>OU342834.1:1851892-4641058 GCA_910591585.2 Nysson spinosus
AAACTCGTGAAAACTCAGTTTATCGTCGAAAAACTCTTCAAAATCTCATGAAAACTCAGTTTTTCAACGATAGAATTCTTGAAAAACTAAGAAAACTGAGTTTTGACCCGATGAAACTCTTGAAAAACTCGTGAAAGCTCAGTTTATCGTCGAAAAACTCTTGAAAATCTCATGAAAACTCAGTTTTTCACCGATAAAACTCTTGAAAAACTCGTGAAAACTCAGTTTATCGTCGAAAAACTCTTGAAAAAGTAAGAAAACTGAGTTTTGAACCGATGAAACTCTTAAAAAACTCGTGAAAACTCAGTTCATCGTCGAAAAACTCTTGAAAATCTCATGAAAACTCAGTTTTTCACCGATAAAACTCTTGAAAAACTAAGAAAACTGAGTTTTGAACCGATGAAACTCTTAAAAAACTCGTGAAAACTCAGTTTATCGTCGAAAAACTCTTGAAAATCTCATGAAAACTCAGTTTTTCACCGATAGAATTCTTGAAAAACTAAGAAAACTGAGTTTTGAACCGATGAATCTTTTGAAAAACTCGTGAAAACTCAGTTTATCGTCGAAAAACTCTTGAAAATCTCATGAAAACTCCGTTTTTCATCGATAGAACTCTTGAAAAACTAAGAAAACTGAGTTTTGAACCGATGAAACTCTTGAAAAATTCAGTTTATCGTCGAAAAACTCTTGAAAATCTCATGAAAACTCAGTTTTTCACCGATAAAACTCTTGAAAAAACTAAGAAATGTAATGATTAAACTCGGGCCTCACGAAACCAGACCTACAGCACTGCCGATTGTCGTTGTAACCGTAGCAACGGTCGTTATTGTAACGGTGGCAACGATCGCGACAATTTTACGAGAGTCGTGCATCACTCGTTTCGAGATACAGACGTACATTTCCAATATAAGAGAGTACAATTATTTACAATTAGACCCCGTTAGAGCCTTAGGACCAAACCGGAGAGGTTACAATATTAGGTACAGATTTTCTTGATTCAGTTGAACTTACTGTAAAAATAGGAATGTTACGATCGTTCCATCTAAAGCAGTTGTTGACTCGAACATCCCGGAAATATATCAAATAGATTTGACGCAGGAAATGGAAGAAGTAGATATTTCGCATATACCAAATGTTGAGCACCGAAAAATCATCAAAGACGCAGTTGAAAATTACAAGTCCGTGAAAACTAAAGAACTAGGTGTCGAAATGTCAATCGTACTTAAAGATGATGAGCCTATTTATCAAAGGGCAAGGCGACTAGCGCCTTCGGAACGAGAAACAGTAAACAAACAAATTCAGGAATGGATTGATGAAGGCATAGTACAACCATCATTGTCCGAGTACGCGAGTCCGGTAGTATTAGTAAAAAAGAAGAATGGTTCAACTAGATTATGTGTAGATTATAGGCAGATAAATAAAAAATCATTAAAGACCGCTATCCATTACCACTAATAGAGGATCAGTTAGATTCCTTACAGGGGGCGAATTATTTTAGTACTCTCGATTTAAAGAATGTATTTTTTCATGTCCCCGTTGAAGAGAAAAGTCGAAAATACACAGCTTTCATAGTCCCAGATGGTCATTATGAATTCCTTAGAGTTCCATTTGGATTGTGTAATTCTCCTTCAATATTCCAAAGATATATAAACGCTGTTTTTAAAGAATTGATTCGCGAAAAAGTAGTTTCAACGTATCTAGATGACCTGATAATACACCATCAGTAGAAAGTGATGACGGTTTAAGAAAACTTCAGATCGTTTTGAATACAGCGGGTGAAGCGGGGTTACAAATAAATTGGAAAAAATGTTGCTTATTGCAAGAGCAAGTCGAATTTCTGGGTCACATAATTGAGAACGGGCAACTACGTCCATACGAACGCAAGACGGATGCAGTCAAAAGATTCCCTGAGCCAACAAACATACGACAGGTGCAGAGTTTTCTCGGGTTAAGCGGATACTTTAGAAAGTTTATTCCACATTACTCACTCATAGCGAGACCCTTATCAAATTTACTAGAAGCAGACGCAAAGTTCATGTTTGGCGATGAAGAGAAAAATGCCTTCATCCATCTTAAAGAAGTATTAAGCGATAAACCTGTATTAAGTTTGTACCAAGTAGGCGCCGAAACGCAGCTGCATACGGATGCGTGTATGTATGGGTATGGAGCGATTCTCTTACAGAAGAGCAGCAAAGATAATTTGTTACACCCTATATATTATGCGAGTGGTAAAACTACGCCAGCAGAGAAAAATTATACGAGTTATGAATTAGAGGTCCTTGCAATCATTAAAGCTCTTAAGAAGTTTAGGATATATTTATTAGGAATACCATTTAAAATTATAACTGACTGCCGTGCTTTTGCTCTAACAATGAAAAAAAGAGATTTATGCGTGCGAGTAGCTAGATGGGCTCTCCTTTTAGAAGAATTTGATTATACCATCGAACATCGGCCTGGTAAATGTATGATGCACGTAGACGCGTTGAGTCGCAATCCGTTGCCTTCATGTATGGTTGTTGAAGGGTTTAAAGACAGTTTAACAATGCAATTAAAGCGGGCACAACGTAGCGATACCGATCTGATTAAAATTATAAATCTTGCGGAACAAAATAAAATCAAGGGTTACGAGGTTCGAGGTGGTTTGCTTTTTAAAGAACTTGACGACGACTTAAAGTTGGTGGTACCGAAACAAATGACAACACAAATAATTAGACAAGCCCATGAAAAGGGACATTTTTCTGTGAATAAAACCGAAGCACTTATCGAAAAAGATTATTGGATTTCGAATAGGAGATCGAAAATAGAGAACGTCATTCGAAATTGTATCGCGTGTATATTAGCTGAAAAGAAAGCCGGTAGAGAAGAAGGATACTTGAACCCCATAGATAAAGGTGAAGTGCCACTCGACACGTTTCATGTTGATCATTTAGGACCGCTACCGTCCACTAGGAAGACCTATAAACACATATTTGTTGTCGTTGATGTCTTTTCAAAATTCGTATGGTTGTATGCGACAAAGAGTACCAGTTCTGTAGAAGCGATAACGAGACTTCGAAAACAAGCCGCGATTTTCGGAAATCCACGACGGATTGTTTCCGATCGAGGAACCGCGTTTACATCCAAAGAATTTGCAGATTATTGTGCAGAGGAAAATATTCACCATACCCTCACCACAACTGGCATTCCGAGATCCAATGGCCAGGTAGAGCGTGTAAACCCAACATTAATACCACTTTTGACGAAATTATGTAATTTTGAGGAAGGAGAATGGTACCATTACTTAGATAGGGCACAGCAATTTTTAAATATCACAGTGCACCGAAGTATCGGTACCCCATCGTTCGAATTGTTGTTTGGAACACGTGCGCGTTTAAAAGATGATGTACAGATAAAAGAAATGTTAGAGAAAGAATGGGTTGAAATGTTTGTGAATGATCGGGATGAATTGAGGAATCGTGCGGCAGAAAGTATTGCAAAGATACAAGCTGAAAATAGGAGGACATATGATAAGAAAAGGACAGACGCGAGAGTTTATGATGAAGGTGATTTAGTAGCAATTAAGCGTGTGCAACAAGGCCCAGGGCTGAAGCTCGCCAACAAATATTTCGGGCCGTATAATGTAATAAAAGTGATGCGAAATAATAGATACGCCGTACGACGAGTTGGTGAACACGACGGGCCGTTACAAACATCGACTGCAGCCGATTATATGAAGCCGTGGGAGAATTTAGATAGTAGCATGTCTGATTGTGAAGAAGAAAGTTTGTAAGACATTCGAGGGCGAATGTCTGCGCAGGATGGCCGAGTGTGAGAATGAAGTCTGGAGATATGAAATGAGTTTATGTGCGCATGATTAGTGTGTTTCGGTTAAGAGTTGCCAATGAAGAGTGTTTGGACCGAGCGACAGTTCGTTTGAATTGTCGCGGCTAGCACGCCCAATATCCCTTTATGCGAATGGGTTTTTCTTGTACCGACCGATACACATCTTCCACCTGCATCCTAGCCACGATGACTTTCCCACATAACCCTGACCTTCCAGGTACTACCCTCTTTCCCTGCATTCTAGACAACGCCAAGATGACTTCTCTCGCTATCCCTATTTCCCGGATTCGACATCTTTCCTACATTCCAAAAAGACGCCAAGATGTCTTTCCCTGATATCCCGGCTTCCCAGGCCTTTTCCTAAAATTCCCTACCCCGTTCGCATACAGCAGCGTTCATCCCCCCCTATCGGAACACCTTTAAATACAGGTAACCCTCCTACAGCACGGTATCCAACAACACGGTTTCGCTCTAACACGTTTAGACATTCGCGGGAAAACCTCGTATAACACGGCTACCTACGACACGGTTTCGCTCTAACACGATCAAAAATGTGCGGAAACCCTCGTATGACACCGCACTTATACTATTTAACGTATGTATGTATTTAGAAATCTAAATGATACACTATGGGCATACAATACATATGTATACATAGGAAAATCAAATACAATTGGTGTTGCGTCGCAAGCTTGTTGAGTTGTTGTTGGCTGGATCTATTGCCGCACTTCATAGGTGGCAATACAGTAGTATATATATTCATATTTTTCATAAAAATGAAGTCGCTTGTATGGATTTAAAAACAAATATCTGTTTTTAATAAGTTTTCGGAACCTAACCCCCCTTTTTGTACTTGCTCTGGGTCTCATATAACACGGTTTCACACAACACGGCATATTCTAGGAACCTATCTACCGTGTTGTAGGAGGGTTACCTGTACTGGACCCCAAACAGGAGGCGGACAGTTCGATTTTAGTTCTAGTCTAAGCATAAGCTACGATATTATATCTTTGTATACATTTTAAATTAAATAAAAGTGAGTTAAAACCACCTTCGGAGTCACCTCGACGACAGAATGAAATGCACGCGTGATAAGATTGGGCATGGGCCTTGCTACGTGATTGAAAATCGGCACGTGGCAAGAATGTGTGAATGCGTGAGCGAGGGCGTGATTGAGTGTGATTGTGTATGAAATGGTATAAAAGGGAGCGCTAGTCTTAAGAAGGAGATTTTTGTTAAACGCAGTACAGGAATAAACCATATATACACCTACCAAGGAAACTGATCATTTTCACCACTTATATTCCCTACAATATGCTGTACAATATTTACAGTAGCTGAAGCTATGACTCGAAGAGTGTAAGTCTCACGTGAACGTTTCTCTTGGTGTTATCTCTATGTTGGTTGCTGTGAGACTCTGATCCTCCTCGTGAGGAAGTCCCTCTCGACAGCTCGGTTCTTCCGGGGGAGTGAATTATGCACTCACGCTATTGGCTAATTGCCGATGGAATTTTTGGTTGGTTCCTGGGAACTCTGATTTTTCCTATTGGTGGATTGCCTGGATTCCAGAAACGCACCAAATATCGCGGGCGGGTGGCGTCGTGGCCGCTAGGACTGGCCCTAACGGGACGAGCACACCTCGGCCATAATCCCTAATCCCTGAGCTCAAACACGCACCGATTACAATGGTTTTGTACAGACAGTAGGTCATAAAAAACGTGTCGAACTTCAGGGATCGCCAGTTTTAATTACTTCGCACCTCAAGTTTTGCGAGGCCACGTGGCCGTCCGCCGGGTCCTGACCGTGGAAATCCACCGTTCCGCAGGAACAATCAGTGAAAACATTAGACGTGACTGCGTGGCCCGCGGGCCACGGTTTGGAGACCCCTGATCTAGGGCCACTTCCTTCCACTAAGAAAACTTACAACCATGTGTTTCTTGTTGTCGATGCATTTTCTAAATTTGTCTGACTTTACGCAACTAAGACTACTAATACGGCAGAGGTGCTGAATATTTTGAAAAAACAATCCATTGTCTTTGGCAGCCCACGTCGAATAATTTCAGATCGAGGCGCGGCCTTTACATCAAATGATTTTCAAAGTTATTGTAAAGGAGAAAACATAGAGCATTTACTGATTACAACCGGTGTACCGAGAGCGAACGGCCAAGCCGAACGAGTGAATCGAACACTGATTCCCTTATTGACTAAACTGGCGAACCCGAAACGAGAAGAGTGGTATAAATATTTAGGTTTAGCGCAGCAATGTCTTAACACGACATTACAAAGAAGTTTGGGTACGACTCCATTTCATATATTATTTGGAACACATGCGCGATTGCGAGACAACTGTGAAATTCGCGAGTTACTAGAGAGAGAATGCGTTTCCGAATTTGAAGAGACCCGTGACGAAATTAGAGATCACGCGAAAGAGAGCATTGCGAAAATTCAAAGTGAAAACAGGCGCGCGTTTGATAAAAATCGAAAGAAAGCAACGAGTTATCGCGAGAACGATTTGGTGGCGATTAAGCGCGCGCAGCAGGGGCCAGGGTTGAAGTTGGCCAACAGGTATCTTGGTCCTTACAAAATTGTAAAAGTCTTGCGCAATGATCGGTATATGGTGAGAAAGGTGGGCGACGTAGAGGGGCCGTGCGAGACGTCCACAGCTGCCGATTATATGAAAATGTGGGTAGGCGACACTGATGATTTATCAAAGGACGAGGAGCCGTGCGATCTAGAAATTAGCGATAGCACATGATGATAGATATCCGAGGCGGATATCAGCGCAGGATGGCCGAGTGCGGGGCGATTACAATGTATACGTCGCGTGCTACCGAAACGGTAGCAGCTTCAAAGACCGACCGCGAGATAAGCAGCTTTCTTAGAATCCATCTGCGCAGCAGTTTATTCGGAGACCCCGGCGCGTTTCCCGAAAAGGCCTTTGTCGGCATCGCTTCTGCCGAACCGCGTTGCCAGCGACACTTAATATAAAAGGGCGACAATCGAAAGAGGGGCGAGAGATCGAATCGAGCTGTCCGACTGACCAAAGGGTCACCTGAGAGATATTGTAAATTTCATATCAATAAAGTTAATTTGAACTCTGAATTGCGTATACACCCACATCCGTGTAGATCCTACACTATTACATGCACTTTTATAATTAATATTACAATGAAAAATTAAACGAAACGGAAGATACAAATAGATGAATATGTGACTTCAAAGTTACATGGCGTTATAGTTTATAGTATATGTTTCTACATTAATATAAGTATTATTTCTGTATCTACATAGTAGATTTCTTTATTTAAGGGAATATAACTACTATAGGGTTCTGGAAAGAAAGAGCAGGCTGATTTCAGACGTAGGAGAAGTAATCACCAATATAATCTATGGAAGAGTCATTACAAAATGTATAATAAAATAATTTATAACACATATGACGAATGGAAAAGAGACATTCCACGTAACACTTACGTCATGCGTGCCTTCTTTCCAGAACTGAATAGTATTATAAGTATTTCTGTAAATAATAATTAACACGTTGAGCGTTGGGCCGAAATCCGTGTTATATGCTACCTCGCGATGCACGTCCGTAACGCGTACATAACGTCTAAAAATAAAACTATTTAAGCGCTCTACGATACATTGGTTACTTTACATCGTTATCGGAACGTTAAGAATATTGACAATTTTACGAATATTAGCGGTATATTTGATTGGAGTTGTAGTAATATTGACATCGGCGGTCACCGGCGACCCACACGGCGTTCAACGTGTTAAACAGTTTTTATAAATCTAGAGTATTTTCGTAGGTCATAGCAATCCTTTACGCAGGTCTGTGCTTTTGCTATTTCGATAATCTCGTGGGACTACTGAATATTCACGTAGCAACCCAGTTTCGAATTCTGGGACGCAGATTAAAAAAGATTTTCGCGAGCAATCCTAAAGAAAGATCCTGTAAGACGAAGATCCCTCGAAGGGGAAAATGGCAAGGGAGGCATAGCCCCGACGGGACGACACTGTGATGCCAGTACGTGGGATTTTATCCCACGTTGGAGCCTTCGTGCGCATGCGCATGCTGACGTCACAGCTCGACGGTGGTGTTTCCATGGACGTATCTATGTGCAACAGTAGATACGCGTAAGGGGCCCGTATTTATACCGTATTGCAATTGTCACGGGGGTCTAACTATACCCCATTTTTGAAAAAAGTATATACGTTACTGAGAATTAGGTAGTGCGCAGGGGTGGGAAAAATCCGCGTACTGGCATCACTGGACGACAGGCCCTAAAGGGACCCGGAGTGGGGATGGGGGTCCGTCGCCCAGCCGCCGAGGGATAACGCGTTTAGAAGATATAGAATAGAGATCGTAGAGAGATCGACGAGAGGTCGAATAGAGATCGACTAGAGATCATAGAGCAGTCGGAGTATAGTTCTTTAGGAGCTATAGATTGATATAGATAGAGCTTTGTACGATAGTAAAAGCGATAAATATATATATGTATAGCGATTACAGACATTAGGATCAACCAACGTCGGCATACGTTGATTCTTCTTATAATCCCATTACTTAACAAAAGGATCAGCTTACGAGGAGTAAAAGGAGGAGTTAATGTGACAATTATTGGTTTCGAGTGTAATAATCTGGGTCGCTGGTTTTCAAATTTTTCAATTAAATCCATAATAGAAAATGGATTTCAAACTCAAAGCAGTAAGTCTGCAGAGTGTAGTAAAGATATTTATAGAAGATGATTTAGAAGAAGGTCTAATTGCAAGACTTTAAGAGTTAAGAGTATTCAATGAGGGGAGTAACAATATTTATAGGTCTTTAACCTGCTAACCGAGGATACCGAGTTAACTCGTCATACGAATCTACACTTTATTGCTCTCGTAAACCTCAGATTTTTGTTATAAATTTCACTAGAGAAAAGTCCAACCCATATATATGTCGTAATTATAAATATATCGTACGGATTTATTTCATTAAGAAATTGAGTGTACTCGATTGATGCCGTGTTTTGGAAGAACAACCCGGTTAAAAGATTAATTCAACACGTAGATGTAAAATCAAAATATACGAGCGACCGATATCGTAAGTGGGTTTGCGTCTATCAAATAATCTTTGTTGATATTAACAATAATCTGGTGTTGACATTCGTCGCGCAGGGAGTAAAAAATGTGAGGAGTGCTCGGATGCGCGTCGGCACACATTTTATATTGTTTAACCGAATTCGAAATAAACCATTTTAAAACTCAGCTGTATACCGTTTACATTATGAACATAAACTGTATAAGAATTATGCCAATCCCCTAAATATTGATCTCCATATATCCACATTTATAAAAATTATAAAATTATCGTAAAAATATATTCTTCACCATGCAGAGATCGTTGACATTAATATGTAAATTAAACCTCAATATTAACTATAAAACTGACTATGAAATACCTAAGATGACCGTTTATCTGTTATAATATTACAGATCAATCTTTTAACCGGGGAGTTCTTTAAAACAACATCACACTGGTACTTTCGATTAAGTGTTCAAATAAATATGTGCGATATATTTATAATTACGGCGTGCATATGGGTTTGATTGTTCGTTACTGGTATTTATGCGCATACAAATTTGAGGATTAGGAGATGGATAATTGTAATTTAATTTGGAAGCTTCGAGATAAGCGTAGATTCAAGTGACGAGTTACCTCGTCATTCCCGGTGTTAGAATTAGTCTACTTAAGGCCTCCCCTTCGGACGACGGCCGCGTCATCGTGGCGCCCAAAGGGCCTTAAACCCCCGAAGCGGGGGTGATGCCCTTAAGTACTGGGCCTACGAGGGACGGCACGGATTCAGGTGGTTGCTCAACGACGAGTAAACCCCGAGCACTCTTCTAGCGTTTTAGAGAATATATTATAGTTTAGCCCTACATACCGCTTAGTCTTACACCGGTTTACAGATTAATTTAAATTATAACTAAAGAAGCCGAAAATCTGTATGTCACAACTGTACTGTACTGTACTGTCACAACTACACTGTATGTTTCAGACTTTACAACTGTAGTATTAGTGACACGTTCATAACGATATTACATATCGGTTTTGGGCGCGCCGCTTGAGTTTGTTTCGACCGATACTCTTTTTCTTTCAAGTTGCGTAGCAACCGCGAGGAGTAAGTAAAACGGTCACCGGACGGGGCATTCTGGTTCTGGCCCCTGTTACGAAAAGGCGAATAAAACGTTTATACGCATTAATTGGCCGTTAAATTTGCTCGCATCCTACATAACTATAGAAAGTAATTGTTGCTAAATGATCGTTATTAGCCGCTTGTATACCTAACACAAGGAATACCAGATATCTACCTAAATTTAAAATGCTATAACAGATGCCCCGATCGATTCAATACGCCTTGTTATTAACCGCAAACCGCAATAAATAGCTTGTGATATTTAAGTAGGAAGACTCTCAGAATCGGAATATAAACATGGGAAGTAAAAGAAGACAGAGCCGTCGCGTGAACCCGGCGTGACAGCTAATTGTAAGAGACAAGAAACGTAAACGAAGGATCTCACTCAACTATGCGGAAGTTTGATACTACTTTCTGAACCGTCAAAATCTCAATTGCGCTAAAACATCTCAATTATTTGAAAATTTCTCGACCCGTTAAAGTAATAAATTGCAGAAAGAAGTACGTAATACATCGTATATAAATCGTAATACATATATCAAATACTCCAACAAGCTGTCGGCGCATCTTTCGAGTGGATATTCGAAGATGAATTAACCTTTGGAGGAAGAATTATATACACTAACCTGTTGCACAAGATGTCCTTGCACCACTGGAATGCACCCAAAGTCATCTTCAGACAAAATTATGTACAGAAATTAACAAATAACTTGCACACTGTCAGAGCCTCGTACGTCACACGGCACGCGGCTGGCAACTGACTGTCGGTGTGGCGGCGCTGGAAGCACTTGCGGGAAGCATCCTGAGTCGCGCAAAGAATTTTGAACGAAACTATTATATTATTTTTGATAGGATACCATTACTAATAATTTTGTATAACTAATACGAATACAGACGTATCGGAAAAATGCATTTTAAAGTATGTAAAAATGTTTGAGCACGTGGTATGAATTTTGATTATAAAGTACAGTGATTTTAATCACCAGAGATAATAAATATTTCCGCAAATTAATTGTAAAATATTGTAATTGTTATGAAATATACATATATAAAAATGGTATTGATCAATCTCCTCTAAATTGGCAGCGGGCATCGCTATAATTGTAATGTTACCAGAATTTGTAGAACCAATAATTAAAAAGACACGATTTAAGTTCCATTATGAAATTAATGTTAATAACATTTTAGAATGCAAATTCATAATACACAATCCGTAATATCCAAATACATTAAAGACCACATTTCTCATATTCTCTTTGATATAAAAACATAAAACCTGAATTGGATTTTGAATCACAAACCAAATTATTAAATTGACGTCAACATGGAATCTAATTCGAATTTCGTGTTTCTAAAAATTCCTTTCTTTAACCCTTTGACAGTGTATCCCGTGACAGTCACGGGCAGAGCGTCAGTACCAAACAGTTTATCCCGTGACAGTCACTGGCAAAGCGTCAAGTGTTTTAAAATCTACCATCCACGAACTGATTACTAACAAGGTACATATAAAACACGTTTTTTTACATTTGTGATTACATGCCGAAGTGTTTTTGAACATAAAGAACTAGACACTTTTTGTACCAGAATTCGTAATTTTACCTCCCTGTGAAAGGGTTAATACTGAAATCCTACTGTGTTACATCGAAACCTGTACCGCAGACGAGATATAAGTAGACCAAACACTAAATCGGCTTTCGTGATTTCACTCAAAAATTACCGGCGCGGTAAAAATCGGCGCAACAAAAGGTGACCCTTGCAGAAACGAGTAAAAGAATTCTGTACTGCAACCACTCAACAGCACACCCTAAAAAGAGGCGTGGCAGATGAACTATAATAAATTGAGTGGGAATGCATGCTTACTATATTGCTACAAACAAATGCAAATGCGTTGCGTGCATTTACCTATCTTATTCACAAATGTATATATATTTTATTTTCAGTGACTGTCACTTAACATCGTACACCTAGCGATTAGGGTAATTTTTTGCTATGAAACTTGAAAATAGTGTTAAATGATTAAAAGTCATGTAGAGGCATGTACTTTAATGTTTCTTTATTTAATATATAACAAAAAAATAACAGAACTTTTAGTAATATTTAAGAAATTAAAGAAAATTTGTCGTTGCGCACGAAACTTGGGTGTCAGTAAAAATCGTACAGAAGAAATGACATACGTTTCTACGTATAAACATAAGATATTATGCAACAAATTAATTCTATCAATATTTTGTTCGATAACCACGTGCATTTTCAATGCATTGTAGCCGTCGGGGTATCGATCTTACCAAATTTTCGCAAAATTCGGGTGTTATTTTTTACCGTTCTCCTTGTAGAGCTGTTCTTAGACTGTCCTTGTTTGTAATATTGTGCGATCTTCTTTTTTTGTCCACTTTATTCCTGATATGTTCTATCATATAAATATCCGGAGATTGGGGAGGCGTTGGAAGAACTTTCGGGCAGTTGTACAACAACCAGCTCTTCGCTATATAAGAATTGTGTTTTGGATCGTTGTCGGCGTAAAATTGAAAGTTGGTAAAAATCCCCCGTTTCTCGACACTGATTTTTAGATTATTTTTTAATATATCTAAATATGACCATTTATCCATTATATCGTCAATAAACACAAAATTTCCAACTCCGGATGGTGACATACAGCCCCAGACCATTTGGGACCCACCGCCAATTTTAACTGTCGCTCGGAGATTCTTAATATCCATACATGTATTTGGTTTCCTCCACACCATTGATTTTCCATCGGAATCGAAAATATTAAATTTTTATTCGTTTGTGAAAATCACATTCTTCCAAAAATTAAAATCTTCCTGTATATACTTTTTAACAAATTCGCGCCTCCTCCTTCTATTCGGCGAACTTACAAATGGCTTCTTTCGAGCAACTCTGCCATGATAATTGTGTTTTCCCAATATTCTTCTAATGGTCGAATCACTTATTTCTTTATTTAAATATTTGTCTACATGTGATGCTAATTTAGCTACACGTTTATTTATTTATTTAACATGCGGTCCTGTTCTTTGCGTCTTTTTATAATGTATTGAATGTACTTCTACTTTGATTAATAATTTTACTGATTTCATTATAACTTTTCTAATTTTTATGATGATTTATGATAATAACTAATTCACGCTCCGCTATTGTGGTTTGTCGCATTTTATTCATTCTTTCTCTTATTTTATGGAACCAACGTGTAAAACACATAGAATGCCACTGTTTCAACAATATTTCATCGTTTCCAAGCATTTTTAAACCAAATAAGATTGGGGATCCACCAGTTTTGGAGTGTTGCTGACAGTGTACGATTTTTACTGACGCCCAAATTTCGTACGCATGACAAACTTGCTTTAATTTACTAAATATTTCCAAAAGTTTTGTTATTTTTTTATTATATATCAAATAATGAAACATTAAACTATATGCATCTATATGAATTTTAATCATTTAGCACTATTTTCATGTTTTATAGAAAAGAATTACCCCAATCGCTAGGGGTACGATTTTAAGTGACAGTCACTGTATACTAGGGTGGCCCTTATTTTTCAACATCGGAATTTTTCTGATGGCGTCCGCCCAATGGTTCCATTTGATGAAAAAATGATTATGTCCAAGTTTCAGTGCAATCGGATAACGGGAAAGGGTGCCACCAGGGGTTTTATTATTGCTCAAAAACGCGCGACCGCGCGCTACGCATGTACGTCGGGATTTTAACTAACAGCTATTTCACTTAAGGAAAGGTTTCTTTATTTATAATTTTGTTGCAAAATTATTAAGCTCATATGTAGGTCAAGTTATATAATAAATTTACAATACATTTATTGTACTCTGAAATTAATTTTACTGCTCTCTCTGCGGGGTCATTTACAACTTTTAATTTCGGAATTATATCAAGGGGTTGTCTGTAATTATCGTCTTGGTACCACGTCACAGGAACGTTTTGCAAAAATGTAGTATTTATATGGAATCTTTTAAAAAACAATTTGGTTTCTTTACTAACAAAATACTCAGGGCCTTTTCCAACTAAAACCGAAATATCTTCTAATTTTGCGTTAAATCATTTTGGACTGTGATCAATGTTACTATCCTCTTCCGGAGACTCTAAAGCTTTAACCATTTTTCTTTTTATATTTGGAGAAATATTGTTATCAAAAAATGCCATTGCAATCGACTCTGGAGCTAAATACCATAAATGGTTTGTAAATTTTCTTATTGCGACCTGCGATGTGGTATCATCGACATCATTATATAATACCATATTTAAAAAAAAATCTAAATCCGTTTTTGCTGCTTCAGCTACAAAAGGCTCGCGGAACCACACTTTTACATAGACCCTAACAATGAAAATGCAAATGTCGCAAATACCGTTATATTCCTCGGCACTTAAATTAAATTCTTCGCGAAATAAAAATATCTTTAAACAATCAATTGCCTTTGCCATCCATCGCGCGTGTTGCATGGCACCCGGTCTTCGAAAAGATATTTCCCGATTCGGTACATCTCCAAGAAATAGAAGCGATAATTCTAACAATTCCTTATGATCTTCACGCGGTTGATTATTTGCTAAATTACTTGGTAAAAATACCTTAAGATTATCTAATTCATATAGGGGTAATAAAAAGGTCTATGCAGTTTTATGATTATCTTTTAACAAAATGCCTTATAGAGCGAAAAGGATTTTCACAGGTATTGATAGCCCTTAGAGTTTGGTTCCAAGAATGAATTTTCCTTAGTCTCGAGGAATAACATCAAATTGTTTTATGATGGTATCAGAATTAAGAAGCAAACTGTAATTACATGACAGGACCATTCAATAAGGTTGAGAAGTCTTATAAGCCAAATACAAAAACTGTTGAAAGATCTTCTATTTAATCTATCATTTGTTTCAATAGCAATGTACGGAACAGTTATTAGAGCCGTCCTATTTACTTTGAACGAATGGTAATAGTATTATCACAGTCATATAAGTATTTAACTGAAAGCACAATGCACATAAATTGTAGTTATTGAGTCGCCAATAATACACAGTGTGGCGGGACAAGCCCAGAGTCGATGTTCCTTTGCGCCTATGCGTCGGTCATTAGTGCGACAAGGATGGTTGCGAGATAGTACCGGTCTAACCTCTTGCATAGGCGTAGCCCGGCTGGCGGCCGCGCGCTTTAAAGAGCAGAAGATGAATAATAATAAAACCCCTGGTGGCACCCTTTCCCGTTATCCGATTTCGATGAAACTTGGACATAATCATTTTTTCATCAAAAGGAACCATTCCCCGGACGCCATCAAAAAAATTCGAACAAAAAAATTTCATCAAGTATAACTAAGGGCCACCCTACTGTATACATGGGATGGGTTTTTGAATTAGGCTTGTCTTACAAAAAATGAAGGAATATTTATTAAATTATATACAGTTAAATGGTTAAGTACACACGTCCGTCTCACTCATTCGCTCAAACCCAACTGCCTTCTTTTTCCAGGCATCCCGCTCGCGATTCTTTTCTCGTTCCACACTTGTTCGTATTATTCGTACTATTGCACACATATCCGCTCTCTCTCTCCCACACACACACACACTCTTTCCATGCATCATGGGCCAATCACAGTTTCCCACATATATATAATACTTATAAGTGTACAACACTGTATACAAAAAATATAGATCATCGCTGTTATTCCTAACTTATTTGCTAAGCGTGGTGTTAAATATCTAATTAAGGTATACTTCTAAAGCAACTATTAGCTCGGTTGTAATTGTAGAAGAATTCTTATTCTAATTTTCTACAATTATTATCGATTACCACGTGGAGGTTGCCGCTGGCACAAACCCTGGTGGGTGGCTGGGTGGTGGACCCCGATCCGCGTCATGTAAAACACCCATATAAATATCATACTTTTTATTATTCTGTAGTTATTACATAAATACGCCACTACTTTATCATCATCGTGAGAATAAAATTAAATTATTACTTTGAAAAAAAGAATAAAGACAAAGTGGCTCAAAATGCCAAACAAATTAAGTAAATAATAGTTTGTTTCAGCGTCTGAAAGTAATATTAATCCGTAATTAACAATTGGCAATATATCATCCGAGTTTATGTATCACATAGCACGTATCTCATAAAATTAATTCAAATTACGATTCAAGTAGATTGTTGAAGTTGTTTAATTAACGCTATATTAGTTCGTATTCGTTCCTTATAACTTAATTTTCCATATGATATAATAATTAATGTTCCTTTGAGTCGCTTAATAAAACATGAATTAATCTTGTGAAATCTTTTTGTATTTGCTACGAATTTGTGAAATTTTGCCGTAAGATCGTGAATAGGTATTAGGAGAACATGATGTGCGAACAGGTATTCGATGTCGCACAATTCCTGACATTTTTCGCCGATTCCTAGAATTCCTAGAAAATGAACTATGCGCACTTAAAAGTGTACTCCGAAAAAGATGACAGGACAGACGAACTACAGTTTAGGGAAATATTAAAAAAAGATAGGCGATATCAGACACGACATTCCCATCTTATTTGCTAAACGAGGTGTCCAACTATTAATTTAAGTATACATATAAAGCAGATACTAGCTCGGTTGTAATTGTAGAAAAATTATAATTTCTACTTCTCTACTTACAATTATTACCGATTTAGAGTCCTCACCACGTACAGGATGCAGATTGTATTTTTAGGGCAAAAAATATAAAAAGACAGCTCTTTTATGTGTTTGGTGGGTAACGTCACCAGTGACATAACAATCATTACCGAGCTCTAGGACTCGGTAACTCTGGAATTACAGATCGCATTGCATGCTTGTTCTACTTATACCTCGTCGGTGGTTAAAGCAGTCGAACATCTTGGAATCTGTTATCCACTGTTAACCATCCACTCAAGTTCATGTGTCATGTAGTTCTGATCATTACTACCAAGATATTTCTGCTACCACTCCTCTCTGACAATTGACTATTCATGGGTTCCAATAACGGTGTCAATCTAGCAGTATGACTTGAGATTTTGTGACAGCGTAACACGGGAATTGAACGACAGAAATGCCGATGGAATGAAACAAGTGAACTTGCAACGTTAAATAGATGCGTGTTCTAACAACGTGAATCGTAAAGTTCATTGTATTAAATAATTAAACGTCACATTTAATCAAAACAATGTCAGACTATTTTAGTGAAATGGGATGGACTCCATTGGGAGATGGTGAAGCACCAAATCATTTAATACAAATGGCAAGGCTATTGAGAGATTTCGGTATGTGGGATTTATTAGGACAAAATACCAGATTGCCACCGCCAGCTGCAAAGTCAGCCATTCAAAATTTGCAAGAAATTAAAATGAATTCATCGGAAAAGAAACAGTGTCCAGTTTGTTTAAAAGAGTTTGAATCAGATGTGCTAGCAAAATCTATGCCATGCCGTCATGTTTTTCACGAAGAATGCATAATACCATGGTTGGAAAAGGTATACATTTATACCCAAATATTCTAGTTTGGAATTTATATTCGGTTGATACAACAGATCTAGTGAATTTTTGTTTATGTTGCAGACAAATTCCTGTCCGTTATGCAGACACGAGTTACCAACGGATGATGAAGATTATGAAATGTACCGCAAGGAGAAAAAACGCGCTGTGGATAGAGAGAAAGATTTGGAGGCTTTACATAATTCCATGTTCATGTAGTGAACACGCACGCACTCACACAGACACAGACACAGCACACACATTTATACATATTACAAATAATACATATATTTATTTATGAATATCACCTGTTTTACTCTCCGATGTACCTGAAGCCTCGTTCAAACAATACCCTTTCTGTAAATACAAAATAAATGTACATTTGGAAGTCGATTCTAGCAGGATTTGAATTGTTTTACCATTTTGACATTCTGCGAAAATTTACTTTCGTAAGGCATAATATGTTTGGGAATCATGGAAACTGTAAATAAAAGACGATCGGTGAACTTAAACAAGAATTGAAACAAAATTATTAACCCTTTGCGGTCCAATGTTCAGTGTGACTGGGCAACGATTTTTAACTGTTAAGTTTAATTTTTATTTTTATTAAAAAAAGCAAATATTTCCAGTTTACACCAATTCCTTCGATTTAAGGGCGGACCTGCCGGTGTACGCTATAAAAATAATTGTGGACTATAAGGGATTAATAATGCTTTCACTCATGATATTTGTAGATATGCGGCTGAGGAATCTGTACAAGAATGAATAAATACTCTTCGATTATTAATAGGAAATAATGTTTATTATACAGTGTACATATTTATTAACTTCATTTATTTTATTTCTGTTATAAATTTTATATTAATAATTGTATTATGCTTTGCCGAGCGACGAATGCCTTGATCAGTGTGCGCTTAGACTACAACAATCTCCGTAAAAAGTATAGAAACTTCTGCTTTTTATTTTGTTCGTTTGTGTTTTATTTTTCTATTTCTCTTTCACCCTCCTTCCGCGTCAACCCCTCGATTCACTTGGACCTTCCATGTTATCCCCGAATAAGGTCGCCGTGAGCTAACCACCAAAGAGAATCGCCAAAATATGTTTTGCGCTGAAAACGGCATAATCGTTCGGCATATACAAATAATAGTACTGTCGAAGTTAAAGTAATTGGCGGTTTATTTATCATTTTTTTTCATTTTCACTCTTCCCGGCTACGGCCACTTCCGGAAAGAATGGCGCGTGCCGCTACCGCCTCACCATTACGGGTGCATCATTGTTTTCATTTTTCTTTTTTATCGAAATTCCCTCGCAATACTTCACCCTAGGGTTAGTATCTGTTATCAATTATTTATATAATATGCGTAATAATATAAATAATGTCGTTAATATACCTATAATGATTACCGTTTCTTTAATGATAAACTATCTGAATGGTACATTTCTTTGCTAATGGCCATGTCCGTAATAGCTAGTTTATGTAGTCTGTATGCGAGCTCCAAGTGGGATATAAGGTACGTCGTACAGAGAACTTTTCGGCTCGGCGTTATGTTTTTTCCTGTTTTTTTATCTTTTACGTAAGAAACAAAGAAATGCAGGTTCCAAAAGATTCAAAACAATACTCGAATACGGGAACACGTCTGTGGCGCGAAAATACGAACGTCGAGAAACCTTCCTTCGTCTGTCGATTCGTGAGACATCCAAATAAAAAATCTTTGCTACTTTATTCAATGAGAAATGATCCCAAAGATAACCTGAGAAACAACCATTGAATTAAATACGCGTTCTATTGGACAAAGATAATTGTTATCGATAAGGAACGTTCAATCCTAAGAATAAAAGCAACTATAATTGTCATGTCGAAAACAATGATAAGTAAATTACGCTAAATCGAAGTTTTGCGCTTGCCGAAGAAGTGAAAGGAACTTTTCTCACGATCTTCAACGAAACGTAAGGTTCCCTCGAGGTACGCTCAAAAACTCTTCCTCTCTTCCTCTCTTCCTCTCTTCCTCTCTTTCTAACTACCTTTTTGTTTTCTCTCACACATGTCACCGTGTCCTAGTCTTGATATATAAATGTACGACGTTAATTTGTGTCACCCAGACTTTTTCATTATAATCTGTCAGTGTGTTGTGTAATTCCATCGTTTCTATTATTTAATTTTCTCCCCCTCTCTCTCTCGCTCCGCTTCGAATGTATGTATCTAGCTTCCTAACATAATTGTTAAGTGTAATTATTTTTATTTATATAATGTGTTAGCTTCTTTTTTCCTTGTTACAATAATAATAATAATTGTCATTCGATAATAATCATAATTGATAACCATAATAATAGCAATAATAATAATAGTATATTAACCATCACCATCGCGTTGATCATTAATTTTTCAGCGATGATGCCGTTAATTCGTCATATCGATATACATTATATATTATATTACACGTTCCTTATGAAAATAATAATTCAAAATGGCATGTTTTTTTTCCACGTTCGCGCTGGCTTAACACCTTCGATCCTTCGCGTTTAATCATTTAATGCTCTTCTCCTCGTCTTCCCCCTCAGCGCAATACTTTTCGCCCTTCTACTCTTCACCTGGGCTTTATTAATTAACAATTACTTCCTAGAAGAAACGGCGGAATTTTTGATTCCCTCGTACTTTCGGAACGTGCTTCGAAAAGGGACGCGTTCAACGATTAAACAATCGCATCGCGATTTAATATAACTTTATCTTACAGCGATTTACATCCGGCCGTATTTTCGGTCGAATGTAAATCGTTTTTCCGCCCTGTAAATTATCATCCGCAATTACAAATTCCGCCGGCGGCTTATCGCAGCAACGGAGACTTTCAGCCTTGAATTTACGAACACTCAGCAGTGTCATTCCAATATAATGTTTTAAAGCAAACTCTATTAACACTATTAGTGCCATTACTTTTGAACTGCTACGAGAATTCTTTTCATAGTTTGATTCTCCCGAACATATGATTCTTGTATTCTATATTTATATATAAAAATTAAACAAGTCTCGTAAAAAGGTTGAGAATTTTATCCGCAAATGTACAATTTTCGGCACATCCTTCTTTGTTCGATTACCTCAGTGAAGGACGATTTCCTTTGTAACTTTTAATCTCCAAAGCGACGATAGGCTGCATTTTCTTGCAACTGTTCATTCGAATTCTCCCTAGGTACATATATATTACTGAAATACTTCATTAAAACCACACCTTCTCTATCATTGTTCCGCGCGTACCTCTTTAAAAATCAACGCGCTGATATGCTAAAACCTCTTCGCCCAATCTCGCTTACGATACTACCATTATAAATTACTTTTGATCTACATGACGCTTCAGTATTTATTCCCCTCAGTTCTTCCGCCATTTTCCTTGTCGCAGATTTCCGTACGTTATCCTTATTCATAGATAGAAGCCGTTCTGCGTACAAATCATTCGTATGCGTCTCCAATGTGAACTGCTTCCTTCGAATTCATTCGCTCGTCTCGATTTATACTTTATACAATAACCTCTTGGATTAATACGATAATAATAGAGAAAATATAATAATAATGATATTAGTAATAACCAATGGTAATAGCAATAATAGTAATAATGATTAATAGTAATAGTAATTTGTCATCGTCAATAGGGATTAATACTGTTGTATTTATAATAAATATTTCGCAAAATGTCCTTCGTCCTATCGTCACGCGTCAAGGATAAAGCTCATTCTGCCAAAACAACCTTATACGGTTATCTCAACTATCGCATCGCAACTGTTCTTCTTTTTGACTTTCCCGCAATAACTTACAATATATCTTCACTGTATCACGATTCAAATACAAAATCGATGCGCATTTTTACTCAGGTTTCATAACCGTGTCTCCGCGTGCTCAAAATTCTCATTATGAGGTGTCACGATTGTTAGTATTTATTAGATCCTTGTCATTTTCGGACATCCTCGTACAAGTCTAAATATCTATGACTTAAATCATTTCGAAATATATATCAGAATTTATGTGTGCATAGAATTATAGACTACTTATGGTCGTATAAATAAAATATATCAAATCTAGAGGTAAATGCGATGTTAATTGAATAATTTACGTGACACCCCTGCACAAGAACCGTAACTCTATGGGCGAGATTTTTGGCGAAGGGGAAGAGGGGGAGGTTTCATCGAGAAGCGTTCCATGTACCGCGAACGTTTTATTATTCTCATGCACTATTATAGTTAGTACTTCGCTATATAGGACATTACGTGTGCACCGGCATGTATGCACATCCTGTGCCATGCTGCAGTTTTATGTACAGATCCACCCGGCGCCAGACAGATACATCGAGGTACCTTCAGGATCATGAAACTTCGCCGATCGACCGAGTGCATTCGTTCTCAGTACTGATTTGATCAAATATGCCGAAAGAAAAGATTGTATGTTTTTTTATCACGACGAAGCATCTTCGACGAGCCTGAGCACCATCGAGGATCACAAATATCTGACGCCGAGGAAAAACTTGCATTGTATATCGGTGTTTGATTATACTACGCAACGTTTTCGGGCCCGAAACGCGAAAGAGCGGTCTGGGCCACCGATTACAAAATTTTATTGTATGTCACCCCGAAATCAACAATAAAACTGATTTCACCTTATGATCAGTATAATATATATTATCCCTTCTTTGAAGGCTCGAGGATATATTTCTATTAGTGTGTTTATGTATATGTGTACACGAGTAATGAATCGATCTAGATTTCATTTTAATCGGGGTATAATGTGTCGAGTGTGCTAGTGTGTACGGTATTCCTTTTTTTTGTATCTCGCGTGTTTATCGTCCCACGTGTACTTGTGTGTGCTTTATGTTTTTTTTTGTTAGCATTTATATTTCGACTCGCCTTCGCGCCTCTCACGTCAACCCTCAATTCGCTCCCCTATATTCAATATGTAAAAATATACAGGTTAGGTTATAGTCGTAAGTACAGTTAAAAAATTCTACATCTTCAGCCTGGACTACGGTATGCAGTCAAGTCGTCCTCGGAATGATCTACGGCGGTCGAAAGCGAACCTAAACCCGAGAACGCAAGTGAAACTTCATGCCCGACTTCGTCGATCAGATATATCTGTCCGATGTATATATATATATATTTCGAATACTCGCTGGCAGTCGTTTTACACGAATATTCTCCCAGCATACTTAACGAGGATTGATATAAATCGCAAGAACGATTGCCACCGCGTATTCCCACATGATCGTGGTTAAGATACATTACATTGATTATTTAAGATTATCTTGGGTATACTCACAGTACTGATAAACGATCGACATTACTTCGAAACGAATTACAAGTGATCAACTTCTGACTAGAGTTTACTAGAATTCTTACTTTGTTCGCGTATCGGCTGTCACACTCTGACTAGGTCTGCAGACTTTGTAAAGAGTCCTAATTGCACTGATCTCAGAATTTCTTCGAGCGAGCGATAAGTCAGTCTCAAAATAAGTTGCACACCTTTGTGGTTTTCTATTTGTAAGTTCTCCCGTTTCACCGTTAATTCTAACAAACGACAGCTGCTTGATGTATCATCATTCGTTTTATTACGTGTTCTTAAGCGTGCCATGATTTGGCTTGGCAAAGGAAATGGCATGAAGGACTTCGTCTATGATCATCCTTAGAGAATCGCTGCCACGCGAAAACCATGATAGTTGTCTACAACCCTTAAAAATCCACCAGCTCGGGTGAAGATATTAACGAAATTCCATGGGTTTGTTTTTCTGGACGGTACAATCTGGGCGCGAATATTCCTCTTTCTCGCAAACTATCACTAGTAACTCTTATCTTCAGGCAACTGTCGTTGGCTCGCTTCGCGCAAGAGATACTTATCAACATACTGGCAACGAGGTTCCTGTATAACGTCTCAACCCTTTATTCGAATAGTCATTTTTATATCTTCAAAACTTCTCCGTTCCATTTGCTATGCAAGTTTCCAATAAATTAAATTAAATATACTGTGATTATGCGATTTATCATTGCTGTACAAATAAAGGGTTAAGTAATAGCAGATGACACAAATCTTATAAAATAAATAGTAAATAAATATAATAGATTCTACAAAACGTAATAATATTATCGTTTTGTTCATTGATATAGTTCATAATAAATGTAAGTGTGACTAAACTCATTTAAGCGCATAATAAATATGAAACATGGCACATACGAAGGGTAGAATCATAAGATTACAGTGTTGCAATGTTACAGTGTTTCGTGTGGCTCTGAGAATTTATTGTAAATATCATTTAATCATTTGTTAATGTGCAGTGTAACGAAACTTGGACGATTAATAAAATATCATGGAAATGGCAAAAACATATCGTATTTAGAATGTAACTTGTGAAGATGAAAGTTGCAGGACGAGTAATTAGTTAATCGAAGAAATTAGGTTAGCTTGAACCACAATGAAGACCGACTGAGAAATTCCAAGTATGACTTCACCTCGCGAACATTTCAGAATTTATTTCGTCCGGTGATTTGAACGTAATCCGCTACCGTTTCGCAGGAAAGAGCCACTTGTTAGCCAACTGTTGCACTCCGAGCAGGCGCCGAAGGAGCGCATTATAATTTCCAGGAATCGAACAGCTTCTATCATCGAACTCACCACTTTGCCCTACCCTTCAAGAAATATTTCATCCGCAAATCCATAAGAAATAATAACATTCTCGTTATTAAATTCTTGAAACCTTACTACATTAGATAATCATTCTGGTAAGTACTCAAAGTGAAAAACACTTTCAAGCTTCCTCGGTATACGAGGAATAATAAAACGATAAAAAGTAATCGAAGTTATAAAATTCCTACTGGCAAGTAGTTCAAATTGCAAGAGACAGAATGTGTACATGGAACTAATGAAATCGTTTCCAATTCATTTCTTCTCTGTAAAATCCGAAGACCTGGAACACTGCGACCAAAAATGGTTTGTTTATTGATAACAAGAAAGAGGATCAACCACAGAAGGTGTACGATAACTGTACAAATTCAGCAACCTAGAAAAGTGCGTGAAATTTTGCCGAATAAGACAAATATTCGAGATCGCAGAGAATCGATCGAAGCGATTGTAACTGAATTTCACCAATGAAGTGCATTATCGCTGAGAAAAACAAGAAGAACTCGAGGTTTCACTAGCGCCCTAATACCACTTTTTTAAATATTTTAAGATCCGTCGCAAATTCAAGTACGTCGTCGTGTTACCCGCGCGCGGCTGTCTGTAAGAAGTATGCTCTCGGTTTACATTTAATTTTACAGTCGACTTTCAATCATTATCTTTATATATGTATATATAACATGTATAATATATATACATATTTATATATATATCATTATGTATATGTATATATGTATATATGTATACGTAAATTATCTCGACCTTATATGCTAAGAGTTTAAAGTTAAAAACTTGTCGTTTGGCGATTAATTATTTAAAATATGTTCTGTCTGTTAATAACCCTTAATGTCTCTTTCTTCCTTTCTTACTCACTCTCTCGTGCTTTCGTTCTCTCTCTCTCGCTTTCAAATGATTTCTTTCTCTCCCACCCTTTCTCTCAAAACTACAACACGCCCTACCCCAAAGTGTTTAATATATAATATATATATTTTTTTAAATTCAATCATATACGCGCATATTATAATATTTATATCTTTCCGCCGCTCTGCACTGTAAGTTGTGTTTATCTTTCTTTTACTGTGTGATCTTCTCCCCATCCGCTGGCATAAGTACTTTTTGTTTGTTTAATAACCTTACAAGTTAGCGATAATCATAGTGTTTTTAATTGTTTATTATAATATTAGTTTATACGCTTAAGTGGCTCGCTATATAAAACTATGCTATATGCAATTTTTATTTATCAATCCTCTAGTTTTAAACTTGCCTTCCTTGCAATAGCTAATATTTACGTACCTCGCCCACCCAACCCCCCACGCGCATATTTCCACGTTCTTTTTTTACGTTCCTCGCGCTAATGTTATAAACCGTCCACCAATCACGCTCTTTATCCAAGCGGTTCTTCGCGATCTCAATATTTTCCACAACATAAGATACCTTTGGAGTCTTCCTAAGGTCGATTCGTGACGTGCAGCCATTGCGTGACACGAAGATATCTTTTTCCCTTTCACCTATACTCGAACAATCCCATTTTTTATTGCCGACGTTATCACAATTGACTCGATCGACATGGATAAATTCAACACCGAAGAAACCAGATCCACCGGTGATTGATTAGTCCGAATTTCGCGAAAATCCGTTCACTGATTCTCCCTCGTACGATGATTCTTTGGTACATCCGCATAATTCTTTTTTCACCGTATCCCATTTAATTACGTTTATTAACCCATTCCCGATTTGTTGTGTATTGTCGTGGATGTTAATTGTCTTTTACGGCACTCAATTTCACTTTCACATGGTCTCTCGTTTTATCGGTCGATGCCCGCGCGAGGAACGGAAAGAAAAGGCTGATCCGCCTTCTGATCTCCGCTTCGTATAGAACGCGATCACTGGGACTTAAACGACGTCACAAATCGACGATTCGTAACGTGATCCGATTTCCCTCCAACGATTTTTCATCTTGGTTTTTCTTTTGTTTATCCACTTCGCACAAGTTCAGGGCGTCGTTTAGCTCATCGAACGTGTCTCTGCAAGGTATCGACACAACGTTCTAACGTCGGCCTCCCTTAACCCTTTGACTGCGGCGCACTACAGGCTTAAACGATAATATAGGGCGAAATACTTTTTTGTGCACCGCGTACTCAATCGAGGTTCGATTGATTATACAACTTGCAATAAGTTACTATTATAATTTTTCAGTTGCGCGACGTTAAATCAAATAAGAGAATTATTCTCGAACATATATTATTTATTTGGAAACATTAAAGTTTTAAAAATGACATAACGTGGATGCCCACGCCGGGGTAGCTTGTGCCGGACGCATATGCGTCCATAGCAGTCAAAGGGTTAGAGGGATGATAGATCGAGTATTATCAATGAAATTAGAACGATTGGATTATTCCAAGGAATAGTCCTGTTGCGATGTAACGAGATCATTAAGACTAGGATCATTTTTGGTTGTTAATGCGAGCAGGAAATAACGTGTGTATTATATTAATAACGAGAAGAAAATGTTAATGATATAGTATTATACATTTTCGTGAAACCTTCGGAATGAATTTCGTGGGGATATAAGAACGAGAAAGTTCAACGATCACCCGAAAAATGCGAAAGGCAAAGTACTGGAAAATGTCCGAAATCGTGCCACCAACACCG
The DNA here is from genome assembly GCA_910591585.2 of Nysson spinosus. Classification (NCBI taxonomy): domain Eukaryota; kingdom Metazoa; phylum Arthropoda; class Insecta; order Hymenoptera; family Crabronidae; genus Nysson; species Nysson spinosus. Next base: position 1,878,666 of record OU342834.1, read on the forward strand.
TTTGATTTTTCTAGATGACGAAAAATAGTACACTTGGGTGTTCCTTGAATCTACTTTAGCGAGAAGAAAATTTTACTCGAATCTACTCGTAATGAGAAAGTTTTATGCGTTTCTCTTACTTTATACGAGAGAAGAAGACTTGGTATTCGTCCCTCGCGCGATACAAAAAATTCACCGACTGTTTTAAGCTCATTATGCATGGGATTATAGAGCCCCTAAGTTTTTATACTTTCCCAACAAATTTTCTGGTGTGTTGAAGTACACTGTAAGAAGTCTTGTTCTTCCGTACTCTTTCCATTTATTACGGTGTGGCTCGCTGATCCAATACAGCTTTTCGGTGTATTTTAACTGGAAGAAAAGGAAGGAGAACGAAAACCCTGCTTCCGTTATACTATTTAACGAGTGTATTTGCCTAACAGATTTCTTGCATACCAAATGGCAGAACTAGAAAACGCGCTGTTCTTCTTTAAAGTCAGAAAGTATGATTGGTCCCGGATAGTCGATCGAAGTGTGGCCGGGTAAATATTACGAGATATCATGATTTTCGTTCTATCTTTGTTTGTTTGTATTTTTTTTTATTTTTCGAACCTACGAAATTCGAATGGCGGCACTACATAGAGTTGGGGGTGGCCAACATCAACAGTCATGCGCCAATCCTATCGTTAAGTAGAATACGCAAGGAAAAGACATCGATTTGGTACATTTAGAATAAACCGAATGTGTTTTTATATTCATCGCATTTCATTCTTCTGCGAGAAACGCGTATAAGCGTACCTGAAGGAATTGACATCGGTCGGCCTGAACATTTTTTTTCCTCTTCAAAGTGTAACGCCGAATGTTATCTTTTTTTATCTTTCTTTTAATATCGTTAGTATCTGCAAAACTATGTTTAAATAGATTTACAATCTTGACTAATTCGCTAGTTTGCTCCGTTAATTATCTTTCTCCGGCGTACGCGCGTACTTGGAAATGCTGAGAGAAAAAGCGACCGTGAGTTTCAGAAGCGTACGTTATATAACGAGAGAGAAGGTTCATAGAAAGGAATATCGAAGAAACGTAGGGAAAGGGAAGGAGGACGAGTCGCAATTTTGATACGCCTGACATTTCGATGAATTAGTGTGAACAGTTGGTAATCACTCTATTGATGTCACTCTTTTAATACGAAACAATTTTAACGATTCGAATCATTTGACTCGATCCGATTCTTTAAAATAAATCGTACTATTCAATCGATCGAAATCATCCGTGATTTCAATGGCAATCAAAGAGTGAAAGGAGAGTGGAAATATCGAATCTGCCCTCGAACCGTAACGACGACGACAATGATGAAAAATTCGCAACCTTAATTCGCGATTCTTGTAATGTTCACGCCTTACAGTCTAGAACGACACATATTCTTTAGTTCAGTATTAGTATAAGTTAAGAAATAGTATGATTAGTGGCCTTAGTCTCGTGTATGCGTGTACGTAAACATTAATATGTTGGTAGCTCATTTAATGCGTGGCATATATGATTATGAATGTACGTATGTGTATATGCGAGTTGACCGTGTGGGATGAGCGTGCGTGCACGTATATCCTTGGGTGACCGAGTGTGTGCGTGCGTGTTGATTATTTTCGTTACTCCTTTAAAAGTTACACAAATCATTTGCAAAAACATACCCTGTTTCCTAGTATCACCGACACCACGGCTACCGGATATCAGGTCGCGGCGCGTGACTTGAATCCAATGTAATTTCCACAGAAAATCGTGATTGATGACGCGACATTGCAGTGTCGAGAGGGTTGATCAAGTTTTTGGCTGTCCATCGTGCGAGTGCGCTGGTGAGTGCTGATTGTGTTTCAATGTACATTCCCATATTTTTATCCATTAATAATATATTTTATATCTTCGAGAGCGATGGATTATTTATTTCTTTTCCATTTCCGTCCGTGTTCCTTCGAATCTTCGGGTGTTTCTTATGAAAATTCGTTATAAGATCTTTTATAAAAGTATCAGAAATGATCATCACATGTATGATTATGTACTCGTAATGAATAGTTATGACGGAAATGTTAAAAATTATCCTTTGATATCCGAGAACAGTTTCCGAGTAACTTGTAGGATTGACCGGTTTTTATAAGTAATAATAAATATCGAATATAAAATTAATGCATTATTTGAATTCGAAAGAATAATCATTAAAGATTCTGTGAAAGGATCTGTTTGTGTACGATTTGAAGACTCGAAGGAAATGAAAGGGCGATCATTCGGTGGAGATTACCGCTAAAAATGGGGTCCCAAAATTCACTACTCCAGCGCGCCGTTTATTACGAATGCTTTGTCGCGGAAAACTCTCGCGAGCACTTCGCTTATCAGAACTCGGAACATTGAAACCGCGAGCATTGCGAATTCGTCTCAGCATTACATCAGGTCATGTAAAAATAAATTCAAAGCTGATCCTCACGGATTACTATTATCATTATTATTTCTCCTCCTTAGTGCTAAGAATATTTATTTCCCCTTTAAAAGTCTTATTTACTTCAATAGCAAGATGCACACTACTTTGGTTGTAGCAAAAACTTTGTTTTGGATAAAATAGTTGTATTTTTTTTGTTTGTTTACAATCGTCGTTACCTTTCGTATTTATACATTTATATATGCATATGTAATATATACCTTTTCTATTTATATGTATTTATAGTTAAGTAATTTAGTGTATTTTGTTAGGGTTAGGTTGTGTTCCTTGATATTCGTTATTTAGTACTGTTAAACTTTAAAAAGTGATAAACTTTCATAGTGATATTTTCAATTGGCGCTTGTACACAAGCGGTTCCTGTTTTCCTTTGTTTACCGGTATACGTGTCCTGCGTGTTTCCCGCATTCGTATTTCCGTGTTTCTATTCCACCAGTTTCCTTGTATCGTGTACGCCGTGTGTGCCTGTATGTTTACTGTGTTTTACAATCGCGTGTATATATATGTACGTATTTTGGGTGATCTGGCACCGCGATTCACCAATTTTCTCTTCGTACACATTATATGTAGATAGTCCTTCGCTCTTCTATTTCGTTTCTTTCGAGTGGACTGCATTCACGTACACCATTAAGAAATCAACTTTCCATTAAGCGTATATAACATTCTCGAGAACTCATTCACAGTTTACAAAAATTAGCACCAATTATTTATCGAGTGACCATTGTTCACGAAATTTCACTGACAACGTTTATACATACCGCGAACCAATTGTATTTCTGTCAGACAAAATGACGGGTAGCCTTTGCGAAACTCTAAGAACAATATTGTTTTTACTTATACGAATCAAGTAGAAGAAGAATTCTACCGTGATGCATGAGAAGCGATCCATCAGAAAGAAAAGTAGAAAGTAAGGTGATTTACACGAAAGAAGATCTATGCTCCACCGAGATAACTACCGTTCATGGGAATAGAATTCACTGATTTCGGATTCTAGCGGAGAGATCAACGGTGCCGATCTACGGAATAGGTGATTCGTAGAAGAGCATCTAATCTTACACAAATCCGCTCAGCTCGTCCGCTAATCGTCTTTGCCGGACGTACCACCGTCGAGCAGCCTGCACAATGCCGTGTGACGTTCATTTGCCGTTCACCGTATCCGCAAAACCCCTCGACCATCCTAGGTTCTGAACGTAATGCATGACACGCGGGCAAAGATAGTTACAGACGTACACGAAACACGCACTTCCTAATTGCACTTCCAATCTTGACACGCTTGCTGACATAGAAGGATCTCTCTGTACGCATTTTGGGGCTTCCGGTTCGGACCGATGATTACCTTTCAAGTCTGTGATTGGACCTCGGATTATCATATCCGGTTGGGACAAAGATAAGATTTTGATATTTGGATTCCACACAAAGTTAAGATGATGTAAATGTCCTTTTCCAAAAAATGCAATATTATATGTAATTAGTAGAAATTTTTATTTTTTCCGAGGTTCACTATCACTTCAACATTCGTCGAGTCGATCTAATATGGAATTTCGGAAATCCCGTACCGTTGTTCACCAATATGAATCTACGTCCGTGTTCTCTCATTCAACTCATTACATATATACAGACATACATACGTTCATCAATGGCATACGTATATGCGTATATATGTATAGATAGAACTGTAACATTCTAAATATGACAAGAATATATGTGTGTGTGTTTACTATATTGCGTAAGTAATGTAGTGTACTATAAATAATCGTTATAGTTATTATAACGGTATATATTTATATATGTATATATATATATTAGTCAATATACTCCTTCTTCAGTTAATTAGCAAACCCTTCGAGCTCGTCAAGGGAGGGGAATTTTACAGCCCACCCTTTACGCCGTCATGTAATTACTTTTACTTTTACTTTTACTTTATACGTACTTCAACGTCACTTTAATCTACATCATTTTCGTACACGTACGTACATCATTCTATTTTGTGTGAAATGTGTGCGCGTGTTTGCTCCTTACTATATATGTATATTAATTCCTGTGTATGTCGTGTGCTGTATTTCATATTTCATATGGGACATGTGTACGCGTGGACTTTTTAATGAATTTACGAATTGGTATGCGAGGACATGGATATCGCTTGCTCGAGAATCGTACGTACGCTAATTATATGTGTATATATATATATAAATATATACATATAAAAATGTATACATATATATTTATAATATTGATTATATGTTAGTATAGCGCAAAAAGTTCCGATAGCCTTCGTTAACTCATTTCATCGTAAAACCGTGGCAAACTATACCCCGACACTTCCCCAATTCCCCGTCCCTCGAAGTAATACTTTATTTTAGTTTTACGCTGATTTAGCTAAACTGTAATAATTTACTAAGTCTCTAGTATTCTTTCAATCAATATATATATATATGTATATAATATATTTATAATTTATATATTATTCATTTATTTATATTATATTTCATATTTATAGTATTTATATTTATATAATTATATACTTCCTCTTCAATAATTCATATTTATATATTTATGTATAATAGTAGTTGGTACTTTAGTTGATTATTTCCGCTAGATCAGAGTTTTCCTCTCCGTTCCATCGCTCGTCTACATACCTTCTCTGCTTTTTTCAGTTTCATTTTAATGTGGTTTACGTGTTTACTTTTATCCCTCCCTTTCCGTCACAAGAAAGCCGGAGTTTATCTATTCTTTCCTTCGCGAACATTTCTATGGAAGTCGCAAAATTCAAGCGAAACTATCGCGATTTGACGCTCGGGCATCGCTCGTAAAATGTCCGAATATTTATGTTTTCCGTTTATTCTGTATAAGTTATTCTCGAAGTTAATCCGCGAGTACCTTGCGCTGCCATTTTGTCGGCGCTCACTACAAACCGTTACATAAATAGGCACAAGTTACAGAATTATGCATCCTGTTTACGAGGTGTCGCATCGTACAGCATGCGGTTACAAATTTCCTAACAGAGTTTGTCCACGTTTTTTAACCTTCGTTAGAATACGAGATTCATCGAGATGGCGTAGAAAAAGGATAACGAAACCCTAAAACAACGAGGAACAATTATAAGAATAACACAAGGTACTAAAATTAAAGCGAAACACTTGACTCCATGGTTTCAGGACTTGAAGACCATTAACCCATTAATTATTAGTGATTCGCGGTTATAATCTTAATCGTTAAAACAATGGCGGAGTAAAATTCCTTGACGTTAGTCGATGTAAAAAAAGGGACTAGAAGTAGACTAGCAATGATTTAAAGTTAAAAGAAAAACACTGTCTACAGTGTATAAGTACTTTACAGTCTAAAAGATCGAAGCAATTGAGTTTCTGCTTTGACATTCACAGTTTTCTGGTTCTCTTTGAGGTCAGACTTAGAACGTTCAATGTAAGACAAAAGGCTGATTGCGTTCGTCGTCGTCATGATTATGATCATCATCATCTTCATCATCATTGTCATAATCATCGTCATCATTCGCCCCCGTGTTACTTTTGTTTTGTTTTGTTTTGTTTGAATAATCACAGCCTAGTTGACATTTCTTGGGCGATGCGTGTCCGGTCAGTCGAGCGAGAATGGTATTTTTAATGATCATCAGAATGCGAGAGCACCATCATGGGAGATCGTACGAACGTTTAGTGATCCCAATTTCTTTCTTTCGAATAATCGATCACGAAGCGGAGCAATTACGTCGAAACGACATCTTCGACGAGTTAGAAAAAAGGGACCTCTTCATGGATGTAAATATTATCGGCCGGAAACTCGCTTGTTTTGACGTAATAAAAATCGTCATTGTAAATCGTACAATAATTGTAATAATAAATAGAAAGATAATAAGGATGCTAATAAATACTATTCACAGGGTCAATGAGCGCCATGGACGCGAACAACCGGACTTCAAAGTGGTTCCACTTTGACATGGGATCGACGAACATTTTAGACGCGATTCATATAAAAACCTACAGCGCAACATACCTTGGCAATCTTATAATATAAGAAGAACCGATAACCCGGTGGGATGTCGGGTCGGCACTGATCCCATCTTCGTAACTTTCCTTTCTGTACATAGCCTCTCTATTTCCCTGCCACTTTCCGGATTCACTTCCTTTTAGAAATCTTTCGACGTTGCGTGAGACAAGCACCCTGTATAACATGATTATAGAACCCCAGTTTCCGCCTGGGAGAGATCATGAACTCTATGTCGTCAGCTATTTATTCTGCGATGATCATTGATCGATGATGATAGGTGGTGTTCAGTGATCATCCAAATATTGCGATATCGTAAGCAGGATATCTAAGATGTTCTGCGATTTTCTGGCAGATTTGAGTGAACCACGTCCGTACATCATCGAAATCGTGATTATATGACACCGCTAATGAATCAATGCTAAAAGACCGATTTAAATATTGTACAGCTGAGCTCACGTTCTCTGAAGAATTTGAAAACGGTGGTTTGCAGTCTGTACAGTACGCGGAGCCAATACAATAACTATTGTATCGGATAGCAGCTATGTCTGCTATGTTATTACGTATTCTGACAATGTCAAGTAACAACAGCTAAATCAGCTACTTGAAATGACACATCAGGAACTATCCGTTCATTGATTATTGTTTTTGCTTTTAAATCATGTACCTCCACTGTATGAGTGTGTCGAGTTCTGTGTGATTGTGTACTCGTGATGTAGATTATCAAAGGGGTTAATGTCACTAGAACTATAACCTGACTGAGAGATTTTGGATTCACTCGTAGTGTTCTTCTTCCTGGATGATCGGATTGCCGAATTGTTGAGGATACCCTGTTTCAAACCGCGGCACCATAGCGTCCGTCGTCTTTTCGATGCATTTCTCGCTTAGTTCTTGGCAGTAGGGGGGGGGGGGGGGGGGGCAGGAGGTCGGACGATAAAGGGAATGAAAAAAAGGTGTATGTGTGGTTAAGGGGACGAAGAGAAAAGGATAAGAAATTAACGTATCCCCGATTAGATTCGTTAGATCCGAGCATCCATGAATGCAAAGTTAAGCGTGCCTTGTATTCCCGTTCCTGGCTTTCTCGGACTGGTTTCAGCGCTGGACATCCGTTTCTAGTTGTATCAACTTCCGTTCTTCGTCCTTTCAGCGTGGCTGCCGGCGAAGTCACTCTACTGACCTCTAATTTTTATCATCTAATTAATTAACTAGCTAGTATACTAGGTTGTTATGGTGAAGAGCGTTGTAACGGTGATTCGAACTCGTCACTTCCGATCGTCGAGCGTCCAATGAGTCCGCGTTCTCGTACGACATCTGAAACAATTCAAAAGGGGATCTTGCTCGAGGAAATTTATTTTATTGCATCGTTATGGATTTATTACCATTAGATAATTCTTTCTAAAATTTAGGTTTTGCAGAGGAATGAGTATAATTCTTTTAAAAAGACATGGAAAGTATGATTAACAAGATTTCGATGCAATATGACTGATACGGAAAGAAAGTAAGGGAAACCGAAAATTCAAAAAATTCTGAAACTTTGCACACACATAGAGTAATTCATCCTGATTACGACGCTTTTTTTCCTTGGTACCTGAAAACTGTTTAAAGGGGTGCAAATCACCCCTCAAAGAAAAAGTGATTTTTTCGTTTCCGGCTATTATCTACAAAATGACAAGAGATATCGAAAAAAAATTAAGTCACAATTTTAGTCGTACTTTAGGTGTTACAAAAAGTCTCTTCGTTAGTGCATATTATAGGTATATTATAAATTACATACTATTATAATAAAATACTTTCAGAAAAAGCGATTTAAGTCTGGCAATAATGATAATAGAACTTACTCTGTAGGTTATGATGCGACCCGTCGAGTTTTTCTAGGCTAGGACGTGGGTTAGTATGGCCGGCTTGCGTCCTTGGGCCTCTTCAACTGGACCTTTAATCGTTTCATCCCTATCTGGAAGCCGTTCATTGCCTGGATGGCTGTCTGCGCGCTCCCTGGATTGTCGAACGACACGAAACCTGAAAGGATCGAATGATGAATCATCCATTCGATAACGGAACATCTCACTATTCTTTCCATAAAAGGTCACCCGTTCATTTACGAGGATTCGGATCTTGAATCTATAGAAGACGTACCGGATTTGAACCGCAATGTCGCGATACGAAGAGCAACATAAAGACGTAGAAATCCGCGGTACATGTGGTTGTGTAAAGCGATTAGACTTTTATTACAGATCGTAGGATCGATAGTATTCATTCTGATAATATCTTTCTTACGATGAAAACGAGAAGTTGAACATCGTCACTCTGGGGATGGGAGTTATTGCAAAAGGGCAGCTCACGATCTAAAAGGTGATTTAGATTACTCCATTCGCCGCGAGGAATAAAAAGTTTTGACGGTAGAAACTCGGCATTATCCAAGTTTCGCTGAGAGTAGGTTCGCGATAACGAAGCTCTTAACAGTGGAACCGCCGGTGAAAGGTCATCAGGGTCCTTCTGGTTTAAGCCAATTTTGACCATTAGCTCCGATCCAATTTTAGTTTTGCCATGATGGCGGCCTACTGCCTGACCAATCGTGATCCTTCAACGCCCGGAGGCCACCTTTTACCTTGGGAGTTCGTAAATTACTTTTTCTACGCGAACCGTAGAACCGCTAACCCTCGTAAAAGAAGATTTCCTTCTATAGTGATTTTCTTGTTATTACATTTCGCAAGGAGGTAATCAAAAATTGCCTTGCAGATTTTTTGTAAAGAAAATATTTTCATTAGGTCTTTTCGAAATTTATGAAACTCATTCTCACGTTCCATTTTTGTGTCAAACAATGATCTATGTTTAATTGACTGATAATGATCAGAATTAATTCTAACGCACACATTTCGAACCGGTATAATTAGTGAAATATAAAGGGGATATTATGAACCGCGAATCTAATGGCGCGTATTTTTTCGGTGACTTCGAAGGAGCCTCTATAATCGAGCAGCGATAAATGCAAAAATATTAATCGAACCGGTTGCCAGTGAATAGCCTAAGCACGATACGAACGAATGAAGTCGGCCAATTATCCGCATCCGTATTCGTACTCGAGTATCAATTTCAGATACGATTAATCAAAGGAACCGACGCCGGTCTTTTTCAGTGGTCGTTTTTTGTTTGGTTCCCCATCGGTTCACCTAAAAGGGCTTCCCGGTTTCATTCGAGTCATGTCACTATAAAGGGAGTAATTCATATTCACCAATGAATTTTTCCTTCTCCCTTTCTCTGCAAGCGTACTTTCCGTCCGTACAGAGGAGAATTCGAATTAATCTTTGCGGTTCTGCGGCGATTGAATCGAAAGTTTAAAAGACCTGAAGTAAAGTATCTCGTTACACGAATGTAATATACCGCGCACTAATAGCAAATGGTTATATGATACTTCTACAACTACTGATACCATAAAACGATATTATACATCTGATAGAGATGTACAGCATTTTGAAAGACAGTTTTTAAAATACGACTATCATGAATTATAAAAAGTACCAAAGGATCCTTTAAATATAATATAAAAGTATATTAGACGAATAAAGTTATTAAAGGATATTTATAAAATGAATGAAATGAAATCCATCTTCCTGATGAATGTCCGTCGAATTACGTCAGGGTCCAGGTTTCCATCAGCTCCTATTTTTAGAATATCTCGACGATACATTTACCTTGCTAAGTCTCTCTCCACGAGGCCACTCACGGGCCTGTCGATCTCTTCCGCCGAAAGGACACACTTACCGAAACATTTACTCTGGTTTGTGGCCCGGTCGATGAAAACCTTCGAGGAGATGACGTTGCCAAAAGGGATGAACATCTGCATAAGCTCAGCATCTCCAAACTCCTGGGGCAGATGGTAGATGAACAGGTTGCAGCCTTCGGGTCCTGAGATAGAGCATCCTACCATATAAATCAGAGCACATCTAAACATCTAAACTTGAAGTATAATACTCAAGTTAGAATGTTAGTTCTGGATGAGTTCTCGATCTTCGCAAATATAATGATCACGCCGCGATTAAGAGAGTCTTCCACGCACGGTCTTATCGTGCCATCATGGATACAACTTTTTCCTCTCTTTTCTTTCTGTTCGTTCATTTTATGTCTCTCTCTCTCTCTCTCGAGAGAGTGATTTTCCGTAACTCGTTGGATGCGTTTTTGATGAATGAAAATGAAGGCTCCCGTGGTCGTATCTCGATGACAATCTTTATTCTCTCTCGCCGCTCGTCGGATTAATGAAAGTTGCAGAATGAAAGTGATAGAAGGTAAAGGTAAACTCGACTTTTTCTATTATTACATATAAGAGTAGTATGAAAGGTGACTCGATAGTGAATGTAACAAGTAAATGGTAATGAGACACTGATATGAGTAAATTGCTAAATTATGATCGACATTAAACTGTTAGATGAGTAATGTAAATGATATTTGACGAGAAAAAGAAATTTGAAAAAAATGAGTGGGAGAGAGAGTCGTGTGATAGTCGACGAAAAGAGCAATGATAAGAATGCCACGACAATGTCCATCGCGACGACGGGACTTCTCGCGATTCAAATAACGTTGAGTATTTATACTTTCAAATATACAAACACACAACACTGGGACTCACAACACAATGGTGACGAGGTGAAAGGGAGATTACTGAATGACTGCAAATTTGGTATCGGAATATATATGGTAGTGGTGGTGATGACACTGATTACGATGGTGCGACACTTTACATGATTTCACCGTCAGACACGATAATCCGTCGTCTTATCATTATACTCTATAAATGATTAAATGAACCTACCGATGCATTGTATGATAATTCGTCCACTAACTATTTTACTACGCTTTTTACACTTATAATTAACACAAAGCATTTATTTATTCATACTTCTTTAGCATGTACATATATATTTTTTGTACGCGTATGAAAACAAAGCTTTTAAGCCCATAAACCCATTTTGTCGATACATATCTATAACTGCTATTAGCGATAACCTTTAAATTATTATTGCGATTAATTCCGGCGGAAAATGTTATCAACCTCCTTTAATATTACATACCGTGACAGAAATCTTTTGATTAGGTCAGTTAATTAAAAATGAACTTTCCTTATGAGCTCACTGATTTTGGATGTTTAAAGACCGGGTGAAATTTAGCTAGTTTACACGACGCTCATCGGACCGAAATCTTCCATGCAACACGGAAGAATCTTTTCTTACTTTATGTCAGGCGCGAGAGCTACGAAGACATCGAGGATTAATAAGTCCGTAAGAGAAAAGTCCGAGGGAATAATTAAAGCGAGGGGTTGAAATAACGGGGAGTCCAAATAAGGATTTAGCTAATTTCACTGAACTTTACAACTCCGACGTCAATTAGCGGCGATTATGACCGTGGAAACTTCTGCTCTCTTGGCCAGAGGTTCTCGTCTAACGGACGCATTTAAGTAATGAGATGGCTGCCACTCAACTTTTAGGATGCTACTCATCGCGTCCCGTTCGTTCCTTCGTGAGATTTGCTTTCCACTGCCACCCCCGACTGGCTTCGACTTCGCGAATAACCCCCTTTGTCGAATTACCGCGGAACAGAATTGCCCATTTCCGGTTCCTCGAATGATCACAATCATTACTGGCTCGATCTTCTACGTTTTATATCAAATGACTTATCTCTGGCTTATCTCCATGACGCAACCGTAATACAGTACTTCGAACGATATAATTCTAAGAGTTTATATGTACTGATTAGATTGCAATGTAGCTAGACTAGTTCTTACAGAATCGAAAAATTACGATTTGCTATTAACATTAATAAATTATTGTAATTATGGTTCACAGGCAAAAAATAATTGTTTGATTCAAAAGACCTGATCCATTAGTAGTTAATATAAAGTGTTACTCAATATTCTAAGTAACAGTTACTCATTATTATATTCTTTACAATTGATTAAATAATTTAGTGGTACATTAAAAACATTGAAAATAGTTCATTCGAATCGGTTTTTACTAAGGACTGCTAATTAATGATGAATTCCATTGTTATGTCTTTGTTAAACTATTTGTAATAACCCAGAATAATCGCCAATCATCCTATTCTACGAGATACGATTTGCCGTGTCGTACCGATAGATTAAAAATTAATATTCCTGAGATCTTTTCAATGTGCAAGAAACAGTGACCAGCAGTTTGCAGAAAGTGTGACAAATGCTGTTCCCTTTTTCCGAAGGGATGACTCCGTCCCAGTAATAACTCGATCGTAGTTGTCACACGAAACCCAAATTAGAGGGAGTGTCGACGGGTTTCCGTTTCCACCAAAGGGGAGAACGATGGAGGAATTGTGGTGGACGGCGGAATCACGAAGAACGAACCATAAATTCAAGCGCGTCGTCGGGCCGCGTGCGATCGTTGATCCTGAAATTGGTTTTCGACTCTCTAATTGGCCCACGTGCCGAATGTGCATGTGAATTTAACAAGAGGCAAGCCCGCACGATATAGGATAAGTAAAAAGATATCCTATCAAAACACCAACACGAGTATCAAATTGATAATTATTTTCGTCGATTTCTTTTTATTTAAAGTCTTACGGGCCAAACCTGGGGTATTATTCCCAACTCCCCAAAACAAAATTATGGCATTTTCCTTTCACGACCTTTTTATCCGAGAGATTCGAATGTATATGTAAAATGATGGATGAATTTGTGATAGGTTTATTTACGGATATCGACGTTTTGTTCGTTATGAAGGGGTGAGATATACGTTTATAATCACGAATGTAGATCATCGAGTATATTTGTGTCAATTATGATTAACCGTCGCGCAAAAGCCACAACTAACATCGTTCGACAGCGCAACACTGATAAACAGCCAAAAAACTGACATCGAGTGCAACGGCGAAACACGGAGGGTAATCCATTTAGAGAACGAAAATAGAATCTCCATGAAAACGAATAAAATGTCGTGGAAAAAGGTCTGTCAGTAGAAAAGTGAATACACCGAACACCGAAGGACATCCTGCAAGAACATTTAAAACAGTGATGATTAAGGAGCTTGGAGTAGCAAGGACTTTCGACGCGTGAAGCAAACATTAATTTAGTCGTATAATTTGGAAGCGTTTTGTCATACATTCATAACAAAAAAAAAACACGTGATATCGTCTCCTTTTATGCTACCCCTTTGCTCCTTTTTCGATGTTAACATCTAATACCGTTTTCTCAAGCTGAGTATCTCTGCAGCTCCTTCTTAGGGATTCTAAAATTTTTGTGACGTAGAAATAATGTCTGGTGTTTGGTTTCAGTGCTTCAAATTAACACCTTCGCTATAAGCGTCACTCTTATTAAGGTAATTCTGATTTTCCTTGTATATCGAGAATTTTAAATGTTTCCAGATTAACGATATTCTTAAGAATGCTATAGTTACCTTATGAAATAAGATTTCCGAAAAATCAATGCGTATAACAGTTTTTTAAAATATAAATAATATATTACTGACCGATTCAAGCAGTAGCGAAAGTGTTAAGAATGGGGGGGGGGGGGGTGTCTTTCTCGCGGAATCATATCGTAGTAACGTCTTGGAAAGATCTTTGGTAGATTTGTGGAAGGACGGGAGAACGAGGGGGTAAAAGAAGGAAACGGGGATGGGCTGAATAGATGGAGGGAAAAGGGAAGCGCTGTCGTGGTAAACTTTCCATTATTCTACGATGTAACAACGGATCGCCGGCGGGCGTAGCGGCTAAGTAATTAAAACTTTCGTTTTATTTGCATTATCTCATTGTAAGGCGTCGTATATTCTAATAATGGCGAGTTGTTAATTGCAATTAGGCGCTGGCTCGACTCGCCCCCGCTACCACGCTCTGATCCACCATCTTCTACCCTTCTGCAGCCTTGATTCCAGTTCATTTTTTTCAACCCCCTCCCACTCAGTAGATAACACCGGAGAACGGTTTGTTCTTTTCAATATCTTTTCTCTACGAACACCCCCCCCCCCCCCCCCCCCCGCCTATCTTCTGCCACGGTATTGCCTCGATCAATCTTACACTTTTAATTCGACTTGATCGTTTTAATTAATCGTACCCTCTGTCCTACGGCGCGTACTCCAGTCGATTTTGAAGGGATGAAGTTCGACCAAGATTGCGCCGAGGAATAAAAGACGCGATACGGATTCCCGGCGATGAAATGTCGAAAGTTCATTCTTTTGGTAGCGCAGTAATTAACGGGCAGAAAGTGGCCTGAATCCTAGTCAGCCGTGGTATGTTTTCTCCGGTTCCGAGTGCACGGAAACCTAGCAATATTCGCGATATTGGAAAGGCAAAAATATCGTGGTTTCGCGCAAAATTCATCAACGGTTGTAGGTTATCCTTCCTTTTCACTGGCCGTGATTAAACTAAAAAAAGACTGATCTACATTGGAGAATTAAAATAGAGCCCGCGAATCGGAAGAGAGAGATATACACCGGTGATAGAATTTTTTTCGGCTAAAGTTTAGAAGTGCATTACTCGATTTTCTAGTTTAGAATCATATTTGTTAATCTCCCTTTTTTTTCCACCGCGAACACTGATTTACGGTGCTCGTGATATTACGGATTAACCTAACGAGTTTTGTTGTCGTGATATCGGACTCTAACAAAGTAGTTAACACCTTGCAATTGCAACGACGAAGGATAATTCGTGTCTGGAGGTGTGTGTTTGGGATGTGGATCTACAATCTCGGGTTTACAATCGTTCGTGTTTACAATTAACAGTTAGACGTTGATGAGTGTGGTGTACTTACCTTCCCTCTGCGTGGGTGCAACTGCGGTCATCGGCTGAGGAATAGCTTGAGGAAACTGGCTGTAGACGGCAGGATAAGCTGCGACAATAACAAATAACAAGTACATCATGATCTGTCCACATCTAGACACGGGGTGCATGCTGCTCTCTGCTTTTTAGTTCTCTAATCGATCACCTATCTTTCTTTTAAGTCATCAAGTTTTCACCCGCCTTCCATAAGTCGAGCTAAAACGCAGGACATTGTGAAAAACAATGTAACGCCACGTGAAATGAATAAGTTCATAGCAAGTAAATTTACCGCGTGAGTATTATTAGCTTGAAATAATGGATTGAAGAGGGATGTATTTTTAATATCTCGACAGCAAACTATAATTCCGCGGTACAGTGACAGCGGAAATGTAACAAGGCGCGACATTAATAAAAGATAAATTATCCGGTTAACGTCAATCGATTTAATAGAAATTGTATTGCCCGTGGTCCGTTGGAGAAATAATTATGTTCCGAGTAATTTATGATTATCCCCGCGTAAATGTATCTCGCAACGTGTAATAAATGTGTATAACAGCGGGATAACAAAATTCGCTTATTACGCGGGAGGAGTGTTGTAAAAGTATACTCGGTAAAGGGAATATATTACGTTCTGGTCGAGACAAAAGAATATCACGTTTGATTCGGGCACGACTTTTTCTGAACACCGTGGAATTAACGAGGAGGTTCCTGGACACACGGGAAAACACGGGAAAACACGGGGACAAAGTTCTCAGAGCACAGAAAGCACTGCCGCGGTCATTTTCATCTGCATTCACGTCGCCATTTCCGTCGGCAAGGATATTCGTCTCTCAATGTTCTCATCGTTTTGCGACTTTTAACACGATACTTTTGTGCTTTCCGGCAACCTATTTCTCTCGTGACACAGGGATTCCCATAACGGTAGTGATATTAACCGACACACGATACCTCTTTCAGCTCACACATGCGTTTCGTCTCATTATAATGAGACATTTTCCGTGATGCAATTCAATATTAGATATTATTATACCGTCGCGTAGTTTCATTTACAACGTGTATTAAAAATATACACGAGAATATTCGTAAAACATAATAGTACTTGACTTGTATTTGCCCAGGAAGAACACGTAAATAAACTACCACTAAATAAAATGTTCTAAAATCAATTCCGGAATTTTGCGTACAAATAAAACATTGCATAATTATTTCCTCGTACACGCATGAAATGTAAACGTTGAAACGTTCCTCGTTACATATTCCAGCGATTTAATATTTCCAATGGGCCGAGTTGAAAAGCTAGTAAACCCGACGGGGACTATAGAGGCAAATCGTACAATATTAGACAGAACCAATTATAACGTTATTAATTATACCTTGGCAAATATTTAAAACATGCGTGATTCATATTTGTTCGTGACGGTTGAACGTGGAACGTAACGCGGATTTGTTGGGCGTGATTTACCGGGGTAGGTAGGTGAAATGGGAGGGGGAGGGTGTGGGATCTCTCAGATCATGGAGAGAGGTAAATTTTCGCTTCGAAATTAATTATTTCCGGGCAAACATCGCTTTAATATATTCCGATTGACGTTACCGGAGAGTTTCGGTCCGCGATGGATCAACGTTTGGAATATGATATAAATACGCCATCATACGTCGGTTACCACCCTGTTTTCCAGATACAGATAGAGGTATACTGTTAGAGAGGGGAAACTGGATGCGCGGGTAGAAGCGGTATTTCGGATTGCTTTTTTACCACTCATTGATCTCCACGGGGTGTGTACATTGGAGGAAAATACACAGGAAAAGAATATCCTGTTTTTGAGTCTTCAGCAAACACTGGATAGCGGTTGGTATATATTCGCACGTATATGTTATGCCCGAAATTTGATGAATTTCTACCAATTCCACGCAGACGTATGCATGAATAAAGATGGAAAACGCGAGTCGATATATGATGACGGAGGATAGCAGAGACGCGAATGGACAGAGACAGTATAACAGGAGAAAATATATTTGAATGCAAAAATAATTATTACTTTTGAAAAGTTTGTGATACGGTGTTTTGCGGGATTAATAATGAATGTAACTATCAAAGTTGTTGCGAACTCGCAATACGGTTATTCATTCCATCCGCGAATACCAAGAACTTGTTAGATTTATGCGTTTGTATTAACGGAGAATGGATGCTAATATAGATATGGATATATGGAGGCTTTGATTATCGGTGAAACGGGATCATTTATTTTGTATCAATACGTATCGGATCGGAATATTTGTCAAAGCTATTGTACTTTGGTGACAACCTCATATCACTTGAGCCTTGCGTGGCTAGTATGAAAACATGCACAAAGAAGATACGTTAGAATAACCATATATGTTCGTATATGTATAGTATAGTACATTTAAAGAAACATCAAGGTACATTATAGCAGTACAGCAGAAGCGTTTTATATATATGTCACGTCAACGTACCACGGCTATGTAGTATATTTATGATAGCTGTTCCGTATATGTATACAAAGAGATATATGTACACATGCAGCCATAGTTGCATGCAAACAGCGAGAAACGCGATCAGCGAAATTGAATTCTTCGAGGTTAAGTGCTCGAGCGCTCAGATAAAAGCATATGAACATCGAACGATCACATTCATTTTCCACTGCGGAAACCTCCTGTGGAAAGTCTTCTATAGAAAATCACCGAATTTTATTGTTATTTTTATATTCGCGGTTGTCAATAACGTTTAAGTACTAGCGGTCAAAGTGATTCGGAGTTAAAGATTTTCTGCATTATTTGGTTGCGATTTATTTACGCGGATAAAATGTGGATCTAGAAATTCAAATATTTTAGTGTATTTTCTGTTAATTGAATTGGATATTTACCGATTGATGCAAGTAAATGCACGTTTTAAATTGAAAATGAATACGAACACAACCGGCGTTTGATGAATGTAATAATAATAGGAATGATATGTAATTACTGTAAGTAGGGTGGCAATGTATGACAATAATAATGTAATTATCTTTTAATTATCCAGGTCGAAACTCATTATGAAATCCAATATGTTCCGTGTTGTCAGCTGGATTTAAGCACCCCCTCCCTCTCTTGTACGATTATCGAGAAAGCGGTTATAAATGCGCGTTAAACCCGTGACTCGTTTTCAGAGAAATATAAGGGCTCGATGGAATCCGCGATAAGATGAACGAAAAAATAAGTAAATGGGAGGGAAAAAACTTACCGACACCGGCGTAGGGTTGCATTCCGGGATATGCGGCATGCTGCAATGCCGCCTCCCCATTGGGTAGCCCTTGTGCTGGAATGGACAGATGAAGGGCATCTACACTTCAGTAAGCTCAGCTCTTATCGGGGACAGGCCTAAATCTAAGGCCCCTGTCGCAATGTTCTTTGACCAATCGATATTACTCGCCATCGCATTCGCTCGTGCTATTTATGACCCTTACTCTCCGATTCTATCGACACCCGTAGTATAAGATGAGGAAGATATAAATCAAGTATGGTATCTTAAGCTTGTCCCAAATGTATTATCTTCTGCTTGAACATATTTAACCCTTTGCACTCCGGGCGATTTTTGAGATGAGGTTCCAGCAACTCCGGGTCATTTTTGAGATAAAAAAAATACGATCGAAAGAATTGGAGCAAGCTCGGTCACCAAACCGATTATATTACACTAAGCCTGTGCCGAAACATCTTCCTACCTGCATAAAGATACAATGTTGCGTCTCGATGCCATGTCGCTTTAGCGGCGACAACAGAGTGCAAAGGGTTAATATAATCCTAGACATATTTTGAAGAAGCTACTAAACCTCGAAATAAATAAGTTTTCCGAAGTTTGTTGTACTAAAATTAAATAGAATAGTACTCTACAGTCTCGCGTGACTAGTACGAAGACATCTACAAAGAAGACACATTTAGAATAACCAGACATATACATATGTCCCTATACAAAGTACATTTAACCCTTTCACAGTGTATCCCGTGACTGTCACCGGCAGTAAAATCTACCATACACGAACTGATTACTAACAAGGTACATATAAAACACGTTTTTTTACATTTTGGATTACATGCCGAAGTGTTTTCGAACATAAAGAACTAGACACTCTTTGGACCAGAATTCGTAATTTTACCTCACTGTGAAAGGGTTAAAGAAACATAAAGGTACACTATAGCAATACAGTAGAAGCGTTTTATATTGTATATATCACGTCAACGTAAGTACTACGGCTATGTAGTATATTTAGTAGCCCTTCGTTTGTAGTTTTCTTTAGTTCACTGTGAATACAATTGGATCTTGTAAGCCTGCCTTTTCAGAAGTCGATAGGAAATTGCTATATTAATATTCACGAGTAACTTTTCAAGGTGCCGAAGGAATCGAATGTCCATTACTGAGTAGGAGGTATCTTCGAGTAAAAGTGACAAAGGGCCGTGTCATATCGCATTTGTATGAAGGGCGAGTATTTCGTTCTTTGGAGGAAACGCGGAATAATAAAGTTGTACGTCGATTGGCCGAGGCTTGCGCAGGGGCGGCACACTGCGCCTGAGTTGATACTCACGTCCCGCATATGTCTGCGGTATCCCGTTGGTGTAGACACCTGGATCCGAACCTGCTGGCTGTCCGTTTGGTGTTTGAGCAGCCATGTTGAAATTGGGCATCGTCGGCGAAGGTAACGATGGTATCGCCCCGTTAACAGGTTGCCCTGAGCCGGTACCTACGAGCAAACCTGATCAGTACACACCGATTACCGTCTTGCTCTTACAACATCGATCTTCCTCGACCTCTCCGGGCACGAGGCATTGAATCGAGAATCCTCCAGAACGTCTCACCACGCTTAGCTATACTTGCCCTCTCTGTAAACCGTATTCTCTAGGCTATCAACCGATTTACGGAATATACGGTATAATTAGAGGGGCCTAGTGCCACATTTGAGGCTCCGTATGATCGATGGATCATCTGATTGTTGATTCAACGGGAGAGGAAGCTGGCAATCAATATCTAACAGTTCATCCTTACGATATTAATCAGCCGATTTTCATGTACCTTAATCTATTCTCGAGAATATCCGTCTAGGAACGTTATTGTTGTAAATTGTATTGGACATTGGGTGAGCGTTCCGATGAAGATATCTCACGGGTTTATTTGAATTCGATATGTACCGGCTCGACTATTCCTCCTGAGGAAGTAGGAAATCAGAGGAAGAAAGTATACGAAGAATCGTATGATCGTTCGTATCTCGCAAATTGTATAGCTCAACGTATTCTCCTCGACATTTCAGCGAAGTTTATTCTCCTGCGATTCATACTCAGCTCGATTCGTTTTGATAGGAATCGAAATTTTTACAACTATCCGCACAATTTCGTCCGCGTGGCAGTTCGAATTTAAATCATAGAAAAACCTCGGAAATCTGTCGAAGGGGGAGTATACATGGAAAGAAGGCTTGGAAGGAAGAAGAATCTCAAGGCGCCTGGATACACCTGGACTAGGATATACGTGCGGATATACTTAAGCGTTTCGTCACCGGTATTGCCTTCCATGCGTCCTCTATGACGATATGTCGTAAACTGAAACTCCTGTGACTATACCTGATCTGCTATATCTATACGATTTTATACAAGGTTTTTACACAAGGTTTTATATAAGGTAAGATTTTTTGAAAATACATACCCCTTTTTATGTATTACTCTTTTTTTGTACGAGAGATGAGTGTAATAATAGGATGTTACAATTGAATCTATATGCAATATTTAATCAAATGTATCATAATGTTAATTCGTTATTGTTTTCTGGCATTTTGGAAGCGCACTGATGCATTTGATTACTTAAGAAATGTATTAACAGAAATTTGTCGAAACACCAATAGAAAATATTCGAGCATGCATCAATATCTGTCGATGAATCAGAACGTACTGTATTCTCAAGAAAAGGAGTACAATACTACTGTATCAAGAATGTATTTTGAATGTTTCCTATACAGATCATGACTAAAATTTACAGGATATTCCAGAGAGAAATTCATCATTATAACAGGGAACACCCAGTATGTACAGCAGATCCACAGTGTCGGGTAAGGTAGCGTCGTTTCGACGGGAATAAAAGCGCAGAGCCTTGGTAATCTTCGGAAAGAGGCGGGTTAGGTAAGTGAAGGTAGGACCGGGAGAGGGTGGAGAAGAAATAAAATATTATTTCCCTATCAAACGGTATTACCTTCCGCTCGACGAGACTCGACGTATACCGGGGTGCTTGCGGAGAGCCGATTTCCGTGCTTACTTTACTTGTCTGTACACTTCACCTTCCTCCTTCTACCCTCTCGCGTTGAACGCGTCTTACGGAGAAGCAAGGAGATACGAAGGTAGAAGAAAGATGCGATGGTTGCCGAAGAAGGAACGGTACTCCTTTGGCTTTTCCTCCTTTCCGTTCGGCGGGCCTTCGATAAAGTTTCGCAGTACTGGCAATATCTTTCGCCCGAGTCATGCTCGGTGAAAATGTTGTATTGATTTACGAGCCGGTTATAAGGCAACTGATGGCACATTCTCTGTATTTCTGCCGCAGAATTCCCAAAGAAAGAGGAAGGGAAAAAAAGGTTTGGGAACACCGAAGAGAAGGAGCTTGAAGTCAGTGAGACCAAGTTATTCTCGAGTAAAGATTATATACATATGGATACTTCGAATTTGGTTCTTCGCATACTCTCCAATACTTTAAGAAAAATGTAGGGTTTCCTCGAATCCCTGTCGTTTCTATTTCCTTCATAAATTAACCTCTTCGGTACGAGCGTCGCCAATAGTCAACATCCACCAAATGCATACATGCATACATACTATGGGCTTCTATTGATTAAAAGTAGATTATGCACATCGATTACAGTTTATTAGAAAGCACGTTTTACACGAAAGTACTTTTTGCACTACACTTGCTTTCAACCCTTAAGTAGCACTTTGCGGATGAACACCGTTCCGAAGAGGTCAAAGTAACCTTCGTAATATGCTGCACGAACTTGTTGATTCAATATATACTTAGTTGTACATATATTATGTAATAAACAGTTTGAACTGATCGAATGAAAATATTGAAGTTAATGAATTATTTGCGGAATGAGTAAGTCTTTTTATTAGCATTGTAGAAGGTAATATTTCGGAATATATTAGCAGAAGTATAAACTTACCGGATGTCGGTGGAACGACAGCGTTTGGCATGCCATTTAGTGCATGTGGCAATTGTCCAGCAGCGAGGGCAGCCATGGGGTTGATGTATGTCCCCTGTGCCGTAGCAGCGGCCATAAGTGCCGCTTGCTGCTGTAAATACAATAACTTCTACATTTAAAATGTTCATATATCCTATCTAAGAATTAAACTTAAATTCTACTCCATCTTCTATTTCACATTCATCCGCTATTCTTCAACATAGTGATCCTTAACACATTCGTGTCAGGGCATTTTCAGCCGAATGTAACGCGTGCAACAGGGCAAATCCGCGGAAGTTTCCTAAGTGAAGTTATGTTCACAAAAATGCTATAAACATCAACATATAACTAGTCAAAACGTGATCAAACGTTTTGAGACTGAAGTGCAACGTATCTCAAGACTCACATTGGTATGATCCGGGTTCTGTTACAGAATCCCAAAGACTCACATCTGCGTCATCCGGTGCGAATGTGTTAATATAACAGATCTCAGAGTATTGAATGTCAACCGATCATTTCTCCGTAACAAGGGAGAAACTATTACAGATTGTGACTCGCGGTAACGAGGACAACCAGGCAGTACTGTGGTAACACGAGAACCATTAACGGTAATATGACCCACCTGAGCGTAAGCGCCGTAAGCGCCGAACTGAGTGAAGGCGAAGGGGTTAAGGAGGCTCATGTTCCCGGCCATTTGCTGCATGCGTCTTAGTTGCCTTTCTTTTTCAGTGTCTGCGAATTTTACCACTAAGCTGGATGACGCACCCTGAAACAAACAAAATTCCTCATTAAATCTGTTTCTTCGAATACCTATTGTACCTTATCACCATAAATAACCTTACATTGTACATATGCATAACATAGTGCATAACGATTGAATAACTGAATTTTAATAACTCTTGGATTTTTCTTATTTTTATCGAGACAATTTAGTGCCAATTACTGCCATGCGAACATCGCATCATACGATGTTAATGTTTTTGTTCTTGTTAGAATATGCCGCGGTCAAAGGGCTAATGATAGTTTAATCTGGGCTTGTTATAGTTAAGTGTCGATGGAAAGGTGTTAAATATATAGAACTTGTTTGATCACTATGAGATGAAGGATTTGTTAATTGAGCGTTTACACGGAAATGCATCACCGATGCATTATACGGGGGTATCTAGACGGGGCGGTTAGATGGTTTATCGTGTCAGGATTAAGTTGCATACAATGTAAATTGCTGTGTTACGGTAAGGGAGTCTGAAATGCCCGATCAGATACTCTTGTCAGACGTCCCACCTCGTAATTTCGCGGGAGACGATGCGAAGCTCTGCACCAGGAGGGATTACAGTTGTCGAAGCAAAGCTGCATCATTTTCTGGAATCTTTTACTTTCCCTCTGCTCCCCTTCAAAGTCTTTCATACTTTATGAATTTATGTATGCCGCTGATATTTGATAGTTCCGACGCTTCGACGAAGCACGTAATTATCAATGGAGCCTAAAGCATTGCTTGCTCCCTGCATTTTGAGGAAACAACCCTTCCATACTTTACGTTAATCTCATTGCATATATTATAGTTATATGACAGGACCCTCTACGTATCATAATAAAAACATATTAATTACTATTGCCATAAATAAACGTTTTTTAAGTCCCTTTGTCTATATTCTTTATCCAATATATCACAAAATAACGTAAGGTGGAACTGCTCCAAGCGTAGTCAGACATTTTATATTAAAATGGATATAATAACCACATACAATTTTAGAAGGGTTGATGGTTAATATTACGCGAGATGAAGGACTATGACATGAATTTTTCGCGGTAGAAATGCGAGCCCTTTCTGAGACTCTTCTAAGGATACATAAGGCGATGACGTTCTCACGACGTCTAAAATATAAATGGAAAGGCAACAGGTGGTCAGTGGCCATTGTGGCTGCGAAGAAAAGCTCAGCTTTCGAGCTTCTGGTGATACATTATATTCGCGTCATCAATGTAAATGTTGGGCGTGCCTCAGTTTATATAACGTTTATAATATTCCAACCCCTGACACGCGTGCTAGGGCTTCTAGTCACGCGACTATATGTAATACTTATCCACTTTAGCATATTTTACACGATATTCTTTGTCATGCCTTCTATGGTCCCATTCATTTTTGACGTTCTTTATCACGGTGAAAATGAATTTTGAAACCTGCCCGCCGCGCAGTATCTTAAACGTCTTCATCCTATAAATCCCTATATTACCATATTCTTTGATAATGCAAAATTTGTATTCATGAAATCGGGGAATATTCTTAGCAGCCGGTATAATTGAAGGTATATGGATTGATGTAAAATCCATTCTAACGTAAATCATTTTTTTCTTAGCAGAAAAAATTGTTGTGGGACAATGATTGAGGTACTCTTTCAAATAGGAAATGGTTTTTGGAAATGCGTATTAAAAGTGTAGTTAAAGGGATGCTTTTCCAGATACATGTTTCATTGCTCGAAAATGTTGAGAATAATTAATGCCCATGCTCTCCACCGGTAGTACACTACTCAGGCCATTATTAACTTTTTAGGTAAAGAGGCACGTACCAGTCAACTAACGATTGTGGGAATTAACACGTTCGTCATGTAATATATTATTTGCTTCTAATGCGCTTTATACTTCGCCCCTTTAATCCAAATATAAAGCCAGAATAAATAAAACGTATAAGAAAACCCGAGAGTGCAATTGAGTAAAAAAATGATCATTAAAAGTTAACGAAGTAAACTATTCAATTTGTGCCATGGTACTAATTGAGTCTCAAAAAATATCTATTTTCACGGATAGGAATAAAAGGTAGATCAGAGTGAATTTTCTCTATGAAATTACCAAAGCGTACGGTTGTTCTCTATGGAAATAAATAAATGGGCATTTTGTGGTCGATTCGTCATTGGGGTTCTTAGCGGGAAATCGAGAGCCGACGGTTTTCAGTGTAAAGCCGCACTTCGATGGCATCAAAGCTGGTTTCCGTATTTGAAATCATCGTCGCGTCATACCCTCGTTAGGACGATACGTAGTGGCGCGTGTGACACGCTTGCAAACGAGCATTAGAAGCTGAATAGACGCGGATCATCCGGAATCAGTTGATTCGATCGACGCACCAACATACACTGCATTCAAATCACAGACGATTTTCCAGCGAGTGTCATTCAAGCCTCGGAGTTTCTATACCGAACACTTCGGCCGCTATAAAACGGGCTTTTTCGTTTTTTTTTTATTATTTCGCGAACTGAACGATGCTTTCTGGAGGGGTGAAACAGTGGACAGCTTTATCAGTGTTAGGGGGTTATACGAGGGAAGTCGAAATTCGCAAAACTTTTTACGCGTTTTTTAAAATCTCTCTTATACCGGTTCGTCAGATACCGTTGACAGGGTGAGCTCGTATAAAAATTTTATAGAATTACGTTATTCGTGCTGCTGCACGATAACGAAAGAACGTCGATGTGACGGGTACGTGGTCAACGTTTTTGATAGCTGGAATTGGAATGTTTGCTATAATAATGTTACAGTACCTACGGTGTCAAATTTAATACTTAACGATATATCTGATCGATGATAAACGAGTGGGAGCTCCACGATATATTGATATATAATATGTGGACAATTCGAAATATCTAACTTCCAAATTCCATTTTATTAAACTGCGCGGCATTCTTGAGCATAATTGTGTAATGGAAAATATATTATTTAATGTCACACAATGTTTTAACCCAAATTCGAATGAGTACACGATGAACATTGTTATAAAATGTTCTAATGGCTCCACGTAATCGAGAACTTTGTAGCTCGATGATATCGAGCGAAAGAAATCGGAATCAAAATGATTAATGCTCGAGTAAGTTGAAATCCATTGAAAACATTAAAAGCTTTTAGGGTGAGGCATTTTTCATTGTCGCTGAGGCGAAGCAAGCCACTTTCATTAGCATTTTATGCGGAGCACCATTTTCCTTCTGGTCGCGTGTGTGGGCGTTGAATGTAATCGTTGTTCCGCAAATTTTCCTCAGAAGGTTTGTCGATACGAGAGAAGAGGAGAAGAAAGAGAGTGAGAGAGTGAGAGGGAAGGAAAAAAGAGATGCCAGGTCGACCAAGCAATTATTAAAAGTTTCGTTTACAGCCAGGTCGAAGGGGGCCAAACCGTATAACCACACTGTTTCAAGGAAACCAACAACCGGCCACAGTTTACAAGGCATAAAAGTTATGCCGGTTTCATGACTGGATACAACTTTCCACGTTACTGTAACTAATATCAGAAGCACCGTACGGGCTGCTCACGTCTCTTCTCCTTTGGATGAAACCTTGGAAAGTATCGAACCTAAGAGATCTTCAACTTCTTGGCCTCCTTTATCGAGGCCAAAGCGTTACCGTTCAACGTTACAGTATCAAGATCAGTACCGAGGAAACAATTTCTGAAACATCTATTATATCTTATAACGGGGATACTGTAAATAAATTAGATATTTTAATAGCTCTCCTTATTAGTCAAAGAAGAATTATTGTTTAATTGAAACGTAATAAGAACTTTGTAATAAGTACGTACGTATGTCTAATGAGAATTCTCAATCTCAATTCCTTTCATCCTGGATATTTGAAACATTGTTTAAATGAAGTTTTTATTCTAAAACAAGTTGAAGCATAAAATATGTATCCAGTACAAAGCAACTAGGAATATTATAATCCTCCAGAAAATAAAATAAAAATTATCGTTCATAATACAAAATTCATTTTCTCTTTGAAGTTCATCGAGGTTTATTGAAAGCACGCGGGACAGAAGATCAAAAGGAACATTTTGAAGCGGAGATCATTGTTGACAGTTAAAATTCACTCTGCAAAATATTCAGAAGCACTCGATGAGGGGTAAAACCGAGGAGGGGGGAGGGGGGGGGGGTGGCGAAATATCGATAAGCCGGAACTAAACGAGAGTAGGGTTGGGAAATTTTGTATTCTCTGTAGGAGCAACTCGTTATGCGCGCGGTGAAAA
Organism: Nysson spinosus; assembly: GCA_910591585.2. NCBI lineage: Eukaryota > Metazoa > Arthropoda > Insecta > Hymenoptera > Crabronidae > Nysson > Nysson spinosus. The sequence goes on from OU342834.1 coordinate 1,906,072, forward strand.
GCACCGACGCGTGTGTGTTCCCGAGGAAAATAATTTGTCTCGCGCCGACAGCCTTCGAATGCCTTCTGCGTATGGCTTCCGTACGAATTGTATGTAAGTCATGGAAGTGGCGTATGTGACATTTACACGAGCATATATGTACGTCGATGTAGTCAGGAAAAGAGAAAGGTAGAGAGAAAGTTGGATGGAGAGACGAAATGAAAAGGGATGCTCGGGGTGCCGAGGTCGTATCAGAGCCAGTGAAGCCGAAGCCTCATTATTGGGGGATTACGGTTCATTAATTCCGATCCAACGTTCTGAACTAGACACGAAAAGGAAAAGCCACCCCAAGCGATATCATGAAGAGAGAACGTTTGAAGCTCTGGTACTCCCTTGCTCGTTATGTCTCTCCTGTACGGCGCGTTACTGTTTAGATTGCCTCTTTAAAAATCTCAATACAAAAGTACAAAGCCTTATTATAGTTTTGAGTATATACTCTCTGCAACGTCATTTCCGATGCTTATTTTCGTGAAACATCTCTGGTGTTCCTTCTCCCCGCCCTTTGTAATATTAAATCGTGGAAAACGAGCAGGTCGATGTCTTGAATATTTCCAAAGACGCTAAGACGAGCTTTGGTTATTTCTTCATCTTTTGTAGAAACTTTAAACTTAGCCTACGATTAATTTTCTGTTATATTGGACATAAATAATCGATGTTAAGCAATTGAATCTCATGAATGTCCAATACATTATTTTTTTGAGAGTAATGGAATCATGTATGCACGTAACTCCATTGACCAATATCACTCGTAGTGTCCGACTAATGGTTGGGTTCTACTACTTGCAACAATATTCCGCATCCAACAAAGTAAAATGTACAAACCAAAATCAATTTAATTAGGAGGAAGCCAATGTTCTGTAATAGGAAAATGTGATTTCCATATACCTTAATGATGATTAAAAAATAAATGAATCCACAAAGAAGAGATAAGGAACTCTCTTCCTTCGAAAGTATTCGTCGGTTCTGAGACATGCATTTGAAAAGACGAGTACGTCCCCATTCATTCTGTTCCATTCACATCCTTTCTTGTGCATTTCCAGGAGATGAAGATTTGAGGTTCAATCAAGGAAGAAGAATAAAACAGTAGGATGGCGGGCATTCGTCGAAGATTCGGGACGTCAAGGCCCAGCTGAGTACGGCACAATATCGAGGCAGGCTTGCCAACGGAATGAAGCAATTACCTGCTGATTGGATGCTCTTCCGTTAGCCACACTATCACACTTGCCAATTCGCTAGCTGGTAATTTCAATAGATACAACTGGAACCGCAAGACCGGCCGGAACGTCGATTGCCTCTTGTCCGTGTGATTCTCTCTGCGAGAACCTAAAACCATGGGGTGCCTCCAAACCATCCAATTCTCCGGTGTATTTCAAATTACAAGTCGAACCGCGACGCTTTAGTCTGCAGATTGGGAGAAATACCAAATCATCTATTTGTCTGATCGCATTGTATCATGATTATCACAGATGAACAGATGTCGAGTATTTCAAATTATTCTGTTCGAATAACAACATTTTAGCTGCTGTGATATAACCCAATCGATTTGTATCTGTCATTAAAATAGATATAGAAAGAGTAACATATAAAAACATCCACTTTGAAAACTAGGTAGCGATAAGAGATGGAGACATCATATCGAACGAAAATGGAGTGTTTCGAGCTAATCGTAAAATGCCAATATCAGTTTCTGTTCGAGCCCTGTTCCGGATGTTTGGATAGAAGGGGACTCGTGATTATTAGGGCAGCTTCGTAAATTTGAAGAGCAATCAATTAGAGAAGACGTAGACCCTTCGAAGCATGTAACTTAATTTAACACTGTAATATCGAGTTTTCAGAAGGTTCCGTAGAGTACCTTTACTCTTAGTTATAACAAGTTACACGAGAAAGTTGAGGAACCTGAGAGACCTCTCCCGAATGTAGGTCTAATTTTTTAAGTTCAATCAGAATGACGTGGATATTAAAAGCCACCCCTAAAAGACAAATCATTTCGAATCCTTTCGAATCCTTTCGAAAGGGTGGGTTCTTATTGATGGGTTTCAAAGTCTCACGCTCGATCGCGTTTTCTTTTCTTTCAATGTACCCACCTTCCCCCGGGATTCAATCCCCGCTCCGTTCTGACTCACGATACGAAAGACTCGGCAAACAAGTAACAGTTGTACCGAAGATAAAAGCAATGCAATTACGAGGCCGCCGAGGGAATTACTCAAGGAATGTCTTTAATTAAATGTTGGAAGCAGTTTCCGAGCCTCCGTTAATGCAGAGACAATTTCCTTCCATCCACTTTTCGCTCGTTTCCTACTAAGAGAAGGAAACATCCGCTCTGGAAAGCTCCTTTCTTCTTCCGTTGCACTCCGTTACCACGTCCACCTAACATAGTTCTATGTTTCTACGGCTTAACGAACTTTTAAAGTTCGCCTACCTAATCGTTCGTGTCAACGCTTCCTCAAAAGGATCGTCCCCAGGAATCGAATTCCGCCATGAAACTTTCTTCATTTCGCTGCACGTCGTAAGCAATCGTTTTATTCTCTCCCAGAAAGTTACACCGGATATCTCCATCCATGACTGTGATCAGAGAAGAGAAAAGTATTCTCGACACTTGCCGACAAATTAACACTTCGATACTTCTTCGATCTTTCTTTAAATATCTAGACATCCTTTTAGTCAAATGAACATATAATACCCAGTTACCATAGAAACACAATTTCTTGTTCTTCTTATGTCGCAATTGAAATTTCTATATGTTCTAAATACAGTGTCGACAACTGACATAAGATATATCGAGATATAGAATTTTTCATTTCGCTTAATCCTCTTGGAAGTTTGAAGACGGTGCTGGGGGAAGAGGAATGAAGAACAAAGGGGAATAAAGGGAACGTAAAATTCTTACGAGTGTTGTGGCACATTTCGCCCGACATCGTGGCAAAACACTTCTCTCGTAGGTTTGCTTTTATTACGAGACATTTCAGGACATGTACGATGGAATAGGGGGAGAGAAGAGGAAGAGGACAGGGTGCGAGGGTTCGCGAGCGTGTCGCGAGGCGTGACAAGAAATGTCACACGCTTCAGAAGGCATAACTACGCGTGAGGCCGGTTCGCCCGCATTCCACGGGTGACACACACCCTCCGAGAATGTGATCTGCGACACCCCGCAGAAATATTCAACCCCCGGAGAAATATTGGCCCCGTCCTCTGACGTGCGAATTCGAGTGCCGCATACCATATTATACGACTCGTCAAATTTCACCGAAAGAACGATCGGGGGATTCCTACTTCATCACAGCTGCTTCTTTTAATCTCGAACAAAGATCAATAGATCCTTTGACCTTTATTTCTCCCTTGTCTCGTTGATGACCTACATTTCAATCTTTTATTTTCTCAATTTTAATTATATTCAAGTAGTAATATTGTATCATACTTTTTATTTGATGGTACATGCCATGCGCCTTGAGACGAGTGACAGGCAAACTTCATTTTTGTGCTAACAGAGATCAATGGATTCTTTTAATTCCGTTCCGTTCATTATCATACTAATCCTCTTTCAAATCTTTTATTTATGGAATTACAATTTTTACATATTATTGTGCTACATTCAATGGATTCTTTTAATTTCATTGTTCTCATTATCATACTAATCCACTTTCAAACCTTTTATTCCCGGAATTAGAATTTCTTCATATTATTATACTATATTGTACTTGGCTCCAGTTTATACATATTTTTACATTATTGGCGATTATATAGTGTACCAAATACATTTTAAGACGAATAAGAAATAAGCCTGGTTAATAGGCGAAACAGCGGCAAAGAATAGCTCGGTGAGTGATAGACATTCCGTAAATAAAAATTATACGGAACTTCAGGTTTTATGACTGAAAAATGGTTAGGATCCAAGGCGTACGATGTAATATTTCCGCATTGTCCGTGAATGAAAATTTACAACGTTAATACTAGGGAAAACGGATCGGGTGTGTCGTGAAAATATTGCGCATCGCGTGGCTTGCAGATGGGTCGCCAATTCGAGGAACGTAAATCACATTACGCGCTTACTGAAAACCAAGTAAAAAATGTCTACAAAACCCGGAGTCGTGTAAAGTTACGTTTTTTTCCCACTGGCTGAAAAATCGTAGCATCGTCCCTGCTATAGATTAACCGTAGAAATTCAAGATATAGAGACTGAGGAAATATTGTTTGTTGCACCATGTATAACGGCAAATAACCTGATCAATGATTCACAACCTTAAAAATAAAACATTCATACACGAATCACCACATTTTGTGAATCGACCAAAAACTGATAATTCTATCCAACTCCGATTTATAATTTATAACAGATTTTGAGCGTCGTACACTCTTTTATAATAATCGTAAAGAACATTATTTTCACTCGTGTGCATAACAAATATTATAATAAAAAACCTATGCACATGAAATATTATAAGTCATCTTGTATAGTATATCATTATCTCAATTTTGATCGAATCATTCGAATAAAATTGTTTTAAATGCTGTGATATAATTCAATCCACTAACATTTGTCATTTAAATAGATATAAGGAAAGTAATATATAAAAACATCTACTTATAAAAATATGATTTTTACAGAATTTTTATCCAGTCACTTAGTATTCCCGATATATGTTATCGATTAAATTCTGGAAGTCAGTACAGAACGATTTTCTCCATTTACCAAGAACCTCTTCAAGTTCCTATACAACTCCCCGTTGGAGAAATCAGAAAATTGTCTACCCTAGTGTCACGAAGGAGTACCGGTAAAGAAAAACGGTCCATTACCAGAAGAGGAGATATCTCTACCTGTAATAGGAAGGATGTCCAGCAGATATAGTTACACGAAGGACAATTTCTCGTCGACAAGTACGAGACTCGAGATTCTCCTATCTTCCCTTGCTCCTACTCCTTCGACGTCGAGAGCTCTTCGAATACCCAGTAGATCCCTCATATCTGAGAACCAGCAACGCAATACGTGCATCCCTCGCTCTAACAGGCCTTAATCATTATAAGGACCTTCCTCGAAGTGAAGCGTTTTCGTCCTGTGGCCGGTTATGTTGTATGTATACAGAAGCACTCCTCCACAACTACACCCATATACAGCTCTGTCGCCTCTTAAGCGTTCGCCCTCGCAATATAAGCAACTGAGTTGAGTATTCTCTATGGATGCCATACAGCTATGAAAGCATTTGGTATTCTAAGGTGAATATACATGTATGTCTGCTTTCATACATAGAATTTGTAACAACGACACTTAACATGTAATTCTCGTCAGTGAATTGGTACAAAGTGCCTGATTATAAGTTTTGTAATAGTCATATATATTATATATATATGTATATTGCATTGTTATACATTTTAAGAAGATATCATGCATTTATTACGAATAACAAGCCTGTTACTATGTGTAGTTTGTTTTATATATGTATACTTAGCCCTCGATTTACACGGCATTAGAATTGCACGATTTCGGTTTAACACGCTTGAAGAAATGCGGAAGGAAATATGTAATTTTTAATTATATTTGTTTAAAAATATGTACTCTAATCTACAAAAACATAATACTGTTTTATATGGATTTGTGATATTTATTACATATTTATTTTTATGGTTGATTCGAATTGCACGATTTCAATTTACACGGCATTTTCGGGGAACCAATCTACCATGTAAATAGTGGGTTAGGTGAACTTTCTAAAATTTGTTAATAAAGCATATTGTTAGAATTAGTCTACATAAGGCCTCCCCTTCGGAAGACGGCCGCGTCATCGTGGCGCCCAAAGGGCCTTAAACCCCCGAAGCGGGGGTGATGCCCTTAAGTACGGGGCCTACGAGGGACGGGACGGATTCGATGGTTGCTCAACGACGAGTAAACACGAGCACTCTTCTAACGTTTTAGAGTATATATTATAATTTAGCCCAACAGACCGCTTAGTCTTACAAGTCAGAAGTGGGATATACCAATTTTACAATTGTATATTCTGTTTTCGGATTACGTGAATCGCGAAAATTAGTGATAGAAAAGTGAGCTGCTCAGTTGTGCCAGTGAGCAAAAGCTTGAAAGAAATGGTGCGCGATTTGAGTGATCGCGTGAGTGAAGTAGTCGAATTGTGTGACCGATTCCGGGATCGCTCGCCAGAAAACGACTGTTCGCAAGACAATGATTGTTCGCGGGAATATATGCGCGACCATTCGTGATAGAACGACCGTTTGCAAAAACAAAATGTATGTGCGCGACTGTTCGCGGAAATATGTGGGCGACAGTTCGCGAGACGATGATTGTTCGCGGGAAGATGTACGCGATCGTTCACGAGAGAGCGACCATTCTCGGGAATATGTGTACGACTATTCGCGAGAGGGTGATCGTCCGCGGAACGTACCGCGGGATGTATCGCGGGATACGACCGCTCAAGAAATTCGCGTGGTCGTCTGATGATACATGGGCGACCGTCCGACGGCTGAAGCGCGAGCTCCAGCAAGTGCAGAATTAAAGCGAACACGATGAACATAGATACACGATATCCATCATCTGGATATCGAGGAATGAACTGACCATGTGGACCGATTACCCAGGTGCTACGGATGGAGTAGCGATACCAGTACCTGAATGGTCGCATGAAGTCGGAAGGATGCCACGAGCCGAAAAGTATGTACCTGTGTGGCATAATTACGAAGAAAAGAGATATTACTCGGGACAGTGCATGAAACGGTAGTTGCAAAAGGTGCAAGGGTGCAGGGCACCTGAAGAAGTACGGTCGGACTACAATGAACACGGCAGGGGTGAGCCGCCAGGACAGTATGTGTGTGTAGTTTGGACAATAATGGAAAGGCATAACGTTATGCGTTTCGTGGTTACGTAAAGTTTCAGCATGCCTTTTGTGAGTTCTAGCATATCTTTACAAAAATACGGACGATTATCAGTTGTGCTTGGTTTAACGGCATCTTAATGCAATAACCGTTCATAACGAATATTCGTGCGGTGACTGAAAACCGAATGAACCGACAGAGAGGTCATAAATCTCTTCAAGGCTCTGGACTTGGCTTCAAGATGTTAGCAGGTACCGATGAGCGTAGAAATTATTTCTAAGTCTCTTGGGAGCACTTGAGAACTTCGTGACCATGCCCAATGTGAACCATATTTATATTTCGTGGGAAACGGTTTACGAAATACTGGAACGACTTCGTCCGTCTCTGGAAAGTCGACAAGAGTGTAATCTGACACTTGAATACAAAGACTTCGAAGTGCATCGGAGTGAATTGCAAGCTCGTGGAAAACATCAGCCCTTGTAAAGAAGTACATTGGGACCTGTCTGAACTGTATGTATTGTGTGAGGACCATGAGGCGAAGGCAACAAACGGAGAAGGTTGCACCCCATGGAGAAGAATTCTGTACCGTTTCATGTCCCTACATTGACCATTGGGGACCGTTCGAAACGAGCCGGAAGAAGAACAAGTACGTGCTTATTATTGTGAATGCCTTCACGCAATTCATGATTATTGAAGTAGTGAAGTAGGCAAAGGCAAAACGTGCAGCGAAAATATTAGCGAATGTCGTTCGCCTATTCTACGTCGAATAATTTAGTGGCCGATGGACCGCGTTTACGGCGGGGACACTCAAAATATTTTGCACGATGTACAATAGTAAGAATGTAATAAATGCTGTTGCTACCCCTCGAGTCGATGAGCGATGCGAGCGGTACGATCGAACAATTGCGGCGCCCTTGGTTGTGACCATGGCGGGAGACGATCCCGACAGGTGGGACAAAAGTGTACGGCAGATCCAAGGCGCGCCGAAGACGACCCTCAACCAGGGAATTGGAGCAATACCGACGGAGGCGTTTATGGGGAATTAAGCCAAACAACCGACGGAAGTTCGAATATTGCAAGGAGTTCAAGCTGAAATTCATAGATGAATTCGCGTGAACTCCGAGAATGGATTTCGAAGCCTGCAACGAAGTACAACGAGCGAGACGTGATCATGGTGGAGATCACGAGCGAAGGAACGACGGGGGACAGCAGGAAGCTTCACCCCAAATTTAAGGGCCCGTTCCGGGTAGTGAGGGTCCTGTGGAACGACAGGTATGAGGTGGAAGACCTGCGAGAAGGCGGTAGACACGCTACAACCGTAGTGGCGGTCGAGAGGTTGAAACCTTGGGTTGCAGCCATTGGATAACGCGAATGTGTGCCACTGCCTCCACGATGGGAGTTCGACTGGACTGTCACAGCAAGGACATTCGCCGCACCTTTATTGTTTGCCTGGGAGATTGCAACTCTGGTCGTGGGCGACAGTTGCAACTCCTAGAGAGGTTGGTTGTTGCCACCTTTATTGTTTGCCTGGGAGATTGCAACCCTGGTCGTGGGCGACAGTTGCAACTCCTGGATGAGGCTGGCTGTTGCCACCTGTTTGAATTGCCTAGGAGATTGCAACTCTGGTCGTGGGCGACAGTTGCAACTCCTGGGAGAGGTTGGTTGTTGCCACCTGTATGGTTTACCTGGGAGATTGTAACTCTGGTCGTGGGCGACAGTTACAACTCCTGGATGAGGCTGGCTGTTGCCACCTGTTTGAATTGCCTAGGAGATTGCAACTCTGGTCGTGGGCGACAGTTGCAACTCCTGGGAGAGGTTGGTTGTTGCCACCTGTATGGTTTACCTGGGAGATTGTAACTCTGGTCGTGGGCGACAGTTGCAACTCCTGGAGGAGGCTGGCTGTTGCCACCTGTTTGAATTGCCTAGGAGATTGCAACTCTGGTCGTGGGCGACAGTTGCAACTCCTGGGAGAGGTTGGTTGTTGCCACCTGTATGGTTTACCTGGGAGATTGTAACTCTGGTCGTGGGCGACAGTTACAACTCCTGGATGAGGCTGGCTGTTGCCACCTGTTTGAATTGCCTAGGAGATTGCAACTCTGGTCGTGGGCGACAGTTGCAACTCCTGGGAGAGGTTGGTTGTTGCCACCTGTATGGTTTACCTGGGAGATTGTAACTCTGGTCGTGGGCGACAGTTGCAACTCCTGGAGGAGGCTGGCTGTTGCCACCTGTTTGAATTGCCTAGGAGATTGCAACTCTGGTCGTGGGCGACAGTTGCAACTCCTGGGAGAGGTTGGTTGTTGCCACCTGTATGGTTTACCTGGGAGATTGTAACTCTGGTCGTGGGCGACAGTTGCAACTCCTGGAGGAGGCTGGCTGTTGCCACCTGTTTGAATTGCCTAGGAGATTGCAACTCTGGTCGTGGGCGACAGTTGCAACTCCTGGGAGAGGTTGGTTGTTGCCACCTGTATGGTTTACCTGGGAGATTGTAACTCTGGTCGTGGGCGACAGTTACAACTCCTGGATGAGGCTGGTTGTTGCCACCTGTTTGAATTACCTGGGAGATTGCAACTCTGGTCGTGGGCGACAGTTGCAACTCCTGGAAGAGGAGGTTCGATACTCCTATTTCAGGTCAACAAAAATGGTGCACCTCCTGGAGAAGAAGGAGAACGGCGACATTGATGTCAACATGATGCTATATAGGTCACCTGCATTGTCGCACCTCCTGGAGAGAAAGGAGGACGGCGACATTGTATGAAGTCCTGGTAGGGTGCATCTCCTAGGTAAGGCCCTGGAGCAGGAGGATCGCGACACCCGGAGGAGAGAGTTGCGTCCCCTGTATAGTCCCCAGGAAGCGGAGGATTCCGTTACCCCTCCAGAAAGGTCGGAGAAGTTGCAACTCCTGGAGGAAAAGGAGGTTGGCAACTCTAGAAAAAGGGGAGGTGTCGCGACTCCCGGAAGAGGAGAGTTGCGGCTCCTGTTTAAAAATCTATTTCAGGTTAACTGAATTGTCGCAACTCCTGGAGAAGAAGGAGAATGGCGACATTGGTATTACCGAGATACCTATTATAGTTGCGAGATGCGTTAATGCATCGTCCGAAATTTAGAAAGACCGGTAATTACCTGCCAGCATAAACAAGGGGAGTATTACGGTCTTATGATAGTTCAGTTGTGACCATATTGTTATTGATGAACAAATACTGATGTGTGGTTTGTATATCTTGTTTTTCAGAAACACGACACAATGCTTGAGGACAAGCATGGTAGTCAGGATGGCCGAGTGTTAGAATTAGTCTACATAAGGCCTCCCCTTCGGAAGACGGCCGCGTCATCGTGGCGCCCAAAGGGCCTTAAACCCCCGAAGCGGGGGTGATGCCCTTAAGTACGGGGCCTACGAGGGACGGGACGGATTCGATGGTTGCTCAACGACGAGTAAACACGAGCACTCTTCTAACGTTTTAGAGTATATATTATAATTTAGCCCAACAGACCGCTTAGTCTTACAATATATTTGGAACTGTATTTATAATACGCTCGGTGTCCTTATAATTTTCCTAATAAACCCCGAATATACTATATATTGATTATCACGGTAAACAATAAAAAAGAATTCTCAAAAATTGTAAATTACAAGTGGATAATGTTATCGCATTAATTTAGGCGCGCATTAAATATAGTATCAATATTTATTCTTAATAGAATTAGTTAATACTGAAACATTCCATTAAAGAATGATGTCTAAACCGGATAATGAGTCTTGTATTTTTAAACGCAGCTAATACCACCACATCGCTGTCCTTAATGACAGCATTTCCGGTGAGTAGATGTGAACACACATCGGGTAAACAAACCGGCGTTCGAATGCGTCACTTGAAACAACGTTTTAAACAAACCCTTTTGACACGCGAAACTGATGCGTTCGAACCTATCAATTTGTTTGCTTTCTGTGCGTTTGCGTCTGTTCAAGTCAAATGTTATCATTGATCTTAAATATCGTGCACGTTTTACGAGTATTTCCTATATTTAGCTTATAAATGACCTTTCTGTCTTCAACTAGAATACGCCCATATTAACCCTTTAAAATCGAAAGGCGACCCCTCAGTCGCCATTAAGTTCATTGCGGCAATTTGAGTGGTGACTGAGAGGGGGCATTAAGATTTACTCCAGTTATTTTTTATTATTGGATTCTAAAACTAGTAAAACTGCCGAACATATAATACTAACGATAAGTTATGCTCATACAATTATTTATACACAAACTGTGGCTGCACGATTGAAATTAATTAACGGATTCAATTATTTGCGTTATGTACGTCAAATAAAAGTATATAAAACCTCAAACAATGCGTCGTGGTATATTCGTATAATTTAACTAAAAATGGCAGACAAATCATTTGTATCCTTTTTGTAGTTTCAGTGTTAAATCGCCGACAACTGCAGTGAATCGTAATGTCGCCTTTGAAAAATCTTAATGACTTTATTAAAAATATGAAACGATAATGTTACAACTGCTTTAACATCAGATTGCAAATCAATACCTCCTCTTGTAAGTATGAGATGAGATGTTAGGTTTGTAATGCAGTTTCCCGGGCAAGCACGGGGAAGTGTTTGATGGGGGTGAAAGCAAGGGATGTTCATACGAACACGTGCACACAGAGATAAACAGGAAAGGAGGTGGTTGGGGTGGAAGGTGGAGAAAATAGAAGGGGACTGAAGTTTGTGATGGGTTACGAAGGAAACTGGAGCGAACACAGTCAAATCGAATTACCCTTGGGGCCCTGCGATAACGCGAGCTGCCCGCTCTAAGGGATGTTTTCACCAGAAGATCCCTTTCTCTCGTCCAAGGGAAGGGAGGCTCTTTAAATGAAATTCATTTCCCAGTAGCAAGAGGGGTACTTCAATTATTTACAGATCCCAAATACATAAATAGATATTACACGAAGAATAAACATTCCTTATAATATTCTACTGTGTGTAATCGTATGGGTCTCTTTAAAGGCGAAAAGTTCAGGGTCAAATTGTTATTCTCAAATGACATTCTAGATATTCTTCTGGAGCATGAAATTCACTTGATACTATCAGTGAGATTAGCAGACTTACGTGTTAATCTTTATAGTCCATCATAGATTATTGCAAACAAGAAGGTAATAAGATTGGACGATAATTCAGGCAAGTGGTGAAATTCTCGTTGTTCTACGACCCACTGATATCTCCTTGGTAGTAATAAATCCAAGGTTGGTCGTGCTAGGAAAGGGGAAAGGGGCGAGTATTTGTCGCTTTCGTCTGGTTTCGCAGCCCTCCAAGTCCTTCGTAAACGCGGTAACGTCGGTGTCGAGATTTGCATAATTCACCGTGATAATTAAGCGATCTGCATATTACGTCCGCACTTGCGCGCTGTCAGTTTCTCTTTTAAGGGCAAATAGTCCCCGGCACGATCCCAACCTAACTCCCCCTGCGTGCCCGCAATTTCTCCCCCTATTCCGCTATTAGATTAGAACGTTGTAATGAGTAATATTCGCGTGACAGCCTCGCGTCCCCTTTTATCCCTTTTGGGCGTTCGCAAATCGCGAATCAGTGTGCGAAGTAAACGTACGATGTAAAATAGAAATTCGCTCCTATTGGAGAATAAATATTTGTCTTGTTCTACTTCCCTTTTGTCGACTAATTCATACAACGTTTGATAGGTATTATTAGCGATATTGCTTCGTTTTATGTTCCCACGTACACGTTAAAAAGTAGTAGAATGCAATATTGAAAAACAATCAAGTGCAACATACTTACTAGATATTTACATACGCGAAACAGGCCCTACAATTAGCGAATTATCAATATAATCATTCGGAGGCGTGTAAATATGATATTTCAATTTGCCATCACTGATAGCGAAACCATATTTCTTCGTTATCTGTCACATTGACGTGTCAAGTATAGCACTAACAAACAGGAACTACTAAGTTCGATATATCGATGAATGTCAGGGAAACGGTGACCGTAGGAGTAACAAAGGTGAAAGGGAGGGAGTGCAGATAGGAAGGGGCGTTAGTAGATGGTCAAGTCCAGCAAGCGGCTTTGCGAACTTTCGCCAATCAGCAGGTGGAATCCCGGACGGAACTCACTGACAATTCAATTACAACTGGGAATTCCTGTTCGACCCTAAGCCAAGAAAGTTTGGCGGTTTGACTGAGGCTGAGGGAGATTCACGAACGGAGGAGGGAGGTGGGCCAACACTTCTCTAAGTGTTATGTAGATTTCTGTTTGGCCAGTCATTAACTGGGCTGTTTGCAAGCAACAACAACTATTGCTTTGTCCAAGTTACTACTCTGTACGATTTTATACCCATATGGGAAATAATCACCCTCCGAACCTGCTACGATCCTGGTCCTGGTCGTTTATATCGCCGGAAACACTAGGTGTTACGCCGATTCTATACGTATTTATGTCTGTTTGCGTAATAGCAGTTAATTCCATTCGAAGCCGTGCGAATTTCATGAATATTTATTTATTTAGCTTTGGCTTAATCTCGTCTACGTTTATGTGATTAACTGGGAAGTATGAGAAACGTTCGGGAAGAATGGAGAATATAAAGTCTCTTACAGAGAACAGAGTTTGCATTAAACCTGGTATTTTCTAAATAACCCTTCCACTTATTATCGAAGTAAAATTATTTTCGCCCTTTTGCAGATCATATTCACCTTATTGCAAAGCAAATTCACCGTTTTTCAGATGAAATTCAACTCAAATCACATATTTGCAACAAATCACTCTTTCTTGTAAATTTTAACAATTCCAGGTGAATTAAATGTCAATAGAACTGAGGTCAGCCTAGAGACTACCCATTTAGTAAAACATAGAATTCCTCAATTTTACTTTACTACACATAAAGCGAAGGATACTGCCACGTATCAACGGGTTTTCGTTTTACTCCCACCATTGACTTTGTGATAATTTGAGTACCCACTGTAAAAGGGTGAATTTCATTTGCAAAAAGGTGAATATGATCTGCAAAAGAGTTAATTTGCAGTGCAAACCCCATATTATAGCAGATCTACATCGGATTGAAGATAGCTTAAAGTAAAGATAGAAATAATTTTGTGGCATTACTCACCGGCATAGTTTGGCTACCGTGTAGAGAGTTAATCGCCGCTAGCGCTTCTTGGTGCGACGAAAGTTTCACAAATGCACAGCCTGAAAATGAAAGAGAGACATTTCGTTAATCTTCGTTAAAAATCATCCGACGTATTCATGTGAATTTTCGTTGATGATTTAAAATAGGGAAAAGTTAACAGATTCAAAAAACTTCCACTCATCAAGGTTTTAAAATCTACCGTAGCATGGGGGAACAATGCGGGGAATAGAGAGTCGGTGTGTTACCGGAATTCATTTCCTTCGTTTTTTGTTTTCCAGGAAAAGTTCGGCCGGGAACGCTACGCTACACGGAAGAAATGAAAATTGTTTTATACGCTTTTATCGTTCCCAGGAAGATTCAGCCCTGCAGGAAGGAGTGAAAGGAGTTCCGTTTCCGCCATTGTCACAGAGACGCTAGGTTCCCGGTGATGATGGAACGATTAATCGTCCCTACTCTCTTGCCACGTGCGCTTATCGTTATAGTTAGAGAGACGCGAAGACAAAGAGCTCGAGGGTGCTTTGAAAAATTGACGCGCCAACGGAGCGCAACGTGCACTTAATAAAAGATGTTTACCGCGAACGGAGAAACGCTTCGTAATCCGGAATATCATTCTTCCTTTCGAGTAATAACGATACATATCGTCATTAGCAAATCATCCTGCAAAAATTCTATCTCTCTAATGACATGTTCTTTCATTAGTGATCCGTATCGGTACTATTAATGTCGCGTAAAAAGAACCTCCCATGACTTTCTAGGTTTACTCGATCTCACAGTGTAACGAGTTATTAATGTCACTTTAATGAACGAATTAATAACTTTACATTATAAAATACAATGTTATAGCTTATATGTTATTATTCTTAATTAGAAGTCTAAGTTATGATCGTTATTATTCGATGCCAGGCTCTCGGCAAATGTGGGTTATCATGATTACGGTGCCGTAATAAATCTTTTTATATCATTTACCTTTATATACATAATGCAATGTACTTATATAATAAAATATAATTCCTTAGATTTTTACAACGCACGCTTACAGTCGTATAAAATGATGTAATTATTAGATGGAGAAGAAATAAGGAAGGCAGCACTTATTAGAATTATTAAGTGAGCGCCGCTTGAAATATAAATGAAGTTCGATTGGTATATCGTCCGTCGAGTTGTACTGCGGCCGGATTGAAGGGAGTTAGGCCGAAAAGAGGGCACTCACCCCACGTACCAGCTCGAGTATGACACGATAACGTTTTGGAACAGTTTCTCTTGTAGTGAGCTGGACCTTTCTCAGGTTTATTCCAGCAACCCTCAACTGCGACAGTTAGCTTTCAAGCTACCCTCTGTCTGTTCTTCGAACAACACCAGATCAGAGACGGGGAATCTAGAGGGGATAATTTTAGGCCTCTGATCGATATCACGATTTTAAGAACTTCACGGTATATCGCTCGTAAAACCACGCTTCCGCCTTTTACCTTTATTCTCTCGAAAGTTACCGGTGCTTCGAATGTTTATGAAGGGTGGATAAACGCTCCGATGAAATTAGGATAATCATAAAGAGCTATCGATTTTTAACTCTGTATTACACGCTCCCACTACCAAGGGACATTCAGTGGTTAATAAGACATCTTCGAATTGATATTTGATGAAGGACTTAAATGGCGATTGCGCGAGACGTGGGTTTTTATTGTCAGACATTTACGTAGCCAAGGAAATTCGGTAAGAATGATAAACTACTTCTGGTACTTCGTTATCTGCTACCCCATTAGAAAGCATTGTCTGATGTCACTGTTTCCTCCCTTTCTTCTTCCCACTCATCTGAAACACCTGCCGGCCATTTTACCAACGATAACGTCGCGATGTCAACTTCATACAACTACATTAATCATGACTGCGCTTTGTGAAAAGTGTCGTTTAGTCAAAGATGTCAGACTACTATCTACAGGTTTCTCCCTTAAGGAAAGTTAACCGAATAGTTTCCAACATTCTTCATATTATGTTTCTTAATAGACCGTTGCTTTCCTCCATAATTTATGAAACACTGACATATTAAATTTAGTCAAATAATCATTGCTATTATTAACTTCCTATTGACTGCTGTCATCATGAAAGAAAGGGAAGGAACTTAGTGTTGACTGACAATCGAACTTAGGGATACTCGATTCAATCTGCTAAATATAATAGCCCGTTATTCTTGCAAGTCATCCCACGAGATTTCTGCTGTCTTATATAGAATTTCACAAGACGAGGGGAAAAATCACCGAAATTGGAGGTAAAAACGATATCGGTTAGGTACGCGGACAAGATTTCCCCACGATCCAATGGTTCTCTTCGTATTGTATATACCTGTACATAGGTATATACCATCATACATAGACGCTGTAAGAATTTGTCGAAGGTTCTAAAGCGTTTTGCCCTCTCCGTAAGTCCTTCTTCTGCAAGCGAAATCCCCGGTGGACTTCTCGAAGACGATGCGCTCTTGAGATTTTTCTCTGCCATTCCGAGGCAGACGGGGAACTTGGACAGGGAGTAAAAAGTCGGGTGGAAATAAAAGATTCGAATTTCCGGAAAATTCTCATACCTCTATAGAATATATGTCAAAATACACAGCAAAGTTCACGTGTAAGTATATGTAAGTATCTACATATATATCTATACATCTATTGGATTATTCTGGTAGTTCCTTCCCGTTGGTTCGAAAACTATGTTTGCCCCCCCCCCCCCCCCTTCGAACAACGGCGAACAACAAACACTGGACAAACCGCTCAGCGAACCAACGGAGTCCAACAGTCGAGTCGAGGGTACCCGACAACGACTAGTTTCGTGGATCTCTCCCCCGTTCTCATTTCGACAGGAAACCCTCTGCCATACCCTATAACCTTCCATTCCAACGTTCCCTTTCTGTTCTACGTCTCTGCCCTGTTGCAGGCGGTTCGAACCAATCGATAATGCCTGTGAGACTTTCCACTCATATATTTGATTGCTCGGCAAACATGCCTAAGTTTATTCTGCGGTCCCTCGGTGCTAACGTGTGTTCTATTCGTGCAAGCGCACGCGCCCTTCTTCGCTTTTCCAATATGTTGGAAAAACTGTCGATGTTCCTCGATCACGAATACCTACCGTGTTTCAAGTAATTTCATTCTCTTAGAGGCTGTTACATTAACTTACAAGACTGGATAGTGAGGTAGAGTTCTACTTCCTAATACAACTACTTCTGTGTAATTGTTCCGTGTTTTATTGCAACTCAACCCCAGACTCAATTTCATGTTAGCCCATGGTCTTAATAATTAAAAAGCAGCTGTGTGCTCTAGATTGAAATGCTTTAAATTTGTTACATCGTAAGACTGAAGATAAACAATTTAGAGATGTTGTTAAAAGAGTCTATGTTATATGTATGCGAGTACTACTTTGTACAAGTGTTCTTTAGGTTAATTCGAATCCAGGAATAGTTAGATTATTCTAATCGAGGTTGTGTTTTACCCAGTTTCTTGTGCCGCTCGATATTAGTCAAGGTAAGGAGATTCGTTTTAAAGTATTAATCGATCTCGCTATGCCCAGTCGACATAAGTAACAAGCGAAACTCATTATAGATTTTATTCTCTATCAATCACAACGGAGAATTGGTAATTGTATTTATATGAACGACGTAGAGAAAGTCATTAAGTACAAGTTTAATTGTTCTTAGGATTATGGGCTAAGGTACGATTAAGTAGTACTGGATTCGAATTTTATGCTGGAACTTTCAACTTTACGACAACCCAGACAAATCGTTATTTGTCTCGGGCTGACCTGGGTTAGTTTTGGGCTAAAATATAGAAATTTAACGGCGTGATCGATGAACGGAGAACGTTTTGTTTTTTGGCCGAATGGGAACAATTTCCACGTAAAACTGTCAACGATCGGTAACGTATGCAGACAAAATGCGAAAAGTTCGGACCTCACGATAAATCGATAATGAACATCTGTTTTTGCAGCGTCCTCCGATCGGGCGAGGCGAATATAGAATTGTTTGTGGCCCACGTACTATACACGATTCAAATAAAAAAAAAAGTTTGATCCTGTATTCAACGATGGAGCCTTGTTTTTCTAACTGATTGGAACGAATGGCACGAATATAGAAAGGTTGTTTGTCACGCGGTGTACGTACTTTAATAAAACAAGTGGAAGAGAAGGTTATTCTATGAGATCTCTCGTATTCGCAAAAGCTCCTTATACTCCTCGCTTTCCATCAAACCACTCGATCTGTTTGTTTTATTTATATCTACCGATATACATATAAACGTCTATATCACGAACATAGAAAGCCAGTCCGTTCAAAAATATCTAAAATCAATAATGATTCTTATCCGAGTTATAACTATGAGCTGGATAATACTTTAATAACCACGAAATTTAAATATCTTAACCCTTACAGTGTCATAACTTTGCTGGGTACCGTCAAAAAATACCTTGACAAATATACGATTTTTTAGGTATCTATTCATTTTTGCATGCCATTACATCTGCTTAAATTATATTAAAAATGGAAAACCGATATATCGGCTCAAGGAAGTAAAAGGGTTTAATGCCGATGGCATGTTGTTCAAGTCGTGTAGAAGTTAATATACACTTATTCTTTTTCTCCCAATTTCCTTCTTAGCTTACATTTGTTTTCATATTGCCTCAGCATTTCGTGTAAATTACGTAACAAGATCAAAAGTTATTGTGATTTTCATGTTTTACTACAATATATTGACTTGTCTGCATTTTTAGGGACATTTTTAGTTAAATTATTCGAATATACCACGGTGAATTGTTTGAGATTTCATATACTTTTATTACATATACATAACGCGAATAATTGAATCCATTAATTAACTTGCACCCTCCAGCCATAATTTATGTATAAATAAATGTATAATTATAATCGAGTATATATTCGGTAGTTCTAGTGTTAATAATGTAAAATGAAGATGACGAGAGGTGAGGTTTTTATTATTTCATTAATTATTTAAACAGTTAGTTGAAAACGTTATTAATGGTCGTGGGAAATACGCGGCAGGGTGTGACCATATGGAATAGGTCAGCTGGGATTTGATATCGGGAGGGTTGCCTTCTAACGCGAAACTCCACTTCACATTATACACCGTTACTCCCGAGACTCGTTTTATTTGTCCTAACGTGATGAATTCCCAGAGATTTACAGATAACACGAAACTATGTTAGGAGAACGTTTCTGACCGTACCTCGGCCACGATAAAATGGAATTTCTAAGAGGCAATTAAACCGATTGCTGTTAAACTAGACTCCATGAAATTTAGAGAACTTCCAAGTTACACTGTTCCAATATTATGCAGTTTGAGAGTGGTACATTATTCGTGCTATTATTATCCTACTTAAAATCAGTGTTATTAACAAGGTATATGTCTATTGCAAATGATTATCATTTTGCTATATACAATAATTACAATAATTATTAAATTGCCTGACCCCCAAGCACTGAAGTATCCCTAGGTTATGACAGTACCATCTCCATGTTTTAAGGTCATTTTTACGTTGTTTTTTTAAAAGCTTCTCACGTTTTTCTCCAAACATAATGTCGTCTACTATCATTCAAGGTTTGAAACCATCACTCATTACTCCATACAATATTGTTACGAAAGTCCATCGGTTTGTTTAAATGTTCATTACGCGAACTGTAATCGTTTCGATAGTGGGAGTACATTCCTGCTGAGAGTAGGAGCGTTAACTTACTTTCCGAGGCGAGTGTAATTCTACAAGATTTCGTATTTTATAACACTTTATTCCGTTGAATCCGTATTGTTCAATGAAAGAAGGATAAGGGAAGAAGTAAAATCGAATTATATGAAAATCGTGTAAATGTAGATTCGATAGGAATGATTCGGCTCGAAGGTAGAACATATGCTGACACTGGGAACGGGACAAACGAATCAATTTCATTGATGAAGCTACTAAATCCGAGCGAGCGGAGCACGAACGCTCGTAATTGGTACAGCAGCAGGTTTTACAAAGTGGATGGAGACCGTACTGTAGCCGAGGCCAGAAACGAACGAAAAAAGAGCACGTGCACGTTGGTGTACGTTCATACGTGTGCCGGGAACGAAAGAGAGATAAAGACAGACACCGAAGTAGAAGGGGGAAAGAGAAAGAAAGAGCGGAGCAACAGAGGAAAAGTAGGGGTGAGATTAAAAACGCTGACAAAGTTACTAAACACTCTTGTGCTCAGCCCTTTTTATATTCGCGAGATGAAACGAAAACGTAGCTCGAGAGCGAGAGAAAGCACGAGCGAGAAGGAGAAAGAATGGACAAAAAAGACCAAGACAAAAAACCGGTGCACCATGGGATGCAGAAAAGGTCTGGACCAGCGAAAAAAAAGAGACATTCATAGAACGCAAATCCAAAGAAGAAAAAAGTGAAGAGATACAGAGACATGACGACAAACTACGAGTTCGGTATAAGAGATTTGCACGCTCGCCACTGGAAGGAAAGGATATGCAAATCTGACGGGAAAAATACAATAACAACAACAAATCTTACGGTCTCGCCAGTCCCTCATGGGACAAAGTTCGGCAAGGTTCGAGGAGAATCTCCAATTTTTCACGGAAGGAGAGAATCTCCTTTGTATCTTGTTCTCATAGAGCGTAATGTTTGCCGGGATAAGGAGTACTTCGGAAAGAAACTCGAAACATTGTTTTCCTGCTGGGAAAAGCACTGTTTTATCCTCGAAGAATACTCTCATACACGGTTGCATGTTTGCAAAGATAAAGATTTCGAGCGATATGCTATTATTCTCGTTTATTCTCGTTGCTGCAACGTATACGCTACGCCAAGAACAAGCAAAGCATACAAGAATCCACCATTATTGTACGTAGGATATACTAGGTAGTTGTACTACTGCGCGCTCCTCGAGTAGCACAAGGCGTTATATCTCAGACGCACGATACTCCAAGTATGTATACTACTTGGCGGCGATAGTAATATTTTCACGTCAGTGACAACGAAAAAAGTAAGAGACAGATATTACAGTATACTTACAATGAGTAAATTGTATTCGTAGAACTTTGTTTATTTAAAACATTTTACCAAACAAGAGGTATGTTAGAGGATTCTTAGAGATCTTTCAAGATCTTGTTAGCAATGAATTTCACAAAACGAATATTATTTATCCATATTTTTTATGGAAATATTAACAATTTGTTTCATGCGGAAACAAAGTTCTACAAGGTTTTCGTTAAAGTTTGCTGCTGTTCGAATACGTTTTACACTCACTGCATATCCTGCCCTACCATATTTCACATTATAAAAAGTTATAATAAAGAATTTGATTGCAAATGCAGGCTAAATGAAATTAACTTTAATATCAACTTTCGATGAATATATTGTAAATTGGATACAAAGAATTGCACGAGTAATATACTGCGGGGCAAATTATTTTCTCATTTGATAAAAACATATTCAATGGAATAATAAATGTATAAATCATTTTGCGTATAAAGCAGGAGATTATAAATTTCATTGCAGAAGAATCAAACTGGAAATCTAATATAAACTAATGTAAAAAGTAAAATTGTACGTCTAACAAGCGGTGCGCTCACATTACTAAAACCGGCCTCATAATTTTTTTTATTTTGGACATTTAATACAAACATAAACTTTTCTTATTTTTTATCATTTAACATTCAATGTTTCAATAACATACGTGCAATGTTTGGGGATCCATTTTCTATGCTCTTCATTTAATTTTCAATATCCAAAGTATGTGCTCCAGAAATACGTTCACAAAAAATGCATAATAAGAATCATATGTATGGCAGAGAGGGGCATGTAGTGCGAGGCTAGACAGCAAGTGTAATGCGAAGACACGTAATGCCATTATAATGCGGACACGACCGAACCCCAGAGGGATGTAGGAAGAGCACAGAGGAAAAAGAAGGAAGAAGACAAAGGGGCAGGACACGTACGAGAACGAACAGGACGTGACAACACCCGGAAAACGGAGTTGCCACGGTGTTATTACGAGAAGATAAATTTCCGACCGGAATGTCTCTCTTTCTACATTCGAAAAGTGTCGCCGCATAGCATCTCCCATTTTCAGTAACACTCAGCATCTTTCATCGTCGGAGACCCCCAAAACTGTATTTTCCTCGTAGAAAGCTATGTTAACCATCATTTCGTATACTTTGACCATTAAAATATCCGTGATTTCCCTTTGTATTTATTAATTAGGTGTAAGTGTTACACAAATCATGATAAGGATGTAACTTGTTGGAATGAGTTACGACACAATCTTGGAGATTTTCAAGTGAAATAATAATTTTATTATAATAATAAAAATAATGAGCGTGAAAGTAATTTCATTGGATACTTTTAGCTATCATAAGATGAGCTGTAATACAGAAGATAAGAGAGCCTAGGTAAGAGGATTTTGAGAGCGAACGGAGCGGGAACTTATTAAATGTCCAAGCATAATCGGACGAATAGAAGGATAAGGGAGGAAAGTATAGCCCTGTTACGGGCATCCTTTACGGGCATTTTATAATTGACGGGGACCTATGCGAGTTGGGAGTGGCCCTTCCAGCAGATTCATCTAGATTACGGCACAAAACTACTCTCCGCTCGGCGTATTTACCCGGCATTAAATTACACAGACGGTCGCGCCCGTCGACGAGGGTCGAGCGTCGTGCGGAGCTTTACCGGTTTACTTTCATCACATCCAATATTGATCACGTCGAACGTGTGCGCTTTATTTATGCAACGTGATGTATTGTTGCAACACCATCTACAGAATTCATTTACCTCGCTGATAAGCCTGGAACGGTTTACCTTACTACTCGATGAAGCCTTTCTCTTCAACTTCATTTACAGTCCGCCGCATAAGCTTTAATTCTAATTCAGTTTTATTAGTCTCACGAGAAAAATGCAGGTTAATTAAACCCTATAGTTTAATGCATGAATAGTATCCCAATTCTTGTCAGGCATCTTCACTGAAGATTAAGTACTGAAGTATCGTTCGTAATAATAACTTAAAATATTCAAATAAAATCATTTCATCGTAATAATAAAAGAAGCTTTTCTGCACGTATAGAATCTCCTTTACATATTTTCAATTTAATTTCAGATAAATCGTTTGACAGTGAGATTTTTGTATGTCACTGTTATCGTTTATCGGAACATAATAAATAAGAGATACTTTGTATCACAAATTCTATAAATGCTAACGGTGATTTTGTGCGCCGAGATGCAAGCCACCCCGGAGACTTAAATGCAGTAATTCAAGATCGACTTGTCTCGATGGGGAATGCGCACGTTCGTTAGAATTTCGAAGTTGCCGGCCTTAAGGGACTTAAAGGAGCGGCGCATTAGTGGACTTCTGGCGAAGGGGTTAACGCACGATTTTCGCGACATTGGGAGTTCGTTACGGGAGTGCCGAGCAATTCGCCCTCGAGTAATTCCGATAATACCAGCAATCATCCTGTCACCGGGTTAAGCCCTCGTAAGCTCTTGCTGCCTTTCCGGTACTGGTCTGGATAGGAAGGCGGGGTTTCGTTCGAACGTAGGAAAAGGTTGCCGACTTCCCATGGGGAATCTATTCGTTTTCCTCTTTGTAGGACGTGGCAAGTACGCCGGGAGTATCTTTCCTCTCTTTCTTGATTTCTCTTCGCTTCTTTCGCTCGTAGTTGCTCTCGCTACGAGAAACGAGGGGTTCGACGAGGACTGACGCTATATCTCCCGGAATGAAGGGAAACCGAACGTCGTTATCGAAATGGTCCCTCTTTGGTTTCGTCTGATAATACGGTCATAGGAATCCTTCACCGACAGGGGTACGAGGAGGATTACTCCCCTATTCGATTATTTTATTAAATTGGCTACGGTTTAATAATTCTTTGAAGGTGAATCTGGGCTTATTTATGGTGCTTACATTCCACGTACTTCTTGGAGGGAATTAACATTAAGAAGTCAATGCTGAGGGTAAAGGTGCACGTAAACCTACATCCGACTAAACATCAAGACTCATGAATCAGAGGATATCATAAATAAATTAAGTTTCTTTTTCTATTTCAAGGAGAAGATTCTAGGAAAGGCTTTGATGATCTCTAATTTAAATACAGCTCAAATTAAAATTTCCTGGTATTTATGCTCGATTGGACCAGTGACTCCCTTCTTCCTTGAACGGGGTAAGATTCATACGCGTGAATGGACGAGGAGCAATGACCAAAGGGAACAATAAGCGGAGCATGGAAAGCGTTGGCAAAGCAGCGTATTGTCCTTTGAAGGTCATAAAGGAAGTTGCTGTTAAAGGCACAAGGAAGCTCAATATCGCGAGAGGTCGGCTGAATCCGTGGAACGGGTTGCTCGAGATGTAAAAAGAGTCGGAAGGAAATAAGGGGGAAGGGTGTAGACGGTGGAGCAAAGGAGAATCTCCGGGCTAATTAAATAACTAGCAAAGTCACCTAGCAACTTGGCACCTCGACCGAGTCCATCCTCCTTTCCAATTCCCGTGGTCTTTCTTACCACTGGCTCCCACGCTTCTAGCAGTCTCCTTAGTCCCTCTTCGTTTCCACCCTCTTGCGACTTTCTGCCTCGTTATTTAATTAAATTTCGCGGATGCAGCCGCGAGCTGCTTGATGCCGAAACACGTACTCCTATCGTTACCCTCAGTTTTCAGTTTAAATCGTTCTTTTTTCACTCCCCACGGATCATTTTGTCTTATATCGTACTGTGTTATCAAATAATATTCTGTTATAACTTTGAGTCATGTAAATATAAATTTCATGTTTTGTTTTGGGAAATGATTGAAGTATGTTGAGAGTTGTTAGGTAAATATTGTAATTTTGTTGCTCTGCGACTGTACAAACATGCAAATTTGTCAGTAAACATTCCACGTTATTTAATACGCAAGTTAAAATTAATGTTAGTGTGAACGTTCAAATTTTGAACATATCTGTCGGATTGACATCCACTATAGAAATTGATATGCATACGGCTGGAAAACAAATATTCAATATTTCCAATTTGATTAGATTTGTAGAATTAATTGTTATTGACATAAGTCATTTAATTGTCTACAAAACATGAATCTTGTATTTTATACACAACTATATATGTACTCAAGTCACAGTTGGTTAAGAGTGTTATATTGTTAATGCACATTAAATATCAGGTTTAATTAAAAAGCAGCACTACAAGAAAATTGAATAAATGGCGATAAAGTTTAATATAAAATCAGGAGAGCCACTGTGGTTCTTTCCCGGCAATAAAAATTCATGAGGATGAAGATTCAACGTGGTACACGTAACGGCGAGTACCAGCAAGCGGTTAATTTTCCTCCCGGTAATTAACGAGGAAAATTAAAATATAAAAAGGAAAGTTTGTGTCTCACGATCTGGTACTTCTTCATCCACAGAAGTTTGCCTTCCTTTTCTCTCTACTCTCTCACTCCCTCTGTATTCCTCCCCGGTAATTTCGGCGCAAGAACAGGAAGGACTGTTACTGGTCGAAACGTCATAAAAGGGGTCCCGAGAGAAGGCTCACCACGAACCGTTAATTTACCGCCGTGAAAATAAACCGCGGGGGATCTTCGAAGAAACTCAAACTCATCCTACCGGCTATCGTGCTTCACTCCTCGTTCTATTTCGTATCTGCTTCCCATCGTACACGCGCTGGGAAGTCAACTTTCTCGACCGCACCACCCCCCCTCGCGGCTACTGACAATAACTTTATCCCTGGAAAGTATCTTTTACTCCGCTGGACGGAAACGAATTTTCGGAGTGTTCGAAAGTAGGTTATCAAATAATCTCTTCCCTGTAACCACGAACATCTGAGTTCTATTTAATAAACCCTGACAGGCCAATTACGCGAATTCAATTGACCTTCATTCACTTCACCTAACAAGTCATTACACTTTTTGTATGGAATTATGTTTGAAATATTAATAAAAATAACATAATGTAAACTATTGCAGGTCGATTACTTGGTTTTATAGTGTGCTTTAGTTTTCTTTACTATCAGAAAGCCATTAATATGATCATGAAATAACATAGACGATATTGGAGTTTGTAGTCGAGTTTTTCGAATTCTATGTATATTTTGGTTAAAGTGGTGAGATTTTCCTCGGAGAAATACGAGACAGATAGAGTTGAAACCGTAGAGGATGGCGATCAACCATTGTGGTGAATTCTCCCGTTTGACGCAAATTTGTTTAGACTACCTCGAGGGCTACCACGATGCGCCATCCTGACCGGCAGGAGTTTAATTTTGAGAAATGCAAACATCCCGTAATTAAGCGGACCCGGAGAACAGGACCGAAGGGTATGCTGGTGGAAGCCGGTGAAAAACCACTCATAATTGCCGAGCGAATCAATATTTGAGTTCCCTTTATAGTGCTGAATAGTCAGTAAGGATGATGGGCTCTTGTTAGTTAGGAAGATGCAAAACAAAAGCATTTTCACTTTTGATTGATAACAATATCAGTGTAGAATATCTTCATCAAGACTAGGCTATAAGAGTGAAGATATGAAATATTTCAATTGAAAGTTTCCTTAATAACATAGTCGTTTAAAGAATAAAGAATTATATAATTTTTGGATGTAAATAGTTCAGTCATAAATAAAATACAAGTATGGAGATTGTATAATATACTACAATATATGTATTACATATGTATGACAGGACTTAGCGGACAATCTGATACTTCTTCTATTATCAGTTTTGTGGAAACTGTTTTTCTATTAGCTCTTTATCAGTGGTCTTGAAAATAAGATAATTCTTATGAAGTACATCGCGGGTTTTTTTCCGGAAGATAAGTAAGTTGGCAGTTTAATAAGGTTCTAATAAACTCGAAGTTTTAATCGATCGTAGTAAAAACCGTGGCTTATGCCGAGGGTAGACAGAGAACCTAATCTTTAATCACGTCTTCGATGGAGTTTCTTAATCCGGGCAAGACGAGACCTTGCTTGGAAATATCGTGGGGGTTAAAAAGAAAGAGATAGACCAGAGATAACGCAAGAACTTCGAAAGCACCATCCGCGAAACTTCGCACTGCCACGGGCAAGACTGGCTCTATCCTCGAAAACCAATTAAAAATCGAGTTACTTTTCAGTCTTCCGGTGATTCCACTACCGCCCTTCATTCGAAATTGCTTTGTAACAATCCCTGGTAACTCGGATGTCTTCCCATCGTGCTCGTTTATCCAACGAAAACATGAATTTTATTAATTTTTCTGATTACTCTTTTTTTTCACCATCCCTCTATTTTACCGTGAACGCGGAAGTTAATAATTCCTGGATTCATATTTTAGCGTGATTAAATATCAGAGATGAGCTCCAGATGTATATACGGGGTTTGTTTGCATTATGGAAATACGATATTCCGTTTAATTGCAAGCATTTTTAATAGAGTACTGTGTAAACACTGGACTTACGATACCGGAAGATACCGCCGGGAAAAAAGCGAAGGGAGAAGAACCAGATATTCCCACCATTCCTTGAAATCGGCCTCACTGAAATTGCAATGCCCCCAGTCAGGAACGTTAGATGTATCTTCGTCAAAGAACTTTTCGCTTATCAAAGGTCTGTGGTCGAAGCAAACCGAACTCTCATACACCTGGCTTTCAATTCAAACGATATCGTCGACTTTATCCAACCTAATCCAACTGATGTAAAACCTCCCGTTTGCTGCGTACTTCTATTGACTACTGATGGCCAACGGCGTTTCACCCAAACGACCAGCGACATACACAGTATACTGTTTTTGACATACGACCTCTACTTCATATTGAAACCAACGTCAGAAATCAAGCAATCAGAATTACATCACTACGATGTCCCTCGGCTTCTTTCTTCCCCTTTGTTTCATGAATATCTCTCTTACTCGTACTTCTCGTACATTTGTTAGCAACACGATATACAGTGGATCAAAACACTCTTCTTATTTGGCTTAAGAAATAAGTCGAACTCTGAAGTTATATAATTTTGAAGGAATAGTCAACGATGATTGTTTATTTTCACTATTTATATTTATCCGTGTTTAGTTATAAATTGTACGAATGCTGTAGTTACGGTTTTAGTAATAATCAATTCGTAAATTTTAGTTTAAGGTAAAGAGAACAGATTTAAGGTGAAATAAGTTTCCGAACATATAAATATATTTAACTTGATCTCTCTTTTCGGTGATTCATTTTACGAGAATGTATAAATGTTTCTGTTTATAAGAAATCAGCACAATGCCGAAGTTTCTTTAACATTCAACAGCGGTTTTCGCAAAATTCTTTGAAAGCATTATACTTTCCTAAATAAAATTTTTGAATGGAATTAATCAACGAAAACCATATTCACATTAAGACATATGAGCGTTTACGTGATCTTTAAGTTGAACAGAATTAAGCCACATAAGTTCTTCGAATTACGTTGCTTATTTACCAAGTTGTCTCCTTGAACTCGGAGACCTTCAAAGTGTTCAGTATACCCCCTGGGAAAATCTTGAAGGGAAAGTCTTCCATCACTTAAACAATACAAACACTGGACTAAAACGAATACTAAATCAAGTAGACAAGAACAGTGAGCATGAAATGAACAGACATTCTTTCATCGATATTAATTCCCGAGGACGTTTTCCAAATGGATAATCTTAAACAGAAAGCGCGTTAGGAAAAGTGCAGCCAACTGAACTTTCGTGTAAACGATAAATGTCAGGTTAAATCAGGTTCGTATAAAGAACGGTGAGGCAGCGAAAGGTTCGAGTGCATTCCCCAGCACTTCAGTCATCCGTATAGTTTCATGGAGGTTTGTACCTTAGGTGTGAAACCGCCGTTGTTGTTTACGCATGTTTACGAATGCAAAGTGTTTGCGAGCATTGTGTGCAAAGCACCGTGTGCAGTGCGTGTACCAGGCGTATTCAATGGGGACCGACGTGCGTGTCACAGAAGGGTGGGCGGTGGCAAGGAGTGGAGAGGAGAAGAGAGACGAGGGTTGGTGCATGTGCAGGAGAGGGTGTTAGCACACTTGGCGAGCTGCCATTTAGGGTTGCTCCCAGCGAGAAGAGGGTCGAGCTACCCTCGCGCGCGCTTCACAACCGCGCCCTTACAAACGGATGTGAAAAAGACGGTGGATTTCTTTCCCAACCACCGGCTCGCCTCCTCCTCAAATACATTAAAAGGGAACCACAGTTTTGTCTGCGCTTAAACTCCATTTTTTTTTTCAAATGTTGACATTCCTTAATCTCTTTGTATCTCGAGGGTGCTTACATTTTTTGTCTTACTCTTGGAGTACTTTGCGGCGAAGATCGACATATTCTTGTCATTGATTATTAAAGGAATTGTAAATTTAGAGTAGTATTTAATCCGCTTATATTAATTATTGAGGATGTTATTGTATAGCGTAAGTGATATTAGTACTTGATCTATGTATTTTAATAGACTATGTCGTATTTGCAATTATTATTGCAATGTGTCCGTTATCATTGCAATAAGGAATAAGGATTGCAATATCATTGCAGTAAGGATAAAAAATGTCCGGCCTTGCCAAGTTAGAACACAAATTCACAGATACGATGAAGGAAGATACATATTTTTAGTGGGATTGAAACATTGTTTCTTCGTTCTGGAAAATGTAGAGTAATGAATGACGATTATACAGAAAAATGAGAATGTCAGTTTTAAAGTCTTTTACTATTTTTATAATCCCTGAAGCAGAAACTTTTGATCCTTTCTACATATCACATTCAGCATTTCGAAAATAAGTCCTTTACATAGCCGATGTACAAATAAAATGTAATTGAATTTCACGCATCGTTATGGAAATTCGTTATTTCTGTCAATTAAGTAACGTGTGTTTGATTTAAAAATCCTCACGCAACTATAAACCGTGTATTTTTTTTACTGGAACCAGATGCACAGTAATATTCTATGTCTATTCGAAACTATTGGAAGACTGTCGACACGTGACGGTTCGACATTTTGACACATTTCACTCTTTCATATTTCCACAGCTGAACACGCCTATAATATATGATTAAAACTAAAAAACCCCAACTGTGGCTTGAGAAAGAAAAAACCATAAAAGTAATAAATATCAGTTAACGAAGAAACAATTATAGGCATAGTACAAGGATACAGAATATTTTCTCAGATATCCTGGTAGTATATTACAGATTTTGTTCCTCCTTTTGCCTTTTCTTTTTGTTAATTCTCCCTAATGCGAGATTTTCGTGCTATGGAACTACTCTTCTAACATTCTGCTCCGAAGATATTGCGCGAAGAGCAGGATTTCCTTCTCGCTTTCCACGTGCGTTCATTTTTTAAAGAGACATACAAACTTTTTACTTGTAAGGATGAATATATTTTTTAAATCCCCCGTATAAATTTGAGATCTTATATAAAAATATGCTAGAAAAGTTGATTGATGTGAATATTATACCAATACTTCAACAGTACCAGAATTATTATATTATTATATGAACTATTCAGAGGGCAGACTGCCTAACTTCATTAAACAAGAAATTCAAATAATTGATCATTATGAAATGTTCAGCGCCATTTATCTTTTTCTGGAACTAAATTTCTAAAAAATTATAAAAATCGGAGTTAATCACACTGGCATTTTAGCGGCTCATATAATTATTATATAAAACATATGAGTACTGTATACAGAATTTATCATTTTCCTTCGATCGGAATTTTTGTATCATCCCGTGTTTTTGTAGGTTTGGCATAAGTCCAAGGCGATACTCTCTTATTCGAGCGGTCGTTCCATCGAGGCTTATGGATCGGAAATTTCGGTGTAGGAGAGAATTTTCGTAGTGGAAAAAAGGGAGAGTTAGGTAGCCGAAGAATTTGGAGTGTGCGTTCTCACTATGATTCACATTTCTAAGCCACCCCGTAGACGCTTACGTGGCACTGAATTCACCCTAACGCGAGTCACCCTAGTGTGCCGATAGTGTGCCAGGCGGACTGCTACGTTCGAAGCTCATTCACCACATTGATTTTCCTTTCGTTGGCCCTTTTCGGCCTCGTGGCGTTCTCGCCCTAAACTTCTATGGCCGGGAGAACGTGTCATTGGCCCCGAAAAATAGGGATTCTTCGGTCTACCAGGGTGGAGAACGGATTGGACCGCATCTCGAATTTCTTTGGGCTGCGTAGGCACGATAGTAAATCCATATTATATCTAAGAGTGTAGGAAAACCGAATTTAATCCATCGAAAACAAGTCAGAATCAGTGGGGAATTTCTTCGATAGATCGGCACAGTGGCATCCATACGAGTTAAAAGTTTCTAAGCTGAATAATATCGCGGATTACTTCATACATTTTCAATGAAGGTCAGTTCAAAGTTACGATGCAGATACGAGATAATAATCTTGTTTATCAAAGTTTCTTGCTAAGCACAGATTGCTGGAAAAACTTCACCGATAATGTTTCAATGAAGATCTTTGCATCTTTAAAGATATAGAAATGCCAGCCAAGAAATTCGAAGTTACGGTAACACTTCATTGTCAGGAAGCAAAGAATAATGCGACTTCAATATCGCGACGTGTTCCGCGACAGATTGATTTTTGTTAAACAAATGAGACCCTTCATCCCCTATTCACTGACAATCACTGACCTGACAACAGACTTTAACGACCAGTCACGTGACTAGTTGTTCATGTCTCTCAATATCCTACTGCACAACATATACACCCCCGAAAACGTGATCAATTCGAGGGTTGCCGCGTATTCGAGCAACTCGACATACATATAGAGAGAGGGTTCACGAAATCGTCATAAAATTCAGCATCGCGTTATCTGCACCGACGAAGCGTAGATCGTGCGCGGAAATCCGTAGCACGACGAGTTCTTTTGCTAAGGTGCCAGGAAGAAGAAGAACGGAAAGGCAAAACGGAGAGGGAAGAAAGAGGAGGGGATACGAATTTTCAGAAGGACGTAGACCGAGGTTCTCGTTAAAATTCGTGGAGGCGGTCGTCGCGTCCTGGTCCGGACGTAAAAGAAAATAAAGGAGCGCTTAGTATTAATGTCGCGATTCGTGTCCGCGTCACGTAGTAGCCCATCTACCCCTCTACCCTGAAAAAGGGTCCTTTCGTTTATAATGCGAAATAACCATAATCGTGGCCGGCTCTCAGCCGGACGATTTCAATAAACAATAAATCTTTTTACCGTTTCTTAAGGAACACATAGAACGAGGGGATTAAGGGAAGGATATACTTTTGAGATAATGTGACAGACGTTTTAGGAAGATTTTCTCGAGTTAGGTATATTTGTGATATGGAGATTGTGCATTAGTTACAGAATTGAAAGTGGAACTTATAACGGTTCGTAGACATGGATTGAACTATTAGGTTGTTCCATAAGTTCGTGCAGTTTTGTCGAGAGTGAAAAATTCTTTTTTTTCTTCAAATATTTAATACGAATTAATCTGCAATTTATTCTCCACCATTATTTAGTAAGCAGATAAACGAATAAAACAAAAGCTATCGAATGACGTATGCTATATAGCTGATAGGCAGTTGTTATGAGATTCGTATGTATGTATATTCAATATGAAATGAAAAATGCACGAATTTACGGACCAACCCATAATGGCCGATGCCATTTTTCTCTTCGCTAAGTTCAACCCTTTGCACTCCGTAGGCGCCTCAACGGCGACATGCGCTCGCAGGAATTGATTCCAAATTCAAGTTTTCTATTTGTTACACAAACTGAATTAACAAAATAAACATAGAAGATTTATATTATAAGATTTATTCGTCAACTTCCATAGAAAAGGACCGTTCATAATTTGTTAATCGGTATCACAAAACGTCTTATTGTTGCAATAAGTCCTTGTTTATAACAGAAATATTCTTCGAGTGCAAAGTGTTAATACCTGTACCTAAACTAAAACCACGCTTATGTCTAGAATGCCAATACTACATATGTATATATTTTTAAAAAAGTAATCATATTTGACGTTTTATAAAAGAATCAATATATGAAATTTTCTAATTACGGTACCGTTGGTTTCTATACGATCGATAAAGGGAGATCGAGCGAATGGCCAGATGCTTATTTGTTCCAGCGTACCAGCGACTTTTGCACACGCAGTTATAATTTAAATCGTAAGGCAAAGGGTTAGTAGCTACGTCCGGAAGCAGATCGTGATTCACGTGCATACCGATAGCAAACACGTTCTCGGCAGAAGCTCTGATTTAATCTTTACTCAGAAGGCCCGTTTATTGCTCTGCATTTCGAAGTTAATATCCTATATGACCCACGTTTTACCGCCCAAATATCCATTAAACGGATTACCGGTTCATGTCCAATATTTGGAGGAAATCGTTAACCCTCTAGGTAGATTAATAGGCACTGGAGTATATGGGAAATAAAATATTACGGTATACTGATGATGTTTCGATTTTTATGTTCACGGCAACAACTACGTTCCCTCAATGTAGCTGCAAGTATTATCAGATATTTAACTCTTCTTATCACGTTAGCAATAATACTGTATTCCACTTCAGTAATCAATAATGCTACTGGTCTTAAGTATTTTCATAGTAGACTAGAATTTCAATATAATATCCCATCCATTCTAAATGAAATAACTCAGTATGACTTACAATTTTCTTTACAAGGCATTACCACTATTTTAGACACTTTTGTTAGCACCACTATTATTAAAAGCTCCAGCGTTGTTTCGTTTAAATATACGCACGTTGTGCACACTCTCTAGCATTACAGTGGAAACGTCTACTCACTAGGCAGACAAATCAAATTCACCGATGTACGGACGTTCCAACTTGTCTCTCTGCACGAAGTCTGCCCTTTCGACAATGTCAGAGGGAAAATGCGATTTTCTCCCGTACCTTGTCCAGGTAGGTATGCACAGAAAAGAGAAAAGAGCAGAGCCGGAGAGAAAAAAAAGCAGGATGGGGTAAAAACATCGCTGCGAATCGCCGACGCGAGAAGCCGCGAATTCCCAAAAGGGGCATTTCAATTTAATGTCCGTTAATCGCATTACGCTTTGACTTCGTAACCACCCCACGCCTCTGTCTCCCTTGCTCACTCGTTTTCTACGTGTGTGTATATATATTTTTTCTATGTATGTATATATATACACTCACATACACACGTAAAAGTACCCGTATTTCTCTTCGTACGAATGTGCCTACTCTTTTATACTCTCTCTAAAACTGTCTGTCCCTATTGCCCGTTTTCACTGACTTTTTTATGCTCGTCTATCCAGCTCGTATTCCCTGTGATTTCCACTCAATGTTTCTCTTTTTATCGTACGACCGACCTTTGACCAACGTCGGAGCAACAGAGGTTGTCGTGGCTGTGGCACAGACCGCACAGGAATGTTAATACTTGTTTAACCTCGGCTGATTTAGCAGTGAGAATTAAAAACACAATTTCCGGTGCGCCCCAACGCATAAAGCGCGCGGCCGCCTAATAGAATTACCGTGCAATCACGGGACTACGATTTCCAGCGTGTGCCGACCGTGCGTCCACGGCGATTGTACTCGCGTAAACGCGAACACCAACCCCCATGGTTAGAACGTTTTCGCGTTTTACGAGCCACCGTGACCTTTCATATCCTCTTCCCAACCCAAGATGCCGGATAAGGTCACGTAGAAAATATCGCAGTCATAACCCGTTAAATTCATTTCCGAAACGAGACGTAACGAGACCGGATATTTACTTCATTTTGCGTTTCCTCCGCGGAGGAGATAAATATGCATATGAAGCTTGAATTAAAAATCTGTCTCAAAGTAGTGCCGTAGGAATAACAAATTGCAGTGACATAGAAGCAAGTTAAGGTTAACTTCATCATGTAAGTTCTTTCAAAATTATCAACAAACTAAAACATACAAAAACAATGTAACGTTGCGATTTGAGTCCGAGTAAAGAAAATACAGTTCGCGTGTAATCACTGACATTTTCCACATTAACAGCTAACGATTCAGTTAACTTCGGTCAGGAAATGTGTACGGCCCCCTATAAACGTGTAACTGACATCGGCTTTTGCCGCTGTTGCATCGAATCGAGTTGAAACGATGACTGCAACTCGTGAAGTGCACGAAAGAGGAGCCGGTAAAAATGCACCGAACAGAGATAAAACTATAAAGAACCGTGTGGAGGGAGTTAGGGCGCGGATTTAAAACGAGGGTGAATTGCAAACCTCCGAGGCAACAGTTCAGGGCTGACCCGCAATCCGTGGGTCGGTCGAACGACTGTTGCCTGTAGTTTTATAATTATTGTGACGCCCCGGGGGCTTATGGGATCGAGCTTCGTTCACTATGTAAGTATATATACCTTGTATTCACATATACATATGTTACGTGTAAGCATACCATTCATAAACCATTCGCTTACAGCTATGATCGCATATTCACGTTCGTAAGCTTGAACGGATCAAAAACAAGCGTATCGGACGTGGGAATATTTCGTAATCATGTTTCATGGGGTACTCGCGACAAATCAGATTGCACGGAATGCTTTTTGCATTGCATTCCGCGCTTCTAATGTACTCTTTTATCATCTGCCGGACTTTTTCATGTGCAAGGAAAAAATACGAAATGAATGCGATCAGTAGAGGTTTCGTTTTAAATCGTGACTTTCTATGGGACTAGAAGACTCTCATGTAAAACGCGAATCAGATAATCTCTCAATACCTTTTCTGGCCTTACAATAAATTCCTTTTTCATTGGCTCTCACTATCTCGCTCTCTCTTCTGTCTTCCACTCATCCCGGCGATTCCATCGTTCTTCGTGCACGAAATAAAGTTCAGGTAAAAGCGGAAATCGTTTGCAGGATTTCCCAGTACCGTTGCGAATGCTCCACGTATGTACGCGTCCGTGTATGTTTATGTGGTTATATCTACGTGATGGTGTAGCAACGAAACGTGGATACACATACGTGAATACATATACATACGTATCCGTCGACTGCTTTCCCGTTCGAGCGGCAAACAGAGAGCTTTACAGAGGAAACGAAAATTCGACGGTTCGATGGGCGGTCCCTACGCCACAAATGTACTCGGTAGGCGGATTAACGTGCATTTACAAAACGCGTGCGCGCGCGAGAAGCAGTATACATATATCTATGTGTAGGCATATGTACATACATCTGCACGTACATGCCTGTGTTTTTGTGTTTGATACTATGGGTGTATTATAAGCAGGCGTGCACCAAGCACATGTGCGTACGCACACGTGTCACAAACCCGTACCAAACTTTGGACGTTCTGGCTGTCGTTCTACCTGCCATTCTCCCTTTCTGGCTCTCTTTATCCGCTCACCCGCCAAAACCTCACCCTGCCGCCTCTTTCAGGCGGCAATCCAATCATCCGCGTCCTACGATTTGTACCTGGTAATTCTGTCTGTTTGATCGCACCCGACGGACTACGCCGCTTTTACCTACGGTTTGCCTGTTCCTGTTCTATATTATGTTCCGTAGTAATCACTATGACCAAAACCGGAAGTAGTGTATGCTTGGAATATTGAAACCGCGCGGGTATTGATGCCCCGTAATCAGGTATTACATGTGTTTCCCTTAACGTATCCCCACGACGTCACATGGAACTACCTGGTGTAACAAATGCGCCCGAAACGTCAACAGATTACGATTAGAGTCACTAGATATCGATAAGAGTACCTCATTTCTTCACCTCTTTTTTAATCTTTTACTATTGTTGGGAAACAAAAGTAGGAATGATGCTTATGGAATAAATATCTGGCTGGCAGTACTTACTAAACATTCAGCTATATTCCTCTATTATTATAATATTTCGATAACATACTTTAATATTTCCACTTCGAGGAAATTCGTTTTCCTTCGCATGCCACGGGATGCTATTTATACAAATTCATTAAAATACGTATGAAAATCCATGAATATTCATAGAAGAATTTCTATTTGAGACAAATAATTAGTCATAACTATATGGGGAACTAATCATTATACGCGATGGGGATAAGATTGCGCTATATAATTTAATTATGTGACTGGACTTTACTGGCAGTTCTTCTAAGAGTTTCTCGACTGACATTCCGACCTTTCTATTTTACATGGTAAGAATAATGAATTATGTGTTTCATTAAAATGCGTTAGTTTAGTGCCAATAGGTTCCTATTCGCAAAACCTAATTAGCAACCTTTATCTATGGTATTCGGTTAAGTCCTCATTGAAACAGCACGTTTTACGCGGATTCCACTATAAACTACAGTAACGAGTATAATAGTAAGAAGCCCTTGTACGCACTTATAGCCCACTAAAAAGTGCATCTCGTTCGCTCGGAAAGCTACGTAACGCACCCTTCGCGTATATCGCCTCTTCTCTCGCGAAGAATACTGAACGTGCCGGGAATGAGAAATAAAAACGTTCCCTGTTATAAGCTGCTACGATCCACATAATGTATCCAACCGTAGCTGAATCGTTTGACGCGCGAAAAGACTGCAGGTTTTTCCATTATACGATAAACATAGGAGGACTGCGTCGTAAAGGGCCCCATAGTTACAGGGTCGCGCATCAGTTACAATGAAGTAACGAGGGGTACAAAAGTGTGGGACTAGGATGAATAAGCTCGGCGAGTTTCTGAGTGTTAAAGCTCTCCGTAAAAGTTCTCATTACGATTACTACGTGGTCGTTCCACCATGGTGTACGTACACACACGGCCTCACACAAACACCATAAGACCACCATCCGTCGACGGTCACATCCTAGGACGAAGGTTACGAGACGGATTATTAAATTTCTAGTGTCGCGTCGTGACCTGCGTTATGGATCTTCTTGGTTTCCTTGTAAAAACTCTTGGAGAGAAAAAGCTTCGGCGTGAGGCACATTGAAAGATCGATGTTCTCGATGAGCATAAAAAATGCCTTCACCATTTTAATCTTATTCTACGGAATTACTTTCGTCGGGCTGTGGCACGGGTGAATTTCAACAGAGAAATTGTACATGAAATTTCGCAAAATATTTATAACGTCAAGGAAATGTTGCGTGAAGCTGGATGAAAATGCAGATAAACGGTTATGCGATGCTATAAATAACGCGGTACATGTACCCGACGTATGGATGGGAAGAAGATACAAAAACAAGATGAAAATGTCAAGGAAGATTAAACCGCTTAACCATCTATGCACCAGGGACTTTCCATCGTATATGCAATTCATATTAATACAGGAATAATAATACTCTAATAACAGTACTCTTCGTATACGGAATATGCCAAAATCCTGCATCTTCGTACGGATCACAATGTTATCACAAGCAACAATTGCTGCATTGTTGTCGTTGCAATAAAAATGAGGAGAGTAGCAGTTTTATGACGTTTATCAGCCGGTTCACTGCAGTTAACATTTGGTTAGCAGGGAGTACACGGAGAACGGTTCCAAAGAACTTTTGGTTATGTTTACGGAATGACTATTGTCGGGCCGGTATGTTGAAATGGTCAGGCTACAGGTATGCAGGGTATGGATGTAATGGATTATTAAGCTTCCAATGTGCCGGTATGCCGCGGGCTTGTAATACTCATCGCCAGTCTCGAAAGTTTTGAAAATGTCGTTTTCCAGTTAATGACTTGCTACATTCTCATTCAAGTATGTTCCACTGTAGTTTCAGCTATATATAATATTACCAGTATTGCGGCTTGAACCGAAAATTAGAGTGCATCACCCGTATTTTCTTCAACGTTATTATCCGCGTTAAGACCATTCAGGAAACGGAATGCTTTTGCCGACATCCGGTGACAATTGTAATGCCCTTATCTTACAAGTTCTCATAAAGAACCTTATATGAACGTAATAAGCTATGGAGTTCACCGTTGCGCGTAGAGTTATGGAAAAGTTAATAAATGAATTCAGTTTGGCAAGTATACCGGTGAACTTTATTTTTCAAATGCTCGCGATTCCCTGAATCGAATGCAAACGAACAAACGATGATACGTATTCTTGACTTTTATGTCGAATTCATCGTGCTGAACGAATGGCGTGTAGTTCCGTTCGAATCAAAGAAGCGACCATTTCCTAGGTCGAATCTTAGGTATATGAGGGTAGTATCGTACATGGAAATCATTTGGGACACGATATCGTCGATGCCATTACCCTTTCGCGAATCTCTATTGCTGACATGACATTCTGCAAGCGTCAAACGACAGGACGACGAGTTAGAAACGAGCAGGGGCGACTGATAAATCGAAAAATTTACGAGTGCAGCCTCTGCGAGCAGGAGGACGAGAGAACTCGTGTTCTCGGAAATCGATTTCGATGTGTGGAAATGAAGGGATAAAGGGGTTTTACTGTAGAAAGGACGAGGGACGAAGGGAGGGTGGAGAAGAGAGGTGACGCTTTAGAGTGGTCTGTTAAGCCGACCACCAGCAGTTATTCGATAACAGAACGAAGAGCTTCATGAAGTAGAAGGGACACGTCGAATCGGGATGGGTAATGTACGAATGTAAAGGTTTATGGGCAATATGGTGTATTTACGGTTGATGGGCAAAAGCTGGCTTCCCGTGGAAGCCGGCACACACAGGGGAACTAGACTACCTATTACTTTCTCTTATTCCCCCTTTGCCTTCCTTGTTTTCTCTTACGAGTTACACCAGCCAAAAAATCTCGCGGATATTGATGAAGGAAACTATTACGAGCAATGCGGATGGATATTGATTCCCACGAGTTACGCAACAGATTGTGTATGTTCATAGAGTTTTCTACTCCCTATGATTCTTCTTCTAAGAACAGGAAATCTTGGGATATATGACGATGGTACACAACCGTTGCAACTCTGTTAACAATAGGATTTTATGACTTTATTTCTCTGATGGCCGATTTATAATATTGATATGAGGGGTTGTAGAATCTCGATGATGGTAATCGTCGAGTCGACTATCGATAATGTGTTTGTTTACCTCCTAAAAGACTTGATATATGAACCCCTTTTTGAATCTCTTGTAAAATATCAAACTTTACATAAATTGGAATTCATGTATATTTATTTCAAAAGGACTAATGTACTTTTTTGGTTATCACAATCGTTTCCTATTCTTTGTTAGCTGATTTATACACTGTCCAAATAATTCAATGGATTTGGAATAAACATATAATAAGAATGAATTTGGTAAAATTTACTGAATAATCCAATATGATTGTTGTTTCTGTAATTCAGAAATTCTTTGTGCCAATATTTGACAAAAGTTCGGAAACGAAGTAGAAGTTTGAGATAAAAGCTCGAGGTAAAAGGGAATTAAGAGGTGTTTACTATTTTATTACTACCGGCTGTGTCGCGTGAAACGTGCCAAGGTACCGAATAAGTTTGGTGTCGCCTGGACCATCGTGCCATGCTGCATTTAACTCCATCCAATCTTAATAGGTTTACCAACGGGGGGAACGGTTCGTTGACGTGGCTCGGATTTTTATCAGATTTCGCACGCCTCGCGTGACGCTGAACCTGATCTTGTTTGATGATCGCTAAATGAAAGGTTCGTGACATTGTGACAAAACGCGCGACTTAAGTAAATCTATCCGTCACGCAATTAGTTTTTAGCGCCGGCTCTATTGTTATTTTTTCTACGTGAAATCGTTCGAAAATCCTTAGATAATCTCTGCTCGGATCAGACATAAGATAAATATATCAGATTTCTTCTA
Source organism: Nysson spinosus (assembly GCA_910591585.2). Lineage (NCBI taxonomy): Eukaryota > Metazoa > Arthropoda > Insecta > Hymenoptera > Crabronidae > Nysson > Nysson spinosus. Next base: position 1,946,649 of record OU342834.1, read on the forward strand.
ACAATTAAAAGAATGAAATTAGAATTCATCTTGAAATATCGTCGATGAACATGATAGGATTGAAATCTAATAATGTAGACAACGATAATCGAAATTTCCACCAAACACTTTTCGGAATATTTTACTTCATTTAATTTGAATACGATAATGCAATACGTTTAGATTTATTAAACGAATGAACCGAGGTTTATTTATAATTTAGCAGTCATTAAAAAGAAATCACCAGCATCCATAGTTTCGTTCTTTCCGAAAGCAAATAACACGTAAATCAATTCTGAAGTTTACCAATAAATTATGCAAATTTCATTAAAATCCTTATGAGCCTTGAAAGTGCTTATATAAGCAAGCAAAAAGGAATTTAACCACATTTTAATACGAGCCAGGAATTAACGCGTTCGTGGTTTCCGGTAGATCTTGCAGAATACTTATCTAATAGGACGTTATCAGAACAATCGCGGTGTACAATTACGCGAGGAATATCCGGTGCAACCGGATGTTTAAGTGGTTAAGGGCACACTCTTGCTTGTAAAAAGAGTGGTTGGTCCATTTTCGCGGGGTGGGCTCCTCCTGGTAGGGAATTCGATAAAGCAGGGTGCTTTCAGGGTGGAAGTTCTCAATATGTCCAACCTAATCCTCTCCCAGAGGACCCGGCGTCCCCTCTCGCTCTTTTACTTTGCAATACGTACAAACATTTCGAGGCCAGCTGCGCCACGGGATTTAGGAGCTGAGCGATTAATAAATGTTTCGTACGAGGAGAAAGCAAGAGAAAGAGAGAGTAGGAGAGGGAGTGTGCCGCCACCAGGACTCTCCGTCAGCCACTCGACGAGCCTGTCCGTGATTTACTGTCCGGACTTGCGTGCCTCTATTCAAGCTACCGAGTCTGGATTTCCGGCGATTTCGCGGGCATCGTTTTGATTTACTGTTCTTCCTCGTTTTGAGAAATCGGCTGGTATCTATTTCCCTCTTTTTAAAGCCACTGTATTTATGGCGTGAAAAACCCATTACGAAGTGCTTTGGTGTATTTAAGGAGTATAGTGTACGTTTTGTAAGTCGTTGTTATATTTGTCTTATTTTAAAAACTCGAGAATTTTTATAACCCTTATCACTCCAACTATTTAGCGCGACTGTCGACCAGCAGCTTCAACTTATCCTCGGTATCTTCAAAAGTGATATAATTTCGATAATAATATTTCATAGATTAGCTATAATTGACTACTGGGTGGCATTTCTTAAAACATTCATTGGAACTGAGAGATAGTGAATGATTAATTAACATATAATACATTAAACGCCATGATGTTTAATTCACCGGTGACTGTCGATGCCAATATTATTAAAACTCGAATCAAGTATATCGCTAATATTCGTAAAACTTTCAGTATTTTTAACATTACGACCACGATGTAAAGTAACCTATCATAGAGGGCTTAAACAGTTTTATTTTGAGACGTTATATAGCCGTGCCAAGAATATAAACTACCACATAGAATTGATATATCAACTTCTAGCACTAACATTCTAAGAGGATGAAAGTCTCAGAATATATGAACAGTTAATATTAATTTGATTGTGGATTAACTATCGGAATTAATTCCGTGTTTTATAGTTGATACCTTTGGTTACGAAACTGATATCCATCATTGACCCGTGAGGTATAGACTGGCAATATAATCGGCTTGATAATCAACGATATCGAAGTTCACGTTACCCCGTGAACCTTGAATCTGGCTATTTTGTTATTCTCCCTTTATGGGTAGCTTTCACCGACAGTGGTATTACGAATTCTCGAAGTGTGGTAGTGTTGTGCCACAGTAAACTCGAGGTTCAGGAGGTATGACGTTCATCCTCGAAACTTGGGACTTGTATTTACTGTACATTGCATAATTAAAGTTTTATTGGGATTCCTAACTCATGGAAAGATTAAAGGAGTCATCCTCTAAACTTTGCGTCGTGTTAATCACTGTCTGATAAGGGACTCTGGAAAAGGAGTCAATTTGTTTGTTACCGATAACGTGTGACTTACTTAAAACATTGTAATTATTCGTAATTGCGCAGCACGAATTGTCATCGTATAATTGTCATGATATATATATATATAAAAGTATCCATTGATGATAAAAGCCGTAAATTAGTCGCGTGTATTAAGGCACGATACATTTTGCGGATCAGTCAGTGCGGATGACAGCGGTACAATTAATTGCCGATCACCATCGCTCGTTTAATGTCCCCCCACCCCCCACCCCCGCCTCATAAAATGCTAGACCGAGGAAATTATTGATTTGTCATACTTCCCGTCAGTAACGTCGTTAGCGGGGCCATTCTAATCGGTTGACGTCATATCATCAAAAACCCGAACCTATTGTTGAATTATTGAAACCATTGTGCATAGTATATAATGTCATAAATTGATAATTGTACTAGGAAAGACGAAGGATTGTTTCAAAAGTACACAAATTTAACTTAATTATTCATCAGATTACAAAGTATGGACCTTTGCAATGAAGATTCTCTGTGATTTATAAATATGTATACATTAGACTCCCGTATAATGCGATTAACATGTTACGCGTTGTATGAAATCGCTTTATCGGGGAATTCCCATATTGTATAGCGCGTTGTGCGAGAAACGCGATATATAAATAAAATCATCCCAATATCTTTAGCGCATTTACTGTAGTAATGTGATTGTAGGATTCCCATTGGAATGGAGGATACTTTTGTATAAATTTGAGCGCTACGTGGCAGTGGAAATATTACTCTGGTAGAATCTGTGGAGTCTATCATTATTATTAGCGACATTTATGAGGAGCTTGCAGAACGATATCAGGATCGTCACCTGTAATCTCATTATTTGCATCTACGAGCGATGAGAGCTATTTAAAAATGATATAATACCAGGAGAGTCACGAGCCGAGAATCGAATAGCACCGTTGCAGCGGGTTTACGGTGAAAGAGGATCGGCAATACCGAAGCGCGATGTTATTACAACTTAATACACGGAATTGTTCTGCTACGAGAATATTCGTTTAACGTTTAAAGTGGACCGGTTCTACAAAGTGGGGGGTGAATACACAGATAGGTCGGGGGAATAGCGGAGAATATGTGTTTCGAGGGTGCCTTCGTGGCATTATAGGAGTTAGTGGTGGTGGTGGTACCTCATCGTGTACCCTCCCACGCTCGAGTACGAAGAAGAACCGTCCGGACCTGCTCTGAATAATATTTCGTTCCATTATTCATAAACATTTTATAATCTTCTTAGCACGGTGAATTATTGCCGTTCGCGCAATTGAAATAATGCGGACTCGTGGCCCGAGTTAGGGGTGGCCCAGTTGGGACTTTGTACATTGAAAAAGAGGGGGGAGGGGAGCGTAACGTCGCTGGTGGATGAAAGGATGATAGAGAGAAAAGTAGATAGAAATAGAGGATGAAAGTGGGAGGAAGAAAGAAGGAACGCAGGGAGAGGAAGCGTGGCGGGGAACGGATGCGCGCGGCAACGATAATAGAACGAGTTCGTTCGCTGAAGTGGCGTTGAAATGTTTCGAAGCGAGGGAAAAATAATTGGACGAAGAGTCTGTCGTTACTTCGACATTGGGGGACCGTTTTCGACGATGACGAAGACGAAGACAACCTGCCCCGTGTCTATCGAAGGAGTCGTCGTACCGAGTTCCTTTCTTAAACTCCTCGTTACCAAGAAGTCTTCCGCTACCTTCCTAACTACCATCGTAGATAGTATCATTCGATAAGGGAAGGTACTGCGAGAATCGTGAGAGCTTTAAGAAGGGCTGAATCGTCGATAATTTTCAGGGTTCCTAATTTTACGTGGTGTTGCCTAACGAAATTCGTACGAAGGATAGATATTCCTGAGCCTTCTTATATCTCTGATCCTACTCCACTCATTCTGACGAATTCCTTTTATACCTAATACCGAAATAAGATTTACTGGAACGATATATAACCCCTTTATAATTTTAAGCCACCCAGAGGCACTCGGAAACCCTGGAGCGGTATATATGTATTATGCATATACATATATGTGGAATCGCGTAGGAAAGCTCTTCCTGATCTCTCTATTACGGGGTGGATTAGCTAGTTATGAAACTCACCCGAGCCTGGGCCAGCGGTGATGAAGCGTGTTGGGAAACTTCTCGTCAGGACGAGACCACCGCGAAGGATGAACTCGTGGAGTTGTACGGAATAAGCGATCAGTTTCTTCCTCTAAAAGACAAGGTACATCTATCCTGCGCAATCTTGATTCGTAGAGGACAATCAAGGTCGACCAAGGTCGACCAAGGTCGACCAAGGACAACCAAGGATTCTTATTTCACTCTTGCAATGAAAAGCAAATAACACCAAACATGAGAATCTCATCTCTACAGATTGAACATCGAAGAAGATCAGAAAACTATATATTTTCGGGTTAATAATTAATAACTAAAGTGTATGTTTTGCGTTCCTGTAATTTTAATTAAGGTCATCGGAAAGTGGGCGTAACATCGTATTGGTGTTCAATAAAGAAATCGAGGAATCTGTTACAATGACAGGAGTCACTGGTTTCTCCTGAAAGCATAGAAGTAAAAGCTCCGAACATCGCAAAGATCTTTTCTCGAGTACTACTTTTATCCTTCGCCGCAATCATCGCGTTACCGCTGTCCTTTAACGTTACCCTTCAACATCGCAAATCTTCGGTACATGCCAAAGACGATGAGCGCTATGTTACGTCACCAATTGCGAATCAAAATCTTATTAACTGTTGAAAGTGAGTTTCACTTCAAAGTGAAACTTAATTACATTCGCGCCTGCCTGCTTCTCTTCCTTTTCCTTGCGTCTCAAGGTAGCTTCTTTCGTTCCACCCTCTCGCTCTTCCTATCTTTGCCTCCCTATCATTCCACCCCTTTTCATCCTTATATTTTGATCCTCTTACTCTCCTCTTTCATCCATCTATTCCGCTATCTTCTTCCCTTCTCTCAGCATCCATCTCATTTTTCTTGCAACCCTCTTCCACCCCCCGTCTCTTTATCACAAGTATACCCGCCGACCGGCATCCCATTACTCGCGGTCTTCATTTTTGAATGAAAATATTTAAATTTCACTGGCTCGTCCAGAGGAAATTATTGCCCTTCCTGCCCCCACTGAGCTGCTTCGCTCGCTTCCTTTACTGTCACGTTCTCTCATCATCCCCTGAACGAACATCCCCAAACGACTATCACCCATCCCCCAAACTCTTCAGCAGCTACCTCGCTGCTGTTTACGGCACCGGCAAATATTCAAATGCTGTACACGACTATGCTTTTTTTAGTCAGTTTTAGTTGAACATCATCCTTCGAGGGATGATGGAGTTCGCCCGATTAAAACAACCCCGCCAGACTACGGTTTACTTAACCCATTCTTTTTTGCTTTGCAAGGCAATTGCCTTCTTTGAGGCAGTTCTGCCTTTCGTTGCATCCTTCCGTGATAAAATTTCGTGAATTCGAGTTAACCCCGACTGTATTTCGTAGAGCCAGTTAACCTCGGTGGTTGTTAGTCTCTTTTTCATTTTTAATATTTCTCCCAATTTGATTTAATTTGAAGTAACAGCGAGAAGAACAATTTAACAGAAAACCTCGACGATGCATTAGGTTTCCAAAAATAGGTACGATGTAAACATTTATTATGAAATATGTTGTATTATTGAATTATTATTGTCGAATACTGGCCAAACTTGTAAATAAACATCATTTATATACTAAATAAACTTTAAATTATTTCATTATACATATCATTCATCCACTCGTAATATTTTTTGCGAAAGAACGTTACTTATTAAGAGTATTATACAAAAAAATCATTAATCAAAATAAACTAAGATAAGACACAAGTACAATTAAACGCAACTTCGAAAGGGGAGAAACTCCGATTACGAATATTTATGATTCGACTGATATCAATTGGATCTCTCATAAATGAGAATAACATTATACATTTCTCGTAACAGTAATATTACGATTGTGCATGCGAGGATCGATAATAAAATTCGTACCGCATTGTAATATAATATAATTATCTGGTTAGAGGTAGGGGGGACGTGTGTAATAATTATGATTAACACTAGAACTACCAAAATGGTCAAAATTACTTGTCTGTCATTTAATTGTTTGAGATTTGATAGACTTTCATTGTATATACATAACATGTTTGGTAGTTCTAGTGTTAAAAATCTCATTTTCATGTTACTCACCTCTGCTGCTACCGTCGGGACCTCGGAGGATGGTACACTCCTCTATTGTGCCGAAAGCAGTGAACAACTGTCGGACATCGTCTTCGGTTTGTTGCTTGCTGAGCATTCCCACGAACAACTTTCTGTCTGCAGGTCGGTTGTTTGTCGAAACGTAGAGGAACAGAGAAACAAAAACAAAGAACAGTATTAGTTGTTTTCTGTACAGGGCGGTTGGCTTTTGTATTTAGCGCAATTTTAGGCATATTAAAGAGAAGACCTTGCGGCTAACACCGAGTACGACAAACTTACACGGTTACACCAGCATCCACCAACCTAAGGGTTCAGGAGTTAAGGGTATATAAATAGAAACATGTATATATATACATTAATCAGCGAGTGAGTTATGTATGTATATACATGAGATACATACATAATTAAACGTAAGTAATCCGCGGTTGGACTTGTATTTTATATTAAATACAACACACGTAGATATACGTGAACTTGTACATTTAAACAGCACTGAAAGCTGCATATCGTGTGTTTGTATATGTGTCGCCATGATAACTGGATAGTAATTTTTAATGTATCACCGATCGGATTGTAATATCGAATAACGATATATAGTATAACACGTACACGCGTATATGTGAATTGTAATATAATATATTATCCGGATTAGTAAGGAGAACTTAATAATAATCGGAGGGGTTGGATTAAAATAAGTCAACCAATGTCAAACCTACGTCCTACGCCACTAAGCCGAAGGTGGAGAAAAACGGGAGCGCGATAAAACCGGGTGGAACGAACAAGCGACTGAACTACGGGCAGAACTCTTAGTGGTGATTTTGTCAAATGTTTTCTGCGATTTGTTTTACACGACAAATAATTGTCTTTAATAAAATGCCATATAAAAGTTTGATTTATATTGTGAAATATCAAGATCACCAAGAAGAGGACTGCAAGTGGTGCCGAGGTCACATATCGCTTATAAAGGGTCACACGCCACTCAATACGTGACAACGAATTCTTTTGAGAATAAACTGCAGCTATTTCTAAGTTCTGCATTAGAATACGAAATGAAAGAAATTAACCTATAAGTTGTGGAATATTGATTGTCATGAGAATGAACAGTTTTGGGCCTGATTGAGTGCTCGTTTCTTTTTACTATAGAACGAACGATATATTTGGATATATAAACACTTGGCATATATGAAATCCGGCTTATCAGTTTCACATGATCATAGGTACCCGAAAATACTTGCCAATAATTTTCCAACCGAATATCCTTCTTTTGATTTTTTTCTCTTATCTTCATTCAGATAAACTAGGTTTATCAAAATATGCTAAAATTTAGTTGTTTGTCGCGATATGTTTTTAGAAATATCTGCACTGAGTGTGTATCCTGTGTGTACGTGTATCCCCGTATAATATCGATAATACACGATCGTGAGTGTGCGAGATCGAATTGGGACTACGTGATAAGACGGATCGCTTGTTAAAATGGAGAAGTTGGAAACAGGAGAAAACGGATATATATATATATATAATATATGTAATATATTCAGCTGGAGGGAGGCAAAAACTGTCATATAGAATCAAATCTAGGTAATACAATAAGATAAAATGTAGCTGACATCATAATCAGAAAAATATGTACAGAGGTGATAAAAAACACATCGACAACGAACGAGACAACACATCCAACGAGCGAGCCACTATTTTATGGTCATAGCTGTAAAGAGCGGTATAATATATATAATAATAAGTATGTATATATAATATACGATTAAGGTGATCGTCCACACGAACAAGGATAAGTTAACCTGGATACAAAGGCCGGGATTAAAAAACAGAGAACTTTGGATTTTACCAGGTAAGTGATATAGTCGGCCTTCAGAATATAAAAAAAGGGAAGAAAAAAAAGATCGGCACCGTACTATCGGTAGACGCTCTGAGATCGTATTTCATTCGAGGTGTTCTTCCTTTCGCGGGTATTCTTTGTAACTTTTCCTTCGCGAACTTTTTTTCCCTTCGACATTCGAGTGGATAACAATGTTAATTTATAAGGGGGTGGAAGGTATTTATGGGATTCTAAGAGCGTCCACCCAGATCCCGTCGTAACGAGGCTTTAATAGTGTGATAACGGCGGTGCGCAATAAACAGAGCAAAAACACGAACGACAGGTTTACGGCTACAGGTATCAGTCACGCACGTGGGTACGTACAACATTGTCTATAATACCTTGTAATGTATAACGACGTCGTATACCGTGCCGGATGAAATGGATCAAGTAGGAATAACGGAGCGGTACTCGAAGCTGACAGAAGTTTTCCAATAGATTCTTTATGCGGTACGGCTGATACGTTGTAGTAAACGAATCGAACGATTTTGGTCGATTTGTATATTATAATCAAGACACGACAAATTTCATTTGATACTGTTCATAGTAAGATTTTGATTTGCATGTTGAAAGCGCCATCCAATTCAACTGGAAAAGTGTGAAGACACTGCATATATTGTATAATAAATTTGTATGTTTTATATTATGCTGCCAATAACCGTGAATTTTGCGATATATTATGCGAGGTAGAAGTTGGTAGTTGATGAAATTTGGAAGAGCGGAACATATTTCTCCCGTAGGTATTTTCAATTTTGATTCTGCCTCCTTCGAAGATGGATAGTATATCGGCCGCATATAAGGTCAAGGAATCAGTCCGAAGAGGATAGGAAATATCAAGGTATCCTGGATGAAACACTAGCGAGCAGCAAAATGAACTTTGCGGCGAGCTGTGCTGGCTGATAGAGCTGTGATGGCGTGACCAGAAGGAGTAGGAAGTTTCGTTTCTTTTCTTTCGGTTTTTTTCACTTAGAGAAGGTTCTCTTCTTCTGTCGATTTGCGGAGAAGAAAAATAGAGGTACTGGAAGGAAGCTAGCTATCTCCTGGAAGTCGAAGTTACCTTCAGCAGCAGCCACCGGTGCCTCCTACTTCCAGAAGATGGCACAGGCGCTCCCGTCGTCCATCATGCACTCTGGAATACAGAAGAGAAACAAAGAAATGGCATTGGGCCCAAAATACACCATTCGTTGTCGTCGTTGCCTATATGTATCCTCGTAACATAGAGTACTCGCTATGGTCTTATGCCCTCCCTGCAGGAGTACAAATGTGTATCTCTTAGGATGATTGTAAAGTGCAGGATATTTCTTTCGATACTTTCCTCTGCCCAGTAGGGGTTGCAAACTTGTTACCCGACCTAGCGATAGAAAATTCACATATTCAAGATATTACTCAATTATAAAAAGAAATGTTACTATGTCCCTATAAAAGAAATAATACAACTTATTATAAAATAAGTCTTTTTCTGTAATTAGTAACAACAACACCCTTTTCCTACGCCATGAGAAGTATTAAGAATCATAATCAAACGAGCACAATCTTCGACATATAAGTATAATAAATAAGAATGTTAAGTGCACTTGTAAGCATTTCGTAAATGCTTGCTATAATTTGCAACACGCGCATAGAAAATCGTTGAAAAGGCTTCAATCGGGTGGAACGCGCGTTATTGCGGAAATTTTGGTTCCCCACAGTAAGAACACCGTGATCCAAGGGGTGGAAATCGTGTTTTCAATTCACCGCATTCCCCGCGTGAATGAGCTTAATGAGGCGTTCGCGAGCAGGTTATGGAGATGCAAAATTGGCGAAGCGACTTAAAGGTCGTCGTCGCGGATGGTAGACGCGAGCTCATTCCAAGAGGTTGCCCGACTCGGGCCTTCCAGCCAGACTCCAGGGCACATTTAAGGATTTGTCTCGGGAAATTAGATTCTCGGCTGACTTGCAGCCCCGCTGCATTCTGTGCCTTCTCACTCGCACTCTTTCCTTTTCCGAGATTCTCGCTCTTTCACTTATCCCGGCTTCACGCCTTTCCTGCTATCCCTTCTTCGTACTACTATGCCGTTCCTTGACAGAGAATTCTCTTTCGCTTAACTCCCAAGTACTTTTCGCCCGGGTGTTCGTACCCATTGTCGTGCCAGGACACCGTAGGGACCAGGAATTGGACCTTTGTCGCTGGAGCTAAGTGTTAACGTGCCCTTCGTGTTCCCTCTCTACAGAACAGTCTCCGAGGGTGAAGAACGAATTAACCCCCGGGAAATTATCTTCTTGCTGGACCCAAAGAACAAAGCGAACATTCTGTTTGACACGACGTTCCTCTCTCTCTCGCTTTATTCCCCTGTATCTTGTTCTTCTTCGAGAAAACCTAATATCAGGATTATTTCTATATCTTCCGAAGATTGGCTCTTTCTTATCTTTCATGATAATCACATTCATCCAGTTTATGTAATGAGGGAGTATATAATACGTAGTTATACACGAAGACGTTCAATGCTCCACGTCACTCCATGTTTCAAATCCCGGTATCTTGGATCCCTCAAAGATTAGATGAAGATTACGGTGAGAGGTTAATACACCATCATTTCTGTTCCACGTGGAACTTCCTTTTTCCCTTTCTGGATTATTGCGTTATTTTCTCTAGTTATAAGAAGCACGTAGTACTTTAATAATCCACATGGATTTCCCCCGAACCACCCAACATCGAAGGAGTCCGCGTCACGTCGGGCGGACTCGAAGTTGGTGGCAATGAAGGCAACCTTCGAGGGTTTCGATATCCAGAGATACGTTTATCTGCTCGAAGGTAGTAGGGCGAGTGATGTCGGTAGAAGCAAGGTAGCTCGCCGAGGGATCGAAACTTATCTACTTGCTCAACTAGCTTTGGTATGGCAACCCGCCCTTATCCACTCGCAGGAACTTCTACCACTCTTGAGTTCCAGCAACTTCCACGTGAGATACGCATTTCTCAAATCTGTTTCCATCGTCCGACACTTAATTCATAGGCATTTCCGCCGGTTTATCAACTGTGCTTCCGTCAGAAGTAAACGGGAGACTATCCATAATATTTTTAGGTCTCTCTATCCTTTTAAGTATCATTCAAACCACTATCAGATACAGTGAATGTGTCTTATGGATAAAAACAAACCAATTTATTTTAACGAAATATACCGAATAAAGTATATTGTAATCTTAAACAGTATCTTATTTTTTCGATGCCAGCTATTTTATATCTTTCCTAAATTACGAACAAGGATAACCGAATGAAAAAGCGTGAGATAAGTACCAGATGGTGGCACCATTTCCCACAATCTGATGTTTTAACTCGACAAGGTTCTGCAATTAAAATCTGATTTATCTTTTGTACTGGTAATTGGACATTACTTGGTAGCGTAAAGTGCCACCGCACTAGGAAGGAATCTATAAAATGATGTAATTAAGTAGCGCGCTCCGAGCTACGGAATAGCTCGCGTAAAGGCCAGCCATTAACGTGAAAAAACGAAGGAGTCTCTTGAAACCATAAGGCCATTCGTGATTTCAGGCCATGGATGAAAACAACCAGTCAGAACCGCAATATTCAACAATCATTTTTGGAAAGTAAGCTACTGATAACAATATATGATATTACACACTGTGTACTTGTAAGAAGGAAGATATATCTGGCGGAAGATATGGCAAGAAACGACCTTGTTATTCATGAAAGGTAATATTTTACGAATGACGGCAACGTACCCTTGTTAATGTCCGTAATAAACGATACCTAAGTAATTGTGTTTGGAGATGTTTTATAGGAGCCCACTGTTATTTTGTTGTCTTCTGACTTCAATTATTTTATGTTTGGAAGCTAAATACAATATTTTCCCATTTTCTTTGAGTGCTTACATTGTGTAACTGATTACATAAAAATGTAACTCAAGCCCAAACCTTCAATATAAACGAAAACTTTAAACTCAATGGTAATTCTATACACGTCTTAAATATCAATTACTGTAATTCCATTTCAATCTAAGGAGCTTCTTTTATTCTAAGGAACTTGCAATAAATGATAAATAACGTGGCTAGATAATTATAATTTCATCCACGTAAGTTTGGAAGCAATACCTACTTAGAAACGACTATACTCGCGTAATTAAATTAAATTAAAAACCTTACCGCTGCATAAATAATTCGGACAGAAATTATATATAGAAGTATTTAAAAGAAACTTATTACGTGCCACTATATCCTCGGTTCAATCGCATCCATCACTGTCGGTACATTGAAACGCCAATTGTATATATGCAATACCTTGGGGGTAATTAAGCACGACCTCGATCTATAACGCAATGCATCATGACATATGCACAAGCTAAGCATCATAATGTAAACGTACCAAGGAGACTGTATAAAATCCCGGTGGGTCAGAAATGTGCTTAGATCATTTGTAAAAACGGGGTACGAAAACAGGGTGGAACAGCAAGTTCTAGTAAGCTTTCCCAATGACGAACGACAGAGACGAGGGACAAGGATCCCTGGTGGATGCTGCCGAAAGGGGTGGAGACGGTTTGACATCGTTGCCGAAGTTCAGTAACCCTCTGATTGAAGTCTGCATCTACGTGCATAGAGGATCTACATAGGTATACTATGAAACTCTCCCTAGAAGCAGGAGCAGAAGCTGCTTGGCATCGTGCTTTGGATCACTCCTCCTGCATCCGCGTCAAGCCGAGGCTTTGTGGGGCCACACCGAGCTAGGCGACCGGAGATTACAATGGCATCTCCTCTAGATTAGCATATGAATTACGGCCCCCTCATCTATTCCCTTATACCACCCCCCTGTTATACCACCCTGCCTCCTCCTACGCTGCTGTTGCATCCTTTTCTATTCCTGCGTTCTATCTCCCTTGCTTTCGATCTACCTCGGTCTTCCTGCGTGACGAATCTTCGTCTCCGTTTCTATATTCTGCACGATTTACTTCCTACGAGATTCAACTAACCTCCGTTCCAAGGAACTACATCGATGATCATCAAGGACTTTCAAGTAGTTACTGGATTATCGAGAAATTCGATGTTTGTTTTCGTGCACCGTGGACTTTGTCTACTCTCGTCGGACTGATAGACAGTTGGCAACGTTTGGGGATCTCTTTTTTTCGTGTAAAATTCTGGAGACTTGATCATTGTTTGAAAACGATTATGTAAAAACACGAGGAATATATTTCTTGTTGTTATTCGGTACGAAATCTTACGCTTAATGCAAACGGCAATTGTATCATTTCCAATATTATAGTGCTGCTAAGTATATTTCGTACTAATAATTATATTAACTAATTAACTTTAGGGTTCTAGCTTGGATCGTTATTTATAATAATTAGATAGAAACGTAAATGTTAACGAGTTTGATTCTGTGCATTGATAAGTACCCTCTTATTCGGCATGTATTCGTAAGCCGTAACTATAAAAGTTTTTGACATTAATACAATTCCTCACACGCTGTGAAGGGAAAATGAATTGACAAGAATACGGAATGAAGAAACATACTGCGGCTCTGAAAATAACGAGTTGATAAGTATCAATACCACTTGGTGTGCCTGTTTCACATGGTGTCTGCTTTATCTGTACATCTCTCATATGTATATCTACCAGCATAAAATTCTAGCACATTACGCGTTCTATCTTATTCCATCGTTATTTTGAAATTAACAATAATTTATGTTTCACGATAAGCCGTTACTCATCCTATTATAACATACGACTTGCATGGAACTGACGAAACTTGACACAGCGGTATTTTTCCGAGGGTAAATGTCCGTTGTTTACGGTGAGACGAAGTTAATGAATGTTAGATAACAGTGGAACAATATATTCATTGCTTCGAAATAAATTTTCATTGAGCCGTGCTTTTTTCTGAAAAACTTCCATGCTGGAAGTTACGCGCGCTTTATCGAACGCGCTCGTTGTTACAATTTTTAATGAACCCTTGTCAATTTAAACATGTATTTTACCCGTGTTCGTTCATTAATTTACAGTAGAATCTAGACGCTTTGTGCGGCCATCACAGCGCGCAATTGTTAATGCACTTTTCACCATGTATTGTATATTTTTATAAATGAATGACAAGTTGCTTCTCGCGATATTCTCCGCGTATATGTCCGCAATTATTTCTTCAAAAGCCTCTGTTATGATTCATTTTGGGCTCTGACGAGCTGACGGAACGTATCAAGCAAGAATATTTCCAACATTTGAAGCACGAAACATAACAGCAAACGGACTCTCTACGTAAAATGTCGTTTTATTCATAATTTACTCGTGTGTTCATTATTTAAATATGAAAAATATATACTGTGAATTTCTAAAGCTGGTATAAATATTCCTTTACGGTATGCTTCAATTTCTACTTGAATTCAATTAAAGGTATAGAGGTACATGTAATATTATAGTATAATCTTATGAATAATATCCTCGATCAATGATTCACGATTACATATTGAATGTATTGATTTTTCTCACCTCCGCGGTTTTCACTGTCCGCCGGCTTCACTTGAATAGGACGGTTCATCTGAAACAAAAATCGAGCAAATTAATTAGTTAAAGAGCAACTTTTAGATTTATAATAAACTCAAATCTCCAGCACCTATATTCATTAAAACGCCATCATTTTCCATCAAGTATTTACTATACATACATTAAAATAAGCCTGGCGTTTTTCACGCTAAAAGCATATTCGAATCATTCGTAAATATAACATTATCTTTAAGAGGTTCTCGTTCATAATAGAAAAGTGAAATATCACGATTTATTTATCGTGCATCATACAGATCAAAGTGCAAACATTCTTGCCATTTACCATTATTCCCTTGTCAGCGCGATATTCAAGAAACCATGTAAAGAATGCAAGTAAAAATCGAAGAAAGAGGAAGGACTTCAAAGTAACAATATATATGACATATTGGTGTCGTGAGACACACGTACGTAAAACGATATGAGAGAATGTAAAAGCCGGACGAAAAACTTTGAATTTTGTGCATCGCGTCGAGCAAAAGGGAAGTATCGTTATTTGTTCGAGTTAGGGTGCCCAGTGGGCATACGTCCACCCCTCGTCACTTCGCCCTCGTTCAAACACCATCGGTGGTTGCTAGAGCTTTCTCTGCCGTTGACAGGTCCGATTGTCAGAGAATAAAGGTAGCAGATGGAAGATGGCGAAGAGGGGTAACAAATACGAGAATGAGGGGAAAAAAGAAAGAATGAAAAAGGTAAAGAGCGGGAGGGGGCGAGGAGAAAGAGCAAGAGCAAGAGTACGGTAGGAGGAATAGAAATGGCGAGTAAGGGAAGAAGAGAACACTCGTCTTTCCTCTGGACATTACAGGGTTAGGAAAGCATGGAACCCCGGAACACGTTCTGTCGTAGGAACCTCCGCAGAGTCCTTTGGACCGCTGCGGATGGATCGGGATCCCAGAAAACAAATAACACTGTTTATTTGTCGGACGGGTCGCGCCACCACAGCGCGCTTCAGTTCGTTCCTAGGGGATGAGGATGCATGATTCATGATGCAAGGCACAAGGGACTGTATTTCGATCCTGATCCTCTCTTTCTCTTCCCTACCTACCGAGTTCCCAGTTGTTTCCCTCCATTCTCGCGCTTCCTCTTTCTTTTCCCTTTCAAAGCAGCATTCGCTACGATGATGCTCCTGCTAACGCGTTATCCTGATGCTCTACCTTGCAAGTGCTCCTCTTTCCATTTTTCTTTCTCTCCTTTCTCTATCTTGCTACGCCAATTTTCCTTCCAATTCCACGGAACATGCAGCAAAGAGTAGGATTAGGGTCCCTACGGTTTACTGGTGACACGATTTAGCGTTTCAGGGAATACTGATGCTGGAATGCTAGCCTTTTCAACATCGCACGGGAAAAAGATTTCTTGTGATTGTCAAGAAGATTTATTATTTGACTTAATTGTCTTTTTATACAAGATATATGGGATCCCATAAAACACCATTTAAACAAACTGTAAATATGACGAGCATAGTTGATTATACTAAAACTAAGCAATAATGAAACCAATAATGATGCCGAGTAAGGCAATACAATTATATTATTATAATCTGACAAATGTCAAATGACTTATAACAGCTGATCCGATTTATCTTTCAAATCCCTGTAGTGGTATCGGTTTCCAGCCCGGTCAGGAAGAAAGCTAATCGCATAAATCTAAAGCGCAGCGGGAATAAAATGCGCGTCGCGTAAATTCGATCAATAAATTTTAATGGGATCCCAAAAATCTGGTTCTTAACACCGGCATAATATGGCCGTACAGCGTGACCATCTGTCTTCTGACTGGCTGTTTCTTTTTTTTCATTATGCCCTACCTCCCATAAGCATCGTAAGGGAGAGAGCGCACTGGGGTGGAAACGTACGTGGCAACCCCCAAAAGTTTTTCTTCGTGCATGCATGTCAGATACCAAGAGGGGTTGCGTTGCAGGGGTCAGTGCCACGACCACGTGGATCTCGTAGAAGCTATATCCACCAGGCGTTACCTACGATTTCCGGGTTCAGGGAGCTTATTCCCCGAGATCGATAGAAAAGAAAAACGGACCTGAGTTCTACCAGTGTTCATGACTTTCCTTCCCTAGACCAAACAAATTTCCCTGGAAATCCATTACTGATACTATAGCGGTCAATAAATAATATCAGCAGGGATTTACTTAGCATGCCAATATATAGTACGTTAGCCGTACTAAATGAGAGATGAATTAATCTTGCGGCACAGGATCATATTGTCAGGGGTTCGATTAAGCTGTAATGTACAATTAGTCTCCTCTCTAGGGGAGACAGTCATCATCGTTTATTATTTAATATTCCATAGAGGCTAGTATATATTGTCTTTCCAGGATTCTGCGAATAGGGTGTAGTTAGTAGATTATAGTAGATAACGAATCAAATAAGAAAAGACTAATGATGAATGTAGAAGGTGACTGTTTTAATACAATGAAGAGAGGTGGAGAATAGAGAGACAGTAGAGGTTGAAGGCGGTAATGATGGAATGTGAGAAGTACGGAGAGAGGAAGGTCAGTTTAAGCACTGTCCGTTGGTCAGGAAATTAAACTTTGAGTCGAGCACTGGCCATTAGGCGTTTGTTGTTACCCTGTTGTCAGGGGAACCCGGTGTCCGTATAGATACCGGAACTGAGATACGACGTTTTACCCCTTTCCCGTCTCTCTTGGGAAGTTTAACGCTGAATGCATCCTGTAAATGTCACTTACGGCCCAAGGGATCTGTACCAGTCAATAACGATCACCAGGTGAGACTTCCGCGTACTGTATTACTAGGTATAGATGTACCGATTAACTCAGACAAGTATTAACTATCTCGTTACTGCCGACACATTGTGTACCAGTAATTCGAGTTATGCGATTAATGTCCTAGACTAATGTGAACTATTAATTCCAATGAAAACTTCTGATAGATTATCTCTGCAACTCACGCAAATATTCAGGATTATAACGGATTTAAAGAAAGATTTATTTAGGCACAAAAGAGGGTGATAATCGCTATCACTGGCAAGCTTAACTCTGTTTTTTCTTGTCAACAGATGAAGTGTTGTTGAGGTGTTGTTATCTGCCATCTATTTTATCACTTCAGGTAGCAGAAATTTCGCGGATTTCGTGTTATGTTAATTGGATAATTAAATACTTTTTTTAGGGCAAGCATACCATTTTGGTGGATGTACACGGGGGGGGGGGGGGGGTGAGTGGCGCGCCTCTATTTAATGATTCCGTTACGATCGAGCGTCGACCCTTCGACAATTCGTGTCATCAGGCGGGTGCACTTAGAAAATCGATTCCCTTGAGAGGCACCACTCAAGATGGATGGTAATAAGTAAATGTGTTTGTTCAGCCCCGAGCGCGCATCACGAGCAATTAATTAAGCTCGATTATCTATGTACACTGCGGGAAGCGCACCTTGCCTTCGTCGACAACTTGCTGAATGATAGCCACGTGCTCTAGGAAATGCACCGAGTAATCGAACCACTAGTCACGCTTTCTTTCTAAAGCTATCGCGAGAGAAAAATTATTGCTATTACTTGGAATATTTTTGAAGCCGTTAGCCAAGTCGTGATGGTGAGGGATACTATAACGAATGAAGTTAAATATCGGCGATATAATTAGTCTGCAAGAACATCTGATCGGTTCACTGAGATTGATCAATGTTAATAAAACCAATGAGATTAAAGGATTCGTTTGTAGAGAATTCATTGTTTATTTGAAAGTTTATTTAGTACTTACAAATAGAGAGGATAGTTTAGGTACGATAATTAGTCATATTTATCCACCGATAACCTAATTTTTTTCTCTCTCAGAGGGTAATACGCCCGAATCCTAGAAAGCCACGCAAAATCCAGATAGAGGATGGGTGAAGGCTGATAGCCGGCGAATTGAATAGTGAATGCCGCTTCGGAAATTGAATAAGCTATCGTGTCTGAGCCAAGCCGTCGAGCGAAGCCCGGTATTTGACCTGGCTGCGTGCAATCAATGTACTGATTGGAGATAAGGGCTCGCCCTGTAGCCCCTGGCTCCTCTCCGTCATGATTTATATACGTACGATCTTCGCCGGCGATGTATTCATTACTTGATTACCCTTCAGCAAGTTAATACCGTCGTGACCGTGTAACGAGCCCGATATCATGATATCTCATATTACGATTTCCCCCGATTTACGATCGGGGTATTCTTCCACCCTCCCCTATTATCTACGAATATTTTGGCCAATTGGACGATTTTCGCAATCCTCCTTTGACCTACTTTACATTATTTGATATTCTCATGACATCCATCCGCAAGATTACAAGAAATCGATAGCGTAATATTTTTTTGTATTTTCGCTTAGCCAGTTTACCGATAAAATGTTTATATCACGATTACCTGATAAAATAATCAATATTGTTATCATCGTTTCGTTTATATAGAGGAAAAGCGGTATAGATAAAAAGGCCAGTTAATGGAGCGATACGAAGATCCGTTGGAAGTTTCGACGAGTATTGGAAATCGTGAAATATTCGGTGAAGCTTTCGGAACATAGAGAGAAAGTACGATTAAGGTCCAGGAAACGACATTCGTGTAAATTTCGTTTTACTGGCACTCGTAGTTCTCTCGGTATGGTCCCACTCGCAGATGGCCAGCAGCTCGAGTTAACTTCAATAATTTGCCGCACGCGTTTCCGCCGAGGGGGAAACTCCACTCCGGGAAATCTGCATCTATGCCCGTACCGTTAATACGGCTAATTTGTCGACTGCTTCGAAAGCAAATGCACTTCTCTGTGTGTGCTCACGGCGGATGCCACGGAGAGTGAGTGGAACTTGCCTCCCAGCAGATTACATCTAAATGGAATCCAGCCGGGCTAATTGGCGAATTAATTGAAACTCCAAAATTAATTCTATCGACTCGACAATTGATATTCATCGAACCCTCATGGATGTCACTCTAACTCCACCTTTCTGTTAATAAAAGACTGGAGAACGAACAACCCCCGATACTGTCACATATTGTATTAAAAATAGTCTATGGTTAATATATATTTGTATGCATTCATCATATTAAAAACTACCAAAAAAGTCGGCCACATGAAAATTTATTGTTTCTGACAATATAACAGCAAAATGTCAAAACGAATCTGCTGACAATAGTACAGTTAGCGCGTTATCAGCGTTAATTTTTGACACTGACAAACAATGTGACTTCGACTGGGTGATAACTCGTATTGGAACCGACGTTACGATGCACACCTGTATATATTGCTACATTACTGGTCCCTGTGTCTACGTATTTGCAACGTGATTATAAATAGAATTTACGTTTTATTGTCGAGGGTAAATCAGTGCGTGATTGAACACTACACTGTATAATATTGTTGAACCAATGCGACCCAAATGTATATGAATTCACATATATTGAATATTAAAAAAGGGAGTTGTAACCTGTTTCAATATTCTCGATAATATTTCACAAGCAATTTAACAAAAAATATGTCCAGAACGTACAGGAATGCATCATTTAATCGATGGATACGAAATTAAAAAGGGATTGTAGCATTCTTCAAATTATATTCAATAAAATGAAATAACAAGGGATGCGATATTATTAGTGGCGATTGTACCACTTTAAATCATTTTCGATAGACACATTTTCTCCTATCTCTTATCAAATAGAAAAGGTCTCTTATCCCAGCTTTATCTTCTATGATACTTTCCGTTACCGATTCTACCTTCCACCAGAGTGGAATACGATAAACTGTTTCAGAATCGAAATTTTTGTACACGTCCGTGCCTCTTCGGTATGAAACACTCAGTCGTCTGCCTATCCAATTTCTCGCTTTTTTTTAATTCAGCCCGATCACTTTTTTTTCCCTAACACTCTACAAATATTTGAGTGCCGACTATACCCTCCGCCGAAAGAGCATTCGAGTCGAGTGAGCTTTCGCGCCCCCAGGCCAATCACCGTTCACCGATTGTAATCTAAGCCAATGCTTCGCCGCGCATTAAATGTCAAACGTTATTCGCTTCTCTATTTCATGATGTCGACGGCAACGGTATCGATGTCAACGACGGCTCATAGCTTTACTATCACCATTGATGCTCGATTTCGCAAAACGTTCCAAGATCACTGCTGCCACTACACTATGTCTTTCACCCGATTTCATCGCGAAATATACTTTTTTGTATATCATTTGTTTTAACACTTTGTCAACCGATGTGAGAGTTCTCACCATTTCGTAATATCTTGCTGCACAACCGATTTGAGAGATCTCCCTATTTCGTCTTCAAATACTAAATTTTATAGTACATTTTTACTTTCATACATTTTGTGTAAGGTATTTTAAATATAAGATAATCATTATTTATGTGGTTGAAATTGCTTATTGCATTATATTATAAAGTGTTAGGATAAACTTTGCTGAATTATTTCAATGTTTCAACACGGTTAGACGTACTCGTTCACGCGTTCCTTCTGTCAGAAATTGAAATAACACCTAAACTAACAATTTTCAGACATAGTATTATTAACATGTTTTGGTAAGGGGCGAAAAACTGCATCGATTGATGTAATCAAAATTTGAATTTTACTTTTTAAAAAAGTGCAATTGCGCCTTGCAATTCTTTATAAAAATATGAAGCATTTAATACCATCTACTTTTGTCCTGTAACATTTTTTTTATCTCCAATCCTTTCAAAGATATAGCTCGGCCTAGTTGCGTGGAAGGCCCTGTATAAGACCCTCTTCCCAATTAGAGAAAATTTAACTCTACATATAAGTATTGGCTTGTCCAGAAAGTTCATGCCGATTTTTAAGGAAAATTCAAAGGCAACATTTCTTATATGTCAACATACTATATTTATTCAATTATCTATGTACCGTTTTGCTTCACAACCTTTCTCCATTTTTCAGATTCTATCCTCCCCGAACTTCTCAGGTCTTCAGCCAAAAAAAACTACTGAAAATCGGCACGAACTTTCTGGACAACCCAATACAATACATTAAGAACTCTATATTTCTAGATTCAACGAAGCAAGAAATAAAACAATTGTCAGATGACAGTTTAGACAAGGTAAATTAAATGATGACGAAATCATGTTGTAAATCTTCCTACACAAAAGTACCCTCCATCGTGACCTGGCAGAGGGCAACGTAATGCTTCTAGTAAAGGGTGCACTCGTTCGACATGTATAAAAATACTTTTTCTAATAATTTGGTAATTATAACATGATGGTTTAAAAATATGGTAGGGTTTCAGAGGTCGTTTGGCGTACGGAAGAGTGCACCGCGCAAATCGGTATCGGAGAATGGGTGCCTGGTTTTAGGATTGATGAGCCGAGCAAAGCACCGTAGCCATGTGGTGGGCTATATTACCATGGTGTTGTGCGCTAGCACATTCACGTGTGCTGCTGCATTAATTGTTGCACGTCTCTGCATCAACACCAACCCGCTTTCTCGTGGGAACGTGTCATGTGTTCTATTCGGTGTTTCCGATACAAACGCACTACCTTGTGTATTAGAATGGACCACGTTGAGGCTGGAGGAACCTGTGATCGACAGGAAGACAGTTAAATGGATGCTGTTTTGTAATATTGCCGCTTCTACCCTACATTATTCATCTCAAGTAATTTATTTCATCTCGCAAGTAGGTCGGCTATCACGAAATATCAACGTGGTTTTCGATTGGGATGTGATGTTTGTATTTTTAACTAATTGTGGGGTACGTGCGATCTTTGAGCATTAAATATAGAATCACGAAAAAATAAAGAAATTGTTACAAGATAAATATTGAATATCTCCAGGTATAGTTTAGATAATTTCAACAAATGTTAAATGTTATGCGAATGAAATTTAGTTTATGTAAAGTTCAAAATTAATTGAATTATTTCAGTAATGTCTATGCTGAAAATCATTTCTTCTTAAGTATTTTGCTGTAGTTGCTGCTGGTAATCTTCTGACATTTGCCACACAATAATATTCAACCATCGTCAATAATATAAACAACCCTTCTCTTTGACATTGGTCCAGTACTCAAACAATCTGGAACTTTGATATTATAAGATCCAAATCAACGATCGTTATTAATTCGGAAATCTTCATAGAGAATATTAATATACAATATCCAATACATCGAATGAAATTATATTAAACGACCCCCCGAAGCTCCGTTTCGCGAACCATTCTTTTCATCCCTTCGATATAGTCGTCGCTTTGGAGATCATCGATTAATTTTTGAGTTCGCAGTTGTACAACTTATTTGCGACAGGATAATATAATTATATAATAGTGCGGATTCATAGGTGATCATTTATGTGTTACATAAAACCTTCATCTTTCCTCTAAAAGTAATGATTTAAAAAAAAAGTAAAGACCTTAAGATCTTCTTCTTGTCAAAACGAACAAAATGATATAATACACTTGTGAGTAGAGTTCATGTTTATTGAGAAAACGCATTTCAAAATATGCGCTTTCAAATTTATATACTAGTATAAATAAATAATTCAAAAGCATTTCATACTTAGTTTTTTTTTACTAAAACAGCTGTAATAATATATCAATAATTTGGTATTATTCCAAATAGCATAATTTTATTCAGTAAATTGAACCTTGATTGTATCAACGTATCTTTCACCCGATTAAAAAGTAACACATGTCCCCGGATGCTTCCGAGAGAAATCCCCAACTGGCGAGTAACAGAATACAGACACGCCTGCTATTGAGCAGCTGCGTTTCTTTGCGTGCACCCGCACGAATGTGCATTTAATGCACTCGGGAATACATGTATACGTAGGTATGGACACGTGTGTGGCAATGTATGCAAAGGTGGTAGAAGGTAAGGCTGTGCGACATATGGATACATACACATAATGTAACCGTGGCACACATGACGCCAGAAATAGTAACGCATAAACAGACGCTCGAAAATCTTTTACGATTCGGATGCGTGAAGGAGCTGCCGATAAGGTGGGTGGTACATGGAAATCGGCTGTACCTCGTAAAGCCGCTTCAATCACATGCATTTTCACACGCTTCTGCCAGGATGCATTTATATGTGGCTACATATGTAGATACATGTATATATATACACGCGGGAGGTAACTTCGATACTACAACCGCCTCACTTTTACGATCTCACTATGCATTTCCGTACTAGACATACGTCGAAAACGACTTCGTGACTTGAATTCCGGTAGCCACGATGGAAAACCATATAAAATGAGGATCGCGGTTTTTCAGTGGTTTTTGCGATCCTACTCGATAACGCGCTTGATCCTTATTGGGAAACGCGAAATCGACCGGTGGTGTAAAAAAAACCAGGTTGTTTTGATAACCGTTAATTTATGTTAGAACGTAGAAGTTTCTTTGTTGTAACATGTTCAAGGTAGTTCGATATTGTAGGGGTTGCTTAGGGGTGGAAAAATGGAAAAAGTATCCATTACTCACCATGTGTAAGTCGTTCCGACGCGACGCTACTACTTCCACGATATGAACCATTGGTACCAGTTACAATGCCGATGAAGGTGTGTGGTGGTTGATGTAAACAATCCACGTAGCAGTTTCCAATCGAACTATTATTCACTTGAGTAAAGCACAAAACAAAACAGGAGAAAGAAGCTCGTGCTGTCGGGCTCCCGTATTTGCGAGATAAGTGTAACTACGACTAAATATATTCTACGCGGCTCGAACACGCGTTATGGCACGAAGTATTGGAACAGTCTTCTCGTGTATTGTAATATTGCACGTTAAGGTAATGGGACTTTCCACTATGTAAACTCTAAGCGTTCTTTTATTTTGTACGTCCTTTATCTTCTTTTCTTTCTTCTTCTCTCCTTGCACAGTTGCCTCTTCCGATATTCTGCGATCCAGTATTCTCGATAAAGTACACAAGCTCTGGTGTAGGATAGGTGCGAATACGTGTATACGTGCACTGTTTGTATGTCGAGGCTTGGATAGACGAAGAGAAAGAGAGAAGGAGAGAGAAAATGCGCGACGCGAGAGCAATGAAGACAGAAGGGACAGAGCTATAGATAATACCCCGAACGCAGCTCGTCCGCGACTGATTCCCCAGGCCTACACGCACCCTCTAGTTTTCTCCCTTTCACTCCCCACTACCCATCCTCCCAAGCGCCGTCCCCCTTCTTCATACTATCACCCTCTAGTCACTCCTCTTTCCCCTTGTGACGGTACTACAGCCCTTTCTCCTTTCTACGTCCCCCTCCTTTGCTCTACGCACTCTCTCAGGGAAAGTCCACGCACTCTTGAAGCAGCCGATATCAAATCCCTTCCTTTCTCCCTCTAACTTTCAATCCCTCTTCGTTCGTCTTCATTCAACATCCCCTTGGCCCCATACATCTGTCTCTTTTCATTACCGATTCTCCCTCATTCTATTCGCTCCTTTAGTTCTTCGTCTGTCTTCGTTTATAATCGAATCCGGCGTACCACGATCTTTCTCTGTCTTTCACCTTATATCGATGAAACGCCATAGTATTTGGCCAATCAAACAAGCGCGAGAGCGCTTTCTAGGACCCCAGTGATGCTGTCTCCGAAAAAAAGAGAGAAATCCAGGACACGAGGGAGGTCGACTCAAGTATTCGAAGGTACTAAGAGTCGGAATTTTCATCCCTGTGAAAGAGGTATATATGTATACGTAAGTTCTTCAAGCAAGAGGGAGGGACTACGGTCGAAGCTGTAATGGAAAACATTCTTCGTGGCTTACGTCTTATTCGCGAAATGAGATCAAATGATATCTATTAACGCGGGACTGGTAAGGCATAACCGGTTTCAAGGGTGGAAGACAGTTTCTTAACTAAATTACTTGCGCGGTGGCATCCTGCTCCGTTGTTTCAGATTATGCCACGAACAGTTTCAATAAAGTACCTTGGCTTCATACTTTCGGCTTATTGGCATTATTGCATTAACCAATTCAATTTCTTATGTATTAATACCTTATATATTAATTATAGCAAATCTTTGAATAGATTTGCATATTCCAAACCGACTATTCCAAAGAGTCCGACATAGGATAGCTTATTCAAAATATCGAGCTTAATTGAAATCCATCGTAAGGCCTCCTCGAATGTACCCTCCGTTCGTGTACTCGCATTAGTACAAGGAGATAAACTTGGATCAAAACGCACTGCAGGGAAAAAGGAAATATAAAGGACGCGAATGGAGAGGAAGAACGCCGAAGGACCTGCAGTTAACCTCTCGACATCCTCTCTTCTTCCGCCCAGGGATTTGTAGGTCCAGAAGGACCACTCGTACATACATTCGCAAAACTCTCCACGGACCTCTCTCTCGCTATTTCCATCTCTTTTTCGTCTACCCCTTTCTCTCAGCCCTTCCAGCATCCACCCAAAGCTCGCGTTTTTAAAGGGCGCACAAAAGCCACCGGAAATTGCTCCTGGCTCTTCCGACGTTACGGACGGTTCCATACCTATCTTTCTCTCCCTTCCTCCGATACTGCTCCTATTTCTTTCCTCTTTATTTCATCCTCTTCGTCTTGATCTCTAGGTACCGGGGCATCCTCCAACCTCTTTTTCCTAGCATCGACGATTTCACGAGTAGGTACCTACCGAGGCGGCAAGAGTTCCGATAATGGTGGATTTGGATAGCGGCCTCGCTGCTTCTGCAGCAATTGGGCCGTGGATGAGGCGCGAAACGAGAACGACGAATGATCCCTGGCTACGATCTTGGCTTTAACGAAGTACGCTCCCATCAGGGTACATCGTGCGAAAGATCTGTTTCCCGTGTCACGTCGAATACTAAATAAACGCCAATAGATCGACCAACGGCATCGTAATTTCGACCCACAACGTTTAAGCTTTTTCTGATGAAACGCGTCACATATCCTATCTATGATTTTCCGTTCAGCTGACGATGAGATATCGCGAAACGTGCACAAATAGGATCAAGTCGATTTTGATCATTCCCTTTTACGTACGGCTGGAATTATAAAAGGATAGCGTGAAATAATAAATACGATATAAACAAATGTTTATAACGTTTTAACTGGCATTTCGTAATAAAAATTGTTTTACCATGCCTTGTCATTCACTATTGTAGTAAAAAATTGTTTGAGTCATCATCCTGTTTGTATTTTTCTTTATCCTTTAATAAAAAGAAAGTAGAGATATTTAAAGGGACTAAAGAAAATGTGCCGTACAGACGACAAAATGAGGCTTGAAATAACGCGCGTCGTAACCAATGAGACAGAACATGTTTGGAAGCTGCTGACTAGGCCGAAGTATTTACTTGCGATGATAAGAGCAAAGATGGGAATAGGCGGAGAAAGGGAGCAAGTGAAAGTTCGTAAGGAAAACTCGAACGAGCCAGACCGCGTTGCTTTTTGATGACTTCGGAGAAGTTTGCTCCGGGACGATGAGGTCTGGAAAAGACTTTGAAACTCGAACGTCGATATGGAAAGTAAGGGATCTGGGGCGTTATGGATTACGCGATCAATCTCCCGTGAGAATGGCAGAAAATTTGCGGCCTCGAGTACTAACAGAAAAAAAGTTCCACCATTCCGCTTTATGTTGATATTTCGAATCAGATGGGTTGATCCTGCTGATTTCAAATCTCCAACCGTTGCTTGTGAAAATGATACCATCTTGTACATTGATAACTGGAGGTATCCATACAGCTTCAACTAATCTAATTGCTTTAAATGTTTTCCGCTTTTTAATATCAAATTTGTAACGCACAGAATATCTTTATTTGATTAAAAACATACTTATGGAGAAGAAGAATATTATCTCCCAGGGAATTCATGACCTAGAAATTCCATATTCTGACCCATTACTTTCTATCAGTTCTGTTCTTCCAATGTCAATGAGATGAACACGTAATAAAAAAGTAACAAATTATCATTTGCTTTAAGGGTATTTATATTTTCTGTGATAAAAATGAGCACGTTAACAGGAGACCGTTTATGTCAACCTAGACACCCGTTTCGTGACGTTTTTTTCAAGACACGCGAGGATAAGCGTTCGAGATAAATGGTACCCATACATACTCGGTACTTATGTGTCCGCATTAATTCGATAGAATCCCAGTGACGTAATCGCGCACGATCGATTACGTCACTGGGTGGCAGCTCAATATGAACTCGATCGATCTCCCATAAATTACGGATGATCCTCGAGTGGGTACGAGACGTCCACTCATCCCCCATCAAGCAGAAGCTCGTCTGTCGATTTGCGGGTGCAACGACTAAGCCCTCTATCTGACCCTTCCAGACCCTTTCCGTTTCACGAATCTTCATTGGATCCACTCGGTCACGTCATACGCATTCGACCTAATAACGTATATTCATACGTCTAAAATGATGGTTAAAAAATATTCACGGCAAAAAGAGCTCGACATTACTTTTAATAGACCCGTGCAACGAAATATGGTTTACCGGCACTATGTATCTCTCCGGAGTTCATCCCATAAAAATATATTCAGCGCGCGCATTTATATGGCGCACACATATGTACGATTTTCAAAATTCCGGGTAACTGATACTCGTGTTTGTATATGCCGGGGTCATATTTTCGACAATAATAATTCATGAAAATTACACGTGAAATAATGGCGTCGAGGTTCCACGGAATTTTCACATAACTGTGTCCACAAAACGTAACGGTGTAACTCACGATCAGTCATATACGTGGAACATTGATTACTATATGCAGTATTATTTTAACAGCAAGGATTGAGTGAAAATGATTTTATTGTCGTTCGATTAACTAGAGATTTGACGAAACATTTATGCAGAACTGATACGAATATAAAGTAAAGATGGAAGGTTAGTAAATAGTAATACGGAGATATAGATGCAAAGGAAGTAGATTTTAACGTTCTCGGGGGTGATATTGATATCGTGCAGGCAGAAGCAGTAGCCTCTCGAGGATACTGTAAAATCTGATCACGGACGATATTATCACGGTACGTATATCCAAACCAGATATTATTCATACACCGTATACGTTGTAAAGAAGCCACAGGCTATGGTGGATGTGATCGTGAACTCGCAGCAACCCTCGGCAGGAACCCACGGGAGACCCTTTTACTCGGTTTCCCGGTATCCAAGTCCACGATTAGCGACCCTTCGTAACTCGTTGCCCGTACTCCCTTCACAGACCCTTCGTTCTATGACTCTTCGATGTTCTTCCTACCACCCCGACTTTTTTCATACCACTCCTCTGAATCTTTTCCTTCATCTTCGTCTTCCATTCTGCTCCACGGCACTTTCTTCCAAGCTATTGAAATCACTTCGCTCGACCTTTATTTCTTGAAGTGACCACTGTTCTTTTCTTCCGCCATTAGACCGCACTGTTTGCTCTGCTTTCATTTTCCGCGGTATAACAATGATTTTGTAATATTTGAATTTAGTGAGTTTAGTATGGACTAATATAATTCTTTGAGAAATAACACGTATCATTTGTATTTATTTTATCTCTTACCCCTGATACAAGGGATACGATACACGTAATAATTTATGTCAGCTATATCCGTTTTAACACGCTTCTAAAATGTCAGATCGTTCGAAGATTTATATCGAAGTTGGTTCTTAACAGATCACGTGGCAAGAATCAAAAGGCACGAGCGGGAAGAAAGGACTACAATCCAAGTTCAATCGGCTGCCAGGTCGATGGAATAACGAAAAACGATGGTAGAATGGAACTCATGCCGAAGCATTTCGAAGGGGAGAAAAATTAACAGACACCGCATGTTCTATTCAGGGGTGGGCTCCAGGGCTGAAAGAGTAAGGGGAGGTATATCGAAGCTAGGCCAGGTGCATCAACAGTTTGGCCGGCTGTGCGAGGACACAATGACTTCTATACACATATCTATGATTGGATCCTCAATATCTTTTTCGAACATTCATTACGGCCAGCAGATACAAAATCTGATTACGCATCGTAATTTCGGATCGCAAAATCCTATCGGTTAAGTTTTTGTAATTAACTGACTACATCCGTGCAGATATTAATATGAATATTTTCAGCATCCACATTGATACGATCGTACAGCAATAACGTAATAACGAAACAATCAAGGGTTAATGGAAATATAATATCACTCGTGCGTTTCTCTGTTAATGTGGATTGAATTATTGATAAGATAATTAAATGTGTTATGCAGACAAATTATTTGTACAATAATACTGAATATCGATGGTATTACATTATGTTGGACGAATCTCTTCTTCGAGTATCAAAGCGAAATTTAATTACATTCGGGGCCATATGAACGGTGAGAATAATTATTAACAAATTCCAATCCCTTTCCAACACTAAGGAACGGACTTCATATTGAAAATTAAAACGTTTTTTGCATTTTTATTTGAACACTGCGAAATTCCATTCTCTGCGAAAGAACATTCGAACGTAAAGATTTCCTAAATTAATTAGGCTAAGCTGTGGTCTCGTTCTTTTCCTTTCCAACCCCCGGCCTTCTGGATATCGGCTATAAATAATGGAATTATGTAACTGCGTCGTTCCGAGGGGAGGACAAAGAACAGTTTCGTTCCGCCTCAGCCTTCCAACCCCTGTTTCGTCCACCCCTCCTTTCGACTCCTCGTGATAGCCTCGCCTCAATATTCGCATGATCCTACCTTCCTTCCTTCGACGCTCGTATAATATTTAAGCGCAAAAAAGGAAATCCCAGGAAAAATCTTCGTAAATAGAGGAGTCGTTTAAGCAGATGTTCGAACTTTTTAATCGTCGTGCCGCTTACTTTTAACATTTACAAAGGCCACGCTTACTCTCTTCAGAGATCTCAAAGTATTGTCGGCTGAAACGATTCCGTTACTTCTTACAATATGACTTAACAAGCTATATAATCGGCTTCAAACATAAAGTATGTTATTAAAGTATCTTAGAGTCTGGAAATTCCAGTGGTGGATGGAGAAAAGAATAGCTTAAAAATCGTACTTCTATGGAATCAACCAGACGTATTCTCCTTTATTCTTATTCTTGGACAAAATTTCAATTCAACCTGAAGCGTGTCTACTGGTATTATAAGGAGGAGCCGGTGTACAATGTAGATTATTCTGCTCGTTCGTAAGTTCAGAAGTGTAATTAAGTTTCCCTCTGTTACTACTATAAGACATTGAGACGATAGATAAACCAAACTCATGCACGATTACTGTGTCCACACACGTAGGCATATTAAAATTGTAGTTAAAATACTACTCATCATTTGAGGAAAACGTGGTCAGTGTTTACATCCTTTCAAAGTTTACGAACGACAATTGACCGTATCGATCCGAAGGACTCCATGATGTCAAATATCATTATCTGCCTCTATAATTAAGGCAGAAACACCCGTCTCTGAGACACCTGCATGTACATTTTTAGCTCAATGAACAATGTAATTAATTGAAATTAATAAAATTAAGGAAGCATCATTAATGATGATCTTAAACATTATTAATTTTGTTGATTTCAGCTTTGTGTAGAATGAAAGTCCCAATCTAATGAAATATGTTAAAAATGTTAGTTCTAGAAATTGTACGTATCGAAGTTAATATCTCATCATTGTCGTTCTAATTAAATTTTTACACCCTTTCCGGCGAAGCGACAAACGAGGCCAATCGATCGCGGTACATCCACCCATAAAAAATGCGCGACGTAATTCCCCTGTTAATGACGCGCATTGGCGTGTGAAGTTTATTATGTAGCATGCTCGAATGAATCGAACAAAGAATCAATAATTTTCAAATTTCTTTTCTCCCTCCGCTAATAAGCGCGCCCTATTTTGCGGTCCGTTAAGCTGCATCGCTTACAGCTTACGATTATTTTTCACCGAGCCATGTAAACAACAACGTTTTTATAATTTATTGACTACCCTTTTGCGAACACCGGCTTAGAACGGGGCAACTTTAATATCACGTGCTACGCTACATAAACTTAATCATATATTTACTTCTTTTATCCTTCAAAGTCGCACAACAAATTCTTATTGATTAACTAGGTACTTGCAACATTTTGTACAACTTGTAAGAAAGATAATTATGTTCCTATTCTGACATACTATTAACGATTAATATTCTCGATTAGTTAATCAATGGGCTATGTACGCTCATCTTGTGATGATGCAGTGTCAAAGTCCAAAGTGAAGGCCAAGTACTTTGCTCTAGCGAATATAATGGATATTAAATATAGATGTGATAAGCTAGTTTCGTATCCGTATAAAAACTTTTTTCCCGAAGTCTGCTTAGTGTTCTGCAATATTTACATCGCAATATGTGCAACGAATGTACACGTAAAAGAGCTCTCGAATTCGAAACTGAAACCAATGTTTCCCTACAGTATATCGCACGTGTCAATTTTACTGCCCCACACCCTTCGAATTTTACGCGCTAAAAAAAAGGGAAAAGAAAATCCATAGAAAACGCGTATCCAGTTTGTGCAAGCCAGGCGGCGTTAATTTGTCGTTAGCCGAGAGGCGGCCGGTTGTCAGTGACAGCCGGACGCAAGGGTGGTGTTGTCAAGGTTGCGTGGGTGGAGAGTCGCCGAAGTAGGAGGGGTGAAATCGGGAAAAGAGGGTTAGATATTACGTGTAGGTTGAAGGGTGTTTTTGGACTGATAAGTCCGATCATGACGAAGATTTGTGTTTCGTGCCGACTATCTAGGAGTTGGAAGAAGAGCGGTAAGGGATGGTAGGGAAAGAAGTTAGAGATCGATGGATATATGTATGTAGGTGGTCAGTGTACATGAACTAACAGCGAAGAAAAAGGAAAGAACACGAACGTGTGTGTTGATGTAAGCAGCAGTGATGGTAATGGTGATGCAGGTGATAGTACACTGATACCGGTATCGTCGATGTCGGTACTCATAGCGTCGTCGGAGCTATACGCCTTGCACCGTTCCCGCGCTGAATTATTGAGACACCAGCAGATCGATGTCACAAAAGGAAAACGGCTGTGCGGCTTGAAATGACGGGCTTTCGCATCACTCATACATTATGCACGCGGCCGCTTCCACGGCCCCATGGACTGCGTGTATTCTTGGGCTAGTACACACAAAATATCGTATCCCCATTGGCATCTCACCGGCTTTCCTACTCTATACCTTTGTTTCATAATTGCGCTCGGTTCTACCAACGTTGACCGCCGGCGTAGGAAGATTAAGAAAATAACCAAGCAAATAGATGTAAGGGACATTAATATCTTTATGTGTTTTACGTCTATGAAAGGGGTGAATGACTACACGGCGGCAAAAGGTTATTCTGATAAGCAACTCTTATGGTATAATCTGAGTCATTGTCGATGATGGTAATGAAAGTAATGGCCATGGAATTGTATTAAATCTACTTTCGATATTATCTCTTCTATTTTTATTATTGATGTCGTGAAATTATGTTAAATTTCATTATATTATCTACTAAATCAAGAAGTTTCTTAGCTCCCGAAGAAATTAGTAACTGTTCTAATGATTTTAATTCACTCGATCGGGGATACTTGGAGCACCTATTTTCAGTTGAATCTGCTCGACATACGATACTTAAAAAAGGAACAGCAAAGTATTTAACCAAATGGTAAGATCCTCCAGGTTGGAAAATGCAGAACCCGTGTTCAGCAGTGCAAGTATGACTTTTTTCCTTGCATTGATCGCTGTGAGGTCTTTCGAGCTTGACGGACTATTGCACGAAAAAGAGAAGGGAAAAACCCTGATGCATCCGGATCAGCTTCTGCTGGCCATGCATTTTCTTCATTTTATGTTCTTGATATCTGAACCGCTCAAGAAAAACGGTTGTCAAAAGACGATGTCTATCCACGCATTTATAACAATAAGTTTCATGATGCTGGATACTGAGGGTTGGGTATATTGAGAATATTTCATTGTAGAAACTGAAAGGTGTCATGTACAGAGAGGATCAAGTAAGACAAACGGACACGTGTTTTTCCAAGATTCTGAATACGACGCGTTTCAAAAGGATAGAGTTTAATACAAAATATGGTCAGGGCTCTTTTGCCTATCATACTGGTTGACCCTAAATTATAATACAATGTTTGCAATCCTATTTAAATACACTCTGCGTGTATAAAATGGTTGCAGCTATTCCATAAGTAATTAATTATAATTTATTATTGTTTTGTTTCCAGACCCACACGGTTACATAAAGGTTTAAAATAAATATAAAGTTTTTATTGAAATTTATGAAAACATATAGGTAATCTTTGTGTCACATGGTTATATGTGACATAAATTCCACTTAACTTGCCAAAAATACAATGACTTTTACGAAATCATTAAATAAAGTATTTATTAATAATTCTCTGTACATTAATATAATAATTACGAAGAAATCATTCTTTTCTGCAATCTCCGTTTGCAAAGGTTTGCTACATTTATCCTTTAATAGACTAGAATATTTAAAATTCGACGTACACCGTTCTCCATAAAATTTTATTTCTCACGGTATTCAAGTACAAGCATGAACTATTAAAAACTACTTTAGATCGATGGAACTACCCCCTGTGTCAAGGTCATATCTACAGCCACTGTTCGAGCTCTAGCAAGACTAAATTATCCCCACATAAATTCTAGTCTATTTCATGGCTCGAAATCAAAGGGCCATCGCATATACGTGGCTCGCCCCTTTAATTCCAGCCAGCTCGAATTAGGACTGTCATTACTCTGTCGGCGGAATCATTTCCCAGGCAAGATGGGAAATCTTACACTCACCTACTTTGTACATCGCTGAGGGAGACATAGCGGGATAATGGGCATACGGATAGGCCTGGTAAAACAGAGAGAGACGGAGAGAGGGAGAGCAGGGGAGGGAATCATAGAGTAGGTGGTTGGAGGGTATAGAAGGTGGTAAAGGCAAAGGCGAGGGTGTTAGATATCGAGGGCAGCTGATATCGACTGGAGGGGCACATCCTTGGGGTCTGCAACCAAAGAGAAAAGGGAGAAGCACTATCTTATGTAATATTTACCTCTCCTTCGTTTTACCATGTTTCCCACCCACCATTCCACCCTCTTATGGCCTTGCCAACCACCTCTATGCACACCTCTCTTTCTATCCGTCCATGACTCTACGTATACCTCATTTTCTCCTCTCCTTCGTTCGCGTACTTTTCCTCCCCTCTGGGCTATTTTCCTGCCACCTATTCCTATCCAACCCTTTTCCGACGTCGCCGCCTCGGTCTACGACCCCGTATCA
This sequence comes from Nysson spinosus, assembly GCA_910591585.2. Lineage (NCBI taxonomy): Eukaryota > Metazoa > Arthropoda > Insecta > Hymenoptera > Crabronidae > Nysson > Nysson spinosus. The sequence continues at coordinate 1,981,389 of OU342834.1, forward strand.
TCATCTAACAACCAGCTCGTGCATCCTTTTTGTTTACTCTATGATAACTATCGTCGATTGTGTTACAGACACCGTTGCATTAGACTTCCTAATACCCGTTTGTGTAATAGGTTCGTGGAATTTTCAAAGGAAATATACACGAGTTAATACACAGTTGGTACCTTCAATACACTGTTGGATCGGTCCACAAAGTCGTGCGGTTTTTATTTCATATTGAATATATTTCGGAACAATTTCTTATCATCTATGTATTGTACTTTATTCGATAGCTTTTGTTTTATTTTTTATGTGATTGTTACTTAATGGTGGAGAATACATTCTAGATTAATTCGTATGAAGTATTTGAAAAAAGAAGAACAGAATTTTTCACATTCAACAAAACTGCACGAACTTATGGAACAACCCACTATATTACTGTAAAATTACTAAAAAAATCCAACAGATACGAAGCTCGTATAGATACGATGTCACACATAGGTATGTGATTTAGACTGAATTCTATGATAGCGCATTTTTACGTATTTGTCTGTCAATTGTAAACGTGGTACCGATACTAATCGTGTCTATATCGAAGACAAATGAGCGAAGCCACAAATTTCATTCGGACGAACGGACCGAGCTTTAGCAGCAATCAATTTCGGTCGCGATTAATATCCCGTGTTGTTAATCGTGTTTCCTAATCCAGCTACTATTTATAGAAGGAAATTACGCTTAGAATTTGAAGCACGAGAGGACAGCGAAGAGAATTTAATCAGTGTTTTATACATCGTAATAAGATATTTGAGATTGATTCCTTGAACCGTAATAACCAATACCAAGCGGTTTTCCCGTCTTATATATTATCGTATATTAACAGATATAGGTATAATACTGTGAGAAATAACATCCAAACCGCAGCATGAAACCCATACTTAATTTCTAATTAATAAAACGAAACTCGTCGCTGTCAGATACAGGTAGATATTAAAGGAAGATTAAATGACAGTGCAAGTTTCGTTTTGTAATAGTAGAGCAAGATGTTCTCCATTCTAATAATGTTATTTTATTGGTGTGAACTATCTTAATTAATTGTATTATTGAACCGTCGCTAACTAACAAACAAACTTCTAATAATAATAGAAGCACAGAAACGCTTAACAATAGAGAAGATGAAATTTAATTGGAGTTCAATAACAGGGGAAAAAGACTCTAATCATCTGGTCCTTCGTTTCCATAATCCTGTTCACAGTGTTCTCGTCCTGGGTTCGCGTCAAATCCTTTTTTTCCCCGAGTCACTTTGCCGTTCTATCCATAGCGTCGCGCGGTAATCAGATTGCCGCTTAATGCCCGTGAAACTGAATAAAAATGCAATAGACCGTCACCGGGTTATCGAAATCCACTTTTCTCGTGGCGGAGTGCGAGAGCTGCGTGCTGTGATATATCGATTCGTCCACTTTCAGCAGGGAAACACGTCGGTCCACGATGTTCCCGTTTGGAAAAGAGGGAGATCGAGAATAGTGGCTTCAAACATGGAGGATGGGGGTGTTCGTTCGCGGAACAAGCTACCTTCAAACTGGTGGGTTGCTTTCGTGAACTTCTTCGAAAAGCTTGACCGAGACGGTGATGGCGGCGAATTGAGGTTGCTGAGCGGTTAAACTTTCTGTCAAAGCGAATGCTTTACGTCGAACGTATGACTACCAGTTAACCCCCGATCCACGAGAGAAATCAAAGGGTAATATTGCCAAGAGCTTTCAATACTTCGTTGTATGAACAGTAAAATGATTGGAGTTGACGTTTCGTCCTTCATTCCATTTGTTTGGTAGAATGATTAAATGAGTGTGGATAAGGGTGGTGCTTATTTTGCAACCTCGGAAATTTTGTCATCTGGCTCCGCCAAAAAAATAAGCTTCGTAAAAATTTTAGCTCAATCGGATAAGACAAAGGGGTACCTCAAGAGCCTTTATTATTGTAGAATATTGGGTTGTCCGAAAAGTGCATGCTGATTTTCAGTAGTTTTTCGGCGAAAAAACTGAGAAGCTTGGGGAGAATGGCATCTTCAAATTGCGTAAATATCATATTCTGCGGGATGTTTTTTCAATACTTCAAATTAATACTTATCTATATTTCTCAATTGAGTAGTAATATTTCTATTATTTATTTGGTTTACATCTTCAACGAAGTAAGTTATAGGATGATCTATATTGAGAGATACTTCAAAGTGCGTTCCTGAAAGCAGATTTATATAATCTGTTAAATATTTTATAAATTAAATTTAATTGAATGAATTATTAAAATATACAATTATTTGAATAAAATGACTGTGGAAATGAAAAATCTTACAAAACTTGGATTTCTCTTATGTAAACAGGTTTGGGAATGTACAATTCTATGAAAATACCGATTTCAAAGACCCCTGTCTATAACCTGGCAAAGCATGTGAAGACGCATCTGTTCTGAGTCATAAGAAAGTTCGAAATATAGTATATAGCGTGCTAAATAATGATATAAATGAAATTGAAATGAAAGGCATTGAACTGAAACAGCTGACACGTATTATATTGCAATTTAGAAGTCGTTCTCATGAAATTCATCGGGAAATCTAAATTTAAATCATTGAAAAATGACCGGAAAAATGTGTGGTATTTTATCAATGGTTGATTACTGCGTTAATTAATTCAAGTAATAGAAGTTGGATTATTGGTTTATGCAAGTTCCAGCTTTCCTATGTTAAAAGCTCGTTCGAACCCAGGAATAATTTTTTAAATATTTCATCCCCCATAATTTATAGAATGATTCACTTACGCGATGTATAGATGTTTGGATGCAGAAATAAAACGTTCTATTCATTACCAATTTAAAGTAATTTGAAAAATCACTATTGTACACAGAATAATTCAATAATCAGAATTGCTTTAGTGTATCAAGTCTGATTATAGGGACGTACATATTTTTCCAATTAATTTAAACAGTCGCCGTGAGACAGTAACAAGAATAAATGGTCCGCAATTTCTAGTCACATGTAATAGTACTTGGAGATTAGGTTTAGCTACTTGCTATTTTATATGGTTATGGGAGCCAGGAGCTATGGCAAGTACAATTGGCACACGGCAGCGAAAGATAATGGCAGTGCCCGGAGACGTATTAAAGGTGAATTGCGAAAACAACGGACGGTGGGCAGTAGAAAGGCCCCATAACTCGTCGGTGGATGACCGACGAGCTGCGAGAGCTCCTCCGGGTGCCGTTGACCCTTGAGTGACCCAACGTGACAGCTCGTAACGACTCGAAGAGACCCTCCGAGACCGCTCTTGATGAGGGTCCAAGATGGATGCCCGGCAATATTTTTCGCGCGCACCACGATTCTCGCGACTTTTCCGAAACTTCTCGTCTCCGTAGTATCTCGTTTTCGTCGTCCTGGGAACATGAACGTGAGGTACAGACAGGTCCTGACGATACGCCAGTTAAACTTTTCTTCTTGGTTTCTTACATCTTCTTCTTCTTTTCCTACTCTCTGTTTTCCTTCCGCTTGTTCTTGGTACAAAGACAAGCTCGAATTACGATGAAACTCTGTTTCCCCCTTTTGATCATTGCCGGTTTATTACATGCCATTTTTGGAGGGTAAAGCTTCTTCATCGAAATGAAAAGACGCTTTATATTGAAGTTAAGTGAAATAGCGAAGAAGCAAATTGGTTAGGCAGACTTTCAAATTTCAAGAAACGTTTCTGAGAAACGTGCAAGAGATAGACATTTTATTTCTTATATTTGAAAAGTAAAATATCATTACAGAATTATAATCTTTTCTGCATCTGTACTTGTCTCATTATTCCGAGAACCGTTTGCTTAATTGAAATGGAAGTTTTTAATCCTTTATAAAAGAAAATATTTAATCCGTATGCAAAGTAGTAGAGTTCCCGACGTTACTGCTCATGGAAGATATAATTGCAAGCAAACCAAATATTAAATTCCTCAGAACATTATTCATTTCTACCACTGCCTTGTTGGTAGGTTGTCACACTTTCCAACAAACATTACTAAGCAGTGGAATTTTGAACTCTACAATTGTTCTTCTTCAAGTATATTAGTAAACCTCTTGTTCTTTGTGCATCCTCTTTATGGTGTTAAAACATAGGTCACGATCCGTACGTATTCTTCATGCTTTGAAATTACTTATATACGAGACAGCCTCTCTTTTTCAAAACTTTCTGGAATCCGTTCTCGTCTCGGTACCTCAGTCAGATGAAGTTTTCTCAACGTAGTTCTTTCCCAAGGATTTTCTTTCTTTTTCTCATTATTCCATTCCTTCCGTTCTCCGCTTTCTTTCCCTCCCTTATCATCCGTATCTTGTTGTCCTCCCTGTTTTTTCAGCACGGTGTTAAGTGTACATTACGACCGCCATGTACGCATTAACCGTAACTTTAAATTACACTCCCGTGCACTTTTTACTTCCAGCCACTCGGCGACAATTACACCGTACGTATGAGTTGGGAAACCAACACAGCAAGCATCCTTTTTTCTCTAAGAATACCCTTCAGTGTCTCTCATATGCGATATTAACTACTTATGCTTACGGTGTGAGTGTGAAATAACCGAAGAGAAAAACTGAACACAGCTATCTTGAAACTGCATGTACACTAAAAATATATTTCTCGACTTAGATAATTTTTTATGTTCAATTGAAAGTTAAACTGGAGCTTAGAAAATTTAATATTTCCACAGATCACGGAAACATGGAACCGATTTTTTTTATTTTCACACGTGCGATTTTCCTTTCTACATAAAAAATTTGATTAAACCGAAATTCCGCAAATATAGAAAAATACGTGTCGCTTCATTTTTGTAAGATTACAACATACAGCGGCGGCCAGCTACTTAAGACCGATTGATAGTTCAGTTTATTAACGTTCACATCTTTCATAACTTGAAGGTTTCGTAGATAACATTCATACACAGTGTACTCTGCTGTATATTGTATCATAATATTGCGAAAATTTTATTTTTAATAGTACAAATTATAAACAATTTTAGCATTTGTTGAGAGCATGTCGAGAAAGCAGCGGAAAACTACTTAAGACCGAGTCAAAATTAATTTCACTGTCCACCGTATGCTTAAATTTTGTAACAAAAAATAGGTAATTGTGGTAGATCTTGATGCGCTGAAAACGAATCCGTTAACCGTTTTCCTTTATCACCATCAGTATTTGATCAAATCAATTTTGAAGGAAAGCGTCTATTCTGCATTTGAATAAGATTTGTGACATAATTATAAAAGTTAGACTGTTTCTGTTTATTGCAAAATATTCTGTCGACTTTTTCCAATGAAACTACGTTTGCACCAATGTTGCACTTTCATATTCCAAATATATTTAAACATTAGTTAAATTGGGCGAGACACACTTCGCGCGCTCCTTTTTTAGAATTTTTTTTTTGAAAAGCCCTGATAAAATATGCGAAAAAACATTTGGTTTCGCAAATAAGAACCATGTCATCGATTGTCCACGGAAGTTCTCCAAGAGCACCGGATTCGTTTTCAGTGCATCAAAATGTACAAGAATCACCTATTTTTGTTCACAAAATATAAGCATACGTTGAACCGTGTAATTAATTTAGACTCAGTCTAAAGTAGTTATCCCCTGTTTTCTCGACATGATCTCAACAAATGCTAAAATTGTTTTTAATTTGTTGTGTTAAAAATAAAGTTTTGGTAATATTATGATACAATATACGGCAGAGTACATTGTGTATGAATGTCATCTACGAAACCCTCAAAGTATGAAAGATGTGAGCGTTAATAAACTGAACTATCAATCGGTCCTAAGTAGCTGGCCGCCACTGTATGTGAAAACGAAAAAAGCGGAGGCGGACACCTACCTAGGGTTTCTTGTAAGTCAAGTTAGACTTTCACATTTACTTAAGTTATCGGTGAATAAGATAATAACGAAGTAAAATAGACTAACGTGTGAAAATGAGCGGAAGGAAGCCATAGGATAACTTCATCGTTGCTCAATATGCAATCCGTTAATAAGGCACTTGATGACCCGAAGGTGTATCGACGCCTGCAGCAAGCGCTAACGTAAACGAACTTTGCTTCGTTACCTCTTTGAATATTCAAGAGTTTCGCGCGTGCCTGGAGGCATTTGTCGAGGCTCAATATGTTTGGCAATATGTAGATATCCCCATGAATATCGATGGTGCATAAGGGATGCTCCGAGAAGCATGGATCAGTAGGGGTAAGGAGAGCAGGTATCGTCTGACGTCGCGATCGCAAACTGACGAACTCGGAAAATGGTCGTCGATGCTGGAATCCCACGTATCTTCCTGGCGAGAGCAAGTCACTTTCTTAGATTTCAAAGATTGTCTTCCGGAACCTAGCGGAAAAGATCCTTCGTGAAATATACGCGTGAGGGTATTTCATGAAAAATCGATCGAGAGAGGTCCAGGAGTTTGAGAAGCTGCGGAAGTACGACCGGTACATGTCACGATTGACCTGAAACGATAAGTCCTCGGGGTGCATCGTAACTTTGATCCAACTCCCCGTATCTCTCGGCCCTCGTTTGTTTAGCAGTTTAACGGCTTAGTTACCATTTCTAATCCGACCGAGTCAGTGACGGCAATTCTGTTTACGAGTAAGCATCTCCTTAGTAATGCAGCGACTCGCTGAAACATCGGGATAGGTGCGTCTTCCTGGTGTTCGCTTTTTGCCTTGAATGCAGTACGAAGTGGAACACCACTGTATAACTAGGAAAGTCCTCGAGAAAGTTGTTATTCCGTAACATTGAACTGCGCTTGATGAAAGTGCACGGAACGTAAACGCGAATACATCGCGTAAAACCTATGGAAGGATAACTCGCTCATTGAAAATTTCATTTACATAAAAAGCTCGAAACCTTTTTTCCCTGAATCCCTTTTATATCGGGAGTTCGTATTCGATATGTGAAACGTGACAGAGTTTTCATAAGCTCCGAAAAAGGAACGCTTAAAATTCCACTGACATCTGGCTCTTACCTAATTTACGAATACGAACATGTAGAAATATATTTCTCCTGGGGTGGGATATATACTTTACAACGTTTATATGAAATTGTAATTCATCTGTTATGATTTACGAAACTCTATAAGAACCTGGGAGTTATGCTTGAAGATCCCTTAAAAATAATTCATTCGTGAACCGTTCGAGTTTATTACCCATAGGGGGTTCATGCGTATCGTCTCCGAGAATGCTGACCAAAAATATCCAACCACGATTGCGATGTATGTTAAAGATTTATCTCGGAAAAGGAGAAAGTTTCCCTTTCGTGGTGACCCAATCGCAGAAAGAACACCGAGTTTTTCAATGATCATGTAGACGGTAAGAGACGTCGCGCAGGTGTCGCAGAGAGTGATAATCTTCAGTATCGACGTATCGTCCCACGAGGACACATCGCTATCAGAAGGCAATTCATATTAAAGTCCCGTGGGATCGGTCGGGATTGGTCCGGTGGATCTAGGGCAGGCATTTGCCACATTGAGAGTCGTAAAGGATTCGTAGGAAGAGAGGTGATCCCGAAGGTTTTCAACCTACACGGGGTAAGCCAAAGGCAGTTGAGAACGGCAGAAGGTACAGAAACCAGTTCTATGGGATGGCTTATCGCTTGCGAACAGGCATGCTTTTTCCTCCCGGCTCTTTTCTCGCTTTCTCTTCGTCGACTCTCTTTCTAAAAGCTTCTCTTACACACCCCTTCAGTGTCATCTATTCTCTTCTATGCCATCCTCTCCGCTCCACGCTTACTCTCCCCTTTGTCTTCCCTTATATGCGCTCTGATCTTATCCCCCTGCTAGACATGTGTTTACTTTTGCCACGTGGTCTTTAAAGGACTGTTAGACCGTTTAAGTTCAATTAACCACGGTGTGCCGATTAATCTCAAGATATGATATTATTATAATAAGGAATTAAGGACTATCTGATTATAAGTTGTGTAGGAAATATCAGCGGAATAAGGAATCCAAGTAGGAAAGAGTTTACAGAAACCCTCTAATTTGATACAGGCAGAGAGCTGCATAAGTCTTTCCGTTTTCTTCCATCCGGGAGAAGGTAGCAGCTATTACGTAAGGGGTGCAAGTGGAGCGACGACGTCTTCCAGAAAAATAACGACTCTAATAATCCCGGTAGGCAGGTCGGTTTTCCCTCCAACCCCCCTTTCTCAGCAGCAGTCGCTTTTCTGAATCGTGCCGTTCATGGAACTGTTTTTGGGAAAAGTCTTTTTCTCCATCCCTCCTTTTCTATCTTGAATCTTGGTAGGTTCCATCACAGGAGTCTTTATGCCCTTTCCCTTTCACTCTGACACCCGGGGGAGATACTCGCGCCCAGATATTTCGAGGGTTTCCCATTTCCACCCCCGGGGGCGTGGAATATGGGGCCAAGCGAGCAGGGGGATGGAAACGAGCACGATTCGCATGGGGGAAGAACCTCGACCTTCCTCCAACCTTCACCCGGAACTGCCGGATAACATCGATCCGAAACATTCGGGCGTGGGTTGACTGTATCAACGTGCAAGACCCGGAAGAGAAGAGAAGAGGGTCAATTATCGAGGTTCAGTACCTTTCCCTCCTCCCGAATTTCTCTCCTTTTCTTCCTCTCTTTAGCTCAATTGTGACGCCCTGATTCGGCGGGACTCGAGATATATTGACTTTATAAACTGTCAGGGCATGGAACTTCTGAGAAACCTGAAGGGAGGCTTCCGTGGAAGTCGTGCTAAAAAATACAAACAGAAGCGTGGGTATCGCGCGTGTAAATATTTCTCTACCAATGTAGATGTTTACTAAATCCTGCGGGGATGGGGGATGTCATTTTTTCATATCCTCTTTATTGAATAATAAAATCAGAATACAAATCTCGATCAAGCATACACTATTACGTACCACAAATTTATAATGAAAAAGTAATTAGTCTTAATGTCATTACATTTTTTTAAGGAATTATATACATATGATATACTTTGTAAAATTAAGAATCCGACACTCAACATTTTCCTTTGTGAAACTGATATGATCTTGTTGAACTCATGAATCTCACTCATAGCTAACTATGAGCAATCCCTCAGTGGGAGGATATTCTAACACCATCGAATTCCGGCTGACAGCTGAACATACATCCCAAAGCGTCCACGTCAATCTAAGATAACTAGAGGCATCAGTAATCATTGGCAAATGTCATCGTAATTAACTAATGCGCCTGTGCCGTATACCAATCGACCTCGTTCAATTTAACGAGGCTGTCTTATGGTACCACGTTCAAACATTCCTATGTGGTCCTCAATCTTCATCTCTTCCACCATGTTACGTACGTACTTACTTCGTTCTCCATTTCTCTCCATATTTCTCTACTTTTCCGTTGCTTGTTTTTCTTCTTGTTCACATTCACCCTTATTCGTTCGTTCGCTTATTTCTTCCCTTCATTTCGTCTGGATGTTCTTAACGGGGGTTTCTTTGTCCTTCGATCTTTCTCTGGTACAGAGAGAAACGGTACTGGCCCGAGGGGGTCACCAAGTAATTGGTTTCATTCCCGAGGAGACAGGCTCGTCCTGAACTCGGACTGGTTCTACAGAATTCTGGAACCCTAAAGCCCCGGCTAGAGTGTTGGCACGCCCTGGCCTAGACGGCTAAGTAACGCACTTTCCTCGAATAATTATGCAGATGAAGCCGTTAGTTATGATAACGCTCCTGAGGATCCGGCACTTCTCTCTTCACCTCTCTTCCTGGTTATCTTTCCTGGTAAGAGAAAATGTCGCGCTTCACCAAAAGCACTGAATTCGCCTTTCTTCCTTATGGCATCGTTATATTCAACGACCAGTAGCTTATGTAAAAATATGTCCGCGGTTTGTACAATTGAAACATGGTGAACTTACTGAGACAGTGTATCAAGATGGTTAAAGGTAACTAAGACTTTAAATTTTATAAAACTATACTCTTTTTATTTCCTTAGAATTCGATCTTGAAATACTGTATAAGGATGCTGATCATTCGGGTTAACTTCGGGAACCGGAATTCCAAAGTTTTTGATAGATTTATATTACCACAATGATATTAAAAATTTGGATAATTGATGTTGTAAAAGGAAAAGAAGATGATATTAAATAATCATTTATTCGTTAATCCTTGGGTAAATATCAAAAAGTTCCATATTTACCTACTGGCTATCTTGTGGAGGCAGGTGTGAATGTTTATATACTTGACGGTAGTGGACAATAGCCATCGATTTTCAAAACCGTCATTTGAGTGTAGCCACTGTTGTCATTTGGAAACAATTATCACGCTTTCCCGTTACGCTTAATGCGAACACAATGCCGGGGACACATCATTTTGTGCCGTAGTGGTTCGGAAAACAAGATAACGCGGTGCGTGATGCATGATCGTAAATTCCGATTTTATTAGTAAGCGCATGCTTGTTTATTCCCTTCCGAGGATTTTCACCCTGTGTGCAATGCGTACATGTATATCCGACACCACGTGCACCCATTAATTAAACGGCCAAATGAACTAAATGATAGTCGATCTAGTAAAATGTATACAAAAGAATCACACATTTATTTCTGTATAATTTTTGTCTGACTCTACCCTTTAAATTACTGAAGCTTAGTTACGTATAGGAATTAATCTTTATAGATATAAATACGTCTAAATACGTATCGAAATAATAGTATATTTTCTGGCAGTAACTTATTAAAAAAAATATACCTTTGTTGATGTAGTAGGATATATCTTGCCAGAGTTTACGAAAGGGAGGATTGGGATTATAACGAGAATCGATATTTTCTTACTTCCCTAAGTTTGCGTTTTCTCCGAAAACTTAGCACGTCTTAATTATGACGGTATGCCTGCTGGATTTAAGGGTGTAATATTAAGGACGGACGTGACTACTGACCGCATTTTCGTCGACATTCCCCTTCGGGATCCCAGGATACCGGGATACCGTTATCCCTATAGAAGACCGTGCGTCATCGACCACAAACACGTATCCGGCAAACGTGCGAGAATAAGCTTTTATCATGCCTCATTTACATCGCTTCAACGTAGCATTCAATTTAATTTCAGAAGTTTGCACAAGACTAAAAGATCGTTATTTAGATATGGAACGCCAATTGCGTAGGATAAATTTGTCCTAACTCTTTTTATGGAAGCACAAGTGAACAAGTGACGAAATAATTAAATAGATACAACATCATTGTACCACACACAATATAATATTTGCTGAATGCTGTACTTGATAAATCTATATCTATATATTATATCTATACTTGATTGATATAACTATACTCCATAGGTCTATGTTTATTACAAGTAGCAGCAGATTAAATAGTTATTCATCGATCATTACAAAGGAGATCGATAAAGATAAAATTCGAATCAAACAAATTAATTCAGATTACCTCTGATCTGCGCCTTATTTAGAGGAATAATTTAAAGCTTATTCAGAAATGGAAGGATCTTAATCGCGAATCATAATGGAAAATTAGATACTCGATGAACAATGTGAAAAGCAACCAATGCAATATCATTTTATTTCATGCTACTGTCAGTAGAGAATATTTTATTTATTCCGAAAGGTGAATAAAACGTGAGAATGGCATTTGATACTTTATTCTGTACGAGGCGACATGTATAAATTCGATGACACGTAAATATAGAAATGAACCACGTCCAGCTGGCCGGAAGCCGTACAGCCGGCCGAACAACACGGAAGAATTGCCTGCTCGACTATAATTATAGTGACACGCTAATGTTCAGTGCACCGGTGCGACAATTTTCCTTGTTACGAATCATTTTCACTAGATGATTTTTATTATTATTATCCTCGGTTGTTCTGCAGGTTATTTGTTACGGCATCCGATAAACTGGTTGATTATTGGTGTACTACTAGTCTTAACACATTTGCACAGGTGAGCCTTCGGGGTTTTTTAACGGAACAAGAATAACTCAAATGTGAGACTTTAGAAACCTTGCACTTCGGTTCGAAAACGTTTAAGTACGTTTTGACTAAGTTATATGTTGGTGTTTATTTATAGTGTTTACAGCATTTTTTATAACATTCAGCCAAAAATACCTCGACACGAATGTATTAATAATTAATCTTAATACAATTACTTTCTACGACAAGCAGGGGATACTATTGGCTTATTTTACCCCCAGTCGGTGGGGGATGATAATCGTGTTGTAGTAAAATTGAATGTACAAGAGTTGAGTATTAACAGAAAGCAAAAATGATGAGGAAATTCCCTTTTTTTGGCAGGCTGTAGTAAACCCTTCAGTTTATTAAATTAATATACTTACATGAAATTAGTTATGGAATATTAAATATTCTAACAGTAAGTATAAGTTAGTTCCTTTTTTAGACGCGGTGAAAATAAATGTCATATGGGACATCTCTTTTCCACGACTAGCTTAATTAAGTATCGGCCATCGATCATTCAGTACTGTCAACCAATGTATACATTAAAGTAATCCAATTATATTATTCGTTTTACGACGTCAATATCCTCCATCTCCCTCTATTTATCCAAGCAACAAAAACAAATTCCATATAGTTGGCCGAATAACCAACGAATTCCATCGCTTTGGGAATATAAAATTTGCTTTTTTTCTATAGGGCAGCTGTGTCTCCATCGCCCATGTCTACCAATCCATAGCTTCGTTTTGATTTTCCATTTTCCATCGAGGACACGTTCGACACCCGTATGACGAGGTGGAAGCTAGTTTCGTATTCACACGGCCGGCATAGAACCTAAACTTTATTAGGCGTTGCACGCGCATTCACTTTGGGGCGAATAGCAGCGCGATTGACGATCGAAAGCAACTACCACCGCGCGAGTTTCATCCTTTGAAAGGACGGAGTGCAACCCCGCGATCCGCCACTGCAATAGGGATGATTGTTTGTATTAATTATTGTAAGTCACGTATCCGTTGCTTGTACTCGCTTGGTGCACGTAATTTAATCAGTACCGTTCTCGAATGCACCCTGATAAAGCTCGTTGTTAATTATATTCGGCTGATATGCCCACGATTATTCACTGGCTCCTGCTCGTACCTTATCGGAATGACAATTTAACGTGATCTCGATGTACTCCAGGTTCCACCCTGACTTATTTGTCTTTCGTAAAATATATCCTAACTATATTGCCTTTCTATATATTATATTCCCTGCATTATTACGAATATTATATTTATGAAATAATGCAGTATGTTAGAGCATAGAGACATTTTCACAGAAGGTCTTTAATGTCCTGTACTCTAGTGAACATAATGGAGGTGATTTATTCTAATTCCGATTCATTTGGCGAATAGAAATCTTCTGATTGAATTGAGTATTTATTCCCGGAATGTCCCCTGGAAGAAGAAGGGAATTTTGCTTTGGTACTTCCCACTCCGGACGGATTTATAGCGCATTCGATCCTTCTTACTCTAAAGAATTACGAGCTACTTTATCTTGATATTCGCTCCATTTCACTCGCGCATACAGTTGTGTCGCTGTTTTATCTACGGATTAAGAAACAAAGCCCCTGGTCTGGAGTATGGATTTTCTTCATTACGACGACGGTGCATGATATACGATGTATATCTCCCGTTATAATACCTCTCGGATCCTCTCCAACGTCTATCCAGCAAGCGTTCGTAACAAACACTTGCAAAATAATTTCGTCGAGTCTGCACTGAACCCTTTCATCTTTTCCATGCTTACCAAAAACATCCCCCTTGCCTAACCTGCCAGTTTTACGATTATCCCGAGCATGTAATTTCACAGAAAATTGAAGGGTCAGCGTTTAGAGTTACGTCAGTTTAGCTGGCACGCAATTACCTAGCTATCTGGCTTAAGCGCTTTTTAAAATCATTTGCAATTCTTTCTTCTCTTTCATTAGTAACTTTTGCTATTTCAACGTCTACTTCGCTCACTTCATCCCACAATTTTATAAACTTTCAGGAAAGTTACCAAGGTGGAAGAATATTTCATCCGGGTCGTTCATTCTCTTTGAGTTCCCTTCGACGGAGGAATACCGATTTACCAAAAAGCAGCCGTTTTCTTGTGATCTATATAAGCTCGGCCCTTCAGTTTGCTTTTCTTCGAAGGCGTGAGATCGCGTTCATGGAACTAGAGGAGGAGGAACCCACGAGTCTGAAGAGAAAGTTTCCCGCGCTTCCATGGCCAGCTCCATCGGAACGTGACCGATTTGGCATCTCCTGGGGATGCCACCAGATTTCCCCGGATAATAATACTTCTCTCTTACAACATTTCCAACAGTTCGAGGAGAGAGAAAGAGAGACAGAGGGAGAGTAACACGTGTGATACTCACTTGCATCCAGTGTATGGCGACGTTGGTCCAGTGCGCGCATTCACAACCGCTCGTAAATGAAAGGCGCCGCGACGTCGGCACCTTCGGGAATACCGAGATTGGCACATTCTACCCAAGTGAGCATAAGGTTCGTTTCACATATAAACTTGGCAGACCTCCGTCACGTACGCGACACGGTTTTTAGTTCCAAGGAGTCTCCAATAGACAGCTATCCACTTACGTATTCCTAGCGTTGTTACTGGTAATTCCATTTTTTGTTATTAACTACTTCGATCTCCCGCTGGTGATGAGCAACACAAGACTTACTAATGAACAGTTCTCTATCTTCAAGGATAAAGCTATTTAAATGACACTTTGCTACTTAAATATATTATTGAGCGATGTAATACATAAGGCACATCTCTTTTGACCAGATTTCCCTTATCATCGCATTTTCTATCATCAAGTTCCTAATTTATATTATGATGCTGTTCGTCATCCCAGTTACTGGCAGTTCTTTCATCATTAGTAGTAATGACCTTTCTTTAGATTGCAAAGTAAGGAGTAAAATCTAGATAAAATTGTAGGGAAGAACACTAAGAGGAGATTCCCTTAATAAAGAAGGAAACTTAATAGGGAATATGAGAACGGAACAAAGAAGCGTTCAAGTTTTTCTGTTGCTATGAAGGTGCGAAGCCGAGAACGGGGTGTCGAATATAGGAGGGCGGTTTAATGACGTAGTGATGGATGGCGAGATGGCAGAAATTGGTCGGAAGGTTAGATTCTGGCAAGGCTGTTGTCCGTTCAATATGTCGGTGCTAGTCTTCAGCATGCTGTAAGAGGAAAAAGAGATCGTGGAAAGTGGTCTTCCGTTCAGCGAGGCGTGCCATGAGCGATAGCCAAGCGGGGCAAAGGCGATACCTCGAACCACCCCCGGCACTGGATAACGGTTCTACGCTACCAATTCAATTCCTTAATACCAACCACCCCTTTCCCACCACCACCACCATCCTTGGTAACCCTCAGCGCGGCTGTTACTCGCTAACACACACGCGAGCAGTGACTGATTCCGCGGATATATTAGTTCCATCGATTTCGATATCAGCTTCTTCCAACGTTCGCTAGTGGTATCGAACACCGCTATTACTTCTTCTTCCTTCCAGATCCCATCCAGGATCTTACCGGATGACGGAGAAAAAGAGCGAGTAATAGAGGATAGATTAAGCTTTTCAGATTTGAAGGTATTAAGTTTCGGACAGGCTTGATAGTGCTGTATCGTGGGAACGGACCGAAACTCACCGTAAGGATTTGGAGATTCTACTGGTGGAGGACATTTATATCTTAGCAACGGTGCGATTGGTGTTCAAAGGTTATCATCTGACGGATAGAGGGGTGGAGATTGGAGCGAACTTTCAGCGAGAACTTCGAGAGCCCTGCCTCCGATATTGTCGAAAGTATAGGTCGTTATTCTTCGTTTCTAGAGTCCGGGCGAAAACGCTTAAAATTAAGATACTGATTTTTTCAACTTCATTGTGACACGATATATACAGTGACGTGCAAAAGTTCCCGGCCAGATGTTATTTTACTTATCCTTGAAATAAACACGTATGAAGAATAATAACGTTGTTTAGTTTATAGTATTTTTTCACGTAATATAAAAACTGCAAACACCATCTGGCCAGGAACATACGCACGCCACTGTACGTAGTATAATAAATATTGTAAATCAATCTTTTTGATTTTACATTGAAACCATTATTAGAGTACCAGAAACACTTTCCATAATTTCGTGTAATTTAAATTCAGGATGACGCGAATCGATAAAACCCAGATTTAACGTAATAATAGTATTAGTTGAAAAGCTTTTATCGCCTTATAACTGGCAATTTCTTTCAATGGCATTGAAAATCTCCTGTCACGGTGCTTACGCACGAGTCACCGATACTTTTGCATAATTTTGTACAGCGTCTCCTTGATTATACAAAGGTAGTTCTTTTGTACCCAGTGGGATACGGAAAGGCTGGTTCCTGTTTCAAAGTAAGAAAAGCTTTATGCCTTTATGGCGTAGCACGAACGGCGGTCTACCGGATTAACCCATAAATGACTGTAAGTGACGGTAACATCGCCCCGAGGTATCGTTATAGAAAGCCGAAGAGAACCGAACGAGACGAGACATCCCCCTGTATTATCGTCTTAATTGTCTTAGCTCGAAGGTCCACCTTTCTAGAGGTTTCTGTTTGCCTGCAAGCGTATATACCATTTAAATTGGAACACTGAAGACTTTAACCCTTATATTGGGTTGATTCGTAAATAAGTTCCGTTCGTTCACGAGTTCTTCATTAAAAACCGCCAGAGTTTTACGCAAAAAGGGAATCGAAAAGTTGCCTCAAAATGGCAAGAAGTTATTAATAATGACGGCGAATATATTAGATTAAAGTCCACTGCAGTTTACTTTATTGACGAATGAACTTTATTTTAAAAACCGGAACTTATTTATGACTCAATCCAATAGTATCTTACAAGTTTTCTACGTACCGTCAAAAAATACCTTAAGAAATATAGGAATTTTGAGGTATCTATTAATTTTACATGTCATTACATATGTTTAAATTATATTAAAAATGGAAAGCCGATGTATTGCCTCGAGGTATTTCCCGGAAAATCCCCAAAGACAATATATTGGTGCTAAGGTACTAAAAAAGTTAAGTAATGATAAACACTGACCAAAATACACCTACACCGGAGAAGTAGCGCACCCAGAAGGACCAAGGGATCATGGCACCCCCAAAGAAAAAGGGAAAAACACTGGAATATTTTATAAAAATATTTCCCTAATTGCAATTCATTTTTTTATTCATGTTGTACCGCGTCTTCTACTTCTATACTACTTATGAATTAGCGATCACATAAGGTGGGAATACCCCGTAGCTCTCGGGAATCATGGCCGCTATGAATTTTGGGCTCCCCTCAAAATTAAATCCTGACTGCGCCACTGAGTGAGTGTAAAAAGTACTAGGACAGCAACGAATTTTCACGAAAACCTTGTAGAACTTTGTTTCCTCATGAAACAGTATGTGAATATTTCAATACAAGAATATGGATAAATCATATATCTTTTTTTCTATGAAATTCATTGCGCAGATCTCTAAGAATATGTACATACCACTGATTTGTTAAAATGCTTTAAATAAGCAAAGTTCTACGAGGTTTTTGTCAAAATTCGCTGCTGTAGCAATATTTTGTATACCCACTGTACAAAGAATATTGTAGAACCATTCATTTTATAATAATCATTATATAATTTTGATATTTTCAGCATCCCAATTAAATCTAGGATTATATTTAGTCGATAAAACAGATAATATCAATTTACGTGCTGTACTTGCAATATCACGTAGAATGTAACACGAGATAATGAACGGCGCAATAAAAAATACTGCTTGGCAAATATGATAATATATTCCATGATCTTGATCTTTCTGCATGACATCGTGCACAACGCTTAATAAGAGATTATGCACGGTAATAAATTTCAAAATCATGCATAAAGTTTAATTGTGGATCCTATGCAAAGTGATGTGCGGATTTGCATTAAAACTTGAAATTGACACTATTACTATATGTGACTGAAGGAAAAATATATATTGTAATAAATGTTTCATAGAGGGTAATATAAGCGACGTTTTTTTTATTCCCTTGCTAATTAATTTCCTCGCAATTTAACGGAAAAACTAATCGAATGATGTAACTTCATTACAAGACGTAATTACAGAAGCACAAAAAGATTCGCGAAGATGGAATTGCAGCGACGGTTACTTCTTAATTGTGTCGATTTGAAAGACCTCGTTAATGCTGGCTACCGGCAATTACGATGCTCCTATCGTGATGATTATCCGGGATTTTTTCCATTACGCTGACTGCACGATACTGCCTTTCAAATATAATAACGAGACAAGGAAATAAATCCCCGGTGAATACATTAAATTCTTGACACAATGATTTTATACGATGTAATGAATTTCTTTTATATCGTAATAAATCAAGTAAAAGTGATTATTAATATGAAGATTTTCATATATATAATTGAAATATTATACTTTATTCCTTGGGTTGTATGGATTGTATATTATAAATAATTTCTTAAACTACTTCGTTGAGCTCGCGACTATAAGGACCTCCATTAGCTTAAAGTAATAATCTTTGGGCACATTATGCTTTTCGTTTTATGGACGTATCAAAAAACACGGCGTTACATAGGCTGGTAGACACCGCCGTAAATGCAGAACTTTATGATTACGACCTTAACTAAATCATACGTATACGAGCTTGGCGAAGTCATCCGCTACGTCGTAGAAAACCACTTCCATTAAAGTAACTCGCGCTAAAGTACGTTCCCGTTAACATTCATCTGGAATATTATAGTGGGGCTCTTTCGAGTAATCTTTTCCCATCAAAAAATATCGTAGAAATACGTAATAAATATTGCTATCGTAAAATGACACGTGAGACTTGAATTTGTGATCCCTTTTAAGTTTGAACTCTTTCGTTAAGATTATTGCGAACCTGATACTAATCATGTTATACAATGAAGTTGCCAGGCGATTTTGCATAAAATTGCTGATTAAACTGTAGACTACTTGGTGTATTAGGTACAGTGAGCGTACAAATTATTCGTACAGCAGCGAATGTTAGCCCATTTGCATCCAAGAGCAGAATATTCCGCGAGCCGCGACTGTCTACTATCATTAATTATTGTATAATACTGAAAAATACTGACAAATGTAAAATGCGATGTTTGCGATGTAACGTTGTGTATCAATCGTTTTACACACTAAAGTTTTATTAAACTCCCTGAAAAAATTGGATGTCGGTTACTGCACATAAGACTCCGACCACGCGCGGTGATACGGGACAGTCGTCAGTTCAACGCCGCTGACGTTTGAGTACGGCAGTTGAAGTAGACGCATGATGCAAATGGGTTAACAAAAACCTCGTAGAACTTTGTTCCCACATAAAACAAATTCTGAATACTTCCATAAAAAATATGGATAAATAATATTATCTGTATGAAATTCATTGCGAAGATCTCTATCAATATGTACATACCACTTGTTTGTTAAAATGATTTAAATATACAAAATATACAAAACCTCAGTTAGCAAAGCAGTTAATTTATGTCCCGCAAAGTTCTGCAATGCTGATACACAATGCTAATATTTTAAATCGAAATCGTTCCCACCATTCGAAATAACGTCTTTGTCATGAGGAAACATGTAACTTATTGGGAAATTACGGTTTTGGGGGCTCTGTTACTTATTTAGTTCGACCATAGCTCTTGTAGTCGACATTTTAACTGTTGGTGCATTCATGGCAACGCACCACGGTCCATTGTATCGTTGCACTATAAACATTACTCTGCTGGAAGGGTCTGATCACCGTAGAAATTGTATACGCGCGTACAAGAGGAAACATGCATCCACCCCACCGTTCTATGCAGCACGCAATGGAATACGTACTCCTCTGATAATACTGTCTGGTTATCACTAGCTACGATTTGCATCGCTGTATTAGTGCTAGACGCAACAGATTCGGGCCGATTGTTGCTTCTCGTGAAACGGTACTACCAAAATTGCTTACACTGCAGATTGAAATTGTTCCAGATGTTCTAACAATAATTACTGAATAGAATGCGTCACGCGCGAGTTCAAAATGCGGATTCCTTTAAGTATGCTATTTGCTTGGATGAACTAATTAAATGTATGAATTAAGAGGTATATTAAAATACTTTAATGCACGATGAAAACTGGTATATGAATTCTTAATTTTTATTCTGATTAATTTGATTGAAAACACCGGTTTGGAAGGAACGTAATAGCTTGGAGATTTACTACAGTTCATATTGAGGAATATTAAATTGAAATAATGAGTCTTCTGATACGTATGATAGTCGGTTGTCGTTATTGCTAATTTTTTCTTCATTATCGGAAATGGGAAATTATTGGAGAGCAGCCTTTGATGCGGGTAGACGATATAGAAAATGATTTTCCCTGTAAAGCATTTTTTCACATGACTCATTCGTTGGGTGGAGATTTATTTCTATTATCAGGCTACCGTTGAAAGCGCATCTGCATGGTGATATTAATTTGCGCGCAGTACAATTTTCCGATTACATACCTTTCATAGGTTCTAACATTCATTACGCTCCAACTGCACGCTGAATCATTATAAGTGTGATTAACTAGGACAGAATCGTTTGATCATTCGGCTGACGATATCAACCAGACCACAGAAAATTCTTGAAATGCACGTTACCGCGCGTAATTGGAATCCCTATATAATGCAGTCTATGAAACACGTAGCCAGTAATTTCCAGATACCGCAAGCGAAATACTCTTTGAGGATCCAATATGCTCGTTTCACGATGATGTTCCCTGTTATTTCTAATCAGGCATAAAGCAAGATAAGTGTTAATCATCTGTAATATTTTAAATACATTGTATAAAGTCTTTATTAAATATGAACTACCATCTCAATCGTTAAATTCACAGGGCAAGAAGAACATCGTATCACGTATGTGTATACTACCGGCCATAAGTTTGGGATCACTTACTATAGTTAAGCAAATTATTAAATATCTTGTCAATAAGATAGAACGGGATACTTTTCTTTGCATATATCGGTAGGTCGATGTATGTTGATATTATAAGATGGGAGAGTTGTATAAATGTCGCATATCTTTTTCTATATTAATTATACATTTCGCTTAATACGCGATTCGTTGAAGTATCTCCCTTTTTTCATTATTGCTATTTTACATATTTTTGATATGCCCCAACAAGTTTGTGTAATGTTTCTTGCTGCATAGTTCGCCAACCTTCTTGTAGTAAAGTAATTTGTTGTGGGGAAACTAAAAACCGACCGATAGCAAGAAAATATTTTAATATTAATGGTAAAATTATAAAATGGATAAAGGTTTTATATTCTATTTACTTTTTATGTTCATTTTAACGTTTACTTTTAACGTTTAAAGTAAACGTTAAAATGAAGACATGGCAAGTGATCCCAAACTTATGGCTGATAGTGTAACTTCATTGAACTTTGTTGAATTTTGATATCTATGCTATCCTTGTCAATTATAGAAACTAGAAGAGATTAAAGAATACTTTCTTCCAATGCGAACTGTATAAATCTCATTGTAGGATATACGAGTACATAGCCAGCCTTATGTGAGTACAGAAAACATATTTCGCTACCGGGAGAAAAACCGACAATTCCGCGAAATGAACTCGCGAAACAAATCACGGTGTTTGTTTCCGAGTTAAGCCCCTCGCAATTTCAAAGCCGGATACGCGTTCACTTTTCTTTCTCTCTCCTTCTCTCACTCTTTCTGACCTCCCTTGGCATACGTTCGTATTCTCTTTTGGTGAACGTTTCCTGGACGTGAGGTTCTCTTGCTCGCTCAGATCCCTTTTACCGTTGTTGGACCGCCCCGAGCGAAATCGCAGAATGCCGCCGTGGTATAACGACGGCGAATTAGCTTCGTTACGGCATTACGCCGGTCTGCCTACGATTGTGCAACTACAACTGGTTCGCGAAATTCGCGGAATACCACAAAGAAAGGAGAAAGGACTAGGTACCTGTAGGTAGAAGCAGGAAAGAAAGCATGGTGAACCAGCTAGGTAGAAACGAAGGAAGGAAGGAGAAATTGGGATAGGGGTGGAGAACATTGGAGGTGAAAGGAAGCTAGGTGAAAGAGGGTGGAAAGAATGAGACGGGAACAAGGGTTGAAACAAATAGAAAGTGAGAGCGAGATGAGAAGAGTTTCGACGAAGGAAAATGGCATGTCTGTAGTTTGGTCCGCACTCCTATGCGGATTAAAGCGTAATTTCGTCGACGGCTTATGCGACGCGTAATTGCATTGTTACATCCCTCTTACGTATAGGCACTCGGCAGTTCCGACACACGCCCCTGCGAGGAATAGGACTACAACGACGCCAACGACGACGACGACTATAGTAACAACGACCACGACGACGACGACGACGACGGCGGTAGGTGCGTGTTGGCGTTGACGGTGGGTTTTAGGGGGAATTTGTGTAGTTGGATTGGATACGAAGTTGGAGTTCGTTGATGCCGTGCGTCACCAGCAACCACCCCAGTTCCTCTTCTGGTAGCGCCGTTCGCTTGAAATTAATTTTAAGTTTTAATGGAACGTATCGCGGCCTGCCTTTATGGTGACTTTACTCCTGGGTCAGGCGCACGCCATGGCCAAGGGGTAGGGTTAGCCAACCGCGGCTAGGATTGCATTATCGGTACCAACTTCGCGAGGCCGTTTCAACGTTCCCTTGCAACCACCTATACTCCTCTATCTTATACGGTAGAACGTCAAAGTCAAAGGTAGTTTCAGTTTCAACCATGGTAATCGCGCGTGAATACCACAATTAAGGGTGTACCTTCATGTTAAAGGGCTACAAGCCGTATTCTGGTTGGTTACTTTGACACTTTGCCACCGCTGGCCTCCAGGGGAAGTGTTACTGCTGCTATATTGAATTTCATGAAACTTGTTTATGATATTCATATTTTACTCTTCCTATGTTAACCAAATGTTAGGCAAATTAGCTGTAGTTTAAATTATACTGAGTTTTATATTTGTTAAAGTTGTGGGTGTTTCTGAGGCTTTTCTTTAATATCGAGTTCTCAAAATAGACATAAATAAATAGTTAGAGGAAATGGATATATTGAATTAGCGTAACGTGACGATGTATCATTAGTTGAATAATATTAGATATCGTCCCTTGAAAATAAGTTAACTCTTATTTAAAACTCAAAATGTTAATACATGCAAGTATCCAATTAACTACCCAGTTTACTTTGGTCTTATGAACTCGGTTTAAGAAGACGCAGAAACGTCAATATATGTTTACGAGGCGGTGCCACGCACGTACGAAATTTCATCAATCCATCCGTGGATCGTTGAGCTTAAGGGAATTAAGCCGTGTAATTAAACCTTAACCCTACGACTAGCTAGACGCGGCAAGGGAGAGCCGGCGGAAGGGTTTGCGCCGTTAATCCCTTTAGCGAAGTTCGTTACATCGATCTCTCCTTTCCAACACCTTTTTACCCCGCGGCCTTTTGATTTTCCGACTCAGCCATCAAAACTTTCCTCTTCGCTTTCCCTTTAACTTTTACCTATACCTTTTTTTGTTTCTTTCTTCTTTCGATCGCGCCACTCTTAACGGCTCCGTTACTAAGATAAGGCGGTATCGATTAAATCACAACAAAGTACAATAACATGTGTTGCTATACATGAAGTAGATCAAATATTGTATTACTCTTACAATTTTTGAATTTTCTTAGCATAAATATGCAGCTATATTTATACAGTCACGTATACGTTCTTAAGAATAGGGACGGATGAAAAGTATAAATTAATCGATTTATTTACGTCCATTATGTTAAGTGAGTCACACAGAACCACAGAAATTGGAAGTTTATAAACATGACTGTTTTTATAAAATTCCGCGGACCCGTAATTTTGACGGCTTCTGTAGTTCTACTGTTAATCAGGTTAGTGTCCCAGATTTTCGTGAAATGGTATAGTGTTAAAGTTAAGTAACCGGATACAAAAGATATTTGTCATTTGTTCATACTTTACCATGTTCGTTGGAGAGTTATCCTGTTCCCAGGACCCTGCCCTGTTTCATGGAAAAACAGTAATAAGCTCGAGATCATCCAGGGAACTGAAGTAGCAATACTTGTTACTGGTTGGTGGAAAAGCGACGGGGAAGTGTTCGAGGTTTACCAAGCGCTTCGAAGAGCTCTTGTCTTTCATTCCGCCTCTCTTATATACCTTTCCCTCGCAGCTCGAGATGATAATCTTTTTTTTCCACTTCCGCGGCTACGTTCTCGTACACTCGGCGAGGTATATTTACTCGATATTTTATACGTAACCATGTTAGCATCAAACAATGACGAGGCGGGGTCGTAAGGGGCATCTGCCTCTTGGAAAATTCTTTGTGAAACGGTCTCCTTGGGGTCGCGAAAAGTGATTGCGTTAAATCGCACGAAAATGATTACATTGCAAGTTGCCATGAGAACCAAGGAGATATTGAAATGAGTCGAGTCATATCTTCGTGAAATTCGTAGGTATTGCTGGAAAATTTAATAAGCTCCAACTTTATACCGATAAAGTGATTCCAAGTATGATTTATTTGATATTCTCCACGATGAGAATGCCAATGATATGAAACCACTGTTCTGGTCATTAACTATTAAGTCAATAGAAATACACCGGATAATATAAATTATTGTTTCCGAGTGGTTCTGTGCGAAGAGGTTTTTTCACTCGAAACCGCTAACTCACCCTCGGATGTTTTCCATTAAACTGTCACCCTGGCTGACAATGGAGGAACTATTGAATGCGTGCAAAGTGCCAAGGGTTCCTGCAAAAGGGTCGCATGTGCACGATACGACGCATGTAATTTGCGAGTCGCCGTGGGCGTCAATTTCAACGGCATCGCAAACCTGAGACCAAAATAAAAGATATATCTTTAAAGACTCTTGGTTTTGAACAATCGTTTGTATACAATGGGGAAAATTGCAGTGCATTAATTCCTGCTTTTCAGAATGGTACCTTCAATTTCCGAATTGATAAGAGCTGTAGATGTATTACGACAATGATCAATCGGCCATGCATTTATCACTGATGCACATTTAATTACACAGTACAGTGACTGCGTCGATATGCTCCATTACATGCCGCATAATGACCAGCGGAATAAATTTCCCCATTCACGTTTCCAGTATAATTTCAACCATTCAGAAGGACACGAATGCAGAAATCGATTGTACTTAAGAGATCCCAGACAAATGCTTTACTGTAAAACATTAGTGTTTTGTATCAACAGAAACAGTCTATTGCAATAATTTGATGTAACTGTATTACATGTAATGGATGTTTACGATTAATCTCTGTTTAGTTTTTGATCGTCGATGTATTACAGAATAAAATGGCAGCTTAAACTTTCGAGTACCAAGTGATTTATGTGATACCAATAATTAACACAATCAATATTTTTGGAAGATTAATATTATTCTTTGAAATTGGGCCAGATAAGTAAACGAACATAATGTTATTGATAAAAGCTTGCGTAGTACCCTAGAAAAACGTGGCTCTTCGAGGAGATTGCATCGATTGGTTTTTCCTCATTCTGTTGTCAATGGCCAGAGGGGGTTCTTCGTGTTCGAGATATTCAGTGAATGTATCGATTCTTGAATAGGTATTCGCAATGGGGTCTTAAGGAATTTAATAATCCAGCATCGGCAACTTTCTACGGAACCCTGCTTTGCAGGCTACGGATGCGTCGTAGTATTCGGATTATCGATCAGTAAATAATTCAATCGGACGTGAGTAATTGCTCCTAGACCTTCCACCCTCATCCATCTTCTGCGTTCGTTCCTACGCCATCGGAGCACGCGAATCATCCGCGACGTAACTTAACAACTAAGATTTATAACAAAAAAATCTTCTTCGCTTCATTTGGAATTTCATTCGTGACGGAGGATCTCTGGGATTTTCCGAATACCTTGTTGCTTCCTGATCTTATTTATTGACTCTCTGACTACAGCGTGTTCTAACAAAAAAAACCATTAACATCCTAAAATGCGATATTCGCGTGACAGCAATTGACACTAAATTGTGTCGATAAAAATAAGTAAAATCGAAGAGTTATTGAGATTCAGTTATCTGATCGGTTGTTATGTGACACATAATAGTATGTTTCACACTGTATTAATTTGCTAAAAACGTAATTGCAGGGTACCGAGCAAAATTTACTGGTCATATATACATGCCTTTCGTGGTCAGATTGTTAATAATATACTTTTGCTTCTTCTTACGCTCAGTATTTTATATGATACTACTTATTTTTTATGTCAAATGAAACCTAAAATCTTTTGCATAGAACAAAATTATTATTTGAACAACAATGTAATCATTGTTGTAAGTGGGAACAAATCGTTGAGTTCAACAAAAGAAAGGAAAGCAGGTCAAGTTCGGTGGTGCATTTTATCTTGGGAGTTGGGATTAAACGCGTCATTTGCCATTCGCGGCTACGTTTCCCATTGGTTTCCTTCTCGCGATTCAATTCACACCGTTCGGAATCGCCATCGTCCTTCAACGATATCGAGAGATGCATTTTTCCATTTATCAACGGGACGTGCGATTTGTCCTCGCTCGAACATAATTCCTTTCGAGCTTTCGCGTTCCTTCAACTACATCCATGGAAACCCAGAAAACGGTTTATCGCGTTACGTCAAAACGTATCCTATGCTTTTTATGGTATGTCTGATAAAATACAGTTTTTTTTTATCGCGAGACGAGTTCAGGTAATATTTTTTTATGATAACATACGCGAGGGTAGTTTGACGGGGGATAATACAGTCGGCGAGAATCTACGAAATATTAAAATTTATAACCTGAAGGATTTACTTCGAAGCTTATTATTGCAGTAAAAATATAACCGGAGATAGTTGAGGAATTATTAAATTCGTCGCAATACACGAGGTATCTCGTAAAACTCCGAGCAAATGTAAATGTACTTCATTGTTTTTAGTCTTTAAAAGGCATTTTCATTTCTGGATGAAAATTTAGGTCAAGGTGACAAAATTTTGTCTCCCGAGCATCGCATCAGCCGAGGACACTATAAATGTCGAAATAAAGGAGAAAGTCAAACTGAAAGGACTGAAACAAACGGAAGAGCGTAACAAAGATGAGACTGAGCACTGTTGTCTTGTTTACGTTACTACTAAGTAATCCATCCGGTAAATAAAGATCTTTGCGGAATGGTGTTGTTTTGCGAGCTGAACCCGGAAAGGGTAATGAAATTGTCACCATTATCTCAAGTAATTTCATGAGTAAGTCTCAGACTTGTAATTGAATGTGACAGTTTCATTTTAGTACACGTTTATCTTGTTCAGTATGTAATACACGTTTTGCTATTCACTTTGCACATGTCATTATCTCGTGCTGATAATGAGATATTTGCATTATTAAGAGCTTAAATCATCGTGGCAAGGTTAACGCTTCCTATTCAACAGGTTTCAAATCCATTCTCCGGTGAGACACGTTATACACTTTATCAATTGTCAGGAGACAAAAGTCTGCCGCTTTTGTAATGTTTTATGAGGAATATGGAAACGTCTAGATAAAATCACTCTTTTACACCTCTTTTACAACTTCCTGTAAGAATTACTCTTCCATTTCACACGAATAGTTCTTTCAAATTAAAATAGCAAATGATAAAGGTAATTAATTTTGTAACACTAAACACATGCATACAAAATTACCAGAATAATAAAATGTAATAGTCAATCTTATCATTGGAATACGTAAGATTGATTTGCTACTTCATATTTCAATTATGTGCTTTAAGTCATATAATGGTAAATATACAGTGAGTGTAAAAAGTATTAGTGCAGCACCGAATTTTAAAAAAACCTCGTAGAACTTTGTTTCCGCATGAAACAACTTGTGAATATTTCTATAAAAAAACATTAAATAATATATTTTTACACGATATTCATTGCGAAAATCTCTAAGAACATGTATATACCACTTGTTCGCTAAAATGTTTTAGGTAAACCGAGTTCTACGAGGTTTTTGTTAAAATTCGATCTTGCACGAATACTTTTTACACTCATTGTATATTTACTCCATTTTATATATCTGACATATGAGGACACCAAATGTGATATACAAATGTATTATTAAAATCATTTATGTGTTCCAGTGGGATGCAGTCTGAAAGCGTGACCGCAGGGACAATAGGACAGTGATACGCCATTTGGGTTCCTACGGGAATCGTAATGGCTGATCGAGGATATTTAGGGTGTTCTTACAGTTTGTGCATTATTGATGGCAAGCTGACTTGGTCCACGCAGAATCATGGAGTGGTAGGGAGACAGTCGACAGAACCACGGATGGCCCTTTCGAAGGGTCCACGTTATTTATGTATGTGCACCGGAAGCTTTTTCCAGGATAAAGAGAGTTACTTCTATCATGCTCGAAATCATGGCCCTTCCCTTGTTGCAATATATTAGACACCCGACAAAGTTCGTGCAAATTTTTAAATCAAAATACAAATGCTCTGGATATTGCGGAAAGTATTAGGTTGTCCGGAAAGGTCATGCCGATTTTCAGTAGTTTTTCGGCGAAGAAACCGAGAATTTCTGGGAAGATCGAATCTTCAAGTTGAGTAAAAAATGGAGAATGGTGCGAAACAAAACGATGCGTACATAATTGAATAATGTGCCTTGAGCAATTGAGTAGTTGCCTTTGAATTTGGCTTAAAAATCGGCACGAAACTTCCGTGCAACCCAATAATTTTATTTTACAAAATAGTCAGTATTTATTTCTACAATTCTTTTTCAACGTCCTGTAAGCTTATATATTCCTGTTTTGTAAAAATCTGGTGTCTTTCTCGCAAAGAATGAATTATAATACATGACAACACACGACCTGATATTGCATCTACGACTCGCTAAAAAATAAAGCATAGCGAATGGGAAGTTTTACCACATCCTCATTACAGTTCTGATCTACCTCCCTCCTTTTTTTATTAACGTCAAACTTTCCTGCAAATAGCAGTTTTAAAAATGATGCCAAAATCAAATCAGCGACTAATCCATTCTTTGTGAGTGAAATATCAGATTTTTTCAAAAAAGTGTACAAGATTGTAGAACGTTGGAAGAGTCTTGTAGAAATAAATGGTGACTACTACGTCAAATAAAATTGCTCCGAGTAGTAGCATATTGACTTAAAAATCCGCACGCATTTTTCTGGGACCTAATACGTGCGTGAAACTCAGGAGAATTACGACAGGCCAACGACCGTATCATGATTCCAACTCAGACTGTTTGGGGTTTCTTTTTACGGATTTTATCGAGAGAAAAAGCATCTATGATTCACCCCTGACGTTTCTATTACAGTGTATCAAGAGAGCTGATTTACATTAATCAGGATATATGGTTTAGGGCCTACAAAAACAGGCCAACAATGCTTGTCATATTTTGAAGTATGTTACTTACGATGGTAAATTTTTAAGTAACATATTTCATTCTCTGGAAATGAAAGACGAAGACAATATGCTATTTATGGAATAATATTATTTATACTGTACATGAGACTGACAGATTTTTCATTTTTATCCGAACGTGCAAATTGAACGTAAATTTATATTAATGTGTGATAAATCGAGAATGTAAAAAACAATAAATATACCATCAGCATTGATAGTTTGAATGCTAATTTAACCGGGTATTCTTTATGATGAATTTTTAAACTTGCCAACCTGTTAGACTGATGCGAATATTGCAATTCGAACGTAGCCGAATACGACCTTCTTGCATTCAAATAATAAAACTCTACGTTAACACGTTGAGTGCCACGCCGAAATCAGTGTTATTCGATTCCTCGCAATACACGTCCGTAACGTCAACATATCGTCTAAAAATGAAACTGTTTAAGCGCTCTACGATACATGGATTACTTTACATCGTTATCGTAACGTTAGAAGTATTGACAATTTTACGAATAGTAGCGATATATTTGATTCGAGTATTAGTAATATTGGCATCGGCGGTCACCGGGGACTGCCATGGCATTCAACATGTTAGTCTAGGCATAATTTTATGATCAAATAATAACTTAATCTTTCTTGTAATAAGAATTTTACGCGTGGCATTAATATTAACGGAAACTGATTGCACAATCAAATCATTTGCAGCAAGAAGAACAAATGTGCACGTGTATATCAATCTCTTCTCACGTCAGTGGTTCTAAAATAGGTAGCGTTAAATTTGAGTAGACTCGATGCAGTTGTACTAACACTAGTAAAGTAGATTATTCCGCTTTGGCTAAGGGATATCAAAGGCAGAGGGGTCTTAAGGGACTGATGATTGGCGAACCACCGAAACGGAGATACGAGCCAGTACCCGGAGGTTTTTAGGAGAACGGCTTGGACCTTAGCCAAGAACAGGGCACCGCTTATCCTCTCGGATTTTCTCTCTATTTGAGAACAAACGGAACGAAACGATGCAAGTGCTCTCTCTGGCACGGCACGCCGGTGCAACCACCAGTTGCTAACAGCAGAGCGAGTCAGACCGAGCCCGAACAGACCTGGGAGGGCGAGAAAGAGGTTTAGATAGGTGGCTCTACATATACATGGCATAGGCCTACGTAAGTACATAGTTAGTTTCATATCGCCTGTTGCATTCGTAAAGTGTTTCTTTGGGCGGGCCGTCTTATCCTTCCTGCGAAAATCCCTCGACGGCAAAGAGGACCCTTGATAAATTACTTCCGCGGAGCAAAATAAGCCACCTTTTGATTACGCCCCATGTTTTTCTGGGTAGTACATCAACCCTTATAATTGTCACTATGTTATAGATATCTGAGTATTATTAATAATACGTGCATTACAAGATTCTAATAAACAGAACATTCATATCATTAATAAAGAGGCACATTTAATTCTAACGTCTGAGACTTAATATATGCTTGTAAGTATTAGTGCATAATTGCTTTCATTAGTGGTATTATTCTACTCATTGATAAAGATAAAGATGGAAAGAGAGATGTTTAAAAGGAAATCTCTTTAATAAGGGGCTTGCGTTTTACTGCGTCTGAGATTCGAGTAACGATCACTGAGACTACGAAGACGATAGCTAATGGAAATTCCAAAGAGGACATTTTATTGCCAGGGCAAACAGAGAGACTTTAGTTAAGACTTGGCTGACGGTCGACATCGCAAGATGTTCCCGGTTACGGGTTGGTTTTGAATTCGAAGCACGGTCGCGCGGAGCCAACAAGTGGTCCATATACCAACCGGCTATCCCTGCCTACCCAGTCTACATCCTGGTTCTACGTGTGGTAATTACTAATCAATAATACAACATTCTCCTGCCTTGCTTCGTGAATCAGTGACAAACGTATTTTGTTAGTAAAATCGGATCAACTCTTATGATATTTCTCCTTCTAAATTTCAACATAATTAACAAACAACCTAGATGTATGATACATAACATCGTTGGTTCCTCTTAAATTTCACGATGCGTTATTTGATCCAATTCCGATGCTATGTAACCCAATTACAATAAATAATTATCTTCTTCAAGATAATCGAAGTCTATATACAATTTTACAATATATTATTAATAATATTCATGTAGAAGTGATGACTAATATTGTATAATAGTGATCAACTAGGCTATATTATATGTACATAGATAAATAGTATATTTAGATAAGTTCCGAATACGCTGTACGCAAGTAGTTTTACACTTAGAATGTCTATTTCATATTTTAGAAAGCGAAGCTTCAATTTCCTAATAGTTTGCATGTATATGGAAGAAATGAGAGGATATATAAGGTAGTGGGAAAATCTTAAAGGGCTGCATGTACCTGAGTAACATCGAACCCTGATGGTTGGGTCGTTCCAAAGTGGCTTGAGGTTAGACGGAGTATGGGCTATAGGTCTCTCTTCTCATTAAGCTGAGTGTTGCGTGTTGGAAGGAGGC
Source organism: Nysson spinosus (assembly GCA_910591585.2). Taxonomy (NCBI): domain Eukaryota; kingdom Metazoa; phylum Arthropoda; class Insecta; order Hymenoptera; family Crabronidae; genus Nysson; species Nysson spinosus. The sequence continues at coordinate 2,013,236 of OU342834.1, forward strand.
TCGAGGGGCACTCACTACCCAGAAGTAGACCAGACACGCCAGCACTCACCCCAAAGCTACAGGTTGCCATGGAAGACTGGCAACTTACGAGCAGTTTTACGCAAATACCGTCCTAAGTCCTTCAATTAAAAGCCTTTGCCCATATCTTTTTTTGTCACAGAGAAATTAATTCTATAATTAATCTCTATGTATATAGTACCTTGAAGTAATAAATTAAATACGTATGCAACGTTCAGTCTACATCAGGGAATAGGGTGAATTATCTTCGATCTCTGCATTCGATTTATTGATTACTAAATAAGAATAAATGGAAAGTAGTGACGCAAGTAAGACAGAAGTTAGGAGAAGGAAGAATGCTCAGGTGAATAATACAATAAAAACATCTTTTGAAGAAGAAACGTGTCCGGCTTTCTTCTCGATCCCAATGCGAAGAAGAGCAGAAGGCTTTCCAAGCAGTTACGTATAAAGCTTAGTTGGTGAACACTCACTAAGTGCACATACATAAGTAGAGGCCCGTAAAGAGGGAATAGAGTTCAGTGTGTAAATGTGTGCTAGCACCTTTGTGCGTAGAGGCTCTATTGCACGATATAAAACTACAGACTTATTTTATAACGACGCATCCTGCTCAAAGAGAAATGGAACTACGAGAACGTGAAATAGGTAGAAGATACCACAAATAGTTAGGTATGCATACTATTGCATACGCGTTTGTGCACACTTAGTATCCATCTCGTGCAAAGTAGAAGCGAATAATGTATCTCCAGACAATCTTCTCTTTGAAAGATTGAAAATAAGTGTCTCGTCCGCGAGAATTTTCACGAGAAAGATTAAAAAAGGAAGGCAACGTAAATAGGTTCATATCTACTAGTTTCAGACCTATCTGTTTCGAATTTTTCTTACCATTATGCTTTCTATTATACAAATGAATGTTTCAGTTTGGTAATATGACCCGTAGCTTAGTCAATGATTAGAAACGTAAAAAAATATGAATAACTCCGGTTAATTGTTGTGATACCAGAAATGATATACGCTCCGGAGAAGGTGAATGTACAATAGTACATTATTGTTACTTTCGTCAACCATATTCTTGGTGAATACAATAACATACTGCGCGTACATCTATTTTGTTCCTGGTAGAAAGTCAAGAGAAAACCTGGTGTAGAACGTGGTGGATGGTGGAGGGTATGAAAGCCATCCTTTCGTTTCCCTTTGATACCGTTTGTTCTTTTGTTACCATACTCGTCGTTTTACAATTTTATTTCGTATTTCTTTCTCCTTGTTGCCGTGCAAGCACCATCATTATAGTTCAATCATCCTGGTTTTCTTTTATACGAGTGAACCATTCGAAAAACGGAGCTCAACGCGGCTCGCTTTTATACATCCGCGGGTGGTTATATGAATTCAGCAACGAGCACGGCAAAATTGCTTCTGTGTCCTGGCACGTCTACTTTATGGGATGCTAACCTGTTTCATACCGTAGTTCATCCTCGAGGTAATAAAGTATCTCATCCCCTCCCGCAACCGATTCTACCAACTTTCGCATCCCCTTTTTCGATGTAGCTTTCCTCAAAGCAGACTGCCGAATAACAACATCGGGGTTAGACGAAATGACGGAACGATCTCGGATATATCTTCTCCCGAGGAAATGATGTCTCCCGAGATATCACTTAAATTGGTTTGAAATTATTCGATGTCGATCAGGTTTACCATTTTTCAAGTGGAATTCAATTCCTTCCTGGTTGAAGACATGACTCTATTCTAGTACTGGTATTCGTTGTATCCAGTGAATTTTTATGTAATATGAAGTAATGGATGTTTATTGTGTTCCTCGTGATTGTTTTAAAGGTGAGTTTTATGTCTGTTTTTTTGTTTCTATGACTTACTATATTCCTGGTTTATCTAACGAGATATATAAATGTAGGTCAGTAATCACAGTCTACGGCATTGCCTTTCTGGGACAGCCCCATGGCGACGGTTTCGACGGAGTCGTTGATGGCCTCTGGTTAAACTTCCCAAAACCGCGGTGGATTGAGTTAGAGTTCACTCGACTGCCAAGCCTGCTTGCAACCTACCACCCTCGTACTCTGAGCCTGTCGGCTTGCTTGCTTACTCGCTTGCTTGTCCGCTCGCTTGCTCGTCCCGAGTTCGGGCTCAATTTGGAAATTACTCGTGCCGAAATAGTCGATGTAGTTTCTCCATTTAACAATAAGAAAACTTGTCCCATAGAGTTGCTTTAAGATCATTTGGGTTGGAAATGTAGATACAAAAATATGATTTTTCAAGCTTTATATTAGGTGTATGTAAAAGTTTTAGTCCATCCGAGCTTCTGAATTATTCCCATTTAATGTAGTCACCTTCAAACTGTTGTTAAATAATAATAAATGGCGTGTTAGAAAGTTAAATACTAGCCTTATAAGAATACAGAATGACGGGAGAATATATTAATTTAAAATCATTTTAGTATATTAGGGGTTGATGATAGAAAATATTACACCTAATTAGTTATGAAACAGAAAATTCGTTTGAAAACACTAGTACATAACGAAAAGACACGCAATGTTACAGGTCTATGATCCCTGTGAACATTCTTGACAAGAAGATAAATTAAATTTTTGTAGCAGCGAAGAATGACTGTGGGAAACCTATTAACACCAGAAAATTGAGACTGACGGCCAACGTTTTTCTAGCTATTCAAAAAGTCAGTAGAAACGGTAGTGGCGTAGTCCATTCGAATAAAAACGACCACGTTGGTATAGCCACCAATTTATTACGAACCGATAAAAGTGGCCTTTCTTTGGTTGGTTTTATCGAAGAGAATTTTGTTAATCGGCTGTCGTGGTTCCGTGCCACGTTCCAATTTTGTCGGGTCTGGGTTGAAAAGCCAAATCCAACAGAGATCAGATAATTGGAATAGAATATTCTCGGAAATCCGGCCAATACGATTATACAATAGTATAGAAAGTCTTTTCACCATTTTTTGCATTATTGAAAAATTCATTTATCCTTATTTTGATAAAAATTTGGAGTCACTTAATAATATAAAGAACTTAATCTATGTATAGGAGAACAAAACCCTGTTCCCGAACAGGATGCGAATAAACATTTCCTACGTACTCAAATCAGATAGCTTCGTTATGTTAATTGTTCGTGATACTGAATCAAGTGGTTATCATTTAAATGATAATATCATTAAAATACGGTTCAACAGGTGAACCCTAGGGTAAGTTCCATGTATAGATAATATAATTCGACATAGGTTGTTCTTCCGGTGGTGAAGCTAAAAGCGGCTGCTACTGGAAATCTCGGGGGATCGCTTTGTAAGTCGGAGACCGCGCGATGCATAAGTGATGCGCCGTTAAAGTGCCTCCGCGGAGCGGAGTTACCTCTGTATGCAATTGCTCCATTTCTGCCTATTCTCCTGCGTTTTGATCCTTCGCCGTCTACCTATATAATTCCGACGACTGCGCGTTCCCTCAACCCTCGCGATCCACTACTGCGAACAAAACCTATTTGTCCTTTTCATATTCATGCAGGATGTTTAAAGAGAATTGCTTTTTAAGAGTACCTCTATTACCCTCGTACAGTGAAACACATGGATTGCTCAGGCAAATTACAATTATCCAGGAGAAAATGTAGTTTTATATTCTTTACACTCCTTCATAATCAGAATAACATAATTGACGATCATTTGAAAGCCGATCCTTTCGATTTGTACATAACGACAGTAAAGTATTCACCGATATAATTGTTCCCTTGTGTGTGTCCAGGATTTTCCCGCAAGCTTTCAATGATACTCTTTTCTATTCCAAATTGTACCACCGATACATTTGAACTACCCTATTAATTTAACCTTCCTCCTCCTACCGTTATGTCGCAAGCCCCAAACCAAAAAGGTTAGCATCCTCGTACAGACTGACGAGGTAATCTCGTTACCGTCGAGACCTGCAGCGGCTGCTGCAGGTTACCTGGGAACACGAAGGAGGATGAAGCATTTAAACATTCATAGGAGCTTCCACTATCTCAACGACGAAATGAGCTCGTACTTACGGGATACGGAACTTTCTCAATACGCGTGAGAACAAGTATACAATTATAGGTAAGGTAGTGCAACGACATATTCTCGCAGTACATACGCATAAATGTGAAAGAGGGAGGACCTACAGAGAGAAAGACGAAACCTCGTACGAGAGTCTTAATGAAGCACATTCAAACGACTATTATCGCCGAGGCCACATAATCGTCTAAGGCTGTTCGCACTTAATACTCATACCCCATATTCCAAAGCCCCGGTAATGGGTTCTCAACGTGCGTGTACCGCAAAAGGTGCTTTTCATTTGCCATTAAGTCTGCTACGTATACGCAGAAGGTGACACCAAGTTCAGGCTATTCCGCGCGTACGATTTCATTGGTCCCGCTTAGGTCGTCCTTTCTCTAACATCTTGTTCGTTCATTATCGCTTTTGTCAAAGTTACGGCCATTTCTAACTTCTCTCGCGAGACTAAGATCATCATTAAATCGGAATCACTAGATGCGTCTTATGAAAGCATAATGGAACTGAAAGTGGTATGTTGTTAGAAGTTTTCATATGCAGTCGATAAGTGCCACTCGACATTGCATATAGTAATCAGCTAAGTGCATAACAAATCTCGTTGGTAAAGATTTAAATATTGTATCAATTTATAATTTCATAACTATGTAATCATTTTTAGATTAATTATTCATATACATACATACATAAGTCACAAACTGTACCATAGCATCGAGGTATTAAAAATGAATCATAAATTATTTGACATTAAAGTAGTACCATGCTCTTTATGGTACCTTTTATTAGACTGTAATGGTAGCACTGTACTACTGCAGTCTTTTCTATAATCGTATGAAGAAAGTGTGCGGTAAACTAGTCTTTATGTATGCTGCGTGACTCGAGAACATATGTTAACGATAATCATCGAACAAGAGCGTAGTTTCGCCAGCGTAGCTGTTATCTCGAACAAGTTGCCATTACTGCCATTACAGCTGGGTGTTCATTAATTCGCAAGTCATTGCGAGACTGCTTTACGATCGCGTCGGCTTCGAACCGTCCATACAATTCGTTCGTTCGTTACCGGTATCTACGTTTGTATCGGAAAACAAATTTGTCCTGAGGATAATGGATGAAGCGGTCGCCGAGTCACGGAACGTATACCGGAAACGTGCACGAAATTCTTGCACGGTTCTGTAATTAATGAACTTGAGCAACGAGCGAGTGCACTGTCTCCGGTTACTACGGCAAACCTACCGCGAGGGAGCACGGTAATTGGATGTACCTACCCACGAAAAAAAGAAAACCGAGAGGTCTAGCCGCCGGTATTGAATAAGCAGTTAGGATATTTCGATTAAAAGCTCCCTTTTACTGGTTATTTAAGGTTTGCTTTCATTTCTCCCTACACTTGAATAAATCTGTGATCTTAATTAAGAGTTTGTAATATTATTAAAGGTCAAAATTATGTTGAAGTAGAACTTGTTAAAAGTCAAACATACCATTCGAAATAGATAATCATACAAGTCCTTGACGGGAAATCCTATTCTACTTGAAACTGCAACTGCATACTTCACTTACCTGAAACAAACAAGAACGTTACATGGTTAGTAAAAATGGATACAACTCGTCTTATCTTCATAGTTATGAAAATACTATAATACGAAGCAACAGTAATCAGTTCAATAAAAATATTGTCTATGTTGATTTCGTTATTTGCGAGCTTCGCGACAGATGTTTGTCTCGGCACCACGACTCTACGAAATATCTTCCAGTAATGGTGGCGACTATCTTCTGATCCCGCTTGAAACATTCGAAACTTCGATGGTAGCTATCTCAGCGGATAATGAAGAGGCTGCACGTCCCAGATAAACAGGACTGTAGCTAGCTGAGTATACCGGGGAAATAGTTTATTGTTTAGCGCTGAGCGGTTGGATGTTTGTGCTATGGGGATGGATGGCAATGATGCATTGGTTGGCAATATAGGGTATACCCTGCTTCGACATGAAGGGCTGACAAGATAGAGTTCCGCGTATACCAGACTATTTGCGAACGAGTGTTGAGCACACGGTGTATCTCAGCTCTCTTGTTTCCAGTTATCCTGTCGACACTAGTAAATACAGTGGTCCGAGAAATGTTCTTTTATACCACTTCCAATCCTTTCGTTATGTCTTTCGTTTTCGCAGCAAATACAATATCCACATAAATAAGAATAGTTTCCCCTTGTTTCTAGTGACTTCGTAGTATATCCGAAAGTGCTTATAAGGTCTCAGAATTTGATAGAGGTTGATGCGATATTTTCAATAGGCATGCATTACAGTTTTAATTAACGACTGTCGTAAGGAGGGTGGCATCAAATTTCTTCCCAAGGTCAATTACTTCATCTTTTCGAATTTAGTACTTGGTATTCGTGCATGTATGTGTGCGCCTTAGCATTCACGATAGAGGGCTTCTTGCTCGAGTAGTACCGAGAAATCAGTGCGGCGTACTACCCTCGTAATATCGGAACCCCCATTAGACGCGACTCGGTTCCTGAATTGGGTTTCGAAAGACGTCACTTTACAGAGGGAGCGCGACGCTATTACAGGCACTGCTAGTTACTGCGATAGTGTGAGGAAGGCTAGGGTGAGGTCGTAGTCGTGGATAAGGTACAAGGGGAGTAAGGAAGGAATGGGATAAGGTGAAGCGTAGTTTCAAGGCATCTTGGTACTACCGATCGTCTTGTGGAGGGTATCCGTGGTGAAGGTATACCACCATGAGGGAAAGATGACGAAGAGATAGACAGGGGCATAGTGAGAGAGGGTAGGGGAACGGGAGGGAGAGAGAGAAAGAGAGAGAGAAAAAAGGGAATGAATTTAGGATGGGATGGAAGAGAGTATAGTAGCACATCTTCTCTCTCCCGATTTCACTCACACTTACCCTCATGAGCGTGGTAACATTTCGATGGTGCAACTTCTCCAACGACGAAGTATCTCTTCGGCGTCGAGTACGGAGCAAGTTTCGCAGCCTGAGTGCACACTCCACGTAAATTAACTCGCTTACTTTGGGCTTGATTGCATATCCTTATGGCTCAGCGCCCGCGTCCCCTACAGCCGATCAACTGTAGTCCCTTTCCCTCATTTACATCGCGTGGAGAGGAATAATTATTATGAGAACCGCACTTTCATTAATCGGAAATGAACCCGAACACTATTCTATTATAGTCAGCCAATATACCCGTAAGCCTAATCTACCCTTATAAAAGGAGGAAAAGAAGTTTATTTACATGACAAATTATGTCACATACGCTTGCCGAAGAAGGTTTGAGGAGACTATCGTATCATCCTTTTTCCACAGTAATATTTCGCAAGTTACGCTTGAAATGGATTTCGATGAACCGTCAAATCCTTCGTGACGCGGGACGATTTATGTTGCAATCTCTAAATCAGTTACAAGATGATCCCAACGATATCAAATTGCAGTTATCTTCGATGTGCCTTTGCACAGATATACACACTGGTAAAGGGATAATATGGGTTCCAATTTTGGGATACGCCTGTCGCTCTTCAGCCCTTTACATCTTATTGTCCAATCCCCTGCCAGAATCATACAATGCGTCGTCGTCTTCTGGGAGTGTCGAGTGTCGGTATTCGGCTGTCGGGTCCTAGGTATGTTTGACAATGGTCCGCAGACGTTACCAGTTTGACTCTTACCGACGGCTCTTGCTGCCGGTACCGTGAATTTCCGACAACTTTCTATTGAAATTTCCCGTAGATGGGAAGAAGGGTTTGTGGTACCGTTCTTAAGAGGAGTGGCAGTAGGATATGTAACAGTAGATTCAATTCAATTTTCGGAGCATTCATTGCTAGATCATCATATAAACATTGAACTGATTTCAGATACACAATTAATGATGTTGATTATATAAAACAGGTTTCATATATTAATATACTTACGCTTTAACCTATATTAACGCTCTATATCTCCATGTAACTTTGAAGCCACATATTAGTCTGCTCGTATCTTTCATTTCACTTGATTTGTTCGTTATAATAATAGTCATAAAAGTACGCGCAGCGATTGTCACCTTTTGCAGTGCGTTTAAGTAGTAACTTCTTTACTATTTTCATGTAATGTACCTTTGTTAGAATCGCGTTTAACTGAATTTACTTTATACGATTTCCTTTCAGACACTAAAAAAATGTATTATAGAGGCTTATGGATTCTAAGAGGAGCTGTTTGGTGAATAACTGAGCTATTCTATTTACAGCAATAGCATCGATCTCTATGTTTCATGTTAGAAGGCAGTAAAGGCGCTTACTTTTGTAACGGTTCTAGGAAGTAAGGATTAAGCGTCAAATGTGCTACACGAAACAAATATCTCTTTAAGTCTCGAGGAAAGTAATTAAAACGTTATGCTCATAGTATATATAGCATAGGTGAAGAGCAGTGACAAAGTTCGGTGCTGAAAGGCTCCCGTTGAATGAAAGGATCAAGTCTCACGGGAACTACGCGAAAGGCAACATGATAGTTCAGAAATTCGCGAGAAGATCGTATCTCTTCCGAAGAGAAAGGTGACTTTGAGGAACGGAGGATGTTGGGTCTGGAGAACTAATCAAGAATTTCTCGCCTTAAGCCGCGTGGTAAGACCTCGTTTCCTTTTTGGTAAAACGACGACGACGACGACGCAAGGATGAATGAAATAAGAGGATAAAAAGAACAAACAGATCGAGTATCTTCCTTTTATGAAGATCACCATACAGGTAGTCTAATGGAAAGTATTAAAACACAAATTTATAATATAACTACTGGCAGATCTAGTAATAAAGTGTGAGGAGGACGGAGGAATAGGCAACGGAACAATAATGAGACTTAACGGAAGAATAATGATAAATTTTAATTCTTTCCGACGCCAGAGAACGACTGGAATGAAGAGAACGTGCATGATGAAAGAGCTAAGAACTTCCAGACAAAGTATCTCCAGCTCGCCTTATCCTGCGTCTGAGTACGTCCTTTCGTCTTTTCACCTCGCGGCTGAAACATCTGAGGGACAGACAATGAGCAACAAGATGCCTCCCTAATTAATGCGATGAATTCTCAGTATATAATTCTCGGTACACTTGCTGAAGCTTTGCGACAAAGCTCGTGCTGTTTATTGTCCGGATTCTATTACTATTAACATGCATATTACTAAAAGTATCTTAGCACTTTACAGCTCAATTCTGTTCGTGCCTAAAAGGAAATCGTATAACGTAAATCTAGTTGAACGCGATTCTAACAAAGGTGCATTACGTGAAAATAGTAACGAAATTATTACTTGACCGCACTAGAAAAGGTGACGATCGTTGCACGTACATGTATAATTATTATTATAACAAGAAAATAAAATGAAATGAGGGGGCGAATAGACGAGATGTGACTTCAAAGATATTCCCTCGAAAAATGGAATGCTAACAATAAAATTGTTTATTTTATAAGTAGGTAATTAAGATAATAATGAAGTAAAAGTGTTTGCTAATAATCTAGTGAAATCTGTTTTTTTCGGTAGTAGATTTATGATTAGCGAATGACACTAGTTCCTTTCAATTCCGTAATATTTTTCGGTAGATTGCTGATTCACCGCGGAGCAAATCAAACTGTCTCGTTACAGGAAGTGGAACGTCAGCGACCCATGTTCATGGTTGATCGGTGCACGTCGCCCTAAGGAGGGTCTTCCGCTCGTTAGTGTCAAATCGTACAAATATCGGGTATCGATTGATGATTCGATCCTATTACGCGTTTGACTAGCCAAAACTTCGTGCTCCCCGGCAGTATCTTTCCTATCCAAGCGCCTTTTCACGTCAAACAATGACAAACATTTTCTCGTGGAAAAAACCAATAACTTCATTACCATGCTATTTCCGAGGTTTATCGGTATATTGTCTGCCCCGATATAACCGAATACGCCAAATCCATTATAAAACAATTTCCATTACTTTCCAACAATACGGAAAATAGAGCAAATAAAAGATGTTCTAAGTCCATCCAATTTTCCACCCCAAATAACAATGACCACTTCACCCTATATGTCAAGGTGCCTTTATCACCCTCGATAACCAATTATTTTGATTCCACCTGAAAAACATCGTTCAATAATGTTGGTGATTTTGATTACCTTCAAAATTCGGATTCCTTCAGGGTGAACCCCTCTTATCGTAAAGGAAATGCGAATGATTGCGATAGCTCGAGATTCGTGGTTGTTAAGGTCCTCGATCAAAGTAAAAAACAACGTATTGAGATATAGGCAGTTTCGATTGTTTCGTAGGAAAGGGGCAATGAAAAACGAACGGGGCGAGTAGGAGATAAAGATAAAGGAGGGAAATAGGAGCGTGGAAGGTTGGAGGGTGCCGAACGACGAATGGATGAAGCCTGTGGTACCAGAAGCCCAATGCACCCGTCGAGTAATTCTACTCGCTCGAGTACCTACCACCCTCGCGTATACATGAACCACCATCACGGTGAGGCAATGCACGGGTTTGCGAGGGGGAGAGGATGCTGCTTTGATAGCCGCGGGGGAAGTAGATTGGTAGGGCCGATGCGCCAGATAGAGTTCATTGGCTCCGCTCTAGATCACGAGGGTTTACACTCGGGCATAAAAAAGGGATCGGAATGCTTTGGGATTGGTTGAACGCGCGCAGGATTGTTCGTGGAAGTGAAACGCGGATCCTGCCTGATGGGCCATCCTCCGCGATTTCACGGTGAATATCGGATTATCGATTTCAGAACGACCTTAGAATTCATCTGATTATCGTACTTCCTGTCGATATTCGCCTGTTTTGTATTCCACTTGAAACTCTTAATCTCCGCTTGTTTTCTGTGACACGTTCTTAGAATTATGTATTCTTGTACGCTACGCGTTGGTAATACTGAAATTTTATCATCCAGTATTTTGGGGTACTTTATGTATAATAGATATAATCGCTTTATGGGTATGAAAATAAGACAATCTACAATTGTAACGATTAAAGTCTATCGGGACGATATTTAAATTGCATCCGCAATATCCACAAAATTTGATTAATGAGAAAATAATACATTACTTCCTCCATTGAAGAATAATTTTTTACCGAGATTTCGGACGTGGGAACTAAGTATTTATGCTAATCACTGTGTCGCGGTTTGGTTTATCTGGGAAGTTTTGCGCACGAAAGCTTCTACGACATCGAGGTCCGGTAAAAGACATGTAATTGTAGAGTCCTCATCCTTTTTTTTAACCGTTGCATATGAAAAGTATGAGTAACTAGTGACACCAATTGTGAGTGTGGTACGCGTTTCGGCGCTCACAGCGATATCATCGCTGAATAAACATGACATTATTAAGCGGACCACTGCCCGGCAAACACTCGCGAATTAACATACAAATTGAGCAGTGAGAACGTTCAGCTTCGAGACACCGAAAGGAGAAACATCCCGCGCGTTTGCCTACTACGATATCTGGATTTAGATGCTACATTCTCATGTCAAACTAAATTTTATCGTCATTATATATTCGAGGGATAATAGACTTTTTATTAGCATTCAATTCTTCCATATCATTATATAATTCCTTTCCCATGATTGCTAATATACTGTGTAACTATTGTTACTTACCTCTACATGTCTATATTCAAAATATAATATAACGAAATATAATCCCTTTTGGTATAAATGTAAGAAACAATTGAAATTGCTCAACATCAAAATAAATGACATTTCTCAGGATTTTATTATTACACAGAAAAATGTATTCACCAGGCAGCAGAGACGTGGTGCCTAGGATTTTTCCATGGCGAATGGATAATGAAATTAATTTTGTCCTCGCCAAGCTTTATCAGAAAAGTGGAGCGGCTCGGTGAATATGGTAGTTAGTACCACTAGAATTATATACGAATTTAAGCCGGCCTCTTTCATCAATTCCCTGTATGCTGGTCGTCCTCTTTTCCAGCGAGAGGACATCGTCGGATCATTCCTCGAAGCGAATGCATCGGCAGGAACCAACCTCCGTGTTGGTCGTCCTCTATCGCGCTGCATACAAATGATGAATTACAAATATCGATCCTACGGGCGAAGGGATGAGAGACGAGGAGAGAGAGAGAGAGAGAGAATGAGAGACTATCAGGACGAAAGGACAACTGGACGAGTGTGAGTGAACCAACGAAACGTATGTACGAGATAGATAGACGGATAGGACAGATAGACAGGAGGGTGAGTCGGCTACTCGAAAGGGGTAACGGGGAAATTATTCGCGTCACGCCAGGCGCAAAAAGCGAATTTACGAATGAGATGTGCCAGGGTACCGACGCGGATGCGGCTGGTTGGTCCCAGCCTTGATTCCGAGCAAGTTTAATTGAGTGTAGCACTTTTCCGTTGGGAAAACGACGCCGCGATCAGCTTCGAACGTCAACGAGAACTTTGTCCCAGAGTACAGACGGTATAAAGGTACCGTACATCACGTACAGAAGGGAAAAGCCCTGCCCGAATTCACGCGGTTCGCGAAGATCCTCCCCCTTTTTTTAGGGTGGTTCTATTATTACAACGTCGGATAAGCACTTTTCGCGAGTTTCTCCCTCATTGTTACGCTCCTCCTCTTATTCTACTGGAATTAAGATCGATGTTGTTTTCTTTCGTTCGCGCGGCACGTTTTCGTCTTACACTTGAAGTGATGTTATAACCTGGGGACTTGTTTTGCAGGTTTTCATTTGATGCGCGAAAATTTATGATATTTGTGAAAAAAGATGCATTACTATTTTGATAATAAATATATTAGAGTTCAAAGGTAATATATCTTGCAGAAGTATAGCAATCAATATACGACTTTTCAAATCTCCCGAGATCGGTAAAATATCATCTGTTAGAATGGTAACAAACAAACATTGTGAGATTTCTTTGGGATGCTTCTTTATACAGTTGAATTTTAAAGTACTCGAACAAGAAATCTTGTCGTCGTGGTAGTGGGTAGTGTAGTGTACAGAAGCAGAAGTAGCCACCATCAACGCGATAATGCGTGGTGGTGAATCCGGGAATCAGCGGACCATGGAAAATGTATGAAGTTTCCGGCGTCGAGACACGGTTGGCTGGTTCTACTAGCTCGGATGCAGGAATTTTAACACTTCGGTCCTGACAGCTAGGATATTACATAAGGGATTGCGTCGATTTCTCTCGAATCATTATTATATAAAGCATCCACACTTCAATCCTATTTCATAGACATTTATTTATGCGGGGAAATCTATAAACATTCATCTGAGAATGATTTACAATTTTTGATATGTACGTGGGTTAAAACAATTATATACCATCTACCTATAGCATTTTTCACATAGATATGGTTACCCGAAAAATATCCCCGAAATGTAAGAAGCAGATAGTGTTCAATTCTCTTCATTTTCGAATTGCTGAGAAAAGTAAGAACACTTTTTGCGCAACTTTGTTCTTCGTTTAATCCTCTCGCCCAGGAACTTTTTTCTCATCAGCGTTTTTTACACGTCCATAATTGTCAGCTAGACAAACGAGCTACGACATATCTAATTTCTGGGTGCCAACCGGAGGAAAACGTTTTCGTTTCGGCACTCTTTAAAGGGCTCACCGCATTCCCGTAGCCGTCGACTGTTAAAGCTCAGGGACATGGAGCCTTTTCCGGGTTTCATAGGGTTCTGCCCCCTCTCTCACCCCCCTCTCTCTCTCTCTCTCTCTCTCTTTGCCTCTCTCGTAAACCTCTCCCAATGAGACGTCGGTAGTCGGAGCTAACTGCAAAGGACTGAAAGAATGAAAAGAAAAGGGGGAGCGCGAGAATGGTACCGAGGAGGAGGGAAGAGCAAAAAAGTTTTTACGCGTGAGCGCGAAAATGAAACTGGGTTCTCCAAGATCGTTACAGTTGAATCGCGCTGGTGGAGGATTGCTGTGAATGAGGGTGCTCGCCATTTCCCTAAACGCAACTGATTATTTTTATCACTCCCACTTCTATGTGAAATCGACCCGCTGGGATTCCGCGGACATCCCGTTCAGTATCTACTTCTATTAAAAGATTCAATCAAATAGCGATCTTTATGATCATGAAGATATCATTCGATAACATTTACAACGACTTATCTAATAATATTTCAAGACAAATATACTGTTATTTTCAGTCAAATAAAAGAATTTAATAAAGTAAATGAGGGTTCGCATGAGCGGCTTGTTGGTTCAATAACTATCATTATGGTTTGCAGAACAAAACCGTATCTATCAAGTAAATTGGCAACCTCGGTAACAGATATTTTCGAAGTCGAAGGAAAGCAGGGTTGCTCGAACAAATATCGATCCAGAGAAATACATCCATTTAAAGGCAGAGACTATTTTCATTCCGAACGAAGATTTTTACGAAGGAGAGTATACACTGGTTGGCTTCCTGTGGGATTTGAAAGGATTCAGAATCCTGAATCGATTCATCGAATTTTCTGACGTCAGTCGATTGCCCGAGAACCTCGTACCTCGTGAGAGGCTTCTCGGAATGTAAAGTATGCCTATCGGCCTGAGAACTGACTGGAGGAGGGTAGGTGGCGAGTAAAGGTAGTCGTCGACTCGTTAAGGACACGGTTAGGAAGTGGTGCACGGCATGCAGATCAGACCTTCGAGACACTCGCCGATTCCGTTCTAGTCTGACAGTCTGAAAAACTTGATTCGGTACGGGCTTAAATATTAAATGCTCGGAAAGCGTTCGTGTGAAATTGAAGGGCCTTGGCCCATGGAAAGGCTAAATGGAGAATCCTGGGCAATGGAGGGCTCGGGAAAAGAAAATCGTCGGTGAATGGCGACGGCGAAAAAGAAAGAGAGAACTGATTCTGTTGGTGAATTCAGAAAAGGAAAGAACGATGAAGATGAGAAAAGTCGACAGTGAAGGCTGTAAGGTTAGGAGGGACTTAATTAATCCAGCGAACCTCGTTCAGGAAGATGGTTTCTTCTCCTTTACCAAAGGTTGCACTATGTACCTCGAGACCTTATATTCCGAGTTCGAACTTTTCTACGATGAACTATTCTTGATTACATAGAAATCTTGTTCGTTAGAATGTATGTTAGAGAACTTATTAATTGCATCCTATAAGGAATACATTGTATAATTAAATTTGGATGAAAGTAATTCTTCATAAATACTTAACAGTTACGTATAACATGATTGATATACATCACTTTAAAGTTGACGTTATACGTGTGTGCAAATTTTAAGAAATAGCTGGTTTCAATAATCGGAAATCCTATCATCCTTTTTACGTCACCAGGATTTGATATCTCTAACATCTCACGTTTCTTTTCTCCGGAGAAAAAAATAGAGAAAACATCAAAGCCTGGGGTTAAAGGTAGATTGAAAATTCTTTGTTGGATTTGGCGTGCTTTAAAACAATTTGCAACCTTTATCCTCATTTTTACAAGCTACTATTTTTGCTTATGGGAAAAGTAGGAAGTAGTTACATTATTTAACAATTTAGATGTTTTTCACTTTACTCCCGCACTTCATTCTATGGAAGAAGGAGATGCACGCTATTCGAATAATGAAGTACTCTAACGGGGGTGGCTTTACTATATACGTTGATGGTGTCATCATGAGGTTCGATGTGACAGGCACCAGGACTTTTAAGCAGATTGTAATTTTGTTTTCCTTTCTTCGGATGACGTGCCAGCCAGTTTGATCGGCCGATGGGATGAAGAAACCACCGTTTTCAGCGGTGTTGGTGCTATGGGAGAGCACTGGGTGATTAATGACCGTGGTGTCGGAGGGTAAGTCTCGTAATACCGTCTCGTAGGATCACGGAGGGATATCTCCACGTTGATTCCACGATTCCAACCCCCCCCCCCCCCCCTCTGACTTTCGAACGACACGAGACGAGCGGGAACCTCGGCCATGGGAAGGGTGCAGACTAAAGGGAGAGGAGAAAAAAGGAGCCGCGCTTTACTTCCCGTTCACGAGTGAACGAAAGAGACGATTGTGGAGTGCGAGGTCGAGTACAAATTGTCTTGAGGGGACAGGGCTGGGAATCAATCTACTTCTTGCCCTTCGTGTCTAGCTCTCTCCTCCACCCCCTTCGCTCTCTCTTACACCCCTTTTCTCCTTCAACGTTACTTTTTCTTTTTTTTCTCTCGATCTGCTCTTTCTCGCTCCTTTGGCCTACCAACTCGTTCTCTTTATTTCAAACTTTGCCAGACGTCAGCCGGCGATCGGATGAGCTCATTGTATAGCGGGTAAAAAACTTTGGGGAATTTAGGTTCGAAGTGACGAATAGTCTTCCTTACTTCCGTGGTGAAGTCGAATGGTTCCGACGCGACAGCTTGGGCTTTTAGAGCTAAATAAAAAGTGGTAGACTCTATCGCACTGTCAGGAGATAAGGAAGCCTCATCGATTTTCGATTCCTTACTACGGGAATTTATAGAAACTATTACAATACGGTGCTGTTCGATTTCAGCCAATGTAATGAGGGGGTATTAATTATCTCAATATTCTTCTTCTGCTTTTTCTTCTTCGTCTTCTTCATCAATTTAACGTCGTATCGACAGCAAGGTTATTTGCCACGGAGTAGTTGGTATGTATGTTTGCATTTAGATTTGGTGATACAGATTTGTTTTCTTGAAGAATTGTATCGTATTCTTGTTGCGGTTTCGGTCTGTAAGCGTGATATCTTGTTCGATTTTTATTTCGGTTCTTTCTTGTCAGTGCTTGGCGCACTCATACAGAAGGTGCTGTGTAGTTATTTCCACCTGCGATTCTGATCCACAATATAAATTATATTCGCTAAAGCTCAGTATATTTACAGAATTTAGAGGTTGAAGAGCAATGCGAGTTGTTAACAAACAGGTGCGTCAGTATCCAGTAGACGCAATATTCGAAATATTGACGTGAAATAATGGTCCTGTAACATCCATCATGTACAGCCGTTGGTTTGTGCAACAACGGATCCCTTGTCTGGCTCACCCTTAGTTCCGTGCTGTAAATTCGTGCTCGGCGGAAGAGATCCTTCCTCGGAAATGCCAGATGCCACCCTGAAAGCGTAACAACGGGACGACGGAATACGAAGTACGGCTGGGTAACGTCGACAAAAGTATAACGTATGGTCAGATGCGACAGCCCGCACACTTATCAATCACTTAGTATCCATATTTCACGACTCGAAGAGCAAACTACAACGTTTGGTTTCTGAGCACTTAGATCATCACACTGTTCATCTTCTATTTCGACAAGGAAACAATAATATCGACCATGCAAATATGATATACTGCTTTGGAATTTGAATTCTAATATCTACCAATCAGAAACAAGTACATTTCTCTATACAGTGCTTATACGCTACAGGATAATATATGTATATCATTATGAATTTTATATACGGATATATAATATACAGTTTTTATGTCCACAAAAATTGACACAATCAAATTGTTCTAGGATACATTATTTAGCGTTATCCATTTTATTCGTAATCTTTAAATATCACACTGAATTTATTATATATAATTGCATATCAAAGATGCAATATAGAAGAATAGTACATGTTATTATACACATACAGACTTAATCTGTATTGAAACAAGCTACTCGAATCAGCATACCTTTAGCATATGTTTCTTGCCATGTAATCAGTCTGGCGATCGTGAGATTACGTATGCGGGTATATTGTGAATAAAATGCAGTCAAGAAAGGGACAGTCGGTGTGATTATAATGCAGTGACCATAGCCACGAACCGAGAGGGGTCCACCCTTCCCTGCCTTGGTTCTCCTGGAACTCGGATTCTGGATACACTTTAGCGAGTCCATTATAGAGATTGTGGTCGTGACCTCACAGCCAAGAATTCCCCGGTAAGTTTACCATTCCGCTTCATAGAGGAGAGTGCTACCATTCTTCTTGGAACAGTGGTGGTTCACTTCTAAATTTTCTCTCCCCGTGGTAGGACATTTCTGTACGAACGTCCTGTACAAAGCATATTTTACGCTCCGGGGTCACCCGATGGTAATAGTGTAATAAAAACACCGCCCGGAGATGACTTGTGTCAGAGGAAAGGAAAGAATTTCTTCCTGTTAGCTATGGGACCACCATTCAGTTGGTGGAGACGGAAGGCGAGATGCGCCAGTCAGCGGGTAAATTAAAGGGCAAAGAAGTGTACCCTCCCAGCGGACAGAATTATTCCGAGCAATTTATTTTAGCGTATAATTCTCATCCGTTGCCTCGTATCGAAGAACAGTACGAATTGTACCGGACAGGTGCACCATCCGCGAAGCACCATATTTACATACTCTCGCTGGTATTTTGTCTTCCTGTCTTCCCTCGTAAAAGAGTACCGAGATGAAAGTCCCCCAAGAGATTCGAAAGTAACGAATTAAGAATTCCTCTTCTTGAAATAAGAGATTGTACATTCGAGTGACATTCGTGGATGTGCCTTTTCAGCAGGGATAACGAAGTATCGTGAAACTGATTTTCTTTTTCTAAAACAGTTTCTAGTTCGCAATAGCATTAGAGTATATTCTTTCCCGGTGCTGTTATAATGTCGTTTAGATCCTAGATTCTGTGTTCCCGGATAACGGCCCTCCACGAAAGCACACACTGTAACGATATGGTCTTGAGAAAACGAAATAATAAGCCGTCTAATGGTGTCTGGAATTGCGGACATTCAGGTAACAATTGGATGCAGTCCTGCCGTTGCAGTTCCAGGAAGCAGTTTCATCACAAACTCCGGCGAAGGAATACTTCTGTCGACATATCCGACTTCACTGGCCATTATAGTGTATTAGCAGAATTATTTCTTAATCGATATTTTCTTATCATTTTTCCAAACGGATATGGCGGTTTTATTACAATACGTGGAGTAAAAGGAGAAATATCTAAAAGCAGTTTTAGTAAGAATTTAATACACTCTAATAGAGTATAACGTATCTTTGTACGTTTCTATCAAGTACTCTTTTCTCTTTATGAAATCAAAGTGTAATTTATTTATTTAAAGTTGTCATGTAATTGCACAAGGTAAAGTTATGACAATTACTCAGGAAGAATTCTCTTCGACTGGCATTTCTATTATGTAGTACGTAACTGAAATTATTCGAAAGTCATAGCCAGTCACATAAAATGTGAAATAAAATCTTCGTTCCTTTCAATTTGCATTGATGTTCCTAACTTGATGCGTAACAGTGCAACATCTTGATAAACGTCAGGAATACCTGCCAACGATATTTCCAAAGAACATCGGTAACAGCAAAGAACCTTGATGGCAATACATATTCAGCAAAATATTCTTCGTTTCTCTTTGTCCCTTGAAATTCCAGGGAACGTTTTGGACCAGTTGAAGTCTTCTGAATCTTTGGATAGCCAAGAGAGAAATTACTCTCGCCCGGTCGAAGGTCGTTTGATAGACAGTGCAAAGTATTCACAATCTTCAAGTTATATCTGTGAGGGGTTACTAGAATTTCATTGAAGGGAGTCTATCCATCCAGGGGTGCCTCGTGGAGTGAAGTTTCTCAAGAGAAGAAAAACGGGTGCCAGAGGTAGAAGAATATTTTCTAGGAAAACTCGCTCAGCAAAGGATGAAATAACACCCGTACCCGTTCCTATACCGAACAATAGATGCTGCGACGGTATCCATGGGATTAAATATAATAATTAATGCCGTCCTGGTACGCAGGCTTGTGTGTGGGAGAATCCTCACCTTGGAGACACCCACTATCACCACCGACCTCTCCACCTCCTCTCAACTCTATATTTTCTCACGGCTCGGTGCACTGCTCGTTATGGGGATCAAATGCGAGTAGACAGACTGTCTTCTATTGTGTACACCTTCAAGGAACCTTCATTATTAACCTCGATCACGATCTTCTCCCGTTCCACCCGCTATCTCCACCTCTGTCTCTTGAATTACTCCGAAGAGAAACTCCTCTTGCCGGTGAAACACCTTTTATTCGGCACGGAGAGTCTCCGCCGTTACGAAGTGGTTATAACTGTCAGAACTTTGGAAACGGGAGCAGTAAGCAGCTATTTATTAGGAAGACAGAGAAATCATTCCTTCCGGGATATCTTCCTGATAAACTCTTCAAATATTTCGCTGCTTTTCACGCATATGTCTAATGATGTAACAAAAACGGCAGTGATTGAAGAAAAATAGTTTTACGATAACTGAAATGTAAACGAATCGTATTTGGACAATTTTACTATTTAACCCTTTCGCAGTAGCAATATGAGCCGTCAATATTGCTCCGTTTCAATGATAATTATAATGAAGTAATAAGTCTTCAATTTTTAATTGTTTATTGAAAATGCCGTTCAAACAGTGATATAATTTAGTAATATGCTTCCGTGTGATTGATTTCAATTCGTGAATGCCGGATATAGTCGGCTCTAGCCGCGAAAGGGTTAATCGAATAAGAAGAAATTGAGGAGTAATAAAAGAACAAATAAATGCGCATAATGTATATCAAAATGACATCACGAAGAACGACGAGACAATAAAGACCAATTCACAATCGACTTTTTACTTCCACGCAAATTTCCTTGATAACACGTTCACCAATATTTGAACTGTGAGCAACGAGCAAATCAAATTAACAGGATGCTCGGTCCCGCGAATGTCGATAGACCGACTCGAACGAGGCAATATCCGAGGCCACGAAACGCCACGAACGAAATTTACTTCCTTTGATAGATATCAGACAGGCAGCCACGGCGTAGGTACTGTCGAGCGTAAACCATCGGCTCTCTGGACCGCCCTGTGACTGTACGTAGGTACACATTAATTAGGCTTAGGCTCGCGAGGTAGGTTTAATTACTTTCGCCAGATCAGAGCCGAACTGAATTTCAGCCGAGAGATACGAACAGAGAGAAAGGTAGAGAGGGAGAGAGAGGAAGCAAGAGGGAAACCGAGAGAGGGCGAGAGAATCGAGACTGTTATAGAGTCGCGAAAGGGTAAACCTTATGAGAAAGAGAGACGGAGGTGTATGATCGTATATAGATTTGTTTCAGAGTACGTATGTGGCACGTATGAGTGGAAGAGACCCAGAGGAAAGAGAGATCATGGGAGAAGGATGGAATGGGGGAAGGGAGTAAAGTGAGGGAGAGATAGCATGGTCAGGGATATGAATCGCATGAGCGGCTGAGCCATTGTAAACACGGGTGTAACAGGGACTCATCCCGGCTGACCTGGCCCTCCTGGTTCCAGGCTAACCAGCCAGGCAACAGCTCCTGCAGGTGCAGAGGATTGGCCGGAAGTCAGGTTCATGGTGTCGGCACCAGCAGCGATAGTATTGCTGGAGCTGCTCTTCGTGTTCGAGCCCTTCATCTCGACACCGTGAGCCCTACCTTGCGTGCGAGTGAGGTCGCACATTGTAATCGCGTCGCGTTAGTTACCTACGCTTCGACAACCACTGTAATTTGCGTACATTGATTAAATTGACGAGTGGAATGGGAGGCGAACAGCCAGAGGGTTGAAAGAGACAGAGAGATACGCGAACGATGAAACAGGGAGTGGATCCGTAAGAGAGCGAGAGACACAGATAGATAGAAGAGGAGAAAAAGAGGTGTATATCGTGGGGAATAGAAAGAGAGAGAGAGGGTTTAAAGGTTCATTCGATACTCCAGGGTCCGGTATCAAATTAAAACTTGCCAATCAAACGCGATATCGCTGCAACTTGATAGTAATTTTAATTAAAATCGCGACCGATGAAGATTCTCTGAGGTGCGAATATTGGACTGATTTGAAGCGAGCTTCGGCATCATTTTAAGGTTTACGTAGCGATGAACAAAACTTCGTTTCGACGATGGATATCACTGTCAAAGAGTATATGAGAGACGAAATGTAGGGCAAAAACACATTATCATAAGTTTCTAGTTCAAGTTACAATCTTAGTCTATTCCATCAAAGGCTTTACAATCCTTCCACAAAACTAATGCTTTAATAAAGAATAATACTATCTACCTCTAATCGTGTCCCCAGAAATATATACTCGAGAAAATCGGATCAATACGCCCGTCTGAATCGAAACACGAAATCGCTGTTCGGTTGCCCGGTTCGGATAATCTTGATAAAATAGCCGGGAACGAAATAACACGGATAAGACGATATCGAGTGTACTGTATGGCCAGACTTCGATATTCAGTATACATCAACAACGATCGGTTTGCCGTTGTAGAATTTTCGGGTTGCATGAAAATTTCATGCAAACAGCGCGATATCGGTGGTCGGTAGCGCGCGTTTTATCGTGGTATTTCGAAACCGGTTAAGGGCACCCTGACGAGAAAACGGTACACACCACGCAGTTTCGGTACGCGGTGTTACTTTTATGGACGAACGTAAACCATGCGCCGCATACTCGTTCGTGTTAAGAGAATAAAAAAGCGGAGGGCGCGGTCCTGCCGCGGTTCGAGGTGTACATGAACTCTGGATAATACCGGTCATAAAATGCTTTCGCTGACAGGACATGCTTAGCTTGAAAAAACTTGGGCGAGGAGGATACGTGATATAAGATCCTGGAAATCCTGGAAAGAGAAACATATATCCGGCGTCATAATTCACGCAATTTACGCCCGTTCCTAGAGACAAACGAGGGAACATTGTCACGCACGTATGGTTTCTTCTACCAGAGAAAAGTAACGTATATTCCGACGTGCTTTTTCTTATGTTGAAAGACCACGAACGAATGAAATCACCGAGTTTATGTGTAAAGTAAACATTTTATTTTTAATAAATGATCGGTATCAGATGCTTTAATGTATTTATTTTCCATGATTTTGTGATGTTGTTCGACTGGTAGTAAATGTGAGCAGTTAAGGTAACGCGTCAAACAAAGGGAGCTTGATCAATCGACACCTCTGTAAACCCAATTAAAATCATTGTGGTTAAATAATGTTGTTTAACCGCTACTTGTAACAACTATCAGAAAGCTTTCGGAAACAAATGCAAATTAACGGAAATCACAGGCGTGTCGGGTAATGGCAGAATGATTTGCCTGGATGTAATTATTTCCTAATGAGCCATTGAAATCCCACGTTCTATGAAGTTTGGACATACAGTAAACGACACATAATGCTCGTATTAGACGTTATTTCGTAGAAACTCCATGGAATGATATTTCGCAGAAGTAACGTAACTAATCGGATCACAAGGTAGAACCATCTTACGCGGCCTTGTTACCGTGTCGATCAATATAGGAGGAACCCGTGTCTGGCAGGCTGTAATTATTTTCACCTAAGGCGTCGAAGTTTAGCGCAATCATTTCTCAGGAAGGATGTTCCCCCTTAGAAATTGTTGGATGCGAACAGCTTTCCACAGGAAAACTTTTGCGAAAGATCTCGCGTTGCATAGTCTCCCTCCTCCTACTTTCTCGCTCTCGTAAGACTACTTGGTTGCTCTTGGCTCGATACGTTTTCTCGTAGAAAGCGTAACTAAATAGAAACTGATGCCCGACCCGACAAAGACCCTTATTGTCGCTCAGGAACGGGCGAGAACTTTGCTCCTCTTCGTGTTCTCTCGAACGAATACGACGAATCTTCCTGTTCTTCCTGCTCGTCTCAAGACGAGCATGGTACCGAGTGGGACTTGGAAGGAGAAGCGAACGTTCTCCACTTGTAGCATACCAAAATCTCGACAGAGGCTGTCCTTAGTCTTGTCAAATATTCAGCTCTGGGTACTGTCTCGGAAGGTGAAATAATGTCGACGTGTGACTGCCGATGATAAGATTGAATTCGGAGGAAGGGATTGAATAATGATATCCTTCAGGCACGGCAAAATAGTCTTCCGATTTAGTTATTTTCTTTGCATCGAACTGTATGATATTGTTATGTTGCCTAATTATTATTCTTACTTATTGTGATATAAAACGATAGAAATATATGTTTCAATTTCGAAGGTAGCTTTAAGGAGAATTTAGAATCTGGACGTGTATCTGGTTCTTTTCCAATTCCTTTGTTCCTCGATTTAGGCTCTTACTTTACCTGGCTATTTCTTTCGCGAACGGTACGATAAATTCACGACTAGCGTGTAATAAAAGAAATAGAAAGTTGAAATTTACAAGATCCAATATAGAATGGACGAAGTTCCTTTGGCATTTTCTATGCGAGATACATATTCAAAGCCATCCTTCATCGACGGGCCGCGTACAGGTTCCTTCCCCTTTGTACTTTGACTGGGGGCCCTTCTTCTTTCCAGGAACGTACAATAAATTCCCGCGGACATTGGTATGCGATCGACGTCTCCGGGTTCTTGGCCCCTTCACCTACGCGCCGTCAGAGCACGGGGCTAAGAGGGGTGTGACTTTCCAAGAGAAAAAAATCCCTTTAGGGTAAGGAGACACGAATCGCCGAAGGGTTCACGTGTCCCTTTAAGGAGGTATATGTCGAGCCGAGACATTCGTTAGGCCTTTTCATTTCTCATCGCGGGAATCTTATACGCTTTTACATCAAACTTTCTACAACGTGATCAGAATGAGTATCACAAGTATCAGGAATATCAGGTATTCCGATGAGCTCCCAATTTGTTATATCAAATCAATAACTTCCAATACTATTCCTAACTTGAAGAAACTCTATATAAGCCAAACCGATGATACAGAAGCCGTCGCGAAGTAATGGAATAGTAATAAAATAAGATGATATAACGGAACTAGGACACTCAAAATGATAACGAGTCAATGGAATACCGTGATAAATTTATCTGAAGCATTTGAGATTGTGATTTGAAGGATAATGGAATTCCTAAACCAGAGTATAATTAAGGCAGTCTATAATTGGAGGATGATATCGACAGAGACCCATGCTTGTTCTTTTGGCGAAAGCACTGTTCTTGTTTCGCACCATGAACTCCTTCAGGCCATGGTCTCTTGGTTGCTCGACAGTTTCTAATTACGCGTCGCACCAGAGGAGATACCATCTACGGGATAATTATATAATACAGCATATTCCGTCATGCGTGCAACGGGTGGGCCGAGTGTGTTTGAGGTGGTGAGGCGTGCTGATGACAGACAGGGTGTGCGGGTCCGATAGCGATAGCATCCCTTGTATCGTGCTAGACGATGCTCTAGTTCTCTCTCCTCTTGGTCCTCCCTTCAGGAACGGTCCACGCACTACCCTCCTCCTCATCCATCATGTCGACAGCTTCGTTATGATCGCATACTGACTGCGTCTCTCTGCCCATCGTCCCTCTTGAACCCTTCCGCACTGCTAAATCTATGATGTCCTCTGGACGACATATTCCCCTATTGCTAACTATTCATTCGCATTACACTATTGTAAGACGCTTTCAACTTCATACCATTATTCCTAAAACAGTCTCTTCCCATGGACTTAAATAATTCTAATGCAAAGGCTGGATAATTGAAGTATGATTTGATTTGAAATCTCTCGGAAATATCTGAGCGACGTATCATTCCAGGCACATTGGTCTGCATGGAACGCATTATTATCCCGGTAATTTCAGTATCTCGTGGCACGAACCATCAACGATACGTCGCCATCACATCAGCGGAACGGTGCGTGGTGAATGGTTAAATCGCATTGGATGATGTACGGGAAACGATGATACGTTTGGCTGGAACTATCTGCCGAGGGGTTCAGGTGACAGAGCTACCCGCCGCTGATACATTCAGGAATCTGGAGTATTTTTCTCTTCAGCCCTCTGTCCTCGCGTATACGCCCATGCATCTCGTTCCGCGGCTATCAAATTAACAAAGGGGGATATCAAATTAAATTAGGCCTAGCAGAATGGGGGTGCGTTTCGTGCAACGTCGAAAATCCAGCGTGCACGTAGTTGCTTTGGATATTTGACTGAGACTTATTTTCTCTGGGCACATGGCCCATACGTACTTTGTATTAATGGTAACAAAGGCCACGGAAGAACGAATCAGCCTTCCGGGAAAATTCCGTTCGTTACATGTACACTGACACGGAAATAACTATGATGATTTAATACCGTAGCAAGGTTTCTACGAAAGAGTACACGGGCCATAGTCACGGCAGCATTGTCTGCAACGCGTTCCACAAAGAGGAACAGAGAACGACGGAGTAGAAATAAAGAAAGTCAAAGGAAACAAAAGGGCACCTTTGACATGAAATTAAAAACTATTCGTATTAGCAATGGTACGGGGTGAGCGTTTTTTTTGGTTCGTTTCAGGCGAAACACGCGCATACTCAGGAGTATGGTTTATAGAGGTAGGCGGTCCGATAAAATCTCGTTGAAAACATTTCAAGTAATAAAGATCCCTTCCGAGGATATCAATTCAGGCGTATGATTACATTGATACGAGAAAGAGAATTTTTTCTCCTGATTTTTTCCCGCGGCTTTTACGTTGTTATAAAACTGTAAATTCTACCGTATCTTGCCTTGCGCGCTTTCCACGTATTCTTGTCACCTAACTACGCCCACCATTTCTCCCTTTTTCCTCTCTATCTCTCCTTTTTCGGTGCAAACATAATGAATATTGACAAACCGCCTCTGTCTCTCCTTCTCTCTCCCTTGGTCCTTCGAATGCTCGAGGGCGCGTCGTACCGGGAAGCAGAAACAAATAGGATGAGATGCGGGGAGGGGAAGGATATACCAGGTACACAGCATCCCTTCGCGATATAGAGCCACCATTGCCCTGAGCACAATGCACGCTTTCCAGTCTCATCCCTCCTTTCGATCCGTTTCTCTTTCTCTCTTGCTTTCTATCTGACTCTCCCCCCCTCCCCTTTCTTTACTGAACTCGTTCCCTCTTCTTCTTCCCATTGGTTCTCCGTCTTCTTCTGACTCGATGCAATCGAGTTGCTTCGGAAATATATTAGTTCGGATTCGCGGAGTGGCGGAAAGCGAAGCGATACGGCAACCCAACCATTGGCTTGATGCGATTTTCACGTGGAACAGCGTCGAGGAAATTACGGTGAAAGCGCGAAAATTCGCTTTCGTTGAAATTTCGAGAATGCCGGTGGTACCACTCCACTTTTTTTCCGCCTCTCACACTCCGACCCTACGTTTCGATCTCTTTTTCCCTCACGGCTTTTCTCTCAATTTCAGAACCAATTTGTATATCTTTCGACTCAAATCTGCCGGTTGAATTGAATATACATATAGATCTCCAGGATTCAACACTGTTTTGTTCATCGTATTTTCCCTTTCTCCCTGTTATCTATCGGTTTATTACTACATCTTAATGGTAATTTTATATCGAATTTACAGCATATTTCCGACAAACTACTCGCAAGGCTTAACCATTCATTGCAACTCGGTACTAATACCATTGAAAACAAAGCACTCGAAATGTCTTTTCAAATTTTTCTCTACTCGTTATCTTTAATTGCCACTTATCCTTTCCTGCATTATATATATACACCCAGATACCCCTATTGACTCGTATTACCCTTCATTCTGCTTGGTATCCTCGTTGTCGGAAAGTGGAACAAGAAAATGAAGTAAAATCCGAATTTAGAATCGGTAGTTTCTTTCTTATTACCTTCAAAGAGATAGAAAGAACGGAGAACGAGATTTCGGCAGAAGCCCTTCACAAAAAAAGGGTGACCCTTTTACTCTTTCGACTCGACGGCATACTTACTCGCTACGAAATCACATACCGCACTTGCTACTTTGCTATCACCATCGCACACTTGCGTACGGAGCGTAAACCTACACACAAGACCCATATACTATATGTTGGGAGCACATACAGACATTTCTTACAGGTGCGGGCAAAAAGTACCGTCAGATTGCACGTCAGCTTCTTTCTTTTTACAGCCCTCGGAGGTTAAACTCATTACGGGACGTTACGTGCGCAAACCCTCGAGTGTACCTGGAGTACATGGGTATATACTTCGAGACACAAACGTACCTACAGTGGCGGCCAGCTACTTAAAACCGATTGATAGTTCAGCTTATAAACGTTCACAGCTTTCATAATTTTAGGGTTTCGTAGATGACGTTCAGAAACAATGTACTCTGCCGTATATTGTATCATAATATTACAAAAATTTTATTTTTGACGATACAAATGACAAACATTTTTAACATTTTTTGAGATCATGTCGAGAAAACAGCGGGCAACTAGTTAAGGCCGAGTGCGAATTAATTAAACCGTTCAACGTATACTTACATTTTGTAATAACAAATAGGTGATTCTTATAAGTTTTGACGCGCTGAAAACGAATCCGTCAACCGTTTTCCTCCATCACCCTCAGTTTTTAATAAAATCAATTTTCAATAGAAGTATCTTTTTTGTTATTTGAACAAGATTTGTGACGTAAGTATAAAAGTTAGACTTTTCTGTTTATTGCAAAACATTCTGACGACTTCTTCCAATAAAATGACATACACCAGTTTTGCACCTTCATATTTGAAATATGTTTAAACATTAGCTAAATTGGGCGAGACACACTTCGCGCGCTCCTTTTTCAAGACTCTTTCCAAATTTCCGTCAAAATTAGGCCTCTGACGGCGATTCCAATTACTCCACGCGAAAGAGCAGAAAGTCCGCCCTTGCTTTGGTGGGTTTCCACACATAACAACATAACAACAACACAACAACGTGCGCCTCAGCAGAATAAATGCTTGAAGGACTACAAGGACTGGGTTGCTGCCTTAGAATATCCAACACTAAGAATGGAGTTAAAACGTAAATAATATCGCTAAATATGTTTAATACTAAATGAATATTCAATTTAATACGAATATGAATATATTTATTGTATCTTATCAAAGATACTTCAACTCTGTTCTTAACCGTTGAAGCAGAGAGGAACCAAAGTCAGATGAGCATTATACAAAAAGAGGAAGATTAATAGGTGCAACGTGATCTTCCTTATCGAGATAAATGATTATATAGTAGTCATAATAATTTAGATAAAGGGAAAGGGTATTTCTTGTTTGGGTAAGAAAGCGCCGTTCTTCCATTATATTCTAACGTGAGGCAGATTGATGCCTATTAGTTTCACCTTCCATAGAAATGATCAATAAGATAACAACGTACGAGTATGAAAAGTAAGAGTACGATATAGAAAAGATTGTGAGGTATCATCGTGCCACTTCTTCCTTTCCGTCGTTCCTGGTAATACAACAAAGGATATCAGTTTTCCACGTTTCCTCTCTATTTATTTTACTTGTCCCCTTTCCCTTAGCCCCGTTTATTCAATCACTTTTCCTAGACCCCGTTCGACCCTATTTAAGCAAGAAACCGAACAACAAGAAAAACAGAGCCACGGAAGGTTTCCTCATTACGAGCCGACCAGTTTCAGGCTTTCGGTCTCGTCTTTTCTTTAAGGCTGGAGTTTTGATTGAACGAACGGCAAAAGGCAACCAGCCTTGTGCCAAGGCCCTTGTTTCATCGTTTCCTCAATTATTTTATCCCCACGTTTTACTTTTCCTCCATCCCCCCACCCCCATCCTTTGCTTCCTGAAGGTTCGTTCTTCGGGGTCTCCTTGATATCCGGTAGTGCTTACACCAAGCCTTGCAATCGGGAAAATAGCTTGCTCAATTGTTACTGAATACGCTTCATAGTCAATAATGACCAGTGTCCGAATATTTTCGTGATCCTAGTATTAGCTATTATTTCGTTTCCCTCTTATTATTTAAACAACTATATAAACTAAATAATAATTGTTGTGCCTCTCTTGATTAGAAAGAATAATGCAACATAACGG
This sequence comes from Nysson spinosus, assembly GCA_910591585.2. Lineage (NCBI taxonomy): Eukaryota > Metazoa > Arthropoda > Insecta > Hymenoptera > Crabronidae > Nysson > Nysson spinosus. The sequence continues at coordinate 2,042,853 of OU342834.1, forward strand.
AATATACTTCTTTTCATTGTATATCTAAGCAAAATACAGAGTAGAGTACTCAAAATTATATCCGGTATCCAAATATTTTTGTGGCCGACTGTATCTCAAAATTAATCCCTTCGTAAAGAGGAAACTTTTAACTTTTAACTCTAACTTTTAAGTCGACTATTAAAATGACTGAATTTGTTTTATTAGTCACAATATTCTTTAAATGTAAAGTTGAATGTCTATTCTGTATACAATAGGATTTATGAAAATAAAAAACTCTTTCTCGCCAAGAAATTGAACTATGGTACTCATATTTTCTGTAGTAGTGTTTACACTCACCTTTGGAATGAAAGAGATATCTCATTCAATTGTCGTTAACTATGCTTCAGATACACTTATAAGATTTCTGTGTGTATCTGAGTATTAATCCACTGTCAAAGAGGACACATTCTAATTAATGCTTACAATGATTGAATCTATGTTTGTCAACGATAATATTTTCCAATTAGTGGATTTACAGTGAATCTATATTTCATAGCATTTAGGCAAACTATAAATTACAGTTGTTAAAAAGCGAATTAAATTGTTCATAATCCTTCTACAAAGGAGACATGTTTATATCAATTTGTATAATATTTGAATTCATTCCAATTAACGGTAGCATACTCTAACCGCAAACTTTAAAGTTAATTATATATTTCACAGCACATTTTACAGTAATGAGTCTCAATTGCGAAAAAGTTCATATTACCAAGGTAATATAATATTCTTTTGGTCGTGAGAAGAAAAAGTAACTGTAAGAAAAATGAAAAATGGAAAATATGAATAGGCAATATACAATATACAAACCAGAAGACAGAAGAAATAAATCATTTCTCCGTTACAGAAAATCATTTATACATTTTCCACTGTGAATCATTATTAAAAATGAACTATATATGTTGGGATAAATAGAAGTTAAATAAAACCTCTCTCTCCTTGAACAAAATAAACAGTGTTCCTTTCTGCAGTACAATTTGAAAGGTAAATAAAATTCCTTTAACAACATGAATACGTCGCATTGAGATATAACAAGTTTGTTATGCATTTCTCAGTGGAGGGTCCACTGAAAACGTTCCGGGAGTCGGAGTTACTTAAGCGCGACTACGTAACCGAGTCGAAATGGAAGTGCGAACGTAGAAATAATGCTGTTGCATAAGCGACGAATGGTTGAGCCCGCAACACCGAGTGAAGGGGCTCTCCTAAGGATTCTCGGAGAGAAACGCAATTAAAGTTAAACGCTACCCCGACTGCCACCACTCTGCTTCCTCTTTCAGTTTTCGCTATTTCCGTCTCTCTCTCTCTCTCCCTTCCTCTCTCCCTCTCTCTTTCTCTCTATCTATCTCACCTTCTCTGACCCTCTCTTCAGGCAGAGCCGGCAGTCTATAACCGAGGAGAGGTTTCCCTGGTTCCCCGTTGGGGTTGATACGAGGGTTAGAGCAAAAGCGAATTCTCGTTCAAAGGAGCATTAATTCACGAGGTTCTCGCTGGATGCGAGATCAAACACTTTCGTCAATTAGCTCACGGTTCTTGCAAGCGCATAATTGCTATGCCGGCCGACCGAGGGATATTGATGCCACTCCCTCCTCCCTTCCCGCGAAAATCCTATTTTCATTTCGAAAATTTTATCCCGGTTATTTCCTGCTAGAATACAGCTCTCGGTAACTGACCACATAAGCTGTCGTTTATTTGACTTTCCTAAGTAATGTAACGCGAGGGTAGGTTTAGAGCCTTTGTAATGTACTAGGAAATGGTATCAGCTACTTAAATTCTTTGGAAACTGAACTTTCATGTAATTTTCCATAGGAGAAACATGATCATTATCTAGATTAATATTAATTAGCAACCCACTTGGCGGATTAAAATCAATCGAAATTCGCGCAAAGAGTCTAAGTGCGCATGTAGATAACGGTACACTAAGATACCGAGATATTCGTCCCTTTCTCACTGTAGAGAAACGGAAATCTCGACGTTTAATTCACGTTTAATGTCTGCTACCGGCTGGCCTTCGTTTTTTTAATGTTCTGCCCCTTCTCACGCAGGGTGGTATAATTAACCCGGCGCTGAAAACGGCCTGCAGGGACCAGGCGCATTTTCGAAAGGACTCTTGCACACTGAAAATTCCTACTCGTCTGCACTTCTCCGTTCATACACTTTTTCCCTCTATTTTTCATCTCTCCCTCCCCCTTACTCCTTTACCTCCTGGACGAATGTACGAGCATAAAATTAAGTATGTGCCGCTTTCGGGAACAGTTAACTGCGCAGGCGGCCTCCTCTTTGTTTGTGCAGAATTTTTCGTTCAGCCACCGTAGCCGGATTTATTTTTCCCTCTCTTATCGCGATGGAGTAGTTAAAAGTGAAATTCTAAAGAAATATACATTTTCGGACATTTGAATATAATATTAGATATTTAATCAATTTAGATAATAATAAAGGAACTATGTAGATAATAATTAAGTACAATTGGAGCGGAATATCTTCATCAGATAATTGTTTGTAAATAAGATTTGAAATATATTACGGGTTCCGGAAAGTAATAAATTCTGGAGTAAAGAATTTGTTCGAATCGATATTTGAGAATTAGACTTTTTCAAAAAGGAAATTGTGGCTTTGAAGGATCATCGGTCTAAATGATTAGGGTCCGGTACCACCAATATAATATCTTTTTTATATTCTTTATATATTTATTTATAAAAAAGTAATAATATTCAACACTGTATTACTATATATACACAGTTCAAAAGAAACCTGCAACCAAATAATACAGCTAATAAGGAGGTGAACAAGTAAGGTTCTTCGCATCCAATCTTTTTCTAGCTATTTCTTTGGTTCCAAGAAACTTTCTGGCTTGGATCAGCCGCAACGAGATAGGTACTCAAGCTACCTCGTAAAAACAAGGACGTAGATTAGACGTTGAACGAAGAAAGAACATTGAAACGCTTTATCAGCGACCTAAAGTATCCATGGATAAGAATTTGCTCATTCTTGAGGAATTTCAAAATGTGTGTAATTAAAGTGCTTGTTAGTTGAAATACAATTTTCGCAACGACACGGAAACACTGTCACATTAAACCTTTAAATAAGCACCGAAAGAACACCACTACAAGTTTTCCTGTTTCTTAAAGAACTCCTTTCTTACGATACAGATAGAAATCTTTGTGCAATGTGATTCTAAGAATACCGAGGGCAAGTGAAATTTGAAATTATTGAAGTAGCTATCACTGAAAGTATTAAGACAGATAAAGAAGGTGCTTCCAATAACACAATATCCCAGCATCTTTGAAACAGTATGTAACGACAATTCCAAGAGATCAGACAAGTCACGCCGATCAAGATAGTCCATGGATTCTAACGACATTCCTTTATCGTGGATTTCTCTTGTTCCTTGAACGTAAAATGGTGCCAGAATCATAGAGAAGATAAGAAATATAATAGTACAGAGGTGGTCTGGCGCCAGGATCAATCGATGCGATTTTTTAAACAAAACTTTATCAGCAATTCGCCGTAAGCAGCGACGGAGTAAGTTCTTGGATAACATTCATTCCAGCTACAACCCTCTTCCATCGTGGTGGTGCTGATGCTGTTGTTGTCGTTGTTGCTCCCCAATAGAGATAGGAAGAGGACGATGTTGAACGATGCAACGGGGGGATGAGAATTGGAGGGAATCGGGGCCAGGGAACGAGGAATGACGAAGCCGAAAAGGGGTAGATGGGAGTAAGGAAGTTGAAAGGGGCGGAGAAAGAGAGACGCCCGATGGATGGAGATGGTACCATCTCGTCTCTCTCCTCTGTTTCTGTTTCGTGGAAGGAGCAACGGCTATCAAATATTTGCAGCGTCTCTAACCCACAATGCCCCGCTCGATAAACCTGAAAGTTTGTTTACGGCTCCTGGTTATTCCTTTTGTCGCCTTCTTCCGAGCCACCGCCGGATTCCTTCAGTCCTGTCATTTTAATTTAAAGCCTTCTCCAAAGGGAGAACTCTTTTGCCCTCAACTGAATTTACGGCAATTGAATGCGCTTGATCGAGAAGGAATGCCGCGTAGACACTCACATTTTTACTGAAAGAACGTCGAACTGATAATTTAAACCTCTATGGCCCAATTTGATTCCGGTTTAAAAAGAAATCATATAAGATAAATCTAATTAAATGCAATTCTAATGAAGGTACAATACGTGAAAGTAGTAACGAAATTATTACATGACGCACCGAAGAAGGGGACGATCGTTACGGGTACTTTTATAATTATTATTACAACGAAATAATCAAAGGATATGAAAAATACCGGCAGACAAATATGTGACTTCAAAGTTACATGGAGCTATAGAGGGTTAAGATAATAATTTGAATTATTTGTAAGTAATGCAACCGATGGAGTTTCTCAATCTTGGGTGATATGGGTTCAATATAACCCAAGAAGTTTTCTTCTTCTATAAAAAAAATTGTATTCTTACGTGCGGAAGTTAGACAGAAGTTACTTCCAACATGTAACACTCAAAAGTAATAAGACCAAGTACTTTGAGAAATATGATAACCAAGTTTTTACGGCTCTGCCGTCGTGGATTATATTGGTTGATCGTCATAAAATTATGTCGTGAAATCCTGACAGCGGGTACTTTCGTAAAAAAATCACGAATGTTCATCGACTTTCGTAACTTCTATTTTAGGTAATTACGATATATAATACATGGATTAACGATATATGTATGAAATTAATAAACAAATATATTACCAGGTCCAATATCTTTCAAGTTTATCTGTAATCACAAAGTTCTTTTGTTGAATGCAAAATTTATGTGAAATCGTAAATCGACGGAGATATTTCACTGATGGAAAGAGTTAAGACCGACAGAGGTGATTCTGTCGAAAGAAATCATTGTTCGTACGAAGTTGAAGGTGATGCAAGCTACTGAACAGAAGGACAGAGCAGGGCGCGAGAAATTTCCTTTAGTGATTTGCAACTTCTTTATTGTAGTTTCGTGAGATTCTTAGAAAACGGTACCGCCGGGGGTTTACGAGGACCCGGATGATTCAATGCGGCCTAGATGCTCTCTGGCGACTCTCCAAATCAATTCCGGTCCCCGTTGTCGTATACCTAACTTTGGACCTTCTAAGGGTTGTTTGTACTTAAGCAGGCCAGACAACGCGCGAGACGGGAAAACATTTCACTGGAAGGGGAACCAGCAGTTCCTCTCTCTCACTTGAAACAATAAACGCTACGTCCAATCGAGCGTGGAAGATAACGAGCGAGAGGAACGTTCGCTTACAGAAACAACTGAGAGGGTTGGTAAGAGTTATTTGTTAGATCCGCGAGACCCGGCAAACTTTCAGCGTGTCTCTGCTTCCTTTCAACGGAACTGGAAAAATTTCTAATAGATCTTAATAATGCACTTCGACGTCCCCTTTCTTTAGCGTCTCTGCAGGTTGAATACTAACAATTTGAAGAATTTCATGAAAATAAATATCGTACAGTGTTTGATTTTCCTGAGATCTTAGGAATTTCCTTTCTACTATTAAGATTTTTCGATGTGAAATCATTGCTAATAGATGTAGAGATAATATTATGTTATCATTAGTTTAATGGAAATGTTGAGATATGAACAATGGATAAATAAGTATAATACTTTGCACGTAGATTTTTCAAGAATATAAATTTCTGAGTACTGAATCCGAGTTCCACGACGCGTTACAAAAGTTTTAATAAAACTGATATTTCCACATTACCAGAGACCTCTTGTTAACGCCTGGCTGCTCTTCCACGACAGTGAATGCCATTCTCTTAATAACCCTTTTCTGCGAAGGAATTAGTTTGAACTCGTGCATACTCAAATGTAATTTATCATAGTGGAGTGTCAGACTGGCGATTAAATTGCAGAAAGTAGAAAGACTGTATCATAAAAACGTGGTAATAGAAGTAACATTACACACGAGGCTGACGTTTATTAAAGTTCATTTTTAATTCGTGATTCGTCAGCAAGTTTCACGGTGCGAGTCTCGGAAAAACCGCGGTAGTACCGTAGAAAAGAAATGGACGAAGATGCAAGAGAGATGAAAAATGTGAAATTACGAAATGCCTAAGTGCCAGACCGAATGACAAACGATTTAGGCAGAGACGCGGAATACGGTTTCCGGTTGCAGGATCACCGGCAACTCGCATTTACCACGCTCCGACTAACTTGGCTTCCACCTCATCAATCTTAGGCCACTTGGGTAGCACTGGCAATTACAATATCGGCTTGCTCAACGAGAGTTTGAGGTTGCGGCGGCCGAAAGGGGCGGTTCTTGGCACGCTAACCCGAGCCAAAGCTTTTGGCTGAGCCCGTCGGTGCCCCACCTGCCTAGAGAACATGTCCCACCTGTTGCGAGCGATCACTCACTTCAGCCGTGGATTTGTTTAAATCTTGATAACGTGGACCTCGTATCAGCTTAATTTCAATTCTCCTGAGTGCCAACCAGGAATAACCTGCCTTTTCAAATGGATTTTCAGCCGAATCAATTCCACTGATTCCCGTACTTAGTTGAACACTTGTTAACTGAGTTTAAGAAGATTGAATAAATATCAAATTAATCAGCAGTGTACAAACGTTATGTCTTTTTCAAGAAATTATGACAAATTACGAAGCAATGTGAAATATTACAAAATATCATGAATATTTTTTAGAAGATGAAGGAGTTGCGTTAAGGCGAATAGATGACATAAAGGATGATGATAAAAACAGAAATTGCTTTAAATCCAAACCGTAAGATCTCCGCTGAACTGTAAAAACAAATGGGTTAAAGGGTTAATTGTACGAAGGGCAATCTCGCCTCATTCATGTTTTACAGGGACGCTTATCCAGAGCTCCGAGGTGGAAGATGACCGTTGGAATTTATGGCGTCGTTAAAGCATCCCCTTTGGTCTCATAAGCTTTTGCCCTACTATGTCCATTTTTATGACTCCTACGTTAACATGCTCACCAGTACATGTACCCTTTTATCACGGTCTGTGAAACCATTTGCCAAACTTCGCAAATCTTTCACCGTTCTAATTAACAAGACTAATTTCTATTTTTGCCAGAGTACAATTGTTATCCATCCTACAGCTGAATATAATATGTATGATACAGTGCCGAACAATATACTCTTATGACATCCCATAAGTAATGTCATTTCTTATTTAGCATTTAGGTATAAACGTTTATATCATGTTTCATTGATATGATTACAGGAATTTCTCTTTTCCTGTTATAAAGAGTATTCTTTAGAGAGTATGTAGCGTGCGATCGACCTAATAGGATCGATATTTTTCATTTTAACAAAATTGCATTGAGAGTTAGAGTCCAAAAACGACATTACTTATGGAATTACCTAATACATAAGGAACAAGAGGCGCATTAAAATTCAGATTATTTGCATTAGATTCAATTAGCGAAGACAACTTATGATGCTTATGGAAACTGGACAGTGTACATAATCAATGTTGTATAAGTTGTATAAGTTGTTGTAGACTCCAATACACGAGGAGTATCTCGCGCCGGTAACAATGTACTTGAGTTTAGCCCGAGCAACTGCGCCGCGTCCGGCTTATGCCTTGGGTACCAATTAGTTACTGGCATTACTAACGGTTTCCTCCTAATTAACAAAGTTTCGTTTATCGACGATGAAACTCTAAGGAATAGATGAGGAGACTGTGAACGAATAGGTTTCTCGACACGATACCGTTCAGTTCTTCGTAATTAGTCGAATCGAAACTCAATTATAATCAGTCAATATTAAGGAATAATAGACTCAAAGAAGTACGACTCATGAAAGTGTAATTATAGTCGTTTGAAAAGAAAATACCTCGTAGCATGTATAATATTTTCTTATATAAAGTCTGTTTTAAATGAAAGGTAAAGTCAGTATTATACCAAGACTTATAACATGGGTTCTCTATGAGAGAATTCCGTATGAAATTTTACATTCTATGTATAAATGGCACGTAATTGCGCCCATTTAATATAGATTAATTGCAGTAAATTGGAGACATACTACCTTCATATTACACGGTATAGGTAATCAAATTTTAATAAAGTTCTTTAATAAAGGTTTCAATTTGGAAATAATTTAATCTGGCACGGTATGCCGTGCCACGGTTAAAGCTAAATGTAGGAAACGCTCTACTGAAACTTGTACCTTCATCAGGTACCTGTATCATTATCATTCATTTAACGGAATATCCCGCGCTTTGTCATCCTTCATATCAGCACGCGTATTAATCGAGTTATTTAACCAATAACGTATCGCGTTACTAATTGAAACATTAATAATCGTCGTTTCACGAGACGCTCCGACCATACAGGAAGAACAGGACATACGGACTTTAATTGAATTTCGTGAAATTCCTATTAGCCCTATTCCGCTTGAAGCATACTCCGATCAATCCAACGGACGAGTCAACGATAATTAAGTTTGGCGAAAAGTCTGCTTATACAGAAGCTTCCTACGTGTTCCAGGACATGTAGACTTTCATGGCACCGCGGTTACCTGGCTAGTCCTGATAATCAACTGCGATGTTAGTTTGACAAGTTTGACAAAACCCAACCTTCTAAGCACTAACGCGATTACAAACTTTATCGCTCATTTATCGTGTCATGGGTCTACCCAGTTTGCACAGCCAATGGGGATAGCCTACTGATCGTGCCTGATAATAATGTTCTCTACAAATCATGTTGCGGTTATCACTTCTCCTAATCATTCATTCGTCTGTGGCAGCCCCATCAGTTTCTAGATAAAATTATAATTAATAACTTCTCAAAGTGAATGGTTCATGAACATTGTTAAAAGATCCTTAACAAAATACAACAGATTTTTTTATATTTTATTAACATACCTAACTATAGCATTTACATTGCTTAATTAATTAATTTTAAAATTAATTCAAATGCTTAATTCTAAACTTTGATCTTTTTCACGTCCTTGCAGTAGTTTTCGTCAACGATACAGTCTGGCACGTGCCGACCCTGTACCACTTACAAAATAGTTCGTAGGGTGGGCAATTTATGACATCATATTTCGTGCTTTTCTGCTATACCGTTCAGTACTCTAATCGTGTAGATTCGTTGTTCTCTTCAATAACGGTGAACAAGCCTAAGGGTTAAGTAGAGGTTAAAAGAAAGAGACGCAAGATTGCTCCTTCCTTTTATCCAGCAATAAACCAATATCACGTTTAAAAGGGCAAATAAATTTATGGCCAATCCCGTCAACGTCCGCTCACGGATCCCTGTAGATCCCTTCGAAGACCGTAGGACCTTTCTGATGTCCGAGGGATGAACGAAGGTAACACAACGAATTGGAAGCCCACTGAGAAGGACACGTAGCATAAAGTCGTAAAAGTCGACTTACGACGGAGTCGTAACAATGGGAACTATAGCTTCTTCGTATATATTTTTTTCTTTTATAATTGGCTATCTTTATCAAGGGACAAAAGTTCCCTAGGATGAAGAGAGCACGAAGAATCTAAGACTCCCCGGGTGTACCTTGTTAATAACGTGAATTTGATTGAAAATATTCAGGCAACTTGATTAACCAATAAAAAAGGGTACAACGTGGACCCTCGAAACGACCGACGATAAATATGCTGGGTTTTGGCAGGGGTAACTCCGGACCCATCTTAATGACACAATAAAAGCGTTGTGGCTTAATTTCAACCTTAACACGACAGGGCCAGATGACGCTCGAGCATTTTGTTTTATTTACAACAAGCGGAGGTATGAGCTTATTCCACGTGCTTCTAATATAATATGCGATAAGATGAATTTTATACACTCATTGTAAGCTACGCAAACCGTGGCGTACTAATTTCAACTTAAGCTTAAAATATTACTGGGAATTATTCGATTTATGTTTGCATTATTTAATTATCGATTCATATTTTAATATCTTACCGTATATCTTAATAAGCAGATACATATTCGTGCTTTAGTCTTTCGGAATAATAAATGATGGCAAAAATAATTATTATCATATTCTAATCAATATTCCTACAACGGCCTGAATCTCATTAGTGTTACAACAATATGTCATCCAGGATTAAAACTCTCTAAGACAGTAAGTTATACTATCGATTGTGTGGTATAATAAATATTAAGGCATGTTTATTATTGCTTATGATATCACTTGGCATAATATATTGCCCAAGTATCTAACATGGTTAAAGTACTTAGATCATTTTTATTGTAACAAATATGATTTACTATATTTGATTGAATTCGTGTTTTTCTTAGTATACACCTATGTTAATTCTATAAAATTAGTTGAAAATATCCGCGGCTGATCGAAACAATTATATATCTTTTTTCGAAGTGTAATACCTTTAAGGGATTCCGAAAGAAATTATGTTAAACGCGAAAGGGAAACGTCGATATTATAAGGAACAATTCGTTTCGTTTGTAATCCGTTTCTCCTTTGCCCTGGCAAAATAAATCCATAACTTCTTTCACTCTCGTTCTATTGTTTTCCCCGTATTCGGTATAGCAACCCTCTGCATTCGATTCGTTTTCCTTTTTTTCGGAGACCTTCGGTTATTGGTAGCGTGCCGGTATCTCGGGAGAACCTGCAACCACTGTTGCTCTAGCGTGGTGATATACAACATAAAACCGCGAGAGAAATACTATCTTCATTGTCTAAATGGGTGCCGATAAAGCAGCCTGAGTTTACTGCAGACGAGATTGTATTTATCATCCAGCAATGTCAGCCAGCAACGGGCACGTTATATACCCTTACCACACAGTTATCTAAGATACGTGTGTCTATCTACGGAGAAAAATGGGTTATGTCTTTCTAGAGTGCTGAAACGAAACAAAAGAAAAGATTCGCGAAATACGTTAATAATATATTTCGTCGACAAGGATGATATCCAATAACAAAATTCATAGAGATAAAGAACCTCTTCATCCTTATGGAATATAGAAACAATTACTACGTTAATAGAAATATGAAGCACTCGGTTCATACCATCTATTTTTCAGCAGATATAATTCATAATTTGAAAATTATTTAGATAACAAATTTTCAACAGATATAATTCGTAATTTGAGAATAATTTAGATAACATTTTTCCTATGCTTCATTTTCATCAAAATACTTTGACTAAACTTTGTGAGTCGCAAATAATTTACGGTTAAACCCAGCTTGGAATTATTTCGCCACCAAAGGGAATGCTTAGTACGTGCACTTCCCCGGTATGAAGGAGAATACGTGTAAGCTTAGTAAAATATTTAGGTGTAAATCTTGGTAGGGTAAGTGTGGCTCCATTTTCTACCCTTTCGAGGGAAAGGGTGTGGTCACGTGCCGAGGAAAATGCCGGGCACGACTTTCCACGGGCGATCTAAGAAGAATCCTGCGCTCGAACGATCAACCACCTTCGGCTAAACCTTTCATTCCACGTACATGAAATAGATCTGCAAGCTCTATTAAATCGTGATTTGTCGGGGTAACTCGATTCCTGGCTGAGGGGTTTCCAAAACCACGTGGAGATTCACTTTCGCAAGTGTGCTGCGAATCAATTTATGCTTCGTATATTCTATGCACGCCACGGCTATGATGGCTAATGCAAGACCGGTAAAATTTACTTAATCAGGCAGCTTCGTTATAACACTATCAATGTGCCCAGCATGGGAGACCGACCAACAACCCGCGCCACTAATATTGACTTTAAATTAATGCTCTCTCGTCGGCGAACCTTAAAACTGTGGTCGGGTTATACAATTATGAATCCTATTCAAAACGATGGAAACTCGGTCAATGGAAAATTCTCTTCTTTTTGCTAAGTATTTTCTGTTGAATATGTGCTACTGATTTTCAAATTTAACGAATTCTGTGTTCGGAATGGATACTATGAATATAAGAAACAACTATTTTAAACTTGTTAATAAATATTAATATATCGCACAAGAATATTTTTGTAAAGCTGATCAATGTAATTAATAGAACGTCGGTGTCATAGTAAGATTCTATACAGGTAACATAACTGCCTATTAATCTGTCTGTTAGAATGATTAGAGGGCCAAAATACTTATTTCGTAATTATCTCATCGTTACACTTCGAATTAATAATATTTCATTCAGCACATTTATTTTTACAGTTTCACAGGAAATGAGACTATTATCTATTTACAAAGAATTTCGAGTGATCGATAACATTTGGGAAAACTAGTGGTTGCCGCGTGCATTATTACACGATGTCGCCGTCTTAATAGAACGACGATAAAATTAATATCTCCTCACTCGTCCTCGGTGACATTTCTATCGTCAAACACGTAGAACCCACATTGTTCTATACTGACATAGTACCAAGTCGTAAGATCAGAGAGTAAGAGAGTGTGCGGGCATAATACGGTCTCTTCATCATTCTTTTAACGTATTCCGCACTCGTCGCGACGTACAGGCCATGAGGGGATGGTACGCTCGTGTCGCCAAGGGTTTCAGGGAAACTCCGAGGGCACGAAGCAAAAGCAATACTATCGTGACTCCCGTACGATGTTCCTACTGGGTGCTTCTTCACCACTACACATATGTGATGGATACACGTGCGCAAACTACATCTAATACGTATACGCACATTTGCCCGTAGTTTCGGTCTGTCTCTGTTAGTCCTTACTCTTACTCTGCCCTCTTCTCATCTTCAACCGTCTGCAGGTCCTCTCTATCCGTCATATCCCTCTCTCGTACTGCCCCTTTCCCTTTCACACACAGAGAAACCTCCAGCCAGACCAAAGAGACGGAGTCACGTCTCCAGACCGGAGTTGCTCTAATTAAATTACTTAAGCGTACGTGTATCTAGGGATGGTTTCGGCCTGGGATGCTTCTACGTACAGCTGCATGCCACAAAAGTGCTGGAGGTCGTCTTGCCACCGGAGTGTTTCACTTGGCTTTACAAGCCGACCTATCAATCTTTACTATCTACCTTGCTTTTTCGTTAGCTTACCTCCTTCACTTCTCTTTATTATTCTTCAAGTATCAATCTCGGAACCTAATGTTTATGCGTTCCTAAGATCTGTAGGTGTTCCGCACTTCGCATATAAATATAAGCCGCCAAAACAAACACATCATCGCTCGCACACGGACCTGCGGTCGTAACGCATTCGTTCTTACTCTCCCACACTCGCCTCTATGTCGCTTAACCGTCGTCTGTTTACAATTAGACGACGCTCACCTTCACCGCCGATGAGCAACACCCGACCTGCTTGGAAAAAACGCGTGCCGTTTAAAGATCTTTTCAAATGGCTCGGCTTTCTAGATTACAAGAATTAAAGATTCTGATTTGAAGTTTAATGATATACTTGTTGAAAGAATTCTTAAGAAAGTAGGATTTTTAGCTAGTTATGCAATAGTTTATAATAACGAACGCATAATTCGCATTATGTATCGTATTATTTTTATTACGACCGATATTCTGCAAGTGAAATTAAAATTCCCTGAACGATCTCCAGGGAGACAGTAAGGATTTGCCTGTGACACGTGTCCTAGGTACGAAACCATTATGTTTGACGTCAGTTTAAACGCGGAGAAGAGCGATATCTCCTTGGAATATATATGAAAGACCGCGAGCCGGGGATTTACGATGTGGACATTAAATCTTTCTGTTATATCCTGCATGCGTCGTTTCCTCAGCTCGTTTGTACTTACAATAAATTAGGGCAAGGAATTATCGACGTTATTTCAATAAAGTTCTATCAAATATAAATGAACTTTCATATCTTACTAGATAAAACGTTCACTGTATTTTCCGAAGGTGTTGCTTTAAAATAAATAGAAATATCATTATCATTTGGTAACAAGAATCTTTCTAGTGCTATACGAGTTAAGGAAAGTTCAACATTTCTCTTCTACTTTGAACAGCTCCAACATCTATAAGGGATTCTTTAGAATAAAAAAGGAAGTTAATATCCCTGAGACTAAGGGATATTAACCCTTAGGTTAATAAGGCTGGTGGATTATAACATTTGGGAAAGCTATATGTTAACGTAGACTGTCCTTTCCCGGTATATGTCTTTCTCGCTTCATTTATGGAAGGTCGTCGCCATGATGGCGAGAGCCTGAAGGTTACCCAGTCTTGGCCACTTCACTCTGTCCCATATTCCTTCCTTCTTCTCCTTTTGCGGCATCGTCAGAGAGATCTATCAGCCTCCATTAGTGGGATGGTAAACACTAAGGTCACAAACGTTATGAACGTATCATGAGGTAGGCATTGTTCAACTATCTCCGGAGCGAATTCGAGAGAGTAGTTGCGAAACTAGTCCATCGAATCGAGTCAACGTGATTACCAGAAAAGCTCTGTTACTAGAAACGATCAAGATTAATCCTAGCTTCTAACAAAGTATTTAATATCGTAACAATCCGCCTCAAAATTCACAAAATGACGAATTTAATATTCATTACCTTGACGTTATCACCGTTCGGAATATTTTTCCAGTACGTTTAATGAGACGTTTAATTTCTATGACATTAGTTTTTTATGGAGTGGAAACATTAAGTTTCCTCGTGGGTCTATCGAGTATGTATGCAGATGTCGGCCGTAGACAAGAAATTTCGATTTCAATTTGCACAATACGTGCCTTGATTTCCTTCTTACGTAAACACGTTTCTCCGACCGTTACCACGTTAAACATACACTGGCAAACCGTACATTGCTCTCGTTCAATGTCCCAGACATATCCCCGATAACGGGGAAAACACTTAGCATTTGTTATCCAGGGTAATGGCGGCTCGCACGAGACATTTGGTAAAACGCGACTCGGTCTCCATGAAAGGGGGCCAACTTCGTCTGCTGTCGACGTAGAAGCATTTTGTGAGCGCATTTTCCTCATAAATTTTGTCACCGACCACCTACGACGTACCATGTGATGTATGTAAATGTCGCTATTCAAGACACGTTTCAACGTTTGAACCTTCAGTTGGAGATTTCCCAGCAATCGTGTATACAGTATTATTCTTGCCAAATGAAGTTCCTACTGGTATATGTACCATTTTAAATGCTCTACGTGATATGACTGCGTATAGTGAAACTTGTATGTTCATGTTTAATATTTTACCACAGCCACGAAGATTAGAAAAAAAAGAATATTGTGCTGGGAATTCAAAAGGCAGGCGAACGAAGTAATGATTACTTGGAAAAATGAGCGCAACATGTTATCACAGAATGTGTTTTAATTGTGATATAGGTGTAGTAGATCTATGAGTTACAGCAGAGCAACGATGCATTATCGAATTTTTCCTGAGATGCAACATGCTGTAGAAAGCTTAGATAATTTTCGTGAAAAGTGGCCATTAACTTTATGACTGAGAAATTCGTCCGAGCAACATCATAATGTCTCGCGACTTAAAAGGAAGAGCTGTTGCGAGCAGAATGCAGGCGTGTAGCTCTGCCGCGAACGTGCAGCCAATTACCGGTACCCCGGGCATGAAATAACTACATTATCTTCGTGGAAGCGGCTGCTACAACCCTCTACAACTCACCCCCATCGAACTACACGGACCTACGGTCTATCTACTATCTCGACAAGTCGTCCATTTCGTTACCTAATTCCAAATTCTTTTCGATTTCTCATTCCCTCCTCGCGACACTAACTCTAGACTGGGTTGAAATTATGTTTGAAATTTCGATAAAGCGGGATTCGGTTTGAGCCGGCATTAGATTGAATTTGTCGAATTATAGTCTTCGAGGATGGAAAGAAACTTTTGGGTCAGGAGAGTGGGGAACGGTTTGCCCAGGGATTCGAGATGACCTACGTTTACCGTGTAGTCTGGCTTCTCGCACAGATCTTCTTTCAATCCTTTACTTCCCTTCTTCGTTCCTTGTTTGTCCTCTTTGTCCTCTAGATACCTTCGAACCGAATGGAGTTTGCTTCTCTGAGGTATTTCGAGTCATACTATGTACTAGACCCGAATCCTGTTCTCGCCACGATTTCCATACTGGCCGTAGCTAACCAAGTTCGTATGAAATGACGGAGTTAAAGACGAAACCCAGCCGAGAAGGACCACTGCTCATGCCTGTCTGAGTACCGAAGTTTGTGGAACATTACCGAATGACAGGGATGATAACTTCGTGCATAAACTCCTCTCAGACTGGTTGAATAAACGTATAAAGGAAGATCACTGACCACTTGGAACAGAACATCAACGATAGGGAAATTTCAAAGGGTTCAGAAATTCGTCCTATTAGGAACGGCTTCTGATAAATCCAATATATCGGAAGACCTGACATGAACTAAGGTAATTATTCAACATAACATTTCTAGAACACTTGGAAGATTGTTTTCTGATTATCGTTCTGAAGATGGGTCCCGTGGACCATTAGCTTTAGAATCGAATGACAAGCGGCACTTCACGATACGGGTATGCTTATCGTTATCATCGCGAAAGGGACAGAGTAGATAATGCTGTAGAGTAAAAAAAGGGGGCGGGAAGAAAAGAAAAGGGAAGAGCGAAACGCATTCCACGCTCGTAAACGATGTCAAATAACTTTCAAGGGAGCGAAGGAACGGACGGATGGTTCGGAGCAGAGGAAAGTAAATAAAAGGCTATTCCGATTGGGCGATCAATTACATCGAGCCTGCATTATTCATGGGGGGTTGGGTGCAGGCCGCAGAAAGCTCTGCCTCCGTTCCCCTCATCGTGGAATCAAACCGTATCCGACCAAGAGAGAGATCGAGAGACAGACTCAAAGAGCGAGAGAATCTGTATTTGCATCGGCAATCACTGCGGAGCCACGGCTATCACTCCAGGGTTCCTACTCCCGAGCAGATGCACGTTTATTCCGAATAATTTGAAAAATTAACCGACGAACCATCAAATCGACGGGCGAGTCGACGCACTATCGAATCAGGAATCGGGCATATTGCCGCGCAGTTTGTGAAATCGCACCGGGGGAGATCCCACGGTGCTTTCGAAACTTTCGAGGGAAATTCAATGCTTTCTGAGCCATAAACTACTTCGGATGCTATATTCTTATAGGACTTCATATCACTTTACCTTCATTTCTCATTGTTATTCCGATACAATCAATACTGAGAGTTGATGCTTATCTTAAATTGTTAGTAGAAATTTGGTACAGTTAATTCTGAAATAATGCTAGGTGAATAATGCTAGGTGATTTGATTGCTGGGATTATCACAGAGTTGATTTTAATTAGCCAGTTGCAATAATGGCCATTCACTTTTATTAAGTGTAACAATTCAATTGGGATTACGATTAGTACGGATTTGGTGGTAGGTAATGATACGTTGTAAAAATACGAAGGCTTTAATCCGCTAAACCGTGCCGGTATATATAATACATAGTTACGACGTCTTCAATATTATTCATGCCAGTTATTGAGCTTGGCTGTATTCTCCTTTCTTCGCTCCGTAGTTCCTCCGGATATTGTTCGTCGTCAATATTGGAATTCCGCGCTATATCTTCGCGCCATCGTTCCACTTTATATAACATTCAACTAAGGAAATTATCACAGTTCAGTCGTCGCTTTGAAAGATCCTTTCAAGCTTTCACAGACATTCTGTATAAATTCTGTGTAACAAGATTCCGGTTTATAAAAGTATTAGATTAGGATATTCAAATAGCCATTGACTTAAATCCAGTCTGATATCCGATATAAAATGAATAAATCACAGAGAAATAAATTATCAAGAATTGGTAATGTATAATTCAAACTATTGGTAGAATAATAATTTTAATAAAATAATAGTGGTGGTTATATACCACTGTTTATTATGTACGATATTTTTCATGTTCTACATAATAATTCCCCTGAAAATTCGAAAGGATATATCATTTCAAATTTTTCCTTCTCATAAATGTAAATTGTGGTAGACACGAGGGAGGAAGAAGATTCTGTGGCAACAAAATTATTATACCGCTACGAGGGACGATGTGAAATTGAAGTCGAAATAACGCAGAAATCTGTATGCAGGAGTCCATGTGGGGGCTGAACGTCATCTTCAAGCTCGGATGCGTCTCTGATACGGTCCGATGAATTGGTAGCATTCGACTGCCAGAGAAGCGAATCCAGCTTCAGTACGTCATACGGTAATCAAAGTGGACTCGACCTCTTCCTCTGGCGTGACGGATATATAAGTATATCAAAGCGGTGGTTTGGTCACCGTTTCAACCGGCTCTCGTATTCCCTCTTTCGCTCTCTTCTCTTCTTTTCTCTTCATCTTTTCACCCCTTCTCTCTTCCCCAGGCTCTTTCACCGCCCTCGCCTCTTTACCCCCGCGTTATTACGTTTCTCCACATCTTTGAGGGTGCCGTCGAGCAGAAATTATGAGTCCCCGTGTACTATGGGCTCGCTCGACTACTTTCTGCTCGAATTAAGCACGGGCAAAGGATCGGCCGAGCGGTCGAACACAAATGCAAAAGCGAGGTTGAACGTTCCTGGTGCTCGAGGGCTCCCTAGTTGACCCTGGTCTTCTAAAAGACCGACGCGGAACTTCCGAGGTTATATTTCCGTGGCAGATTGCTTCGGCACCGTATATTCCAGATGTACTTTGCTATTTCCATGTCGCTGACCTCTGCTCACTCTTCGGGTATATGTTTTAATATAATATTTTATGCGAATTTCATGTATGCTAATATCTAAGTTGTGAGGAACGGCTATGGAATTCTGATGACGTAGAACAATTACAAGAATCACACTCACTTGTATGAATAAGGTAGTATACCCACATCGAGAATGAAAGGAGTTTTATAATATCTAATATAATTAAAATCAAAATATCTGTATATAAAATCTTCAAAATGTGGCATCCGTATATGGACACAGAATTTTAAGATGATGTATTTTCCTCGAGTCTGGCAAAATGCCTGTTCAGCAGTACGTCGGCCGCGTAAATAAATTTCCGAAACACATATCCGGCGGACTGGCTCGTTTACATCGTTACCGCGTCCACAGGCTATCCACAGGACTTAGAAAGGACTCGATTCCGAGAGACATGCTTTGCGGGAGCGTCGCCAATGCGCCGAGGCGCGGCAAGATTAGTTTAGTTGGAAACATGGCTGGGTGAGCATGGCAAACACGCGCAACTGACACTGAAGGGATGGCCTCACCGTGAAGGCGATTCCTACATTCACGAACACATAGACATCCGTCTACGTATATATATATGTACGTATCTACTTATACTGATATATCTACGCGTATAGGTAGGCATATACCTATATAGGACGAAGGATTGTGAGAGGGTCGAATATCTCGACCGTGGAGACCGACGTGGACAAACAGACGTGCCGATGTCCGCGGGGACATGGAAAACACGACGGCGTCAGGGTACGCGACGCCGTGAAACGAGAAATCCGCGTATACCCTCAGGCCAGGTTTTCGACTGTCCAGCCCCTGGCCTTCGTACAGCACCGAATCATGATGGAAATCGATCTCACAAATTTATATACCTGCATATATATGTATGTATATTATATACACGTATTTCATGACGGCCCATATGATGTATCCGATATTTTCAAGTAGAAAAGAGAGTATAGTATTCCTGGCATGAGAATCAGTCAATCCCATTTGAACAGAAAAGGTGAATGTACTGTGAGTCCACATCCAGTACGCATTAGTACATATTGTATCCGGATATTGCATTAAAATTGATTTCCTAACAATCGAGTTCGAATCTTGACTTACAAATTTTCTAGATAAGATGCCATTCAAAAAGTATCAGCCGAATTAAACTTCCGTGTACGAATCGAAAGATCCCCGTCCATCTTCGTCGAGTAGATGGAACCGAGACCTAAATAATGCAGTCGGATCACGAAGGATTCCGTTCATTCTCCCCAATACAGTGAACCCTTTAAACCCAGTCATTGCTTCCAAGTAACATCGTAAATAATTTACTCTCGTCACGGCGAAGGACACTCGATTAGAGAGAATCGTAAATCGTTAACGTCTGTTTAATACTCACCGAAAATCTAGTGCTTATTCCGTAGTCCGACTAGGTGTGGTACATAGAGCCGTCATTAGAGAGGTAGCCGGAAAAGAGGATGGTTTGCGGCCAGGACTTTATGATCGACCGGTGTTATCGTTAGTATTATTATTATCATCATTATTATCAACACAGGATGTGTTTCTCGTCCCACCCATCGAAAAGCTCAATAGCACGAGAGTTATCCGCGGACGGAACACAGTGATAA
This sequence comes from Nysson spinosus, assembly GCA_910591585.2. NCBI lineage: Eukaryota > Metazoa > Arthropoda > Insecta > Hymenoptera > Crabronidae > Nysson > Nysson spinosus. Next base: position 2,063,019 of record OU342834.1, read on the forward strand.
ACGGCAAGCAAGAGTCGTTTGTATCGTTCCTTTCGAACGGTTTCATGTGTTACGTGTCCAACCATTTCTAGGTGGATTTTACTTTTACGTCGTGCAATAAGTGCAGTGTTCACGGCAGTGCAACGTATCAGAGGGTCTTCGCGCACCCTTATGTGCTCCTCTTTTTCTATGTCTGTTCCTCATCCGATTCTTCCCCTTGGAGATTCTTGCACGACCGCTTCGCTTTATAAACGTACGTTTATACGAGGACTTGAATTGCTGGACAGCGTTTCGCTTGATTACTGGCGCATCCATTTCGTCGCGGCAGTCGTAACAGGCCTGCGAGCTCGGTTCAAGGTGTACTGAATCTGTTAATTCCGTGATAGCATAAATTGCTTCATTTGGTGCTTGGACGAGCAATATCCGCAGACATTTGCGTAGTCCATTAGGATCGGAATGGAAACTGGATTCTTGAAGATATACCTGGTTTTATTCGGACTATTGATTCAGCAGGGACTCATATATTTACATCGCTCGTAGAAGAGGTTTGTTCTCTTAGGACTGCATATTCAAATTTATTCAACTGTACGTTATAGAGGAAACCGCGAAGTATTTGTGGAATCACCGAAATGTGCATTCATCCGGATCACGAGCTTGTAACTGTGTTACGCATTAATGGTCACTGTGATCATTACGTACAATAATTCCATAGTCATTTCCCATCAATAATACTCCGATGAAATCCGTATTTAGTTTCTCTAATTTGGTTACCGCTTCCACTTAATGATATTATTTCGCATTATAATTATGTGCACGGGTATCGCGTGTACTCAATATTCCTTTGGCGTGCTGTAAAACGTTGGAAAATATGCCGGCAAATTCGCATAATAATGATAACGGCACACTCGCGAATGTTATGAAATAAGTTTGTGAGTGTAAAGATATATCAAAACTGTTTATTCAGAAATTCCGTGCATTGCAACGAAATTGAGAAATTCGGTTGTACTTTACACAATTTCTCATCTCGTCCTGGAAAAAGGCCAGCGGCATCGCACGAAATGCCAGACCCGAAACGCCCACCGAGTTCTCTTGAACCTGTGTAACGAGTACGAGCAGGGCGTATCCTCTCTTTCAGAAAATATGTTCGCCGTGGGCTACTAGTTTTAATTAAATCCGCGCTTTCTACCGCCAAGTATGCCAGTCGTATAACCAAGACGATTAGCCGACATTTCTAACGTCTCAGCATTCGCGTGATGCGTCGCGGCCTGCGAAACGTTTTAAAATATCTGGCTACCAACTAAATTCATCTAAATCTTTGTCATGGCTTCCTTACTTATATCCAGGTACACCTATTAAAACCAAACGTAAAGACCAAGTAGAAAAAAGATATTTTTGAGGTTGTTTTAGTTTTCAGTATTTTACGCGGAGCGTTCGCCACCACTCTTTTCGGAAGCAAAATGATTCATCGTTCTTTCATGAACGTATCTCTTTCATCGAATATTCAGAGTAGCGATAAATTGCGCAACAGCAGGTTGCTTATTTGGCGTGAAACTGATGCAAAAGCCCGTAGTCATCCGCCATCATGGTCGAGCGGCTATCGTGCGGCCTCAGAGTATCTTGGGGGCAGGTTTACGCCGCGTCGTCTGCACACTCGCTTTGGCTATAGTTTAAGATGGGTCGAAGGTCTCCCGGGCAAAGCCTCTGAATAGAGTTACCTAACGGTGCGCAGGGGTGCAACAAGGTATGTTACCTGGTGTACGTAGCTATTGGTGTATACACCCTCTACAAGCCATACGAAATCTTAGATATGGACCAATAGCGGACTTTGGTCTAGTAGTAGTAAGCTTGTGTAATGTTTGCCGGATGAGCGGCTTTCACCGGCATCTGTTTACCGGACGAACGACTTCTTACTTGCCGATAACTCTCTCTCTCTTTCTCTCTCTCTTTCCCCCATCGCTTATACTTCTTTTTACTGTTTTTCAACTTTTCCACATTTCTCGTCCTGCTAAGCTCCTCTATTTTGTTCTTTATGTGCTTATATGCTAAACCGACACTACCATGACTCGTCTTGTATATGAAGATAAAATGGCATTGAATATAACTTTTGTATCCTCACATTATTAACAACTTTCTTTAATCCTTATGATTGAATTCGCGACAACGTGGGTCGTTATCAAGCCCAAAGTGACTGGCGCGATAAGACAAAAAAGGATCTGGCCATGTGTTCTTTTTTTAAATATAATGTAACGGATCTTTATAAATTGAACTTCGGAAACTAAAAAAGGCACGAGAATAAAGACTGAAAAAATGTCTGTATCATTTTTCAAGCGCATCCGTAACAACTGAACCAAGAGTTCGACTCGTGCTTCACATGTTTCGCCTCAAGTCCGTAGCACAAGACACACACGTTATTATAATGCAAGGAGTTAATAGTACTCATTTAGCTAGCTTATGTTCAGTTAAATAAGAAGTCCAGTTATTTTTAAATTATTTTGGGGGGAAATCCAGTATTATATACCTGAATGTATTAAGTATGCCATAAAGTGATCAATTCGGGAATTGAGTATTATTTCGTATCGAAATTTGGGAATTTGAAGTTTTCAAAAAGGAAATTATTGGAAAATCGTCGGTCAAGTATCATAGATAACGATGGGGATTATCTAATAGAATAATGTTTAATATGAAAAAATAAATGGAATTTCCTATTGTTCTTGAAAAACAATTGATTACTTTCCTGTACCCCTAATATTACCGCTTTGCATGGTGAAATATACAAAGTCTCAACGTTCTTTTGGTTAACGTTTCAAAAAAACCACAAGCACAGTCCCTAAAATTTCAAGCTCGTTCGAAAGCCGACAGCACCGTAGGTACGTTCAAACGAGGAGCAAAGAAATAGCGTGAGATGTAAAGGGGGGAATGGTGCATAATCGACGGCACGTTCGCCTTAAAAATTACTGGCGATATTTCAAACGCGGTAATACGCAGAGTTTAACTACACCCACCAAATAACAAGAGCAAGACGAATGAAGTACTTTGCCTTACATAATTCATTCCTGAGTTTCTACATACACCGTGGAACTCTCGTATTTTCTATGCTCAGCCAGACCGCGTAATCGTACGCGCTGAATGTTAAATGTCCACCTTACTTGTACAATTTCAGTTTCGGTCACATGGAATCTTTCTTTCATATATCTGTCCTCACAAATATTTAGTTGCAGTATAAATTTTAATCAATTAATTCGTGTATAGATTCATAATAATGAACCTACTTCTTCGGCTGCGAGAGGTTTAAGTAGTATAGGTAAACCATAAGTGCGCCGTATCATAAGTACATCAATGTATTGCACATTGTATGTACACAATGTATTATATCTATAATAGTATAGGTGCGGAATAGTAAATCATAAGTAGAGAATTCAATTTGGTAATTGTGTGAAACTGTTGGAAATAAATGTAATAATAATATATCCACATTTTCCAGATAGACTCAAGCAAACGCATCTATTTTATTTTAAACAAAGTTCTCTTAATTAACCAGTTCTCGAAAGAGAAATATTAATCATAATTGAATTTTTTATTATTTGTGGCAGAAAAGGTAAACTGAATTATGGATTAGTGAATAAAGTTCACTCCAATATACTAACACCGTATAAAGGATGCGATATAGAATGTTATCTTCATTCTTTCTTCTCTCGAAGATGATAAAAAATAAATCAATCTATGGTAATTCTGAGATAGACAAAAAACAGAAACGTCGCTTAAAGCATCGAATCCGTGAAAATAATTCGAGTGTGTACTTCTTCTGTAATGGCAAGGGCTACGAAGGGGTAAGTAATGGCTTCTGTCGAAGCTGTTTAAGCGGGTCAGCTTCGTGGCCAAGATTGAAGCTGGCTCACCCTCCGATGGATACAAACTATTGCATCGCATCGTCCGCCTCGGGATGTCCGATCGAGTTATCGTCTGCTATCCCCTCCGAGCCACCTTCATCTAGGAACACGAACGTACCCCCAGGCTACGAACAACCCCTCGTAGACGACTATTTGCTTTCAACCTCGTTCCCATCCCAACCCCTAGTTCTTCTTAAAGTAACTACCCATCCGGTATCGGAATAATTCGCGTTTATTTGTTACGCGTTTGCGATAAGCGCCCTTAGTTCTCAGAACGAAATGCTCTCGAATACAATAAAGCACCGGAAGATGTTCCTATAGCAACGGAATATAATTTTATTCTTTTTTTTTAGCCGATGTATCGATGTATTGTAAAGTTACTATGTTTGTTGGAATCAGATCAAGTAGAGGGTCATGTTGACTAGGAAAATGATAAATTGTCTATGAGATCATTTATTAAGTCCTTACAAAATTTTGAAGAGTATGGGTTTTATAATTTCATTTGCTGATCGTTTCTTTTGCGAAGCTCTACTTAATAAGCAGACTTATATTGTGGTCCTTAAGATATTAAAATAATGGTATGAATGTGTAAGATAATGAAAGCACTGAAATAATCGAAGTATTGTGATAATGTTGCAAGCTTCTAAGATTTCAAAACAGAGTGACGAAAGAAATTATTAACACATTCGCACCGGATGAACATGCGAGTCTTTGGGATTCTTGACTAAAACCAGGGTAACTCAAAAGTGAGTATTTAGATACGTTACACTTCGGTCTCAAAACATTTCAGTACGTTTGGATTAAGTTATATGTTGGTTCTTATAGTAATTTTTTATCATAATAACTTTGTTTAAATTAAAAATGTCACGACGTGAATGTGTTAATAGAATAACCAAGTTAATGCGCGATATTTAACTACGTAAAAATTTCAGGAAATATAACTCCCTGTTACTCACAATTTCCAGGTATTGCAAAAAGAGGCAGCTTTGAGATAAATGACTCACCTGAAACAAAAGAAAGGCATAGACGTGATTATCAAACGTCTTTACAAACAACGTAGCTCACAAAATAAGATATATAGTAATTAGATAATATTCAATTTCGAAACGTTAAAGAATATCGTGAATGTTTTTATGAACATTAATTACTGAGGTTCTGATATATAGTACAACTGTAGTAGTCGTAAGACCGATAGTTCGGTATATAAAACTTCACATCTTTCATAATTTGAGGGTTTCGTAGATGACATTCATACACAATGTACTGTGCTGTACATTGTGTCATAATATTGTAAAAATTTTATTTTCAGTAATACAAATTATAAACATATTTAATATTGTTTGAGATCATGTCGAGAAAACAGCGGACAACTACTTAAGACCGAGTCAAAATTAATGAAAGTGTTCAACGTATGCTTAAACTTTGTAACAAAAAATAGGTGGTTTAAAGATTTTAATGCGCTGAAAACGAATCCGCCAACCGTTTTTCTCCATCACCGTCAGTTTTTGATAAAATCAATTTTGAAAGAAAGTGTCTTCTCTGTATTTCAACAAGATTTGTGACGTAAGTATAAAAGTGAAACACTTTCTGTTTCTTGCAAAAAATTCTGTAGACTTTTTCCAATAAACCGACATGCAGTAGTTTTGCACTTTCATATTCGAAATATGTTTAAACATTAATTAAGTTCGGCGCGACACGCTTAGCAATCGCATTTTTAGAAAATTCCTTGTCATTCGAACAAGATTTGTGACGTAAATATAAACGGTCGACTGCCTTGATTTGTTGCAAAAGATTCTGTGAATTTTTGCGAATAAAATGATGCAAGTTATATTTGCAATATCAGCTTCCAAATATATTTAAACATTAGTTAAATTTGGCGAGACACTATTAAGGGCCAATTTCATGGACAAAAAAGTGCCGTCCGCCTGTACGCCGTAGAGTAATTGGAATCCCCTCAGAAGCCTAATTTTTACGAAAATTTGGAAAGAGTCTCTAAAAAGGAGTGTGCGAAGTGCGTCTCGCCCAGTTTAACTAATGTTTAAACATATTTGGAATGTGAAAGTGCAAAACTGGTGCATTTAATTTTATTGGAAAAAGTCCACAGAATTTTTTTCAATGAACAGAAACAGTCTAACTTTTATACTTATGTCATAAATCTTGTTCAAATACAGAGAAGACACTTTTCCTCAAAATTGATTTTATCAAAAAGTGATAGTGATCGAGAAAAACTGTTGGCGGATTCGTTTTCAGCGCATCAAAATCTATAAGAATCACCAATTTGTTGTTAAAGAATTTAAGCATACGTCGAACAGTTTAATTAATTTTGACTAAGTCTTAAGTAGTTGTCCGCGGTTTTCTTGACATAATCTCAACAAATGTCAGAAATGTTTGTAATGTGTTGTTAAAAATAAAATTTTTTGAATATTATAATACAATATACGGTAGAGTACAGTGTGTATGAATGTCATCTACGAAACCCTCAAATTATGGAAGATGTGAGCGTTTATAAACTGAACTATCAATCGGTCTTAAGTAGCTGGCAGCCGCTGTGTACACTGTACAATGTATACAGTAGAATCCGCATTTATGCGCTTTAACATTGGGGAAGTAGAGAAAGCCAACGCGAATTAATGCTCGTCGAACGTATTGGTCGGTAGAACGGTTCGGACAAGATCAATCTATAGATTAAATTTTCATTTTCAGTTACGCCTGTGCCTTTACGCGGTAATGGCGTAAATTCGTTCGTTCGACTGCGCCGCTTGGGTTCATTAAAGCAGGCCGGCTCTCATTTAATCCTCGGGAACCAACCGAAATCATGTTCGATAAACATTACGGCAACACAAGCAATTTTCTTCGGATACTAAGTTAAGAACATGATAGGGCTGCTGAACTCGGAGTATTTCGCTTTACAAACAACACCGCCCTCCAATCCTTGAAAATTGCTCGCCCAATCGGTGAACGATTATGGTGCTCATTATGCGGAAATACGAAAACTCAAAGCCGAAAACTCTGCCCGATAGCACGAATTTGATAGCATTCCTCCACGGTGTTCTTAATCTTTGTAGTTTTTGTGCAGTCTTTATTTAAGATCAACTCTGCGATGGTTATGCAGAATAAGTTTATTAGTTTACCGCACTAGTGTAACGAAAAAGGATGAATAAAATAACAGATTATATTTACTTGCAAAAGGGATCATTAATGATATATTGTATCAAGTATATCAACCATTCCAAGATGTCGAATAAAGCAGGACTTTTTCTAAGACGTTTCGTGATACCGATTAACGAATTACATCTGTTCGTTTTCTTCAATAATTAAAGAATGAATCTTATAGTATAAGTCTTATTGTTCATTTTGTTAATTTATTTTGTGTGACAAGTAGTAGAATTGAATTTTGAATTAATTACTCGTGTCGCCGTTGGACCGCCGACGGAGTACGAAGGGTGAAAAGGATAAAGCACAAAAATGTTGGTGACTTTAATGCCCGACACACTACGAAGTCTGCGAATTACGTCTTGCAGATTTATTAAAACAGTAGAGCGTAAGAAACTCGTCTATGTGGATGTGGGTGTATCAGTAAGCCCTGTGTGTAGAAGTTCAGAGTGGAAGCAACCCGAGAAATGGAGGAATGAGAAAAGAGAGTAAGTCTGTACCTGACGTTAGTGAGCATGGGGCATTTTCTTGGTCAAGCTTGTCCAACCACAGTGGATTAGTTCTCGTTTTCTAACTCCAGGCGATGCACCCGGCCAATTAAAGCACCGTTAACCTTTCTCTGGTCCGACGTACTAGGCACCGGCTTGATTCCCTTATCCTCAGAAATGGACCACCAAGCGTTCCGTAGAAGTACGGTGCACGAGAAAAAGAATGTGGCTGGCCTTTGAGAATGTCGAACCGAATGGTTTACCCTACCCAACCTTTTTTGCCCCTTTACGTGTTCCATTTTCCTCGTACGAGGACTGATCTAATATTTATTCTTGGTTAGACAATGGCGAACACAAACTGCCAATTCTCCACCGAACCAAGATTCCGACCGGTCTACCATCTTTTCTTATACACGAAAAAGGTATCGACTCGAGTAGGAAAGAAATTACAACAAGCTTGGTTCAGTGAACTATTTTCGGAGGAAAATTATTTTTGAATTGCGCACTCTATTTTATTTTAACTTAAATACGTAGAGTAAGGCAGGGCTATTTGATCCAGTTAAGAAAAAAGGTCGCATACGACATTTTCAAGAGATAAATACATTGGACGTAATTTTCAAATACCGTTTATATACTTGTTTGAACATATGGTATTCTTCATGTAACTAATAAGAACAGTTTTTATTTAAAAATGTATTATATGGGGATACAACAAGTTTTGCGATTTACTAAAACGTAGGTCCTATGTGGGTCACTTTGGTTTATTGATGTAAGTATTATTCGGGTCATGGGCTACTTTACGACAATAAAGTATATATTATTTCACAATATTTAATGAGAAAAATTGAATAACAATGAAAATGACATCGCGAAGTGGTCACATGATTCGAGAATAGAAGTCTGGTGGCCAAATAGTTTGCCATGGACTAAAGTCGAAAGCAGGCTTATAAATCTGCGATTACACGGAATGTTGTAAAGCATCTTGAATATGTTTTATGGTTGCATTGACTCCTGTTAATTAAACAGTGTATTGCCTAAAACCCTCGTTGTCTCGAACGTAAGAGTTGTCTTGAAATAACAGCAGAATTCCGTCCCAAATAGCCCCTAAGATCCAACTCAAATAGCCCTGATGTGCATGAGTACCCCAAATTGCAGTTTATTTTGAAAATGGCAACAGTATTAGGCGCAACCTACCGTGAATATGGCGACATAAATGTTACTTAAGTAGCATAATTAATTGACTACAGAATTAATTTACTAAAGAAGCCTTCACCCTTCGATGTGAAAACTTGTTGGTTTAAATAAATCACAATTGCACAATTTAAGTAACGGATGAATAATTTATTGTTATGCTTCGAAGCACGCAAATGCGCAAAATAAAAAATTCTAAGCCGACCCAAAACCTCCGTGACTCAAGAAGCCACGCCCTTCCCTACACATATCATTTAGAAAATTCTAGGAAATGTCATGGATTAGTCGATAATGGTTTAGTGAACATATTTAATTCAAAATCATTGCGAGCACTCAAAACAATGTTCACGCACCATTTCGTATCATCAATTATTTACACGTTACAAGTAACCACGCTGTATCCGATTAACTGTAAAACGATTCTATTTACCCGTTTGATATAAATGCAATTACTCATTGATCACATTCCGGTGTATCTATTATATCGATAAAAATACTCAAAAGAATCACAAGATAACTTTTAAGTGAACATCTTCACGGAACGTTACACATTCGCGGAGGCATGGTGGCATGTGTGAAAATTCCTGAAAGTCTGGAGGCAAAGAGTACCTGGAAAATGGGCCGAGAAGCAAACTTATCCAGTGGTGGTAGCAGGAGTTATGTGGGATATTTGGTGACGCGACGACTTTTTCGGGGACGTCAATATATCTGGCCTGGTGTGTACTTCGCTTCGTGTCCTATCTCCCTTCTCTTTCCGTAGAAAAGTCAAGTAAAGTAAAGGCTGAGCTTGGCCGACGGCCAACCTCGGATTTTCAGCCGGTGCGGCGAAACGTTGCGCGGAAAACGTTACATCCCATTGCACACGCCGAATCGTCGTCTAGTGCCCGGTGCACCCAGCCAAGTCCTGCCCACCTACCAACCCTCCTAATGTCCCAACATTATCCCATGTACGAAGAACGCGAAAGTGCTTTCCTCGAGGATAATTATCCTTCTGCAAGCTAAGGGAAAGATCAGACATCGAGCACGGCGCTCTTTTCACTGCGCACTTACACCGCCACGAACATTCTCCTATTATTTCTTTTCGACGGACTCTTCGGTACACGCTGGCGCTTAGATGCAGAAGTTAAGGTAATGGAGAAATCTAATCCAAGAGGAACATTGAGAAAAACAACCTCGGAAAGGATTTTAATCGTTTCCTTTACTTTCCCAGATTTAGCTTATGGGATACTTCCAAATACACACGAAAAAGTTAATCAGTTCCTGTGTTGATTATTCTTCGCAAGATGAACAGATATTTGTGGCGGTTATTATGAAAGTGGCCTAAGTCACTTCTCCGGAAGGAACGATTAAAAGCTGTTTCGGTTATAAATAGATACAATCTTCAAATCTATAATCTATTTATTGTAAACACCTTTCAATATCCTTTTCACAGGATCAATAGAAGTTTTACGTATTGACTGGAAATGTAAATATATACATTTATTTTTAGGGGCATAGATAAAAACTGACTTATTGTTAGACCACTTTCATAATCAGCGGCACATTTATAGACAAATATTGAATGTTAGAGGTAAAGTGTTTATACAGATTCTATGATATTATTTAGTATTTTAGTATAGTATAATTTAGTTTTATATATAAAACTGTACTCTCTATAAAAAGAAACTTCTTACAAGAATGAAAAAGAACCTGAACCTCTTACAATGCACGTTTTCCTGAATACATACTCTGCTTGGTAAGATTCACATAAAATTGCAGAAAGTACATATGAATATGATAAAGAGGATTCAAGCATGATACTAACCATTAATGCAGAATTACAGGAATAAGCGTGCGGGCTAGTAATATGGACTGTATCTTTTTTAATTTCCATCATTATTCGGTTAATTGTAAGTTATTCCGTAAATTGGTGATACTAGACCGCAAGATCTTGTAATACCAGCGTGTTCCATGCGTGTCCATGCGTGGATTAATTTACAGTTCCCCCGGGTGTCTCGTATCACCGACAAGTACCGTAAATACGGCTATTTTAAATCTACATCCTGCAAAGGGTAGTAAATTGCGAAATAATTACGCTTGCCTGTACGCCCTCGACTCGAAAGGGTCGGTTATACGGGGAAATGGTGAAGGGGTGAAGAGAGCGTTCTCCATGGTTTCGAGTGTACTACGTCGATCCGCTTCCCCTCGAGGGAGATAATACTTTGTTCCGCAAAAAAATGTAATGGGCCCCGTGTACCACGTTATTCGAACCGAGGAAGAGGGAATGGTATACCAGTCCTTCTGAAGAGGGTATACTCCAAGAAATTTTTCTTTCGTCATAGCTTGTACGGGAACATTCTAATTACGATAAATGAGATGGGGATGATGAGTAATGTGTATTTAATATTTGATGTTGAACATTTCGAATTTAGTAGACGCTCCTACAGTTTTCAAATACTTCACAGTATTTATGAAACGTACGATCTTCTAAAGAAATAAATCCTCCCATTTGATAAATGTTTAACACGCTGGAGAGAGAACGATGAAATAATAGTATACATTATGCTCTCACGGTCTCTTTCTATTTCGATAGATATTTTATTGATTAAACTCTGGCATTTTATGTTTGCTTCGTAAATGTTTTATTAGTTACCCTGTTACTTAATAACCAATTGCAGATACTAAACTACTCAGTGGGTACAAATAATGTACGCATTAGTGGCTCCTGGTACTTAATTAGAATTAATGGTTTTACTTAAAACAAATGGCAACTTGTTTATTCTGAACCATGATATACATATTTAAATATTCATTGACTTTACAAAGACCAATCAAATCGCTAGATTGATAGAAATTTAGAGAGGAAGTTACTTCTATAGGATATTATTCATTCCAATTGTAATTAATTAACATTAAATGTTCAGAATGTAGAGTGAACCAAGAGAATGAAATTAATTTCCCTTCCAAAATTTCCCGCGACAATCTTTTCAAAAGAAAAAAGAATCAGGACATGTTTACTTCCGTGATTCCTAGGTAAGTTCCTCGAAGATTTGTTTGTGAATACGAAATGCGGCGAAATCTTACAGAAGAACTTTGCCGGGAAGCTTTCACGAGTGAGTTCATTTCTTTCATGGTTGAAAGAGGGAGGTAAATAGGAGAAAGGAAGAAAGACGCGAGGAGTGGAAGTGCAGAAGAAAGAGTGAACTGGAGGAAAGAAGAGACGGGAGGAGCACGCCTCCGCCGTACCTTTCAATTTGCGAGGCAATATTTTCGGCGTACGCCGGCTGAGTTCGGTGTTTTATAAGGTCGTTACCAAGGTTGCGCTAATCTTCACCGTAGCCGCAAGCTCCTGGCAAAGTGCCCGCCAGGAAAATATTGTTCCACCGGTCTTATCTGACTTGTATCTCAGCAGACCCTTAACTACACAAGGAAGCTTCTACTGAGTCTAAAGGGGAAGGGCGGTTCTACCTTAGAGGAATTTCATATTCTCAAAGTGAGAAATTTACTGTACTTCTCGGAAGCCCGACTCCTAGGGGCAGAGCAGAGGAAACGAGAGTTCCCCACCGTACGAAGACCTCCATAAGATAACTAAAGTACGATGCAACTTGAATGCCAGGCCTTTTTCTAAGAACATCATGTTGTTATATGCTAGTGATTTTTTATTTATTTCGTCTTGAATTATTGAGGCATTCTGTCGCAGTAGGCCATAGGGGAGGATAGTCCCTCGCACGTTAAGAACTACTCTTATACATAGGGGGTATAATCTTAACCCTTCAATTATAAAAGTGTATGGTACAGAAAAACTCTGTTTTGATATACGTTGCTAATATTATGAATCTACAAATACGTAAACTTGTAGGAAAATATGAATACCAAAGTATTTCAATTTATACTATCAATTTAGATGTATTGAATAATAAAATATCTTGTTAGTTTTACAAATAATATTAAGGGTACCGGAAATTAATTAATTCTGCAGTGGATCATTTCTTCAAATTGAAATTTCAGAACTTGATTTTTTAAAACGGGAATTACGGCATTGGAAGCTCATCGGTCAAGGATCATAGACAACGAAGGGAATTATGTAATGGAATAATGTTTAGTCTAAAAAAATTAATCAAGTTCCATAAATTATGTGAAACATAATTGATTACTTTCCGGTACCCCGAATAAGAAGTGACTTAATGCCGTTTTCTACTTTGAAAATTCAATCTGAACTTTCAAGCTAACCTTTGAACCCGTTTTTGGGAGCAAGGTCACCCATCTACAGCCAAATTTGATTGCGTTGTAAAACACTCATCGAGATGTACAATTTGAGCGATGACTCGTCCAAGAAGCTGAATGCAAACTGCGACCTTCCCCTTGTATGATGAAATCGATACGAAAAGAAGAGCTTTCTCAAATTATCGTATGATATAAGAAAACAATGAATGTATTTCCCGTTGATTAACTAAGTCGAGAATCCCCCAAAACCTTGCGAGAAGATTTCTTCTACGCGTTTTAACACCCTTAACACGCAAAGTCACGTGGCGTAATAAAAAAGCCGCTTTGAATTTCCTCTCCGGATTTAGCTGCTTAACCCTGTGAAGGGTGATGGTCTTCCTTGGTGGGCCGGCATTCGCGTGCCGTCTCCAGCTTTTCCATCTATTCTTCTTCCTTTCCATCGTGTTGGCAACATGAGTAGGAGGCATACAATTACTCAGAGAATGAAAAGGCTGAAGAGAGAAAGCGGAAGAGCCGCAGGCGCAATGGCGCGTTTACACGTGGCATTCACCCTGTTAATGCACCACTCATCCAAGAGCACCGTTCCGTCGCTTACTTCCTTCCTTACTGTATCCCATGAACACTCTCTTTTTTCCCTCATTTCATAAAATAAGAATAAAAGAACCACCTGTATAGGTTCGAGTGGAATAAGCGCCGACGATTATATGGAACCATTGCTTTCCTCGATCCTGCCGTATCCCACTTTCGAATCAGTTATGTGACCCATGAAAGAAGTCTTTATCCGACTGGCAATTAGTTGCAACCATAATGAGTTCTCGTGAAACTCGTAAATCCTGATGGGATTAGACATGGACTTCTGGTAGCAGACCACTTAAGGCAAGGACGATTACACCAACCCCCATCATCCATTCTCCAACGAGTTTGGAATTTACTTCAAACGATCGGTGTTCGATGAATTTCTTTCGAAATATTCGGAGATCGTTCCATTGATATATGGGAAAATTGGTATTTCCAAAGATACGCGAAAAATTTCGGGGCAGATCGATGTGTAACGCAGGCACGTCGCACAGAGTTTAACGATCGCAGATATCTCACAAACATCACGTACCACGAAATACGCGAACGTGATCACAACACCAAATGACCGGAGGCACCCAAACCAGCCAGCAGATTTTCGGAGAGTAAAAGTAAAAACATCAGCCACGAGAAACCACAATCATTCTAAAACTATACCTATAAATAGATATTGAAATCTTCCTCGATACAACCCTCGAGTATAAAATACAATTTGTTTCAACGATCATCTATCATCTTGATTGGTGTGATTCAAATTTATCATACACAATTTCAATTCTGATTAAACATCGAATTTTAAAACTAACGGTGATCGTACAATAATAAACCGACCATTATTCAACACTCAATTAACTCCGAATAAATTTCTCGTTTACAACGTGCACGCATATTCTAAGTTGGTTTCCCTTGCGAAGCATTTAAACTCAGCTCTCATTGGAGCATTCCGGAGCACGAAGGAAAAGCATTTCATGCTCCCGTGCTAAAATATACAAATAATCAAAACCGTAGGATATTCGTCGTGGGAAGTTGAAAAGGAATTCGTTGTTTGTAGGGGTAGGTAACGTGGAAACGGCCGCTCCCGGAGAGTTTCTTCTGGTGGATGCCGGTGACTGCGCGTAAATTATGCAGGATGTATCTTCGGGGGTGGGAAGAGGCTGTATTGTAGGTCGTCGGTGAAGTGTAAGCATCTGCAGGGATAAGGGAGCGGTTGGGCGGAGTCGGGCATTCGTGCTGGCGGCACGCTCGTAGTGGACTTTTTGCACAACTATTGCAACAGTTGGCCCCTTTAAGGCTGTAATACCGGAGTACACTTCACTGCAAGTCCTCCCTTTAACGCGCTTCATAAGCAATTACTTGTCTTGTATCTCATGGTTAACTTTCGTTGTAAGTTTAAAGTGTACAAGAAACGTTCGTTAAGCGTAATGCACGATTAAAAATCTTTCAATCTTGATGTTTGAAATAACCTGATTATTCTTATTTGAGTTTAATGTAATTGTTATTAGTTCGTAAATGTACGACATAGTCAATAGAAGTTTTTAATTCAACAGTCACAGCTGTATCTTCCACAAGAGACATGGTATTGTTGGTATTTAGTTTTACACGTATTTTTGAAAATATTTACAATAAACGATCTTTAAAAGGCTAAGTATTGCAGCCGCGACGTATTAAAAGACACATTGATTAAGTTATTATAAGTTATTAGAAAATGATTTAAAAGCAAGTTACTCGAATATGAATATCTATTATTTTGCTTTACAAGCAAGTTTGAAATGAAGATGTCAAAAGAGCTTATTCCGAATGTTATGTTTTATGTGTTCACGAAGGGCTACAACGGGACGAAAATGTTGAAGGGACGTAATATAAACAGAACTAATTCTATGGCACATAATTTTTAGTTGCGATGGGTCACATGATTTACAGAAAAGGGATTTAAAGTTAGACACGATTCCATACATTTATGCATCACACATTTCAGGCCGATAACATGTTACTAAAGTGTAACTATACCGTCAAGAATGTTTATAATACTAGACACATCGTAAATAAAAATAATCTATAAGTTTAGTCAACGTGTCTAGATAAATTGTTGACATTTGTTAAAGATAATGATTCACAAAGCGTACGTATTTTCTGCAAGGTATCGCAACAGTTTGCTCTTTTAAAACTCTTAAGGATAGATACGATCTCGGATAGTCCTAGAATAGACAATTCCTGGTACGATTGTCAATGGCGAAAGCCAATCTTTAAAGCTTCCTAGTTTCGAGACAGAAGAGGTGGTTAACCAGGGCGTGAGGGACGTATAAGCGTCCCGTCGATAAACTTTATGAACCCTTCTACAGGAAGCGAGGATTCTCCAGCGCAAACGGAGGGCGAACATTAAATTCCATCGGATCAACGCCGTTTTATGTGTTCTACTGATCTATTATACTTTATCTTTGTTCATCCAGTAAATTTCCCTTTTCTCTTATCCGTAAAAAGAAAACATTTAAGACGTATACCACATTTTTAAATAAATACCATATCCCAAAGACATAAATCGATTGTAACTGATATTTGTAAATAATTACTATAAATATTCTGTTATAGCATAAAGAGAATAAATTCTTAATCTAATAATATATTAAAAAGTAATATGGTTATTTCCTAAGGATTTGGTGTGTGATTTGACTATTCCGCAATTGTTGATTAAGACCTGAATATTAAATAAGCTTAACGCATTTCGCAATGGTTCCAATTTTGACGTCATGTTCGAAATATTAAATGCCCCTTGGTGGACCGAAAGAGAGTAAATTTAAGATCCTTCGCTTTTTTAATAGGAGGCGTCAAATTTTTCTCGCTCCTGCATATATTAGATTTATTATACAATTATATTAGATTTATTATACAATATGATATCTGAGAAAATTTATATACAAATTAAAATAATAAGCGCAATATACCGCGTCGTTGGTGGAATATTAGTGAGATGAAAGTTACGGGAAGGTCAATAGTGGCTAAGTTTATGAAGAGGTAATATAATGATGAATTCTGGAGCACTCGAAGTTCTCTAAATGGTTTGATTCCAGAACACTAAAGAAACCAACTATTATGAAGAAACTTATACCAAGCTCTCTTAGGAATCTCCTTTCTCTTTCCCACCTGTATGCGAATGTGAGGTCGGCTCGAGACTAACCGACTCATTCATTGCCTAGTTTAGCGGTACTTTGCCCTGAATATTCATAGGTAGCCCCATCCTTATCCCGGGGGTAAATATCACTCGAAAAGTTCCGCAGGGCTTTCGCGTCAACTATAAGACTACTTAGCATGTCCATACATTTACGCCGTGTATCGAATGTCGCCATTAATTGTGAGTTATGCAAATCATTTTGAAATAATTAAGATTATTTATAGATATGTATTCTACTTCAATCAGTACAAGGAACAAAAATTTGGCAGAGAATATTGATTATAAAACATGTCCTGTATTATTTTGTACAATTAATAATATTTTGAACAAGTACCTAGTCAATTTAATAAATGATAATAAAAGTTACACATCACTCTCTCTCTCTCCGTATCGAAATACATTTTATTCTTACTCGCAGTAACCTCGTGACCTTATATTCCGCATGCAGCAGGAATTTTCAAGTTCTCGAAAAGTTTATCACAATATGGTACAATCGATAATACAATCGATTAGTTATAAACAATCCGATCCAATACAGGAAACACTTTATTACGGCAAAAATTAAATGTCGGTTACACGGAGTTTCTTATTGCAAGAGAACCCGCCATGATGTTGCTACGCAAATCACGTTGATGTCTCCGACTGTCGCCTTCCGGTAACTGCATGCTTATCAGGAGCACAGTAATGAGCTCCGTACAAGTTCCTGTATAATAGCTGGTTTCTTTAGCATACTGCATATATATTGTATTAATTATGACCACGTCAAATTATTTATGTATTGCAAGAAGTGCATCAGTTTATGTAGGTACACATCTCGTGTAATTTTTGTCGGAACTGACAGAGGCGACAAAAGCATTATTTGCAACACGATAGACGTAACAATTCGTAGTTCCTCGTGACCAGACACGTTATTTCATCCCATCACTCTTACATCGGGTCCCCGCTTCATTTGAGATGCACTGTCGCAAAGCGCATACCACGCGCGACCAATGTGAATCCAATATCGGAAAACAATTTCTCTCGTGAAAGAATTTTAGCTCGGCTTTTCGAGCCCTCGGACCTCGCTACTGGCTTTCTCTTTCCTCATCCACCTTGCACTCTCAACTGGCTTTCTTTCATTCTCAATGTTACCCGCTACTCTATCCTTTTCCTATTTTTCTACCCCCTGCCCCCTCCCCCGGCCCCCGTGGCATTCCATTTTCTCGATACCGACTTTAAACCACGCTCGTTTCTCGTCGTAAAAGACTGCATCCGCCGGTACATTCCGCTGTGACTTACGGCACTCACGGTAATAACGATAAACGTTAATGTCGCTTTATCGCCACGACTTTTACCGCAACCCACCGAGAATTAATTGGCGAATTCATTTTTCCGAAAATCTCGAGCACTAACTTGGAAATACATATGAGCCGTTTATTATGAAAGTGGTATAACTTCATTTAAAATCTGAATTGAAAATTGTTTATAAGTGAAATATTCAGGTTGAATTATAACCAAATTAAAACTGAACTCGTTTTTTTCGAAAATCGAGTTACATCACTTTCATAATAAACGGCTCATATAATATAATGTTCATTGGTGAATAGAGATTTTCAGGTTTCAATTTTCAATTTTCATCAATTTTTGGATTGAGTCATGAATAAGTTCCGTTCGTTCAGGAGACTTTGTATTCAGAGCTGCCACAGTTTTATGCAAGGGGAATTGACAAATTGCCTTAAAAATGACAAGAAGTTATTAATAATGACGGCGGATATACATTAGATTATAGTCCACTGTAATTCTTTCTATTGTTGAATAAACTTTATTTTGATAAACGAAACTTGTTTATGATTCAACCTATTGCATCTCAGCTGCGGTACATGTAAAGTATGGTTCATTATGATTCACATATTATTTATTTGTTATGCTTTGGATGTTTGTTTAAAACAATATAGAATCGTTCATCATTTCCTCCCTTAATTCACGAAACACACGTGACCGGAAAAAACACGTTTCCATCCTCTAATTAAAAATGAAAATACGCTCAAGTGTATAATTTAATTCTTTGAGCGTTCCATGCGGATTGTGCGTCGTAGAATATTTTAACGGGATTGGAATTATGACTAAATAAAAGTTAAATTATCTTGATTAACACATGGAATCCATTTTGAAAGCTGGTAAATAAATTTCAGAATGTAAACATAGAGTTTCCGATCCAATTTCTAATTTGTTTTAGTTATGCAACTGTAATCCGGGAATAATGAAATTGAAAATTCCACTGCAACGTTCATTATCACAATGCGTATTATAGATGTTCTGATTAATTATCCGACCTTTGTGCCCTGATATATTGGGTTTCTCATTAGCTGGCTATCATCGTATCCTATCCAAGAGATACTTAGTTTTCTTATGTGTGTAACGCACAGCGTCAGTCATAAAGCGTAATATTGAAATTCCGAAATCCAAGACGGCCTTATTAAAACATAATTAATTATTGCACGAATCAAAGCAGACTGTGAAAGAGTTGGCACTGGAGGGTGGAGAACGGATAAAGTGGCAGCCACGGTTTCAACGAAATATCTAGTTAGAACGGTTGCTGAAAGTCACCGCGTGTTTTACTCGCTAGCAGGAAGCTGCCCATGAAGTACACTCGTTTATAACAGCTGGGAAACAAAATTAAATTGTAATTGCACCATGTATATAACGGAGCGGTACCGCCTAGGTAAGCGCCCTGCCGACGACAACTAATTACATTTAGGTGCCTCACTTTTACCATGACGCGAAGTAATTGCCTTGGGTAGTCATAATGAAAAAGTATCGATTGTTCATGCTCGCGTTACCAGCTTCCCTTTCTTCCTACCATACTTGTAGATGTGAGACCCTTTACTTCTCAATATCACCCAATCTACGAATTTATCTGTATTATCAGTTATTATAATTTCTTTGATTGAGCAGTTTAAGTACTGATCATTTGTATACTATACTTGGAAGATTGATTGATCAGTTTTCATGAATTTCGTAATCAATGGGTTATTAACATATTGTCATCATATACCTCGCGATACGAATTCGTAACGTGTATATAACGTTTAGAAATAAAATTGTTTGAGCGCTCTACGGTACATTAATTACTTTATATATTTATCGTAAGATTAAAATTATGCAAAAATTTTACGAATATTAGCTATATAAGTATTTGATTCGAGTTTTAGTAATATTGGCTTAATAATTTGGCATCGACGATTGACGGTGACCTCCACTGCATTCAACGTGTTGAAGTAATTCATGTACTTTTGAATCACATGTTATGTAACGAATATAACATTTTTATGAGAAATATACAGGATATCTGTTAAAATAACGATGCGCGCGTTGAATATATTATTGAAAAGGACATATTATCGTAACTTGGAAATATGCGACGTTGAAAAACTGACACGTACGTAAAGTAGTTTACTTTAAGGCAGTGCCGTTTGCGTATGTAGAAAATGCTTAAGGTCGTTGGATTTGCCCGAATGGAAGGAAAATACGAGAGGATCGGCGCAAAGTAGGAAACGTGGAGTACGAAAAAGGGAGTCGGGAGCAAGAGAGGGCAGGAGAAAAGCACAGTTTAAGTACTCACCAAAGTGTGAGGGTGCTGGTGTACAGACAAGGTGCTAATGAAATAGTCGGTCATGTTTTAAGTACCGCTGCTTAATGTATATTTCTGTTGGTCTCGCGGTACTAGGACGAAACTTCCGGTTTAAGTTCTGTCGACTGTTCACGGCACAGAAATTCAGAGACTGCTGGTAGAATATAAAAAGAATATCTCAAGAGCGATTAACTTACATCTTTACTATTTGTAATTCTTAGGAGTCACAGTCATCGGTAATACAAAGATCAGACTTCAAAAACAAGGGTAACAACAATTGTAAATATTTCGGTTAAATATGTCACTGTGAAACTCAATGTTCTTTAGTTTTTGTATTTAAAATTGGTTGCATGTTATTCACTTTATATGGAAGAAAATGTGTGCTTTTTTGTATAATGATTATCCAATGAGTGGTGTCAGAAAAAAATTGGGAAGTGTACCTCTAAACTTAACCCGTGAGAGCTTAAGGGGTTAATAAGATATTTAGTTTACTAACATTTCGATGGTGTAGAGGGTCTGAGGGGAAACTGGCGGGAGTAGACCATGGTCTAAGAGACTTAGGAGCTAGCGGTCACCCCTTGAGTGCATTCTCCTGTTCCAGAGTGTCTACCAACGCTTTAGGCTTTCAAGATCATTAATTTAAGGCTGCCGCAGCCACTGTACGCCACTGAATTCTCGATGCTTTTGAGGCGAAGACTCAACCTTGGAAGATGTTCAAGGAAAAAAAAAGTTAGATAAAAGATTTTCAGGATCCAAATCCGTCAACACATATCACTGCATAAACAAAATCCAATAAAATATTACCTGGTACTCTTAACACCCCTGCTAATAATTTCTCAATCATAAACAAATCCTTTCATTAAATTTGCATAGGTAAAAAGTGTCTTAGACAACTTTCAGAATCAGTGGTACATATAATCTTTAGGCTCTATAATAAATCGGACAAAAATGGCTAATGCAGTCCGAGTAGAAATGAAAAAGACGACAGAAGACAGGAAATCGTCTTGAAGGTTCAAAGAGGATTGGGGCGGAGAAATGGAAAAGGCGAGTATCGATCGCAATGCGCCTTGCCACGGAGGAGAGAGGACAGCTGGACTTTCGGGACGGTCGAGTAGGCAAGCTATTTGTGGGATAATGCGAGATTGAAGGAATAAGGATGGCCGGAGAAGAAGGGCACGGAAGGGTGGAAACGGAAGAGGTTATGGCCGAACTGCCGGACGAGGACGGAGTAACGGAATAGCGAATGGTAATCGACCAACGGGAAAAGGATACCAGACGCGGTAGAGGACATTTGTGCCTGCTACTGCCTCGAATACACGCGATGGCACGTGTACTTGCTTAGATTCACCTTGTTGAATTTTACATCCGACCACCACGTAACCTTGTCCATGGCCTGCACTACCATTCGTAGCATCCTTGAAATTGTTCTAACTACCCTAATCAGAGTTAAAAGAGAAACACTCTGGACGTGGTTGCAACAGCAATCTTCCTGCATAAGTTTCCTTCTAGGTTAATTAAACAAGAATTTCAGGGTTGTACGTTTAGTACTCAGACTTGTACAATATATGCGCATAAGCTTATACAAGGAAGAACATGTTATTATTATTTGAAGCATGCGTTTCTGAAAATATCTTCTCTGAGTCGTGAGCAAGTGTCGCGCGAAAAATTATAAAAATGAATGTGATCTGCATAAATGCATGTATGTATTAAGCAAAGACTTAAACGTCAGTATTTGTTTTGTATCGCAAAAGACAGTAAATATGTTCCTGAATTTTGAATATAATATTCCGTAAGTATATCATGAATTGCAAAGTGTGGGGCAACAGAAAAAGCTTCGGAAGCGGTTAGATTAATAATATCGTTGAAGGTTTTTGTTGTTCTTAATGACGTGTTTTTCTGGCAGCGCCGCGATTATTATTGCGATAGCATTGGTTTTTTAATATGCTGGCCAGCGTGTACCGGAGACGTAAATCAATCAGTGGAGCGAATGGACCATTTTCAACATCCCACGTCTGGTAATACCACCCTTCTGACTGGAGCTATTCATCGAGATATACTCCGGCATTCATGATATTCCGCACGATTGCGGGAGATTGAAGTGACTCGGAGATGGAAGAGCCACAGTTCCCCTTCCACTATCCTTTAGCTATATCAGAACGATTCAGCCAAGCTTGCTACTTCCAAGGAAGCCGATGGCGCGGGAACGGAATTAGCATCTCCATTAGTCGCAGGGGCATAATACGATATTACCGGAGGTACAAGACTACAGGGAGGAAATGAGACAATAGTTCTCCATGGGTACCGCGATACCATGCCAAGAACTATATCTATTGGCCAACATTACTATCTGAATCTGCTAACACTCGTCATGGAACAAAAGAAAGGACTGAGCTAAAGGATCAAGAGGGCTGAGCTTTGAATTAGGGCAAGTAATGTGATCCATAAAAGCGGGATTTACTTGTTGCATACTTTCTAAAAAACAAGCTGATTTGTTTCGACATTTTCGGATTATTAAAAGTTACCCCTATTACGTTTAAAAGGTAGAAGTTAAAACACAATTTACGCAACGTCGTCCAGTTATCAATCATAACTTATTATGCCAAAAAGGTAAACAAATTACAAAATAAAACTTAATCACGATCTCATTAAAACTTTGATGTTGAATTTTTCTATGCGGCCGACACGACCAAATAGTTTAAAAATATTATTTGTAGTTGGAGATTTATGATAATTTGAGTTTTACAAAAAATGGAAGGTTGACCTATACGGTTTTCATAATATACAAAATTTCATATATTTCCGACGTACTTGAGTATACTTGAGCGTGTAAATAAATGCACGAGTGCATTCGTGTCTCATTTCTCCGGTGCAACGTAATTAAGATAACGAAAGATGAAGAGAGGCTCGTACTCGATGGAAGGTTTTTAAAAATCTAATTCACTTCGTCGTCGGCGCGTGCTACGGAGTAATTGAGCGTAAGTTGCCGAGTGCTTTATGGCAGGGTAAGAAAGAAGAAGACCGAGGGGTTGAAACGAAAAAGAGATTTTCGAGGGACTGCTTGCAAATGGAGGTGCGATGAGGGTACCAGAAAAGTGTCTTACGCCGTCGAAGAGGAGAATCTCTTGAGCCTCACCAAGGCGTTTCCCTGAGATTTTATGTCGTCGTCAATCCAGCAAAGGTTGAATTGCCGAGTCGAGGAAAAACATGGTGCTCGATTGAACCGCCATTAACGAAACGTGACGATGGACTTTCGAGTCACGACCATTATTATCTTTGTGTTTTTATACTTCACCCAATCGTCGGTACGTTTGTCGCCTGCAAAATCGTTTCTTTCTTTCCCTTTTCTCTTTTGGATTTCTAGGAGAACAAGGAACCGGAAGAAAAACATTTTTGTAGCTCTCGAAAGCGTTCGAAGGGCAATATTCCCATGACGCGAAATGACTTACTAACGACCGAAGTATAATCGCGACAGTACGACGCTTGCCCGACGAGTTTTATACTCGAAGATCAGTGCACGGACCCTCGCATAAAGCGGTTATGGTGCAGTTGCACCATGGACCGTTTATGATCGGAATTAATGGCCGGTGCGATAACAGTTGGAAGAAATCGTACCACTGAAACTTTGTATTGCCGCAAATCTACTTTCCAACGATCTCGATCAGTTCCATCCGCATCGTTTCTTTCTATGAAGATCATCGCGGAAATTATTCCAATTTCCCTTTTCCTCTTGAAGTGCAGTAAACACTATGAAAAGAGTGCATTAACAGTTTACACTTGAATCATATGCAACTTTGGGTCTGCGACAATAATATCAACGCAATTTGTTTCATTAGGAATTCCATATTGAATTACAAACTGGACATTCATTATATTAGAGTCATAACGCTGACGATCTCCCCTTATAGTTTATAATTTTATAATTAGAACATATTGTAGTAGAATACAAGTACATCATATCCCAAGCTAGAGCGTAGAACAATGAAGTGCATAGTATAATTCAATTACGTAGATAATAATAATAGAATGTTGTCAAATATAAATGATGTGGAACAATATATTACATCAATAGTTATGCGTTGAAATCAATTGATTATAACAACATGTGTTGTATATGCGCGCGAATCGTTCCACACGAAACCGACCACTTTTATGGACGACCCTGTCGATTTTTCACAAAATGGCGTACATTGTAGTCTATGACGTCCGATGAATGTATACCAAGGCAATGTTTAGAAATTTTGAAAATTGGTGGACATGCGCCCCTCTGAATTTCAATGTACATACTAGTTTTTATTAAAAATCATATCTTCAGAATCGTGCATCGCGGACTTTGATTTTTGCACCACACCTACTGCACATTAACTAATTTCCCAACCGTTTGGAAAAAACAAAAATAAATATCACTAAATATTAATTTCCATCGCGCTTGTTTTTTTTTTAAACTTGGATATTTTCAACTAGATTTGATGAACAAATAATTCTCTACCACGCGTGGTTCCAGAGATATGATTTTAAAAAAAGAAACATGCATTAAGATTTGGAGAGTTGTATATTCGTAAAACTAAAGAATTTAAGCCATGTACTACAACATAAGTCATATTGAAAAAATCGAAGAAGTCGCCCAAAAATGTAATAGATTTCGTATGGAATAATCCTTATGCATATTCACATGGTGGATGCCCTGCTTGAAAAGATAGGAGACGATTTTCTCATACATAAACAAGTTGGCCGTACTGTTTGGAAAGTGCGCGTGTAAGAGAATCGCTGACGCAGGCCTCTTCGCAGTCTCGAACCGCCATTGACGCCATCGACTCGGAAACTGCATGAAAACTTGAAAATAGTTTCGCTAACACCAGGAAAGGATGTTCTGTTCTAACACGGGTAAGAGAAAAGGAGGTAAAGAGCCAACGTCAAGATCCGTCCTTCTTGCATTTCCGTATTCCTTTCTCTTTTTATCGTTTCGCATTGCAAGACGAGAACCCGGAATGCCGAACAGACTGCAAAGTTTTTTAACTAAGTTTGGCGGTTGCCTGCAGACTATTCCCACCGCTCATGCCGATTGCCTACCTCGGCTTTCAAGTCGATTCTTTTGAAGATCGTCCTCCGCGTACTTTCCCCGTGAAACTTAGGCGAATAACGAGCCGGAACGACGGGTAATTCGAAAACGTTCAGTCTACCTATTTATCGAAAAGAATGCTTTATTGCTCTTTAAGCGAGTATTATAAAGTATTAAAATAATACTGCAATATACGCACGCTAAAACATTATGTTATTACATTAGCAATTAAGTTCACGATTTTCATTAAAAACTTCTGTTTCTATTTAACTTATTTAAATAGTGGGAACTAAGCATCGGTGAGTAGCTGCGATTAATGTGTAGTATGTTAACTGGATTAATTACCTGTTGATATCTCTTAATTCAAGATAGCTTAATATTTTTTAAAACGGTATATATTCATAAACCGACGCAGTGGAGTAATTTTTGCTTTCGAAAGTTCACCTTTCACCTAACACTTTTCAAACGTCCGTTCATGATTGTCTGGAGTGGTACAGGATTCGTAGCGAAATGAAATAGGAATTTCATAATTAAGTTATCAACTGCAGCTATTCCGGCAGTCAATTATCGTCAGCGGCAAGCGAGCTATGCCGTGCCTTTTTACTTTTTAAACGGCCAGCACCGTACTCCATCGAAGTCCGGGAATTGTGACGGAGCCGGTCAAAGGGGAATAGAAAGGAAGGAGGGGGTGGGATCGCGATGAAAAGAGGAAAGAAAGTAGTACATTCGATCGAGAACTCTTTGAAGACGAATGAAAGGAAGAAAGATGGAAATAATTAAAAGCACTGAAAGCTTTCCTGAACGCCATTAGTTCTACTGACACTTGGTAGCTGTTACGTGACGACGATGAAAACTCCTTTTCGAGGGCCCCCGAAATACCAAAAACGTAAACAATTTAAAGGCTATACTTTTTTCAATCGGTGTTTTTTAACTATCGCTAGGTAACATTAATCCTTTTTGCTCGTTAGTATGAATGGTAAGCACGTGTGCCGACACATCACTTTTTGCGGTTCGGGGCATTTTAGCACGCGTTCCATAATTAAACCCCTGTCTCATCTATTCCTGTGTCTACCCAACACGGTCCCTCATTAGTAGAAAATGGTTAACAAATGAATTCACATTTTTCTGCCTTGAAGTCGAAATCAGGTTTTTTTCGAAGTAAGGTTTTTCGAGAGATTTTTTCTAATAGCTGATAAATTTTATGGATCTTCCTTAAGTATAAATACTTAATACTTAATACTGGTGGACTATCTAATAGGTCGACCGATGTAAAGGTTGCTTGAAATGTCAAGCAGTCGTGCGAAAAGTTCTGGATAATTGGGAGTAGCTGCTAATTAGGAGTTACGCGAAAACGGTCTCTGAAACGCATTTCCTGAAATCACTCGAATTATTTGTATCATACTTTCGTTCAATTTATTGAAAGCTGAACAAGTTGCACGCACCACTTCGAAATGCATAATTCTACTCTTAAATTTTTAAATTAATATACAGCAGGTGCTCTGTGCAAAAGTGTCATTTAAAGTGTTCGAAAAATTAGCACATTTCAATCGACATAACTATCACTTTACAAAATGACTATGAAAAGTGTGTTTGCAATCATTAAACTTTTCGACACTCAATAAACTTTTGTTATTGTTTTTCACGATTTAAGCATGATTCAACGTCGTTTTAGATTAAAATAAAATTGTTATTATTATCGGTATTATTGTTATTGGTGTGATTTAACGGACCTGCATTGAAATACGAACGTTGTTGGCCGGATAACCGACACCTTCCGTGTTTTACCCGGATGACATTTTCTGATTGAACACGGTAGCAAAATCCCATTAGGCTTAGTTATATATTAATTTCACGTGCTGTCCATTAGCCGCTTAACGCACGTTTCTTTTGGGGGGCACAAATGTTTGGAAAATATCTCCCACTTATTTTAAGGAGTCCTGGTGGTTTTGGCTATTAAGGTTTTCTAGAAGTAGAACTATATTTTCGCATTAAAATATTTGTATTACTTGATAATAGCGATGAACGTGACATACACGTCGCTGAATATTTTTACGATGCTTAGGAGTGGATATATGTGGAAGCAACAGATTATAGAGATTTTTAATGTAAAAGCAGGTAGATGGACCATTATTATTGCATGTGTTGTAACATAGAGTTGCATTGTTCTCCAGGTGGCCAGGTGCCGATCAAGATGAATCCATTTAGGGCAAAAGGTGGAGGAGGTCAACGAATAGAAGGCCACCGAGATCAATTTGCACCCCGTTGCGCGTGACACTACTGCCAGCGAGCCAATTCACACGGGTATAGTAATTAAACTGCGGTTTAGCGTGACTGGACCACCTGCAGTTGCCAAATTGCAAGTTATGCCGCGTGTCACTTAACTACTTGCCGTCTGTAATTCTATGTGGGCCTCCAGGTCCAGGTGACAGGAGGCAATTCGCAGCAAATTTTGGTAAGTTTCAAAGTAATTAATTTAGTACCATTTTTGTAAACACCATATCTATTGGATTTATAACCAACTAGCTTCCTTCTATTTGTCTTGGGAATGTTAAATAATATAAATAACCATATGTGATACGATCAAAATATATTTAACGTATAATTACTTAAAAATGAAATGAACTTGTCTGTAAGAATAGATTGACTTAAAGAAAAAGACAAAAGAAAATGAAGCGTGGCACCAGGCAACGATATGCAATTTGTTTCGAAAAGAAACGGTTTCTGACAAAAATATATTATATAATTACAATCATATAAATTATTTTATTATCTTTTCTTGTCAATGCTTCTGTTTATATATTCTTATGTGACGAAGCTTCTACACTACAAATGAATCAGACAAGATATATCCGAAGTCACAAAAGTCAGTTTCAATTCGTCAGTTATGAATCACGGTAAGTGCGAACTCTTTCATCTCGTTTTTCCCACTCCCCGGAAAATACCATTAGGTATTACGTCTCTCTTTTATCCCACGATGTTCACCAATGGTTTTCCTGTTCCCCATTCTATCGAGGCGTCATGCCCGAGGGTTTCGAGATCACCTTCGCGCATCACGCCGCCGCGCAAGGATTTGCGGTTACCACGACAATTGATTTACACGCATACATGTGCATGGTAGGAACCAATACGATTAAATCCACGCATATACATGCAAGTAGTCAGATGGAGTATATACACCGGAACACGAGGCAACCTATCTCCGTATCCTCTACCCGGGAATCACCCTCTTCGCCGATCGTATACAACCCGTAATTGTTGTTCCACCTCGTTGCTTTAGCCGAAGATTACAATGCGATCTTTCAGGGAATTGGGATTCCCTGGTCTCGATCACCGCCCAGCATCACCGAGTTCTCCCAATGAGAATCGAATCGAGCTGTCGTTGTAGTGTTGGAATTCGATTCGAAGGTAGAGTAGGGTTGAGATGAGAAAAGGAATAATATAATAGATTGGACCTAACGCGATTTGAGTTTGCTACCAAACCCGGCGTACAGCATTGAGATACTCATCAATTAATACTGGATGAATATTAATCGATAAACGTTTGTATTTTATTTCTGAAATGCATATTAAATGCTGCACGATAGAAATAATAGCATATGCCATGAACATAGTTGCGCCAGTAATTATGAAACTGGCCTAAGTCAAATTGCCGGAAAGAACGATTAAAAGCTTGCCAGGTTATAAATTGATTCAATCTTTTCATCTAGAATCTATTTATTTGTCAATACCTTTTAACATACTTATCATAGGGTGAATAGAAGTGTTACATATTAACCGGAATTGTAAATATATCTATTTTAAGGGGTATAGATAACAGTGAGTCAGACAACTTTCATAATCACCGGCACAGTTGGAGTTATCAGTCTCGTAATTCTCTACTAGATTATGGTGGTACACATCACTGTATCGTCGAACAGATATAAGCTGAATTATAGTGATTAATGTACACGATTGCAATAACGCGTTTCAATTCCTTCTATCTTGTAATGTTATTCATATCTGTCAGTTGGCCTGAGAATCTATGCGACCATCATGGTTTTTATCGTACGATGCAAGGTAAAAATTAGATGGAAGGTATCACTTAACGGGTGTGCGTGTAAACACGTCTGACATTACCGTTAAGCGTGTTTTGATAAAAGGGTTACACGAGCTGTATCAAGTACCTAAATAAATATCAAAGTGAGTTGAACGGAGAAGCTCCGGTAGTATTACCGTCATCATACTTTACCATCTTCATAGCCGGCTATTTCTAGGCGCAATCGATTAATCGAACGAGACTTAAGTATGGGTCTGGCCGCACCTGGTGCTCGTCCATCACCGGCAGCGCAGCGTTCATTTATGTACAGTAGAGAGGCCGGCCTCGTGCGCGAGTAGAAAACTTTCCCTCTTTCAGCGGCGCAACGTTCGTTAATAATCGATTATGAAAGATGACGGTTCTCTGTATCGACTCGCCCCGGCAACGAGGACTTATTGTTTTAAAGAAATATTAAATTTATGGTAAACTTCTCGCCACGGATACGGCCGCGATAGAATTAATCACTCATTCATCATCCAGGGTTGGAAGGCGTAAAACGTGTAAAGGGCTGGTAAGGGTAAAAGAGGTGGGGTGGATGTACGAAGAAGAGTAAAATCCAAGAGAAGCTTAGAGGGAACGACAGACAAGAAGCAAGTGAAGAGGAGGGTAAAAGGAGGAACCAGGACCTTGTATTCAAGCACTAAGCCCTGATTAGTTGTTGCGGCTGCGAAAGGGTAATCCGTTGTTCCTGTATTTTTAATACTTTGCCCGGAGCTCGTGCTTTTACTAAATATGCGCATTACTTCCTACTATAGTTCCACGAAGCCGCCAAAACCGTACCAACTTGCTAGTAATGGTTACTTATGATGAAATTTAAATAACAGTGTAGCATTTATAGTTTGAAAGATACCGGTCCCTCAAGAAGCATAATATACACTCTAATAAATAATATACAGAGATTTATAGAAAGACCGGAGAGCAACGTAGATAAACTCTTATCAATTCTCTTACACGATAAATTCACTGTTAAACACTATCATTTATGTATGTACACTTAAAAGGATCGAATACACACCTTGGACGATCGGAAACGAAAGAATCCTGTAATGGCCATCAAGTAGAACCCCTTAGCATTGTTTATCGGTATAAGTTATATTGAATTTATATGATGTGTCAATGAGGATGGCACTATCCTTGTAAAGCATCGAAATGGGGTAAAAAGGGCGCACTCTTGGATACCAGTTTATTCGAAAACCAGCCGTTAGCAGACTCGCATTTTGCGCGCACGGGAAGTAAATCAGAGTAAGTGGGTGAAAAGGACCTCGAACAAGGAGTACGTATCGGGGGTTATCGTCACTATATCACCGGTGGGTCGTTCGTGAGATACCTAAGCTGCCCTCGCACAGAACTTTATTGCAGGGTGAGCCAATTATAGGTCCGTGGCCGGCGAGCACAATGTATCGAGTACTTTCGAGCAAGTGGATTTCGACGATATACTCGACGAGAATGTATCGCGCCACTTACGCCATTTAACCAGTGATAAAAAGAAGAAATGCAGTCCACGACATTTATGTTTTCCAAAATCTAATATAAATCTCTATTAAATGACACGTTGCATGGAATTTTAACATGCATCAGTATAACTTTAAAATACATGAACATTGTTTTGAAGTTTTGCACGAATTTTAAAAATATATGTACGTCTATTTTGCGATGTAAAGTGTGCCACCGTTCCTGTAAGGTAAATGAAAAAGAATGTCGTCCACGAAGGGGTCCTTTTCTCGGTTCCATTTCGCAACCTGTCTTGTTTCGGGAATTCATCTCCGGAGGACTTTGAGCTACCCTAAGGCTCGCAGAAACCTACCCTCTTGGTAGCGCTAAGAAACTCGGCCTTACTCACCCCCTGTGCTTGGAAAGCGCCACAAGAAACAGCAATAAACGTCAGGGTGCCGCGGTAATTAAAACTAAAGATCCACAGAGAAAGCGAAAAACAACAGTTAGCAAGAGTGGCGACGGGCTACCGTAAGAAGAATAACGATAGACGAGGAAGTAGGAAAGTGTAGGGGTTACAAGGGCCAGGGAAGTTGGTCAGTAATCTTGTCAAGTGAAATTAGGAACTGTGTCGATCCGAACAGAACTAAGAAAACTATTTGTGGAATAACGAAGATCCAATTGTTTACAGTTTGCGAAGAGGTACGTTAAATGCAAACGTAGTGGAATGTATATGTATTACTCCGGGAAACAGATATTTTCTTTACTTATACTTGGGTATTTATGAAATCTGTTTCTCGAAAATAGTTAATCCCAATACAAAGAGTATGCAATTTCGTTGAGATTAAACGAAATTTCCAAGAGTTCGTGAAACGCATGTTTAGTCGTAAAACGGAGTCTTAAAGTGGCCCAACAAAAGTCAAGAACCTAAGTTCCTTTTTTTCTTGACGGTCTAATAAAAGGGATGGTTGGATTTCTTTCGTCTTCCGTCCAGGGCGCTCGCTTTACAGATTTTAATGGGTTTCTGGTTTCGACAAACTCGTATCCGCTTTCTTGGTGCTGAGTGACGAGAGCAGAAGCAAAGGCTAGGAAGGGTAAAGGGAAAAGGCACGTTAACAACATGAAAGATCCGTGGGTCCCTTTGCATTTATATGGAGTAACCTTACGGGGTTGAACAGTCGACTTGGGTTTGCCATGGCTAAAAGGAAACTTAAGAAACATAAAGTAACTTTACCTTTCCGTCCTTTCCTTTCTACTATACTACTCCTCTGCACTCTCTCTCTCTCTCTCTCTCTCTCTCTCTCTCTCTCTCTCTCTCTCTCTCTCTCTCTCTCTCTCTCTCTCTCTCTCTCTCTTTCACCCCGGTTAAAAACGTCTTATGCTTTGCTTTCATTCAGCCATTTACACAAAGCTTTCTGAATTGCATTATGACGTGGAGAATTGTTTAGTGAAGTACGATCTATTAAAGGTTGAAGGTGCCTCGAAATGGTACTTGCTTAGGCGTTAGGCATTCAGCGTACCTGCTCCAAGTAGGACCTGCTGAAAGTAGGACCTTTCACCTGAACCATCAGGAATTAACGTGCAAAGTAATCAGAAGATCCCCGGTCTAAAAATTACATCTACCAAGAAAGTAACAGTGGAAAATATCCATGGGTAGAGCATTCACATTCTCGGTGAACGGTTAACTTGAAACTAAAACTATCCTTCGAGGGGCATAGTAAAATGAAGGGAGGCAGCGGAGATCAAGAGGATGGAACATGGGCTTGTGATACGGAATCAAGCCCCGTGGAGGAACATGTGATTTGCCGTTGCTAATCTGCATGCCGAGTTGAGAACGTGACGCCATTGAATATTTAAGACGACCAAAGCAAGAGCAGCCTGCATTGCTGTCGATGTTGCTGGCGTTACTAGCAGCGATGCGCCCACCACCCCCAAGCTTCTCTGGTTGCTCTTACTCCTGTTGGTACCTACCACGACCTAACCCCGTTCTTGGGCTTTGTAAGAGGCAAGCCTCGAGACTTCCTGGTTTTCATATGCAAATGTAACCCAACGCGAAGCCGTTGGCAATGGGCCGTTCGCTTGCTTGCTTACTCTCTTCCTCGCTCTTTTCCAGGCTTGCGGGGATGAACGTGTGTTAGGGGCTGAGTGTTGCACCATGGACCCTCTTCTAGTTCGTGCATGTGCTTGAACCTAGGGTACCCGAGATACCAGTATGCATTGGCTTCGAAGTTGCTCTCCACTGCAGGGAGAACTTTGCCGACTAGAGAACCCTTGCTGATGAGGACCACCAACTCTACGTGAGAGCTTTTATGAAAGAAAGTGGCGAGGGTTGGTTCCCTTTTGTAGATGAAGATAACGTGGTATTTAACTCTTTGACAGCGAACGCGTTTTTAAATCGCTTTAATGACACTTGCGACCTCTTCATCTTCATTCTTATCGTTTAATTATTTCTAGATATTGAATACAAAGGGCTTTGAAAATTATCATGTCATAATGGTCTGAACAATTTCTATGTGATTAGTCAGATTTTCTATGTTATTTATTTGCTTAATGAAATAACTTAAGAATATGTCACTTTCACGGTTTCTTGTCACCAGAATATACCATAAAATCATATTTAAACGTGAATGAGCAGCAGGTTCTACTTGAAATTGAGTGCGACCTAGTCGAATGCCTTTGAATCATTTGAAAAACGTATCGCCAACGACGTTATAAGGAATTAATGTTGGGGCAGATGTGGGGTTAAATGTTAAGAAGAATATAGAATCGTTGTCTGTTGTCGTTCTGGCGTCGGGCAAAACAGAAAAGCAGGCAGAATCGATCGTAACTTTGACGACTTTGCAGTCAATTTGAACGCCGATGAAATACCTATTTCCTGAACGGAACAAGGGAGGCAAACAAGGGAGGAAGCGGGGTAGCTGGGACAGGAGCGTTGTTTTCCGTCGATAAATTTGACGACGGAATCGAAGGAGGGAGTCGTCTCTGTGACTCGAGAACTCGGTGCCACACGGCAAGGTTCGTTGCTATCGTCGCACGAACAGGATCGTAAAAGCGCTTACGCGACGTTACGCTCGAATTGAGTGGAGCGTATAGATACAGAAGAACGGGGAAACGAGGAAGAACTACCAACGATCTAAACTTTCTCGCGGGTTCCGCGCAATGCTTTCATGCAGTTAGTCCTTCCTCGCGTCACCATAATCCTCCTTCGTACTCATGCGGGTACGAAAATCAGGCGGAAGGACATTGCTTGTGCTCTCCTTAGCCGATATTAAAACATAAACAGAAAAAATGGCCAGCATTTTCAAAATTTTCATTTTGATCACTTATTTTAGTCCATGATGATGCACTTTCGATTAGAATTTCATAGTAATATAAACAAAACAGAATACCATATATTATATAATTTTAGTTTTTCCTGAGCACTTAGTTCTGTCAGAAAATGGACCTTCCTTTTTCATATCAATATGACAAAATCGTATGCTGCAAATTCTCTCTTGTATGATTTATAGGGAAAATAATAAATGTCCTGGTCAAACGGTTAAGGATTTTAGTAGGTACTCTTGAGGGATTGACGCTTTGCGATACGCTGTCCGATGCGAGTCTGGAATTATACGAGAGCAAGTGCTCTCAACGTTGTAAAGCCTCATGAAAATCACGGCTTAGTCTGCATATGTATGATCTCACTGTTTTCCAGGTCACGTAAAGAGTATCGTTTGAGATCACAGGCTATCGAATAATATTTTATATAGGCCTTGGGGTTACGTATGCAGTTCAGGTTTCGCCTTGTAACGGAAATTTATATTGAATGTAATAACATAATAAGCTCGTAAGAATGTAGGAGAATTTACGCTAAATGGAAATATTGTATGAAACGAGAATATAAATTCAAATCTAAGGATTACGATAAATAATAGAATACGAAGCGGGGAAAGAGTTTGTAGTTTGAAGACGAGATTCATAAGTTTAATAGGATAATGGTAGTTTCTGATTCTCTGATGATGCAGAAACGGTGTGAGAGTGCGGAAGTACGCGTATTCTTAAAATACGAAGGG
The DNA here is from genome assembly GCA_910591585.2 of Nysson spinosus. Classification (NCBI taxonomy): domain Eukaryota; kingdom Metazoa; phylum Arthropoda; class Insecta; order Hymenoptera; family Crabronidae; genus Nysson; species Nysson spinosus. Next base: position 2,097,886 of record OU342834.1, read on the forward strand.
TGAGCGAGCTCATGAAAGAATAAAAAAAATACAACGGAGGTATAGAGCGGTTCTAATTTACGTAGAACCTTTCTGAAGCAGTATCTGCTGAAGATAGGATGCTATGAAGAAGCTACTCACGAGGCACGGAAACTTATTAAATATTTCTAGCTTATTTCATTTCACTGTGCTTCTTCCAGGACTAACATTCTTCGGAGAGGGGGGGGGGGGGGGTCCGTTAAATGAATATAAGCGAAGAACCGTGTACAGCGTAGACGGAGCAAAAAATTCTCTCGTTTCCGTTTTTTTCCTTCCCTTCTATACACGTTATATTCCAGCTCTTTATGATTTGAACGACGTGCACTTCTTACATTTCAGCTTTCTACAAAAATTCCATTATTACCGGGCATAGTAAAAAATATAGCCCTGTGACCGCGAGAAGTGTACTTTTCACGGGTTCGCTTCTAGCCAATAATAAGTCAGTGTCAAGTGCAAGAGCATGTTCCGTACGTATAAATTTCTAAACTCCACGCGAAATGAAATGAAAGCGACAATGGACCGTGAGTCTGCCCTGGACACGTTGAAATACGTTTGAAACCACTGCTCCTTTTTTAGTTTATTGTGAATGAAACAAAATACAATTTTAGATTACGCTGACAAACCACATGTGAAGTAAACTGTGAACTTTTGAATAATATATATTATTCAAATATTTACAACATCAATAATATATTCTTGAATTCTAGTGCTTTTTGAAAAGAGCACATAACTTACATCCTCGAGTTAATTAACCGCTTAATGCACCTTTTCGGGCAAACATTTTGAGAAATTATCTCCCAGTTATTCTAAGGAGTCCTGGTAGTTCTTTGGTCGTCCAGATTTTTTAGAAGAACAACTATGTTTTCCAATTCAAATATTCGTAATACTTGATAATGGCGATGGAGGTGACGTCGCTGTACGGTAAGCGCTTAAAACAAAAATTTTCATTCTTAACGTATTCTTTATACCTAAATTCCCCACATCTTTTTCATCAAAGGATTTATACTAATAAGGACCAGACAGAACCATGTTTTGGAGCCTGTGACGAAGATAAGTAGTACTGGTCGTTGTGCCAGTATCCTGAAACGTTCTAGGGTAACTCTCGCATTTCAGACGAACGTACAAGCGAGCCTTGTGCGAAATTAAACCCTACCTTGCTACTGGATTTATACGATGGGTAAATATGAGCCGACACTACCGCCATTCTAGGCGTTGTCACCCTTGTCTGCGGGGTAACGTTACTGGTGATAGCACAGACCAGAGCCGCCAGTTTCGTAGTACCTGCGTGCGAACAGGATAATTTGTGAATGACGTACAATTTCGGGAAAATAGGAGACCAGAAACTATGGTATACACGTCCTCTATTTTTTCGACGTGTTAAAAGTCGATGAAAAGAGACCCGTCGAAGAATCCTCGCAGAGGATGTTCCTTGATGCACGACTAGTATGCCGAGGTGAAAGATAGCAGAATGAAACGATGAATATTGAGGGAAAGGAAATGGATTGGAGGGTTCCTATATATTGAGAGCTGTGTGAAGCACATATCACGTCAATGCTATTGCCCTACGATTTGCATGCGATATATCAAGATACATAGTATATACCAGGTATACCTACATATAAGATATTCAGCGTTGTTACTTTTCTGTTTTATTCGGCATTCTTTCAGATTGTAGTTCCAATTTATGTGTAGACTCCTATAAATGATTGGAGTTTATTTAGTGTACTGTTTTGAGATTAGTTACGAAGCAACTCTGATATGATGACAATGGAAATTGTTTGATATAGGATTAACTTCTTCCAATTAGACTTTTTATAGTGTTTAATATAGAGTTGACTTCTATCATTTATCTCAAAGAGAAGAAAATATTATTTAATGGAAAAATATATTTTAAAGTACATAAACCAGTATTTAGAAAGAATCGTATCTGAAGAAGTCTGAAGAACACTTTGCAGCCTTCATCTGAGATTTCTCAGGAACTGATATGGCCATACGAGCAATCTGGAAAGGCATACTATCCGGATGCCAAGATCTTGGACTCACTCTGATTTATCATCCAATATTTGAGTGCGGGGCTTTTCAATCAAGGCTAGAGTTTACACAACAGCCCGCGGCTCCGCTCAACTTGATTCAATGGCGTAGCCGAAGTCATGTAGGTGGAAACGGAGACAAACAACCCCCTAACTACCCCATTTCTTCTTTCCTTTTTCTTTCATAGTGGCTCGCGAACTCACCTTCGCTTTCTGCACTCTTTCACGCCAGAATCGTCAACCTCCACTTTTTGAAGCAAGAACGAAAGATAACTACTCTCCAAAATCTCTGTTTTATAAGAAGTGCTACTAAGGTTTCCCTCATTGATAATAACTCCGCATTCTTTAGAACATGAAGTTCATGTATCTGTGTATTAAGATGAAATATATTTGTTACGAATTATCATATTCATTACAAGAGGAAAGTATTACCGTCTTTAATAGTGCACATGTTCTATTAGGCCGCTTAACCCTTTGCACTCGGAGGCGAGTCTCAGTGGCCACTCAGTTTAATGTGGCAACTCGAGTGGTGACTGAGAGGAGAAATTAAGATTTTCTCCAGTTATATTTTGTTATTGGATAATAAATCACCGACAATTGAAGTAAATTTTAAATTTGCCTCTCGAGTGCAAAGGGTTAATATGAAATATCGGATTATTCAAAGAGAAAGAAAAACTGGTTTTTAATTCAAATAAACATTTTATTAACCAAACTATGCACCATTTGTTTGTATGCATTTTGCCAACGCGTTTTCAAGGAATTTTAGAGGACACAAAGTCTGTAAAGTCCTGATAAGGAATCCGACATTTCACATTACACGACCTAATATCAATGTTCTTCTTTAACTTGGACCCGATATGTTGTTAAACAAATAGATATGTGTATTTTGTAGGTCATTAAAGAAACGCTCCGAGCATACCTTGCTGTTAGACGCCGGAATATCCTTAAAATAATCCTCTTCATCTTTATTTTTATCACTTTATTACTTCTAGATATTGAATATAAAGGGCTTTGAAAGTTAACATATCATAATGATCTAACCAATTTGTATGTGATTAGTGACATTTTCTATGCTATTTATTTGCTTAATGAAATAACTCATAGATAATTAAAGAAAATCTTCAAGGATATCTTGCTTTCAGACGCAGGAATATCCTTGAAATAATAGGACGCCCGAATGTCAGAGCACCTGCATTGTCGTCGCGGAGGAGCGTATCTCAACGCTCATAGGCCCAGAGATGGGATACTTGGCCAAGGATGTACCTATGGGACGTTGGGGAATAGGGACGTCAAAATGTATGGCGCCGAATGACAGGACGGCAAAAAATAAGTGGGAAATATGATAGTTGTGTAGCTTGCTATTTCAGTGAAGGAAGGAAGAGCGTGGCAGGGTTAGATCGTGTACCAACTACCATCCTGGAAAAGAGAAACGAGAAGCGCGAGAGGTGAGAGGCCGTGGCGTAACGAGTGACAACAAGGGGTTGTCGTTTGTGCGTGTGATATATCCACTAGCTACCCCATGCGAAAACCGTGGAATAAGGTTGTTACATTGGTTGTATGCGTGAGTACACATTGCAACTGTGCATTGCAAGGAATTGTATATATTGGTAGTTGCACGCCAGCATTTTGAACGTATAGCACGGAAATACGAGCGTGGATCCCAATGAAGCCGAGATATCCAGGGTGCAATTTATTCGACCCTGTCAACCGAGTTTTCCTTCTAACCAGGACGTAAAAGACGTGGTAAGTGCACGAATTTTGGGGGAATACGATGCTCGTGGTATTTCTCGCACTTTACATACTGCATAGGAATATTAAATTCATAATAACAGCTGTATGCCACATATCACCAGGTGTATTATGAATGAAGGTAACATTTATATAAGGAAACATGAGACTGATAACGTAATGTATGAAAGAGACGGAAGAAACAATTAAATTAAAACAATTGTACTTCAGTAATATTGTTCAGAATAGGTATAATTAGATTTTCATATTTAGGGAATTTAATCTGTTGCTTTAACCGAAAAATGTAGCTAAATATTCAGATATTTTCCTTTTTATTAAATCATAGAATACCGACTGGCTTCAAGGCAATTTGTCATATCGATGAAATGGCATTAGTTCGTAAATTTAGAGATGCCAGTTTTTAATTTATATGACTAATCTTTGACGTTCAGGCGACGATTTGGACAATTTCGTCTACACATGTCTGTTCTTCGGGATTCCCGTCTCGGGGACATAGAATTTTATTTCAACCTCGTAAATTATGTTTCAGTAATATCGGCGCATAGCGTTGACGTCGTGCTTGCATTATTATCAATCACGGTGACAGGGCAGAAGTGTCAGAACCGTGCACACACGTTGGACGCTCTTCCATCGTACGCTCGTCGGCCCGTGAATAAGTAATCAGAGCCTGATGAAAAGTGTCGCCGCTGCGAGAATTTATGGCCATCGGGGCGACCCGGAAGTGTCAACTTCCTACCTTCACATTCCAGGAGCGAAGACCAAGATGTAATCGAACATAGACAGAGAGTTTGCTACTGCATGTCGTTTATATCCTTACAGGACCAACCAAATGAATTTTCTTCTCGCAACCAGCGCAGTAAGAAAAGCTTTATTCGCATGCTTACAGTATAAAAGGGTATAATTTATAGAACCTTTGTTTTAATATACCCGAACAAAGGTTACCAATTTAAATGCAAGATACATTCTATAGAACAATCTATACGTTAAGTAAAATAATGACAAGCGAGGAAAAAGCATAGGAGCTTTGAAGATTAAGAGACGAAAGAGGCAAGACAAAAGTACACGATAAAATCCTTTCTCTCTCTTGGAACGCGTTACATTGTAGTATTAAATGCCCGGTCCATAAGAAAAAGGAATCTCGTGGTCCCTTTTGTCGAAGAATTATGACTGTTCCTTCAAAGAACTCTTTTCCTTCATCCTACCCCGTTATCACCATGGAGTGTAAACGAATCCGAAGCAATTATGCGAATTTTCTGTTCCCGGAGGTGGGTCCGTGAATTCTAGTTTCTCTTAAAACGGTGCAAAACAGTGAAGTATATTTTCTGGCTCGTCCGTTTCCATTCCTGGAGTCTACTTTTATGAGAGAAATTAAGAAGCGGTATTACGGTCCACGAAACCCCACATTGAAACAGACGCGTATCGCTTTCTAGGGACGTTATGGTGGCGGGTATAACAGACGCATGGATGCCGTAGATCTCTCGCTAAAAAGTACAAAGGTTGACATAGAAACACTCTTAGTCGTGAGGGGTTTCAAAGCGAATAAGAGCGAGAGTCAGGGTGGAGAAATGTAAGGGAGAGACAGAGTAAGAAAATTGGAGAGAATGGCTGAGATAAAGGAGGCTCTTTTAATAACGGTTTCGACCGGTGTTACCGGGCCTCGCGAAACCTAGTGCTTTCTTAAGGCGGCCGGTAAAGTGCCCTTGGTACAGTGCTCCCGGCAATATCTTCCGATTACGGTTAAGTAAAGACCCAACCTTAACTTTCCACCTAACCAAGACATCCGCTCTTACCGCTCTGCCGTTCCTCTCTAGCCCTCGCTAAATCCGATAAGACGACCGCGCACCGTGCTACGGTCAAAATTGCAATCAACCAGCGATCCTAAACGAGGCCACGAACCACCGCGGAAAGTAATCTATTGCAAAAAGCTGGGCAAAGTGAATTTGCGAGTTTAAATAATGCGGAGGCGTGGCCGACGATATTATGCCACTAAATAACGAAGCCATTCCGTTTTACCAGCGAGATATTACCGCGGCTAAATACGTTATTTTATTAATGTTTAATGCCAATCAAACAAATTCCTGCATGGATGAATATTTTACAATATGGTATGGATGGTGCCCTTTAAAGAGTGAAAGAGTATTATGAACACACCCTTTTTCCATGATTAGAGATTAATTATGTGATTGAAAATCATATTGGATTGTAAAACCTCTTTGTATTATTTACTTTGATTACTTTGATCTGTATATTCTGGTCTATTTCGGCCTATCTATATCTCTCAGAGTTACTATCCTTTCGAAGTTGCGTACTCGAAGGGAAGGGGATAGGTAGTAAAGGAGGAGAAGCAGGCGGTAGATCTTAATGGCGCTTATTACTCTCGTCGGGGGCCTTCAGATATATTTCCTCTATTTTTCGCCCGTGGGGAAATCAGGCGCGTAATAGTGTATAATTAGTTATATAGTCCCTCTGTAACTTAGCCGTGCATTATGCACGATCAAAGTGACAGAGTGCCTTGGCGCCTGCAAGTGAAAACAGCCATAGCTCATCAGACGCGTTCGTAGAAAATTAGGATGATAAGGCTGCTACTACCGCTGGTACTGCAACGATACCGTATTGATCGAAGTCTACGATGCTTATTCGACGGTACCCTGTCATTTATCTCTAGTAATGTACAATAACGATATAACGTATCTGAATTTGAAAGGCACATTCTATTCGCGCTAATACATCTCGATGTATTTGTTCCGAATAGATTGATTCCGCAATGCGAGGGACAATGCTTGTATTCAGGAAACACCATCGTCATCGTTCATACCGTATAATGCCACAAAGCCCTGTAATAACATTGCTGAATGACAAATTATAGATAAATGCACAAAATGTGTAAATAAACAGACATTTAATTATATGTTTAACAACTTTATAAATCTGTAATAGATAGTACTAGTTCGTAATACATATTCAACAAGAGTAAGGTCCACGAAAGAATATAAAAGGGTTAATGATTGTCGGTGAAAGCCGATCGAGGCAATAGGATCAGACACGTATTACTAACGTTTTCGGTTATCCGTAGTTCGAAGAGAGGAACGAGGAATGTTAGAGTAAAGGAGACTTATCAAAGGAAAGGACATCTTATCGGAAAGGGTGGCTAAGAGAGGGGAACGTGTGGACCGAAGGAGTTCGAAGTTAGTGGGTGGATTTGCGGGAACTGGAAACCGGGTACCCAAGGGAGTCTCTCAATTGCCGCGTCCCGCAATTATACGTTTGAGCGGAGCCACTATCTCCGTTAATGTGCTGGACTCCGAACTCAAACCCGAGGTGGGCCAACTAGCGTGGTAAGAGCGGCATCGTTACCGCTACATCCGCCGCCTCTGCCACCGCGAAATATTGTCCGTTGCACTCTGACCCTACGACCAAATGTGTATTTAGTTATACATCCCTTTTGATCCTCTGCTATCTTGATTACCAGTTGGTTTACAGTACGTTTTGCAAACCATATCGTGGATCCACACGATAACCCACAAACATCATTGATAGCATATTACTAATTATAAATAAATTTACTCCTTTCTTAATTAGAATAGAAGTACGGGCAATATATTCAGTTATATTTATATATTCGCGTTTACGTCCTAAAAAATAAGGAGGAATGGACAAACAAATTAATCGATTCAATTGCGCCCATTATGTAACGCGGGCCACAACAAATCTCAGAAAAGGGAACCTTATCAATTCGAACGTTTTTATTAAAACCCTCAGATCCGTAGCAGTTCTAATGTTAGAATAGACGAGATATAAATAGACCAAGCACTAAATGGGCTTTCGTGCTTCCATTTAAATATTATCGATGTCGTAAAAATCAACGTAACACAAAGTGTTTATATCGTTTGTTTTGCAACTTAATAAAAGGTGCCCCTGCAGAGACGAGGAAAAGAATTCTGTACTGCGAAAATTCAACAGCAGATTGTAAAAAAATGACGAGGCGAACGAACTATGATAAATTGAGAGGGAAATCATCGTTACTGTATCAAGAAATGACTATATTCAGGACTTATTGTGTTACATATTATATTCTCTCTACATACGGAATACCCAGAATCACGTATACAGGGTGAGTCAAAAACTATGATCACCTCAAATAACTTGTTTTCTATTGATCGTATCAAAAATGTTTATAACGCATTTTGTTGTGCTTCGAGCGCCCCATCAGATGGACGCAATTTCATTTCTGAAAATTTTATATTTTCCGAAATCTCAAAGTCACCTTGAGTTTTGTATAGGTCAATGTGCTTTTTTTACTGGTATCATGTAGCCGATGAAGAGCTCAATCCAACGACCTATAATAAGATGACCTTGATTTCGACCAATCCATCGATTGGGAAACAATTTTTGTACAGCACGCCTCGAAATCAACGCATAATGAGCGGGACAGCCGTCCTATTGGTACCACATTCTTCGGCGAACATTCAATGAAACTTCTTCCAACAATGGATGTAAGTTTTCCTTTAGAAATGCTACGTATTTTTGAGCATTTAATGTCCTTTTGATAAAAAATGGACAAACCATGCGGCCTAATTTTGAGGTTCAAGGTCAAATCAAGGTCATCTTATTATAGGTTGTTGGATTCAGCTCTTCATTGGCTACATGATACCAGTAAAAAAAAGCACATTGACCTATAAAAAACTCAAGGTGACCTTGAGATTTCGGAAAATATAAAATTTTCAAAAATGAAATTGCGTCCATCTGATGGGGCGCTCGAAATAGGACAAAATGCATTATAAATATTTTTTATACGATCAATAGAAAACAAGTTATTTGAGGTGATCATAGTTATTGACTCACCCTGTATATCAAGAAGATTCAGCAATTTCTACTGTTCTTGAAAACGCTTGCGAATTAGTGGAATTGCTCTAAACAATTACTAATAATAGAGATATGATATTGTTCTAATTTTTCTGCCGGTTGTGGTTTGTTATGGGACGACGATCGTCGTTTCGTGGTCATTGCATTATGGAAACAAATTCGAACGCCGATCATCGTACCACAACAAACCACGACCGTTGGACTAATTAGAACAATATCATATCTCTATTATTAGTAATTCTTTAAGGAAATTATTTATCATTACAACGGTCGTTGCACTCATCGTGCACGAGTCGAGAATATGCAGTATACAAATGCAATCTTTGGTGCATGCGGAAGCTATACTTTAATAAAATAATGAGTGCATAATATCTTTGAATCGTAATATTCCCTCGTCTTAAGAAGTGCAACGTCGCGCAAACTTTATTCTGCATCGATAATTATATTTTATTAAATTACGACTTAGTTATTACAAAATTACTTACATTAATAGATTATTAACGGGCCATCCGATAAAATAGAAACAAATTAAAAAAATCTCAGGCGAATCGGAAGAAGTCTCTTTATTAACGGACCCCTTGTCCGCCGGCAAAGGGGAATCGTTTCAGTAGATTGATGTCCAGTGCACCAATTATGACGTCATTCGCAAAATCTTCGAAAATGCAAGAAAAACTACTTTCCAAAAAGCTATTAAGTCGATAATTATACGAGTACTGTCGATGACGATCGAAGAAAGTAACAAATATTCAACCGTAAGTTCTTCGAGGAAGGAGCGATCGGGATTGCTTCATTCCGCCCGAAGCACTTGGGGAGGAAAAACGTCTTTCCGAATTCTGTCTCCCGAAACTACCCTTCTTCCAAACCGACAACCCGCCTCTTTCCAGGATGACCATTGCAGACCACCAGCGACCACTGCTGACCAGTACTGACCATTCTGAACATAATTCAATTTTTGTTCTTAATCTGTTCTAGGAAATTATATTCAACGTGTTACTATCCTTATTGATTTATTCTCCTGTTTACTGATTTTATTGATTATTTACTAACTATTTACAGGTTCTTTGCAGGTTATTTGCAGACTATTTAGAGATTATTTACAATTTATTTACAGATTACTTACAGATTATTTTGCACATTACTTACACATTATTTACAAATTATTTAAAGATTATTTATAGATTATTTTCAGGTTGTTAACAGGTCTTAACTGATCATTTACTTCCTGATAACTTCCTGATTTTTTACTAATTATTTCTCAATGTTGCTTATGTAGCCCATGCTTGCTGGGGTTAGTGGTTCGGTAAAAAAGGTGGTTGTTTTTATAGCTAGTATAGTTAGCTTGAAAGTTCTCCGAAGATGAGCTCGAAAAAAGAAGAAAGAATTGTACACTCCTGTAGTGAAATTCCATCGAAATAAGAATAGAAATAAGAACAGAAATAAGAATAGGAACAAGAATTGCAATAAGATTATTAGGTATAGTGGCTTCAACGCTTTCCCTGCAAAGAATCTGTTGCCTTATTCATATTGTACGATTGACTTGCCACTTTGATCCTATTAGTATTTTTGAATTACTATAAAATTACACAGCGGCAGAGAGAGTGTTGTTCTAGTAATTAAGCGTTGAAATGTCAATCATTGACCGACTTATTTACGAAGAGCGAACATTTGTAAATTCTCACACTTTTAGCTTCTCTTTTCCTTTGCTTTGTTTCGCGACGTGAAGTAGTTTATTTTGCAGTGACGAGCAACAAGTTTCTCGCTCTTTCGTTACTCTCTTCCTGAGTATCGAAATGAAATTCTTAGATTGCATAGTTTGTTACCGATCCTGAAAGGGTTCCTTGTGGACCTCACTCGGGTCTGCCCATTCTGGTTCCGGTAATCGGGCCAGGGTGGCAGATTTCGGGGTAAATGTCCAGTGCTTGCGAGGAAGGGCCATGGCATATGTGGCGGTCGTGGCGTAAGTTATGATTAAGCTAAACACTCCTGGACGGGGTATCGGTCATTCGTTTGGAGGCTGCGTGCGGTTCTCTTTCGTTGTTACTCCTCCGGGTTTGTTCTCGCGCGCTGAGACGCGAGTGCGACGCGCTCGTTGTCCATGTGCCATGGTTTCGACCGAGTACGGCTCGGCGGCCTTCAGGTTGAGGTCCAAACTTTTTCTCGCGATTTAGAGTTAGAGTCATTTAGTTTCTTAGGGTCAATCCCCCCAATTAGTACATTGGCGCTTCTAAATAATGTTGACTCGAAGCAGAATGTGCCTTCAGGACTTGGAATAAAACGGTGGATGGTTCGGTGGCGAAACGTGAGCCGCCACCCAGCCACCAACCCGGGTCTCTGCTAGCAACAACCTCCACGTGGTGAGACCTGATAATCAGTAATGATTGTAGAGAATTAGAATAAGAATTCTTCTACAATTACAACCGAGCTAATAGCTGCTTTATACGTATAGCTTAATTAGAAAGTAGACACCCCGCTTAGTGAATAAGTTAGGAATATCGAGTCGGATAACGCTTGACTATCCTTCAGCGATGAACTATACTTTATGAACTTTATTTACTGTACAACATTAATGATCAACATCTATTGATGTATCCATACAGCAATTTGCTCTTGTACATTTAATGAAGATTAATTCTATTGTAATACTATTTTGATTTTGTTCTGTGTTGTGACAACGAATAGGGGATCCTTATAGATTTTGACGCGTTCAAAACGAATACGCAAACCGTTTCTCTCCATCACCCTCAGTTTTCGAAGCAATTAATTTCGAAGAAATGTCTCTTCCTCTTTGAACAGGATTCGTGGCGAACACATAAAAGTTGTACAGTTTTATTAACTAGAAAATATTATGTGGATTTTTAATAACGAAGCAGTATAAATTAGATTTCCAAGATGAATTTTCCAATATGTTTAAACATTAGTTAAACTTGGCGAGACACGCTACTGGCGCACATTTTTCGAGACTCTTTTTAAATTTGCGACAAGATTGTGACGTAAACATAAAGGTAAGAGAGTCTTCATTTATTGCAAAAGATTCTGTGGTGGACTCTTGCGATTAACATGGCGGCTATAACTTTTGCAAAATAAATTTGCATATATGTTTAAACATTAGTTAAATTTGGCGGGACACGCTCCTCACGCCAACTTTTTGAGACTTTTCGTAAATTTCTATAAAAATTGAACCTCTAACGAGGATTCCATTTACCCCATGCGATAGAGCGGATATTTGTCTTTGGAATACGTTCCTGAAATATGCAAAACGGACTTTGGTGTCATAAATGAAAGCCTAAAAGTCGTGGAAGTCACAGTTTGTGAGCAATGTTTAAAAGTATTAATTTTAGTAGCTTCATTTACGGAAATGTTAGCAACAAAGCCTCTCCCGCTAAAAAAAGAAACAAAAACAAAAAATGTTTGTTAAAACGTTTTCCTTCTATCTACTTTTTAAACGAGCTACTTAGAGAAAACAATTTGCGTTTTTATTTCTGAGACACCCTATATAAATGTGAAAGTCATAGGCAGAAAAATACCGTTCATCTAGCGGTGAAATCGTGGAACTAAAATTTTTTGTCGAAGAATCCTAGTTAACAGCGAAATTCTTCGGCAGAAAAAATTCCTTCCATCTAGCGGTGAAAACATGGAACTAAAGCATGTTCGTTTTTAGGCGGGGAGGAGCGAATTTTGTCCCACCTTCTCACCGCTAGATGGACGGAACTTTTTCTGCCCATGAATTTGATCCTTATTAGGATGTCTCCGAAATAGACACGCAAATTATTTTCTTTAAAAAAAAGTTTAACATGTTTCTTTTTTTAACTGGGACGGTTCTGTTGCTGACATTAATTAAAATTAATATGTTTATATACTGATAAAATTTTAAAATTTCCGTAAAAATTAGGTCTCTGACGAAAATTCTAGTTGCTTTATGCGTTAGAGCATTTTTCTTTAAAAAGCGCTCATAAAATATGCAAAACAGATTTCGATTACGGAAATAAAAGCCAAAGGAAAGCGGAAGTGAAGGATTGTCAGCAGAGGTTCTCCGTGAGGACCAATTAGAGTGCTGTGTGCCGCGGTGGGTTTTCGCCAATTGTGCACAACGATACGGGTTAAGAACCCGTGCTGGCAATATGTGATTTCCACGACTTCATGGCTTTTACTTACGACAGCAAAGTTCATTTTGCATATTTGAGGAGTGCTTTTAAAAGAAAAATGTCTGCTCTATCACGTAGAGTAGTTGGAATTTCCATCAGCGGTCTAATGTTTACGGAAATTTGAAGAAATCTCGAAAAATGAGCGAGCGGTGCATGTCTCGCCAAATTTAACTAATGTTTAAATATATTTGCAAACTCATATTGTAAATGTAATTTATGCGATTTTGATCGCACAAGTCCACCTAATTTTTTGTAATAAATGAAGATTTTCTAACTATTATATATGCGTCACAATCTTGTTGCAAATTTAAAAAGAGTCTCGAAAAATGAGGGTGCGGACCGTATCTTGCCAAACTTAACTAATGTTTAAACATATTTGCAAATTCTTATCGCCAATCTAAATTATATCATTTCATTCTTAAGAGTCCACAGAATTTTTTGTAATAAATAAAGAGTGTTTGACTTTTCTATTTACGTCACAATTTTTATTCAAATTTGAATTAGGTTTGTTATCTAATTATTATAGATTTGTTAACTAATCTAGTGTTTTATTAATTATTACAGGGCGGCTACTGCTCGTTTCGCCGGTACGTCCGCAATCAAAGAAGTGTTTATTTATTGCATATATTTCTAGATTTATTTTTATATTACAATATAATATTAGTATATAATTTTGAATTACTTCATTGCGAATATATTGTGTTATATTTTATACTTTCTCGTCGTGTGGAATATCCAGAATCCAGAGAGCGACAGTACTGAGGATAAATGCAAAAAATGATTACTAGAAATCATAAGACTGAGGTGAATTGTTTATCCACTTAAGCGTTAATTATAAGAGCTAACAGATTAAGTTAAGTCTGAGCCCTTCTAACGAAGCCTGTTAAAATCACGGGAAAAATGAGAACAGGAAAAATAATGCTCGGATTTCCCAGCGTCTGCAGTGAATACCACCGATACCAGGGGTACAAACCATGCGTGGGTACGTCCTTCTGCCGGATTGAGATAACATAATGACAGCATTTACGGCGAGAACTATCTACCTGCGGTACGTTGGAGTTGGCAAGAGCTAAGTACCATTTAGCTCCGATGTGCAACCTGCCTCGCATAGCTAATTTACTACCAGCGACGGGTTCGTTAATGAAAATGGAGGATTCAACGTGAGGAAACCGAAATCCCCGCGAACCAATTGGGGATACAAATTTTTCAAACAGATGATCCAATTTTTTAAATTAAATGTTTAATTTAAAACGTTCCATCCGCGACAAAATTCAAGAAATAAATATTATAGTATGCATATAAAAGGATTTCTTTTAGCAAGGATTAGAGATGGCATTGAAAAACCGGGCAATTATTCAATTAGAACAAAGTTCTTAACCGAATCTTGTTCTCTTTTAAGTATTGAAAAATTGTATGGTTCATCAATGGCGGTATACAACTATATATATTGGTGAGGTGGATGGACACACTTCGGTTTGACGCTTCGCATGACTCCCAAAAGCTTTCATCGGGGAACACATACTCTCACTACGGTAAATGCAAACATTTCTGCGGCTCGAGTGCGCGAACGGCATACCGATTCTGAATGGATAGACGGTTCAGAGCTAGATGGATCCATTGTACTTCAAACCGAAGTTGGAACATTGAACCACCAAACGATCTCTGGCCACACTAGTGCAAGAATGTTGATGGTTTGAAGATTGGTACGGGTGAACGAACATTGAAGGGAAAGAATGAATATTATGTGATTCCTAAGTGTGATGTTGTTCACTCCAGCTAAAAAACGTTCATTCGTTTATAGAAAGTAATAAAAATACTATGCCATTCTTGTATTTTGATATGATTCGACTATAAAGACATCCTGGATTGCAATCGGGTGATCTTGTTTAGTTGACAAGTTATGATATCACAAGAAATGATAAGCATCCGAAGGAGCAAGGGTTGAGAATGATTCAAGTGCCATTATATGAACATAGAAGTACATTTCGCCGAGAGCATAAAATGTTATCTTACCGCATGCAAGTATTGTCCAATGGTAGGCATAACTGTGTATATCGTAATCTTTAACAGCCATATAAAATGTTTTACAGCTATTTCACCATATCCGAGATACATATATCCCATTCCTGTTGTCTGTAGTACGGATATGGGGATAAACTTTAAAATATTATTTCTTTAGTATCATTTCGGACAGAACCGATAAACAACCGCGATCCGACCCAGTTACTTTACAGAAAGCCATGGTAGATAGAAGAAAATATATCTGTGCTTAGTGGTCCCGATATCCTGTATTCTTATGGAAATTTAAAAGCTGTTTGGAACGCACGATTTCAGGGTGTTATCTGAACATTGCCAAACTCGTTTTGCTTTGTAAAACAGGAATTGTGAGTCTTATAGATAAAGCTCAAGATAAAGGTTCGAAATATTAATTAGATTTCCATATCATATTCTATTGTAACAAGCATAATGCCACTGATACATGTGTGTGTGTTATAAATAGTTACAATACGGAGGATGTTACTTGTAATCTCAACATTTAATAAATCTTAGACTTCAAAGTTTGATACTGATTATGGATTTTAATATGTATTATTAAAGCTTGCATAAAAAATCAACGAAGAATGGAATGGACATGATTTAAGTAACTAACTTTGGAAAGACTTACCACCTTGTAGCAAGCTCGAAAGAATGAAGGTAGATCTGGTAGATTAATTGAAAAACTTACCTGTAACAAGAAAGAGAAAATGAAATTAATGAGTGGAGTGAGAACTATGTTAGATGCATATTCCACTGGTTATAAATGCTGATATCCATGTAAGGATATTTTATGAAAGATGACATTTTGTTCCACCCCATTCATTCCCACTCTATCAACACCCTGCCTTACGGAGTTCCGTGATTATGCGTGCGAAAGTCCGCGAGTTTAATGTCATTTCGTTCCTCATTTGTGATTCATGAAATTCGCCCGAACTTTCCTGTACCCCTCCAGCCTCCCGAAGGCGAACCACTGTGATCTCATTTCAGCTGTCCCACGGGCTCGTCACAAATCCCAAACCTGATGGATAACCAAGTAACAAAATCGATCCTTGAAAGGACTTGCACGTAATTTCGAATACTCGTGTATTTGCTATTAAAATATTAATTTTATTCAGAGCCAAAAGGTCCGAGGAAGATCTGCTGAAATCTTCAAGATAAAAGAAATAGAACGAACAATTTCACAGAACTAATACTACTAACACATTCAGGGCCACGCCGAAATCCATGGTGTACTATACCTCGAAATACGCGTCCGTAATGTCCATGTAACGTCTAATAATAAAACTGTTTAAGCGCTCTACGATACATCTGTTATTATACACCGTTATGGTAACGTTATAAATATTGAAAATTTGACGAATATTAGCTATGTATTGTATTCGATTTTTAGTAATATTGGCATCGGCGATCACCAGTGACCACCATGGCGTTCAATATGTTAAATACATTTGTATAGATTTATACTGTGAACGTTTAGAATTGTCGATTCCCTAGAGTCTTCGTTTACGCCCGCCGCATGTTATTTATACTTTACTTGACGCTGTTCACTCTCACTCTCATTGTCAGAACATTGACCTTCGTTGTAGCGATAACATCGTAGACAGTTCGTGATTTTTCTAATGTTTATTTTCTTAGACTTACTTACAAGGAAGCCTAGACAAACTCTTCCGAAAAATTAGAATTCCATGTTAGAAATTTCTTTTGGGTTAAAATATTTCTAAAATTCAAAAGAGTTCAAAACTTCGATCAAACATTCGAATTCTTTCTGTTACACGCCATATCTTTGAGCGAGGGTTTCACCCGTTTACACTGAAATTCCGTAGATATAGCTAGGCTTCCTTGTTAGTGTAGATAAATTCTGTAGATAAATTCGGATTGCTATAATTTATTATTACCATTGTTTAATACTTATACTATTTACCATTCGAATTATTATTAAGTATTATATTGGAGAAAATTGTTAGTATTCTCAGATTCACAAGTCGAGCTACAATATATCTCTGATGTTTTTGTTATACAGATATACTAAGTCACTTTTCCGGAAGAACCAATTCAAAGCTTTTTGGCTTATAAATAGATACAATTTTCCAAGCTAGAACCTATTTATTGTCAGCACCTTCTACTATCCTTATCACGGGATCAATAGAAGTTTTACACATTAACCGGAATTGTAAATATGTTTATTTTGAATTGTGAACGTTTGTGTATGTGTTTCGAAATGATAAACCATTGAATTGCGATTACCGAATATAAAGTGTTTCCCACCTTTCCTGTAAAGAGACTTTCACCGAACAACTGCAACAAGGATAACGTAAGCAAACAAAATAAAAATTATTTGCTAAAGATTTTACACTCTTAGAAAATCCTAATTACAAACAGATATTTTCAGATTGAATTTCATATTGATAAACAATTTATTATTGTTTCCACATTTGACATATGTTTATCATCATATATGTTTTTGTAACATGATTATTTATTTACTGATACTATGTAAATATTATACAAAACACTAATTTGATTTTATATTAATAAATAAACCAAAACAGATGAAAAGTGTTTATTGTGTCCATTATGGCAGCATCGAAAAGTAAGTTATCGTTTTAGAAACTAATATATGTGATTTTGGGTTACGGCTTTTTATGGACCAATGTAATTACATTGGTCCATAAAAAGCCGTAACCCAAAATCACACGTTTTAGAAACTATATTAAATATCATATATTTTAATTGAACAGTGGGTATGATATCCTGTATATTCAGGATTGGTACATCCGTTTAAAAACTCGGCAGACTGGTCACGTAGAACTATAACCGCGTAATTTGTTAAGAAAGGAAACACCCTCTCTTCAAGGAAATACTCATTATTCGCTCGGTTTCGATTCCACCGTACAATCTCATTGAGACCGAAAGAGCGGTACATCTGAATTTTATGCCGGAAGGGAGATTGGGTAATTGGAATCGCGGAAAGAAATTGATACCACAATAACAATGTTGATGACATGCGCCCGACACCCCATCGTCTTCGTCCGGGGGAGAGCAAACGGCAGCTAATACGTCGAAAGAGAAACGAAGGGTTGGGGGGAAATGGGTTTGATAGAAAGGTAGAAAAAGGGACGAAGAAAGAGACGGAAAAGGTATCGAGTCCCTCAAAGAGGCGTCGCGTCGTAGGATGGAAGTTGATTTGCCCAGGAGCGTCTTATTTCAAAGTTTGTATCGGGACAAGGTGGTACGAAAGATTTTTGCGAGTAGAAGCGATAGACGACGCCGAGCTAAATTGTCCGTGAGGGGCCCCAGGGTAATGAAGAAGTACCGGGAATTCAGTAATTTATCTGGGAGCAAGCGAGACCGGGATGAAAGAGAGAAAAAAACAGATGAAGAATCGGGCCTTAATGAAAAGCCATTCACCGATCCGTTCTGCCTCCACTCGAAAGCTGTCTTGTGCTTGACAAAATTTACTTACCGAATGCACATTGAAAAGCTCCTACTAAGCACCACTTTAGCAAGTCGACTACTTCTCCGGGGAGTATAGTTCATTCTTTTCTTCTAATTAACCATTTATGAAAGGTTTATCGCGATTTAACACCTCCCAGGATATTGTTTGTGGTTCGCGAATTCGCTGTGTTTTAAAGAGATGATTGTAGCTTTTATAAAGTTCTCTAGCTTCATGTACAGCTTCATGCTTATATATTCATATACACGCCCTTAAAAAAAGGATGGATGGAAACAAGAAATTAATCGATTTAATTACGTCAGTTATGTAACGTGAGCCGCAAAAAATCTCAGAAAATGGAACCTTATCAATTTGAACATTTCTATTAAATTCCGCGGATCCATCAGCTTGAGGGCTTCGGCAGTTCTACTGTTAAATAAATGATTCAGTAATTCAGTATTAATACTAGAAGAAAATATTAAATATTCTTTTAATTTTCAGAACGTATTTTCAGAACTCAAGAACGTATATTTCAGCAGATTATCTTCTGCTTTATCCTCGTTACGGTACACTTTGTAAATCAGCAGTTGTAAAAATGTGCAATCAAGGTTTCCAACCACCTAAAGGTAAACGGAGAAAACCTTTTACACATACTTACCAACGCCATTTCATAAAACCTTAACATGATCTTCTTTGAAGCAATTTGTTTAACGAGTACATTTGCATTCATTTATTTACGGGTGTTTGTCCACTTGCAAGATTATTCTTATTTAAACAGCGTTTTATATTTAAGTATCAAAGAATGTAATACTTCACCAAAAAATTAGCAATGTAAGATTACAGACAAATTCACACAAAGATACAAAATTCCAAAGCATTGCATGTTTTTCCCACAAACTGTGACAGCTATTGAAATTTAATTTCGAATGGAAAAGTAAATGGATTTAAACTTCTATATCTCAATCGTCATCAAACTTTCGTGATCGAAAGTTAGTTCATATTTTTCGTCTGATTTCTATCATGGAACTTTCCCTTGTTTTTCTGAATGCGTGATCAATAATACTAAAAAAAGCGGATGTCTTTGGTAGCTCTAACACCGGACCTTTCAGTAGACAGCATCATGAATCTGTAGACCGAACGGTAACGAGAGAAACTACGTTCATTTAACAGTGTTTGTTCTTCCTCGTCCTTCCACGGGGAGTTCGCGCGGTTGGGGAGCACGCCGATATTGTGACTTAATTATACACTATTCAGAGGCGTGTCTCTTGCACTAACCACGTTGGTTTGCCCGGTCGTATCCTGCGGAGTGACCGTACTCCCAGGATTTCACCCTCTATATACATATCTCTATTCGTACACAAATCTATTTATCTATCTGTCTATCTATCTGTTTAACTGTATATTTACTCATCGGACATCTATAGAGTATTCCTAATGTAAATAGCAGAATTTCAGAGTTTACGCAATGGTTCAGTGAACGTTGTTACGTGACGATCTTGGAATGACTACTCTTAGTATTGGATTTTTGGAGTTTATTTTAAAGTGAGACTTGTTATAATCCTGGAATGGAGACGCGAAGCGCCTTCTCGGTGGCAGGCCCTTGATAGCACTTCCAAACAGAAGATCTAAATATACATTCGTCGAAACACGGTAAAAGTTCTTCCGCGATTTTGCAATTGAGCTTATTCTAGGTATCAACAAAAGCTTCAGTTTGTTTGCCGCAACAGGATAGCACTACGCGGAAGACGTTCCCAGGCGATTGCGCAATAAAGCTTAGTTTGTTCTAAATATATATTACGCATTGGCGGGAGTTGTCCTGGCGAGCACCGTAACAACGATATTACTTGTTCCGAACTTGTACTATACAATACATCTGTCTGATCGTGTTGGGAGCTGGATACTTTTGCACTTTTATCAAGCAGATCCTTACTGCGAAATATCCTCGATGCAATTTACTTTTTACACAAACACAACTACTATTTACAATATGGTACAGTGTAGTACGTCAAGCTGACGTACAAAGCTGTTACGAGAAGTTTTATGGCACATTGTTGTTAGTGGCAATACGCTATTGCTCGGTTTGTGGTTTCAGAATCCTTCCAGGTATTCGATATTATCCGATATTAAATTACATTTATATAATTATTCTGGCGAACACTCCAAATTTAAAATATGTCCAATCATTCGAACGACCATTATACATATGTATATACGTGCAGATATACCTAATTAAATTTACATATATACGAATAGTTCTATGCGCGTGTATGCGTCTGTATACGTAGACTGTACACATATATGCCGCGATGTTCTATCCGTGAATTATTCAAAACGTCCCTCTGCGACGTTTCACGTAGCCGAGGCATACGTCCTAACAGAAAGCGCGATAAGGGCAGGATAATGAGCGGCAATTTGAAGGCAGCCCTAACGATAAGTATCTCGTTATGTAGGAGTTATGACGGATTTTGATATGACGTGGGCTTCCAGAGTAGAATGTCTCTTGCCTCGCGTAAGTAATAACGATAATAATAACTAACAAGGATGCTTTGTCCTGTGGACCATGCGCTTACGTGCACGAATAATGAAGGACTCTCGATACGGTCTACATCTGAGTATGCCGAACGGCATTCATGTACTTCTACATTTCACTAATAGACATTTCTGAAACAAACTCTTCGCTTTCATTCATATGCTATTAATACTTTGCCGTCCGGCGACATCACGCAGGTGTCCCTTAGGAGATAACGGGCAAATCCCGGTGGCACGTTACTTATTGTCGTTTTTTTCCAATTTCCTTGTGAGGTTACATTTATTGACATACATCCTCGGAATTTCGTTTAAATCAGGTAACAGTATCAAGAGTTACTGTGATTTTCATGTTTTACTACAATATATTGTAATTACAATATGAATAATCCCGCGAAAAATACCGGCGACGGATAAAAGTATTTCTATCACAGATGCGGAAGTCAAAGTGCTAATATTGATTAATATTCGATTTATTCGAAAATTGTAGGACGTTAGCTCGTTTAATTACTCAAAGCCCCATCGTAACGATGAAATGATATGATGCGTAGATATTTTCAAGCGTTCCCAGAAGTATCATACAATATTATGAACATAATGTGGAATCCTGGTGTTAGTAAACCAACACTGCCCCACTGTTTTCAAATTATTCGAAATAGAACGTTTATAGCTGAAAGAGTAGAATCGGCAAAGGATGTCATATAATTAGCCTCGATAATTAGCAGCAATCATCGTGAAGTACTGCCGTTTTAACTCTCATGTGCAGTGTTCAAGTTTCGAGGAAAGTATTTACGATGATCTATGTACAGAGACGCTGAGTACTTGTCCTTTTATATTAGCATTGACAGCTGCACTAAAATTCATGTAATTATGAGAATCGCAGTTCCGAAAGGCAAATGTGCTAATAGGTGGTAATGCTTTAACGCAATTTCACGTTTAGCAAGTAATGAGAAAAGTTTCCACTACCCGTTTGCCGGATTAAGAGTCAACCTCGTATATGATAAATCTCTGTACATCGCATATCATTATTCCCATCATTTATTGCCTCTAATTCAGATTAGATTCATATTACAATTTCCGTAATATAAATAATATAAATATTAGGGATACCGGAAGGTAATCAATTCGAGAGTGGAGCACTTCTTCGCATCGAAATTTGGGAATTTGATTTTGTCAAAAAAGGAATTATGGCATTGTTTAATTTGAAAAATAAACAGAGTTTTATCAAGTATGTGAAAAATAATGGATTACTTTTCGGTAATCCTAATACTTGTAGTTCTATTACAATTCGTTAATTCCAGTGCATCAGTTAATTTATTGGAAAAAGTGTAGAAGTGTTTTATGCCTGTATCCGGATAGGGCGTAAGTTTGATTACTTGATAGAAGGTCCTT
This sequence comes from Nysson spinosus, assembly GCA_910591585.2. Lineage (NCBI taxonomy): Eukaryota > Metazoa > Arthropoda > Insecta > Hymenoptera > Crabronidae > Nysson > Nysson spinosus. The sequence continues at coordinate 2,120,076 of OU342834.1, forward strand.
TAAAATGTTCGTTAGTGAGGCAAGGCTTTCAGTGGCATTAAATTCTAGACGTTGAAATATCCACTAACATCTGTCTTACGTTGTACTCTCAAAGCCCACCTGCACCGAAGAGAATCGAATTGTTCCGACGGGACAATAGAGCTAGAAGTTTGGTTGTCTACTTCTTTGTCTACCTTGAAAAGGGCTTTCCTTAAGGGAGTTTTATTTCTACAAGGTCTCTCACCAATTAGCTAATTCTTTTCGGGTGCGCGTGAACAGACTCCGTAGTATCAGATATCTTCTATTCATTCTAGTCCCTTCAAATATAAAGTATAAATTAATCTACAAAATGTCGAGTTTTATCGCAATTATATTTAACTCGGAATCGAATAAAAAATGTATCGTACAATCGAACATGATTTACCATGATATTCAATCATCCATAATGTCCTTTCCAGATAAATATACCTCATTATATTTCCACCTACACTTCATGAAATTTCATACTTTGATGTATTTTCCTTCGAAGATATGAAGCATCAAGTTATAATTTCTTGGAATTTCTCGTCGTAACGAGGTAATTTTCTTCTCGAACTGTTCTTGTCAGACTGCTGTATTTTGTTTGAAATCGTCAAAGATTCATTTCCCCGGCTGAACTAAAATTCTGAGTATCTAATGCTTAAGATTTATACAAAATTTGGAGAATACGGTATTCACAATTTTTATTAAATTCCTCGAATTTAATACTTAAGGTTGGCCAAGCTATTCGAATTCAACAGACAATGTCAACGTCGACACAGCTATCGTAAAATCCGACTAAAAATATTATTCCGATCTAGTTTTTTTCTTGCTCTTATATATGTGACGCGTAACGCAGTAATAAAAATGTATTACCAGCACTATAACGAATGAAATCTATAGGTAGATAAAGAAGATTCATGAATTGTTTTGCGAGTTACAAAAAGGGATATTGCAGACGCATAGCCTGAAGAATGGCTAGTCTGAGAAAGCGAATAGATCATAGATTTGCGAAGTACGCTAATGAAATACAAATAAATATTCTCAAATGGCTATACAGACATTTCTTACTCGGTATTACAACCCTCATATTTGAGATTGTTCTGAACATATATGGAATGAAATTCAAATTTTATAATCCAAAGTATAAATAACCACAAATAACACACAAGTAATAATACACAAATATTGAGAATTATTTTATTACATTTTCCAAGTGTATACAAAAATTTATCAAGTTTAATGCTCTCGATGAAATAATTTATTAATAGTAAATGTTGATATTATACTAATTGCATTCTGATTGTGTTTATATAATATTTGTAGATAATTTGATGTCGCACTGCAGAATTATTTATTAATTAATTACCTTTTGATGAACTCATGGTATAACATGTATATTGATTATAACACAGTGGCGTATTAAAGTCCATTGTAATTTCGATAATTAAAGGAGGATCTGATTTAATTTCATCAACCGACGATTATATTCATAAATAATAGAACTAATGGCTAAAATATGCAACTATTTTTTTATGCAGCAAACAATAATATCCGATATAGGATACATGCAAAGCATACATTTCTTTTTAAATGATCCCATAAATGTTCAATTGGTTTTAGTAATTTTAGCTTTGTATTTAGGATTGTAGATCTGTTGAAATATGAAATTGATTTTTTTTCAATATATCTATGTATATAATTACAATTAATTTGTCATAAATAATTACCAAATTGGCGAACACCCGCCGAAGCATCCGCATGATAGAGTCACCTTTGTTTCAGGATCATCTTTATATTGTCTTTTTTTAAAAGCTTTTCACATTTTTCTCTAAACATAATGCCGTCTGTTATCATTCAAGATTTTAAACTTTGACTCATCACTCCATACAATATTTTTCCCAAAGTCCATCGGTTTGTTTAAATGTTCACATGCGAACTGTAATCATTTCGATAGTAGCAGTACTGTGTATGTAAAGGATTTAATTTTGCCAAAAATTATTAAGCATCAAACGAAGAAAGACTTCTGTGTCCAGGATAACATCCTTTTAAGTGGTTCTTGGTTTAGTGGTAAAAATCTTTTTTCGTATGCACGGACACGAATTGGTAGATCTCGGCGACATCCATGTGCTATCAAAATTCTGGTGACGCCGGAATCGGTTCGACTTTTACGAAGGTTACAGAGAAGATATCGGCTTTCACGAGCAACGTGACGGATCTTTCGTTCGTCTATCCGAGAAAGCCGAAAGAAAATCTTGCGAGCCAGCGGTACTACGGAATATTCGACGTAACACGTTCAGAATGGTGTTGGGGAATGACGCGGTAAAGCGGCCTGCCAATAACTCCAGTGAAAGAGGGTAAGCGAAAGAAAACAGGAGAAAGCGAGATGGACCTTTGTATGAGTCGAAGGAACGAGGTGCGAAGGCATCGCATACTGGTTCACCCCCGACACACCGTCCTTCGTAAGCTACCTCGACAACCACTGGCAAGGGATGCTTGCAGGGCTCGCACTCGACTGGTTCCAACCATATCGAGGGCTCGAAAGGGCATCAAAGAAGAAGCTGAAGGATGGTGCTCTGCCACAGCCATCATTTGATTTGCACGAAATCGTGAACGACTCGAAATGGCAATGCCTACCAACAGCTGTCTTCCAAATCGCTTTGCAGAAATTGAGAGGGGAGCACGTAGATTGGTTTAGAGTATTTGATACCGCGTAACATTGTACGTTAGCCAGCAGGTCGGCGGATCAGTTCTCTTTCTTACAATTGACTTAAGAGGTTGACTAGCTTCGAGGGTTGAAACGTATTATTATACGATTGTCAGTAAACGACTGGGATCAGAAAAGTATGATTTTTGAAAAAAAGTATACCTTGCTGCTGACGAGGATGATGTAGGATCAGTTGAAAAGTATAAGAGAATTTGTTCCAAGGGCAAAAATAAGCGCCTCTTTTATCGTGATACGAATCACACTAAGGGTAGAAAGGTTCCGGAGCAGTTTATAAGGTCAAGGATTTTTTTACTTCGAGTTATATCATATTCTTCTAAAATGTTGGGGTCTTGGAGCGCGTGGGCTATCTAGATTTTTTTCTTTTCACATTAGAAAAAAAGGTAAGATAAAAACTGGAACATGGTCTGGGCAGATTAGAGCAACAAACAGTTGGAGGAATTTTTTAATCAGTCTCTCACCTCGAGTGCTGTTTTCTCTTTTACTTTCGAGGCTTGGTTCGTTTCCGCTGTAAAGTCGAAATGGAGAATCGGAGAAAGAGCTTTCAGGTTGGAGTGCAGCTTTTTAAAACAATGTAATTGTTAATTTGGAGACGCAGTAGAATTCGAGACGCAAAGTTGTCCGTTCGTTCAAAGGCAGAAAGAGGGTAACGGGATGAGGCTAAAGATGAATCCTAGGGAGCGGTGAGGGTAGGGCTGATGAGGAGGCGAAAGCTTGGTGGAAAAGCGACAAAGACATCGCCATTATTTCAAGAACGATAGTCAATTTAAGTTAACAGTGCCAGAGCTTGGGAGACGGCCCTCTTACGTACCTAAGTAATCTCATTCCGAATTAATGCGTAGTGCGAGTGCCGCTAACGCGACAGTCGTCTCTGCTAGATTCATCTGCAAGGTTCTTTGTGTTCCAAAATTGCAGTTCGTTCTAATAATGGCACCGGGAGGATCACTCCACGAACGATGCGAGATTTCTCTGCCAGTTTCTACACCATAGAATAAAACCAGTGTCTTTTCATAAAGCATATATTATTCCGCGTTGAAAAATCTGCAAGAAACTTAAGGAGCTTCATAAAATATTGTGTCAAGCTCCCCATATAAATACTAGATATAATGTTCGACTTTATTAAACCTTTCTTCTGAATAAGCCCCGTATTTTATACCTAGTTTTTCATACCCATCCAGAGTCTCTGGTATATCTTCGAATTTAAGGCTTCCTCTATGCCCGAACTCCAATTCGAGGTTTTCCCCGAGAATCTGATCCTTAAAGGAATAGCTTTTAAAGAAGACATTTTTATCGGGAATAAGTCTAGAGCTTTTTACGTATTCATAGAGGTGAATACGAGTGCATTGCAGCTTTATTAGAGCAAGCAGAACGCGATAAGAAAAATAAGAAGTTTCTTGAAGAGTTTGGAGGCATGGTTCCTCGGAAAGACTAAATCTGGTATCTTCGAAGCGTAGAAAAATTGTATATACTTACACATATATATATATAACGTAGGAGAAAAATCATTGTGACCCGAAGAGTTCTCAAAACGCAATGGTTCTTAAAACTGACCATATTTTGGTGATATTGTCCATGTATGAAAGAGACTCGATCTAACCTCGCCGCCATCGGGGCGGGCACATTCCATCTCACGAAGACCTCCCTTTATACCCGAGTAAGCTAGAAATATCCTCAGTTTTATCATTTCAGAGCTGGTCTTCATTTTATACGTTCTTCGTCCTCTCGTCTCCCCCGCCATTCGGGGTCCCTTAGTCTCTTTACGGACCACGGGAATGAGTCGTAGCCGGGAGCTTTCCCTGAGAGTAGCCACGCATCAAAGTGTTTGTAGCCTTTCCTACAGAGACTCCTCCTCCTCCCGAGTATACAATCGTCCCAGGCTCCTAATATTTTTTCTCTCGCTTCCTGTTACTACCATTTTATTCCTCTTTTCGTATCTTTCTCGATAAGATTTGAGCGTAATATGTTCAGTGGACTCGACGGATTCAGTAAAATTACAGAGCTAGATATCTAGTCGCTAGAAGAGTATTTCTATAACACTTTTGTTATTGATGAAGCTGCACTAATTAAGATATCTCTTTGAAGATTCGAGATTCTGGTATTGATTAAATAATTCCAACATTTTTTATTCTATGTCAACGTGAATCGTGTTAATTAATTTAGATAATGAAGTACATAATGTCATAGCTGTTAGGATGTTATTTGCTGTTTTACTTCAAGAATATAAGTTACTACAAACTGGAAGGTGTTATTCTCCTTGAGAAGAGATAATATTCTTCATATTCAAAGCTCATTTCGAAAAATATGGACTGAGCTTACTAATATCGGAGATTATAAGTTATTAGTATATTTATGTTCTAAAATATTCAACACTTCAGAATCTCTCGCAGGGAACTGTAATTGCTATACCACCACACATAATTATCATATTTGTCCCTTTGTCGTATCGAATAGTTTGCTCTCCCATTCTCATCAAGCAAGCGGTCATCGAGCCGTAAGACTTTTCAGTTCGAACACTGATACGCCCCAGTCAAATACTACCTTCCATTAACGTTATTACGTGAATATTTATCTGCCAAAACTGACCACGGTCGACCGAGTATTCGTTTTAAAATTCCTCGATTCCAGTCCATTCCCTGCTGGGGTTGAAGTCTAGTCGTGGATGCGAGTATCCGTAAAAACGTAAAACAAATAGACGGCATGCCGGTCTACGTGGGAGGTTGGAAGAGTTTTTTTTAAAAAAGCAGTGACAGTCGAGTGTAGCGGAAGGATTTACCATGGATTGACGGCGGAGCAAAGAGAGAAGAGGTACACGGTTTCTCTCCACGCTCCGACGGCTCAACATCCGTAGCAGTCGCGCAGAGAGCCGATCTTCTTTATGAGTATTGCGGTTGCACTATCTGCGTTACTGAAGGTAGTTCAAACTAGTACCATTGTCGCTGGCTTGTTTAACGGATCCGATCTTTTTTTAAATCCAAGAATTCTATTTATGCGAGTGCAATAGTGTTCTGTTGCAATATTCTTTTCTTTGTGCACCGCAAACTCGATATTTAATACGGTTTCCTGAACTTTATTCTGTATGGTGTCAGGGACTTTATAAAGTATACTCGTTATTCTTATCGTATGTTCATTTAGCATTGCGTTTCTTCACCAGGGATATCCATGTACCTCTTCCTTCCTTGAGGAAGCAAAGGAGGAGGATATGAATTGAATTTGTGAACTATTAAAAAAGTTTTGTTCTATTAATGTATACATATATGTTATGTAATAATAAATATGCTTCGCTATCTCAATTCGACAGTCTACGAAATGGTGGCACTTTGTAGTTGTAAAAGGATGAAAGAGCTCTGATTTATGGCACCTGTAGTATTAATCATAGAAATGCTTTAGTATCATTCTACATCTTTGTTACGATTCTCATTAAATACTCAAATACTCCATACTCTTGTGTACAATAAGTTAATGAATACACTCTCTTCAAAAATATATCTCTGTAGCATTGTCTTCAGCAAACTAATTTCATCAACCCTCATACCTTCTTACGCTACCAATTCAAAGTGAACTCTATAATTATCTGTCAGACAAGGATAAGTACTTCTGTCAGTTTGTATTAACCTTGTGTACAGAACAGGGTGCATTTGTAGTAATATTTGATCCTGTTCCGAGTCATTGAGGAATGGTAATACGTGGTCCATCATTATCTAAGCTTAAGCTAAAGACGAGTTTACGAAAACAGAAATCGTCAAAGAAGGATAGTTGTAAAAAGGGGCAGATCGGTAAAGAGTGAAGAAGAAAGGAAGCTGAATGAAAGAGGAAAGGAAAGCACGCGTTCATTCCCCACAGTCCAATTTCAAGGGAGCTCTAAAACGGCCGTTTATAACCCCCAACGGCGTCCCAGGGTGGTGCGGCAACCAGCGCTAGAAATGTGCAAGTCAAACAGCTTGACTCAGCGGTTTATCTGTCGGCGTACACTCGCGGACTTTGCACTTACGCGCCAGACTCTCTCATACACACTAGAAACTGCATGCTTCACAAATGGATTGCATCCATTCACTTCTATCATCACCATCAAACTGCTGTTTTGTGACGTACTAGTATTACCGGCATTCATCCCCAAGCCACATTGCATTTCGCATTACGGGGTGCATTTCATAAGTAGTAGTCATCCGACGAAGATATGTACAAGATGTAAAAGAAACTCAGGGTAATTGTCGCGGCTCTAAACATGGTTTAAGCTCCTCAACACTTCGCGATCTCCAGGAATTAAATCACTTTAAGGAGAAAAATTTGGATGTGTTTTATTCGTCGCCATTATTTATAAACCAACGTCAAGGAAGAATTGGAATAAATAAAGGTTGCGATATAGAATAATTTTTTTCCGAAATATAGACAATTTTAGAAATGGAAGAATATTTGTTGTTTCGTAATATCATCCGTTTGTGACATTAACTACTTCAGACTTCAGACTTGTTATGACTTCTTCTAGAATCTCTGAAACCCAAGATATCAAAATAAAATGATCAAGAATCGTAGTATTGCATAGAACGGGATAATGGGAACCGCTTTTTTTATTTTCCCAAACGAGTTTTCTCTGATAAAGATGAGACATGTTAAAAGTATCTACTTGCAAAAGTTGCACGTTTCGGGTTTTTACTTGGAAGTGCCTGAAATCCTGCTACACACAGTAGCCGCCTAATCTGACTTGGGGTGCAAGATCGTAAATCCTCGAACGCCGATCGTGACTATAGAAAAGTTTGGTGAAACACAGGTGCTTGAATTGCCTCAATGAATCTTTCGCGATAGGATTTTCGCATAAAACGGTGTAATCCCGGTCTAAGACTAAAATCTTTCAATGTATCTCCGGATACCTTTTCTAATCAATTTATCTTGATGAGGTTGAAGAAGCGGTATAATGTAAAAATCGCTGAATGAAAAGAATTATTATTACATGCTTTGGATAAAAACCAAGTTCACCATTGGTATTGTATCTATTAAAGATGAAATAGAGCATCATAGGAAAATTAGAAAGTTAGAAATTTAATTAACCACCGAAAAGTCTAGCGATCGATATTCTCTGATTTCTTTCTCTGTTCATCCGCAGCATTCATTTCATCTGTTCGTATTTCTTCTTCAGTCATTCTACTTCATCTCCATGACATCGGCGGAGGTCCATAATCCTTAGAGACTACTCTAGATCTCCTTTTCCCAAAGTGCTCCTCGAGAATCTTCGTCGCTTGTACCATGACGAAGAACGACGTGGAGGAGGAAAATTCCTTCCGTGTCGAATCATTGAAAAAGGTCCGTTGACCGTTTCCATTGGAAAAACTGCTGAAAGCGTGGAATATCGACAGAACCACAGAAAATCAGAAAGAAACTCCTTGGTGTCAACGGTGCGGTATGAAGCTGAAGATACACCGAAATGGAAGGAGAGAAATGCTGGAGACTCGTATCTCCTAGGAAAACTTTCCTGCTGAAACTTTTCGGCACTTCTTGCAGTCCTTCACTTTTTCTCTTCATACCGAAGGCTAGATTCGTACGGAATCACGCCCGGGTTATAACTGGCAGTTTCCTACCTTACGAAATGAGATCCTAACGAGGCGAAAAGAGAAGGAGACCCAAGCCGCTGGAGTGAAATTCACAAAAATGCGGACGTATACACTTATGAATGTGAGTTTTCGGTAACTCGGAAAGACATAGCGTGGGTGGTTTATACAGCAAGGATTTTCTACGAAGACTTGTTACTTCTAGGGAAGTAAAAAGATTCCTTAACGAGATCGCTTGTTGAACCCGCGTTCATAACGGTGCTACCTTCACTGCATCGTATTTCATATTCCACGAAGAATTCCGAGATACTTAGAAGTTCATTTAGAAGTTGTTCAAATATTTAGACTTCCTGGGAAAATGGATGCTGCTCGTACTTCAGGGGAGACATTATTGAAATAGCGTTAAGTCTTTAAGAAATTCTTCGAATCGATTACTAAACTAGATGAAGAAGAAATTAAGTGATAAAAGTGATCCCCGGTGTTATGCATATTTCAGAAATATTATCAAGAGGGTGAAACTTGAAGTACTACGGAAAAAGGATATACTGTTATAGGACAATTAATTGTGCTTTGGGAAAGTTAGTTTGGTGGAAGTGGATCAAAATATAAAAGAAAGTCTAGATATCCAGAGGCTACTACGGGTAGATAGTTTCCTAGGGGAGACATTTTAATTACCGGCGGCCCATTCGCTGGCAGTATATATTCAAGGATACACCTGCTCCTAGTACTTGCGCCTTTGGCACCATAGTACGACCTCGCGCCATTTGTCTTTCGAGTTTATATATAAAGCCGATTGCCCACCCTTCCTTCCTCGGAGCGGCTCCGTTTACCGGCTCAAAGGCTGCCTCGGTACACCCTAAATCGGAAACTACAGGAGACAGAGATTGACTGGACTTCAATAAAGCTTCTTCCGAAGTACTGGGGAAGATGGTTGCAGAGAGTGATGGAACCATACCATGCTGGTACCGTTAAACTGGTCAGTAGCCTGATCCTTTATGGCACACACGATTCAGTCACCTTGATAAAATGTATCTACTTTGATCTTTCATGATATAGAAAACAGCTTTCTGACGTTCTCTTTCATGTTCTGCAATCAGTTGATTGTTTTCTGGATATGTAACTGAGTACTTCGTGAATTAAGTTAAACTTAAGTTAAACGAAAGCTAAATCCTCTTCAAGGAACTGATATGAATTTACAAATAAAAGGACTATTTTCGAAATAGCCCGAATTCAATTGGCTTAATTCGACTCTTAGACTCTTAGCTTAATACTGTTATTGGAAACAGTAAAACATTGTAAACAGTATTAAGTGGAACGGCTAATTTCCTCGAAAGCGTAAGGAATCGTTTCAATCTCGGCTCCAGGAAAACGTAGTTCCATGTAGAGTCTATGTATGCCGGTAATGGGACGTTACACACCGTTGACTAAGTTCAGGCTTGTCTAATAAAGGGTGGCATTTGTACAAATTAATAGCCCCCAATGGGAAGCTTCGTGGTAGGAAGGACACCATGCGTCTTCCCTGGGGTCGTCGACGCCGCGAGGGTTTCAGGACGACTGTCCACAATAATCAAGACTAACAGCTTCGGCTGATCCTTCAACCTTCTTCGTCAGCACCTCCTTGTCTCTCTTCTACTACTCTATATCTCAATTTATATCACAACAATGTCACTTTAAGACAATGTCTCATTCTACCATACTCCCGTGTTGTTTTTACTTTCCACCTTAAATATCTCTTTCCTTCTTTTCTTTCGTTTTCTGACCAAACGCGACGAACTTCTTCGAAGACCCTGAACAAATTCGTGCTCGTGGCGCGTATCGAAATGTCCGAGATGGGTTTGCAGTGTGCCCACAAAACGGCGTATTTTGCGGAACACGAGGCCCCTGGGAGTCATGCGAATCGTTGGAACAACTACAACCGCAGACTCTTGTTTAGAGGAGGATAAAGCAACTCGACTATCAGCTAGGGAAATATAAACGAGATATATTTACGTCTCCTTGTTTTCTAAAAGAATAAGGAACAACTTTTTCCCAGTGGTTACTGTCGATTAGAAATATATTGGTGACAGAAACGGAGGATAATTTCATGGTTGTTTTTTCTTTCAGTATATTAGATGTTTCGTAATAGTTGTTACACAACGGGTAGAGGTGAAAACTTAGTGAGAGGTCACGACTTAAACTCTTATGCTAGGTGGAGGGTGTGATAAATGAAAGGCTTTATGCAGAAAGTCTCCAAGTATCATTAAATTAAATGGTACTTAGAAACTTCTTACATAAAACCCTTTAACTGTCCACCCTAATTAATAGATACACATTCTGAAACTATCTTTGTATGCCGTACATAAATTAAAATACTGTTTCAAGATGCGCCGCGAAAACACCGTGAACAATGTCATGGCATATTAAACATTAACTACGAATATAGTAAAATCGTGAGGCTGATCGACGATAATGAGTCCCGTTGATTAAAAGCTGCGTATTTTCACGCTATTCACGAATCACCGTGTCGCTAATGGAATTGGAAACAGTGACTGACGGTGAGTTGAAGGGATACAGGGGCGGGGGTGTGAGATCGGTTTAGCCGTCCGCTTGCTCATGGTTCCGCCTCACCCGTTTCCAGTGTTTTCAACATTTTCAATTTCGTGCTTGGGTTTTAATACCTAGAACGGCGCTTTTCAAAACGGGCCTTTTGTCACGTAAAGTGACGAGAAGTTATTTTTGCAAAAACTTAGTAAACGAAATCAATGAAAAACCATCGAGCAAGGATTTTAACGGAACCAACGTGGAGGCTGGCAGAACTGAGGGAAACTCGGATAATCTATAGATCGGGAAGCATCGAATGGAACGAAAAGTTAGTGAAGTGTTCTAATATGAATAAATTACGACTATACACTCTTGCACTACTTTCAAGTGTCAAGGAACTTGTAAGGTTCGAATCCATGATAAGATGGTTCTAATAAAAATTGTTTTCACAAAACTTTCGGTATCAATCCCATGATATACGTCAGCAGGGTTGTAAAGAAGGATACTCCGAACTTTATTAGAAGTGGACTTAGATGTGTACCATGGCTCATTGGAGTTTACGGTCGTCGATGCGTTAACAGGAACTAACTACGACATGTGTATTCGTCGCACGCAATACTTGTGTGCGTGGCCCTTTGGTGGTGGGTATTAAGTTGTTCGGATTAGGCCGCCGTACGAAGAGAAACTTGCTCCGCGAGATTAACCTATTCCGGAGCTTTATAGAAACTCTGCACAACCAGGATTACCACAGCCACCCAACTCCAACTTCCCAACACACAACTGCCCACTATGGATATCTAGAATCCCAAACAGATGTTTCCATGTACGTTCACTCTCTCTGAACGTAATAAGGTACCCGCCACTTTTCCCATTCGGTACATTATGCTTCTTAAATGATCGATTCCAAAGAGAACTTCGTTTTACGTTCCACTTAAATAACTCATCTACCTCTACCAAGTTCCAAGTGATTGATTAAAGTTCACTCCTGAGCTCTTCTAAGCTCGTTAAGAGATACTGGAAAATCGATAGTGCTTTCTATCAAAGAAAATAACCGATATGAATAAGCACTTGCCAGCTCTCATAACTTTCATATCTATCACTTCAATAAAATAAAAGCGAGTATATACGAGCATTATTTGCTCACTCAACCGATTTTCAGTTAGTGTATACAGGGTGTTAAACAAGTCCGGGTACCCGATTACATCCGCAGATGTAACCTTCGTATAGTAATGGAAGGAAGAATACCGAACATCTACAAATATGAAATATGTACTACAGTTTGCGATTATGAAGTGTTTATATCCAAGTGTGTTGCGAAAGGAGTCACTTTAGTTCTCGAATGCTAATCAATAATAAAAGATAATTGTATACCGAATGGATTGGTTTTAGGTCCTTAGATCAGACATTGTTTAGAATATTCATTGGAGTTATGTTTGAAAGCTAGTTCAATATACTAATTCTAAGTGGCATGATATGAGATATCTATCGAATATCATGTTGTATCTGGCATGACATTTGGAAAGCCAAAACAGGTATCCAAGCCATCCCGGTGTGTTGGTGAAAGTAAAACACGTAGAGCTTGTAATTTTGGTTTCCTGCATAACCAGCTCAATGCATTAATATGTTGCGGAAAGTTGTCACATTACAATGCATATATTATATAATAGAATACCATCCGTGCAGTATTGATAGTGGTTCACTATCCACAAACTTGTATTACAAACCTGACTAGTATACTGAACCCCCATTACGAAATAATGTTATCTAACTATGGCCCGAGGCAGAGCATGTAAAAGGAACTAAATTAAAGTTTCGAAAGTACATACCAGAATATGGAGGAAATTAATTCTCCAGTGTTATATATTAATATTAAACTCTATAATCTATGCGGTATATGTATCGTAGCACGGAAAATTGTGGGCGTATAAAAGAGGAATTTGAAAGAAAGTCATGTAATGTAATGCAAGTGGAGTCACAGGAAGTTTGAAGAAGGTTAGTTGAACCAGCGTTTGGAACGTTTGAGATTGGTAGAAGGGAGAACTCTTGGAACAATACAGGACTGACTGTCAACAAAACGTCGTCCAGACATTTCCCCGGGACAATCCCACCTGGCTTCTCATATCTGCAGCCCCTCTCAAGGGGTGGGGCAAAATCGATCTCGTTAAAACTTTCCGACGAGGATGGATCAGTTTTGGAAACTTTCTGAAAGATGATGCGGGACAAGCAAAGTGAACGACGATTCGGGACGTTGGAGACAGTACTTGGAACGGTACAAGAATATATAATTGGAATATCGAGCCATTTGCCTGTCGAGACGTTTTGATGCCGCAAGTCCTCTAGTAGATTTGAAGGAGCAGCACACTGAGATCCTCGGACCCTGTAGAATGCGACTAACGATCTCATTATTCAAGCCAAGTGTACCGAGCTTACTTAAAATGAACGAATCTACGAAATTGATGAAGTTTGTTGCTCACTATCAACTTAAACTTAACTTACCCAACATTTTGTTACTGTGCCGGATTTTCTTTGACAGAAGTTTCGCCTTCTTTAGAATGCATACGATATACCAAAGTTTTCGGGAAGGAAACATTCTGCAGTATGTTCAAACACAATAATATAAATAAAATACAGAGAGGATGGAAATGAATGCTTTTACAGTGCCTACGTATATAAAATGGTGGAAAAGATTTGTGATCAATTTGTTAATTGTATATTATCGTGTACGCATATATTAATACTGATCATGTCGATCATTAATGGAACATTACTCGACACACATCTATGAGCTTTTATTAGGTCACATGATTCGTATTAATCGCCAGATTGTCACGGAGAATGAGACCATCCGTTTGGTTGGCAGCTCGAAAATTATATGTACGATTCGTCTCGAATAATGTGCAGGCACGTTTGATATAAAACCGTTCGGAACGAACTGTCGAGTGGTATTAATATCTGACGGTACCCACCGTGCTGTAAAATCGAAACTCCGATTACGGGCCGCCATAATGTGAATTTCTGTCCGCTTATTGAGCCATGTATAATGGACACCAATGTGATCACGCTCCAGAATATCAAAAAAGTTTTGGATCTCCGGTAACCCGCTTTAATTATCCTGATTCAACAACTGGCGAACCTATGAGCCAACCATGCCTAAGCATTTATTTCTATATTCTTCATATTCTATTAATTTACACTTTACGCATAATAATTCAATTTTTTAAGATGCTCTTTTCTTATGGGGAAGAACTCGAAATAGAAAGTAAGAGTTACATATCCATACGTATACGAAGTTCAGGTGGAAGTAAAGTCGGTTTAGGAACGATAATTGGCAGGAAGGCGAGTGACTGTAGCTCTTCGTCACGCTTGCGACAGAATTTCGTAGACCAGGGACGAAATTTGATTTGCAAATTCGGTTAAATCCCCTTCGTCTCCTCAATTCCTAGTCATCCCGTCTTTCTCGGCGGTAACCGCGCGGGTGATATATATGTATATATACGTACGTCCTGTGATGCCGTCCTCGAGGACGCCCTTCGGGCCCCATGGGACAGGAGGCCGAGAAAAGACGCGCCGCATGAATTTTAATTTCACTCCACCTCATCGCCAAGCGCGCGATGCACTTGGGACAACGTAACGAGCAGCTAAAGTTTTTTGAAGAAAAATTAAAAGTTTCAGCCACGTTCGCCATCAACCCACCTCCTACCTCGTCATCCATTTCTTTGCCCCCCCCCCCCCCCCCCCCCCATTGGCTGACAAGCTCCGCACTCGTGGGTCAGGAACGAATACTTTGCCGATGAAGACCATACTGTAATGTCTCGTAACGTAATTAAGTCGCCAAGTTACCGAGACGAGGTAACTCCCGAATAGAGACTTCGAAAAGTTGATTTATTTCTTATGTGCTGGGGTATTCGCTACCTGCTCAATGAGCCAACGTCTTTAATACGACCGTTATCCTTGAAGCTTGATGATGCCAATAACGATTAAGTAAAGGCATCGTTAATATTCTTCTTGGAGAAAGAAACTTCTTCGTAATATATTGTATAATATGTAATTACAAGTATGTCAATTTCTACGTTCAGTGACATGGACATATTTAAGATCTGTAATTGCTTAGCAAAGTGAAAGTAGGCAAAATATTTATGAAGTTTCACAGCGCTGTGGAATTAGAGTCCAAGGAAAATGAAAAGTTACAAGGACAAGACATATAATATATGATTTTCTTTATAAAACCGAGGTTTTAGGCGCTTTTACTGTCTTTACTGCAATGCTAATCTGAAAGATAATATTATATCAAGCTCTATAGTTTACGAACCTTAAACATCATGTTAGAAAACAATTTGTATTTTATATTAAGAAGTTGAGGATTTAGAAAAGTTTATTTTGCCAAGAAATATTGTGGGAAATTCCAATTGTAGAAGTAACCGCGCACAGTACAGCGTTATGGAAATAATTTCCATTTGTACATTAGGATAATTATAAGGTATTTCGCACGCGAGAAGATTACAACACTGTACTGTGTCGTGAGTGGCAGCTGGGATCGGTAATCCTTTTTGCCTTTAGATAAAACTACGAAGCCCGGGAGCGTCAGTGATTTTTTTTCACGTTTTAGAATGAATTCATTAAGTAAATGTACCAGCGCATGGGGTGGATCTTAAAGCGGCTTTCAGATTTAACGCGAAATGACGTGGAATGTCCTTTGGCAGCATTGAATGGTGAAACATTACGCGTGTTTCCTTAACATTCCTCGATGAAATTTTCAATTCGAGGACTTACCCTGGGAGATCCCGCGGAACGAAGTAAACCCAACGACGATGAGAAAGGGAGAGAAGAGGAAACAGAGAGAGAGAAAAAAGAGCACGCGACGTAAAAGACTTTTGATGTCGAGCCGGCGCAATCTGCTGGCATCTCGTAGGAGGCGGAAGTGCGGGTGCGCTCGGAAGGAGGTGGACGGATTTGCAAGCCAGATTGAAATTTTGAAATTTAAATCTTGCCGAGACTTAAGCTTAAATAGTGCCGGCCCTACCGAGGAACCAATGTAGGTATTCGAATACGAGCAAGGTCCTGCTAATTGCCGGATAATTTCGCTCGAAGACAGAAAAATTCTGACATCAAACGATCTGATAACGTGGTGACTATTGTTTCGAGTTCGCTGACATAATTGTCGACAATTACCCATCCACGAATTTATACCTGGAATATGCGAATGACTTTGTTATTGTTATTCACAAAGGAAATTTACGCATTTAAGGTGTTTCTAATACCGCCACTCTCCTGTTTGCATAACAATCTTGGGTAGCACTTCAATTACTATGTAAAATTCGGATATAAAACGAAAAAATGATTATGAAAGGAAAGCCTCACGAATACCTTCATTTTTATAGCTTTGAAAGCACGGTTAGTTGTACTCTATATATGTTGACAACAGGTTTCACGGATGAGAGAAGAAACGATAAAGGTTAATTATTCAGGGGACTCATTTTTATTTAACGATTGAGTCTTTGATCAAAATAGCCGACTACGATATTCTTCCGTGACGTATTTTTACGGGTTTATATTACCGCTTTAAACAGAATACCCCGGGCTCTCGTTTTTGGTCTGTCAGAAAGATTATATTTATCCGCGACGAATGAAGCCACTTTCGCTTACCGACGGATCCTCCGTTGTTCTCATTCCCTACGTTAACAAACCGTCCCATTTTCTCCTCATTCACCATCCTCCCCGAACTCTTACCTCTTTCCCAGTGTATTCGTTGGACGGTGAAGTAACTCGTTACTTCACTTTGTTCTTTGAATTGGATAGTTTTCCATTAGCAATCATAACAACGTCCTTTGGCTCGTGCCTGGAGACTGATGGAGACAGTGAAAGAGGGTGCCAACCGGGCTATAAGGGGAATGAGTTTGTTTATTCAAGCTCCTACGTTTCTCTCCTCACGCTACTAGGACAGGTTAGACCTGTTTTCCGTCCACGTAGACCGTGTTAATTTCCATTTTTATTACAAAGTGGATTGCATCCCCCTCCCTACCTTCCATCGGTCGACACTTCGCCTTACTAGGACCTCTTTTAATAGATATATAACGAGTGAACAATTTAATCGCATTAACTTACGTGCAAATGATATGTGTACACCATTAGCAGGAGACTTACCTGGAACAAAAAGAAATAATAATATAAGATATTAGAAGTTAAATTATTTGTTATGTATCGAGTTGTTCCATAAGTTCGTGCGGTTTTGTCGAATCTGAAGAACTCTGTTCTTTTCAAATATTTCATACGAATTGATCTACAATGTATTCTCCGCCATTATTTAACAATCGCATAAAAGAAAAAAATAAAAGCTATCGAATGATGTAATATATAGCTGATAAATAATTTTTACGAGATGCATTTAATATAAAATATAAACCGCACAAACTTATGGGCCAACTTAGTATATTTGTACTTCGTCGGAAGAAATGAATGTCATTTTTAAACGATCTTATTCGCTATATTCGCTTTTTAGATCGACGGCAAAGTGACGATATATTCAATAATAATCGTTGAACTTTCAATGTGTTTATTAACGATCATGTGTACAAGTGCACAGCTGTGGAGGAGATATATCTGAAGGAATGTGATCGGATAACGTATCACGATCGTTGGAACACTTGTAGGTCTTGACGAGCGATAAAAATTTCAAGATTCCCCTTCACGTCCTATATCGACGGACTGAAGGAGGCAGGTTGTAAAAAGGAACTGCGAAAATATCAATACGAAGTATCGAAGCCCTCGCTATCGTTCGCGAACTGATACGATCTCGGAAGACAACCGCGCGTGAGAAACGATATTAGCAATAAAGGCGTAAATAAGTCTAAAGTGTCTTCGTCCGTGACGTTTATGTGAAATGCCGTATAGAGCTGAGCTCGGTTATAAAAAGTGGCTATATACCGGTAAAACTAAGACTAAAAGTAAAACAGTCGTATGATGAAATCAACTTCAGAATTGAATAAACGAATAGACACCACAGAGCCATATTCGAAACTTTCTTCGATAATATTTAAACCGTCTTTCGCAGCATTATCTGATAATACGATGAGACCTATATATTTTTTATTGATCAACGTTCTCGGTAGTAATTTATGAAACTTATAAGATTATGATTTTTTTGGGAGATGAACTTAGGCAAGGGAGGTATGGTTGTTTTCATTAAGTTAGGCAGATATTAAGCCAGTGTATTGGACATATTGAGTAGCACAAGGTAGGGGGTTACCAGTAAACAACACCTACAGAGGCCAGAACCATAACGGAGTCTGATTCAGTACAGTTCTGGTATGTATAGTACCTACTCCATTCTCTAGCAATGCAACGTGCACGCTCCCTGTATGCTGCAACGCCCCGCCGTAATGCATTATATCGGAGTAGGACATCATTTATATGCCCTATATGGATGAAGGTACATAACGTGCCTGACCCTAGTCTATTCGCTTAGCCAAGTCCTATGCAGGACAGGATACCGAATCGTGTTAAAGAGCAACAACGTCATAGACATGTAGGGTCTAAGGGTCTCGGATGGCACAAAGTGCACCGTTAAAAGAAAATAATTCGATAAATATCATCTATGTACAAAGGAACTTTAGTAGAAAAGGTAATACCATGTTGTGATAAAAAGCTGATTCTGTTCAAGATGATTTTAAGATGAATGTAAGTTGCGATATAATTGAGAGAAGTTTGTAAATAGTTGTTGCACCTATTCTTTCGAATTAATTCCTATAATTTAGAACAGTTAAGAAGAAATCAAGAAAGAAATCATTATGGGATTGAAGAATAAAGTGCAGTAAATTCGAATGCAGTAGTAGAAGCACGAAATTAATCAGACGCACATAACATTAGACCATCAATGTACAAAAACTCGCTATATAAAAAGATTCATGCCTCTGATATTAATAGAGGAGAATAATTGGATGAATTATCGTTTAATGTAGTGCAATATGAATATTTCACAAATAAGTAGTACAGCCGTAAAAATAGTCGGACACCTGTCTGTTTCCACTTGAATTGCCCTGTTATCTAGAAAATGTATTTCCCCCCCGATTTGATATATGTACAAGCAAAGGGATACAAGGAATATATAACTAATGAACCGTAAATATGCGTGACATTGTATTGCTCATTAACTGCTAAACAAAGTATCACTGCTCTCGAAATAATGCGGTTTATGTACCATTGTTGCACTACCTGCTCAGATGATGTCTCAGATTACTTTCACGGGAAGAGAAAACGGATGGCTAGAGTTTCCGTTGCTGACCGCTTTTGCTCATTCCCGCATTCTATATTCCGTTTTCCTGCCTCCAGGAAACACCGAGTAAGCTTCATTTATCTTGCGCGGGATCACGTTGCATCCCGACAAATGCAACACCGCTGGGAGAACGCACCGCTGGATAAACTTTCGAAGGAATGTTACTACGGCGAACAAGCGCTTGGGGGATGCGCCGTAGGGAACAGATTTTTATGTTACGGATGGGGGCCTTCGATGTTAACCGACCAAAGAAATTGAGGAAATCGGAAATTCAAATCGATCCGTAAATGTAACAACAGACTGAGCTGCATAGGGATGTTAGATAAATATCTGGTATTACTTTAAAGAAAATATAAACTCAGCAATTGTCGTTCAGTTACGACGGAACATGGCAGATAATGCTACCCTGACACTTCTCGAAGTGGACAATCCTATGCACCATGATCAAACTATATCCGTTCACACGGTTTACGAGGATTTTAAAGCAGTTTCGTAGCGCATGACAAGCAACGAAAACCCTTCTCAAACCAGGTATTGTATACACATACATCTATGTATCGTGGCATCCGTATCCTTTCAACGTAAATCTTTGCCTCCTTCCATGTCAATCGGGGATACGGGACGGAAATTACAAAATGCCGGTGCACGCGGTATACCGGCCGAAAGGTATTTCCACGTTGGCGAAAAATACATTACAAATCCAACTCTAACCTCCTCGGGATTCCGGTCACGTAGCCTCGTCCAAAGATATACATCGTATATCGCCCGACGCGTCTGCCCTTCTTCACGTACCCCACTTTCGAACCTCATTCCAGCCTCTTCGGACCACCCTTCTAGCTAATGTCACACGCGTACTGAAAAGTTATACGGTCGTTCCACCTAACACCCAATGGATTCCACGAACCGATCAAATCGAATGGTTAGGTAATGCATAAATATCAGTTAGGGGATGATACGGACCGTGAAGTATCGATGGTTTTTAACTAGCGTCAAAGACAATATAATATTATTCTCTAAAATGATATGCATCTTAAGATCGAATTATTGAACAATATATAACTAAACAAATTATACAAGTTGCACTTTCATAAAAAATGCACTAATTGTGCTATTGCTTAATTAGGAAAATGTCATTCAGACATTCGACATTAGTAATAATGTGTCTGGCATATAACGGCTGCAACTACTTTGTCCGACTCGTACTACTTTGAAGCATTAAAAGCGAAACGTAACCGAAGTTACTGAGTATGACATTGTCATATTTTTAAGGTTGTTGCTAAAAGCTGGCTCATTTATACGTGATATAAAATTGGGATTATTAAATGAAAAAGAATTTTAAGAGAAAGTAGTTGCAAGTAGTACTTTTTTACCAAAGAAAAGAGATCTCTCAGCGAATTTATAACACCTTTCGTGCATTACAGGGGATATAAGATAAATAATTACATTTACGTGAAAACAGATGCAGGAAAATGTATTTAAAAGCAGAACAATTAAACGTTGTTGCGTGGAAATGGTTCATTTTCAAGTAACAACAAATATGATATGCGCATATTTTGAAGCCCTGCATTATTTCAAAACAATGAGTTCTCGGTTTCCATGCTGGTCTGTTCTACAACTTTACTTGTGAATTTCATTATGCATATTTCAGTATGAAACCGTACTTATTACATTAACTGCATTATTGGGCTGCATTAGTAATTCAGCTTTTAGATCATTTTAATTACTCTTGCTGATTCTCTTCATTAATTTATCTAGAACATTATTTGAATTACTTGAGCATAGTTTTATTAAGTTAACAAATTATTTGCTAACCGAGATTTTAAAAATTTTAACGCGTCCTAGAAGTATTACCCAAGAATAAATTCTTATCAATGTATTTTAGTACACCTAATAACAATTGACTTGCTGCATAATAGAAAAATAACTTTATAACTGTCCAGATTTTATATTCATTTTTTCGTTCTTTATCACACTCTAGCACAATTATATTTTCAAATGCATGGTAATCTAATTGCTTACTCATAATTAGAGATCTTATCAGTATAACAACTTTGTATCATATTTCCCTTATACTCCGACCTTTCTTGATATTGCGAAATGTTTCGCAACTGCCTTAATCATTTTCGCGTTTGACTTCACCTGATGCTTTTCGCTACTCATTAGTCGATATGTTAACAAGAACTTAAGTCACTTTGCATGCAATTTCATCGGACAGACCGTCAGGGAGGAATGTGAGAATATCCTTAAGCTCGCGATTACCGGCTTTCGAGTTTGGTTCGCGGAGGCGGCAACAGGTTACCGGCACGCGTCGCTCGTTGGCTCGTTGAATCGACCACGGGGACGGTCGCGTGTGCGTGTCTGCGCCTTCGATTCTCGCGTGTTCCTCTCTCTAACCCTCGTACTCTCTATCGTTCATTCATTCACTCACTCTTTCTCATTCTCGAGCTGGACTATCACCCTTTCTTTCGACCATGAATTCTTACTATATCGTGAGTAACTGAGAATGATTATATTGAGGTTATTAATGTTATTATTAATCTAACCTATGATCCATAGACCCTTTTCCAAATCCCGTTGGGCCAAAAGCCGAGATGTGGCGGTGCTTAAAACGCTGATGTAGGGCCAGTAAATCTCGCCGTTTGACTGCGTGGCTGAACGGTGATCGTCCTATTCTACTGTACGAAGATGTACCACAAACAAGTAAGACGACGTCGATGGTAATTCACACGTCGATAGTAAGTATGGCAATGTGTGTCTTTTGTTTAACAGAAGTTTTGCACGTCACTAATATAGAAATGTTACTGTGCCTAATTTAGATCGTCGAAATTCTTCACCTGGATAACATATGAGTTGATATACAGTAGTTCATATCTTCGCTAGGGTCTTTGTCATTTAAGCAACTGATTCTTTTTTTATTGTCTCTGGTTTTACAATTCGTTCCCTCTGTTCGAATACGAGAGAACGGTAACACCGTGCACAAGGGAGAAAGAACAATTGAAAATTGTAACCTGTGCGTGGCACACGTACGTACAGCGCACAACGGTGCGTTATTTTGAATGTAGGGGTGCAAGAAGGCTTTTTTCGCAGGCTTTTTTTAAACACGATTCGGAAAGACACGCAGCGCGCGGCGTGGCGTGGCGGCGAGTCGGATGCCTGACTGGCGGAGAGCCGAGAACTCTCGTTCGGTCTCGGCTCTCGGTCGTGGCCGTGGGGATCGCTGGTGGCTGGTGTAGAGCGCGGGAGGGTGCCCGCCGGAGGGTTGAAAATGGGGACGAAGTGGTGGAAGCCGAGGGAGCTGGTTGCTGGAAATCGGTGGTAGGGTAGTGGTAGCGGTGGCGGTGGTGGCGAACGTCGGCATAGTACTACCGTCGGGGGGTGAGAGTGGTTCACCGAATGATAGAAAGAGAGAAAGGAAAAGGGTGGAACAGAGTCAATGCATGTTGAAAGGAGAGCACAGGAAGTGTGGGAAGGACAGAGGGGGTGAATGCATTGAGATAGTACGAGATAGAACGTACACGCGAGAAGACGAGGATGGCAACTTAGAGAAAGATGAAATGGAGCAGATAGAGAGGGAACGATAGTTACTGCATGGGCTTGTAAGGGAGGGAACTTCCCCTTGGAGAACGTTGTAAGAGAGAAGTAGACGAAGTAAAGGAAGAAACGTAACGTTCAAGAGGGAATGAAGAAGAAGACGAAGAGGAAGAAGAAGAGAGATGGACGTCATGGGGGTGTCTACCCTGCCGAGTAGCAAAGTAGCAACAGGCGGCAGTACTCCTCTCTCTCTTTTCTCATGGTACTGACGAACAGCGCGCACAACGGTCCTCTTTGGCGGCAAGTACCGTTGCCGTCGACGCTCTGACGTCACGGCGTCGTGACGTAGGCGTGGTCACGGATGCGCACTAACACCTCTCCTGTCACCGTTGTCATAGTGACTGGTTCACCGATGCCCGCGTTTCGCCGCCGCCGGTACGTCCACCCGCGCGTCGCCCTCAAAGTCGCACGTTGCCGCACACTCCTCTCTCAAACCACCGAGTAACCCTCTACCCCGATTCAACCCTCTCGGCCTCGCTCGAGTCCTCAACCCTCTTTCAACCTTCTCTCTCTCCCTTGGTCTTCTGACCTCGTCCCTTTCTCTCTAACTGACAGGGATGAAAGTACCGTGGTGCTCCTCGCCTACCTTCGATGTACGCCGTCGGTAGGATGCATAAAGAGGGTGAGGATCTATGGAGGAAGGGAGAGCAAGGACGCGTGGATGTGATAAGTCGGACGAAGAGGAGATACCGTCAAAGTGGGAGAGAGAATTGTGGAGTATATAGATATGTGTACGTATATACACCTACAGCGGGGTTGTCACGGTAACTGTGCCTCAAAACAAGCCTGCGCGTTTTTCAATTCGAATGCACTCGCTGGGAAGCGATGAGGTTATAATGAAGTCCCTACCTGCCAGTCTGCCTGCTTGCCCACCCGCTATGCCTCTTATACGCCACCCTCCACGTTGCGTAACGCACACCCTCGTGTCTAACAGTCGTCTGTATCTATGAGAGTGCACTATCGAACAGAGCGGATAGGTATGGGGAATGTCTACTTTTTTATCGACGTTTTATGCCCGATATGGAGAATTTCTGCGAATACAGACGAAGAGCGTACGAAACTCCTTCAATTTCTTTTTCGCGAAGAAACAGGATGCATATTATCGGTGCACGTCAATGATACCTTCGAGTTCCGATAGAGTTGTAGATTTTAGATCATTGAAATCGAATGTTCTTCTAAATAACCTTGTGCCTTGGCATAGATTTTTTACGATGTTCGTGACTATGTTGGGAATGTAAATTAAGTCATCCTCTGTTGAATTCCACTTCGCAGTCGAATATGGATGACAGTTGTTATGCATTAGAAACGTACATCATGACTCACGCACCGTGAACATTGACACGATCAAATTCCGCCCAAAGCGTCTGTTCTACAGCTCGATTCAAACTCAACCATTAGTGGCGGGGTACCTGTTATATGTTTCTGAGCCTAATGAGATTTTCATGTAGTGCGAATGAATTGCTCCGGATGCATATTCACACACAAAGGCGCGTACGTACGTACGCACCTATGAGTGATCATTTCTAAATGCCTATTGTATATCGCTCAAATAAGCACCAACATTGAATTTATTTTATTTCGCAATACAAACAACAGTTATCTTAAATTATGCATGAGCGCATAACGAAGTTGATAAAGTCCAGGAATAAGTTTTCCAAGTGAGAAACTCACTCTTTTGAGCCTCGTCGCTCGCCCCGAGGCTCGTTTTAATCAAGAAAAGTTGAACCGAGCATTACGATAAAGTTTTCCTTCATTACGTAAATCCGAATGATTGGTTGAGTAATGTGGATAAATTGTTTAGAAAATCAACGTTACTTCGTAAAACTTTGTAATAACTTCTTCTTATCAAATCACTTAAACGCAGTAAGTTAGAGAGTACGGTTTGCAATTAATAACATAATTTTTTTCGTTAAACGATTCTTCTTCTTTGTAGAGGGGGGAGGCCGGAAATAGAGGTTCAGATTCTAGTAGTCATGTAACGCAGAGAAGAAAGAAATTGTTACAACGACAGGGTAGATCCTTTTGCGAATTCCCTGTTCAAAGTTTCCGTTTGCTCGGATACAAATGGATTCTTAATTATCCTTAATTCGTGGCAAATCGAGCTTGCAGGCGTGACGGGCAGTGCGACGCAGCTCGGTGTCATTAACGAAATAATAGGAATTAATTTTGATTAGTGCTTCGTTTCGGCAAATCAATCGCGCTCTCGGGAAAGCGATTCAATTCCGCCATTATGGATTCCGATGAACAGACCGGGCGCATGCAATAATTTAATTCTGAAGTGCGGCCTTTGTGACAGTATTTGCACACGTATACGAAATCAACGTTTCCCGGGACAAGCATTTACATACGCGAGACTTTCCATAGCTTCGTGACAACGATATTTATATTTGCCTATCATGCAAGGATTTTAAACTGCACATACCACTCGAATACTATTAAAGAAAGAGATAAATATTCATTAAAAAACCACATCTCCAGTACATGAGATTACAGAGAGTGTCTCGCAAGTGTAAGATGATCAAGTAAAACATGTTAGCTCAACCGAGAGGAAGGTATCTTTAATTAGGATTAATTACGTAATAATAAATTGAGGTCGTTTCTCCTGTTACTCACTGTCATTTCCATTATGTGAATCATATTTCTGGAATTTTAGATTTTGTAGCTGAGCTACACCTGAGTAACTACCCTGTGCGTTAATAAGATCACATGGCAACAGAGATGAATATTCCCCGATTCACTTCCATTCTCTTCCTACCTCTATGTCTCATCCTACGTTCTCACCCTCTCTAACAATCCCTTCCATCACTCTTTCTGTCTCTTACCTCCCCAGCCCAATTATCTTGATACCACATGACCTCCTTCCCGGAAAACGACAAGCTAAAGACACTCGAATCCGTATCCTCCGATTATATTACGCCGGATTCATAATTTGTTATCCAACCTTATTAATACTCGACACCAATGGATAATAGAAAGAAAAGCTATGTCACTCAAGGGTACTCGGATAGTTCATCACATATTAGAGTGTAATGTTCTAATCAGATTCAACAAATCCACATAGACATATCATAGAAATAATGTAAAACTTTGTAATGTTTTCTACTCACGATGATAAGAGTTTGAAGAATATGAGGCATGTATAATTAAACCTCTATACCGCTATTTCTTTTCTTTCTTAAAAGGAAATCAAATAACTAAATCTAGTTAAACGGGTTTCTAACGAAGGCAGATTACGTGAAGATAGTAACGGAATTATTACTTAAATGCACCGAAAATGAGAGATATGGATGGACGAGTATGTGACTTCGAAGTTACATGAATCTATAGAGGGTTAATTTATAAGATGGAAAACACTTGACGGGTACATTTATGAAACCAATTTTTAATTACCTTATCTGCTAGTGCTAAATTACATGTTACTTAATATACGCATAATTGATCCTAAGAACAGAGTGATTTACCGCGTAACGATAAGGAACGTAAGTGGTTTGTTATGTATGCGTAATACGAGAATAAAATAGACTCATCCTGCACGGTGCTTGTGCTTTGCAAAGCAGTTCTATAAAGCAGAAAAACCGGGAAAATACACGATTCTATATACATGAAATTGAGTTTAAAAATGTTTGATGTTGATTGTAGGTAATTCAATCAGAGCGTAGCGAGTAATGAGACGGAAGCGGGGCTAAAACCCAGCTCGCTTGGGCAAATGCTCGTCGACCACCCTTGCGTTTCTCTTTCCACGTCCCCCCCCCGGTTTCCTCTCGTTCTTCCTCCACTATCTCTCTTAGTTACTCTACAATTACCTTACTTTCGTTGCATCCCTTCGTTCGCCTGTATTCTCGACTTTCCGCTGGCTCGAGTTCGTTCGTACCGTGAATATGAATTAAGTTGATACGATTTGAAACGATCTACTAGATGGATACAGGAATAGGTAACCAAGACCGGTTATATCGAGGCAAATGGTCCGCAAAGTGGTTTGTCCAAAGTACATCAGTGTGCATTGCACTGGATATGATGTGTATACATTAACCTCTGAAAATCGAGAAATCTTACGAATGGACTCCCTTGATAAACGGAAAGTACCTGGGGATGGATTTGTTCGGACAAAAGAAAGTAATATTTCAACGTAATAAATCGACTCCAGGATGTAAGAGTAAAAGCTTATAATTGAAATGAACGAGGAAACTAAACTGCCCCAAGGCTAGACCTGGAAATTTTCCACTCTCCTAATGAAAAGCCCCAGCTTCCTCTCCCCGTGGAACATTCGATGTAGTTTCGTTGCAGGTGCAGAATAATTTTTAGCGTTTCCGTGACGTGTGCACGTACGGACAAAAAGTACTGTCGGCTACTATTCAGAACCGTCGTTTCTCGCGGCTTTCGTCGTATAACTAGGCATTGTTTTCCGTAGCTAAAAACTCAGCAACGGCAGTGATATTGGCCAAAGAGAGAAGCTGACTACCTCGACAGGTGAGAGGAAAGGGAAGAGGGAGGATAGAAACGTGGTTCGAGCATGGCATGATCCTGGCGCTGTTTCGTGGTAGCGCCCGTAACATTGTTTCATATGGGCACATTGTTTATGACTCCGTACGCGAAACAATAAAACGGGGGCCCGATATTCAGATATATCTGCCTCCTCCATTTACAGCACACCAGTGTCGGCAATGTACCGGAGTCTTGACTGTTACAACCGCGTGGTACATCTCGCAAATTTAAGCAGATAACCAAAGCAAAAGTACTGAACATTCTACGATGACTGGACCTCATGTTCTTCATTCAATCTCCTTGATTTCTGTTCTGGAAACTTATACATTGAGCTGCATATTGTACGCGTAAACTTGTACTCTCATGAACGAAAGATTGGTGAGGATTAACTAATTATACAGGAAATATTTTATAGGATGCGTTACTGACATATGCATAAATGACATATATTAATTCCTCAGCAACTGCTTTTGATAACAGATTGTTATAAAAGTTAGTGTCTGAAAGTGAAGCAATTAAGAAGAAGAAAGAAAATTCAGGAGGAAGTATGTCGGAGTACGAGTATGGAAAGAACTGGCACGTCATCGTCCAAAATTAATGAACCTTTCCGTTCTGGCGAGGCGTCGAACGGACGTTTCGAAAATGGCGCATTCCGTTCTTGATGACTGACGGACGCCCAATCACCAGGATGACAGCCGACTCGCACGATCGAGCTTGCACGCTCGGCTGGATATCCTCGCATTTTTCCTCCCAGGAATTTCAATTTTTCCCGATCCTACGAGCCAGTTTCCGGAATCGAATGGATGTCGAGCCTTTTCCAATTCGTGGTTCTATGAGTATCGATATCTCCGAGATTTTCGGTCTTCCATTCACCGCGATGCAGAACGCCGTTCTTTTGGACAGCATTTACGACTTCCTCGATCTTTCTTGACGAGCATTCCGAGGCTTATCCCTTTCAGGCTGTATTTCTAACGACTACCGGTCTCAAGGTGACTTCCTTTTCTTTTCTCATGCGATCCATAACTTTTCCGCTTCACAATCAGTATTTTCGTTCTCCATTCATGTTGAAAGATGGACCAAGTTAGGAATCAGAATCTGCATTGGAAAATCGTTTGGTCAGTTATACGATCACTTCTGACTCCAATTCTTCAATGGATGTACTATTTTGGTAATGTACGTATTCTACGATTATTGCCTCCGTAAATTGAATTCTGTCACGATCATGCATATGCTTCGGCTGCAAAATATGTTTGCGTTACAGCTATAAGATAACTACAATATGGTGTGTTTTCAAAGACTAAAAACAAATGTGAGGCAGGTGGCTCAAGATTTAGGTATAAGCTTTGCCATTTTCCCAAGATCATTTTCACAATTCAGAGAAGTAACAACGTAATCACTATTTAGTACTGACAAGAACGACTCGTCGAAAAGTATGTCGACAGTCTTTTCCTTTTATCCAAAATCTCAAGAAACCCATCGTCTTGTAATCTGTGCTATATTAGCCAACCTGAAAGTCTGATTTCACGGAGACACTTTCTATGCGTTGAAGGGTGCTACATCGTAGACTTTTATCGCATCGTTCGCAACTGATGCAAACGACATCGGATCAATGAGAATAAGAGTTTACCTCTAAGCTTGGAACCCTACCATTTTTCCCCCATACAATTTCGAGAGAGACAGAAGAAGGGGGGAGGGGGATACTAAGCTAGAGGAGAGAAGAAAGAGGCTCGGTTGTTATTCCCGTACAGCTGAACTTAATTCTGTAACTCGATCTGCGCACCGGATGAAACGTACTGGCGTTCCTCTCTGGTAAACCCCATTACCTTCCCGAACGAGTGCGGTCGCTCGTCAAGACTGAATTACGAGAGATAGGGTGAACAAAGAGAATGAAGGTAACTGTAAAGCGAAGAAAGAAACAGGAAAGGGAATGGAAGTAAAGAATGAAGGAATCGAAGAATACGATGTGGAGGATGCATCTAAGAAATGGAAACAGAAGAAAAGACATAGCAGAAGCAAGGAAGTTACATTGAAAGGGAGCTACTATGCAAGAAAAGGGGCATATCGTGGTAAATGAAATCCCTTTTAGCTCACCGGTAACCCCTTACCAACGTAGAGGAAGGTTCGCTTCATCTACGGCACGACATCGGCATCGGATTAGCGTAAAATCGAAGGGCGCTGACTTGGTCGCTCGTAAATTGGCTACAAAGTTTGGAGAGAAGGCGGAGGCTGGGTATACTGGTGGTGGGTACCAGTGACGGTGTCGGCGAAGTACAAAGGGAATCGATTGCTGGTGAATCGCGATCCGCGCATCTATATAGTCAGATCTCTTTCTCCCTTTCTCTCTCGAGTTACCGTTTTGTCTTCCCGAATCTGTGACCATCAGCATGCAAAGTGGATAAAGTTTCTAGACTACACTTTCCGTCGCCCTTTCTTTGCTCGCTTCCGATTCGTATACCTGGTCTCGCGTCCGCCAGGATCGGTTCCTATGCCGCCACTGGCATCGACCAAGTCGCTATCACCGCTGCTGCTCTTATTCGTTTTACTCCTATTGCTTCGGTTCCTATTCTAGATTGTTTCTCGGCACCTCGAATATCTTTGACCCCTTCCTCTATATTTCCGATCGTTTCTTTCCACATTTTTCGTTCCTCCTGGACGCTCCTTTCAATGCCCAAATCTTTTCCTTGCCAGGCATATGTTTTGCAGCACTGTATCGGTGTGCCAATCTTAGCTATCCCGGCGTACGGATCAGGCCTGGTTGAATTGAAGCACATTTCAAGGGGATCCGAATTCCTTAGCTAGAGGGAAAGAATCTGGTGGAATATAACTGTCCCGGATTCAATTTCGAAACATACTTTTGTGACTCGCTTGAATCTCTTCGATCTTGTCGCTGAGAGTATCAACCTGTATCCTAAAAAATGGGCAGCAAGGTTCTCTCCTGAATTTCTTCTTTTCCTTACGATTTACACATACTATGTAACATTCTCTATTTTTCTGTATTACGTGGTACTATTGTTAATTGTTCTCCCTGATGTATACATCATTATGTTATCTTTTGATTATATATTCATATCAGTTGCAAAAAGCATATTAAAATTCTATTGGAAATGATACGATAATATTTGTCAGATAATGCGGGATGTATAAATAAAATCACGAATCGGCGTCATGATCGTACGCTCAGATTTGACCCAGAAAAGCTGATCTCACTAGATTATGCGAGATCATGATCCACTAAAAGGATTTTGAGGGGATCGATATGGACACTAAAATTTTAAAGGGGAAATCAATATAAAGTGGAGAACATATTCCCTCTTTTCCCGAACACTTTAAGGTATATGAGCACATACACCGAGTTTCACGGCTTCTATAACCGAACGGCTAAATGGCGAGCTTACTTCAAGCCAACGCCGTCCCGACGACACTTGAAATTTACTGTATAGAGTGAATGCCAAAAGCGTGACGACGCTACGTCACTTCGAGAGACCTTTTAGCTTATATTGAAAATGGCAGAAAGTTTCAAGTTTAACGGATTATCTAGATCGTTTTACAGATCGTTTGTCTTTTATCACCAGAGATTTAGGGAAAGGAAAGCATTACACCGCAGTGCTATTACGATCACGCCATGGATAATATTTTTTTAATAATCGCCCAAAATTTATCGTAATACTCTCAAACAAAATATGTTCTGTAATCTATACAGTTCTTTATAGTAGATGAACAAAATTCGTAATATTGTCTTTCCATATGAACCAGCCATTACTAAAGTTACATGGAGCTATAGAGGGTTAACTGGCATATGCCAATGTTTTTCGTTTAACTAGATCATGCGAGAATAATTTCTCTTATTCCTAGTGGTACAGACAAATGCTATGCATCTACTTAATCCGTGTAACGTTCTCCATGAAATTTGAATTCTAGGATTTAATATGGACGTGGTATTGTCAACACGAGGCTAGAAGGGCCGTAGATATTCCCGCACGAAGCATTGGCATTCACGCGTAATAACTGTGTAATAAGGTCGATACATTAAGTCTCTCTTCCTCCCTCCCGACTATTTGCAAACAAGCCGCACGTGGTCCACGCAAAAGCTTATAAGATGTCAGGACATGCGAGCATTATTTATGTCAGATGAGTGAGAGGGAGGGGGAAGGGGGGGGGGTATAAAGTGCGCGCGGCAGAGAAGTATCGATTCAGTGTTGTTTTCAAGTGCTTTGAGGAAATCGTCGATCTATCCCGGTTTTAATATCCCGCGTCACTTGTCAAAAGGGCGCAGAACAAATTTCGAAGAGCGTGCTTTATAAACGGAAATAACTTGCCGTGAATACCGGGAATATGAAGAAATGTTGTCGTATCGGGGAGATATACAAAGACAATAAATATCGATGTTGTGCTACAGAGATTGGAGAATATTTGAAACAAAGGGCATTCTTACAAGGTAAATTAATATTTGCGGAAACTGAAGGATGGAACAACTAGTAAATACAAAATGTATAGTATACAGGTTTAATAAATTCAGGAGCCATGACGAATAACAAAAAATATATGCAGGTTGGAAAGCAATATCGCAGATCCAATCATCATTCTAAGAATGGATTCAAATAAACGGGTAGTTCTGTTTAGAAACAAAAATGTTTAATGCTTTTGCTTGTTCAAAATCCATAGATTAGAATATGTTGTTGCTTACTACTTACATTATTGAGAGCAGTGAAATAAAGGATAACGAAAACCTGTGTGATTTCATCACGCACTATAAAATATTTCCCCGTACGTAGACGTGTCTATAAAGAAGTATCGAATCCATACGAAGAAAAGATTGAAAGCTAAATGCCGTCGATCTAGTCGAAACCTAAAATGGTTTAGTCCCATCCATCGAGCAATCTTTCATCGTGTATCCGGAAAGAGAGTAGAATGAGGGAGAGCAAGGGAGAGTGGGTCGGAGGGAAAAAGAGAGCAAGAAAAGGATGGAAGGGGAGAAGAAAAAGTGGGCAAAGAGATTGAAGTCGCTGAGGTTCGGGCAAAAGCTCTGGTCCAGTATATTACGGTATCCGGAGTCCGGTCGTACTTGGAGACACGTTATTCAATTACGGAGTAAGAGGTGCAGCACCGATAGAGGGTAACTTGGTCCACTCCCATTTCTCTTCAGTGTCCACTAGAGCCCAACCTGGCTTCTGTCAAGATGGAATCATAGAAAGACAAAACCCAGTCGGAATCTCGTTTCATCGCTACTTCTTCGGAAACAGAGCTCGAAGCTGTACCAACTCGAGTGGTAGACAAGCCAAGCTAGAGAATAAGAGGCAGATGGTAGGTGGAAGGTTTTGCCCGATCGGGATGAGGGTTCGACATATTGAATTATGGGGCTACGTGGCTCTGATTGAGACCGACTTCGAGGCGTGGATTACGCACTAACTATCGCTAAGAGGATCTCGTGTCTTGACTCTTCACTGTTAGGTACTTCCTACCATGGAATTTCCTATGGAACACCAAGGAATTCGGAACCCCATCAATTTCCACAAAGGCTTCTAACGTTCACCCTTCTGAGGACTGTATTAGAGGGAGGCCATGTTATACTGTGGTTACTTGGCCAATTACCCTAAATGTTAATGAAATTTGGGGTACAGTATTAAAACTGTGGAACGGATTATTATTGTTATTGTCGAGTTTTATAATGGTTTCGGAACAGAGCAAATATAGCAGGTGTATTCGTCCGGCGGGAGATTGATGGTAATAAATATAAGAGATGTAGAGAAAGTTAAACAGAAACCGGTATGTTTGGATAAATACATACACGTTTCATAAAAATCGAGCGTTCAAACAATACAGAATTGGAGGGATATGGCGCAATATTATCTCAATTTTGTTCTGTGGAATGAGAGTAGTGTGCACACCAGAGATACATGTACGTGTGTATATATACATCCTCAATTAAACATAGCACTCGTGCAGGGCAGAAACTTGTAATTCTAAAACGAACTCGTAATCGCCAAAATTTTATCCCTGTTCCATCATTCGGCCGTTAATTGGCTTATCCGTGCCATGGCTTATAGTGAATATTTCCAATAAAGAGCAGACCGATTCTCGTGTCGGTCGTTTATAAAATTTATTCCCGCAAGAACCAATCCGGAATGTAATTTAAAACTACCGAAATAAAACGAGCAGGGTCTGGTACGGCATTATTTTATTTTATTTTTAATAATTCTTTTCATCGATTTAATACCCGTGTATTTGCTAGTCGTTTGATTTTCAGGAATAAATACAGGGATTTTGAATAAATAAATTATTTTAATTAGAGAACACACGATGAGCCTATCAATTTGGAAACGATTTTTATTGGTAAACGTATAATTCGTCTAGCAGTTAGGGTAAATAACAGAGGGAATCACAAACAACGTTCGTCCATCAGGAAATAAATAGTACTTTTGCCACGGTGAAAGTCTCCCCCCTCCCCCGAAGTCGTTACGGGAGGAGTGAATTTGCTCGGTAGAAAGTGGCAAGTTTTAAAATCACCTTCCAATCGGATAAACGTGGAATTACTCTGATTTGCGTCGTGATTCTCCCGGCAACATGGCCCCGCTCTTTCACGAGTCACGGGCCAAGGACTGAGTAGCTAAGATGGCAAAGTTTCTTGCCATGGTAACGATCTTCCTCGGAAACTGCTCAGTTACTTCTGTTTGTATACTTCCTCCTGGTAATCGAGATACAATTTTGCAGTAAACCCCGGGCGATTATTATCATAACGTAAATCCCGGAGTTCCGGTTTTTATCATGCGTAATGCTAACGTTAATTAAACGCGTTTATTAAGTATTCATAAGTAAACTACATTAATTAACGATCGATGATATGCTGGTCGTACTATACATTAAAATATAAATTGCATTTGGAAATTATTAAAAGCGAAAGATTTATAATTCATAATAGTCTGAACGGCGTTAAAGTGGATGGAGTACATTGAAACTCGACAAACGTTGTAGCAGCTTAATATTGTTTGGTAAACGCTTTCTGCTCTGCAAACTCCTTCGAGCGGTCAGAAACCGCAAGGAACAGCGAAGCATAACTTAAACAGTTTCGAACTGTGTAACGAAGAAATTTGGAAATCTTTGGCGTGCTTCAAAGGGGGATATATTTCTTAAAATGTTTACTACCGTATACACTGTATCCAGTGAAAATGTACGTCGAACGAATTGAATTTTATGACTGGAAAGAAACGCAGTAACATTCCACCAGCCACTTTATTAGTGGTACGAAGTTTAAGACCTCGGTATATACGGCGAAAGCGTACCGCTATTAAAATTTTATTCCAACAAGAAATATTATCAGTGCATTTAAGAATTTAAGCGTAAACATATTAAACGACCAAAAGAAGTAAGAGGAAATTTAACGAGGCAAGATTACATTGAGACATAAACGAGAGACAGGGTTTGATTTGTTTTCCTTTCGGCATCGAGATAGAACGATGAAGAAGGGAAATCGAGCGTGATGTCGCATGGGTGTAGGCTCCAAATTATCCAGTCATTGCATAAATGCATGGACTACGCGGGAAGGAAGTGGGACGTGGGTCGAGCACTTTGTCGGCACCCCTAAAATATGGAGGCTCCATCGCGTTTTCTTGGTCCTTCCGCGGATAAGAAGTGGAGGACTCCTTACATATTGCGTCGGCACTGCATAAATGCATGTTATTCATGCAGCGCATTCGCAGAGGATAATCTTCTTCCCTTTTTCCTATCTGTTTTTCTCTACCTCTGTCTTCCACTCTTCTATTACTCGCTAAAGTAACACGGGTATTCGGAATCTCACGGGATATAGTGTTACCTAACCATCAATGTACAATTCATTAGTTATGTAACGTCTCAGACTCGTATATTTATTCGGCCCTGAGAACGGATGTGAATAGGCTGTCCTTCCACTTGAAACTGTGCGGACAAACCACCGCTTGCACTTAAGCGATTGCACGCACCCATTCTGACTTTTTCGAGCGAAACGACGAGTAGTCGCCCGTCCGAGCATACGGAGCGTGAATCCGTTTTGCTCGGGATAAGAGAATCATCATGCAACTATTGTTGGAATACTTGCTATAGGGTTATTCCACGCGAAATTGATCACATTTTTCGACGACCTTAATCCATCTTTATCAAAGTGCAATTTCTTAACCCTTATGGTACCTCATAAGTTTTCCGGGTACCATAAAAAAATACCCAAACAAATCTTTAATTTGCAATTATTGAGGCATCTATCAATTTTTGCGTGTCACTGCATGTGTTTAAATGACATGTGTATAACAAAAATAAAATGCCAATATATCGGTTTTAAAGTATTAAAAGAGTTAAATGTTAACCCTTACTTAATTCGATGTTGAAAATGGTAGAATAATTTAATGGCTAGAACAGCCAAAGCAGTCAAAATTACCACTCCGCGGCATTGAATAAAAATGTTCGAATTGATAACGTTTCATTTTCAGAGATTTCTCGTGGTTCACGTTGCATAATGAACATAAGTAAATCGATTAATTAATTTCTTCCATCCATCTTCTTTTAAGGACGTGTAAATAAATAAACAAATATAGGTGAATATATCACCGGTAGTTCTAGTGTTAAATTAACTGATAAATGCTAGTAAAACATATTCTTTAATAATGAAATTACTACATTTTATGATATATTAGTGGAGGAGTAAATTACAGTACTCTACGATGATTAATAGGAACGTACTTCACTAATTCTCAGCGACCTGCTTTTTCATCCGAAAGGAAGACGTCGAAATTGCAAAATAAATAGACCATCTTCAGTAATATTCATGAAACTGAAGCGAGGGACGATGAGCAGCGAAGTGGAAGATGGTGGCCCGAGTCTTCATCTCTCACCGACATTTGATGAATTTTGTCCATCCCTCAAGATCAACCTCTCTTACCCCGAACCACGAATAGTCACCCTCACCCTTACCACAACGTTCGATCGGCGAGGAATCAAAGTCTAAGAATTTTCGGCGATCGAACCAACAGTGAATGCTTAAAAATATTGCTCGAGTATATATCATCCCTCAGCACATTGAACACGAGAAAAGTACCGTGAAGTAGGGGGTTTAAACGTGATTGGATTTCCTCTCTCAGACAGATATTAGCCAGAAACTAGAGCAAACCGGTCGTACAGTTATTTATCTGAATTTTAATAGGACCTAGCCTCTGATCCCTATAAACCTCAAAAATCGCGTATTATATTTTACAAAATTCTATGATCCCACGAGTATGATTAAGGTATAAAGATCGGTTGATTTTAATAAAGAAAAAAAATCAATTCCAGTACAACGATAAACCACGATTGAATAAAATCCCTCTGGAAGTGGCAGTAACCCATTCTCATCACGAACTACATCTTGACATAGCTCGGTGCTGGGATGAACACTCAGCACTAGTGGTGAGTGTATATAGGTGGATAGAGTGAGAGCATTCCTCTTCAAGTAGAGATCAAATTAGATATTGGCGTAGGCGCGTTATTGCGGCCTCAAATTCGGCTCAGGAGATATTGAGACTTTGCCTTGTCGAGTTTACGATAGCTCGGTGATCCTTACAACTAGTACGAAGTGGTTCGAAACCAGAAGCAGAGGAGGGCACGAGAAAGACGAGGTCGCACGCGACGAGTGGGTGCTCTGCTCCGGAAAATGACCTGTCACTCGCTACACGTCCTTTCTCCACCCTTACGTATTCCTCTACGAACCGCGCTCGTTTCTTCTTCACCTTATATCTCCCCTCTCTGTGTTCTTTCCTCCCTTTTTTATTTTCCTACTTCTATACCATCGTCTCTATCTTTCGCTTTCTTATTCAAATCCTCGTGTCATCTAAGAATCAGCCGACATTCATCCGCCGCGACCCGATGGAAGAATTTACGGATTTCGAAATCTGGTTCCCGGGAGTCGGTTTTCATGGACCCGCTATGTCAAGATAAACCAACGATATAGCACTCTCATTCAATTTCGTGTTTATACAGAATGTAACGTTCAAGAGGAGATTAACTCGTAAATTTCTGAAACTTACGCCCCCGTGGAGTTGGATTAATTTTACTTAAAGGATAGCACAGGTTTAATACGGTCTAGTACTTTAATGTGCGGAAAATTTCTACAACATTATGTATACTGAAGAAATTGAGGGTTCTGCCGCGAAAATGTCTCCTACTTTGAAGATGATTTTCACCTTATATTTAACAAATGATACTTAACACCACAATTACTATTATTCGACTGACATAGTGGTCTCAGTAATCACCTTTTCCAGTTACATACCGAATATAATATTCAGTATATATTATATCAGATTGGCAACTAAGTTCGCGGCCGTCATTATAAACTTCAATTAAACAAGCTTAATTATATGAAATAATAACTCTATTTATCAAAATAATCTCAAAAATGAAAGTTCTCGAATGTTATTACCGATCAGCAAAAATAATCTACAAATATAGTTCTAACAAACAACAGCAGAAGGCATAAAACAGAAGGTGGCAAATTTATTTGCCAACCTAATAAAATGTAATACATAATATGCATAACGTGTAATATGTTCTAAGAGAGCAAATTACAATTTTTTTCGTTCTTCTATTATATTATCTTCTATTTAAAATATAGCTATTTCTGTAATGAAGAAATCCAGGTATACAATCCTCCAAATTTCTATAAAGCCACCTGCATTTTGACGTTTTTTTTTAAATATTATCAGTTTTACTATTTGTTCTCATCCACCGTTATATTAAGTTGATACTAAAAATAGATCTTTCAGGATCTACTGGGTAATGTTAATGTTTTGTATGTTTTTTGTTGCGTGGAACCAAATTTCTATAAAGTCGCTTAGTTCTGTATGGATAATGTTCCGTTCCGGAACCGTATGAGGTTTCTGGGCATCAAAAAGCATATTACGATCGTGAGAATCCGAAGAGGCAGGTTATTGTATATGCCGCATATGCAGCTTCTATACATGGCGCAGACACGTTGCTTACGTTATTCGAACCTTATTGCGTGAAGTTGAACACGTTGCCGAAAGTTTTATCAAGGTATTCGTTGCCGTTGTCGGTGTGAAATCGTCGAAACTCGGTTTGTAATACAATACTGATTCGAGATAAGAAGAAGGGTGTGGAACTAGCAGGAACAAGTAAGAGCTTGTAAAAGGTATACAAGTCTTTCGCACGTTACACTGCGTGCTAGAAAGTTCGGGCGACGACGTGCGAGAATGTTATTACATCCTGTGACTTAATCGTAAGCTTCCAAGTCAAACATACTTGGAACATATGCGGACGATAAAAGCATAAAGTTTTAGATTACTGTTTGAACGTGTGACTCGCAGGATTTCATTTAATGCCTTTCTTCATAGTATGGTGTTATGGTAGATTTTATATTTGTATTATGAACCTGGCGCAGATTTGTTACTAAGCAGTTATATCATTGTAATCATAATTTTGTTGCCGAATCTCTTGATTAAAAACAATTGTTAAAAACGTCTTGTATCCTGTTTTATTAAAATAATAGCACTTTAATTAAAATACGTATACTATGTACATATATAAATAGATATTAAATTAACCGATTATGAGGGAATACTTCTTTTACCACAGCTGTTAGTACTCAGCTGATTGACAATTAATCAACGTTTCTAAGAAATAGATATATTTTTGTTTAGAGCCGGAATATGACTACTCATCAATCTTTCCAATGTTCAGTGAATAAACTTAAATTACACGGAAATTACACGAATCACATGGAAGTATTTGACAGTACATTTTACTTGCAGCCATTTCCTTGATTAAGTTCGAATGTGCTACAATTTTATAGAACTTATTTTCTTGGTATTGGTATTATTTTGACGGATACGGGATATCGATGATAATATTGTCGAGGTCGCGAAATAAGGATCAACCTACCTGGCAGCAGCGTATCATAAAAGTAATTTTCAGATAAAATATGATTATGACAATTAAGTTAATGCTGACTTCAGTAAGAATCACAGATCGATTCCATTTATTTGTATACAGTGAAGAATATAAAGGATGTTATTCTTAATTGTTCCGAAGGTAAATGAAATTCTATTGTATATTATTCGGGCCAAGATCCTCAGAAATATGAATAGGTAAAACAGAGGAAAGGAAGTATAGAAAATATAGCAATATCCGATACGGTTGATAACTAATTTCCACCCTTCAGAAAGATTACCCAAAAAGATTGATTATCGATATATGATTAAAATTACAATGAACAAACAGTTTATAGCCAAAATCAGCACCATAATTAAACTTCACATATTATGTAAACATATTGAAACAATCTGTTGATAGCAATTACGTATTCCAAATTAAATGTAAATATTTGAAGCATACACACTAAAATCACTGAACTGATTAAAATGTTACATATTAAGTTGGCAACTAAATTCGCGACCTTCATTATAAACTTCGATTAAACAAGTTTAATTATATGAAATAATAATTGTATGTATTAACATAAACGTAGAAATTAGTGCTATCGAATAATATTACCGATCAACAAAAATAATTTGTAAATATGTTTCTTATAAACGAAAAAGTAAGAAACAAAACAAAAGCTCGCGAATTTAGTTATCAACTTCGTATAAGGGATTATTAATGAAGAATAAAAGCTGATGTTATTATCAAGAACAATTATGTTATATAAGAAGAACTGAAAGAGACAGGTCGAAGGTGAAAGTTGATTCACCTTGAGTGTCATTCGTCCTGGAAATTCCCCCTCGGGAATTCCTAATGAAATTCAAAAGCTTTAATGCATTCTACCTATAGCCATCAATTTTAGCTTACATTAAGAGGAGGAATGACTATACCAGTGGTATACATTGCCGGGACCTATGCTCCTCGACCCCTTCTGCCTTCGATATTGGAATATGATGTAGCTGTCAACTTTACTTCGGATAATAAACTTTTTTCCGATGGGAAATTTAAATTGCCCGCAATCGGCGAACACCGTTCTTTATTCAACACAGACTTAGACCGACGTCTGAGCATCGTGGAATCGGAGACAAATCGAAATGGACCGAGGCAAATCTGAAAGCTAGGTCTAAAGTATTATACTTTCCTGAATATCGAACGTGAAGGAGTGGACTAAGATAGGGATACTTTTACAAAATCCAGACTTTATATTCAAGAAAGTTGCGACGAATAAATGTACTTTTCTTACTTCCCGAAAAATATTAGGAAAGTAATCAATTCGGGAGTGGAGAATTTCTTCGTATCAAAAGTTGGGAATTCGGTTTCATTAAAAAGGGAATTATGGCATTGGAGAATCGTCGGTCAGGGATCATAGATAATGTTGAAGATTGTCTAACAGAATAATGTTTAATATATGAAAAATAATTTATTACTTTCCGGTACTCCCAATAGTATAATTTTCTGAAAGCATTCAAAGTACATGTTTCATGTTGTATCCGTATATTAAAATCAAAGAAACATATTCATTGTCGGGAAATCATATTTGAGTCACAGATACAGTGACGGCCAACTACTTAAGACCGATTGATAGTTCAGTTTATAAACGTTCACACCTTTCATAATTTGAGGGTGTCGTATATAATATTCATACACAATGTACTCTGTCGCACATTGTATCATAATATTGAAAAAATTTTAATTTCAACGATACAAATTACAAACATATTTAACAGTTTTTGCGATCATGTAGAGAAAACAGCGGACAACTACTTAAAACCAAGTCAACATTCCTTGAAATTTGAACAAGATTTGTGTCATAAATGTAAAAACTAGAAGTTTTCATTTAATACAAAAAATTCGGTGGAATTTTGTGAATAAAATGGTGCGAATTACATATGCAATATGTGTTTACAAATATGTTTAAACATTAATTGAGTTTAGCGCGACGCTATTAAGAATGCCCCTCTGTTCATGATGGCCCATTGATTATGATATATATGCGCGCGCGGCGAATGTCTCGCCATACTTAATTAATGTTTAAACGTATTTGCAAATTCAAAACGCAAATCTAATTTAAATTACTTCATTGTTTAAAGGACATATAATTTTTGGAACAGTTTAGGGTTGCCTAACTTTTATATTTAGGTCACAAATCCATTACTTATACTTTAATTGTTACAGATTTTTAGCAACTCGTAAGACATGAATTATTTCACGGAACCTACATTAATGAAATAATATTTCAAACAATTAAATTCAATTGAATAATATTTAAACATACGGATAAATTTAATTTTGTGTGTTAACCAATTTATTAATTTTGTTAACTAATCTGGTGGGGTGGCCACTCTTTGTTTCGCCGGGAAGTCCGCAATCAAAGAAGATAAAAGAACGAAAGACCATCGTCAAAACGTTTCATTTGCAATTGTACGAAATCGAATAGCTCATCACACGTCGTGTTCACCTGGTATCAATTCTCGATTTTACGGCAGAATTTGAAAAAAATTGCTAAATCCAAAATGTTAGAAATTCACTTTTCATTTAAATGGCGATGGAGAGTCCTTCCGTTAAACAGCAAATGACGATTGGCGACTGAGAGCCGTCACAAATTAACGGTCGTGGCGACTCGCCGGCGCCATTCAAATGAAAACTGAGTTACTACACTTTTGGGTTTTCTTGCAACATCTGAAATTTTGCCGTAAAATCGGGAATTGGTATCAGGAGAACATGATTTGCGAAGAGATATTCGATTTCGCACAATTCCTGGAAATTCACCATCGGTTCCTAGAATTTTTCGGACATAATTCCACGAATTAACTGAACAATTCTCGGAAATGTTTTTACTAGAACCGGACAATTTCTGAAACTTTGCTGAAAATCGAGATTTAGTATTAAGAAAACATAACTTGTGAGGAGGTATTCGAATCACACGATTCGAGGAAATTTTTATGACATATGGGATTCTGGATATTCGATACGTCGAGAAAATATAAAATATAGCCCAAAATATTCGTAACAGAGTCAGTTATTGCAAATGAACATTCCTCGAGGTACAATCATTTTCATACAACATTGTATTCTAATAAATGATATGATATAACATAACAGACATAAATATATAAATATATGCAATAAATAAACGCTTGTACAGTAAATAAAACATCTTGACGATGGTCCTT
Organism: Nysson spinosus; assembly: GCA_910591585.2. Classification (NCBI taxonomy): domain Eukaryota; kingdom Metazoa; phylum Arthropoda; class Insecta; order Hymenoptera; family Crabronidae; genus Nysson; species Nysson spinosus. The sequence continues at coordinate 2,162,307 of OU342834.1, forward strand.
CGTTCTTTTGACTTCTTTGATTGCGGACGTTCCGGCGAAACAAGCGGTGGCCATCCTGTATTCATTAATAAAAACCCGACCCAGAGCAGTCTGAACTCTGCTTATATTCGAAACGAATTTTTGTTCGTACATTACTTCAGTGCTTTTTAAAGAAAAATTAGTAACTGGAATTCCCGCCAGAGACCTAATTTTTACGGAATTTTGGAAAGAGTCTTTAAAAAGGAGCGCATGAAATGTGTCTCGGCCAATTTAACTAATGTTTAAACATATTCGGAATATGAAAGTGCAAGATTGGTGTACGTCACTTTATTGGAAAAAGTTCACAGAATTGTTTGCAACAAACAGAAACAGTCTAATTTTTATACTTACATCACAAGTCTTGTTCCTAGAACAGAGAAGACACTTTTGTTCAAACTTGATTTTATAAAAAACTGAGGGTGATGGAGAAAAACAGTTGGTGGAATCGTTTTCAGCGCACCAAAATCTACAAGAATCACTTAATAGTTGTTACAGAATATAAGTACACGTTGAACATGATCTCAAAGAATGTTAAATATGTTTGTAATTTGTATTGCTAATATTAAAATATTTTCAATATTATGATACAATATACGGCAGAGCGCACTGTGTATGAATTTCATCTACAAAACCCTCAAATTATGAAAGATGTGAACGTTTATAAACTGAACTCTTAATCGATCTTAAGTACCTGGCCGCCGTTGTATATATTTCTACGAGTGAATCAATCTAGAAGCCGACAAATAAATTATAGAATTCCATTTCCATGAGAGGCAAAAATTCAAGGTAAATTCAATGGACGATTCACAAGGTACATAAGGGAAGTAATCGTGTCTAGCCCTCGTAAGGTCTCTAACGACAATTTAAATTGTTTACGAAAAGACCTTTCTACCTTTGAACAGTTTGGCTGGCTTTTCATTCCCTCCAATGTAATGCCGGGTGATAAAGAGACGTTAATGGGTGTAAGTCCACGTTCAATGTCCGCCTTTTGTCTAATAAAACGGCAATCAGGAAACATAATGGTTCCTTCACTTGCGTCTACCAATGCAGGTGTCAAAGAATAGTTCCTTTTTTACGGCTACTCTTTGCAGTTGTAGTTTTGTGACCAATTTTTTGTCGCTTAAAGAAACATTTTCTCTGGCTGAAATTTCTCGCGACTTACTTTTGTAGTAGAATAAAACATACATTTTATATAAAAAAGAGGAATGTGGATGGTATTACACGTAAGAAAGACAAGCCTCTGTAGTAGTGTAATTTAGAATTCTGTTGTATAATTTGTAGCGACTTTTAGAAATTTGAATTGGTTTGTAAATGACCGTGAATGTATTGAGTACCGGCGTTTATATTTTGGATAAGTACGAAGAGAAGTAGAGCGCCCTACTAATCCCGGTTTATACTATTTATAATAGTTACCAGCTCTCTGAAAGGTTTATATGTACAGATAACCCTCGTACAACGCGGTACTTATATAACTCGGTGTCGATATAACGCGTTCATATGATGTAACGTTTCACTGAACCAATATTTCCCTGGAACCTACGTATTATATTAGATAATGTGACATAATACGTAACGCGACTCAGTAATATAAACCAGCATCGGTTTAGCCAGCCTTTCTCTACCAATTATATAACATATGATGCCATTATTGTTTACATAATATTGTAGATGCTGTTGTCACACAAACGGAAAATAGATATGGTAATGCCTAATCGATACTTGTTTATACCTCATACTGGTGCTAATAAACACTCTTACTCTTTGACTTTCTACACAATCATAAATGTATTGTTCACAAGGGGACATTTGCAATATTCCTCTGGTACAAGCATCGAAGTTTTTGAAAACGCATTTGCACACGAGGTATGATAGTGATCGTAATTCGAATGAATCGATGAAAGGATGATCGCTGTTTTGAAGGCAGAAACGCACTCGAGGAAGTGCGAAATACCGACAGTACTGTACTTACAGGTCCCGTACCCGAATGGTATGTCAGAGCAGATCAATACATTCTTGTACGCCTCACCGAATTCGCACGGCAGGAGTTCCTGGCTCCTGGATTCGCACCGTCTGTGACAGGTTCGGATATAGGCGGAGACCCAATAAATCCTTAACGGTAATGCGAGTAGTCTTGCGGTTCCAAACTCGATTACATGAGAAAAGCAATTTTCTTCGTTTTATCATTTGCTACGTGAGTACGCCACCCCGCCGGAAGAATTTATCACAACGTATCCGTTTATGAATTTTCATTGAAATCGACTTCGTGTATACAAGGTACACGTGCACGTTTAGCATGTAAATTTCACCGTATGCTTTACGACTGTACTTCTGGAGGAATATGTATACTTGCTTTAAACATTACCAATTTTAAATTTCCCCGTTCCTATAAATATGCATCCAGGAAACATACTGGGGTTTTTAAAAATTACCTTTAAATAAACATCATGAATATTACATATATTCATTTTTGTGCACAATATTATAATTACTTGTCACAATATCGAAATTACGAATACCATAACATAGTAATAAATAATTATTAAAACTCGTCCTCCTTATAATCTGTATCGTCAATGATATCCGTTATTGAAAAATAATGCTCATGTATTAATGATATCGTGTGTATAGGGAAACAGAATTTGAAATAACTCGTTAAAAAAGGTATGATTTAGTGTAAGTAAACTGTCAGTAGCAGGAGTTTTCTATATGCATGTATATAAACGAAGGTGGAAGAAAAGAGAATTGCACACCGACGTGATAGTGTGGCTAAACACAATGCAAGGGTGGAGGGTGCACAAGAAGAAAATCTGCAAACGACGTACTTGAAGGTTTTCCTGCTACACTTTGGTAGCCACCAGGCATTATCGTGCGCCCGTAATTTATATTGGCATACTCACGCTCTCCAGTTAGAAGGGGTAGTTGTAAGAACTTGGTATCTAATGTGTATCGCCGCTGGTGGTACTTGCCGGGAGTTCCCATAACCTGGAAGAGAGTTTCCCTCTCGTTCTCCAACCCCATTCCAATAGTTTCTCTACCCTTCTACCAAGATCGTGCTTTATGGCTACGTTCGCCCGGAATCTATAGCTTGGTTTGGATACGCCACGGCTAATCCTAATTGTTCAGAAACTTTTCAGATAGCTCTCGGTGTGTGCTCTAGGGTTAAGCACCCTGATGGCTTTCGAACTGGACTGAATCACTCGAAACAATGCCAATTGTATCGCGAGTATGTCATATATTATTAACACATTAGCACCGGATAAGTCTTTGGGATTCTTTACCTGGATAACTCAAATGTAAATCTGTAGATACGTTACAATTCGGTCTTAAAATATTTGCGTATGTTTTGAATGACAAGGAACGCTGGGTAGGTGACCGTCTCCGATTTTTTTCGGGTGATTCTATAAGAACATTGTAACTATATTCTTTGTATAAGATTTCCGTCCTTGAGTTTCATTTTAACTCGATGACAGATATTCAGCCATTCTGTTCCCCATTAAAGAGTAGCCTTAGAGTGAAAGCAGTAGTCTGATTTTTATTACAATCCTTTATAACAGTATAGCAACAGTGAATATTATCATTATCCGCTATTGATAAGAATAAAGTATTGTATGTACTCACACTGTAAATAGCACACTTTAAATTTTATATATTTCCACGTGTAAGCAATCTTTACTGATTAGATATCATCATATTCTTTCTTTACAGGCAAATCATATGAATGGATGAAAACATTTGGGCTATTAGGACGACCTAAATTTTCACGGAAGCTACCTACGTTATATTACAATCAATGGCCTCGTGGAATGGTACGAGATAGAAGTATTTACAACGAACCCAAATAGAATGACGACTCGAAACAAGCTCGGCAATTTAACGTGGGCTCTTTGAAAGTTGCTCCAGAGTTCCTTCGTCGGAGGGATCTTCTTTTTCCAGGCCAATTGCAATAATGCGATCAGATAGGGCAGCGCGCTGTAGTCATTCATTCGGCAAAAACGGAGCGTGCGCATTTTCAAAAATATAAGGGACACACGCATACGGAATAGCAAGAGGAATGCCACGAAGGCTTAAGCCGAAATGGGCATGGACCGCGGTACGGATCGCTACGTGCAATAATGCCTTTACACGGAATGTCGACGGCACGTGTAAGCCTGGCTGAACGATGTAAGCCCGGCTGTAAACCTCGGGTGGACCGAAGCGAAAAAAAAGGGAAAAGGACGGGAGAGAACAAAAGCTATGGAACGGTGAAGACAGAGGTGAAAGAGAAAGGACGCGGGGAAAAAAGGCTGGTGTACACCGTGGATAGAAAGAAGGGAGAAAGTGAAATTGAGAGAGAAGCGAGCAAAAGAGGCCGGGAATGTGGGAGGGAGAAGAAATCGATGTAAGCGCAGTAAAATCTATCGAATCAGTTTAACGAGTGTTATAAATCAGTTGGTGTTGTTGTTTTTTCGTCGTGCCGGTTGGTAAGGGAGAACTATAGAGGTGGAGGACAACAGTGAGGAGGTGGCGGAAGAAGAGATCGGTGAGGGCTGTGGACGCAGAAGGGTGGGTAACGCAACACAATAAAAGCCGTTGCTGGTGGAGGACGGGGAGGGCAGATGCATTTTACGAGCCGTACTGCAGCGACGTCCCTTCTAACCCTTCTATACACTTGCCCCTTTCGAACAACTACCCCTCGTGGATTCTTCTCACCCTACAACACACATCTCGCGCGTCCGCCGTTTTCTAGATGCAGTTGGACACGCGCCGCATACCGGATGTGCTCGGTGAATTGATTTCAGTTATTTCCCGATCATGTAACTTGTCGAGACTTTTACATGGACAATTGATTATTATTGCTATTCCGATAGCCAACGATCTGGACGATGGTGAAGCGAAGTTACCGGGGTCACCCCCTATGGCCCGAACGTCCGATCCTTTCTGCGACGAGAACAGACTTCCGCTTCGGCTCCCTCCCTATGGGATTTCTAGCTCTGTTCCGGATTCGACCATGCGTAGGCGGACGTCATTACTGACCTAAGCTCCGCGTAATCTTCTAAGGATGACGGTCTTCCGAATGTACTATTTCGTAGATTGAATTGCGTATAATGCATTCAGGAAGGATTCTACTAAAATAAGTCATGATAATTCTACTTGAAGCACTAAACTTCTTCATTTCATATTAAAAATTCTTATTTAATTACTTAGATTACAATTAATATCTGCTTGATGTGGCTCGATATGTTTTTATATGGTTGAGTACTTCACAGGGCTCTAACAATATTAACATATTAGTAATTTGATATTCAATCATGATATGATATAGTTTGCGAAGTATTAAGAATTTACGCTGTAGAGAAATTGAGAAATAATCCTCTTTCGTCGATATGATTCTATCTACGTTCAGCACTTTATTCAAGTGGCTGCATCATGTTTGATATTAAGCTCTCCGAAACGTATCTCGCGAAACGATTCACGGGGCTCATCTCCGAGCTTTAATATAAGTGTACATTACGAGCTTGTAATACAGCATCACTGCGATATTATTCGACGTTCTGATATTTCTTCTTTTTTGCGCACTCCATCGAGCTGTTCGACGTGTGTAGGAAGAGCCGTCAATGCAAAACCGTTAGAGACAGGGAATTCAATTAACAAAACAGCGATCACGAGACAAGCTGCTTGCAGGAGCGACACCGCGCTCGTATTTCACCGAAGCTTTACTTCCCATTGACAAAAAACCCTGCACAGAGGGATGGAGTGGGGAAATCAGAGGAATGGCGCGAGAAAGAACAACGGAAAATGTTTCCGCCGAGCAGCACGAATTTATGGATGAACAATTCTATCTCGTTTCGGTGGAAAACTCTCTTGCTCTTGTTCCTTCGGTACATCCAACCACGTACACCCAGCCTCCACATCCTCCCCCACATCTGTGCCCGAAAGGTTCTACAAGAATTGTATGATCATCCTATGATCGCGTACGTGGTACATTAGGGTGGTCTTTATTTACTCTTGGTCGAAATTTCTTCGAATTTTTTAGATCGCACCCCAGCAATTCGTTCCGATACTGAAAAAACACGTTGCACACAATTCTATTGCAATCCCCTGATAACTAGAGGGGTGCCCACCGACTGATTTTTATTGATAATCATCGCGAGGGGCGGGGGCTATTTCTTAAAACGCGTGCTTATTTTGCGCCGTACACAAATTTAATCTTTCCGAGTTTCTGAATTATTCCAATTTCATGCAGTCGCCTTGAAACTGTTGTAAAGCAATAATAAATAAATGACGTTTGGGAAAGCTCAATATCAACCTTTCAAAAACTCAAAATGACGGGAAAATATTTCAATTTGAAATCATTTTATTAGGGGGCTGAAAAAATATTAAAACTTGTGCATACACCTAATATTATAGGTTTCCTGGTGCGTAACAGGCGCCCGCTATCTTCGCCGCACCAATAGCAGCAACTTTGGTGTCGAAAGTTAAGGGTTGCGGGTCTACCTTGCAGCGTTAAAAACTTAAACTTACTGTAACAGGTCAAATGAAGAGATTTATCATACAGTACACTTGGAATTACATACTTGTGTGAATATGAATTGCTTGGTTAACGAATAGCTATATAAAATAATAAGTCCACAAAGCTTTGAGCTATGAGAATCCGAAATTGTTCTAAAAGGTTTTATTACATTGCGAGAAACAGGTCTTCATTAGCTAAATAGATAATGAACGCAAACCCAAAGAGAAAGTGGAAATTCCAATCATTTCAATAGAACAACAATTCATACATTTCTAAATTCATACAATTAATAATTGGGTTGACTTACAAATAAGTTCCGTTACAGTTAGAAAGTAATTGTGGTTCAAATTAAATTTTTAGTGACTATTAGAAAGCTGTCTCTCAGTCTAAATTTAACGATTGAAGTGTCACATTTGCAATTTTAATTACGAACAAACTGTGTTAGAAAACAGAATTTATTTATGACTCCAGCGAAAACGTAACCGAAGGTTAGATATCAAGCAAATTGAAGGAAATAATTTGCTACCTTTTTCGTAAGCCACAAAGGTAATGGCTTGAATGGTAAAATTAAGGGACGTCAGAAAGGCGCCTACTCGCGTACACTGTGCCTCACTTCAACCTTCGGATTTGAAAAGTACGATTTCACCAAGTGAAACGTGGGATCAAACGATTGCGGTGTTCCAACGTAGGAAGGTTCTGACGTTTTCATTATTCGATTTACAACCCTTTCTAGAAATTCAATGTGAGGCCATGACATAAAAGTAAGTCGAGCAAGGTGGGAGGAAAGCACGCGGAGCCGGTGGTAGCTACCAGGAAAAATCAATTACGAGAAAACTCGACGGTTCATATAAAACCGAGTGACCAGCAGGCGTCCCCGTTTTCAACTCTCCCGAAATAGTTTGCGCGAAATTTAGTTTCGTTACATGTTCGTGCTTTCTGGTAACATCGTTAAGTTAGCAATGCGCTAGACGCAACGAAAAAGGCATATAAATTCGAGTAAGGCTCCCACGCCTCGTTCTACGGGGAGAATTTCACGAGCGGCACTTCGAGCGCGCCGCATTCTTGGTACGTGCACTTTCAAGGAAAGAAATCAAGATGGTCTATTTAAGAAGGAGTCGGCTCTGTGTAAGTTGAAACTTCGAGACTCCATGGAATGTCGATGTCGCTCGTAAGATGCACCTGCGTCGCCTAGAAGGAGGTAACGCGTGTGAAAAAAGAAGGTAATACCCATGTAAATGATCAGAAGCAGCAACCCAACGTAGTAAGATCTCAACCGTCTATGTTCCGTAGAGGGTGAAATTGAAACAAATTTGAACCGACCCACTGAGAAGTTTGCAAATATACAAGATAATTTAGAACATCTTCATACTTGTGACATGGTTGTTCTACCTTTCGCAGTAGTTGATCAATGATAATACGAATACATGTCCTTTGAACAATATGATCACCTAAATAAAAGTATACTCGCGACATCAACTTTGTCATTACCAGAAAGCCGCAACATATAACACTTTGTATGGATCCTACGTCTGGCTAAACTCGATATAGGAATTCTTGCATATTGTAGTATTATAATTGTGTATACTTTGATTGCATATACGTGTACTATATTATACTATATTCGATAACTCGATAAATAGCGAAAATGTCGAGGACCGCAAAGGGGTAAGTATTAAGTAATAATTAAATAACATTAACCAAACCACCAGTCAATAAATGCTGATTATACGGTAGAGAAATTTTCGAGCAATGATACAGTACACTATCAATCCACGAAGTTTGTGGTCGGATAACAGTACGGTAGGCAGATCGTTACGTACGTGCGCACAATTTCAGTAGAATTGCCTGTGCTTCGATGTCTTTGAACCCGTTCATTTTGGACGATCGTACAACGAAATCGTGACGGATGTCAGACCGATCGGTCGCTGGAGGGACGTATCGAAGCGGAGAATCCGTCGAGCGAGATTCGGGGAAATGCAGCGATTTACGCATTCGAATGGACAGGAGTCCCCGTCATTGGCTTTATTGCTAGTAAAGTCTATATTGGCGAGCCACCGTCGAGAACCAGGCATCTGGTACTCCTCTGGAATTGTAGTTAAACCTCGCACCAGTATACACGAATACCGGAAACTACATGCAGATTCTTTTGCCGAACAAAAAAGCCTTTATTGAATTTCGTCACAACAAGTGTGCGTCCAGTTACACTATTCTCCCTTCATATTTTGGAGTGACTTATTCGATTATCATAATATTTTATTGCTCTTCAGCATTGCCTTGCCAAGAAATTATTAATTTGATTTTCTTGTAATTGTTTTGACATACTCTCTTATTTGTACTATTTTGTTTATTGTAATTAATTACCCGTGTACTTATACTTTCTATTTACATCCTTTACATTATATGGTGATATAAAGTATTTATCGTTGTACCTCCATTTATGTACAATTTACTTCTCATGGAAATTATTATTGTTTTCTATAATTAATGTATATATAAATTGAAGAGGGATTTCTTCTTTAACTGATTACGAGAAACATAAGTAATGGACATTAAAAGAGGTAAAAATGGCATGTAACTAAAATCTGACTAGAAATATAGTATACCCCCCTATAACGCGGTTAATAGGTTACGCTTTGTATAAAATAGCGTTATAGCAAAACCGTGTTATACTAGAATTTTCCTCAAAGAACACGAATAATAAAAGTAACTTGTTTCGGATTGAGTATTGTTCTGTAAAATGTTGTTTTCTATGTTTCAACAATTCCGAAAGAGAAGCTGTGCCATGCTCACCTAAAGTAAAGGGTGAATTCTCGTATTTTATTATATAGCGCGTTCTACGAAAATCGCGTTATATAAAAAAGTGGTTGCGATGTCTTTAACACATTGTAGGGATTCGCATTGTAGGAATTCGCGTTATACGTGAGTTTACTATATTGGAAAGCAACAGTAGTAAACCAATTATGGTTGCAGTCGTAAAACAATATGAATTACATCACTATTCCCCACTGACATCTTCCCGTGATACAGAAAATTATTTTGTCGAATAGGAAAGTAAACGTAGTTTTATTTTATGCATCCATAGTGGAGTATATTATACGCCACTCCTTAGCCATAAATTCGAAGCCGCAAGACCTATAAACAGTTTACTTGTTCCGGGCCCCTTAACCAGCTTCGAAGGTTCGCGCTTCGTACATACATATAGGTGTTCCCATATTTCAAGGTTCAATATTTTCTCAGAGGGGTTATAACATTCGCATTGTCGATCGACGGTAGGTTGGTAGTAGCGTGCTCTATCGCGATTCTAAATGCAATATCGGACTCCATAAAATAGGTGTAAAGCTGTTGGTCGTCCGTACGGTCTTGTCGTACCGTGCCACTAACAGTTCGCTTCTGTTTGAAGGGTGTTGCCTGGAAGGATCAAGCATGGAGTTGGCACGAACGAACGAAGGGAGGTGGCCGAGAGTCTACAAGAAGGTGGACCACCAAACCGTCGGCAGAGGGAGGATTGACCCAAACACCTCAACGGGCACGGCTTTATATGTTGTAAAGTTGTAAACTCCCAGCGGAGCATCGTGCACGAATATTCTGGTTACCCTGGTCATTAGAACGGTATGCTCTAATGTTGCTAAACTTGTAGAATCTTCCGTTTTATGGCGATAAGACGGAGTCATAAATTTCTGTCGCTTATATATTATCGTTATCGTCTTTCATTGTTGTAACGTATGCACATCTTCGTATTTCGTCATCGTACATTACATTAATCGATGGACGATTACATATTGAACACGGAAATTTTGAGTGCCACGTGAAATACTTTTTCACCGAAAACCGTGGATGGATATTTAATAAGTAAACAGCTGCATTCTCAAGAATTATTGCATGCTCGGGGAAATTCCACCGTTTTACAAATAAGGATGGGAAATGCGGCATATTTCTAGAGATAGACGAATTGAATTGCAACATGTATTCCGTGTAGACGAGATTGAAAAGGTGATAGAAATCGGTTCCTCTTCGGAAGCATTTTAGGATCTTCTCCCTTTCGTTACTTTTTATGGCAACCGTACGCTTCCTGGGTGAAAATAATGCTGAAACTACTAAGAGGTAGCGCGAATAAGGGCGAGGGAGGGAAGCAGAATGGAAGATAGGAGAAAGGGAGGGAAGAATGACAGAGAAAGAGAGAAATCCGAGAAGAGGCATCGATAAATCAATGGAATATGGTAATACCGCAATTTCAATAATTTAAATATGTATGAAGGAAAATGGAACAATCTGGAAGGCAGGGCTCTGTCGGAGTGTGGCACACTGAATCGCGCCTAATGAGACGCCCCGGGTCCCACGGGAGGGTGTACTCTTGCCTCTTTCTGTAACGATCAGTCGCTTCCTCATTTTCTTTTATCTACGCGCTTGTGTGTCATAAAAAAAGACGGCGAGCAACAGACAGCTGTGCTAAATAAAATAAATTCCTAAACGAGCGTATGGCCCGCGACGAACTACCGTGAAAACCACCTTGCATGCAAGATACTTCATACTGTAGTCTGCATAACCACTGACAACTTCATATTTTGATGAGTTCTCATGGATATAGAAAAAGATGTTGGCTCTCGATGGGATATCTGTCGTGAATCAGTTTTCAAGGTGAAGTCAACGTAGAAAAGAAAAGTATGAGAGCTTGATGAACAAGAGCAAGGAAAAAGTATGAGGAAAGGAAGAGCGAATATTCGGAAAAATACGATTATAGTTGGATGCAGAGGGAGGAAGATGGTAGACGCTCCGAGGAACTTCAATTCGAATTTACAAAAACATTTCGCGGGGGAACGAATGCTCTGTTGGAATGAATCGTACATCTCTCTTGTATTCTCTGCCTTTTCATCTCATCTTTTTATTCCACGGTTTCACCATCCGCTCTCTAAACTCGTAAAACGGGAACCTGTTCGCGAAGTCTTTACATGAATACGGGCGTATTCGTAAACGATAGCACGGTTCCATGTAACGAGTATTTACTGGATAAACTACGGGATTTTTCGAGTTTTTAAAATTGATTTCAGCTCCGCGTTTACCCACGACTACAACTCCTCCCATATTGCACGTTATAAACGAACGTTTTATACGGACACCGTTCCATGAAATGAACGATCTTTATGTATTTATCGAAAACATACCAACATTTTTCCCATTGTACGTGATGCGCAAGTTTGATATCGGAGTAACAGATAAGTTGTAGTATTTTTAGAATTTGAACAACATATATATATGGAAGCCAAAAGGGGGATGGGAATTTCACGGGAAGATAATATGTGCATGGTTCCGGTCAATTGAGGGAATGTATAGGACCGTTCTAGTTGACCGGCAGAAATTGTCGGTTTTGATTTCCGGGATTGTACAGTGGCTCTACAACCAGGTTGCGGTTCTCCATCCTCACGCTTAATCCCCCTTTGGAAAGCTTTCGTCGGCATGCAGACAGAGACACATAGGCGTACATATCACCCACGGTAGCCATGAAAGTGATGCGACTGCAAAATGCACGCGGATATGGAATATTACGAAAATTAAAACCGTATCACATTCGACGCCGATGATGAAGTACATCTCCTACAAAAGTGTAACTGAAGCACCAGTAGACGAGGTATTAAAACGCAATCCGTTGGAATGTAATTATGAAATAATATCGGTAAATCCGAGACGATCACTTTACGTTCCGTTCCAAAGCATCGATTGTGGAAGCACACGAAACGGCAGATGACTATTTCGAATGAACATACATTCCTTCGGCTTTTTCATTATCGGCGCGTTAACAAAGCACTCGTCGACATCGGTCGTATTAACGATAAAGGAAGAGGAGAAGAAAAAACGTGAGTATTTGTCTTGAAGATGAAAGTGACCGCCGTTATCACAGGAACATCCCCGAAGAATTGTTTGCTTGACAGTACCTTATTCCATGCTTGTAGCACGCGTCTCTACTTCGGTCTCCTTCATCTGTGAAATATTGTATGTTGCGGTATAAAGCGCACACGAACATGTATTCTGGTGCCCTTTTCTTTGAACCCTTGCGTGCAACGGGTAACTAGAGGAACCCTCTTGGATCGACATTCTCTCAAGGGACACTAATCATGATGAGTAGAATAGAAGGAGGAGCATAAATACAGACTTATAGACTGTTTAATAAGAGTGACAAAGTAAATCTGTAGACCCGAGTAAGGATGACAGAGAGGAAAGAAAAACGGAGTGATGGATACTCATAAGCAGTGGCCCGTGTGTGTATGTGAATATATGCACATGATCAGTTCAAAGTATCTCGGAATACTCGTGGTACACTCGACGTCCAGTTGCGCACGTGCTTTGTCCCTTCATGCAATTATTTACAGGTCACGTATTTAAAAGGACGCCTAGAGTGTGTCGGTATTGCGCCAAGGGGTAACATGTACGAGATACGTTTCCATTCCATCCTCCGTCAATTTCCCCCGCGGCTACAGCTTTGCCTTTAATTGCGAACGTGATTGGTCACAGGCGTGCGTTTCATCCCTGAGGTTGGTTCCGCACAGGATGAGGACGTCTCGAGATGCCTCCGGCTGATTCCACGTGAGATTACTCGATATGCCTAACATTAAATCGCTGTTCGGTAATTGTTCCTTTGTCATCTCTCCTTTGTGTCCGCTTAAGACCGATATAAACGAAGACGAGAATTTACGTCGTTAGAGTTACGCGTTACGTTGCGTATAAAGACCTTTCGATTTTAGATCGTGGAATATTCTCATTGAACGGTTTACACTAAATCAGTTAATGTAACGACGAAACGATTTATGGAGAAATATTTCGGTAGGAAGTCACGTGACATTATTCAGGTGAAAACGATCAAAGAAAATGAAGGATTCCGAAGTTTTCTCTAATCGAGTCCGGAGATCAGGTAGACAATCGTTATAAGGGAGATACGATTTCCTGACATAAAATGGGATCCGGCTTAAATTAGCATTCCCGACGAGATTCTTCCGTGTTCTTCGAGCCCGCCGACGAACGCGTCATTCTTTTCGCCTATCTGAAACTAATTTGGGGTGAGAGGGGGGGTTAAGTAATTTAAACGTAGCGTAGAGCAATTAGAAAGGCGCCTTGGTGTTCCGGCGTAGTCGGGGGTGATTTAGGGATACGATTTCGAGCGAAGAATAAGAGAGAGGGTTAACTATAGCGTGTATAGGTATAACGCGAATAAGGCAAGACGAAGGGAAAGTCAGAAGGGGTGGAGAAGAGGGAGAAAGAACGAAAAGGATGGGTGGTTGTAAGAGGTGTGAGATAGAACCATATAGAAACTTATAGATAGAGGGAGCTGAATAGCGAATGAGAGGGTGAAAGAGAAGTGAGATACAAGACAGGTAACTTCTGGTAAGTTGGCCCACAGCTACTGAGCAAAACGGAGGAGTAGAGGGCGAAAGGTCTGAAATATACGCGCGAGGATGCGAAATTTATGTGTAGCCACACCTGGTTAGTGCTTACATGCGAAATAGTCCCATAAATTTCCATACGCGAACCGCCAGAGCTTAAATCCTGCCGGTGCCAAAAGCCGGAATATTGGTTAACGTCCTCGCGTAGTATCAGGCTTTTGTGATTTTTGCTCGACCATCGTTGCTCGATGACAGCTTGGATGGTGAACACCACCGGATTCTCGACGGAATCCTATCTCGGAATTCATATCTCTACAACCCTTTTTACAGATTAGAAGCAGCTTCCCGTTTAATACCTACGTCCAATATTACGAAACAGCATCCCAATTAAAAATTCGTACTCGTTGCGTCCGTGAAATACTTTTTTTGTCTGCGTTAGTTTAACTGCACATAATCTAGTTCCTCTATTTTCCCGAAGGACTCTGTGTGAAGTTAAGGAATTGAATGACACGACTTTCTACATGTAGTCGCAGGTGTATTTAATTGCATAACGTTCTATGTATTTAATATTTCTTCCATCTCTCACATATATGCATGTGTAATATTCGTATTATTCAGTTAAGTAGAAGCTGGTCTTGATTCCATTAAAATTCACATTAATTTACATGTGCTAAAAATGAAATTCGTGCATGCAGTGATTAAACAATGTTATTTAAAGAGCTTTTTCTATGTACCACTGCCTGGAAATCGAATTAAAATCAAAAATCATACTTTGGCACATAAATCTAATTATATCTACGGAAAAGTACACAGATACTATGTGTACATTCATTGATTGGTTTACCTAAGTTGCGACAAAAGTTTGCGGGGACTCAAATTAAAAAAAGGGTTTTACCAAAATAAATGGAAAAACAAAACCTACAATGAGGTCTGGTCCTGACACAGGGATCTGTCGTTCGCTGTCACAGTAGGAGAACCGCGAAAGAGAGGACAGGATGAGGAGATCGTGCGGTCGGCACCAGCAATCAATGCCTCTGCGTATGGCACGTATGGAATCCGATAACATTACCTATTCTCTACCTACTTCTCACCTATGAATTTCCAGTTGAAATATGCAAAATCATATGGCCTAATGAGTAATTTATTACCTTCCAAAAATGCTAAGCTACCCAGAAACACAACAATATATTATTAACCATAACTTGATCTATACTTAAGTACCTAATAACTTCTTCCAATATTGTTCCTAAAATTCTTCCCCATACACCAAAATATAATATCAAGGGGAAATCGTTTACGGCAATGGTGTCAGCGCTGTTAAATCGCGAAATATCAAACTGCCTTTCCCATACTCATTTCAAATCCCATTCTAGATATTCCTTTTTCATGAACGAAGCGCGACTTTCGAGCCGAAAATACCGAGGTAAAACTCAGTCTCTCTTTCGTTCACGGGCCACGTCCATTCCTTGTCATTCGTTTCCACGGCGAGTACCAAAATTGCGTTACTGTTGAGAGCAGTAGTAGCAGCAACGGGAGGAACGGCAGCAGCCACGACGTAACTATAGAGAATTCGGAGAAGTGTAGAAACGGCAAAGCGGTAGGGACAGTTGGGAGCAGGGTCCGCTTTATTGGAGAGTGTTGCTATCGACAGCCCCGCGCCGTTGGGTTGTTAGGGTAGGTAGGTAGGTATACTCTGCCGCGGTCCGCTGCATTTTCTCTGTTATCGTTGTAGAGGGTCCGAGCGAAGCTGCCTGGACAATGGCGGATCCCCGTGGCGGATGGCGAGAGAAAGTAAAAATTAACGAGAATTCAAGCTCGGCCGGAGCCATTGAAAAATTGCCCGGCGTTACCGGCTACGTATGCGACTCTGTACAGATATGTGGATGTCTATGTACATTTGTCGGTGTATATGTGTTGTAGGGTTTGAGATTTGCCGGAGGCTGTATTTTTTCCACTGGTTCCTGTGCTTCCCTCTTGTGCACTTGCCCCCTACAATTCCACCCGCGCTTCCCTTATCCACTACCCTCTGTGTTTCGTTCCGTTTCTACCGTTCTTTCTGGCTTGAGCCTTTCGTCATGCAGTTCCTGTACAACGACAGGTCTCGGGTATACATGGATTTGCTTCGAAACCACCATACTTCCACTTATTCTTTCTTCCTTTGTGCTATTGACTCGTTTAGAGTCAAAACAGCGTGAGTGTATTATACTCCGAAAGGATCTTTCTCTGGTATCTCTCTAGTTCTCTGAATATTTGAATTTAATACGATTATTCGCGAAGGATTTTGTTGAACGTGCAGGAAATATAGATTTGAAGAAACTGCAAACTTCAATGGCCAGTATCGAATAAGGTGCCGACTTGGTAGACACATCGGAAGTAGATGAGAACGCAATTTAGTCAGCCGAGTGGATTGATTAATGGTTGTTCTGTTGAAAAAAGTAGAGGTAGGAACAAACGCGTATCATTCGTCATCGGCATACACGTTGTTCCACGTGGCACATTCCCGCGGAAAGTTATCCTGTCGAGTGGGATAATGGAATAGAATTGGAACAGATTACGCATGAAAAGAACCGTGTTAGAAATGATCGATATATTTCGTTGACTCACTTCAAAAGTTACTACCAAAGCACCATACGCTGTTCATAGTTAATAGAACTACGTGCGCTCAATATTCCGCATGACTGAAGAAGTTACAAACATATCGCAGTGCATTTCATCCTTCAAATAAAGCGCTTTGACAAATACGAGTTCGACGGTATAATTTCATTCAAGAATAGCTTCAGTTCAAATAATATGCAATATATTCTCAAGAAAAGTTTATTCCGATAGACTCGAAGCGGTTCACCTCCATTAACGCAAGATTCCCCACTAATTACAACGCCTAACAGAATTTCAACGCTTAACTCGTTTTCTCATTCGGCATTCCCCATTCCTCCTAATACGTATCCTTACAAGTGAGCAAACTTTGGAGGATCGATCGAGCGGCTGTTTGACTATAAGGTTCCGCCAAGAGTTATTCTACTAGGATGCGAACGAGAGATAGAAACGCAAGTGGTTGGGGCGGGTTGCGGGTGGCGTGTCTGCGTGGATGCAACGTGCCGGTTGATCTTGCATAGAATATCCTCTCTCGTTTACTCTTCTTATTATGGTGTTGGATCGATCCTGCCAGCAGGACTATCCAGACCTGGTAAGACGTTAAGGCTCAGCTACGGTAAGATGGGCCAACACCGAGGGAAACCGAGTAAGAGGGCAAAGAAGCCCGGTGGAAGTGGGACGGATATGGTTTGTAGCTCGAAGGGTAAGCCTGTCCGTAGGACTACCGGCACGTCTTCCCAAGGGAATCCAGCGTATCTGCTTCGCGGCACGGGCAAACACGTCGGGATGAAGGAAGTCTGGCTTCCATTTCGCAAGACGCGCCGCACTGAAGCGAAGTAAATATTGATACAGATCGAACATCTAATCGCTCTGGCCCGCCCGTTTACCGACATGCCATCCATACATTGCTATTTCACGTATGTATGCGTTCACGCGAATCTCTACATGTAGATGCAACTGTGTATTTTATCATCACGAGAGCAAAGGACCGTGATTGACGTAGCGGGAAGCGAACTGAAGTCGCGATGCAACAATTTGTTCGTCACGCATTCCCGTTGCCCCGATATTCTAAGAGTCTCTAGTGATTTGTCAGGTCCCTGTTTGTGTTTGCTTTTGGATATTGAATGCTTAATTCGAACACCGATTGGAAACTAACAATGCTGTGTGAATCACAAAATTTGTATTCATTATTAATTATGTTTCTTATTCAGTAGGCAATTTCGCAATAATAAATGTTGGTGGATACTTCCTAGATAAGGGTATAGACAAAAGTAATTCTTCCTAAGAATATACTAAATCGTGAATCTAATCACTGCTAGAAGCTAATCACTACGTTAAAGTTTTACTTGTCTCCTACGTGGATCACTTACTTGAAAGGGAAAGAAGCAAGGAGATTCCCAGTTCATACCTCGACATAGTAAGTTGCTTTGGCAATACGGCATTCCTTCCCTACTAACTTCTATCTCCCTTTTGTCTGCGAATCTCATAATGCACACATGATTGGGCAACTTTGTCAGCGAGATACCGCGCAGCGGACCGGTGGTCGCGCACTTCTACGAGCGCATATTGCCAGAAATGCTTCACTTCAGGGACTCGGGGGAAATCATGTATGAAGTTCCTCTGTTTCTACACCAGTACCGTCGGTCCCTTTCTGTCTCTGCTTCCCTTCACCGCCGATTTCCTTACCGGAAATTCCGTTTTGTGACGTACAATTCGGATGGCCGATGAAAAGCCAGAAGGGAAGGGAAAAAACGAGCTGAGCGGCCAAACAATCTAGTGAAAACGAACCACGGTAGTCGGACACTGCGGATTTTTCTCTTCCTTCCTTTCATCCTATTTCTTGCACTATTTCATAGCACCTTTTAAGTCTCATTTTAATTCGTATCTTATCCGGTTCTACCAATTCATCATTAAAGAATCACGCCATTCAGAAAATACCTGTTACACAAAATATATGGTTTATATAAATTTTTCACAATCGTAAATATTCAGCCGACTTATTCTTTTTACATTGCACTACTCGTTACCAGTCCATTAGCAAAGCTGTTAATGGACGAGCTTTCCGCTCCGGAAAATTGAAGCTGAGTACATTTCAGTTCAGTATTTACGTAAACTCAACAGGAATCCACGAAAACAGGGATATTAACAGATTACTTTTGTCAGACACTCTCACGATTATCCATTACCGTCACGTAAAATGATGGTATGACAATACGAAATAATTAGACTCGAAAGTAATATATTAAAAGCATACTACACATTATTTATATAATCGTTTAATGTATCATCAAAGGTTTTGAAAAACAACAGCCTAGAGTAATCGGCGATAGTGAATAAACAAGAAAGTGGTGGAACATTGTTTAAAACAGATACATGTCAAGGTGCGAGAATAGAAGTTTTGTTATAAACGTTGGAATGAGTATGTCGTTTGAAGAAGTTCGACAGGCGATTTTACGAAGATATGCAGCGTTTGAAGTAATTTCGCACCACAGGAAGCCAGGCTGAGCGTGTGTTTGTCAGGAATGATCGGAGCCAAATCCCGTGTCCATCTTTCATTGTTATCGCTAATGGAGGAACTTCTGCTGCCGCCAGAACACTCACTCTGAGCACTGCCTTCACGTATGGAAGAAAGGCGAAAGGGAAGTCTCGAGAAGAGAAGAAAGGGAGTAGGAGGTGGGGTCGATGTATGGAGTGGATACGCGACTTCTCCTGAGTTCGAATCGAGAGATGTGGACCTTACCGAAAACTCTTATCTAGCCCACATTTTAAAACTTCAAACTTCTCCAAGCCGCTGTGTTCAATCTGTGTAGGCAATGCTTCCATGTGACACGGATCTTCCGGTTCGCCTCTTTCTCCGAACAGTTCACTGCAATTTTTCGTAACAATTTTCTCCTCTTTAAAGTCCTGTCCTTTAAAATGTTCTGATAATTATTTCAGTATTTTATGTACAGTTGTCAGCGGGGGGATTCATTTCGCATTATGCGCGGATCCACTGTATTATATATTTACAATCATTATATTTAGTACCATGATTATGCGATATACAGCGTATTCTATATGTAATATTAAGAACAAATGTTCTATAAACATAGACGCTTAAATGCTTCATTAAAAAGTTATACCAAAAATTCGATATAATAACGATGTATAAAAATTCAAATGTATCTTCTTGTACAACACATTTCTGCAAATTATAAAATTAATTCATATAATCAAAACGGGAGGTAATTGTATAAGAACAAGGATCGTTTCAGTTTCGCTTCTGGATAGTACTATTTACATAACACTATACTATGGTATATATTAAGGAATTAATTTAAAGAGCACATATGAAATGTATGCCATAATAGCAATAAATGGGACTGACCATATAAATAAAAATCAGTAGGGCTCCAGAAGCATATAGATCTCGAGATCTATTGTATTCATACCGGTATCGTCAAGTCGGTGCTTTGCTAACAGCAAACCCAGTCAGGAGTATTATGTCAATTAGCGTAATTAGTCTAGTAGTACTCGCGTTTGATTTTAAGCCTCTCGACCCTTCCTGTAGCTGATGGTACCAATGGTTGGGGGCGGGATCGCTTTTCGCGTGGATGCGATGCTTTCATTGCAGTTCGCGTCGTTCTCGTCCAATTCATCTCTACAAAAGGATACAAGCGCCGTTTAAATCCGGTTTATCGGATAAATCTTACGCCACCGACAGTGAGCTTGAACCGTGGGTTTCACCATTTCTAGTCGACGGCTAAAGACTCCGTGATACTCCGGTTCGCCGTCGAATTAGCTGGACTATCCGGTGGGACATCAGACGGATCAGTTTAGAGCGCTGTGCAAACTTTGTACCATACAAAGATGGTAGAGAGTCTGAGGACACTATAGAATAGGAAAACCACCGTGACTCCTTCGCAGCTTAGTACATAATCTATCAAAAGTTTGTCCACACTTGAAACTGTCTCTACGTTTACTTATACGTTAACATATATAAACATTCCATAGTATTTACTATACTCCAATTACTATAAGCCGTGGGAACTGATAAGACGTGAGAATACTCAAAACTAACAGAAATCTTTAGAAGTAGAAAATACTCTATCTGCTTTCAGTATACACTTTATGTTCGCACAAAAGCAAAATTATAATGAACGCGGTCCACAGGCCGAAGAATTAAAAATTCTTTTTGCACATTGAGGTTAATGTAGTAAAGCAAAGGGATTCTGAAGGGCCGGTTGAAGGAGAAGGACATAGCAGGAGAAGATGGTGAATTCCCGTGGTTGAAGTAGCAGGGCAATATCGAGCATCTTGAGATGAATCTTCGACGTCCCTCGAGAACGTCCATGCGGATTAACTATACTGCGCTGTATAGCGTTCTCTACGGTTTCGAGGGTATGAGGATGCCAGCCTCCTGAACACGGATAGGGTACTCAAGATGCTAGGCCACGTCGAGCCCCTTCATATAGCTTCCATAATCAACTGCATACCGCAGTGTTACCAGCACCACTGCTGCTATGGTCGCCCGTAGCATATGAATGCTGTCTTCCACTACTCTATGTGTCTTGATGTTATTTAGTGATGTGCTCGGCAACCATCGCGGGAAATGGTCAATTTTCTACGTTCTCCAAGGTACGCTGGTCTGACATGACTTTACCCAATTTTGACCGGGATTTACTACACCCAGCTTTTTATACACTTTATTCTTAATAACGTACATCGGGTGATGAAGAAACATAAAATACGAATCTGCAGTAAAGCTTCATTCTTACTGGATACTAGAATTATTTTCGTAGCATCATTTCACCCTTACCACTCCAACTGTTTAACGCGACTCTCGAACGACAACTCCATCTTATCCTTAGTATTTTGAAGGTAGTACAATATCGATAGTAATATTTAACAGATTAATTATAATTGACTAATGTGTGGTATTTCTTAAAACCTTAATTGTAACTGAGAGATAGTGAAGTGACTGACAAGCACACTTGGAATGATGAGGATTGAACCTGTTAGTTATTCATTCCTTATACTATTCGAAACTGTCTCACTTTTATTAATGTTTAGTTAAGCATATTGATATTACTATATTCTGTAGAACTTTGTATGTAATCGTTAAACTGTGGGATTTCGGAGTTTGTTGAGATAGGCAAGGTAGAAGCATAGGAAAAGGGAGTACAAGCATGGTGCTGAAGCCTGAAAATCAATTACCAATCACGCCTTTGGGTAAAGCCTCAACGTTCATGTTCGTCCGAAAGGATATAATGGGAGTTACGGTGTCGTGCTCCGAGATGGTGAGGAGTTTGTCGTAATATCGATTTTCGAAAATTTGAGAGTCTTTTCTATGCAGGTGACGCTAAGAAAATATTCTGTAAGTATGTACTGTATGTATCCTCCTGCGAATGATAATTAATACATCCCAGGATTTGCCGATTCTATAATGAAATTTCACGCCATCATATAATATAATATTATATGTATGTCATGGACAGATTTAATCAGAAAGTTCATATTGCATCACAGTAAACCTATGATATGTCATTTCTTATCGGACACTGTAACGTTGAATGCGTAATGAAAATCGCTCTTTGATTTCTGTCGATTTTAATATTCGTTTATATCGCATAATGGTCGATACGGAAAACGTGTTGACACCTGCTCCATGAAATTTAATATCAAACCGCCCACCCCAACTGTCGAACACAATTACACTGCTAAATACATACATGACTTGTTCACGTAATAGATTTTTATGAAAGCCCAATCGATTTACTGCATTCTTGTTCCGAATATAAAAATTTCATCTCCAATACATGCCATTTGATATTACATTTCATATAGCATTGATTTCCTATGATTTTCATATACGCCTGGTGCATCGAGCTTGTTATAAACATTGATGTGCATTTGTCTATTTCCATTTCTAATTTCATCAAAGAATAACAGATTATTTGAACATCAAGTTTTTAGTTTTAATATGATGCACTACCCCCTCCACACCTCTCACAAATATTCAAGGTATACAAAGATATGTCAAGAACTTTTGATATAGTATCGATATGAATATGATTAGTGATAGCCTCCAAATGTTTAAATCTATGTATCTCATTCCCAGTTATGCAAACTCACCGTAGTGTTCACATCTTGTATTTACTTAGCGCATAATTGGATTCGAGGTTTGCATATATTAGCAGCAGCAATACCGGAAATTATGAACCGTCACTGATAATCGGTCGTGCCACGATCCTGTGTATTGCGATCAAACAATAGCCCTGGCTGATTTATTTGAATATCCCAGATTGGCCTCACATTCACAGTGCTTTTAATATTCCCAGAAATCCACAGATCAAATACAATGCACACGGTATAGTTGATTGTTATATGTACATCATACTGGTAAGCATAGAGAGTGGAATAGAGGAAATACAAATTGATCTAATATATATAAATTCGAAATTCAAATTTATAATACTGCAATCAAATTGACTGTAAAAATTATAATCCGAAGTTTAGAACAAGGTGCAACAGGTGTAGGTGCAACAAGAATTGAAAGGCACTGATAATAAGTGTCCTGATTTGTATATATTCTGTAAATACGGTTATCCCTTCCCCGCCTCACCCATTAATGAAAACTTTCGTTTTATATAAAAATATACGAGGAACATGTATACGGTTTCGATTAGAATAGTCGAAGTACAAGTTCAAAGTCATGAAAAAGAAACATTTTCCTCTTGTACCCAGTATTTTACAACCTGGTCTTCGTAACGCAATACGTGGAGTACCGAATGGGATGGATTGGAAATGAAAACGTCGTGCACAAAATTTTCTAGGGTCTTTCCACGCGCACCAACATTAAATATACCTCCATATACGTAATGAAAAAAAAACTGTCAGAAGCTTCGTACTTACGGGATCAAAAAATGTCTAATAACTATCCTTCTTTTAAAACCACGTACTGCTTCCCTTTCTAGTTATTGTTAGCAATTCTTCCTGTTTTCCGGAAACAAGGGAGTGATTAGTTGTTGAAAATGATTCAAACGAATATAAGCGCAATACTAGCTAGTCAACCAACTGATCAGTACTTCGCATAGTGCATTAGAATCCAGCTGTTACCTAACTAATATCGTCAAAAGAATTAGTTCATCGTAACCGTATTTCGAGGATCAGAGATTTTCGAGAAATTTGGCTATCCATACGCAAGAGTCGTTATATTTCGCATTTATAGAAAAGCTCGAAGCACGGCAAACTCCTCCTCCATGTGTTAGGCGGTGGAAACACGATAAAAGGAAGAAAGAGAATTGAATGGGCGGGAAAGAGAAAGGACAGCCTAGGACGGGACGTAGAGGGGATTGGAAACGTCAGTGGTGAAGCGAAAAAAGATGCAAAGGGAATGAGAACAGGCCTGATAGAAGGTGACCCAGTTTCTTATGAATTTGATTCGCGATATTACATTTTGCTTCTCACAGAGCACTGATTAACCCGATCGTTTTGGAGTGGAAGTTCAACGGGCTCTTCCATATTCAATTGCCATGGATGCAGCCTCTCCCTACTGCCCTTTACGCTCCTTTTATCTTCTTTGATCCAATTAATGGCCCAATTAATGCTCACTCCTAGGGACTTGTAATTCTCAGGCAATAATTAACTACATAACTTTGAGAAGCAAATCCGCATAAACACTACCAATATTCTTGAATAATACAAGAGGGTATGACGAATTGTTAACCAAATATAAGAGAATTCCTATATTTATATTTCTTTATATCACTAATAATTCTTTGTAAGTGTTGCACTTTTACAAATAACATCATAGGAGATATTTAACAAAGAAGTTCACGGTTATCATGTACTCCGACAAATAATGTTAACAATTTGTGGATTACTTAGTGAAATGACAAAATTAAATAATGTTAAATATATTTCACAATGCAATCGTGCGTCGCGTGCTAAAATGCATTAAGTGCGGAGTGGCATGCGAGTATAGAGACTCATTTCCACACGTTAATTATGAAGCATGAAATTGCAATCTAATTTAACGTTATATAAGTTTATCGTGTATCAGTTGCAGCTACGGTTATTTCATTAACTCCCGATACAATCTACTAAACCGATAAGATTAATCATTTGCAGCGAGAATCTATTAAAACGGTTAATGAAATGGAAACTTTCCTTATATAGACTCTTATTAATGAATTTATATACACGAATATAGAGGAATAAATTTAATACAGTAAATAAATTTAATACCGGCAAAAGATTTCTTAAACGACACGATGTCGGCTACCCCTTTATTAAAGGTTATTTAAGGCAGTCAGTGTAAAAGACGTAATCCTCCCGATTGTCAAATTTTGTCGGTTAAAGTGCGGCTGCGGGGCGTGATATGTTGGGAAAGTTCATGTAAATGTACGAGTATGGCGATTAAAGGGTTAACGCTGGCGGCGTAATTGGCAGTGGAGAGTCCATGGGAGTCTAATGAGCTCCAAGAAGATAACCCGTATAAGGTTTTGATGGTCGCAAGTACGAACTCATAGGAATCCCCGAAGAAGTCGGGAGAGTAAGAAAGGAGAAAGATACAGCCCCGGGAAATGATTATAAATGAAGCCATCCCCGTAGCTCAAGACCATGGTATGCGGAGGGGAAGGGAAACCCTGGCTGGCAGGGCGACAAAGTAAGAAGAATTGAAGACGATGTCAAAAATAAGAGAAGCGTATTTACAACGGTGTGAAATTGGACTGCTAGCCCGCGAGAGAAATGAGGGTCGCCGACTGTGCCTGGAAAATGATATTGTGTGTTACGGGGTATATCGCGAAGGCGACGCGGAAGCTGCAATGTTTCCCCGTGAATTTTTATAGTGGCGCGTGTCATGGGATTGTCATTCGATATTTATAATCCGCGGATCGGTCTACATCCGTGAAAGAGCGACACGGCTTAAAGAACCATCATTTTGAAAGCAAGGAAAGAAGATGATAAATATAGAATTTTCAAATCACTGTCATAGTAATTGATCGACATTTTTCAGAGGTTCTACTGGGAGACCTGTAGTCGGAATAAATTATGCCGTAGCCTTATAGATCAACAGATGTTCGTAATATACTGAAGTCTTCTTGTCTATGAGTTCCAAGCAACATTATTTTGTAACGGTAAAGAATTCGAAGGTAATTCCGAGGTACTCCTTCTTTCAATTTTTATGAATGGTATTTAAATAAGGTTTAGGGCTAAACTGGTAAGGTTTCGTTTGATTAAAATATTGTACAGCTGCTGCCGGGTATTGGTACCGCGGATTGATCACAATTATTAGTGAGAGTATTCTCGGTTTTGGAGAATGCAGATTACATCGGCTTATATATAATAAACAGTTCGAATGGCCGATTCAATTTTCAGGATGTGAGTATGGTCGCATATTATGGTACATCCGTCGTATGGTTGTAACGGAAAATAGGATAGCGTTGAAGCGATTTGAACGACGATTATGAAACGATGAGGCTGTAGGGTGCAAACCCACCACTCGTCGAATACCTGGATAGGATGGTGACTGTCTACATGCATTGCGGCGTCAGCACCAGCCGCAACAACGCAAATGCAAATTTATTGTTATTCGATTACTCAATTCGTATCCGCGTACTCTGCTCGGACGTTAATACGATATAATGTTATCATGGTTTGCATGGCTATGATATCAAGGGAACCAACCAAACTCTACTCCCTCTCCATCTTGTTCTTAAGTAATAATCAATTTAGATAGCACAATGATATATTACGAAAAGCTGATTATATGCGATTTTATTTTCTGCATATCTTAGAGTGTACATTAATTATTATACTATCTAGTAATCGTATTATCATTTGTGATATGATATATAGAAATAATATATGTATTTTACGAAAATATCCTTAGTTAGGGAAAATCAGATTTCCCAGTGAATAATCGTGTCATTTAACTGTAATACTTGAATACAAATATTAGTAGGTCCGCATGTTACGAGAAAGAAAGGGGGTGGTTGACAGAGGGTGCAGAGTCGCGCTATACCCCTATCCGTATTTCCAAACATTTCATCCTCGGGGCTTCTACTCGTAAAGTAGAGACTTGATAAGAAAAGCGGCTTACGGTACTTCTAATTTTCCCGCCCGCTCGGCAAATATTATGCATACACCGTGAATCTATGTCTACGTGAGAGGATGATGTATCGCCGACCTCGACCTCCGTTGAAACTTATACCCGATGGCAAGAGTACCAAAGCAGAGAGAAAAGAGAAAGCGACGAGAGGAGAGGAAGAGGGAAAGAAGAGAGAAGGATAGAGAAAGAGGGATGTGAATGGGAAACGTAGTGCCAGGACCGACGCCTTCCTACGAACGCCGTGCATCTTCGAAGAATGCCGATGCAAGGGGGATGCTGTCGCGTAGGAACGTATCTCGTGTCTGGTTAAATTTCACGGAAGAATGGATGGGACGAGTGTGGCTGTATGCAACCCCAAGCTATATTTGTTAACCGACACCGTGAACTCACGTATGGCTTTCGAATACCTCGACTTTTGGGGATTCGAGGAAAATCGACATTGATGTAGCCTGAACGTGGATCCTGTTACATGCGAAACATCGATTAAAACTGATATTTTGGAGCACCTATCTATAAAAGAAACCCATTAGTATTGCACAAATTTTTATCAAAATTGCAAATATCACATATCCAACATATTTCCATAGGGACTCCAATTTTGTATACTATCGCCGCATTTTTGTTCAATTCATATGTACATCCATCGCAGATGATTCGTTTACAGCATAAAAATACATAGCAATACCAAGCGACTACATTTTCTATATAACTTACAAATCTTATTATAATATTAGATAGTAATATTATGCAATACTCGGAAGAAAATTACGCAAATAATAGAATCTTGATTAAACTGGCATCTATTTAAAATAATTATTTATATAGAAACTGTATTTGTAACAGCATTTATTGTGGCGTCATTCATATTGGAAACGAGTTATCTACTATGGCTGTATATGGGTTCAGTTTCATCTACATATCTGTATACTAATCGTCACTTCTGATAGTGATAATCTCATTTTACTTCAATTAGGTTCCATTGTAAGAGTTATGTTGCGTTGGTATATATAATTGTTCAAAAAATGTTGATAATATCGGGTTCACGTACGGGTCTCTCAAGTAGAATTACGGGAAAATCTTCAGGAAGTTAGTTGCGGCATTGCGCCCCGTGTTTGCCTGGTGTGGGGAAGGAAGTTATGAAGTGCGAGCATCCGTGGTGCGGCGTAGCACTGCTTTATAAACGACTTTTCGTGCGAAGTTTACCGGCATTCATCACAGACGACTCGGCCACCCCTCGCCTACCCATTTCCCTCATCCACCCGCCGACATCAGTTCCCCGACGACACAACGAAACAGTAAAGAAGTAAAAACGTAAGAGGGAAATAGCAAAAGCTGATCTCATGGTGCCACTGTACTTTTTGCTCCATAAATAACATTGTCTTCGTAATCCATTTTTCTTGCCAAAAAATATGATACTTAGTAATAGTGAACTACAAATGTCACATGTAATAATATTGGGTTGGCTAGAAAGCTCGTGCGGTTTTCATCATTATTTTGCTGTGAAATCGGGGGGTTTTTCTGAACGCGGAATTACAAAGTTTTTCAAATGATAGGAAAACATTGTACATAAGTTAAAACGACCAATACATAATTGAATAAAGAAAACTTTGTAAATATACCAGATCGAATAAAAATCGCCTTTTATGCATAACTTAAAACCGCACGAAATTATTGGGCAACCTAATATTTCTATGTAAAGTTTTATTTTGTACTAGCTTTATTGCTATGCTTGGACGGAACTATTGCGGTTAGATTTACAATGGAATATCGAATAAATGCCAAATTTCCACTGACGCCCATTATATATTCTTTTAATTAGGAATTTAATCTATAATAGTAAAAGGGCTTCCCATTAACACTAGAACTACGAAATCCCTCAAAATTACGGATCCGCGAAATTGAATAAAAATGTTCAAATTTGTCAGGTTTTATTTATTGAGATTTTTTGCGGCTCAGATTGTATAATGGACGTAATTAAATCGATTAATTTATTTTTTCCATTTATCCTCATCTTTAAGGACGTTACGTGAATGTATAAATGTAGCCGAATATATCGTCCGTAGTTCTAGTGTTAATATGAATAATATTCAGAAGCACGTGTAGTATAAATGTATAGAATGTTGGGTTTCCCGAAATAGATGTTATTTAATAAGTATCTATACAGTTACGTGTACTAATACAATACGTATCAACATAAATTTGCCAGGTTTCATAACAACATGATATTGCATTAAAACATTATACCGCATGGCATAAAACTTTTCTTCACTATTAAATGATCCCTCTGAACTTTTCATTAATTATGCGCCCGAATTCACTACGCTTGCATAGTATTACATATGTACTTTAAATGCCGGGAAAAGAAATATACCAAAACAATGGCTTCCTAAGCAGATTCTTATTAACTGTAAAAGTGTTCACATTACTATGAGTTTAAAATTAAATAAAGAGTCAGTTACAACATTTATCACTTCCACTTGAACTTTTAATACGGATTCTGCAATACATCATTTTCTATCATGATATGAATATACCGCATTACAATGTAAACTAATGCGATTATGAATATGTTTGTAGCATTTAACTGTTTCTACGCGGCTTAAATTAGAAACGTACAGCGTGTTTCCCTTCCAGAATTCCAACTTTCTGAAAAGTGCATAATTACGGATACTACTATGCTGTCGAGAGTGTATATTCCGTGTATTATATAATACATAGTTTTTCGTTATTGTTTCTTATTCCTACTACGCGTTTCTTATATACGCGGTATATGTATGGCTCGTCGAATAAGTCGTATATCTGTTTGTTGAACGCGATCGGAAATGTCGAGACGGTATTGCTCGTTCGTAATAATTGACGGATATCTTTCTATTATTATTTCTATTGTTATTTCTATTTAATCGACCCCATATTTGGATCAGCCTCGCAGGATAAACTTTATCTACTAGAAAGGAAGGGAGATAGATGCATCATGGTAACCTTGAGCTATCGGCGAAGAAAGAAGGCAGACGATAAAAGGAGACGGCAGATGTGAGCAGAAAATAGAATGTTTTGTTTTTTTCCCTTCGTCTATAACATCCCGATATAAATGTTCCCGATAATAATAACACGTTCTTTCTGCGACATAATATTAACATCTACGTATATAATGTAACGCTACCCTTGTCGAATGTCACATACAATTCACGATTAATGATGTACAACGAGCGACAGAAATGCACTCAATACTCTTTCAGGTGCAATTCATCCAGAAAAAGCACTCACCCGTTAACGTAACATGACTTTCGTCCACCAGTATAACGAAGTTTTCCGTCCACTCGCAAACCGGTAAATGTAGTCTGCGTCAGTTTTTTTCGAATCCATTAACCCATGAAAAATAAAAGTCAATCTATTCTAACTAAAAATTGGAGTAAGAGAGAGAGAGAGAGACTATCTAGAGTACCCGTATATACAAGTAGACGTATAAAAACATACACAAACATATCCTTGCTAGACAAAGTGAAAATTCGTAGTCATATTATGTACCACGAAAAATCGTCTGGTCTAGGAACGTAGACCCTCCCTTATTAAATCGCAAGAACGGTTGTTTGCTGGAACGTTGTTTTACCCGTCAGTCGTATGTGTGCAATTTACACGTACATATACACAGTGTGCAAAGCGCAGGTAGAAAATGATGCCGCGGTTATAGGATTCAAAGGTAGATTCTGGTGTGGGGACGTGGTGCAAGAGGGTTTTTGGGGCAGAGGAGGGCGAATGGTGTGCGGGGAGGGGGGTTGCAGAGTGGTTTGGAAGCACGTACCAAATCTCGGATAATTCGGTCTAATTTGTTCGTAGTTAGATTGGAGCGCCAGGAATTATTCAGAGGCTCAAATTGTTGGCGATTAAGCGAGCCTCGCAAAATCGGCGGGCCAGACCTGTAGCTACGGTGTTACGAGTGTAACCGGGTAGAAGGTAGAGGGTTTGCGAAACGGTAAACGAACCTGGCGAGAGAGAAAGAGGGAGAGTAGTATTGGTCCAGGGTGAATAGGGGGATGAAACGTAAGAGGCATCGCCCAACCAAACTCGATTCAAAATTGACCGTATTATTATATGTCCTGACCAGGCGCGTTGGGTTAGACCACAACGCGTGCTACCTCCCGTTTTGCACCCTATTCCCTACAATCCCCAGGTCTTCCCGCTCTCGTTAGAACCTCCAGATGAAGCAAGAGGAGTGCTCCCCGAACAGAGCACGGTCGGTCGACCTCCGCGGAAACTATGGCGAATTGTAGCAGAAAGCTGCCGCGCCGAATTATTTCCGACCACAAGCCACGACCATTTATAATTTAATTACCATGGCAATTCGAGAGCGACGTGGCTCTTTGGTATCTGTATACGTACATACGTACAAACCAATCCTATATTAACTCGCGTGTTACGCACGCTTCATTACGTCAGGTATTTCGGGGATCCTGACCAGCAATTAAGTGAAATTATCCCAACAATTCGGAAGACTTTTCTATAGAATATATTATCTAATATAATACTAGTCACATTTTCTTTTCTTACTTACTATAGATAATCAATATGTAACTGGTCACCAATATTTTATCTGCAGCAATATAACTGTGCTATCGCTATAAATATCTATTTATGAGCAGTAATTTTTTTATGTCGATCTAAGTTGTAACTCAGAAAATAATAACCTATATGACACTCCTTCAACTTCAATTCGTCGATCGATTTACAATCCCGAGAGTGTACTTTCGCGTTAGAGACGCAAAACTGGCTTCATATATGTATCTACATACATATGTACATAAACTTCTGCGAGTACTATGACCCGCGGCACAGTATATATCGTTTCGTCGTTTCTTTCGAGCCGGTAGTGTGTGCGCGAATACCAAGCTTCCCAGGCGTATGTGGATGGTAGCATTAGAAATAAAAAGACGAAAGGCAAACGACGATAGGTATCCTCCGCGGAACTTTGAATATAAACCCAGAACCTGGAGCGTCTCGGGTCGATTTATTCGCATGTTTGTTCACGGTGGGAAAAGTTTCGTGGTTTGTCAGCGCTTTTAGATTAAGGGTAAGGGAAGCAGTGAAAGAGAGAGAGAGAGAGAGAGGGGGGGGGGGCAGGGGATAGAACGGGGGAAGACACGAGTTGGGGGGTATCGAAGCCTCATAAAGTCCTTACAAATACCTTCGTTTGGTGTGCTTGCATCCCATCTTCCCGAAACAGTAAAAGCCACTTTAGTCGAATTATGGTCGTCCGGTTGAAGTATAGACCGACTCTTCCGATCGATTATATATGAAGTTTTGTTTGAAAGCTTCGTATTTATCTACGTTTACATCATGTATAAACAATGGTATTAATTATCAGTTATATGCATGCTTCAAAATCGTGTAAACGTGAGAGTTGCATCAATTTTCGTTGGATGTTCAATGTTATTTGTCTTGGGTGAAATATCACGTGACGATTGTAGAACGCTGAAAATCATATGACTTTAATATTTAAAACCCACGATGGAAATATTAATTTTTCATTGACGGAAGTCCGAATACACGTTTTTTAATTGAACTCATAATACTTTAAATGTAGCTTAACCGTTCCCTTATGAAGTCGAGAAACCTTTGTTAGTTCAAATACAACATTATTTCGTATCATTTTGAAGATAAGTTATTATGCGCGGCAGTGAAGAGTTTCAGAAAGAATAGATTGTCGAGTATTTTTTCACAACACAATCTAATTTCCTTGAATGGGGATGTTGGAAGAAAGACACTTTGCATAATTGAAAAATGCTTTCCTAAATCGTGCTACTCAAACCGTGAGTATTTTATTTACCGAGTTTCGAAAGTGTTAAACAATCTTCCTGACAATCCCCATTGGCAACGTGATCATCGAGTAGTTTGAAACTTGGCAGGAGTTCGTCCTTTTGCTTTCTAGAATGTTTCTCTCAGCTTGTTTAGTAGTCGACCACTCAGCAGCGGAGAACACTGATCACTTTGGAAGAATAGGAAAGTTGCACAACTAAACCGTTAATACGTTGTACGCCATTGGTGACCGTCGATATCAATATTACTAAAACTCGAATCAAATATATCGCAAATATTTGTAAAATTGTCAATATTTTAAACAGTTTCATACTTAAACAGTTTAATTTTCAGACTTTATATGGACGTTACCGACGCGTAGCGCGACGTGTCGTATAACACGGATTTCGGCACGGCGTTGAAAGTGTTAACCAAATTTGTCATTATTGCTTATTACAAGTGCAAATGGATATTTCAACTTGACCCCTTTTCTTCTAATAGAAGTTTATAAATAAATCAGTATTTGATTTGATTTGTAATACGATCACCATAAAGCATCCCCTTCTGTGATATTGAGGTGCAAGAATAAGATTGATGTTCACCAATCACATTTCCCCTTATCTGCACGCATTTATAGTTACCCTACTCGATTCAACAGTTTCCACATCTATTGGTATTCTCGAGATTCATTTTTCGCTTTTACACCCATCATATAACGTCGTGGTGCGGACGATGAATTCCATAGAAACGAGACGTCATGGGACACGTTTCAATTCAAATTCAGGATAGCCCGACGACCTCGTAGGTTTACGGCGCAATATCGTGGAAAACTTGACTATTCGTGAAGGCTCGTAGTCGTAACTTGAAAACAACGTGGGTTAATGGAAAAACAAATGGCAAACCTTTTGTTGCACGGAGAACGTCTTAGCATTGAAATTATTCTTAATATCCGTCGAAGACTAAAAAGGAAAATTTGTAATAGCGCGCAATTCGTTCGATAACAGTGCGCCACAAAGAAGCTTTGTCTTACAACTTCTTTCCGTTCTTTCAGCGTAAAATTCACTACGAGCGCGGCAAAAAATTTCATTAACTTTCTGATAACCCTTGAAGTAATCTTAATACATTCTTCAGCGTAACTTTTTTGCTGGCTGCCGCACCATTCCCCTTATTTTTCACACTGAGAAATTCCTGTTTGAAACACGTTTTGTTTAAATTTTATTCAGTTCCTATTTCAACGCGAAGCGTTGTAACAATTTTTAATAATTCAAGAGGGCTTGTTGAGTTACGAGCGATTTGTCGGTAAAGCGGGTAGGAAATAGGAACGAGGAAAACAGAGTTTGATGAGTTTTATATCTGTCCAGCTGCGTTATCTTTGAAGCGGCTTTTGTATAGGTGCTTTTTATAGTAAAGAACGGCAATGATATAACGTTGGATTTGAGGAGAATACTTCCTGCATCATTGAACTCAATGGTGGCCAGTAAGATACATTTTGCCTAGCAATATCAGTCTGACATAACCGGAAATTCAATGTTTTCGTTTGATGCCAAGGCAAGAAGTAAATTTCACTGAATTTTCCGGTTTTCTAGTGGTAGGAGGATTTTACAACCCTCTTACGTCCTAGCGTTCCCTGCTTCTGCTCTTTTCTC
This sequence comes from Nysson spinosus, assembly GCA_910591585.2. Taxonomy (NCBI): domain Eukaryota; kingdom Metazoa; phylum Arthropoda; class Insecta; order Hymenoptera; family Crabronidae; genus Nysson; species Nysson spinosus. Next base: position 2,196,309 of record OU342834.1, read on the forward strand.
GTTCGGCACATCGCCCCACCCTCGGTTACCCTCATCTTTCTCCCGCCCGTTCCCTTTAGCTTTTAGAACAAATACTTAATCCGAATAGCAGGCATTTGCCTAAGTAAGTACCCGCCATTCAAAGCAGCCTCGTTTTACGTTCGCTACTGCGCCTCGGGCCTTTCCGAATTTCCAATTTTCTCTTTCTTTTCACCTTCAACCCCCCCGCGGTAATATCTTTCTATCACGGCCGCTCAATACGAATCTTGCATGGCCCGTTCCAGCGACAGCAATTAAAAACCTTTGCTTCAGCCGGAGAAGGAAAGCAATTAAGCAAGAAATGAGGTGCTCTATAGTAGCTTTTTACTTCATACGCTAGTTCCACAAAATTTATGCGCAGAATAAAAGAGAGGGCTGGCTTGAAATTCAAATTTTTTACCGAAGTAACTTTGTTTGCGTATCTTATGGTATACAACTGCCACTTGGAGAGAGATAAAGACAGTTACTTTACACGACAATATTCTCTTTTTTTGGAAGGGGAGGGGTGTGTGCCGAGGGAATTTGGGCGACGTTCTTTTCTTGCCCTTCATTTTATGATTCTCCTCGAAAACTTTACCGTACGTCTTATACTAGCGAATATTCGTGAGACATTGGTTCCTAAGCCAGAACATTTCGCGACGACAAGTTTTAAGGGACTCTTCACGATATGTTAGTGATATTCGTTGGAATATTTATAGGCAGAAGTGGGTAGTTAAAGTCAAGCTTTTTCCGTCTATTTCGAATATTTCCATGCATATAAATGCATTTTGGGACATTTAAGGTTCTAGAGAAGGATGAGCAACACGCGGTTGAACAAGGTACGCTGGTTGCCAGAGCGCTATACATTGGCACATTCTGAAAGCCGCTTACGCGGCTCCTCAACATTGGTGCACAATGCCGCGGATCGCCATTAAGTATAATCCTACGTTTATTCGTGGCAGAAACCCATGCATTAGTTCGATTCAGAGAAGAGAATCACGAAGCCCTTTGCGTTGGAATAATCGTCTACTTTGACCGACCTGGCTAACGAGTTCTCCATACCGTTTCAGTGATTTACTTCAAATACGGAAATAATTATTTGAGTTACTGTAAACAGTTTTCATTCTACTCTCAATTTTCATACAGACATTTTAAAATATTTCTTCGATTTTCATCGAAAAGTGTAAACAGAAGAATACAGATCACAAATGTCCATTTATATTAAAGATACATATTTTCACGAGAAAAAGTATTTACTTTAAGGCGATAATACTTATCTTTGAATACTATGAGATGAAATGGCAGAATTGTTATAAGCCGATTAACGCATCCAGAAAATATTGTGTAACATTGCAATCCTTTTTATTCATATATTCAGATCACTTGAATTTTTATCAGCTATGACTCTTATACAAAGCTGGGACACTTCGACCGTTATGTTTTATATGATTGCACATATGAAGTAGAACGTAGAGATTATTAAAATGAAGTGATATAACCAATACGAGAGGATTGAAGATCTACATGTAAATGTGAAAGTAAGGGGTGAGAATCGGTGATAGTTATGGTGTTACGTTACAACGGACCGTTCCGTTTTACTTTACCCGAAATGAAAAATTGTGCCTGGCGGGCTTCGATTTTCGGAAGGCCTGCAAAGGAGTTAGGAATGGAGCATCTCATTTAGCAAGCTGTCCAAACTATCATTTCGTCGCTAAGCTGCAGGCTTCAAGTACGACCATTGTTTGGGAATGGGGGCTCGGGAATGAGCGACGAAGTGAAGATAGACTCAGACACGGGAGCTGCGCCATTACTAAGGTTGTTGATGCCGGCAGTTCATTTCCACCTTCGAATCTCTAGCGAACACTCTCTCCACCCCTTTCTCTTCCTGTCTCCTCTCCTTCCGAGATCCTGGCAAGGGCTCGAGAGCGGAAGTTGGATCTGAGAGTCGGAGACAAAGCGAGGAGCAAGCATCCGGGGTAATCCTGCAGTAGAACGTAACGTACTCCGGTCTCTTCCTCGTATCCCTTATCCATAAAGGTAATTAGGATTTTCGAAAAAAAGCACGGAAGTTTAAATATTAAAAGGAACTGATACGACATGATAAGGTAAAGCATATGATAAGGTATTAAAGTCTAACAGAAAAATCTAGTGGATATTAATCGATTTTATTACTTCTCTAAAAACTGAAACTTTATCCGAATGGTTGCAAAATTCCCGATGAAATTATTTGTATTATAAAGTGTAGAGATTTGAGTTGTACTTCTGATACCTGCAAGAATCTTTCTTATCGAATTGGACATCTTGGCTAAGTTGAACCTTTGCAGGCTTCCAAACTTCAGTTAGACTTAAGAATCATCTTTCCTCTGCCCTTGCTTCAGTGATCTTAGTTTATCTCTAACTCGTAAACACAACATTTGAGACTTCTGTCTTATCATTCTTTAGCAGTGGCTGCAATGGTTTCTACGCAATTGCTTCACAGCAATGAAAGCTTAAATAATTAGACATCCGCTGAAACTGAACTATAAAATTTGACATTCAAATTATATATGTTCCAAATTAATCACTTTAATATACAATTCGTTAGACACTAACTTTATTCCCACCTAGTTACTCAGATTTGAACTCCAAAAAGCCATCTACGAATTTATTGAAATCATCACAACATATGCCAAACATAATAAAACCTAATCAGACATATATTTACTGCTACCATATTCTATCTTCCGTGGATTTATTATATGTTATCGATATACTACGGCGTATTATTGATTGGTGCGCACAGTGAATGCTATCTCCTTACGCTTTACGGCTCTGTACAAACTACTGGGGAGGATTGAACTAACACGGAACCCCCTATACCTCTAAGCACAGAGCGAGATCAAGATCAGTATTCTCCTATAACACGAAAGGCCTGGAGTACAAATAGGCAATAGTGTTCGAACGTTAGGTAGAGCAGGGCTTCCCGAGGGCTTTTTGCTTTGTGTTTCAGTAGTAGGAAGCTTTCGTTTAACGACGCCCGGACGAACGATGCCGGCCGAACGAAACCGTAATTAACCGCAGTGAATAAGCTTCCGAATTTAATTAAGGATATTGAATGGTAGCTGGGTAATAACAGGGAGCAGCCGACTATATTGGTTGCGGTGTCACAAAGCTAGGCAGAGCACAGGACGACGTATCATGCTCAAAGCTCGTCCAACCAGTACTTTGATGTGGTCGCGGGCAGTGCGAAAGCGCGAAGCGCAAGCACCGCACGAAATCCAACCCACCGTGCGAGTTACTACTATCTCGTAGGCTCTGCTTCGAGACTTTCTGCGAAACTTACCTAAGAAGTGCGAACTTTATCTTTCACATACATGCTGGAAGTTGACCGACGGGCTTCGTGGACGAATAGCAACCACGCGTACTTCTTAACGTAATACTGTGAAACCCTACTTCGCTGAAAGACTCTGATAACTAACTTTACCATGGGATAACCAAGCTTTGGCTTTTGGTAACTTCCAGATAAGAAACGTGTAATTCTGATAAGATTAAAGTTGTATTGATATCTCGAATTCCTTGGAATTGAATCTTTAAGAGGTTCATTAGGAGTTCGAATAGAAAGCTTGTATAAACGAAGGCTTGTGTGGTCTCATTTAATGCATTTATAACAGCATTTTACAATGTATATTGTAAACCAATTGTAAGATGCTTCGGCTTTATTTAAATAGTTTTGTGCAACGGGTCAAATAAGTAGTAGATCGAAGACTGTTTGAAAGACTTTTAAAGTCGCCTTTTCGGTATGGTTACTCGTATATCGCATCCTAGTATGCCGCACTCGTCGCGGAAGATTTCGCAAGCATGGTCGTATTCCGTTACTTTGTGAAATATCTACAATGTCTCCGGTAATACGATTTGCATAATACCGTTGACCTCCACCTTTCCCCGCACACCGATTCTCTCCTATTCATTCGCCCCCTGCGTAATGCCTCTTCACATGTTACGTATTATGCGTCCGCACGACGTCATTATAATACTTCAATGGCATAATCCTCTATTGTGAAAGTCCGCGCCCCGATCTCGGTGCATTTCCACCAGCCGTATAACCTACCTGACATTATTCGCGTTTGATGCTTTCAACTCGACAATCGTCACCGACAGAAGTCCCCGGGAATTCAAGAAAGAGTTTCCCCAGACGACAAACGAATTTCCTAAAAAATGGTATTTTATCAAGTTCAGAAGGATAGAGCGATAAATAATATTGTTTGACAAACAATGTGGAAATACTGATAAGAAATCAGTAGTGTTCATTTAATATAATAACAGGGTGAGAATTTCTATATTTTAACACTAGAACTACCGAACGTATACTCAGGTTACTCTGAGATATTTATTTATATATAAATTATGGCTGGAGTATTGAAGTTATTTAATGGATTCAATTATTTGCGTTATGATTATTACATGAAAGTATATCAAATCTCAAATAGTGCCTCGTGGTATATTCGAATAATTTAACTAAAAATGGTAAAAAGGTATTTTTACCTCTTTGGTAGTTCTAGTGTTAATCGTTTTAGTACCTTAGAACCGATATATCGGCTTTGTGAGTTTTCCGAGAAACATCTTGAGCCGGTATATCGGCTTTCCATTTTTAATATAATTCAAACACATGTAATGACACGCAAACATTAATAGATATCTCAAAATCGCATATTTTTCAAGGTACTTTTTTACGGTACCCGGAAAACTTATAAGGGTTAAAGCTGGTCAGATATAATTTAGTGGATTCCAGAGAAAGTCTACTTTCGCGGTTTGTCAAAGGAGAGAACTAGCGAATCGTATTGGTTTCGAGAGGTAAGAGAAGCTTGCCTTCGGAGACGTATGAGAACAATTTCCGAGCAAAGCGGATTCATCAATGCTGGAGGACTGGATTTAACAATAAGATTCCCCTCGCCTCATAGAAGGGTGGGCAGGGGGCCGATGTAAGTAAGGAAAAGGGCTGAAGTAAAGGGTGGAAGGAAGATCGAGGGATGCACCTTCCAATCCCACAGTGACGCTGCTGTGAAGAGTATAAATGGCACGTATAAGACGCTGTCTTCTCTTTCTTCGTCCTCGAAAGCGGCCTAATACCGAAAGTTGGCGGACGAGGAAGAACTGTAAATGAATTTATTCGAATAGTAAAGGCAAATTTTTCGTACGAATGCCGTCAAAAATACACGGATGCCGTCGAAAATACGTATGCATATATTTCAAAAAGAATCGCACACCAATTCAATATAAATTACGATCAAATGACGGAAAATTGAATCACTAAGAATGAATTACCGCTATAAATAATTAATTCCAAATCGGGATGAGCACTTAAGTTCTCTTCGCTTTACTTTCGCAATTGGATAATAAGAAATCCCAGCACGTCAAGTAATAATCTTATCCGAAAGATTGTTGACTATTTCCAAACAACCTCTTCGCCAATTTAATATCTCTCTTTGGTGTTAAAATAAGCCAGTGAAATTTATTCCTTGCTAATGGAATTCATCGCCTTTGGCGATACGTGACTTCGCTATAATCATGAGTTACCACTCCGAAGTTTCGCAGAAAGTAGAATAAGAAGGCGAGGAGCAGACAAAGTAAAGAAAAGGGAGAAGATGTACTGCGTGTGACACTGGTCTTGTGTGCCCTGCCTCTTTAGGCAGTGCGGAACGGTGTGAGTGAACATAAAATGACTTTAAGTGTAGTAGGATTCTAAGAACAGTCTTTATTATACGGGAAAGGGTGTTTTCAAAGGATTCCTATCCTTGTACTTTGAATTTAGAAGGAACAAACTTTGACGTACATATATGAGAATCTACATATCTTAGAATGGCACGTTTGAATTATTCATTCTTTTAATTCTTTTCTATATCATTGCCACCCTTATTTGTCGTTAGCCATCGCATTCGCAAAATCGACCATTAGGCTCGTAATCGCATTTCCCGGGTACCGATCGAGCTCAGCAATTAATTGCCAGCGACGATAAATTCGAGAGAAAAGGGGTTAAGATAATAGCGAAAAGATAGCGCACTCCCATCGCTAATTTGCGCTCTGGCCTGCTGGTTTCTCTCCCTCTCCCCTTATTCGGTGGTGATGGGTAGCCAAGAATCCACTGATTAAAAGGTTATTTATTGCGTCGAATTCTTAATTTTCGAGGGGGAGTTGGGCGTAATTAAAGGCCGCTCCTTTGTCGACGAGGAACGACAGATGATGAAATTAAGCGTAGCCTAAAATTGCTTCCCTCGAAATGCGAAACAAAAGAAGTCCGCCTTGGAAACTGGAGGGTTAGTCAGTGCAGCATAATTAAATGATTTTCAGCAAGTATACTAATTGCAGTAATATTTCTTTACACTCGTGACATCCAAGTATGCTTGGATTTCTTGCGTTTTCATACAGCAACAACATTTCACTGGTGCTTTACAGCGCTTGGAGGCAAGACTTTGCCGTCTCCTTGTGCCGGGCGAGGTTAGCGACGAGAGAACTTCGCGTAAACAACTTCTTCGTAAACTTCTCTCCTTGCAAGCACCTTCGGCTAGAATTTCGAATTTCTAGCTACCCCTTGAAACCCTTCGTGCCTTTCTCGATGCTCCACGGTTACCCGTGGAATCAACTTCCCACGCATTTTAGTTCGAGCTATTTCTTCTGCTTCCGTGTACAATTACCATTAAAACACGATCTTAAATCAGTTTCGATACTCCTCCACCATCTCAACAATCCTTTCGACACTTCGAAAATTTTAGATAGTGGTATTTTATTCTCTTAATACAAATTGTTTTTATCGTTTCCTGAATATGTAATGAATTATAGTGAGTTGTCAATTGTGTCAATCCGCTTTAATATATTACCCTTAGAGTTTGTAAAATAATGAAAAATAGCGATGAAGATCAGTCACTTCTATGGTAATACAACGCTGTTATTTTACTACATGTCCCCCCCTCATTTCAGTACACCATCAAAAGCATAATTTAAATATAATTTTGGATGCTTCGTTAGCATTGAAATACGTGTCAGAGATTGGCAGATATCTCGCATTTTAGAACGAACAAGTAATTATTATTTTACAGTGATTCATTGGGTTTTTATGTTATTTTTTCACAATGAATCTCGGGGCCCCTTCACTTGCGAGACGTGTATACATTGACGTATTTCAACGTATTACCGCACCCACGATTTTAAGCGCAACCAATAGAGGGTAGAACGGCGTACAGGTATTTTATGCGTTTGTTGATTTAATTGCAATTAACCGGCTCTTTATCATTCGGCAATATCGATGGCAGGGGAGAGAGAGAGGAGGGCGGAGGGGAGGAGGGGTTGGTGGTGGCGCGAAACGCGAAAAGAGATAGAGTATCAGAAGCGAATGTGTCGGGGGAGAGAGAGTGTTATTTGTTTGCACGGATCTACGTAGCAGTGTTAATTAAATAGGATTTATATTCCTACGCATCGTTCGCTATTCCGGAACACGCGGCCGCCTATTAAATTAAAAATTGGTCCTCACTCTAATGGAATATTTTTCGCACAATACAGAATAGATTCTAACTGTTATAAATTAAATGTGTCACTAAACGTGATAAACCGAGTGTGCAGTGTATGCATGGATACATAGGGATAGATAAAATCGTGGTCTTTTTAAAAAATATGAATTTTTGATAAGCGTATGTCACACGAAAATTGTGTACAATCTTCGTGAAATATATTCACATTCTCGTTCGAGTTCTTTGAAGCCTGTGGTAATAAAATCACTTTGTAAATAATCTTTCATTCATGCTTGATTCGAATAATATAATATGATAGGGGGAAAGGCATGAAATAAAAATTAATGTCAGGTCACGCCGTTCCAATTTATTTCAACGAACCGAAACGCCGTAAAAGTACTTATCAGTACTCGCGGACAACCAATTAAATTTGCTCGACGAAGCGAATGCGAAAAATGGAAATGATGGCGTACCGTCGTAAACGAAGAAACGAATAGCCGATAAATGCCGATTGGCGTTTAGCTCAAAGGCTCATTTCGCTTTTTATCCCTCGTGTTAGAAGGTCCTCGTGTCTGGCAACTTCTATCCCCTGAATGACTCGCGTGGGCGCGAGAACACAGAAACCTGAATAATTTACGTATCCCCTACGCAACGTTGATAATGTTTCCGAATGATTTCACACGATCGATAGTACGTCTCGTAATTCACCGTTACAATCCGGCCATGACCGATTTTACATACAAGATTACAATTAGATTGTCCAGATAATTTGACAATCAATCCCGAACAAAACTCGATTAACACCAATGGATCACTTTACTCGTGTCTCACCGATATCTCACTGATAGTATGTAACGATGTAAATGTCAAAGGATTAATAGAGCCGTCCGGTCTCGATTGGTGGATGAATCATGAGGAACTAGAACCTCCTGTCCTTTTATCAATTAAGCAATGCAACGTGTTCCGCGGTTCCAGTTTCCCGGACAAAAAAACAGAAACAGTGGAAATACGAATATGACGTGGCACAGATCATACCGAACGAGAATCGAGTGGACGAAATGGTCCCGATGCTGGCGGGTCCACTTCCCTGAATGGTTTTGTGGTTGGACATCCGTCGTTTTTCGGGGGCCGGGGGTTGAAACGTGAAAGTACTCCAATCGGCTGGGTACCCATACACATACATACGTACATGTTCTGCTCTTTATAGGAAATGCCCGGTCACATATGAACGATGAAATTGTACGCGTGATGACTGTCTATAGACAGGATATACGAGAGAGCGTGGATACGCGTATCGTAGGGAGTTGCACGCGCCGTCCAACCCGCTTTGATATTCCGTGTTTGTGCAATTACGCGCGACCCGTTTCCAAGCGGACGTTGATCGAATTAAGGTACATTATGATAATCGTATTCGATACTGCGATGCCGCATGGACACATTCCGCATTAATCATTCCTGCCATTTTACGGCTCCTTTCGGTTCACGGTTTTCGACGAATTGAATCTTATATGATCATTTATTACATACATCTTTCATATTGTTTATCTGTCCCCACATACTGTTATCTATTAAATACTATATCTATCCATAAATAAGTGTCCATTTTCTAAAGAATAATTTCAATCAATAGAATTTAATTGACGAATTATAAAACATATTAGATAGGTTATATTGATATAATAATTGTGTTGTCTCTGCCAAATTTTGTACTTGTTACCAAAGATTCTTGTCACAGCTAATATTAAAAGAAGCTGCCCATTTCTTTGTAAGTGATCTTTATCCATATGGAGCTTAAAAAATTGTTATTCTTATTTACAAGTAATGCAACAAAATCCAATTTGTTTGCAAAACAATCAACTCAGTATAAGCGTCAAATTTGAAATTCATTTGTCGAAAGCCAAGGCTTGCTTTTCTTAAGCTTTCATAAAAATCTCACATCGGACTATTATTTCTAGACAGTGGAATTAATGTACAATATAATGCCCCTCCGTTTTGGATCAGCCCGTACAACAGGATACATAAATTAATTGAGATTATAGTTATAATTTAGTTGATTCGATAAGAATATTAGAAATATAAATATTCGTAAATTTTCGAATACGCAGTAGCAATCCACGAAATTAGTGCAGTAATTAAACTTTCATGATACCTTTCATTCATATCTAACGTTCTTTTAGTTTGGATACAACAGTTAGAATAAACTCTTAAATCTTTTACAAATATGTGCTTTCATGATTATGCATAATTCATGCATAATCTATGTATGATATTTATAATATGGATTCATAGAACTGGAATATAGTTTCTCCCGTATTATACGGATGTCATGTTAACGAGTACTTAAAATAGAGAATAAATTAACTTAATCGTGTCCACAAATATTGAGGAAATCATTACAACGTATTCCAAATATGTCTAATGTTCGTTTGCGAATTAGCTTCCGGAAGAAAACATTAATGTATTAACGCATTATTTCGATGTTGATTTCCATGAAATTTAGAAAAGTATACTTCCAATTATTTTAAATCTATTTTATTATCGAAATACATATATTCCGTTCATCTATTGGGATCCTCGATTTCAGTTACCGATAAACGTTGGAACCGTAATACAGGGTTGAAAGAATTCGTGAAATCGTTAAATATGAACGAGCTCGTGGGGGAATTTTGATAGTTTCCATCGAAAGTACAAAGGGAACAGTCAACGATGCTTATCTCATTCTTTCGATTGGATTCGTGTGGCATCCCAGCACCCAAACGATCTTCCGAAGGGAGGTGTGCCCGCAAAAGGAATAGACGTCGATGCATTTCTATCGAAACACTTCTCGCTGGGAAATAGGCGAATTTCCATTCGCTCCGGAACGACAGGGGGACATCTACATGATATTATGCGCACGGTGAAACAAAGTAGTACGCGAAAGAAAGTTTCTTGTAGGTTTGCCGGTTGGCGGCGGGGAATCGTTTCGAAGTTCGCCCGGATATCGTCCTCGGTGCCTCTTATACCCCCCGGGCCTGCTAATCTAAATTAAATGAGGGGATGCTAATGATCCGTTACCCCGAAAGGATACGGCGCTTCGACGGTACCACCCCTTAATCGATTCACTGCGACGAAGGAGAGGTAGAAAAAAAGGAGTCACCAGCCCCCGCTCACGAATCGCTGCTGACTTTATGTAATCGTGTAGAACATTTTGCCCCTAACTTCTTCTCCTCCTTCTTCGTTTTCTTCTTCTTTCGAATTCACCGAAATGTGGAACGTAGATAATGACTTTTCGATAGCCATTTTCGTTTTATTAACCAATCATAGTTCATGTAATGAGGAATGGAATACTGTGACGTCGTTTTAGTAAGATTATTTTCATTGTTATGTAAGTGTCGAGAATAAGTTACATTATTGCCACAATTATTATCACTCTCAGGATTGTGAGACGGTGTTTAATCAACTATATTGTTCTGTTTCCGAATAAATGAAAATTATACAAAATATTTTCATAAGAAAATCAAAGTCGCATGCAAGGAACTATATGTCGTATACAGGAATTTATGTAGTATACCTGTGGATAACAAAAAAGGGGAATGTTTAAAATACATAGGATCAACAATATAGGGTGCTGTTACGTATTGAACGGAACGTGCAAGGTCTGCGTCAAACGATATGAAATTTTCTTAGAACTACATTATTCACATAGTCAAAAGACATCAGTTTCCTTTGAAGATCAAACACGAAAAAAGCACCACCAGTGAGAAAGGTGTGCATGCCAATGCACCATCTAACGATGCCGGCCATTTTATTATATTCTTTAAGTCTCGTATCGCTCGTGAAATGGCAAGGAAGTCGAGTAAGTATTTCGCTGTATCCACTATCGAATCAGACGATCGTTTCTTATTTGCTCGAGTGCGTGCGATTCTGTTCGAGTACAAACTACACTTGCAACGAGTACTCAAAATGTAATGTATAGTATCGTATCTAGCATCACACTGCACTCGATATACTCACAACGGTATCGGATACTCTCGATATGGATATTGGTATCGAGTCCGTACGTATCTCTGCTTCTCAGTAAAAACCAGACCGAAAAACAAAGAAAAAGAAAAAGGAGCTTCAATATAAATGGTTGCGGTTACAGTATAATGAAATTGTTCTTATTAACCGTTCAAGTGTAACGCAGCGCGATCGCGCTTCTACCGCTCCGCGTTTAAAAATGTCAGACAATATGGCGGCGAACTTCCATCTCAACTTTTTAAAAGGCAATAAGAAGCATACGTTTAATAAATATCATTTATTTATAGGACCGTTTGAAGCGCAATTAAGGACATTATAAATTACGAGAAGGAAGAAAACTTTCTCGATATCTATGAGTAAAGACGAAGTAAACGAGATACAGTTAGAAAATGATGGCGAACGCGATCGCGCTGCTAAGAAATTTTCGCGCGATTTTTGGGAATGTCTGTTTCACTCAAACGGTTGCGACGTATTACGTGGTAAGAATCATAAGTTTTACTACATTTCTTTATTTGAACATTCCATATTCGTCCAGGAAAAAATTATAAACGAACAAGTTTGGTGATCATTGATGTCTATTTTAAATTTCGAATTAATTAAGTTCATATTGAGATACATATTGGTCATTGAAATTCAAGTATTATAATACATACTGTCCGATCGGAACTTTATATATTATATTTCCCGAGGAAAAAATGATAAATAGACATGTATACATACATATAAGTTAGGTGATCGATTGATGTCTATTTTAAAAAAATGTTTTTTGGCGGGTACCGAAATCAGTATTCGTACAGGTAGTTTACCGCAACCTGTGTATCGTGTTTACACGGATATCGATAATCCGACATAGGAAGGGTGGAAAAAGGTAGTATGGTGACAGATGTGGATGGGTGCGCGTGACTTTCCATAAGTGCGACGAAACCGTGGCAGGGAAAAAAAATATTGCACGTCGAAAGGTAGATATGCATATGCGGTGTCATGCATGATTATTTGCTGTTTTCTTTATACCTGTTCTTTTCACGATCCCGTTCATGGTTCGTGTATCGTGATGGTGCGTTTACTTGTAGCAGGAAAGCACCCTTTTACGAGGATATCCCATAGGAAGTTCGATACGTCGAAGTGCCACGCCACGTGCGCGCTCGCGAAGCCGTTTAAGCCCAGTGGCTGTAACGCGCCGATAACGGCGCGGCCGCGGACGATGCGAAAAAAAAAGAGAAGTTCCGTCGGCCGACCCTGTCAATTTTAATTGGCTTCACCGAGGCGTGTTAGGCCCTATTCAACGGATCAGTGATATGCAAATGCAATTTAATGATGCGATATCCTGTAGGTAGCGATATCGACGCGGGTCTATCATTAATGATACCGATGCTCCACACGTACAATAAATCCAATACGAGGGAAGTTTGTACACGTGGAATATTATGCGGAATTGCAAATAGAATGTTCAATACGATACGAATGTTAAATCTGCCGTGCGGAAAATGCTGTCGAACACATTTTAAAAAGCCCCGGAATTAAATGGACAAATATGTAAAATAACGAAATATGTAAAATATTATACGTAGCAAATTACTCGTGACAGGAGCATTATAAATGACATTTTCGTTAAATTGCATTTCGCATATATTATGCTCATGGTATTGTTGTATTTGATCACTTTTTATTCCGTATTCTGTACACTGGAAAATAAGATGCACGAACGTTATGTGGAATTATTAGTAAAATCATGAATAAACTCACATGTTATTAATATCTATAAATATATCAACTGATTTCAATGATTAAGTTGAACTTCTTCCACTGTATAGGAAACGAAATTGGAAAGTACGATAAGCCCGGTTTTCATGAAAAAGAATTAAGCAGAAATGTTATCATTAAAACTATATTTCAGTATTTTAGAGGAATAGGATCACGATGCAGTGCAGTTCCTTGGAAATCTTGGTATTAATTCCGCCAATATAACATAGCGTTTATACCATTCCGACAAATACTATAATGTAATACTGTTATTGAATTTACAACTAATATTCGATGTATTGCACTCTAACTGACCCAATTTCCCCGTAGAGAAGCGTCAGGGTTCCAGGCATTAGTGTTTCCCAGCGGATGTAGGCAACCGGATTTGATATTGCAATGGTCCAATCGCACGACACTAATCGGGCTATAGACGTAATCGTGAACAATGAAGAATATACCCTGATTCTATAGAACCCTGTTCCTCCAGAATGCGAGAAGTGAATAGAACATCTCATTGTAGAATCCGTAGTAATAAATGTCATCCCTGTCCTATCCTTCTTTCCATCCTTCTTCTGTTTTTCTCACAGAGATTCATCTTCTATAACGTCTGTCTCTTTTCCTCTAATTATCCCTTATCTATATCTCGGTCCATTTGGCTCGCAATGACGTTATCTCACCCGTTCGGACTGAACAGAGATGCCTCCTAATCGTATTACTCAAAGTGTCGGCCAGGGAGTGAAGGAGGTTGCAACAGTAGTTTCCTTCTGTACTGTGTACACTTCCCTTCTTCTTCGTCCCTATCTCTTTATCTATCGGTGTTTTCTCTACTATTCTCAACTTCCTCTCTTTCTCTATTCCACCATTCGCGAGCCCTTTTCAATGTCTCCTTTACCTTTTCTCATGCACTGACGTTGAGGGATTAAACCATTGCCAATCCGACTCTAATTACGAGTAACGGATTAGTACGTGTGCACTGGGAAAGTGCCGGGCAAACGAGGCAACTTTCGTGGACTAGTACGTAGATAGAGGATGTTGCAAATGTTTGTTCCGTGCACAGAGTACCGACAAGGGAGTTTACAAGGTTTCGCGTAACTCCGAGGGGTAGATAAGGCTGTTGTCAATATGTCTTAATGTCAACTGAATTGCGCAAATTAATTACTAAATATAATAGAATAATTGGAAAGTTTCAGTGAAACTTTAATTTGAGATGGAGATGCACGTTATGTTAGGGGTAACGGAAAGTAATTAATTCGGGAGTGGAGAATGCTTTTGCACCGAAGATGGAGAATTTGTTTTTTTCAAAAATGAATTATGGCATTGGAGAATCGTCGGGCAAGGATCATAGATAACGATAGGGATTATCTAATAAAATAATGTTTAATATGAAAGAATAAATGGAGGTTCATAATGTAATTTAATAACGTGAACAATAATTGATTACTTTCCGGTACCCCTAGTATTTTATACATAACTGACTTTAATGATGAAAGATATCCTTTCTTCTAACATTAAAATAAAAATAATTTCACTCGATATAATCGAGTCACGTACGATGCACCATAAAGAAGAATGATTTTCAATTTCACTTGATCCTCGCTTTCCATAAGATTTCACATGAAAGTATGCAATAAACTTTAGGCATTCCCTTTACGCAATCGAGGCAAAGTACGTTGCACGAAGGAACAGAGGCAAATTGCTGGTGATTGTAGTCATTCAAGAAAAAAACAAGAAAAAAACAAGATATACCGGGTAGCCGTGCTCTTTCAATCCAACATGGTTTTGCGTATCACCGACGACAGCCAACGGCCCGAGCATTTTTGACTAATGGTCCGTGAGGGAAACTGTTTACCGCCATTACCGTAAGCCATGGTAGTGCCGTGCAATTTTAGAGAAGAGGCTGCATCTGCTAATCCATTGCACGTCTTCCTTTAAAATACTTGGTTGCCCGTCCAGTGCCGAAATCGTTCTACCGTATCGAAGATAAGGATCCTCGAACGACCGATCCCTCAGTCGTTCGAGCCTTAAAATCTCGACCTTCGAGTGGATAGACGACGGGGAACAGCAAGGACGACGAAGAGCCTTCTCCTGCTCTAACCGTCGAAAGTGTTCGCCGCACTTTCTTACGTTCCTCTAACAGAGGGTGACTAAAAGAGGCCATGAAACTTTACGACCGAACTATGTGGCTAAACGAAATACTGAAAATACGAGATTTAAGTTTATGTCCATTGCACGCATTTTTCTACTACCTCCTTAAACAGAATCGATGTGAGCCCATACCGAAAGAGGTTCATAAGATCCTTTTATGAGATTTCTTCTGAACAAAGATTAAGAAGGGGACGACATTGGGAACAAACATTGATAGAGGAAGGTACGGCAAATTTACTTTTACACCACTGATTTTATCAAAATAATAAAACTTGTTTATGTATAGTCTTCAAGTCGATCAGAATTTTTGATGCTGCAATGACACTTTCATATATTATAATAGTCGGCAATCAACTATAAAATCATTCATTTATTCGACGATACAACCCTCTCTTCTATAACTGTAATAGCAGGAGTATCTGCAATTGCAAATTTTGTATGGTAAATATAATCTTTATCGAACTGATTTTTGAATTTTTTCATGAATTGGAAATGATGAATGGTAATAAAATAGTATTAAGCAGTAAATTACATTTATGTAACTGTCATAACAATTCAAAAATTGTATGGATAGCCCAACGTATTTTAAAAATGTGCATTTTGTGGAAAAATAGACCACCCCATAAAATCACTTCTACGTAAACATTACAGTATAAAGTAAACCCATTTCATGTGATACATAGCTGTCGTAACGACTTCCAACGAAAATTACGAGCAGAGGTTTATCACGTAGGTTTGCCGGGGACAGTCAACGTTAACCTTCGCGTTATCCCGTTAGAACTCTCAAAACTTGATTTGAAATTACGTTCCACGAAAGCACAACATATGGTATCTACAGTTCTCATTTTAGAAATAAATGTTACAAAAAAACAGCGATTGTATAATAATTGATAAATGGGATCATAGTTGAACTGCCCAGTATTTGAAGAAAATTCGAATATACAGATATCCGAAGTAGTACCTGTTGAACAGAATGCTATTCTCTTTTCAACGTTAGATGAGTTGAAGATAGTTGGTGCTTCCCTTTTTTTTGAGTCGTTGATCAAGGCGATTCAACATCAAGACAAGGAGTATATACAGTTAACCTTCGTACAACGCGATTTCGATATAACGTGATCCATAACCTGTGGCGATCCTCGAGTATTGACTGATTTAACAGTTTGGGAAATTTTTGAAAAATTCTAAAGGAGACGGAAAACGGATCGCTAAGATTAATTTCGAGGAAATTAAAAATAAAGTGGAATCCAAAAAAATAGTCCTCGGATCAGGTGGTGATCAGAGTCCACAATTGATCCAATGCATCTTGAAAGTTGTTTTATGACTTACTTAGTCAGTCGAAATAAAAAGATAATAAAACACTTTAATTAGCGTATTAGCGTTAGCGTTTTATGTACGCCCGAGTATTCAAAATTTTATAACATTGTGCTCCATCATAGAATTCATCGGATACGCAATTAGTCTCGTCTCAACAGCATCTAAATTATTGTTTAATTAATTTCAAATCTTTGATTGATGACGAGATTAGTTCAACAGCACGCCCATTTATACGTTTGACGCATTATGCATTATTCTCATAAAGTTTTGCTTCCATTAGGCTAGTTAACATGATGGATGTACTGGTATAATCAGTGACTGTCCGTGCTGGAAGTTTCAGAAAGAATAATCAATCATACGTGTACCATTTACGTGTATGTTGGCGCTTTGTGATTATATGTTAGCTTGTTGAATAGTCAGAAATATTTCTGAATCATCTAACAACCATATTGCAATGTAACATAGTTAAGAAGTTTGAAACTATAAAATATTATAACGGGCTGCTAAAAGAAATAGAAAACGAATAAAGTATCGTATAACACGTGTATAAGTAGGACTTAAATTTAATAATGTAGAGTAGCTGTCCCTTCCGAGATCTCAAATTCTGAGGTCTTCCGGCAGCCTGTGAATGACGGGTCATTTCGGGACTGGAACGTCAGCTGCTTCCTGCAGGGCTACCATCTTCTCCTCACCTAAGGCCAACATACAACTCCACTTCCATGTAACCTCAGGCCTCTGTTATCCGGCAAGGGGTGATTTCACGGACTGCCGCGTGGGTCTAATCGGTTATAATTTAAGAAAAGCAATTCTGCCACTGGCAACGATAGATTCCAATGTGATCCTCGAAACATTCGATCAACCCCTGGATTTCTCATATACACATGAACCAAGTGAACCGGGAAAATAGTTCTTTTAGTGTCTTGGTAAAAAGTCTTTGCTCAAAGTGATTTAACGTAGAAAATTGATTAAACTACGGAATGAATAACTCATATGTAGAGTATCAACAATTTAGCAATTAAGTTATTATGCGTTTAAAGAATGCGTTTAGGAATAGCACAAAGTAGGTGTTTTATGGTGTTATATCAGTTCTGCAATTACAGGTGGCATTAAAGCCAAAGTCACACATTGTAAGTCATACACGATGTTATACACCATTTCATCAAATGAACGAATACGTTGACGAAGTATTTCAAACAATGCGTCAAGTGCATTGATATAAACTAAAAACAGGTTAATCGTTCATGGAAGTCTTTATTTTTCTTGAAAAGTATAATCGGGCATGATTTCTGTAGGTTCGTAGACTGCACGGTGGAAGCCACCGTTATCGATTTTATCCGCTGGGTATTTCTCGACAGGTACTCAACCCCCTACCCATCTCGTAGCCTCTTACGCCAGCATCTGCTTTCCTCTTGAACGTGCGGACCATCCTCTAAGCCGCATTGTTGTTTCGGAACAGCGGTCTGGTATTTGCTCTCCATTTTCCTTCTTGCCAGTATTTACATTTAATTTATACCGAATATCCTTCTTTGCCCGGCACTTCTTACTGCTGAAGGGACTGCTTACAATTAGATGACCGATGATCCTTCTGATCATAAAAAAACTTCCGACATGGCAATTGAAAATATCGGTGGTCCGTAAGAGCTCTCAACAATCATCGCCGAAAAAGTCAATTGTAATAGCTATTAAAAAAGCTCGGTTGGAAAGGAACTCGCTTTGGAATTCGGTTAGAATTACTTTTGAAATATTTTTCACAAAAACTTGGCGTTAATCCACACCTTTTATTGTATTAATTTTACGTCTTTTATCATTCTTTGTATATGGTTTATATAATCATGTATGGTTTTATCTACCGATTCGATTTTCGTTGTTTTAAACATTTTTCAGACGTAAGGTTCAGGTAACTTGGAAAGATGTTGAATATTTAACTAACACTTCTGTAAAAGACTTCATTTCTTCTTTTGAAAGTTACACTAACTACTGATATATTCTATGGCAGATTCACTTTTGATTTAAAATTGGCGTCAATGTTATACAGATACACAGAAGGTAATATGCCCCACTTTCACAAACTTTTCTTCCCCACACCAAACGCACCGTATCTCATTTTCTCACTTTCTTCTCGGATAAAAACTTGGCTGAAGACACGATAGAATTCCAGGCGAGAAAGATTAGGTTCTTTTTTTCCTTTTCGCTGAGGCACATTCGCGAATCGATTCACCCTTTAATGAACTCAAAGAAGTCCGTCCTCCTTTTTTTATGTTCCTGCGAACAGGAACATCCTTCATTACCCTTAGAACGGTTTTGGTGTTCGCAACGTTCTACCGGTAGTTCCCGCCAAACTGCTTCTCCGGCTAATATTTACATTTATTAACTCTCTCGCCGTAAATGAAATTTTCAGATAACTTTTAGGGTATAGCCTGAGGGTTATCAGGCTATCGAGTTGGTCCCCCATGGTCTCCTCAACGTGTTGAATCCTCGGAATTCCCTCTTAGCCCCCCCATTTTCTCTTAGACACTTTGACCTCTATCTCTTTTCCACTGCTTCTGTTCCACTGTGGTAAACAGATTATTTATTAAATCTACCGAAAAATTCTGCCCGTTTCTTCGTAAAGAAAAATAATAGAATTCTATGCTGTTTATTAATATTTAATTAACAACGTGGTTCCCATTAATGATGATAACTTCCTCGTAAAAATGGGTCTTCTGCAAAAATGTTGCCAAGAATAGGAAGTCTTCCAAAGTGCGGTTAATCTTCGAGGTTAAAGTCACCGTTTGTAAACTACTAACAAAAACATTTAACAAACTTCTACATGATTCCGCAACGTTTTACCTTGTTGATATTCGTAAAGTTTACAGTGCCGTAAATAAATCTTATCGACAGAAATGTTTATAATAACGATGATAAAACATTTGTTTCGGTACATGTCGAAGGGTACCAATGATAAAACATAACGGTGAAAAGAATGAATCATATATTTTTGATTGAAACACTTTCCGGTACACCTGATGCATACATACATATATAATATTAAGAGTACCGGAAACTCCATTAATTTGTTCATTTTAAACATTATTCTATTAGATAATCCCCATAGTTATCTATGATCCTTGATTAACGATCCTTCAATCCCGTAATTTCGTTTTTGAAAAAATCAAATCCCCAAATTTCTATGCGAAAAAATTCTCCACTTCCGAATTGACTACTTTCCGGTAATATATGACAATTAATATATGACAGTATTATACAATTTCAATAGTTTAATGTGGTGTTATAGAATTTGCATATAACGCGGGGGTTAGTTTCCAGAGGAACGTCCTGTTATCAAAATCGCGTTGTGCGAGAATCGGATCACATACAACGGGTTGTATCGAAGTCGCATTGTATAAGTGCTGCGCTACACAAGGATCGCCACAAATTCCGAACCGCATTATATCGAAACTGCGTTGTACAAGTACCGTGTTGTACGAGAGTTACCCGTATTTGTATAGAATAGTATTGTCCCAAGAATTATCTGTTGCGAAGTTAAGTATCGGGGTTGCAAAAACAGTAGCAGTTTTCATTGAAAACACTTTTGAAAACACAAATAACAATCTTCTTATCCAGAAAATTATGAAATATTTGTTTGCCTTTAGGATTATATCGTTCTGCGAACATAATATTAATAAAGGATTGATATTATTGATTAAAGCCTAACTATGAACAGTGATATAATATTAGTCAGAGAGAGTACGACAAAGCAAAGGGAGCTGGAATTATTGGTTCATTGATTGGTTACATAAGTATTACGCAACGCGAAGCACTACGTAATACGGTGGAACTACAATCAGCCATTAACTGCTACGTAAACAATGTTGATACGCATTTACGGGAAGGTTGTTCCAAAGACGCACACCGTCATTTGATTGAAGGGATCGGGAAAAAAAATCTGTATCTCTATGTATTTCGAGGAAACTCTCAGAAGGAGACATAGCAGTAAACAGGTTGATTGGTTTAACGAACTCGTTAACGAAGAAAACAGTCCCCTCCTCCTCTTTGACCCACGTACCCCGATACTCCTGATTACTCACAGAGATGGGATTCTTTTTAGTTCTGACTTTTTACTTCTGAGAGCGGATAGTTGTGCGCCTGCGGGTCATCGAGCCGAATAATGAAACATGCAAATGGAAATGAGGTAGTGCTGTGTCAGACAATATTATGACTCTCAACGAGGAAGGGCGAACACCCAGCGAAACCTCGTCAACGTCGAAAGGATACATACCCCCCTCGTTTCCTATAAATTTTCAATACCTGTAAAAGTTCACTAATGCAAATAGAATAAATATTAGCTGCACAAATTAATTCAGTAAAAAACTACTTCAGTTGCAATAAAGTAAATAATTAAAGCCGTCATTGGTGCATAATTCTCGAATACTAATTGGCAATATTACCTGACAAAAACTCGCCTGATTAAAACTCAAAAAATGTTTGAACGAATAAACTTGTGTATGCTATTTCGAATCTCTTTTAACATCTTGAAGTTGTAACAGTTATCTTCTGCTTCATTAGTTGACGTTAATAATTGCAACTTGTCAAATGTTATTTTTTAAACGTTATTGATATTATTATACTTTAGATCCACAGAATTACCATAAAACATTGAAATTTAAAATATTAATTAGAAGTAGGGAAAGGTAAATACATCGATTCAATTTATACACCTAACGCATTACAGTAATATGTATAGAATCAAATAGAAATCTTATTGTATTTTGAATGTTGAACATAAAATCTATATTAGAAACAGTATTTAATAGTATTCAGTAAAATGTTATTAGAGTGATCTACAAAAAATATTATGGAAGGAAAGTTCCGAGGTTCGTAATATAAAGTATAAAGTATTCGTTAAAGAATTTATGAAACTAGAAAATGCATGAAAAATACTTATCCAAAAGTCAGTATACCACCTGAAGCACGAGCTTATTGTATTTTCGAAGACAAGACATATTTCGCAATATTTACGGTAAACCTTTTTGTTGGATATAATAGAGGGAAATTCAATATTTCCTCGCGGACATGGTTACGACGTTACTCGTACGGATTTCTTTCATCTTTCTTTATATCCGTTGTTGTTTGACGTCGTGTCTCTTGGCGAGCTTCTCATTCAACCCTCGAGCGCGTTCGCAATACTATTCGCAATGGGTATCGTCTTACAAATTTTCCTTCCTTTTTATACGTCTGTGTGAACGATGTAACATTCACAGACATTCCACCCACGAACGTAGCAAATACAAAATGATTTCACATGATTGTTTCACGTTTTATTAAGCGACTCAAGAAAATATTAATTACTACCCTATATGGAAAATTAAGTTATAAGAAGCGAATGCGAACTAATATATAACGATAATTAAACAACTTCCACAATCTACTTGAATCGTAATTTTAATTAATTTTTGAGACACGTACCAAGTGGTACAAAATCTTAGATGATATATTGCCAGTTGTAAATTACGGATTAATATTCATTTCATACGTTGAAATAGACTATTATTTACTTAATTTACTCAGCATTTTGAGCCACTTTGTTTTTATTTGTTTTCAAAGTAATAATTGAATAGTAATAATCTAATTGTATTCCCACGATGAAGATAAAGTAGTGGCGTATTTATTTAATATCTATAGAATAATGAAACTTGTATATCTGTTAAATGTCGAGTAATATGTATGCTAACAGATGTAAGATTTTTTGAAAATATAATTCCATGTTTTACTTTTGTATCTTCAGGACTAAAAATATGAAAAAACAGTTATTCTATGAGTTTGATGGGTAACGTCACCAGTGACACGAAATCGTTACCGAGACCTAGGACTTGGCATCTCTGGAATTCCAGATTGGCTTGCGTGCTTGGTTTACTTATATCTGGTCTGTGTCAATAGTTCCTGAATTAATTAAATAAGTAAATAAGATTGCAGCTAATCGGGGTTAATCGTGTACTATAATATATAAACGATATACATACAATATATATATATATATATATATATATATATTGTATGTATAAATAACGATTCATATAATATCTGAACAAAAATTATCTACCTGATAGAATTATTTTGATTAGTTGTTTACTAATTAAACGAAACAGCGTGAAAGTAATGTAAGAAGTATAGTAAAGTAAAAATGTTCTCCTTATTTATAAAATAACGTCGAAGAAGACAGTACTAAAAAGAACATTTTTAAACCGCTTAAAATGAGATCACGCGAAAAATGACATATAAAAAGCAGAGGCATTTTTTTACGCTTTCTGGAATACCACAAAAACATGTCAGACAGTTTATATTTAATAATTACTTCTAATTTAATTCTGGTGAAATGCAACACACCGTGTACCTACGTATTTCGTAGTGATAACACGTAAATTATTATAATGAAATCAAACATAATGTGCGATGTTTTACTTGTAAACATCGTGTCTCTCTTGTTTCCGTTGTATGTCTGTAGAGAAATCCACGTTTACGTAACCTGACGATATGCATCACGTGTAACCGGTCTCCGTATCACGTGTAGCTTGTATTTCAGTCCGCAGTAATATTGATTTTATCTTTGATACGAGGAATACTATTCAAATCTTATCCAGGAGCCTCTCGTGTATTTAATCGTATTCCTAAATTTATTTATCTTGTAAAACTTGAAGTCATAAATATGAAAGTATATAAAAGCTGTAGTTTGCGGCTTTATATTTATATCACGCCGAAGTAATTAAGACGTTGTATGCCGGGAGGCACCAGTAATCACCGATGCAAATATTATTAAAACTCAAGACAATTATATTGCAAATATTAGTCAAATTTTCAATATTTTCAACATTACGAAGAGCATGTAAAGTAACTAATGTATCGTATAACACGGATTTCGGCTCGGTACGCAACGTGCTAAGTATTTATTTGAAGTACGAATATGTAGGTTTAAGTTTGATAATAAGTTGTGAATGTTAAAAAATGCGACAGAACTGTGTATGTTCAGACAGAATCATATTTAGAGCATAATGAGCACTGCGAGAAGAATAATTGTCAAAGAATAACACGTCGTATCCGAGGAAACCACAATGTTTAATTGAGTTTACTTAGTACTCTGGAGACTGGTGAGATGGTCCCTTGTCGGAGAGGATACTGATAATAATCAAAATCGGGTTCGTGTAATTGCTCGAAATAAATCATATCCTGCATCCATGGAAGTCTTTTGAAGAAAAATGTTCAGCAAATGTGAAAACAAATGGGTCTGACATAAAAGAGATGAGATAGAGAGGAAGCAGGATTAAGGAAGATACTTTTCTAACTCTTGTTAGAACTATGAAGATAGATTTAAAAATCAGGAATAAGAGTCATCAGCTTCTATCAGACAGGTTGTTTTCGTTCCAGTAACGAATATTAACTCGTTCTTCGAAGGTGGTAGTCTTGTAATAAATAACCAGAGAAAGTTGAATATCCAAGTAGAAACACCTTCGTGGAAGTAAGGCCCTTTTAGAAGCGATGGGTAGGGCGAATAAGATGAGGAAGGGAAAAGTAAGGTAACTTGCTCGATTACACTCTTCTTCACTACGGAAACTCGTGCGCGAAGTTTATTACCAACTCTCATCTTCCTCTCTTCTTCTTCTTCTTCTACTTCTACTTCTTCTACCCCGCCTTAAACTCGTGACTCTTTCTTGTTCGTTGTACCAAGGATTTCCATCGCGCGTCTGCATCCTTCATCTTAATTTGGTCTTCCATTGTATGCTCGAACGGCGTCTAATACACGAGGAGAACAAAGCATTACTTCGAAGTACTCGTCCTCAGACCGTGACTCGATTTACAGGAATTCCACGAAAAGCGCGTACACGTCCGTTACCTTTAACACTATACTTATCCAAGTAGAAGCCTCTTAGTGAAATACAAGGAGGAAAGTTGACGATTAAATAGTGTCCCTTCGCGTAGAACGGTTGCAGATTCTTTCGCCCAAGAATCTCCTGAATGCTTCGCAAAGAATTTTATTGGCAAAGCGAAGCAATCGTAGTATCCCCCGTTACGAAGCTTCCTACTCTTCCGAAGTATCGGTTCGAAAGGTTCAACCCTGCATTCACGAAAACTCTCCGTAGAAAAAGGGGTAAAGGCATACTTCCAAGCAAAACTCTCTACGATTTTCCTCCTACGTAGGATACTGGTACGAACTCTTCCACAAAACTAGTTTCGACTTTCGACAGTCGCATAACTCGGGCGAGCTACAATTCTCATAGATAGGTAAGGGAACCCTAAGCCCTAGACATAAGCCAACTTTAATAAACTACACATATATGTACATGTGCATGCTTTGGAAAAGATATTCGAGCTTCTTTAGATTCTTTCTTTTTATTCTATCCCTTCGTTTGTTCTCCTTACGGATGCAATTTCTCTTTCTCTTTGAGGAATATGGCGGGAGCCAGATACGAGCGGTAAATCAGTTCATACTACTTCCCTCGGAAGCTATACTCAAGTGAATGGCATTGTTCGGCAAACAGTAATTCATTACATTCTATGACTCTATGAGACGTGAATGCATTCTCCTGCTAACTTCGAAGTATATACCCTCCAAACGGTACCGTCTTCAGCACTGTTCCTACAACCTCCCCTACATCCTCGTTCTATTGGTGAAGGCTCCGACATTACTACATACTATACTGACGTACATATACGTGCACCTCGCGGAGAACTTCGCCGACGAACTCGAAGTGTTCCGCTGACGGTGCCGCATTGCAATCATGACCCGCTTCTAGGCAAATTGTCGCGATACATCAGGAAACAGGATGGGAGTTTCAGAGACAATCGTGAAAACAACTATCAGTGTCCTTGAAACTCGCGGGTGAATCAATCGATTATCGTCCACGCGGTTTACCAATTGCCTACCGGCCTCTAACGGGATGCTTAATTACGCCGGCATTAACTTTATTACGATCGTAAAACCGACTTTCACGAGATTCAAATGGGACTGCTATTTATTCCATAGGTAACTATTAATGATAATCATTAAACTTTAATCTTCCAGTTGCCATCAAATAAATTTTATCGGCATCGAATAGTCATTATAATGAATTTTATCGACGAGCATGTAATTTGTCCGTATTTAAATGACCCTTTAATTATTTTGTACGAAGATAGTGCATTTTAACCTAAATTATCTTTGATGATAGATTAATCGTAATTGATATCATACTGGAGTGAGTTGGGATGCCAGGTTTAATTATAAATAAGCAATTTGGTGAGAGAGGGGTTACATAAAGCCCGAGTAATTTAATTGGAGAAGTATCTGCCCGGAAAACAGAAGATTCGATGCGAATGAAAACAGAGTCCCGGCTCAGTCATCCATGCAGCCGTTCCTTTTTCTCCACGCCTGCAGTATTGACACCGTTTGTTTTTCAATTCGATTTTCCACGGTGGTGAGCGTTGATTATTAACCAAAGCAGCCTGTGCCGGGGCGGAGGTATGATAGACAACGCGCCGTGTTATAAATAAAACATATTGCCTGCAGCGGAATCACCTAGGCAATACGGAGATCGTGGTGCAAGGAAAGTCGCGAATCCAAGAAAAAGGAGAGGAAGACGGTGCTTGGGGATTGCCACGACGAGACGAACCAAAGCAATAAAAGAAAGAGAGACGAGGATGGTGGAGAGGGAAGTAGTTCGGGATAAGAAGTCGAACACTCGGCAAGGCCTTTCTGGAATAGGTATTCAAAATCCTCCAGGTAATTGGATCGTGCGGCAACTGTCCTATGTGATGAAGATTTATTATTTAAATCGAATATTTTGAGAACGCTTATTATTCGTCATCATTGGTATCCGACAAACGCTTCGATTGGCAATCCTTTCTCTTGAAACCGTCCGCCACCCTCCCTGAATCTTCTCACTCTCGTTCTTTACTTTCCTTTTCGAGTGCTCGTAGATTTAATGAACGATGAAACGAACGGTCGTGAAAATGGATTCGTAATGTCTAAAGTCAAAAGTAAGTGCGCTAAGTAAAAGATTCCGTTTATGACGCAACGTGAATTGATCTGAACGAACCCTTGATTCACCAAGATATTATAGGGTATAAAGAAAATGGTTCAGGAAAGTATTTGCTCCTTTAAAAGAAATTGCACCATCAATATCGCCATTCGAATACATTTGTGAAATAATCTTCTTTAAACACCATGCTCAGATTAGATCGCTTATTCTTATAAATTTCACAAAAATAAATCCCGTTTCTTGCATAGAAATAGGTCAAAAGAGAGCTAATTGACCAAAGCTCGTTCAATCTTCAATCAGTACATTGCCAAGGGTTCAGTGATCATATTCTGACAAAATAAAATTAATTCATATTGCACGATGATCCAATAATGGAACCATTATTGTGTTGAATACTTTTTCACGGTCGTAAACGAAAAGAGAGGAGAAAACGGAAGTTGCAAACGAACGAAGCTGTGTATGGTAGGTAGGATAATGAACATGGGCAAGGAGAGAAAGGGAAAGGAACAAAGAGGAACTGTACGGGAGACATAAAGCCAGAGAGAAAGGATGAGAGATTGGACGAACCAGGGAAATGCGTTATCGTCTGCAACCAGCTGACAAATCGAAGGTAATAGGGCCGAGCGGAATTCTGCCTGGCAGAACGACCATGAGCACTGCATCTAGTAGGTACGTGGAGACGTATGTACATATGGACCAGAACCGCGTACGTGAGGTATATCTATTGGTCTACGTATGTACTTGTACAACCGTGATCATGTGAATGTATCGATGTAACGTGTACATGTGTGCCACGACAATCTGTTTGTCGTTTCCCTGGGCAGCACTACTAGAGTTTGGTTACATCGGTGATGCAAGTTGAAGACATGTGAGGATATTTGACACCTATGGTGTTCGATTATTACGCTCTAATGGAACTTCAGATATTGACCGGAAGAAAACACTAATAGACTTTTTTATTAACTTCATTTTCGAAACATTCGGCGGAAATAACTTGTGCTTCCTTACGTCACGCGTGGTTTGAGCAGAAAGAGTAATGAAATAACTATAATCTGCTGTTTGCTTCTTTGGTTCTGTGGAATCTATGTGCCTTTCTTAACGAAACAAAGTGAAATTCGAAGACAAATAAATTTCGATGAATTTCACTGTAGCATTAGAAAAAAATGGGTTCCGTAAAAATCGTGTTAGAATTGAGTATTCAGAAGTAAACAGGCTTTGAAATAAATTTACGGTTTCCCTTTCGATAGGAAAGTGATATGTATGCCTGAAAGAAGGATACTTTCGCTACTGCATGATACTACTAGAAACATAAGGGATGTTTTCATTATTTGAATAACATTGTGAAATCATAACACGGTATGACCATGAAAGTATGATACTCTCAAATCTGTGATCGGTGTTCGCAAAATTGTTGACAAAGGTGTGGTTCTTCGTAAAACAACCCCTGCAATGATCACGAGTGTAAATTTACCTGAAACCTAACAGATCAGTGGATACAGGATTGTAGTGTTCATGACCTTGCACTTCAGACGATGGGACACTTCATCTCCCGTGTTATTTGCGTCAGAGAGAAACATAAGATACGCGGTTGATCTAGTACCACCCCTGTCCGCAATCCTGGCAGGGCATTGCAGCACGAGGTAGCGAATAACTGTAGTCCGTGGAAGCGCGACGACGCGGCATCGTGCCAGGAACTCGTACTTTGGCACGACCCACGACCCCCGCATTTTCCAAGCCTGGTTCTCGCATAGGCCGCAGCACTAGGCCGACGCAGGCCATCACCAATGAGTGCATGTCTGGGGCGGAGCGAGGTCGACGCCGAGCAGACGCGATTTCGACCTGCTTTGTACCTTCACCTCCTTCGCAACTCGGTTGACGAAAGATTTTCGACAATTAACAATTATATCCTAATTGCACATACCACCCTCGAATCTAATCTACCAGTGATTAGTGGTTTTGGTGACGAAGATTCATCATCGATAACCGATTTAACAATGTAAAGTTAGACTTTCATTGGATACGATTTGATAGATGATCATGGGTTTTTCTTGATAGATTTCGCCATTTTAATATTTTTAAAGGTTGCTTGACAATTATAGTGGCACTGTTCGTAAGTCTTAAGTAATGGTGAAGCATTTAAGATACCCTATTTTCCGCTTCTAGCTTATTATGCTCACAAAAAGGCCCTTGGTTCCTGGTACCCTTTTAGTTTCCCTTTGGTCTGGTTCTCCTAGAGAATTGTCAGCGAGCGCGAAAGTGCATTCGTCCTTGTCGCCGGTGTCGTCATACTTGGCGTCGGTGGATACAGACGTGACCCAGTTGCGCTATTGACCTGTTGGCGATGCCTAGTGGGTAAAGTGTTGAAAGGGGTGGATCGAAAGGGGTGGATAAGATGAGAGGGGGTAGAGTCCAGGTGAAGGAGGTGGTGAAGAATACCGAGAAGGGTAGGGCAGATAGAAGGGCGAGGCGGTTGGGGGTGAGATGCACTTGACGCATCAGGACGCGGAGAGAGTGAGGGACTGCCGCATGCGGTCCCAGCGCGCGCAGCCTACTGCTCGATCTAACCATCCATTGCCACACACACATCATATATATATATATATATCAGTATACACCCTGCACTCAGGATGGTCTCAAGACTCCGTGTGTTGCACTTTCAAAAGGTTCCTGCTCCCTGGAGGCACGTTAGGTCCTTCTTCTTCGCCGATAGACGAAGAGACCTGGTCAAACTACTATGTTGGACTTGGTCGTCATAGCCATCTTCTCATCGTCGTCTTTATCGTAAATGTCGACCACGCGACCACATTGTCTACTCCAGTCGATCATGCCTTGGGTTTTCGGCTATAAGTTTTAGCCTAATTGAAGATACTGTGCAGAGTATCTTCAATTACAACAAGGCAATTCAATTATAACATTCAAACTACAAAATGATTTGGATACGGTTTATTATACAATAGTTTTGATAGTAAACGCATTTTTTCGAAAATTTCAGTCTTGTTAGTATTCGCTTCTTTCGAATTGACTTCGGGTAACTTCCATGATGAAATAAAATCCGTGGATTTTTAACATATTTATATAATAAGGTGGGATATGTATATCGAACTAATATTATTCGATATTGGCTCATGTAGTAGAATGAAGATATACAAAATCTCCAAATATCGTACGTCCGTAACTTTAAGAAGCCGAGATAGATTTCCATCTATTCTAATTTAGCACGGACTTCCCTCCTCTTAGAAATCTTGAGATTTATTCAGACTTCCTACTGATCGATCCACGTCATTTAAATTTGCAGGATTTAATAAGGCGTACGATTGCTGTTCGATAAGGATTCTGAAGTGTTCGCTTGCCAGCAGCAAAGGAGGACGAAATCCTTCGGAAAAATCTTACCTACCATCAGTTTCCTGAACGTGCCAGGACGCCGTGGGATATCGACGGTGAGTCACATCCTTAACGTTGAACAAATGTGCCGGGATGCGCGAAGAGGGGTAAAAAGAGAGAAAGATAGGCAAACTAAGGAAGATACAGTCTTGCGAGACAGATAGAGAGAAAGAGCGAGTTGTTCTGGAGATCTAGTTCTGGTAGAAGGGTAGTCATATTGGTAGGGTAGCGGAGAAGACTGGCGGTGGATCGTCGGAGGTAGAACCGGGGGTGGAAGAGAGCGAGTCGAGGTTCTGGATAGCGAACGGGGCGAAGAATGAGGAGGAAGAGGAGCGCAGGACTTCTGAATGGAGTGAGGGATAAAAAGCAAATACGTTTCACTCACTCGCGTTTTCCGTTAGCAAATTCAATCTCGTCGGGAGTCCCTTTAACATTGTGCCTATAATAGGAAGGATGAAGAGGGACTAAAGGAGAGGTTTGAGGAGTGAGGAGTGAACTGCAGGAGGCAGTGGCGGAAAGACGATGAGGGCAGGGGGCAGGTGTCGCCCGTATAACGACTTTATCACACCCTCTGAACTCACCCCTCCTGCTACCAACCTTTTTCACCTTCCTAACCCAGCACACCGCTCACACCTCAGCAGCGACTATTATCGACTTTGACTGTACCCGGAGTCGGTTCACCTTTAAGCTAGCCGACTGAAGTCACCCGGGGTTTGTTTGAGCGGATAATGCAATATCCATCCTTTAGCAGGAGGGGCCAATAAAAGTGGTAAGACCGGGGCATCCGTTTGGAAGTCGAAGATTTTTTTAACCTCAAGGACGGCCCATCTTGCGATATCCATTTTTAGGTTGACACTAGCCGATACCACCTTAACCCTGTTTCTTCGTTAAGATCTCAAATCTTTATCAAATTAATTACTCCCACCAAACTGAACGTAATTGGTCTCATTTTAATATTTTACTTTTGTACTACATGTTTCAGCCATATTATTGAAGTTTTAAATACTTTACAATACTTTGTAGATTTGGTTGTCCGTTTAAATAGGAAAGCAAAAATTTGCTTGAGCGAGCTACATTAATAAAAGGAAGTTGGTAAGGTTCCATTAAAGAGGTAAAGGTACATCAAGGAAAAGGTTCTTTCGATCTGTAGAACAGAGATGGGCTTTGGTCTCGTTAAAACTTGCCTTATTAATATTTTCCATGCGCGGATGCCTCACAAAGTGTTGAGAAGTTTATACAAGTAGGCAAAGAGGGGTTACGCTGACTGGGATCTTCGATTTTTCATTCAAACTCAAAGTTCATAGTACGTGTTTAATTTTACGCTCAATGAAATTCCTTTCCCTTTAGCTGAATAACTCGCTGTTGTGTGCTTTTGTTACAAACCCATTTATCATTTATCTAAATCAGCACAAATTAAACCATTTCTGAATAATTTTTGTGAGTACCGTATACAAGTTTCAATTCATAGCGAACAAAAGAAGTTGGAAGACGCCTGTTGCAGCATACAGTCGTTAAGTGCAAGCCCCGTTCAAGAATTTTGGTAGAACATTTCGACCATTCAAACCGGAAACATATCGCAGCAGAAAATTCGGATAGAACTGAGTGACGTTTTCGTTTGGGCATTAACACCGGTATTTAGTGGACAAGCGCGACCCAGCTCCCAGTATGTTAAACAAGTACGTCCATTAATCAGGAGCGAGTCACAAGTAACTTGACCCATGCGGCGTGGTACCATAGGGTGGGCTTCCAACAACAAAGGTTAAAGCTGCCGTTTCCCTTCCGTCGGCTTTCCCCAACCCTCCTTTCCGTCTCCTCCTCACGGGTCCATTTGTTATGCCCAGGTGACACTCAATTATGTCGCGCAAAAGGGTTGCGAGGAGCTCGGGAAAGGTGCTGGTTAACTAGCGCGGAAACTTTCCTTAACAACGTACTACCGTGCTCACTCCGTATCGTAACTTCTTGCGAGGAAAAATACATCGAAGAGAGACCACGGTTCAATGTACTTCGACAAATCTAGTTCCGAATACGTAACTAAGTTCAAATGATCGATCGATGAATCGGTCACACTCTTACCCTGAAAAGATTACATTTCCTACGGAAAGTCTGTTAAAGTCACCAGAACTTAAATGTAAGCATTCAAATTGCTAATATATCGACTCCGATCATAAAGCAATGTAGGATGTAGTTCATCAAATTAAAGATTTTATTTAACCTTCTTTAAATATTATACATGATAAAATAGTAGTAGTTATCTGAATCAGTTTTTATCAGTAAATGTGCCATACTAGTTTTCTGATTGCTTTCATATCTAGCTCATCGAACTGGGAAATACTCGCGACTAGTAGATTTGTTCGTTAATAGCCAGACGATTCGAAATCACTGACGAGAAATGTTCACCATTTACGTTTCAACCAATAGAGCTGCTTCATTTATCCCAGACTTCCATACTCTTAAAAGTTGTTAGTATCGGAATCGTAAAGGGGCAACAATTTAATTGAAAAAAATTAGCGAATTAGTTCGGTGCACTCGTATCGTGCTCCTCTCTCGACCCCACTCGGATCTCCCTTTATTATTAACAGAGTTATTCGCGCTATTCATGTCGAGCCGAGCACCCTGCGATCGATAGCACGTCGCTTCGGATATCGAGCTTGAAAAATAAGCGAAAAAAAACATAG
This sequence comes from Nysson spinosus, assembly GCA_910591585.2. Taxonomy (NCBI): domain Eukaryota; kingdom Metazoa; phylum Arthropoda; class Insecta; order Hymenoptera; family Crabronidae; genus Nysson; species Nysson spinosus. The sequence goes on from OU342834.1 coordinate 2,229,027, forward strand.
CTCGCACGCGCGAACACAAAAAAATTCCGGTCGGAAAAGCGAACTGTCCCAGTAACTACAGGCGCCTCCAGTGATGCCGATCGCGAGTTTGACGGCGTGAAAGCGTACAGATTTTTTACACCTCCCGCGGAACGATCCCGTTCAATATTAAATTCTAGCCAGGGGAATATTCGTACGCATAAAGCAACGCAGTGGGATATAATTTTGGAGTTGCTTCCAATTAATACGCGAAATGAAAGCAGCTTGGAAGGGAAAGAGTAGATCGCTTTGCGAGCCCGGCTCAAAATGGATGAAGAGTACTGTGCGATGCCACGGTGGAAAGGGTTGCGAAAGAGGAGAACGAGATACAGAGAGGAGAACGGGTGCGGTGGAGAAAGGTGAACATGGGTGGTGGAGGGGAAGGACAAATGGGTTGTCGGGCGATATTTGCTCGCACGAGTTTAATATCGAAATCGGCCAATCATACGCGGATGTAACGATACACTAAAATTATTTGGGAACCCGATGGGAGAAAGAGAGATGACGGGTGGGGGGTTAAAACAGAAGGAGGGGTTTGATATGCGATGTGCGGAAGGGACGAAGAGTTTTTACATGATAGTCGATATACATCCACCTGTTTATTCTCGATCATTATGTTCCCGCGGATACGTACACGATACACGAATAATTTCATATAATTGAAGTTTTTATTAGTTGTTCAGACTGCATACGAGTGCTGGGTATTATTAGGACGGCGTATTTGATATTCAAAAAGCCATCGAGAATGGAAATGTTTTGGGTGGTCTGGGCTGATCAAACATGATTCGCTGCGCTGCCAATTTTAAAATCAATGACGCACGTCTCAAAATCAAATCGGCATACTATCAAGTATCAGAGAGTAGGTGTGTACACAACACACGGAAGATTCTGTCTTTAAAAAGTAGAAATTACGGTTATAAAATGAAATGACATCGACTGGTGACATTCGTTTATGAATTTCATTTTCCACTGATTCGAAATATCAAGTGAAATTTCATACGGGACTTCGAACGATGGCGAAATTAAAACAAGCCAAGGTACCGCCGATATATCTAAACAACGTGAATCCTACGAGATGTTCGGAGTGCAGCTATTAAAAAACAGTTCGGCGGGCAGTTTTATTTATTTTTCCCTGTACACGAATATGCACGAAGGTAGAGATACCGTGGCGCATATCACGTCTGAATAGCAAAACGGCTGAACGTGAATACCTGAACGTGAACGTTTGAGAGAGGCCGCGTTACATGGAAAATAGCCCGCTAACGGTTTGATGAGAGCCACAGGGTACGTGGGGTAAAACGGGGGTGGGCACTGCGCAGGATGGATGTAATTAAAGTGGTGACACGCTAGCCGTGGGGTATGTCTACCCCAATCCAAATCCTGCGCAACCCCCGGATCCCTGTCCCTCAAGATAATTCGGACACCGTGTAATCGATACGTCCTCCAGGCTGACGTACAGACAATTTCAAAACGGATAATTCCCAGGTTTCTATCTCGCTGACGTCGTCTATCTCGTGATCGTAAAACCGATTTCTTCCACACTTTTATATTGACCGAGAAGGCCGACGCGCACGCTGAGGGTATCGGTGTAATATGAACAATTTGCAAGGGATAAACTCTGAGAGGCATGCACTTTTCGAGTACCTATTATAGTTTAGTTGACACACAAATATCCCTCTGTTTTTGCTACCGCTGGATCAGAAAAATGACATGTACGCTACTAAAGAAATCAAAAATTTCGTATACATATCGGAAGTAAACAATCAAAAACATAATTTTTAAAAGTTTTCAAATTGTATATTCACGTACTCGTCCCATTTGCGGCCACAAATTATTCCATGAAGATTTAGATAAAGCTAGTTTTACATACTCTGTTCTATTTAATACAATCCGTTAGCATTACCATAATCGAACAAAATTGTCAACAATAACTTGTCAGACAGACACCTTTGATGCTTTAAAATAAATGATAATCTTAAATTAGAATCTAGTCAACTTAATTTTTATATTATAATATTACAGATTATAGCTTTCGATTTCTTAATGATAATACAATTTATTATTATACCTTAGTCTTCTCATTATTTTCCACTCACAATTAATATTGTGTCCACCAACGGGCTTTAAATTAACCGTAAATGAAACCGTAAAACAAATTAAATTATTAACCCGTAAATTAAAATTAATATGAAAATATTAATTATAGATTTCTAATATAAGATATACAAGTGCAAATATGTAAATATGTAATGTAAGCAAGGCGATGCAGCATGTACAGTGTGAAACTTTAAATTGTAGTTGAAATTTAATGATATAATGACTGGAACGAAGTGGGGCAAGAATTCGGCATAGAAGTCTATTTTGGCGCAGTGATTTGCATAGGGCAGTATTTAAGCCGATCAACGAAATCAATCGATTACCGGCGTACAGGGTGCGTCGAACCGCGAGGATTACGTCGTGATTACTGTCGAACCATCTGTTGAAACGCTTTAATGCCTTTTATGCAAATTTCCGGTGTTGTTGTGCTCGTAACGAAGATTAAGTTCATCACGAAGATTATGCAAAGTACATAATAATTATATAATCTCTCCTTTTACTAGCGTAGTATACCACTGCCAACGGTGAATTTAATTCATTAGTGAAATTGCATTCAAACGATTTTTCATTGATAGGCTCTTGGAACGTTTTCTTATTAATACATATGATACTAATCTCTGCTAATTAATTGTATGAACCTAAAGGTAGTTGAATCTTGAGCCTACATTCTAACGAAAGAGTGTAAGTGGATTAATTTCCAATATCAATCAAACAATTTAGTTGATCCTTTATCTTTTCTTGCACGGTGTTTATTTAATGACATTTCTGTAAATTAAACAAGATAAATATATATAGACTCTATGGAAGTGAAAATAAGTAAAATTTGAATTTACACAGATCAAATTAGAATGTTCTGATACGGAGCTAAAATTAAAAACGAATTGAATTTGTAAAATAATTATTAATAATTTTACATATGTATGTCGACATGCTTCCTAATTACTCCCAAAGATTGTTCTCATGCAGAAAGTACACGATATAAATTTCACTAATTCATATCAATCTTCGTGCCTTTATTATCAATTGATAATTTATTATTACAACGAAATATATTTCTAATATACACGGTGAGTGTATACTAATATACATGGTGAGTCAATAACTATGATCACCTCAAATAACTTGTTTTCGATTGATCGTATCAAAAATGTTTATAACGCATTTTGTTGTATTTCGAGCGCCCCATCAGATGGACGCAATTTCATTTTTGAAAATTTTACATTTTCCGAAATCTCAAAGTCACCTTGAGTTTTTTATAGGTCAATGTGCTTTTTTTACTGGTATCATGTAGCCGATGAAGAGCTCAATCCAACGACTTATAATAAGATGACCTTGATTTCGACCAATCCATCGATTGGGAAACAATTTTTGAACAGCCCGCCTCGAAATCAACGGATAATGAGCGGGACAGCCGTCCTGTTGGTACCACATTCTTCGGCGAACATTCAATGAAACTTCTTCCAACAATGGATGTAAGGTTTCCTTTAGAAATGCTACGTATTTTTGAGCATTTAATGTCGCTTCGATAAAAAATGGACAAATCATACGGCCTAATTTTGAGGTTCAAGGTCAAATTAAGGAAATCGTTGGATTCAGCTCTTCATTGGCTACATGATACCAGTAAAAAAAAGCACATTGACCTACAAAAAACTCAAGGTGACCTTGAGATTTCGGAAAATATAAAATTTTCGAAAATGAAGTTGCGTCCATCTGATGGGGCGCTCGAAATACAACAAAATGCATTATAAACATTTTTTATACGATCAATAGAAAACAAGTTATTTGAGGTGATCATAGTTATTGACTCACCCTGTATAACTCGACAAAAAATATACATATCGAAATACAATAAACATACCTTTTCCCGAAAGGTTCACGTTGCACAGAAATGTGTGAAAAACGAAAGGTTTACTCACCTGTAACATAAAAATTAGATTTAATTAATACAATTGAATTTGTTCTTAGTAAGAGAAGCATGATAATATTTTGATATTCACGCCAACCTCTTCTATCAGGGGTTTTCAAAGACGAGGCACTTTTTGCATGCAAAATAGGTGTCCGATAAGGAATCGGGGTGGAAGGAAGAAGGTCGCTCGAAAAAAAAATGGAAAAGTAGCCGAGTTAAGTGGCGGAAGGAGATAACAGACGTAAAAGTGAGATGTTAATCACGGCTCGACAGCTCATTAACGTTTTGATTAGCGCGTGTAGCCTGTATTAGTATGTCTCTGAATTGCCTAGCGCTATTCGAAGACGATCAAAGTTCCGCGCTTTCCCATGTCACTTCGCAGTCCTTCAAGTTCTCTTAATGAAGGCCAACGTTAAATTTTAACGAAGTAATTATACTGCGGCGAACTAAAACTCGGTAGCTCGGTAAATTAGTCTCAACAAATTTCCTACATAATACGTCATTACACAGTTACCGTTAATCGACTTAGAAATCAACGATAACAACATTGAAACTTTTATCATAGGCCGCAGAATACTACCACCTTATTAAAATACCTTTTTTAACTAGATACACAATATCCATCTAAAAGTGCCAACTTTCCTAAAAGAATTATTAACTATCTCACAATATTAAATCTATCTGTAACACGGGAAATTTCCCTTACAGTTTGAATCCACATATAAAATCCATACACATGAATTGCAATGATAAACAGCTTAGAAAAGTTTGCGTCGGATGGATTATGCATGAAACGAGAATAACAAAGTAACACGTGTCCACAGAAGTTTAGTGTAATTATTAAAGTTTCAGTAACTTTTCTTGGCATCGTCTGGATGCGGTGTATGATGGATATTTTCCGGTTGGAAATATAACAGACGGAAACGCGATTCTGGCCCAATTCGTAAGATTCGATCAGGGAATCGGGGATGCGTGTCAGCCTCCCGCCTATACCACTTACGTGTGTGTTATATACACACACTGGGTTCACGACACGACGGAGAACACATGCTACTTTGCAAGCGTCACGTTTCATTTTATGCAATACGCTACGCGGCCTGAATTTATGGTTTGTCGCAACAACCACCCCTGCCACACCCTTCCTTCCTCCTTTACCACGTGCCTGCTTGATAAATGCGAGACACGAAGGGCATATAAAGTTAATTATAATTCTATGTCGATAATGAGGCTAAGCGGCTTATACTAAGCACACCACGAGTTCGGCAGGATCAGACACACATGCACTCTCTGTAATCGCCTTAGAATGTTCAAGGACAAGGAGAATAATCGATAATTATAAATTTCTAATTATACTTTGAACTTCAATCTGTCTATCCGTCTAAGGTTTTCTTACAGATGTCAGATAAAAATTCGAATATACTTGCCGGTGTCTGTCAACCCTTTCCACTTCGTAGGACACCCCAACGGCGACATGCTCTCGTAATGATTAATTCAAAATTCAGATCTTCACAACGTCACTGAACTCACGAAATTAACGTAGATGATTTATATTCTAACAAAAAGATTCATTCGTCAATTGTTACAGAAAAAGGACGTTTGTAATTTGTTGACCGGTATCAGAAATGTTTTAGAATAAGCCCTTATTTTTAACGGAAATATTCTTCCAGTGCAAAGGATTAAATGAAAATGTGGCATATATCTTGTTGTTCGTATTGTCGAAAAAAGTTGTTGGGAGTTTTCAGCGGATGGCTTTGGAATTTTATAAATACTTGTATTTAATCCAATGCTTTTTCTTTTTTAATGGAGATTACCTACAATGCATTACGTTTTTACGTTTCCTGAAAGATGCAGCCTCCTAATTGTAGTGGGTATTATTACGCATTGTTTCATTTGCATTAAGGTTAGCCAAGGTAAATTATCTTTGAAGCCGCAGGTTTTTTACTACTCTCTAATTAACGACACCACGTACTAACACAAAATACGTCCGTGGGCGTTAAGCTGCTTTATCCTTCGTAAGGTTAGACGATGTAGGAATTAGAGGGTACCGTAGTAAAATGGCGAAAATGTTGAAGGCGCGGAGTTCCGCGGGTTTGAAGCAAATGTTGTAGGGTATCAGAGGAGTTGGAAGAACCAATAAAAAAAATCGCCGAGAATTTATACAAGGCAATTAATTACATTACATAAATAATTATAATCAATATAAACTTCACTATTTAGGTAGACCGCGAACTTGGTGATGGCGTTGGTTGAAATAAAGTAGTTTCCCCTCAGAGTTTGGTTTCGCTTACACGTTTCCTATATATGCATACTTGAATTTTTAGTTGCATATAAAACACTGTTTGTTAACCCTTTTACGCTGTGCCCATTTTTCAAGCTGAGGTTGGAAAACTCGAGGCTAATTTTACTCAATTTACAGACTACAATTTAAACATTCACCGGAACTACAGTTTCGTTCGAGTGGCCCTAACTTATACTACACGCGAAGAATATGAAGCAAAATATGCTGGAAGTTGCTATGGTATAAATAAATATAACATACCTGAAACAATTTCGTGAAGAAGGGAATTGATATTTAGATTGTGTCGGACTGATGTCCGCTGAGTATTTCGACCTTTACTTCACGCGGGAAAGGGTTAATAGCAGATTTTCTTATATGCTTTACCGTAAGTAGGAGCATGTAGTAATAGTTTAACCCACTATAGCTCTATGTAACTTTGAACTTACACACACCTCTATCCGTATTTTTCATTTCATTGTATTGTTTCGTTGTAATAATAATTATAAAAGTACGCGCCCGTTTGTCACCTTTTTCGGTGCGTTCAAGTAATAATTTCGTTACTATTTTCACGTAATGTACCTTCGTTAGAGTCCCATTTAACTAGATTTAAGTTATGCTATTTCTATTTAGACACGCAAAATTGGGCTATATAGGGTTAAAACCGTGATACGATCTGAATTTTTCGTGACACTTTAGGAATGGTCAAATTGATCCTACTCGTCCGATAGTACCGGTACTACGGCCATTAAAGAAGTTTAAGCTATTCAAGCGAATGACGATGAAATTGCGTGGGTATCCACTCTGTCGTTCAGGCACCGTTTAATGGTTAATGGAGTTCCAAATCAAATTATTGGTAATGAGTAAAGTTGCTGAGGGCAACATAGAGAGCGCTCGCCACTGAAGCGAATACCGCCTATAAATTATACAGAGTGCGGGCCACTTGCAGCGTGTCTTTTGGGAAGTGTGCCATGGACAAGAACTTTCTTGCAATTCGTGGTTCCTCCTTAAGGAAATTATATGTATGAATCAGAACAATGTCTACGTGATATTAAAGTTCTATCGAATTTCTTCATGAAACTGTTTCTCATATTTGCCTACATTGAGCATTATAACTCGTCAATTTAATCATCCCTTGCTGTAAAAGCCAATTAAGGAGGTTAAAAAAAAGAGATAGCAATTATGAACTAATTATAACATCTTGCATAATCATTTATTTCTGAAATCTTCTTCGGTATCATTGCCGGAATCTCATCTACACGAAAAGCTACTATATCGTTGTTGCGTTGTTTCACTGGAAGATTTCCGTTACGTTCCTTTCGCATACGGATATACAGCGTGGCAGATTCGCGACCTGGAATTGGCAATTAACGCTGTCACCGGCGTATAATCGTATCTCGAGAAACGCGTAATTTATCGACTCAAACTCCTAATTGGCTGCGGTATACGTCATGTCGTTAGGGGGTCTGCGCACAACTAATTCCCACAGTCTAACTTCGACATGATGTACCACCTAGGTACCAAACTAAGCGTTATAGGAGTACGTCGTGGTATGCACATAGACCTTGGCTTTTCACGTTCTCCACCTCCACGAAGCGTCGGCATATAAACAGCTGTTGCAAGTGCTAACTTCCTGTATTGTTACTTACGGGCCACTGATCACCCTCATTAAAAGCATAGTTAATTACTGCTTCAGAGTAAAAACATCGACGACGTTCCTCCTTATTGCGACCAAGTACAATGTTAAACGATCCGTCGTTTCGTTAATGTTACAACTAACTTTAACGATGCTATTCCTTAATTCATGTCGAGACGGTAATTAGAGCAGTCTTGTAAAAAGACAAGATTTATGAGAACTTGAAAAGCGAAGTGGCTCGTTCTATTTCAAGTGTTATTAGTATATAGTAAATAATATAGATCAAGGGGTTTATGATATGATTGTTTTCTAATAAGAAAGATCCCTTTTGTACGATTTATCGAAATTCAAGGTTGAATAGAATTTCGTAAGTGTTAGTGGAAACTAACGAATCGTTAAAGCACAATCCATTGGGAATACGTTGACTGCACTTGAGTCAACACACGTGACATAGAACACTATCCAGCCCTTCATCTACTACGACCGCTTCATGTCTCTTTCATGAGACAGCATCGTAATAGGTTCGACGTGAGCCAGACGTGGAAAGAACCGGAGCGTTTACATCCCTGTTGTTTATCTCCCATCCTCCATTCAGTGGTAGAAACGATGGTTGTCGCGGTGGAGAAATAAAGTTCAAACCATTGTTTTCTACGGATGAGTACGCCGTGCCGTTAGAAAGGCGTCTAACAGTCTGGAAGTGGAAGAGGAAGAAGAAGTAGAACGAGAAGAAGATGAGGATGAAGGAGAAAAATAAGGGAAAGGGGAAGTTAGTCGGAGGAAGGGGTAAGATTGTAGAGAAACAAATAGGAAAAGAGAAATGGTAGAAGAAAATGATAACGGTGCATGAGAGAAGATGAAAAGAGAGAAGGGAAGATAACGATAATGTGAAACAATGAGATACGAACTAGAAGTAGACTGCAAAACTAGAGCCATGGAGTGTTCATGCTCGATTCCATGAAGACCGATGCCTACAAGTCTTCAACCCCCTTTTTGATCAGATCGGGTGGGAAAGGGGGATGGGAGGCGAAAGCACGACGACGAGGTGAGGTAAGGTGAGCCGAGGTGAGGCTGTGGAGCGAATCGCCATGGCAACGGCTTCACCACGGATTCCATTTACCTATCGCTATGGAAACGTAGGGTGGCGCTCAAAGCTGCGAAGAGAGAGAGAGCGAGAGAGAGAGGGCGAGAGCCGGAGAAAAACTACCCCCAAAGAGAAGGAGAAAGGTATATCCTAGAGATATATAGGTATAATGAGAGAGAAAGAGGGAAGTGGGAGATGGAGGCCAGGATAGAAAATACGAGGAAAAGAGTCGAGTTGGTGGACGAAGAGAGATGAAAAGAGAGACATAGAGCGAAAAGTAGGAGAAGGAGTAAAGGAGGGAGAGTGGAAAAAGAGTAGTTGAAGGAGAGAGAGTAGGGTATGTATAGGACGATCAACGTAGGGAGCGAAATAGTCGTCAGAAACGATAACACACCAACAGATATATCGATCATCCATCTAGACAGATGTTATACACGTCATTTCCACCCCCTCCCCCTGAACGCATCCTCTGGCATGTATCTTTAAAAATCCATTCAGATTATGCAAGATATCATGCTAAATATGCAAACGAGATAATAATCGAGAAAAGACCGATAGTATATGGAATACGAATACGTTAACATATTAATGTCGCGTTAGAATAATTGGATGTAAAGCATCTTTACGTGGTACTGTTCGTTCGACTACTTTTTGATTAAAGGTAGACTCTAATCTGTAACTTATTCCGCAAGATAATGGAAACCAATTAGATGCGAGAATGCACATTAGCTTTACTAATTTTAAACCCCTGTAAGTGATAGTCCACGATAGTTGACTCGAGATCACGGAGTTCCCGTCATCCTGCAGAAACGCGACCCCGGTGATGTGACTTCGCATTAATTGTCGCTAAATTATGTAAGGCTTAAGTTTGCTAAACGTAAATTACTTATACCTTGCTGTGTATCTAGCTGATTAATCGTATGATGTTTTGCATGAATCTCAGGTTAAACTGATAAATATTAAACAATATAAATTCCAGACATCGAGCGTAATTGGAAAACATTGATATTGAAAACATGAATCTACAAATCTTCGCTGCATATATAAGCATTACAATATGCGGTATCGCATAGATAGAAATCTTGATAAACCGAGAATTATTACTAGCGTCTGTGTTAAAAGAGTAGAAAGACGATGCCAACAAATTCGATCAAGCGGGATACGGATCAAAGGTAGCTCCGCAGCGAGGACGCACAAAGAGAAAGAAACTTCTTCACAACTGAAGTGTGTAACATAAATCATGGTATCGTATACCGCAGCCGTGGGATTCTAAGCATGAAACTAAAAACAGAGGGGACAAAAACGGAGAAAATATGTAGTAAACGTATTGCAATATCTTTACAATTTTGATACCAACATTTATCGCTTTAATATGTATCACTTTTCATTGATCATATGGCTTAAAGCAGACGCAATTTATAAAAAATAATAATTATCAACATATGATTTTATCGAGCGAATAAAGAGGCCAACCTTTTCATATTTTATTAGATCATTTCATGAACAGTACTTAGCATTATAAACTTTAGGAATATAAGTGTGCACGTGACTCAATATAGTTCAATGTACATATTCCCTGCCAAGGGGAGACGTGACTTCTTGTGGACATGTGGGATTACTAGGAAAACCTGTCTCGTTATATGGGTCATATTTGTATAAGTCTTGAAGTCTAATTAGAATGGTGAAATAATTTCCAACTACAGTTAAGCTTAATTATGCAAATATAGGAAATGACTTTAAGTAGAAATTACTTTGCGGGCAGTTTTAACCTTAATGTAAATAAAGCATAGTAATTGAACTCCAATGCCATAATTCCCTTTTTGAAAAATCAAATTCCCAACTTTCGATACAAAAAAATTCTCCAGTCCCGAAATGATTACTTTCTGGTATTCCTAATAATATGTTTCGTTGTTAAGTAAAAATGCAGTTGAAAATCCGTGATTACTGTTAATCGTAATACGATAACTCCATCAGGTTGATTTATTAGGACGTTGCATAATTTCTTCGGGAAACAATTTTTATAAATATCACTTGTTTTACCGCGGTAAAATCTGGACACTTCTTCTTTCGGTTCATCGTCCTTTGTGGAACTGCTTATTTCTCATACGGTTATCCACACTTAGAAACAAATGACGATTTGTGAAAGGTTTGGCGAATATGGTGGATGAGACATAATTTCCCATTCAAGTTCCATTATTTTGCCATGGGTCGTTTTTGCCGCATGAGGTCCGGCGTTATCTTTAAGAAACAACAAGTTTGTGCTGCTGACTAATGCTAGCTGTTTTGAAGCAAACGTTTGAAACCAATTTCGAGCAGTTCTTTATTGCATTTTGCTTTTACTGTTTTGCAGTTTACTGCTTAAAATGTGACAATGGAATCAATTCAGAACGCATACGTTGTAATTCCAGTAATGTATTGTACATAAACATTAATTGTCAATGAGAAGAATCACTAGAATTGTGACCAATACAAATCGGCAAGAACGTTTCTAGGTAAATCATATTATAATTTTAGATGTAAAACTAGTTACAGAAAGTTTTCGAGTTGCAATAAATAGAAACAAATGTAACGAATTGCCTTCTCAATTGAAAGCATTCATTCAATCGGTGGCAAATTTCAGGAATTGTGCGAAATCGAATACTTCCTCGCACATTGTGGTTTCCTGACACCAATTTTCGATTTTACCGCAAAATTTGAAGGAATTTGCCAAATTCGAACAATTCTAATAGTGCGTGACCGTTTGCAAGAGCAATAGAAATTGTTGGACATTCTTAAAATACAGGGTGTTCGGTATATTTTTCATAAGGTCTAATTAACAGCTGCATCAACTCCCGAATACAATGGTTGTTTAAATGTAATAATTTAAGTATAATTAAGGGATTTGTTTGACGCGCGAAACGCCGATCATCGTACCGCAATAAACCACAACAAACCGCGACCGTTGTAAAAATTAAAACGATATCATAACTCTATTATTAGTAATAATTTAAAGCAATTATTTATCATTGCACTCATCCCGCACGAGTCCAAAGCATGTACCGTGAAACCTTTGGTGCATCCGGAAGCTGCAGTTAAGTAAAATAATGAAAGCATAATATCACTGAATCGTAATATTCCGTCGTCTCAAGAAGTACAAGCCCGCGGCAAATTTTATTCTGTATCGCCAATGTAATAAATTTGATGAGTTTCAACATAGTTATTACAATATTACTTATGTTAATGAATTATCAACAACCGATCCGAATTAATAATAACAAATTAATAAAATCTCAGGTGAATCCGAAGTAATTTCTTTATTAAACGACTGCTTTTCCGCCGCTGAAAGGGAATTATAATGTCATTTGCAAAAATCTTCGAAAATACATGAAAACATATTTTCCACAAAGCCAAAAAGTTAATAGTTATACGAATACGATCGATGAAGATCGAAGAAAATAAACGATATTTGACGGTTAGTTATTCGAGGAAGAAACGATCGGGATTGGCTGGGGGGTTCTACCCCACCAATTATCACCCCTTACTGGTTCGTGAGGAACCGAGGTGACGTATTTACCCCCTGCACAACGATTCTTCATTCCGCCCGAAGCACTTGGGGAGGAAAGACGTCTTTCCTAGTTCTCTCTCCCGAAACTACCCTTCTTCCAAACCGATCACCTTCCTCTTTCTAACAATAAGATGAGCAATACCGACCACTATGAACCATTCAGCTGATAATTCAATTTTTGTTTCTAATCTGTTTTACGAACTTACTTTGATTGATTATTGATGCATATTTTGATTGATTATTGACACATTTGACTGTTTACTAATTATTTACAGACTATTTGTAGATTATTTGCAGGTTATTTACAGATTATTTTCAGATTATATACAGATTATTTACAGATTATTTGTAGGTTATTTACAGGTTATTTACAGGTTATTTACAGATTATTTACAGATTATTTACAGATTATTTACAGATTATTTACCGATAATTTACCGATAATTTACTGATAATTCACTGATCATTTATTGATCATTTATTATTAATTTATTGATCATTTACTGATCATTTACTGATCATTCACTGATCACTTCTTGATCACTTCCTTATTACTTCCTGATTATTTACTGATTATTACTTATGTATCGCATGGTTGCTGGGGTTAGTACTTCGGTAGGTAGGTCGAAAAGTAGGTTCTTTTTATGTTCTATTTACTCTCTTCCAGAGTATCGAAATGAAATTCTTAAATAGCATAGTTTGTTACCGATCCTGAGAGGGTTCCTTGTGGACCTCACTCGGGTCTGTTCATTCTGGTTCCGGTAATCGGGCCAGGGTGGCAGATTTCGAGGTAAATGTCCAGTGCTTGCGAGGAAGGGTCATGGCGCATTTGGCGGTCGTGGCGTAAGTCGCGATTAAGCAAAGCACTCCTGGACGGGGTATCGGTCATTCGTTTGGAGGCTGCGTGCGATTCTCCTTTGTTGTTACTCCCCCGGGTTTGTTCTCGCGCGCTGAGACGCGAGTGCAACGCACTCGTTGTCCATGTGCCATGGTTTCGACCGAGTACGGCTCGGCGGACTTCAGGTTGAGGTTCAAACTTTTTCTCGTAATTTAGAGTTAGAGTCAATCCCCCTAATTAGTATTCGTCTGTCGAAATAATGTTCGGTCAGCGACTTAGCGATAAGTTTGGTATAAGAATAGTTAGTAAGTTAGATCATTGTAACCGCGATGATATTCCAAGTCTGATTGTCCCATTTTTCTTCGAGTTTGACTCGAAGCAGAATGTGCCTTGAGGACTTGGAATAAAACGGTGGGTAGTTCGGTCGCGGAACGCGATCCGCCACCGAGCCGCCCATTCGGGTCTCTGCTAGCGGCAACCTCCACGTGGTGGGACCTGGTAATCGGTAATAATTGTAGAGAATTAGAATTAGAATTCTTCTACAATTACAACCGAGCTAATAGCTGCTTTATACGTATACTTTATATATTAATGCTTTATACGTATACTCAGAAATTAGACACGTCGCTTAGCTAATAAGTTAAGAATATCGAGTCGGATGTCGCTTGACTATCTCTCAGAGATAAATTATTCTTGTTTATTTCGAAAAGGCCGTACGTGCGAATTTCATGAGCAGAGAGAATGCCGTCCATCTAACGGTGAAAAAGTGGAACTAAAGAATGCACGTATATAGGAGGGGAGCGGCGAACTTAGTTACACCTTCGCACTGCTAGATGGACGGCATTTTTTCTGCCCATGCATGTCGCCCTTACAGGGTGCTGGGTACTCATAGGAGAGAAGTAGACAATTTAGTTCCAAGTTTTCACCGCTAGATGGGCAGCATTTTTTGGGGGCTTTATAGTAACGGCTCTCTGCGTCGTTTGACATTTGACAGAATGGCGACTCTCGGTCGCCATTTAAATGAAAACCGAATAACGACAAGTTCTCGGAAACCCCAACAAATTTGTGAATTTGGCTTTTCCTTTGAATGGCGCCGGCGAGTCGCCACGACCGTTAATTCGTAACGGCTCTCCGCCGCCAACCGTCGTTCGCCGTTTAACGGAATGGCGACTCTCGGTCGTCATTTAAATGAAAACCGATTAATGACAATTTTTCAGTACCCACAATTTTCTACAAAACCTCAAAAAATTTGAGGATTTCACATTTCTTTTTAATGGCGCCGGCGAGTCACCACGACCGTTAATTCGTAACGACTCTCGGTCGTAAAACATCTTTTGTGTTTTAACGGAATAGTGACTGAGTGTCTGCAACGACCTAATATTTTATCAAGCACACCTAACTGATAAGGACATGCGTTTTAATATTGTGCTTATTGGTGGATATAAGGAAATGCAATTTTATCGAACCGATCGTGCAAGCCTACCAATTGCCCAATTCTCATAGCATTTTCCACCCTGCAATATTTCATCCCCTTTTACTTGCGGAATACGAATAGGACCAGTTTCGCACAGGGAGGTAAGCGGATTGAGATGGAATTGAAGTTGGTCCCGCTTAATGCTTTGAAGGTCCTACCGAGGGAAACGCGCTCACGAATTTTATTGGACCACGCTGCTTCACCCGTGGACCTTTTAACCCTTTAATTGCTACCATCGAATTTATCGTTAATGGCTATATACCGCCTCTTCAAAGTAAACCGTCCGATCGTTGCTGAAACGATTTCACACGCATCGATTAATTATTGAGAATATGACTCGAATGGAAGAATCTTGAGCAAGGTACTTGAAAGAGCAGAAGAGGCAAATAAAATCATTTATTACAAGAGCTGGTCGCATTGAATTTCACGCTGTTTTGGAAATGTTCATTTACGTGTATTACATATTGTATTAGAAATAGATGTTTGAATTTGCATTTAACACTTTATTGTGAATTTGCTTCGTGGAAGTACCTTTTAAAAGAATTCGAAGAAAACTGAGATCTTGATACTCGCTGGAATATTGTGTTAATGCTAATCGCATCACAACATTTAATTACAATACGGAACCTCTCTATTAACATCAGCAGGTTTTAGCGTAGATAACACAGGTACATATATATGTTAATGCGATTGTAGAATTTCAGTTGAGTACGGGTGAGTTCCGTTCGATCGAAAGTACTTATTAACCGTTCCATTTAATCACGTGAGTATAACCATGTTATTCCACCGTGGCTTACGAGCTAATTAGTATTTTTTTTTTAAATCTAACCTGGCGTAGTCTAGATATGTAATTAGGGGGATTACCACTAATGAGCAGGAACTTCGATAATACACTGGGAATCGGTGAAATCGAAGAAGGAAAGAGGACGGAAATGATCGAAGAACTTTATATTGTTTCAAAAGTATTGGGCGAACACATAAGCGCATTTAAGATATTGAACTTCCTAGCTTGTACCTTTTCTACCTTATTCTAACATTTCTGAACATCTCTTCGATGGATACCAGGCGTGGCGTGATGGGGTGAGCCTGGACGTAATTAATTGCAATTTCACTCTTTCCTACGTTTAATGCCGTCGTTGGTCTGCGGTTGTCCTCTCCCTTGCCGGTTAAATCGCAATTACTCAGAGATGCGGTAACGGCTCGTAGGAAAAGGCGTCCTTGGAAAGGGGAAAAGGACGAAAGAGACGTGGTAAGAGAAGGTTATTTGTCCTCTTCAACTAACTCGAATTGAGAATCACCTCGCATTTGTGGATCGGAACACTCTTACTAATTTATTATATTTGCCTTTACATTGTCTAATCATAGATTTCTGTATTTAATTGATCAAATGGGAACATAGAAAATAAGATATCTTTAAAATGCTACGTATACTAATTCACACGTTGACTGCAATCGTACTTCTGCATTTTGAATAAATGTTTGTATTAAAAAGCACAAATGTACTGGTTATCTTGAAAAATGGAATAAACGACTCAAATATACTTGTCAAAAATACTAATTAAGCAGTTTATAGAAAGGTTAATAAAATGCGATTCGAGAAACGAAATTATTACTTAAACGCACCGAAAATGTTAACAATCGTTGGGCGTATTTTTATAATTATTATTGTAGGATATTGTTGTATGTGGGGTAACAGTTTGATTTATTAATTGGTTTTAAGGTGAAGATTTAAAAGATATATTTGGAACGGAATATAATATACTTAAGTCTATTTCATTAAATGCTTAAAACTCTTAATTCTTAAAACTCTTAACTCTTAGAACTAACGCTGATCTCTCGACTCTCAATTCTCACTCAAATCTCGTTCACTGACTCTGGGAAGACACTCTGTGTCCTCCGTATCTAATGCGTGCCTTTATACCCTTAGGCGGGCAGGCACGCACGCACGCACACGCACACGCACACACACACACAGTGAGGGAGGGAGAGAGAGTTTTTAGGCGCCACGCACCCTTAGGCCTGACGCGGTCATGAGGCGCTTGTATGCGCTTTCCAGCCTACATTATTGCAACGGAAAGAATCAAATTAAATGAAAGATCCGGGTAGACGAGTATGTAACTTCAAAGTTACATGGAGCTATAGAGGGTTAATTAGAAAATCAATGTATTTTAAGTATTCAGTAGAAAATCAATGTCTGCGAGACACGAATTAAAAGTCGATATGAATGATTAAACAAATTTCCCAGGTTTGGAATGGCAATAAGAAATTGGAAAGGACGGATTACTTCAGGTTCTATGCTCTGTGGAGTTACATTCTTAGTGCGCGAAATTAATCGTCCTGCTTCTCCCTTGCATCCTTGCGATTTGCTGCTTGAGAGCAAGGAATTTCACTCATTAGTTAGCCGCGTAATTAAAAAGACTGCGCGTCCAGCCAAAACAGATAACGAAGGAAACGGGAGGCGTGGAAGTTCAGCAACCCTTTTCTCTATTTAATTCTTCTACCCACTCTGCCACTTACACCACTCCATGTTGAACGTCTTCTGTTCATTGTTCAGTTCGCATTCTCTGCCCCTAAGGAACGGGGAAAAGAAATGCAAAAGGGCACAAGATAAAGGACAAAGAAGACAAGAAGTTCCAAGGGGGTATGCATCCTTTTATAATTGCTCGTCGATCGTGCAAAGCGAAGACTCTTGGACCATGAAGCTAAAGTTAATCAATGTAAAGAATTCTTAAGAATAGACTATTCTAGCATGGACTTACAAGGACAGATTGCTTTTAATAGAACAATAAAGTAAAACAGATCATACATCATTGACAAGTGCAAAACCTAAAATTACTTCTGATAAGTTTCGTAGGATTCTATTTGATCATTGAAAGTTATGAATTTATAAAATGTTTCTGACCGTCTGAATTTCGCAAAACATTAAGGGGTTGATCAAGCCTCTCTTTATAATTGATAGCACGGGTCCAAACAAAGCTACCCGGCAATACGCTACCTAAGCTAGAATTGAAAAGATTTTGGGGCATTTAAGTTTGGTGAACGAGTTCATTTACATCCTGTCGAAAGCACCAGGGTGTGATTCATTCGACGGAAGGTAACATTCATCAAGTGACCGGAAATATTGGTTTCTGTTAAACGGAGAACATTCGGGTAGAGCCACACTTCACCATCCGGTAGGCGGCAGCATCTCTGACGTTAAGGGTAGAAGCTTTCAAGCTTGCAGATCGTAGCGCCACCCGACAGAGAAGCTCCGAACTTATTATCATCCCCTATGTTTATCAGTCTTAAAATTGATTAAAAATACAAGCAGGAATTAAATCAGAATAATTATAAAACTTGGGCCTTTCAATTTGAAAAGTTTGGAGTAAATAAAAATGCAAATCCCTTCTTTCTTGTTTCCACTGCATACAATTTTATTTAATATGTTCAAGAAAAATACTAACAGCATTTAATAATTGCCAACTTTTTTCTTCTAATACTTTCAAATATGGGGAAATTCTGGATGCGGGACAATGAATATTCTGATCTCAAATGTAGTGGATATATAGGGGATGGAAATGAAAAAACATATTGATTCAAAATAGGAAAATGTGCAATGGAAATTGCATTACGATATGCTGGACGAAAGCTCTATTTAGGGGCCAACGTCTTTGTCGACAGACGATGACGTCGAAAGGATATCCGGGGGTTCAAGGCCATATCCGGACATCCAGCAGAGCACCCCTTCATGCTCTATTACTTGCTACTTCCTACAGAGGGCAGCATGCAGTTCGTACCCCCAAACGATCGATGGGGATGATTACTTTTCGCTGAGCTTTTCTCCGAACCGCACATTTCTGCGGCAGTTACGAGTCCTTTCAAAAGCTTCGTAAACTAAGACGCGGTAAAGATGAGAAGACTTTAAGGAAGTTTTGCGAACTTTGTGATATTGTGTGAAAATTACGAATAATGAGGTAGTAGTGTAGCTTTCAAGATTATTTGCAAATATACATCGATGTATATTTTTCGTAGTTTCGTAATCGATGAATTTAACGGAAGGGGGTGCTTTTCATCTGTAAATGTTGCAATATAAATCACTGAAAATAGTCGTCGCTTGTTTTTGAACAAAATCATGATCTTTCGTATTTCATAAAAGGGAGAAAGATACATTGATAACAATGTTACCGCTGATTTCAACACGGAATGATACGAAATTTTCTGGAAAGATAGGAAAACGTAGATATGTATTGCAGCTTCCTCGTGGCTATAAATAACTAACGCGAGTAAACATTCGTGTTAGCATTATAACGGCATTTACAGAAGCAGGATGTTTTAATGAATAATTCAATCGACCTGATTTTTCTGCGAGGCATTCATTAAGAATGCGCTTTCTTTGTTCCCTAAAAGTAGAAACGACTACGGCTCCCACGCCGCCATCCACAAAGAACAACCCTTTGCTGTCGACCCATTTTATACTTCGGGATTATTAGCAACTTATTTTCGCACGAATCTCGTGTCGTTGCGATTCCTATATTCAAATTTCATCAACGTAAAACGGATTTTTGAAAGAGTAACTTGGACCTTGCAAGAAAATGCAGTAAACTTAAACAATAAAAAAGCTTATATTTGCTTACCAACTTTGGTTATTTAGAATAATTGGATAGTATATCGCAGTAGTAATTCTTAATGACGTTTTATTCAGTTTATCTATCGACTCGTAACATTCTCCGCAAATGTACTAAAATTTAAACTCGCCATCCGATCAAGTTATTCGTCATACCAGACAACGCTTAGGGTCAGTCGTAAAACATCGATCACCGGATCCCGATAGCGTCGTTGATTCCACATTTCACCCTCGTTTTCTCTGGATTTTTCTTCTTTCTCTTTTCTGGGGCATCGTTAATGCCCTCCCCCGTTATACTCGCGGTAACGACAGACACGCCGACGCCTAAGGACCGTTTACGTTTACGAGCACGAACGGAGACAGAGATATCGACGAAGAAAATGAGTCGGAAAAACGCGACGGGAGCACCCCTGGCGATAGTCATTGCTTGACCCTTCTCCAATGTCTTCTCTTTCTGTTACGTGGAATGAACGGGGAATTTCTATCTCTCTTTTTCGTCACATATAGGAACATATACGTGGAGGACGATGGTGATCGCAGGATTGCAGACTGCACCATACTCCTATAGGAGGGTGGTGGTCGGCACCGACACCGATAAGTGCTCGATTCCATTCTCATCCTCTCGGGGACAGTTACACGGATTACATTCACTATGGTCCGATAATTTCCGTTGAAAAGCGAACGGTCGTAGCCATGCCTGGCACCGCACACTATTTCTATACCGCCATCGGGTTCGCGCTACTCTACTTCTCTTCAAACCGATTTACCAGGAAATGAACCATTGAAACGTAGGTCCCTTTAATCACGTGACTCGAATCGTAATTCGCACGTACCCGCTATATGATTTTACCAAGAGCTTTGATGATATAGTAAGATGAATTGTGTTTGCCTAAGAACCTCTTCTTAAAGGCAAATTGGAATGGAACTTTAATCTGAACGAACCGAAAGTGTTTAATCTTGCCATTATAGAATATTTTATATTTCATGAATTCACAAACACAACTTATACATGACGTATGTCGACATATGCGTAATATATATCTAATGACAATAATCATCCAGAGGAAACATAGAAATATACAAATAATGAAAATTATGGTTCTATACGATATATGATTAAGTTTGATGTTGTAGGTATATTAAAAACTTATTAAATAGTACGAGACGTAATCGACCGTTCAACAGAAGAATTACTATTCTAGTAAAAGAATCAGGTATATCGTGATAAATTGAAAGTGTTTTCTATAGGTGGATTACGAGAAATCGAATTTCCTTATATCTCCCAAGTCTTCCAGGAGCAAACGTTAGTGCATACCTATTCGGATCCCTCCGCGGTACACACTAACACGCGTTTTCCATGAGACACCGGATACATTCTTCCCTTTTCCCTCCTATTCGACTCTCATCCATTTTTTACCCCGGATTCGCGACACCCCCGGGGTCGCAGCTGCACTCCATTCCAAAGAACAATCTCTGCATATTTGAAATCTATCCGTGACTCTGTATGTTGCACGTAACGTATCCGTAGGTACGTGTACCCACGGATATACGAAAAATCCGAGCGTACGGGGAGATTGGCTTGGGATGCAACACAACCCTCTCCGTATCAATGTATTACGGATATTTGTAAGTTCTCGAGAGTACCCACGGGACACCGAGGCATTCGTACCCTTAAAGTGGTGGCGTAGGAGGAGGCCAGAGGAACGACTATTTCTACCGTTTTGACTGGTGAAATTTTCAAGAGCCCATCATTGATTTTACCCCCCTCGTGCTTCGAGCGCCGCCCTTATTCCGCTCTCCGCAGTTCGCTCGTCCTTCTAGAGCCATCCCCCGCATCGATCACCCTCACTGTCCACGCAAAATAACGATTAACTTGAGAGCGCGACGTATATCAGTAGGTCTACGTCTCACGAGTCTTCATCTTCTCAAACTCAAAGGAAAATTCATTCACGAGAATCATCCTTTTAATGAAAAGATCTCTATGGCAGCAACATCTCATACCGGGGTGATCGCATGATAATTAATAAAAATTTATAATCAACTACCATGTTAATGACGAGAAAAAAGAACATATTACCGCGTTCTTTCAATCATAATAGGAATTATATTCCAGTATTTATGAAGGGTTTGGAATTAATAAAGCGGAGATATACGATTAGCAATAGGCAAAAATGATGGTCTTCTTTAAAACGTGTACGGGAGCAGGTAGCCGGAAATTCAACAAAATCTAAAATTAATTTCATTGCCCATCGGGCGGAAGATTCGGCGATTCACGATTCGATGAGCTTCGCCGGTGATTCGGAAAACGTACGTGCGAGCGAATGCACTCGCGCCATCGACGATGATGGTGTGGTAGTAGAAGTGAGACGTGAGAGGGATGGGAGTCAGGGAGAGGTTGGTCCACCCCCGTTAAATATTTTAGAGTTGTAAGTTAGGTTACCGCGTATATAGATGTCACCTTATCGGTAAAGACATTGAGTCCCAGGTGCGTCCTACGTGTTTAGGAGTCTTCGAACGACGTAACTTTCTGAACCACCCTTGCCTACTGGTAACTTTGAAGGTTCTATTTTCTCGGATACTTGCCGCGTATGTACCAGGTGCGCAACGTCTTTTTCACGATTCTCAAGAAAGGAAAACATTTTTGTTTAAATCGCTCCTGGTTACATGGGAAACATAGTATGAATAGTTTTTGTTGATCCGCCATATAGGACGTGCAATATAGGCGAGCTTGCTTTGTGATGTTTTGAAAGCCTTTACAAAACGATTTGGTTTCGAGCGTTCGACCTCTTTGTACTCAATCGATAGAGCACCGTTCGAGGTACACAATGCTAATGAATTATTCTACTATAAAAAAAACAACAAGATTGGAAAGGCGAGCGGCTACATAAATTGTAGCTTAGTATCTATTACTTTTCGTGTCCAACAGCCGATTGGCATAATGAAAATCGCGAAAGGCTCTGTTGTTCCAGAATTATAGCTGAAAGAAAAGCCGTAGTACTCTTTGGGAGAGCACGCGAGCAGTACGCACTCGTGGTATAGAATTCTTTTCTTAAGTACGCTTTCAAAGTTTCGAAGTATCCATTGTTAACTTATCCAAGTTTTCTTACTTCGTTGAGTGCAACTAAATGAACGATGTTTTCTTACAACGTTTCTGAAACAAGGGAGTTTATATTACCTTGTACGTGTTCATATAGATCTTTACTTTTCCTGCGATTAACTTTGATCACCACTCCGCTAGGTCACTTTTCAAAGTACAGTAGCAGCAGATAATTCATTTACCGCACGAAGATAGAGGTGCCAGGTGGCTATATATAAATATAGGGAAATCGCGTTTAATTTTAAACCCCTTTTCTGAAAGACACGTGGGCCATTGCACCTAGAAAGTGTGTACTATACAATTAGTTCTATCCATAAAATGGCTCTTTCAAATCTCCTTGAAAAATGTCACACACGACTGAAAAACTGTCCTTGTTAGTTAAAACGAATACCTATCTAACAAAATTATTTGAATAGAAATGTGTCAGTGTTAAGATTTGGTGTGGCACTATTAATACTGCGAAAGAATAATCTACGGGAACTATACACGGTGGGATTTTGCAGGGATAGAGTAGAATAATGTAAAGGGATAAGGTGGACACTATTCCCGTGAGAATTCGAGTGGTCGAAGTAGCCTGCCACTTGGCAAGTGGATCGTGTAGTTACTTTAATTATTTATAAGTGAGATACCGCTATCGACTTCTTTCAATTGAAAAAGAAGGAGAAACGTTTTCAACGTCTAGTATCCTAGAAAAGTTACTGATAACCGTATAAAGAGTCAAATACAACGTTATGTTCCGAGGTGAATTATAATATCTCATAACTGTAAAATGTATACTATTTACTGACTAAAAGTATTAATAACATACATTTAGATGTTTTTAAAATTTGAGTACTGTACATAGATTTGTTACGATATGTGAGTATGAGAATTGAAGATTCTGTTTCCATGGGTTTCTTGAAGCGAATTATCGGGCTTGGAAGATATATAATATAATATCGAAATTGTACTGGGTTATTAATTTCCCGTAATAATATTAATTAATTCCATTGGTGTCATACTACGACGATGTTGAACGGTGAATAGATGAAGCCTAATTGTAAGATTCAATACTACCTACATGTTCGTATCCATTAATGGTTTCCCGTGACAGGGTACGAGAGAACCCTGACCACCGGATAGGTCGTGTGCTCCGTTTCTCACTTTATATCTGTCAACTCGGTTCCTGAATAACGATCTTGCCAAATTTCAGTACCTTGGCTCGCGAAATGGTGTAACCGCGAATGGATAATGTCGAGGATGGAAACGTGCAGGCCGACTAATACAATCGTCCAGGGAAAACAGTGACGAAATTGCAATTAACGCGATATTAATTAACCAAGAACGTAACTGCTATACGAGAGAACGAAATTGCACATCATTTCATGTAACTCGAACCGAGTAATCATTACAATTATTACAACGGTGAGGAGCTATTATAATATTAAAAATAGTCCGATTGGATATGTTGTATTACATTAACTAATGAAGTATCTACACTAAACGAACATAGCACGGAATGTATAGAAGAAAGCGGATTAAATACAGCAAGGAGCTTAAGAACGTGAATACATGACACCGTCCCGGTATTCGAAGGTTGTAGCTTGTCTCTGCGGCACGAAGAACAGAATCCTAGGAGTAACCAGGGGTAGTCAGGGGACGAGTGATTTATCTGAAGTCGCGTTTCGCAACAACCGCCTTAGATTAACCGAATTACTGGATCTCGGAGGCGGTTGGGCTGCACTCTAACAGACCAGTACCAGGATCCAGCATCACCGACGTTGGTGAGGTCTGACTACAAGGTAGGTTTGTCATTGTGCCCCTAGTGTTTAATTAGAGGGAGTATCGACCGGGACAGAAAGGGTGAGAGTGGTTTCAGGATAGAGGGGTAGAGGTTGGAGGTTGGAGGGCACGTCTCTAGATAGGCCCCTCACCTGCAATTACCCAATCGCGTCACGGTAATGGATTACCGATTGGAGAGGAGCGGAGGATCTAGTTCCCTGTTCGATTCGATCGTCGAGCAGGGTAGAACTGTGCGAAGCAGTCCAGGGGATGTACCAGAGGCAACCACCATCTCGCCGCCCACTACGCTCCAGGGGCAATTTACCTCACCAATCTATGCCACGTAATTGGGAATTTTATAATATTTTTGGAAGCGTGCCAGTCTCGCTCGGTGAGAGCGCTAGACGCAAGTGTGTAAGGGAGAGAGTGCGGAAGTGGAAAAGGGAGGGAAACAGGATGAACGGAAGTAACAGGAATACGGTGGAGAAGGACGAGCATGGTGGCGGGTTATAGCAGAAAGCGGAGGGCCAACAGCCTCTAGGGAAGATGGATATCCTCTTTTTGAGGGCCGCACCGCGCCAGATGAAAAATGCACACGGCTAAAATTCACTGCCGCAAAAAGGGTGCGAGCGATTTGGAAGCATACCAAATTGTAATCGTCGGAAATCGACGATTAATTTATCACGGAAGTATCTCCATCTTACTCTAGCGGTGGCCACCACTGCGCCCCTTCAACGTTCACTACTCTTCCTACGTTTCCCCTTCGACTCTTTCTATTTCTATACGACTCTTACTATTCCAATCCAGTGTGAGCTGTACGGTGCTGAATGCCGTGAAACGATTCCACTTCTCGTTACTCGATGGCTGAACGAGAGGATTTGCGGTATAACCACACGTACGTACGTTATCTATCGCCGGTTGGGAGATATTATTGGAATTTTTCTGCTTCGCTCCAGAAATAGTTCGAACCTCTTATTCATTCGTTCTCTTCTCCAACTCTTCTCTCTTTTTCATTATGATTATACCAGTCTTGTAATTATCAAATGATGAATTATTTCCCTGCAGACTGGTGGAACGTTCGATTTAATGTAGCAGGTATACTATCAATGTATATATATCATAACCGATTAAGAATATCAGGTGAAATAGAAGGGTCAATTCTCGTCGAATCTGAAAACGTTTGAAAGGATATCTGCGAAATAGCATAGAACATAGTGGAACAAAAGTGGCTTCTGATCGTAGCACTCACTAAAAGCATCTATCGAGAGTACGATAATAACGTTCGGTTACTAGGGGGTGGCACAGCTGGTAGGAGTGCGGTACTATCGTTTTGGTACGACCACCGGTACGCCGCACGTGAAACAGGCGCGGGTCGAGCCACTTTATATTCAAAGCGCAGGCGGACGTCTCTGAAAATGCAATCGCAAAATACAATACCGTGCATTACCTATACCCTCGTGCGCCCCAGAAAGAGATATCGTAAAAGATGATGTTATACATTATGCGGCGCGAGGCTCCCAACTCCTTTTCCATCCTCTGGACCCGTCACCCCTTAAACCCGGACCACCTCCCTGAGCAGCCCTTCTTTCTGCTGCAACATCCGTACCACCGTCGGCCGATACGTTAATAAAATTCGAGAGCTGAAAGGGGCGCGCTATGGATATACGTACTCTCCTCCCATGATATTGGAGTATCCCCAAGGAAAATCCTATTCCACTTTTTCCTCTCCCCCCCCCCCCCCCTCTCACTCTCGATCCCGCCCTCAGGATACCGGCGAAGATATGTGAAAAATCATTCCCGAAGTCTCCGAGCTTTTATTATTTATCGGCCGTACCGTTTGTTCGCGTAGGGACCGGAAACAAAATTCCTAGGCTATTTCCGTGGAACTAGGGATCGCAGAGGGATAGTATTTTTCGCTCGAATCACACGAAAGGTGGTTTAACTTCGGAGTTGAATTGAAAGTTGGGGTACTGAAAACTTGGTCCTAGTAGTTCTCTGCAGCTTTCGTAATTTATGTCATTTATATTTTTAGTTCGCATATTGATTTATATCTTCTGGAAGACTATTTGAATTTCTAACCTACTAGTTCTAGATGTAATTTAAGATAAATTCAAATACGCGGAAGAAGTTACTTAGAAAATATACAGTAAGGTTGTTTCTGACTTCCTCCCGATAGGTTTATTCGTACATTTTATCAAAGTAGAATATGAAGTTCTAGTCATTAGAAAGTTCAGCGAAACAACACTGATAAAGACAGCAACTTAAGTGATTAAGCTGTGCGGAAGGAAAGTCTCGGCGGTTTTGGTTGTTTGCATTAACGATCTTGAAGCTAGGAAAGCGGGACGTATTTCACCAGGAATTGCTGTCTACACTCCCCAATGAGTGTGGAAAAAGGCTGTTGCAATGGGCATATATTCCCATGCCGCGAGTTCAATTACAAACCAGTCATACAGTCAACATACCCGTACGTCTTATTAAACCACGTTAACCAACATTCAACATTGATTCATTACTTTGATGATACTAATATTACTAATTACATTGACATTGTAACTTGAATTTGGGGATACATTAAAATAATAATATTACAATTACAACTGCCACTGGTCAATTGAAAGAATATTGAAAATATGTGTACCCTAACTATTATATAATTATTATTACAAAAATTATCTATTTATACGAAAGCACGCTAAGGGGTTGCAGGCATGTAGATTCGCACATAGAGTCCCTTGTAAATACGATGTGAACGAAAGCTTTCAAGGTGCCATGGATGAAGCAATACCTAGTTCCCTGGTAACCCGAGTTCTTTTGAACGCACCGAGAGAACGGTGAAGGGTTCAAAGGGAAGGGTATAAGGCATGGTACGGCCAGGGTGCAGAAGAAGGAACATTTCACGACCGTTCGTTATCAGGATGTGAGAATCGCGCGGGTGGGCATGGATAAGCCGGGCATACAATGAGGTAGAATGTAGATCGTCGAGCGTGACGGTGGTTGGAGTATGAGCAAAGAGGGTCAGGAGAGAGAGAGAGAGAGAGAGAGAGAGAGAGAGAGAGAGAGAGAGAGAAGTGAAACCGTGGAGGGTATAGAGGAGAGAACTGGAAGAAGGAAGAGATGCTCGAGCGTAGAAACGATGGTAGGAAGGGCCAACGGCGAAGTGCAGTTAGGGGGCGATCAGGATACAGAGAGGTCTGCGGCACCCGCGGCTACTCTTCTCTGCCTGGGCTTCATCCGGGAAGCTTTGCATGGAAATGCCGCCGCTGAATAACCCACCACCGCTAACTTCAGCACAATGGTCGTCACATTATGTTGCGTCAGAAAGCACCAACGCTGGAGAGAACCTGGCTTCAGCAATGGTCTCTCAGCTACCTCTCTTTCTCCGTTACTTTCCGACTCGGTCTGGTATCTTGTCCTTCCTCATATCGTCTCTTCTTCTCCGCTCCGGTAGCTATGGTATCTACAGGTACAGCGGGATGCTCCGCACGTTTCTCGTAGAGGCGAATGAAAGGCAGCCACTCAGAGAAACCAGGGAACAGTTGGAATACATCGCATTATCACAATCTATTGTAAGCAAGTAATACAGCAAGACGGGTAAGTCATGAAGAATTCATGATATACCCTATCTATTCGCTAACATGGTGTACATTGTTACTTGGCGCTCACTATCGTTAAATCTGATCACGATGCAATTTCAGCGATTCCATCCATATGTCGGCAAACCGGAAATAACGTTTATTCTATGAGAAGCTATTTACGATATTCGATATTCTACTGTATCTTCACATTGTAATAGGTTCTACGAATGTGTATAGAGATTTAGGTAAATCTTCGTAAGGAAAGTTCTTCTATTTTGTTTATACGTCCGCAGACCGTATCGAGTTTTTTGTTGATGATATATTCTTGATGTTAGGTAAAACGAATTAGTACCAATTTTGTGAAAGACCCTCCGGGTGAACGTGTCACGTAGAAACAAGAAGGGTGGGAATCGTCTAGGAATAACAGCGATTACTCACAGGGAACGTGTGACTTGATACAAGAGCCATTCCCGCGGCATCTCCTCCTCTGATAGTTCGTCTTAACCGCCGCGGGCGCATGGGGCTCGGAGAGTTAATTGCAGAGCTTTGTCTGAGTCGCGGTGATACATGCAAGGGTGCCTTCTCTTACCATGAGGGATGTCGTCGGGGGTCGATAACGCCGTCTCGAGATGAAACTGTCGTGCCTGCTGACGTACATTTAAATGGGTCAATCCGATGTGTCTTGGTTAAGTATTTCTCAAGAAATTTTCAAATATATCGGACTTTATCTCGTATCTGAGAAAGATTGGTATTTTAAGAGTATCGCTTCAATAAAACGCTAAAGTTTCACCTTCCGAAGAATTCCGGGAATATTCGATCGTAAATACAATACACCTGCAGACATTTCTATGTATTGAGTCCATAGACATATATTTCTATCCAAAAGGGTTTAGCCTGAAATGCGATATATGTGTTACCTATCGTTCATAGTTACGAGTTGAGAGCATTCCAACTACGCGGACAAAAACGAAAAGTTAACGGTACAACAGTGACATTGACAAAGTAGCAATATCTAACAGTGGCATGTGTTCAGATTGATAGGATAAAACTCCCTCGAGGTATGGAGCGACATAAATACAACAGAGACCGGAGCTAAAACTTTGCATCCACGAATATGCAAAGTGATGCAAAAACCACAGAGTAAAGAGCATGGTTGCAAACCCACATGCACGACTGTTAATTTTGAAAGAAGAACAGCTTAGAAAAAAGAATAGACGAGCGTCCTTCGCGGTAAGAGGCGGACTATATTCGTGACTTTCGCAAGTTAATCAGTACTCTTTTGCAAGAGTTACAGTTCTACTGCTTGTGGGAGCTTGGATCTTAGCAGGCTTGCACAATGAGACATAACTTTGCATAGGACACGTACACACAACAGCTAACAACTAAAGCACTCCTTAGAACCCGTAGGACTCTCCCTCTCCTGGCTGTGACACAGAGAGAAGGAGAAGCAACGGAAGTGGGACCGAAAAGCTAAGAAGGAGGTGCACTAAGGTCGAGGAGTCTTCTCTCAGCGTGCATATGTATCCATTATGCAAATTTCGCGCCCATTATAATAAGCGAAGCCCTTGGCGTACCTTGGAGACCACCCTGTAGAACTGCCGACATTACCGCAACATGGCGACATCGTCCAAGAGCACAAATTCAATTAGGACTCGGACGATAAGTTTGTGGTAACTTGGGATCGACTTACGAGGGTTCTGTTGAGACGCGCGTCGCATGAGAATGACTCAAGGCACAGTTCAAACTCGCGTTTGCTCCTACTTATTGCCACTTCAAGTTTCTTAAACGTACTAAATTATCCTTAGAGGCGGAACATATACTTTTATCTTAAGAATAGGTTGAAATATACAATCTACAGGCGCCTAACTAATAATTTTATAATCGAAAGATCTTCCTGATTTGAATACCACAGAGAAACACGAAATTGGTACTGTAATACTGTGATTCATGCCCAGAAAATAATGTTAGACTGATTATCATTGATCAGAATCTCGTATAGCTCTACAATACCGTAAGTATCAGACGTTTAAGCCCGTCGTGTCCGAAATTAGTCACGTTTCGGTGAGCTGAACCTTAGATCCCTATCCGTTCACTTGAATCTTCTTTAAACCTGTCGTTCTATCTTTTAAGGGTACCCACCTTTACGAAGACTTTCATTACTTAAGGTGGCACATAACCACATTAACTTCCTATGAGGACAGCTTCAATAAATATTGCTTAATCACTTTCTCTCTATTACATGATAAGCTGCATAATTCCAAACGTATGCTTTTGAAAACACAATGTCCTATTAAAAAAGCAATACTCTCGAGGGAGTCTAACCTGATTGCATTCTGCAGAAAAATTATGGATGCACAGGAGATAGGTGATAATTGGATTTCTTGTAGAATGCTATTTGATGTTTATCAGGTTTCTTAGGGAATTCGAGTGAATTCAGAGAGGAGTTTTACATGAGCGTGTTACGGGTTTGCGCTCCCTGGACCGAACTCGTGTAGACCTCCGTAAAAGCCATTATCGCCCTCTGGCCCTTCCTACATTCATCGTTCTCTTTCTCTACGGGTGTACCGCTATTCCTGTCCAGCAGGTTAAAGAACTTGACGGTCGCAGAACAAGGGAACGAATCGAATCGTGAGGGTCATTGGATGGGGGACCTGGCTATATAGCCAGGGAATACTTTGTTCTGGCCGGCTTCCTACCCGCCTACTCCCAATAAAAAGAAACAAAAAACCCATTGTTGGCCATTCTGTGGGTGGTGGACTGGCTGGGTGATCCATCAGGGCTTGGATAGGAAAGGCTTGGAGGTAGTACGGGGGTGGAAACACACCGATGCCTGCCTACCTCACTGGATGGGGGTGAGTAATTAACCAGGCCTGCCTACCCCGTGCCTCTGCTGCCCTGACTGTTTGCACTGAAACCTTATGTACCGTGGAATAACGCTTGAATCGTCACTGTCTGCACAACAATGTATGAAATGCTGGATGCACGACTAGAGTTACATTTGTCTCCGCTATCCCACTGTTTTAACCAAATTTCCCCATTTACCCTATCCGGTGGAACATCCCTTTATCGTGGCATTTAAAATGCAAATTGATTAGCGCAAAGTAGTAATTGTAAAAGATATCCAAATATCATTATTAATTAAAAACGTGATTACAGAGAAAGAGAAATATTATTTAGTATACGAACGTGACTGTGGGTACGCTTTTACTGTAATATAATTTCAATTGTTCATTATTTTCGTGAATTTACAATATAATGGAAAATTTTTGAGATAACAAATGACAATGTGCATTGTTACACGTGCATAATATAGGACAGAAATATGTAGATACAACGGTTGATACGCGGAATCGACTGGAACGATGGTAAACGCGAATTCGATCCTTCATCAGAGGCACTAATGTCAAATTACTAGCACGGAGCGTCGTTAATCACGGTAGGAGGTGGAGCGGTGCTCTCGGAACTGCATCGGAGTTATCTGTATTGCACTGGCCATTAAATTCAATTTACATATAAATTCGAATTATTCTATCGAAGCGTTGGTCGCGCAATCGTAATTGTACGACATAATCGTAACGATGGTACCGTTATGTTCGACACGAACGAACAGGGTACCTAGCAACTTCGCGGTTTCCTTCCCAGTGTGAAAGCAAAAATTGATATTGCCATTAATAACTGATATGCAATCTCCTTCTTTATTAGTATTCCCGACTTTTCTGATACCACGCATTCGTTTCACCACGAAGAATATTCTACCGTTCCATTATAGTCAGTCATATAAATTCTGAACATTTTATAAAGTCTCACAATCGGAGATAAATCAAATAAAAAGTAAAACGTATTTGTTATATTCTAGTTTTATCTTATTTAGTTATTATCTTAATAATGATGGTAGCAGAGGAGTAATGATTAGATTTTGATTAATCTCGTGTCAGTTTTTTGATAGGAGGAGCAAGAACATTTCTTTGGAAATTCTTTCGAGCGCCATTTCCCAAGAATTTCTCATTTATAAGGAGAAAGCACGCGATACTATTCGCGTGTAAGCCATTTCCGTGGGCGGAACGAGTAATATCGAGGATGGCCATCATCACTTAAGCAGCGTCTTAGGTCGTTATCAGGGTGAAGCTGATGATGAGGTGTTGGGACCAGGGAGCCGTTATGACGCGAAGCTAGAGAAAAGAGCGCCGGGGATAGGAGGGCGCGGGTGGACCAAGAAATGAAGAGCACTCTACTCTACTTCACGAGGTGTGAAGGTTGCGGAGGCGTGAAGTGGGTTGGGTTGGGCTCGTAGTGCTGCGGACTGGAAAGCAAGGAGAACCCAGTGGCGTCGGCTGGGGGATGCTGAACGCGTTCAGCTGCTCCTGATGGATTGTCCTCCGCGTGTAAATATTTCACACTACACTCATCACAATTTTCCTTCCACCTCGGTATTTTGCGCCGTCATTATTTCGCGTATAGTTTCGAGGTCGGACAGTTCCATGTACTCACTTTATTTCCCTCGTATCTCCTTTCTCGAGGGTTCGCATTTATCCATTCTAAGACACATTTTGCTTGTATACGCAGAGCACATGTAAATATTAAAAACGAGTTTGATTTGATCAGTTGATGTTACGGTCGCGCAGTGAATGGTGCACTACCGGAATTCCCTATTAAGATTGATAATTATGAGGATGTTGAATATGCGATTTTCCAAAGTGCGTAAAAGCGGCATTTACTGTCATACAATAATTACTGTAGTTAGATCAAACTATGATGCAGTAAATAAATCTAAGCATAGTATCAACATTAGTATGATCAAATGATGTCGTTTTCGAAGTATCAAGTCTCGAGGTCCTTCCTCGACGTGGCTACGTTCCAAACCGTCGCTTTTCCCATCCGCGTTTCATCCTTCTTCTTACCTTTTTTCGTTCCTTAATACCCTCTCTCTTCCTTTAATCCATCAATGGCAGGATGAAAGGCGCACGAAGAAACGTAGATACGAAGAAATCTAATACCAAAATGGATTTAGCCGTTATAGGATATGGCCACTGGAGAAATAAGTATGGCAAACGGATAGGATCCGGTTAAATCTATCATCCCTGCTGCCATTCCCTTGGCAGCACATCGAAATGCAGGTTTAAAATGTAACGTCAGCCCGATAGCACAAGTGGAATGAGAGATAACGAACTGCGGGGGAGGCAAAACACGGTACTGTCAACGAATGCGCGTAATTATACGAGGCGGGCTTGAAATTACGTGTTCCATGGAGTTTTTTCAACAGTGGCCTCGAAAGCTGAGTAACATTTGTTTCCATGACGAGCAGTAAACCATCAATGGGACCCACGAGATATTACTGTGTACCGGTTTGTTGAGCGACGATTGATCAAATGTGGACAATTCGCGTAAATTCCAGCTTGGAAAACTATCCCGTGTAATCATTCTTTATGACATCGTTAACACTATATCATGAATATTCTGTTTTCTTCGTAATAGACAATCGTAAAATTTACATTAATCTCAGAACCATGCAACGTATGTTGGAACGTATCGAAGGCAAAGCTTTTGCCTGTGCGTGACGTGTAACGGGAGGAAATAAAATGACGGGGGGGGGGGGGGGGGTGTTCAATCGAAGAAAACGTATTCGGGAAGAGAGAGAGAAAGAGACAGAAAAGAAGAATTCTTAGGATTGGAGATTGCGAGTGAACCAAAGTGAAACACGGACCCCTTTGATACGCCATCGCAAAGCCGTCTTTCGCGGACGTGTAGACATCCTATTTACATTTATACCCACCTTCCGGTCTCGATGGGAGTTTGAGGATGTCGTGGAACTCGGTGAGGAGAACGGACGGGGGGAGTATACCCAGAGAGGTGAATCGAGCGGAGAACCGGAGGGGGTGGATGTATCCAGACACTGAAATTTTCGCTTCGATGCTTTCAACAATAACGCATCGTACATCTTCCACGGAGCGACGAGCAATATTTCAAGCGACTACGGACTACGTGTATGGGGGTTAGGTACGTATACATATGCGTCGGTACCAAACACACGTACACGCTTATGGGAACTTGAAGAGAAAATCGACACTCTGTGTTCCCTCTTGGAATACCTTACCTAACAAGATCGCTTGGGTGTATAGAAAAACCTCCACTGATGACCGAAATTCTGTCCAAGTTTATTAGAACTTATTCCATCGATGGTATAATTGCAAAATGTAAGTCTGCCATTATTAACAATGCTTCATATAATTTATAATAAATTATAATAATGTTTGTATATAATATTATAATAATATTTGTTAGATCTTCTTTCGGTCTTTTCTTCACCTTCGTTATGTTTGTAACATTTACCAAAGGGTGCTACCCGATAAAATAAATAATTATGAGAACTAACAGATCACAATTAAAAAGATTTAATTAAAATAATTCTTATATTGTAATCCATCTTAAACTTCATAAAAAATAACAGAAATTATTGTTACTAAAATCGCAATGCAAAAGTTCCTGTTACTTAGGTGTCGTAATATGGATATGTTTAGTATACATTAATATACAGAAAATACAATTTTATTATGATTGGAGATATTAAAGAAAAAATTCCGCGAACTCCTAATAGTTTGGAAATTTTCCTGATAATTGTAAGACCGTAAGGTATTAAATGAGGGTCTTAAACTTACATCCCCTTATCAACGCCTCGATGCTCTTTCTAACTATATAATCCCTCGTACGTTTGTACATGTGCGCTAACAATTTGGAATATCATGGAATTCTCCGAGCGTTCATATCATCGAAATTCTGCTCTTGCCATGTTGTTTTTGAAAATAACGCATCGCGCACACGTAACACCGTTATGTCGTAAATTTTCCAGAACTGTCAGGATGCTTGTTATGCTGGCATAGTTAACGAGGATAACGAGATTACGCGTATATTAGCGAGATACGGGCATACGTACTTACAATGCTATAAAAACTATTGTACATCTCGTAATATTCTACAGTAAAATATATTCGACTATTATTGCAGTATTTTGATCAATGTCCAATATATGAATATTAAATATCATTAACATTATCGTTATAGATACATATGGTGGTACTATTTAATGGTTCACATTGATTCTGATATTAATTATAACAGCCGTTCATTTCCTAACATATTGCGGATAGAAACAATTTTTTATACAAGAGTGCATATATTTTGATGAAAGCAAATTATTTGTTATTGTTTTTTATAGTTTTCTTCAGATCATTTGACAGTGCTTCTCAAGACGAATTCATGAACCTTTCACGTGTATGACTGATTTCAATTAATTTTTGAAATATTGAACTTATATTGATATTTCCGAAAAATATCAGTAAATTTATGAGATCAAATTTTACAGAGAATGTCTTTATTACTAAAATCCTGCCAATCTGGTTCTCATTCACCGCATTTCAATATCCTGGGGGGGTTTAAAGACGTTTAACAAGAACAACGGGTCCGATCGTAAACAGGCGAGCGATTTTAGCACATAGATCCTGAAGGCCGAGACGAGGAGGATAGAAAGGATTATTGGAGATTACTTCTGAACTCCGTCCGATTGTCAATACTCGTCCTCGTTTTACGGTGACGCCGCGATAACCCTTAATAAATGTCTCCCCGGCCAAAAAACCTGCGGGGCCAAAGAAACACGAACGGGGGGATCAACGAAGAGATATATTGCTCCGCGTAAATCCTCAATAAACCGTTACCGAGCCTGGCAATAAAACGAAACGACGCCGTCACGCCGTTGCAATTATCGTTGCCTCAATGTCACGGTACTCCACTCGATCGTTCGGTTCAACGGTATTCTGCTTACATCTAATGCGAATGGGTTATTAAGTTTCAAATCAACTATCTACATCCATGAGAAAGAAGTACATCATCCTTGGCAGGTCCTTAAATGGTTGTACTTAAATGAATTGTCAGGTAACAACGAATTATATGTAAACAATATAACTATTGATTCCTAATTACTATACAGATTAATATTAATTTGACAATTGGTCTAAACAAATAAAATATATCTAGCTTGACATCTAAGGCATTTCACCATTCTCCTCAACTTCTTAGATATAAGATCAAAATCAAAACATAAATTCATTTTTTGCATTTGAAAGACGAAGAGAATGATGGAAGATATCAATAGCATTATGCGAAACATTTATAATTGTTCTTGCTAGTGATCATGATTACGAGAAGGCTTTAGGGTGATGTAGGCAAAAAATGTTACCGTGAGATAATCTAAACCCTTGTATCTGGTACAAGCATGCGTGCTTGGAAGTAACAAAGGTGAGCATTATCACAAGCGCAGAGAATGGCGGAACCGGTAAATTTATATCGCCGGCAAATGCAAAAAGGTTTTATTAGCTTTTTACGCGCGGATAGATTATGTCTTGCGCCACCTCCCCTCGTTAATCTTTGGAGTTTCGTGAGGATAGCAGGCAGACAAGCTGGGGTGAGCCTGCAGTGTACGCCGGCACGCGACGAGCCCGCCTATCTGACCCATGTTTCAGTCGACGGGTTCCTTTCTTTTTCGCGTCTCGAGTAGAAAAAGAAGGAATGTTAGGATAAAGCCTCTAAATAATTGCGGCTGACCTCTCGGCTCCAGTCGACTAATATGCCTGCCTTCTGCTACAAAATTGGTAAGTCCGGGTCGTCGACCTGGATATTTCTACAAAAAAAGGTATAGCTCACTTCAACATATCCAAGCATCAATTTCCTACTTCAAGATCTTAAGTTTTATTAACGTTATTTGTACTACAAAATTTGCCTTGTTATAGGCAATATATTGCTAAGTACTCGATATAACGGTTAACTTAAAACGGATATACGGAGACGGTTAAGTTGTGCGTATTTGGTGTACCAGAATTGGATAAATAGTTTCTTGGTATATTCAGGTTGGTCGGACTGCTCGAACCAAGAAAAAATGCGAAGCTGTTACCGTCGATGCGCAGGTTAAGTGCTTTTACCGACGAAAAAGAAAGACAAGCTCGTGGCGTAAAAGCCATGATGTTATCAGAGGAGGTTGCGCGGCGCAGAGGTAGAAAGGTGTGCATGAATATGCAACTAGCCGCATCCGTTAAATGCCTCCGTTACTCACGTTGCTTCTTGATGAGTTCGCCGGCATTCACCAATGTGATCCCTGCCATTCTAAATGCTACATTAACAAAACAAGCAAAGCATCGGGTAACTGAATAAATCTAAATAACGTAACGTCGATAAGTGACAAATAAGAATTTATCCTTAAGAATGAGGACCAAGAGCTAAAATAAGTTGAATCGTAAATGATACTCAAAGACCAATAGAAGTGTTTTAGTGCAATAAGTACAAGGTACTCAATAAAATTTTATAAATGATATGCTGTTACATCTTTTGTGAGTTGTATATTATTATTTGTTATACTCGTTACATATTTTGGTATATTCTTGTAATAATCTCATACAAACGAGATATATGAATCAACTTCTAAGTTTGCAGGAAAGCATACGTATTCGCAACTGCAAGTATAATTCACATTTAGTGATATGGCATAAAAAATGCATCCATCTGGTTTTTTAAACCATCCTTTCACGTTTTCTATTACATATACGAATGGTACTATCGAGGAATGAAGGAGTGATTGGTAATCGGGTAGCACGTAGAGGCGTACTGCAGGTACAGTGGCAGCATCTGCGCATACATCAGGCTCGATTTGACACGGCTCGCGATTCGTAGTGCCAGATTTTCAAGGGGAATTTGTAAATTTCCCATGTACGGCCCTATACCCGTATTGGCCGCCATCAGGGTAGCCTCGCATAAACACGCTACGTCATCCACACCGTTCGCAGCCGGCGGACCCGTTTGTTCCCATTAACGATTGAAGTTCGCCCGATCGCGACAGATGGGTGCGACGTGACCGTATACCACAACCACATTCCGCGAAATCCGTGAAATATTTAACCGCATTATTGATTCCCTCCGTGGTCCACGAGAGTGCTCCTCGTCGTAAATTCATTAGCCGTGAAGTTTCGTTGTTGGCCCCGCACGCGAATCGAGGGCCACGCGTTTCCCGACAATTATCCAATTCTACGATATATCCTTGTGCCCGTTCTAGGGCTCCACGGACATCGTTACAAGTAACCGCACGTATCCTATCCAGGGAACCGGTAATGTTTGGAGAAACGTCAGGTAATTGCCCTTCGCATTAGGTCCATCGATTTATCGTTATGATCCGCCGCGTGACAGATTTATTAATGGACACCGATACGTTACTCTTATCACGGTCATTCGTTTATATTGTTTGTCAGTCACATCATCGATTTCAATTTAGAACCCCGTGTAGGAAAGTACCTGTCCCTCAGACAATTTCAAATATTTCTCACGCAGTATTTTTTTTAATATGGAAATATGTATGCAGACATGCAATTCTTTTATACCAAACTATTCGCGGGTATTCACATCGGGGAACCGTGGAATATTGTCGGAAGATGTACACATACGAGGCGAATAAATGAGACGCTTTCGTTTTTTTCTCTCCACTTTGATGACTTTCCAATTAGGCTGAGAGATCTAGAGATCTACTGGTGAAAATTACAGAAAGAGATCGCTGGTAGAGGAGTGTACATATGAGTAGCGGAAAGAGGAGAGAAGAGCATGGCAGAAGATCATGGGGAACAGAGTGAGACCTCACTGTACCCGGGTACCAGCGGGGGGAGGCTCTCTCGCAGGACACACATAAAATATCAGCCGGAAGATTACCATCGTTCCCCTCGTCCCCCGTCAGTTCCCCTGCATCCGCTTTCTGCCGCGGTAGTTTTTACGGGGAATATATGCACCAACCGTCGCTTTGTTACTTCTGCCTTTTTCACCTACCATCCCTTCGTCCACAGGCTGTACCCTACCTAACGATCCTTCTTCCACCTACTGCTAACCCCTCGAGCCGTTTCTCTCAACCTCCCACCACCCACTTCCACCCTTTTATTCCCGGACACAAGTGCCGCCTGTAACTTACATTAGCAGTTAGGAAGTATCAATGAATTCTACTCCACACATTCGCGCGGCTACCTTCTATAGGCAACTGGACGAAAATCTACCCTTTAATACCTAAATAGAAGTATTCCTCCCTGCTACAAAAAATACAACGGACTCAATTTTTTATAACGCAAGCTTCATCTCTTATCAGATAGAATTATTGTCAAATCCGTACGTTACTAATTCACGTACATAGTCCCTTTGGGATTAAGGTACAGTCGGGGTCACAATTGAGTGGACACCCGCCTATCATATGTGAAAACGTCGCATTTCAGTGATTTTTTCTAATTAATTTCTTATTTTTTCACATTTTATCGTAGGTTATGTATTTGTGAATAGATTTTGTAAGCAATTTTATAGAATAATGTGCTTTATTTTAAGTAAGATTAATTACAATGTAAGTACTGACAAAATTGAGTGGACAGTGTATTCCGGATGAGATCAAAATGTTACAGATGTTACAACGTTTCAAATTTCTATAAATTTTCAAAGACTATTTCATATTCTAGTCAGTATTAACGTTTTCATTATAGTTCCATTATGGCGGGGGGTGTGTATCTTGGTCCGGAATTGGAAATTTGGTGTTACTCGACAGAATTACTAATGCTGCCCGATATGTCGACGTAATATACGAAAATTTTGAAAATTCGGTGAAGAAAATGGATATTGCCCATGATTTTATCCTCCAACAGGACAACGCACCGATACACAAGGCAGACAAAACTATGGAGTTTTTCAAAGATTCGCAGATAAAGCTTTTGGATTGACCACCACAAAGTCCGGACTTGAATCCTATTGAAAACTTGTGGGCCCTACTCGAAAACGAGGTGCCAATTACAAGCGGGATTAATGAAACATGCTTATTCGATGGTTTGCAACAATCGTGGCAGAGTATAACAAAAGTCAAGATTGAACACTTAATCGAAAGCATTCCTAGGCGGTTACAAGTGGTCATTAAGGCTAAAGGAGGGAATACAAAATATTAAAACTGTATAAATAGCCTGAAATATGAAATAAATAAAAGTGTCCACTCAATTTTGTCCACCCGATTTTGTCAGTACTTACATTGTAATTAATCTTACTTAAAATAAAGCACATTATTCTATAAAATTGCTTACAAAATCTATTCACAAACACATAACCTACGATAAAATGTGAAAATATAAGAAATTAATTAGAAAAAATCACTGAAATGCGACGTTTTCACATATGATAGGCGGGTGTCCACTCAATTGTGACCCCGACTGTAAATGTTCCCCTACCGTTAAGACCACCTTTATTGATAACACATTGAGTGCCCGGCCGATGATACATATTTATCGTAACGTTAAAAATATTGAAAGTTGATGGATATTCGCGATATGTCTGATTAGAGTTTCAGCAATGTTGGCATCGGTGGTAACCGGTGGTCCCCCAGGACATTCAACGTGTTGAGAATATTAATAACTCGCATATACTCAAGGAACTAAAAGTAACCATTATAATCACACATATCATAGCAGGTCACTCAGTATTTATCTAATAGTTTTAAACACGCGCAGCATAATTTATCAGCAAAGAATATATGTACTTTTCCATGCATAGTAAACGTATGCAACGTACTTCCTTCTGGTAGTTGGCAGCTGAAGACCGATAAAGAACATTGCTTTGGAAGTTCGCGAGAAGTTAGTCACAGTTTCATGTAAGGGAAAGCGCGAGGGGTTATCGTTCGTAAGATGTAAGAAATCGTTGGCATAAGAAATATCGAAGGTACTAGTTGGATATGGGTAGTTGTAAATGTCGATAACTGTGCCTTCAACGATTCATCGTCGTTACAGAAATTGGAAGAACTCGCCAAGTGTCTCGGTACCCGGTACGACCCCATTTTTTCGGGGATCGTAAGAAAGAATTGTAACGGGAAGAGGAGGTCGATAAATATTACGATTCTCTCGGTCGCGGTAGTACGGGTACGTCTATTCGTATCCTGTCTGGTCTAGATATCGATTAACTCACTCGTTCCTATCTCTGTCCCTGTATTTCCCTTTTCGGTCTGTATTCCAGCAACCACGTGATTGACGTTTCATAATTCAGTTGTGTTGGTTGATACGACATGCGACGAGTCGTCAGCCAAATCCTGACATACTGAAGGTGGGCCTGACGATGATGTACACTTTGAATACCTTCACCATATTACGTCCAGCAACCTTCTCTTAGTTATACCAATTTTATTTCTATTTTCAGTCAAATACCAAAAATAACATTCCTATACTAAATCACACAATATAAGTACCCCGCTAATGTCCTTCCATTGTCCTTCCTGCGGCAGGTTTCGTAAATGTAGAACATAATTGAAGACTGCTTATAGAAAACACTGAAAGTGCCAAAATGAAAAGATTGTTTTTCTAATCGGCAGATATTCTACATACCAATGATAATACTGTAGTATAGAATTTTGGTGCAATGTCCTTATATAATCCTATATTATAAATAGTTAATAGCAACGCTAAGTTTTTCTCTCTCCTGAAAAATATGGCTTTTGTTACTTACACTGTTTTCTACAAGGAGTCTTTAATTTTATACAAGGAGGATCGTTGAAAAATTTGTCCGCCGTAAAAAAGAATATCACGAAAGATCATCGAGTAGCTGTTGACGAGAATATGAGCGAATTGCTCATCTCGAAGAATTTCCTCCGCGGAGCGAGAAAGTGGTTATTACTTTGTCCAGAAAGATAGAGTGCTCGACAAAGTAGAAAAGACGACGGCGTCAGAACGCCGAGGGCTCGAAAGAATGGAAAGGGCTCGATCTCTCTGGTCAAGCCCAGAGGTTTCTGTCTGGAAAAAAAAGAAAGCCCTTCAGTCCACGTTCCACCTCTACGGACAGCCTTTTCCTCTGACCTCATTCAACGTCATACTACCTAGGAACTCAACCTACCCCCCTCAGGTCCGTCATGGCACGGAGCTTTTACTACTTTCATTACTTTTTATCGTCACTCGCTTGAAGAGCTCGCACGTCCATTTTTTAATTCGCCGTTGATCGAGCAGCCAGCGCTTGCACACTCGCTGGGGACTATATTAAGCTCGTAACTCTTGCAAAGTGAAATCTACGAAGAGCCACCGCTGGTCTACCTTAAAAGGCACCTTCGGTTTTCCACTTTTTCTGAGAGAAGAATATACCCCTTCAGCGGTTAACAGGACTTGACGTGGCACGTAGGTTAATTAATCTTGCGACGTACGTTCATCTCACGACAGTGACATATCAACTGTCTTAATCAGTTTAGCCATCGTGCTAAGGCTTTGACGGAAAGAATTTAAAAAAAAGTGTGAAGTCATTATTCTTAGCTTCCGTGTTTAATATAATACAAGATCAATTCATCAGAGCACAGTTTTGATGGCTTAATAGTGTTTATGATAAAATATGTTATTATATAAAAAAGATTCTTATGGAGTACGATCGATTGCTTGATAAACAAGAAGCTGTTGTTCCAACGAAAAAGGAAACCACTTTTGAAATAGCATTACAATGAACTATTGATTCTGCATTCCATTCGCTAGCTTGTTGTATTTTTCTTAAAATTAATTAGACATTTTTAGTTATATACCTTGTTCTATATTAATTAGAAGATGGATGTAATGCAGATGTAAAACGTTATTTTTGAAACTTTGTTACTGTATTTAATTTTGTTTTTTTTCTGCCTCCACTTAGTAGTTTGGTGACGATAGAAGTCGGAATGGCAACTGATTCAGTTTCTTTCGAACGAAGATGGAATGTAGTAGAGTAAATCGTTGTTAGCTAATACTAGGCTTGTAGTTATCGATGGCACATTATTTTAACGAATGGTCATTCCTTAAAGTTTCTCCCTGGATATCGTTGGAACTGCATTCACTGACAATACAAATTTAACTGGAACAAACTGGAATACCGTGTTGTATTTGATAGCGAAGCGAAAACGAGACGCGAAGTATTCCAATAAGTGGATTGACTCTAGCATGCTATGCAGCCACCCTTTTCCTCCAATATCATGCTGAAACTAGTGGCGGGTCCAGCAGGGGATCAAAGAGAGAAAAGTGAAAATCCCAATAGTAGAGTTACAGTGATTTTATATCTGAGGAAACCGTGTTTATAGTTTACCCGCGTTAAAGTATTCTCGACAATATTCAGCAGACGTTCCTTCTCTATTAACCTCCTTTAGCAAATGACATCTTCTACTATTAATGTATACATATATTCCTAGTTTTATTTTATCATATCGCAGAATAAATATAAAGTATCACAGGGTAGTTTCATATAACCGCATAACCTAGTCCTGTATTTTATTTTTAAGGCTGAAATAAGGTACAGACATAAATCATTTTTCTATAATTGTTTTCAAAAAGGGTTCGGATGCTTTGTCATACGCATACGCCATTGT
The DNA here is from genome assembly GCA_910591585.2 of Nysson spinosus. Lineage (NCBI taxonomy): Eukaryota > Metazoa > Arthropoda > Insecta > Hymenoptera > Crabronidae > Nysson > Nysson spinosus. Next base: position 2,272,326 of record OU342834.1, read on the forward strand.
GTTTAAGCTGAACATCAAGCTGCCCTCTTTGCAAGGTAAAAGGCAGCCTGGTAGCCAGAATCCCTATATTCTACAATGGGCCGACCTTCCGTGAAGAGCTCCATCGCTCAAGCTTACGCCTCACAACGACCTTATTAGACATCCCTGATTTGTACCCTCCGGCGAATGCTCAGCATTTCCGAGTGGCTCGGGAATTTGCCTGTAGAACTGCGACGCCTTTTCTCATGATCCCGAAGAAATCTACACGTAAGTCCCCTGCCAATGCGGATAATCTTAGGTGTTCATTTTCGACGTAGGAATTAGGTCTCATGTGTGAAGAAATTTGAAAATCAGCCAGCTACGCTCACCTCGGAAAGTAAATTGTCGCTTCAAAAACCATTTTAGATATCGTATATTTTTTGTATATCAAGTTCTATTGACACCTGCATATTTCAAATATTATATCCCAATTCGAGTTTGTGAAACAATGAAAAAATGAAGTTAGAATTTCGTGAGCAGAGCTGGTAGAGGTAAAGGGGACGGGGGACAGTTATTACGGCAAATCCATTCTTCTTCGGTCAATGGATTGATAGAATTTCCGTGATAGAAGCACTAGGCCGGCTTGACGATCTCCGGGCGCAAATTTGGTAAACGCGTTGCGCATTTTGGTCAAATGAAATATTCAGATTATCGGCCGATATGGTGACGAGGCTACACTTCATTATTTTGGATGGTTAACGCAGATACGAAGTGTCGACCGGAATCTATTCGGTGTCTACGCCCGAATAGTTTTTCCGGTCAAACATGTCGAGATAGTGACATTTAGGCCCACGCGTGTTTGTTGCTGAACGAGAGAAAGAGACAGAGGCAGAGAGACACCGAAAGGGTGGATCAAGTTAGAAGGGTGCATTAGGGAAATGTTTGCACGAGCAAATTCGTGCGAATCCTGCCGCGTTGCACACTTTTTGCTACCGCCTCAATCGCTCGCCTATTCTACTGCCGCATCCTGTTGGGCCCCGAATCCTGTTGCAGTTGCAGTTGTGGTTGACGGTTTCACAATGCAACCGAATACTACTGCGTCCTTGCAATCTTCACTACAGTTAGTATACCTCTATCGAGAATGTTCCAGATACTATTGTTGAAGAAAAATATCTACACAAATGGTATCCATGTAAAACATTGTCCACTTTGGAATGCAAAAATTTAAGTAGAATGGTGTCAATCACAGTTGAAGTAGTATATTCGTACATTTTTTATACTATGCAGAATATTCAATCTCCATTGCGGTACTACGGAGTGTTGAGTATTTGCATACTCGTCTATATTCTGCTTAGTACCGTTCTACCCGTAGAATTCATATTTAGCACGTTCTACTTCGCAACATGAAAGTTTAATCAAAGTTATACCCATCGCCGTCAAAATCCAGGGTATATATACTTTTAGAATAATACGTGATTTGTAATTTTTATGGGAAGTATCATTAAATTTTTGTCACCTTTCCATTTATGTATATTTCATTGAGCAACTTTCAAGATGTTCGCGCAAGAAAAGTATCCGCTATGATTACAATGTTGAACACCATAGCGGTCACCGGTGACTGCCGATGTCAATATTACTAAAACTCGAATCAAATGTACCGCTAATATTCGTAGAACTTTCAATATTTTTAACGTTAAGATAATGATATAAAGATATCATCCTGGAGAATTATTGTTATGATAAATTAAGACGTTGAACGCCACGGCGGCTACCGCTGACGAATATTACTAAAACTCGAATCAAATATGTCGCTAATATTCGTAAAATTTTCAATATTTTTTAAAGTTATAATAACGATGTAAAGTAACCGATGAATCGTAAAGCGCTTAGAAAGTTTTATTTTTAGACGTTATGGACGCGTATTGCGAGGTATCGTATAACATGGATTTCGGCAAGGCGCTCAACGTGTTAATATATCATTTGGTTCGTGCAGTTTTTCACAAAGTAGTAGTCCCCTTGTTCGGATGCGAACATAATTAGAAAATTCACGTGTTACAGGTACACAACATGATACCGCTTGTTTCGTTAACGATATCAGATCCCTGCTTCTAATCAATTGCATCAGCATATCCCCCTCTATCTCTCCGGTTGCAACTCAACGAAATGTACACGTGGTAACGTGTAATGCGGTTTCGTGCTGCTTCTGCGGTTTTGGGTGTTGAACAACAAACCCAATGGGACTTCGGAGGGCATTCGTATATTGGTCGATATTCCTCTTTTGTAATTGGTCAAAGTTTCTAATCTTTTCTAATATTTTCCACAAGATAATTTAATAGATCGTGGGACGTAGGGTAATGCGTTAGATAATCAAGTTTAACATTCAATGTCAATTATGAACAAATATCTTAAAAGACATTGAGGGCTTGGAATATTTAATTACACGTATAATGTAATCCGCATAATCCAGTGAAAGTTCGTGCGGCATCTTTGAAAAGAATTTTCGATCGTTCCAGTCTCCTTGGTCTGAGTGAGGCTACCGTTATTGAAGACAAAAGCGGTCTGGTATAAAAAAAAGGATTTCCATTAACGACGTATTTCTTCCCTCATTGTTTCGTTTCTCGATTGCCTGAGACTCAGCGAGGTTTTAATTAAAAGTTTCTCATTACTCCCGTTGTTTGGAGGCAAGCCCGTCGCCAGGCTTTACGTTTCAGAAGGGAACCAACCCTGTTTACGATACTGTCAGAGGGCTAAGGTAATTCTTCTGGAAATACGAGAACAAAAATCTACACGCGGTCAGAGCATTAACATCCACCACCTTCTAATAATTACATTCACCCTTTGTTCCATCGTTTTCCTACGTGACAGAATGAAAGGGCAATATTGCGAGTGGATTAAGCTGCGACACAAAAACCCAGTGCTAAATTCCCTACAAAAGTCCGTAGTACCTTTCCACGTTCTACCAGAGAAGTAAAGAAAAATTAAGAGCGTTTAGGCAACAAACTGTGACCCGAATCCCTTTACTGTCCTTTCATGTTTTCAGGACTTAAAAGAACTTCTCTTACTTCCCCGACATATTAGATTTTGCTATAAAACCAGTGTAAAGCATTATTCGTTTGGTTGCATGCTGGAAACGATGTGCAATGTTCGGAGTTTCTATCATGGATTGGGTTCATTAGCTGGTGGACATCAATTTTTCCAGTAATCAGTAATAGAGCCTGGCTTTAAACGAACTGCCAGTACGAACGGTACCCAGAGCCCGAGGGGGAGAACGACCAATGGTTGGTCTGTTAAATGAAACAAAGCCGTTACAACGAATGGGTATTCACCCACGCCAGGATTCGGCGGGGGTGAAGTGACCAGGTTGGGTAGAACGGAAAGAGGGATGTGCATGCTGTCGCATGAAACAGAGAAAGAAAAAATTGAAGTGGAAAGGAGAGTATGAGGCATGGTGCCGAGCGGCTGGTGAATTAAAATTGTTTCCCGATTCGGAATAGAAATGTTCCAATACCGCCGCAAGGAATTTCTTCGTGTTCTACCATTAACGTCATTCATTAAATCTAATTCAGGTTTCCAGCCGATGATCACGATATTCCTTACAAACCGTAATTATTCAGAATTATAATTAGTACGAGAATATTAAAAGTTATTTCATGTTTATTGTAGTCCATCAAATGAGCCCGAAAACAACGAATGTTAGCTAGCAACTAATTGGTGGCTAAAAGAATGGATGAGGTGAACAGGTCACTGTGTTAAATTAATTATAATTAGTGTCCGCGAAGTTATTATATAAACAAACTTTTATCAGTCATAATAATTAGATTCACAATGCAATTCAAAGAATTTCTAACAATTCCATATTATAATCACATTCAAAATTAATTGAATAAATCGATATTGTTGTAGATTCATCTTCCAATTATTATTTAGCCCTGATATTTTACTTGAATTATTGTATAATATATTTCCTCTGGATCAAAGTACTTCTTATTTTTTACTCATGCTTTCTGCAACAAGTTTCAGTGATATTGAAACAATTGTAATTTTCTCATTTATTTTCACAATAAACATACACACCTGTCCGTAAGTCACGGGACACTCATTAATTTCAGCTTCACGTTGAAATGAACGCAATTAAGCATCCCATACATAATGATATCAAACCGCGTAAATCAGATAACCGGATCAAGAGTTACTGTGATTTTCATGTTTTACTACAATATATTGTAATTAAAATATAAACGATCCCGCGAAAAGTGTCGATGCCAGATGAAAGTATTTCTATCACAAGTGCGGACATCAAAGTGTTCATGATTTAACGTCTTATGGTCATTGAATGTAATAGCTATAGCAGTTAGATGCTTAATAGTATGCCGATTCAATGCAGCAAAGTCTGTGCAGGAGATAGGACAAAATTCTTCGTGGTAACCTGGCGAATCGAATGGAGAGACGAGATCAGCGTAAAATAAGTTAGCAGACCGGTCGGGGTACCCAAACCCATCCGCCTCTCCTCTTACCACCGAATCGAGTCTCTCTCGCTTTCATGTGCCCCACCGAAAAGCTCTAGGAATGCTCGGTGGAAGCCGAATCGGCCACGGTTTTTGTAGAAACGACCTCGGTATTTCTCCCCGAGTGAAATTAACGATCGCGGAACACTACCGTGTACCTATGGCCCTGCTAGGATAAAGCAAAGGGGTTTATGGGTTGCATGTACACACCCGCGTACGTAATACATATCTCTTGTTCTTTTCTTTTCACGGTTCATCCCCCTCCCTAATTTCACCCCGGGATAGATAGTTTTTGGGCAACTTGGATCATTGCAAGATTGATCTTGCAATGATCGCGGGGAGGGATGTAGATTATTACTGTACGATGATCAGCAGACAGTGCTATAATTTTATAACATAGATATACGGTTTCTGTATTTAATTTTGATTAAAACGATAGTATTCTGCAATAAAATGCCTAGAAATATGGAATACATAGTCCAAAGACGCAGTCTTAAAGCGTATAATATTTCGGTATCCACCTGTCCACTAAATCTACTGCAAATGCGTTTGGAATCCACCATTCTTTTTATATAAAACGAAAGAGTTCCAGTTTGATATCTAACTTCATGATCAAATATCTTCGCGTTGATATCTAACCCGTACGAATTACGGACTAAATAGCGAAAGGGTTAAGAGTGTCAAGCAATACTATTTTTTAAAACATTTTCAGACTAGTATTGCGTACAAGCTAGAATGAATAAGGCATATATGTTTGAATTTATTAAACGTAATAGAAATTATATAGATACTGATTTAGTGAACAAACATCGTGATATCTTTTTTCTTCATCTTCCAGTAGTTTAAAAATTTAAGAAGTAAGTTATGTTACTTCTTTGTTACCTTTCGAGTGAACAGCGTGTAAGGGTTGATTCATGGTAACTTACCTGTAACAGAAACATAATATTAATCAGTCAATGATATTATTAATAAATCAGATATAGTGTAATATTTAGACTTTAATTAAGCATTCGTAACAATTAGTACAGAACATATTTGTTATACAATATAACTTTGGGGTAAAAAATATGATACACGTTCAGAGAATGGACAGTAGCTATGAACTTAGATCATTAATCATCGAGTCACGTAAACAACAAAGCAACAGAAAACAGAACGAAGACTCACGGAAAAATACTTGCACTATATTATTATTTGAATTTTTATACTAAATTTTATCGAGGTCATTTTTAATTACAAATTGATCGCTATTTTGTTGTGCCTTGATATGACTGGCTTAAGATTGCGGATCAAAATACGATGGTGAATTATATTAGAAAATAAGAGTTAGAGTATACGGTAAAAAATATCAACTATTCACCACTGAATTTATTTTCGTTATATTTCGTATCTTTAATTTTCGATGATCTACATTTCTAAAGTCTTTGGCGACCATCGTCTTCTTCATCCAACGCAGAGGTTCTTTTATGAAATACTCTAACTGAAATGAAGAGACTCGTACATTTTTTTGGGGGAACGGTGCAGTTACACCGCTAATTAAGAGTAACATATATCTCCACGAGTATTCACGGAAATAATTATATATTCTTCAGTTCCAGAAGGAAGAGGCGAAGTCGTGCGGCAGAGCATCGTGAATAGAGAGTGTAATGGCTCCTAGCCGTACTTTGTCATCGTTAGCAGAGGGTGCTAGAGATACGCGCTTCCGACTCGCGTCCGATCGATTATTTTATCACTTTCTCTTTTCTTTAACGGCTCCGTAGAACGGAGAGGCACCTGTGTGGAAAAATTCCACGTAACGAATTGTGATGCCTGTACGATCCCATTTCCGATCACGTTTCCGCGTTATTGAATCATCCAATTAGCGCCGTCGCGAGGCCGAGAAATACAGAGATGATACTAGATCGTCCATACCGGGGTAGTTAAACAATACTTTGGCTTATCGATGTGTTTATAATTGAAGCTTTCCTTTAATTGGAAATAAACTAGATGAATATGTGTGCAAAGTAACATTTCATATTGTAATTATTATATACATATATACAAATGTATCATGTTGTAGAGTTGTTATATAATATATACATATATCCCTGGTTTCTACTGCTATCTTCATAAATAAGACGGCAGTCGCTTCTGGGGTTGTGATTCGGGCGGACGTTCGGGGATTCGTTAAGTGTGTTTAAATAAATATCTAGTTTTTCTCATCTTCAGTGCTCCTTTTTATTATATGTTACATGAGTTGGGATCATAAAGCTACACAAACCTTTTAATCGTGTATTTTGTAAGTTATATATTGTTTTGAATGGTATAAAATATCATTACAAGACACGCTTCAATACAAGTACTGTGAGCGGTAGACGATTTTCAACAGTGTTATCAGACGAAGGAGGAGATATTAGGTGCCCAGGAAAGATCGTGCGGTTTTGGTTGTCCAAAAGCGAGACGGAATTTTATAACGATTGAGAGACTTTTAATTTCGTAAATATTCTCCTTCATATTCTATGATCGCTTCCCAACGTCAGGCAAATTTAAAAACTCCGATTTTATAAAATTCTACGTTTTTATTATTGAAAACTTCCGGCAATGTCCCCTTTACTTCTTCCCCGTTTGCGAAGCTTCTATTTGTATATGATTTTGTAATCCTAAAAACAGGCGGTGATTCATTGGAAAAAGGTCCAATAATAGAAGTTACTGCAGACTTTAACGCGGGCGGGCGTACAAAAGTCTTTCTGCACAAGTTCGAAATAATTGCCAAAATATCTACGAAATATTAATGTGAGAATAGATCTGTATACAGCGCTCTCGTGAAACAATATATCAATATTGGGGCCTTTAATTAACTATATTCTTGAACAGTATACTTAATGATAAAATAATTAATTCGCATTCATTCATAACCACCATCGTTCCTATAATATCAGACATTAATAAGCTGCTCATTACATTGTGTAAAATGTGGAAAGCTGTGTCATAAAACTTTTCACTCTCCGAATTGTACGCGAACTTAGAATATGATCAACGTTGAAGTAAACATCGCTGTACTGGTGCCTTCCTGTCATTCAGAATCTAAACAAGAGCACGCGATCACTTTTGAAGTCTCGACGAAAACAGATGTTTTGATACCTCACTCGGCGTTTTTTGACAAACTCTGCGGTTGTATACAATTAACACTAGAACTACTGAACATACATATACTTATCGTTAGTTATAATTACACATTTATTTATGTACAAATTATGGCTGAATGATTTAAGTTCATTAATAGATCCAATTATTGCGTGATTTATACAAAATGAAAGTGTATAAAATCTCAAACAATGCTCCGTTGTATGTTCGAATAATTTAATTAAAAATGGCAGACAAGTAACTTTGATCACTTTGGTAGTTTTAGAGTTAAGGCGGGTAGGAATAACGACAAACTCGTGGTTGAAATACATCATATAATCACCTTAAGATATAAAATAGCAAGACAAATGTCGAGTGCGCGATAGTTCAGCATCATCGCACTACTTTCGAAAATCTGGATTTTTATTTGCAATGTGGGATAACATGGTGGGTTTCTTCGGATTGGGAAGAAAGGAGGGAGTACTCTCATCCGTTGGCGGCTCATGCGACGAAACGCCATAAATGTGGGTCCACGCTAAATCACGTTGGAACGCCGGCCAGAATTATGGTGAGTTTTATATACCACGCGTAGAAACGTAGGAGAGAAAGAAAGATTTCTTTATACCGGCGTGCCAGAAAAATACTATTATGAGAGTCCTTGCCAAAAATTCTAAAGCCGGAGATATAGTAGGAAAAAAGTAGGTCCGTGATCACCATAGAATTTCATCTTTAGCATACCACGGAAGTGAAGATCCTAAAAAAAAGTCAGTATCAAGTTCAATTTATACGACGTTTACAACGTAAAGAGTGGCGAACTTCGATCTCGTAGATATTCGGGATTCAATGAGACGATAGAGGCCCCCTATCTAATAAATAAGCCGCGCTATAAATCGATGAGCAAAGGGATTTTAGGATAGGCCGAAAAGGGGGCTAGTTCCCTGTCGTATAAAATATTCGCCAATTCATTTCGGCTAGCACACATAATTAAAGCGCCATGTGTGCAAGAGGTCCACCATAAATCTCCGGGATCAGCAATAACGTCGGAGACTTGGCCGTTGCCGTCGGTGGTACGGATGATGGTAATGGTGATTGTGATGGTGGTGGTGCTAGGTGCCTACAATTCGTCGGTTGGCCCGGTGAAGAACGGTCTGGCATCAAGTCGCGAGAAATTATGTGAATGTTCTCGCCTTATACCAAGACGGGGATGAAGAAAGAGGGAAGTCGCCTCCACACCATATCCGAGGACCAGGATCCGTAGTGAGGACCAGGGGAAGTCTAGACTTGGCTGAGCTTTATACTTTGCACGCCGTAAGTATTCAAACCGATTTGCGAGGATTCGCTCGGCAAAAAGTCATGAGAGGAAACCCTGGAATTTACATTGTTAATGTATGTGCTTTCGAAAAAAAAGAGAAAAATAGACATGGTTCCCATAGAATGCTTAAAAGAGTGGTAACGCACAAAAGTTTGGATACTCAAACGTCCCCTGAATTGAAGAGAGAAATGCTATATATTCATTTGATTGCCATGCCGCTGATACTGTTTTAAGACTAACTACTAAAACAATTAAAAAAACCGGGTCTTTAGAATTGAAAAAAATTGTCGCGGTTCACGTTGCATAATGAACATAAATAAAACCATTCATTTATTTCTTCCGTCCATCCTTTTCCTTCAGGACGAACACATAAATATACAAATATAGCTGAATATATCGCCGGTAGTTCTAGTGTTGAACTAGGCTTTTTATATAATCAAGAATATTTTAATCCCTTTAGGCTTCTTTTAAAAATAGATATTTTTACTCAATAATTTTAGATATACGTATTAACCGTGTCACAAAGTTACAAGTGTGGAACTATATTGTTCCGTTTCTTTGTTGAACCACGTTATTATTTATCTAAATATAAAATTAAAGTAACCTTAAGTATTAAACAGGGAACAACTTATTTGAGTATTTGATAAGCTGTATATTGTCAGGTAATCCTAAAGTATTAAGTATATTTCACAGAAATCAGTCAGTTAGAGAAATATCATGACGCCACTGATTAATTTCACAATTAAACCGCAGCACTATTATAATAAATTATATCGCGTAATCGAATCTACTGATAGATATAATTCGCAAACACACCGTGCTCATAATCACTGCAAAAGCGTATTCAAGCCCTGTCACACACCCAAACATTGAACAGAGAGAAGATCCCCGATTGGTGTCTTAAAGCCATGATTATACAGCAACATTTCGCTCGTTTATCATTCCGGCTATGCTCCATGGCAGGCAACGCGATCTGTCTCTTCGTGGTAAGATAGCCAACCCTTATGCGAGGGGGTTGGTCGAAGCGTAGCCGCATCTGGACTGCCTCCAAGAGACCAAGACACCCTAGAATCTCCTGGCTCGATCCAGCTCCCCCCCCCCGTCTTCATAAATTCCAGAGGGGTCCCCACCTTAAGCCAGAACCACATAACTGTTTCTAACCAATTATTATAAATAAAATGTGGCCAGCCGTAATGACAAACGGCAGGAGCCTCGGTACGGTCGCATGGTATTTCGTGGCCAAAGCGAATGGGCTCACAGCCATCTACCCTAGCAAGCTAGACAAGTCGAAGGATTACTTCAGTTCTCTCTTTCTCTCGTCTTTCGTACCCACTAACAGTCGATGCAGCCTCTATGCGAGATCTATGAGGTAGAAAGTACGGGTTTTCAAATGGGTGGAGATATTGGACATAATGTGAAATTACTGAACCGAATTCGCTGGCGTATTGAGTGAATAATTATCGGAAGAATTCATTTGGTCTAATAGGATTGATATTATACCTAGTTATTATACGGTAGAATAATTTTACTTATACTTATCGCTGGTAATATATTAAGGTTGATCCAGAAGTTCGTGCGGTTTTCATTTCATATTAAATATATCTCGCAGCAACTGCCTATCAGCTATGTATTGGATAACTTTTGTTTTATTCTTCTACGTGATTGTTAAATAATAGTGAAGAGTACGTTGTAAATTAATCCGTATTGCATATTCGACAAAACTACACGAACTTACGGAACAACCCAATATTTTGGTTAAAACTGGTCGATTTCCTTGGGGAGGAAAAATTGTGTATGACGTTTACGCCGAGATTATAGAGAAGGTGCGAAACTGTTGGCAAAGAGCGAGTAATAAATAAGTCTACGCAGCTCTGTATCGCGATTAAAGCCACATTACACTTGTCAAGATGTTCATAGTTGTTTACAGTCGAAAAGCAGATGTCTCGTTCTGGCAAAGTTTGCTGGCACTCGACAGCGATATAAGTATCCCTTTATCGGTCGTTAAGCGAACTGAAACTTACGTACTCTCGGTTTCTTAGGGGAAAATCAGCGAGGACTTGCTGGAAAATAATGGACCTCGTAGATAAAACGAAGATTAACAAGTTGATACAACCGAGCCCATAAAAATGTTGCATACTTATTTATAGAATGCTCAGGAAATTAACGAAATTATAAGTCCTCTTTATGTAAGTTAATTCAATTGTGTTGCAAAACAATGTTAGCACAGTGAAAAAACTGGACTTTCTCAAGTAACCCTTAGAAAGAATTTTTATGGTATACGTATACTAGGTGGATTACTAAAAATTCTTCTTGGCGTTTCTTCACTCGAGAATTAATAGCCCCTAAATTTTCTACTCGACAAAGAGAAGATTACACGAAAGTAGCATCTTAGAAGTTAAGACATTCCGTCGTAAGAGGTTTTCTCCGGCACCCAAGGAGAGCACATTCGCGGAGTCTAATTTAGTTTTTGTCATGACGTATTATGCATCTGGCCTCATATAAAACCTAGGCACTCAGGGAGAAATTTACGTAACGGTTTCTCAGGAATAGAATTTCAAAAATTATTCGTGCTCCGGCAAATGTTTTTTCCATACTGAAACCAAATTGCGCATAACATGAGATATTTTCAGGTGAACATTACATAAGACTCTAATTACCAGCAACCTTAGAAAAACTGACGGTGGAAGTGTTTACCAATTAACCTGATAATTTACAATCTGTATATGCTATAAGTGTATTTAACTGTATATTCAATATGAAACGAAAACCGCAGGAGCTTATGGGTCAACCTTACCTGTCTCACATATTATGTGAGATAGAGGAACGATAACTAATATATTATGTTTCAAGAACATTAATTATATTTAGCATAAGACTGTGTATCCACAAAGCTTGTTGCGATGCAATGAACATTAGTTCATGGTGTGTGTGTGTATTGCACCTATTGAGTATATATAGACACGCAAGGTGTAATAGGTGCTCTCACATAAAGACGTTAAATTCTGTTCGAGGCAAATATGCCTTTCTCCAAACAGGCTGTACAGCACAAGGTTTGACATACCGTGTACTCATCGTGCCTATGTGTACCTCTTACCCTTCATGGCACGCCATCCGGTTTACAGCAATTTCCTCCATGAAGTTTCGCAAGGATAGGAATAGCTTCTTCCTTGATACGTTGAAATGTTTGCACAAGAAATCAGAAGTCTCCTGTCCTCTATCGCCTAGACTACCCCGTAGACTAAGAGTAAACTTAACTCTTCTGAGATGCACCCCCTCGATCTATGAAACCCACACACCCTCGTCAATTCATAGACCCTCTAGCATCGAGACGATCCCATGGCAAGGAAATTGAATTTTCTTAATATCGTACCGCGATCAGAGGGGGTGGATAGAATTTATTTCGCGAAAATCTTGGCTACGTGTGATATCTTTCCCATAAAGTCTAGTAAACCGTTTATAATATTGCGGAGGAAAGGAGCGCTGTAAATATACGCGGATGTTGGTACCGTATAACTCCGGTCATATCTACTGGACTATAATTTACTATCTTCTTATATTCTTTTATATATTCTCTCCCACATTGGATAGGTGAAATAAAATCGAATACTGTAAATTGGTGAATTTTATCGGTCTTCCATAAGCTGAACTATCTGTAACCGTTGAGTTGCTTAACATATTTAATTTCTGTCACTTATATTAATAGTATGATTGCCTTGAATCAATAACACACGAAACTACTGAGATTTTGATTCAATTTTGTATATTTTCTTGAACTTCTTTATTCAATAATGTATTGTCCGTGTTCACTTATAATATTTACCTATGTTTTGAGCAGCTTTCTAACCCTGTAATCATAAAAATTGCTGCATTTCGTCGTAAAAAACTGATGCAAAGCGCACGAACTTTCTGGCCAACCCAATATACAATATATTTATTATAGATGAACATTCAGTTTAATATAATTCAGTTTGATATAATTATAATATTTTATAATGAAAGTAGTACAGGATTATTATAGGGTATGACTTTCAAACAACCTTCAAAGCATCGTTTTACTTTCTCCATAAAAAAATCAGCATACAGATTAAATATCAGATAATAATAGCCCTTAGTTAACTAAGCTAATTATTCCTCATCGAAGTTCGGATTTCGTGAGAGTAACGTCGGTGCAGCTTAAGCTACATCCAACACTCTGCCAACACAGTAACCGCAGCATGTTGTCTACATTACCTCGAACAGTGGTGGGTTTATAAAATACATAAGGTATTCCTGTCAATTAAAATTAACGCTAGTGGTCTGAATAGGCATGTGGTCAAAAGGTAGTTGAATGTGCGACCTTGTATGTGAGAGAGGTGAGGCGGCTGTCGCGAGTTCCAGGTGCATAACCCACCCACAACTTGTACGAACTTATTACCACCCACCTGGGTGAGAGTCGGCAGTTGCAAGCCCTTGTGGAACACACGCACGCGGGTAAGCTGAAGCTCAACGTAGAGTGTAACTTTGTGACGTTACACCACAAACACGCCAAAGGGTGCGAGCCTCGTTACAAGCATTATACCTAACCGCTTCGCCTCGTTACGACAAGATGTGCTTCTGGTTTTCCCTGCACGCGTGCACACGGTCTGCGAGTTAATTCGTGCGAGAAAGTTTCGAGGGCGAACCCTATATATGTATGTTCAGGGGCCAAAGCACAGAGCTTGCTGCAAGTTGCGTTACTGCGCCACCAAAGTAAATCCAATCGATCTTCCTCACGCGAAAGGCATTAACGAAATCTCCTATTCGGCGAGCTTAATTCTCACCCCTATCAGACGTTCTTATGTATATGAATCGTATACACATATATCCACTACATGTAGAACTGTTTGCCACCGAAATTAATAGCATATTCTTCCACCTTCAATTAGATAGACCAATCCAACGCTAGATAAGTGACAATATTATGAGGTCGTTTAATATGAAATGTCGGATTTCTTATCAAGTCTTGTCAATATCGAAATTCGTTCATCCACGATATTGTAAAGTGGATGTGTACTCGAAGAAAACTTAAAGTCGATTTTCACGAAAGCGAAGCCTCGAATGAAACAAATTTATTCCATACTTTCGACTTATTTTCTCATGTAGAATCATCCCCTCCACGGTGGTACCATTAATACTGGGACACCCTGTACAATGCCGAGCGTGATTTTATGTCGTTATACACACGGGAGGGGTATAATGTTAAAGGTGGAATTTTTCCGACGTATTATGCAAATCACGTTATTGTGTTGAAACGTTCGCGGCAGATATGTGCGAATTGATTCGACGAATCCGGGGGTTCATTGGTGAGGGGCGAGGGAGTTTATACCGGCCGTTCTGAATTATTATGGTGCTGCGAAACGCCCCGAAGTTGCAATAAGATTGCGGTTATCGCGCATTCTCGAATAAATTTCCAGGCACGCCGGAGAATAGATGGGATTCTGAATAACATATCCATCAAACCGCCGGTGCGTGTTACGCGTAATCCCTTCCATAATATTTAAAGCCTCTTACGGGGCTCCCGTCAATCTTTGTTTATGCCGTATTCCAGCTCTGAATAAATTTACGATAAATTTAGATTAGATCGTACCTCTGCATCCACGATATTACCATTTTACTGAAAGTTCCTTTTATCATTGAAAAATATCAGATATTGTTTACAGATGATAAAAATAGATCCATGTAAATATTCTATTACGCATCGTCTAGTCGCTTGTCGAAGTGGAAGCTTCTTATTTCTCAGTTTCCATTTCAAAAACATTTATACGTGCACCATTGGTACATGATCATTTTCCTGAACTTACGAAAAATGGTAAAGTACGGACTGTAGATAAACAAAAGGATATGGTTTGAAACTCAAAGAAGCAGGTTCCGGTATTCTTCTGAAATCCAACTGCACCATACTTTCCGCACTTTCTCAAACAACCGTTCGTAGCTAGTATTTATCTTGGATTCCCCGTTGCAAAACTGATATAAAGTACGTAAATATCGGGGAGAGTTCTCCGTATTGTTGGAGACGCCGAGTTCGCGCAGTTTCCGAGTACGTGGTGCATACCGCCTTCCCGTTATACACCGTTCTCTCTGTTCTACTAAAATGGTGAAAGTCGAAATAAAGAGAACAAATATTCGTGGAAATACACAGCTCTTGGTACCCAGCGACCAATTGGTTCGGTCGTGACCCATCCTATCGTGGAAACCGATAGTAGACTTCGCGATACCCCGTAACAATCCACCCCCTCCGGCCTTCCCCGCCTGTATCTACTTTCGGATGAAAATAATTAAAATGGAAGGTAGGTTGAGCGTTTCCGCGACGCAGCGCAAAATATCGACGAGATTACACTGCGCTGGCTGTAATGCGGATGCAAATGCGATGGTAAAATATTCCGAGTGTGCAAATTAAAATGACACTGAAATATATATGCGTGTACAGGTTCGGCGCTCGGCTACGCTCTGTCCAGTATAAATTGTTTACGTTGCACCCAGCTTGCGATATTATACCAAAAGCGCACGGACACCCCCTCCAAATACGGGGAGGGGGCAGTTGCGCACACAATCGCCCGCGTTTATGGCGTATGAACGAACACCGATGTAAATACTTTGTCCTCGCTTGTTCGGGGACTCGTAGGTTTTTACCCAATATGTACAATCGTATCACCATACTTTTGATCAAATTAATAAGTAGAATAAACAATAAGCAAAGCATGAATTGGTTAAGAGAGGATCTGTGCAAAATTATATAATTTTATATATTCATATGTATATTCATATAATCCACGGCTGATTATTTTTCATTCGCTGAAATATCGTGATGCCCCAGAGTAGAAATTTCTTTTACTCGCGTATTCGCATTTTCACTGCGCCCCGAGTTGGTGCAGCAGAGTGTTCTCATTTTAATGAAGAAAATTGTGCGATGTAGTTGTAATGGCGTTTCTTGTTAGACTTAGTTAATTTGATTATTATATTTGCACGGGAACTGTGAATTTCGCTAGGTAGATAAGGCGGAAGCCTGGTTATTTTTAAGTTACTTGGAACAAGGTTTGGAAAGTATCTGTTGCGGTATCTCTATGGCCATGTAACTTTATTTAAGCTTTCTTGTATGTGCTTCCCGGAAATTCGCCAGTTTTCGCTGGAAAATTATTAGTAATGATTAAAAGAAATGTTTAGTTTTATATTAACGTTATATGCCTCGACCTTACTGTTAACTTTTAGTAAGGTGAGGTTTTGTAAGGTTAACCTTTGAAGGCTGTTTTTAACACAAAGAAGACGAATTTATAAACATTACGGTTACCGGAAAATATTCAATTATTTTTCACATACTTCATGAAACTTCATTTATTGCTTCACATTAAAAATTATTCTATTAGATAATCGCCATCCCTATCTATGATTTTTTCCCGACGATCTTCCAATGCCATAATTCCCTCTTCGGAGAAAAATCAAATTCCCAACTTTCGATGCGAAAAAATTCTTCTCTTCCGAATTGATTACTTTCCGGTACTCCTAATGTATATGAAAATAACATGAAAAATTGAATTGCAATTTCTCCACAAACTCTGCTCTACAATGGACCAGTTTAATCCGCGTCTATTATTATCGTGTGTTTATTTCAAATTCTTTCAGAATCAATTTACTAAAAATACCGAATACGACGGTAAAATAATAAACTTAGTTCTACGGTGGATACAAACGTAATATAAGTCCGTGTAATTCGGGAACAAAAGTCAAGTGGTGGTACGAGGATGAAGAGCAGGACGGAGTTTTCCGTACCGAGACTTAATGTATGCAATATCATAGAATTGCGGTCGCGTTATAAAGTAAGTCGGCCAGCATCTCGCCGGCGAGAATCGGGGTTAATTTTGATGGTGTTCCAGTGGTACAGTATGAAAGTAATTCAAAGAATGATCATATTCCATCCGCTGCTCTACCAGTTCTCTATTCTTTTTGTCATTTTCCTTAATCCACCGTCTACCTTTTCCAATGGCGCGCGCGTCCCGGAAAAACTCGAGTAGAAGAGGCAAGAAGGAGGATCTCGAATAATTATATAGATAGTCGAGAGGGTGGCGCAATAATTTCACGGGCTGATCGTCGTGGAATCGTACTTCGCGGGGAAAAAGAGGATTGGAAGTATAATTGAACCACCGCCACGCGATTAATATCCATCGGGGTACGGGGGAGGGAGGGAAATAGGGGTAAGGGTTGAAAACGCGCCCGGGACATTTTTCATTAGAGCCCATCCGCGTTGAATTCGTTTAACTCCCAGCATTTCTTCGGCTATAGATATACTTAATCCTACGGATTTCTCGGCTCTCCTGGATTTTATTTCCCTCTTGTAATCGCGATAAGTCAAGAATTAAATCCGTCACTCAGATGTCTGTTACATTTACAATATAAAATCACATTAATTTGAAATAGTTTTTACTCCCATTTCATAGAAATTTTCGTAAAATATTCGGCAATTGTACTTATTATTAGCTCGTGTCGTAAATACTTTATGCAGTAGCACTGTTTTTGCAGTAGAGATCAATACATTTTGATACATTTCCGATTCCCTTCAGCTATTATTAATACGTTTATATTAGGGATACCGGAAAGCAATCAATTCAAGAGTGGAAAATGTTTTCGCATCGAAAGTTGTGAATTTAATTTTTCAAAAAGGAAATTATGGCATTGGAGGATCGTCGTTCAAGGATGATAGATAAACGATGGCGATTATCTAACAGAATAATCTTTAATATGAACAAATAAATGGAGTTTCATAAAGTACGTGAAAAACGATTGATTACTTTCTGGTATCGTTAATATAATATCAATTTTATTAAGATTATACTA
Source organism: Nysson spinosus (assembly GCA_910591585.2). Taxonomy (NCBI): domain Eukaryota; kingdom Metazoa; phylum Arthropoda; class Insecta; order Hymenoptera; family Crabronidae; genus Nysson; species Nysson spinosus. Next base: position 2,290,047 of record OU342834.1, read on the forward strand.
ATCAAAATCGTGACTTGTATCTGTCTTCGGAAGTGATTTTCGTATTACAATACGTCTTGGTTCTTGCAACTTGTTATCACATGTCATTAAGCACCGGTAGATGACCGATGCAATCTTGTTTCCTCGGACGTCGGTACACAGTATGCACATCCATTTATACAGTTAGTATTCGGACTTGGCAGCAGTCATGGCTGATGAGGCTTCGGTGATGGAGGAAAATGGCCATTAGTCATCGTTAGACGTCATCTTGCTTCACCGCACATAGCCAGGAGTACGTCGGGAATGGGTAATCCCGGTGTTCGGTCAACTGGGCGTACAAAGACGTGCCACTTGGTTATGAATAACTGAGAACACTCGTTTCCTCAGGCTACGAAAGAGACAGAAAAAGAAAGACCAAGATACCACTTCCACGATAAGCATGCTAGACTCTCTTAGCAAAGTTCTGAACGACGGAGGAACGAACTATGAGCTGCAGAGGGGCCCAGCTCTCCGAGGAAGCTTGAAACGTAGGTACACATACTCGTGGGGACCATTACCACCCCAGAAGCGCTGTAAGGGTAACACGTCTGAATGGGTATACGCGATATATAGGCGAAAGCAACACGGGTCTCACATTACTTTTACGGTAGATTTATTATCGCTCCGACAGCACTGGACACAGAAACGATGTTTCGGGGTTGCGTGTGCTCCACGAAACAGGAAAGATCTATTATTACCGAAAATGTTGATATCAAGAGAAAATTACGTACGTATGAAGTACATTAAATCTTGAAGAGTTGTATGCTTCGTTGTTAATACATAAAAGTTATGCAAATATTCCTTTCCACAATGAAATGTACTTATATTGTTAGTGTAATGACTCAAATACGAAGTATTAAGATACGTTTTAATTAATCCTGTGAAAAGAAGAAGTTATTTAATCTTTTGGACACTTGAGTCAAGTCTGACGTGTCATTATATTTAGTTAATGAAATGAACTAAATAGAACAGGTTTATTAAAACGTTATATTAAGATATATCTGTATTCATGGAATTTATATCATGGAACAATTTATGTGCTCAGTAAGAAGAAGCTGATTTTTTTGTAATCAAAATTCTCTAGACACGATTAAGAACTTATAAATCTTTCCAAAAAGTCATACTCTTTCTGTACGCAACCTACTTTATATGTGACTCTTTCTTTGCACGCGAGAAAGGTTTTTAAAGAGTATCATACGTTGAAGAACATAATAAACAATAAATTACACAATTCTGTAATTCCATTATTGCATCATCATAATTAGTTATCTGTATTTTATTGATAAAGGAATACAATAACCCCAACAAATTTTTCTGTATTTACAAATCAGAATAAATACATATAAATAATTAAATTTAGTTGAGAACGAATTATGAATCATTAAAGGGTTAATAACAGTGTTTAAGGAAATCATATCTAAAGGACGCTTTAGTTGGAAGACTAAGGTAATGACTTTAATGACTGGAATAATGTTGCATTTTATTTTTTTTCTTCACATACTGACTCGCGTGTAGTGGTGCATTGATTAGAGTGTATATTGTATATTCATGGCAAAATGTAACGAAGAAGAAAAAGAAAGGATAAAGGTAGGGCTGACGTGATTAAAAAGTAAATCCCCGAAGGGACGCAGGCTGGTCCAATTACTTCGAGACACACTGTTCGCCTACTGGATTCATTTCCCCTGACTTTCCTCCCTTAAAGTTTGTGATGGCTGCGCGCAGAGTGCAGTGTTCTCCCTCGAGAAATTTTCTCGTACGAATGCTGGTATGCTCCCTTTAATTTTCTATCCTCTGTCCATCTTCATTTTCGGATTGATTTTTCATTAAGTTAACTTCGCCACTGTCAAAGTTCCGTGGCAACAAACGCAATTTTATTTCGTTCTCGAAAAACCATATCAGGGTGACAGGATATAATAAACATTTTGTATAAAAAATTCAAAGGATATCGAGTTAAAATTTCGTTAGTAATGAATTGACAAACGTTACTTTGTTATACGAACAAATATGCGTCACCATTTCGGCTGGGATATATAGCTACATTTTGGCTTAAGGCAAACATATTCCGGCTCTCTTATTTGTACAGCTCCGTTTGTGTATACGATATCGATCCCTTCCCATGTACATTTGTACTGTAGAAACATACCAGAGGGCTTGCTAAAATCCTTTAATTAAATGTGAACAGTTTTTAATTGGACCTTGGCAAATGCCGAGTGTCACTAATTTTGGAGCTTTGTCCCAGTTACCTGTTAAATCTTGCCTGCTGTTTGCTGAGTATTCATCAGTTCCATTGTATTAGACTGGCAGCGAATTTTCATGCTACCAGCTAGTTCCACAATCTAGCTAGTTTCATTGGTATTCTAACATTTTTTCTTAAATATACGAATGAATCATAATAAATAATTCCTATAGCAATTTTTCCTAACAGTGCGACATGATTAGATAGGTTTCCAATACTGATATATTTCTCAAAGGATCGCAGATTAAATAAAGAAGTAAAGTTCGAATGAAGAGAAAAGAAAGACTCAGTAATGAAACACGGAAGTTGTGTTAGAAAGAAATCGATAAGCCAAGTGCAAGACGATGTATTCTCGGTGGCAAGAACATTATATGAGCAACGAAGAAAACTGAGACCCAAAAGTTACTCGACACGTACAGCAGAGAGTGGGAATATCGAAATCTTTAGCGACTCGTGATAGTAGTTATCGCTAATTCCTCTGGGTGCTATTACGGAAGGCAATGGACGGCGCATTACGCTAGGCGACAGGCTTTCCATGTGGCACATGGCGTAACCATTCAGCCAGACGAACCCTTCGTCGCCCTTTCACGTTCGAAAAGGACGACGACGACATCGACCGGATCTCATTGACGACGATAACGACAGCAACGTGACTTCGAGTGCCACTAGAGGAAAAGAGAACTTAGGATCTTTCAATGGTTTTCACACCACCTCGTCCCGATCTGGTATTTGTGCAAACCTCCTGAATGTTCTCGCAACCTGCATGAAGGGCTGTTGAACTCAGCAAGGAACAATCTTTAAAGAAACATTGAAACCCTTATTCACCACATTTCATTTGTTTAAGCATATCCCATACAAATTGATATTATCAAAGGATATACCATGGAACGTATATATCATGGTGATATACAGAATGTAGGTTCAATATATTCTTTGTGAAACAGCAGACAGGAATATAAACATCGTTGAAACCGAGAACCGCGAAAAGTCTAGAACGACGTGGATCTCGTTCCAGTGAAATTGGGGTGAAAACCGATGGAAGGTGAGCGCGAGAAAGGAAAGAAAAATATTCGGGAGACTGGCGAGACAAGTAGAGAGACAGGGTGGCAGGATATCAAGGTATCGATCCAGGGGCTCAGGAACGTGGTGCACGACGGAGAGCGCCTCTCGAAGCGCTCGTGTCCCTTCACGCTCGGTCGCGCTTTTCGTTAACGCCGAGCTAAGAGCCAGGGCTCGTGTAACGGGATCCCCGCGGAAAGCGCCTTGGGGTTTTATGGTGCCCCCTTCAGCCAGGATCAGTAGAGCCAAGGGAGAAACGAAGGCAGAAGGAGGTGCCGGAGATGGAGGTGGTTAGTGGAGGAGGGTAGGACAGTGAACCTGGTATCGATCGACTCGTGGCAAGTTCAGGGTCGCACTGTCGCACTGACTACCCCCAACACATCCCCTGGCCCACCGTTGTAACCACCCATGAACTCCACCCTTCACCTCGACCATCACCAAACCCTTGGGACGCACCACCTACACACCCCTCGACGTTCGGTTTTACGCCAGATGGATGCTTGGTATGAGGTGCCCGCCACGCACAGCTGTTTGCATACACCAGCCTTCTAAGAGGTGAGCAAATAATAACTTCGGAATGAGTCCTACCCTGTTCAATCATCTGTGTTCCTTTCCATTGATTTTATCGTAACCCTTATCGGATATACTTTGAGTAGATACAAAAAGGAGAAAAGTATGCCATGAAATTAGTACAATAGGAGTAATAGGTTTTAACTATACTTACGAATTTCGATGTAATATTAAGATCTATTATAAGCAGGATTTAATAGAACGACATTAATATTGAAAGTAGAATATTATAACTTTTATGAGAACGAACACTTTAAGCCTGCTGCAGAGCACAACTTCAACTCCTTAGTTTAATATCGAAACCAAACATTATTTGTAAATTAAATATCATGAACTATTGTCAACAAATATAATTTGCTAATAACCAGTTAAAGTAAGGGTTAATGGAATGAATCGATGCCCGAGTAACTTAGTGCAGAGTGCTGGAAGTGACAAAATATTCAATATTATAGAGCGGAAGAGTCTTAACGAGGCGGTCGATAAGGCCATTGACGAAGGTCAGGCAACACTCACAAAAGTTTGAAGTTTCGGAGAAAGTACTGACAATAGATGCGTGGTGAGAATCTTCGCCTAAATTGTCGTCCTGGTAAACTATAATATCGATATCTTCAACGTTCGAAGTAAAGATTTAAATCCTCTCGAGATGGTTTAAAAATGAAGCGAAAAGTTGTACCTCAAGATCTGACCTAAGATCATAAACGAAATTTGATGAAGAAAATAAGTCCTTGAAAGAACTTGGAAGATTATCGACGTATATGGGTTAAAGGATAGTTTTCGGTTCCTTTAGAACCGAGGAAAGGGAATTGAATCGAGCGTCACGCTTACGGAGAATCGTTTAAAGGAAATTACAATCTAGACTAAGGGATTGAAGGTGGTGGCGCAGGAAGGGTGAGAAAACGATATTTCGTCGATTCCTATTCGGTGTTCGTGGATAAACTTAGCCGTTTCTCAAATGTGTGGGTCGACTCCACCGATTCGGCGGAACACACTCTTTGCTAGTTCGCCTACGGTTCGGCGTAGTGAATTGAAATTAACATAAAATCGAAATGCCGGGGAACTTTGCGCATAAAGAGTCAACTGCCCAAGTTTGTTGAATGCCTGGAAACGGACAACTTCGTTTCAGTATGAAAGGAGGCCCCCGTTCTTCTCTTACTCCTTTGGTTACCTAACTCTCCCTTAGATACCGTAGAGGATGGTACCAGAAAAGGGCTTGGAATAATTAGGCGACCGGTCCGTTTTCATCGACGTGATAACTGCGATAACACTGCTGGTAGGCCAATAATTCCCGTGTGCTTTCGCGTGGAATATACACCGACTGTTGCACACTGTTTGTTCTGTCTCTCTCCATCTACCTCTCCCTCTCTGTATCGTGAAAATATAAGGCATGATAACGTGCGGGTCCGATAATAGACGACCCGAATACGGGATAGCTTTATCGCCAAGTTTTTCTCGTTTCAAATCGCCCACTCTCGGTTCGCGGAAATGGAAAGTTTATTGCCGAATTAGAGAATCGAAATAAAATATAAAAGGCAAAAATAAACTTTTAAAAGTCACGTATAAATTGATTCCGAAAATTCATGAAACATATAAGTGAGTCATTTTTATGAAGGTAAATATCACGGATAATAAATCAATATTAAGCAGCAACATTTTATAGACGTGCGAAAAAATACTTTTAATAAGAGGATAGATATAGAAGCAATAAATAATGATAATGGTAATTGATTAAAGCAATTTCTTATATTTTTTGCTGGTAAGATATCGAAGCCACGTCTACGGCATATTTCGAAAATATAAGAACCTCGGGTTCGCGACGGTTAAGACGCACGCTTCGCTCGTACGTCGAAGATCACGTAGCACGATAATGGCTTCCTTTCCTTCCCTTATCGTGCCGGCGACATTCAAAATCCTGGACCATTACTGGGAGGCGAATGGTACCCTTTTCGAGTAAGTAGGTACGGTACGTACATTCTCGTGAAAATTTCGCCTTAGCCAAGCGGTGACTGCGACAGATTATTTCGACGTTCCCCCTGATTTCATGTTATCTGGAGATCCTCGGTACATTTCTCTTTTACTTCACTTTTTTTTTATTCCTTCCCATTTTCTTTTCCTTTTCTCCTTATCGTATGAGTATACAAGCGTTCGAAGTATCAGGTATACAAGTATCCATTACATTTTACCTATTCCTATGCACGGGTATCGTCTCATCGAGGAGTTAAGCCTAGGATTGGAAATCGATATCTGCCCAACCCCTGCGACTACTGATTCATTCTTCGTACTTCATCCTACCTATGTTTCTATATTCTTCTTTCGTTAACTCACTAGTCTATTGGTTTCCCTCGGTGTATCCCCATCGAGCTTCCTTATTTCTTGTGCACGATAGATCCACGGTTATCGTGGAATTTCAACGTGAAAGTGGACTGGCGAGTTGAGAATGAATGGTACACGTTTTTTACGTGAGCCTGACCCTCAGGAACACAGCTTTGAAAGCGACGACGAGAGTTGGAGAGGAATGATGCAAGGCATAGCTCTCGTAATGGGAATTATTGTTCAGGTACACATTCGACGTTGAGAAAGTAAGGTGCATTTTTATGGAGTATTGTACTCGGCAAATTTTCGTTTTAATATTCGTTGAACTTAGGCAGTGATGTTATGCTTTTATTAATAATTGAGTGAAGTATCTGCTTAATTACAGTTTACTGTAAGCCATATATGATTGTAGATTAAATTACGAAAGCTGTAAATATATGTATATATTATATTGTAGTTGTACCAGAACATAATGTAGTTTTTTGGATAATTCAAATTAGAATGTTATTTGTGTTATTTCTCTTTTAAATAGTTTTTCAATTTCCACATGTATGTGAGTTTATTTCCTCATTTCACATAGTGATTTCCGATACCTGTTACCTCCTTCCATTTCACTAGAATCACTAAAGGAAGACTTTCAAAGATGAAGAGGGCAGTCAGTCGATCATTATCGTAACGCGACCAGATTGCATTCGTGTTTCCCTCACGGTCGAAATGTCTGCACTTTGTGCAGCCTTAGAAGGATTAGGGTCTGACTGGCTCAGTGAACTGTATCATCAGCAACCTGTCGTCAGCACCCCTTAGGGATGGAACAAGTTCATTAATCCGGTGCGTCGCAGATCGCTCGTCACGCCGTTGAAACAAAGAGTGGGTAGTTTATCGCGCACGACGTCTAATAAACCAACGGTGGTTTCTTGTCGCGCAGAGTAAGGCTCATTCGGCTTTCCGTTAACATCCTGTCATCAGTCTTCATTACTGAACAATGGAGGCCGACCCTGCGGTTAACAGCTCATCCGTGCACCGAACAACGAGCCTAACCTAGTAAGTATGATGTGTCTCCTGAAACGGAACTCGTTCGCGGTTAAAGGAACAATGGAAGTAGACGATTAGGTGATATCGAATAATAGCTGAAGAGGTGACAGACCCATCAGCGATTCCCCTTCACACCATTCCCTGATGACGGAGCTGCGTCATCTTCTTTCCTCCCACAATTACAATTTACTAAATCTCTTAAAGGGAACACTGGGTTTCTGCCCTACCTCATTACATTATGCTAATATTATTGCGCATAATTCTTCAATGATTCCGAAAGGGAGATAAATATGTCATTATGCTAAATGTCTTTAAGTACACGTGTCATGAATTTATACAACCGTATTATATCCATCATGTTCTTGAGTTTATTGAATGCCCGGGACAGAATATGTAGCGGAATAATTTTGATAATATATTTAGTTATTAATAGTACAACATTATATAGTTTAATAGGTCTTCGTTATACAGTATCGAAGATTTTCTGCCTGAGTAGGTAACTTCATAGGAGACGAAATAATTTTCATATTCATTAAGTTCCATTGCATCAAGATCGTTCTACATTATACTTCCTAGGACTGTCCTAAGAAATTCTGAAAATAGTTTTCTTAAATCTGTTTGTTATTTATTTTATGATACTTGTAATAATACAGTAATTACAGGAAGCTGTAATAGAGATTTGACAGTTGACGAGAACCGGGTAATGTAAACAAGTCCAAGTATTATGATATTCAAGAAACTGACAGCACCACCCCCATTATCTTTCATAGCAGGAACAACTCGAACCCTCTCATTCCTCCCCTTTCGGCAACTAATCTTCTAAAATACACGAACCAACGTTGCACCGAGCTGTATTCTCTCAGGCTATTGGCTTATCCGAACAGTGAGTCGTAACACGCAAGACGTTACACGTATTTCATCTTCATATTGGATCCCTTCGTTATTTCCTTATAATTAACTTACACATTACAATGGTTGGAAACATGGTCGGAAGTTTGGACAACGTGATTCTATGTTTATCTTTCCTGCTTAATACGACACAAACGGTGATAAATTCTTATTAAAAGTTATTCAACAATTTGTAATAGTCGGGATTCCGACTAGAGAATTCATCTGGAAACTTCGTTTCTTGACTGATATGAACTTCAAGTTTATATGAGGAGCATACCTTGATTGTTAAAGTTAATTGTGTAATTTTGAAGTTCCTAGTGGTAGATGTTTTAACATCGTGTAAGATGAAATTCAACTTCCATTGCGTTTACGGCAAGTACCGCCGCGTTATTAAAATTGCATGTTTATCAACTTGTGATTCGTAGCACGCGAAATGATCTTCCGGTAATCCATCTTTGTAGTGTATTCCTGCTTGCTTAACTGTAATTAACCTACTGGATTATAATTTCGGGATCAGCTTTTGAAATTTATCTTGAATGCACGTGATTGATGGATTTCCGCTTTCAGATACTCTCAATGTTAGGTATGCAAATCATTTAACGAATTATACAACAAAATAGGACAAAAATAGGAATTATGCCACCGTTATAGATCAAGGTTAAAAAGAAATTAAAATGTCGCGACCTTGGGTTCTACTATCTAATATTATTCCTATTAATAAATTTCGCAGAAGGTACAAAAACATTTCGAAATATATATTACTTTATTTGATCTATTAAGGAATAACAATTTATATTATAAATTACAAAATAGTTGAAACTGATTGCCTTGCTGTCGTATGCATAGCTATGCCTATAGTTTGTTTTTACTTTTTTATAAGGAATCGCCTCGTACGCGAAGATGCAAGATCATAATAGTTTAAGAAAGTACGAACCTAGTATACAAATAGACTTTAAAAAATCATTTATAGAGGGAAATTAATTCACTTATTAAATGTATATCGTGTATGATATATTTCGATTTTGCCTTCCATGAAATACAGGTTCCACTTTGCACCCTTGGCGGGTATCGTTTTATCGGAATGGAGTCGTAAGCCTGCAATTTCGCCATTGTGCAGCGGCGTTCTAAAAGCGGACTAACCGGCCTATGAATAATGCATCCCCGTATGTCTTTCTCTTCTCTCTGATAATTATGTTTTACACCGTTATGCCATGTTTCGTTAACCTACCGCGAGACGCGCCCTTTGCATCCGCTTCGACATTACCCCTGCATATTCATTACTCAACCTTAAATATGACTTCAAGTCGAACGCGCAAAAGCAATCGTGCCTCGGTCTTCAAGTTCGCTCCTTTCACCTTCTAATTTATGATCTATTCCAAAGTATCAATTAGACATTAAACTTCGTGTATGAATAAGCAATCTAAATAGTCTAAATACAGAAACCGAGTTACAGGTTATTAACAAAGCCCAAGCAACGGGTACTTTACTCTTGAAATGCCTCGTCAAACAAGAAGAACGAGCGCACCCGGTTAAACTTTCCAACGTTGACTCGACTAAGTTTTACTTTCCGAACGTTCTCGTTGGTTACTTCTAATACTCAAACGTCTCCTGCGGTACCCTTCTTTCTTAAACTACTAAGGGTACTTTAATAGGAAATCGATATTTGGAATTAAAGGAAAAATGAGAATAATTACCGGGGGTCATCAGAAAATGTAGAAAAAATATAAATTATAGAACTTATACAAATCAGGGTTGTTGCTTACAAAAAGGTAAATTTGATCTTATGAAAGGGTGAATTTGATTTGCGAAAAGGTTAATTTGAAGTGCAAAACCAGTATATCGATTCGCATTCAATATACGACCGGGAACAGGGAGAAAGTACTGTATCTAGAAAATCGGGCAAACGATAAAGTCCTGAGCGTTTATATCTAGGCACACATGATGCCAAAGTATAAGGAGTAGCGCGGGAGTAATTACAGCCCCGCGCGCTGTAACTCCTTATCTACGAGATCGAAATTACCATTGCACGGCGTATCTTGCTCTGCTTCTTTACGGGCCCGGTTACCGGGTGTACGCTGTTTGCATGTAAACGACGTCTTTACACGTACCAAAGGTTAGCCCGGCACTCGTGCCCGTTTCGTTCACGACAAATTACAAGTAGATCCTTTATTCAGGAAAGATATGTAACTTAGACTTTGACTTAAGTGAACCGATCTGTATTGCATTTCTGGTTATAGTTAGCATCATCCCTGATATCAATTTACATAATTTCCTTATCACCTATATCAGTGATGCCGACTATTTTATTCAAAAGATCTACTTGTCGAACACAAATCTAACCGCGAGCTACTTTTGATGAACATGAATATTAGAAAATATTACACCGTGCGATTGACTTTGTGAACACCATTGTCCTTTATCATATTCATGAACCACGTCCAAGATGATCGCGAATAGAACATGTATATGAAGTGCAACGAGGATATAAAACAAAATTATTAGCAATATACACGTGAAGTAGCAATTTATAAATCCATGTATGATTCTCGACTAAACGTGATACAAATCTTCTATGATGTGTTCCGAGATGAACAAAAGACATCTGACATTTAATAAGACCTTTCGCCTATCCCAAAGTATACTTCATCTCCCCGGTTCAAATAAAGTATACACGATTTTTCTTTATTTAGAAGACAAAAAATTTGAGGGGTTCTGGTAAATATAGATATACGAGTAGCTATAGTCGTTCGTAGAAGATAGACTCGGTTGCATCGCGTCATGAGCATAACGGTATACGTGCTCCGGAGGTCGAGACTGGTTAGGGATTGGCGCCGTATCGCTGATCCGGACTCGTCTAGGCGTAATGCCACCCCTGGCAGGCTAGTCACGTCCCCTGCTACTGCCATTCCTTACACCCTCAACCCCTTAAACCCCTTCTGGACCACAGCAAAGTTATGCTGAAACCAACGGGTCACTTCCGACTACGGATCCTCTTCCACGTAGAAAACTTCTACTATGGGGCCTCTTAGGCCCGATCAACTATTCATTTCCTTTTATCCACTACTACCTCTATACAGGTTCACCCGCCCAAGAAAATATCAAAGTAAAATCTTCCTTGTACGATGTAATTCGAAGATACCATGCTCAAATAAATTATTTTCTAAAACATGCTATGCCTAACGTTCTATTCTTGGAATAAAAAAGATGTATTTTGAGTACAATGTATAACCTTCATTTGATCTTTGCTCAAGCGTTAATGCTATTGTCTCCAACGTCAAGTAAATTCTACTGTAGTTTGTTTCTTGAACAAGATAAACAGTGCAACGAGTAGCGACAAAAATATTGTTTATTGACAATAAGAAACTTATTTAAAGACAGACTCGTTGAATCAAATATTAACTCTTTGTAAAAGGAGACTTGGCCTAAGTGGATAGGGTTTCATAGCAGTCTAAATAAGCCTGCAATTTTAATACCTCAATTTAGTAGAGTCATGCAAGACGTCTTTAATGGTACGTAGATAATATATATTACATAATTTAATTTAATTTTAAGCAGTGAACATTCAAAGACCACCTAATATTTGGAAGACTTGCTATACATACGATACATTACTGAAAGAAGATTCAATTAACGATGTCACGAATGGCACAGAGAGGTATGGAATAACATGTCTGGAAATATAGCTTAAAGTGATCCCTTGGATGATACGATGACTGACTTGGTACTTCTCGTTTGGTATAATTCACCGTCGTAAATGTCACGAAGCTTCTCCAGGAAATTGAAAAAAAGCTGGCTCGGCCGCTCCTTTTACGAGGCGTCAAACGTTGCACCTCGTTAAAAGCTGGCAGCTCGTGCCGGCATCGGCATTAAGTAATGCGATACGCTTCGTCGGCGAAGAAGACGAGGTAGACGGGGGAAGAAAAAGGGGGAGAAAACGGGCGAGAAATGTCTGAGAAAGGGAACGAATGGTGGGACTCTCCGTAATTAATACGTTAAACTTTTTCACAACCGCGATGGAACTCACGCTTCCCGCTCGCTCCTTGAATGTCAATGATCCAAATCGCTTTTTGATATAATTCTCTCCCGAAATGGTCTGAAGACGTGAGCTGGGAGGATCGCTCGTAGTTGAATGCAAAAGATTCCTTTCTTGTCTCGGTTGGTTCTCCCTAGATGTATTTACCCTCGATCATTCTCTTCTCGTATATCCCCGTTGAAACCCCCTCTTAAGAGAGAAGTGTAATTCTTTCGGTGATTAGCGATGGCTCATTATCTCTGTAATTAGTAGTTTGTGTAATGAATTTAAGTGTTTCCACTCTGGGATTAGCATGCTAACTAACTCCTATCCTCGAACTCCTCTTCTAATTCGAGTTCATCTACTCTATCTCTTTCCTCCCTTCTTCCTCGCGTACAAATTGAATCACAGGTGGCAAACTCTGCGAATCGTGCCGGATGTAAAGTAGATGTTCGCATTTACTCCACTACGGAACCTTCGAATATTACCTTTACCGTATTCTCCTTGTACGCCATGGACTACTCGAAAGTTTTGCAACAAACAACTATAAAACATATTATACCCTAGCTGACTTTAGTTCTAGTTTTCCGAAATAATGTGCGTTTAAACGTTTATTTTAATATAACTAAATACTATATGAAGTTTCTTGTAACTGCAAGCTCAGTATACACCGTATTCTTATTAAAGCTCTTACCTTGCAGAATACTTTAACACATTCGGACCGAATGATGCACATTTGAGTCTTTGGGATTCTTTACCAGAAGCCGGATTACTCAAATGTCTTTAGATACGTTACACTTCGGTCTCGAAACCTTTCAGCAGGTATTGACAAAGTTATATTTTGGTGTTTATACCAGTTTTTGTCATCATAACATTTCAATTCATAACTGATGGAGTAACGTTCACCAAGAGATATAAGAGGTTAAAATAATCGCTGATCCCTGAACGGACTGCAAACAGTGTCCTAGTGATATTCCGATATATTGTTGGGCATATCGATGTTTGCAGGGCAGGGAGGCACTCCATGGGTGGGTGGGAGTTAGGTGTAAACAAGAAACGAGAATACCCTTACCCAGTCCCTCCAACTTCTATAGCACAGTATAAAGAGGAGAGCAGGCCGTGCGAGCCTAGACTAGACCCAAGGGTGGGAAAGCGTGTGTAGAACGAGACAGACCAATGAAGAAAGAGGGGGAGAGAGAGGGAGGCCACTATGCAGGGTAGAACATACACAGTCGCTAGTCGATGTGATTGGCCTTGTGCCAGAGGCCCCTAACGACGCTTTCGAAAGGAGGAGAATCCTACTTCGTCCTCTCCAACGACGAGCCTCCAAAGATACTCCGGGACCAGTGGCGGTGACGCAATGTTGCCGCAATCACATTTTGGCACGCCTCTGCCTAACCTATACCCATCGGCAACCACCTCCGATATCTTGCACCGTGTTGAATTCGACCGGTTTCGATCGGGGCAAACGGATGACCGAACGATTTCGTTCGGCCAAATCGAGCGAGCACCGTTTATTGCAGCTTAAACTCACGGCTGACTTCTGTTGACTTATACTACTCCGCTCGCTTTGGATCGGTTCTGTTTGTTTAAATAAAGACGCTACTGGTTCGGTTTCCTCCGTGAGACTCAAACTAGTGGTATGTGATGGTATCGGTATCAAAAGCTCAGAGAATTTGAGGCTCTTAGACCATACGGCTAAGCAATAAATCCTTACAATATTTACAGCGAGCCATAGAACTTTTTGGGCTGCATCTATTTTATACATGCATTTCAAACATTTCGATTATTCCTTTTTCTCGTGTTAAATTTTACTTGAATTTACATATGAAAATATATATTCCGTACTATATTAAGTGGCAATATAATTTGTATCTAACGTGCGTTATAATTTTAACAAAGAAGAAGCGAGGAAGCAGCGAAAATATATCAATTTAAATACAAATGTTTTCGGTTTTTCAAGAGTACCAAGAACTTCCAAGTTGAGATATGAAATTGAAACTAGTTTAGCATAATAAATGTAATATTACCGAAAATATAAGATGAAGGCATATCATCGTGACCTTCGTGGTATTTGAAAGTGTCATAATTTCAATAATCCCTCATAAGATATTCACCAGGCAATCTTCAATATCTTTGGCTGTGCAAGCTCTTGGTGCTCGTTTAAATGCTAAGACGAGCGGAACACCGACGTAGGATAAAGTGCCATGAAATAAAAGAGTATCTCCGGGGTGATTCGGTACGCGCGGCGCGAGTTTCAGTGGCTGTGGATGGAGAGTGGTTGTATCTAATTTAAATTCCCGACATAAAAAGCTTGCACAATGCGAAGAGTGGTCGGGATAGCGTGGATCGCGGCCAAGCCACGTGCGGCTGCGAGATTCATTCCGCTTTACATGGCCGGTCCGTATCCCATCCACTTCTCCGCAACCCCCGAAATTCTCTTTTCAACCTTCCGCTTTTCCTATCCCACTCGGTTACGGGATTCCTCCGACTCCCTCTCGCCATGTATCCTTCCCTTCTGCTGAGATCTCATCTCTACGCAACCCATTCCGCGATTCCAGCCAAAGTATGACCGGAACCCTAATGCCTCGGAAGCTCCCTTTGGGAAACGAAATCATTCGCCGGTGCGAAGGGATGGATGCTACGTCTTCCTAGCTTGATACGATAGAGATACGCAAAGAATTCCACGTTCGAGGATTCCTTTGCATTATCTTTTCAAACTTGGACATTAAGCATGTAATAAAATATGGGTACATGTGAATTTATCCTAAAAATAAGCTGAAGGTTTACAAATAAATATTGATTTGTCCGGGAAGTTTTTACTGATTTTCAGTAGCTTTTCGCTGAAAAACCAGAGAAGTTCCGGGAGGGTGAAATCTCCAGTTGCGTGAAAGATGAGGAAAGGTTGTGCAACAAAACGGTGCATACATAACTGAATAAATATATATCGACATATAAAATTGTTGCCTTAGAATTTTTCTTAAAAATCGGCATGAACTTTTCGGATAACCCATTAAAAAGTTGATGAGATGAATTATACAGGTAAATATGTACACATTAATCCGGCGCTGTTTTCCACAAAATTAGGAAATTATTTACTAATACGTTCAACACCGTGGCGGTTTTGAGAATTCCACTTTAAAAGGGTGAAACCCTCGCTGAAAGATTTGACGTGTAACAAGAATAATTGGAATTTTGTATAGAAATTTTTAATTTTTTTCAATTTTTGTGGGTGAACAATATTTTTTATAAGAAATGACCTAACATGGGTTTCTAATTTTTCGGATGGTTCTGTTTTCTAAGGGTAAGCTACCCCATGCTGATGTGGCGGCCCTAGTTTTGCCATCGGCCGCTACGCGCTCCCGCGCCTACCCTCCGGATCTCGCAAGTCCGTATACGGAGCGCGGTGCATATACACCGCTCCGAGGGTATAGTCTTCGCCCACTTGGGCATAGGCGCGTCTAGGGCAGGGTCCGCTCATCAGCCCTACTGATGAGTCTATCGAGCGGACCCGGGACGAAACGCCAGAACATACTTGTTCTACCTTCTTTTATCTATGGTAGTCGACTTCTCCATTTTGCCGGAGCTAATCAAGTCGCTACAATTGGTGACCACCCGACGTGATCTAGGGTTGCGTAACCGCCGTTCGAGTACAGAGCCGCTCAATTCGAGTCAGCCTTAAACTCCGACCCCGCATTGGTCATCGATCTCTTCCCCAGCGTCTGGTTCTCCGCTACGAGAGATCACCAAGCTGCGGCGGTCTCGACCAGGCAAATATGCTCCTCACGGCACGACCTCGCACCTCCTAGAGATCATCCTTCTTCGTCCTACGCGACACTACGCCACATCTTCCTTTTCCTCTATATCGTTATCACTAGGGGGGGAGTTATGTGGCGGCCCTAGTTTTGCCATCGGCCGCTACGCGCTCCCGCGCCTACCCTCCGGATCTCGCAAGTCCGTATACGGAGCGCGGTGCATATACACCGCTCCGAGGGTATAGTCTTCGCCCACTTGGGCATAGGCGCGTCTAGGGCAGGGTCCGCTCATCAGCCCTACTGATGAGTCTATCGAGCGGACCCGGGACGAAACGCCAGAACATACTTGTTCTACCTTCTTTTATCTATGGTAGTCGACTTCTCCATTTTGCCGGAGCTAATCAAGTCGCTACACTGAATTTTCCTTCTTTACAAGAAAATTTGTTTAAACCGAAATTCCGCAGATATAAAAAATACGTATTACTGAGTCTTTTGAGCACTTCACATATGTGAAAATGAAATTAATCGGCAGCGAACACCTGCTTGGGGTTCCTTGCGAGTTGCGACTGAGAGTCGCCACCGAATGCAAAGGGTTAACCTTAGGCGGGAAGGAATTACAGAGTCCCGCTAGAATTTACATGAGGCAATTTATTATCTCAAAGCAAAAGCGACAATATGCTTCTGAACCTTTGTTGGTGGAAGACTAGAGAAGGTTGAGATGGACCAATGGAAAGATAGAATTAGAAATCTACTTCCATCTAGTAATAGTGTAATCTGCTCTCAAGGCTATTCAAGTTCTAGTAAAAAGAGCATGTCGTAAGGTCGTCGGCCAGAATCTTTTCGGCCATGTCTCTTTTCTTCTCAGGACATCAGACGTCGGCACAACTTCAAGTACCACCACCTATCAAAGTAGCAAAAGAGACCTTTTCTTTTCCTCCTTGTAGTATTTCCACCTACTTCAAAGGCCATCTATTAAAGAGAACTGCCCACAATCTCGGTTCGATAGATCCTTTAAAGAGCCAGAATTGAAGCAAATTGTAATTGACGAGGAATGATATTTAATCATCTTGTAATACCACTTTGAACTCTAACTTTCCTTAGAGTAGTCAAGTTTCCTTAGAATACTATGTAACAATTATTTGCGATATACATTTGTGTACAGCGATTATGTAACTACAGCTGTTACGAGACGTTTTGCCAGCGCTTTTTTCTTTTCAGAAAAAGAGGTGCCGAAACTCAAATCTTGTTGAGCCTTTTATTAAAGAGAATGATATTCAAAACTTAATTAAAATGAAGGCAGCTATAGCTTTGCCATGGAGTCGCACAAGTAAATTAATTATAATTTATTTTAAGTATTTTTTATGTTCCAACACAAAAAAACACTGCATTTTTCTCAACTGAGTTGATATAAAAGATTATATTACATATTGCCCTGCTAAGAAACATCAGGTGGTAGGAAACTCCTAAGTGAAATTGCGATAATATAATTGCAAAGAATAATATTATCTTACAATTAGTATCCTTTATAATTATTCGATATGAAAGGATGTTTCAAGTAGAGGGAATTTCGTCGATTACCATTGGTTAAAGTGCCTATCCCATCCACTACAATTACCGGACGAACATTTCCTATTCTTTTTCCTCGCGAGGGAATATCGGGAAATAAGCGAGAACAGAAACGGCGGCGAAGAGTAAAGCCGTTAATAACGACGTGGCCTTATCGTTTATCCGAACGAACAAATGAGAAAAAGCCAGCACAATTACGGAGAAAAGAAATTCCTCGACTCAGTGACAGCTAATGACATAATTTAGCATCAATTTGGCTATAAGTACTACTCGGATATCGAGTAAGGAGGTGGTGCAAATTGAGTGGGGGATGCAAAATTATTGTATACTCGAAAGTAACACGGAATGTTCAAAACTGGAGAGTTCCGATGAAAACCAGCTGTCATAATTGTAAGTCTCGAACTTCTCGATAGGCACGCTCCTAACGAAGGAAATTAATTATTTCCCTCGATTAAATACCATTGTTTTGGGCGAAGTCTGTTATTAGGGATGCCGGAAAGTAATCAACATTTTTCTGCATATTTTATGAAACTCGGTTTATGTTTTCGTATTAATACATAACATTATTCTAGAATATGATTATAGATAATCGCCATCCATATCTAATTTCCCTTTTGAACGGATTTAATTGCTTTATAAAGGACAATCCAGTAATGTAATACAAGCAACTGATTACTTTTCGGTGGCCCCTAATATATTACTTTCACTGAATATTCCATATTTTACTGAATCCTCGTAAATAATCATTACCAGTCTACTTATACGTTTCATATTCCATAAGACGTTTCCTATATTAAACACCAAATGCTGACAGGCAACTTTCATACCTTCCAACAGCCACAATTGATATTAAGAATTCATTAAAATCGCATATTTCTTGCAATTACTGCATCCCATTTAGTCATATAGCTTAAGAATAATACAGTGCTTCCAATAATCTGTCAGACTCATACGGAATTATATGATTGATATTTGCAACAAGAAGAATAGCAAGTACTTCTTAATCGTTACGCAATTATTTGACATATGGATGTACGTACATGTTCGTGCTTGAGATAATGATCGGAACAATTAGAAAGGTTTCGCAGTATTGGAACTGACGGCATGTGTTTGTATTCAAAGGCGATCCTCTTTAACGCTTCCGTATTTATCAGTTTATCGATTCCCGGCGAATTGTATTTCCTATGATTCACAATGCACGCATGTGCTCGCGTGATGCATGCATGCCGGTAGTAATTTCGAATTATGTGTGCCAGATATTAATACCATTGTAACGGCTCCAATCACAAGCCTTGCGGATTCCACCTTCCTAGCTGGTGAGCCATGACGGATTTCCGATCAGACGGTGACTATCGATTATTCCGTACGTCACATGACACCTTTTCCATCAGGAATATCTCCTTTTTTTCCCGACCATCTCATGGGTCCATTAATAGTCACGTGGTACAGAAGCATGATTGCTTCCATAAATGAACGGGCGCAGTATTGTCTATTTTTCGCACGACGTTAATGGTGATGATCTATTTAGAGCGCAATTTAAAATTATAATCTCAATCTGTGTTACCTAAATAGCTCCGAAGACCGGCGGAGATCAATATCGGGTTTACAATGCTTGCATCGAGTTATTGGCGGAAGTAGTATATACCGACATTGATCGACCGCGAAGTTGATGCTACGAAACCACGGCTGACTCATAGGTTTATACTACTTGCGCCGTAGCGTTTGGAAGGGCGATCTACTATTAGACAGCCATCATTTTAACCCCTTGCACTCGAGAGGGGACTCTCAGTCGCCACTCAGTGATTAACACGTTGAATGCCATGGCGGTGATCGCCGAAGGCAATATTACTAAAACTCGAATCAAAGACATCGCTAATATTCGTCAAATTTTCAATACTTTTAATGTTTCGATAACAATGCAAAGTAATTAATGTATCGTAGAGCGATACGATATCACGGATTTCGCTTCTCAAGTGTAAAGGGTTAAATAAATACGGACATGTATGATTTCAATATCATCGGTTACTCAATATCAATTCAATATCAAAATGTAAAACTGGTCTTTTGAGAATTGAATCCTTCTCTTTATTTAAATACAATGTAGCTCAAAACCAGAGGCATTGAATTCAACAAGGTCTACAAAGATTTGTTAGAAATTCGTTCATAGGAAGCGATAGCGTTCAGGTCGAGATCCGTGCGAGGTTTGGAAATTCCCTGGGTGGTTAGTAGGTGGTAGTGGCAGGGTTACCACGATAAATCACATGGTAGGCTAACAAAAGGGGCCCGACGAAAAGGCCGTCGCCATAAACGTATAAAGTAATTACGCGTTGCATCCGTGGTATAGCGGCGCCGGCGAGCCATTCACCGGGATCAGTCTATGGGTTTTGGATGTATGGTAGCCTGAACCGAGCGATTTCTGCTCTATGAAACGACAACACAGGTGAACCATACGTGATTTTCACCGCACAGAAACCGAAGCGGTTTCGTCACGTGCCTCTACGAAGAGGATTATATAGCGGAGTGTGCATTATCGGAACGCATACTCGATAGAGCACCTGTACGAAAGCCCTCGACTCGCGTTACAGCCGGCTTGCCGTGGATTTCATCGAGTTAAACCCTTTCCTCCTACCCCTTTCAACCCCTCTTTCGTGAACCTCGCAGTTCCATTCATATTCATGCGAGCCCGATTCAAATGCGTATTACGTCTGTCAAAGGTGAGCGCTCGTGATCGCTCGAGGAAGAGTACCTTTTCAAATGGAAGAAGATGCTTCTACTCGGTTCCTTCCGGTCAAAAGGCACTTGCTAACTTCCACGCGAAAAGAACCCAAATTTATGTACCTATAAATATCTGCCCACACAGTTGGCTACTATGAGAGTTCAGAACTTAAACTGGAAGACCGTTGCTGTTATCACGGAAATTAATAGTTGCGCGTATAAAACTGGGACAGTCAATTAAATTATGTTCACAGGTATAGTTCTAACTGAAGAAATTTATAGTTGCTGTTAATAATTTGAATCTTGATAAGTGTAATATACTTCTACCGTTCATACGGGGTGCGGCTGAATAACATGTACACGCGGGTACGAGGCGATTCCTTATGAAAAAAGAAGAACAAAATATGGAATAAAATATTTTCATTTAAGACTTAGCTTTCGAGAAAATCGAGTTGGAAAATCCGAAGCGTACTGTTTCTATTAATTGTAAGTTACGGTTCGTCGAGCAACGTAGCCCATCGTATTTGTACGAAGCCAGTTGAAGATCAATGGATTACTTAAAGTCCAATGAATCCAAATTCTTATACCTTGTCTTACTAGTTATTTCTCGTTTAAAAGGAAGAAAGTGTCAACAGTTACAATGATAATATTATTTCATAAAAACTATCGATAAAAGGTTCTCAGGAAGGTATTCCCAATAAAGGAATAAATTCCCGAAGCAAGGATGCTCGACGATTGTTCTCGTCGGAGACGAAGATTAATGACCCTGGCGAAGTGTTTGACCGTGAAAATCTAAGGACGAGTACAGAGAGGATTGAGAGAAAGCCCTTTCCATAGCGACCCGTTAAATCGAGCGAAGGAATAAGAATACCTACGTCTTCAATAGAGATCGAAGGGGGGGGGGCTGGTTACTCAAAAAACGATGTATTATGTATACGGAATAAATGGAATATAGAAGAGTCTTGGAGCTTGGGTCCTTCGGAACCAATAGGGCGAGTTAACTGTCCTGCCATTGAACATATTGCCATGGCCGTATACGTGTGTCCCGCTACTGTCCCATATCGTGCTATCCTCGTAGATAAGTTTTCGGACGGAAGAAGTACGGGGGCGGATAAATTCTCAAGACTTCCTCGAAAAGTTCCTTCGCGAGAGCGAAAGTGCAGACACTACGACGGAAACTAGGAAATCTATATGCGATGCTTAACGCGAGGTAACGATCCGCGAGACCGGTGTGTCTTGAAATTTTTCCTCGTCACTTTTTATTGCGTATTCCCTCTGAGATCGTCTGCATACTTTTCTCCAACCACTCATTAAATACGCACATACTCTCTATATGTTCCTTTAGGAAGAGCACCAAATACATGGTTCGGACTCAACAATGAGGTAATGAAGATAAATCTAATCATCCCCCTGTGGGCTGAACGAGGAATTGACCCGCGGGATTCTATTTGTCATGCAAGAAGTATAATCAGGGTTAAGTATCAAACTCCTGTGGTTCATTTTACAAAAAAACGTGAGCTTCACAGTACGAAATTTCCTTCACATTAGTGAGATCTAAAAACTTATTCTTGTGGATAGCTCATCGTTTATATCTGTTAATGTGACGCTAAAACATACAGTGTTGTTTTCGGATGAATACAATTTTCTAAACGGATTAGGAAATTGTCAAAATATATGATAGCGGAATAACTGCAGTAGCATAACGCTCCAAATATTTCACGGTGATTTTCCTGAGCTGTATTCTCACTTGCAGGGATATACTCTGAACGGTAACTCTTCATAAAGATCTGACATTTATCCGTAGCTATACATCATTATCGATATAACGGAACGGTCCAGACGACAAAAGTGAATCACGCCCAAAACATTTTCATCACCATTACCGTGAGAGATATCCCGATTATCGAAACAGAGCACTCACGGTAAATTCCCGCATACTTTTACCAGGAATCTAAACCGTCGACGTTTCCTTTTCAGGATTCGTATATACTCTCTCACAGTGGAGCAGCTTTGGAGTATAATGTTGCATATCAACTTCACCAGTGAAATAACGTCTTGCACTAAGCATCTCCGTATACACATCTTCTCTCTCTGAAATTCCTCTCTTTATACTATCCCTAAAACCATTCCCCTTGCCCGCTTCCTCGTCCCTATAAGACGTGCTGAAATCGCACACCGTGAAGCCTCGAAGTTTAATGCCGGCGCAAGTGGAGGCGTGGTTTAATGGAAATACGAGGAAAGAAAGGGAGAACGGAAATAAAATATCTCGCGAATAGAATGAAGAATAACGAACGTATCGGGTATGATGATTGCGTGGAGACGCAACATCATCCGAAACAGAAATCGAAGGGGATGTAGGTTAGAAACTCATTATCACAGCTACCCTAAACTCTGACTGGCTGCCCTTCGTCACTCGTACCTTGGTTGTTAAATGTATCGCATCCGCTGTTTCTCGATTTATAGGATTCGACAAGGAATGAAGGTGATATGAGAATATGAAGCAAAGGAAGGGTAGCATGGAAAAGGAAAGAAGAATTCCACGAAAAAAGAGATGGCAAGGTAACGTGAAGGTTTAGAAATTTCTTCGGTCTCTCATATACTCTTATTTCTTCCTTTCTTCTCACCCCATTTTCCGTTCTCCACGGGAAAGTTTTCTACGGTGGGTACCTCAAGGCTCCCGCACGAAATCCTCCGCAAAAGTCACCTAGCCTTTCTATTCCTCTGTCTTCTAGGCAATTCTCTCTTTCTCTTACTTCCCTCTTCCGTATTCTGCCGTACACTTTCATTCTACGACTTACTTCTACTTCTTCGCTCTGGTACTGGGTGTTTGCACTGCTACCAGCAGTGTAGTAGCAGCTGCCGGCGGCTGCGCGTTCTCGAACTTCGAAACTCTAACGAAATCTCGGGCAAGGTGAATATTTTATGCGTAAATCAAATCCCGGCGAATATACGCGAGAGAGCGAGGATCCGTGGCATGGCGTAGCTAAATTGAATAGAAGCGCGGCTCCAAGCACTACCGTGTGCTTCGCCGCTACTGCTTGTCTCTCCTCGTTCACCTTTTCCTTCTCTTTTCAACCCTAACTTTCGACTCCTTCCTTTCACCCTCGTGTTACGCTTTCTTCTATCACCGTTGCACCGTATCACATGCCTACCGCTTGTTGGATATATTCCTCGGATATCTATTGGTTATTGAATTTCTGTCGCGAAGCAACGACATGCACGTTATCGGGGCTATTTACATCGCAGGATTAGATGTCGAGGATTTGGCGCCTCGATCGACTGGAGGTGCCATGCCGCATCATGCAGAATTATTATAGAAAATTTCGAGATCGTCTTGAAATGAAGGTATTATAACGATACCGTTGATCCTGACATCCAATTGACACTAGAACTGCATTTTAAGTTAATTAACGGATTCAATTATTTGCGTTATGTATATGCAATAAAAGTCTATAAAATCTGATGCAATGCATCGTGATTTATTCATATAATATGTTTAAATATGACAAAGATGTCACTTTGACCTCTTTGGTAGTTCCACTGTTAAAATAAACGTTTCATATCTTTCAGGTAAATACGAACTTTTATATAACTCTTGCATTAGTCAAACCTTGATGACACTTTTTATGGTACACACGATTTGAATGTTACCATCACCAAAATTAAAACATTTTTATTTCATAAGGTTTCATAAAAAAGATGCTTTTAAAGGACTTTGTTGCTGGTAACGAATATTTATTTCTGTCTGGGGGCGATACATGAAGCTATAAAATTCACCCTCGGTTAAGTTTTTTGTAGTAGGGCACAGAGTTAGGTATGTAGGACGAGTACCATGAGCGGGCACTCGGTCAACATAACGCCCAACAGAATGATCAAATATTTAGGGGCACTTCTTGGTGGGTCCCTAGTTGTGGGTACCGCTTTTATTTATTTGTTTGCGACAGCTCGAGCCTCCGGTCAGGCAGGACATCGTGTATCCAAACTGTCCCACACAAGAGTGACACAACGGTGAAAAGAGAAATATTATTTTTTTTCCTCCCGTCGCATGGGAACACTGCCAATGTTCCCTTACCCAGATACTGCTCTGACCCAAAAAGGCACGCATTAAATTAATAAATTATGAGCGATCCTCTCCCTTGGCTTCTAGCCGAATTACTAAACTTACGTGATTCTGACATTTGCTTCCCATCCGTGTTACGCATGCTACGTCTAAGAACACAAGGTTCCAAGTAAATTTGAAACGATGCTTTCAGAATTTTATTACGTTCGGAGCACGGAGCACTGAATTTTCCGTCGTTCATTTACTCGGACGGAAGCCATATTCATCGTGAGATATGATAATTCGATATCCCAGTAATTCACCAATCTTTAACCGCAAACATACTTCGATTCCCAATTCCGAAGAGATATTGAGTTTCTTGATGATGGAACTTAACTAATTTTTGTCGGTGTGATTAACCACATTAGTATTATTCAATTATTTTGTTCACAACCGTGGAAAAAACTGTACGCTGGAAATCTTCCATATATGAGTAATTGGAAATGTCCAAAATATAAATAATCTTATATTCTTGCAAGAAACAATTGTTTTATTCGATATGTCATTTATTTTAAAAATTCTTATTAACTTAGATACAACATTTATGATAATTTCTTATATATTATATATGCAGACTGAAGGATTTATTCATAAAAGGATAAAGTAATATCTGTATCTTCATAATATATATACATATGAGATATAAGAAATTAAATATTATAAATACTGCATCCGAGTTAATACACCTTTGTAAATGAATGAATTATACAATCCAACGCCCGATTCTTGTGAGAATTTAAGATTATTTATATTTGTAATATTTATAATGATGAAATTCAGTGATCTAGAATGCTGATTATTATAACAATGCTCAATAACCAATTACAGTCTTAAAATGTCAAATTTATCAACCCCGTGATACCAGTCTGTTTTGTCGCGTGTTATGCGGACCTTATCAATTTTTTCAAAGCATTATACAAATCCATGTCATTCGGAGATCCACCATACATTACTCTTATACAATATATAGTGAGATACCTGAGTAGCCATAATAATAATCTCGAGAAAACGATGAGTAAGTAAAATATCATTAGGTTTGCCGGGAAATTCAGCCAGCCATTTTTCGTAATGAATATTCGTGATGTATTCTATGATCACATGTCGGGATTCACATAGGCGGGCGCGTATTGCGCGTGCAAATGCAGGAAGTGAAAACGCCGAGTGAAAATTAGATAGACCGAAAAGCGTGCGACGGTATACAAACCATGAGCACGGTGCTAAAATATCACAATGGTGCGGCAGGTGCATTTACCGGGTTTCGCCAGTGCTTTGACGACAGTCGGCAGATAGCTCTTTCATCCGGTAATTAGCCGGAGAGCCCGAGGAATTATCACCTGGTGCGATCATGACCATGCACGCGCGCGGCCTCGTCTAGCCGGTATTCGAGCTCTCTATTCCGAGTGTAGTATAAGCCTCTATCGTTACCCAGTATCGTCGGACTCCATCCTTAATTAATTAACACCGTGGCGAATAATAATTATCGAAATGAAAGATGGTATCGGTTGGCTTATTTATTGGTACACGCTGATATTGGGATAACATATAATCGCAGCAAACCTGCATCCTCTCACTCTCTCACTCACTTCTATCTATCTATCTTTTTACTCGAACATGTTTCAGTAGGTTGAATATATGCCTTCGAATATGCCCTGCACATTCACCTCTTGGCTGTGGTAGGTACCGATAGCGATATCTAAACGCAACTCCCCCTAATTGATTCATAAATTAATTTACCCGAGCGAGCGCATATTTACGGGTTTTAATTACAGCTCCCCTCGACCCCTGTCTCAGTTTCATAGCTCGGCAGAACGCTCACGAGAACCTTGCCGTGGTACCGATCTCCCAAGAGATCCCTATGTATTCCCAAAGGCGTCCGTAGATTTTTATCTACACCTGCACGCTCTTTCTTTTGCCTTCCACCTTGCATCCAGGCCTCGCCTCCCTCGACGCGCTTTTCCCTTCCTCAGCTATTCCACCTGGACAATGTTTTATTCAGCTCCTTTCTCGCCGACGAAGACTCGATCTTTCCTCAAGGGGGTTTTGCAGGACTGGCAGAGAACGTCTTGTCAGTGGTCCGTATTTATTTAGCAGGAACGAGATATTGATTGAATGAGAATCATAAATCGCGCGGACAAAAGTCAAATTGACTTTAGAAGTACAAGTACGGAATAGTTACGAAATAGCATGACCGGCGAGAAAGTTTAAAGACAAATTCATGGAAATATGTATGATTCGAGGGCGAGAGAGATCTGTAAAACAATAGAGAGGATGAAGAAGAATCGAAGTATGTAAAAGTTGGATGGCTTGGTAGGTCGATCCCAGGCTCGTTAGCTTGGTAGAAACCACAAACCAGGGGTTCTGCTAAAACGAAATAGAGATGGACGATACATGTCGACCCTTTGCATTCGAGTTTCCTCGATATTAAAGCCAGGGGCAATGGGATTGCGACGATTGGTGGCGCGCAACGATCTGCTTGGTGCCTGGGCTCCCGATAATTATGTGCCAATTAAATTTAACGACTGTCCATTATTCCGGTCTGCAAACGCGCGTACAGTACTACCCATCTACCCCTCCCTTTCTACCGGTTCAAACCGTACCCCTTTACGCCTCTCTTGCTACCCTGCGATCGAACGGGCACATTGGCAACAACTATCCAGGTCGAAATCCAATTACCTTTTAATATCGTCCGGATGGGCCAGGAATCGAGTTGCCTTTTGCGGGGGACTTCGTGCAAGCCACATTGGAAAACTGCGAAGGATTCCTGCCAGCAAATAAATGGTCCTTCCGGCCTACCCTTTGCTTTCTTTCTCACATACGTCGTTGTCAGGACATTCTTGCGCGGCACGGTCGAATCGCTGCCCAAATCGAAGGGAATAAAATATCGCTGGCCATTTCGAATGGAATTGGAACGTAGATTGAGAATGCGATTTGCACGATCATACTGATTTTAGTAATCCTGGGTAAGCCGCATAAAACTGAACTTTTAAACCGCTGTAAAACTTCATTTACAGTACTATTAATAGTTCCACCTCTAGTCACGATTTTGAATCTGCTGTTATTACAGAAAATGTTTTAATTTTAAATTTATTTGTATTAATTGATCTGTCATTAATATTTTAACGTGCATGTGGTAATACTAAAAATACTATTTTTTAATCATTCTACAGAAAATTGCTTTAACCAGATTCTTCTTGAATTTTCTATGTCTGTTTTATTGACACGATCGTACATTTTCGGTTTTTCGGTTGATTCTCATTAAGAATTCAAGCGTTGCGACCGCAGATTTACCCGTTGCTCGATCGGTGTTTGCTATCGTTTTCCGAAGCCATTAAAAGTGTGGTAAAAGCGTATCGTTGGTTCTGAACTTAATTGCTCCGACCGATTTAAAAAATATTACAGTATCGATGTTTGCCGTACAAATTGACAGAAATAACTTACGCCCGTATCCACTGTCTATTGATTTAACTGAATACTTGATGTCCTCAACAAATCAAGTTTAACATTAAATCCCTTTGAAACGCTGAGCGATACAATCACAGCGTGCCCTATTTGAAATTAGCTGGAATAAAATCGGTGAATTGAAAGAAAAAGGAATGTCGATATCAAATGCGCATGCGAGAAGAAAGAAATGATAGTTTCGAACTACCCTCTAATCAAATGCCGGCCATTCTCAACCCACGTGTTACTGCTCGAGAAATGGTATTCCGTAAGGGAGACTCCTACGCGCACTGCATAAAGATCGTCGGGTTTCGTATCTATTCTTCAAATATATTTAAATTCCATAACGAAGCGGAACGTGCCTTTTCTTCGGTCTCTATCAATTTCCCGGAGATTCGTATGCAGTACTTTCCGCGAATTTTTTTGCATTATACAATGAACCGTACTGCGCTGATTGAAACATACTTCTCATTCGCGAAAACGCTTCCCAAAAAATATACCAGATAGAGGTTATCATATTCAATCGAATAAATTCATTTCTCCCTAGATTAATCAAATAATCTTTCACATACATATGTTATTTATTTGGAATTGAATTATTAACGTCGTTGAATACAAAAGATTATATCATGCCAAATTCCCTTAATATTCTTCTCTTATATGTAAAATATAGCATGCTGTTTGAGAAGTTACTTTTTCGAGTAAAAGAAATATCTTACCGTACCACGTAGAGTACATTAAAGGTTTTCGAAGATGGTACCATCAAATGGACAAAATAGCTCGTGGTAAGAGACAAGCTTGACATTGTAACTTCTAACATCAAGTTTCAGGATTCGTGTCGTGGAGAAATGGGGTGGGGTGGGGGGTGCAGGTTGTAGGGGTTGCGGATACAAGGAAGAGTCGATGGGGTGAGCACCAACACAGAGTGACCACTAAACACCTAACAACCAACAATAGCAGCCAACATCGAACACCGATAAACCAACGAAACTAAACCAACCACAAGTCACATCGTAACGGAACTCAGTGAACAGTGAAGACATAATCCAACAATATATATATGAACGTATATATACATACAGACGTATATGTATATATTATATATCTCTCTATGTAAGTATATACATATAGAGTATAGAATGTATACACAATAGTGAATGATATGTGAATACGTACGTCATCACGAAGAATGCCACTGCTGCCAGGTACAATATATGCTATAATTGATTAATTCACTTGGAATATGTATTCCAAATATGGAATTAATTAAAAAATGTCTTGAATTAAAAATTTCTAAATTATCGTTGTTTTGTACAAGCTTCAAAACGATATGAGAATATTTTCAAAAATCTCTGATAATCTTGCATGTATCTTAATTCAAAATTAAGGATATTTATTACAGTTAATACTGTTTTTCAAAAATTTCAAAAAACTGACATTTTCAGACAATTGTTGGATAAATTATATATGAAATGAAATGAAAGAGAGGTAGTGGCAGTTGCACTCTCCGCTTCACGTCCGGTTGAACAGTAAGGGTTGATCGTATCCTTGCGGGTCATGGTACGGATGTCTGATTAAAACATTGAGGAGCACTAACTGTGAGACACGATAAACGTAAAAGTGAAAGACGTTTAAAACTTAATAAGGATGACATATCTTCAGAGACACCGAGTAGGGGTATGGTGACGTACCACATCGAGTACATTGAGAAGGTGGTTCGCGCGGACGACTCTAGTAGTGGTAGTTGTTGTTACATAGTGTGTTGTGGTCGTGGCAAGAAGAAGAAGAGATGGAGGAGGTGTGCGGCGCCCCCGGCCAGCCGGTCGCCCGTCACACCCTGAAACAGAATAATATTGTCACTTCCCTGCGGAATTACACCATCCCTACCGACTATTTCCTGTCACCGTTCTCTAAATTCATATTTTTTTTTCAAATACTCCATATACCTCGTTCTTTATTTGCACTTTCTCTAAAGGTTTATTACCCTTCGTACATAGCGGTCATATTTGCATAAAGTAGTTAATGCGTCATTTTTCTCGCGACGATTTAAATTACCAACATGAATCGATGTTTCGGGTTCTTTTATGAAACAGATGTGTTTTCACCTGTTTTTTACATGGTTCTATTTTCGAAGTTTATAAAAGCTTACCGTGCGTACGAAATGTATTTTTCGACTCCCGTCGTTTCAGTTTTGCTTCAAACGACCCGTGTTTTGTATGATTCCGCGTTATACTGCTTTTTCTCCCAAAAAAAAAAAAACTTTTTGCCATTCATAGAGGTAAATTATACCACCGGCGTATACACAGTGGGAATACCGTTACGGGTCAAAGAATTTCTAGTGGTTATAAAAGTACAAGAGATATCAACAAACGACTCGACTCCATCATGCGGTATTGCAATTATCAAACATGATCTCAGCAAAGTTAGGATGCGTCTGATCATCCCCCGAAATTGAATCTCTCTGATTGATGCACCCGACGCGTCTCGACATTCGATTCGTTCGTCATCAGATCCTTGTGATAAAAGGCGGTTTCATCAGTGATACTCGATACTTCAGCCGCCCAATTTGCTCACAGAGAGTATTGGCGTGAAGTCGTGATCGGTGAAGGGTCGAAGCCAAAAAAAGAGGGGGAGGGGGAGGGAGGTAAAGCTTTATATAGAGGGAAAAGGGATTTCGGATTTGCTGGACCGTGTCCACCCATTGCATCGTTTACGTCCAATACAAACGAACAGACGAATGAACGGACCGTGGAGAAAGATAGATAGAGGATGGGCAGGATACCACGGAGGGATTCGACAGGGAAGGGAAACTAGGAAGAGAACGATGATGGTAGAAAAGGGGTAGCAGGAGAGGAGGCTGAGAAACGGGAGCAGCGACCGGGATTTTAACGTCGAGCACACTCGTTTCGAGTCGATAGGTCCACTTCGACTGGCTTGGGAACCAGTCGACATGGTCCGGTAACTTCCTCTCCCACCTCGAAACCCCCATCCTCCTTACCCTCTTATATTCCACAGTCCGAGACATCATCTCCGTATCCGGAAACAGTCTAGGAACGATGCAAGTTTTCACGGATACTGCTCTCACGATTAATAAAAAGTCCTCCGGATATAACTAGTTTCAAAGCGGATATCAACGGAGCAACTTTTTGCCCGGAATGTTTTAAAACCGTACACTCGAAGAATTTCAATTAACGTAGGCTATACATAAAGATATCTATGTGCACGGAAAACGTAAGTAATTTGTTAAATAGAAATCTATTGATTATATCGTCGCGAGTTACGGTGTCGGGCTATTTTCCAAATGAACAAGTAAAGTGAATGCTTGAATTATTCCATTAAATAAGTAATCCGAGAAACATTGAGGAGGAAACGAGATGTGTAACGTGGAAGTCTCGTCCGTGGGAATCCTAGCACATGGCATGTCCTAGTAAAAGGAAAACGTGAGGTTTGCTTAGTCCTAAAAGCTTTTTGCCTACGACGGTATACAATTTAGCAAACTTCCATTCGAACGACATTGGCAGAAATGAAAACGGCTTAAAGAAAGTACTGTCACTGATCACATATCCGAATACTTGAAAATACACATCGAATAATTTTAAGTGAAAGTAATCACGGTTCCAATGGAAGATAAAATGTATTTGACGTCAGATAGAATAAATGAAAATGGATTGTTCGAATGGGCAGCAAGTACCTTTTATTTTAGCAACGGTAGACGCGACAGAATTTTATTTAACAGTTCTCATATGTTGAGTGAGTTCTTTTTGAAACAATAGACTTGATGTAATCGAGGAAAATCCTCCCCCGTTGCTGCTGCTGGTTTCCGGTATTATCAAAATCATTATTTCCGTCCGTCTCTCGGCATTCGGACGGAAATAAATAGGGTGCACTGTGGAGAAGGGGGTCGTATTACTTTCGAGGGACACGGAAAATGGACTCGCGTATACACCGAGAGGCATTGCGAATGTATGGAAACGAATAGGCGGAAATATTACGTCCGGAGTGAGGGAAGGGTGAGACTGAAAGCAGAAAGATATAACATGGGACGAGGTGAAAGGAAAGATATTCTGCTAGTAGAATGTTATAACGTTTATTTAATATGTGAGTTTCATGAAACAATTGGTTGTATAATTTCTATACATAGAATAATTTGCAAAGTTAAAGTAATTAACGATGCTCAATTAACCCATTCGCGGTTTCAAATAACTGTAGCCGTCCAATTTCAGGATTCACACAATAAAAATCACAGCTACACCCGCCTTGATTATTACCTAGGAAGAAAAACACTATAATCGCTCTTTCGCGAAGTATATATTTATTTATGCAATAGTTATACAGAGTGCACAGAAATATCAGTGAATCCTTATTCTAACCGCAATCCAATCTGTTAGTTCATAACGAAGTAAAGAAATAACCGGTATATCTGACATGATGTATTCTATTAAATTTCAATGACAACTTTCCAAAATAAACTGTTAAGTACATTCCGCATGTTAAAAGTATGACAATTTTAATGTTTCTATAAAAAAGTGTACCTCAGCGAACACGTTTGAGAGAAGTGTCCACGAATGGATTAACTGTAGGAAATTAATTGTGAACGCGCCGACAATACTTCATTACCTAAAAACGGTATTTACTTATTCAGAGTTATTGGGTTAAAAAACAAAATACAATATTGTAATATGTACATAACTTATGTACAATCACAATCAACCATGCTAAAGTATTATAATAAAATTCAAATGGGAAGTAGCACACGATCTTCAATGAATCATGGATTCTATATGTACATTCTCCCTAACAATAATGAACTATGAACATCGTCGAAAATCAATAAAAATAGTGCACTGCACTCAATTTAGGACGAACGACAGGAGGGAATTGATGATGTTCGAACATTTTCACGATTGATGGTTGCACCGGGCTCAAAAACCAAGGGTGTAAATATTCAAGGGCTACCAGGCCTGATTTCTATTTTGCCGGCGAGCCGATCGGTGTTGTCCGAAAGAAATAACGCGGAATACATCATAGGCTGTATACGTGTCATACTAGCCGCTTGTCCTCGTCACAAATAGAACCCCCGGGAATTACGCCACGAGGATCGACGAGATGGGATGGGCTTGACGTGGTAATACTGGTTATCATCGTGCTGATTGCACCTATACCTACCCCCTTCTCCAAACCCCCGTTACATCCATCGACTATCTTTCATTGCAACCTGCACCTGACCCGGTATATTTCCAGCCGAGCTATTCATTACGTCTATCCTACGATGATCGCTCCTTTCAGTGTATATCGATGTACGAAAATTGGTAACGGACACGATATATTCGTGGTTGTGAACTCTTGGAAAATCGTGTGTTCCATAGCGGAATGTTACTATAGTATGTAGAACTACCCAAGGAAAGGTACCCAAAAACCATGCAAAGAATAGCATGGACATATTGAATATAATGACCGTGACCATAAGATTATAAGACATCTGTGAACCAACTATTCCAAACTTCAGGCAGTTGCCAATAATCGTTCATCATGCCGTCAGAAAAGTTGAGGAGAAATCGCGAACAATCAAAACTGCAATATTAAACCTTAAAATATCGCTTAGTTCCCAAAGACTGTAAAGATCAGATGTATAATATAGTTAAAAAAAATCCTAACTAGGACAATTTTTAAGAAGAATAGGATTAAATATGTTTGAGAAAGAATTGAGGAATAAGGCAAATATTTAATAAAGGATATTAATAAAGGTCTTTGGTGCAACCTTATTAATAATCTCATATTAATAGATTTGTTGCTTCTATGATAAATTAAATCATTTGTTCAGTTCCATTCGCGAAAAGAATATTGATTTGTCCCAAAATACGCCGTTTATAAATAATAGTATTATTTGTGTCGGATGTTTCGTAATGTTTAATTATCCAAGAAATCTATGTAGATGTAGTTTGCAAATAGTAGCTGACAGCATAATGATAGTGCAAATATCAAATATAGGTACGATAACGGATGAACATTCCATTGCAAGCAAGACCACCGAGGTATGATATCATCGACATGGTTCACACTTGGCGAATGACGTGGAAAAAAGTGAAATGAAAGCAATCGACAAAAAGTCACGACGGCAGCGCGTTATTTGCGCTCGTAAATGCGATTGCACATAGCAGAGCGGCGTACACGCAGAGCCATATGCTCACGGCAAAGGTAACGAATGACAGAAGTCGAAACGACCACACCTTCCTGCGAAATGCACTTTCTACCGTTTCCTCTCCTCTCTTTCACCTACTCTCTTCGGTCCTTTCCGAACACACACTGCACGCTTACGTACCTACTTACGTACGTGTTTACGTTGCGAACGCGCCTCGCGAAGCGGAACTAACAGTAACGAACGGTTACGAACGTAAGGGACCGGTTCGCAGAGCAAACGACATTTCAACCGGATACTGGTGTTGGAACACAGAGCGGGAGCGAAAGAGATCGAGCGAGAGATGGATAGCGTGGAAGTAGATGGATGGAAAGTTAGATAGATAAATAGCGAAACGCAAAGGGACAGAGAGAATGAAAACGCAACATAAAGTTTCCGGTATGTGTTCTTCTATATGTAAAGGTACGAATGCATAAACGTACGTGTACCTCTAAACAAAGAGTCAAAATGACATAGAGGGTTGAACAGTGAAATAAACACGTCGCACGAAATGTGCCCCCGTAATTGATGAACTAATCCAAGGGTTAAAGGGAAGTTCTCTAAGGTTATCCGAACTTATAGCGGTATAGTGGACAGGGTGATTTCGAGTGGTTTATAGGAGACTTGTTGTGGCCTGGTTCCGAGTGGTCAGGGGTACCTGCTCGAGCAACGTCATCCAGTGAGATCGTAACTAACAAGAGCAACGGCAACGAGCAACAACGACAATACGGTAGCAGCGGTGTCCAAGCTATGCTGGTGTGAACGTAGCAGTTAGTGCCACAGCTCTGTCTAGTAGATGCTACTTGGTAGCCCAGCATCCGAGTAGCGAGCGCATCTGCATCGAGGCTGCCTAGTAAATTACACGTTGACTAGAGCTGACAACCGCAATGCGTGCCACATACACGCCTGTATGGGCTTCTGCATGGGACACCGTGTGTTTATGCTACCGGTGAGTCCGGCTATGTCAGCCAGCATAGGCCACCCTGTGAATTATAGATGAGTCGCCTTAATAAAGACAGGCTAGATACCCGAAATTCTCGCGACGTTCCATCGCAACGTGATATTCCACGTAGTCCTTCGTATTCCATTCAAACGCCATACGAACTAGTTATGATCCTCTCTACGCGAGCTTGCTTTTTAATTCATACACGGTAGGTCGCAGAAAAACAAATAATTTATTGCACGAGACTCGGAAAACGCGACTCTGAAATATCGTGGTTAATTTCACGATTAAATTTTAAAATTTAATTCCGCAGATATGAAATTTGCAGTGGCGAGCTTTTTATGTGCAGCTTTAAAACGTGTTTTCCGCGGTACGGGGGAGTAAATGTTGTTTAGAAAAATTCATTTAACTCCAGCCGTACCAGCTCGTGATACAATTTTCAGCCGCGTCTATTACTTTAAAGTTATCTCTTTTATGTAATTAGCTGCTAGAAGTGAATTTTTTGACTTTATACTTTCCGAACAGACCGCGATATGTTCTGTACAATCAGTTACGCTACGTTCTATGCATGTCAGAGACTTTCGCTAAAATCGTAAGCTGAACAACGTTTATAACGTGCGTGATGATATTATCGTTAAAGAGATAGCCGACTAAAACGAATGTCTTTTCTCTACGAAAGGTATGTGTGTATTACAAAATCTCACTACCGGTGGAGGAGAACGGTCGAGAGTAGCCTACTGGAGGCATGTACGGCCAGGTATCAGTGCCAAACACTGGTAGTTATGTATATTAGGGGCAGTAAAACTGATGCAAATTTATTTCGAAATTCCCAGCCGCTCTCGTAAAGTCGTATTAAAAGTACCCTCGTAAAACGATTTGAGACCTTTTCTCCTCGTGGCGAGGACACTACCACTACCGGTGAAATTTTACCGCGATGTCGCACCGCTCTTTAAGTAATTCCACGTCCTGCCCTTAAGGTAACGAGTTCGATCGTGAAAACGTGCTCTTCCATGGATCGTTCGCGGTCGACTTTATATCACCTTGTACGGCCTTTCCGCTCGTGTCGCAACATTTTATAATACTTTTCGATATGATGATGGTATATTGGACAGTGTTATGGTTCAACTCCGTTCTACTTTAAGCTAACCCCGAAAAAGGAAATGTATCGGATAGGGTACTAACGTTTTTACGAGTACTCATCTCATTTCATTGCTATAACCTTATTTATTAATCGTATTAAAGTAAGGGAAGAGAAGTATAAGTTGGAACTTTTCAATGGCATGCCCTTTTAGTACGACGATAAATATGATCGGGTTATCCAGTTTACGTCAGAGGGACCAGAGTTTTTCCGCCATAGGTAGCAGAATAGAGCGAGGGAATGACAGAGAGAGAGGGGGGGGGGGTTGCTGGAGGGGAACGAAAATTTAAGGGCAGCCGTATATTATCAATACGAAGGGGTTGTCTGAGGTTAACTGCCAGAGCTTCGTAAGAGGGGGTGGTTCGGGTGATGTCGAGGGTAGAAAGGGAGGGCGAACCTGTGCCATGAATATGCCGCCATTAGTCACACGCCGAACTGCGCCGTAGAAAGAGAAGTAGGTGACACGAATTTCCCGGAATTGCGCGCCCTATTGGTATCCCGAGGGTGCTGCGGTAGTAACGCGAACAATTCCTCGTGAATGCGCATTTATCCCACTCCCCCAAACCTTACGGTACCTGAAAGCCTGATAAAACTTCCCGGAATCGCCGACAAGAAACGCGCCTCGTGCCGGTTCTGTTGTCCACGAAAACTTGCGGCGATGCCACACCCCATCGCATCTTCCTTATTCTCTCACCGTTTCTCTTTCTATCTCCCTTAACTCATTCCTCGGTTTGCCCTCGTGACGGCAAACTACCCCATCGAAACATTTGGGTTCGTAGCGACGCTCCTGTCATCGGCAGAGCTCGTCGTTACATCTCAAAAGGTAGCAATGAAATGGTTAACTAAATTGCTACATGCTAGCTGTCAGTTGCAGAAACTACCCACTCTCCCTTTTCTCCTCAATTCTCTCTCGCATTCATTCTAACTATTGTCCAAGTTTCGTTACAATTCCTATGCAGTTGCAAGACAAGGGAAAAAAACAAACGAAACCGCTAATTGAATGTTAGATTGAAGTTATGCAACCAATGTAAAAAAAACTCGTGAAATGTTATTTGAATCGTATTGAATGATATCGTCTTATATTTTCAGTTGCATTGTGCGAGGCTAGATACAGAGGTATATTATTGTTCTATTATATTTTAGTATAAAAATGTATTTATATCAATTTCATACTAGATGAAATGAGGTAGTGTCTGGTTGTCTTTGCTTGACCCCGCCGAGTTCACAATTCGTGCCCCTAATAATATCGTCAACCCTTCCTCTAATTATGCGGAAGTTTGCCTCGGTAGGTTTTAAGGTCTTGTTTATTGTCTTCTGTAATCTGTTTGTGTTGAACCACAATTCTTCGTCGCCACGTTTATTTGTGATTACTTTAATGCCGCTCACGTACTGGAGGGTCTCCTCGTCCTGAGCAATTATCACGACGTTCTCTGGGATGAATGGTTTCTCGATGTTCCAACACGCTATGGCCGTTAATTGGACCAATTGGAAAAATATTACGCCTCTTCGGGAAGTCGCTTGCACACCTGCTTGACTCGCGCGTTTGTAATTCGATTCGTATACCAATGGTTCAATGAATTCGCTTTGCTTTAACGAATTCGTATCCGTAAATTTCTGACGGTAGCTGGCCAACGAGTTGAAATAAAGGTATCTGAAAAGGCCGTTTTTCTACATATCAAATCAATCCGGAAGGTAAAAAATGTAACTCGATACACATATAGTCTATTAGAGATACGAGAAAAAAAAATGTTCTAACGAAATATTTCAATTGGCAAGTTGCGATTGGAAAGTTGATCAACCGTAACCCGTGGAACAGGTTTTTGTGAGT
Organism: Nysson spinosus; assembly: GCA_910591585.2. Classification (NCBI taxonomy): domain Eukaryota; kingdom Metazoa; phylum Arthropoda; class Insecta; order Hymenoptera; family Crabronidae; genus Nysson; species Nysson spinosus. The sequence goes on from OU342834.1 coordinate 2,327,832, forward strand.
AACGTACGAATGCCCGACGAAATACAATTATGATTATGCAGTTACGTAATACTTCAAAATAACTGATCAAAACATGTAATTAACTTGTAAGGATTACCGTTTATTATAGAATCCTGCCGGCGTTAGTGACATGCCGAGTGTACCGTCGTCTAAATCGAACCATTCCCCGGCTATTGTGATATTCATAGCATCATTATCTGGGCCAAAAGCATTGCCACGCGTATTGTTTACACGCCAGGAACGATCGTGATATAAGTCATAAATCAGTAACCCATTTTGATCGACGTCAGCTACGTATAGATAAGTATCAACACACGTTTTTCCGACATCAACTATAGGTGTAACTAGTGCCGCTTTCCCGTGTAGCACTTGATCACCTGGTACCACGTATTTATGGATCAATTCATCAGTGGCAAGATCGAAGATCAATATTTTCGTCGGGCAAACTGCATTCGATCCTATTCTTCCAGTATCCACGACCCATAAACGATTACACTCGTCGATCTAAATATTCATTTTATCTTAAGCGATGGAATATTTAGTTAAATATCAATAAAGTATTTCAAGATTACGAAACAATATTAACACCAGGTTTACGGGGCGCGTCATTTTAACGCATTTCCAAACTTCACTAGGAAAATTGCAGAAATCGTTTACATTTTTCTTCCTACCACTTATGTTGACATTCATAGATTTATCGAGACAAATTTATATCCAAATTCATTTTCTTCAAAATCTTTCTAATTTCGAAATTCTCTATGTGGTATGGTCTACCCATCTCTACGGATGCGTGTCAATGTGACGCGATCGTAAATCGGCTTCACTTATGAAAGTATATTACTTCAGTAATAAATCTAAACTCAATCAAAGTCTTCGAACTACTCTCAAGAATTCGTAATAATAACACTCATTACATCGAGCACAATATTTACCGCCAATCTATAAACAGACACTATACTCTCACAACTGCGGGCTGTGTGCCAAGTCCAATCAGGATATGGAACCAGTAAAGGACCTCCGAGACCCTTTGCGGTGGTCAGCAACGACAATGCAATCGGTACACCCTCCAACCATTGGGGACTCGTCACAAATAGACGACCATACCGATCGACGTCTACATCCTGCGTAAATGCATTACCTAGCGTGAAATTCTTCCCTGTCAGATGAACTTGTGGCCAAATCCAATCTAAGTATTTCCATTGGTAAACCACTTCGAGCCCTGTTCCCTTGACATATTGTAGGGAACCAAGGAGAAGAATTAGATTTAAAACGATCTCCATATAATCAATTACTTGTTGATGGACTACTTTAAAGTGATCTATCTAATCAGTGATTTAAAACACTAACAAGTTCTGCGATTTACGAAACTCGAGGTCTCGAGCGTATCCGCGATCGGGAGTACACTGCATTAGTTTGTAGTGAATGGGATTTCTTGACCACGGTGTAGTTTGTTCCTTTAGACCGATCTACCCCACTCCTTACAAATTCAACTCACCTTCCTTCGGCACTTTCCCTGTGCATATGCCTCGAAAGCGTGGTTTACCTTGAACTGATTACTTCCAGACTGACCGCTGTACGTTTTTAGTTCGTTGAATAATCAGGAAGTATTAAGTACTTAGAGCGGACGTGTGAGTTACTTTAGTAACTTGCTGTTCATTGTCCATAGGAAATACTCCGATCGAGATAACGTGGATACGGTTGAATAATAACCTTAGAATGATAAAGCATATAGAAGGCTATAACTTAAATCAGGTAGAAAATGCATTTATTTACTCGGATGTTTATTTACTCCGCAATGCTAAAATTTCCATATGATTACAGTAATAGGTGCATTTACTTTCACAGATGAGCGCGTACTATTACATGCAACTTCCTACCTGAGTTTACACTTAAATACTAAATACATATTTATGAAATAACATCAGGCTATATTAACACATTCGCACCGGATGAAGCACCTTTGAGTTTTTGGGATTCTTTACCAGAATCCGGATAACTTAAATGTGAGTCTTATATACGTTACACTTCGGTCTGAAAACGTCTGACGTGAGTAGGTTTTAACTAACAAAGTTATATTTTGGTTTTTGTAGCATCTTTTGTCAACATAACTTTATTTAGCAAAATTCCGTGGATTTATTCCGTTACGCGCTTAAAATTCGGGTGAAAATGCCCCGACGCGGAAGTATTATCCTTATATTAATATTCATATTTGGCAACTTCAGTTTCATGGAATTTTGAATTCTAACATTGTCGTCATTTAACCTTTTAACATGTTCGCTTCCAACTACGAGTATATTCGTATACCCGAGGAGCGTAGCAGGGAAAGAGTTAACTGTGGGTCACGAATTAACTCGTCATTCGAATATACTCTTACCTCAAGGGTTACGAATTAAATTACAATTATCGGTCTCGTAATTCTTAAATTTGTATTCGTATCATTTTCAGTAATGATCAGTCGAACCCATCTTTACGTCGCAATTATAAATATATCGTATGGATTTATTTGAACACTAAATCAAAAGTACGCCTGTGATGCCATTCTTTGGAAGAACTCCCCAAGTAAAAGGGTTAAAAATTAGAACCTGAGCTGAATAATTAATTCGATCCTTTATGAATTTATTATCAGTGCATAATATATCAAACTTGACTGGTAAAATTCACGAAACAAACGTAAAATGTTGCTCATAATTTGTATAATTTTTCTGCTTTGAACTGGTGAGGAGAGACCACGTTGGCGGTGGTAAAACGTCAATAACGAATGCTCACGGAATGTGGTCGTGAACGCATTAGCCACTGCGTGATCTGAAACTAGAGAAGGTATTCGTAAACGGCACACGCCCACTTGAAATAAACCCTAGTGCCATTATTGTGGATATACGTGAATATGGCATAAGTTATTACATTCGTTTACATTCAGCCTCCGTAGCCTTTTCTAGTCGAATTGAAAAACATGCTATTCATCGATAGATCGAAATAAATCATATGTATCGTACTAAGCACCTCTTAATACCCAGTATTCCAAAGTATATATTATACTCACGGAGACCATAACTTGTCATATTTCAAGGCAAATCATGAATAAAGCATATAAATTATCTTCTTAGAAACATCCTTGATACAATTAATACTGTTGATCACTTTAAGCTCTTAATGACATAATCGAAATTTAAGGTATAACCCCCGGCAAAAGTTTCCCATCAGATTCGGTAATATGAAATTGACAGAAGACATTTATGTTTTATAGTAAAAAAATATTATTTTATATTGCTGAAACTAATGGGAGGGTCTACGGGCTTAGTACAGGATAAATAACAATGGTATATTAGAAATTATTATTTATTATTGCATAGAAGCAGGAGAATAAACGAACTTTTCAGTAAACAGTATAATAATCATATTTTCGAATATACTGTTGTTACTGATTCTACACGAACGATAAGATTCGTTTCAATAATATAGATTAATATGTTATAACTATAAGACATAAATGCTATCTATCAATTTCATATTAGAGAGCTTGATCGAAAACATTTTATGAGAGGTTGTACTAGTCATACCACGCGGAAATTATGTTCCAGGTAGAAATGGTCTATAATTAAAAGATATTAAGTTGAGTATATATGAATGTTGAAAGTTTTAATGTGTCTTGTATAATTTATGTTATAAGATATGTTAGATGGGCAGGTGAAAGTTTGCAATGTATCGTATCATGATCTGATCTAATCACCTGTGTGTCTCTTGAAGTCAGTAGCTAGGAATGTCATGTAGACACAGAAACTTGTTGAAACTTAAAATTCTTGAACTGAATAAAGTGGCGAAGGTAATAAGTAAAGAGAAACGGAACCAGGTCTAATTATGGAAATGCAGAAGGAGTTGCACGCAAATTCGACATGGTATGCTTTGACATTTATATAGCCAACTTGTTAATTCAAGTGTCATTAATATCTGTCTAAACATTTCAAGCCTCTACAGCTTCATGTAACTTTAAAGTCATATAATTAATTATCCGTATCTTTCATTTCATAATAATTATAATAATTATATGTGTAACAATAATAATAATAATAATTGTCACCTTTTTCGGCGCGTTCAAGTAATAATTTCGTTACTATTAAGTATGTGCATAAGTTCTCGCCGTTTTATAAAATCAACAGAACCTGATTTTTTTAAAGGAAATTAGTTTTTATTAAAAGAAAAAATATTCTCCATTATTTTCTATAACCTTATTCTCTCGATCTACAAGCTTTTTAACTACATTTAAACTTTCTGAACTGGATTCGTTTCCTTTAAAAAAAGTACGTAAACTATGTCATATAAAAACGGCGAGAACTTTAAAATAAAAAGTATTAGGGTTACCCATAATTAATGTCGTTTTAGTCAATAATATAATTCCCATCATTATTGATAATCTTCTTTCATCCCACAGGCACACTTCTAATTTCCTAATGCTAATAAATGTAATTAGTACATTGGTTATTTAATAAGAAATTACATCCACAAAAAAGGTGAGCTGTTTACTCAGTCTGAAAAAAAAAACGATATTATTTATCGGTACCTCTAATCATTTCACGTAATGTACCTTCGTTAGAATCGCGTTTAATTAGATTCACGCTATACGATTTCCTTTTATCGTTAGTCATGAACAAAATTGGGCTATAAATGGTTAACTTATACTCGCGATGTGAATCGAACAAAGAAAACAACTTGGAAAAGTAGGTGAGAAAGAATTGCAGCAATATGACACCGTAACATTGAATGGCCATATTTAAACGGATAATGAAAACTTTCGCAAGTAGAATAAAACTGTTTTCCAACGCTTGTTACACGGACATCACGCAATACGGCCATAAGAGCACAAGCTTTTCATCGTCGGCAGCGAACAATTTTTTCCTCGTCGTCCACGAGCCGAATTGCTTTACGCGCACCATACCATCCAGGTGGAGAAACTACATTTGTTGAGAAGTGGAAACCATAAATCACCTGGCCAGTCACGATTAAGCCAAACCAGAAGACAAATGGGAGGCTAATTTCAATTTTAATGCGAAGTCCAGAAGGTATCAGTTTTACCGTAAGTTGAGCTCCGAGTATAAGCTTCCATCCAATGTATTATTAACGAGTAGAATGATGACTCGATTAGTCAGACACAAATTGAATTAAGTTACAGATTACATACTATTGAATAGATATTACTCGTACGTCGCGTTTATCAACTAATTAGTATAGTGTTATTTATTTACATTTCCTGTAAAATTATGGAACGTGAAACTGGATATACATACATGTACTCGAAGCTATCGACGAGGCTAACGAGGAGCGTGATTTATAACCACGCATTCCGCGTAAATGTAAGTGTACTAATATACGATTATCGCCTTATATTGACCGCAGTATGCGGAATAACCGGGAAATAAACAGTAGTTTTTAAGTTTAATAGAGCTTATAAACTGTTCCACGAATAAAAATACGGAGTTACATGCAATTACGGACGATGTAAGAAAACTAGAACACTCGAGACATGGAAAGGCACACTAGAGTTCTTAAAACTTCCTGCTGCTGTTACCTAATCCTACTCAGAATACATATTTCTAATACGCAAGAGGATTAATGAATTTGCAATCTCATATGTAAAAACAAATATAAATCGTCAATATCGCTGACAAATTTTTGATTAAATTTAAATGTGACAATATTAATACCTTTTTATGGACAGCGACGACCATTTTGTATGTTCACATTTAAAACCGTTTCCTATCTCTTCGAGAAGGTTAATCGAGGAAAGCGAAAAAATAAAAGCAATTTACAGGGATTTCGTTTGTTATACCTAGCGGTTTGAACTTTCGAAGTACTATTCCGCCGGAAGCTCGAGCCGCACGATTTTCTATCGACAAGAGAGGACAGAGAAAGTCCCGCAAGATGCGTCTCACTTCAGTTGAAACAGTTCTTCTTCTTCTTAAACTGAGTTTGGTAAACCCTCGTACAAGTCCAAGTTCTGACCGTGCGGGTGGCGTCGAAGGGACGTAAGGGTGGAGGCGCCGGAAAAGTTGAGCGAAGTCAATTTTGCAGTTCAACTTGGTAATGCGATTTGTGCCGGAATAAATAGTTTGAGTGAGAGAACATTCACAGCGTACCCCGCACCCTGTCACTACACCTCCTTTCTCTATGGTGTCTGACCCATAGACCATTCCACTCGAGTTTGGTGTCACGGGCACGTGGCTCGGACATTCTACTGAAAGTGACGGTCCAACCGAGCTTTTACCTTCCACCGACCGAAAAGAATACTAAATAAAAAAACCGCAACGTTTCTCAGAATATCTCAACTTATGATACTTTATCTTCATCGCTCAAATTATAAAAAAATGAATTATAAAATATATATCCCTCATGTGCCATATTTATATCGCATATACTCTTGATGAGCGATGATCCCCATTTAAAATTTCTACTTTATTTAGCAGTAAATGATTGATGAGCAATTTATTCTAAAATTAAATTTTGAGTAAACTTGATTGTTACGAGTATCCAGTAAAATCCCGTATAACGTGTATTCTTACAATGACCTAAAGATATTGCGAGGACATTCTTTATATAACAACTTTAGACGAGCATAATATAGCTTGTTATCTCCATTTTTTTATACCGCGTATTTTGAAGATACGAATTCTTGTACGCCTTAAAAGAGCGGCTAGCTAATGATGTCTTCTCATACTCGTTAAGAATGAGTAGCAAATTGCTAGAAGCTCAAGAATAATCCGTGAGAATGCAATAATAACCCGCATTCGCGGTGAAAAACGATGGCCCCTTCCCTCCCACCTCCAACATCAGCTCATCCCCTAACCCTCTGCCGTGGAGCTTTCCCGCGTTGTAATCCTACAAATGAAAACTTACGCTAATTAAACCGTTAATAGCGAGCCGCGCATGTAGGTAACGACCACGATGGTTACTTAATCCCGAGAAAATGAAACGTTCGGAGTCTGCGTGCGTGTAAACACCAGCTGTCGTATAGCTTTCCCCGCACATTTCTGTGTACCATAGGTAACAGAATGGACGAATACGTTCTATTAATGGATTATTTTTTTCCTCCCTGTCGTTTTTTAATCGCATTTCCTTCCAACGATCCTCTCAACGTTTCGAAAACGGAATTTCGTTCAATTTAACTACCCTCTCGTTCGTACTAGTTTTTCAATACAGCACAATACCAGTTACAATAATCAACAGGGACTTACACAATAAAATTAAAATATAGTAGGCTACCGTATAACACAATATTTTCTGCGTTGAATTATCAATGAAAATACGAAATATCGGAAATTAGTTTAAATATGTAGGTATTGCATTTTATTGAAATATTAGAGGTCGAAAATGTCAAATTTATCTCTGGCGTTAAAACGCTAGGAGTTTCAGGGCTGATGGGTCTGATTACAGCAGGAACATAGCAATTTTGTCCCATTATATTACTACGTAGTGCATTTTTTCCAATTACTTTATAGTAATGTATCGTGTGAACGTTTTTAATGAGTTTGCGTAAATGAGGTTGCAAAATTGCGTTTCGTAATTATGCTTTCCGATAAATATCTTCCACAAGAACACAGAGAAGGTTTTATTATAAATGCTCTATCCAAATTAAAACAACGTTAAAGATAAATGAAATATAAAACAAAAGTTTATTTACTTTGAGAATATAGGGTTCTTCTATTTTTTGTAACGCATTCGTTCACCCAAATAAATTATATTACAATGATTATTGATATAGTAGGGATCAATAACCAATCAATGGCATAGATGACTAGCTAAACAAATATAAAATAAACAATCGCTCTGAATGTTAATATATTATACAAAAAAAAGATGTGAAACGTATCTTTAAGAGTATAACACTAACACGTCCTACTTCACCTTAAAATAGAAGATAAATTAAAATGAACAATTTTTCTCTATTATTTATTTTAAATTACACGAAGAACTTAAGCTCTGCTGGTAGTTAAGGTGAAAATATCAAACTTATATTCCACGTTATTTGAATCCAGCTGACCGCGTTATACGAAGACTTCCTTTTCCATCGAGTTGTACGAATTACATTATACAGTGGCGTGTTATGCAAACGCGAAATGTATATCAATTATAGAATCCCTTATCGTCACATGTACATAGTACAGCAGATACAATTTGAGAAAAACTTTGTTCGGGTAAAGTAATCAGTCACGTTCCGCTTCCAACGTTGTTTGCCCTAGCATTACGGAACGAGCAGAAAATAGCAGCAGGAACGAAGGAGTACAAATTTGAATAACGCAATTCACCGAGTTAAGTTCGGAAAGGCACATTAGAATGCCGTGACTGTAGTCAGCTAGCCGGGTTGACACCGTGCCGTTGGAATTCCGGTTGTGCACCGGAAGAAGCGTCTAGGAGCTGGTGACTCGTCAGTGGTGAATCGCCAAGACAGGAGGCTCGAAGTAGTACTGTCAAATAATAACCTCCACCTAGTTTCCATAGGAAAAGTTTTTACTCCACCCTAGAAGCCTGTTATACTGTCCACCAGCAGTTCCGTCTGCCCCATTTCCTACATCCTAGCCGTTCTATGGACCAGCCAGTCCATGTAGAAAACGCGGAGGGTAGGTACAATGCTATAATATATTCGGCACTCGTTCACCGAGTTTCGCTGTCCATGGTGGCATATATAAGGTTATATTCACAGGGTCTATTGAAAATCGTTACTCGTCCGAGACCCGCCACCCGTGGACTCGTACTTTTCGTTCCGCGTCAAGTTAAATGTAGAACTTCGAATAACGATACCAAGTAAGATATGGGTAATGGCATTAGTTCCCTTAATCGAACGGTACTTTTTCCTTCGGAAAGAAAAGAACCGTAAATCTCTAGGGAGTCTACGGTCCACTTTATCGCGAGAATCGTATAAAAGTGACGAGGAATAAAATTTAGTTTACGGGGGATCCATGAAGTATTCGATGAAAAACTTATTTCACGGTCGAGCTCTCGTTTGTCGTTTGATGACAATCGTAGTAACGGCATTACATTCATCCGGAAAAATCCCTTATAAAATCAGTCCTTGATCAGTTACGCACTGTTGATTTTCCAAACGGATTTCGTGGTTTCCAGACTGGTGCATCCTCGTTCGGTCGTGGCTTAAGTAAACTCTCGAGAATAAATAGAGCTAAAGTTGTTAGGCCAATCGAAGGAAGGGATTAGGCTTGTTTAACCACTTCTATTCTCCTTCTAGTTTCAACTACGGATGGGACTAATACGGGCACTTTAATTATCGGGAGTACAAAGCTACCGTAGGGAAGTAAGTTCTCCTTTTTTTATTAAGGATAGCTAAACTGTTATACCTACCAGATTCACCCATAATTTTTCTTCCGCCTAGTAGACACTCCGACGTCGTTTCTCTCATGTTAGTCAAGTAGGATTACTGTAGCGTCACCTGAATCTTGTAATGTTTTGTTGTATGTACGAAGAACTGCATCTCGTCGTCAGAATAGAATCTCTTGCCATATCTAACCTACAGTTCCCCTCTCTACACCCTTTTCAACCGGTATCCCGGAAGAGCGACGTTTCACTAACAAGAACGTGAAAGGATCTCCCGAATAAGATCGAGGGTGATTTATCACCGTAACCATGGCCCTGCACATTTTTCCTATCCTGTCCGCGTATCTCTTCTTTTCCGCAGTAGCTTCTTATATGTCTACCGTGCATCGAGCTACTGCAATTGACTATAGTAGTCTAGCTATATGTGACGTACCTTTATAAAAGGAATTCTTGAATATGAAAACGATATTATTTATTCCCTATCACAATGACAACAATAACGGTAGCCGGGATATTAATCACATCTTTCCACAATTTGTATTTATTAATCTATCATATATATGTCGGGTTCTCTTAACTGAAATTATTCTACTTCGAAAGATATTACTACGTTTCTTAAATGATCTATTTACGACAAATTACACTAATTTCATGGGAAATGATAGGTACGAATGATAAACTAGTGACTCATATTTCGTTGCGAATATTAATCATGGAATGTAACGAAAAATTAGAGAATTTTTTAGAATTTCTTTCGTAACAGCAAAAGGGAGTTCGATTTATTCTGCAAATGCTCGGACATTTTTCTCACGTTTTCATTCCATGTAACCGGAACATCGATTTACAGGGAGCGTGCAGTACGTAAAGTCTGACCCATTGTGCAGACTGCGCTTGGCAGTCTCGGTAAAACGGATTCGTTTCAATCGTCCTTAATCGAGTAAGTTCGCATATAGTTGTTTGTTCTCGTCCCCGTCGCCGTGGCTATTTCACGTGTGACCCACTGGAACACAATGGCCACTGCTCTTTTCCCTCGGCTCCGCTCGACTGTCAGCAAGCACTGCCTGTGTAAATACGATACGGCACTCGCTTTTCGTGCTTTCAAGCACAGTTTAAAAAAGTGGAAAGCTGGTGCGGGGAAAGATATATAGGCGGGAAAGGGTGAGAGTCGGTAGGAGAGGGTGGTGGGGCGACGCGAAATTGCTCGGCTAGGTTTTCAATTTGCAGTTCGTGTGCCAGTACCTCAACCACCATCACCCCCGGCCGAAAACTCCGTTAAAAATAATATTCCACCATGGCGCGTATCTGGTTGCACTTTTCAAACTATATCGACACAAAAACAACAATCCAATTTTTTCCCCCTTTGACTGAATGGAAACCTTGATTTCAAGACTACGTTGATTAACGAGATTTGGTTAGATTGATCAACTACGTATACACATCGAAGACTTTTTTCGTTTAAAGTCTAAATGAATTTGTAGATTCACGGAAATTAGGTACGCGCGAATTATTACATTTGCAGCTCGTTAGTATAATCATCGATTTAAAGTTCGTTATACGAGGGACGATCGATAATGGGTTTTCAGGAATGGGGAGGATGAGAGGGAGAGGGGCAGGGGGAGGGGGAGGGGGGTTAACTTATAGTCTCATGCTAGAATCGGCAGGACGAAGAAAAACGGGGTGGCTTGATTGCTAGGCGGATCGCAGTCGGTGATTTGAGGCAATCTAGCAGGTTCTTGTTACTCCGGACGACGAGTAATAACCGTAATGGGAGTCGGTCTTCGAAGATAACTATCCTTCTTTCGAACCTCTACTTCGATCTTATTGTCAAATCTACCGGAGAGCCTCGCCACTTAAATTAGTCTGCCATGCGCGTGATTTCGAGGAAGATTCTGCAGGGACAAGTCATTTTTAGTAGACTGCTTAAAAACTCCAGTTACATGGCAGAAATCTGCATTAACTCAAACAAATGGTGTTATTGAAGAAATAAATGTGATTATTTTCCACCTGGTAGAATATTTTATTATTTTACATAATAGAAATTGTCCTCAACATAAATGTACAATATTGTATAAATATTGACGTCTGTCATACGATACCATAAAAAGTTTTAATTCACTATAGTTATTTTTACTAGAAATTGCGGAAGCAAGTGGTGGATTATTTGTTTGCATTTCACAATGTTTATGGTACGCTTAGTTTCGTAGAATAAATAATATGCTGTTATCGTACCAGCATTCCGGAGTCTGTCAACTTGGCATCAACATTGCTAGGAAAGTTTGAATGTGGCCCCGTAGGGTTCCTGGCGTGGCATGCCTAACCTGAAACTATTTCCAATATAATTCTCCTCTCGACGAAAGGAGAGTACCGAGCCGCCTGTACGTCCCTGGCTCTGTTATTTTCATAACGGGAAATGACATCGTTTGTCGAAGGCCATCGAGAATACGACGACCATTCGTAATGTTAAGGAGATCCCCGAGACGTCCCAGATCTCTTTACTCGAAAGTGGAAATGGACGAGAGGGTTTCCCTTGTCCGCGTCGACCCTTTTCTTATCTTGAAATTTCCTTTTTCTTTCTCCCGAATTCCTCCCCAGTGATATATATTTTATTTTAAATTTCTACAACCTCCTACCGTCAGTTCTCTGCGAAGTAGCTCGTATCTTCCTTGATAAAGCATTTTACGTGCTTACATAAATGACACGACTAGTCTGCTAGCACTTATTTGGTATCTTTCATATAGGGAAGAAACTATATTCACGAAAAATAAATTTTACTCGTGTTAAACAGATATATTGATATTTTTATAACATATTCTGGCAGAGTAGAGTATTAACCTTTTTGTCCTTGCTGACAAAACACCGGTATAACCTCACGACGAAATCAAATGGATCGGCTGGAGATTCGCGGGGAAGAAAATTTCATTCGAAGCAGAGGAAAGTATACAAAAAAAAAATTAAAAAAGGGAGGAAGAACAGCACAGAGAGGTTTGTCAGTTGACAAATGGTTAGTCGCGAACGAAGCTATCGTCGTTTAGACTCGAAGTCATTGTGTTGGTGCCCATTAAGCGTCAGGACGAACGAAAAAAAAGGTACACGGCAGGAAGTGCAAGCGGATGGCAGAGGAATGAAAATGTAGTTGTAGAAGAGAGAATATATCTGGCAGCTAATAAACAACGGCACTATTCATGGATTTTCGCGTAATTACAAATGTAGAGCGCGAGTGCCATGGAGTAAAGAAGAGGGTGAGATTGAGACGTAAAGGAGGCTCGGCACTAAACAGTGCAATCAATCTTACCTTAATGAACTCTTAATTATTTCGAGGACACGGGAGAGCGGGGAGAGAAATTGGCCGTATAATGGAGGCGCAAAGTGCGCGCAACCGGCAACACGCAGCTGCGGTGAACGGGTTGACGGTGTAGGAAAAGACCCATGGTACGGAGGTGGTGCTATTAGATAAATATAGGGAGAAACACTGCCACGAGGGAAGCAACGAAAATGAAAATAAAGGGCCACTCCGCAGCTCCTCGCTCGTATGTGTATAACCAAAACCCAGCTGAGGGAGAGCCGAGAATACGTTACCGACACAGAATCACGTTATTGTATGTCCTCCCCGTATAAAAAGGACGTCCGAATAAAATCGAAATAAACGACGCGAGGGTGAAAAAGAATTATGGCACTACGAAGATTATCTAATCTGCTTTATTCGTTTTAATCACCCTTCAGGAGTGATGTGTTACACGAAAGCTTGCGCGACGGAATTTATTGACGCGAGAGTAAAATCTGATCGTTTTAAATCTTTGCCGGGGCAATATGTACCGTTGTGATTTAGAGTAACAGATTTTATTATATTTCACGTATACAAAAGTCGTAAAAAGGACTCACCGAGGATGATTTGTATTTGACAAATTCAATCGTGTTGCTTAGCTTAAAGTAAATTTGGTAGTTTCTTCTAAAAGGTTCATTATCTTTATCAGTTTGTGCATTCTGGACGAAGATGACGCAATTTCACGATGGAGACCGTTTCGTCGGCCACAAGTGAGATGAAGAAAAATTAAAAAACATTGCGGGTCGAGTCACGAACGGCTTATAATATACACCGTGGAAATTACGCGGCGGGTTGGCCGACGACATAACTTCGAAAATTACGCGAGTAGGGTACCAAAAGTTTGCGCGATCTAACTACTACGAAGTCAGTCCACGGTGTGGCCCTTATTCACCGCCCTCCTGGGACACGGCCACGGCCGCACTTATTACGCGGAGGGTTGCTCTTGGCTTGCCGAACGTGCCCATGAAAAACTCCCGTTTAATACGATAAAATTCACTGTGACACATCAAGGCATACATATATAATGAATTGTTTACTAATGAATTTTCTTCTCCTTTTGCTATGTACGAAAGATACATAGTACCCCACATAACGCGTCCCATGCTCCACGTTCAATAAACCCACGTTATACGAGTCATATGTAGGTTACGCATAGATTATGTATGCACATAGAAGCACATATTTATGAAAGATCTACAGCTCTTTCCTAAACACTGCATCCAAGTTAGTACAACTTTAAAGATAAATGAAACGTGAAGACTTTATTTATTCCGCTAATTTCAGAGCACTTTGTTCTGACATTTCCATTGAGTCAATTAAATTATATTTATCATAGTAGTGTAATTACAAATAAAATTATGTAGGAAACTATTTCATGTGATAGTTCCAGTAAAAGTGCGAAATTATCAGATTTATGTATTCCGTTCTACGCGACTGAAGGAATACGTTGCGCGAGGGCCCACTGTATTATGTGACATCCTTTGTGGAGGATAAAAAGATGCTTTATCTACATATTTTATTAGAAACAGGCAGAAAACTTTATAGGATAATACCGATTTATTATGTCATATAATATTTCAATGGTATACAATCTTTATTCTAGAACTATGTTATACATGTTTAACAGGATGAAATTTTCATTGGACTCACATAGTTATGCTCTAGCTGGATAAGCATCGTATTTACGATGGAAAAGTATGTAAAGCATCCAGATACACCGTAGAGGATGGGCAACGAAATACCGCAATGATAAGCGCTGGCCCGCGAACTGTTCACATGCCAATAAATCTACTTCAATGTGCTGGCCACCGATATTGATGTTTCCATGAAAGGCCAGACCACATAGTCGATATATTATCACGCGATTAGAGGAGTTGAAACATACGTTCGTCTTTTATGCGTAAAAGCAAAAACGAGAGCGGTGTATACAAATAAAGGTACCAAGACACTTCCGACAGAGATGACACCGACGAAACAATCCGTCGCAATAAATCTAGATGAGTCAACCTGTGACTTTGTTCACCAGGTTGTAGTTTGATTTAGCGGAATCATATCCCCCATATATGCCATAGATATATTTATAAGTTAGTAACATAATAGAAGTTTTACTTTTTCCTAGAAGGGTAAGTAACGTTGAAAGCATCAGTCAATGATTTTCGTAGTAAAACTCTTACTGAAAATACACAACACCTTAATATAAAAGTTTACATTGTTTATGAAAAAAATTACAGAAATAAAGGCATTTATGTCATTCAGTCGTAGATTGGTTTAAATATCGAAGGTTGGATGAGAACTCAAGTAACTCCACTGGTTTTCGTTGTAAGGAGTTGCGGATGAATTTACCAGACTCATACTTTTCTTCGGAATCTTCTCGCTTAAAAATGTGTTTGCGTAAATTTAAACGAAAGTAAAAGAGAGCACAGGGGTAAGAGAGTTTTCTTATGGCTGATCTGGAGGTTCACGGTTGGCCGTATCATTCTCCCAAGAGAACGATTCTCTTCTCCTAACGAGGACACCCGGGGAGTTCGATAAGGAAGACGACGTCAACTTGGCGAAAACAGGATTCTATAGATCGGTTGAGGGGTAAGATGCGAACAGTAGAAGGAGTGAAAAAAAATTGACGATCGTTTTCGTTCCACGATGCTGACCCAAATTTCACGCAGAGTTTCCGCACCGTTGACGCACCGAACGTTGTCGATTCACCCCTTCGACGTTTCTACCACTCATTTCCCTCCCCATTCTGTTACCCCCGTTGATCGCCTGCTGATTTCGATGCAGATAAAATCGAATATCCTGCCAAGCCACGATTTTGAATTTCACCGACGTAATTATGATAACGCTTTTTATCGCAACCAATAGTAAAAACCAAACGTCTTTAAGGTCAATGTCACGAAGAACTAAACTCAAGGAAAATATTGCTGTAAGAAAAGTACTTAATCATAATTTCTTTTAATGGCACGAATAAGAGAAATAATAGAATATAATGTTTAAATAAGATCATATTATTAAATATACATCATCATGACTCATATGAAGGGACAACAGCAATCAATAACCGACAGAATTTATTAAGAATTATCAAACTTGATCAGTTTTTTCTGCCTCAACGACTAATATTAATGGTCTTGAACCGTACATCTAATATTAACATTATAATCTTTTGTCGTAATTCATCAGTAACATTCATAACAGAGGTACAAAAAAGGTATCAACAATGCCATTATTAAATGACATTCTAGCCGAATTAGTAGAATATGAACAAAAAGTGTAGGGAAGAAACGTAAGCCGTTTGGAAGCAACGATTTCGTGTCGGTCAAGGTACCTTTGCCGTTCTCGAATAAAATGTTACGTCAGCCATCGAACGTCCATCGGAAACCCGGCCTCGTTGGCTGACGGATACCGAGGCCCGGTCTGCTGGCCGATAACGAAATTATCTTAATCCGGGGCGATCGATTGACAGTTAGTCGATTGCGCTGCATTGCTAGATGGCTGGGAGCACTACGGATTGACGGCTGCAGCGTGTCCATTGTACGATGCACATGAAATCGATGTGTATTTTGATGCTTCCCAGTCGACGATAATGTCCCTATTGAAAGACCGGCAGTGAAGTCTCATACCAGAAACGTAACAAGCAGAACGCAGTGCATCGGTACAATGAATAGTTCATGAACGTACCACCCACTACCACTTACTGTAATGGTACATGAGTTACGAACTTCCCTACCGCAGGACAGATAAGAGTCATTCTTTTAACACGTTGACTGCCCGGCCGAAGTCTATTTTTACGATACCTTGCGATACGCGTCAGTAACTTGTACATAACATCTAAAAATGAAACTGTTTAACACTAAATCTCCCAAAGCGGTCACAATGACCGATCTACACTTTTTACTAATTGTAAGATTATTGCAATATGCAACGGCGCGTTGTTTGGGATATTATATATTTTAATTTTATATACGTGACGCATATAATCCGATCCATTAATTAACTCGGATCCTCCAGCCATAATTTCTATGCAATTAAATGTGTAAATATAACCGAGTATAAGTTCGGTAGTTTAGTGTTAAGAATTCATCAACAGAAACCGGTGACAGCCCACGGCGTTCGACGTGTTAATCGTACATTCTTATCACAGTATCATAGTGCAGTTGATAGAAAGTACTATCCAACCTTACAAATGTCCACGTTCTGTTTTATACATTAACGGTATAAATCTTGGTCCGTCTAGTTAATAAACGCTGCAGGTTATGTACGTTTATTTAGAGCTTTAGAACTTGACGAATGTTTCCGTTCATATGTACTGTATGCGTTTTTTATGAGTATTTGGATAAAATAACATATTTAATGAATGTTCAAAGTGGTTTCTAAACTGAGATAGCATCGGCCTGAATGGAATGGAGTTAACGACACAAACTATAAAAATACAGTTTCTTGTAAACAACGTTAGTTTAACGAGAGTCTCGATAATCTTACATCATCGATATTCTGAAAACTCGTTTGGGTCTGCGAAATTCAAGTATTTAAACGTGTGCGAAAAAGCCGGCACGGTTTAACGTGTTTTTCTGGTCGAACTTGATACTCCACGTACGTGATCACTTGTGAAATAATCACTTTCGAGACCTTGTGAAAGGTAACAGGTTGGGTGCTCACGAATAAATCGTATTACGTCATTAATCAATGACCTTGTCCCCGTTCAAATGCGAGGAGACGATTGATCATTGGGCGTGATATCTTTTTCCTGAAATTAAGTTAACGAAGATCTGATTCAGTACGCGCGTGTTACAGGGAATCCTTGGTGGTATTAAGTCTCGATACAAAAAGAGGATTCCAGAGGAAATAATACGTTTGTGGGCGAGGGATACAACGAGGTTAATTGAGATCCTTGTTCCACTTTACACGTAAGGAGATTATTCATTATGCGGAACTACAGTTCTGTTATAATTAATATGAGAAGGCGGCAGTAAAACCGGATCTAAGTAAACGAGTAATAATTCTGGTTTAACCTGACCGTTGGAATTTCTCTTGCCATTTAATATTATTATTATGCTACATGATTTATGATCATTCTCTACACAAAAGAATCCTGCTCCCTCTTTCAATATAGATTGCCAAATTTATATTCGTATAAACGTGAACATAAATTCGTACCAAATCGAGCAGGGAATTCTACAAACAACTCGTAAGCTTGTCTAACTTCTTTCACGAATAACTAATTTAAATTTATCCAATACGATACCGGGAATTTGTTTTCGTCATGCAGTGTAAAGAAATCGAATAAAGCTAGGCAGTAAATTACTAAAATGAAGGCAATCCTGGTATTCTCCCAGAAGATATTTATCGAAAAACATAATTACGAAATGTACTTACGCAAACTTCATTTACGCAGACTCATATAAAAAGTTCACACGGTACAATGTCATGAGATATTTCAAGAGAATAACTCCCGCAAGGTGAGACCAAAAATTGCGACTGCCTCCGTACAATCCCGAAAATATACTTGATATTTCTGTTTTAATAATTTTGTGTTATATATTAGAGGTTAACAGAATCATTGACATTTCGTATTTTCTTTAACTAATCACAGTTAATACTAACTGATTGATTACTGGTATCAATAATTGATGTGATATAATTTAATTGAATCAATGTCAACATTATAAGTAAAAATAATGTTATACTTAACAGTCATATAATAAATGTTTTTGTTTACATTTCAGTTATTCCTCGAAATGCCTTTGTTTATGTTGTCCTTTAAAAGTTGTGTTGTTAGATCTTTCATAAATTTGCGCTTCTATGTGGGAATACAGGTTCTGCACTCCAAATGAACCCTTTATTTAAAACCTGTATAATCCACACACAATTTATATGTGACTCATATAACGCGGTACATATCCTCCTGTTATATGAGGGTGCACTGTATTCGTTATGAATGGCTGTAAAAGGGAACGTGACGAAATAATAAATTCGCCGGAAGAAACGGACGATTTTGAAGAAAATGGAGAAAGAAGCGTGGGTATTGCGCAGTGGTTCGTTTCGTGAAGGGTGAGGTAGCCAGGTTGGAAGCACGTACGATCTAAGGAATGCCGGAACACAGTAGTTGTTCCGGGAGTTCCAGATCTCGTAGCAATGGACGCGCGCTGCAACAGGGATTTATTAACGTAATCTGCTTAACTTTAGTGACACCCGACCAGTCCATTCCTTCGTAACGTTCTCAAGTCGAATAGACGATGAAAGCCGACTTTACTTTGCGTTTCTATCTTCGTCACGTCTTTTTCTGTCTCATCCCCTCGAGTTATTTTCTCGATCCAGTCTCGCTCTATTTTCACCAACAGCATCGTTTTCGTATAAGAATAAACGAAATTTTGGAAAATGATGAAGGTATATAGCATTTTTGTGAACTTCATCCTTGGATGTACTTGGTATCATAATTATATCGTAATTGTTATATTAATTGAATGTTTTTAATGTAAGTAGAGAATGTCACGATTCAACGAACTTGATATTATTTCATAGATGTTAATTTTCACTTTCCACGGCTCTTCATGTTATTTTATAATCTTAGAATACTGTACTTTGTTAATCCATTGCCAAACATATTATTGCATTTTTTGAAATATTTCTATCGTTGACCATACGAATTATGTGTTCAGTGTAAAAGGAACGAGGTATTAGTTTCAATACTTGAGCAATAAACCACAAAGCAGCTTTATTGACGTAGACTTCGAAGCGAAAGCTTTCAAAGCTCGTAATGAACGAAAGAGATCATTCCTTCATGATAACGAGTAGCCTCGAAGTATCAACGAAGATCGAAGACTTTTCTTCTCCGCGGAAGGAACGATTGTCGAAGTTCTCGAGAGATTAATGCACCTTCTGTCTTCCCTGTCTTCCCTTCCTACTCTCTAACGGAAGAAACTAATTTCGTAGACACCATTCGAAATTTGGAAAAAAATGCGAGGTATCTATCTTGCCGGGACCCAAAGGACAGAATAGGAGTCTATCGGAGTTTAACAATCCTATATTCGTTCGTCGAGTTTGTTCAACGATCAAGCTGAATCGTAAAGAGTGCACGAAAGGATGAAAGAGAGGGGAGATATAGGATGAAGAAGAGAAGAGAAAACGAGAGAAAGAATACGGCTAAAATCGATATTTAAGACTGTTCGCTTCCCCGTGAAAATTTAATAACCTGCTTCGAAGTATGTGCGCGAGAGGAAGACGTGCTCCTCGTTCGTACACGTGCGAGAATGTTTGGTCGCGCGATGGCGGTTACCGCACGATATTAAATCTCGGCCTGGAATAATTAAAACCTTCGGAGGAAGAGAGAGAAAGAACACCGATAGTCCAGGAGATAAGAGCAGGATGGCCTACCACATCGAAGCTCATCTCGTAATAACGCGCCTGTCAATTTTACGTCGTCTAGATTTCCAGCTCCCAAACTTCGTATCCCGTCTACGATGTCGAATTTTACGCTCGATTCGTTCTGCCATTTGCTTTACATGCCAATGTAACTACGAGTGATTTCTCCATATAATTTAATGTACATTTCGATACTCATCCGTAAAATTAACACATTCGCGTCGGGCCATTTTCAGCCGAATATTGTACGCGCAACGAAACAAATTCGCGGAATTTACCTAAATAAAGTTATGTCGACAAGAATGTTATAAACCCCAACATATTACGTAGTTCCATCAGTAATGTGACTTTTTTCGGCCGAGACGGAACTAATATTAAATCTATACCAGTATGTTTCATTATTTAAAATATAACTTTCCATCACTTTTTACAACTTTCTGCCATCTTTCAACCAGATTTCTAATTCTATTTTTATAAAATTCTTTGGGCTTTGAAGTAAAAATGTCAGACAGGACCATTTCGATGACCTCTCTTGTGGCTATATTTATTCCATCTAAATGATTTTGTAAATTTCGAAACAAATGGTAGTCAGATGAAGTAAAGTCCGGCGAATATGGAGAATGGCTCACTATTTCCCAATCAACTTAGTCAAGACGTAATCAAGCGTTTTGAGACCGAACTCTAACGTATCTAAAGACTCACATTTGAATGATCTAGGTTGTAGTAAAAAATCCCAAAGACTCACATGTACGTCACCGGCAAGAATTTTAACGTCTGGTATTTAAGAAACTCATTACATCTATTCATCATACGCTATTGATTGTTCCTTATTATAGGTCAGTGTGAAATTAAGATTGATACTCGAATTGGATGATGGAAATGGAGAAGGGAAACCTAAGCTCTAGAGGCAAGGTGGAGGATTAACAGGTGAGATATGAATCGTCAGAAGCGGCAATAAATACGAACTAATTGAATTCTCGTTTGCCAGCCGAAATTCGAGGAAAGAGGACCAGCGGTAACCTTGCAGCTCAAACCCACGGGAGTAAGTGTCCTTCCGGCTTGCCGTTGAATTATTATCCCGCTTTGTACGTACATCCGCGAATATTAATATTCCAACTCTTGACTTAATTGTAGAGATTGGATTTTAGGCACAGACCCTAGACCTTCATCTGGTTTGCAGTCTTGGGACCAATGTAGATATTCCTTGACTCACGACTATTAGGTTTACGAAAACTTATGCTTACAATCATGAAGAAAGAAAAGTGAATACTTCCAGAGGTAAACTAAATAGTTTAGTAGAGAACTGTTTACTATAATGCAATTTGGTATTGTTAATCCTTTCATATAAGTTTAATCAATGGGGTATTATATTGGTACCAGCAGCATAGAATGCAAGGTCACAAATATCCATTCAAATTTAACGTTACTTTATTTAAAAAATTATCAATCGTTTGAAGTTAACAATTAGGGAGTTATGAATACTTTTGTGACTACTTTTATAACTGTATATAACGAGTGCTTAGTGGAGGGTTAAAACAGAACCCCGTCGTATAGATTGGGCTACCTGTACACCAAAATATCTGGCTTCACCGTTGCTGCCGGAAGTGCACCATCCGGTAATATTGCTCTGGGATGAGATTCGATGTTGGCTAGATTCCGGTAGGTTGAGATACCGAACGCGATTTTCTTTTGTCTGCGGGCGTTTCGTCGACAATGCCGTTTAATCCGCACGGTGAGGCGACGAGGAGCTCTACCTTTCCACCCACCTCCCATTGCGATCCGGAACTTGGTCGAACTGTGTCGATGAATGAACGAGCATTCGACGTGGAAAGAGATTACTCCGTTACTGGAAGCTTCACTGAATCTGCCGTTAGTACGAACTTCATTCAAAAAGTATTCTTCTCTATCGTTAATTCTTCTCATGCCTATCGATCCTCGATTCTTTCGAGTTTGATGTTAGGATTGAACACTTCACGTGTAAGCATTACATTGTTCTTAACTCTTGCACGATAGCCGACAAAGAAAATCATGTATAATTAAATCATAATTCAAAGGGATTACTAGAACTTAGTATGCCGTTATAACATACGTTGAATCGAGTGTTTCCAATCTCAACGTCAGTTGAGTTGGCAATAGTTAGTGTTTCCTTTTGGAGTTGGAGCTGAAGATGATTAACGCCAAGAAAGTTGTTTAACAAAAATAAAATATGTTTCGCAACACTAAGGTAAAGGTACTAGTGAATGACCATGTATCAGTAGTTGGCCAATTTTTAGAAAAACCTGAGAAACAAGGTTTTTATGAAACATAATCTTTTGAAAAAAGTACACGCGATAAACCAAGTCATCTGTCAGCTAAATTTCAAAAGAATTGCATGTGAAGTGAATTACGCGTAGTAATTTAATTTGCAATAGCATTATTTGATAGAGTCGGATTATAGAGATTATATAGTCGGATATATCGGTTTTTTAAAATCGAGTGTTATTTCTTACCATTAGACTATACATGTTCGATTGATTCGTTGAGTATTGCTAATGATTAAAAAATAGATTTTCAATGAAGATAAAGTGTTAAAGTAATTAATAATGGATGAAATTATATTCCCTTAAAAGTATGTACATGTCAGGAAAGCATTGTCTCAGCACAAAGTAACCATTAGTGGAGGTCTATCAAGGTTGATAGGACGTTCGAAGTGACAAAGAGCCTTGAAAGAAAGCGAGGATACTCAACTGCCTTTCCTGGCAGTGCCTTGAGCACTCTACTCTTTCCAACGCTACACGCTGGAGAAAGGAGAAGTATAGGATATAGAAAGTACGAATAAAAAAGGGAAAGGGAAACACAAGCGACAAAGACTGTTCCTCAAAGGACGGACAAAACGGAGTACTTAATCAAACTTGAAGAAAAAGTTAAATATCGAAGGGGAAAAGGCTTAATAAATGTTTCGGATAAAAAGAACTCGATATCATTAGCATTAGTTTCCTTCTAAAAAATATCTTTTCATTGTGGTATAAAGGAGCGATTTTAATTTGTTTGATAATTGTGATCCATGATTGTACAGCCCTCCATGTTCCACTTATTTAAATGGGTTGCTTTAAAATTTGGAGGAAAGTTCATGTTTCAGTAAGAAGTTCATGAATTTACTGACATCTTTTGGTTACGCGTTATTACTTAATCAGGGCAACCTTTTACTGAACTAGTTATAAGTTACTTGAAGTATTGCTTTTATTAACGAATTTTCGATCGAAATCAGACCCGGCTTCCGATTGCAAGAAGTATACGAAGAAAACTTAGTCATACAACAGACGACTTTCTTCAGTGCCTTTAAAAGTGTACAATGTACATTCTACATACATACAATAATTAATTGCGAAATAATGGTTTATAATATGACTAAGAAATACGTACCCTTTCTCTATATACTTTCATACGAATTATAAATGTATGAAAATTGATTCCCATAAATAATGAAAGTATCATAACTTGTGAATACTATTGTTGAGATTATTTATGGTCCCAGGGCTTGTATTTAAATGGTTTCGCATAGTTGGGATAAAATAGATGTTGGACATTATTTGAGAATTAGTATAGATGTTGTCATAGTCCTTGATGTCCCGCACCGATTCTATTTCAGACATAAGAATGTCCGTCATGCTTATGAGTTGGCAAACAACGGTTCCGGAAAATCCGACGAGCGGACATTAGCCAGCGCGAAGAAAATCCTAGGTAATTTGGATGTCGGCAAAACGGACCGTGGCTCCGCGGCAGGTTTATTGTGAATTTATGCAATGTTTAGCCGCATGACCAATTAGAGACGGGGCAACCACTAGAGCTCCCGTAAGCTGCAGAACGGCAAGCTATGCCGCCGGAAAAATTATGCTTATGCATAACCGCGGCGGCGGCTTTATGGTAATATTGTGGTCCGCGTTGAAATCTTCTATGCGCATACATAGGCACACCCCGTGCTTCACCCCTTCCGAAAATCTCCGTCAGACAACCAAACCTACCCCCACCCACCCTTACGAAACGGCACCATCCCATACTATTCGAATACATTACCGTACCATCTCTTTATTTCCCGGCTAACGTTATCGCGTTCGCTCTTTCGCCCGATAAAAGAGCACGAGTGTCTACTGAACCGTAAACCGGTGGACGGTGTTTATGCGGCAAAACCTCGGTTGGGTTTTACTTCCGATTACGAGCGATACGTTTGTGTCCGTTTACCTATTATATTTTTATCGTGCATAATGCGCCACCATAAATACTGCCAGCACGCAGTTATCGTTCGTAATGGTATTTGAGTTTACATTAACAATGGAGTCATTGGAAGGAGATTTTTAGATTGCATATATGAAATCATAAGGTGACTTGTTCCAAAGTTGATGCAAATGATACATTTGTTAATTGTACTTTCTTTCGAATAGAAAGTATTGGTATTAGATTATGGAATTTTGAATATGATTTACATGTATTTGTTCCGTTTAATATGCTCATTAATATTAAATTTCGGTGATATGATTTATCACGCTATTCTATTGCTAATTGAATATATTATTGTAATAGCAGAATTATTTGTGATATGATAGGAAATGGAAATGTTGCGGTGCATCCGTGTACATCATATCTCAACACACCAATCTGTTGGTATACTCTTCAAATACATACGGCCTTGTATTTGATTACAACTAATTAATACCTGGCATAGAGAACTACATAGTTTATGTTGGGCCGGAATATTGTGTAATTATGCAGCAACGTTTATTTCGAAATCTAAACCACGTATAGAATAATGCATGTTGTATTAAAATTTCACGTGAATAATTATGAATTTTCATGTCTGTTTCACTAGTTTCAGAATTAAGCATTCTATTTCAAGTTAAAAATTAATAACACGCTGTATTACAGCAAAATGGTTGCAATTTAGAGACCCCAAAAATACGACGGTTTAAGTAAAACCATTTATGCAAAATAACTTTAACCCTTAAGTTACTTTCAATTTAAATAATTAAATTCTTATTTTCTCATATTTGAGCAATAGTGTATAAAAGTTTAGTCTGTTTAACACGTTGGCTGCTGTGGGGATCACCGGTGACTGACGTCGCGAATACAATTATTAAAACTCGAATGAAATATATCGTTAATATTTCTTAAATTTTCAATATTTTTAATATTACGATAACGATGTAAAGTAACTAACGTATCGCGGGGCATCGGGTAACATGGACTTCGACACGCCTGTCAACGTGTTAACACATCTTATATAATATGCATTTTATTTTATCTTATAACATCAAATTAGCTTCTTCACCAAAATATTTCAGTCTCTTAAACATTTTCAGCTAACTATGTTACTGTAAACGTGAGGAACAATAATGCGGTGTTCCTAAAAATTGTCAAGGACTAAAGATACGAGGAGGACTGAGAAATGTTTTCTATTCGAGTGCGGAATGCCACGAAGACACGATGAAAAGGTCACCGACACTTCGCGGTTGGGGAGGGGGGATCCACTGAAAAGAATGAGAGTTGCGGGTCGAGACGCGATGGTCTAACCTCCCTTAGAAAAACTTGAAGAATATGCTCCTAATTACGGTAAAACAGCGCAGTCTCGGATTGCACCCCCGCACTGCGTCAACCACCCCGTTTCCCGTAGCTCAGACATTAATCATCCTGCGAAATAAATGTTTCAAATCCTCACACGTACCTTCTTCCTTCCTTTCCCTTTGAAAATATAATTCAAAGACTTCTTGACGTACTTGGCCATAATTCAGTCACGAGACAAGTATTCGAAGAATGATGTATGTTATGTTTGGCATTGATAGTTTATATTAATGTCTGCCTGCATGCATATTTGTTATTGGCATTCTGTTGCAATCAATATAACTGAAATATATATCCCTGAAGTATAGTATCCATGAAACAGTATGTCAAGTCTAAGGTACTGAACAAGTCATGGAAAAATAATGTATAGATTTTTTAACTAGATTGTTCTGCTAAGCATCTGTAATATATTTCTAAAAATGATTTCTGAAGATATTTATCATTACTCATTATCGAAATCATTTGAACGTCCTCCTATTGGCATGTTTATGAATGATTCATAATAATTTGTATTATTTCTCAAAGTTCGGGTTTCTCAAAGTGGCTCCGGTTTTATGAAGGACATTAAATACCGTGCCCAAGTCCTCGAAAAGCTTGTCCTTCAAATAAAGTACTTACAACTACCAACCATTAAAAACATTCCGATAATTAGTACACGATATTTACCTCGTTGATTTAAAAGTTAATGTAACGTAAACTTTTCAATAACCTTTTCCCACACCAATATTTTATCAACAACTTGAATGTTAGCTTTTCATACACTGCAAAAGCGAAATACATGCAATTGGCTTTCCACGAAATAAAAGGAAAACTAGGGATGAAAATAAGAGGAGGCATTCTAAAATTGAATGTTACTGCGAGAAAAGTGGCAATGAAAGGTGCAGCCAGTATGCCCAAGAAAAGAGGGGAAATGAAACGGAGGGGAAATGGAGGTGAATAGCCGACGGTGGACAAACGA
Organism: Nysson spinosus; assembly: GCA_910591585.2. Lineage (NCBI taxonomy): Eukaryota > Metazoa > Arthropoda > Insecta > Hymenoptera > Crabronidae > Nysson > Nysson spinosus. The sequence continues at coordinate 2,354,375 of OU342834.1, forward strand.
TATAAGATTCCACGTTGAAAGATGCTCTAATAAAATGGACGTGTGACGACTACGTCGGTGGTAGCCACTTGACGACCTATCCTCCCTTTTCACCTCCAACGCTTCTCTTTCATTCGCCTGACGCTTTTCCTCCTACTTGGCTCTCTGAGCTTCTACTAAAACACGTCTGCCAGAGACTCTCCACCACCCGGTATCTTCTTTCACCCTCTGTCACCCGCCATTTCAGTAAACGCGGTTTCTGTTCATTCTAGACAGTCCCCCGATTACCGTCGTTTACACGAGCTCTCCTACCCATTATAATAATCATAATGGTAAGAAATCCCAAAGGTTCTACTCTATGTTTTCCAAGACCCGAATAACGATCAGGCCAGCCATTACCATTGTCCACCAGAAAATACTATTCATTCACGAAACGGGATCGGATAACACTTGCAATTATTGTACTTTCTTATTTCTTTGTAGTTTCAGCTAGTTGCTGCTGGGAAATGGGTGGAGAATCGCACCATTTTATATTTATAACGTGTACATTTTATGTGATTGTAGAATGAAAGGATTATTAAATTGTTCTTATATATAAACGTCTTTTACCAAATACCTGGCTTTACTTTAAGAAGGATTGTACATAGAGAATGAAGTAAGAAAAAGAGCTTTCCTAAGTTAGGAATGCCTCTAACCAGTGACATGAACAATGCCCGCCCGGACACAGACGAAACTTCGAGGTTTTTTTCTTCGAATGTAGGTTTTAATAATGCGCGGATGGCGAAACGTCGCCGTTGACGCATACGAATTACGGCAGCCGTAGAATGCATCATTATGGCACACAATGCAGTGTCCATCAAGTCCACCCAACCCCATTCGAATATTTCCTCTTGCACCCCCGGTTGCGCGGAAGCACACGCCGAGAAGGGCAGCAATGCGAAGGAAGGAAGGAAAAGGAGAGGATAGAACAGAAAGAAAGAGAATGAGAGAGAAAGCATCGCATTACCATCGCTCCGGCCGCAGACCTCTACCGTAGTCGATCTTGCGGAACATTTTAATGACAGCAGCTTACCGCGCGCATTTACCGTGCCCGCAGTTGCTCGTCTTGGCTACCGGAGCGTACGCCTGTTCGCCGAAACAACTTTCGAACAACTGAACATCGCCAGCCCTTTCTCTTCTCTTCCCTTGTTCTACCCTTTCCTGATCTTGCATCGTCATTTTTATTTCTGCTTTCCTCGGATTTCTACCCCTTTATTTCCACCTTTCTTTAACGTATTAACCGGGTTATTTTCACGTCAAAGTCAGTCGTCTGAAAGTAGTTAACGATTTGTGATCGTAGATATGCTCCAATTATTTCTTATTTCTATAGTTTTTTCTTGGTTGTACTTAATTCATTCATTCTGTATATTTGATCTCCAGCTTTGATATTGATTATCTTCCACGTATTTCCGTGCATGGTTATTAAAGTAAGAGTGTAACGCTTAGACTTCTGTATTACCGCTTTTGTTCTGTTTAGCGTAGAATCTCCGGGGCGCCATAGGTTCAGATCTCGAAGTAGGAAAAGGATACGGAGCTTTTAAAGTATCAAGTTCACTCCTCAGCCCACTTCTAATATTAAGCGCACCTTCTTCGTTCCGTGAGTGGGAAAAGTTTGAACATTGTACGAGAGAATTTTCTTAATTTGTCGTATAGTGAGGTTCATCTCATACAGAGCTTGTTCGTTTGAAATTGTAAAAAAGAACTAGGTAAACTTGCGCTTATTAAGCGCAAACGCAGATCCTTGTAAATTACAGTACGGGCTTTATCTAGCAATTCATCATAGGATGTTTGTTGAATTCCTTAAAACACTGTTAATATTGTAGCTATATATACACGGATACCCCACAGAGCTTGTGTAGGACGGTGAAAGCATTTCATTCGAAGTTCTCGTGTGTCCCGAGCGTTCTCATATACCAGCTCCCGGTGTACCCGGAGACGCAAGGGAATATTTGCAGAGTCGTGGATTTCTCCGAAAGTCGAACAAAGTGGCCCTAATGGCGCAAAAACAAACTCCGTCTAGCAAAAGTTGCGGCGCAGTCGGCGAAGAGCAGCCGAAGAAACCGTAGAAAGGTGTAAGTCAGAAGGAGAAGGAAGATGGCGATGGAGACAACGAGGAAGACGACGAGGAACAGGACGAAGACGACGACGACGGCAGGCATTTGTCACCGTGCCCCCCATGCGAGCAACGCCTTCCGTTTATGCAAACGTACAGTCCCGCTGATGTTTACCTCTTTGCAAACCTAATTTCAGTTCCCCCCGGAGTAGAGGAGCTAGTGGAAGTTCTTCGAGGCTCCTCTTCCTCGTAAAAGGGGAAACATACCCGTCTTTCTTACTCAGTCTCTTTCGGTAAGTTTTGCGAATAGCAGCCATCTTTTACGATGCCATTGGGAAGTGAACGAAACTGCAACATCATGGTGTTCCTAATAAAAGATTTTTCTCAGACCGGCATGAAAGAGAATGCATAAAGAGAAAACGAATTTTCCATTCAAGCTAGCCCTGGTACTTATGATGATCGAGGTAGAGAACTTGTACATACCATTATTAATTCAATGCGAACCGAGAGTGTCGGAAGCGGAAGGATTCTTCAGAATTTACATTCATTCGTTAAATCTCGCAGAACTAACGAACGCTTTAGATATTCCTTATTCTCTGACAAGAAGCACGCGTTTGTAGATCCTTACGAAATAGGAAGATTTCCAGACCTTATGGAATTGCAAATACTTATGGAGATGTGAAGCATTGAATAATTTTCTTATATATTACGGATAAATGGAATATAAAGTATTATATTCTGTAACAGAACTTGAAGAACAATGGATCATCTACCAGTAGATTCTTTTTCATTCAAAAAGTATAAAGCTTTGACAAATTATCCTCTTCATGTAATGAAATACGGCTACAAAGTATCTCTTATCATATCAGTACTGATTTTCAGTATTTTCTCAGCACGTAATGAACTGCTTTCTCGCGAACTTGGTGGATTTTCTTTCTCCTAATCTTTCTTTCGATGGCTCCATCTCCCTCGATGAAGCACATTATTTATTAGAAGGGAAAGGGTTGCTAGCGGTGAACGGGGGTAGAAGAGAAATCGTCGGGGGAACCTAGGGTGGTATATAAATTATGCATTTCCACGACAGCTTTATCGCTTATTTCTTTCTCGTCCTCTCATTGTCGTGTTGTCAGAAACAGAACCAACCCTAACTCCCATCTCTTTATAATCCATAAATCCAACAAAGTCGTATCCTAGGATAGTGGCGTTCACTCGCTCACTGTTGCGCACTGTGGCACTTCTGTAACGTCCGCGACCGTAGCAATTTCCTTCAACATCTCATCCCTTTGTATCCCGTATATCCATCTGAAACTTTTGTTTTGAGAATCCACCTTACGCCCTGTCCACTTTTCCTTTTTTACCTGGTGCATCTGTGGTGGTCATACCGCGGCCAGACGTGGAAGAACAGAAACGACATAGCGGCTTTTGTTTCGCCTTTATGTTTCGCGAACATCACGGAGGAATTCCCATAGAGTGGAACAGAATTCAGCAAGCTCATTTTTCATATCACCATGCCGATTGATCATAAAATAAACCGCCGTATTCGCGTGCGAGAAATTAAGTTCATTTTCATCGTGGTTTATGAATCAAGCGTAAAATACGTACGTGTAACGATCTGCCAGAAATAAACGACAGTTTTCCGTTTCTCAGGAAATGGAGGAAGGGGAGAAAAGAAAGGGAGAGCGTATTATTTTAATCGGGAACTGTAACGCGCAGCATGCTAATCGCTGGTGGCACTTTTTGTGAAGCCAGCAAGTTATAATTCTTTTTTATGGTGCACAGTCGAAAGCCAATTTCCTTCGTGCGTGCAACAGGGCTTTGTAACGTGGCGTTATAATTAATGCATGCAACGTAAAGTGAGAATCGCACGATGCACAAGGGACAAGAGAGAGAAAGAGGGGCGAGAGTAGTAGCTTCGAGAGAAGGGTGGGTGGTACGTGTATGCGGTGAGAAAAACGGTGACAGTGGAGAGCATATATGTGATTATCCTGCCTCAGACCTGGACAACTGACTACTACGGCAACTCCACGCAATATCGTTATAATACACGTGGAGGGCACAAACACGTGGAACAAAGACATCGTACCCCAGGAAACGCATCAGCCCTCGGCGACGGAATCATAACGCGTTATGAAAGCTCGGTCGGTCTGGACGCGACGAAGTTACAGTTTTAATGGTGTCATGAAAACAGCAACGACATGCACACACATGGTTGCTCCAAATTGGATGGAATAGCATAAGGTATGTTTGTATTATATTCTCTTTATTTTTCTTGTTGTCTACACAAATCACTAAACTTCATCATCCCCCGCCTTTGTCACATGGCGGTTCCAGAGTGGAATGACTTTATATCGTCGGGAATTATGCATGGTTCAACACCCCCCGCGTCGGCGTATTAATACAATTATGAGACAAACGTTTCACGATCGTTGGTCAGCCGATATTAAAACGATTACCGAGCTTTACCACGTAAACGCAGGTATGTTAATGACGAATGACAACTTTGTAATGGCCCTTATTAATATCCGATCGTATAAATTTGAGAGGATACCATTCTAAATACGGGGATGTATCTGTTTATTTATATCGCGATGCGTTTAAGCGGAAATTAATGCCATTTTAATACATGTACATGGAATTTGATTAACGACAGAGAACGCGTCTCGCTGAATTATCGTCGGTGTTCCAACGTGAAATACAGCCATGACATATAAATAGATTCGTGATAATGAGACTGATAAATTTCAGCGATCATTAAACATCGGTAATGGAATTCTTCCTTATGCTCATCAAGCTCGTTATGGAGATCGATCAGACTGAGACGATCAATCAAGATCACATGACCGACAACGCTGACGAATCTTTTTGGCGACATGGAAAGGAGCAAAGGGACCTTCGTCCTGACGACGAAGAAGGTTTGATTAATGAGACAGATGTCGAGGGACATGGGACGAGGTGGCAACTGCCAGGATAAATAGAGGACGATAAAAATGGAGTGGCAATTAATTTTGGACAGCAGTCGTGAAGAGAAAATGTCGTCCTGGCCGGAGGTAGCTTCGTACTCGAGGACTTTCAAGACATTATGAAGAGGAGCTCGTTGTCGGGTTTCCTGCGACAGGAAGAAGGATATGAAGCGCGAGAAAACGAGGCCGAAAAATGCAGGTGACCTCGGACCTTCAAGAAACCAAGCCCAGATTTTCATAGCAGAAACTTATCTTTGTTATAAATGAAAATGTTATTTGCTTTCAATGATTGCCGATTTCGCAAAGTATATAACTAAAATACGCGATGCAATTATATATTTATCTTCGGAGTCAAACCTATAATATCAATTCTCTTGAATGGTATGGGTAATATCAATAACAAGAACACGTTTTGAAAATACATAAACCATGACTGTATGACAGGACCCGAAAACAGAAGCTGGTGGAAAGGTATGCGAGGAAGAGAGAGGTGAAAGAGACGACAAAGATATCTTGTGCCATCGATAGATAACTCCACCCTATCCATTCTCTATCTAACTTTCGCATTTCTCTTAAAACTTCTAGGACTGCAGCCGTAGGGGTGTAGGGAAGGTAAGGGAAGGAGGCCAGGAAAGAGGGCGAGCCAAAACTTTGTTCCCGCCATAGCTCACCGATTGACAGGCAACACATCACATAGGCGCGGGACCACCATATCGCCGTTTTCATCCCGTAATCCAAGCTACTCCAACGGACAAGAGGAAGAAGACTTGGTCCTCGCATTAATAGAGTATGCTCGACGCCATTGTTTGCGCGTTTTCCGTAATGCAGTGCAGCTTTCATGTCTACGTATCTCCACTGTCCTATTCTGGGACCAACCCTCACCTACTTCTCGAGCCGTTCACCCCTCCCCCTACCCTCCTCACGATAATTGTTCGGAGAAGCTTTTCAAGCGACGTGATGGATAATTCATGAGAGTTACAGAAAGGATTCGATGGTAACTTCAATTCGCGAATCGGATTCTTTTTTATGATCAACTGTACCCCTCGATTTTGCTATAAATGAACGTAGAAGCTGATGGGATGAAATCCTGGTTGTTCTCCCTTATGAGATTTGACAAAGATCCATTGAATTTTTATTCCTCTCAACGATCTCTGTATGAATAGACATCAACATTTCCTGAACAAGTACCAAAATTTCCTTGAAAGATGACGACAAACGATTTGGATGCAATTCAATCCTTCATTCAACAAAAACTCCGTAGATCATTTATTCATACAAGAATCAATGTTATCTTCTTTCTCATACTGAACGTTTTCTACCATTAATAATCATTGAATACATCTACACAATCACTAGATCCAAGTAGAATAAACCCGTATCAATTTATAAGTCCTATCTTACGTCAGAACTACTTTGAACAAACTGGCCATTTCGCTCGTCTTCACAATGGTTAAGATCCTCAGCGATCATTAATATTCACATCACGAAACGGCCACATTTCGGCACGTTCCGTTGCAAAGAAAGAGATATGACCGGTCAGAAGAATTATTGTGTTCCCAGAGGGCCGCAAGAATCGGCGTGAACTTGCGAAATCCGTCGAGAAGGGAACGAAGGATGAAGGAGGCAATGGATTGGTAAGGGTTTAAGTATGAGGATGGTTGTTGCTGTATTCGAGGGGTTGAGAGAAGCTCGCGCAAGGATATAATCGTAGAAATGGAAGGAACTGTACAAAAGGTATGCGCACCAACGTGGAGATATCACGGAATATACCTCGGAAAACCGTACGTTGGTGGCACCAAAGAGGTTAACTGGGGGCAGTGGGGGAAAGGGGTGGATATACCCAGACTCCGGTTCGTGTATTAAGCCGGCCCGAGCGAACTCTGCATGCCGATGAGCTTAATATACTTTACTTTGTCATAGCCGCATGCACCCACCGTTAGGAAACACGGCCTCTTGGACCACCCCACCCGTGTCACGTGAGATCCTTCGGATAATGTTCGGAACATAGAGATTGCGAAGCTCTTTGAATTGGAATATCATAATTATTATAAACCTATTTTGTTACTACTTTCATATTAGCCATTCAGGTGAATACAGCCTTTAATGATGTTCCATTATTACCCTCATTAAATGCATTGCGTTTCATTCTTGGATAATCGAACGTAGATATAAATTGTCGGACTCACTATGCTATACGTTGATTAAAAAACAGCAGCGCTTACCTGAAACAGAAGAAGAAAGCATAATTAAACATGTGAGATAACATTAATTTAAGATATGATTTTAAATCATGATAATATATGTTTATTGCAGTAACAGTTATCTTTACTGTGGTAGAACTCTTTATTAATTGCGCCTACAAGATTCTGCCATATTTTAATGGATCCGAAAACTGTTCTAAACTATCAGAGCGTAGATTCTTCGAGGATGGAACGAAAACGAAAATTAACCGACATAGTTGGCCGGGCGTTCAAGATAGATGAAATTAGAGGCGCAATTTAAACCAGGCCTTCCACTTAAGCTCCGCGGGTGCCGCGATGCTATAGAACTTACACCGTCTATCCGGTTTTTCGTACACGAGTGGATGGATAAATTTAGTCCCGAGCTACGTCATCGTGTAATATCGGCAAACTTTTAATCAGAGGCCTGCTGAACCCAACGAGGAAACTTTATTTTCTTCAATGACGCCAGCGTAATGTCAAAGATCAGGCAAAACAAAATGGAAATCAAGCCGGTTCACGAGGAAAATCGAGGGCGGACGGGGACTCCTGAGTACCCTACGGAATGGAATATTACGCCGAGGACCCGGATAAAACGAATGCAATAAGGACAACGAATTTCGTTGAGTTTTTTCTTACTACAACTTTCTTCTTATTCAGCTTCCTTTAGAGAGTTTTATGTACACTTTGGTGAAAATCACCGTATATAATTTATTTTACAAATTAGTCATTTGTTTTGTGTATAAAAAACTAAAGACTGTTTTGACTCTAACAACTTCTTGATATAATTATTTTTGTTCCAAAGAAACGTGAATCATGATTCTAATAGAATATTAACACATTGAATTCCGTGGGAGCCATTGGTGACCGACGATACGGATATTATTAAAACTCGAATGAGATACATCGCTAATATTTGTGAAATTTTCAATATATTTAATGTTATGACAACGATGCAAAGCAACTAATTTATCACAGAGCACTTAAACGATTTTGTTTTTAGATGTTATATATATGTATGTTGTAAATGCGTACTACAAGGTATCGTTTAACACGGATTTCGATCCGGCAGTCAACGTTTTAACATTTGATTTTTGAAATTTACTTATAGACCATCGTTTGTTATCATGTCTTATGTGCAGTGTGTAGTAGTAGAGTTTCACTAATTAATTCACGACCGGAGAATTATGTAAACTATGTAGATGCAAATGTTTTCTCCTAGCCGTGATAAAACCCCACTTTCACGGAATTTACAATGACGCTACAGTCCGATTAAGTGTCATAAACGTGGCAAATAAGGGTAACCTATTGTTCGTGCACCTCACTCGGCCCTTTGATTAATTTCACCGTGTAATCTCTGTTTATAGTCGAAGCCAATGAAATTTATGACTGGGGTTTCGAGACCCCTTTTATTCCAGTACACTTATAACGCAGTAATAGTGCTGCATTACAACGTATTTCTTTACTGATTCATGATACACATTACACCTAATTCATGAGACTTAGACGTAATTAGTGATACCTTCGATAACTGAGGCCTTACAGTTATTCGGTAGTCATAACTCCCAAAATATTAACCCTCCATAGCTCCACGTAACTTGTCGGAAAGTCTTTACATCATGTAAAGTCACATACTCGTCTATCCGTATCTTTCATTTTATTTGATTTTTTCGTTGTAATAATGATTATAAAAGTATGCGCACCGATCGTCACTCTTTTCGGCGCGATTAAGTAATAATTTCGTTACTATTGTCAAGTAATGTTTAACTAGGTTTACATTATACGATTTCCTTTTAGACACAAGAAAAATTGGGTTATAAAGGGTTAACAAGTATATCTGTATTTCAAGCCGATAAAATAATTCCAATTCCTTTTCTCAATTTTTTCAATTTCACCACCCTAATATTCACTGTGAGTGTAAAAAGTATTCATACAGCAGCGAATTTTGACGAAAACCTCGTAGAACTTTCTTTCTGCATGAAAAAAACTGTGAATATTACCACAAAAATATGGATAAAAAATTGTTTCATTTATGAAATTTATTGCGAAGGTATCTAAGAATACGTACATACCACTTGTTTATTAAAATGTTTTAAATGAATAAAGTTTTACGTGGTTCTTTTTAAAATTCGCTGCTGTACGAATACTTTTAACTACGAATACTTTTCACAGGAAATATTAGAGTGGTGCTTGTTTACTTTTGGTTGACATTAATAAATTAATAACGAGCCATTCAATTAAATAAAAACAAATTAATAAAATATCAGGCGAATCTGATGAAGTCTCTTCACGAATCGTTTCAGTGTATGGGTATTTATTATAGAACACCAATTAAGAGGTCATTCGCAAAATCTTCGAAAATGTACGAAAAATATTTTCCAAAAAGCTTTCAAGCCGATAATTATACCAATACTGTCGATAATGATCGAAGAAAGTAATAAATATTCAATGGTTAGTTCTTCGAGGAAGGAGGGATCGGGATTGGCCGGAGAATTCTACCTCATACTGGTTCCCGAGGAACCGAGACGACGTGGTTACCCCCAGCACAACGATTCTTCATTCCCCTCGAAGAACTCGGGGAGGAAAGACGTCTTTCTTAATTCTCTCTCCCGAAACTATCCCTTTCCAAACCGACGACACCCCTCTTTCTATGATGACCAATACCGATCACTGCCGACCACTGCTAACCAAAGCCAACCATTGCTGACCACGGCTGACCAGTACTGACCACTATCCCAATCCACTACCCAGGGTCCCGGCTAAACAACAACCTTCACGTGGTGAGACCTGGTAATCGGTAATAATTTTAGAGAATTAGAGTTAGATTTCTTCTAAAATTACAACCGAGCTAATTGCTACTTTATACGTATACTTTAATTAGAAATTAGACACCCCGCTTAGTGAATAAGTAAGGAATATCGAGTCGGATATCGCTTGATTATCTTTCAGCGAAGAACTGTGCTATGTAAATATAATTCACTGTAAACATTAATGATCAACATCTATTGATTTCATATTCATATAGTAATTTGCTCTTGTACATTTGGTAAAGATTAATCATATGGTAATACTGTACTCTAATAGTAATATTATAATACTGTATTGTAATACTCAAGCTGCTTGAGTTCCACATGAAACTTCATTAATTTATTAGTATTTAAATACACTACTACATATACTTATTAAAAATACTGACTAACAAATTTGGACTTTCTTTTGGGTTGTACAAAAGAATGGGTAAGTAATCCTTATAGATTTTGACGCGCTCAAAACGAATCCGCAAAGCGTTTTTCTCTATTACACTCATTTTTCGAAACAATCAGTTTTGGAGAAAAGGTCTTTTTTGTGTTTAAGCGGGATTTGTGACGAACACATAAAAGTTCTTAATAATTCTATATATAACTATTCTATATATAATAATAAAAAAATTCTTATTATTTGGAAAAAATTATGTGGATTTTTAATGACGAAGCGATATAAACTAGATCTGAAATACGAATTTGCAACGTTTCCAAGAACAATAGAAATTCTTGGATGTTCTTAGGATATTTGTGATTCTGGATAGGCGGTATGTAGGTGGAATATAAGATATAACACTGAAAGTTCTTAATAACATTTTTTATTGAAGTTGAAAATTACATAACATACAACAATTGTTATATAATATTCTACACATGTAAGTATAGTAATATAATAAAAATAAATATATACATATATGTATGCAATAATTATAAACTTGTAAATAACATAGTTGCAATACATCAGATCTAGTACATGCACGCAGCGCACTTGCACTTGTTTACAGCAATATGGTATCAATGCATTCCCACTCAATTGACTTAGGCATCTATCGATTGTATCAATTTCATTGTAGTCCACCTGCGTTTTTTATACCAAAACCGCGTACACAGTTTTTCACTGGTTTCTTCAGGGGGCACCTTTTCTTGCGTTGCATTGTACCTGTTCCGTCTCAACACCGTCTCCTTTTATTTAAAACATAGCACTTCGTTCACGATCAGGCAAGCGCATCGTTCGGTGTATTGTCACGGGGACAGTGTCCTTAATCTTTAGAGTAATTATCCATAAAAATAACCGAACGGTCGTTTGCTCTTGGGACTGGCCACTGTTACAGCGGCGTAAGGATCTTTTGTAGTTTTTTCCATTGTACGTAGTCACGTACGAATCCTTACGCCCTGTAATTAACTTTACCTAGTTTCGAGCGTGCGGCCCAGTCCCACCTCTGGCAGCCAAATTTCCGACCGTCGCAGGCCATACCTGGAGGCGACCCGCCGGAGTTCGCGGATTCCTGGAAGTTGTCGTAAAACTATAGTCGGGTCCCAACCATGGTTTGACCAATCACAACAGCGACGATTTCCAGGGTTTTCCGCGACTCCACGAAGGGTGGGAGTTTGGCCGTCACGAGATGGATCGTGAACGAAGACACCCAAATCAGTCAGCAACGACATTCGCAAGAGACAAGTAGCATTTTTATAGAACATAGTCCTTTCCGTTTACATCAAACAAACCCGCCTACTTGTCGACGATACTAAGTTCGACTCCGGAGATACCAAGTATTCTTCGTCACTGTTCACCACGAACAAATCTATTGTATATATCCAGCCTCACGGCCCTTGGTACAGTTATAATAAATAGTGCGTTGTACGGAAGAGTATTGGAGTCATTCGATATCCCAACCGATACAATTGGAAGCAGTTCAAGCCAAAGTCAAAGAATCAACCGCGACAGGCTTGACGTAACAGTACCGCATGAATAATTTCTGGCTGAAACCACTAAAGCCCGTTTAGTGCTCGATCTTCCTATATCTTGTAAGTGACACTATACATATATATTATATTAATACGTATATTAATATTTATTTATAATGTAACCACGTAATATAGTATAGTAATTATGGGATACCACAAAAAGTTCCATTCATCACTTACACGAAAAATGATTATCCACATATTCGCGTACACCTAACCTTCGACTTACACGGTAGATTGATTCCTCGAAAATGCGCTGCAAATTGAAATCGTACAATTCGCAACCACAGTTCATATTGAAAATAAATATGTAATGAATTTAAAAAATCCATATGAAACAGTATGATGTAGTTTTCGGTAAATTAAAGTACATATTGGTACTAGTCCGCAATATCTCAATTAAAATATCTACTAAACTAATGGTTCTTCGGCCTAAATTATTTAGTACTTTCTTTTATAGAGAATGTCGAGCTGAATCGATTGATGCAGAACTATATACAACTCCATTTAGAAAAAAACTTGACCTTCAAATATGCTCTACGCGTCCACTTAAAAAAAATCCTAATTATATCGAATAATGACTTCACCGAAACCCTTCAACTTTTGTCTGAAACATTTGTCGATACAATAAACAGTTTCGATAATATTTTAACTTCCAGTCTTAAGTGAATCACTTGTACTTAACATAATTCAGAAGTACATCTTTTCTTCCGCATTTCTTCAAGCGTGTTAAATCAAATCGCGCAATTCGAATGCCGTGTAAATCGAGGGTACACGCTCTTAGTACACATTTTAATAAGGATAGGGTGAAATAGGGGACATACGTTGTCTTTCTGGTGCGTGCGGTAAACCACCATACGGTATCATACGTGCTTACCAAGCAGCATTTTGCGGGCGTCTTACTGGCTTTATAATAATCATACTTATTGTCCCCGCGTTACATTGTCGGTACCAAGGTGCACGTTATGCATGCAAGCACGCAACACCACCGACGCATGGCGTCTGTATGCCGGTTGTGCGTAACTACGCTCCCCAGTGTTTGATATAAATTCTAAGTTTTCAGTAGAAGTTGCCGCACGATGAACTTTAGTATGATTCAGAAAATATTATGCGAAAAATATTGTAATTTTCGATTTGTGTCGTGGATGTACAGAAGATGGTTATTTCTTATTAACAGTGTAATTAATTTAATATCATTTTAAAACGTTCATGTCGTGGGGGTCACCGGTCACCGCCGATGCAAATATTACAAAAACTCGAATCAAATATATCGCTAATATTTGTAAAATTTTCTATATTTTTAACTTTACGGTAACGATGTAAAGTAACCCATGTATCGTAGAGCGCTTGAATAGTTTTATTTTTAGACTTTATACACGCTACGAATGCGTATCGTGAGGTATCATATAACGCCGAGTTCGGCCCGGCACTCAACGTGTTAATTTTCAATAAGATATTAAGACATTATAATTACTAGAATATTTACGATACAACAATTATTGAAATATGCCAGGGTATAGTCCACAGAAATTCGATTATATTGCAAGAAATTAAGTTCAGCATTTCGTTAAATAATTGTACTTACATCTAGTTTGCAATAAAGAATTGAGCGAATTAAAGGAAAATTCAATTACATGTAATCAAATCAAGTACTTAAATTTGTTAATACTAATACTTCATAGAATTCATATTCTAACACGGTGTTAATTAGCAAAGTACTATAATTAAAGTTATGATACAGTCCAATAAGTTTGTGACCCAGTAACATCCAATGATAAAAAAATCTTCGGGGCAAATTTCTTGGTTTAAAAATAATAGAGGATTATCGTGGTCTCTTTTTATCTTACGGGAGTTCCTCCATGAAAGTTCGCAGGTTTACGACAACCACTGGTATTATCGTAGTAAATTTCGTGGTATATGGAAGTCTGGCGTGTACTCTTTACCCTGAGGATATTGGAAACGTCGTTCCTGTGCTGGTATATTTCACGTAGCATAAAACCACCGCGCGTACAAGGCGTAGTACTTAAGAGCACTCAGGTAAGTGCATTCAAAAATGCATGGTACCCTTTCGTTTTTAAGTAGATCCAGTAGGCAAGTAGATGTAGGGTAAAGTAAGAGCTGAAAGTCACCGTGATCATTTACGTAGGAGAAACCATAAACCCTTGAATTTAAGCCATACCCTGGCTCAGGAATAACCCGGATGAACTGGGTACGCGATACCGGTACGTGTTCCCGCGATTTACACGGACATTACCATTGCAAAGGCATCGCCATAAATTAGAAATACTCTAGCCGCTGTTTTCGTATGCAAGAGGAGATAGGAATCGGTAAGATCTTTAATCGTTTCTGGTACAAGTGTAAACTCCAAGTCATCCTGTATCAAAATGATATTACATACTTTTCCTATGAATATATTAATGCATGTAACCCTCGTACAGAGTGGTGCTTATATAACGCCGTTTCGGTATAACGCGGTTCACAAACTATGGCAATCCTCGTATATCGCGGCACTTGTACGACACGATTTCGATATAACGCGTTCGTACGAAATCCAATTTCATATCAAATCGTATGATTTATTGTACATATAAATATGCAATTACGCAGTACTTGCAGTGAATGTAACCTCCAATTTTTAATTTTAGCAATTTCAATAATTTTGTTCTCCTTTGTTAAATGAAATTGTCCGAATTAAATAAAATTATTCGCAAGTGAATAAAAAGTGAATAAATTACAAGGATGTTTTGTTTACTGAAGTATTTTGAGAAAAGATAAATTTTGAGGTTGCACTATAACATTGTTTCACACTGATATTCATTAATATTAGATCGAAGTTACGTTGGATTTGAGAATTAGAATAATATTAAATTATATAAAAAAATGTGTAATAGTCAATCTCTTCCACGATTAATTAAAAATGATATTTTAAATACTGCAAAACTCTCCGCGTTTCATGCTATCATGACGAGAATGCTAGGCAGGCGAATAAATTCAAAATTGTCAACCAGATGTTAAACGTCACTGTTATATTTTTGCACTAGCAAAGAGCGAATATTTATGAATATTTATGCGCGTAGTTAGCCATTGGAATATAACGGGTTCCTATAATGTGCAATTATAGCAGTCGGCAGTGAAGCCAACGTTGGGAGAATGGGGTTAGCCAGTGCAGTGTGCATCGGTGAATGGCTGCGAATACAGTGGATGCAGAAGACCGTTAACAAAAAGCTATGTAACAGGTTTTCGCGAAAATTGAGTAAAACCAACCACTAATGTAAATTTATGAGTATTTTAATGCCCTTCCGCTTTTACCATCCTAAAATGGCTTCATTTCTTTCTTGTTTATATACCATCTATATAATATCAAATGAAATTTTTGGATTCTTCTATATGTTTCTGCACTGCGCGACAAAATGATAGTTGATTCAACATTTTTGTTTACATGTTTTGCCTTCCAAATTCACACTTTTGCAAATCAAATTCACCCGTTTGCAATGCCAGTTATATATGTAATGAATTGGTAATTATAATACAATTACATAAGTGTTTCATGTAGATCTTTATATCACATGGAATCAAATTGGGAATTTGATTCGATTTTTATTACGAAAGCTTAAGAAAACAATTTTGTAAAAAATACTTGAAATGGAAGTGGGTGTATTTGATTTGCAAAAAGTTGAATATGAAATCTTTTTATGCATAAAGAAAACAACTGAATATGTGTAAGTTATCTATTTTGCGCTGCTGGTATTTAATAAAATTATCCTCAATTTTACCAAGAAAGCTATGTCCGTTTTTGTGTTGTTTTTATATACGGAATTCTATGGAACGTATTTACCACATAAAAATAAACTCGACTGTGCTGTACATTAAAACATGTAAATTTGCCAATAGTTCCATCAAACATATTTTGGTCTGATAAGAATTTCTATTATTCGACCTTTTCAGAGGTGAGGTGTTAGAAAACAAATCTGAGTTAAATTGATTACTCATTATCTCGCATAATCAGGAACTTAAACGTTCGCGCAATTACGACCCACGGTAAAATCTTATCGTAAGGATCGAAACAATTATCATCCTGTCGTGCACAGGACTCGTATTCCTATCGTAATGCTATACGGCGTATACGAGTCTCGAATACTGACAAAGTGACCAGCCGTAACGTATGTACATACATACTGAATAATCACGGACAATTACAGTGAAATTACCGGGGCAACGTAAGTCGTCTTATCGTAGACTGCAATGGTAATCAAGAAAAAATTGCGCGTTGCACTACAAATGAAAGGTCTATGCCATCATAAACTGTCTCGATCTACCGTGATATATTGAATTTCAAAGGTGTTAATTTTCCTGCGAGGAAAATGTGTTTAATTTGTAGGAATTCACGTGCTCAATTCTTTCTATTTCATGAGCTCATCTTACTTCTGTGGAATTCATTTGTACCTACTTCTTGTTCAATATTATTCTTGTAAATATAATTGTATAAATATAATTCTCGTAAAGTAATACTTATGGTAAATTCACGTGTTCAATTCTTACTCCATCATAAACTCATCCTATTCATGTGGAATTTATTTGTACGTACGTTTTACGAAATATAATTCTTGTCAATATAATTGACAATTATAAATACAATTCTTGTAAATTGTAATTTATGGTATATTCACAGGTTCAATTCTTCCTCCTTCATAAACTCGTTCCACTTCTGTGGAATTAATTTTTAGCTACTTCGTGTAAAATATAGGGAAATGTAGGTCACGTCAAGAGTAAAGAACGTCTCGTGACACGTTTTTGGATTGTCACCGATGTTACCTTTCATACCCTCCGTATTTATAAGTGAATTAATATTTTCTTCGCGAAATTTTCTTCTTTCTTTTAAAATATTTATATTAGGAATTGTGAGATCTATTACGTGATTGCGAGTCTACACGCGTGACTTATTTTATGTCTTACTGGAATAAGTGTATTTTGTCTTCCGTATGCTCCTTGAGAATAATCTACGGGCCCTAAAAAGGATTTCCCTAAAATGGAAAAAAATCGGGACACATATCTAGGGTTCCTTGTAAGTGTATCTCGAAGTTTTATTAAAATACTCTTTATACTAAAAACAAAACTTCTAACCCAGTCGCTAAGGACACGAATCCACAAATTAGCACAATGCAATACACTCCAGTCTCTTTTTATGCGTATCTTTTTAGGTAGTTGTAGACACGGAGCCGCCTTCGAGAACTAAGTACCTTTGCTCGCTTATCGTAAAAGTAGGGGTTGCACCATATGAAGATTAGTATGGCAGTACACGCAATATGTCGAAAATGCGAATTCGTCTTTGTGGACGAATGAACCGCAAAGCACGCACAGCATTCGGCACGCACTCTGATCGATCAGTCTGTCATAATTTAGTGGGGCTATCGTAAGAGATAAAGCACGAGCTCTCCCTATCAGGCACCAATTTTTAACCACCTCTTCTCACGATTGTCATCTAATGCTTGTCAAATATTAGTAGAACAAATTTGCTTTTTTTTCGTTGCGTGCCGGGCATATTTAATGACTGTATCGCGAAAGGCATAAATAAGAAGAACAAGCGTCATAACGAGAGTAATGAAAATTATGTTATGTAATATACACTGGAACGATGGTAATGTAATTTTAATATGCGTAAACGCTGTATTTGCTTTAAAATGCATGAAGGACGTAAACGTATGACACTGTGCTCGTTAAAAAACAGTCTCATACATCATTAATAAAGTACTGTACGAGTAACTATAAACTACATGTTTCTAGTCGTAAAGATGCAATGTAATTAAATTTCACACGTACTAGATGTTATACAACTTTTTTATTGTTGAACAGTGCGGAACTTTACTGCTACAAAACAAGGAAGAATCGAATTAATACTATAATAGAAAGATTTTTTATAAAAGCTTTTTTGAAAACGACACAAATGTTGTACCACCGGCACTTGCCCATCATCTTGTAAGACACCAAAGTGGTGCTACCGGAAGGCAAAGGCACAATTTTTAATAAAACATTCGCGTATGTACGAAAATTTGTCTCATAAAAAAGGCATAGGGTGTTCCAAACTATTGAGCAGGATTGTACACGTGCTAAAATTATATATTCCACATAAAATAATTAGTTAATAATTGGTTAATACAAATTATAATAAGATTATTTAAAATGTTCCGTTGAATGTAAGATTAGCGACGATAATAACTTGTCGTAGAAGGGAGAACTGTATTTTTGCTGGTTAACTGGTATTTTGTGTGTTATTCAGTTCTTTTTACCCTATTTCATTCTAGACCTCCCCACGTACGACTTGTCGGACCGGGTGCATTACTGCGGGCAGTATCCGGTTTTACCGGAACTACGAGTCCCGGGGAAACCTGCCGAATAAATAATCCTGAGGAACTGCCAGGCAAAGAAACGTGGAGTTTCTAATATATAATAAAAATAGATCTTATCACCACGTGGTAATAACATGAAAATAATTCCTCCATCTGCAGACTTTGTTGATGAAGATATGTTACTTATTTCACTACAGAAATTTATGACGTAAACAGTCACAATATTATAATGTTCAGTTACTGCATTAAGTTAGTGTACATGCAAATTATTTATTCATTGTATGAACATATTTTGCGTATAGCTTGCTATCATTTTCTCGCAAACAACGTGTATATCACGCCCACCGCCATTATCAAGTACTACAAATATTTCAATTGGAAAATATAGTTCTTCTTCTAAAAAATCTGGACGATTAAAACTACCAGAACCCCTTAGACTACATGGGAGACATTTTGAAAAAATTTGTGCCCAAAAAACGTGCGTCAAGCTATTATATAAGATGCATTTTTTATCGTGCATTTGACATCAGATCGGTTGCAAGGAATGGTCCGAGTTTTAAACTGAACCCACTTTTATTCCCTTAGATTATCACGCCCTTGAGAAACGCCATTTGAATTTTTCATTTGGTAATATAATTAAGTTCAAGGGAAATCAGATCCACCGAGTTTATGTTAAAACACCATTAAAGAGAAAGTGGTGTTCGTTGACCCGCATAGCTTCCGATCTTTTGGTTTTAATTATTTCGTCTCCACCTCCGCGCGGCAAAGAATGCTAAGCAGTTTCATTATTCGCTGGCTGATTCCCGTTAAACCGCCGCCAGTTTTTCTCCCAGATTCATTATCCGGCGTGGACGGAATGTAAATGAGCCGACGCAACTATCGCGGAACTTTTTCAATGAAAAAACATACTAAAGTTATCAGTGGATGTTCCAATTTCGAAGTACACATTAAGGCCAATTATCTTAATTAATTATCAAATGACATCGCTATTTCAATTTTCCTTTTATATGCAGTACTAGGAAATACAATTAAAAATAATATGTGCCATTACCATCTCCCAGGGGTAGAATAAAGTAACTTGTTTGAAATAATATGGTACTAAAGTTCTCTAATATTACATAGTTCGTGATCCACGATTATGATACCACTGATAGTGCATCAGAATGCTGCTCACATTCCACCATTTTACCGTCTTACTATTATTAGTTATTTCATTATATTCGGTACGCTTGCATTTACGAGCCTATTGTGCAAATGGATTTAACTAATAGATTACCTAAGGATGTAATGTTATTACCATGATTATTTGTAATCCCATTTAATTCTTGCTAGTTTCACGCAACATTATACACCGTTTTTGTGTTAGAAAATCTACTCATAGAGATGGATTTAATTCAAAATAATTTATACACTACTTATACTAATCGAATCTGCTTTTATCTAATATTGATACACTGAACTTCAATTTTCACAGCCAGATTTTTAGACACTTTAATTTAGAACAAAATTTTAGTCACCCCGATACGATCATCAATGCAAGCATTTGCAATTACATCGCTCGTATCTTGTTCCTTAATTCATCTTACAAGTTATATTTAGTAATAAGACACGCACTGAATAAAATCTAACATATACAATGTCTGATACTAAAAGGTTACAAGTCTAAAAGCTCTTATTGAGCGGCCGCTAGAAAATTAAGTTTTACAGGTGACACCATCAATTCAGAAAATTCAGGTACACAGAGACCGAGACAAATCTCGTTCAGTTTCACCCTCTTATCGGCCACGAAAATTTCGCTCGAAGGAGCATCGCGCCCGTGAGAGGGTTTCAACCCTCAGCGGAGTAAGGAAGGTGGCTAAACTAGTAGAAGACCTCACTCTTTCGGGTGTGTTTTTCGTTCGATTTGCAGCGGCGGTGTTTAACGTTGCATCTCGGGTGATTTCTCAGCCGTTTGGCTGGATCTTTCGAAGGAACGGAACCAGCCTCTCGTAGCTTCAGGCGACAGGAATTTTATTAGGTTCTCTCCAATTGACTCTATATTAAATTTAAAGGATTCCCACGGGGAAAACCGACTGGCTTATCCACCTAGACTAGTCGAAGACATCTCTCTCCTCGTTCTTATCCTACCCTTTTCCTAACCTTCCGGTGGTCACATCTTTGGGGACTCCCAGAGGAAGACGCACGTGTTGAGTGGATTCTAGAACCCATACAGTACACCGGCCAACGTCTTTACACGTTATAGCTACTTGTACGTACGTGAGACTACGCTCGCAAATGTACACCTACACTTCATACTAGAGTCACGTTAGGGCATCCGCCTAAGAGATCTGGCTATTAACCTTGCCAGATGGTGTACCAGTCCCAAAGGGTTATAACTGAGTAAGACTACCTCGTAATTGCGCCAGCTTACCTTCTGAACTCACGACGTCCTTCCTCCGAATGAACATACATTTCCAATTATTCTTAAACTCGCGCCACTTCTTCGGAGTTGTGCTAACTTTTAATAGGATTCAATGTCTACAGCATTAATTGAACAAATTTCAATTATGGCATCGTCATGGTAATTTTATATCAAACGTATTTTCTGATTACAAATATAGCATAGTATTCCATCTTTCTACTCCTCGATAGAAGCCAATATTATTTTCTCCTATTTTCTATTTGTTCGCTACCGTTGATAAACACGCATTTTGTGTTTTTATGACCGGAAAAATATTGCAATCGCGTCAATCTTGTATTATCACATGTCGGATATAGCTGAATAAAGGTATTTTAACTGTTAAGTACAAGTAAAAAATGTATTTCTTTATGATAAATTGCGGAGTACCAGGGTGACGATTGAATTGGATTTAGTACGAGGAATATAAATATATGAGCCATTAATATTAATTATGGTGTAAATCCGATTATGATCAACAACAGCATTATCTTTTTCAGATAATTCCTACAAAAATCGTTGCACACAAAGTTACATATATTTAAGGACCTAAAAGGTAAAGCAACCATATTAACATTTGTTAATATTTTTCAATCGATTGGAATGCAAACCCTTATATATATATTGGAACATACAAAAATGGACTTACACTATTTTCAAAATAAAGTGCTCATACGCATTTACATACACATATGTATTTGAAATAGAAAAATGCGAGACGAAGTCTAAATCGCGACCTCGTAATTCTTAGCTCTTACAGCTTTACCTCTTGGCTAACAACTAAATTCTAAGGGCCTAATGCCCGTTTTTAACACAACTCAGGCATTGAGAGTGAGCAGTGCACACAACATACATAAGCAGAGATTCTGAAGTGCCAGGCGCCCTTAGAACTCACACGGTCACCCTGTACTCGTAAATGTTTTTGCTTAGCTTCGCAACCTACATACATACATATATGATTCCCACGTGCAAGTATAATTAAAAGCTATTAATTATTGTTTAAACCCTGAAGCCTTCTATCCATTTCCATTGTACGGCGTACACAAGTAAATACCGTGAGTGTTTCCCTCGGTGGTTGGAGTTCACGAAGCTATCATTTCCCGATAGTTTTCATTCGGAATCAATTGCCACGGATGCAGTGGAAAATATTGATTGTCGTTCGTGCGAGAAAGGAATGTTACCAAATCGTAGATACGGTTGATATCGTGACCATCGAGATAGAATGGTTTGTAGTGTCAATAAAATGGGTATCGGCCGTGTTCCTTACGTGTGGATCAATGACCGAGGTCCTCGGGTAACCGAAAGGCTCTTGGGAGGCCGTCTCTTTTTCTCGTTCACCTTCCCTTCCCTGGTTTTCCGTCTCTCGAGGTCGAATCAGCAAAGCCCTCACGTCGTAATCTCCGATATCCAATTGATTTTCCAACTGGTATGCTCCAACATCGCGGTAGTCGTGGCATCCTACTATTCAATTAAAAGTTTCCCTCTCCCTCCCTCCCGCCCCCTCTTATGTCTATCAAATCCCCTCGTTCACCACTGGCCCGCTTTACTCACGTTCTCTCACACTCGCGCTCTTCTGGTCTCGTCGAGAGGCAACAATCGTGGTGAGAGGGAGTTGCTCCACCGGTGGATGTTGAGTGCCACAAAAGGGCCGCTCGAGTAAGGCTTCTTGCTGTATTTTCCCTTTTTTTATAATAGAAACGAGGGCCTCAAGGTATACCCCGTTCTCCGACCAAGTAACCTTTTTTATGGAAGTCCTTCATCAGCTCAGCGACCGAATTTCGACCGACGAGAGTGTCGGTACTTGACGCGGATTTTAATTTCGAATAATGAGCGAAACTTCCAAACACTCTTCTTCTCGTAGAAGGTAACATTGCTAGAATTTCTCCTTCTTATTACTTACTGATTCGTTTCCCTGCACTGTTCGCGCGTAATTGAAAGTTTCTCATAACAATTCTTTATTTTCTTCGCCGGGGGTAAGGCTCTTAAGAGAAGTTTCCCCGACACGAACACTTGACATGATTCCAACAGCGTTGTTCCCTCGATGAAAGTATAATAATGTGTACTTCAGATGCATAAGCTTTTAGATAGTTTTACGCGCCGTTTACGCGCTCATGGAAGACGTATTTCTTCTGGAAATCCTCAATGATGTACTGTAGATCTGTCTATCGTAAAAGACCTTGGCTCGAAACGTGGCGAGAGACAAACTGCACACTATTTACGGCCGGCACTTCAAGAGTTTACCGTTCTTGGTGACAGTAACCCTAGTGAAAAAAATACCGAAAACCGCTGTTCATGATGTTATTATGATTCAATAACTTACATGGAACTTTGTAAACACCTAATGTTATTCCACATATTACCTCTCTCTACACCATTTCAGTTAACCTCTATAGAAAAAATGTATTGGGTTGTCCGGAAAGTTCATTGCCGATTTTTAACGAACATTCAAAGGCAACATTTTTATATGTCGATATATATATTTACTCAATTATGTATGCACCGTTTTGTTTCACAACCTTCCACCATTTATCACGCCCCTTGAAGATTCCATGCTCTTAGGATTTCTCAAGTTTTTCACCGAAAAACTACTGAAAATCGGCATGAACTTTCCGGACAAACCGATAGTATTATAATATATGTGCCAAACTGCCGAAGAATTGAAATTATTTGTGCTATACATAAATAGTATAGTAAGTAGCTTATTGTAAATATAATTGGATCTGTTTCATAAGAAAGAGATGAAGGAAGAATGTAACATAATTCAGGAATATTATTATTAAAAATTATTCATCATCAATATCAGAATTATTTAAGAAGGCACAGTAAAGGAGTATAGAAAGACAAAGATTTGGCTGGGGAATACGGGCATTTTTGCAAAAACAATGGATTCAAGAGTACGTAGTATAAAGATCGCGCTGTAAGGCTATGCTTGCGACAACATTGGCACGGAAAATAACGATTGTGAAGAAGTACGTAGAAGAGAACACGGAAACGAAATGATCGCGCTTCCACGTTAGTTCTTTTCGGTTACGCCGGGTGATTCGATGCCGGTAGGAGGAGAAAGACTATTAGAATGTATTATGCATGCGAAATGACGCGGTTTCCTCGAAATCACTGGTGCCGCGCCGCTCCCGGATGAAGGAGTTTTGCGGTGACGACGTGGAAGTCTGCCAACCTTTGGTGGGTGGTCTTTTAGCGGCCGGCGCCCCGTTCCAATGGGAGCTAAAATATTGAAGAAATTATATCGCCCGAAAGCCCCGTAACCGTTTAAATAATCACGAGCGCCCCGTCTGTCTCTGCTTATAGATTGAGACCGCGAACGGCTTTCACATACATCTGACTAGACACGATCTGGAAGTACTTTTACATTATCCAGAAGTCGGCTTATTTTTTCAAAAGGAATCGTCTTGTACCCGCTTGTACATATTATTCGGCCGCACCCTGTATGTCCTTAAAAATAAGGATGGATGGTGAAAATTAATTGATCTATTTAATTACGTTTCTTATGCGACGTAGTTCTAGTGTTAAGATTATCTTAGACGATGATAATTAAAAAATTTCCTTTAAATAATTGCGCCGTGGAATTAAAATACTGCCAATGGAAACGCCTATAACTAAGGATCGTTCGTATAGAAAGAGATGAATAAATGTGGAGTAAGGTACAATGGCGACTGTTAGTCGTTTTTCTGTGAATATAATAGAAGCATTATAGCAGAATTCATTTGGACTACTATGAAAAGGGTTAAGTATATATCTAAAAGCTAACGGAGGCAGCTAAGCTTTTAATTACGTGTAAATGCGAAAACCAGAAGGAATAGTTTTCTGGGATTTGTCGAGCATAATACGTTCATTATTCTTCTTTACCTTCGCGTAACAGGAGTATTAAGTATATTTATATCCCCATAGTTTTACTACGCGTATTTTCTCTTCGTATATGTACGTAGGTATGTATAAATATATATGTAATATCTGTCTTGCGGATCCACAGAAAGAGTGCGGTACTTCGTTTTATACAGCGTGTATAACTTGAGAGTGATCATAAACAGAATTCTCCTGGGAAATGACTTTCCTTGTGCACTTTCTACGAGTATTTTTTATGAGCACAATCTACACGCCGGGGTGTACAGCATAAAGCGAATTCGTCGAAAGTATGGTCTGTTATAAAAAAATATCTGCAAGATGAAATTACCGCATCCATTTGCCGCCTCTTTCGTTGAAAGAAGAAAGGCGTGCCTTTGCGCAGACCATCCACTCACGATTTTTCACACTTCTACGATGTCACGGTGCCGATTTAAAATTCAGTACGAATCGCAGCTCCATTCGTGTTCTTTAAGGGAAGGCCGACTTCAATTCGAGGCAAGTCACCGTGCTACGGTCGTGTCGTCGGTTCCTGACAAATACGAACAATCCTAAACGTCGGCAAACCAAGTACACGATAGTACGACAATCTATTCTACGGTTAACGTATTGTGAGCTCTATAGTAAAGACCATTTCCGCCATTTTAAAATGCTCAATACACGTGTCTACATTTTATTCCTTTTTACCAATAACGTAAGAATATAAATCAAGACCTTTGTATAGTACCTAAGGAATACTGATATTTTCTCAAATATATTTATATACATATATTCTATGATCAAGAAGTAACTAACTCCATTACCGCCAAATCTATTCTAAATCCTTCTAATGTACATATACAAGTATTCAACTTATAATTCCTAAGTTTACATATTTCATTGACGTTTCGATAAAAGTTTGGAATTATAATTAAAATTTCTGGAAGAGGAAAGATTTGAACCATTAAAGCACTCAAAGATTTTAGTTCAGCAGATGAGTCATACTAGTCGGTGAAGGCTGCAGCTGATAAGCGTCATCAGCTCTGACGTTATGGTAGAACCACCTTTTAATTATTATCAGCATAACTCTGGGTTCCTCGTAAAATATTTGTTTCAATCTCGAGGCGACGACGTCGCCGTAGCCGCAGTCACCACTACTAGCATCTCGTTAGGTTGACCGAGGTCAACATGGGCATACAACGTTAACATTATAGGGGTTGGACTACCGTCTGTACTGGGACCAGCACGACCGTCAACGACTTTATGAGTTGTTAAGCACGGCTGCTCGCTCCGCAGGACGAGTAAGCGGGTCATCGATAAAACCGAAACGAGGCGTTGAAATTCCGCGGTCTCGTTCGTGCAGATAAATCGACGATGCGTGGGTAATGTATTCGCGGAGCATCGTTCCACACTGCACATTGGTTCTCCTGGTACCTCTACTTCAATAGTCTCCATCATTGCTACTGGTATCATTCAAAAATCTTCCCTATTATACGGTTAAAAAAGGAGTCTATTTTAAAGAAGAAAATAAGTTGATGATATGTTAATTTATAATTGAATACGTGAGCCAGGAATCCGAGATCGGATAAAATGGTATTTCCTTGAAAACTAGGTTAAGCACTTAAAAATGCAGGTTTGATCAGATTACACATAAGGAGTTCAGAGAATTGGCTTATCGTCCCGACACTACGTTTATGTACATTCCTGGAGAGAAGACTTTATGCAGATCCACCTGGCATCACGCGAGCCTCGTGAATTTGGCATTGAGACTCGTCGAGGAAGCAAGCGAACAGACAGGCACGAGTTTGGGGGAAGAATGGGTAACTGGTAATTGTAGGTTGGCAGAGATTCAATGTAGGTAAATACGTCGATCCAACCGCCGCAAGGGCCAAGCGACACCGGGGTGCATGTAGACACGAGACCATGTGCTACCGGTTCTCCGGCCCCCACTACCACCTACGGGTCCCTGGTCTTCCGTATCTTCTATGCCAGCACATCCTCCACCATCAACGGCATTGGTACTCTTCGCTTTCCCTCTTTGGTAAGGGGCCAAGAAACCCCAATCTGCCCAGCAGGTTACTCTCAAGCCCGCACCAGATGGACCTAACACGGGTTCTCTGGTGCAATCCGTGGAGAGGCTGTTTCTTCTTCGCCATCTTGCTGCCACTTGATATTTCCTTTGGGTCTAACACAGACTTATCGACACTGGACCGTACGAGTCTCGATTCGGCATGGTATTGTGCCAAGTTTTCTTCCATAACGGCATACAAACATCTCTCCTCTGTTGCTTCATACGAAGATAAGAAATGAGCTGAATTAATATACCGGGAAATTGAAGTTTTGACAAATAGAGGTTTATCGCCGATGAGATATGAAATAGAATAACCGACGGAAATTTATCTAATAGAATATCGTTCCATGGTTTTTATACAGCATCCAACGAAATCTGTTATAACATTGATGTGGTTTGAAAGATATTACTTAATCTGAATTGTTCCCCTTTTTTAACTTTCTTCTCATCAATCTGGAGTCTTTCTTCTACCTTGATGTTCTTCAACATTTACCAATATCAATCCTGAAGTACAGTTGAGGTACAGACTCTCTGCATGTTTCGATTGATGTACTTTCGCCATATCCTCATCTTTTTCTGCACCCATTCGTTCTCCTTTTCTAAGGTATTAAATAAATCAATTGGAAGAAGCGCAATCTTCGATGAGCACATGGGTGCTGGAGTTCCGGAGAAATGTAGACGGAGGGTTAACGCTATCGTATGCAATTTATAAGCTTTCCTCGCAACACCACTATCGCCGATAGAACTGCTACCACCGTCACGATCACTAACCCTGAAGGATAGAAGTAGCAGTGGCTGGGCCTGCCACCCCATTTCGTGGTCCAGTGACGCCCAGGAATTCGCCAATTGGATTTTCTCTGGCTGCTCGATCCTCCTGGAGGCGAGGATGTAGCGTTAGGATCTTGCACAAGGTACCTGGGACGATTATTATACCGTTACTAGGAGCCCTGTGAAATCCCATCGGCTTCGACGAATTCAAATTTCTCGGCCCTACGATTTTCGCACTCCATATCCTGACCAAATTTCATGGAAATTACCGAAACTTCGTTAGAGTAGCCAGATCTGTCTTTCTGATGGAAATATAAATTCGGTTCATCCCACGAGAATGAAGTTCATCTGTCTGCATATTTTATTGTATTAATAATTGGATGAATTTGAATAAGAAAATTACAAATGTTGGTATAGGAAGCCTTGGATCGTAGTATATTATCTTCGCAAATTGAAAATAAATCATTCTCCATGTTCCTTGGAAAAAGTTACTACAATACAAGAAGGCGTACGAGGGAAAACACAATTAACTTTTTGCAAGTCATAAAAGCAAAGAGGATCGAGATTCCACAAGAACCGATTACGTGATGCCACGTGATCAGCCGTCAAACTTTTTATTAGGCATCGTGAAGACTAAACTTTTTTATTATTCGGGCTATCGCAGGGCAAGGCAAGAAGAAAACGAGGCAAATATTTAACCCCCGATAACATCGAGAAAGCGATCTCTGGTTGATGGTTAACGCAAGCGAAACTCTCGCCGCCCGGGGGTTTATTTCCTTTTCCCGCTTTTCTCTGCGGGAATATGTATGTCCCGAGTGTATGTGTACGTGTATGTGTGTCTGGTTGTATGAGTACGTTCACATTTGTTGATTGTGACTCCGAACGGTTGAGCGTACCGTGTGGCATTCCTGGAAATGGCAGGCTAACGGAAACGCTACTGGATAGAGAGAAAATAAAAGTGGACTTATCGACGTTGCATTGTCGGAAGTTAATTGGAAGTTATTACCAGCCATACATTACGCGCATCACAAGCAAAGCCGCGCCATGTTTCATCTATTTATCATTGACGTTGACACGTTGCAATGATTGTCAATCATACTGATGCAATACCACTTCATAACGCCATAGATATGATGAAATTAAATTTAAATAATCCATAGAGTTGATCAACAGGAGATTAATGCATGTACTTTGATAGATTATCGCAATCTATTACAAACATTTCAATAAGAACCACAATTTTTCAGGTTTAATATCGTTACAACGTGAGTTTTTACGGAGTAGTTACAGGCTTGTTGTATTTTCATGAAATGTGTAAATGAGTAATATAACATGAAAGCGGCCATATTTCGTAATTACCTTGCAACGCTGTATTTATACAACACTTTAATATCTCCGTGTTCCGTACGTACCCAAATATTTCTATAATGTTTTATTGTTGCACATAGCAGAACATAAATATCGCGGGTAGACGAATTTATTCGTGTGTCAACGAACAAGAGGAGTATTCTTTTTTTTCAACCAGGGAGCCATGGTACACCGCGAAATTCCAAACACAGCATGGCGCAGTCTGTCTCAATAAAAGCAAACGAGTTTCAAAAGTATTCCGGCTTTTTTTTATCAGAAGCATTGCATATGCATTGCATGATCGCGGTTCGTATCGTTTCTATCTAGGAGCAGAAAAATTGATGATCAGGATTACAGCCGGTAGCTACGCTTCAGATAATCCGCGAGGATAAACCATTATAATAAATAACCAACAGAGAAAATAGTAGGTGTCCCGAAATATTCTCCCGGTTCGTTACATCACTGCGTCACGTTCGTCGGGCTGCTTCGATTTCGAGTCACACTCAATGATATGTGTACACACGTGCTACCGTGGTTTACAAAGCCAAGGCACAAGGTAAACTAAACGAGGCTCCATGTCTACGGTAGGCTCCTCTAGTCTCTCCACAATTCCTGCTAGACTGCAGACATTGCTACGTACTTGTTTCCACTGGAAGTATTTTATCTACGACAAATATTAAATCCCCACGTTAACTGTATATTACGGGACAACTATTGCCACCACATGATTTATCACTTTCTAATATAACGTAGATTAACCCACTCCCGTTAGTAACTACTGTACCGATATTTATGCCTGTCTAACAAGAAAGATATGATAATAATTCTCCTGCGATACACAAATATGTACGATTTTGTGTATGTGTGCGTATGTATATTAAAGGAGGAAAATTACAAACGTAGCGGTCTAAATATTTTTGTTACTTTTCACCGAAATGTTCTTTTAGATAAAATTTTGGAATATGTTTCGATTTCAAAAGAAATCATGCGTTTCTTAAGCAAATCAATATTTTATTCATAATATTGTTCTTCCAATTTGAATTGTAAAACATCTTAGTATAATGTTATTTGCATACATAACTGCAACATTTTTAATGAAATATTATACACGAAAGAGTCTTGGCGTAAAAGCACGAAAGATTTAAATTATTATAAAGTGTGTTTAAGTCTCCTGTTCGGAGGTACATATGTATACACATATTTTTGTTTACATCCGGCAAAACTCACGAATTTGGTTCTCGCAAGCATGAGTGGGTCTACGAACTATTTTTTTTTGTTCGCCATTCTCTATGTGTAGGTTATGCCGGTTACAGGAGTAGAAAAAAATATCCACGCACTTCCAAACCATTTGAATTCCGCATCGAATCCAGCTCTCAATCGCGGATACCATACATACCGGAGTTGTAAATAGGTTTATGCAGTTGCATATATACCATTGGTATACGTGTGTGCATACGGATTCGATGCATCGCACGTTCCAGAATTATCGAGAGTACTCAGCAGCTTGGGCGAATTACAGCCCCCGATGCAGATACTCGTAGTGATTTCCCTCTCTATGTTGGTTACCGCACAGAATCTACCTGATACAGAGAGATGATCAGTAAAATCGAATATAGTATCTATCACAAGGAAGCCGGTGATACTACGGAAAACTTTCAAGCAAGTATTCCTAAACCGGACACTTATACGACACTTTCCAAACTTCAATGATACCCCACGACATCTAAGAATGGAGAAATAAATTTCGAGTTTTATCACTGGAATGAATCCATGGAATATTGTTAGGAAACCAAGGGGATGGTTTTTTTTCTCTCTGAGAGCAAAGAAGAGAGAGAGAGACTCGGATGACCGATTCGATCTTAAGATTGGCGTGCTGATGGCCATTGTTGGTTCGCCCTATAAATTATTAGCGATAAGCTGGGAGAGAAGCCAGGGAATAGGAAATACCGTGGACAAAGAATGGAGGTAAGAGCTTTAAATAATGCGATGCCTTTGTAGGGAGCCGTGGACTGCCGGGACTGAGTATATTATACTAGTACAGGCAGACCTACATTATCCAGTTCAGAGCCAAAGGCTACTTTCTCAGTAGTACGCTTCTACGTTGGGGTGTTGCTAGCTTTTCGAGGGTAGAAAAAAGAGAGCCGGATGGCAAGGTGGGATGAACGGAGGGTGAGAGGAGAAGGCGTGCCGGAGTGGAGGCTTCTTCCGTCTCTCAAAATATGAGACCATACTTTATGGATATTTACTGTCTCGGGAGTATTTTCCGTCGTCCACCACCCCAAGCAACCTACGGAGGATTTGTTGTATATCTTATGGGAATAACACGCTGACCCATACACATTACTGACTGTATGACCAATGGAAGAATACTGTTTGTTTCGCCACGATTGTATATATTCACAATTACAATGTAATATGTAATACTTTGTAACCTAGAATAAATATAATGAAATTAATAAATGTGTAGGCAACAGTATACTATTTTTCCGTAAATCTTCGCAAAATATAGAAGAAGAGCTTCTGTATACCAGGGATTCTGGATCCTTAAGTGTGGCATTTTGATATGATTTATTTTTAATATGAACCTGTTTAAAATACCACAGAATAAGATAAGTTTCAACGAAATAATCTTGTCAGATTTACCGGCACAGTTATAACATTAATAAGCCACAAGGTCTAAATAGCAGATAGAGGCACGTTTGACAAAAAAAAGGAGACACAACCAAGTCACTAAAAGATTATTTAATTTTCAAATCAACAAATAGTTTTGATCTTTTGGAATTATTAAATGCATAATAATTAGATCTTTGCAAAACAATGTACATTTTTAAGTATATCTGATTGAAGTCTCTTGAATGCGGCCATCTTTGATTACAGCTAAATTAATTCAGACTTCAAACGTGAAAAGGTTCCCTACTCCTGCTGTACCCACTATACATACTCAATAATAATTCAAATTATAGTACAACTAAATGTTTATTTATATACAAACTCAGTCTCTTGACGAAGGTAATAATTTTCAAAGAAGCGTGAGAATACAGGATTAAATATTGCTTACAAAAAGGAATCACTTATCACGAATATCAGTATAGACGATAAATAATAGCTCGCATTTTTGTCATAATACCTATGAAACGAAAAAAATATAAAAGCTTGTCCTAGTTTCTAAACCTGATCGATTTACATCTGCACGTGACAGTAGAAGTGGTACGCGAAAGGTCAACCGTAGCCCCAACGAAACAACGTGGCATAATATGAAGGAACAAAGAACGAATTCCATATTTATCTGTCACTATAGTAGATAACAAAATAATACGAAAAGTGTATATAAAGATTAACCCACATTCTTTGTAACCATATTGATCGAAAGTGTTAAGGCCGATGTAGAAATAATTTTAATTATATCACGGTTTTTATAATTCGTATGTGAATATTTAGTGCCTCGGGAATATTTTTATCGTTGATCCACCCAAAACATATGAAGAATTTGTTGTATATCTTATGGGAATAATACGCGGACCCTTCGCCTACAAAGTTGTGTGAGACTTGTTGTAAGGAAATCAGGCCAAACAGAAGAATCACAGGTGAGAGCCGTGGTACGTTGATCGGGCCAAACGTAAACAACACCTGCCAGGCTCGTGGTTTGTAGATAGGACTCAACATAAACAGCACGGGTCAGGCTCGTAGTTAATTTTCGTCGTTGTCTTTTTGTCTCGGTTACGTGTTATTCTTGCCGAACCGTGAAATGGCTCGACGTGTGTCCGACCTTGCTGTTGATTATGGCACGCGCCATCGCAACTTAAATCGTAGGGCAAGGGGTTAAGGCCGATGGAGGAATAATTTCAATGAAATGAGGGTTTTTATATCTCGTATTTGGATAGTATGCACAGTAAAGAGATACTTGCTAAACAAGAAATTCTAGCATGAACTGCACTTCCATTACGATCGTTGAAGCGTATTATTAAAGTATCTCGGAAGAGGTTTGCGAACGTACTAAATAAATAACATAAAGTCCTCCTTAACATTCGTGCTCTATTTATTTAAGGCTCTTATCCAAAGGGATGAGCTGCCGCGCACCGGAGCCGGTCTGGTATTTATAGTATTTGGATTATGGAATAATCCTTCGCGAATACGGTAGAAACGAAGGAAACGGGAGGGTGTGTACGGTGTTTACCAATATCCTCCCGCTGCTTTCCTCCCCGAGCTTTAGTTCCTTTTTCGTTTCCTTTTCTCTTCAATTCCCTTTCACCGGCCCCGCTCGAGAAACTTCAATCTTTTCTCCCATCTGGATTACTCCTGCATCGAGAGCCCTCCACTGGAATTCCATCTTTTAACGTAAAATTTGTCTGGTTTACTCGGTGCCCCTCAAACCCCAAATAATTTTCGTATAGAATCGTTCGGAAGATCAGCAACCCTTGCATCGATACTACATATATCCAATCTCTCTTTTAATTGGATTTTTATATTCGGATATGAATATACTATTAAATGTTCACAACATTGATCTTGAGATATTCTGCAACTATCGATGTTTCTTTGTAATATATTTCACTGGAATTACATATCGCATTTCTAATTACAATTCACCGTCTTATTAGATCTGGACCTATTTGGTTGGTCCATAAGTTTGTGCTGTTTTTTTTCATATTGAATGTATGTATAACGTAATAATTGTTCATCAGCTACATACTTTATTTAATTTTGTGTTTTACTTTTATTTTACTTTTGCTTTATTCTTTGATGTGATTCTTAACCATCTATAGCCCAATCAATTTCGTGTGTAACAGGAACTCGTATAAAGTAAAATGTTACTTCATACGTGGAAATAGTAACGAATTTATTACATAAACGCACTGAAAAAGGTGACAATCGCTGTGAGTACTTTTATAATTATTATTACAACGAAACAATCAAATAAAATGAAAGATACGGATAGACGAGTATGTGACTTCAAAGTTACATGGAGCTATAATTTGTATTAAATATTTGAAAAAAGACAGGCCTTTTTACATTCGACAAAGTTGTACGAACTTATGAAACAACCCAATATTACATTTTTCCGCGCTTCTATAATGCCTGTAAAAGCTTGTAGTAACCCATTTCCAGGAAGTAGTTATCAAAAGCTGTATATATTTAGATCTTTCTCTTGAAACAAGAAGCTCGGATATTACAAAAGACTCGAGGACGTCTTTCGAGATAGTTGCAAGGAAAAAGAAGCTCTTATTGATATCGTCGGACCAAGCAAACAATAATGATACGACTCAACTCAAAAGAGGAAGGCGTCAGCGTACCGTAAAAATTCCGCTAGCCACATGGGATGTTGACGACGTAGTCGTAGACGAAATACACGTTTCCCGTATTATTTGATGCACTGGTACCATTACAATTGGACAGAGGTAAATAAGACAGCAGCACGACAAAAGACCTCCTGGAAAGACGGTGGTCTTACCCCTCGGGCACTGTCTCCTCTGTATTTCTTAACTTCGCCCGACTACTATATTGATAGAGAAATCCAAGAAAGACGGTAGTATTAAATAAATAGGGCCTAGAAGATTCTCCAGTAGCTAAAAGTAATGTTTCTGATACAATTGCAATCCGAATGAAATCCCTAAGCCACGAAATAAAAGAACCCCTATAAATAAGATCCCATTTTTGTATCCCGACACAAGGCACAGTAGCTGATTCGTTTACAGTTTAATGGCTGCTGTAACAGGGGACTATAATTTCTATATAATTTAGAACTTTGAGTATGACGTTAGATTCCAATATTGTACAGATTTTGGAACAATATTGCGTGAGTTACAGAATTCGAATCAAGCCGGGTAGTTGTTTAAGAAAATTATTTAACCAGAAATTGTGCATTCTATTGTAGTAACAATTCTAGTCAAACAGGATAAATAAATATGCTGCATAAAAAAATAAACGGTATTTCATAAAGTATGTGGAAAATAAGTAGTTACTTTCCAGGACCCCTGATACTATTCATTTACATAATTAGTAAGTATAGTAACCTTTGAAGTAGTAATTCCCTTTTAGGTCAGACCCGCAATATGATCTTACATAATTCATGCTCACAAAACAGGGATCAAGTAATTGAATTGCGGAAGAACAACAAAGAGTATTTAAAATGGTAGGGTATTAAAATTACACTCAAAGTGTTTTTGTACCAATTAGGCATGAAAAACTTTGAGAAGTACGGAACCTTCGTGAAAACGATCCATGCGTCTTTGGGTAATATCGTTCGCGAAAGGGATTAAGAATTCATTCTTTCGGAGAAGGAAGGTGCGGTCGTGAGCATAATCATGAAAGAATAACGCTGCGCGTGCCCGAGTGCCGACTTCACGTAAAGAGCCCGACAGAAAGTTTCAAAGCCATTTCAGCGGTTTAAACTTTTACTCTCTAATTACGAATTAATAAAGACTAATAGCTTTATCGCCAGACTATTAAATCCTGTAAAGGAAGAGCCTCGTAGTGTGCAGGGGTTAGTAGTCGTAAGGATAGTCTTTACAGTCGACGGCCGTTGAAGTTCATTCTTAAGAAAACGGAAGAACTTCAATTTCGCGAAGTACAAAGAACATTTTTGAATGTGCAATCAGGGAGAAGAAAAACGCGTTGACTTGATCAAAATTGCGGGTTTCCGTGAAAAATTACATTCTCCATCGAACGTAGTCTTTCAGTGTTTTCTTTTTCACGAACTACCCTTTTTCGCTTTATTTTAACGATACCTCGCCGAGGACCCTGAGACCGAGTCTGTGTCCTGCAATCTGGGTACCTAATAAAATAGAAGCTAATGAAATACAAAATAAAGTGAGATAGAGGGAGAGAGAGAGAGAGGGTTGGATGTAGAAGGGTGGAAGGTGGAGGTCGAAGGAAAGGAGAGAGAGAAAAAAGAAATCAATGAGCGGAAACGTGAGACGGTGGCGAAGGGATGGAGGAAGGGGCGGGACCGACGGTGCTGTAGTTTCTCTATTTCCTTCATTAACTCTGGTTCAACAGCGGCGTAACTTTTAATTGGAAGTAGTGGGGGCGTCGAGGCTCATTTCCCGGCGGACTTCCCCATACTGGAATTCAAGCTAGTCCCAAGCGTCTTGGGATAGGTCAGTTCGTTCGTTGCAATATTCCTGGACCCTACTTTCACGACCCTGTGACGTAATCCTCTATAATAAGACTCTAAAGTATCAACTATCTAAAAATGCCCTTCACGTTCTTGCCCTGTACAAAGAACCATTTACAGAACTCGCCTTTTTAACAACCGAAAGTTAGAAATGGGGTTACACGATAGTGGATTTTAACGGGGTGAAGTATACTTATTATGAAATATGTTAGGAATAATAGCGAAAATATTTGGATAGTATCACTGGATAATGATGATAGTACCAACGGTGTACGAAGCATTAAGCACATTCGGTACAGAGTAAAACGGCTTCTAGAAGGGATTTAAATAAAAACCACTACGGCGTCACCTTCCAAAATGCAAAATAATAGAAGCGGCAGCTGCTTCTGAGAGCATGACCCTCCTGTCTCTTTCGTTTCTCCACATAGAGGTGCACGTGCTGGTTGTAAGATCTCGTAAAGAATAAAACCTATAAAAATCGGGCCGGCAAACAGTTATGCAGAGAACGACGAATTTTCCAGGATGACGATCTTTCGATAAAGGAGAGGTAGGGTATCGAGGATACTCGCTAACCCAGGATCCAATTTATGGCGATCCTTCGCGCCTGGTATAGCACGATACTATCGGTTTCTCATTACTACGATCGTTGTTATTTCAGTAGTTCTGGGTTGAGAAGCACGACCTCTAATACGGCTAGACGAAGATACTCCTGAAGAATTCACCGTAACTGGCCGATAATCGCTCTCGTAATGGTGCACATTCTACTTCCATCCTCGAAACCCCATCATCTAAATGGCCCTATTTCCATGCATTCACTGATCTTCGTGCACGTTCTACTTCAGACGGCTAAACCATATAACTTCGAAGTATTCGACGAGCAATGATTATTACGGAACGATTATACCCCGTGTTTAAGTACCTACTTAAGCAATTATTTTATTGAGCTGTGTCATAAATAAGTTCCGTTGGTCGAGAATTTTTTTATTCAAAACCGCCCGAGTTTTACGCAAGGGGAATCGGCAAGTTGCCTCACAATGGCAAGAAGTTATTAATAATGACAGCGAATGTATTGTATGTCCACCATAGTTCATTGTATTGATGAATAAACTTCATTTTAAAACCGGAACTTATTCATGACAGAACCCTATAATTTAGTAAATCAGCTGCATGATTTTTATTACATTCAACGATGGCGAGCAAAGATATTAACACAGTATATAAGTCGTATTATTTAATAAGTCTATTATATAATTTTAATAATATGTATACCACGGAATTTTTACGCGGAAAGCATCATTAAACAAGAAGTATCCGCGTTTCAATCGGTTTTGCAGTCTCGTTTTTTCGTCGGTGGAAAAACGGCGCGGCGTACTTTAGCCGCGCACAATGATGATCGTGGGACGTGGTAAAAAAACGGTGAGGCCGGGGGGGGGGGGGGGCGCGCAAGTAAAGCACGGAATTTTCGGGAGGAGTCGCTCGCTGGCTCACGGAAACCCGTGAAGCAAAACACCGTGGTGATCCTCCGTTTTGGTGACAGAATGGTGGAATGGAAAAGAGGGCTAAGCGGAAGGGTGGAGTGGGCCAGACAAAAAAGAGCGCCTGCAGAGATCCGCGAGGCGGCTGTTTAATTCGGCCGGGACTTTCGGAGTGAAAAAAAGCGCAGAGGCAGAACCATCCCCCATCCAACGTAAACCGGCCTCTCTCACTCCTCATGCATTATGAATAATGGAATTTAAATATACGCAACGGAAACTCCACGGTGGCTTCGGTTGTGGGTGGAGGAGTA
Organism: Nysson spinosus; assembly: GCA_910591585.2. Lineage (NCBI taxonomy): Eukaryota > Metazoa > Arthropoda > Insecta > Hymenoptera > Crabronidae > Nysson > Nysson spinosus. Next base: position 2,392,095 of record OU342834.1, read on the forward strand.
GTACGAAACCCGGGTGTCATGTTCACATTGTTAATTGGCCACCGTACTCGTTTTGCATGGCAGCAACCACCAACGGAGAAGGACAGACAATGGGGAAAAGCTTTCATCTTTCTCATCTGATACGCACATAAGATAGAGATAACTATTACATTGGCGAACGTGAGAAGGAGAGGATGAACATTTTCAGCCCATAAATTAATTAGAAATAGTATAATAGCTGGGAGTGGCCGGCAGGTAGGTACACCATCGAGGTTCGTACACGTTTCTCGTGGTTCGCGGCAAGGCTACCCTTGTAGTTCGCACAGTCATTCCAGAAACTATATTATATACCTTATGCCACCTTTGCACGAGTTAACCTGGATGCCCGTTCGCAACCTCCCCCGAGGTATTAACGAGCGTACTAGCAAACTCGAGATACGAGAGTGTGGCTAGGTATCGCGTGGAAATTACGTGCCATCAAGCTTCGAGTAATCACTTGAGAAGGTAAACAAAATGAAGAACTATGAGTAGCAATGAGATCGGATATTGAATAAGATGAAGGAATTATGCTCTACACATTGTGCTTTATAAATACCACGTTTAGTAATGCTTATAGTAAATGTCTAATGCTTATGAAAATTAAGTAAAATGAAGCAGACGCTTAATTGTTAAGTACACGGTGGCAGTATAATTTACATTGCCCGAAGTATATTATTCAATTCTTCTTTCTTCTTGCATTATCAACAATAATGTTGAGAACCTAATAAACTAAAGTAGAAATTGAATGATATGGATCCCTTGCGAAAGTTCATTCTCTGTTACAAAAGTATACGAGGGAGAGACTTTATGACACTAGTAGGCACGATAAAGGTTGATGACTCCTAAAGGCGAAGGAACACGTATACGCTCGGTGTAAACTTATTTTTCAATTTCGCTACCCCTTTCCTCGCTGCCTAGGCCCATGCCTGAAGCTTTTTCTCTCTTTCTCCGCTCGTGCTCTTTTTCAATGTATACCGAGGCACGGTACCATTTTCGGGGTAGATCGATTTCACCAGTGAAACGAATGCGAAGGGAACGAATGTGCCCTCCTACGAGGTACGAGAAGTCTGTTATGGCCGTAAAACGAAATATGCAATACTACTTTCCCGCTGGTAAGGTTCCTATAAAGTAATATCGCGGGACACGAAATCGTTTTTGTCGCGCATCACCGAAACCGAAGGATTCCCCGATTCCTTAGTTATCAATGCGTCAGTGCATCTACTGAAAGATAAGTGAGTGTGTGTATATCTATTCATAAGAATTATCCTCTGAATGTAGTATACATAGTAACCTAACGGTGGAAATACCAATAACCTGGAAAACCTTGGTGGTACCATGAACAGGGATAATTCCGTTACGAGAAAATTCGATAAAATCTCGCTAATATAATAATCTTTCATATGGTTGATTAACCCAGAGTAGCTGGCAACCCTCTGAGGATCGTCTTCTACTTGCTGAAGGTGAAAGGAAATAGGAGGATAAAGTGATCGACGAAAAAGCAACATATAAACAGAGGTACGTGGTCTCTTAAAGGAAGAAGAAAATACGAAGAATCAAAATATAAGAAGGAGCGGTATATAAGAAACAAGTGAGAAAGAGGGTGAAGTGCAGGAAGAACTAGTAAGAAGAAGAAAAGTAGTAGTTGCTCGAACCTCGTATCTAAGGGGTGAAGAGAGTAGGCTCTGGATTATTCGAGGCACGACGACGATCTTAAAGGCAGCCGACTGTCTGTATCGTAAAACTAACCCCTATCGACCGCACCGCTTTATTATGTTCCACCGTTCTGGATTATGTTCCATTGCATGGGTTCACTCTGATTACTTTCATCTCCCGTCGCGTCTATATAATCAGTATGTTCACTGCTTATATATTTAATAGTATCTTATAAAATTACATTCAGCGGTATATAACAGTAAACTAATATACGTTTAAATAAAGTACATCTCTTATGGTCTAAAAATGTTGAAGTAACCTTTATTTAAAGAGAAAGGTAGGATGCAAATGTTAGCGGTACTGTACTAGAAGCAACTAGTAGAGAATGGATGTTATCAACTCGAATACCCAATAGAATATGATTAAAAGTGTCTTCGACAAATGATTACACGATATCGCGGTCGTGTATCTGCCAAGCAATAAATTACCTCCGGGGACGACCTTTACTGCCGGCGTAACAAGTACTTTGGCAAACGTTATTTCTTCCTGTCTCACAGGAAGCGGCACTCGAAAACTTGGAAAAGTTCGGCCAGCTGCGTTGCTGCGCCGGAATCACCATTCCGCTTTGTGAACACGCTTCTTGGTCGGTCGGTCGGTTGGTCGCTCGACAGTAAGGAGACCGTGCACGCGGTTGCGGTTCCGCCGCAGCGCTAATGGCAACGAGCATAAAGCATACACACACCGGCATTCTCGAGGGTGCTCGTTTACAGAGCCACTATTTATGTTGATAACTTCCAAATGGAGTCAGATACACGATTTCAAGTGCCGGTAGTTCGGCGTTGCCCGGCTGGTCTACTACCACTTGCAAAGTATGAGGTTGGATATCTTTTTGGTTTTGCTACGCGCGGGTGAAGAACGTAAGGGAGAGGGGTGGACGGTAAGGGAAATAGAGAAAGAGATAGATTGAGGGTGAAGTAAGAACTGGTAGAGGGGAGACGAGTCGAGTCGAGAACAAGATTCAAGCGGAAAGTTTTGCGAGTTAATGGTGCGGAGGTAATGCCGTGGTCGCAATAGCAACAGCCACGCTCTCTTCCGTCTTCACTCCCTCTTTCACTCCTACTAGTTTTCTATTTTCTCTTCTCCTTCTTTCTTCAACTCTCAATGTCCGTCTCCCTCTTGTCTCTCTACCAACATTATCGTACCTCGACTCACCAGAGGAAAAACAGGGAATGCTATAACAGTCCCACCTCTATCGTGGATTTTCTCATCTTTGCCGATCTCTCCCTATTTCATTTTCTATTCACCTTGTCTCTACTCGGTTTCTTGGGAACACCGTAACCGTGCCTGATCTTTTTCTTCTGAGGCTGCTATCACGAATAGCCGTTAACAACTGCATCGACTGCAGGTTTCTACCGAACTTCTCCGCCCCATTCTCGCACGGTGTACTCTTTTCTGCTGTAGTTTTGCGCGTACGTATTTGTGTCTCTATTAGACGACATCTGCTCTCAGCTTTTTCATAACGAGGTAGTGTCACCCGCGTTGAAAGAGACCTCTCAGGTTGCATCGGATTTCTCGAATACGGTCTTACAAGGGTATAGTATGCACGTATGTGTGTCTGTGGTAGAAGGAGAAAGCAATGGAACGAGAGGAAGGGATCTTTACCCTCTGGCCTCCACCCCGCCATCAGGCGCACCAAGGAAAGATAACGAGGAAGAACGGCTTTAAAGACCCCGCCGCGCTCAAATTCTTTCAGTTAACTGATTTCGTAAAGGCGATCTTTACATCATGGTTTCGATCAGGGAAAGCCACAGGAATTCCTACGGAGATTAAGAAAGGAAGCCCCTCATGATTTCCTCTTCAACGTACCCTACAACTTTGATCTTTTATGTGTTTAACGAGTTCGTTAAAACCGCCATGACATAATATACGTAATCAACTTAAATAAGTAGGAAATCGTATGAAATCCTGAACCGTATCATGTAACGATGATATTTATACATATATATTTCACGAACATATCTTTCACATACTTCATTGTAATCGAGGAATTCCCCAAGTAGCAACTCGGTCTACATCTACTCTTCTCCTCTGTGCCATTGCTCGTCTACCAACCGTTCTCGTTGGAACGTGGCTTCTATTTAATTACCGAGTCCTTTGGAGGCTTAGGGTTCCTATAGCTGAAGCGGTAGCCTCGTTGTTCTACTCCAGGCTCCTCTGCCGTCCCAACCGTCCGCACGAGCATCCTCTTCGCATAAAAAGCATGCTCAGGGTACGGGGGTTGCTAGATCTCTCCGAATCATGACACTCCCTCCGGTTCCTGCCGACAGTCTGCTCCACTTCCAGACGTCGCACGTAATCTATTCGACATTAGTTGCTTGATTGCCCCGTAAAATGCGGAGCCGATGAGGACGGGGAGGAAGACGACGACAACGAGGACTACGGCACTGACGACAACTACCAGGATGAGAACGTCCTCGTCGACGATTACGGTTGGAGTGCGATAGCGCATCTGTATCGAAACCGTAACCCAATGCAAGCCCATTACTATCGCCTGCAGCTAAACGGCACTTGTGCCGTTAACGGAATCTGGGGCCCGATTCACCTCATTGAATTCCGCTCAATCGCGATTATGATAATGCGTGAACGATCGCTTCGAGCATGACCGTGGGTCTTCTATGCGTTTAAGACGAAGTTTATGTACACTGATATTCTATTACAGAAAACGTAATATACGTCAAATTAAACATACGAGTATTTCCTAATTCAAGTCTTTGTTAACTGATGAACATTCGAATAGAACGCAAATGATATATGAAATTATAATGTGAAATGATGTAGTACTAATAGAATTGTAAGGAGGAATGTCTTGATTATCGAAGAGGATCAGATCATTCACCAGGGGGACCATTGATTATTTTCATTCCGTGCTTTCATCTGGTTTACTTCTTCCCTTATGTTTCGAGATAATGGACACTATTACCTTAACGAGGCCCCAGTCTCTTAGTCGGTAATTGCTTCGAGATATCCAGGAGTGCTGGTGTACTATGGTGCCTGGTGTTGCATGGAGAAACCAGACGGTGTTATTGCCGCTGAGGCTACTTGCCCGTTTCGTGGTGGTTATTGTTATGGGCCTGCGGCATTAAGATGTACACCGCACTCTCATACGAGACCTATCCCATATACAGTATATATACCTTGGGAGAATTTCATTACAGCGCTTCATAACCGGCAAACTTCAGGGCTACGATAAATCGAGATTGTTCTCGTCCTTGTTAAATCTGTCCCTCTTTCCTTCTTCCTATCTTGGAAGATGATGGGACGACTTAATCCGTACGATTGTGCCATCCCATGGAATGTACCTTCCATGTGATGCCCTTCAATCTTAAGAATGGTCTATCGTAAATGTTATGTTTCTTGTTATTATGATAACAGAGAGACTCCAGGGTGGAACATTTTCATGATTTTTCATCCTGATAGTAAAAACCACACTTATTTTAGCATGAAATGAATACCCTACGGGTACTAAACTCCTATATATTTGCAATGTCTGTATGCTTTAGTTGTATAGAATATCTTCTTGATACTTTCCGAAGGAATCTGTTCCTGCTGACTTTTATTAGTCGAAGCTTCTTCTATGTAAGTCTAGACGTCGAAAAAGACTCCTAGAAGCGAGACGACGCATCGCCTTCATTGATCTCTGGAGACTAAGACGTTTCGAAAGCTGCGTCGTGAGCGAGGACAGGAGATTCGAATAGTGGAAAGACGAGACTAAATAAAGAAGAAAAAGACTGAGAGACAGGAAAACAGGCATAAGAAAGAGAAAGATCGAAGCTGGTATCTGGATTAGGGTGGTAGGTAATCCGCAGGACGATGGGTGATAGAAACGAAAGATCCGCTGGCAGATCCCATCGTAGGAACTCTGCGGGTACTTCGCCCGGCCAAATACGACAAGAGCAGCAGCCTAACCCGGTAGAGCCGCCGAGATGGTTTACGGCTCGTCGCAAGTTGGTGAAATTTAAGAGCGCATTTAAAACTGGTTTGGCGCGATGCCCTGCGCCTCCTGGAGTTGCTACTGCCGGGAAGAGATACCGCCAGGCTACGACAGGAGTTTATCGCTCCAACATTCTTGGAAAGCTTTGGATGGATTTCCCTTCTCAAGCCACTGCCTCTAGCTTTCTACCTCTTTCCTTCTTTCGACCCACCTATATTCCCGTAGCTGCTGGTTTCGGTAGAAGGATCAAGGAGGAGCTTCGTACCAACTCGTCACGAAGATCGTCGGTCAAGATTTCCAAAGGATTGTTACGGAGGCTGGTCCTACCGGTCGTTTGTGATGCCTCTGCTTCCAAAATTCAAAGCTTTAGAGAAAGGGTGGGGCAAGATTTAGTGGACTGGTAACGCATTGAAGACACTTGGAAACTGATTAAGTCGCTACTTTCTTTGAAGATATTCTCTCCGCATTTTGATAAATTTACACACACAAGATAGAGCGATACAACTTTATTATGAAGGAATCTCTATGAAGGCCTGGTATAGCACGTGAGAATTAAATCAGTTAATGGTCCAAGTTATCATTAAGAATTAAAGTGTTAGTACCTGACAATTATTGCAGTATTAGGAAATACCGTTACAAGGAGGTATAGTAATTATCATTGGTTCTACTAAAAATTAATTTTATGAAAGCAATCTAGTCCAAGGATCGTTGTAAGAAAAGAAGAGATTGCGCGAACTAAAAGGGACGAACTCACTACCCTCGACCGATCCACTTCGAATGATAATCACCTCTAGGAGACTCAATTTTCCCCTCTTTTCACCCCGAGACTTCTCTACGATGCCTTGAAGGTTCAACGCTGCAGCGGGTTGCATTCTTCACTCTCTTCATCACCTCTGCCACCAACGCCTACTCCTTCTACTCTTCATTCTCCGCGTCTCGCACCCCTACACCAAGAGAACGACGTCCTCCCTCTACCTCTACGTTCACCCCTAACTGATTGGAGTACCAATCAATGCGGCATTCAGGCGGCCGAGCTGAAACTTTAGGAAATTAACTATTCACTCCCTGGAAATGGTTATTTGGAGGCCCGGAAAGGCAGTCGCGACTACCCTCTGCATCAGGGCGGGGGATGATTGGAAGGGCACGGCCAGCGGGCGACAGAAGATAAGACAGTTTAATTTTCAATTACGCCCACAGAGTAGTCGCTACTTGGTTGAATACTAAGCCTACACTCCGTCCTACCCACTCAACTTTCGTCCGGAACTGATTTCTTCTCGATCGCACCATCAAATTATAGATCTATAACCACTCATTCTGACAAATTGTTTATAAATCTATTATAGTAGAATGTGTTTGATTAATTTTCTGATTATCGTGTAAGAGTATCCATGTTCGCACTTTAAGTTCTCTCGATATATGCACGAATACGATTGGAAGTGTTTTAGGGGCAAGTCTTAACGCTAATAGTATCGCGGTAATCTACAAAGCTGTACGAGATATTTACAGTTACTTCGGTGAAACATGGTGCTATGGTACACGCCGGATTTATGCGATGTTTACACTTGCGCAAGGCTGCTAATACGGCTTTCCGACAACAACCCCACACCGCATCACCACCGCTCGACTGCGTCCCACTGTTTGAAAGTGAAACTTCTGTTTGTACGTTAGTTCCGTCTAATCCCGAATATTACGGCACCAGATCCCTCCTGGAAAATACCTTACTACCTTGGAAAGCGATAAAACATTTTTCCGTACAAATGGAACCGTTATAACTTTAGAAATCCATTGAGAACATACATATACATATAGTGATAAAGACTTATATTCTTCGATCTATGAATAAATCTTCATGAAACAGTGATTACTTTTGCACCATTTACATTCAACAGGTCCCATTATCACGGTAGCGTTCTTATCACGTATTATCATATATCTTATGATGCGATGCGTAAAATTTAATTTAATACCTTGGAAAACGTAGATTTATATGAATATGATAGAAGATTTGAGGGAAAGTATTTCTGTTAAAAGAGCTTCAAACAGTTACAGTACATAGATCAATCTTTGATCAGGGAGGAAAAATCAAATCCGTGCTTTCGAGCAACTATTTCAGAGTAATGCCTGCGATTGGCTGTGCTTTCGGAAGGGGAAAACGGATCGGGAGAGTCGTGCAGAATGCAACGGGTAGGACGCGTTGCCGTGGTGTGCGAGCACGCCGCGGTAACTCATTCGCCGATAAATTTCGGCAGGCGAAGCATCGATCACAATGTTCTATTTTGCTCATTGGTGTTTTTGCCGGCGGCATTCGATTCAATTCGAGGATGCGGTGAGTCGATATATCTCCCGAGGTGTCATGCACCGCCCGTAATGGATGGCGGCTGTACCCTTACCCTTACCCGAAAAGAGAGGCCGTGCCAAAAACCTGCCCGTATCCACCGCCCTCCGTTTCCGATCCTGATCTTTTCTACCCTTCTTTCTTTCCGCTTCCTTCTACACCTTCCTATATGTCCATTCACCTTCTTCTACCTTCTTGTACCAAAATATCCTAAAGACTCGTTTCTTATCCGTTACAGTATACATCGTGATGCACTGTCATATATTTTTCTTTCGAATAACTCGGAAATTGTAAGAATTGTTACAATAAAATATGAGTTATAAATTGAAAGTATTTGATTAATCCTTTACATCCTTTACACTCTTGAGTTATTATATTTCTGGCGTGGCTCACAATCAATGTTTAGTTAATAAATCTAAGAAAATGAAATAACTTCATTAAATGACTTAATCGAGTACATTTGCATTTACATGCTCAGTTAAATGTAACTGACTAGGAACTTTGAATTGTTTAGAAAATTCATATTTCTTCGGTGCGTTTTACTTAACTTTCTGTTCTATTCAACGCATAGGAACCGTTCTACGAGGTATTATACCTTAAAGTAATATAAAGATGCGGCTAGTAGTATAGACTAATGTTTTGGTTATATTGGTTTAGATTTAAACATTGGTCTATACTACTAGTATACCTTCCAACAAAAGAATACTAATATTTCGAAGACCAACAAAAATATAACTCAAGATTATAGTAATATAAAGAACAATAAGTTTCATATTACTGCAAGAATCAATATTTTGTTACTAAAATAATGAAATAAACATAAAAATTGTTTCTGCACTTACAATTAGAAAAACATTAAAATAAGCAATTATAAATCAGAGTTGGTTGAGAACAAGGTAGAAAAATAAATAAAATGTAAATTGCGTGTTTGATTGTATAATAATATTTATAATAGAAGGTTCAATAGTATCGATAAGGAATACAGGTTTATAAATATTTTAGAAAATTCACGACGTGCTGTACAAGTGGAATAAGAAGGTATTTTAAAGATTGCCCGCTTTTCGATGAATGGTTGAATCGACCATGAAGAGTCTATAAAGTAAGAAGAGAATTTCCGAGCCGGAAACGAGCAAACACGAAAGCACGCGGTGGGAAACGCACGCGCTATTGGTCCGACGAGGATATTCATAACGTGTGAACGCCCACGAGCGTTCAAGCGTACGCCGAATGCCAAAACGTGCGAGAACGAAAGCCAAGAAAACCTGAAAATGCTCAGGTGATTCCGGAATAGCGGAAGTACGCGAGGCCGAACGCAAGTAACCAAGTTTGCAGTTCGAGGTTTCCCGTAACGCGGTAACGACCGATCGACTACCGGAGGAAATGAATCGTGCGATTCTTACGATTTTTAACGAGGCAATACTTCTCCTTTAAATACACGTCAGCCATGAAAAGGAAAATACTTGAAGAACAATAATTCTTTCATATTATCACGTTTAAAAGTATATTGGATATATTACATACCGCAAACTAGGACAGTAACATAATCTAAACAAGTATATCTTTAACGATAATGTAATAGGAAGTTCTATTATTTTGCAAAATAATATTAATGAATAAGGAAAAGTGACTTATGCGTTATATGAAATCGCGTTATCGGGGAATTCCTGCATTTTATTATACAGTGCGTTATACGGGAAACGCTTTATATAAAAAAGCCGTCGCAATGTCTTAAGTGCGCTGTTTTGAATTTGTTTTGAATAGTTTTTGAATAAATTCCTTAAGAAAAGTTAAGAAAGCTTTATGTAAAAGTGTTCTAGAAACGTTTTCTAATTTCGACAGAATCGTCGTAGGAGAGCGTTGCTCGACTCAACTACGGATTTAGGGAACGCCGGGCGAATGACACTTCCCTTTGGTTCACGGCAGCCCTAATACTGAGTTCAAGCCTCTTACCCTTCTCTCGGAGTAAGGATCGATAGTCTGGCATCATTCGGCTCCAGCGGCTGATGCGGAGGAGTCGAAGGTGGAGGTGGAAGCTGTAGATGGGGTAGTAGGCAAGGGAGAGAAGTGAAGGCAGATGGCAATGGAGAGAATGGGGACTTTCGCATAAAGAGAGAGAGTGAGAGATAGAGAGAGAGTAGTGCCGGCTCCGGCCAAGGATTAGCATGAATGGCCATCGTCTGCGCCGGCCGAGATAGCAACACGGGCTCCCGCCTATTATTGTTCAGAGAAATTAATCGCATCCATCGTAGATTACTCCGCGATTGCTTTTCCGGTGGTCCATCTCGGACAATCCACTCAGTGGACCTACTGGGCCAACAATAGTCACTAGTCGATTTCATGGACACTTAGGTGGATCCACTTTAAATATTCCGATGTTCACTGATAACATTGTAATTATTTCAAGCGTAATAAAATGTGCTTTAATTAAAAGGAAATACCAGGCATTGTTCCTGTATGTTGAATCATAACCAGCACTTTGATACTTCGTAATAGTGTTTTACATGGAGAGTTGTGACTTATGGACTATGAGGATCTTACACGTTCTCCCTTCTTGAAAGTTACGTGGTTGTTTGGATCCTATCAAGCTGGACTTGGTATAATTACATAATGAGGACTACCACCTTCAACTCACCAAAGCATCATTTAACAGTCCACCCACTCTCCATTCAAAATGCTAGATTCCCGTGAACAGAAGCACCAGTAATTTCCCTCCAAATACGGCCATTATGGAGATTTTATCAAGGCGTGTTGCCAGTTAGCTAGGCTTCGCCTTAACTCGGCCATTACAACCTTCCCTTTGTACGTTGCGCTTTACGGACAATTCCTCCACCATATGCGAATATCCCATGCGAAAAAACGATAATGAAAGAGAACAAAGTCATTTAAGCATACGTATAGCATACGTAGATACCGATCAAAGTTAGATTTAGAATATCTTCATCATATATATTATAGTAATATTATAACCTTTGCATGCCATAACCTGTCCGTCATAATATAAAATATATTCAAAGAAATCACTTCGATACAACAATATTCTCGTAGTCATTAAACTTAAAAACCACGTTCTGTTAGAAAGTGCTGTGTTGTCGGATCTAAAGATAAACATAAAAACTGGAAAATAAAATTTCACGGGTCATGCAAGCTAGAATGGATCGCGCTCATACGTGTAGGTAATGTGACTTTAATGAAGCATGTATTATTCAAGAATCCCTTTTCCGTGCGTGTCGAATTGCGTACTGTTAGAGCGTATGCGTAATTACGAACACAGTCGTTTATTGCAAATCGGCTGGCTCTGAACCGGTTAGTATAGTACCGCGATTCCACCCTCGCCACCTTCTGATACCGAACCACACTCTCTCCCTTCTGTTTGCGTCGACAACTCGTGAGGAATGATCGTGGAGTTTCCCTAGGTGGACAGTGACAAATAGAGTATACTCTTGCCAGCTCGAAGAAGCGTGTTTTACGCTTTGTTTACCGTTTGTCATGTTATGCAAAGAACTGGAGGAATTTTTGCCGACTATGTAGCCCCCCAAATCGTTTACCATCCTCCATCGTGCTATGCACTTGATACATCTCTACCGGGAATCGTTTGAATACGTACGAACAATGTTTTCCACTACGACTTAAATACATACCACTAATAATAGAAATCGTTCAATTACTAAATTAGTTAATTATCACTAGAACTACCGAGTATATTCTCAGTTATACTTATACATTTATTTCTACATAAATTATAGCTGGAGGATGCAAGTTAATTAATGAATTCAATTATGTATATTATGTACATAAAATAAAAATGTATTAAATATCAAACAATGCGACGTTGTATATTCGAATAATTTTAGTAAAAATTGCGGACCAGTCAGAGTTAGTTCTAGTGTCATTTAAAGTTTCAATTGCTGCTATTCTAGTATATATAACCAAGTCATGGGATCATTAATAGGGGAATAATTACCAAGAGTATTGCGATTGGCACGCGATGGTTGTTCGGACGGTTCCATCCTCATTAAATGAGAAATTAGTGGACGGCTAGAAGAGATATATACTTTCTAATATTCATGAAATTAGCGTGAGTGACGGTATAGGACAGGGCGTATGTAATATGCATATTGGTGCATGCGTGACTGCTCGCAACGTGACGGGCGAGCCGCGGGTCGTTAAGCCGAACGGTTGTTTCGCTGGCGAGTCACGCCTAATCACCGATGAATACAACAATCGCGGCGTGATGAACGATCGGCAAGCAACCCGGCCTTTATTAACGTCGGGGGTCATATAATTATATTAGCGTACACCCACCGCGCGACCATCATTTTCCATGGTGAATTTGTACCGGGTGAAACCCCGAGACTCTCCCCCGGAGCCAGTGGGTTGCAACCCTTTGATGTTGGCATCGGATGGTGCAACGTTCTTCCGGTGGATGAAAATCATTTTGGGGCACCGTCACGCGGGACGGGATTTAATTTACGCTGGCAAGGGTCGCGCTTTAAACCTCGCCGGGGGTGCGGCACAAAGCTAACTGCAACGTACACGAAAAATTACCACGTTCGTTCCAACATGTTCAAAAAATGGATAAAGCTTTGCTTGAGTGACAGCGATCAATCTTGTTGTAGAACTATCAATTTTACACCTTTTATATACACACAGATATATGTACACACATGTTAATCTCGAGATATCTACATATTTTTCTATATCTATATCATACCGTGTATATGTAGGTACATCTATTTCACCTGAGCCCAATGGATAGTTGAATATTCCTAAATCGATTAGTAAATCCTTTGGCACCGTCAGCCCCACGTAATGTAGCCGAATAACGGAGAATTCCTCTAATCGATGAAAACTATTTTGTTGAGCTACCACCGGGATGAAATTTAATTCTTGTGCGTGCGTGCGTGGCTGCGTGCAGAAGATGCACGACACTGATGTGAGGAAGGGACACCACTCACGGATCGATAACCCACCGCATAGCTATTATGCAGATGTAATTTGGCCGGCAAACACTCTACTGGTCCGATTCCCATCCGATTGACAGTGACTACCATTCTTCTTCCCTCCAGTTCTACATCCACTACTAAATCCGCTTAATTCTTTCCTCGTTATCTTATACCGATCACTATTCAATTAATTCTCTCTAATGAAATTCTCCATTCTTCCATTTCAGTCAGCATAATACATTTGACAATAATTTCAAGATTCAGATATCAACGAGACATTGTAAAATGTTGTATATAAAATCCGTCGCAATATATGTATGATTGGTAATGAAATCACTTCGATAGTACTGGTTTGAATTTCACGGTTCTTACGGGGGCTTAATTAATGCAAGAATGAAGTGACCGAATTAACAAGTATCAATTTGAGGTAGAATTTTACGAAGATGAAGAGACTTTATAGGTAATTGGTGAGGAGATATAGAGGGCTTCAGCTGATCACGGGTAATTGCAGGTACTCTGACCATAATTAGAACGCTCTACAGTGCATGACATCGATCAAGCTGCCTCTAGAGTCTGGTTAGTGCGAGTAGCTATCAATAACTATCAATTCAACCCAGGGGGTAGTAAGGTAGGATCCATCGGATCGTAACTTCAGCGATTCGTAAATGGCCGAAGGAAAGGGAGACATCCATCATCTTCGAGAACCTGTCTAACCTTACGTCGTTCGAAGCACTTGCCCCGGGTCAGGGCGGATAAAGAGGCGATAAAGAAGTGTAGCTCGTGTCAGCATCGTCAGTCCTTCGGTTTTCATAGCTTTCACCAAGATCTTGGAAACTCCATTAACCTACCGATGATGCAGTAGAGTATAAAACTGTTATTCGAATAATACAGATATATCATATTTACGTTCATAGAGAAGCAATAAATTACCCGTTGAATGACTTAAGAAAACTAACATAACCGTGGTAACTCGAATGTAGGATATTTCGAATAGCCATCATATTATTTATAGATATTCTAATTTTAAAATTACTTCAGCGAAATCAATTCATTGGTGCCGTTCTAACCTGCCAAAAGTTATAACACAGCTTTCTATGTATGGAACTTACGTATGCATATAAGTTTTGGAACATTCAAATATTCCCGGAAACTATTCACTTGTAAGTTTTACTGCTCCGTTCAAGATTAAATCCGAGTTTACGATCGAGACACGGCAATTAAGATTTCTGTTTATTCATATTCTAGAATTTAATCGTTTAATTATGAAAATTCAATTTATGGTGTTTTGTTAATAGAGTTCATTCATAGAAGATGAATATTATAATCGTAAGAGTCGAGCGTTTTTATTCCGTTCTATTTAGATACAATATCTCTTTTCATGAATAATTATTATCGTGGAGAGAGTACCTTTGCGAAACAGCAGGTCCAATATAGTTCAGGCCGTCTATGTGCCAGTTACACATCCCTGTATTACATTTTCAGCTAATGGAAATGGTCGATGGGAATGAGATAGAAATGTAGAGAGGATGGAGCATTCCTGATGTTTCTGGACTTCGAAACACGATCGTTCGGCCAGTTATCCCTGATAATCGGCCGAATTTCATCCGCCGCCGCCACAAATGTATTAATTCGTAATTCCGCTGTAAAGCGATTCGCCTCTGACAGAATTGTCTGGAATATATCGAATCGTACGGATGACTTCCAGATTCGCTATGGATTCCAACCAACTTATTTTTAACTTCAAACGTAAACGATTCCATCTGACATCGTTCCATCCGAAGATTGGAACATTGATGTAAACGAAAAAGTATTATTTTACTGCCTGATTATGTATACATTTATGCTATAACTAATAAACCTGACAGTAACAGAATTTTTTCTACAGCATCTTAACGTTAAAATATAACATGAATTTATGTTACAAGATATAATGAGAATTCTAACAAGCAGTACTTTTTAACAGATTTAGTTTGTCGAAAGCAATAGTTGGTCTACCGCGATAGTGTTTTACATTTTCCCTGCTCACAATAATTATCAGACAAGCAATCTTTACGGCCAGATCGTAAAGTTTAAGACAGACCGAAAGCTTACCTCGAATTAACATGGGATATCTTCCAGTATCGTCGACCGTCGGAAGCCTGGAAATTACAGCGGAAAAGGGGAAGAGATCTTTTACAACGTACGGACGCCGCTAGCCGCAAGCCGGTGTTGCGCCTTAACCCCACGTGTCCTTTGTTCGCCGATGTATGATAATTATCGTCGCGACCATAACGACGTTTAACGACATTTAACAACTAACCCGTTGTAACTACACCATTGGCTTGTAATGACACCCTTTCTCGCTTCTGACCGGTGACTCACGCTATGATTTCACTCTTCCAGTCCGCGTAACGTCACCGTGAATCTTAAGCGCATCCGTAGATTTCATCGAGAACCATTAAAATACCACAAGAATACTTCTTTAAGATCTTTCCTTTGAAACGTGCCGGTTTTACGTCGGTTTTTAGTGCTGATGCGTGTACGAGGAGTTTTTTTAGCGCAGATGTTGTGATAAGTTAACCTTGAGCATTGGTGGAACTGTAGTATAAAATTAAAAGCATGATCCACAATGACAGAGGTGTTATAAGACAATTTATATGGAATATGTTGTAAAACAAGTTCTTGAAGTTAATAAAGTTGCCTAATTATTATGAGGGCCATTTTTATATTTATGTTGCAGATATACGAATACTTCATAATTAACTCCGGAGTTTTGCTGTTTCGAAAGTGATTAAAATATTTTGCAATGATTTGATGCTTGAACTTTTACTTGAAAAAAAGAGGAAGATATTGGAACGCCAGGCAGCCTTATATTCACTCTGTAAACCAAAAGCGAACTACGCGCCATATGGTTCCGATGTGCACGATTAACTACGGCTTCCATTGAGTTATCTGAACGCAAAGGTATTTTTAGTTCTCTTTAAGCGAGTCGAACTCTTCGAAGTCGAAGAAATCTTGCCTTCCATTTGGACGATTAATGAAATGGTACGTGATACTAAAATTATCAGATTCGTTAAAACAATTAAGAGATCGTATGTCTATTGATTGCTTCCATATTCCAAGATTCCAAATCCATGTTGTATTAAAAATTGAGTAAAACAATATATAACATGATATAATATGAAGATAGTTAGACGAAGTACTTAGGACTAGGATGTAACCCTAAACGGAATAGAAAAACCTTGCAATTGAATACTTCCCGAGAATATTTGGCTATGCGAAACTTATACGCATACCTAAGTTCCATTCGCAGGAAGCTGTGTTACCGCTTTTGCCAAGTTATGTTATGAATTATAGCAACGAATTATGTATATAAAGAATATTAGAGCTGTGCAATATATTCTGTATATAAGGAGTATGTACACGTTACAAGTCAGACAAGATACATTCTATACCCGAATCTAATGAAGCATATTATCTTCCACCGAAGGAGCCATGCATCCAAATGATTTCGTTTCGTAAACGTACAAAAAGGCAAAAGCAATCTAATCATCATCATTTTAGGAACGATAAATCTGGCAGTTCTAGGATACAACGTTTAAAAGAAACACAGTACGAGCTAGCATAGGGCAGCATTAGCTGAAATTACCACTTGGCAACTAGGGAACTCCTGACAGGCTGGCCAGGACTTGTCGCGAAGGATCCTTTGCCTGTAAAGATGGGGGGAGGTTGCTGGCACCCTTATTAGGTTACAGTTATCCGACGGTGGAGCAGAAGGAAGGGTGCGCGCAAAATATTCCTTGAGATTAACGCCCTTCCCGGATGCCACGGTAATCCGGTATACGCCAGTCGAGTAAGTCGAGGAGTACCGGCAAAAATGAAGAAGAAGTGTTTGCGTCCATGCCAAAACTTGCATTAGCACACTATCCTTGGATTATATGGCTCCGTGTAACGCCAAGGAACCGAATCGTGTACTCAATGCCGAAACCTTCGGTCAGACTATAGAACTTTATTTATTACCTCCCATTGGTCCCCGCAATATAAAAAGATTGCGATTCCTGATTCGTGTCTCATAGAATAGAAATCTACGCTTCAACGAGTTCATCGAATTATTATTCAGCATTATTTTATTTCGAGTAAATTACTAGCAGCCAATTAATTACTATGGAATATATTGATATTTATAAAGCTTGATTATGAATTAATTAACTGTAGCCAGTTTAATTGAATATTATTGTGGGACATAAATGATTATCGAAGTATATTTTCGATGCAATAATAATATGATTTGAATACGAAGGGGAGGGGTTCAAGTTCGTGGCATCGTATCTCGCCGCTCTCACGTATCGATTTTAAAATTTAATGGGTCGTTGGCGTCAATCAAGAATCTCACTTCAGAAGGGAAACGATGCCAACGGGCTTCGTTCTTTTTCTCCTCCTTTATTGTAGCGCGATACATAACCCGATACTTGCTATTCGTATCGAAAGGATAAAAATAAAGCGCAGATATGAAGGTAGTGACTTGTGATTATCGTTCAGACGAGTTAGCATATTCTCGTCAATATCGTTTAATGTCAATCATGTAGGATATTACATTATCCTGCGTCCTAGAATATGTTCCTTCGTCGTAAGACGATACAAGAATGCATTAATCATTTGCCATATTCTCATAGAATTTTGTAAGGCAAGGGAAAATGAAGTTTTGAAGGTCCAATATCATACGCAAGTACCGATCACTCTGTAAAAAGAGAATTGAAAAGCGATCAGGCTGGAGGGCAATAAAGGAAAGGTTGCGGTTTGGAAGGGTGGCCGTAGGTTTTAGCTTTGACGTCAGGGCGTCGCGACGGTGTTTGCGCAGCACTTTCATTAGCTTGCTTCAAATTACTATAGTTCAAACACGAAGGACCACCGTCACTTGGCTTGGCATGCAGAGGCGATCCCGTTTTGTCAAAGCAAATATCGACACTAAATACAGAGTAAGATTAGTGAAGTGAAAGAGCCTACGGAGAGGGTATGGACGAACGGTCACTCCTTCTTCGGTACTTCACACACTTGCCAGGTTTGCGGATGAAGAATGAGTGGCTACCAACTGAACCACTGGGGAGGACGAAGTATAGAGGACAACGAGAAATGAGGGACGAAAAAGAGGTAATCCAAATGGACAGTTGGACGGACGGGGTGCTATTATTGCTTCCGAGAAGATTGGTAGCCTCTGCGACACGAACTGTGAAAATATTACGTTCCGTAGTGTCATACAAAAACGTTTGCGGTTCTGCAGCAGAAGTTCAAGCGAGTTCAAGTATTACTGATATTCCGTAATCAAATATTAATAAACTGTCCCAGGACTAAAAAGTTGGGCTTTGCTTAGAGCACTTCTTAAAGGTTCTCCATGAACAATGGACAACAGAAACATTTTTGAATGTTTACTTCTTGCAACAATATATCCATCCAAAACATATCACGTCATTCTGGCACTTTCCTTAGCCTCATGATGTCCTGCACTATGTTTTTCGAACAATTAGATGTAAGGATAAATATTTATAAGTTTGGCACTATAAGTGGACAGGACTACTAGCATCAGAAAGTGCCCAGGAAAGTGTAGGAATTCAAGTAATATTTAATCCATGATGTTTGACCCCGATTCTAGATATATTGTGTACAAGATATAGACAATTCTCTTAACATGGAAGTTTGATTTACTTTGTACACTGCATAACGGGTTGATATTTGATAAAAATTAAAGTGGCTTACAATCCTTTCAACGCTTCAATACTCTGTTATCCCCTATTCTAAGAATTATTGAAAGAATAAATATAAGATCATGTTGAATCTTGCCCAGCATATGATTCGGGATTAAAAATATCTAAAACCAAGAAAATGATATGACTATGATCAATGATGGTGACCGATCGATTCAGAACTGTCGTTAGAATAGAACCGCGAGAATGAACTTCACAAATAGCCTCAGGTGCAACCAGAAATCATCCGACATTCGTAACCAAACGTGCGACATTGATCTTCCCACCGCGCATACATACGGGAATATCGAACATTTCGAGGACAGTTTGCACGGGACGAACATGTGTACAACAAATCCTTCGGGATTATAGGCCGCACGGCGGAGGACGATGTTGAAATATGTCCGTGTACAAGAGATATCGCGAACCTTTGAATTACGATGGATTCGTAATCGAACGTCCGCAGTTAATGGCGGAGTCTGATACAATACATTATACGTTCAGTAACCAATAAATATACTTTCCAATTACAACGATCTCATTCTACAATCCCAGTAACACAGAAAGTATCCTGTGTAAGTTATTTCAAAGTGGTCTTCCAAAGAACCAATTGTAAATGTTATCTCTTACAAATGGGTCGTTATTATTGAAAGTGGTATAAGTCCACTTTTCCTTTTTACTTTAATATTAAGACTAACAAAAAGAAGATATCAATCTGTAGCGGAAAATTATATTTATCTCCGTTTTCATAAAAACGGGACTCATACCACTTTCAAAAATAACGGCTCAAATAATTCTTCGTAGAAAGACATGTTAAAAAATTAATTTAATATTCGCTTCGGCAGAAGAATTTGTAGAATTCCCCTTGATAGTTATGGTTCTTGATACAGACGTGTAAAAGAATCTTTCATCCTCAACCAGAAATTAATGCTAGCCGAATAAGCTGGTCGTAATAACATTTCGGTAAAAAATACAGTTGGCACAGATCCAGTTGTGTTTACTGTTGAAATTTGTCTTTGTGTAGCGGGTAGGAACGCGTGAGCGCGGTGCACGCCCTGTAACACGTACAATGCTGGAACCGTGGAAACCGTGAATTAAATATGCCTTCGTCACAGAATCGCCTTTGCGGCTTCGTATAAATGCAACCTGGTGCTATGAATACTGTAACCGCAGAATAGGCGCAGAATGTGTATGGATACCCCGTCACACGGAGAACACATTTTATTTACCACGTGCTATAGAATGCTTGCGTTTCACGTATCTGACATTGAATTCCATTGAACTGCCTTCTGTCACTCAAAGACTAAGCTATTCTTTATTTCACCGCCCTCGTTAGAACCTATGCATTCAGTGGGAACGGAAAATCTGGATATCTTTAATTAGAGGAACTTCTTGTAATTTCAAATAATAATGATCCCCGTTCATGTATTCGTGATAAAGTAATGCTCACGAATACGCGGTCGGGTTTTGTTGGAGAAATCCATTTAATAAGATGTATGTACCGTGCATAAGTCTTTGGAAAAAAGAAATGACAACACGTGATGAATACGAGTTATAATTGGAATAATTCATACCTGTCCGAATTTATAACTGTTTTCGTGTACCTACGAATATAAGAATCTCAGCATAGAATTTATATCAATGGAGAATATGTAGGTAAATTAAAAATGATCTGGATTTTTTGAATATTGTTCAGAATACTTTAAGGCTGGGGAATTTAAAAGTCAGAAACTAAAGACACTATGGTAGAATATGGAATAGGTTTTCTCGGTATACGAAACAACGTGTCGACGTGGCTGACGACGAGCAATGAGCAGTGTGAGGTGCTGCAATATTCACATGACCCCTTGCTATCTGAACCTCTTTGCTAGCCATGTTGACCCTCACGAGGAGAAAGCCTCTCTCCCCCGTACCAAGTGGAACACTTCATTTATCAGGCTCCGACATCTCGTCGGGTAGCCTGGATTTAATTACCCAAAACAAGTCGCCAAAGGGGATGAATCTCTGGCTCCTCTGGCAAACTGAGGTCGAGAAGCTAGACACGAACGAAATGAAAATACGACGGCGAGTCCGTCGTTAGCGTGCTGTTTCAGGCTATCGGAGAAATGTTCTCCGCGGAGAGATCTTTTTTGCAGGAGGATAAAAATCCCGATAACAATACGACTCAGTGAATTGCTTCTCGTGCTACGTATTAAAACGTTTCCGTTGATTCAGAAGAAGATCAAGTAAAGCAGAACGTTCTTTTTGTCATGGAATGAAACATCAATAGAAAACTAAGATCACTGGCCTGATCAATTATACAATTACTCAATCAATAATCAAATCTTCTCGGATTCCGAACAACTACACTGTACATTGCACACGGGCAAGTAATTACATACGAGACGAAACTTCCTGTGAACTTACAGCAGAATGTACTCGAGTTCCCTCCGCCAGCACGCAGAAACTATTTCGCATAATGTCGTTGTAATTTGAAGCGCGTGGAATAGCAAAACCAAGCGCAATTTGTTACATGACATTCTCCTAAATAGTGCTTATTCATGAAGTTAAAATGATCGTACAATATTACACGATGAAAATTGTGCATACGCTTTCATGTAAGAATAATTGACACAGTGTTACATACTCGAATATAAAGTAAACTGCTTGTACCATCGAGTACTTTGAAACAATTAAGGTACCAAGTGAACTCAATTGCTAATGTTTTCTTTCAGTTACGTATAAATTCTTTCTTAAGCTTGGGATACCTTCAGTGAATATAGCCGTGGCAGCATAATGGTAAAATCCATGTCGTAGTTGTCATTGTCGCCGTTGTTGTTGCACGGAAAAGCAACGGGCACCGAGGCACTAATGGCCTCGAACAAAAAGCATCCCATAAACCGACGGTGGAGTGCGAACGGTACGACGCCGTACGTGAAGCGAGAAGGGTGCCACCGGTAGTAGATATCGCCTACTTCCGGCACGACTCCGCACGGCTATTCCCTCTCAGTCTAAAAGGTCCACTGCACGTTTCCTTTTGTATACGAATTCGCAGCCACTATCGTTGCTCCGCTAAATAAGCGGTGCATCATTAATCCACCGAGTGGCTTCCTCACCGGCGTCCACGAATTTCCACTGACAATGGAACTAAATTTCATGATTCCATAAATCATCTGGTACCGCCGGTAACAGTGGTAATTACAATGACCGTGATTTTCAATCGACTCACATAAACCATTTAAATAACATAGAAATCCATTATCCGCAACAGTATCAGCGTTTCAACTATCGAATGTTTAGCAATCTCTTCCTTTCATTGTATGCTGTTACACAATTCGCTATTGAACAGTTAATATTATCAGATACTGCATGATGAAATTTATTCGATATGCAAATCCTTTAGAAATGTGATATCCAATAACTATTGCAGTATGTTTGAATAGATCGATTTCTCTTCATTTATCAGAAATGTTTATCTGGTTCTTCAAATGGAGCTTCTTGGGATTCCTTCTTCAGTTATATTTGGAGAGTGAAGTAACACTGGTGTTTTGGTAACTGAAGTTAAATAAACTGGTCAAAATGAAATTTCACCAGCGAACCGGGCAAAAGTGTCTTTGATTTCCGGGGCAAGCAAGGGTGGAAGGGGTTTAGCCATGCAGAGCAACGGCTTTTCATTGTTGCCCGCACAAGTACGCAATTAATTTCTGTCTGCGCTCGCCGCGGGGGAATGCAAATACGCGGGGAGATTTTGCCCGAGTAATTCCGAAGTGCCGTGGTATACCGCACGCATTATGCCGCTTTCCTCCACCCTTCCTTTTTCATTCTCTTCCTATCTCTTTCTCTCCCTCTACCGTTCCTTCAACCCTTTTCTCTTGATCCGTAACATTCGACGTGCTGGTTTTTCGTGGGCCGTTTACGTGCGCGTTCACCTACGAACGTGTGCTGTGTCGAGCGTTTTCGTTTGCGTGATCGAGCGTATTTCCATGCCACGTACTCCTCTGGATACACGTGAAACTGTAACAACCACCCAGTCGGAGTCTATCTCCAGAGAATTCGAGCACTATACGGATACAAAGTTACCATCCCTTCTGTCACACCGTGAGACTCCCGAAGGATAAACCGCGCGCTAAGAGTACCATCGTGTTCTTCATTTCACTGTTACTTATCGTTAGTCATCTCGCTCTATTTTTATGTTTCAATTTAATGCTTCCACGTTCTCACCAATATATAAATACTTCACCTTCTCCCAATTGAAATCATTATGAATTATTGTATTATTACATGCAATTATATGAAAACACAAGGTTTTGTTTGTCGAGACTACTTACGGTAGTCGTTTGTCGAGACTACTTTCATTATGGAAGTGATTTATTTTCTGCAGCTGTATCATGTACATAATATTAATTAATATTACCTTGCTGCGTAAACGATAATTGAACTATTTAACACCTCAATGTAAATTATTTTACGTATTTAATAAAACATTGCGTGTTACGACGTAAAGTCAGTATTCAAAGTTTTGCTATGTGAATTCGGGTAGAAACGACTTTTAAAGGGTAGTCGGAGACCTCAAGCTTCAGACAGTTCTTATTGGGAAGTTAACGTTGGCGAAGAATAGAAATTTAAAGTCAACTATGGCGATATGTGAAACAGTTTCGTCAATGTTCACCAGTAGAATACCGGTGACGTGGAGTCGATTGAAATTCATGTGAAACCGAATTCTCGGTTTCCGGAGCGATAGATAAGAGGGTATTTTCGAAATATACGCGACCCAATTTCTAACCATGTATAGGAGACTAGTACTGTTCGAGAGTCCCTTTGCAGACCGCACAGTAGTCTCAATACACTATATTACAGACACGTTGGTATCGCAATCTTCAGTATGTCATTCCCACCTATTGAATACGCGAGCGAATGTGTACCGTTCGCTTTCCACGCTTTGAGTAGTTCGAGAAGCAAGAATTCATTACGTCCAATGGAATAAATACAGATGTAAAAGATCAAGTAAAGACATCCTTAAATTGATGAGTACATACATATTAACCCTTTCAGTTCCTTTGAGCCGATATATCGGCTTTCCATTTTCAATATAATTTAAACACATGTAATGGCATGCAAAAATTACTAGATACCTCAAAAGTCGCACATTTTTCAAGGTATTTTTCCACTGTACCCGAAAAACTTATAAGGCACTACAAGGGTTAAGTTTACGTCTTATGACCTTTAAACGGGTTAAGAACTTAAATAACTCTGGTCATTTTTCAGTATAATCGCCCTTCGGCCAAAAATGTTTCTTAAAACGTTGTATTAACATTTCAAAATCACTAAAAACGATAAACCTGTTACCTGTGAATTTGAATTCTAGGTTGATCAAGATAGAAACCTTTGGCACTTATCACATATACGCGTCTTAACAAAATAATATATAATCTTGTATTTATATATAAATCACTTTGAAATATTTAATAATATAGACCACGAATTATTTTCATTCCGGTTGATGAATATATTAGAAAATAGAGCTGTTGTATTCTTAGGGATTTTACGATAACGATTTTGAATTCTTGCACCTAGGTAATAAAAGTACGTGTTACTTTATGGTAAGCTTTATTTCACGGCGTGCAAATCAAAAACGTAATTGGAGTGCCGACGATAGAAACAAAGATATGAAAGCCGTATGGTAGCTAGGCCTACGTGTACGTATGTTGTTTCGACTAACGCTTTCGTCGCAGTGAAATTTACAACGGTGCATATTACCATTCCCGGTATAATTACGCCATGTTCTCGTGCGAATGTAAATAATACGCAGCACCGGTGTTCACGATACAATTGAACACGCCGAGGAATTTATTACGATTTATTAAGTGCAAACCAGGCAGTAGTTTGCCAATAACTCACGATATCGCGATTCTCGCAAATATATTATATGTAACCTTATCAGTTGATGGCGATTATATTCCTTAAATGAGAATATACCATTTCCAAATGCGTTCCTCCTTTCACTTAATCTAGTAATATATTACGAAAAAATAAACTGTTCCTAGAAATAAATTCATAAAAAATATTTCATGTGGATTAAAATGAAAGATTTTATCCGAAAGATCCGAAACTAATGATTATGAATTCGAGGATATGGTATGATTATTAAATCATTAAGATACAGAAGTACTAGATAAAATGAAGATTTGTTGAAGATCAATTCTTTCGAATATAATTGATCTTAAAGAGAGCTACACCAAGAAATATACAGAGAAAAATATCGTCGTAGAAAATCGTCGATTAAATGTGCTCCGCACTTGAAGAGTATTAATCGTACACGAAACGGAGAAAATAATTTAATTTGAAAGTAAAAACGCGATCCGCTTTGCAAGTCTGATGGTGGCCCATTGTTTCCGAGCGCCACTAAGAATATCGTTCTCTCTTCCAGCCTCAAATGTGTCCGCCTGTTTTCTCCTTCTCTTCGCCCTTCGCCGCCGTCTGCCGTAGCCTCCTTTGTATAATCAAAACTCTCGAACAAATTTTCATATTGTTTGCGATTCAATTGGACAGGCAATTTCCGAGTCGTCTTTGAAAATATCTTCCCTCCTCTGGTTCTCGGACCCGTTTCAACTTTATCACCCACCACCGCCACTTTCCCCATTTTCGTGTAAGTACGCCGCAAAGTATACGTACTTGGTCAATGAAAACAAGCCCACGGCCATGCCCCCGTACTATTTATCTTACCCTCGATATCGATTCGTTATCTTAAGCTCAACTACTCCTTTCGAGTTCCCGCTCTACGCTCCGGATGACGTTTCCACGATCACCGATAGACATTTTTTTACCCTCCTACCCCGGTTCAAAGTTTACTGATAACTTCTCTGACAAGTAGAGTGGAAGAGAACTTTTCAAATCGATTGTCTTAAGGAAAGTACATTCTACATTAAAATATCACATAAACATATGTGTACAGACTGCTCATTTTATTTAGATAAGATATATGATATGAATAAAGGTGAGGTATTATTCACTATAAAATTTAATCAGTTTTATTAAAAAACCATTGAAATTGATAAGGCACCAGCGAAATGAGAAATAATTCTAAATAAAAACAATGATATTTGAGATTGGAATGTGGCAAATGATGTTTTGCAAGACGACAAAGTAAGAGAAAGAAAGTGCAAGTTACTTATGACTCAACTCAATGAATTACATGTGTTAATCTTTTATAATAGATTACGGAACTATACACGTGCTTTATTCAATTTAAAAGTCACGGATAGCAAAGAATCTGACATGAAGTCATCGTACCGTAACTGTAGTATACAGTTGGTGCACCGCCAAAAATGGCAACATGAACATAACAACCGAAATATTTAGAAGAACCGCATATTACACCACTTTCCGCACTTATTTTACTGCTATATTTGTCTTGCAAGAAGTAAATGATGAGCGTTTCGAAAAAATTGGACAAACGCAACCCTTATATATGTTATAATCGCATAAAGCTACATTAATATTCATTACCATGCAGAATCGAATGGAACAAATTTAAAGGATAGCGTATACGAAATATCTGAGGTTGTTGTTATTTTAGGAGGGTAAAATAGTTTTGTTTAATCCAACGACGAAGAATAATCGGAAATTTAAGACAACTATGGTAATCTCTGAAACGGTTTCTCAAATACTTGTTATTACAGTAGACTGTACTGTATCACTGTCTAATCCGTCAAAATTCATGTCGAATCGAATTCTCATTTATGTGTCTACAAAAGTAGAAACAAATCCATGAACACTGTAGCGCTATGCGAATGGTTAACCGGAAGGAATGAGGGTAGCGGTATAAATAACGAAAGTATCCAGAAAAGCGGGTCACATTGCTCGCATTTTCTGGGCCCTCCTACGGTACTAGCAGCACGCTGGACACGTCCCTCTCTGACAGGAAGCAGAAGGAGAACCAGATTAGAACCCGACAATCAAGCCAATTATACACTCCGGTGACGCTGACCCAGCTCCTCTTCCAGTTCTCTCAGTCTCCCGTCTCTACTTTGCCATTTCTCCTCCTCCCTTTCTTCCCGGGTACACCAGAATCCTTCCAGAAGTCCGCTACGGTAACCTGCACTATGCTCCTCCTCCAGAAACTCATCAGACCTTCCGTAATCCCCATGGTCCGAGACCCCAACGAATTGCTCGCAGAATTAAGCAGCTCGTACGAGACATCCGATACGTGAGAGACCGTACTATACTGGAGAAAGAATATTGAAAGAGGATAACCGAAACTTCACCACGTTTCCTTCTAGGTTACGTAAAACCCGATCTACTATGTGTCTTGCACGTGATCCAATTAAATTGAATTAGTCCTGTAAACTTGTAGAGATAACATAATTTAAACCGTGCTACAGCTGATGTAATAGTCATCAGACATAACATGTTGTCTTGAAAAGTCATAAAACGGTTAATCTCTTCTATTTAAGATTATAATTTGAGGAGTGTATTTTTAAGGGCACAGTGAGAACTCAGCGAACTGAGGTGATCTTGGATAGGAGCACTTTGTGAAATGACTGCACACATACAGAAAAGTAAGTGCTACGAGCGGCTTTAACGTTCTCTGTCATTTTACTTACATGTAGATAAAAGTGGATGAAGAGAATGAAAGGAAAAGTGAAGAGCCGTGCCGGTTAGCTCCTCCGGGACGGCTCTCTCCGGAGCAGAACGAGGAGACAAGATCGGCGAGGGTCCACGACTAGAGAAGCGCGCCGAGCGGCAGATTGCAGCCCGGGCCTTTGGAGGATCATCAAATTAGCGGAAGAGTCTTTGAGGGTGCCTCCTAGAGGTGGCCAACTTGGCTGGCTCGCCATAGCCTCTCTACCGGAATTATGCCCCCCGCGACCTTTTCCCGAATGAAGTTGCAAACTTCTGCCTTCCTTCTACGCGAAAAGAGACCGACGGACACACTTAGTACGTTTCAGCTCCTTACACTTTTTCCTCATCTTTCCCCTACTCACTTCCTTCCTTTCTTTCTTCCTAATTTCGTCTCCTTCCTTAATGCACGTGACGCTAATGCTAGGTGAATGTAACTGAAGAAAATTCTCCGGCGGGGTTCCACTACCCAAAACGACTGGGCCAACAGTGCTTTCCGCACTGGCTAGATATAAATGAGGGAACTTTGAAAAGCCGCTCCGAAAAGACGTTAGAACTGAGCACTTTCAGTCCACGGTCCTACTTCTCTCTAGGTACTCTTACTATCCTAATAATTTTCGAAGTTGGGGCTTCTTGTAGCCGCTTCATGTTTTGATCCTCTGTTTCTTAAAGGACCATCTTGAACATTTCGTACACGAAGTTAGTTACTGCATCACTTTATAAAGGTT
Organism: Nysson spinosus; assembly: GCA_910591585.2. Lineage (NCBI taxonomy): Eukaryota > Metazoa > Arthropoda > Insecta > Hymenoptera > Crabronidae > Nysson > Nysson spinosus. The sequence goes on from OU342834.1 coordinate 2,420,078, forward strand.
TTATTACTTGAATATTTTAGAGAGAGGAAAAAAAGAAAAGCAGCAGCTCATGGCTTCATAAATGATGGAAAGTATGAAGCTATAGAATGATCGTGGTCGTATATGCCAACCGAAAATTTGGTTCGTTTACAGTGAGTAGCCACGTACGATACGTCCGGATATTTTTAACTCAAGGTGGATATTTTTGCACACTTATAAACCCAGAAACGTATACACACGTACATGTGGGATAGATACACATAGAAAACGCGTGAATGTTTTATCGTAAGCCGGCCCTTTGGTTCCCTCATGCAATGTACTCCCAAACCCGTATGTCTGGCCTGTACGGAAACTGGGACAGAAACACAAAGCCTGCCCACTGCCTGGTTGAGATACCAGCAACAATACCTAAACGCACGAGGAAGGACGCCTTTTCCGCCCTTTCCAACCCCTTGCAGCATAGGAACGGGCCTCCGACCTATCGCTGATAAAATTCTAAAGCTCCGGAGCTGAATATTTTTCCACTACTTGATCCTTTCCTCCTCGTGGTAACTGATTGCTTTTGCATCGGCGTTATGCAAACAAACCTTTTGACCTATATTCAAATTAGATACATATGAGAAAACTTTGGCAGTCGCGTGTTTTTATTAATCCATTATCATCGCTTTCCCTGGACTATTTTCTTAAACTTTTAGCCCCATGAACAATGTATAATAGTACAGCTTTATCGGAAATTTGTAAAACTCGGAATCTAGAAACGATAACAGAGATATATCTAAATTTCGTTACTTCCACGATATCATTAGTGACTCCAATATCGACGGTCTTACGGCAGAGTTACGCATGGATCATTTTCAAGTACGTTTTCTATTGGCGTGAAGTCATCTATCACTATGATAATTTTAGCTAAAGGGAACGTATCCGGAGTGGGAACATGGAAGTTAGCCTCCGAAATGATAAAGACAACTGTGATGTTAGTCGAGCTGTCTCGATCATCTAAATATTTAGATTCGACACGTGCTAGCATACCAATGCTGAGATGATTTCCGTAAATTCACGATACTGTCAGGAATAAAAAGAAATAGTTGGGAAAGATGTAGCAATGAAAAAGAGGGAAGCCAGTTTCACTATGAAACCTCACCAATATTTCTCCCAACACCTCTATCGTTTAAAGAGCAGCTGCCTGGAAAGATTAATGGTGCCTCGAGTGTTTACATCCTCCTCGATTATTTTTAGATTCTAGCAACATTACACTCGATGCGTTTAATACGTTTTATCGGACTGCGTTAAATATCCGTCGTTTTGTAAAAAGCATAGTATTAAAGAAATTTAATTATAATTCTGTAATAAAGATATTTCGTTGGATTGATTATATTATTTTGCTCCACAGTAGAGACCATTATCTTTAGGAAATACAAGAGTGTAAAAGTAACGCTTTCAACCTTTCCTCCCGTTTATTTACTTTTCTTTTTCTCCTGGCTTCTACTTTTCCCCGGCAATGCGTTTTACAATCCACTATCGTCGTGAAACCGGGTTCTCGGTATAGCACCGAGAAAATAAGTTTCACCCCAAGACTGGCCACGAGGGGCGCGTCCCTGTTTGCCGGCCGGTAAAGAGTTTCACCGCGCAATTCCTATTTTCTGTGTCTTGATGCTTTCCATGGCGAGGCCAAGGCGAATAAAGTTTTCTCAATTTCCACAGCTAGCCCAACTGGGTGTACGCAACTACGATCCTATATTCCGCTACCTAACCCGGAAAAAGTCGATCCGTAAGAGAGATTCGAGAAATCGTAGTCGAGCGTCGTGATCTCACTGTGATTCCGCAGCGAAACGAGCTTCGCCCGATCAAACTTCGAAAAGTGGGACATTATTTTTCCGCCGGAGGGACGCATTCAATTTCCGTTTCCCGCTCCTCCGTACTTGTCTCTCGAATCTTCGACACCAATGTCGCGGCTGATATCAGAAATCGCAACAATATCTTTAGTAAAGAAGAGGCAAACAAAAATAAACGAAATAACTAGGTATCTAGTAAAACAACTGTATATACCGTTTATTCTATATGTCCTTCGATAGTGTAGTTTATGCAACTTTTAATTAATGCACCGATAGTTTAATCCGAGGGTAATCCTATTAAAGCAATGTATCTATATTAAAGCACTGATTCATTTTGTCTAGTTAATTATTGCATTACATTCGGTGAGAACAGTGCTATTAGCAGGTCTATTCGATAGCAATGTTGTAATAGGTCGGATGAAAATTGATGAACGATTTAGGCGAGTATTTCTACAGGGAATCGATAATACATACACTTCTCCACCAATTCATTGTCAACGAAGATTAAAGCAGTTTGATAACTATCATGAAGCTCTTCAAGTACATCTCATGGAACATCGACTATCTCAGAGTTTCAAAGCTCCTTAAATCGACATGCTTCATTAGGTCAGTAGGAACCGATAATAGTTTCAGTGCTAACAACGAAGGATTCCATTCTCCTGAATAGCTATTACGGCATTCATTTTTCGTTTCTAATCATGTGCCATTGACAAACGTGATTACTCGGAAAGGATGTGGATGTAGATGAAGCGTAAATGATTGTGGCCTGGTTCTCCTTCAACTCATAGAGTGCAGCCACTGGGAATCTCAGTGATACTATGGCCGAGTCAATAAAGGCCGGTTCGTTTAATGATTTGCATGACAATCGGGTCGCCACGAGTCCTCAGCATCGTCATCACTGTGACGGATATGCTCTCCTGTATTCTCAAAGGGAAAGGCCTTCGTTTTCGTCCGCACGCACCCGCGCTTCATCCTAGCTTTTACCCTGTACCCCCTGGTCTCTGTCTCTCAATTTCTCTTTCTGTCCCCCTCGTGCACACATTCTGTACGGCATCCCGTCATGTTCTCGACCCGGCAAGTTAAGAGCCCTAATTAAATTCAGTCTGGGTACTCTTACTGAGCGCGGTCCATCGTTCATTAAGCGTCGGATCAAAGTGATATTCCCGTAAAGTAGTTCCACTTTGTGGCGAGGGTTCACCCTACCTATCTCTTTCGTGCCTCCCTTCGCCTCGTGCTAGGTAATGTCGCGGGGAGGGCGAGGGGGGTATGGGTGACACTGCGGCTTTATCCCAAAGAGACGTAGGTGAATCTTTTACCTTGCCATCCTACGACCCGATTAATTACCTCGTATCGTTACTCCGAGCCTCGCGCTCCTCATAAGCGAAAAGGACCTTTAGAGATTACTCAAACTACAATATTATTTTTCTATGTAATCATGATTTAAGTACACCCTCCACTTTGTATTACTGAAACTAGTATGCACTGAAATAACACAAGTTTCTTGTGAAGAATTTGGTATTTGTGCCAGCGAAATGGTTGGAGGACTTTTGGACAAAAACGGAATTGCCCGTTAAGCAAAATTAGGTTTGAAGGGAACCGCGGTGTAATATCCATCAGGGAAGCAATGTGATTAATTTACATATATATACCTTTTTAGACATATCCCTAATTTATGGTTGTTACCTTGGGGTAGATCAACAATGGCAAGAATGTTTGATGACAAGTGATGACACTGAATAGAGTGAGAAATTGCTGAACATATTAATAGATATGTTGAAGCTGCAGTATTTAGTAGAGTTAGTGATATATTTGCTCAATAGTTTCGCATTAGCAGAATACCCTCGTGCTCTCGTACGATTAATGACCTCCGAATGAGCCATAGAAAGCAACGACTTGCAGCTGTTACATGTTGCCCTTGTGAATAATTAGTGGTCACGATAATTTCCCTATCGTTAATAATATCATATTATAGTCATAATAAAAGAAGAAATTCAGTTTGTCGACATTATAAGAACGCTCCAATTATAATGATAGAAAGGTAGACTTATCTAGGTATAAATTCATTGAAGAAAGAGAATCACTATTCATACCATCATGAATTCATCGTAGAGGCAGGAGATCTCCGGATAAGTTATAAAGTCAACCATGATGCCGTAAAGTGGATGCAAAGAGATTTGTTGGTCGTAGCTCCTCGAATAGTTAACAACAAGGCACAAACACACTTCCAAGTACCAAGTAAAGATTTGTCAAAAATTTAACAGCACAAATGAAATTTTCATATAACGGACAGTCACGTAGAATATAAGTTTAACAGGACCAATCACAACGATGAAAACATGGAACCTTGAAGATCACTTTTTAAGTTCTTCGCGGTCTGACTATGCGCAGAACCACTGTACAGCACAACTTCACTTTGATACTTTCCATACACTTGGAGAGATTCAATTTCCACTAAAACGAACGTAAAACTAACTACAACTGCATAAAACTCATGAAACTCTAGCGGTACTCAGGACGACAATCTATCATCTTTTTTGGAACTGCGGAAAGTACACGGAACGTATATAACACGGCAGCAAACGTTTCTGGCGTTACGACATCCGCGCGAAAGTGGCGCAAACTTTTCGGAGCCGGCGGATCTAATGAGGCGCGGTAGGAATATTTAAGTCTTTTTAATTCGAAAAGACCCGATCCCTCGTACGCCGTAAAGCTTGATACCGTAGTAACTCGACAAGAGCAAAAGAAAGAATGGGGGAACAAAGAACGGCACGGAAGGGCGCGTATAACTGCGACTGGCTTATTCTCAGGAACGTATCGCGGAAGTTGGAACGAAAGGTCCACGAGGCACCCACGAGGGTAGAAATGGGCGGCTTTATGCGCAGAAGGAAGATAAAAGAGGGACGAGAGTAGATAGATACATATACACGTATATATGTGTGTATATATATAGGGAAACGAGACTAGCACGCCCGCGCTTGCGAACGAAAGCACAAGGGAGAGTAAGCTCGGTCACTGAGGCGTCGCCACTCGGCTTGCTTCCTCGGGAGTGACTCCCTCCTTCAGTTCCAGTCCCCTACCATTTCCATTCCATCCCTCCTTAACCACTTCCATCTTCTTCTTCCGCTTCTTCTTCTTCTTCTTCTTCTTCATCATCATCTTCTTCTTCTTCTTCGTTTCCCTCGTCCTCTCTTCCTTCATATCTTTACCGCACGAAAACGACCTCTCGTCGCATAACCACGGAAAGTTCCACGTAATTGTTTGATAGCCACGACATCACCACGCCTCCTCATAATCATTATATAATAATTATATTATATAATATAAACCACGGTGTTCTTGGGTTAACGAGTTTCACGAGAGAAATGCATAAAAAGGTTCCCAACTGTATTATCGTGCCGCTCTGCTTACCGCTCGTTTCAGGGTGCTATGTGCTGAGAATTAAAAAGAAGCTGACGCTATCTAGATTCGTGGAATACCAAGCGTTTAGATAAGTCTTTCTGGTCATGAGAAGTTATTCGTAAAACTAGTAACTGGTGGAACGAATGTTAATCTACGAGCCGTGCAGAGGCAAGTGAAATTTCGACGTTGCTTTTCTTTTATCAGGGTATGGTTAATTATGACCAGGGAATGGTTGGACCAAAAAATCACGAAAATTTGATTGGATTCGGGGGCGACACAGGTGTAGCTGGAAGTTATAAAAACTTCGTTAAGGAGGAATGCAAACAATGCCCGGTCCGAGTTGCTTTGCTGTTTCCTTCGTTGGTATTCACCGGTAAGCTCCCTCGGCCTTTCCAAACCTTCTTTTACCTTTTCTCAGCCTTATCCCGGATTTTGCACGCGTAAATATCGTTTTCCTTCGGCAAATTTGCGCGAACTGGGAGCTGAACGTCTTTCAGGATTCAACATCTCGTTTCTTTGGCTCACGGTAAACTCCGCGGTGCACCATCACCAATTACAACCTAGTAAATCGTTCCGCTAATTTGTCACCCACAAACAATAGGTTCTTCTGAATTTCATCGTGCTTTATCTTTGCACTTCTACGTTCTCTTTTGCTTAAGATTACTCCTGGCTTCAAGAGGGGAGGAAAAAGGACTTCGAGAGGTCGCCCTCCTTGAACACGATGCGATGGTTAATGGATTTCCTTGAAACAATGAAGCCATAAAATCCCAGAGTTAGTTCATGGGGGGAATGCTAATAATAATTAACAATGGAAAATTGTTGTCGCTCCAAATGATACCAACATTTTTTAAATTATATATTTCTAATCACATAACTATCTTAAAATGTAAATGATTGTATTGCGCGATGGAATGTAATATAATAATGTATGAAAAATAAAATACTATGTATTTACAAATATATTTTCGTTGAAGTCCTTTATTGCACTGTTGGTTTGAACAACCGAAACTACGTCTTGACGTTAATTCTGGAAGTTAATTCAAAGCTTTCAGAAGACGAAAAGACAAATACCGGTATCACCACTATTTATCCTACAAAAGACCTTATAGAAACCTCCCTGTCACCATGCTAATACCGATGAACAACGGTAACATCTGGCGATCTGTTAATGTCTGAGTCGGCTGGACCAACATCGCTGGCAAGATGGAGGTCGAGCTTACGAGACAAAGCAAATAAACACGAATTAAATCTGGAAGGCTTTATCGCGGGAAAACGCTCGTAGATTTCTGCATTAAGAAAGACGGAAGGAAAATCTGTACGAAGAAAGTTCAGTTAATAAAGACGTGATAAGGATTATCACCTGCAATGTCACAATACCATCAAACTTATTTTAAGATTATCTTACCTTACTGTATCCAATCAAGGAAACATAATTAAGTCTACAATACACCAATTAAACCCGTGTCTCGAAGTAAACGATTCGAACACCTGAAATACCAACATGCACTCGCAAGTGTAACCACATAATTTTTAATAGCCAGAATAAGGGCAAGAATAAGGATTAATTGCTTCCAGTCCAAGTTTTTAACGTAACCGCCATTTAACTTTTACTGCACGAAACACCGAAAGTTTCGAACAAAACGATTGCAATTACATATACACGTGATGCAAAAAAAAGGGAGGGGGTAACGTTTAGAGCGTTAAGAAAGTCGTGCATGCAGAGATTAAGTTTCAAGAGAAAAATGGTTTTCGACGTAATCAAATAGTTCCCTTAATTCGTCAAATAAGTATATCGCCATACGTCTTGCACGCCACCGTGAACCTGGCCCGCGAGAATTATCGTGATAACGACCGGAAGTGGGATACCAAATACTTTCTTTCGGCGTTCCGTGAGCGTGAACAAGCGCTTGCGCTCGTGCAACGATTGCTTCCGCAGTAAGCACTGGCTAAGTATAGACGGTTCGCCAGAGGCATTGTTATTGCTTGCACAGCGGGAGCGTTCAGCTTGCGATCCGTGTTTATGAAGGGTCCGTTGCTTGTTCAAGTTATGGCCTCAGGTGCGCTCGGATATTACAACTCGATACGGCCAATCAGTAAATGACCAGCATCCTAAATATACCGCCATTAGCCAACGTTATTGAATTGTTTCCGGGACGATCTCTCAAAGTGACTTCAATGAGCGCATTGGTAAACATGATGCAACTTTTGCGAATTTTAAGAACTATTTTCTCATTCAAAATATAAAATATTAGGGATGGATGTAAATTTCTTCTCTCACTGATAAAACATCGATACACGTATAGACCTTTGTACTATAACTTCAGCAATTAATTATACTATAAATAAGAAAAATGAATTGTATTCCTTAAATAAAACTCTATGTTTTATATGAACATTAAGTTGAATATTCTTTTATTCGGGGGGGGGGGGGGGGCGAAGGAGACATAGTAATGGTAGACCCATCGGTCCATTAACGGAGGGTGTAATGAAATCAGTGGTGAACATCTGTTTAAATACCCTCATGGTGTAGTTATTATCTTATCCAAGCAATAAGTAGACAGCTAGTAATTGTTAAAAGCGTCAATACTTGCGCATCAAGCTTTTCAAGCGTCACTAGAAAATCTCGATTTTTTATCATTAAATTGGCTGCTGATCAGAAACAATTTAAAGACAGTGGAAAAGGGTCGGAGGTTATGGTACACTCTGCAGAGGACTGCAGTTAGAACGTCAAATTTCAAATGAAATGCTGTATGTCGATAGACATACCATGGACGCTCGGTACAATTGGAGAGATTTTTTCCGTATTTGGCCAGCACGGCCGACGTATACCAGGAAAGCCGAATGCGTTGGTACGTAAAAATGTATCTGTAGGCGCATATATGCGTCTGCCTCTTCATAAAGTCATAACTCAGCCGAGACCCCCCGGCACATCTCTCGGCATAACATTTAAAACGATTTCCGCTGGCAGCAGTGCCAAGACCGTAGCTGCGTTGTTTCGGGGATAGATTAACGAAACATAACGCCAGTACTCGCTACGGACTTCCAAGAGGTAGCACGGATAATGGGAAGGGGCGTGTTGGCACTGCTCTGGCAGTTAAGCAGTGTTCAGTGCCGGAGTCGGTAGTCTTCAACCCCTAAAGCTACGATCGATGGAAAATTTTCCGAAAACTATGCTCCATTTAATCTGAAAACATTCAACAAACTGGTGGATTTATTTCAAAAATACATTTCCCAACTAGCACGAACGGATTCAAGAAGATGGTCCGAGCTTGCCCGAGAATGAACTATTTAATTTCTACCGTCTGTAGCTGGATAGTATGACTAATATATAGTTCCACTACCAAGAGATATGAGTGGCAATAAATCTTTGAAAGAAATCTTTCCGGATATCATGTAGATATCCTAACTTTCTAACAACGTGCCAGGATGATCCTCCGGCAAAGATGAATGATGTGGATAACGGGCTCTACGTCCACTGTTACTTACAACATTATTCACCATAAATATGTATAGAACTATCCGCGAGATTTGGACTATATGATTACGGAGTGGTCGTTCTTTTTGTGGGTTGATAGTTGTGTGCGCTATGGTTCATATGAGAAGACCGATGCAAATGTGCGATAAAGCCGCTCCCCTCTGATCCTTCCTGCGAAAAGAGGGATGCGAAATCTGAGGATGCAAAAAATCGCATGATACATCGCGGACTCGGTGTGCCGCCCCTTCGCCTCCCGGCTCTCCTTGCAACCCTTACTGTCGACCCTCCATTCCGTTCCTAACCACCCTTTCGGCGTTAAGAGATTAACTTGTCACGCCGGCCCATTTTAATATTCCGGATCGCGGGGCGAATCACCGGAATTAGCCTGGAAAGCGCCATACGGCTCCATCGGCGATAAGTATCTGTTAACGTCACTGCAGCCTTGCTTTCTTTTTTAACGAGCACGAAACTACACATTCCTAAATAGGAATAAGTGAACGGTAATTTTTGCGCGCGTTCGGCTAATTCTTCTAAAGACGATAAATTAAAAGAAGAATTTTTGACAGTAAAGATTTAAGAACTAGCTATGAATTAAGAAAGCCTCTGAGTTGATTGTGCCGTGTGGATATAGTTATGAAACATTTTCATTGATAATCTGCCGTTTATTAACACATTCTTGGATTTCAGCAGGGTGCATATTATTCTAGCCCAGTAATACGAGCGTTTATAAAGTGGGATTTAGATAAGGTCCTCGCGGTAATATAAGCAACGTAAAATGAGTAGGACTGCCAGACTGTAACTGTAACTCGGAAAGTAAGTAAATTGTGCAGTAAATGTGTAAACACTTACCCCTGGTAAAGTCCGCTTCTCATGCAGAGCGTTCTGGGCGCTGATTGCGCTGTCACGACTGTAGTAGGTGAGAAATGCACAGCCTGAAACAACAAGAAATAAAACAACTGTTATCCTTGAAAGCAAATCATAGACTTTATGGATACATTCGCTTCAGAAAAACATGGCCGCATTTGGACTCGCAATTAAAGCAATAGAGATTTGCATCTAGCTACAAAGAAATGTCCGCAAAGAAATTATTTTCAGAAATTTTACAATACTTACTACGAACGCTTAATAACATGGTCACATACCTCTAATTTATAGCCTGAAAACGTAAAACTTTCTATCGTAAAATATAAAATGTTTTAATGAAGTGTTATTTTCGAACCAATTATAAAGAAGTGATCTCAAGGTATAACTTGTAACTCACGTGACGCGAGCCAATATGTCACAGTAATTAGATACGAGCGAGTAGAAACTTTTCGCTCCGCAATTACCGATGAAGGTTAGATCTAAAAAAAAGGAGTTTCGGTTTATAATTTTTACAGCGCCTCACGTTCACCGGTAGAACGAAAGGGGCGGAACGTTGAGGTAGAACGATCGGCAGAAATGTTTGAGTCTCACGCAGTTCCGAACTCGAGTTGAAATTCTTCGAAGTTTAGAGCGTGTCGTTCGAAAATAAACGTGACGTTTCCGTGGGAAAGTTCTCTCGTTCGTATTCGCAAATTCATCTTCGCTCGGAGTTAGTAAATATTTTACGAATCTCGAAATTTATTCGCAGACAAACAAGGGAAGGTGCGCCGTCTTGATTTGTCGAAATTTAAAAATGTATCTTTAAATATTTAAATTTACGGGATTTATCTGACGAATATATCGGGTAGTTGTTCATCACGAAATACTTTGCACAGTTTGTACATATCTGCTACGCTATCATTTTCGTCAGATAGTAATATCGATGTAGCGACGGAAACTACCAACCTATACCCACCGAACATTGCACTCACGCAAGGTTTGCGCTAGTTAGAATCAAGCCGTTATCTCATGCTTGATATAAATAACCTTATATTAGTCACACTTTAGTGTTTCACGAGGCTGCTATCAGTTAGCAGCGACACAGTTTTATGGATTCGAGTGGGTTTCGTGAAAATTCGTCGTTTCAGTTTTAAACTTTTTTTTGCTGCGATAACAGGTAGATGTAATGTTTGCCGGGGCGTATAAACTAACAGTGGAAGCGTGCAATTTTTAAAAGCTCTCGCAAACAAGAATTGAAACAGGCGACGTTCGATTAAATTTCAACAGCATCTACTCGTGGCACATCGATTACATATTAATGGAATAACGTTGAAATGCAGCAGGTTCGCGGGAGTCATTTATTTGCGGGCCACTCTAAAATAATGGAAATATCAGTAGACTGAACGTCATCAAATTAATTTTCATACGGGCACCGGCTAGTTTAAGAACCACCGGCGATATAGCGGTGGGTTAAAACGATGGTAATTAACCCCAGAATTGGACGGTGCCTGAACCAGACCATTATCGGCTATCGCACTGTCGAGCAAACCTCCTGGGACCGCCTTCCTATCGGTCTCAGGATTTATTCAAAGGGCCTCTTGCTTCTATCTGATCACCATTTCACTATCTCAACACACCGAGATGGATGTAAGCAAGCACGCGCACTACGAGACACCTCGAAGGACTTCGATTCAAGAACACCTGACATTTACGACATGACATTATCCTAGTTAATCGTCGACTTTACGTATAATATTTCTTGACACTTATCCTGCATACAAAAATGTATGAAACATTTGTATTAAATACACTGAACTTAATAAAGAATTGTAACCTTCAATGATATCAAAGTTTCTTTCCAAGTTCATTGGCAATCTGAAACCAAATATATTTCCATCACGCTTCGCTACAACCCTAAAGTTTAATGATACGTTTATCAGGATAATGTCATAATAAACAAACATGCCGGGGTTACCGTACTTAAGTGTTACCCTGCACGTCACGTTGCTCGTGCATGCGAAATTCAAATCGCTCGTCGTTGTCGTTCCACCGGGTCCGACCGTGAAACTCCAGACGTTTTAATCTCAGGCTGACTTCGACGACGCAATTTCGCCACGATAGCAGCTGGTAGTTTCTTAGCGGAGAGTTACGTCGTTGAGACCAAGTGGAAGGAGAAAAATAAGGTTGAATAAAGAAGAAGAAGGGTAAAAGTAAGAAAGTGAAGGTGCACGTTTGACGGTAACTTGCAATTTTTCATGTAACTCATCCTATGCTACCGGATCCCCTTCTGTTATCTCCGTAACTATGGTACGCCCTATTCGCACATAGGGTGGCTAACCTAACCCAACCTAACCCACATAAAAGCTCTCACGGGGCTACGATCACGGAGAACAGAAAGGACGAACAGAAGAACTTATAGGAGACAGAGAAATGTATATCATGAAACTCTGGCGGTCGAGTTAAGGGTGGTTTCCGAAAGGTTCCAAGGGCTCAACGCCTGCGGGCGGTCACGGCGAGTATTTGCTGTCAGATATGCACACAGTGACTTTCGCCCAGCAGGAAAACGGGAGCAGACTGAAATATTTATAAACATGGCCGGCGCTTATCTTAATTGCATTGGGACAGGTTGCATGATGCTACTATTCTCCACGGCTGATACAAACGGGAATAGAAAAGTTTACCGCTGGCGAACACACACCCTCCGGGGTCTCCAAGCGAATTAGCTTCCCTGGCATATCAAGAACGGGCGATTCTACTTCCTCCTGAGCACCGATGATCTTTCGTTTCCCTTTTTGGCCGAATTTAATCTTTGACTAGCGTTTCGATTTATATCGAAACAATTATATCAATTATGTCGCTTATATTGACAATTGAAATATATGAATTAAAAGTTTTTGTAGGATTCCTTATAAAATCGGTTCTGACACACTTTATACTTGGTTAATTTTCCTTTCCTGGTATATTGTCTATTTGGCACTACTTTTTTGGCTTCCTAGAAATACATTTGGATCCAAAAGCTCAGCTTACAACTGCCAAGTTTTATTCTTGCCAGGTTCTAGGAACGCTCTGAATCAGATTGAAGCGTAAACTGTGTTACGACGGCAGAATGATATTAATCAGAAATCTCATCCGCTGATAAAATCGTTGTCGGTGATGAAATAATAAACCCATTTCATATCACTCTATCTTATCCATGGAAGTAAAATTTATGAGGAAGAAATAGGAACTGGACTTCGCGTGATACCTACGATTGGCACACTCCCTTCGTATATACATATATAAATGACCATCCTCGAAAATTCATGGGAAGAATCCCTTAGTTCTAGCCGAAAACAGAATTCCTCGAATCAGGAGTTTCATCCCCCTCGGCTATGGTTATCGTTGGTCAGGATCCCCTTATCAATCATCAAAGTCCCTGGGTCTTAATGGTCGGAGGAAGGAACGCGAAAGAACCGTCTTGTTAATGTGAGCTCGTTTAGTTTTCCTTCTTATCTTCTCGCGCTACTGTTTCGAAAATTTATAATATCCTCGAGTACTTATTTTAGGCGTGAACACGGAGATGAGTGGTAAACGTAAGTAGAGGACAGCAGATATTAGAACCATGAGAGGAAGCTGAGAGAGAAGAAGAAGAAGAAGAAGAAGAAGAAGCCACGTGTTATCTTCCAGGGCGACACTGAAATGGCGCGGTACCTAGTACCATGGTTGGGGAGATATATTCGTTAAAACGTGCAATAAAATACAAGGCACGTCTTTATTGCTTTTTCCTTATGAGTTAGTGGGGATAAATTACCGCGTGGACCTACGCTTATCGTTAAGAAGAATACGGGGCACATGAAAAGGGAGGACAACGATGACATGGAAGCTTGTACCACGATTTAAACATTGGCCTTGTCTACTCACCCTCTCACGAAGGAACACCGAATAGTGTACTTGTATTTGTAATTACGATAAGGTTCCCGATTAGCTCAACAGCGCGCGACGATTGGCACTGTCTCGTGCAAATTGCAGATCAGTCAGTACACTTACCACTGAGAGGATGCAATAATTTACTGGCACGAGATAGTAGAGCACCTTGTCATCGAGTTTATCTACAGCTATCGTTCGGTGCATGATGATGAAGTGCTCTAGCTGTTACATCTTCAACGATTGCCCGTAAGATATTTTTCGGACTGCCTAATTAAGAATATTAAGAATGTACTAGAAAATAAAAAGGAATTAAGAATTGAATTTAACCTCGCGGTTGAACTATTTTCGTTCTGGTCCGGTGTAAAACATATGAGATTATTCTATGTAGTAAGTGCACCGTGTGACTCGTACGTTGCACTGGTGCTTAATTTTCATCGATCAAATATGATTAATTCAATTGGAATTAATTATTTTTCGTCGCAAATGGTTTAGCACGGATATTTTTGATCCTTAACCTGTTAGACAAATTTGTGAGCTGGTCACTTCGACGAGAATTTACGTATGCTCGCTGTTTCGTGACCGCACCATTACATCGATTAATACACTGGAGAAAATAAGCTTGAGCAAACACGATCTTCCATTACGTGATTTCATGAAAAACCGTTCGGGAATCGTACATTAGCACGCACGATTTATTTATCGAGGTACATAATTTAAGTATAGTTACAATCCTAGAGATAGAGATCTCACGAGTGTAGATATACTTTTCTTGTTGACACATCGGTCGCATGTTAATATCGTGCCATTTTCCTTGTTACGCAATCTGGATATAAAAGGACATACTGTTGCGTGAGAACTGTCCACGAATAGTGTCACTTTTTACATCGAAGTGATATATCAATTATTCGTTGTATACTCAGTCGCGCTTCATAAGTAACGAAGGATTCTTCTTTATTGTGATTGAAGTACCTGGAAACAACGTAAAGAATCGTAGTTACAGGTCTTGTGAAAGGAGATAGTCCAGTCACTGACTGTCCGTTTACAAATTTACTGATGTGCATCGAGATTGACCGAATGGCAAGATAGATACACGGATAAAGAGAGAAAAGGAGAAGCGTGGGTTCAGACGAGACTAGGGATAGAGACGAGAGTTGATGGCACCATACAATGTCGACGGGGGTGAGGCGAGGTGGTTAAAGGGGGTTCAAGAGTAGAAGAGCGTTTTATTTGCGAGGCAATGCGACGGCTAATACACCAGTCACTGGACAGCGTCCAAGTCATAAAATGGATTTTATGACGCCGATCGATACAACGAGATCTCTCTCCCTCCTTTCGACGTCGTTGTCCCACCGAAACCCCCATTTCAATGGACAGCCGCCGACGCCTATATCTGCCTATACCTCTCGAGAGACCACTTCTCGAGTCCACTTCGTTCGTTCCGGCAAAACTCCAGGCAAAACCGTCGAAGGCATATAATCCGTTTGTGTGTCGCATGTATTTATTAAGGAAGAACTTTTGGATTCGTTCTTCCCTACTACCACGACTCGCTTACTCTCTTTCATCCATCTTTTACAAACAACTTATATTCCTGGCATGCTTGAACGTCTGCTGCATTCCCCGGAGATATAGATTTCTCGTGATGTATGAGGAAATTGTTATGGAAATTGAAACAGAAGCGTTGGGGAACAATATATCAGAATATCACTTTTTATTTAATTAACGATTAGATGATCTTTCGTCGTGCATTCGGAGGGCATCATGTAAGAAAGTAAATATCAAGCTGGCCTTACCAAAACTTGTAAAGTAATCGTGACCCTATCACGATCGATAAGGTTCATGCTTTCGGTTCAAAAACCCTTGAATTATCGCTAGCATGACTAAGAAAATTTCGACAGCCGCAGAGCCGTAATAACACAGAGGCGCGAGAATGAAAAGTTTTAAGGGTGGCAAGTTGAGAAAAGGGTACCTCACGCCAACCGAATCGCTCTTAACCGGGGTACTAGACATTCTAGGAATTAGAATTTTACGGTCCTCTTAATGAATTGAAACGAAATGAGGCTGCGATAGACCTACCTAACCGTCATACCGTACCTACACATTAGCCCCTCCGGCGTCTCGACGGCGGCGCCGAGACGGGCTCGTTCCGCGGGAACCACGCAGACGAGGAATTTGCATCTTGGGTGAAAATTGAATTGCGCCAGTACAATGGACAGGGAAGAGTGTCCTGCGAAATGACTTTTATAATAGGACTCAGGTAATATAGCCACGGTGGAACGAGAAGCTTTCCGAGGCGATAGTACTTGCCTCCGTATACATTTATTCTCTCTGTTGGTTGCTTTCTCAGTTGCTCCCTCCAAGCGGCCTCTACTTTCTATAAAAGAACACCGAAACCGCGAATATATGTATATGTATGACGTAAGCGTGTGCTGTTTTCCTACGACATTGATATTTTCTCCGTGTGAAGTTCCATGGATTTTAACGTATGCAGCTTCCACGGCACGCATTTACAAGAATAAACACATAGACTTTTGAAGCAGGAAAAACGGAAAACTATGTGTGCGAGTATAGATCGATCTGTGTGTTTTAGCTTTACGTCGACAACACCGTCGGTGTTTCGTCGAGGAAATTGAAATATGCAAATAATCGCAGACTCTATACCACGTAGATGCAAACGGCGCGAAAGTTCATCCTTCGTCCTCAGGGTATTGGTATTTACCATTAATACTTGATATGCACTCTTTGATCCGAAAAAGTACTGATTTTTCAAATATCTAAATTATATGAACATAATTGTATACAATATCTACCGATGCATGTATGCTTCTCAATAAAGACCTTAATGTTAATTATTCGAATTCAATGTGTGTTACGTCTAAAAATAAAACTCTTCAAGCACTCAACGATATTAGTTACTTTCCGTTGTTATAGCAACGTAAAAAATATTGAAAACTTTACGAATATTAGCGATATATTTGATTCGAGTTTTAGTAATATTGGCATCGGCTACCGCCATTGGTAAGAACCGCTACCTTGAAAGGACTCGCATGAAGACGTACACACCTGGGTGTGGGACTGTCCGCGACACACGGAGCGGTCACCCGACGACTCTCCGCCGATTCTCACAATCCTTCCGTGGAAAACTCAGCAGTCCAAGGTGTGCAATCAGGAAAGGGAACAATATAGGGCCCATATAAACATGGCAAAAGAAACCACCAACGTTAGATAGAATATAGAGCAGTTAGAAAGTAGTCAGTCAGTCTGATCGATAGTTGGTCTGACAATGAAGCATAATCTATTGAAGAGAGTTCCAAGCAGAGAACCCATTGTGCAATATTCAAAGCACTAGGAATAGATTGCTTTTGCTGGTGTTCAAACAATGTGAACATTATTCTAATATCTAAGTACTACTACTCGTTTCGATAGTAGTATTTGGTCCCTATAAACGTTAAAAAAATCCAGAGATAGTGTCAAAGAGATTGAAGGCCTTACAAGGAAAGGGAGAAAGAAAAGAGGAGGAAGGTTCATCGCTTCCGCGGTCACGAAGTCCCGGTCCATAAGATCTTCGAGTGCGCATAAGTGAAGTGGTCGCATGGTACGGAACGATGAACCCACTTCGTGGTATTCTGCCCCATCGACCTTTGCGACACGGCCTACTCAATCGAGATTCTTCTAACGAAACGTGCCGCACCAGCTAAGTACTGGACGAAAGACAATGATGTATGTACCTTACAGAGAAAATACCTGGTTGTGGTACAAACAAACATAATTACTTGGAAATCCAACCCTTACGTTTTCATCGTCAAGCAAATGGGGCTAATAAAAATGGACGCTCTAGTAATGGAATAAAGAGACCTTGAAGAAGTAGAAAACGGAAGTTAAACAAGGTTACTTGTACTCTGTAAACTGCGCTGCACTTAATGCTGCCTCATCTTGAATGGGTACTTAGCAGTCGAAATAACCGTCTGCTAAAACTTTTCTTCTTAATTAACTTAAATCTTTAAAGTTGCATTATATAAGGCTAAGTATAATTCTACCGAAATAAAAAGGACTTTAATGGAGTATCATTGTTCTCTGCGAATGGGGAACGTGAAATGAGAAAAAATTCGCAGGATTTTGTTAAAGGGGCGTAATTCTAAGTGAGATCAAATTATTTATTTTACCGGCGGACGGCCCAGCTCGAAAAAGCAATATGGGCTTTCCGTTGGAATTTAATCTGAATATCGTTACTAGCATAAATATGTTAGAGTTAACATAGTGTCGTATGGGCCATGAAACCGTGTTCGGTTCCAAAGCACTGTTCCGGAACTGGATCCCAACGGAACCGGCGGTCGATCAAAGATTGACAGCCTTTGAGAAATGCCTTTGACCCAACCTCGACGAGAATAGGCTCGTCAGTTGAACCAGTGAATAACCAACTAGCTTGTATCCTATACTTGCTCGATAGCGTAAAAATTATTAACGATGCACTATGTTGCAAAATCGAATTCTTCCATGTAAATGATTCCCATTCACATCAAGCTATGTATACATTTTTGCAATATAGGTAGATTGCATGGCGCATGAAAAGTAGCTAAAAAATAACCTCGTATAAGATTATATTATTTGTAGAAGAGTTTTGTCCTTCAATTAATCGCAGTTTGCGAACATCCAAATTATTTGAAGAAATAAAACCTCTCAAAGTGAAACCTAGTTTAACTGACCTTATTAGCAGTATTAATATGCCGTGCTTCACATAGTTCTCCCTTTTCCTTCGTCCCTCCGACGTTCACTTTTTCCGCCTCATCCTTTTCTGCGCAGCCACCCTTCAGAGAGCTTGGCATTAAAGTAAAGTGCGCTATTGAGGGTGATTTTTATTCAAGAGACACCGTTCAACGAACGTTGCTGGATCCAGCCAGGCTCAGGGCTTTAACTTAAATGTATGTTAAAAGTTTAGACCTGGATTTTTAATGTTACAGGTATGAGAAATATAAAAATACCAGGCCTCCGAGAAGTTATTAAGACTCCGAAAGGATCAAACTACCGAGGCCACTTCTCAACGTGTACTCAACGCTTGACGTTCTTCGCGTTCTCCCTTATACGTCCGACCTTCCATCCCTCATGGGTTCCTTCTCAATTCGCCTCTTTCTTCCTCACTTCTGTTAAGCTACTCTTCACCAACTGTCCTCACAAAGACCAAATTAAATACCGTGCCTATAAAATCCTGAAGGAGCTTCTCAGATATTCAGCGCCGGCTTGGATGCATTTTCGCGTTCAATTTCAACCTCTCCTATGGAGGTGTATCGCGAAAAGAGGAAGAATATGGGAAGAGAAATAAAAGAACCTAGGTCGAATGGTAAGAGCATTAAATGGGAAAGGACCGTGATTATACGACATAATTTCAAGTATAATAGTACTTGACGATGAAATGTCTCCCGTCAGTTAATACGAGAATACCCTTTCTCCGTCTTGCTGAATCTTCAAAACTTTCCAATTTATTTCGGAGATTATATTTATTAATTTTAACGATAGTGCCTACCATCACGCAAGATTCCCGTTATGTACAACACTATGTAAGAAGGAACGTAGCCATAAGCAAGGTACCTGAGCTGCTGCTCTGCTTATGTGCAGACATAAATATGTACTTAACCTGGATTAAATTATTTGCAGGAAGATGAAACGGGTCCGGCCCGGATAGCTTCATTTCCCCAGACATCTTGGTTGCGCCTACCGCGTGTCGATGGAAATACGCCTTCCAGGGTGCCGGTAACCCTCTCGTCTTTCCTCTAGCAGCCTCGAAATTGGCTGCCAAGTTAAATCTCCCAGAGGGTAGCTACTTAATTTTCCAAAATTGGAATATGCGTGTGCGCGAGTGATACACGTATTTCTATCTATGTGCGTGTGTGTTTAGAAGACTTAAAACTTTCCTTCGAGAGTAGGTTTCATACTGAAGTTAATTGAAACAAATAATGTACCGTTCAGGGTGAAGCAACTTGATTTTTATGACAAGCAATTTGAAGGTTCAAAAACGAGTTTTGATGAGCCCTCGCGTGACACTACGCTCTTCACCGTCACAATGAACTTTTACATAATGAAAGTTTACTGGCACTGCCGTAAATAGGGAAATACGAATAAGCGGTTGAAAGCGTAATAGGGTCCACTGTCATTTATTCGTCGCTATACGTTCCACCCTGACGGCTTAATATTTCACTGTACTGGGCTATGGTACAAGCGTGACTTATGCCACTTTAATGACCACTGGGGCATTTAATTCTGGCATTTAATAATTCAGGATGGTTAGGACTACAGTGTGTACGGTGTATTATACCTCATGGTATACCCGAAAACCTGAAAGTTTGCTTCCAACGGGACTATAATGTTCCGTTGTATTATATTATACATACTGACCACCATACGGCACAAGTTATTGTCTTCTCGTTAACTATCTTCTACTACTTATTCTTCATTTCGCTTTGAGTTGGGATTCAGCTATTCTTTTATTTCTTGGTCATGTTAATTCATTCTCAACGAAGTCCGAGCTACGTAGGTTATCCTTCGTAACCCACGAGGTATCTCGTTTCCAGAAGGATGCGTACGAATTTGGCACACGTTTCTCCGATTTGCATCTGTATGAATAGGCGCGGATTACGGGATTGGAATAAATTTGGTCGGCTAAGTGAGCCCTGCAATTTATACCGGCTCACGAACTACGACCCTCATATATACTATATATCTATATATCTATATGCCTTTTGGTATATTCACAAAATTATCACTCCGTGATTATTCGCGGTAAAGTTATTTTTCGTATGTTAACAAGATTTCTCTTTATATCTATAATTTCCATTTACCCCGTGCACCATTCTTCTTCGAACAGGTATCGCGTCGCGTATCAAATGCAACTTGGTATTGTCATATATAGCTAGATAGATATATTAAATTCATAATGGACAAACAGAGTACACTATAACACGGTTAAAATCATATGACATTTAAGCCCGTAAATCTATTTGCGGCTTTTGGATATACCGGTGTTTTACGAGCGACCACCGTCTAGGTTTTCCGTGATATCGTACGGCCTACGATGGAACCGTGATGGACGGGAACTTATTACGATCCGTCATTTTGTCCGTTCTCCGCTCGTAACAAGCATCTTTTACGACACCGCGTAAAAGGGGGAGAACGATGGCGCGGCGCCATAGATGTTGATTGCCGGGGGACCCTCTTTCGTTCCCTTCCCTTCCACCCTGTCTCCGGTCTTCCTCGTCGTTGACTATTACCCCTGCGAAAGGAAAGGTCTCGGCATACGCGAAGGAAAACTGCCGTCTTCGTACGGCCCAAGGCTTTAGCTTGGACCGACAGGAAGACGTTGTTAGGGCTATTGCTCTCTGTCCGAATGAAGGACCGCTCATATTTACAAGCGACGCTAGCAAACGGCTAGTGCCGAGGCGAACTCAAGGAAAAACGGGAAATATACCGAGGGAACGAACCCGTCAAATCGCCCCGCGGGACACGGCAACGATTTACTTCTCTCCTTTTCCTCTTTCTAGTTCTATCCGCTTCTCGATCTAAGCCATTTTTATTCCCACCCCCCGCTTACATGGAGACTCCACCCTCTCCACGCAATTCACTCGCGTCTCCTCGTCGATCGTTCCTCGTTTGTCATACAATTTGCAGCTACGAGGAAAATGTTCGTTGAAATGGGAAATAGAAGATCTACTGCAATATTGCGGACGCGTGGGCCCGATGTATTGCCTGTAACTTAACCATTCCAGTCTGCTTTATCAGAAATATATGTTTCCTGTGGAAATTTTGAATTACGATATCATTTCTAATGGTTTAACATGAAGGATATTATTACCGATTATTCTGTATGTTGTTGTTACTGAAAGAAACGTTCATTGAATTAAATCAATTCCTTTTATACTTCGTTGTTCATTTCTAAGGTGCACTTAATTAAAATCCCCTCCTGTTTAGCTATATTATCAATTTATTATGTAATCAGGACGTTTGCAGACTATAATACTATAAGGTTTTAATAAAAACGGCTATATACGATCTGAAGTACCTTCTTTTATTAACATCTTCCACCCGTCTTTGAGCCCTCGGAAGAATTCCATTAATTGTTACGAATGAAATATTGATTATCGATATTCGCCGATCGAATAATCGATAAATGATAGGGAAGGAAGTAATTCAAAACCGTATATAACTGTTTCTATTAAAAGCACTAACTAGTTTAATTGAATTTCAGCAATTGAATTCTAACATAAAAATACATGAAATGAAGTCTGTTGGAATAAAATTGGAAATAGAAACCCACTCACGTGGGTTATACATGTATATGTGACTACACAAACACCATCGTCAAACCGCACTCTTTAAACCTAATGCGTTGTTAGTCGTGGGTGTGTAAGCTTCCGAGTTCATACATTAGCATGCAGTCCGAAATTTCGCTCCTACCACTAACTGGGTACAGAGTATCCGGTTTGTGGAAAGAAAAGTTTAGGGAACACGGGCCCGCTGTAACTCGCGCTGAGGTGCAAGTATTAGTTAGAACGTGTTAGAGCGGTGTGTGAAAACTGGAGGAACCGCGCCTCGGGCGAACACTTTTGGAAATGCTGGTCCAAACAAAATGCCGCAAACCAACAAAAAAATATGCCCACTCCATCGTATCATTGACGCCTCTTTAAGTCGGCAAAAATAAAGAAATATTTGGAAGGTTCTGTTTATTCGATCAATCTCCTGTTTTGGAGTATATTAGATTAATGTTAACAAGTTTTCGAGAAAAGGGCCATTGTTCTCTGTTCGAATAAAGGATCGCTCTTATTTACAAGCAATGCTGGGAAACGGCCAGTGCTGAGGCCATATTTGCATCGAGAATATTAATATTATTACTCTTGAATTGGAGTTAACAATAATTAAACAGATCTCTTTACACTTTGTGTAATCTGGCCTGTTTACACTAATTTTTCTCATCAAAAGATGATATAGCCGAAGTATCAATATTTCAAGAAAAATTATATATCACCATACACAAAATTCTTGATAACTCATATCTGGCACATGATCAGAATCATCAGAAAGGGAGACTTGTTGACGAAACTGACGTTTCAGTTCCTGCATCGAGGTGGTTCGGTGGATGAAACCGAGGGATTCGTACTTGCTTGACAAAACGGCGTGATAAACACCCTTGTCTACTGCATCCACGTGATGTGTGTGCTGGTCCCTGATGTGCAATACAGGCCCTGCAAAGCTTCGCTGGAGTCGCTTATGCGTCTGTTGGCTTCGTGCCCGATATATGCCGTCTCCTGGTACATCCATCGCCGCAACGTGGCCCTAAGAGCGCACCACCTACGGCACTCCTATGGGGTAGACAAGATGCCTACCTTACGACCCCTACATTGGAATACACAGACGTCGCCAGTGAAATATTTCACTGGCTTTTAAGTGTAATTCATCTACTTCGTCAACTGGCACAGTTACTCGTCAGGATGGAAAGAATTATATAAATCTGATTATACAGGGTTTGCACTCAAAATTCACCATTTTCTAGATGACGTTCACCTTTTTGCAAATCAATTTCATCCTCTTTCAGATGAGTTTCACGTTCCAAATGGGTAGTCTCTAGACTGGTCTCAATTATATAGACATTTAACATACCTGGAATTCTTGCAACTTACTGGAAAGAGTAATTTCCTGTAGAAATGTCCTTTGGGGTGAATTTGGTCTGAAAAAGGGTGAATTTGATTTGCAAAATGGTGAATATGATCTGCAAAAAAGTGAATTTGAAGTGCGAACCCTGTATAAAGCTTTATGTAAAGAGCACGCTAAATACATCAATGGAACGGTCATTATATCCTGTTAAACATTTATTAACACGTTGAACGTCCTGCCGAATCCGTGTTATACGATACCTCGCGATACGCGTCTCTAACGTCTATATGACGTATAAAAAATCAAACTATTTAACCCGCTGACTGTTTTTGGTTACACTATAGTAGCCATATATATCGCTGATTATTTCACATCGATGAACATGGTATATAAGCCGCAATGTTTATGTTTGGTGTGTAAGACGTGTACGTACCAATTACGAATTATAATTGCAAACATTCCTGTTAACATCATGTTTACGTATTTCTTATGTCTACATGGACAAATAATAAGATCAATTTTCCGCATGAATGGCTCTTATTAGCTGACAATGGCACCTATTAGCGAACAATGTTAAGTTTAACCCTCTGACTGTTTTTAGCTACTATAGTGGCCATTCATTTTCTTGTACTCATAAGTAATCAGAGTTTCTATAAACTGCTTATTTAGTGTCTTTGACAATGAAATTTAAGCCGTTTATTTTGAAAGTCGCCCAAGACAATTGTTCCAGATAAACATCTGATTTATGCTTTTTAACAAACAAATTTATTTGAAACGCAGAAGAACCATTGTAGTCTGCGGGTTAAACGCACTGCGAGACATCGGTTGCTTTACATTGTTATCGTACCGGTAAAAATATTGCAAATTCACGACTGATAGTGGTATATTTGATTGATTTTTTAAATTTTATTAATATTCGCATCGTCGGTCACCAATGACCCCCACGGCAGTCAGAATGTTAAATACTTAACGGCTTAGGTGTGTTTATCTTATATGCAGACATTGAAGAAGAAGGGCACGAGTTGATGAACAGGGATTCGGACATCGGATCCTCTGTTTTCCGGGTAGATGCTTTCTCATTTATGTTAACCAGGGCATTTGTATCTTCCTTTTCGAATTGCCTCTTAATGCGACAAAGTACATTCGAAAGAACGGACTTTTCTCTATAAGACCACTGACGAACAAAAAAATCCCACGATTCATTCTTCACGAATAAATAAAAATACGCGGCCTCCTCCGAGCGGTGGGTGACACTCCGAATACATTTGAATGAAGGTCAAAAAAGCCTTGTCCATAACCAAAGACGCCGTGAATATTTCTTAATGCAACAAGCTGCATTCGAAAGAGCGGACTGTTTTCTATCGGACTGCAGGCGGACAAAAAAATTTCACCATTTGTTCTTTCGGAATAAATAAAAATACGAGACCTCCTCCGAGCGGTGGGTGATACTCCGAATTAAGTTGAATGAAGGTCCCAAAATCTTTGCACATAACTAAAGACTCCGTGAATATTTCTTAATGCAACAAGCTGCATTCGAAAGAGCGGACTTTTTTCTATAGGTTTGCCTGCGGACAAAAAAATGTCACCATTTGTTCTTCCGGAGTAAATAGAAGTACGAGGCCTCCTGCGCGCGGTGGGTGACACTCCGAATAAAGTTGAATGAAGGTCCCAAAATCTTTGCCCATAACTAAAGACTCCGCGAATATTCATTAATGCGACCAAGTACATTCGAAAGAGCGGACTATTATCTATAAGCCCACTGACGGACAAAAAAATCCCACGATACGTTCTTCCGGAATAAATAAAAATGCGAGGCCTCCTCCGAGCGGTGGGTTATACTCCGAATAAAGCTGAATGAAGGTCCCTAAATCTTTGGCCATAACTAAAGACTCCGTGAATATTTCTTAAGTTAATCCCCATTTTGCACAACAAACGTATGTACCTGTATATCACTGGCTAGGTAATTCTAGAACACCAATTATCATTTTCTTAAGAGAATATGCTAGGATGAATGAACTCTATGATGGGCTTTAATACGTTCATTTTATAATGCTATTTTTGAGGTGTCAAAGTTATCAAGTGGAATAATGGAGAAATATAGAAAAGCTAACTTCGACGTCCGATTCGACGAGACAAGACTGTCTCTGGCACTCATAAATTCGTTAGTGGTTAATCCGTACAAAATGCAACGGGCCGACAGTTTCGCCGTTGCTAAATAATGGGGCCGCTCACACCACGCGGAGTTCTCCGTGTTCTCTTTGTCTATCTTCGGGTCTTCTGTCACTCTGGTGGCGAAACCGTGCTCGCATGGATATTTTTATGGATCCATCGATGTATGAACACATGCAATCGCTCGCGTTTATTGTTTTTGTCGGTCCGTTCTCGACGTCCGTCGAATTTGCATATTTTGTAGCGGGCCGACAGTCCGGCCTATTGTGTCCAACCGACTGCCGAATTGCTCGGCATCAAGCATAAGCTCGCACTTTTGCATGACAATAAAACCACCAATGGTATCGAGCATGTTCGACTTGTATCCCCGTTGGTGGAAGTTTCCGAGGAGATTGCAAAAAAGAGAATATTTAAACATGAACTGGAAAAATCACGTTATTGAAATATGATACGAAACGTTGTAATATTGTCGCAATATAATTGATGAACTAATTACGAAATGCATTTCCGTCGATTAATCTTAAAATCACTTCGCGCTTCATATTTAAAAAAAGTTAAATGTCTGCGCTTTTATGAACATATAAGGCACAAACTTATTTTCAGCACCAGAGTGTACACGGTGTTAATGGCGTTTAATTAAAATAAGTATTCAGGTGACTGTTATTAATGTTCGTACGACCTGTCTGAGTATATGTGAATTATCTATCGTGCCTCGCGCTTTCGCCGTTACGATGATGTATGAGCAGAAGCATAAAAAATGTGAACGGGAGAGGCCACGTCGGGAGAGGCGATATCGTGAAAAACGAGACGTTCGGGATTGCAGCATGTACGAACGAACAAATAGTTCGATGGATCAAGTTTTAATGACCGGAACAGTCGAGCGCCGACGCCGCTATCGAGCCATTGACAAACCACTGCGGGGCTTCTACTACTAAAATGAATCACACTGTTATTTGCGAACGCATAACATTAAACCGCCAATATACGCGTTCCCAATATTGTTACCGCGATAACAATAAGTTTACCGAAGGGGAAATACGATCTCGTTTCTCGGATCTGTAATTAAATATAAAAGTATATTTCACCGGAGCAATTTTACCAGCCGGAACGCTTCGAAAATCCATATGCTTTCAATTCAGCTAGAATTATGACCTGTATAGCCACCCCTATTTGAATGGGAATCTATTAATCACGTTCATATAAATAATAAAATATAGGTAAATGCGACAAGTTATATCACACTTTTCACTACGATTATGTACTATATTACCGGAGCATTAAAACACAGTCATATCTTTTTCAATAACATAGACGAGGATATAATCGAATTATGATTAATGAATATGAACATTCTCATATATAATTGTGCAACTTTAAGCTTCCTAAAGTTCTAATATTTTCTAAAAGTAAATCGAAGTTAGGTTTGCTTTTGAGAAGTAGATGTTTCGGAAAAGATATAGTGAGAGCGGCTGATACGTATACACTCATAAATTTAGTTAGATCCCCGTGCTTGGTGCAAGTAAATAAACTAATACAATTTAATAAGAAATATAAACTCTTATATTTATCATTGTTTCGTAATCTCTTTGCCAAAGATCACGTTTTATTAGAAAACTTGGTAGACTGTAAAATAATGTTCGACTTACGGCTTCAACGAAGCATTTTAAGCGATAAATCTCTCGATTCAAGTGCAAAGTCCAGATAGAGACATATGTCCCATTAGGCTGGCAGAGTCACCGGGTGGCGATCATTGCCAAACCAAGCTATGGGCCGCCTCTATCTCCTCGCGGGTACGTGCATAGCTTTCGGAAATCTCGACTTCTATGCCGGCATCTGTCCGCAGGTACCTTCATCCAATAGTATATATGTATTTCTCCTCCTTCGTCACGTCTACGTCTACGTATCTGTATATGTATATAGATATATATTGTGTGTGCTCTCGGTGCTTCGTGCGCAAGTAAACGTTTTGAATTTTCTTTTTGTTCCTGGACCGATATCTCAACAAAGTAAGCGGACACGTCTCCAGAAATTGTCGACTCCTCACCATGGAGGGAATCAGATTCGACTTAACCTGCAATTTCGATAGTTCTCAGACACGTATTCCGAAGTGAACATTTTAGGTTCATGTTCGCACTATCTGCTCGTTACTCTCTACGTGACAATCGTGCATATTTCGATGAGATACTTTAACGACCTTTGAATGTCTCCATATAAAAATACTAGTCTGATAAAGATATCTTCATATTTTCTGGATATAAGGAACCTTAATTTAGTTGAAAACTGTAGCCAAACTCCATTTGTAGATTTCGACAAATAGCTTGTATCAATAAATGATCAATGTACATTGACGAGATTATTAAATCTAGAGCATTATATATAACGGAAGCACAGAATCCAAGGTTCTTTCAATGCCCCATTGACAAAAGAGCGTCTCATAGCCCGGGGTGAAGTTTTTACCGTGAAAGAAACTAGAAGAAGTAGCCTGACCGGGCGATATCCCGGGGGTTTGATTTCTGTGAGGTCGCAATCCTAAGCAGTAGGTTCATTGGCACCGTTTCAATTCTGGGCAGCGGATCAAACGTCGACGTGCTGTGGTCGGGCGGTATATCCGCGTACAGGGTAGAGGGACGATAAGCTTTGTGTCGTCGACGCCGATACCGACGCCGACGCCAGCGTTGTCGTTCGCAGGAGCGATCGTCAGAATCGCGCGACGTCTAGCTGGCGTCGACAGAGGAGCGACTGAAGCCACCGTCAACGACGCGACTTGGCAACTCGTCAAGAAGCTTGTAACCCTAACTGTGCCATTGTACAAGAGGTGCACTGTGGAAACTCCTTTCTGGCCGAGCCTGCTATTTCGAGCCTTCTTTGTTTTCCCCGAAGGGTGAACACCGGAGGCGCGTGGCACTTGTTGTCGACCTTCTCTACTCGCACCCCTGAACCCGATACGCTTCGTTGTACCTTAACGTACCCCTGCTCGATGCAAGAGTCAAGTTCCTTTCCGACACGGAGTAGGAGCTTTATTCACAGAATGAGTCAGAGTGGCACAACATTGTGTTACATGTCACTTTAACACCCGGCTTAATTCACTCGTAGGACTTCGATGTTGGCGAATTACGCGCTACCCGTGCCAATTTCGCTAGCCACGGACAACGGTGTTCAGTATAAAACTCACAGCGAAGCGAGGTTAACGAAAAAGGCTCAGGAGCAGTGATATCATCTTCCACTGGTACCTTCGATAAAGTTTAATCTTTGTGATTCAAAATTGCTTCTCATGGTTGATAACTCGACGGGGTTGGAACATGGGTTTTAAAGAGCATGGATGCCTTTCTCTTGCAGGTCAGAGAACCTAGAAAATAAAGTGAGATATGGTTGCCGATTTTGTCGTGCCAACTGGTTCGTATACGAGGGGAACACGGTAGCTGTTCACATTTAGAACAACAAGTCTTTTTGAGCAGATGGTGCGCATCGGCACTCCCATAAACAAGCCGACGCCGCGGTCTATAGTCACCAAACCGTTTCGCCATTTTCTCTCTACCTTTCTTGATCCTTTCTCTATCCTTTCTCTATACACTTCCCCTGATACACATAGTTTCCATTTCTCTACTTTCTCCTTTGCTCCTTAGTTCATTGCCATTTTTCAATTTTCTTCATTCTCCAGCTTCCCCCTTCCATTCCGAATCCCTTTCATTCGCATGTCCTTTTTTCACAGGCTGCTTTCTCTTTCTCCATCTCTATTCCTTTTGCTTTCTCGCTTCCATCCGTTGTTCTACTACGTCCAAGGAAAGCCAATAAACCATCGAATTCCTCGGGTATATTGCGGGACTCGGGTGCCCCCGCTTGGAACCAGCAACAAGTTCCGTGCTCTTATATTCCGCGAGTCGTCCTTCCACCCGGCAGACGTTCATACTTTCGCAAATTACTGGTCCGTGGTTACGTGCACACTCACCAGTTGCGGAAAGTAGTACAAACGAGAAAAACCAAATGGGAAAACGAGAGTGTAACGTGATCGTATACACGTGATATTCTACTCGCGACTTCTGACGATATTTCAAAAACCGGGAAAACAATCGGGTGTAGAGAGTTATGGAAAAAGTTGAATAAAGTCGATCAAATTGTCTTATATCCAAGCACCAGGTTACAAGTTTTGACAGAGATTCTTAAATGCATCTCCATTTATACATATTCTATTATAATACTCGCTAATACTTACACTAAAATATGCAAATGCACCTTCACTTATACATAATAATCTTAACAGAAATTCTTAAACACATCATTTTTAAAAGATCACGAGGGAACACTGAACCATTAAATCATAATTCTATTAATCGTCGAAAGAGCGGAAAGTGTTATCGAGGAGTATTCACTCCAACAAAATTCTCCAAGGAGTCGAATACCACTAAAGCCGGAATAACGAGATCTTCATACTTCAATGCTTTTCTTCAATTTTCTTCCATCTACATTTGGCCGGAATTTCTTAAAACTTTCCTTTTACAAGATACTAATAGCGTGCACTTCATAAGGAAAAATTTAATTCAAGTAGTAATTAGTCAAAATTCAATGAATAGAATTTAATGCGGGTAATAACTGTCTTGAAGACTATAGAAAACAATAACATTTCTCAACCACCGGGAAGATAGAAAGGCATTTGTGGTGTCAGAAGGACCCTGCCCGGTTATAAAACTTATATAATATCTAGCTGTCCGATCTCCTTCTTCTTCTCCTTCATCTTCCCGTTATAAGTGGTGAAGCATTATGTGGGTGGAGGACCGTTTAACAGTGCCGCCGGGCCGTGTTCTATCACGTGCAGATATATTGAATTTTTGCCCATTAGAACCGTCCTGAGGGCACCACCACGCTCGTAAAGTAAATACGTTTAATGACTGTATCTCGTTAGTGCATCGCACGTGCTCTATCTTCGGTCAATGCTGGCTGCCTCCGGTAACCCCTGATAAAATGATATACCTTTTTCCATTCTCAAAAACCTCTTCCGTAAACGCAGCTGATATTACATAATACAAAAAATCCACGATAATGTAAACTCATTACATTCAATTGTTGCACGCTAGGCGCAATTTCAGGATCCAGGTAAAGGGTCATACGTTAACCTTTCCTTGAGTCCTCAGGGGTTCGGTTGAAATTCATTGGCAAGGCGGAGTTTATATTGTTTCGAAACAATGGTGATGTTTCGAGTGAAGGGAATTACGCGTTCGTTTAACACTAATCTTATTCGGTTACACACTTAACTGAGTATATGATAGGAATTAATAGCAACACGATGTTAATTCCGATTGTGGTATGTTTTCAGCGTGAGACATTGTAGATCTCCAAGAAATGACAACTTACAGTGTAATTAACGTGTAAGATAAGAAAGGAGATAATGGTCGTATAAAATAATTAGGACAAATTTTTGAACGCAGGTTTGCTGCGGAGGATATTTATTGAGGTGTAGGGATGTTTCAAATACTAAATTTACGATTTTACTCGCTCTATGCGCCTGGCCAAAAAAAGTGTTCTGCGTTGAGTATTTGCAGGAGTCAACATTAATATTCGTAGGTTTACCTTATAGAGAAGAAATACTCGATTTTAACGAAGATAATTTGTCATGTTATCACCCGCCTCTCGGAATGATCTTCGTAGAGTAATTCAGTTTTATGAATGAATTTGCATGACGATTTTTCTAATTGCATTCCGAAGTTTCAGTCACTTAAGCCTTCATGAAGATGCGACACATTCGACACGCGTAGAAGTGTTTCAGGAGTAGCATCGCCAGACTGCAGTGAGTAAACTGTCAGCCGAGTAAAACGCCGGAAAACTTCCACGGGCCGTTATGATAACGCAGCTGCCGGAACCGAGTACTATTCGTGCTCTCGTTTTAATTAGGTGTGCATGTACATAAATTAAGAGGAAACCCTGGGGATGCCGTAAGGGTTCGCGACACGGGCATAATCTTTTCTGCATAATCCGACATCCTTTTCCTGCACCGACGTAGAAGGAGGAAGGTCATTACCGAAAAACTGTACCACGACACACCCTTGCTTTGATCAATACAAAATTAAATGTCTCTCATGCCGGGAAGATTACGAAGATGTTTTAAAAAGGAAGAATTCGTGAACGAAATGATTGACATTAGAACTACCAAGCAGATCAAAATGACTTGTCTGCCATTTTTAGTCGAATTATTCAAATATACCACAGCGCATTGTTTAAGATTTGATATACTCTTATTTGATATACATAACGCAAGTAATCGAATCCACTAATTACCTTAAATCCCACAGCCATAGTTTATATATAAATAAATGTGTAAACATAACCGAGCATATGTTCCGTAGTTCTAGAGTTAAATTTGAAAGAGTGGGTAATATATTTTCCTGCGCATCCGGAGATTTGAATATCTACATTTTTGAATGTTAACATTGGTTTTACAAAGTGAATGCAATAACATTGTAGAATTAATCAATTCGCATTGGGATACACTGTGGCTGACAGTTACTGATTGTCGAATATTGAGAATGACCTGACATTGCCATTGGATTCCTAATTCAGAGTTTACTCGGGGTTTCCTGTTAGCCCCTTATTTAGTAAGAAAATGCATTCCGGTTTGTTGTGTTATTTATCTTTGTTATATGCCTTTAATATATCACGTGGTCATAATGCTGAACTGCAATAATTAATTCGCGCATTATTAAACGCAATACTATTCGCGCACAATTATACGACATAACAATGAAATATTCGTTGGCGTATGAAAATAGATGGGTTTTCGGCCAAGAGCTTTAGAGAATAATTGCATGTACATGTAACTTGTCAAGTTCAATAATACATCGCACCACATTTTCGAAATATCACATCGTAAAATGCAGATTTGTTAGACTCAAAATATCTGTGACACTATGGTATTATACGTTTCAAGTCAATATCCAATAAGGCTGCCAACGTTTACGGTTATGTACTGATATGATTTGCGATGGTTTATAGAGCTACATCTGACAATCTGTTATCTGGTTTCCGGTCGGATGGATACTTAACCGCGACCTATCTGTTGGAACACTAATGTAACGTTACAGAGCACAGACTATATCCGATACAGCACTGTCCATTAGGTTTAATGTGAAAGACCGACGGCTAAGTGAAACTGGAAATCTACCATTAGAATCTAATTATCTTTTCCTTAAGACGTTGAACGTTTCATGCCGGGAGTTATAAAAGTTTCTTTTACTCTTATGTAGTGTGGCAGGAAATAGCTGAAACGATTATGACTTTCATTGGCTGTACCGTGATCTAATAGTCACATTGCATGCTATCTTATTCCTCATTCCCGGCCCAATCCTCGGAGTATCTTATTATTCGTTATTAAGAATTCATTTTCAGCTACCTTTCGTAACGTTCTTTCAACACAACGTAAAGGTAATCATTTATACGTTCATGTATACTATGCTATTAGTTCACTATTACGATTCGTGGAGTTTATATGAGCCACGTGAACACTCAGATATGAACTAGAGCCAAAAAAGGCATATAAATCTTCAATTCGGTAATTCTAAGGGTTTCGCGGCATAAATCTAACTTCTGCGGCCGAGGGTCGCCCAACACAGCCCACAAGATTCAGGGACTTTTGCCAGAGTAACTCTAATCCCCCGGTAGTTCCCCTCTGCTTGAGTTACGTAGAGTTCTTCCACGAAACCTTGCGACTTCGCCAACATCGCACTTGATAATCTTCTATATCAGGACCCACTTCTTTTTAGACACCAAACCATGATTAAAATCTGCAATGTACCTCTACAAATTTATAATTCAATATCATAACTACTAGAAGAGGTATATAGATGAATCCTAATCTCGAAGCATTAAACCCTTTTCAGCGTCTAACTTGACCTAAAATGTTGATAACAAAACGCATGACGAAGCACTTTTTAATAATCAATTTCGATTTTCTTGTCACTTGAGGAACGTGATATAAAGACGTCCATGAGCAGAATAGGGTAAAATGCAAGGTGACGAAACGCGTGTGCTCGAAGGAATAACGGACGTGTTAAATTCGTGCTTTATTACTAGCAAGAATAAAACGACACTTCTTCATGATACAGACGTTATTGAGGTATACAAAAATAAAGGTAGACTTGAGGAAGAAGGCCTGTGTAAAAGACACGGTCGAGCATGCAAATACACACCGGAGTTTGTTCATGAAAAGGAATTGTTCGAACTTGTGAAGGCGTCATCGTGTAGCGTCACGCGATACTTGGCTGCCTCTTTCGCTCATTTCAATCTACTCTTTTGTCTTCAGAGGCGACGAGAAAATTGAAGGAGACACGAGTAGCTTCGTATTTCCTTCGGCAAGAGAATATCTAGCTATATATTATTTGCTTCTGGGGGGAGAGAAGCGTAACACGTTCTTCGTGGAATCCTGTTCATCCTTCAAGTGGAATGATACCGTCGTATAAAATGATATCGCTAAGAACCATCGTCGGACGGGGAGACGATGTATTAAGAAGACGGAAATGCAGCCAGAGGGGAGCCAAGAGTTACGTGTAGGTAAGTGTTAATCTTGGTGGGTTAACGCAAGTGGAGCCCGATGCCAAGTCTGCGGATTATCGCGCATCTTGTAATTGCCAACCAATCCCACGGGTGGAACCGGTTGGGAGTGGCTAGAACTGTTTGGCATCAAGCCTGATTGTGCTACCGCGCTCTCCTATGTACCGTTTGCCATTCGGCGGGCTGCCGACGTTATTTCCTCGGTGGCCTCCACCCCCGTCGTTCTCTGCTGCTCTCCGCATTCTCGACCATCCTATTCTGAGATCATCTAAATCCTATTCGACGTCCCGACCTAGCCTTACTTCGTTTGTCAACAGCAACTGAGACTATTGGTCTCCACGGAAATCACGAATGCCCAGTATCTAATGTTCCATTCGATAGAATAAAGCTACTATTGTACCACCCCCTTTCGGAGTCTTGATGTTTCGATTCATTATGTATACGTATCTCCTTAGAAGAATTGGTAAATTCTATAGATACCATCTGGTATCTTGAATTATATACCGATGACAGTACAACTAAACGATACTGCTATGATGAAGCTAGAAACGTACACATGTACTAAGATTTAATTCAAATCGATGAAGGTATAAAATGATTACGTAGAATTCCTGGTAGAGTAAGCATTAATTGAAAAAGGTAGGCAAAAAACTTCGTCAGGCATGTATCGGTGCAAACAAATCGAGTGGAAAGAGCAAGAGTACAAAGAGGTGCAAGTCCCTGTTACAGCCGAATTAGTTGCAGTAACTCTGCCTGCTGAACTTAACGAGTTGTTTGTGCAATGAGTGGAACGCGATGGGCGCACCGGTGCTGGTAGGAAATGTCTAAATTAAACGACAAATACGCCGAGACACGGGGATTTACATGGTGCGCAAAACACGCATCTCTATTTCCTCTGGCTTGTGTACCTCTGATAATTCTTTTACTACGAGTATTCCCCAATATCCCAGCGGAAAATCTTGCATTTCCATAACTCTACCATTAATATAGAAGTATAAGAGCTACATGGAAATTTATCGTAAACAATTTTAAAGTATTCCATTGGCAGCGTGTCTTGACCATCAACCTCGAAGTTGAAGCCCAACCGCGTTCAACTTATAATTACTCTCTGAAATTTATGGTGGCGGCTGTTACACGGAAACTCATCCGGGCTGAGGAAACATCCATTTTGTTTGCTGAAACACCGCATTTCGGCAAATTCCACTCGGCGTTAAAGCGAGGCGTCTCCGTTTCGATTGTTTTGCTCCACGTACCAAGCAAAAGTGTCTTTCTAGGAGTCCGGTTGCTGAACTAGTTAGAAATTAAAAGGAACACCACTAAGTAAGGAACTCCTTCCTACTTCCGGCGACACTAAATCAGCGAATAAGTGAGAAGCACTCGGGCGAAGTACAAGTTTTCCGGCATCGTTCGGACGTCTGCGTGGGTTGGAAGACTTCCCTTTTTTTTAGGAAAGAGACACTCTATATAGAAAAGGGAGGAGAGACGGAAGATACATTAACTATCTCTCGTAAGCTAGGAGAGACTGAATCGGTATAACATGGTAGTGCATCGAAGGGGGGTTGGTAGCGAGTAGTGTGGGGGGTGTCACGTGTGTTTTATAGTTTCGCCTGGCTGGGGGCGGTGAGATGTTGACGGACGGGACATGGTACAACGACCCAACGTTGCGTACCTCTCTTTCTCACTTTTCTCACCCTTTCATTCACTCGTTCACTCTCTCTTTTTTTGTACCCGTCTGCCTCGGGTACACTCTTCGTTCGACTACAACCCCCGTAGTCACCCCTGGATGAAACCCAGTGTTGCCAAACGTCTGCGACGGATTGCCCGAGCCCATTTGCATTTTGTTTGTGCTTCAACACGAAATATTCTACATGAATACGTTCCATCGAAAGTCTCTATACCATCAGCTTCCCCATATACTGGGACGATTCTGAAATACGCGTGAAGTTGATCAGTTTCGTGAGCATAGATATCAGACAATAAACGTACGAGTTCCAATGATCACTTTTTATCGCTGCTCGAAGAAAGCCTTAGACATCAGAGTGTTATTATACTGAGAATTACAGCATCTTTTAAAATTGAACCAAAATTAGATGCTTCAGTCTTAGGAATAAATTAACTCGTGTTTTAAATGAATGGTGATACATCTTGTCGAAGTTACATACCCACCTAAACTAGATCCTTGGGAAGTGCAGATGCTGCATGTGCAACGCCTGCCGCGCGGAATCGCGTCTACGAAGTTGCGGATGAAGGGTTTCGCAACAGCTGAATCGCGGGACCGTGGCAGCCGCCTCTGATGTAGTGCGGCGAAACTTTGCGGGCAAACAAATCCGCACCGGAAATCCGACGAACGGCCGATATACATGGACCGAGTCACCGAATAACATTCGCCACGAGTGATGGAGTTGTGCTACCGTGTTAAAGCAAATTGGGTAAACAATTAAGACAAACTGCAGTTCAGAGGTATCGAAACAAACAGGGTTCTACCTCATGTCCGCGAACTGCAAATACGTCCTAATGGTTTGCTCCCAATCCTCTTTTTTCGATCAATGGAAAAAAAACTACTGTCGGATTCCACTGCTTGCGAAAATATCCTTGACAAATGTGTCGCTGAAGAAACAAACTTAGGTGCAAAACAAACTGAGTTGTATAGAAAACTTGATCGTTATTCCTACAATTTCTTCTTCCAATCCATTCGTTTGTCCGACAAGTAATTAAACATGTAATACTCCAAGATTGTCGAAGCACTTCGATTCAAGTAAATCAGCAATATCTACGAGCTGTACGATAATAAGAATTACATTTTGTACTTAGCAGTGCAAGAACCTACGGAGGGACATTTTTACGGAAGACAAATGGGACTCGCAGTTTAATAAGAAGACTTTCACAGAAAGCTTTTCAGTAATTAGTAATTATTGCTCCTACGTAGTTACTCGAAGTTACGAGAGAAAGAAGAGAGGAGGGGGTTGTGTTTTTAAAATTATTCTACAAGTAGATTACTCCGAGTACCAGGTCTCTCTTCATAAGGAGGATTGGACTGGTGGACGGAACGAACTTCGAAGCTAGCACCGAGACTCGAGTTGTGGCGCAGTCTCATATTTTAAGTCTGGTAGAACAATATTAAAAGTACGGCAGCTGCGCTCGTGGCACAGGAAGACGGGGGTGGAACTGAAGCGATATCACACAGCCCTCCGTTGGGACAGCTCCATCCTCGTAGACTGCAGAGCTACTCTCGCTCTTTTCTCTTTCCTTACTTTCCTCTCTTGGTGCTTGTATCTTACACACTGTAAGCCAGTTCCCTATTCGTCGACACAGTTATGAAATAGAGTGCGACACACGAAAAATTCACCGATCATCGACTTTTCTTCTCTTCATACTTTAAGTTAGCATCCTCCTACAATATATGATTGACCATGAATGTATGCTTTAATCCCTTCTTTAAACTAATCTTCGCTTTGCTATAAAATGTACTCCGCCATTCATTGATTTGATATCTTGATTATCTCTATGATTAGGTGATTTATGAATTCTTGCTGATGACGTCTTGTGAGTAGAATAATTCATGACGTAATGTTATGGACTGCATTAGGAATTAAAATGTGTAACGCGTCTATGTATTGTACAGAAAAATGGGAATATTACGCAGCTAAATAAAGATGTTTACTGTGTCGAATGATATTTAAATCGCGGATATTAAATGCTAAAATAGACTCCTCGTCTTTCATAACTCTGAAATTATTTAGTGCATACAATGGGAGGAAATGTCGAGTGAAATGTTTCCGACAAATGTATTCAAAGTATTCGATCATCTCTCCATTGCAAGAAATGAGTAATGAATTCTTTGGTTGTACTAACAAAAACGATCTGCTTCACCTGGCAACGAGAAAATTTCTCTCGATGCAAGGAATGAGTGAAGGGGAGAAGTGGAGAGGCTCTCGATCGGTGAAACTACTTGAGGTTCCTACAGCGTGGAAACTTTCGACTCCGTTGGGAGGTGAACGAAGATGCAACGAACCTCTCTTCTTACACTCCTTCCACCTTCCTTTTCTCCTTTCTTTCTTCTTTCTGTCTTGCGATGTGGTGGAAAGTATTTATCGTGACTTTCCTTTCCACCGTCGACTATTCGTCCTTTTTCGTCAAGCACTCCCGCCGTAGAGGAAGGAGGTGGAACCTTATCGAGTGGTTCTTCCCAAATGCGGAAAGCCTCGGCCCAGCACCGGGAGAGGAGATTTGATAAAGGCCGAACGGAACGAACCAGGGAAAACAACTGGAGTGCATTTGTCTAGATCGCAGAGAAGCGGACTACTCTTCTTAAGGAGTTTCTTCTATCTTGCTATCTCTGGCCTGAGCTTGCTCTCACGGAGCAACAGACCTATATCCTATCCTCTTTCTACGTCGTTCTCTCTATCTCGATTCATTCTCTTCTAGAATGTGTCTCGATAAGCCTCGGTCATGACACACAATTATCCCATTTTCGTTTGTACATCTTCTATATCACAGAAATAAATTAACTAACTTCAAAGCAAACAACCACCTTCATTATATACAGCATAAACCCTACGTAGGAATACGTAATCAAAATTCTTAAAAATATATAACAAAGATTTTCTCATTATACCCTTCATCGTGTATCATCTCAATTATCATCAACTCCTACGGTGACCAGTTTCTGGAAATATATGTATATAAGACATAATAATAATCTTTGATTTAGAGAAAATCTTTGTCAAGCATACATTATTTGCCGACATATATTTTTAAGAATTTTTAAGATACCGACGGTTTAGAGTATGACGCATTCCTCGATGATGCTCGAACGTGCTTAGTAACCAGAAAAAGAGATCGACAGAAATCTAAGCGATTTGCCTCTTTGCACCGGCTCAGTCACTTTGGTACGCGGTATTGATTCTGTTAAGTAGAAAGCATTCAGAGAGGGTGAGAATGGGATGAGGGTGCGAAAGTGCGCGGCAATGGTGGTGGTAAACGATGCGGTTTCTTTCAGCCCCCCAACTCGTGGAAAAGCGGCTGAATGAATATCGCGCCACGGTTCGAGGCGTGCATAAGTCGATAAAAACTACATCAATTAGAGGAAGCCGTCGGTTTGCGCGCAAGCTTTACTACTGAAAGACGAAAGAGAATTAAAAGGGGTGGTGCGTGTTTTGGCCAAAGCTTCAAACTTAAACAGGGTCTCCCTTTCCTAACTCTCCGTTTACGTTTTGTGCTAACACATATTTGGTATTTGAACGCTGGGACTTTCGGTGCCTAGCATATATGTGAATATCCTGTGCGACCTTAATTGATAAGAAGTACGTGGCGGAAAATTTCAAACTTTTTATGAGTCACATTGAATGCCAGATACAGTAAGAAGCAAAACTGTACACGTGAACGGAGTTTTTAACATGAATAATAATTATGACTTAAATACAAATGGAAAGTCAATAATATGAGTAATGTTATGAACAATGCTTGGCCTTTCTGTGAAAAATATTAATTTCCTTATTCCATATTATATTGTAGTTTATATATGTATACCATGTCCTTATGCAATCGTGCTTAATACAAACTTTCTTTGTGAAATGAGTTTTGTACCGCATGCTTTGTAGTAAAAGTTTGCCAAGTTCTTTAAACGAGATTTAATATTTGGTGGACAAGCCTTTCGCTTCAATAATACTACGATTATGCTTTGGTATATTTAACACTACATTTTCGCAGTATTCTAACTTAATGCTATAAGATTGTGTCTTTAATCTTTTCCACAAAACCGATTTTACAAAGAGAGTTTGTATTACGTACAATAATAGTAGTTTCACGAATTTAATATTTTTCCTTAAAAAAGCGTTGTTAATAACGCTATAGATTTCTTTTTCTTTCATTTTATACTCAAACATTAAATAAGATATTATTCAAGTTAAAATTTCATTCATGCGTTTAGATTTACTTCTTACTGTAAATAATATTGATATCAGAATGCTGCTGAATTCTGTAAATTACCTCGATATGTATTTACCGTACCTTTTAACAGGACATTACAATACAAAACAAAGCGCAAACTGTCCATTACGTTATATAACAATTCTGCATGGACCTCTTCGATTTCTGTCTAATTCAATATACATGAAAACAATCGACGCATTGTGCTAGCTTTATCGAAATATGCAGTTGCATTTCATATCATTTATCCCGGCAGTGTCCCAGCACCGCCACAACATAACAAGCCGCGCTCTTCCATCAATATTGTAGTTTCACGTGGAACAATATAATGTTATGAAGCGTAAATAATTTTTATGTCAAACCAGTGCCAGTATGTCGTCGCACGAAAATCAAAACTTCAACAAATATCGTCGCCGACGGTCGTCTTTTTAATATCAATAAATCGTTAATAAGTAAAGAGGGTCGATCGGAAAATAGCAATGAATAAAATATCCCTGGAATCGATTTATGTTCAAGTTAAATAAATCAGGCCGAAAAGAATATCTCGAACACACAGAGGCCCCGCGGAGTGATTAATTAACATCGGAAGCGGACGATTAAAATTCAGAGATACATAGTGTGTGTGCGCGCGGGTGCGCTTGCAGCAGGACACACATCAAGGGAGTTACTCAGAAATCACGCGCGGATCCATCCTGATGGGTTTTATTCCGTTGCCGTCGGTGCCAGTAAATCAAGTCACGTGTCATTTACCCGAATACGTAATGTATCGCATAAATATACGAGGAACGCACACAATCACGCATGGTCAGACATGTGGAGGGTGCGGAATTTTTTTCCACCTCTACATCCCTTTCACCTTCTCTCTCGCCCTCGTCAACCCTCTGTCCAGCCTGAAAACCGCAATCCCTCATCTTTCCCTACATTTACTCGATCCGCAACGGGTGAAACGTAAACTCGTTCGTTCACACCCCCCACCCCTCCCCGACGGTACTTACACTCATGGGTCATGAGTGTATGTGTATTTGTACGTAGACGCGTGTACATTTTTTTCCACCCTCATCGTTCGTCGTTTGTGCGACATCGACCGAGATAACGAAATTTCTCGTTGCTACCATGGAAAAAAAATTCAACTGAACCGAATACTCCTCTTCCGTAGTGGAAGTCATTAACGATAACGTCATTACAGATAGAGTTCGCATGGTTGCAACATTAAACGAATCTATCTTCAATTAGGGGAAATAGAAGTATTTCATTAACGTGTCCTCTACCATGAAAAGAATTCTATGATATTTAATAACAGTGTATTATGTTTCATATTGTATAAGACAGCATATATTATGCAGGCACACTCTGTATGTAGTTATGTATTCTCCATTGGTTATTGTTTCAGGGATGTGTCAGGAGGGTATATTCGCAGTAAAGAAACGAGAATATCTTAAAACAGCTGTCACACGCCCAACCATGTTAAGGAGACGATGCGTACGGTTAGATATAGTCGAATCCTTCGCGGTTACGAAATCTCGGAAAAGCGAAGGAGCTCAAGGAAAAATGAGATACGATGGAGCAGCTGAGCGTAAAATAGTCCCCGGGCCGACTGGCTGACTACCAGTTACTCACTCTATACAGGTTTCTTCTACCACGGATCTTATACAGTGATTCCTTTCGTGTCTAGGCATATGGTTCTCTGTTTTTCTATGCCAAAAGAATTCTTCGATTCTTCGTGCTTTTTTAATATTACAATTTTAATATGTCAAGTTGGAGATACAATCCATATTCTCTCGGTACCTTCGAACATGAGACCCATATTATTCCAATGGAAAATTTACATAAACGTAAGCAGTCGAGAGGAATTGGTTTCCCACGATGAACTTGATACCCGGCAAACGATGTGCTTATTTTTACTCGTAATTAATCAATAACCAGAAAATGGCGAACCCGGATAGCGGTTTAAAAGCTACATGATATGAACCTTCAGAAGTAAAGAAATAAAAGGAGAAAGTACAGTAGAAAGAGGAAATAAGAAGAAAAATAAAAATCCACTAATCCAACTTGGTGCTAAGCGCCGCGAGGCAAGATCCGAAAATGAGTGGGATCCTAAGAACCCGATGCAGCTTCTTAGGATCTCACGATGGAAGGTCCTCCTGGTTTACGTTGGTGATCGCGAACGATGGTGTTAGTGCCGACGATGGAGGTGATTTGCTTCTAGCTGCGGAACCTTGAAGGTTACGGAGAGAAGTAAAAAAGGAAGGGCTGCCGTGAAAGAAGGGATCGAAGAAACGAGGGCTTTCTCTTAGGCGCGAAGAGGCAAGAACAGGGGCAACAACGGAAATAGAGGCGTAGGAGGCTTCGCCATCCCGCCTCGTCTTGATCAATACAGTCACGGCCTACTACTATAGGTAACATTTCGCTGCCTGCCTGCCTGCCTTCCCTGCTTTGCTTGGTTGCTTGGTTGCTTGGTTGCTTGCTTGTACTCACTTTCCATCCCTTATCCCCCGCACGTTTCTGCTATAGATCTGTCTCTTATTTAAACCAACACACCTTGTCCCGTTTCCATCCCGCGGTTGTTCCATCTCCTTCCATCAGCCGGTGCGCCCCAAAAACAGATAGGGTAGGTGTA
The DNA here is from genome assembly GCA_910591585.2 of Nysson spinosus. Classification (NCBI taxonomy): domain Eukaryota; kingdom Metazoa; phylum Arthropoda; class Insecta; order Hymenoptera; family Crabronidae; genus Nysson; species Nysson spinosus. Next base: position 2,462,394 of record OU342834.1, read on the forward strand.
CGCGGCAGCAACCTACCCCACGAGGCATGGACGACCGAGAGAACACCGCCTCCCTTCACCCTTCTGAGTACACTTCGCTCGTCTTGTTAAAGAGGAAAGCGCTAGATATTTTGCCCTAAAAGCATACGTCGCACGCTCTTTCATAAGGAGGATCCACGCTTTTAAGTCACCTCGGAGGATCTTGAGTATGAAATAAAGTTCGTGATTTATAACGCTCCGGAATATGCGGAGAGTGGGGTATCGTATGAAGTGTAATAAAGAGCTAAGGACTTTTTCAACTTGGAGCACGTCTTTTCACGTTTTCGGGTGAAATCGAAAGTGAAGTATGTTAGAAAGATATATTTGTGCGAAGTAGAACTGGATGTATGAGGAGAATTAAAGTTGAACGTCTTTAAGGAATAAATGTGCATCATTAGACAAAGAGAAAAGTTGACTATTATATTCTTTATTATGTTAAAATACTGTGAACTCCAAAGAGGATGATTTTAGTGTCTGATAAAGTTCCACATTTTAAGTTTTAGAAAGTAGAACATACAATTTAACGTGATTTAACCATCCTTTATATTCCTTTTCAATGCTGCTGAGGGTAAAAGTTAAATGGAATACTATGATTAAGATAAGTACAATAAAACTACTTGAAAAATGAAAGCTTTAAGCGTTAAAAAATATAGTCAACTGCTTCATTAAAAAATGACTTCAGTTGTACCAAGAAAAGTATAATAACATACAGACTGACATCGGTAATTATATCAACAGATTATTTAGAAATTATACAAACGAAATTGCATCTCGCGATAATGAAGTGACCGAAAGTTTCCAAGGAAAGCATTGGAAAGGATATGATTCTATTTTTCGCGGTAATTTCATAGATGACCAGGTATTCGGCGTAAAATTAATTTTACGGTTCAAGTGCGAATATACGCACGGGAATAGATATTTCGTTTACTTTACTCTTTGATGTAGCCCGTAGAATACGAGAAGATGTACCTCGTTCATCCGGATAAGCTGAGTTTCTGGTAGCAGCGCCTTTGGCGAGGAAGGTATTCGTCGGTGGATGGGCTCATAAGAGATTCAAGAGCGGCTCGTCGCGAACGATAGAGTTCTCTCGAACGGAGGCGGAGGCAAATAATTGCAACTGGCGTACCGAAGCGAGCAAAAGAGAGGTGGGTGGAGAGAGGAGGTTGGATTGTCGGCGCGGCTCGCGTGCTTCCACTACTAGACTGGCGCGATGGTCGCACGCCGCAAAAATTAACAGTTAAACAATGGAATCCTGTTATATAGTCGTTACTCGCAAACCGAGGTAGAAATAATTAGGAAGGCGAGTTACCGTGCACAGGCAACTCAGGTTGGTGAGCTCATCCCCGTAACCCACCCCCTCCCTCTCTTCCTCTATCTTTATCACTCTATCCCTATCATTCCCATGACTCGGGAACCAACTGTACCCCTTCCATCACTAACCAACCCCTTCATCCCAGCCCGTTACAGCAACGGGCGGACATGAAAGGAGCGGTCGTGCTTTCCCAGACACTCCATACCCCCTTTTTCGTACCCCACCAGCAAGCCACACTACGTCCCTCGCACGTGAGCTTTTGCCACTGTTATGCGGCGGTGGCGGCGGCGGCTGACTCTTTATGGTCTTTTAATTAGAGCCACTTTGTAGAACGAGGATAGGAAAGGTTAGGAATGCTGCCTGGAAAGTTCTTTAATTTGCTCGATAAATCAACGGACGGTTTTCTGGCACGGTGGGGAAACGTTTATCTCACGTGCGGTGGGTACCGCAACCTTGCACGCCGATCGCACTTTCATGGGACAGTTCCGTCTCTTGCGGCAAGCCACTGTCTTCCTCTTCCTGTGGCTTTTTCCTTCCATATTTTCTTGCGGTCTCTACTGTGAGACTCTATCTTTATTTCCCGATAATGTCAGCATATTTCGATCGATACCTAGATTATTGACTTCAAGATATGGTGACAATTTTCCTCAGACTTTTCTACCGATGACACGGTTGACGCAAAGCAATTACAGACTTTCATTCCCATCATCCAGTTCACAGACTTCACGTTGTTAAATTGGTTTCGATTAATATTTGATAGATAGCTACGGCCTGGCTATAACTTTCCTACGAGCACTTTTGAAAGAGGGCAAGTTTCACTCGATAAAGGTTTTGATTAAAGTGCTTGCGTGTAAGGAAGTTCCATACGCTGTATCCATATGTTTCCAACTTAATCTAACTCAGGTGCCGAGGAAACTGGAACTTTTTGTGCGATATTTGATTGCGCTCGTTGTTCTCTTTCAGTAGAGGCTTGCCGGGCCATCAATTTTTCTGCATCTAGCCATGAGCCACGGCCGACCGCAAAATAATATGCGGCGGGCTTGGCCCTCATGTTTGGCTGATCGGCGGCTGATTACACGTGTTCCGCGTCGATGGTAGGAGGGTATGATAAAGCTGGCGGACGGTTGGGGCAGAAGGCCAGACACAGCCTCAATCACCGCAACCTGCTGGTCAGCCTAATCCGCCATGGTGGCCACCCATTCAAAATCAATAGATAATTTTAGCCCTCTATACAGGAGCGTGTATTCCCGGTGACGTATGTGCCTTGTAAAGGGACGCACTGTAATCCACAACCTTCCCTGACCATCCTCCCTTATAATGCCGATGACTAGGTCTTGTTCGTTCATTTAATAGCACTCGTCCTACACCTTTCTTTACCGACAACTCGCTTACATCATAATGTATTTTCTATGAAAATGACCTGTTCATCATTTTAGTCGCCTCTCACGACAGGTAGGGATACCATGGGTGTATTCTAGCCCTGACCCATAGGGGTATTGTAAGTACGTCCTTGATTTTTCCTAAGGTGTACCCTAAGTAATCATTGGGTGTGATCAAGATTATAAGATTATCAAATGCTTTTCTGAACATATCACAAGGTCTAATGGAAGTTACATAGAATGAATATAAAATATAGAGGATAAAAGTCAATTAACCAGCGGAGCTTTACGACGGATCTTCTTCTCCATTGATGGGACAATGGGCAAAGGTTATCGTACACCCTGTCCTCGGCGTGGTAGATCGTGCAGCCATGGTGTGGCATTGGATAGAAACCGCATTACGTGTTTTGCTCACATCACCGAGGCATTAAGGCGCGTTTTGCCCTTCCGTACGAGAAACTAAGTTCGCCTACACCCCCTGCCCCCTCAATACGCCCTGTTCTCGGCGACGTTCGCCCCTACACGGTGGCATGAATATTCAGAACCTGCGCCTCGTTCAATATGAATGCCGTTGATCTTGGCGAACCGCTTCTCGTTCCGTTTGCGTTAACGCACGCTCACCAAGAGGCTGATGGTCCCATGGTTTACTTCAAGATAAATAGTCAAGGTTATCATAGGATATCGCCTGGCTGAAATGACTAGGCCCCTTCTGGGACAAAGTCACCTCGGATCCTCATGATGAGACTACATCTCATGTATATTGATAAAACTAGTAATTCGCGGACGTGTACAATGTAAAAGCAGGCTGAAAGAGACGCGTTCTTTATTTATATCTCTGACGATGAAATTCATTCCATTTCACGCATAAACCATGCGGTCCACGTATGAGAGGTTTTAAGAAGTCTGCTCCCATCAGACGCTCTTCTATCTGAGGATTCATTACAGGATGATGTAGATAGACGGAAAGAAGAATGAGAGGATAAGAGAGGAAAAAAGAAATTAATTAATGATCCGAGATAAAATCTTACTCGGCAACTGCTATTCATCTTTGGGCTTGTGCACCAGGTGAAGTATATTGCTACATAAAATATTGAGAGGAACTTAACAATCACAAATCTTTTACTTTCAAATTGAAATTGCACTTTATAGAACAGTAACTAAATAAAAAGCAGATTATATGCATAATATAAATTGAAAACTCTCTGAGATCAAATATCTCCAATCTTCCCCTTATTCAGCATCTCAAAGGTATTGCAAACTTTTTCGGTGGCATCAGGGCTTCGTAGCCTTATCAAAATAAATTGTGCAGGTATCGGAGGATGAAGTACTCAAACGTATTGCAAACAGTCAATATGGCAAGACTGGGAAGAGAGTCATGTAGATGCTCGAGCTTTCGTCGAAGAGTAGAGGCAAAGAGGTAAAGCAGAGAGGCAGTATACGATATGAAAGAGGAAAAGGAAAAGGGCAGTGACAAAGAGAGCTCGATGAAGGGAAAGAGTAAGAGAAATGTAGATACAGAGTATCCGGAAGGAAAGAGGGAGTACGGGCGACAAGCACCGTGCTTTGAGAGTGGACCCCCGCGCTGAAAGTTCAATCAAGCTAAACAACATTTCTGTCCGTTCGCTCGCCAAAAAGCGAACTGCCGCACACGGCCGGCCGAATGCGGCAGGCCGGGGCTGGCTGGCCAGCCAACCTTTCCCGACATCGGTCTGGCCTCAAACCAACTTCAAACGCGTATGAAATCGCGCTATCGTGCTATCGAGCAGGGCGTGGTCGTATTCGCAGCACCGTGCAAGATCTGTGGCTTTCCAGGTACTGATCAGGATCGAAAACCTGTCGCGGGAATCAAGCGATTGCGGTTTTTCCATCGTGTAAGAATAGCCCATCAAAAGAGATGAGATCTTTCTGATACGAAAGGAAATTTATTCTAAAAGCCTATGGCTACAAACATAGTATGAAAACGGTTATGAGCATAATATGTCAATCTCATATTTTAATGAACAAATGAAGACCTCACACAGATACCGGACGCAATATTAGAAAGAAAATCAAATAATATGAATTACTTCTTCCCTCATTGGTACTAAGTATCAAATTTGCGAATGCAGTGCAGAATCAATCAATTCTGATGCATTTTGACTGAACAAGCAGGTAATTGTAATGCATCACCCTACAGGACATCGTAAGGGAGATGTTTCACTGATCCCAGAGTAATTCAACGTCGACTACCCGTTAGAGGGATAGAAGCTATGCTCCTGGATTACCGATTTTGACAACTGATTGTCATGATAGTAAGACGAGACACAGGCTGATATACGAGACTCTCATAGAGGATTGTTCGCAGTGAAAGCAAGAGGGGACGAATAGCTGAGCGGACGGCAGATTGATCGGAGCCAAGGCTGGTTATGTTGGTGACGTGAGTAAGGGTGAAAGAGAAGGTGCGTTTATGGGTGACCGGGGTCGTCGGCCGGCTTTGGTTACATGTGTCCTTCGCACTTATCCCATCTCCCTAAATCGATTCTAAGTCATTCTGATGTTTTTTTCCCCAATATGGTCATATCGATGTTCAGACTCTTTATTACTTTCGGCCAAAAAAGCACGGTAATTGCCCCTACGTGACTGGATAGAATAAATCACGGCAAGATTGGAAGAGAACCGGGGAAATACGAGAGTAATACGCTCATTGACCACGTTCACACTTCATCAGGAACTATTTAAAGTTTATGTGTTACGCTATGGTAAAATTATTTGCAGAGTTAAATTATAGTTTATCTTCAGTGAATATGAATGTATGAAGAAATGGTAGCAAGTCCTGTTGATAAGATAAGTTAAAACGTTATACCAAAGTAAGCGAGAAATAAATTATAATTGAAATATTATACCGTTAATTCTAAAAGTGTGAGGATTAAAGCAAGCCCCATTAAGAGTAATGAAGTCGGAGGCATGCGTGTCTGGGAATATCTCCTTACCACATTAAAACGTGGCGCACGAATGTCGTGTCTCGTCGAGAAACAAATAGGTGATCTGATACCGTTTATTTGAGGGCGGTATGGTGGCTGGAAAAGTTCGAAAGTGGAATTGAAAGCAAACCGGTGCGGCACGTAAACCCGTTTGCCACTCGCAGTCCCTCACCTTGATCCGCGAACGAAGTATTTTTCTAAATAACGATTCAATTTCTGGTCGACCGATATTACGAAAAATTCAACGTGTTGTTCGCACAAGTTACAGCCACGAACCATGATAAAAAAGTTTCTCGCTCGAACGGTGTTATCACACGTAACCCTTCATTATAATAAATACATTTCTACGGTGGTGGGAAGGAATCAAGAGAAATGTACGAGAGGGGTTTCATTTTTCCTTTCTACTCGTGAAAGCTTACCCTTCTCTCATAACTCTCTTCCTTCGCCTCTCTCTCTTTACCTTGAATAAAAGTACTCTCCTCTAACTTGTTCTCTCTTACACACGATTCTTCCCTATCCCGTCCTAAAGCTTTATTTTATTTCCTCCATTGTTTCCACTGCTGGTGGGTACCACCCTCACGTAGTCCTCCTCATTTTCCACTCACACGAGTACATCGCTTACCAGCACGAACGTGAAACCCTATAAACACTCAGACAATCGTGTGTGCACACACAGAGGTACACATCGAAATCCCCTTTTCTCAGTTAGTTCCTGGACCCTGAACGTTGGCATTATTTTGCTCGGTGGTCCCTTTGTTTCGGTCCAGTCTATTGAACTGCGGGCGAGATAATACGCCCTACAGACCTTTGCACCCGACACGCTGCTTCGAAACAAACCCGCATTCTCACCTTCCAATAATCTGCACTTTTATCCGGACATCTTACACCCTATCCTCCATCCGAATTCCGTTTTCTCGCGCGCCACGGAATTAAATTCCACAAATTCATCCCCGAGCATTCTTCTCGCGCCCACTATATGAAATAATCGCACCGGCGCTCGCCAGTTATTTCAAAGTCTTTCACGTGTGATTTACTTTGTCACTGTTTCCCCTTATCGTCCAAACGGTGATTAAAACCTATCCGGAAATGAACCAAATAAACGAATATAGGTCATTTTACAAAAAAGTCGTTGTCCTTTGGAATCACTTCTTCGAATTTCCTATTCTACTTATAAATATATTATGAACAATTTAATTAATTTATTCGATCAATAACCGATATAAATAATAAAGATATTGCACCGACAATGAAATATTTTTATGAGAATCGACGTCTCTATTTCTTTCGCTATTCGATGCATCTTGCTCTTGACCCACAATCGAAGGTTTAGTAGCCGAGTACTGAATGTTGTTCATCGAAAACCGAGTACACCAGATACATCGCCCTTCTATCGAGAAAGTAAGTAGGATAAGCAATTTGGTGGATGTAAAGGTGAAGAGGTAGCGCTGGTATTAGCTAACCACTGGCTTATGTATCTTGGAGTAAATTCCGAACTGGAAGGCATCTAGGATAATATTATGCCGTGCTGACATCTTTGGTGTTAGCCAGACCGTCCGTTACCCAACACCAGACTACGAACCATCCCTTGGCTTCCTTTACCCTTCTCTTGTACAGGCGGAGCCCAAGCAACGTCGATAGCGAGCCCCGAGATCCTGCGGTCACCCCTTACAGGAAAGGCCAAAGGAGTTCCTTACTTTCTCTCTCTCCATCTATCCCGTATAGAGTAACGGAGAGATCTGCGAAGAGAAAGCGAGAGAAAGCCTGAGAGGGAGCCTAACCTTTCCATGGAAGACCAGGAAAACCGACTGACCGAACACCACGCCTTACCAGGCCTCTGCACCAACGTTACGGAGCTTTCAAATTAAGGCACAATTTCGTCCAAGAAGCCACGATCCGAATTAACAAGACGAGCTATGGGGATGAACGCACTTGGGACTCGTGTATTTTGTTAAATGGCACAGAGAATATGCTCCGTTGCTTGACTAACATACTGGAGTATGCTAAGGTTCTAACTGACATGTGCCAAACAAGGAGAAAGATGGTATAACTTCCCATTAGAAATTAAATTGTCTAATACTGTTAGAACATTGATAACAAACACACATTAATCTATATGATATTGAAAATATTGAAATATTAGGTGCATACAAAAGTTTTACTCTTTCCGAGCTTCTGAGTTGCTCGCAAAAGTTCAATACCAACCTTAGAAAAGCACAAATCGACGGGAAAATATTATAATTTAAAATAATTTTATTACGTAATTGAAATAAAAGCAAAAAATTAAAAGTATAAAAACTAAAGATTTTAATATACCTAATACATTATCCTGTTATGAATATTACAGGAGATACAAATTGGCATTTGCATTGATGAACTCTGTGATATTAATATACTATCTGAAAGCTGACTGCATGCAATCGTAATAAATGGCGTTATTGGTATGAAGTACGTATACTATCGCGAAAAAGATAAGAAGTCATTGTGGGTACTTTCTTATATGGAAAAAGGCGGTATGCATGAGAAAGCAGTCTCACGTATTTCTAACCCCATTTTGAGACGTCTGTTGAATTTATCGCTGCAACATAAATACCGGCCGTACTTCGCATACCACACGTGAGACCTTTGTATATGTACGGAGACATATGGGGGGGGGGGGGGGTACCTATTTAAAGATGAAAGACCCTTCCGTAGACACTACGTACCATGTACTTGAATACAATATATAATATACTGGAGGACATACAAGCTTTGATATGATTCAATTTTAACCAAATTCCAGAGAAACTACAATAAATAGTTTATATCACTCGGAGACTACTTACTACTCAATTAAATTCAGAATAACATAACATTATTATTCATGTTTCATCACTTAATTAGCTAAACAAAATGCAACAATTTGATGCTAAATAAATCCGATTTGTCACGCTTCGAATAATCTCACATTCATTCACTTCGAGCCATTGAGAAACAATCACACTTCGGAACCCGAACAATCGTTAAAAACATTTCGTATCAACGGGTTTAATTGGGAATGGCAATTTGCTATTCAGCGCATATTAAACAGATAAAAATCCAGCAGTGGAACATATCGTTTAAAAATTCATCAGTTCCCTGATTCCCGGCAGTATTATTTGCACGGCGGATGTAAATTTCGGAGCATCGAGAATGGAACGTGCGTTTCATGCACAGCAATTATACGCGATCCTTCGAGGTAGGGACGGGGAGGCGGGAAGGAGAGAGAGAGAGAGAGAGAAAAATGCCGAGAGCACGAAACTTGCAGGGGAGAGTTGGAAAAGTTGGTCGCTGAAGTCCCCGGAGGGATGATCACGGTATAATATTCGAAACAGAAAACTCGTCGGAGCGATGGGGATACCATGCTGGTACAGCGAGCTACCCTGAATACGTCAACATGCCCGAGCACCCACTCTACCACTGGCATCAAAGATGTATGAAATGATATAATTTTCGTTTAATTAAAACTGTAATAACAGTTTTGACTGCATTCTGCCAGGTTGGCATTAAAATATACGAGGCGCCGCCTCCCAACAGGCGCTGACTATGCCGCCTGAGAAAGAGAGAAAGGAGGAGGCGTGGAAAGGGTGGTTTGGGGTAAAGAGTCAGTCGATGAAAAGGTGGACGAAGGAGTGAGTCAGAAAGGGGCCACGAATCTTGCCTTAATACTTCCGACTCTTTGTTCTCCCTTACGCTCTTGTATATATTGTGTACAATATTTTAATTACAGCCGCGAGGGGTAGGATCCTTTTCATCGATTAGCCACGGTTTCGAGTTCGTTTCAAGAAATATGTACGTAGACGGTAGTATATACCCACTGAAAAATCCTTTCTCACGTACTTTCCTTTAGCCACCCCAGGGTTTGAAATACAAGGGGGATGGTAGAAAAGTATTGTGATAAAAGTACCTTCAACGTTTGCCAACTAGTTTCAGAATCGTATATCCTCGATTTCCATTATCTGATTTCGCGATACACCATTCGATTACCGGCCACCTTTTCTTTAATTAAATAAAGTGCGTTTCTATTTCCTTGCTCCCCGGCTACTTCGGGGAGAAAAATGCGCTAGAAAATGCTCTCGCGCGATCTTATATTTTAAAGCCACGCGTGTGTACCATGGGTTGTAGAGAAGCGAGAGAAGGGTGGATCTGTGAGAATGGAAAATAAACGTGGCTATGATGCTCCGAGTTTGAAACAATTAACATAACAAAGCGAAAGGGCCCGAGGAATGGTTGGAGAGGCAGGATATGGTATAGCCAAGAGCGGAGGAAAGCACGAGCGCGTTTCTCTTGAGATTTTGGCACTGTTTCCACCGACGGTACCAGCCTATCCCAAGTTGCGGTATTCGAAAACATTTTCCCGACCGAAGTAAACGAAGGATCCGACGTGAAAGCTTGAAAAATTGTGTGTCCCGAGCGCAAATTTTTATCATCATTAATATTAATACACAGTAATGATAATGTATGATATATAGCTCCTCATTATACTTATATGGAATTAGACACATTGAATGCCTTTTATCGTGTAGAGACATAACATATGTGACGCAACGAATGAATAACAATGTACGTTCTATATGGAAGATTCTTATATGGAGAAGAAAAGACAGATAATAATATATTTATATAGATATACAATAGATATAGAATAAAAAGTGTTCAATTAGTAGATCTTCATAATTTATTTCCCGTAAAACCGTCATATTTATATTCAATATAAAATATTCATTTGTACCTGCTGAAATCTACCTCCTCCACCTATAGAGGTAAAATAACTATGTTCGACTATCATATATATATTTTACTTACATTTTCCATTATTTATAATATATTATATGAGAATACATATACTATAAAATGTTAAAGTGTTTAGTATTATCTCCTGGAATTTATAATAATGTTCAGCACTAAATGTTAATAAGCATACACGAACATCATTACACCTACTTATGTACTTGTATGTTCTGCAAAACAAAATTAAAAAGCAAATATCTCTGTGAAATATAATCACCGTTGGTTATATTGTTCTGGTACCCCACATATTTATATCATAGAAAGTCGAAGATCGCAAATCGGTATTCTTTCCGTGTTGTACGAGTGCGATATAATCTGTCTTGTTTTGTAATACATGCGTGGCACAGGATTAAGCGAGAGAACATTTTCCAGGCGGTGCGTTTCAAAGTACGTTGATTCAAAGCATCTTGAATGTCTCTCGTCGTTTTCCAACGCTGTCGACGTAGCACGGCTTATTTGATTAAGGTACATTGAAGGCGCCATGCATATAATCGTATAAATTGCTTTTGATGTGACAGAGCACGAGCTCTCGCAATTCTGTCTGCGTGGTTGAGAGCTACGCACCCTTCCACCACCTACTTTGCACCTACCATCTACATCCCCCATTTCCGGTATATCCGTAACATATAATATCCTCATATAAAAAAAGATCATATTTCGTACATCTGTTGGGCTGTCCGGAAAGTTCACGCCGATTTTGAGTAGTTTTTCAGCGAAAAATCTGAGAAGTTCTGGGAGGCTGGAATCTTCAGTTGCGCGAAAAATGAAGATAGGTTGTTTACCAAACGGTGTGTACATAAATAAAGAAATATATATATATATATAAATGTTGCCTTTGAACTTTCCGGACAATGCAACATATTATGATCAAACTATATGGAGTAACAGAAGAAGTAATCTCGCGTGGAAGGAACGATTTTTGAAAACTTTCAGAGTAGCTTAAATTTGTGGGGATTGACGCTATTTATTCGTTGAGATTTAACCAGATTCTTTCTATTTAACGACATACATAGATCATGGTGAATTTATACGGGTGAAATAAAGGTCCAGTTCATGCTAGAGTTTTCAGAAAAAGTCAAACGGTGAAATTTACTATTTTGATAAAGCTCATTAATCTACTTACTTTAAAATTAAGGTTACCAGTGAAATAAAGCTTTGCTCGAAGTCTGGCATAAATTAAGTGGCGCGCGTGACTGCGATAAATATTTAACCCCCCTCCCCCTTTCCGTCCACCATATCACTACCATGTATAGAGTGTATTCCACACAAGGAACCCAAAGATTTTTAGATCTACAAGTGATTCACAAAACGTAACATTCAACCATGACATAGTACTAATCTTTTGCTTGAAGAAAAAAGAGCTTACAACATTCGATCGCGTGCAAGATGTTTACTTAATCTTACAGTTCTGCATAAATATCATATAACAGTGTATTAACAAAGAACATTAGTACAGATGATGATAGAAAAAAGTAATAAAATTATGACGACGAAAATATTAGGTATCGCCTTGAAATTGTTTGTAAATAGTAGGGTGATGAAGAAAAAGACAAACTTTTGCACCTAATGTATTATAGTATAAGTGGATCTTCGGTCGAATTTTTTGATTATTTTTATGAAATAAAAATTTGACTTATACTACTGAAAATTTCGACTAAAGTACTCAGTGATAATCAATCAATCGTACAACTTATGGATTCACTAGCACGTAACTTTCTAAAGTACACCATTTTCAAATAATTTCATTGCACACCTCGTCGCTGTATTCACTGAATATTTCTGATACCTGATTTTCGTATCAAAGAATCATATACAAATAGGAAACATACGCTGTACGTGAATACTGCAGAGAAAATAGGATTCCAAAGAAATAATAAAGGCGCAACGTGCTCGAACGGTGCGTCACGTCTGACTATGCGCCGACTGTATCTACTTGCTTTAATAACGCATTCGGCTAAGTGGAACGAGGCGTTACGTTCAGACATCGGTGTTCCGGTAACATAATTCACCGGGGAGTTCTCTCCGAGGACTTTCACCATATTAACCCAATATCAGCCCTACGGTTTAGAATCAGGTTAACAACCTTCTGCTACTTTACTTCCTCCCGCGTCGATCCAACGACTTTAATCGTCTCCGTCTCTGTACTCTTCGTACAGAGCTGTCGGAGTAAGATAATTAAAGTATGTAACGCTATCAAACAGGCTAAGGAACATATACGGATGTTGTAAAATTCTAAAACGGTTTAATTGAATAGCTTTTGGCACTTTACTAATTTAAGAGGTAGCACTAATTGTAAGTGTTTTTTAAGAATATCATAATTAAGCCAGATAATTTAAGTTGAAAATGAGCGCGGAAATATCTAGCTTGAAGAAAATGTTCGGGGATTACATTAATACGACAAAGTAGCAAACTGAATTAAGTTACAACTTAATTTACTGACATACTTTAATCGTAACTGAAACTTTCTGACAAAAAGTGAGATGCAGAAGTTTATAAATAACCTGGCTCTTCTGATAGTATTAAATTAATTACCTAACAATCTTAAGCAAATTATTCTAAAATTGCCATTTTTCGTAAATACTTCTCCGATAACATTCACGCGCGTGCAAAGAATCGCAGAAAGAATTACATATCCTGCAGTTTGAGTAACACGGTAACGGTTCCAGAGCCAACCAGTCAGCCCCAGTGGAAAGTATAAAATGTCAATACGTTTACCAACGGCCCATTGTTGAGGTTGATCTATGTTTATGGGCGTGACTGCATAGATTGCCGTCGCGTTGCATACACAACGACACGGGGGGAAGCGCGAGTATCTCTATCTGTAATGTTCCGGCCATAATGGTACAAAGGATACTCCGAGGTTGTAACTTCTATACAACGAATTGCGCTACGAGAATCAACGAAGAAAACCTAGTCGTGCGTAGATCCCACTGGCTTTAGAAAAACCCTGTCGCAAGTCACCTACGACTGATGATACTTTGTACCCCTGGGAGTCTGCACAAGCCAATTCTTCAACGTCTAATAGCCTTATTTCTCAAATACATATACTGTCTCGATTTATTAAAAATGACTGGTTTTATAAACTTCAATTCTACACAGTTCGATAATACAAAATGTATGTATCTCTGCGTGCTTTTAATGTCAGGGTATTACAGATATGATTCTCAAAATTAATACCATGGAAAATCATATATTTCTGTATTCGAGTAGTGAATAAAAACATTATAAATACGTTGTTTGTTTGTTCTAGGTAATAATATAAGATATTTATATTTAGTGGACCAGCAAGAAATAGTATTTTTTATAAATAACATTCATAGTTAAGTTTTTCAAAAAATAGCGATATCTTCCTGCACATCTGATATGTATAGACGGCAGCGTATTTGATATTTAACAAAACAAGGTATATACGTTCCGGGGTGATTTAACTTATATTTAAAGTGGGAAAACATTTTTGAGTGGAAAGCAAATTTTTTCAAAGATTCCGACAACAAAGACTATGTCACATACGTTTTTCACACAGTTATGTATATCAATGTACACACGTGTTCCGAATCGTGCAAATGGGTATAAGTGTGTATAAGCAACGTCTGGCCCAAGGAGATATGGTTTGCGATAACGCATGCAACTACTGTACATCTTTCGGTCGAACGACCATCCCTTCATTCCACCCTTTCCTCCTTCGACATCATCGCCTCGTTAGGTTCAAGTTAGCACGTTCACACGCGATACGATACCTCTGCTAGGACAATTCTACGGCAATCTACTCTTCAGTCGATTTCAAAAAATTGAACTCCGAACGGCTACCAATTTATCGGCACCTTTCTCTCTTTCCTCTGTCGTCGGACGTGTACCTCATGCTGTTAGAGTATTTTCTCATTTCGGGTTATTTTCCGGGTCCGCGCTCGATGCTATCCGGCACGTAGGAGAAAATTGCCGTGGGGTAGAAAAAAGGAATTGTAGCGAGCTGTTCATTCGCTTTGTTCGGTATATCGGGAACCAGGGCTGCACGAGGTGTAAGGGGGTTGAGGAGACGAAGAGACTCACTGGGGGGAATGAAACCTGATTTAGGACTGCGGTCCAGAAATCTCCCGAGGGATCCTACGAGCTGACCACCGCGCGCACTCGCTTCGCTTTCCACTGTCCCTCTGAGTACGATTCTCAACCCACCTACTACCAACCTACTCGCCACCCCCGGCTCCTACACGGCCCACGTCCAACCACCCTCCGTCCCAGGACGCCAACAAGTGCGACTCTTTACCAACATCGCGTTCCAAATGCGTTCGGAATACTAAGAAACCCTTGAGGCGTTATACGAGAATCCCTTCTGGGGGAAAAAACCACCAGACAAATCCTACTATGATAATATAGGAAATAGGATACTTTCAGCATGCGCTGACTGCAATGTTAAATATTACATATCAAATGCAACTGAGTACCGTATAAGAAACAAAAATATATATTATGCATTCCCGTTTGCTACGATTATGAAATACATAAATAAATGAAACTTTAACAAACTTTCCAGTTTCCGCGTACATTTAGTATTCGAAAAGTATAAGAGAATAGAACAATAATAACTCGATATTTAATTACACTACGAAGTATATAGTAGGATCTTTAAAACTTAATATCTGCATGTAATTATTTTACAAAACAAGACTTTTCTTGGTTATTTATTTGCAAACTGCTCAATTATATAAGCCTTGTTTTTACTTGAGCAATACCGAATATATTATACTTATTCGAAGAAGATTCTTTACCAAAGGGAGGGCAGGGTAGGTAGGGTGAAAGTTTGAGGGGAGGGCCGAAAGAAAGGTAGGAATAAACGGGAGAGAACTGGGAAGGAAGACGCTCCTGGCACAGCCTGGCGTGTAGGTTACTACGTGCCTGTTCGTCGGGGCATCCCGTGACCGTGGTCTGGCTTAAGGATTCGGGTCAGACTGTAACCTGCCTCGATTGCAAATATAGGGAGAAACACTCGAGGAAACGCTGCCAAAACCAAAACTCAAGTGGCACCGAGAGCAGATCCGTGTGATGCCACGAAAACGCCGAAAATTTAATCGACTTCCCTCCTACTATTTTTCAGTGTCTCTTCGGCATAGCGATATCTAATACTTCAGGTAAGGAGAATCTTCCGTATTGCCTTATAGTTCCAAGTCGTTCAAGCTAAGTAATATGAGATGGTGCTTGAGCAGACAGACGTCGTTCAGCTCGAGATGAAATCTATAGCTATTCACGTTTTCCTGTATCTATTTTCAATATTTTGAATGGGGGCACTGGGGAATTATTATAATGTGCAGTCGAGAAATATTAGAGGTTCCGCAAAGTAATCAATTGTTTTATAATGCTTAACTTGGATATCCGTTATAATTACATGTGGTACAACCATGAAATGTTATGCTTTATTTACAAATTATAACTTTCAAACGCATTCGGGTGATTCTAAGCAAATAGGTTCTTCATAAACGTTACGGATGTCAATTTGGGAATGAAGAATTTGTTCGCAACGAAAGATGGGAATATAATTTGTTCAAAATGGAAATTGTGGCATTGGAGGATCATCGGTCAAGGATCATAGATAATGATGGTGATTATTTAATATAATAATGTTTAATATGAACAAATGAATTAAGTTTCATAAAATCTGCAAAAAATAATTGATTACTTTCTGGTACCCTTAATAAGCTTTTTTACATACAATTTTTGCGTAAATTGCGTTTTACGAGAGTTAAGCGGTTAATTTGCGTTAGGAATACCTGTCATGCACAATCTTTTCCTCAGACATATTTACCTCATATTAATGTGATATTATATAGGGTGTTTGAAAAGTCTGGAAATGGTCGCATATCTGGGCCTGGGTCCAATGTCAATGGACTCATCTGATAGTCCGATTTAAATCCTAAAACTTTGCGGTTTAATATTTTCTACGAAAATGTTTCTCTTATGAGATATTTCGCCGTTTCCAGACTTTTCAAATACCCTGTATAACGTAACATTAATATAACGTAAATATATCCGAGGAAAAGCTTGTGCATCAGAGGTATTCCTAAAGCAAACTAACCACTTCACTCTCGTAAGACGCGTATTATGCACAAATTTTGGAGAGATGAAACGTCAGAGAAAAATAGCGGGCCCTTTGTCACCGGATATGAATCCTATTGAGTGTACTTGGAGTATGCCCTACCGGCGGCACAAGAATGCGGCCACGAAGCGGTGAAAACTCGTAGTTCTAGTCACTGAAGAAAGAGTCGACATACCACGAGAGATTCTTCGCCGTCTTTTTTCCAAAGACCCTTTGTTATGTAAAATTGTGGGGGCAAGGGATATAAAATTTTGGTAAACTACCAAGTATTAAATCCGTCCAGGGACTGACGGAATCGTGAATCTTTCCAACTCTCTATTCCATAATGCTGACATCTATTCTGATTTCGTAATTTGTCAGTGAATAAAAACAATGAAGGAACTATTCTTATTGTCATTGCAAGATACAGTAGCTTTTACCGTACAAACTAATATTTATGACAAAGAATTACTGCTTGTTTTATAAATCTATAAAATAATAAGTCTATCCACAGACATATAAAATCGTGAATCGTACCAGCACTATATTCCATAATACTGGCTCTAGCTCCGATTTTGTCGTCAATGAATAAAATTAACAAAGACTCGAACGAAACGTGATAACTGAATTTTGTTACGTATAGACATAAGTTTAAAGAAAATGTCATATTTATTCTAGGTTTAAGATTTTGATATACTACTCATCTGTCTACAGACTTACAGAGTCGTGAATCTTTCTAACTCTATTTTCCGTAATGACAATGACACCCACTCTGATTTTGTAATTGATGAGCAAAATAACTAAAGAAACTATTTTGATTGTCGTCGCAAGATGCACTGGCATATATTATAAATTAAACGTGACAATTGAGTTTAGTATTTTTCTCTAGTCTTTCATAACACTTGAGAAAATCTACTCTCGTAGATTTCTGGATGCTTTTCATGGCTTAATTTCATAATGAGAGGCAACAGTGGAAACGAGCTAGTCATACCTTCTGGCAAGGAGCCTTTAGAAATCAGGGCTGCGTTCCAAACTTTATGAGAGAATAGGTTGGATCGTCGATAATAAAAGGTAACAAAAAACCAGGCAGAGATGGAATTTCGTGAAATAAAATTCAATACCTGGTTGATAAAGGTAGAGGTCCGCGGCGCGCGGCCACACGATCGCCGAGCGCTCCACGCTGCCTGCTTGATTCCGCGTGTTTGCGGATCCCAGGAATCCTACGAAGAATCGCAAGCCACAAAAGAGCCCCCGTGCCCCGTTTTCCCGTCAAAGTTCTTCTGGATGTAACTTCCGCTTCACGAATTTTTCTCCTCTTTCCCGATAGTGTCTGCGGCACAACGAGGGTGCACTGTCATCCCTCTCCTGCTATCCGCGACATGAACGCGATGCACGCGCGTCGCGGATCTCTCTAATACCAAGACGACAAAATCGTTTTAAATCAAAGAGGATTTATCTCCTTTTATTGCATTCACTTAAGCACGCGCGAGTTGTATTCTACAATTTGTACGTTTTATGTTCGATCGGTATGAAATTTATTATTCAATAAGAACTCGTAAACACAAGTTAAATAATATCCTTTATCCGATTAAGTGCACTCCGTAGAATATGTATGGATATTAAAAACGTGACACGGTATGAGCGCCGCCGGTAGGAGTCCGAGAACCACGTGAGCTAAGAGCGATCTGAATCGGATCCACGTGTCCTCGATCTTGCGCAGACAATCACCTTTATCTCAATTCAATCCAAAAATGGAATATTGTGTTCTTGACTCCGCGCTATAGTTTTTGGGTTTTTTTTACGATCGACGTTTCTCCTGACTGATTATCATTTATCATCACGTGACACTTGTCATAGGAATGACGTTAACACATGACACTGTATCGAAATGATAAATTCTCTTCCTTTAATTAGTGCGTAGTCAGTACTTTTTATACCTGAACACGAGGATTATGTTTAGCAATAACAATAACAACAACAACAACACTATCACCACACGCTGGAGGATGGTCCCATTAAAATTGTTCCTTCACTACCTCCAAACTAGACACTCCTCGTGCTAGGTATCAAACCCTTCGAAAGAAATGGTACCACCGGTGCAAGGATTAACCGCGTGGTCACCGATCGTGCTCCTTGACGTCGTCGTACTCATCAAGGTAGAAGATGATCACCTTGGCAAATAAGACGACCAAATGGTTCGTCATCCGCGAACAAATATTCAACTGTCTCAATTGTATAGGCAGAAAACCGCGAGAACCTTGAGCGGACTCGAAGTACAATTGGATCAAGGTTTAAGTTACATGGAATTAGTCCCACCGATTCTAAGTCCGGCAGGTAAGATGGCAAAGGATAGGGGGAGGAGAGATAAATACCGCTGGTTTTCCAGCTGATTGATAAGGACGTGAGAAAACTTTTGTGCACTCGAGAACCACGGCCCCTTCTTTGCCAAAACGTGGAGATGGTGTACACTGCGGTCGCTCTCCGCACACTGAGGATAGCTGACGTCACGAGCCCACCACGCGGAGGTGGTCTCGTCTTGCGAGCTTTCGCGCCGGCGCCTCCGGCGCTGCAATCCCTATAGCCACACGGACCAACTATACCCTTCTATGCCGGCTACTACTGCTCGTCTATACGTATATCTCATTCACCTACACCAACCGTACGACTCCTTTTTGCCACCTACAACCAGAGTAAAAGTTTAACCGTCGACGGTGAAGCTAACACCTAATGGGGTTTTACGTTACGTGACGGTGGATATGTTCAAAGAGAGCAAACCGGAGCCTCGAGACATTCGACCGACTTTTAAGACGGAACGACGCAACCCAGGCTCCCAGTAAATGCTTCTATAAGGATAATTTCATAACAGGATGACGATATCTGAATATTACTTACGGTTAGATTTGAATTCTCAAATTTTATGAACACGAACATTTCTCGAGATGAAATTTCATGGGGACGATAATAAAAGAAGTGCTCGTTTTAAAGGCGCTCTTGTTACCCTCTGCTTAGAAACTTCGGTAATAAAAATGAAGAATTAAGGATTAGGTTTTGATAGTCGCGGAATGGAAAGTTTAATATTCCGGTAATGTATTATCTTATTAATTGTTTTTGTTTTAAATTGAGAGTCACGTTAGTAATCATTTATAGGATTTTCGAACACTGGAAAAGTGGGAAAGAAGCGAACGTCACATAACGAGGTCGGCATGCAGCACGTTGTGGTAGAATTAAATGCAACATATGTAAATGATACGTCAGAATAAATCATTGTTAAAACAATGTGTAGCATCGCGGTTTCGTTAAAATTTTGTAAAAAATTATGTATTCCGGGAATAAAAGTACTCCAGGTAAAAATTACAATTATAAAGCCGTTGGTTCGTTAGTCTGGAGTGTTCGTAAAATATAATTGTCATTACACTAACAACGTAGGATATTTCCATCATGTGAACAAATGTATTCTTCCAACCGACTATTCATAATAAATCGTCAAGTTGGTTCAATAAAACACATGGATTGTTATCAATTGCACCACTTACTAACTAAATCCCGCATCCCTTATTCTATCGTTGGTCACATTCATTTTAAAAAGATGTCCGTAGTTTTGGTCCTTGGTACCCACAAAAAAATCGAATCCCGGATAAAGATCGGTCGGGTATCCCTCCTGCGGTGATATCCATGATCCTTAAGGTGATTTCTCACAGACGGGAAACCGCGAGCGAGGGATTTCGAAGAGAAAACTCGCAAGTCCCTTCGGACCGTCGTTACGGGTGGAAACTTTCAACGGAAGTTTCAGCCTAACTCCGTTAACTCTCCGTGGAAGACGATGGAGAAATCGACAAATCCGAGACGGGATATCGCCGGAAATAGTGGTGCCTTTTATGGATAGCGAAATTCGGCTACCTTCGTGATCGTGTGATTGAAAGAAAGTTCTACGTAAACATAAACTGATTGTCAAAACGATGGAATTTACTACAATCCAAAACAGCAAGTTTTTCAGTAAGAAGATATCTACAGGTATCACGACACAGCCCGTACGAACGAAACGAAGAGACTTATACATGAAAGGTGGCAATTGATACTACAAGTTCGCAACTCGTTATAGGTGAAGTACTTGCTTTAAGCACATGTCAGTTAGTATGTAGGTTGATGCGGCAGAGGCAGAAAAGTTGAAGACTAAAGAGGGAGAAAAGAAAGAAAGATAGACAGAGGGAGATCGAAGGGAGGAACGAGAAAGAGTACGACCGCCCGTCAATCTCTTTCTCATCCCATCTTCGTTACACTCAGTATCCTTCTCTTTTGCTCTCGTTCGGTGGTGGTGTTGGGTGGTTTGGTAGTTGGGGGTGGATGGAAATCAATAGCCCTGAATAATGAACTCCAAGGCAGCACCCTCACTCCGCTCTGCACGGTCTGGAGCAGTCTCTCATGCATCCTCTCGTTCGAAAGTGTGAGAGAGAACGAGCAATTTTCTCTGCTTCCCTCTCTCTCTCCTTTATCCTTTCTCTATCTAACTCTCAGTTTCCTACCCTCTTCCTTCACCTTCGGTATCCTTCACCTCTTCTCTCCATCCCGGGGCCTACCCCCGATTCCCACCCCTCATTCATCGCCCCGAAAGGAGGTGTTTGTGTCCTCTCCTAGTCTCCAACTTTGCTACGAGACCCCCTCGAACCCAATTCGGATAACCGACGGAAGAGGTGGAGGAGCAGGAGGACACGGAAAATGATTACCCTCCTCCTCTTTCTCCTTCACCTCCTCCTTCTAGTTCCTCGACGACGGATCGATGGTCGTCGAGCACCTTAGTTCGTGATTCTCCTGGATTCGGATCAATACCTACTTTAGCATTGCAATAAAATGGTCGGACAGCGCGTTATGATAGCCCTGCTCTCTCCTCTTATCGAGTATCCGTCGAAGAAACAATTTTGCGGCAACTAAACTTATTTGCGATTTCTCTTCAACGTGAACCAATACATTATTATGCTCTGTTTCAAAGAAAAAAGGCAATATACATTTAAACAACGTTTTCTCACGAAAAAATGTAGGACATAGTATAACTACATCCTGTAAGGGACAAGTAGACTCATGGAAACATAGTACAACGAGTAATCAATAGCCTAAGATAGAATAAATACTGGCATCTTGGGTGGAAAGATTCTAAGAAATTGGCCACTGATGTCTTCATTTGACGATGTTTCGATACGAAAACTAGAATAAATAGACCCGTCAATTTACATAGTCGTTAATGGCTATAGCTGGCGAGCCCTTATCGGTTCTATAGCTCCTGAACCTCCTGACCTAGCCAACGCGTTCTACGTTATTCCTACATCCCTCTTCTACCACCATACTTTACCAAGGTCCTCCTTATACACCACTTTGAATCCCTATCCACCATGCGGAGCCCTTATTAAAGATCGATCGGGGACGCTGCAGCAGGTCTTACTTAGATACATTAACCAATTGAAACTAAATGGCCATTGCACAATCTTCTACTTATTCTTAGCCCTTTCTGTCGGTATTACACAATATCATTTAATTTAAAAAATTCAGAATTTCAAGAACCAAGTATTTATTTCCATAGTTTTTGTGTCAATATGAAACTAAATAAAATTCTAAGAGTAGTAACCAAGAGAGTAACCAAGCAGCTTAATGACTCCTGAGCATTTGTGTGGTTATTCTCTATCGTTAACCTTCCTTATTGTACAACAGTATTTCGTTGTCCGCACAGTATTTTGACTAGCTGCGAGACGGTATACATGAGTCCGTATACTGGCGGCAATATGTTTCCCGTGGCAATCAAACGGATCATCGTACGGTCGTCTTCTTTCGTCGTAGCCAAAATAGCCCGAGGCGGATTCTACGGAACAACCTGTAGTAAAGGCGGGTCGGTAACGACTATGCAAATTTCATTTGGCCCGGCCCAATTCTTCACACACGGAAGATTAAGACATTAGACTAAGAGCGGGGATAGGGGGGTGTGCTCTAAACTAGAGAATGAATATATAGAGAACTACGAGGAGGTAGAAATGAAGCTTCCCGACGGGGTTCAGAACACTGACGTACTTCCTCCGCCTGGATTATCTTCGTCTTTAACTATGCATCGCCTCTGCATGTAAGCTTAAAACAAGGATGCAATTCAATTCTAATGTCGCTACACAAATGTTAAGAAATAGAATTTTCCCCTTTGTTTTAATCAGCAAAATGGTACGATTCACGATTGGTTGCTCGTCACCAATTCAGTGGAGCAATTGGAGCGATAATAACTTGTCTTGCGAAATGTACTTATGAAATAAATTTGGTAAGACAATATTGGGCAGAAAAGTATTTACGTTGGAAACACACAATTATGGGATTAAGAAAAAGATCTTTTAAAGAGAGATCATTTATCTCCAGAATAAATCCAAGTCGTCCGCAGATGGAGGATAAATGTTTAAACTCCATTTTAATTCCTAGGAGAAGGATAATAGAGGTATTCTCTAGGCCGCGTTAATAAACCCTTATTCAAAAGCGGCAGGAAGTAATTAGTTAGTTTTTCCAATAGAACGAGCGCGTTACGTAAGGCCTCCATTGAATCTGCAGTTTCATATTTCGGCTTGCGTCGCGTATTCTGTAGAACGCAGCTTTATGGAGAATTTCGCGTCTACCGGAACAACGGTAGAAAATGCATCACAGGTTATGCTTCCCATCTCGAGATCGCAACCTTCTATCGGTGGCTCGTTGGGAATTCCCATTCTTCGCGTTCGGCGGTCCGGAATTTTCTGGGAGGCAGCAGCAACCTCAACGGTGCTCCGAACTTCTTCTGCGAGAGGCATCTCTTGCCGTGTGAGAGTGTAATTTTAGTTTGATACCACGGCGCAATAGCCGTATACTCTGCGCCCGTTCCCCTTTCGATGTAATAAACGAGGAGAAAAAAGAGAAGGTAAGAAAAGAAGATGGTAACGTAGTTGGGATGGGGTAAGGTGCTGCAACCCATTCCTTCCTTCTTCGTATTTTCTTTTGCAATGGCTCTTCTTACACCCTGATCGAGACAAAGCCGCAGGTATTACCTTATTTCCCCAGTGCCTTGCTCCCTTCTATCGTGCAAATCCTTCTTACGCCAGTGTTCACTCGCACCCCCTGCTATCTCCACAATCTGCCAAGATTTCTCTAGCTTTTTCCCTCGTTTCTTCCCTTTACTATTTCGAAAACAATCTGGGTGTATCTTATATTCATAATGCATCGCGTATTCGTGAATTCTTCGTGAATATGATCCTCACTGGTGACGATGATATTAAAACTATTTCAATAGTAAAATCATGTAAACAGCGAGAAATTTTGTATAATATTAAATGAATTTCTTTTTTCATGTTTTCTGACGACCTAAAAATTCTAACAATTAAATCGTGATAAAGAATACGAGATGGTGTTATCCCTGTTACAATAGAACAACGTTGTAAAGAGGATTTGGCATGGATTAAAAACAGCAGCTCCTCTATTGTCAAATCGAACAGCGAAATTGTTCAGAATTTCTGCAATTTTCAATGGGCCAGAGGGCGATGCGTGCACTTATTCGATTCGCCCTACGGGGTTAGAATGGGAGAGAATGATGTAGAGAACCCTGTGGCAAAAAAGTGGGATAACATACGCCCGTGCATGCAGACGGAGAGACGAACGAGAACGAGACAAACGAGAATGAAACGAACGGATAGGCAACCCTTGTGAACCTCGAGAGAGACCGAGCGCACGAAATGGAGAGAGGGAGAGAGAGAGAGAGAGAGAGAGTGGTAGGGAGAAGAGTAAAAAGAGAGAGAGAGAGTAAGGACAGAGAAAAGAGGGACAGAGTGAGGTGGATGATTGCGGGAAGGCTAGTATGGGGGTTGGTTGCCATTGTAATGGCGTGTGCCATGGTCCCCATGTGCCAACCACCCAAACAGCTGAGCCCTCTGATACACTGCTGTTAAATACGCTGAAACGAGCAAACCGCTTGCGAGAGTTAAACTCGTAGTTATCGCTCGCACCAATATACACACACACACACACACACACACACACACTATATATATACATATATATGCAAATATACTGTATATATATATATATACATATATCCGCGAATCGATGGACGCGTCCTCTTTAAATCCACTCTGGTGCACAAACGCTCGCAATTGAAAGGAAATGATTTAATTTACTTGTATTCTCTCTAGAACGGCGATATCAAGGTGGATATTTTCATACGAGGAAGATTATCAATGTTTGTCCAAATCGTCTCATCATATCTAGTTCGTTTCTAGTAGTATTTGAAGAATTATTCGACTGCATAGATTTTAATTATATTTAATCGTTTGAATGTCATAAAAAAAATGCGAAAAATGGGAAGCAGCGCAGTCGCGCTTGCAGTTCGTCGTTGACAACGTCTTTACTTATGGATATCGTGACTAATTGCACTTCAAATGATCGTATGCAAAAATGATATTAAGTGCACTACCATATCCACAGGGGTTTTACGACGTGGAATAGTAGAAGCGCGATCGAGCTGCCTTGCATCGAAATGTTTAAATCACTTGAAAGTAAATAAATTGAATTCTTCCAATGAAAGCGCGGTTTATTTCAAGCATTTATCCGCTCTTCAATTCTGAAGGCACTGTTTTATGTATTCATTAGTAAGTACGAAGAGAATGGTAACGATCCGAGAAAAAGAAAGGTTTGAGGAAGAAAGTGTCCTCGAATACCAACGAAGCGAAGTCATCCAGGTATCGTAACTGCCCGGTAATTAAGTAGGGATGCCGAAGTGGCAGCCAATGGGGCGGACACTGAAATAAAGAGAATGCAAAGCGTGCTTCCTGGGACAGGGTTCGGGATGGGGACGGGGTACGGAAGTTGTTTCGTAGTTTTCTATTTAGGCTGAATTGTAACTCAATCTTCGAGAACCTGTGGGGCACAACAAATTGGACTAGTGGCGGAATACCGGAATGGGGGATCGCTGTAGGAATTGCGGAAGAAGAGAAAAGTGACCGTGAGTACCGGTAACAATGATCCAAGTACTCCGTGGCAACCGAGAGGGTTGAAAAGGTAGATGTATTAGCATTCACAACAAGCCTCAGCTATCGTGTCTGAAGAACGGAAAAGAAGAAACCCCAGATTAAAAAGAGGAGGCGGAAAGCACGAAAGATCCGAGGTGGGGTATGATGATAATACCGAAGAAGGAGATGATATAATTCGAGGAAGATAGAGCCTCAGCAAGATATGAGAGGGAGAGTTTAGTTCGAAATCATGACAAGGGATGGTCGGTGAGAGGAGTGGGTGAAAGGGTGGGACGAAAGCTGCGCAGCTCGAGGAATCAAAATATAATTACACAAAGACAGGCCGTAACACGGAGACAGAATCGCGGGGAAATAGACGGGTCTCATTAAAATTGGAGAGCTGTTTCGAAACTACAAGACTGCCGTGTCGGTTGCAGCCTCGTCGTCGTTGAGCACTGCCTTTCCCTAACTCAAGCTCTTGGCTCTCCCGCCCTCCCTCCTTCCCCTCGTTCCTCTCTCACGCTCAATCTCTCTCTCTCTCTCTCTCTCTCTCTCTATGTGTGTTTTCCACTCCCACTGTATTCTATACCATAGCCAGAAGAATCCCCCCTTCCTGTTCGGGTAGGACGAAAAACATCAGAGATTGTAAGGGGTAACAGTTGAAGAAGCATGGTGGCTGTAGAATGAGAAAGAAACGCGTCGTTGAATGAACCCTCGTGGGCTTTCAAATGTACATTTTAATGAACCCGCCACCAACCTCGCAGGACCTTCGATATTATCGGTAGACAGCGATTTCTTTAAAGTAGCTCAAGCCAATTGTCCTTCTTTCATCTCGAAATAACGTCCTCGGGAACCCATAAATCAGAATCAGAAATGTTTTACATCTTCACGGCAATTAATTAACATGGAAACAAAATCCGCATATACAGGTAGGCTTTATTTCATGTACTTACTGTTAAAGTTGTTGGCAAAAAATGTCAATGATTAAATAGTACGACTTATCGCCAAGCTTAAAATTATAAATATTGTCAGGTTCTGACAATTGAGGATTAGATGAGCTCCGATAAGAATAAATTTATATTCATCCGTAAAATGTATAATTATTCGGGAAAGTCATTAATCACGATAGTCCGGCAAAACGTAGACAAACATGTTTAACGCCCGGAAGATTAAACTGAACGAGTATAACGGTTATAACAGGAATAGGTAAACGTATTCAAACGTGATCGGCACATATAATATTTCTCTTTAATAGAACTATATATGCAACAAAATATTGTTGACTCGCGGAGTACGCACGGAGCGTGGCGAGGTTGGAAGCGAGAATAATTCGAAAGATTAACGAGCTATTTCCCGGCAAAAACTCGAACGGCCATTCGTCAACCATAAATTTCGCATGCCTACAAAAATAAAAATGTGCTCGGCCCCATGGTGTGCTAGGATTGTGTGCAGCTTATCGGCCGGATATTTATTGTAAAATACCTGCATTCTCCCCGTCCAGTACCATTCCCAGCTACTACAGTCAGGCGAGCGGATTGCGGCCATTTTTCCTACAAATTAAATAAACGGAACCCGCCGAGGGATACCGTCGACGATTTAAAGCAATGGAAAAAATTGTTATGTCGAAAAACCAATCGGTCCTGGTCCCATCGACCGCACTCGGCAGGTCATTATACGTATATCAACTGAATGTACGTCAGGAATATGATTTTGATGTCTCCCGCCTTCAATACTCTCACATCGGCGATTATTAATAAGTATCGAGCGACACGGCTTCTCCATCAGAAAATCAGTTCCAGAATAACGAATCGACTATCGAGACCGAAATTCCAAATGGGATATCATTCTAACCCTGAGCTTTTCAACTAATGCACAATTCATGAAGACAATCCGAGGCTGCTCTTCGAGCGCTCTCTCATTTTTCCAAATACTTTTATGAAATCCCAGCCGGATAGCTGAAGTACCATGTTACCGAAACCTCTTCTCTGGGTCAGAGCTTACGCTTCCCTCTTTCGTTTTCTAGTAAGGTATCGTATAACCCACCCTATCGTAATTCGAGCTGCCCCATCCTCAAGAAGGATCGAGTACTGGCATTAGATACCTTTCACCGTGGAAAGAGGTTGCAGTATGACCCGTGACGTCAGTGTTAAAGTCCCCGTTTCCGGGGCAAGTTTCCGTTACGGAAACGGCCCGAAACATCCGTGAATGTTAGCCATTGTATCAGGTCCGTTGGCGTCTGGGTATACCGCGAGTTTGAGGGTGGGTTCTCGGGAGTGAGAAGGCGAGGCTGTTGAGGGTGGTACGGGAGGCTTACAGCCGGCCAACAAAGGCCGTCGATCGTCGACGTCGGCTCATCCTCTCGGCGATCGACGTGAATGCCCGCGAAATTTATTGTTTCACCGGCTTAGCCTGGTCTTCTACTCCCTTCGCACTCTTCCAACCCCCCCAACCTCTAGCGGCCCTCTTCTTCTATCTCTTTCTCTATCCCTTGATCTCTCGTCCTTTCCTATTTCCCCTCCCTCGCCCCTGTTCTCACTCCTCGCTTAGTCGCCGTTTCCATCGGCATACACCACGTCGTGGAACAAAAGAATAAATCCTGATTAATCTCTCAGTCGCGTTTCGAAAGCTACCGCGTCGGCGATGCGAGATATAGTACGTCCCCCTGCTATATCATACGAAGGGCTCTCGTTTGAACCCACCTCGTGCATGCACACCTTCGTGCTTCCGGCCTTTGTTGCTTATTTTACGACGAAATTTAAGCTCGGTTTCGGTACAATATAGTAGACTCTTCTATATATACTCCTTTCCAAAAGTAGCTTCATAAAGTTCGACATATATCACGATGATATCAAGATAGCTTCCACGTTCGGATAGACAAGGGATAGACATTTAGAAATAAATTCTAACCTAGAACACGACCTTTCAGTTTAGCATGCAAACTCACCTTTATGCATCCCCGTATACTTATCCTTGAGCACAGTGAATTCATAAATCTTCCCGAATTCTTCGAACATTGGACGTAAAGCATCCTCTTCGAGGTGTCGCGGAATTTGTCCCACGAAGAGTTTAATTGCACCATCCCCGTCACTCGAGGAAGGTGATGTCGATATAGGGATCAACATTTTTTATACTTTCACAATTCTTCCAGGCGCACACGTGTCTTAGATATCGTCGATCTTTATGTCAATGACCTTGGACCGTTCTTTTTATACGCGGCCACGATCGATCTGACACGTATTTTCGGGCGAAAGGGGGCCGTGATTACTTATCGCGACGCGCGTAAACCACGGGGTAAAGTCAGTGGGCAGTTAACACGTGAAGAGGGAACAAGAGGGTACTCGTTAACTGTCTGTCAGAGAGGGTTACACGGGGTAGTTTAGGAGGAGGGTTCAAGCTTCGAGGAGCATGAAACGGAGGCGTTATTTGCCGAAAGTGGTAGCTGGAAAGCTTCGGCGAATGGTACGCCGGAGACGAAGAAGAGGAGAAGGAGAACTTGTAGCAGGAGGTGGGTTGGTTTTAATCAAAAGCTCGATAAAAAATACACGATAGTATAATCTTCGTTGGAACGAAAAATAGAGTGATGTGGAAAGGGTGAAAAGTGAGCGAAGGAAAAGAAGGAGCAAGATGGGAGACTCGCAATAAGGGTGGGAAGCGGCTAATGCTGCTGGTGCACGGGAAAGCGAATGCTTAACGAGAAAGAAGGGAAAATAAAGAATCTTAGTGGAAGAGAGAAATCGGACGATGCGCTGTACACGCAACGTTTAACAGCTTTCCAAATATACTTCTAAGAGGACCGTACAAAATTGTCCGCTGCTTAGGAAAATTGTTTGTAACATATAAAAATTAAGTTTATAGTAGACTTGATTCAATTAGGATTACAAATACTGGTGTAAAGGGGTTGGAAAATATAGGTCAATTGTACGCATAGTCTTCTTTCAACTTTTGGTAATTGCACATTTACACTGTTATTTGTCACAGGAATAACACTTGGCACATTAACATTTATGAATTTGTGTATAGTACACCGATAAGTATATAAGCGCTGTATAGTAAATGTACACGACCGCGTGTACGAACACCAGTTGCTCGGATATTGCGCAGGTAAACCATACGATGTCGTACGCAATCAAATCACCAGACACCCCTAATAATAATAAACGTTTGCTGTTTTTAAATATGATGATGACATTAACCACACAGGAGACACTAGTAGCTTAAGTGCTAGCGTATTTCACGGGAAACATAAACATTCGTCACAGGAACAAACCGATCACAATACTCCACGTTCACAAGACAAAAACCCCTTGATTTACTGAGGTTGTCACTTTGGATCATGAATTAGTAATCCAGATATTATATTGCACTACCCTTGGTAAATAATCACTACTTTTCATCGGAGTAATCCTTTACCCAATCACTTATTACTTATTTTATTCCTGAAGGTTGAATGTTCTGTTCGCTCCTTAACAGATAAGATTCTAAATGATTAAGATGATGCTTACGTTAAAAATTATATATTGTACAGTAGGTAGCAATAGTAAGGGACAAGTTTGAAGCTTTCTGCAGGATGTAACAATGTACGTCGAGGCGAGTGAAACGATTGCTTAGCACAGAAAAAGTAATACTCTATTCTAAACGATCACAAGTACAGCACGTTCACGATTACGAGAGAACAGGACTACGACACAGCGCACGAGACACTAGACAACACTGTTGGTTGAACGACCCTCATTCTGATCCGAACCACGCGCCCCGACGCCACCGTCCACCGGGAAATTACACGCACCCCTCCCCTCCCACAATACGACCCTACGACGTCACCCTATCTCAATATACCAGGGGTGCACTACCCCCGGTTCAGTCCTTTCTACAGGGCACAAGGGCGTCTTTGAGCCCTCTTAGCTCTCGCTCCACTTGCTAGCAGCCTCGCCGCGCCATCCATTTCCAATGACCAGCCTTAACTGAAGCTATTTCATTCACCCGAATTCGTATTCAAATTGGATTTAAACAAACGACATTCCTACCCGTGTTGTTATGTTTACGACGTGGGTGTTAGGACAATTGCTCTGACAGGAGTATTGCGAATTTAACTCTGTATAGCCAAATTTTGTTCGTGTCTAAAAGGAAATCGTATAACGTAAATTAAAATAAACGTGGTTCTAACGACGTTACATTACATGAAAGTAGTAACGAAATAATTACTTAAACGCACTGAAAAAGGTGACCATCGTTGCGCGTACTTTTATAAATATTATTACGACGAAAAAATTAAATGGAATGAGAGGTAAGGTTAGAGGTACAGAGGGTTAAGGGTCTTCAAATTATATAAATTATGTTTATGAAGTTACATCGAAATCTCAGAGAATAACACTAATATATGTTGATTTATGTTGCTTGGATCCGAAACGTTTATTGTAATGGTTTATTCCGGTGGGAAAAATTAGACTTGATTTATACGTGGATTTAAAAATCTTCGGTCACGGATTAAAAGAATATCAATAATACAAAAATTGCCTGTATCCTTTGTTACGGGCGTTGGTTTCAGTAGTAGTGTTAAAAAGGGTACCTGGAATAATGGTCCTTCGTCCTACGGGGGTTGCCGAGCTGAGTCATCGCCTCATGCGATACTCGATCGTATCGTTCTATGTCGACCCCTCGTAAACACGCACGAATATGGCTGTACAAATACATACGTACGGTTGCACGAGTTGTGCGACTTTTCTTACGTTTGCAACTCTCGACTTTTATCTTTCGCGATATTTGATCAAATCTAACAATAAGTAGATCACGATCGTCTTGTCGATCGCCGAATAATTTAAAGTGGATCGTCAGCGAATATGTTACATGGACATTTCATTTTCCTTGCTTCAGTATTCAAGGACTTAGATGGATTTCAAAGAAGTGTTGTAATATTGTTTAAGACTAATATTTATTGACCTTTTCGCGGCTAGCGCCGGCAATATCTGGCATCCACAAATGGATCCGCAGTGGTTACGGCCGGTTATGTCCGGCATCTACGAATTAAAATCTAAAGCATATTACTAAATGATATTATTGTTTCAATGTAATTTTCAATAAACACTTGAAAATTGAAGATTCATTACTTCATTTTAATTATCATTTTATTTTGAAAATGTTTTTGTTAAGTATAATCAGTACATGAACGTAAAATAGCACTGGAAACGAAAAGAAACAGTCCACGCGGAAGCTAGGACAAATTTGTTTTCTAAGCCATTGTAATAAAAATAAAATCCAATCTAAAGAGTGAATTCGATTTCCAAAAAAGTGAATGTGATCTGTAAAATGGTTAATTTCGAGTGCAAAAAGGTAAATATGATCTGCAACAGGATTAATTTGAAGTAAAAATCCTGGACATTATTGTAACGACCATTACCACTTAACCATTAAATAATCGTTCTTGGCGTATGTACAAAAATTGAACGGTTTGTTTTACAGTAAACCACGACTATAGTTCCAAACCTTGTTCCTCGATGGACTCATTCCTTTTTCTTGCTAGAAAGTCGATATACGTATGAGAAATACAACATCGGGCATACATATCTCTATATTTAGTTTCAGCATATGCGCTAGGCTTCACGCTTATCGACCCACCCTTCTCTAAAAAGAAGCGGTCTGCGAGGTTAATGTAGGTTAAGGATGAAAAGAAACACGCCCTACTGTGTCGTGGAAAAGCGCAGTCGGTACAAGAGTCCCGTGTAAGTATTACGTTTGCACGTTCCTACAAAACTGACAAACCGCTCTTTGTTTGGCAACTAGACTCAGTCTCCGCGTTTTAAACGAAAAATAGCAAAAGACCGCAGGTGTTTATACGTTTACAGTGAATCAAGATAGAACCGACTTACGTGCTAATACTTCCCACTCTCTAAATATAGAGTGAAAAAATATCACCGTTTTCATAAAGTTCAAAGACCTTCGTCTCGTTTGAATTTCAAACATCAAACGATCTTTTTACTTTGAGGAAGTGTTGAAGGTAGAGACATGGTGATAATATTATACATATATGTATATGGTTTATACATATATATTATGTACATACATATAATACCAGGGTCTGAATTTGATATTAGTAGAAACCTAGAACGATGAAATAATGAAGACGGTACTCGCGTGATTTATGGGGAAAGGAAACTGGTTGAATGTATGGGAATATTTCTCGACGAATGAATCTACAAGACGAAGTCTACGACAAACAAAACATCTTAAGCGACGATAATGTTTCAACGGCTGTAAAAAGCAGAAAACGAGATCGAAGACGTTCCAATAGATCTATACGTAAGACCCTTTTCCTATTTCGTAAAAACGAATACAAGCGAATCGAACAACAGTGGCTAACGAATAGTTTTAGGGTATACAGGGGGTCTGCAGATAGTCGAATGGTAGTATAGCCGTTTTTCAGCAGAAAGTACTCCCCCGACAGAATTAATCACGGCTTTCTTTCCCTATCGCGAGTTCGTATATTAGTCAACCCCGTATCGTTACCTCCGATAGAAGAAATGTTTCAGCGAATCCTAACGATTCCAAAAGCTGCGTGTCTACCGAGAACACGGAACGATATTTCTCGTTGTTATCCGTTGTACATATATGTTATATGTATGTATATATAACCGGGAAAGAAAGTAAAGTTGTTCATGATTTATGCCCGGGTACTCCACGAGCCTATTCTCTTCTCGTTGTCACTATCATATATACCCGCGTATACCATACCAGTTTCCGTAAACCATCCAGTATCCTTGGACCACCATTCCTCACCGTTTACCCGGGAAACACAGACAAAAAATATAACCCGCCGATATCTTTCGCGTATGCCCTAGAAACCCCCACACGGCAATAATTCACACACGGAGGATGCTCTTACATCGGTAAGCTCGGAAAATACATGGATACACAGATGTATCGCGAGTATCGGCTAGTTTCTTGTTAGGAGTGTTGGATGTTGTGTGTGAACGGTGATGCGGGCTCCCGCGTCCACGTATACGAGAATATATGCCCAAGTATGTTATAACTCATGGTAAAGTTCCAGGCCACTTGTGCCGCGTAAATTATTAAGCATGTGTTGCCTCTTTACCTTTCTGACTAGAGGTGGGTGGGTTTGAACGACGGGGAATGGGGAGAGTGGAGGACGCGCCGAAAGGACGAAAGCTCGAGAGAATCGAGGAAAGATGAAGAGAAAGAGAGAGACTGTAACCGGTTTCTACTACTACCACTTCAATGCTCTCTTCGTAGTATGGGACACCATTCTAATGCCGCGTAATGCAATGCAATGTGATCTAAGTGAACTTTGGCTAGGTCGAGAGCATGCATATTAGCCTCATCGCCAAGTAGCACTGCCACAACCGCCTCTTGCGTGTCAACCTACCTTCCCCAATCCTCTTCCTCTTCGTACATCCCCCTTTTTCGCCTTCAAACCTACATCCCCTTCGTCCTTCGGAGTACCTACGTATTCCTAGGATCCCGGCTCTCATTTAAGGCCGACTTTAATGCGCGAGGGTGCCATGGGATTTGCCGGATTAGCAAGCAAATATGGCAAGATGCTACCCGCCTACGACATCCCGAAAATTATTTGTCACCTCGCCACTTTGCCTCTCTCTTCTAAGCATATGCTTAGAACGCATTTTGGTAACTTGACCGGACCATTATTAGGAACGATTTAATACAGTTTGTATAAAGTTACACGCCATTTCATTTACTGGCACATACGCAATTAATTATTTTATATGATGTTATCTCGTTGTGCTTTATCGTAAGCACGTACATTATAACTTTATCCCATGCTAGAGCTGAAGCAAAGTGTTATAGAAAGTTTAGTAGCCGCCGACGTTGGAAACGTGTCCACAAAATAAGTCACAATTTGAAGTTTCCACGAAGTTATGAATATAACTGAAAACGGTAAAATCTCGTATGAATGTCACGCTTGATGGTCGTGCGCGGCTATTCACACTGTAATATGCGGAGGTATTTATGTCATGGTTGTTGCATGGGATATTATTGCAAGTCGACTTCTTCCACTTAAGCCTGTGGTTTTACGAGGCATATATCGATGCCGTATACCGATAGTAAAAAACAAATACAGTAAGTGCGTTCGAGTTTGACATCCTCAGTTTGTCGTAAATAAGCGGGACCGGTTTCCGACGACCAGTTTAATAGTTAATTAATGGCACAAGTGGAACTACTCGAATTGATTCCACGGTTGGACCTTTACTCGGTTTACCAACTTTGTTTTTTCATCGATACACTTCGCTGGTTTCTCCCCGAAGTTATGGGAAACTGGCTTGATGGCATAACGGATAGGTCGTAAAGCTGTATTACACAGAAAACGCCGATATGCACGAGAGTCTGGGATTAAAGCCAATCAATTACTCGATTCGATCTTCTTTCACCGCCGTTTTCGTAGTCTCATATACGCAACATACTCTTTTATGGGAAGGAAGACGGAAACCATCGTGTGCTACGGAGCAATGAAAATTTTCAACGATTCGACGCCCGTGAGAAGAAAGATATATATCGCCGAAACACGCATCACGAGAGATCACACTCTTGAACGGAAATAGGAGGCGCTCCACCAGGAAAAGTGAATTAGAGCATTCGCAGAGTCGTAAATTGGTGGCTTTGTCCTCTTAGCGGAATTACTGACAGTAAATCAACGATGAGGGAGAAAGAGTGAGTGAGAGAGAGAGAGAGAGAGAGAGAGAGAGAGAGAGAGAGAGAGAGAGAGAGAAGAAATAGAGAAAAGACGGTAGAAACTCACGCCCCCAAACACGACTCTACGGAGACAGTACTCGTCTTAAGTATTCGTCTTTTGGACGTCTAGAAAAGGCAATACAAAACCTCACCGGTAAAAGCTTTCTCTATGCCAGTGGCAGGAAAGAAATTCTCTTGAAGAACGATCATACCATTGTTAGAAAAACTCACTAGTCTTCAAAGGAAAGAAAGAGGATTATATTATTACATTTATGTACAGTTTGCGGGAGCATTGATGAAGTGTAAATTCATATTACCATCGGAAAGGTTCACCACGATGGATCTCTGTCACAGATGACCATATAAATTTGCCTTCTGTTATTTCACCGGTGTGTACACTCGGACATTTGAAAATTGTTTGAGTAAAGCCGCAGCGAATTTGCGTGGTATTCACGTGCTTTAATAACCGTACTCCCGCAATATGGCGGTCGCATTTAACGGAGCTCTTGTTCACCGCGTCCAAACAACAAACATTTATGCATTCTTGATGACTTAGCGGTCACGCGCGAACGATTACCAATCAATTAACGTTATTTCGCTGGGAAAAAGGGCAACCATACGGTGCACCGATGACAAAGCATACTTTGATTTTCAAAGAGAGACTCACCGGCTGCAACGTGCCATGAGACATCCGACCTTCTCCTGGCTTTGTGGATACATGGAAAAAAGGACTTCGTGGTTAATATGACTGAAGTGATATAAAATATTAATATTAAGAGTGTAAGACATTTCCAATATTCATTTACCTATTTACTTAGATCGGTGGCCCCATTAGTAAGCAATCTCGAATCTCCAATTTGTCTCCTCGTCCTTCTGCTCTTCCTTATATTCTAAAAACTATCCCAAGTCTCTTACTCGCGCACGCACTCTTTGACACACTTTCCATTAATCCACGCATACCTGCTCGCCCAATCTGTGACGAGCACGCTTACTGCTTATACCTAAACTATGACTACAGTTAACGATAAAAACACTGATACTACGTACATGAAGGTCGTCGTGAGATCTAAAAATAAGTAAGAATATACACTACCGCTCAGTATTATTAGAACGCCATGACTTTTGGACTGTACTCTTAACACTAAAACTATCGCGCATATTTCTAATTATACTTACACATTTATTTATATATAAATTATGGCTCAAAGATGTAAGTTAATTGATCAATTTAATTATGAAATTTCGAACGTGGCGACGTTGTACATTCGAGTAACTTCAGAAAAAATTGCGGACCAGTCATTTTGACTTCTTTGGTAGTTCTAGTGTTAAATTTGTGCGGTCTTAATTACCAGGGATACGCTAATTTATCCTCGTAAACCATAGATGGGAATGCAAATCCTTTTTCGTAACCCAAACCTGACAACTTCTGAAACTCTGTCGCCTATCGAATACTTTTGAGCGGTAGTGCATGTACATATAAAGTTAATTCAACAAAAACATGAAAACGTAACAATAAACACAGACAAAAAGAAATATAAAGATAGTAATTGTTCATAATATCTTACGAATAGTAAATTTAAATGAGATAGAAGAACCAGTTCGCAGTAATTAGTAATTATATTAAAAATATGTAAAGTGTGATCGCCAAATATACTAAAAATAAATATGATACCCAGGCTTGGAATTTATTCCAATGAAGCAGTGCATTTTTCTAGAAAAGAAGGTGCCGCAACTCAATCTTGTTAAGCTTCTTATTAAAGAAATTGATGTTCAAATCTTTATTTAAATTAATTTTGAAACATCTGTGGCTACGTTACGGAGTCGCATAAATAAATTAAATATAATTTATCTCAAGTATTTTTTATTCTAGACATGATAAAATGTAAAATTAAACAAACAAATATAGATATCCGAACGCTGTTCTGGCGCATTCAAAAACAAACAAACATTGCATTGAAGATATTCTTCGTAAACTATGAACGTTCTACGAGGTTTTTGTTAAAATTCGCTGCTGCACGAATACTTTCTACACTCACTGTATATGAGAGGAAGAATTAACTGTAAATAAAGCTTCTATATTCTACTATTATATTCTGTTATTATGCTGGCATATATGAATAACTCTGTAACAGTTCACAATGTATAATCGGATTTGTGGTAAAAGGGTGTGTTTCATAATTTAGTGATGAATTAAATTACAATCGATTGTTAATTAAAGTGGATGATAAAATTACGGTAACTGAATAACCACCTATGAAAGTATATTTGCAACCGGTAATTCTCGTGCCTATTATAAATCAGTATCCCGTTCAAATGATATAAATTATGTGTAGGATGTATGATTACGAATTTAAACTGATCAAATGCAATTACATTCTGAAGTGGTAATTATTTATAATATGCTTTAATTAACAACAATTTCCGATCAACAGCGCGTGAGATACGAGACGCATTGTCAATCACATGCCATTTTACATTTTATCATATTCAAGAATATCGTGCAGGTTTTCTAACTTATTTCATCTTATCCCGGATACAAGTACATACATACATACACATATGTATGTACCATACATAATATCTACACCCCCGCTCAAAAGTTTCGCGCACCCTGTGCTTTTTGGATGAAACAAATTTTACGCACATACACGAATGATTTATTAAAAATATTGCACTTATATATGAAAATAATAACATTTCATTAATATGTTTTTAAAATGGAATTGGAAGGACGATATTATGAATAAAATATTTACTTGCTTATGGGACTCATTATTTCTTTTGGAATTCTAACATACTCCGTACTTTTGAGCGGGAGAATATGTACGAGAAGTATATACGGTTAAATTTGATGGGAGTTTTAGATTCTTTTTCACTGTCAGACGAGATGTCGAAGCGCGTTGAAATTCCGGCACTCGAGACTCTCATCACATGGTTTCTAATTTCCGATCGCTTCCTACCTAATCCCCCGCCAAGTTCAGTATACTTCAAGATAGTATGGATACGCGCTTACCTAGAAAGCATGCAGCTAGTTTGCAAGTACATGTATAAGCTACTTTGATAAACCTTTGATAAGATCCAGTTAAAGGGTCTCACCGGAGAACTACATATTTCAGAGAAAATCAAATCACCTCGGATATTACAGTAAGCAATGCAATGTCAAAATATTCTGCTGCTAGGTTTGAAGGTGGATTGAAGAAGCTAATGAAACGCTACGAAAAATGTGTCGAAGATATTGGCGACTATGTAGAATAGTAATAAATAAATGTAGTTTGTATATTGATTGTTATAAATCAAGAGTACACTTGGCCCTTTACGCTTCTTTTGAAAATAAAAAGGAAAGTTTCCTAAAAAGAGCTCTTGGAAATCGTGCGCCTAGTTTGATAGGTACCTTCGTCCCTCTATACTCCAGCCAGTACTGTTTATTTGGTGGGCCTAACCAACCCCCCAGTGTTACCCATCTACCTGTCTGCCTACCTACGTATCTACCCAACCTATTCCACTTTCCATATTTCCAAAACTCTGAATCATTTATCCGTGTTCAGCCGTGCATGCTTAGCTACCCCTCAGCTATACTTCCGTCTGGTATCGGCCCACAGGGACGGCAAAGAGATGCAACAACTAGGTTCGTGCTCATCGTACACCACATTCGTCTTCCTGGGAGGTACACTAACCCCGAGACTTTGAGCAACGGCCGCGCAGAAAGGTCGACCCGCGCTTAGAATTACCATTAGGTGCTGTTAGTCGAGCCACCCTGTTGTTTCGTCACGGACAGTTATATCAGTTCCTCCTCGTTAATTCGCTTCAGGGATGAACATTTAGACCCTCCACAGGTAAACGGCCAAGTAACCAGTTAAATATCGCGTTTAAATTTCTCAGAATAATATGTTACCTTGGATATCAACTTTGAGATTTTCTGTGTGTGCTGTTTAATAATTTTACACCTGCTAATTGAAGTATTATGATTATGTCTCACTCTATATGAAATAATGATATTATCTGCCTTCTAATGCGAATATTAATAAAAGATGTTAACGATGTAAAGAAAGAATTTTGTGCGAACATTTGAGTACTTAAATAAAAGCTTGGAATTCACTTATTTCGTGATGTGAATGTTACTGGGAGATTACAATGTGCCAACGCTATGGATATTTTAATACACACGAAGTCTGTTTGAAGCCTGTGGTAGTAAAAAAGTGAACAAAGAAGACTTTGAGATAGAAATTGATGTTAGGAAGGGATTGGTGTTCGTGGCTTCCAAGAAGAAACAGAAAAGTAAAAAGAAGTACACGACGGTATTCCTAGTGAAATAAGTCTCGTCAGTAGAAAGAAGATGGCTCGCATCATTCTGCGCGAGGGGTTGCACCCCAGCGTTACCGTCTACAATACAGAAGAGGGCCCTATTGTGACCTAGAAGTCAGTATCTCAGAAACCTCTCTGAACCGGCATCCGTCAGGGCGTATTACGACCCCCCCTTGTACTACTTGGCTTCTTCACCCCTGTCTCCACCATACCTCTCTCAGAACTACCCCCATCCGTCCCGACCTCCACAAGACAGCCATTGTGTTCCCTATTAATTACATTGCTTTACCACTCCAACCTCATGCCAGGACCTGCACCGTGTTAGGCCACGGTCTAAATACTCCGGACCATGAGGTACAGTCTCATCAAGTTCCTATAGATCGTTACTATAGGAAATTGGTCAACTTGTCCGAGTAAATTTCAAATTGCACGGGTAATCAAAACATATAATTAGCTGGTTTTAATTATCCAGTAGTTGCACTTACGTGGGTATATAGAATCATCAATTTTAGCCGAAGTCGAACTCGGGAAACTCGTATAAATACTTTAAAGTGCTTAAACATTGAATCAAATTAACGCGTCGTTAATTCCTTTGAAAATGCAGCAGGAGGAGAGGTAAATTTTTTTACACTGTCAGGAGAAACTGTACTAATCGACTGAATGATAGTAGATGAGATAGAAATTAGTTTCCTTGATTTAACGATAATAAACAACGGATCCTGTTGCAAATTGTCGAAGGAGGTAGTTCAAGGAACGGAAGTAAAGGATTCATCGTTCTCCGGCCGGGACCGTTGATGCTGATCCTCCGGTGCTCCTCCAACTCTCTAATTTATTCAATGTGTGCATTCACTCCGCATTGCCGCCCTGTACGCTCTCGTGAATGCAATTAGGATTTAATAGCGTCGTTTCACTGACAAACTCGTCCGTGTACAACGTCGGCGCGAGGTTGCGTTTGCGACTACGGAAAACTGGATTAACGCCAAAAGACGTGAAACCTGCGCGATCCTGATAAACTAAACTAAACAAGAAGAAGGAACGGGATAGAGAAAGTACGACGGAAAAAGGTAGAGAATGGAACCAGGTGAAATGAATAGTAATAGAGGTAGAAGAGAGAAATAATATTTCGGTGAATAAAGCCAACTGCACTACCTGGAATATGCGCGAGAACATAGGGGCCTTAATGAAATCCTTCCATTGCAAATTTCGACAGAAAATTAATTTTTCCAATAAAGCTATTTATACTTCCTTTTAAGCTAGTTTATTACTGCAAAGGACGTCAATAGTCCATTTGCAAAAAGCCCGATATGCGAACTGTCGTAACTGATTTATGATCTGTGACGTTACTGCAAGAAGTTCCACGAGAAAGCTGTGCATGTAGAAAGAGGAAAAAGGAAATAGCCGCGAAGGAGAGAGTGAGGTACGGGAAGGGAGGAAAACTGTCGACGATGCTCTTGAGCAAAGCAACCTGCCACATGTTGCTCTCTTTTAACCGCCATCCTTAATATCGACAAACGGATGTGGCTGCCGATTTACCGGTTGCCACATACATCTACGTACGTCCCGAATTTGATACCTCGCATCTACCCAATGCCGCTCAACGCGAAACATTGTTACGGTGTCTGCTTTGAATTCAGATAACGTATCTCGCGCCTTCGATATCAACCACCCTCTCTCTGGATCCTTCTTGGTTACACTCAATCTCGCTTTCTCCAGTGTATCTCCCTTTCCCGGCTCTTTCCACCTCCTCTTATATCACCCGCCTTTCACACCCCGTTCCTATTCTCTACTACCCTCTCTCGTTCCTTCTCTCAACATTGTATAATGAAGCCGAGGTAGCGTGTCAGATATGAAAGCGTTGCCGACGATGACACCGCCCAAATCGTCTTACTATTGAAATTCGATATCACGCGTTCTCGTTTTCAACCTTTCGTTCCTACCGTGTAGGTTTCCCCCCTCGTTACAGTCCCGAAATTCTAAGGTAACCCACCGGCTTGTGCTCGCGCCTTACAAACGTGGTTACGCAAATGATGACGGTGCTTCACTCTGATGATGTACAATAAGATCAGTGGGGCATAAATCAGGGTACAGTGAAAATGTATTAAACCGTGGTAGTCGATAATGGATATCTAAGCGAAGATGTTAAAGGGTTTTTCAAGATCAATTAGAGTTTAATGAACGATATTAAGTGCTGCCGATTACAGCGCGATAAAGTGCGATCGGTTGGACATTATCGAAACGTAGAGTGATATCGGTTATTATGCGAGGAAGGCATTAGCATTAATTTGAGTTACCGTTTATTTATAATGAGTTAATGCTAATTTACGAAGTAGCCCGCATCGCTTAGTACTGTCCCTCCGACCGTCCATCCAGCACCCTTCCATCCCCCCCCCCCCCCCCCCCGACCGGCGACTAAAAGCATTGTTTCGAGCCGTGGTTTTGCGCTCAATTTGCATTTCCCTGCTAATACATTACGGTTTATAGCCGCGCAGCAGTCGCTTTCGCGGTAAACTGCATAAAATACGAGGACTCGCTTCGCGGCCCGCTGCGTTAGGCCAGTGCTCCAACCACGGACGTGTTGCTTGCCAGAAAAACGCAGATTTTACTTTCTTTTCCGAAATTTCAGCGAATTATCAAATGTCAAGTCTACTAACGTAAATATTGGCCAATATGAAAATGAAAGTACAATATATTTTGCACTGCCAGAAATTACTTTTTTTGTCAGTACAAGGAAATTTTGATAAAAAACGGAGCTTATTACTTCGTATATTATGTAGAAATAATGAACTAGTTAAAAAAACATGTAAAAGCTCGCACGCTTTGCTTCTTCTCTGAATACTGTGTGTTTAATAAGATTATAGCTTAACCAACACATTCTATCAATAATCTACTTATAATGGAAGGAAATATTATATTACCGGATTAATGCATCATGCAGAGCTTTCACTGATAAAATCGATCTAGCAAAGTGACCCCAAGCACATTTATTTCCACTTGAGAAAAGAAAGAACGCTTATCCTACGGGCGAGCACTTTGCTCCACGATGCCTCCTGTGGACCTATTGAACTCATCGCACATCAATATTGTCTTGTCCAAGTGGCGGGAAGCTAGCGATCGGTTTGTTCGATAAGAGACTCGTAGAAAAAGATTTCGTGAAAGACTGCTATTCATTTATTCCGGAAGGGAAGTTATAATAATTGAACTCTCCCTCAGGGTTACTTTGCATTTTATTGGGTTGAACGGAAAGTTCGTGCGTTTTTATTCTACGATATTCCACGGTATTGTTTTTGCCAAATCTGATTTATTTAATCAGTTATATAATTTCCATTAGGCTCTCTTACTCTATCCCATTGTTCCACGAGCTTCTCAATACCATCTTCATAGAATTTTGGTGGTTTGGACGAGAAATATTCTTGAAGGGTAATGTTGACTTCCTCGTAGGTTTGGAATTTTGTTGCATTTAGATAATTTTGCAACGATGTAAACAAATGGTAATCAGATGGTGCTAAATCAGGAGAATATGGGAGATGCTCCGTTATTTCTCAGTTTAGTTCCATAATTTTCTTTTGAGTCATAAGACTCACATGCGATCGCGTATTATCCTGATGAAAGCGTCACAATGTGCATGTGTGATGGTAGCCGAATTTCATTTCTTATTAAATAAATAACTTCGCTGCCTATCACATGCGCCAGCATCACATATTTTTTGGAAAACTATTTTAATCCACATTTATTAGATTTAAATCGTATATAAGTACAAATCTGTAGCAGATCTTGTAGAAATTCGAAAAGTAAAGTATTGTCTGTGGTGGGAATTTTTCCTCCGCGACGTGTTAACGGACGTGTTAATAGAAACCGAAGAAACGATTCGGAGGATAATAAA
Source organism: Nysson spinosus (assembly GCA_910591585.2). Taxonomy (NCBI): domain Eukaryota; kingdom Metazoa; phylum Arthropoda; class Insecta; order Hymenoptera; family Crabronidae; genus Nysson; species Nysson spinosus. The sequence goes on from OU342834.1 coordinate 2,505,801, forward strand.
GCGATTCGATTTAGTGAGATATTTGGAATGCTGTAAAAAGCTAAGTTCATTGAGAGTTACGATTTCGTATAGTGATTGTACTACCGGTTGTAACGATCCATCACTTACGATTAGATGTTACGCCACCTTGGAGCCAATATCCTTGCGTATAAATCAAGTGTCAGCCATTGCAGAGACAAAGACGAATATTGGTTCGACCGACAGATGCGTCGCGGATTATTCCATATTTCTGAAACAGATCGTGTTCTTCGAAATCCATTTCAATTCTTATTGAACGTGAGTGTATAAACTAGAGAATTATAGAACTGGAGAATTAGAAATTCGAATTCTTCTACAATACAACCGAACTATTAGAGTATCTGCTTTATACGTATACTTTAATTAAAAAGTTAAACACCTCATTTAGCAAATAAGTTAGGAATGTCGTGTTGCAAATCGCTCGACTACCTTGCTTTAATCTTTCCCTAAACTACAGTTCGTCCGTCCTGCCACATATATATGTATGTATATACACATTCACAGTCAATTACCTACATTGATCGCCTCATCGAACCACAGAATTCTTCAGTATTATAATTTTAGATCTAACAAGATTAGGCTACAGAAAGTTTTTGAGTTGCAATAAATAGAAAGAAACGTAACAAATTGATTTCTCAAATAAAACCATTAATTTCCATTTCATTTCCATCTCTAACTGAGTTCGAGAAATTCTGGGATTTGGCGGCAAATTCAAGGTGTTGTGCGAAATCGAATACTTCCACGTACGTCATGTTCTCCTGATAACAATTCTCGAACTTACGGCAAAATTTCAAAAATATTGCCAAATCCGAGCAATTCCAATAACTCGCGAGGGTTTCCAAAATAAATAGAAAATGTTGTTTACATTAATTAATTCGAATCGGGAGTTGATGCAGTTGTTAATTAACAACTGGACCTTATGAAAAACATAGCGAACAACATTTATATAAAGGTTAAGTAATATTAAAATGTAGACAATGTTTGTTTCCAAAATACAATGACGAAACGTCGATCACCGTACCACAACAAATCGCTACCGTTGCAAAAATTAAAACAATATCATAACTCTATTATTAGTAATTGTTTAAAGAAATTATTTATCGTTGCAGCTATCCTTGCACTCATCGCGCACGAGTCCAAACTATGCACAGTGCAACCTTTGCTACATTTGGAAACTGCAGTTTAATAAAATAATGAATGTATATTATCTTCGAATCGTAATATTCCCCCGTCTTAAGAAGTGTAAGCTCGCGGCAAACTTTATTCTACATTGATAATTTAATACATTTTTTAAATTACGACTTAGTTATTGCAATATTACTTATCAATTATTAACGGGCAACTCGGTTAAATAAAGACAAATTAATAAAACCTTAGCCCAATCGAAAGAAGTCTCTTTATTAATGGGCCACTTGTCCGCCGCTAAAGGGGAATCGTTTCAGTGGATTGACCGACGACCCTCCTCTCCTTAGGATGATCACTGCCGACCAGTGCTGACCATTACTGACCACTACTGACCATGTAGGTGCTAATTCAATTTTTGTTTCTAATATGTACTAGGAACCATAGGTTGAATTATATTCAACCTGTTTATATAATTATTTGATTTATTATTCATACATTTGAATGTGTTTACTGATTATTCAATTATTTACTAAATATTTACTAATTATTTACAGATTATTTGAAGACTATTTACAGATTATTTGACGATTACTTACAGGTTACATACAGATTATTTAACAATTATTTACAGGTTATTTACAGATTATTTACAGACTACTTATTAATCATCCACTGACCAGTGATCATTCACTATTCATTCACTGATTAATTACTGATCATTTACTGATTTCTTCCTGATTATTTACTGATTAATTACTGATTATTTCTTAATGTTGCTTGTGTATCGCATGCTTGTTGGGGTTCTGTGAAAAGTAAAAGACTCAAAAAAATGCCGAGAAAACCGGTTTTTTATTTTTTTAACTCCGGCGCACCTAACCAAAAAATCTAAAAAAAATTGAGAGCAATACTATCACTAATACCTACTTACTCAAATAATATAATTATAGTTCTGCAACTCCTTCAATACAAAATCAGCATTTTTCGGTATTTTTTTGCGTTTTTTATTTTTGACAGCTTGGATTTGCAACGTAAATATCTGAAAAAATTCTATAATATGTATATCGCTAACTGACGTGTCACTGATTTTTTTCAAAATTTTGCATGCACTCAGTTGGAATAAATTGAACAAAAACGTGATTTTTTGTTTTTTGCCCTTTACTACCCTCCCATTCGAGATAAAAAGTTGAAACTTGGCACAGATTGTTCTTTTTTCATAAGCTATCGAATGACCCGTCGCAAGTCCAATTTGGTTTAGGGGCACTTTTGACCCCCTTAACCGGCTAGACCCTTTCACTTTTCATTTCACGCCAATCGTCTTTTGCAGTTTAACGGAATGGCGACTCTAGGTCTACTACATTTCCTTGGTACCCACAATATTGCTCGAGAACCCCCAAAAATAAGAGGATTTCAATTTGCTTTTGAATGGCGCCGACGAATCGCCACGACCGTTATATTGTAAAATCTCTTGGTCGCCAACCACCTTTTCACCGTTAATTCAAATGCCAACCATCTGTCGCGAACCGTCTCCTGCTGTTAAACGGAATGGCGACCGTCAATTTTCATACAAAGTTGTATGGTTATAAATATTATAATACAAGAAACAGAAATATATAAATATATACAACAAAAAAACACTTGACGTTGGTCCTTCGTTCTTTTATCTTCTTTGACCGCGGACGTTCCGGCAAAGCAAGCAGTGGCCACCCAATAATCGTTAAAAAAACAAATTGGTCAACAAATCTGATAAACTAGTTAATAAAAAGAATCAGTTATCAGAAACCTGAAGTATTATTTGATTAAATTTAAATTTTCAAAATATCATTTCATTAAAATAGGTTGCATGAAATAATGTATGTCTTACGTTAGTGTAGCTGTATATATGTAATAATTAATGTGTGTTTAACGGATTTGTTTATTAAGGGGTAATATCGACGATTAATAAATAAAATCCAGCAGCTTTATCCGAAAGATACTCTATTATTTAATTTAATGAAATTTTTCAAAATGTTGTGTCGTTAAAATAAACTATATAAAATAAATAACAGAAAATCGTTCAAATATTTGTATGAAATAAATTCCAATGCCAACTTATTTGGGTATATTATAAGTTTGGATAATATAATGGCTAATGAATATTATTTTATTGAATTGTTTAAAAAAATATATGCGGTAATGTATTTAAATAATAACATATTAAAAAAGTCTCATTCGGAACTGCGGAGCTTGGATATGTCTTCAGTTTCGCAGTCTTCCTATTACAATAGAATTAATCTTTATTAAAAGTACAAGAGCAAATTGCTATATGAATATATCAACAGATGTCGATCATTAATCCCGTAAATTTTGTATAGTTAATAAAGTCTATAAAGTATAGTTCATCACTGAAAGATACTCAAGCGATATCCGACACGATATTCCTACCTTATTCGCTAAGCAATGTGTTTAATTTATAACTGAAGTATACATATAAAGCAGCTATTAGCACGGTTATAATTGTAGAAGAATTCTAATTGTATTTCTCTACAATTACTACCGATTACCAGGTCTCACCACGTGGAGGTTGCCGCTAGCAGAGACCCGGATGGGTGGCTGGGTGGCGGATCGCGTTTCGCCACCGAACCACCCACCGTTTTATTCCAAGTCCTCAAGGCACATTTTGCTTAGAGACAAACTCGAAGAAAAAAGGGACAATCGGACTTGGAATATCGTCGCGGATACAATGTTCTAACTTACTAACTATTCTTACGACAAACTTATCGCTAAGCCACTGACCAAACATTATTTCGAAGAGCGAATACTAATTGGGGAGATTGACTCTAAGAAACTAAATGACTCTAACTCTAAATCGCGATTCAAAGTTTGAACCTCAACCTGAAGTCCGCCGAGCCATACTCGGTCGAAACCATGGCACATGGACAACGAGTGCGTGGCACTCGCGTCTCAGCGCGCGAGAACAAACCCTTAGGAGTGACAACGAAGGAGAACCGCACGCAGTCTCCAAACGGATGACCGACACCCCGTCCAGGAGTGTTTCGCTTAATCGTGACCTTGTGACCTTGAAATAACCTGTAACAATCTGTAAATAAAGTGAAAATAATTAGTAAATAGTCAAATAATCAGGAAACATTCAAATCTATCTATAATCGTATTAACACGTTGAATATAAGTTCCTAGAACAGATTAAAAACAAAAATTGAATTATATGCTGAAGGGTTAGTACTGGTCAGCAGTGGTCAGCAATGGTGGTCATCCTAGGGGGAGGAGGGTCGTCGGTTTAGGAGAGGGGTAGTTTCGGGAGAGAGAATTAGGAAAGACGTCGTTCCTCCAGACTGCTTCTGGAGGAATGAAGAATCGTTGTGCAGGGGGTAACCACGACACCTCGGTTGAAAATTAGTGGGGTTGATCTCCCTGGCCAATCCCGATCGCTGCTTCCTCGAAGAACTAACCGTTGAATATTTGTTACTTTCTTCGATCGTTATCGCCTTTATTCGTATAATTACCGACTTGAAAACTTGTTGGAAAATATTTTTTTCGTGCTTTTTCGAAGACTTTGCGAATGACGTCATAATTGGTGCACTAGACACGAATCTACTGAAACGATTCTCGTTTAGCAGCGGACAAGTGGTTCATTAATGAGGCGACTTCTTCGGATTCGCCTGAGATTTTATTAATTTGTTTTTATGTAATCGGATGGGTCGTTAATAATTGATTAATATAAGTTATATTGCAATATCTCAGTCGTACTGTAATAAATTTATTAAATTATCGATGCAGAATACAGTTTGCTGCGACTTTGCACTTCTTGAGACGAGGGAATATTACGATTCGAAGATATTATGCTTTCATTATTTTATTAAACTGCAGCTTCCGGTGCACTAAAGGTTGCACTGTGCGTACTGCATACTTTAGGTTCGTGCGCGATGTGTGCAATAATCGTTGCAACGATAAATAATTTCTTTAAACAATTACTGATAATAGGGATTTGATATCGTTCTATAATAATTTTTGTAGCGGTCGCAGTTTGTTGTGGATTGTTGTGGATGGTTGTGGTATGATAATCGGCGTTCCGTTCGTCAAACAAATCCATTAATTATACTTTATTCATTGCAACCATCCGATTCGGGAGTTAATATAGTTGTTAATTAGCAATTAGGCCTTATGAAAAACGTACATAAAATGTAGAATTGGTATCAGAAAAACATGATATGTGAGGAGGCATTCGATTTCGCACAATTCCTGGAATTTGCCGCCGATTCCTAGAATTTTTCGGGCTCATCGTCAGTCAGAGGAATGGAAATGAATGGTTTGAATTGGGACGTCAATTTGTTACATTTATTTCTATTTATTGCAATTCAAAAACTTTCTGTAACTAATCTTAAATCTAAAATTACAATACATTATAATATTATATATAGAGAGTGTATTTGCGTACATACTAATATATTGTATTTATAATGTATAAGAGTATGAGGATAAATATGTTAATAAATATATAAGTATGTAATATATAAATCCACAAGTATGTAAGTCTTATTAAGTCCATCGTTATCATAGAGTACTTACACTTATGTATAATTATAGAAAAATGTAGTTGCACAAGCATAATAAAGATAAATGCATTCGGACAAAGACGAAATGTAGAACACCAACCTCTAAACGGGTTTTCGTCATTCCAGTCAGAAGCTACTGACGCGGTGAAATTCAACGCAACAAAAGGTGCTCCCTTCAGAAAGAACAAAAATCTGTGAACTACGCGCACTTAACAGCGTACTCCGAAAAAATGACAGGACGGACGAACGTTTAGGGAAAGATTTAAAAAAGATTGTCGAGCCATATCCGACACGACATTCCTAACTCATTTGCTAAACGAGGTGTCTAACTACTAATTATAGTGTACCTATAAAGCAGATACTAGCTCGGTTGGAATTGCAGAAGAATTATAATTTCTAATTCTCTGCTTACAATGATTACCGATGCGTGGTTGGGCCGCGGACCCCGATCCGCGTGATATAAACATCCATACGTGTATATTATACATATCTGATAAATGTCGAGTAATATGTATGCTGACAGATGGAGTTTTTGAGAAAATAATTGCATGTTTCATTTTTGCATTTTTAGCACTAAAAATACAAAAAAAACAGCTATTTTATTTATTTGGTGGGTAACGTCACCAGTGACAGAAAAATCAGATTGAATTGCGTGCCTGGTCAACTTATGTCTCGTCTGCGTTGCAGCTTCGCTTTTCGGGTAAACCGCGCCCGCCAGTCAACCCAAGAGCCATTATCGGCCAGTGTCAATATCTTGTTACGGGAATATACCGTCGCGACGGCAGCCGTCTCTTGTTTGCTCTCCTGTGGCCGGCCCATTCTGTACGTTGCTCTGCACTAACCCCCTCGCATCGCCGTTCGACAATTATCACCCTTATCACCGTCATCGTAAAGATCGCAAGATCTGATTCAAAGATGTCGAATATTTTAAAAAACTGCACTGATAACCGTAATATAAATCATGGTTGAAGCTTATCTGATTTGAGTTATTGGTTCGCGGTTAATTTAGATCTTCGATAAGTAATGTAAGCCTTCTTCAACGGTATTAATGAAGTATTAATGAATTAAGAATATAATTAATGAAGACTCCAAGTAATATGAGTTTCGTGTAAATGCTATGCAAACAAAGTTTCACATAAATATCATGCAGGCACATTATTTTGAAAATTCTTCCTCCTCCGTCATAGAAGAACCATTTTTTCTCATTTCTGTTTGCAGTGGCATGGGCTCCCTTACTCCTTGCTACTCCAAGTTGTGAATCAAAGGGAGGAAAATGCGAAAAACTATTGCGTGTGATGCGATGCGTATACAGTATACAGTCGATCGATGGCCGTGGAAATGCCTAGAGGATCCGTCACGCACAAAAATATTACGTCATATATTTGGGAGGCCAGACGGGCTCCACGGTTGTTTACGACTTGCGGGATCGTTTCCACAGGACTTTCGCGATATACCTAACCCCCGACGGGCTCAACGGGTGACTGAGAAGTACGGAAGACCGATCCCCAAAGTTCTCGACATCCGATTTATTTCCTTCGCGAATGCCGGACTACCGTTCTCACTTTATTACGTAGAGTATCATACACCGACGGAGGTCCGATAGACGACGCGTATAAAAGTTTACGACGGTAATCAGAAACGGTGTCGCAAGCTCGCTCCGTGTCGCATATGTGTGTAATATGATCATAATAAAGTCTGAACCATATTCCTCAGTTATTTTTGTATTTTTTAGTGAAATATATCATCCGTATGGTTAATACGCAATTGCTCTGTTAGTTTCCACAAATCCTATAACTTGCACGAATGCTGGGGTTGAAAAGGATAAATTCATACTGAGGTATAAATTTATAACTAATTTGTCTAGCCCCAATTCGAAACACCTTAATGCATATATGAAATAAAGCATTTACGCGAACTATATGCACTGAAGTGAGATTGACATACTAAAGTGCTTATCGGGGACAAAATAAAAAAGTTACAATATGATATGAAAGTTGGGATACATATACCACTGTATTATCTTGCGTTCTGATCATCATTAGAAACTAATACTTAACGAGGTCATACCGTTTTAAATTTGCATTGGATCATTTCTAGGAGATTTAAATGATCATATACATATGTAGCTGATTATCTTATTGTTAGTTCTGCGACTATTACTAATTATCGTACGAGACTCTACAGCGTATGCAAAAACAGAAGGCCTTACTATTTTTGAAACTGATGGCACATGCACATTTTATGGTGCAATGCCTCCTCGTATGTTTCAATTGGCCAGCTAACGAAATAGTCCTCTGTGATCGTGCCAGTTTCAATAGTGCGGCGCAACAATCCTTACCATCCATATCCATCTGTTGGGCCATAGTTGCGCCAGATAGTACTTGTGTTTGATTAAACCTTACAACTGCCGAATACCGTAAACAAATATATGTATACAACGTATATACATGCGTATGTACACGTGTGCCCGTGTATATGTATTACAATATATACATATATAAAGGCTTATCCAGCTTCCTCGACCTCTATTCGTCCGGCCTTGATTCAAGCATGCAAGAGAATATCTTGAATCCGTTAAATGTCGGACATATCTTGTTAGCTAGTGTCTCTTGTACGTCACTGATATCCCCCGCATATTCCATTATTCTCTAGTATAATACAACATGATGAAAGCCACTTTCAATTCTAAAGTATAAGGCACTCACTTAATAACCGGAAATGGAACTGCAACGTGCGAAGAATATCGACACGTTAACGGATATACACTTTAAATAAAGCATAATGCAATGCTCAGTGAAATGTACACATCGAGGTTGAAACTGCTCGTGTATTAAAATGCAGTTTTAAGTAGATAAATGAACATACACAGACACATAGTGGTTAAAGATATCCCGTGGTATGTCGGAGAATTATGTGTGCACACAAATCGCTTAAATTAAACCCGAATAACAATCAGGCGCTCTCACTTATGCTCGTAGCCCTGGTTGGACATTATACTATCATCCAACCCAAAAGAGCACAACCACCACCCACAATTCGCGAGAGTCACCGGCGTCGACGGCGTCGATTAATTAAAATAGCACAAACACGATTTGGCGGCATAGCTGCGGCAGTAGTGGGTAGATTTTCCACGGCACGAGCAACTTCCCCATTCGTTCCTCTTCCTCATCCCCTTACTCAACCTCTCTCCCGACACGTTCCTCTTCCCATGCCAGGAACCCTCGCAAACCCTTTACCCGGCTTGCCTGTTCCAACCCACCCACTATCATCCACCCACAACCACTCCTATCCACCTCTCTTCACCCTCACGACCCAGACTCGCGAGGCCATTCGGCGTGGTTTACGCGTCCGGCATTCAGATGACCGCATTCGCACGAGCCGAGGAATGTCCAACAATATCCGCATGGCTACGGTCACCGACGACGAGGTTGCAGCGCGGAATTCGCCCGCTTATTTCCTTTTTTCCTCTCCTCCGTCATGCGCCGGACCCGGCAACATGTTATTGCGCCCCTACTTCCTCACCCCTTTCGCGTTACCGATTCTCCATTTCCACTATATACTCGGCCACATTTCTAGCCGAACGGCTAAACGAATGCTTCTACTACTTTCATTAATCGGGTTCCACCCCATTCCTGATCGTGTCAATGAACTCAGCCAAATGGCTTAAGCACTGGCCAGAAACGAGAAATATGAGATAACAATTCCTAAATAGATCTGTTTTTGGTTTATCGCGGTACCGTTGTAAATTTAGTTTCAAATAATTAGAGGGGCGATTGAATAGTTTATCAGCCATGGGGTCTAGGAGTTTGAACAGATTCATAACTACATAGAGCTGTGATGAATTTATGATCGTGCATGGTCTGGCTAAAGCAGATCATTATTTTCTGTATTGAAGTTTGAGGCATGATTCTCTCTCGAGAGTGATATTAAAGAGAGCCGTCACTTTGATGGGATAGAAGTGAAACGACGCGGTATAATGCAAAATGCAGAGTGTGGAAGTTGACGTCGGAAGGACGTACATAAATCTCGCGTCGTCGATCCACGATCCTACCTAGGGATATCGCGGTGTCGCTTTGCTTAATCCCTTTTCCGCGTCCGTGGAGTTAAAAGCACCGTGGGATACGTCCTGCAGGACGAGTGCGGAATTCGAAAGATAAGCAGAAGCATAACTTCCCGACGGGCGACGTAACTCAGCTCGACCGCCGAGCACGGAATCGTTATGCGTCCCCCGTCGCTCGTAACGCAACTATCTCGAAACTTGTTTTTCTCCTTTATTTTAATAGGTCCCGCCGCCTCTTCTTCCTTTTATCTCGCATTCGACGCGCTCCCCGGCGGCTAATTCGCCAGAGAAGAAACTTCGGGGGTCAGTAATTGATGCAAATGAGGATGGTAACCCCGTCGGACTATCGGTTTAAATTCTTTGTAAAATTTAGCAGCAGGCAATTGCATCTCTTAACCGATGCGCAACTTATAGTATACCCCTCCGCTTATCCATAATTCATGGGGCGTTAAAAGTCTAGGTAAATCGACAACGGATACGAGACAAGACCCGAAGGGTAACACTTTCCTCGGTGACCTCATACCCCCCTTCGCGAACTCTCCACCCCGCGATTTAAAATTATTACCGCGGAATATATTGTAATTAAATGTTAGCGTAAATAACGCTCTGGCGCACAAATTCAATTAAATGCAATGTAAATGTTCCGCTCACGATACCCCAGTGCAACCCTTCTCCCCTGTATATATTACTGAATTGTTCAACGTTTGAGCGTAGTGTACGCTTGTTTCGATTTTAGGTAGGCTGCAGGTGCGCCTTCATTATTTTCATAATCACGAGCACGCGTGTTCACCGCACCTTAAAAATTTACTGACCCTACGATATTCAGTACAATATTCAGTAGAATATTCAAATTGTAAGTCAACCTTCGTAACAAAATCGAATATTCATTGGACGACTAGTAAGGGGTGGGAACTGGGTGCGATTCAATTACCAAAGAGGAGTGTTCGTAACTTTATAGTAGCCCCTATTCGTGGGTTAAAAAAGAAGTACCCAATACGTTAATAACACACACACACTTTCATTTCTACCACGATTTTGTATTATTGAGCTTCCTATTGCGGTTTGTGCAGTTAAGTGTACCGAAATGAATATTAGCAGAATATTAATTAATTAAAATACTGGAAGCGCGCACGGCATATAACCACCGGAGATCTTCTCATTGTAATATGATATTCACTGCTAATTATATTTTCCATACTACCGTATAGCTTTGGTAAAGTTAATGTTCTGAATGTCTGAGCCAATCTTCTTTGTAATATCATGTATCGTTACATTAGATTCTTATATTCAAATATAATTCTTCGTATTAAGTCGACTTGAATTCGATTTCAGCTTCGTGGATTTCTGTTGAATACAACGATACAGATGATGCTACCTGTATCTAGAGAGCAGCAGTCAGTACTCGGGAATGGGTGACGTAATCTGCTTCGAATCCCGACTTGTAACACCCTACGAGTCACCATGTACTCCCTCTATCTACCCGCATACCACTCCCGACTTCAATGGCGGGCATATCACTTCGCAACTACACCAAGATAAACCTCCAACCCTTGACCCCGCGGCTCCACCATCGTCCACAGTTTACGTTCAGCTTCGTGCGCTCATTCCAGTTTAGAAAACTTTATCTCTCGTATTTCACTTTTCGGTAACAATCATGTTGTTCGAGTTATCTGATATCATTCTTGTATTAGCCATATCGCATTCGTACTTTTCATTACCAAAAAGTAGAAAATTAAAAACTATACTATATATTTAAGCACGTATTTTTCATTCATGCAAGTCGAACCTCTCAAACTGTTCAAATTAAAACACCCTTTAGTAGCGACTACATTTATAATATAAATAGTTTGCGTTAAACGATAGTTTTGAATCACAAAGCCTAATTTTTTCTGAATACAATAATAATATTCAATGGAAACGATTCCAGTGATTCTAAACGTATATACTCTACAAGGTGGACTTCCATAACGCTGCGAAAACCTTGCTACAGTCCTCACATAACGCGGCCAAACAGTCAAGTATTCAGCAGAATTCCAAGTATACTTCGACTTCCAGTTAAATAATAAAGAAATATCTTTAATTTTAATTTCACTCTGCTCCAATTAAATACGATGCGTACACATATACATAAGTAATTATATACGATAATAATGGTATCAATGGTCATGCAACATAACTTTATCTCCGAGTTCATACAGCTATAATTCTACCTTGCGGTTATAAATTGTTTGCCATAAATATTTGAGTAACTAGGTGCAAACATCGTAGTCGATAACGCACTTAATTCACTTGAATATCTACAGCATCCATAGTGGTCCATTCGATGTTTCAGAGTTCGAGTCTGACCGATATATTTGAGGACCGAGAGGAACCTCGAAATACATACATATATGGATGAAAATATATTCCGACTATCCCTCAGAGAATAATCTGGCTTAGGGATGCGAATACGATACCTGTGTGAGTGGTGGATCCTAGAGGGAAAGGGGTAGAAAAGGTATTACTGGTCGCGATCAGCCACCTCGGTTGTGGTGCCGCCAAGCCGCTGAACTCTGCCTAATGATTATTTGTCGCCGTGGTAAGTGCTGCGCTTAAAACAACATTACCAAACCGCAAGCTCAGGCAAATCACCATCCTCCTCTAGCTTAACCAGTCTTACATCCCCGCATCCCTTTCTCTTAAACTCCGCAATCATTCGAAAGCTTAATACCGTGGTATAGCTCAAATTACTTGATTTATATCCAGTGTAATCTACGACAATTAACAGTGGATTATCAATCACTATTCTGAACATTATCACGTTTAGGATCCGTATGACAGAGTTTAACCAAATGAAATGATAGTATTATGCACTGTTATGCTACATGGGGGTGCCACTACACTGTCCAAATATTATCATGCTTGGAGACCGTGAGAACAAATCGAGAAAATAGGCTGAAGTATATCTCTTGGCGGGGTCACTTAACGGCAGTGACCACGCCATAATCCCTTAATATTCCAGAGTTCGATACATTATGGGGTGGCTATTAACTCTGCGTTAACTCCGCGCAAACGGGATACCCGGTTTGCCGGTTGGCTGGATTATACTGGAGAAAAATGACCTTATTGGTTCGAGCTAGAACCAGGCCTGGGCTCTGTTACACCCTGCTACAGCAGCAGCTGCATAGCGCCGCCGTTCGGTTGAGCGAGTTGCAATAATGCAATTCTCTCTTACTCTCTTCCTATCTCTCTATCATCCGACCACCTCTCTTTCTCTGTTAATGCTTCCAGCCGTAAACACCGAATAGAACCGAATAGAATGCAGTAAAGGGAACTAACGCGCGCGTGTACACGCGATTACTGCTTCTATGATAGCTACATATAATATTGCACACGTTCGTATACGTACATCTCACACATATGGGTCCCCTATGATACCAATATTCGGTGCACCGAGAAATTTTGTTATGCAAGTTGAATTAAATTGTATACATCCGCTTTCAATGAAAATGTTCCTCTTTTATCCACCTACATTCTCGTAAAAATTGTACTACTATAAATTATAATAACTGTAAATATTCACGGATGTGTGATTGCCATTTCTAAACAAACATAATCTCTCAAAACATTGTAAATATAAAGAAAGGTTAAGATCTGATTTTTGTTTTAAGAGCACTATCGATGTTCGTGTGGAATTGAAAAGAACCGTTGGTAGTGGTACTCATTAATTGACTCGCTACAGAGTGCAGTTCGTTACTTAATTAATTACTCTCGGACATGTTTTATTTTACACCGCGACCGCGACCGGTACACACATAGAATCCAATAATCCGATCCTCGATTACCAACCTATCACTACGAGTCTAGTCTCGGGCATTGTTGTTTGTTACAAAACAGTGTTCGGGTACCTGCCAGCCAGAGCTATTTCACCTATTAAATAAAATACGAGGAACTGCAGTTGGTGTTCATTAACGGTTCGACTAACGATTCGATGGTCGCACGGCCGCGCATTTAGCTTGATCGTATGCACTGACACAAGGGCTAGTCGAGATTATAAATCAATTAATCGAAAGCTACAATTCATTTGTTTTTATATAACCATTATTTTCAAGTATCATATACATTTCTATGTAAACTTCTATTGACTTGTAACGTTGCATGAAATATTGCATGACTACAGTGTACGAGGAATATCTAATAATATTCAAGGTATAGAATTCTACTTGACACCTGACGAAATAAATGACTAATAAAGAGATTTTATGAACCAGTATGAGTTTTCTTTAGTTTTTGAGAACCCGATAGAAAGTGTACCGAGAATCAATTATCTCAAGGAAATTATTTTTGAGATTTTGGTTTAATTTAATTAGTCTATGTGCATGTAAAGTAAGAGCAAAAAGATGCCGACTCATAAGTCGAGGAATTAATTTTTTGATTCCACATACAAAAATATTGGTACCTACGAACTTGCGTTCTAATTTAGTCAGGTTGGAAGATTTCGGTACTTACTGTGAAGGCGACACAATTTTTCGAAACGCGCTAATAATAAGGAGAGAAGCGAGCTATCGTAACCGAGTGGTATGATTATAATCAAAGTTATCTTATTGGCGTTTTAACTTCGAAAAATGATTGAAATTTAGCCGTTAGCGAATCGTGATTCGTGGAAATCGGCGCGGTTCGCCGGCGAACTTCTCGACGATTCGCAAATAAAGTCGTGCTTGGCCGACAAATGAAACCGTATAGATTTTCGTTATTGAGAGGTCTGCATCACCCGGGTGCAGTGAAGGCCTGCTCGGGCAGCGCAGTTCTCGTTCGGTACCATTGCCGAGTGCACTCGGCCCTCACTCCACGCAATCTGCAATAACAACCCTCGCTCTGTACACCAGTCCTCTCTTTCCGATTCAAACCATCCCCCTCCCTTTTTCCCTGCCCTTCACCTAACCCTTTCCCCTCTTGCGCTCCTCCGATCCTTCACTTTCCATAAAGGTACTATTCGCTGGTTCGTTCGTGTGCGTATGCGCTAAACGCTACGCCAACCCCTCGGTGCACCAACTCACCACCCTCTTTTCTATTCACCTCCATCCACCTGAAACTACGCCACCCTTCCCCTCTGTCCCACCATACGCAATACCGATCGTCTATGCCGTGTATACCTTTCACCAGGTTCCTTAAAACAGAAACATGATTTATCGTGGCCCACCAAGGATGCGCGATCGGTAATCCTTTTTTCCAATAATGGCACGCTCAGATTAAAGAAAGAATTCGATTACATCCTCTGCCTTTGAAACTTTGTCCGATTCCATGGAATCAAATTCGCGAATCTTGGTAGAGGAAATATTTTAATTCCGGACTTTTATTTGTAAGAACACTAAAATAAACGAGCACTTTTGCCGACGTACCCGAAGGCTGATTGCGAAACACTTTGTCAAACCACAAATCAGTGGAGGCTGTGTAAAAACTGTATAGAAACAGTATCGATAGTAAGGCACATCAAAGAAGAATATTTTCCTGAAAGGGAACGGGTCGTTTCATTTCGAGGAAGTATCTCCTTCACCAGAAATGTTACTACCTGTAACACGGTGCAGGGTAGATAGTTTTTCGGTACAAAAGCGGATGACGATAATTTCCTCAGTGATTTTCCGAAAGCAATTTTAGGAGGAAGCGGCGCGCCGTTCTCGTTTTGCAATCAGTTCACGGTAGAAAAAGGTATACGACAGGAGAGATACAGGACTACGAATTGCTAAGCTCGTGGTGTGGCGGGAGACGGTTTGCCTTTCCGGTTCAGGGGATTTCGTTCGGAGTGCTTGGGTCATTTCCAAAGCAAACCAAAACTGGGCGACTGAATGGGCATCGAATCGCGACCACAGCTCCGAATCACCGCAAACGCGAGCGTAACACAAACTCGACGAGAACGAGTGCTCCCTGCACCTCTTGCACCTCTTGCACCAGGGGGTCCTTTTAGCAGTTCCGTGGTCAGGGCCATTTGACAGCCCTTACATAATGAATGCCTCCACCTATCTACGAGTTACTGGATGCTACCAATCGAATACCCAGAAACGGCAAATACCCGATGAAAACCTACCGCGCGTGCGAAGTCCTCCATTGGAAATATCAAGAAAGGAACAGGTATTTCTATCTACTAAACTAAACATTCATTGCAAACTTTCATTGTAGTAATTTTACAGAAATAGATTCAAATCTCATTTCTTTATATTACGAGTAAAATGTAAGATTCGTAAAACGATGCCTTACAGTATTTAAATAAACAGCTACAGTACAATCTCACCTTAAGTTCTTCTAATTAACTAGGTACACTTCAAATCAAACAAAAGGAGACTAAAATATGAAGCAATATGTAATAATTGGAAAGTGCCTGTTTTAAATATATGATAAAATAACATGCATTGACATACTGAATAACTTTAAAAAGAAAGCTTATGTTATCATAAAACTACGGATTATATCTCTATATGTTTGGAATGAATATTTGTGAATTGATTACCCATCGCTCTCAATTTTTTAAGCTATATATGTGCTACTGCATATGGGATCTAAATGGAATCACGTGCTTCAAATTAGGAGGATCCATTATGCTTAACATGATTTATTAATCAATATTGATCGAATGCATTTGTATTTGCTCGGGATAGGGAAACATAATCTATGACGCAAAATCCTTCAACGTTGAAGAAGGAAAACAATAATGCAGATTGTAATTTGGATGATCTCCAACTTATGTTTTTAGGTTAATTATGGTACTGTTTGGCGACAAGATAAAATGTGTTATTGGATGTTTTACTATTAGTAATGATAGCAATCTGTTCCCCTTTCGTAAATGTACTTCTCTTATAAAGATAACAGGTTCGGCATTAATGGTTAGCAGGGTTGTGCAATCGCGCATGTTATTTCCCAGTACCCGCCACTTTATTGTCGCTATCGGATTAACCGTTTTAATTTAATCACCCGTGTGCTGATCGGACGATAGCAAACACGGAAAAACAATTTCCCACTGACCGCTATCTCGGAGGCACTTGTCGCGTCCCGATCGGTTCATCGTATTTTACTGTCTCGTTTCAATGTCAACGTGCCACATTTCTTTCAAACATTACAAATCATCAAACTACAAAACTTAGCATTTACTTCTCCCACGGAGATTGTATACGATTCATATTACATCTACAATGTCACACGATTTGTCATCCACTCTTTGATCTTTCAAATTGTCACTCCATACTCGATTCACAAAATACACTAATTTCATTCTCCAAAATCATTCTCGGCCATTTGTTAAATAAGTCGACCGACGGCATACCTGCATAATAACAATCATTTCTGCGTAATCTACTTTTAGTACGTGTCATCAAAGTTAAAAGGTTCGCGGCAAAAGTGGGAGTATGGGGTCGAGGCATCAGTTCCGATCCGTCGTTGCATAATCGCACAATAGAATGCCCGTAACAATCGAAAACTCTGAACAACCGTTAATGTAATTTCCCGGCGACAAAATTACATGGCGTATTACGCGCAGCAATCAGCCGTACACGATGGACAATAGAAGGATATGCGGGTACCAATCGCCAGTTTTGGGGGAGGTGGGGACACAAGTCATGGTGCATTGTTATGCAAGCAATGCGACGTGTTATGTATTGTTATGTTATTGGCGCATAATTGATGTCGCATTAGCGTCGCGCGCACGTTCCTATAATGAACCGACGCACATCGCCAGGAATCCAACATCTACACGTCTACATCCGCCGCATCTCGTTTATCATAAGGAGAGTACCATGATACACTCTGGACCGGCCATTGCACTGAGATATGGTGACAATGAAAAGCTCAGGTGTTACGTTATATTTTGCCGTTACGCGCAAACCAAGTGTTTGTCCTCCATCAAGTTCGTATGTCGAGTCACCTACCACGAAGAACACCTGCGTCCCTGTCTACAAGATTCTCGACG
This sequence comes from Nysson spinosus, assembly GCA_910591585.2. Lineage (NCBI taxonomy): Eukaryota > Metazoa > Arthropoda > Insecta > Hymenoptera > Crabronidae > Nysson > Nysson spinosus. The sequence goes on from OU342834.1 coordinate 2,523,487, forward strand.
GTACAATTTTCTTTACCACTTATCAAACTCCATTTTCTCATTTTATCGGTTGTGCCAGTTGCAGGTTCAACATGACCGATCAAAAAGTAGTGTCTATGATACCACTTTGTTATTTTAGAACCTGTCCATTCTTCTTTGAACTTAGCTGTTCGGTTTGATAAGAAGACAACTTTATCTATTGTTAGGAAAAATGTTCTTTAAGTGCAATATTATCTTAATGATTATTACATGAAAATCGTGGAATATATTTTCATGATATACTATTTTATTAAGTTGACAAAATTGGACAGCGTGCAAACGGTTTAAAAGTATTATTATGTATTTACAGAATTATACTGTATATGTTGTATTGTACCGTTCTGCATTAATAAATAAATATTGATTCCTCTTATACGTAATACAGACCAAATTTGAACTCAAATTTATAGATACCACGCCAGTATATTTCTTTAGTTATATTGAAAAACTTATTCATCGTGCGAGAAAGTGTATTGAAATAAAGGTAAAGCATATTGTCAAGTAAAAAGTGGAGTAGATGTTAGATTTTGGAATAAATGGAATAGATATTTTTGGCCTTGACCATGTAGATATTATGTATTAACTACGAATCTATTACTTTAATATACTAGATTAATCTATCGAAAGAAAAATCTATTCAGGTAAAAGTCTAAACAAACTTCTATTACAGTAAACCTATATAAATAAAATATTTAGTTAAAACGTATCCCCTAAAATCTGCCGCTGTTACCTCGATTTTGCATGTTCTTCTGTCGAAAGCATGTAACTTTTCCTAAAAAGATTGCAACGATCAACGACCCACCAATATTCCGACGGCGACAACCTGCAGCCGTTATTTACAATTGAACACTCGTTAGCAGGGTCCTCCACCGTCCCATTCCATTGACGCGTTCACCTCGGCATTACGCTCAACGCAAATCGGATTTTTCTCGTAAATTGATAAAATGGTGGATTCGAATCTCGCAACAACGTTTAACATCGAACAATTCACCCTACCACCCCCATGCTTCTACCGAAATATATGGTCCTCGGTACTCAGGAAACAGTGTGCACTTTCAACTTCAACGACGAACTCCGACGAACTCCGAACAGCCAAGTGGATTCCAACCTACGTGCACAGACACTTCGGAGGGTCTATGCACGTGGCCCTTTTTTTTGTTCACACATATATGCGTTTCATTATAGAAAAAAAGAGGAGAAAGAAAGCGGAGAAAGCGCGAGAATAACGACCAGTCAGAAGTACCGCGGGAAAGGGTTGCGTATACAACGTTGGTCCAATTAAGCCGCAAAATAAATGCGTACAATCCATTCAATAGTGACCGTTCGACGCTTCAAGAAGGGCCGCTAATGAACTGAACACGAATGCGTCCGTAAGTTGGTTCCCGAAGGCTTTTATGTATGTGCTTCAAATGCCGAGCGAAACTCCAGCGAGACTAAAAGCTTTGGATTTTGATGATCGAGTGGAAAATGTATTTGTATTAACGGAACAAAGTGAATGACAAATGCAATATACTTCTTTTATTAATACAACAGGTATATTTGAGATTGTTGGTTTTATCAAAAGTTAAAAGTTTCTCTTAACGTTGAATATACGTAACGTGGTATGAGCCGTTTATTTTGAAAGTGGTGTAAGTCCATTCATGGTCCACAAACATTATATAATAAAGGTCAGCTTGAAAGAGTATAGATGAGTCGATGAGTTAAGTTTTTTAATATTGGTGAAAATACAGCTTGGACTATTGGAAGGGCGTTAGGGGTTTACAGGTCTCCGGGGTAAGTTTATCGCCGAGTAAAGTAATACAAATGTGTTTGTGTTTGCGGCTCCTACTGGGTACCTAGCTTAGAGACATCTACGGGGGCAGATTTACTCTAAGCACAATCCTCATATCTATTCATTTTAATAAATATTCATTTCCAACTACAATTTTCATCTCCGAATACTACTTCAGCACAGTAGTGCATATAATGGTGTGTTATAGCAAATAATATACAGGTTTTACACTCTAAATTAACCCTTTTGCAAGTCATATTCACCTTTTTGCACCCCAAATTAACCCTCTTGCAGATCATATTCACCCTTTAGCGATTCAAACTCGCCCTTTCACTTTACATTGGATTTGATTTTTATTACAATAGCTTAAAAAACAAATTTGTAGAAAAGCTTGAATTGCGAAAGGATGAGTTTGATTTGCAAAAAGGTGAATTTGACCTACAAGAGGGTTAATTTAGAGTGCAAAAAGGTGAATATGATCAGAAAGAGAGTTAACTTGGAATGCTAAACCTCTATAACCAAGATTATAAGTATCTTATGTTTGACTGTATTGTTCATATAAGCAGGAATACTAATGTTTTTCATTCGATCGTAGATGGTGGTGAACGCTTGAATATTTTCCTTCGTAGATTCCATGGTTTTTTGCTTTCAACAGGGACTGATTCCAATTCCATGGATCCTCTATTCTCTGTCGCCTTTAAAACTGCTCTAAAATACGCGCAGTTAACGATTCCGTAAGGGTCTTAAAGGAAACTTTCTGTTCCCGACGCGGCGTTGTTAAACTCTTTACGACACTCATTCGTCGCTACAATGGCGCTGTTGGGTACTATATAGGCCGTTTGGATGGACGAACAGCCTTAAGATCTCAGAAAGGACCATTTATCTACAGCTGTCGACCGTTACTTAGGAAAATTTCACCAACTTTCCAAAGATACGTGATTATGTTAATGATTCGATTCCGATTCAGACGAGTTTACGAGGGAATCAATTTAAATATTTCATTTAAAACATTTATGTAGATTATTGTATATTATACAATACCTTTATACAGTACTCCAAGAAAAGAATCTTATTTTTGACGAGGCAAAATTTCAAATAAAACCTGGTAACCACAAAAATGCAAAAATGAAGCATCATGCAAGAGAGCATAAAATTCCGAAATAAGTTCTTCATATGTGTTTCATGGAATTCCACGCTCTTCAAATTTCCACGAAATACGCGTGTTACCGCGTGGTAAATGTAATATTTCGAACATTACATCCTCTCTGAGGGTTACACGAAATTTCAGTCCGTTTATCCGGCATGTTTTTCACGTTACAAAATGGCATACGAATGTATACGTATAATATTAATATCCACGGGAATTTTTATGGATTTTCTACGAATGGGGTGCCAGTTTAAAAAAATGATAAAAGTGGTATTCATCCGAGGAAATAGTAATGTAGGATATTGTTGTATGTGGGGTAACAGTTTGATTTATTAATTGGTTTTAAGGTGAAGATTTAAAAGATATATTTGGAACGGAATATAATATACTTAAGTCTATTTCATTAAATGCTTAAAACTCTTAATTCTTAAAACTCTTAACTCTTAGAACTAATGCTGATCTCTCGACTCTCAGTTCTCACTCAAATCTCGTTCACTGACTCTGGGAAGACACTCTGTGTCCTCCGTATCTAATGCGTGCCTTTATACCCTTAGGCGGGCAGGCACGCACGCACACACACACACACACAGTGAGGGAGGGAGAGAGAGTTTTTAGGCGCCACGCACCCTTAGGCCTGACGCGGTCATGAGGCGCTTGTATGCGCTTTCCAGCCTACAGTAAGTTATATGATTGTTAGAATGTAGTTAAAGATAATAGCTTAAATGAATCGGACGAGGTTTAACACTGCTGTGCGGGCTTTGAAACAAATTTGGGGCTGCAAATGTACGAGAGAAAGTTTGTTGGTGTAGGCATCGGGGTAGAGGGGAGGGGGCTGCTCGGAGCAAAGCTAGCTAGTACAATGGACGAAGAGATTACTGGGGATCATTAATAACGCGGAGCACCGTTATATCCGGTAACTTTTATCTACTTGGACGAGCTTTAATGAATATAATGACGTACTCTTTTCTATTCTGATCAACCCATTCCTCTCGTCTGCAGAATTTGTATGCTGCAATTTTCAATGATATCTTATTTTATGGGCAATTACTATTTTTTTACTTATGAAGTGAATCGTTCAACTCTATTGTATATATCACTGGAAGAATTACTCGATTAATAAAATAGTATTAAATAATATTTAACGATTTTACATATTACTGGGTATGTGTACCCTTATGATAAAACTTCGAGGTTTCATGTTTCTAATTGTATAGATATTTATTTTTATGGATTTTGTGTCTTTTTGAACTATGCTTATGTGACAATTGAATGTAAATATTGAACACACATGGCTCCAATAATTCTACGTTCTACCAAATTCACCGGAGATAGATGAACGAAATGGTGCGGCGAATCAGTCTGCACATTGTGTACTCATTGTGCGCAGATCATCGAGCAATCATTTGCACGGTGGCATCATTCAGACCAAGATACTACGCCTATCCGGTGCATGTCATTATCGCCATATGATAAAATTGATAATCGAATCATACATGTACGCCACGGCAATAGGTCTACGAATTGCATTGGATATTAACCGATATCGATTCACCGACGAAATTACTGTTCATTCTACATACCACATTTCGAGAGATCAATGAAAAATTTTAATTGAAAACTAGTAATCCGTGAATTTGCATCTGTATTCTTCGTAAAATATTTTTTAATTCAGAATATTTTACTCGATATAATGTCACCGCATTGTATATGATTTTCGTCCGGAATAATAATAATTAAAGCTGGAGTTTATATTATCGCATGACTGTTGCTCGCGTTATCAATATTCAACTCGTTGAATGTTATTTTATATAATACATTTCAGGTACACTGGTATACATCATTACCGAAATTAATTCCGTTATGCTTTAATCGTGTACTGTTGGATTCATTCCAGAGAGAATGTAATATGTTCCATGTAACTTCTACCTCAAAATTTTTGAACAATGCGTGGTTCATACTTTTGGCTAGGATTCAATTTTAATAAACGCAACTTTTTTTTAATTCGCTGAATTTCATGAACTATGTGACTTATGCGTAATGTTAATAAAAAAAGGTAACCCAAAACTAATTAAAAAATATCAGTATTATAATTTGCAAAAATCGTTCTTTCTGGTGAATGAATGCTGCAACAGCAAGCGCATTAGCGCTTTTAATTATTCTTTTGGAAACAAAATGTAAAAAGCTCATTATTTTACAGTAACTGGAACTCTGGATTTCTGGAGTTTTATGTATTAGTAAATATGTTTATGACATAAGTAATAAGACTACACTTTGGGAACATAGAATAATATTGGGTTATCCAGAAAGTTCTCACCGATGTTCAGTAATTTTTCAGGAAAAACCCTGAGAAAATCTGGAAGGAAGAAATGTTTAGTTGCGTGAAAAATAGAGAAAGGTCGTGGAACAAATCAGTGAATACGTAATTGAATAAATATATATCGACATATAAAAACGTCACCTTTGAATTTTCCTTAAAAATCGGCATGACGTTTACGGACAACCAAATATATTAGTTTTACCAGAAGGTAATCAATTATTTTTCACATACTTTATGAAACTCTATTTATTTCTTTATATTAAATGACATATTATTCTATTAGATAATCCCCTATCTATGACTCTTGACCGACAATCTTCCAATGTCATAATTCCCTTTTTGAAAAAATCAAATTCATAACATTTGATGCGAAAAAGTGCTCCACTTCCTGAATGGATTACTTTCCGTTACCCCTAATATAATTTGAATTCTATAAAGAACGGTATAAGTCACACTGTAGTCTTTTTCGTGATGTTATCATTTCTTGCCTTTTTGCCGATTTACTCTTCTGAATTATTATCGGTAATATTCACGCAAGAGCAATTATCTGGTAATTACTGGTAATTAGTAGAAATTATTGTTGCATGGTACTATTATTTACGATTTTTCGTATCGGCGGCCAATTTGTTCGTGGCAAGATCCATGTATCCACAATTATCCGTCGTAATTCTTTGCAAAGATTACCAATTAACGTTAATTCAGCAATAATATCGTGCAGTATATAAATGCATAGTTAACACCTCTGGGACTCGACCCCCCAGATTGTTACACGTGGAATAACAAATAACGGAACCATTCGTTGGCCGGCCATTAAAAAGTTACAGGACCGCAAATGAAGATATATTTCCAGGAAAAAAAGCATTCGTTACAAACAAAGTATGTCGGCGAAAAACTATGCGAGAAAATCCTGATATTCCTTCCATTTACTTGCACAACGTCAAGTGTGAATGCGTACATAATTATCCACTGTAAGTCGAACACTAACGATTTCTTTCTTTCATATTGTTCGAAGTGGATATTTATGTGATAGGATCTAAGTTTTAATTAAACAGAAAGCGGTCATTAATACAACGTTGCAAATTAAGATCGCGAGTAATCCAGATGAGGAAACTAGAACTCTGTAAGTGGGTGGAAAGGGGCAATGAATGAATAGGGGTTAAGGATGGATCAATGAGGGCAAAGGGATAGCATGATTGCTTCTGGAAGAAGGGACAGGGGACTAATTGAAATCCCAGGACGACGCCTTCGGGTCAGCAATTTGGTTCTGGTGGTGCATGAAACTTTGGAAGGTATACCATGGTACACATATAGTTTTCGGTATAGTTAAGGGATCAAAACTTCCAATGATTCCATTACCATGAAATCAGTACATTATAGGATATACGGTATCAATAATTTAACTTAAGCTTAACTACTACTATTTATATTCTAAAGTATTTTAAAAAGCAAGTCACACGTAATATCAGAAATATGTTAATACATAAATGTTAATGAAACAACTCGTAATACGAAATATACAATATATTATTGATCCTAAAATTTATCGGGACTAAACGGTACGAAATATTGATATAATACAATACATAAAACTATCAAACTTTATGAAACAATAACTACTACGGAAGTTTTATCATTCTTTCTTAAATTATTATCTAAGCGAGTTTTGATTTAGATCAACATAAACTTATGTTTGCTTACACCGCAGGAATTGAGTGTATACCATCAAAGTCTTTTTACGGTGTTTTAGTGGAAGGGAATTCTTAGGCAGGCAAACACTTGAAAGAATTATCGCTCGGAGACGAAAGGAAGTAGAAGGAAGTCAACAGACAGAAAAATAAAGGCAAACTGATGAAATAGGAAGGCGAGGGTGATACGCCGCGACTGTGGATACGTCGAAAAATTTCGTTTTACTACGGGGCAACGGCCAATCAGCGAGTTAACCACGACGGTATGAAACACGAGAATAGTGGAAGCCATTCGTCTTGTCGTCGCCATGGGCATTATCATATTTTCAAGGCAAAGCGTCAGGGCTTGCTAGTCGAGGGCCGAATCGATTGCCGGTTGGTTTTGGTTCCCTCTTGGTTCTTTACGCACGACTAGCACCGTCTAAGTGGATAAATCTCTTTCGAACCAATTTCGTAAAGTTTCATTTGCATCGGAGGTACATCGCCAGAATTTGATTTCGTGGCTTCGTAAACAACTCTTAGTTCCCCGTTGCTTCCTTATGCGGTTCACCGCCCGCTAAACTCGTTAAGAGTTACCAGAGTGGATTTCAGGAAACTCTTATGAATATAGACTACCGAATCATATTTCTCGTATCTCATATTTTTAACGCACACGTCGTAAACTATTTCTTTATACATTCGATAAAATCAACATTACGTAGAGTGATCAACGTATGCATGAAATATAGTGGAATCACGTATAACAAGGGGAACGTTTTCCGCGTTATATGAATCTCCACTGTACGAGCGATATTATGCATGCATTATACATGCAAATTGAAACGCCTATTTATAAAAGATGTCCATGTTTATTATCAATATCATATCCTAGTTAATACAACTTTAAAGATACATGACATTTAAAACAAGAAGTTTATATAATACATTATGAGAATTTAAGGTTATTTATATTTTTTATATAATCATACGCCTGTTGAACTCATATCATTGTGATGTAATTTAATTCGATCAGTAACATTAAAATTAAAAATATTTCTTTATTACGTGTTAACTGGAAGTAAAACATATTTAGAATTCTGCTGAATAGTCGGCTGTTTGACCGCGTTATGTGAGGACTGTGGCAAGGTTTTCGCAGCGTTATGGGAATCTATATTCTCGTGGTTTACACTAGAATTCGATCTACGTACAGTCATTTAGATATTTAATTTATAATATAAATAATACGATTTTCTAAAAAGGTAGTAGACACGATAGTAGAATGTTAAAAGTAATGTCGTACATGTTAAGATGGAAACCTACTTAGCAATAGGATTCAAGGGAAGAAGAATATAGATTGGGTTTAAAGGGGGATACTGTTTCCAGTTGTCCCGCAGCTGGGATTCACGAAGAGGGAGGAAGAAAAACACAGGAGAGAACAGAGGAAGAAGAAAACTCATCGGTGGTCGCGCAATTCCGCTCACGAAAGGTCCTTGAGAAAACGAAACCGAATTCCTCTATTTACACTCGCAACTTTTATCACCACGGATAGACCCTGCCATCTTCTCCCGCCCCGGGACTTTCTCGCAAGGCTGCTCGGGTAATAATCATAATTCGCCGGCTATTGTTTCACAGATAATTAAGTTCTTGCCCCGCGTGCGGAGCGTGCCGGCGGCCGCTAGTGTTCCTACACGCCTGGCGTCTTTGCCAATTCGAGGAAAACCATTTGCTCTTCTTATTCGGTCAGAACGGTGCACGTATTGCAACTAGGAAAAAATTGAGAAGGTTTCGCAAATACTACCTTCGTGAATTATATTATAATTACAGTGTCAATTTTGTCCACCAAATGACTTCCTTCTAAACACTTCATTATGATATTACGGTAGAGATGAAATTTTATGCAAATCTTGTACAGAATTAATTATGGTAATATGATCGCGTTTCATAAATTTTAATATATTAATTTAATACTATATTAAAGGATTTATAATATTATGATCGTCTTATGTTAGTTAGTTTTGTGTTTACCCATGCTTATAACAATTATTTAATGCGTTTATATTATATAGACGCAATTGTTGCACCGGACTAGATATACTTCGGTAAATAAATAACGATCGTACATGAATGTATTTTCAATTAAATTTAATATCTTTTAACTGTGTCTTGTATGATTCTAGCAGTTTTGTGTAATCCAGGAAGTGCAAGTAATGCTACATTCTACCGTGTTATAGTAATCCAAGATAATCTAGAAAGTAGACATAAGAAGTACAGTTTTACAATATCTGTCTTGACACGAGATGCAATATTCAGGTCGACCTTGCATCCGATGTCAGAAAACGTTAGCATTTCACTTAGAAAAATACAACACCAGAAGAAGTCTTCTTCCCAAATCAAATATGAAAAGCTAGTCAAATATGAAATGTCATATCTCAAATGAAATTATCGCAAATAAACAGAAAAAACGCCCAATCTGATATCAAGTTATTCTCAGTTATTCTGTTTGCAACTCGGAGACATACTTTCTATCAAAAATATGGGATTGTTCCACAACTTCGTGCGTTTTATCGAATGTGAAAAATTCTGTTTTTCTCGAATATTTAATATAAGTTAATTTACAATGTATTCTCCACTATTATTTAACAATCACTTGAAAGAATAAGACAAATGTTACCGAGTTACGTATAACACATAGCTTATAGGTAATTGTTGCGAGATATTTCAATATGAAATGAAAACCGCACGAACCAACACAAAAGATTAACCGATCGGACTTTAAATGCCGTTGAAGAACCGAAGACAATATCGATTTCTTATTTCACAATATTGAGAATATCGTGTGTGCCCGCCGAGCCGTGGAAAGCAGAGAACTGGAAGATTCCATCAACTTTGTAGCTAAAGCAACGAGTACCGAGAACCTCGTCGACAGAGCCGGAACGGTGTACGAGGAAGCCTGGCTATCCGCCACACGTACACTTCTCCGTGACACCCTCCGTTCCTCCCGCCCCGGATAAATTACGCCAGATATCTGCATACAAAACGGTCCGGGAAAATTAAAAACACAAACAGCCAGCGGGCCACACGGAAAACCCTTCGTTTTTCCTCTCTCCGCTCTTTCACTCGTGAATTCTTTCTCCACGTCCTCTATCTCTTTTTCTATGCTTTCCCCAAAGCGGTGGAGTCGCTATCGCATTATAGCGGCAGCCCACCAATCTTGTAAATTGCCTTCCGCTGAGAGTAGAAATCATAAGTTTTCCGGTAATCAAATGATTCATCGTGCCAACCCCCGCGATACGAGGTTCGCGGAACCAACATTCGGAACAGGTTGGGGAGGGTGAATAAAAGCGGAATAAAAGCGTTCGACTGACACCTTTTCTATGGAGACAATTGAAGAGTGACATCCCTTTATTAACCTGCCATTACAGAGACCAATCCCTTTTACCGGTTCTGTTTCGCACTATATGTGGAAATAAGTAGAAGAGGAAGTAAGAGTTCGCGAATATCTTCTTTGATGTTTCCGAGAACAAAGTGCACGTAAGAAATTCAGTCTTTGGATTTATGAGTCACAAATAATATCGATCAAAGGAAATGCTTGATTTTTATTGGTCACAGTTACTTGTAATACATCATTCCGAGCCAACTACCCCTCGTGAATCTTGCACCCTCTCCTGGACCGGTGCATACCGGTAAATTCAATTCCAGATTCTTCAAGTTCCCTGATAATTTTACTCCTATATGAAAATTGATATGAAAATTCGCGTAATTTTCCCTCGTACGTAAAAACTCGCCCTTTGTAATGTTGAGTTTAGCGACGAAAGCGATTTTCAAACTGGATCGAACGTTATTGGGAAAATGATTAATCGATGGTTATAACTGGTTCTAACAGCGGTACCTACCACCGCTCGAAATTACATTAATTATTCCAAGTGCTCGTTCGCCGCAGTTATATTCGGAATGATGGTGGTAGATTATTTGCCTACTGTTTGATTGGTATGGCAAAGATATTATCAAATGAATTTAGAAACTAAAGCGCATCTTCTCGTTCTATAGTAGGATACACGGAAATTATGGTATCAGCGTGACTATCGTTCTAATTGGATGCATACCGCAGTTAGTGGCTCGTGTTGTGTATGTAGTACTGAATACATGTATATATACACGTGTACCTGATAGATTAATATCCCTTCATTACTCGCTTGAATTAATTAAAAGGAGTATTAATCTCTCGTGTTTCTATCTCGTTCAAACGACATTATTACATCTACATTGTTGGATAATTCCGATGTTATCCTAAAAATTAATGACGGCAAATACATTGAAAATAGTTTCAAGTGTCTGCTTAAGTGGATAGTTATTAGGTTAAAACTAGAAAAAAATATGTAGAGCTAAAAGAATATTTCTCGTTGTACTCTACGTGGTTTTATTTAATAGGAATGATGCTTCACTCTCAACGAGTTACGAACTAAGCTTATTTCAATTCGTGGAAACTACCACAGCTATTTTCCGTGACAGACAATAACTTTACACCTCTAAAGAATTGTTGAATCCTGGATTTAACTCGATACTGGAAACTGTTAATACACGTGAAACGTAATTGTTCACCACTTGTGTTCCGTATAAAAACTTTGAAAAACTCGTTAATATATGCAGCGGTTCATCGAAGAATTACACAATAGTTCATTGTATACATTTTTATCGAATCAATTACATTCTTCATAACCAGAATTCTAAATATATATAATATTTAAAATTGTTACGTGGCATAGGAAAGTTTATTGAATACCAGACACTTTTTATAGATGTATTATAAGTGCAATAAAATAACATGGTACAGCTAAACGTACACAAAAAATATTTAGTAAAGGATTTAAAGTAGAAAAACATGAAAAACAAAGTTTTTATAAGTGTGTCTGTCAGTTTTTGAAAACAATTGTATGTGAAGTGAATTACGTGTAGTAGCGATGGACGTTGAATTTCATGAAGGTAAGTAATACATATCTATATAGCCATTTCCTTAACGCCTTTGGTAAGAACAGCTGTACGGTTCAGGTAAACAAATCTATCTTCGGGCATTGACTCTCACTATTTAATGACAGAGCAAGTGGTTACTATTGTCAGCGCGGAGAATACCTCTCAACTGATCAACTACTCTTACCTTTACCTTAATAATCGAAAAATAGTTTGGATAAATTAATAATTTGATGGAATTATTATTCAAAATTTAGTATACAATAATATTATCCAAAAGTACTATAGATTCGATAAAAATATCTATCTTACTAAGAAATGATAAAACTAAGGTATTATGAAAATATAAACTACGTTATGAACTTATCTAATACGATAAGGTGCGCTTCTTTTTAAGACAAACCCCGGAATACAAGTAGCGAACAATATATCGAAAACGTTTCATAGGAAGTCTCATAAATACTGCCCTTAACGCACTTCTTCCAACACGTTTCTCATATCAATTCCATTTTCCTAATAGAATTTTTATTGGCACAGTAGATTGTTTTACTCGCGGAAACGAATGACTCTTCGCAGCCAGCGTAGTTTACTGGCGAAGTCGGCGCCAGGATGATCAACGACATTTTACTTAAACAGCTTGTAGTCCAGCAAAAAAGAAAGCTGGCAACAATTCATTCTAAAGTGCAATAGGACGATAATTACTTCTACTTAACATTAATCGCACCCAATGCAAACCACATTGGTTCTATCGTACTGAAATTAATGAAAGAAAATACGAATGCGAAGGATTCCACTTACCGTGCCGGACCGAAATCCGTGTTATACGATACCTCGCGATACGCATTCGTAACGTATATATAAAATCCAAGAACAAAACAGTTTCAGCGCTTTACGATACAAGTTATTTTACATTTTTATCGTAACATTAAAAATAATAAAAACTTACGAATATTTGCGATATATTTGATTCGAGTTTTAGTAATATTGGCAACGACGGTCACCGATGACCGCCATGGCGTTGAACGTGCTAAACAGATTCAAACCATGCGATACGCGAAACGTATGCAACTTTTGCACATTTAGGGCAGATATGAAACATGAACAACGGGAAACGATCATACACGATGCGTCCTGTCCGTTCGACAGTGAGTCAATGTTTCTGAATAGTGCACACTTCCGTTCACAAATGCCAAAGCAGAAATCCGGACAGAGCTCGATAATTCTCTAGGCAACATGGACAATCAAATCCTGGGGACACGATCGCTAACACGTGTGAGTATATTAGTGACACACCCCTCTATGCAGAATACATGTGGTGTGTATCTGCATACCTACCTCACCAATTACCATTCCCAGTCCTATACACCCCCAATCGAACATTTCACGCAACTCTGGATCATATAACCCCATAATTGCGGACAACCTCATTAAATTATACAAGACGATCACCTTGTTCGAATTGCGGCATCGAAATCCAATTTTTTCATTGATGGATATTTTTGGAAAATAAAATGCATTATCACAAATCCGTTGGTTTTAAAGGATTAGTTGATAGTCTTAAACCCGCCTACGATATCGAATGCCTGATAATATAAAAATTGATTTTTCATTGAAAGGATTGATTTTAGGACCCACGCTAATTACAAGTTTCTTACTTCTTTGGATAAATACTATAATCGCATGATGTGTTAGTCCCACATTTATCAACCTGCATATTAGGTTATCCCATAAGTAATGTCGTTTCTGGACTCTGACTTTCAGTGCAAGTTTTGTTTCAAATAAAAAATATTGATCTATCTTGCTCGAATGCATATTACATACTGACGAAAGAATACTCTTTATGACACGAAAAGAGAAGTTCCTATAATCATATCAGCGAAAGATGATATAAACATTTATACATGGTAAATAAAAAACGACATCACTTATGGAATGACCTAATACTAAGCAGGGATTAAATAAAATATGAATGCGATTTATAGTTCGTGTATAACAGCATAAATATTCTATTTGTTAGTCCTATCGATACTCGACAAATAACATTAGGTTATCCGGAAAGTTCATGTCGATTTTGAGTAGTTTTTCGGCGGAAAATCTGAGAAGTTCTAGGAGGAGGGAATCATCAAGTTGCGTGAAAAATGGAGAACGGTTGTGGAACAGAACGGTTGCATACATAATTTAATAAATATATGTCGACATAGAAAAATATTGCCTTTCAATTTTCTTTAAAAATCAGCATGAATTTTCCGGACAACCCAATATTTGCGCAACTAATTTGCAAAGGAATATAATGCGATACGTATTCAAAATACATCGACGTACAAATCTGTTTAAGCGGATGGACATGAATTAAAATAAAATCTCATGAACTAAAAATATTCTGCATTTAGTCATGTGCGCTCTTATTTAATGAAATTGGCACTTCGTTTCTAGCGAGTTATGAATATGCGATGCTTTAAATTGCGGGAATATTAAGGTAAATTTCGAGAATTCATATTCAATATTATTCATAATTAAAAGTAACTCGATATGTTATAATAATTCTATGAATATCATAAATGCGGAAGAATAAACAAAATCTAATCCTCTGTTGTTGAAGCTAATATCATTACAAGGTAGGGCAGACATTTAAGGGAAGAGTTTTAGATCGTTTAGAATATAAATAGCTATTATAAGTAAACTTCTACTTCTACTTCTCTATCGAGGCGATAAAAATAAATCTTGGAAGTTAAATTACTTTTAGTTTTCTTAACTGATGCCGATACGCAACAGATGTATTCCACATATATATAATACAGTATACATACGTATACAGAGGAGCGAGTTACTGCTATGCTCATAATTTAAGAAAACTATTAATTTAATATGCTTCAAAGAAGTGTTTCTTCATTATCAGACGTTTCCAACGACTTAGCAAATAATTACAACCATAATAAAAGTAATTTGCATATTAATTTGCCTTGCACCGATGAAGATGTAATCGATAACTTAATAGCGATGAAAGTATACGCGATCTCAATAATAATAAATATCCAAAAAGATGATAATATAAGTATTAAAATTCAAACTAAGATTGAGCGAAATTCAAGGTACATAAGTATAATAATTAATATAATAATTAATATTAACAACAAGTACGAACATTTAAATGGTCGTGCCGAATATTACCTAACACTTCATCTTATTGTATATCCTTAGTTGATAATCTAATTTTATCTTATTCTAGTGATGCATAACAGACGTTTTTAAAGGAAAAGAAAATCTGTAGAGAACTTGTAAAGGTAGATTAACGGATATTTTATATATGCAACAGGCTAAGTTAAATAACTTATAAAGATATGTTTTCAAAGCTTGATTGCCCTCGTTACGTTTATAGTATAACGGAGACGGTAATAAACAGAAACAGTAACCTTGTTTTGGACTTAACGTCTACGATAGCGAGTGAGAGAAATAAGGAGTAAGAGGGAACACAGAAAAACAAAAACGTTCTGACTCACCAGTCACGTAGTACGTAGCAGCCTTGAAATATCCTTGGCTGAACGAAACTGGAAAGAGAGAAGGATATAAAGGACAGTAGAGAAGAATAATAAAGGACAGAACATCACCATTACGATAATCGTTTTATCAAATATATTAAACGTAGTTATATTATTAAATAATTCTTAATTATTAACCCTCTATATCCCAATTTTTTCATATCTAAAAGAAGATCGTATAACGTAAATCTAGTTAAATGCAATTCTTTATATATTATATATTATAATTATTATTACAACGATAAAATAAAATTAAATTAAAGATACGGATAGACGAGTATGTGATTTCAAAGTTACGTGGAGCTAGCGACGTTTGATATTATATTAATGTAATATCACTTAAAAACAAGCAAACAGAAAATATTTGTACATTCAATGATAACAATAACATAAAAGGAAATTACACGCATAAAATACCAAAGATAACGTTCCGTGCGGAGAACTTTGTTCTTTAACTAACGAATGTTCTGATATTTCTCTTAATTATCTACTTATGTTTTTGTATATCCTTACGTTGTCCACTAGAAGTCATCTCCGATTTAACCATAGACTCTCCCATCAAACTTATCAAATCTATAGCAATTATTACGAGGCCCACAATCAGTGCACTAACATAAAGCTGTCCTTGACGATAAATGTTATTATCTCGCAACTCTAAAGAAATAATGGTAGACATCGAGAAAAATGGAGTTCACTCGTAACCTAAGTTTTTTGCGAATATCTATGAAACTAAAACCGTGCGGCGGTCATATGTATGTGAAAAAATTTCTAGATATTTACAGAAATAATTTTATAACCGTAACTAAGCTTCTCGGTATGTTATTGTGCAATACGTACACTGTACGAAAACTATGCAAGAAGTCTTAAAATGTGCGTCAGAATAATATAAGTTTAGATGCTATGGTGTACGCGTTTGATCAGTACGGCGAGCCGCGAGTATCTAACTGATATCATGTAAGATTAATAACAGGACAGAGTACAAATTCGGCGCGCAGTAGAGTGGCACAATTGACTAAGAATTATTCAATTGAAATATTAATACTTTTTTATATCTAACATTATATATTTATCAAGTATCATAGTTTATCTGATTTAATTCCGTATTATGTTAGTTTAATTTACCATGTTATCATATCTTCCACGTAGATTTTATCATTTATATTTATTAAGAATTCGGTGTACGAAGTCACGTTACGTTTGTTCAACTTATTTTCGTATATTTGCGAAGTCTGCTATTGGACAACTTTCCCCACGGAATAAAACTACGGGATATGGTATAATAAAAGTCCCCGAGATTCTTTTGTGGCGTGGAATGCCTACGAAGGACTTATCCAAGTTTATGGTGTTGGAATGGGGCTTCGAAAATTGACGCATCGATCTTGAAGGGTGGAGAAATTGGTCGGGGAAATTGTGGGTCAACGGTTCAGGATATTCCGAACGCGTCAGCGCTTTAACTTCGTTAATGATATTATTTACCAGACTCCGTGGAGTTTATATCACGTAGGAATATCAAACCAGAAAACAAGGTGATTCTCGAAGAACGATTAAAGTGTAAATCTTACAAAATCATTATAACACAAATACGTGAAGCTTAAAAGTAGTTAGGATAGAAAATAGTACAAGGCGAAAATAAATTTAAATATTGATAACAGTCTACGGTGAAGTGATATACATATATTAACAATAAATCAGAAGTTAAAACCTGGCCGAATCCAGAATCCGAGTAAATGAAATGCATTCAGTTCGCCGGCATTTAAATTTTAAACTACTATTTTCACGGATATTATTCCGCAAACGGAGAGGGAAAGCACGTGCATAAATATATGCAGTTTAATTCGCGAATTATTAAAGTTAAATTTAAAAATCCTATAATTATTCTCGGTGTCTGGTCCGCGGAAAATCACCCTAGGAACATCGTCCGTACCATTTTCCCGGCATACAATGAAATATTTATACAGCGCATACACGCATTAATGAAATGAAATTTTTCGATATTTCCGTTCGTTAACCTTCAACCTTTGGAAGGGTTCTAATCAGTGCGCGTTATTTCTTTCGGAAGCAGTAAGATTTATGTACTTAGGACTAAACGGAAGGGCGGAGGAGTTAGCGAGTCCTGCGATGTCAAATTATATTTCGGCGATTGCCGTTTACATCGGTTGGGCAGTTTCTATACTCTGGCAGTTCATATCGTAGCCAGAAAGGGGATAGAAGATACAGGGTGGAGGTTTCCGCACACAGAGTCCGTAGGACCATAGCCGACTATAGCTTGCCTCTGCAGTTCGCCGGCTATTTCCCATTTGGCAGGCGAGCCAGACCCAGCACTTTTGGTGCCAACCGATAATTGGACGAATCGCAGTCATTCGCTTTGCGCGAACTACCCTTCTTCCTCTTTCTTCTTGTTTTCTCTTTTTCCTTACCTTTCCACCGTACCATCTTCTTCATTCTCCTTCTCGTTTCATCTAACAATTCATGGCCTTCATCTTTGTTTAGTTCTCGTCCCATATCTTGTATCTTGACGCACTCTTATTTCCGGGTTCATGTATCTCCTTCCCTTATAATTCACGCCACCCTGTGACCTTCTAAAGGACCATTCCCGTGAACCATCAAGTGAAATTTTACTCCACGGAACCGAGAGTAGAATGATTCCAGTCGATATGGTACAGATAAAATTCGATAACCGTGAAAAAGGGTCGAAGATGCCATAAAAACGATATTCCACGCATATATCGAGAGCGTTATGACAGTTGGCACTATTCTGCAATTTACTTGTCGGAACGCGGAGACTGAAGTCTTAACCCTTTGCACTCGAGAGAGGACGCTCAGTCGCCACTACTTAATTAATGCAACTTTACGGCTACTTGGCTGGCGACTGATAAACGATTTTAAGATTAACTCTAGTTATTCTTGTTATTGGACTTTAAATCATCGACAACTGGAGTGAATCTTAACGTCATCTCTCAGTCGTCACTTGAATTCCCGCGATAAAGTGAGTGGCGACTGTCGGTCGCCTCTCGAATGGGAAGGGTTAAATTTTACGAATACAATAGAAACTTATTTATATTCCATTTTTACCATGCCTTGCAATTTAACATAAATTATCATAGTTCTTTGCTTATGCCAATATGTATATCAGACGTATAGGATATTATAATATAATGGTCTTTTGCTGCTATAGTTCAGAACTGCTCACTTACTTAAGCAAGACTTTAAGAAGCTTAAAAATGCTCATACTTAAAACTGACAGCTTACTTGGAAGCACGTGTAAGCTTTTAAACGAACACCTCTACGCTTGCATATGGAATAGTTTTATTCTATTTTCTATAGCCCTTTGTTAAAATCACCCAATACAAAATCCATTCAAAACCTGAGTAAAACACTTGTATTTAAAGCGTTACATCAAAAAACGACACAAAGGATGTTTTGTGCAAAACGAGCATTTAAAATGTAAAACGTAATGAAGAGTAATGTTATCATTATAAAACGTGAAACATAATTATTAAAAACAATGCTTATTGTTCAATCAATACAAATTATTTCCTTTGACACAAATATTTTAACCCCTTTTCTATCAAAACTTAACGTAAAAGTCTGTAGATATAAATAACATCCCATAATTACATACAAAACCATATTACTTAATTCCTACATAATATATTTGTTGCCTGAAGTCATCTGGGAAAAAAGACATAAAAAAATGTTCCACTAATCACAATGTTTCCTTCGAAACATACAATGCCTTCCCTAGTATTACTTTCTGTTCTTTCATATTATCGACAATTACTTACTATATCTTAAATGTTCGAAGAAGATAAAGGATACCTTTAAGTAACTATGTTAATACATTTTTTGCCTAATTTGACGTAAGAAAAAATGTATCAAATTATGGGAAGAATTAAATATCATCAATGTCGGACTCGATCAAATTATAAGAGGGAATTAATCGTTTCGCTGTTGAGCCCAAACGCATTTGCAGTTTCGACTAGATCTACTGGAAAGAATGATATCAAAATATTATACGCTTCAAGACTGCGACGCGGGACTATGTATTTCATGTTTATACCCATTTCACTGTAGTATATCATCGTTTTAATCTACAGCGAAAGGGTTAAATCTCATCAATCTGAGCATGTCATGCATTCTGGCGATACGTATACGGTGGATTTCCCAGACGCACATTCACGGAGAAAATCGAAGGAACTCGTACGTTTCTCGAAGCCCGCCCTTTCGAAGGCCCGAGCACGCTCCCGTTAAAACCGTGGATTTGCATTAGGGGCAATCACAAATTCACAGAGCATTAACCTCAGGTTTAGAGGCGATAGAGTATAGGTGCGGAGGATGCAAAGAGCGCGAAGAGGGTCGGAGGGGGGGGGTGCATGGGGGTGATGGGGGTAACGGAGGATAGCGCCGGTAGAACGGGAAGTATGCACTATCTGCAGGATCCATGCTATTTGCGCAAAGTGGCCTAACCACCCCCAACCTCGACCACCCCCCAACGCCGAGTGCACCGTAACCGCCTACGTTTAGGCGGTCTGGAGGGTAATACATTGTTTGCTCTTCGTTCGCTAAACTAAACCGCATTCGGAATTAATTGCACGTTAGGAGGCCACGGGATAATTAAAGCCGCCTCGATTACGCCCCCACACCCCTCCCCGACCACCACCCCCTTCCGTCCAACACGTTACCGCCGGACGTCTTCTCCAACATCGGGTATTGTATTAGAACATTCACGTTATACGTAATGAAAGTGAGTTAATGAGGAACAGGGAAGAATGAGGTTTTACGATAAACAAACGATAACAGGGTGAGCTGATATACGTATTAGGGGTATCGGAAAGTAATCAATTATTTTTCACATACTTTATGAAACTCCGTTTATTTCTTCATATTAAACATTATTCTATAAGATAATCTCCATCGTTATCTATGATCCTTGGTCGACTATCCTTCATATGCCATAATTCCTTTTTTGAAAAAATGAAATTCATTTCGATGCGAAGGAATGCTCCACTCCCGAATTGATTACTTTCCGCTACCCCTAATGCATATCTTTTCTCACGATTCAGATATGAATAATTGTGAAAATGTATTTTACTCCGACTAATCTGATGTTCACCTATTGTGATTTATCTTGAGTGGACATTATGAGATGTATTTGTGCTACACGTGTAAGCGAATTAGTTAAACAATTAATATATTAGTGTTCGAATAATTATATTATTTAATACCAAAAGAATAATAAAAAGATGCTGGTGAACAATAAATGTGCACTGATGTTTATAAAACGTATAACTAATGTATGTTGCGAACTTGGTTATTAACATTACAGAATGTGATTTGTCATAGACAGTTGTATGGTCTCAAACAATATTGAGTACAATGAGTAAAATAGCCCTGTTTTTTTACTATCGATAAGCACCATGTTCCAATACGAAATCGTGGTATTGTTAATACAGATATCTGAGATGATACACTAGCATTCATTCTAGACATCAAATTCAATTAATTCCGCTTGTAACACATTGTGCATGGAACCTTGCATTTTAATATGCATTAAATGAAACTCGATAAATTATCTCTAATATTAATCCGCTGGAACGATGGAAAACGCGAATCAGTTTCAGAGATAATTTATTGAATACGCTTTAATGCAATGTAGAACACGGTTCCGTGAGCAAAACAAACATCTAAGTTAAAATGAATATAAATTAATATCGAGATTTACGTGAAATACACAGTTCGATACTTCAAAGTATTGAAAACACCTGCTTGCTATTTATTCTTCTTAATAGTTTTATTGAAGCATGTTTGGACTTTTTTTAATATAGTTCCCGATTTCTATTTTTATCAATGTCATAAAAAAACTACTGTAAATGCTGCAATTAAATTTGTTAATGCACGATAAAATCAAAATTACGTGGAATATTTAAAATCACTAGAAAGTTTCTCCAAAGTAACCCTAGCGAAGGGAAGAAAAATTGGTGGTTCATTGGTACACCTGTACTCCGAACAGCAAACTATTAAAAAGCTCGAGGTACTCAGAAATAAAGAAGCCGCTTACGCATCGCGGTGCTCGTTCAAAAATTGCGGGAAAGCATGGGCAAGAGCCAAGAAACTCCAATCGACCAGCCCGATAATCTATAGGTTTTTTTTCCCTCCCCCCGAGGCATGGAGAACTATCCACGCGGGAGACCGAGAAGAAACCATTGTTTCTCCGCATACGGCCAGCTTGATTGTGCTAATGAAAAATGGGAAAGTAGTAAAACCTAGCCGACTATTACGTGCCGTGGAAGGGCGCAGACAAAGCTTGGTTTTCGATGGTCAAAGCAAGGGTGAATCATATCAGAATTGAACGCGATCCAAAAGTCCTTATAAACGAATAACACCCATAAAAGATAAGGTATCGTTGAATTATATCCATTATCATATATTTCGAGGTGAGTCTTTTTGTGCGGTACATCAATGTTACTCTATCATTCCCCGTAGCCAGCAGGGATATGGATGATCGGAAAGAAGTTTTTTAGGACCCCCCCCTTTATATTGCGATTCTCTCATGTACGTAATCTTGGCATCGACACGAGGACACTTTTCATAAAAAATTATATACATTAATCAATATTACTAGGTTTAGTATTATCATTAAAAATATTTTAATGTTTTCTTCGACACTTTTATATGCGCAAGCTGTACTTTAATAAAATAATGAATGCATAATATCTTGGAACCGTAATATTCACAAGTCTCAAGAAGTGCAAGGTCGCAGCAAACTTTATTCTACATCAATAATTTATTAAATTTATTAAAGGACGACTTAGTTATGCAATATTACATATATTAATCAATTATCAAAGAGCCATCCGATTAAATAAAAACAAATTAATCAAATCTCAGGCGAATCTGAAGAAGTCTCTTTATTAAACGACTGCTTGTCCGCTGCTGGAGGGCAATCGTTTCAGTGGATTGGCTTCCAGTGCACCAGTTATGACGTCATTCGCAAAATCTTGGAAAATCCATGAAAAAATATTTTCCAAAAAGCTTTCAAGTCGATAATTATACGAATACTGTCGATAACGATCGAAGAAAGTAACAAATATTCAACGATTAGTTCTTCGAGGAAGCAGCGATCGGGATTGGTAAAAGTACAAAAACAAATTGCTATATGAATACCTCAATAGATGATGATCATTAATCCAGTAAATTTTGTACACTAAATAAAGTTTATAAAGTATAGTTCATCGATGAAAAATGGTCAAGCGATATCCGACTCGATATTCCTACCTTATTCGCTAAGCAAGGTGTCTAATTTATAACTAAAGTATACATATAAAGCAGCTATTAGCTCGGTTATAATTGTAGAATAATTCTAATTGTATTTCTCTACAATTATTACCGATTACCAGATCTCACCACGTGGAGGTTGCCGCTAGCAGAGACCCGGGTGGGTGGCTGGGTGGCGGATCGCGTTTCGCCACCGAACCACCCACCGTTTTATTCCAAGTCCTCAAGGCACATTTTGCTTAGAGACAAACTCGAAGAAAAATGGGACAATCGGACTTGGAATATCGTCGCGGATACAATGTTCTAACTTCCTAACTATTCTTACGACAAACTTATCGCTAAGCCACTGACTAAACATTATTTCGAAGAGCGAATACTAATTGGGGAGATTGACTCTAAGAAACTAAATGACTCTAACTCTAAATCGCGATTCAAAGTTTGAACCTCAACCTGAAGTCCGCCGTGCCATACTCGGTCGAAACCATGGCACATGGACAACGAGTGCGTGGCACTCGCGTCTCAGCGCGCGAGAACAAACCCTTAGGAGTGACAACGAAGGAGAACCGCATGCAGCCTCCAAACGGATGACCGACACCCCGTCCGGGAGTGTTTCGCTTAATCGTGACTTACGCCACGACCGCCACATGTGCCATGGCCCTTCCTCGCAAGCACTGGACATTTGCCTCGAAATCTGCCACCCTGGCCCGATTACCGGAATCAGAATCAACAGACCCGAGTGAGGTCCACAAGGAACCCTCTCAGGATCGAAAACAAACTATGCTATCCAAGATTTTCATTTCGATACTCTGGAAGAGAGTAACGAAAGAGCGAGAAACTTGTCGCTCGTCACTGCAAAATAAACTACTGCACGTCGCGAAACAAAGCAAAGGAAAATAGAAGTTAAAAATGTCGGAATTCGCAAATGTTCGCTCTTCGTAAATACGTCTGTCAGTGATTTACATTTCAACGCTTAATTACTAGAACAACACTCTCTCTGTCGCTGTGTAACTTATACTAATTAAAAAATACTAATAGGATCAAAGTTAATCGTACAAGATGAACCAGGCAAAAGATTCTTTGCAGAGAAAGCGTTGAACTAACTGTACCTAATAAGCTTATTTCCACTCTCGTTTCTATTCTTATTTCTATTCTTATTTCTATCGAATTTCGCTACGGGAGTGTTCCTCTTGCAGAATTCTTTCTTCTTTTTTCGAGCTCCTTTTCAGAGAACTTTGAAACTAATACTAATATCTATAAAAACTACCAACTTTTCTACCGGAGTACTGAACCCCAGCAAGCATGCAATACACAAGCAACATTAAGAAATAATCAGTAAATAATCAGGAAGTAATTGGCAAGAAATCAGTAAATCATCAGTAATTAATCAGTGAATGAATAGTTAATGATCAGTGAATGAATAGTGAATGATCAGTGAATGATCAGTGAATGATCAGTGGATGATCAATAAATAGTCTGTAAATAATCTGTAAATAACCTGTAAATAATTGTTAAATAATCTGTAAATAATCTGTAAGTAACCTGTAAATAATTGTTAAATAATCGTTAAATAATCTGTAAATAATCTGTAAATAATCTTTAAATAATCTGTAAATAATTAGTAAACATTTAGTAAATAATCAAATAATTAGTAAATACATTCAAATGTATCAATAATAAATCAAGTAATTATATAAACAGGTTGAATATAAGTTCCTTAAGAACAGATTAGAAACAAAAATTGAATTATAATCTACATGATCAGTAGTCGGCAGTGGTCATCCTAGGGAGAGGAGGGTCGTCGGGTTGGATGATGGGTGAGAGAATTAGGAAAGACGTCTTTCCTCCCCAAGTGCTTCGGGCGGAATGAAGAATCGTTGTACAGGGGGTAACCACGTCACCTCGGTTCTTCAGGAACCAGGAAGGAGTGAAAATTGGTGGGGCGGAACCAACCGTTGAATATTTGTTACTTTCTTGTATCGTTATCGACAGTATTCGTATAATTATCGACTTGAAACCTTTTTGGAAAATATTATTTCATGCATTTTTTAAGATTTTTGCGAATGACATCCTAATTGGTGCACTAAATACCCATACACAGAAACGATTCCCCTCCAGCGGCGAACAAGCAGTCGTTTAATAAAGAGACTTCTTCGGATTCGCCTGAGATTTGATTAATTTGTTTTTATTTAATCGGATGGCTCGTTAATAATTTATTAATGTAAGTAATTTTGTAATAACTAAGTCGTAATTTAATAAATTTATTAAATTATCGATGCAGAATAAAGTTTGCGCGACATTGCACTTCTTGAGACGAGGGAATATTACGATTCAACGATATTATGCATTCATTATTTTATTAAACTGCAGCTTCCGAATGCACCAAATGTTGCATTGTGCATAATGCATATTTTCGACTCGTACACGATGAGTGCAACGATCGTTGCAACGATAAATAGTTTCCATAAACAATTACTAATAATAGAGATATGACATCGTTCTAATTTCTCCAACGGTCGTTGTTTGGTGTGGTACGATGATCGGTGTTTCGTTCGTCAAACAAATCCATTAATTATACATTATTAGTTACATTTTTCCAATCATTGGATTCGGGAGTTGATACAGTTGTTAATTAACAATTAAACCTAATGAAAAACATACCGAACAAGATTTTTATAAACGTTAAGTAATATTGAAACTTGGAAAGTCTTTTTTCCAAAATACCACGACCGTTGGAAAAATTAGAATACTATCATATCTCTATTATTAGTAATTGTTTAGAGCAATTCTAATAATTCGCAGGCGTTCCCAAGAACAATAGAAATTCTTGAACATTCTTAATATACATGTGGTTCTGGGTATTCGGTATGTAGGGAGAATATAATATATAACACAGTAAGTCCTTAATAAAGTCGTTTATTGATACAGTAACGATGCATTCTCACTCAATTTATCGTAGTTCGTCCGCCGCGTCTTTTTTTCAGGGTGTGCTGTTGTGTAGTGACAGTACACAATTCTTTTACTCGTTTCTGTAGGAGTACCTTTTGTTGCGTTGCATTACAGACGAGATATAAGCACTTTGTGTTGCCTTGATTTTTGACCACATCGGTAATATTTGAATGGACGCACGAAAACCCATTTAGTGCTTGGTCTATTTATGTCTCGTCTATGCTAACATTTGAAAAGAAATTTTTGAGACTTACGAAGAGGAGGTCTTCTCCCGGCACCGGCTTTCAATGAAGGCTTACCAACCTCATTGGTAGCACTGTTCGTCCGAAATGAGTGTTCTTCATGCGGTTCACGCGCACATAGAAGCCTCGTACTGTTGTGTCACTGACTTCTATTAAACATGTAATAGCATGGAAAGTGAGCTACACATTTAAAAAAATTGTTATATAAACTATTATGTGACAAAAGAATGAATGTGTAAACATTTTTTTGTTTACAGATAATTGACTGTCACACTGATTCAGGCGCATCCGGTAAAGAGTGATTACCCCAAGGGGTGGGGTCCCCTGTCATTTGAAGCCAAAGAACTAAATGAGTTATGTCAACGTTATAAAGAACGACACCGAATAATACAATCATGGCTCGACCTATTGTACCTAGTCAACAAAAGTTGGCTGAGAAGCTGACTATTCTGAATGACAGAGGTATCGGAATGCTAACACGAATTTACAACATAAAGAAGGCATGTGGAGATGCCAAATCAAAACCTGCATTTTTATCCGATAAAACTTTGGAATCATCTATCAAGACAATCGTCAGGAAGTTTCCTAATATCGATATCAAGGGATTACAGACGATCACGAACCTCCGCAACGAGATCATCAAGTCTTTATCTTTGTACTACTACACATTTGTTGATCTGCTGGACTTCAAGGATAATGTTTGTGAATTGTTAACGACGATGGATGCATGTGGAGTACACATGGACATCACAATAAACTTTGATGTAACAAAAGGATATTTGGATCTTGTTGTGACATATGTGAGCTTGATGATACTTCTGTCTCAAGTTGAAGATCGGAAAGCTGTATTGGGTCTTTTCAATGCCGCGCATGAAATGGTGCATAGTCAGTCAGATTCTAGTTTTCCAAGATTAGGTCAAATGATCATGGATTACGATGCTCCATTGAAGAAGCTTTCCGAAGAATTTGTTCCACATTCTAAGTTATTGAAGAACGCTCTTACCTCCTTGTGGCCGATTTATCCTGGAAGAAATTTATCCGCTGATACTTGGAGAGCTGATCAGAAGCTTAGTTTAGTGGGAAGCCCTGGACAAATATTGAAAGCTGCAGCGACAGACACAATGTCTTGCGAGACACTGAGTTTGGACAGAATCGAAAGATGGGTCATTTTGGGATTCACACTCTGTCATACATTTTTAAGTCAAGAACAACCAAGCAAATTGTGGACTACTGCGCTGGAGTCTGGATGGGTGCTGGCATTGTTTAGGGATGAAGTGATTTATATTCACCAATATATACAAACATTTTTTGAAAGTATAAAGGGATATAGCAAGAGGGTATCCGAAGTGAAAGAGTGTTACAGTCAGGCAGTACAAAAAGCTGGATACAGACACAGAGAGAGAAGAAAATTTTTGAGGACTGCTTTGAAAGAACTAGGATTAATTTTGACTGATCAACCTGGTTTATTAGGACCAAAAGCACTTTTGGTTTTAATGGGTCTTTCTCATGCAAGAGATGAAGTTTTGTGGCTTTTAAGACACGGTGTTAATCCTCCCACTCAAGGAAAAGGGAAAGGTAGGGGTGGAGAAGATTTGGTGGATCGGCAGTTGCCAGAGTTATTGTTTCATTGTGAAGAATTAAGAGCATTAGTGAAGAAATATTCTCAAGTACTTCAGAGATATTATGTCCAATTTTTGTCAGGTTTTGATGCACCTGCTCTGCATCAAATGATACAAAATTTACCCGTTTGTCCCGAGGATGAAGGCGCGATTCTTAGTGATATGTGTTCAACAATAGCTAGTCTAACGGTAAAACAAGTCGAGGATAACGAGCTTTTCGATTTCCGCGCTTTCCGGCTCGATTGGTTTAGATTGCAAGCGTATATGTCTATCGCGAAATGTAATATGAATTTAGCCGATAACAGAGAATTAGCGTCGTTTATGGACACGGTAGTTTTTCATGCAAAAATGGTTGATAATTTGGACGAGATGTTAGTGGAGACATCGGATTTATCTATCTTTTGCTTCTACAGTAAAGTATTCGAAGATCAATTTCATATGTGCTTAGAGTTCCCCGCGCAAAATAGATACATAGTCGCATTCCCCCTATTATGTAGCCACTTTCAAAGTTGCACGCACGAATTATGCCCCGAAGAACGACATCATATTCGCGAGAGAAGTTTATCCGTCGTTAATATGTTCCTCGATGAAATGGCTAAGGAAGCGAAAAATATTATTACAACCATTTGCGACGAGCAGTGCAATATGAGCGACAAGCTTTTACCAAAACATTGTGCTCTTCTCATATCTCAAGTGGTCAATAGAAAGAAAAAAGACAAAAATAAAAAGAACATGTATGAAATTCATAAACCCGGTATAGAGAGTTATAGAAAAACTAGGGAAGAACTTACTACCATGGATAAACTTCATATGGCATTAACAGAACTTTGTTATGCTATTAATTATTGTCCCACTATTAACGTTTGGGAATATACTTTCGCACCGAGAGAATATTTACACCAACATTTGGAATCGAGATTTGCTAGAGCACTTGTTGGAATGGTCATGTACAATCCAGATACCAGCGAAATAGCGAAACCGTCGGAATTATTTGTCAGTGTGCGATCTTACATGAACGTGCTTCAAACGGTTGAAAATTATGTACACATAGATATAACACGCGTATTTAATAATGCTCTTCTTCAACAAACGCAAGAATTAGATAGCCACGGTGATAAGACTATCGCTTCGTTATACACGCAATGGTATTCCGACGTATTACTAAGGCGAGTTAGTGCTGGAAATATTTGTTATTCCGGTAATCAGAGGGCATTTGTTAGTTTATCCGTGGAGGGTGCGATACCTTTTAACGCGGAAGAATTCTCGGATATTAATGAATTAAGAGCATTAGCCGAACTCATTGGACCATACGGTATGAAAATGTTAAATGAAAATCTAATGTGGCACATTGCTAGCCAAGTACAACAACTGAAGAAATTAGTTTCTGGAAATAAAGACGTGCTTATTGCACTAAGAACGAACTTTGATAAGCCTGAAGTAATGAAGGAACAGTTTAAAAGATTGCAACACGTGGATAATGTATTGCAGCGAGTAACTATAATCGGTGTTATCTTGAGTTTTAGACAATTATCACAATCAGCATTAGTTGATGTTTTAGAAGAACGCATCCCGTTTCTGTTAAGTTCCATATTAGATTTCCGACATCATTTACCTTCTGGCGATCCAATGCGTGTTGTTTCGGAAATGACTTCCGCTGCAGGTCTGACCTGCAAAGTTGATCCGACTTTAACAACGGCATTAAGAAGCCAGAAGGCCGAGGTCGACGAAGATGAACATTTACTTGTCTGCCTTTTAATGGTATTCGTGGCTGTTTCTATTCCAAAACTGGCTAAAAATGAGAATTCGTTTTATCGTGCGTCTCTCGAAGGCCACTCTAACAACATACACTGTATGGCTACCGCCATAAACAATATTTTCGGTGCTTTGTTCACGATCTGTGGACAAAACGATATAGAAGATAGAATGAAGGAATTCCTTGCATTAGCGTCGTCCAGTTTATTAAGACTTGGCCAAGAAGCTGACAAGGAAGCAACAAGAAACAGAGAATCCGTGTACCTTTTATTGGACCAAATAGTCCAAGAATCACCATTCTTAACGATGGACTTATTAGAGAGCTGTTTCCCATACGCACTGATACGCAATGCATATCATGATGTGTACAAGCTCGAACATTCGCAACCTTAATCGAATAGTTGTAAGGGATAAATGCTGTATATTTAGCTTGCCAAACAGGGCCACTTTTTTACGTCCACATCTAACAACAAATAAAATATTAATAATTTAATACAAACCACGTGAAGGGTATCCTAAAAACTCAAAATAAGCACGGTCTCGACACGTCGACTTGAGGGTAATTCGTAATTTTTCTTTAAGGTTACGAAAGTGGCAGGAAACTGTATTTGCAAAATGTAAGATTAGTGACATTCGTTTTATGTTGCTTAAATGTAATTGCTGGGTGGGCGACTACTAAAAGAAACTAAGCAATTGCATTCCCTTCGAATGTAATGCACTCGCATGATACATTCGAGCATTGTATTTAAAAGACTGCGCCAAACGGAAATATCGCGGTGAATTATTTGGAGCAATGCATTTCTTTTATAGAACGGTATCCACCATTTTCGCATTTGATACCTGACTTAACGATAATAGAATAATCTGCAATAGTACACCTTTTCTTTCAGTATTCTCTATATATATATATATCGTCAGTATATAAGAAACTTTTTGTATTGCAGGGCAGTGTAAAATGTTATCTCTCCCAATAAGAACCGAAATAAGCACGTATCATAAAATAGATATCACTCTTTATCCGCTACATTTTTTAATGTACAATTGTAACTTTTACAATAGTTTATAAAATAAATAAAAGTATCCATAAATCCATGCTGTTTCATTGTTCCTGTACTTCTTTTAACCATTTGCGCTGGAAATTGATTCATTGATTTGCGTGACCAACTGTCCTAAGTAATTCGAGGCGATCGATTGTACCGCCTCGGTTATAATTAAATATATTAAGCATAAAGTTTATTAAATTAAATATGTGGAAAATTCAGCAAATTCTGCAAGAAATATACTTATATCTATTTATGTGACGATGCACCATATAATCGTGTAACCATCGACGTACGTAGCACGTCATTTCAGCGCTAGGACTTAAGGACTACAAGGGAGGTCGGGAATGGACCCTTTAAATGTAAAATGTATGCTTTATTTAGTTCTTTACAATGTTTTTTGTTGTTTTTCTTTAATTACATTAACATAACACAAGAGATTCACAATCATATTCCTTTTTTATTTATAATATTCTTAAAACACTCGCCGCGTTCCAGACATTTGGGAAAAAGAGAGAGTGGTGGTCTGAATCTACGTTCAGGCGATTGGTCAGTATCATGCTTAGTAAAATTTTACAAGAAAACAAAATTCAAGTTTCAATGTAGAGGTTGACAGTGATCTGATCGAATGAAAGTATGGGAAATATATGAATATTACACCACGAGGAAATTAAAATCCACTTGGTACATTATGATATCCAAGCAATTCTGAATGATAATCGCATCCTGATAATGCGAATCTTTCGGGGAGGGAAAAATGTGTCGACACGTATTAGCAAATTATCGTAACGGACATGATAAACTAGATGTAAATAATCCCGTATGCACGATGTTGATAGGTCACCACGTTTTTGGATCGATAGAAAAAATATAATCTTCGATTTCTTTTTTGTTCCTTCCTCTCTAATATTATGTACAAGTGATAAAGTAGTGTGCATCGCGTCACAGTGATGCAGCTCCGGATTAAGATCAGTTATACAAGACGATTAATCAATATCCATTGTAATGCTTATCTTTTCATTTCTCTAGTTGATAATTAGAGTATGTCTTACACTTTGGGTTGTAAATATTACGTATATCACAAAGAACGGCGGTGAAATGCACAGATATGGAATAGGTGGAGTTAATCTTAATCCAGATGCCGCAGAAATGAATAAGCTTAAGCATACGTAGTAGAGGTTCTCGGGGACAAATGATGAAGGAAAACGTACTCTTTTTTTTTATCCTTATACTCCTCTCATACGCGTAAGCGACAGTTTTGTCAACTAGGTACTACACCTTGGCCCCATTCCACGCCCGTCTTAGGCTTTCCAAAAAGCGTCATTCATTATTTTCAGCATTTTTTCATCCTCGTATGAAATTGTACTCTGTATTCTTTGATCATACATTCGGTCATCTGAACCGTTTCTGGCAGTGAGATGGAAGCAAAGATAAATGTTTTACGAGTAATATTCACAAACCATTCGACCAATTCGTTCCGAGAGCAAAGTCTATCTATCCCGACATTACTCGTTAAATGGCAGTGGCTCGGAAGTGAAATGATCGCTCAGTTTCTTGTTAAAAATGTTTTAAAAGTTACAACAAATTAGCTTACTCTCAGTACGTGTATTTCATTTTCATATTAAGTTAAGAATATCGCATATTAATATCAGGAATATATCATCACCAGGACTCACATAACACTAGAACTACCGAACATATAATCGGTTATAATTTTACATTTATTTGTATACAAATAATGGCTGAATGGTGCTATTTAATTAATGGATTCAATTATGCGCGTTATATACATGAAATAAAAGTATATGAAATCTCAAATAACCTATCGTATATTCAAGTAATCAATTAAAACTTGGAGATAGGTTGATTGTTTCGATAGTTCTAGTGTTAATAAATGCACAAGATGGACATGATATTATCACGATGTAATCCAAGTGATATAAATAATCCTTTATCCTGCGAACGAATCAGTATGATTATTAGTATGAAGAACTAAAATCTGTCTCCTTTCTGCATCTTATTACAAGTGGCAGTAGATCGTGATCCATGGATCATCATGGATTCTGTTATCGGGTAGTATAGAGACAAATGAAATCGTTAAATTCCTTATCGGACAAGCGATTAAGAATGGGGCCAAATAGGATCCCGTTGCACCTATATGCAAGAAACTTCGAAACTGCTTAAATAATCTAGATCGTACGATCCCTCCGTTTCAGAATGGATCGTAGTGAAAGTCATCACCTTAAAAAGCTAGGGGTTCGATTACACTCACTTACAGGCATTCGTTCGTCATCCTTGTAACTTCCGTCCCGATTACAAAATACAGAATAATATTTCGCTATAATACAGATCTGATATAAAAACAAGTATTTTTTTGTATTCGCTTTACCACTTCTTATGGTTACATAATTATCGTTTATATATATAATATATATATATAATATCAATATATTTACACAGGTTAACACACGCTCTCATTCTCTCTTTTATTCTTGCACGCCCTGCTCGTTTTCTATGCCATTTTCACATATCTCTTTCGTTCTCACATATGACCTCGCATGATCCATTTTTTTTATAATCACATTGCGACTATTGTACATTTCAACACGAACCCGCAAACTCGTATCACTGCGATTTGGCTACCCACCTCCTTTCTCTTTTAATTCTTCATTCCTCTAACCGTCCTTCTATTTCGCACGATCCCTTGATTAAAAGTCCTTTGAGTTATCAGGACTTTACTCGAATTTGATTAAAATCTAAATCTTCGTATTTACGTGGAATAAGTTATCTCACAGAGAACTATTCTCATGAAGCTCCATAATTAAAAATACACTAATAAGAGAGCAATTTCGGTGGCCAATATTTCTTTTATATATTGTACAGATTTATTAAAAAAATATGTAAAGAGATGAAGTAATCCTTTAATAAGAATCTAAAATATTTGTCGCACTGAAAAATAATTTTAACAAATCCTATATTATTTGAAATGCATAATATTTAACACTAGAACTACCAAAGGGGTCAAAATGACTTCTGCTGTTTTTAGTTAAATTATATGAATATACCATGGCGTAGTGTTTACGATTTTGTAGACTTTTATTGTACACACATAACGTAAATAATTGAATCCGTTATTTAGCTTAAATCCTCCACTCATAATTTATATATAAATAAATGTGTAACCATAACTGACGATGATTATATTTCTCGGTAGTTCTAGTGTTAAATATATACAGTCTCCAACACTAAAAATCTGTTTCTCTTGAAAAAATGTTTTCACTCCCGGAATGCTCCCTTATGTGATGGGATGTCAATAATTAAAATATTTCAGTCGAAGCTTACAACAGTACTATCAAAGAAAAAGAACAATCACAGATCGTAACTTCGAGTATCGTTGATAATAGTGATGATGGGTATAATTATACATTATTTCGGATTATTATTCTTTACGGGAATGCCATGGAAATAAGATAAACTATAAACTCGGTATATAAATGTTGCTTCAAGAAGGCTCGATAAAGGACGAATAAAAAATGCAGCAAAGTCGCGTAACAAACATAGTTAGTTGTTTCGAATGCGTGACGTTGTCGTTATTAATTTCGAATACGAGCGGTTAATACGGACATATACGAATTGATTCGTTTTTTTTTCTTGGCATACGAGTATAGAGCTGTGCACGAATATGCTGCTTGAGCCCATGTATATTAAAAAAACATGTTCGCATTTGAAGATGAGGGCTCGTCTTTGGTCCGCGATGCGCATTGAATGAAGCGCGTTTACGGTTGCAGCCCCCGAATAATTGCAAGTTAAAAATCGTATTTAAATATAACTTATAACATTCGCGATAGCGGAGATAAATTATCATCTGCAATAGATAACTAATTCATAATAGTAATGGTATTAATAATTAATAAGCATGATCATAGTCGATAAATCGATATCATTCTCGTCGATAAAATCATTGATTCAAGTATATCCCTATAAAAAAAAAGAAAAGTTACTTATTCTCATTGTTGCTACACGTCTCTCTTTTGTAGTCTCTCATAGCTTTGCTCCTTTGAATTGGCTAATAAAAATTAGTATAAGAATAATACATATTAATTATTATGCTACGATGGTAGAGATCAAGTGAATGACCTGCAATAGTTTGGTAATGGTAAGCGTCTCTCCGCTCCGGAAAGTGGTGGAATTATAATCAGAAGACATTTGGATATAAATAATTGAGGGTAGGTTTAAATTATAGCTTACACGTTAAAGTGGCGATTTAAAAAATAATCTCATAAGACAATGATTCTAAGAAATATGTCCAATGTACATAAAAGTAAATCACAGTGATTAATATATTAGGGTGGAAATATGTCAAATTAAAAAAGGGGAGGGTGCGAGTATACACTAATAGGAAAAGGTAAAAATCTATGCATTTTTTTATCGTATAATTGTATCTATAATAAAAAAAAAGTTAAAAGTCGGAAGGTACATCCAGTGGGAGCTTTTCAAGAAATACGTTAAATCGTCCTAACACTTATCCCAAATATATATATATATTGTCGTCTCCGATCCCCCCATTGGTTTTCCCTTCCACTTCTAACGAACAGTCTCGCGATCTCTTGAACCGAACTTTCAGGAGCGAAATACGCGTGTTTGCGACTTCAATTAAGAAATCGAGACGTAAAAACTACTATGCAACCTTGGCCATAAATGCTTACAATATCGAACGGCGAATGATAACGCTTACGTTCAATACCACAATACATATTTCTATATATATTTCTCTGCTGTGCGAAAACCAGCGTTCATCATCGAATCGAAATGAATCTCAATAAAAAAAGGTTTCATCGACGGATCGACAACGGAGAATCTCGCCTAGAGAGAAATGCTCCAAAGCGCTCTTATAAGTTTGATCATATCGCGAATACTTAATGGCAACACGAAGGGCTCGGTAGGAGCTATTTAATAAAAAGTAGGATTACATACAAAATGCATAATAATAAAAGTCCCTAAACGATCGTTACTCGACTATCAGATTACGCGTCCAAACTCTGTCTTTCGTGTCGTCATTCGCGCAACTTCTGAATATCCTACTACATCCTCCACAATAAAAATCACATGCACGAAGAACCCAGCATATCATACAAGAGATCAACGTGACCCATCTTTTTACACTCAGCACTTCGCCTTACGTTTTCTATCAAGTACCGTTTACACGGGTGTTGATAAAACTTAAATAAAAAATTGTTGATCGGCGAATATCGGTACTTGACAAATACGGCTCGACCAAGCTGTTCGTACTTCATATTCGCTCATATTCACCCACGATCACGAGATACGAGATATCATCAGGTGGATCGGTTCGTTTCACAGTTTGGCATTGATTTTACAGAATATGTTTTACGGCATGACGCAGAGATTACCTCTTGTCCGTTGTAACGCTCTAGGATCGTCACACCTTATTGTGATGCCTCATCTCGTAGGCTGCGGCCCTCGCACCTCCCCCGGAGCCCGAATAGGCACCCGCGTACAATTCTGGGTGGTTGGAACGACCGTAGTTGGGTGCTGCACTGCTACATGGTGGCGCACTAGCTGTGGGAACCGAGCGATAGCCTGCTTAAAGTTTAGAAAGGCGTTCAACTATCAAACGAAATGTTCAAGCAACAGAAAGGAGAACGAATGCACCGGAAAAGCCGATATACCGAAATGCCAAACGGCGGAATAATTGAAGCGGCTATAATATTTATCATGCACTTTGCCGGACTCAAATAAATTCAACGTACTTTTCCCTATTCCATCAATGATTCAAAGCGTTCGAAGCAAATTATCAAAATAAGTGCAAAATCTGCGAAAGCTGATGGGATAAGAAACTTTATCTTAACAGTAATAAGCAACTAAAATGTTCCTAACAATTTCTTGATGATGAATCATGATGAGAGAATTAGGAGCAAATACAAGAAATTATTTAGGGTGAGGTTTCTTTTATCGACTATAAGTCTGCTGGAGCCTCCTGCATTTGTTCCGTTTCGTATTTTTTATTCATGAATTTGCTCCTATCGAGGATATGAAATATAGGCCCCAGCTCACCTCTGTAGGTCATAGAACGATAGTATCAGGTAGTGATGCGCGTCAATCAATGCAAGGGGGATGCAAACAGGAAAAAATACTGATGTAGTTGCCGGCCACGCATGAACATGTACGTGACACCAAGCTTCTTAGCTTGAGTTTAATCCCGGAATATTATCAACTACCAAGTAGCTAATATGTATTCAAAACGAGTATGTTGACTAATTGGATCAAACTCGAGCAACGATAGCTGGAGTGTTCAGTGTATTACATTTACTATACGAAACGTACCTTTCGGATAATACTGAGGACCTCTGCCATCACCATAACCGTGTGAGGGCCCCCGAGATCCCCCATAACCGCCTTGGGGTTGCCTCGGAGGTATACTTCTAGGAGCAGCCCCTCCACCACCGTGCGGATGTCGCTATAATAATAGTTCACATCTTCTTCTACTTTTCTTTTATTTCTACTGCGATACATTTCAAAGGACATGCGAATAAATAGTTTACGCTTTTACACATTGCTGACGGTACACGCGTATCAAGTTTTCGTTTAATAAAATATTTACATTGATTTAAATAGGCGCATGTATATCTCACATATATCCCGAAAGTGTGCGGGAACTGGGTCTCGACAATGTGTTAACAATCAGATACGTGGATGATTGGAAAAGTAGTAGAAATGTTTAATAATAGTTATTATGTCTTATGCCTTACCATTCTCCTAAGGGTGTTCATTGGCCGCCTCAAAGTGTCGCTAATACGTCTCGCGGGTGGTTTCTTAGGATTACTGGAAGGAGTATGAACAGCACAACATTTGATGAATATTCCCATGAAAATAATGAAAGCTACGCCCATTAACAGTACTGCCCACCAGTATTCCTGTAAAGTAAAAATAATGTCAATGTTCATTAGATTCGTCACGCCTAATCAATTTGTTTGATATGCGTAAAATTCAATCTTACCGTCACCCATTGCGCTAACGTGATTAATGTTTCCTTATTAAATAAAAGATTCTTCAGTCTTGCTAGCGGCCCTTCTGCGTCCACTGCTCTGCACTTTAAGAAGACGTCACAGTAACCCTGAAAACATACTACAAATATCAAGTACACCTGTAGAAGTATATTAATCGGTGAATTCTTTATACATTTTATATATTACCTGGAAGTTATCACAGGGTGATCCAGGTCGAAGACTTATTCCACCGTCCGGTAAACCTACTACATGAGCGAACTCACTTGTACTACGACACGATGATGGATCAGTCCCATTCTGGCATGCTAATTCGCACAGTTTCCGTTTATCAATGTTTGGAATGATATTACTTGTCAAGAAGCATTCAGTCAAATTCCATTCCAAGCATATAGATCCAGTGCATTCTCCATTGATGCACAACTGGGGAATATTAAATATGTTATTCTCTAATCATTTGTATACATCTTGAAATGCAATGAATTCAGAGTGTAATCTTTAAGGATTTCTCACCTGA
Source organism: Nysson spinosus (assembly GCA_910591585.2). NCBI lineage: Eukaryota > Metazoa > Arthropoda > Insecta > Hymenoptera > Crabronidae > Nysson > Nysson spinosus. The sequence goes on from OU342834.1 coordinate 2,561,321, forward strand.
GTGCCTTCGTTGCACCTTGTTTTATTAGCTCTTGGTAGTGGTACAGGGCACTCGGAGGACCTCCCGTTACAAGTAGAATTGTAACTACAGTCGGACTCGGCTTTACATTGAACTTTGTCAGAGAGAGGTACGAACTGACACGTGTCACTCGAACAACAAGGTCCTTGACTTGGACTGAAAGACATATAATGATTGATCAGTTTTATAATTACGAATGATATAAACGGCCTTTATGTTAATCCTTTCCTGTCGAAGCCCGAGAAACGTCAATGCATTTTTATCATTCGAAAAATACAGTACCATAGGAGAATGTAAAACGTGATACTATAAAACATATAGAATACGATACTCCATTTGGATAAAAATGAATTCATTTAAGTAATTTAGTCATTTAATGATAAAGTCATAGTTTAATTAAAGTCATTTACGGGCTTTCAGGCATCAAATGATTCAGTGGCTTTGTTTGATTCCGACGGGAAACGGTTAATAAGCATCATTAGTTACACACCTGCATTGTGTCCCGTATTTTCTACTACAACCTTTAGCTGTTTCATTCTTTATTTTATCCAGCTCAGAGACCTGCCTAGGATAACAACACTTATCCACACACTCATCGTCATCGTATCCACAGTCACACTCCTCTCCAGCTTCAACGATTTTATTTCCACAAAATGCACCGGCAGATGCTACGAAACAATATAACTCGTACAATATTTCGCACCGAACGATTAAAAGATATCGGCAATACTGTTTTACATACCAGTGAAGCAGTTCCTCTTTTTGTTGTCCTCAATAGCATCAAGAACATTGCTAATATTGCCGATACTACATTTCGAAAACTTGCTATTATTCGGCCGATCCCCGCTCGTCGCCGATGCAAACATTATGTAATTACCATGTAAACCTCCTGGTCTACATTCAGGTGGAAAATCATGCTGTAAATGTAATCATATTATAGTTTAAACAATTCAAATTTGGGTGATGTTAATCCAAGTATCCATCACTTACGGGTGAACCAAAGTTGTGTCCTATTTCGTGAGCCAATGTTAACTGCGATACTTTTGGAGGTACTCTGCTATTGTAATTCACAAAAGTAATGATTCCAGTGTTTAGGGACCTTTTAGTTGATTGGTACATGCCCCCTACTGTTTCCGTATAAGTTTTATATTTCTCGCAAATACCACCGGAAGCACCGGATGCCGATGCTACCCAGGCCAGACCAAGTGTACCACCGGTGAAATCCCTGTCGATGGTGTAATATTTAGATTCATATATCTACGTATATAATAAGCCGAAATAGAATTTAAGAGTTTACCTATAGGTAAATACGTAGGCCAGGCAAAAGTCTTCGTGATTACCCAGGGAATGTAAATTTAAAAAGTTACTAACATCAATATTCTCCATGCAAAATGGATTTGGTTCACTGTACGTGTGCTGCTGCGTGCAAGCAGTATCATCGTCGATCTGGTATAAAGTATAATATGGATGTTAATATATGTTTTTATTACAACTATTATAATAGCATATTATCATGAACTCTCATAGTATAATCACCTTTATTCTCTGAACTTCGAATTTAATATTCCTATGCTCGATTCTACCGTCGAATCTAGTATCTCTATAAATGTAATTCACAGCAGTAACGTGATGTGCAATCAGGGAAAGAATTTCTTCCTTGGTTTTCTCTGCATCGTGATGTAACTGAAAAGTCAAAGGGGAATTCAATATATGGAACTTTCCGTGACTGTTCGGCGAGGTTACGTATAAAGAGATTTTTCTGGCGGCACAAGCGGAAAATCTTCCGACCACGAAGAATTTAGCGGGAAGGAAATATTTTTCCTAGGTAGTGCACTGGAATGTTGGCCGCGTCTAGTTTCCAGGGAAAATGGAAAATGAAATTACACCCGGTCCCATTAATGAGAGAAATTCGTATGAATGCGGGTGTAAAGAGAGGATGGTTTTACGTATTCAAAGTATTTGCCGATTTCTGCAAGAATTATTATCGCACATATCGACCATGTTTTATAATGAGAAATTAGATCGAGTAGGTATCGCGGAAAGAGTGTAATCGTTTGCCTATATAAAATTGATAAATAGTTCGATTAGCACGTTCGCCATTACGCGGAGAAGAAATTCCAATCTCAGGCTTGTCCTTATTTTTTGAATTTCTACCAAATATACTGCAGATTTGTTCTTATATACGTTTTGAATCTAATAAATATATATATATATATATATAAATCTATAAATTTAGCTGAATATATTGTCAGTAGTTCTAGCGTTAAGTCGGTTACATATTGGATCCAACTTACTTGTTCAGATATGTGTCTCCAGATAAGAGGATCGGTTTGAATAAAAAGAGAGCAAGTGTTCTTATTATCCTCCTTCGGTCTGGTCGCTCTTCGTGCTCTTCGATGACTAGGTTCATTAGCTTCTCTAGAATACCTGTGTCCAGGTGACTCATTCTCACCATGCCATGGTGTAACCTTTGGTTTCGGATCTTCGAATTTTTTCAAGGCTACCGTTTTCGATGCAGAAGGAACATCTGATGCATCAGAATTTTGTATTCTATCCATCCATTCCACAACTTCACCGGTAATTCCACATCCGCTGGAATCACCTGAATCGAATCATTGAATTATACCATTAATTTTATCCAGTTGTATATGATATCTTTACATTTGTAAAATGTATTATATGTATTATATTGAAATAAAAAGAACTGATTGTATCTCCAATAATAACACTCATTAACATAAAGTATTGTAAATGTGTATCTCAGCTGAATAAAAATAACTGAACATATCATATTTATATACATAGGGGTACTGGAAAGTAATCAATTCGGGAGGGGAGAATATTTTCGCGTAAAAAGTTGGGAATTTGATTTTTTATCAAAAAAGGAATTAAGGCATTGGAGGCTCGTCGGTTAAAGATCGTGGATAACGATGGGGATTATCTAATAGTATCATGTTTAATACGAAAAAATAAATGGGGTTTTATAAAATATGTGAAATATAATTGATTACTTTCCGGTACCCCTGATACAATATTTGAATTAAAATAATGATACATGTATTAGGATCTAAATTCAGAATGTAAGAAAATGCTTCTATATATTCTTAAACCTTCTATGGGAGGATAATATTACCGGATATTTTCGCTACATAAGTGAATGATATGAATGGCAGGAAATATGATTTCCGTGTACTGATGTCATTCATTGATTATTATCAGTAATGTATTACGCGTAGAGGACATTTGAAGGTCAAGTTGGTTTATTTGTATTGGAATTATATATACTTTAATGTACCAGTCGATTTAGCTCGTCTACTTACAAAAATGATAATTATATTGAATGTCTCCCTCAGAACCATTCAACGTTTGTCTGAAATATTTCTCGATATAATTAACAGTACCAAAAATATGTCAACTTCCATATTTCCTTACATTTCATGTCTTCTACGAAAACTAACAAGGAGCTTATTAAAGTTCATAATTCATCCCATCGATGAAAACCCATAAATGGACTCGCAGAAATCCGCGATAGATTTCATTGAAATATTTAAGGTGATAAAATCCATCAAACATTCCGGGAGTACGATTTTGAACTTCGTATCATTTCTAGAAACATTCCATCCGAAGTATCCCAGGGAATTCGAAACATCCTCAGGCTAGAGGAAGATTTAAATTTTATGCTTGTTCGAGTTATCGATGGAAATGGGCTGTGCAGACCAAGTCCCATGCACGTATATAGAAAACTTCGAGGGGAACTTTCTTCGGAAGAATTCAAAGTACTTCAACTCGGGGAACTCCGGAGTAGTCGTAAACCGTGTGCCAGATCTAATTCGCAAAATGGTTTCGGTATCGTGATAACTCTTAATAACGGGGCGCGTTACAAACGGCCGTCGGAACGGAAACGATGCGCGCGGTTTAATTATTCTCTGTAATTTCGAAATACAGGGAACTCGTTCTATAAAAGCGGATGCACGGACATAATGCGCCGCGTAATGACAAACTTAGCCGCTTCCCCTCCTGGGTATCGTATCGTTCGTAACGACGATGCTATTATTTTAAAGACGCGGTTCGCCACGTACATACGCCTGTGAAATTGCACTTCCTCTTTCACTTCCCTCTAAATTGATACAACCACTAACAACTCTATATTATTCCCGTATTATATCACGTCAAAAAGCTTGTTCAATTGTGCAACATGAAATGGGCATGCGTCAATCTACCATAAATTATTAGGTCATCCCATAAGTACAGTGGAATCTCCTTTTTTAACAATCTCAAACTTTGAATTTTCAAATGGGGCTGAGTAATAAAAGAATGTGATGTGGTATGGCGAGAACAACAGAGTTTCAATATGGACTTGAATTACTACAAGTTTTCTGTCGATGGAAATATTTCAAGTATTTAGGGGCGATGCGTGTGTTATTTGAGAGGATTAATTTCTAACAGGAATAAGTTATGATGCGTTTTATTTAAAGTTTGATGAACAATCATCCCTGGCTTAGTACGGAAATTTGTTTATTACAAAATATTTCACAGAACGAGGTGATTAACAAGCTTTGAACATTTAAAGTTGCGATGGGATACTGTAATTTGAAATTAAATTTTAATTCGACTAAAATGAAATTTCTCGTTGAAGTTCAACATGTTCTATGTGATGGATAAACGGCCATAGGTTATCCGTGAATGTCTTTACATCAGTGCAAATATTCTTACAGTTTGCAGTATTTTTTTCTATTTTTATGGAATGTTCCATAAAGCGTATCGTTTAAATGAACTTCAAAGATGCAAAAAGATGCGAAACTCCGATGACTTTAAACTGAAAGCCGAGAATATACTGAACAACGGAAGTAATTTCAGATGGAATTGAAAACAGCCGTCAAAGATAAGATTTCATCTCAACTTAATAAAGTATCTGCACTTTAGAAAGCTTACACCAATATCTGAAATAATATTTCATGCGTCATAAAGATAATAAACTTGCCTCATTACATTATTAATGAAGTAATTACCCTCATTTTTAATTAATTATTGACTTCATCAAATGAAACAAGAAACGATGTTAAATAATGAGAAGCACCATATAATAGAATTCATAAACATAGTTTATTGGATTAGACCACTTTCATAATTACCGGGTCACGATTAAAAACAAGAAGATTTCTAAACTATCCCTGGCATATAAAAATCGGATGCTATTGTTAAAAAAGACCCTTTCATAGTATGAAATGTGGGATTCCGAATCCTAGTAAAGATAACAAAAGCCAGTGTGTACGCCTTTCGACATTTTCAGCCGGTTACACCATGACAAGTGCCGACTATATGGGTCCCATGGTTTATCATGGTGCAAAAGCTCGTTATGCTTTTCAGATTTGGATAAAACGATTGGGAGAGTGAGGGGGAGTAGGCGAAGAACAGAAATTTTTAGCAAACAAGTACAAGCCAATAACGTTGGTGCTGGTATTCGAGATAATCACGGTGAATGTCCGTGGCTTTATTGGCGGGTTAACCATGAGCCACGGGCTTTAATGACTTGGCGTTTCAGTGCGACGATATTGGCCATCTTTATTGGTAGTATCTACGTGGCAACGTTACTACGGATTACCGTTATACGAGCTACCAAAGAGAGAAACCTCCAGGGTTATGGTACTTGAACCCTCTTGCTTGTTTTTACCGCATTTTACCGCATTTTACCGCGTGTAACTTCACATGCACTGCATTGTGACCCTGTGTAATATCAGTGTTGTAAGTAATAATTGTTATTAAACGTGGATCATGACATCAAGAATGATTGTATGTGAAAATTTAATAGTGTTTTTAGAACCCAAAGGTTGAAGTAGTTTGTAAGTCTGTATCAACTGCACTAAACCTTAAATATTAAGATCCTTCGTTAATGTTGTTACGTGCTACACCCGGGTTAATCTCGTGTCATTTTCATTATAAAATTAATCGCTGCATAATATTAGGTGATTCTATAGGATGAAATGTTTATTGCAATTTATAGATCAATTCGCATTCGGCCAAATTTCTGTGTTGAAATAAGTCGAACTCAGAAATTACTTCGTTGCAAAATTGTTTTTTTTAACACTAGAACTACTGAACATATACTCATCGTCAGTTATGCTTACTTATTTATTTATATATCAATTATGGCTGGGGGATTTAAGTTAACGAATGGATTCAATTATTTGCGTTATGTACATAAAATAAAAGTATATCAAATCTCAAATAATGCGCCGTGGTATATTCGAATAATGTAGGTAAAAATGGCGGACAAAGTCATTTTATCTCCTTCCGTAGTTCTAGTGTTAAAGTACTTTTAAAATAGTAACTTTAATAAGTTTAGTAAAATGGATTATTCATAAGTGCTGGCATGTTTGTTTTACTATATACATATTGGCAATAAGTATGCGATAATACGTATGATAATATTATAAACGGTATTTGTATGGAACAATAAAAAAACCAAAAATTGTAATTGTGGGTCGCTGAAATAAAAGAATAATTAAGCGCCTAAGAGGTCCTCGAGCTTACAAAATTAACAAAGATAAGACCCGTCTTGTTTTCTTTAGCATGGATTTCGCAATTATTCTGGAATTATAAAGATAAACTACCTTTTCCCGGATGATTATAGTTGCCAGACGAGTGGAAATACCATGAGGATTTACGGTTTTCTCCGAGTTCGGGTTACCACGTTGACGAGCGAAGGTAATAAATTTACTTGAAAAGAATGAAAATGAGACAGAACATATTGCTACCTATAACAACGTAAATAAGAAATACGCGAAATTAGCAAGAAGTTTCTCCCTTATAATTATGATCAATTTAAGAAATTGTAACCTTTATAATATACACCTAACCGTCGATGTACACGGTAGATTGGTTTCCCGGAAAATGCCGTGAAAATTAAAATCGTGCAATTCGAATCCGAATTTCACATTGAAAACAAATAAGTTATAAATTTTTAAAATCCATATGAAACAGTACTGTGTATTTCTTACAAAAATGAGAGTATAGTAATCAATAGTTTATTTTTTGGTCCAATAATAATTAATATTTGTGATTTTGGGTTATTGGTCTATCAAAAGCCGTAACCCAAAATCACAAATAAAAATGAGAGTAGATATTTGTAAATAAAAATTCATTAATTCATAATAAAAGTACATATTTTCTTCCGCACTTCTTCAAGCGTGTTAAACCGAAACCGTACAATGCGAATGCCGTGTAAATCGAGGGCTAAATGTGGGTGACGGTTACTTTTCTGAAAGTAGTATAATGTTGTCTAAAGAAGTTTTCTTAAAATGAGTGAATTCCCTTTTGCAAAGTACACTTCTTAGGAAGCATACGAAAAGGTTCCTTGATTTTAAGGACTTTTCATTAACCAAGATAAAAATGTTGGGAAGAAAAAAAATTCTTTAAAAATACACGGTTAATTCTCCACAGGATGAAAACTGAGTAATTCACCAGGACAGGACGAGACAGCTTTAATAAAAGAAGGATAACGGGACATTTCCATTATCACATATGCACGTAACCTACGGATGAAGATACACGGTCGGCATAAATACGGATGAAGGGCGGACCATTTTTCAGAGGACCATCTCGGACTTCCAGAAATTCACCGAAATCGTGCCATTCTGCGCGTAGCATTAATGTTGCAGATTCATAACAGAAGCTGTATATCCAGTCTGCAAATATGCCAAGACAGGCCAAATCCGTCTACACCGAGAGTAATACCAACGAATACCACGATAAATATTACACGTGATACAAAGACTGTTTGTTTAAGAGTTGCCTGTTTGCACTGTTATAATAAACACGGAAGGTGTGTTACCCCTATATGGAATGAAATCCGGTAGACACGTTATACGAGAGTGTTGCTACCAATACCTGATCCGGTCCCTCATGGAATCTTCCACGGCATCTGCTAGCTTATTTCGACTATTGCCACACTGCTATATAACTTCGAATAGACTACTTTTCTCGGTAACGATATCCCAAATGGCGCATTGAATTCGTACTATTCTACGAGTCCCCGGTACTAGCACTTTTATGCAAACAGTGCAGTATCCCCGAATAGTAACGGAAGTTTCCAGTATTCAGATGTACCATCCAACTGGACTGTGTATAATGGAATTGTCGTAGGGAACGATGTCAGAAAAGTGTCAACCATACCGTACGAATCAGATTAAATGAAATGTCAATCTCTGACCCCATCTGCACAACAAAACATTGAGAATGCAGGGTACAATTGTTTTAATACGAATGTTCGACGAAAATGTAATCACTTCAGTTGCGAAGCGGTAGGATTTGATTCTTTTCATATTCGCGTCGGAACATTTCCAAGCGAATGAAAACTACTAATATCCACTTAACCTTAATCTTACGTGATCAATAACTGAATAAAGTAACTATAGATATGATGTTAATATCTCAAGAGGTTCTAAGCAGGTTTAAAAAGGGAAAATAAGGGGTAGACAAACATTCTAATCGAATGTCTCTCCTCGGAGCAAATCGACTGAAAAGCAGAATCTTCCGCATCTGGGATTCAACTTTACGCGTGTCGTTAAACACTTCTCTAACTTGGAAGCGTTCGGAAGACTTGGCTGAACCATCCTATTTACCTGTTTGAGCAACTACAAGTGCGATACTTGCGTGGAGTATATTTATGTACATATTCTATTCACGTACTAGTGGTGTTTATAACCGGCTGTGCAGCCGGCGTATATCGTTAAGGTGATTCGTTTAAAAACCGTCTACGGATGGATGCTCCTTTAAGGATGCCTCCTAACGCTAGGAAAACTGTCGTCGTACTGATAAAGAGCGGATGGAGAGTTTCGCACGAAGTATGGCGAAAGGGTGTCCGTCCAAGTGTATAAGTATGGGGTTGCCACGTGTGCCACCACGAACAGACTTCTTCGGATCTATAGACAGGGTTAAACTTCGTCCACTTTGATGATCATCCATGGTAAAACATAGAAATCGTACTCCGAGACTTCCGCGTTTCTCGGTTTTAAGTACTCCTTCACTTTGCCCGGATATTTTTCGACACAGAACTTCCGGGAGAAGAAGTTATTGGGTTGACAGATCTTATCAACGCCGCAGAACTTTCCTGCGTAATTACATCGCGACTGCTAACTTAATTTGTGTACGAATAACTACTATGTCTTGGTAGAGATTGACATCAGATACATTAACTTAGCAAACAATTTAATTAGTTCTGATGTTGAGTGGGTTGCCAGAAGGGCAAATTAGTTGCAACAAGGTGAATTCTTTGAGGCAATATGAAAATGATGAGGAATCATATTTAACTTTGCAGATATGAAATTGTATTAGCTCCAATCAGATAACTGTGGATATATGTAAAGTACATGCACGCCTTTCACAGTGTAAAGGGTGAACGTATTCACGGGCGATATACCTTGTAGCCAACGTTGCTATGCTGTTATTGAGTTTAATAATTTGTAGTTTAATTTATGTCCACATTTTGACTGGAAAGTCTTGTTCGGCGGAATATTAGAATATAAAGTGGCACGAATATACAAATACGGCCTAAGCATTGTTCGACTAATAAGCGTAGTCGAGTCGCTTTGCAAATTTAATTACCTCGATATTCAGTTTGCATTCATGCAAGGTAGCTGCGTTTTAATGAGCAACGTGTGAAGGCATTGTAGCAAAACACTGGCAAAATACGCAACCGCGTGCCTGAAAATCAATTACGTCAGCCAACGCCAATAGGACGTTAAACGCGCCAACATAAGCGACGGTCTTACAGTAATTTGTCGCCATCAAATTATCGTAATTAAAGTGAAAATATCGAGCATCGTTTCATACGAAACATGCATAGCACGTTAAGTCTAATAAAATCAATATCAAATTGTTTCAAGAACTAAAATGCACCGATGATTCAACATTAAATAAATGCAAATTATACCCTTCATCAAATACATTTGCAATCGAACTGAAATTAGTGAAGTAATAATATGGCAAATAAATATAAAATGGGTGATTGACAGGATCTTAACACGCTACGTTGGCCCCTGGAGAGTATTCTCTTTTTTCTCTTTTATTATATGTAAATGCTTTCATATTTCTGGAACTAATATACTTTTCTAATCATCTTTAACTATGATATGTGCATTTTATAATAGTGCTCGCCGATTATGATTGATTTTCATCATGCCATAAATTATACCTGACTTTATCTTACTATATCGAATTCCATTTCATGAAATAAAAATTTGGTATATATACATACAAAATGATTAATATATATAAATAATACTTTATAGAATGTAACATACCCTGTCGAAGATGCGAGTACGGATCGCCGACGTCATTTTCATGATAGATCACAGAATGTAACGTGTCGTTTATCTCCTGCGGTGAAAAGTAATAGTGCGCCTTTTCCACGTACCACGCACCACCACGTGGGGATACGATTTTCCCGTGGAAAACACCGTCACTGATACTACCGAACACGTGGCTTCCAGGTTCCCCTGAAAATCAACGATAAATATGTCCTGTAGTATCCTTGCCACTGTTATCTCTCAATACTATATGAGAAATAAACACCTGCTAAATCCCTCCAAATTTATATATTTTTAAATTACGCCAGTTGTGTTTTTTCCCGTGTCTATTATTAATTTGATAAAATGTACGAATGAACAGTCTTTTGACTGAATCCAAATTTACATATATATTCTTTTATATATTCATATAATATTCTTTGATATCAACTGATATGCAGCTTATTATTATTAATATTATTATTATCTTGAAAATATTGAAATTAAAACAAGAATTTCTTCGGGAATCAAAAGCTCCCAAAGCATTCGTAAGTTCCACTTTCATTAAGATTCATACTACCAAACTTTTAAGAGTAATAACTTTCTTAAAGTATTATGAGCTGAAAGTTGTTTCATATACCATGGTTAGAAATGGAATTTGAGCAGTTTGCGAAAATAAGAAAAATGAAATTGCTTTAAATGTGAGGAATATCACATTTACAGCGAGCGTCCTGATATGAAGAGGAATAATATATCACAAGGATTTTCTACAAGACTCGAGATAAAGAAATTAACAATGCTCTTATGTAGAAGAAGTACATGCTCTGACGAGACAGAACCTAATGTCACAGCGTCTTAATTTTAAATATATACCCGAGAGTACTCTTTCGTTGAGAATCTTAAGAAAGAATGAAGGACATTAGCTACTTCGTTGAAAAAGAGTCGAAAGTGCTCAGAGAGACAGTAATTCCCTCACATTGTGACTTTCTTTTACCGAGCTCCTTCCAAGGGAATAAAATCCGGAAAATTGTTTGCAAAATACGAAACCTGGAAAAGTATATGAATGCGAAATGTAATATTACTTGGATTTGGTTGCACGTAAAATTGATTGCCTTCATAAAATGTTCCATATTTAAAATGCAAATGTAATTAATCTGAATTTCTAAAACGGTACGAATAAAAGTCATAGAAACGTAATGTATGTTATAACGCGTGAAATTAATCAGTTTGTTTAATAAGTCTTTCATAAATATCAGTACACTTTTATCGTCTTATTAAGCATGCAATTCTTTCTACAACGATACGATTATAGTTTTTAATTTATGTCCACATGCTCCGCATGGCAATTTATCAACAAAAATTAGATACATTTTGTATGACATATTTTGAAATTTACGTCTCTCTTGATCTTTAAACTTTACAGTCTCCCATGTATAACATAATACATAATCATATTCTTTTCATGTTATTTTACTTTACAATGTTCTCCAGGGTAATAAAAAGTATCTCAGAGTCCCGATAACTTCAGGGGGATTTCAAATTCCGTTTGTTTCGAGATTCGAAGGGTGGGTTTTCTTGACGTTATCCAAAAAGCATATGGACGTAAGGAGGTCGAGGAAGGTCGCAAGCACAAAAGTGAAAGATAAACCGTTACCCAACGCCCAGTCGAGCGAATCCATAATTTAAAATGTCCCTTCGTGGACAGGGCCCCCGTAAATTCTGTGACTTGAAATAAAGGTCTCACCCGGTATCTACCGTGACACGCACTTTTGCGTGCCACACCTGGTTATCGTGGAACGTAGGAGTAGCTGTAATGTCCAGCCTCTCCTGTAAAACGGTACTAGCATATTGAGGCTTGAGTTTAGTATGTTACATCGTGTACTTAAAGATCGAAGAAATCGTGATTTATAATACAGGAAGCCAAGAAATCGTGAAATTATTTCATCTTATACAACCATCCTTGACTACTTCTTTTGCGTCTCTATTACACCAAGTATACTCGTGCTCCCTTCTACAAAGGAACCAATAGGAATCATGCTACGTGCTTCGTTATCAGATGCTGATTAATTTTACTCGTTATTTCCATAAGGCTTAAAGATATGCGTGTAATGTTGTTAAGAGAAATGAGTTCCGTATATTAGCTGCGCCGGTTGAAGAATATCTGCGATTTATATCGGCGCTGTTTTAAAATAAGATATAATCAATTGTGGGAACATGATGAGGCTATTTCTTCAATTATATTCAGTATATGAATAAGTTCTCGCCGTTTTAGATGACACTATTTGTATATCTTTTTTGAAAGGAAACAAATGCAATTCAAAAAGTTCAAATGGTTATAGAAAATAATGGAGATTAGTTTTTTGAATACAAACTATTTTTCTTAACAAAAAAAGATCAAGTTCGTTTACCTAATATATTCATAATAAAATATACATCTTATTTACTATTTATAACAGGCATTTATAATAGATTATAGACTTATAATAAAACATTAACACTAGAACTACTGAACATATACTCACCAGTTATGTTCAAATTGATTTATACATCAATTATGGCCGGAGGACTGAAGTTAATTAATGGATTTAATTATTTGCGTTATGCATATGAAATAAAAGTATATAAAATCTCAAACAATTCCCCGCGATATATTTACATAATTTAACTAAAAATCGCAGACAAGTCATTGTGACACCTTTGGTAGTTCTAGTGTTAAACTTGCAATTTCTACTAGTCGCAATTAAACATAATTATAACTACGATAGTACAAATAAAACGTTTAATGTCAAATCATAAAGTATAAGAAAAATGGGTCTGTAATCAGGAATACTTTAAATGCAGAGATTATAGATACTGTTTGTATAAGTAGAAACTGTGGCATGTAAAGTTTCACAGGCGTTTCTGTTGAAGCGATTGAGTGGTCTCGGAGGAAGGTGATCAAAGCATTAATTAATGAAGATTTTCCAGTGTTTAACTTACCGATTAAGTGACCCTGGTAAATGTGCGAGGTGTCGAGGTCCTCCGTCTCGCCGGATGGTCCCTCGATAATTAGGTTATTGCTAAAAGTGGTCAGGTCCCGCTTCAGTCGGATGTGGAAGTCCCTGCCGTGTGAACGAAACTTCAAAGTTACGGAATTGTCGCGGGTGACCGACCTCTTGGCCCTTAGATGACCTCGGTGGACCTCTTCGGTGGGATACGAGAGAGGTTCGTAGTGGCGGATGTATTCGTTCAATCGGCGAGCTGTAACCAAAAAATTCATCCGGTTATTACAATGGAAGAGATATTTTATAAATGCCTGTTACAATTAAATCTTTACACTCTACTTATTCTGCTACTTTGTTCTTCATCATCATTGATTTTACCTTTACTTTGATAATTTTGTGCGAATACTGAGAAACTGTTTAGTGCTGTAGTACCGTTTTTTAATTGCGAACAGTGATCAATCTAGAGACTATTTATTTAGTAAAAAATAGAATTGCTTCAATTAAACAATAAATTTACATCGGATTATATTTTTCTTAGAAGAGTTTATCGAAATAAATTCGTAGAAAAACGTGGCTTGCGAAAGGGTGAATTTGATCTGCAAAAGAGTGAACTTACTGAACTACAGTTTTGACTAAATGTTTGAAAGGGAATTTCGGCTACGAAGAAATCAATTGATTCTCACTGAATATGTAATTCAATAAAGTGTTTACAAATGCAGATATAGCTGAATGAAACGGTTTTATAACCTGTTCCAGTTTGTTAGAATTATTAAGTAAAGGAGAAGTTAATTTACAGTTTTGGGACAAGTTAATGCTGTGATTTAGAAATAACTCAAGATTAAAAAGGATTAATATAATCCCTCTTAATTATTCATTGTTCAATGTACGATTAAAAATTTCGAACGAAACCGACACATTCTGCAGTTCACATTGTATGAAGTTACAAAGTAATCTGCAATGATCAAACAACGGTTTCCTTTTATTTTATAATCCTCGCATTTCCAGAAAAGAAATATGAAATTTTCTTATAACACATCCTTATGTTTCTGAGATAACCGGGAGCGACAAAAGGAAAGAAATTTTTATATATGGATGCATTTCTGCGCAATTTATGTTCGCTCAGGGAAGCATAAAGCTACCGGTTCTATATTTAAGAATACCTAACTCTTGACAAATGTGCCCTTTTATGTAAAAATTCTAAAATACCTCGAACAAGTCGATGCAGTAAACTCCCGTATAAGACGAGTTATATTAGCACTTGACATGTATTATTCGTGTTATACGAAGGAAAAGTTTCGTATAACACGATTTCATACAACATCAACGCATAATGTATTAAACGCGTTATATGGGAGTCTACTGTATATTATATTCTACAGTGCAATTCAGAACATACTCATCATCTATTATTATATATTTATTATTCAAAAAACACATAAGTACTTCATCGAACAATAAATATATAAGTAAACGAGGAATATAAAACCGACAAGAAAATACACCTTCAAGCTAGTCAATCGTTAGAGTAATCAATTAAATGAGGCTACACTTCGCGAACAATTTCTTTGATATAAAAAAGTCACGAATACTATCTTATATTACAATGTATTCGGCGCGTATAATACGTGAACAAAAGTATCGAAGAATATTACAAAATAATGCTGAACATTGATGTCACCAGTTCCATATAATATATTATGAAACGTCCGCTCCTTCGGGAAATCCTTCTTCTTGCAATATAGAAAGCTTTCATCACAGACGAGATATAAGTAAACCAACCACTAAATGGGCTTTCGTGATTCCACTCAAAAATTACCGGCGCGGTAAAAATCAACGTAACAAAAGGTTACCCCTGCAGAAACGAGTAAAAGAATTCTGTACTGCAGCCACTCAACAGCACACCCTAAAAAAAAGATGTGGCGGACGAACTACAATAAATTGAGTGGGAATGCATCGTTACTATATTGCTACAAACAAATGTCTACATATCTTATTCACAAGTGTATGTATATAATACTTATAAGTGTACAACACTGTATAAAAAAAGTATAGATCATCGCTGAAAGATAGTCAAGAGATATTCCTAACTTATTTGCTAGATGAGGTGTCTAACTTCTAATTAAAGTGTACGTATAAAGCAGATACTAGCTTGGTTGTAATTGTAGAAGAATTCTAATTCTAATTCTCTACAATTATTACCAATTAATAGGTCTCACCACGTGGAGGTTGCCACTAGCAGAAACCCTGGTGGGTGGGTGGGTCGCGGAACCCAATCCTTGTGATGTAAAACAGCTATATTTATATAATATTTTTCATTATTCTATAATTATTAAATAAATACGTCACTACTTTATCATCATCGTGAGAATAAAATGAAATTCTTACTATTAAATTATTACCTTGCTCATTTTCGAGACTCTTTTCAAGTTTGCATATAAATTCTGTGGAGCTTTGCGAATAAAATGACATGTATTACATTTGCAATATTAATTAGCAAGTATGTTTAAGCATTAGCTAAAGTGGACAAGACGTGTTCCGCGTTCACATTTTTCGAACGTCCCTTGTCATTTGAATACAAATCTTATAAGCGAAATTCTCGCCGGAGGCTCATTTTTTTGGAAATTTGAAAACTGTCTGAAAATATGAGCACGTGGCCCGTGTCTCGTTAAATTTAACTAATGTTTAAACATATGTGCAAATTAATATTGCAAACGTAACTTACATAATTTTATTCGCAAAAGTCCACAGAAGTTTTTGCAATCAATGAAAACTGTTTCACTTTTAAATTGACGTCACAAATCTTGTTCAAAGTACAAGGAACGGTCTAAAAATATGAACGCGGAGCACGTCTTGTCAACTTTAACTAATGTTTAAACATATTTGCAAATTAATATGACAAATGCAATACATATCATTTTATTCAGAAATGTCCACAGAATCTATTGCAATCAATAGAAACTGTCTAACTGTTTAATTAACTAACTGTCTAAACTGTTCATCACAAATCCTGTTCAAGAGACGAAAAGGCCCGGTTTTTAAAATTTGTTTTTTCGAAAACTGACGGTGATGGAGAGAAACGGTTTGCGGATTCGTTTTCAGCGCGTCAAAATCTATAAGGATCAGATATTTGTTGTTACAACCTTTTTTTGTGTAGGAGAGTGAACAATATATTACTGGATATTCAAAAGAAAATTTATAGCAAATAGACCAAGATTTCACAAGATTAATTCACGTTTTATTAAGCGGCTCAAACGAATATTAATTATTACGCCATATGGAAAATTAAGTTATAAGGTGCGAATACGAACTAATAGAGCGTTAATTAGACAACTTCAACAATCTACTTGAATCGTAATTTTAATTAATTTTATGAAACACGTGTCAAGTGGTACATAAACTCAGATGATATATTGCCAATTGCTAATTACGGATTAATATTCATCTCAGACTCTGAAACAAACTATTGCTTATTTAATTTATTCGGCATTTTATATATATATATATATTTTATTTTATATTTTATATATATATATATATATATATATATATATATCTTTTAAATGTCAAGTAATATGTATGCTAACAGATGTAAGAGTTTTTGAAAAAAATAATTTCATGTTTTATTTTTGTATTTCCAGAACTAAAAATATGAAAAAGCTGCTATTTTATATGTTTGATGGGTCACCCGTGGCACAAAAATCGTTACCGAGTCCTAGGACTCGGTAACTCTGGAATTCCAGATTGCATTGCGTGCTTGATCTACTTATATCTCGTCGGTGCTTTCATCCATGAAGTCTCTTACCACGAGTACCAACTTCCATTTAACGATTTTAACACTAGAATTACGGACAATATATTCAGCCATATTTATAGATTCACGTGTACGCCCTTAAAAATAAGGATGGACAGAAAGAAAGAAATAAATCGATTTAATTAAATTCATTATGCAACGCGAGTCACAAGAAATCTCAGAAAATAGAACTTTATAAATTTGACCGTTTTTATTCAATTCTGCAGAGCCACTATTTTGACGGCTTCGGTAGTTATAGTGTTAAATAATATACTTTACTTGCGACAAATATACTATTCAGTTTGTCCGTTACCATCTCCTTTGCTAATTAAATAAACAAAGAAATTAATGTGCAACAATTGTAGTGTTATAATAGTTATTAACAGTTATTTTAATAGTTTTCATTAATCGTGTAAAATCAATTATCGTTCCCAACAAAAAACTATACCGATTAACGAATTATAAACGATCTTTTTCTACAGCAAACACCAGATTTTTACAAAAAACGAATACATAAGCTTGTAGAACGTCGGAAAAGAGTTGTACAAATAATGGCGACTATTTCGCCAAATAAAACTACTTTCCAGAATGTCCAAATTATTGGAATTTTGATTGAAAAATCCCCACGAACTTTTTCCGGTACGTCATAAGTATTTTGAAATCGCGTTATCGAAGAATTCTCGGATTTTATTATATAGCACGTTGTACGTGAATCGCATTACATAAAAAAAGTCGTGGGAATATTTCGAACACGTTGTTGGTACTTGCATTATACAGGAGTTTACTGTCCTTGCCATTCCTTCAGTTGCTTTATATTCATGATTTTCATTTTGTCAATAACAACAATCTAATCTATTATCCCCATTGGTAGAGTAGACTTAGATTTGCATCAATCCAGCGTTTTCCATCCGGAAAATTGATGCCACTAAGCCAAACCAGTTATTAGTTATTGGCTTTTGGTATTGCGGCTGCATAAGCCTCGGCACGAATAATGTATCTAAAGCAATGCCAACCATAGAACTCCGGGTAATAGATTTCTCCTGGCCGTTACGATATCTACGTCAAAGTAGCAGTTATCCTGCGTTAATTGACACGAATGCAATTCACATCCATCATGTATTCCCGTGCACACAAACCATTAATATTAAACAACCAATCAAAGTGTTCGCACGGTAGATTCAGAAATCGAGCATTTCCACGTTGGCTGACCCATCCATTCCTATGTTTAAAAATGTATACTTGGAGCATCATGGTTTATGTCGATTTTCATTCCCTGCGCTGTTGTAATCGAATGAACAATATGGAATTGCAACGTATATATTTGGAATAATTCTCTTTTACTTTTATTTCCTTTTTTTGAAACCGGTTCGAATAATCATGAAATAGAAATTTTAATGAAGCACGAATTATTGAAAGGGAATTAATTCCAGGACATTAAACTCCATAGCTCAATTTTTGTTCGTGTTTAAAAGGAAATCGTATAACGTAGATCTAGTTAAACGCGATTCTACCGAAGGTACATTACGTGAAAATAGTAACGAGATTACTACTTAATTGCACCGGAAAAGATGACAATCGTTGCGCGTATTTTTATAATTATTATTATTACAACAAGAGCATCAAATGAAGTATGTGACTTTAAAGTTACACAGAATTATAAAGGGTTAACAGACTTATTTATGTGGGTTTCAGATTCTTCGAAATTCAGCTTTTTAACAGCATTAATTTTAAGGTAAAGCTGAAACTAGTAAGTGTCCTATGTCTTATGGTTGAGGTTTTTTCAAAGACGGCAAAAATTCCGCATTAAAAGGTCACACGGATTTATAAATATTAATTTCTCGAAGATATAACTATCGTGTTAAATGAAAGTAATGTCTGGATAAAAATCAATTTAAAAAACGCGCTCGACCATTGTGTGCCGTTGAATGAGTTTGGTGCCGGGAAGGCAGGAAATGTCTAGCTTCGTAATTTCCTCTTTTCAACGTAAAAACCCCTATTCTTGTAAATATGTGCTGATTATACACCGATACTTCAGCGCGCTGGAATTATCGTAATTAATTCAATCAAGTTATTCTCTTTATCTTGATCGGTTTTATGATTCGTTACGAAAGAGAAATGAAAAGGAATAAAGAATATCTCTGCTTTAATGCAAAGGAATATTCATAGAATAGCCGTGAGAATAAAAGAAGATTGAGGCTGGTTCTGAGAAGTTAGAGCCACCTCGGATTCCGGAAATGTAATGCCACTTCCTTTTTTATTCTTCCGAGTGATACGTCTTCCAAGATGAAGTGCCAAAAATCTAAAAGTGGCAGAAATTCCAATCCCAGATTATTGTAATTTTTGTTGGCATTGCTAATTTAATTTCGTATACAAAAATGTGATTCTTCGAAGAAAAAATGAGCTGCAGAATTGTGTGATAATAATTATAGTATCGTTAAATCAGTCAAATTAGAATTCGGTGGATGAGAATGTTATCATATAATTTATTTTAATATGTATTTTATGCATTGTGTAATGTTTTATTTATCACAAACGGATAAATAAAACATTGACACGCGCCACTGAAAATAATATTTCATCATTCTAAGTTTTTCTGGAAAATCCGAGATGAGTTTTCTTTCACCGTGGATGTTTGTTTTTTATTAAGAAAGTAGCAACAAAAGTTTTAAGCAGACGTACATACAAAGGTTCATCATAAAAAAATGGTTTACTCATAGAAATTAAATTTAGATGGAAAGAAATTTTATCACGATGTCGATATTGTATATGAAATCATATTATATAGATAAGATATAAAATAATACTTCAACGTTCGAATAAATGTCTATTAAATATTCAAGTCAGTTTTCCTCCACTGCAAATGATTATCTTTTATCAGAAAGGCAACAATCAAAGCATTTTTTTAATATAGTAAAATAATATCATCAATGAAATTAACTTTGGATTTGTTAAAGGTGACTATGGCCGGGAGAATCAGGATGTTATTTGATTCAAGTGGACTGTATATTTCTGGGTTTAAATCAACTCCCGAACACACCTTTATCTTTTCCGGATATATATTCTAATAACGATAACAGTATAATTTACACGAACTTTTAACAATGTATTTACCTCTACTCTTATCCTGGATCTTATCGTGAACGCGTGTCCAGAAGGGCTAGTCAGAACTATTCTCTCAATAATTCTCTAACTCTCTATTCTCATTCATAACTATTCATAACTCTAAGGATCTTATATTTATAAGGAATCTTTAGCCGATGTGCCCTCCCATCACTCCCACCAATGTACAAATTGAGTCCCTTGACGCCCTTCAGGCCCACTGAGGGCGTAACCTAGTCAGAAGTGACGGCCCATCGGTTCCTGGAATCTCACCCCCAGGTTGACCGGATGGGTCCGTCGTGACGTCAAGGGTTTTCGCCGGTTCTTGGAACCGCGGTGTGGAGGCACATCGGTAATCGGAGTTTATGATACGTCTATTTCTATTGAGCGCAGGAAGGCAAATCTGGAGGGGCTTGTCCAGGTGTCCTCCAACTGTTTTGCCTTCCTGAGAGAAGTTAATTACTAAAAACATGCATACTAAGAAATTCTCTAATCCTCAAAAATAGCTATTTAGTCACGTCCGTATCATAAACTTATTCAAGCGGAGTCCTTTCGTAAGGGCTGCTTGAACAGGATTGAAATATTCCCATCAACAAGATTGTTTGATAAAGAAAACATTACAGAAAATGATGTAATATATAATATTATTTTATCTTTCACATAAGGATGATTTATAGAAACGATCGTTAGTTTCATAACAAAGTTGAACCGACTGTATTAGGATTTTGATTAACTGCTAATTCTTCTTCACTTCTGAATTAATTTAAGATCGTGATGTTGTCTTTAACTTGGGGTTTAAAATTAATTGAAATTAAACAGATTTAGCCGTTAATAAAGATCATAAATATAGCCATTTCAACTTTATTTATTTCTCCCATAAATATCTATATACAGGTACACATATATAATAGAATATTTCAGGTATATTTCGTCAGTCGCGAATGTTCATTTTTTATTCTGGAGGTTAGAATCAAATTTTGAAGAAGTCTTATAAAGACGGCCGGGGGAGTTCATTAAATCACGTAAACCTTTTAATGTCTTTCCGCAGACAGGAGATTCAATACACGATAAAAATGACAAAAAAAACACCTGAGATAATGCTAAGGGACACGTAAGAGGAGTGACAAGGAAAAAGATGAAAGTAATATTCTGAAAGCGCAGAGAAACGTAGAACGATGAGATTGGGAAATGTGAAATGGGCGTCGCGCCTTCCAATTTCACAACGAATATTTTCGTCGGTAAATGTGCCCAGCTTTGATGGAAAAAAACCGTGATATAAGGTACACCGTGAATTCCATGTGTATCGTCATCCGCAAATAATAAATCGCCACTGACTTATCAAGATAAAATGTTAAATATTTATTCTGTATCATATCATATATAATATATCTATGCAGGTAGCTTTATGCCATTCGTTAACAAAAACTCTAGGTTCATTAGCTGCACTCTCTAACTAGTATCTCAGAACGCTGAGTTATTATCTAACGCTAAAAATATGTTATTCCACATTTTGTTTTTATTTTTTCATAATATGTATATAGTGTATGTACAGCCCAATGTTACTAAATAATTTTTCTAAAATTTTGTGAAATCATTATCTTATGCGAAAGAATGGTGTGTACTGTTAGTTTCAGCTTTGTGTAATTGCGCTGTTGTAAGTCATCCTCAAGCAAGAAACCTGAATAATATTGTACTTGGAGGCATCCAATAAATCAGTAAATGGATTGATTTAAATATCGCGCAGGGATTTCTGTATCTTTCGTAAAATAGATTTCGTATTCAAGGTAAAGAAGATAAGCTTCGGGTATTGGGGTAAGTGGGTCAGTATACGCAGCATTGTACTGAATATATACAGTGGGTGTAAATGGGACAACGACGCGTTGCCTTTAAATTAACAATTTCAACGAAGAAATTTCCATGCTGTCCAATCAAGGAATATTGAGGAATACCACTTACAAACTCCTGCTACTACGATTACGATCTCAGCATGCTACATACAGTTGAGTCTCGTTTTATGCGTACCTTTTTAACGCGGTTTTAAAGTAACACGGTGAACCAAAGAAGCAAGAAAAACTAAGTAATCCAAGAAGTCTAAATAGTTTTAACAGCGTAACACGCTTATCTATTTATTTTCCTTCCTTTTATGTTTTCCTCCTGGGAATTAAAGAAGCAACGAATAATTCCCACACACAAATAAAGCTTGCCTCGTTCGAATTCAAAATCTTTGTATACGTAAATGAAACAAAACAATTGAATGTGTGAAAGTTACCTCTTTCATGCTGCTGGTATCTCAAGAAATGATCCCCAATTTTGCAAAGAAAGCTATATCTTTTCTTGTGCGCGTTTCTGTGGAAATCTTGGATGTACTCGATAAAGTGACTTTTGAAAGACAAGCAATAACGGCTACATAAAGGTTGCAAAAAGGTAATAGGATGTTTTTTTTCAAATATCACGATCGCCTTCCATCGAACTCTTTTCATAAACGTAAGGAAGAAATGATAGCTTCCTAGGTGGTCAGATAAAGTTGATCTGGTGTTCCAGCCAGTTTCGGAAGGATTTCATTTCCGGACGCGACATTTCTCCCCTTCTTAGCTTACCCAGAATATCCTGGCAGGAAAAGGCGATTTGAAAAACGCCCAAGTGAAATTGCTTCGTCGTCCCTGGGTGAACTTGTGATATTACCACAGTATACAGGTTCCAATGCAGTCACCAACAGACCCAGGTTTCTCTGAATGCACATTTTTTCATTCGTAATCTTCTATATACTTCGTCACCGTTCTACGTCCAGGTGTTTATTTGAATCGTTTTTCAAAATGGCGAATCTCTTAATCGTTATTCTAAGTATTACTAGAAGTTGCAATTCGAATAGTATACGGGATGTAAACAAATTAATAATTAATAATTGAATTATATTCAAGAGGATACATGTAGTGACTTAAATTATAGCAAATGATTTAAACTCGCTTTTTCCATGATCAAACTTTTCTTTAAATTTGATAAAGTTTAATTAATGTGGAATACGAGAAATAGGGAATCATTTAAACTGGGACGTTCGTAGTCTAAGTTTCCTCTGAAATTAAATAATGTTTCAAAATGTCAAGGTGTTTATTTGAATCGCTTTTCAAAATGGCAAAACCTGTTTA
This sequence comes from Nysson spinosus, assembly GCA_910591585.2. Taxonomy (NCBI): domain Eukaryota; kingdom Metazoa; phylum Arthropoda; class Insecta; order Hymenoptera; family Crabronidae; genus Nysson; species Nysson spinosus. The sequence goes on from OU342834.1 coordinate 2,584,641, forward strand.
TCGTTGTTCTAAGTATTACTAGAAGTTGAAACTGTAAGGAAAAATTCAATTTCGATATCCCACCAGCGAAATCCCACCGTAAAAATTCAAACTCCGTGCATAAGCCGACCGGAAATAGGGATTTTAACTGTATGAACGAGGGACACATGTATTATTCCAAAGTACAGTTTTTGGCTGTAAGCTTTTATAGACCACTTCATCCGCACCATCTACCAACAATGATCGCTTTTAAGTGGAACACTGTATATGCTATTTTCAATGGAATCGAGCTAGGTTAAAATACCAGGCCAATCAATTTCCCCTATGAAATGTACCACCAAACTTGTAATACCTTATCATCTCATATGAATGTTACTATTCATAAATATCGATTAACATAGCAATTTAGTACACACGAAAATAATGAGGTTTGATCGATTTCGAACGCGCAGACTCTTTCTTTTTAATCTCCTATAGCTCCACGTAACTTTGAAGTCAGAATTTGTTGTTGTAATAATAATTATAAAAGTAGGTGCAACGAATATCACCTTTTCCGGTGCGTTGAAGTAATAATTTCGTAACTATTTTCATGTAATGTCACTGCGTTAGAATCGTGTTTAACTAAATTTACGTTTACGATTTCCTTTTAGAAACGAAAACAAAATTGGGTTATGGAAGGGTAATTCGAATAGTATACCGGATGTAAATAAATTAATCATTAAAAACTCAATTATATTCAAGGATGCGTGTAGTGAGTTAACTGATAGCAGATGATTTAAACTCGCTTTTCCATGATCAAACTTTTCTTCGAATTCAATAAACTATAATTAACGTGGAATACGAAAAATAGGAAATCATTTAAACTGGGATATTCGGGATTGGAATCGTCTCTCAAATAAAATTTCGATAATGAGTCCAAAAATACGATCATTTATCAGCCCAGAATAAAATATAAACCACGCCGTGGAGATTTATCATTATTTAGTGTCTCCATTTAACATCCGAGGCACTTAGATGGGTCGGATTCAAAAAAGTTCTTTTCAAAGAGCTTTTTTAATGACTGTACGACTGACGAAGGGATAATAAAATGCCAAAACGTTTCATTCTCAGTTAAATAAAAAAGTCGTTACAAAGAATGGTCAAGGTAACCGTCCATATTTCTTTTCCTATCAATTATTCAATACTTATATTCTGAGAAGTATATATTGAACGATATCCTGGCATAAAAAATAAAATTAAGTATTAATTCATTTACATCCCGGGATTCATCCAAATTAAAAAGAAATCTTTCTGTGTGTTCGGAATGTATAAAATTTCATTAGTCCGTAATTAATAATGGATTTAATCGAGCGATGGATTTATGGCCAGTAATATTTCTAGTTCACATGGGAGTCCCTTGTAATTTAATCGATCCAGTATGAGCGGTCAAATTATGTTTGGTATCGATCTATCGGGTTTTACGTTCCCTTCCTGAGGTCCGAGAGGAACTGGTTTCCGGTGGCAAGTACCATCCGCAGGAAACATCGCGGTTGTCAGAGGGGCGTAACTCGTCACGGATCGACGGATCCCTCGTTGCATGGTTTATGAGCACATACGATGAACACATGGCTCCTGCGCGATCAATCTCGCGTGCTCGCATGCGCCTTCTATGTTTACGAATAATAAAAATGGGGGATAAAATAAAAGCAATAATAGTGGGGCTATAAGAGTCAGGAAGGAACGACTGCCGGTGTTAACCCGCTGACTGGTTTTGGGTACTATAGTGGCCATTTATTTACAGCTACTCATTAAGTAATAAAACTTTCTATAAACTGATTATTTATTTTGAAAGTGGCTTAAGTCCAGTTTTCAAGATAAACGGCTCATTTATGCTTTTTAACAAAGAAATTTATTTAAAATGTAGAAGCACAATTGCAGTCGCGGGTTAACACATTGAGCGCCACGCCGAAATCTTATTTTAAATTTAACTTTTTTTATATTACGGACCGCAAGTGGTATTTATGTATTAGATTTTTGTAAGCGGATATTCTAGGGTTAAAATGTTGAATGCCGGGCGGAAATCCGTGTTATACGAAACCTCTAAAACCACGAAAAATAAAAATGTTTAACCGCACCACGATATATTGGTTACTTTACATCGTTATCGCAGCGCTGAAAATATTAACAATTTTATGAATATTAACGACATATTTGATTCGAGTGTTTGTAATATTGGCGTCGGACCGCCGTTAACATCATTATTAATTTCAAACGAGGATTCATCTTAATTACACTAAAAGGCTAAAATTCATACGTGGTCAGTGCATTTGTTACGGTTATTCTCCATTCGCGGCCTACTTCAATTACTTACACAAGTATAATCAGATGATGTTTTATACGGGATTCGTGTAATATTGAGAGAAGATGAGGATCTGTTTCATGCGTAATAATGTAAATGGAACGATATGAAATGTGGCCTTAAATGAATATATATATATATATATATCATGATAAAAAGTATCGTATACACTCGTAAACATCATATCCCAGAAATATTCTTGTTTTCATTAAGTTCTCTTAAATCCAACTCGGCTAATATCATATCGTCATTCTACTATAAAATACAAATAGAAAACATACAGTTATTACATTTTTTCATTCCTAAAGTACAAACACCGAGAAAATACTGGGTTGTTCGAAAGGGTCATGTGGATTTTCAGTAGTTTTTCTTTTTTTACGAAAAATCTGAGAAGTTCTGGGAGAATAAAATCGTCCATTACGTGAAAAATGGAGAAAGATTGTGGAACAAAACAGTGCATACATAATTGAATAAATAAGATCCGTTCCCTTATAAAGGCTGCAGCTCGTAGCTGAAGTTCGTAGGTCAAAACGATCGGCAAGGTACTGATAAGGCTTCCCAATGTTTATTGAACCCGAACAACTGGTAATATTTAACGGTATAAGTTAATTTTCCTCGATAATGCCAAGGGAACTCTTGCGGAGGGTAAATGGATATATTCGAGGAGAGGTTCCCTTCTTCCGTAAAGTCTCAAAATATCGGAGTGAATCCTTATACCATCCTCCTCGTTAATTCCCATTAGACTACGTCCAGTAAGGTTTTGCGGAGTAAGTATGGCGCGTTACTTCTCACTTACTGCGCTACCGAATTTCCTTCTATTTCTGAGAAGTTAACATGGATGTTTGTTGAAGTCAGAGACTCGAAATGAAAAGTGTGAATTAAGGGACTCTGATGTTTGACGCGTGTTACATTGAAACATAAGAAACTAATAATTCATTCATGATTCCATACGTTTTGTTATTTAACATTTGTCTACCTTTTACTACTCTGGCATTGACACAAATATAAGTATCTTTTATTACAATGAATGGCAACAAATGGTATGTTATAAATCAAATAAGTCATGGACTTGATAACATGAAGATCACATTAATATTTGTTAAAGTCATAAACGATCGAAGCCTAAACCTTGGACAAAGGCTAAAAGGAGTCCACTCCATCTCCAATCCGAACCAAACCAATATTTTTAAAGAACGCTACTAAACTTGTTACGGTTCCAATATGTTTTTATATATATATATATATGTATACTTAGGCCACCCTTGTCTCATAGGGCAGTTGATTTACCCAGGTGACTAGAGAGTGCAAAAGGGGTTGACACGCTACACGTTTAATCAACCCCACGAAGAGGACCCGGCATGTCTTTCCTAGTTGCACTAACAATTTCTAAACCAGAAAAAGTATTTTTCTAAATAAATCCGAAAGGTCGTAGAAAATAATAAAGGAAAGGGTCTACTTATGTAATCTATGTAGATACTTGGCATGATAGATACAAATTTGAATTTGGATTTATCAAGAATAACTATTGAAATAATTAGGATGCCAGCGTCTTTAAAAAGTGCAGTCTTTTGATGAGCCTTTGTAAGTTTCAATACACTTCGTACATAAGTTACGCGAAATGTCAACTAAAACTGTCCAGAACATTTTTTTCGACTATATATTTAATTTTCCAGTGGTAAATGATAAGTGAAGTAATTAAAAGCGACTCGGCACTAGATTGCTTTCCACGCTGCTGGAAGTGGTCTAACACCGCAGTCGGAAATGAATTATTACTATCGACCACTTGATTCGGTAGAAACAGTTCTAGTTAGCCAGGAGACGGTGACAACGATGGAGGAGGAATCAATTGACCCAATTTCTCGTGCCGGTCCTGACTGCTCGGCTGAGCCATTATCTAATTTAACTATTTAGGCGGCTAGTCGTGCACTCCCAGCAACCTAGGCTCGAAAGAATAATACTTTTGCGCGGGCGAAACTAGAGATACAACGTTTAATTCCATCCTCCTTGCCAGTCTATGTTCCTCCTTCTCCATTGGTCGTGCTCTAAATATTAAGCTGTGCGGACCGATTAAACCTGATAGAAACCTAAGATGCGAACAGCTATCGTAAAATATGTCTAACGCACCTTTCTACATCTTTGAGCACACATTCTTGGCATATGCTTGAAATATTAGATTGTCTCAAAAGTATCTATCGTTTTATTAATGAATGATAGACGCACAATATTTTATGTTTTACGTTATGTTATTAAATTATGTATGATCCGTTGTACTTTATATAAAGACACTTGTGCTTATTTTATGATATATATTTAATTCCAATTTGTTACTGAATTTAAGTTCTATGTTGTACTTGTGGTAAAAATATTACATGTGCTGGCTTTAACCTTAGAGTACCCGCTCAAGGTTTCTGGGACCGATACAAATGTTATTCTGATTTCTGTAGCTTCCTAATATGATTTAGGGCAACTTAATACCACCAAACTAGGAAAGTATATTTTGTTGTAATTTCTTTAAAATTTGTAAAGTAAAAGTATTTTTTCCCAACATTTTATTATTCCCCGAAAAAAAATGAATCATAAAACATACTCTACTAGTATTTAAATTCCATTTTTTTCATATTACTCTGAACACGGTCTTACGGACCGAAGCTGGTACTTATGCTCCAGATTATTTTAAGCCGAAATCCGTGCTATACGATAGCTTTGTGACATCCAATTAGTGACCGCCAATGCCAATATTACTAAAACTCGAATCAAATACATTGCTAAGATTTGCGAATTTTTCAATATTAATAACGCTACGATAACGATATAAAGTAATCGATACATCGTAGGGCGCTTAGTTTTATTTTTAGAGGTCGTATATACGTTACGGATATGTATCGCGAGGTATCGTATAACACGGATTTCGACGCGGCACTCAAAGTGTTAAAATTAAGAGTGATATTAAAGGAGATTATTAAAATGGTTAATATTTGTTCTAGAATTAAAAACTTTCTCAAACCTCTCATGAATTAATTAATAAAGGGATAGATGAAACTGTTCAATTTAAATGAAAAATTACAGGAGAATGTTTGTGGCCTAATATTCTATGGAATTTTACATTCTCGGCGTAACACTGTATAATATTTCATGGAATTTAGTATACCGAAAATCGTTAACCGCCGGAGAGCAATATGGATTCCTCGATATACTAGTTATTATAAAAATTGTTCAACTTCTGTTAAAATTAATAACGATACTAAATCAGATTATTAATGTAGCTATTATTCTTCTTAAAATTAAAAAGTTTCTCATCCTTCTTCATAAGAATTGTTATTTTAATTTAAAATAATAATCTCTCTGGTGCTCCTGGAGATGTTTGCCTTTCATTCTTGTACCACTAACTTTTTCATCAATTATTCTCCAACTTTATTATTATAATATTCATGTTATAACGTAAATTTGTACCCAAGAAAGATAGCATTCGAAACTTTCTAGCATAATCATGAAGCAGTAAAATATATATGCTGATTAACAAAAAGATATCGTCAGCCATTTTCCTATTATACAATCGTTGCAAAAAGTTCAAGTTAATAAGAATCAGTATTTCTCGACACACGGATTTTAAAAGGGTCAAAAACTTAAATAATCATCATTTTTATTATTAGTATTAGCATTATTATTAAATTTCTAGTCAAAGCAACCGACTAATTATTATTTAGATTTATACAGACCCATTTTTTATATAGATTTATTATAGAATTCTGTAGACCCGTGTTACCTTAGTTGGGGTTCTGCGTATTTGTGGTGCTTTTTGACAATTAAATATGCGTTAATCAATTTCATTATTCGACATAATTTCGCCGTGCATTTCACATACACTTTTAACACATTTTTCAGTGCCTCACAATGAATTATTTTTTCAATATCACTGAAAAGTATGGCCCCGTGGCATCTATTAACTTCATTTAGTAAATTTGTGTTCTAACTACAGTAAAACTAGAGTAGAACCAATTTGAGTAGATTACTTTAATAACTGCCAAAAACTTGCTACCTTGGTCAGAGAGAAAGCGTTTTCAAAATGTACATCAAAAACTCACCGTGAATGTACATTTACGTTCGCGAAAGATTTTATAGCTACTTCCACGAAAATTCCAACAAAAGTACAAGGTTTTGGTAACCGCAAAGTTAGATAGATTTAAAACATCCACATGGTATTATTTTCAGATGGGAATAAATTATAAGCTGTACGATAGAAATTGAAAGTTTGACTTAACCCTTTCACTGTTGAGCCCGTACGTCCGAAGATAGATATCAAACAAACTCTTTCGCCTTAAACAAAAAGAATGGTGGATTCAAAACGCATTTGCAGTTTCGACTGGATCTAGTGGAGAGGTCGATATCGAAATATTATACGCTTGAAGACTGCAACATGGGATGTATTCCATATTTTAACGCATTTTATTGCAGAGTATCATCGTTTTAATCCATAGCGAAAGGATTAACACATTGATGACCGCACATTTCAGTCAAAGAGATACGGAAGATTGATAAAAACAATTCTTTCGAGAATTCTAAACGCTAATAATGATTGTCAGAATCGAAAGGGAGGAATGCAAAACAGTTGAAATGCATTAACAGACAAACGTCAAATCTGTGTTTAGGTTTTGCCAAACAGGTCAAAGTGTTTAACTCTTGCTGCAAAGCAATTCCAATCGTGAAGACTACAGGTAGAGTTGCGGACGGTAAAATGTGCAATAAAATATAAACTAATCTCAATGTTAGGAGGATGAGTTTACGAAATGTTTGCCATATGCCTCCTTATTAGCGAGTGGTGAAACTGGTGAGGGCACATGACGTGCAACAGGGGAGAGGCAGGAGAGAAGTTATACTTAACAGCAGTACCCTGTTAGAGGAGAAGTGCGGAATACAGCGGGACTTTAATTAAATTAGTTTAGAAGCGCCGAATTAACATTAGTCGGCTAATTAATGTTGCGGCCAGCTGACTCCGGAAAATTACCTTTTTTGCGTAATTAATCGCTGCTGGGATCAGCGGTGTAACAAGAACCACGGTATATACCAACCCGATTATACTTTAACGTCTGCTACTCTACTTCTCAACTGTCACTGACAATCTACCAACAAACACTTTAATAATTCTGACAATTGTTCGCTTTAATAAATTCTAACCGTACTTTTCCAACAACCGCTTACTTAAATGAAGTTCGAGATATCAGTATCAAAAAATGCTGCACTAGAATTCTGCAAATTTGCGGGATAACTCAGTCACAAATTAGGACATCTGATATATTAGAGGTACCGAAAAGTAATCAATTATTTGTCAGATGCTTTATGAAATTCATAATTCTTTCTGAAAAAATCAGATTCCCAAACTTCGATGCTAAACAATTCTCTACTCCCGAATTGATCACTTTCCGATACCCCTAACATATTATTTCTATTGCTTCACGTAGACTTAATATTAATAAATATAGAGAACACACGAGTTAAGTTTAAATTGAAATTCAACTTATATCTGTTTTAAATATTCACAGTTAAAACTTGCACAAATATATGAAAATTATTATCAAAGGAGAATGTTTGGAATACACGGACTAAGGAAATGTACATAATATAAACTGGAACTTAAAATGAAAATTATTGCAACTATTTAAGCAAAATATTGAGTTCTTTTTAAGGGAAACAATAGAATCTCCACGGAAGAATGACAAAATTATAATATAAAAGGAAGATATTTCCCCACTTTATGCTTCAGGTTCTTTAATCAAAGAGTTTTGCAAAGCATTTTCATGCTTGACTTCTAATGAAGTTATCCTTCGAATGCGACTTAGAAGAGAATATCAGCAATGGGGAGAATGTCCATTTATCATTCGACATAATATGATTCAGGTGACAGTCGATTCACTTGTTCATCCTTTTGCGTCAAGTCAACACACCTATTGTGAGGGGGTGCACAGACCGACAGACAAAAGAGATAGATTTCGCGTCCGCGTTGCGAGTGACATGAACATTGGACCAGTCGAGTCCTCGGGGTTTCATTCAATTTTCGTGGGAGTTTCATAGTGGTTGGTACACGTGAAACAAGATTTTCAGGGTTGGCGGTATGCATAGAACGCATACTCATAGTGTCGGCTTTTATTAAATGCCCGAGGAACTGACAACGGATGAACTTCAGCTATTTAATGCATCTCGATATGTAGATCAATGTTACAAACTTGTGTTCCAGTCATTTTTTCCTATCTCTCTCTTTTAGGCGAATATACGTCATCTACATTCTATACTGTTAAATGAAACGTGCATTCCACTGTGAATGTACATTTTATGCAATCCCTAGTCGTATTTCACTATTCTTTGTAAAAATTCTCAATAAACTAGAGGCCCCTTCAGCCTGGTTATATTTTTGCAGACAGTTGTATCCAACACATATTGTATTTGTCGAAGCAATTGTCGTCTTATTTGACAGCACGTTATGTCTTTCGAATTCTATACATTTTACGCAATTGAATTGAATTCTTTCTACAACGATTCACTCATTTTATCCTTGTTTGTAACACATTGAATAAACGAAAGGTGACAGCTTCTTTTTAACCGTTTGAATGCGAAGGGTCTTTGTTAAACTCTGTTCGAAAACTCTGTTTTGAACAGAAGAAGCATAATCGCGATGGCACTCGAAACAGTTACACCAAATCTTTGGACTCTCAGTACTTGTAATAAATGTAATAAGACATACATGGATTCTCCAGTGAATTATGTTACCTCTGGATACGTTACACACCGAAGTACTCTGCCGACCTTACAAAGTGACACGAATCGCGTGCAAGATTTATCGTTCTTGAATCTGACATGCAACCAGATATTCACTAGGTGTATGGAATCCGTATGTAAGATATCATCCATTGGGGTAAGTATAACTAACTGATCAATTAGGGCACGTATCACGTGATGGACTTAATGATAAACCTCATTAAGTTCTATACATTTACATATGCAAATTACTCATGAAAATTATTCTAAAATGACCGTAAAACATAAAAGGAAAAAAGATATGAAGTACAAAATATTAATTAACAGCACTACAACAGTGCATAGATGTATTAGGCAGAACGACGTGCATTGCATGCAAGATATACTATGTGTTTTTAAGTGCAATATATAATTGCAAATATACAAGGTAGTATATGGATACATTCCTCACTCGAATTCTATGTCTTTTACATTCCAGAAAATGGTGTGCAACATCAAAATATTCGTAGAACTAAAGAGACATAAATCCAATGATCTTATTGACTTATCAAAGGCACAGTTTATAGGTGAAACATATAATACTTTTTGCGACGCAAGAAGCTTGTAGTTCTTAGCCCGACGCCGTACAAAAGTATTGTATGTATGTGTTTGTTTAACGGTAAATAACGACGAAGTGAATGTAACTTTTGCCATATATCGTCGGCAATGGATCCAGACTTGAAATCCTGAAAACGCGAACTAGCGTGCGCGCAGTCCCAGCAGAAATACAACGATGAGGGATGCATGCAAGATTTATCGTCATTCGGTATCACCGTCTACAAATTACGCAGGAGTGAGTGCCCGCCTCAGTTTTGTTTCTCGCGGTCAACATAAATCACTCGGAAAGGGCTGATGCAATTTTAATATCGGCTGTAAACGTCACACATCCTCGTTAATTCATTCCGGTCTTTACATATGCCTTTATGCCGATTGAAAAACAAATTCGCATGCAGCATTTTCATCGCCGTAAAAAGTGCCAGTCTATAATTACCGGTGAATAATAATTCAAAGGGATTGGAATGTTGGTACTGTTATACCGTAAATTATGAATTGTATGTTTCGAACTGAAGTACGTGGTTGACGCAATTATTTATTTATTTATTTAATAATAAACGGGCAAAACCCTATATTATATGTATTATAAGACCTCAGTCGTACTTCTTCCACACACAAATTAATATTGCGTCGAAAATAGTTCGCAAGATAATCGTTGCTATTTCTGGTTTATTAACACTAGAATACGGAAGTCGTCAAAATGACAGGTCCGCGGGGTTTTAATACAACTTTCAAATTGATAAGGTTCCATATTCTGAGATTTTGTCCGGCTCACGTTGCACAATAAACATAATTGAATCGATTAACACTAGAACTACCAAACATATACGCTGCTATGCTTACACATTTATTTATATATAAATTATGCCTGAAGGATCTAAGTTAATTAATCGATTCAATTATATGCGTTATGAATATAAAATAAAAGTATATCGAATCTCAAACAGTGCACCGTGGAATATTCGAATAATTTAACTAAAAATAGCAGACAAGTCAAAATGATATTAAATCGTATTAAATCGTATGTTCCATACTGTATTAATTTACTAAAAAAGTAAATGCATGATAACGAGCAAAATTTACTGTTCGTATATATTCATGGATATTTGAGAGCGTATATATATATATGCCTTTCCCAGTCAAACTGTTAAAAATGTCGGGACTTAACAATATGGTTCATGTGAAATTTTTAATGAAATCAGAGTGAAGGGTTGAATGGTGGGGTGAAGGACCTCGATGGGAATCTGCATCCTTCAAGGACGGTTTGCAAGTATCTTAACACCGCTGAGAGGATTTGCGTCGCTTTCCCTACAACCATTTCAAGCATTTAATCCCTTAATCGCATGGTTGGAAGGCAGGAGCATTACCCAAAGACATTTCGATCTCTTCCACTTCAGTCACCGTCGCGGTGAAGGGTGCCTTCGCATTTAAGATTCGTCATTGGGGGAATTTCCGAGACTCGCGAAGATTTATAGGTTCGCGTGTACCAGATCGATCGCGGCGTACTTCGCAGATCGTTTCTGGGGCACCGTATTGATGTTACACAAAAGTACATTCAATTTATGAATGTTTATAATATAATATATAGATAGCAGATATACGTATAAAACAATACATAGCAAATATGAGTGTCTTTCTTAGATTAATTCCTTTATTTTAATACATTGCACTGGATTTAATAATTTGTAGATACTGGTTGTGCCAAAAGTACGTTTCAATTCGGCGCATGCATGAATTTACTTCTTTTAATTTAACGGATTATAATATATGTATATAATTCTATTTAGAAAAACAAACTTGACCTTTGAAAGTTCTATATGCGTCTATTTATAAAAATGCTAATTATATCGAAAAATGTCCGCCTCGAAACCATTCAACTTTTGTCTGAAACATTTTTCGATATAACTAATAGTTTCGAAGATATTCAATCATCCTGTATACAGTGAGTGTAAAAAGTATTCGTACAACAGCAAATTTTAATAAAAACCTGGTAGAACTATGTTTATTTAAAACATTTTAACAATCAGTGGTATATACATATTCTTAGAGATCGCAATGAGTTTCATAAAAAAATATTATTTATTCATATTTTTTATGGAAATATTCACAGTTTGTTTCATGTGGAAACAAAGTTTTATGACGTTTTTTTTTGTTAAAATTACTCGTATTCGTATTCTATATCTTCTTATCGCAATCCAATCGAATAGTTGATTTATTCACTGAATATAAAACTGTATCGATTGCATTCCACAAACAGGCCGTTCAACAAACGGTATTTATTTTTTTGTTCAATCGGTATTTCCAGCGATAATCCGACGAACATTACTCTTCCTCTCAGCGGCTGCATCCTCCAAGAATATAACGTAAAGTCGTTTATCACAATCTCCAGAAGCTCGTGATATATGGATATACGAGAAAAAAAAGAGACCGAGCTCAGGTACGATATACGAAAGGAATGTACCAATGTCCAGTCACTATTTTTCACAACATCCTACGACTTTGTACGTTAATTTCGAGTCTGACTTTTGTGGGTTCACAATTCTCGATTGCCTTGCGAAGATTTTATTTAACTTATTAATCCTCTACAGTTCCATGTAACTTTACAGTCACATACTCGTCTATCCGTATATTTCATTTCATTTGATGTTCTTGTTGTAATAATAATTATAAAAACACGTGCAACGATTATCATCTTTTCGCGTGCATTTAAGTAATAATTGCATTACTATTTTCACGTAATGTAACTTCGTTAAAATCAGGTTATACAAGTTTCTTTTAGACTCGACAAAATTGAGTTATACTTCTTTACTTAGTTACACTTCTTTATTGATACACAGTCACTTCAAAGCATCAAGCGTCATCAAATAAAAAATTTGATCTTATCATGAGAATCGAAATAACTTCAAACGACTTCCATATCAAATTCATAGTTCTATAGACTCGGACAATGCATTTGGTATTGGATTAAAAAACCTCGTTTTTCGAATAATAGAATTATCGAGATACATCTAGTCGTCGGTCAAACTCGGCGAGCTGTCGACACCAAGGCGTCGGATGTGTATGCAGCGGGTGCATCGTTGCATTTATTGTGTTGTTACATATGACTGTATGTATTGTCATAGTTCGATATATGCGATTACTACTCGCCTCTCTACAGCCAAAGCAACGAAATCTAGCCTCTATAGCGCGCGGCTGTACTCCCGAGCTTCCACCAACATGCCAGGAAGTTACGATCGGGGATTACTTCCGGTCTCTACGCTTACTAGCTTTGTTGTAGTCCGAACATTCTCGGGAGCGTCGAGTCGAATATTAACTCCGTTTGAATAGCACCCCAGAATGCACTATTGGAAAAGGTTCTTCGTTTGGAATTCGAAGGACAGTTATCCAAACAGAACCTTCCTTATTATCACGTTTCTAATCATTTCATAAAGATCTACACTCCCGTCCGTCAGTCATGGAACACCTACTAGTTTCCTAATAATATATATATACATAATAATTAGATTCATAATACAATTCAAAGAATTTCTAACAATTCCATATTATAATCACATTTAAAATTAATTGAATTAAACAATATCGTTGTAGATTCATCTTCCAATTATTATTTAGCCCTCACATTTTAATTGAATTATTGTATAATATATTTCCTCTTTATCAAAATACTTCTTATTTTTTACTAATGCTTTCTGCAATAAGTTTCAGTGATATTGAAACAATTGTAATTTTCTTTTTAAGTTTCACAATAATTTTTTCATTTTTCTTTCAATCTCAATCATATTTTTAGTTACTAGTTTCAGGTTTACGTTGAAATTAACGCTGTTAAACATGCAATACATAATGATTCCAAGCATACTCTTGGAGTTTGCATAAATTATCTTGAGCGGTTACAACAAAATTCGAAACTAAAATTAAATACGATGACCCCCTCCCCTCAATCAACAAATTTCAACCCCATCGAGAGTTGCGTGGTGAACCATAAAGATGTGTATTTAAACAATACCCTATGTCGGAGAAAATCTGTGAACAAATTTGCAACAACCCTTGATAGAAATACAGGAAGCAACACAAAAAAATATCACTGCAAGACTGCCAAACTTAGTTCGTGCTATTATTGGAAAAGGGAAAGCGTATATTACTAAGAAGATTTCAAACTTTGTATATATGTTTTTTAATATATTTTGACATTTGGAAATTGTGCTTGGTGCAGGTGTATTTCTACTTCTGTATATTGACAGAATTCTTATACATATAGCTAAAGTACGTAGACATTTGTTACAAGATGTAAGACACCAGAAATTGTTGAAATTACAATATTAATAGCTTTCCTCAAATATAGCATTATTATTAATTACCGAATTATTTTTAAACTTGCTGCGAATATTTGAACTCCGCAGTGCATAGACAAGAGTGCGATTTAAGAATATAATAAATTATTGAAATCTGGTATTAAGTTTAGTAATTAATACCTTAGTAAGTAATTAATATTGGTTTCAAAACTATTTGAAGTTAGACTTAAAATTAAGATATTTAGTACATGTATAGCGATACAAACTGAGTAAAGTAAATACTGTAACATTTGTTCAATAATTTTCCTACAGATAAGCTAAATAATATACCATTATTATGCAACAAATTACATTTTATTTGTCGCCTTTCCAAATCCATTTATATCAGGCTCAAGAGTCAGCTTATCTATCTTTAACAAATTGCGTGACCTTTGGTTTTCGGCCGTGTTTGTAGAGGTAACTAAAAAAAGCCACCATAAATTAAGTTTTAATTATCCTTCGGGTATTAGTGCCATTTATTATAGCGTTGAGTCCTTTCCAGTGAAAAAAAATGATAATGGAGATAAATAGCTTGTTTTGCAGTAGGTTTTATGGGTGGTTCCACACCATCTACAAATACTTCAACTATAAATAATTATTAGCTCCAACACACTGTAGGGTGTGCCATTAGCCAGAGATTTTCGTTAATAAACGTATACGCATTAAGGACTTATCGCCTTCTCGGGACTCATGGAATACCGGTAGTGATATAAACGTCATTATAACATCAGAGAGTAGAATATCGGATAGGTGTACTTTGAACTCACAACACCATTAAGGTTAGTACCAGATTCTCGGTGATTCTATTATCCGCGTCTCGCGAAACATTTTGCGCGTGAGATGTAAATTATCTAATTACTAGACATACATATAGTATACCTCGATATTAAACATACTGAGCCCAGCGCAATTGAACTGCACTAGTTTGTTGTAAAACAAGTAATTAAGCGTTAATTAACCCCGAAGGATCGACGAATTCATGTTACAAGGAGGGACAAACTACTCTTTGTCTTTGATAAGTATTAAAGGACCACATCGTTGCTTCGGGAAACTCCTCGAACGTTGGAACGCTGGTGAGTCGTAGGTATGTATTACTGTATATGTGTATGTATATACATTTCCTTATGTATGTGACCTAGCATCCTTTGTCCTAATCTTGAACAGGTATTTTGAGGACCATGTTACTGACAACATTGCACTGGCAATTAATCCAATTTACTGGTATAGTCGGCAACCAATTAAGGGCGAGAATCGATACTCATGAAAAAGCTCCTTGAACTAGTTTCTAAATTTCTTTTGCAAAAGCACTGTTATCGTATTATTCTTATTAAATAATTCTGGAGACGGATGTACTTGTCATATATATTGTATAAGTCCAATAAAGCATGAAAATTGCATTACTGTAGTCGTCATAAACGCGATTAAGCAAAAGTATTCTTATAAATAAAAAAGAGGCAATTCTGTTTATAATTTGTTCATAAGATTTTTACAAAAAGGGAATATATAAGCTTGCAAAATGTTGGGAAAGAGTCATAAAAATAAATGATGACTATTTCGTGAAATAAAATTACTTTCAAAAATGTCCAGAGTATTTGAATTTTGATTTAAGAATCCGCACGAACTTTTTCCGATACTCAATAATATTCTTATCACATGATATCAGAAGTGATATATTCTATGTAAGTACATCACTTTCGACATTATGCATTGCGACGTTCGTTTCCATTAACAAGTAATCTTGTAAATCATATATTATCAAGCAAGATGTTTGTTGTAATACAAGTAGATAGATTTCTCGTTTAATCGGAAAGAGCATGTGACGTGGGTGACAGACCGTTTATAATGTATGCATTCATTCAAGGGTTAATGTATTATAGAATGGGAGGAGGGTGTCCCCATGGCATGTAACAGAAATGCTATGGATTCCCCAAAGTACTGGGTGGTGGGATACTGGCAGTATCTGACGGAAACTGTCATAATAATACGTTTTCACTGTCGGATTATCGCGGTGCCTTCGGTAATCGTGGCAAAGGGACGAGTTGCAAACTAATGGCGAGCCCTTGCATGCCAATGTAGTGAGATGCACCAACGTGCATCGACGGTGCAATGCCCAGAGACGTTACGACAAGTACATCAGACGTACGCAAACCTTCGATCAATAATGCCACAATCTCCGATCAGACTCTAATGGATATTTGGTGATGCTTGCAATTCTCGTTTAACACGGTGTCGTAAACATGTCAGTGGATTCATGCGTGAAACACGAATTATAGCTATTGCATGAAACACGAATTACAATTATTGCGTGAAATACGAATTATAATTATTGCGTAAAACACGGATTATAAGTATTGTGTGAAACAGGAATTATAATTATTGTGTGAAACATGAATTATAAATATTGCGTGAAACACGAATTATAAATATTGTGTGAAACATTAATTATAAATATTGCGTGAAACACGAATTATGAATATTGCGTGAAACGTGAATTTTAAGTATTCCCTGAAACAGGAATTATAAATATTGCGTGAAACACGAATTATAATTATTAATTGAAGAAATTATATTGTATTTTTGTATATTTCAAATTGCTTTTGAATTTTTTGTTGAAATAATTATTTGATTAATTATGGGTTAAAAATTATGGAGTGCCAAGTGGAAAAAACGAACATTTCCAGCAAGCTACGACTAAAACACTACGAAATTATGCACCAGCCCAATATGTATATAACTGCATTTATGGTTGTGCCTAAAAAAGTTCAACCTTACGTTCATACTACAAATATAACACAATTAAAACTCTTGAAAGATCCATAAAATCTATTGCGTTCTCAAAATATGTAATTGATTTTTAATGACCATAATAAAACCAACTAAAACTACACGAGAATTACCGAAGTTATACGAGTTCGTCCACACCACACATTTTCTCGAGCACCGTTGTTCAATTTCCGGCGATATTAAAAATCGTTTCAATGCAAACGATCGGTGATTACGATTAATATTGTCGAGAAAACTACGAAGGATTGTTAAAAGTTCTTTCTAAAAGATTCCCGAGTTGTTTGTCGAAATACTTTTTAGGAAAGTAACAGGAAGAGGAAGAATATTCTGATTGGTTGGCTGGGAATTCTTCAGGAGTCGATGTAAGCGGTTGGGGATCCAGTTGTTACCAGTAGCTCCCGTTAAAATCGGTGGCCATTCTGTCAATTAAATTAATTAAACCTCACCATCCACAAAAGTTTCTCGATTGCGAGGAAAATTCGTAGAGCGTTTTATTTCCCTTCGTCCTGCTTCCACAGCGCCGCCAATTTCTCTCCGCAGCTTGTGGCCCGTTCAACCCCCGTGAATGCAGGTTTACCCTGCCTCGTGGAAAAAGTACTTAAAACTTTTACTCCACAGCATCCCCTTTCTGTTTCTACGATAGTAATTGCATACACTTCGCTCTGCCAAACCATCCTTTGAAATCTGGACCGTGTTAATACATATATATAAAAAACAATTCAATTCTACTACCAAAAGGGATGAAAAATATTGAAGTTTTCAATATTGAAATATTCGAAGTCGACCGAACGACGATGTATTCGAGGCGAATACTTCTATCTCTCGCTCTACATGTAATTAAACTGGTTAAATTAAATCCGGACGAGGCTAATTACTTTTTAATGAAATGCTTGGAAATTGGATTAATTCATTTAGCAGTTCTCGCCGATGTTTGACGATGATTTTAATTAATATAATCCTATGTGCTTCCTGAGGAATTCCTATTTTTTTAGTCGACTCGTATAAATTCCATGAGTTTCATTACTGCGGAATTTTAATGTATTCTTTTACAACATACATTTACAGATATGATTGTGAGTGTCATATTGACTAATTGCACCCATTATTATTCTCATTTTCTCTCCATATATGAATTCTAAAAATAATCAGATCATATAAAAGGATTCTAAGGATCTCTAAGATATAACGTGTAAGATTAACATATTCGCACTGGATGACACCTGTGAGTCTTTAGATACATTACACTTCGGTCTCAAAACCTTTGAGTAAGTTTTGATTAAGTTATATGTTCTTGTTTATAGCCTTTTTTGTCAAGATGACTTTATTTAGAAAAATTCTGAATTACACGCGTAACACTCGGCTAAAAATACCCCGACGCGAAAGTGTAAACGAGCACTGAGCACTCGTAGTCTTACAATTAGTAATTTGGTTTCGTATTGCACTATTGGTACTTTTGGCTACAGAAAAACGTACAGACATATAACAGTGGTAGTCTTGTTGAACGCGTAGAAGAGGCAGGTCAAAAAACTACACTTTACCCTTATGATACCTTATAGTAAAAAAAAACTATATTTAACTCTTATAATACCTTACAAGTTTTCTAGGTACCGTCAAAAAATACCTTGAAAAATAGGTGATTTTTTAGATATTTCTTAATTTTTGCATGTCATTACATGTGTTTGAATTATATTAAAAATGGAAAGCCGATATCTCGGCTCTAAGGTACTAAAAGGATTAATATGTTCATGTGAATTTCAATGTGTAAACTCGAAGGGAATATCGTCTGTTTGGTGAAATGCAGCGGAGAATTCGAAACGACTCCGATAAATAAACGTCCGACAGAAGCTTCTTCTTAGATGCAGGAAGATGGGGGGGGGGGGGGGGGGGGGGCTTTATGACAGCTTCCCTGAAATACGACGAAGACAAAGAGGAGAAAGGTCGAGGAAGTGGAAGCGGTAACATTTCATCCAACGATGCGAAACCGAACTAACTCAGAGACACGGAAGAAGAACAAACAACAAATTCACAACTTCTTTCTCCGCGTTTTTACGCTCCACTTATTCATTGATAAGTATTCCTTGTTATACCACCTTTGTCTTCTTTCTAGATAATGATGTCAAGTAACATGACACTGAAACTCCCAATCAATATCTATGAGAGGAATGATCGTAAAAATGAAAGTAGCATCTTCAAAAATGTCAGTGTTTCAAATGTTAACTACGTCAATCGTTCGTCGAGATATTTTACAATGAATACTGGCTGGTCATTAAAATAGAATTTAACTGTTTGATGTTGAATGCTCCACCAATATTCAAACGGATGAAAGAGAATATATGAAATCAAGCGGAAATTAGAAATAATCAATAACTGTTAAATTATATGTATTGTCACCCATAGCTTTTAGCCACAGTATATGTGAACAGTATGAATTAGTCGTTTAATGGTTTAGATATTGTTCGATATTGTTCGATATGTTTTTCTCTTTTGTTCTTCTCCTCGTTCTTCTTCCTGATATATTCCGATTATTGATTGTTCTTGCTGCTGTGATTTCTCCGTAATTATCTGTTCCAATAAACCACTTTTGAATCGTAATAATAACAATTATAAATAGAATTTGATTACTGTTGCTGAAATTATAAAACTGGAACGCAGTTGGTTTAATACACATAAACGTATTCGTATACTATTAGAAAGCGAGACCAATCATCGCCCAATTAAAACTGTAAATCGAATCAATTACTGCATTATTATTTATAACACCTGCAGTATAGTTCTTTTTATACAGTGATACGAATATTTATATGTTAGAAAGCGAGTAAAGTTCCGATCGGAGCAAGAAATAAAAAGAAACTCAAAGTAAGGTACATATTTGCCTGAAGGAAGCAATTTGATATTTCATAGACATTTGATAAACATGATTGGTTTGTAAAGGTGACCCTCGTATATCGCGTTATACAAGAATCGCCACAATTTGTAACCGCGTTATATCGAAACCGCCTTGTATACGTACCGCGCTATATCGAAACCGCGTTGTATAAGTACCGCCTTATATCGAAACCGCGGTGTATAAGTAGCGCGTTATATCGAAACCACCTTGTATAAGTACCGCGCTATATCGAAACCGCCTTGTATAAGTACCGTGTTATATTCGAAATCGCCTTGGATAAGTACCGCGCTATATCGAAACCGCCTTGTATAAGTACCGCGTTATATTCGCAACCACCTTGTATAAGTACCGCGCTATACCGAAACCGCCTTGTATAAGTACCGCGTTATATTCGAAATCGCCTTGTATAAGTACCGCGCTATATCGAAACCGCCTTGTATAAGTACCGTGTTATATTCGAAATCGCCTTGGATAAGTACCGCGCTATATCGAAACCGCCTTGTATAAGTACCGCGTTATATTCGCAACCACCTTGTATAAGTACCGCGCTATACCGAAACCGCCTTGTATAAGTACCGCGTTATATTCGAAATCGCCTTGGATAAGTACCGCGCTATATTGAAACCGTATTGTATAAGTACCGCCATATATCGAA
Source organism: Nysson spinosus (assembly GCA_910591585.2). Lineage (NCBI taxonomy): Eukaryota > Metazoa > Arthropoda > Insecta > Hymenoptera > Crabronidae > Nysson > Nysson spinosus. The sequence goes on from OU342834.1 coordinate 2,604,953, forward strand.
ACCGCGTTGTATAACTATCGCGTTATATCGAAACCGCCTTGTATAAGTACCGCGTTATATGGAAACCCCGTTGTACGAGGTTTACCTGTACTTGATTCTCCACGAGCGAAAATTTCGAGTTTAAATTCAAGGAAAGGTGAATGCACTGCACTTAAGGAAGAAGCACGGCGATCAAGCAAACCGGGCAGAATTGACGACGCTGAGGTATTACGAGAAAAGCTCCAATAAAGAGAACAGGAGCATCAGAAGCACACTCGATTTCTTCTCCGTGAAGACGGAGAAAACTTGCGAATCGGTGAATTTATGAGTTGAACAAAATTACTCAATACGAACTCGATGTCTCTTGCATCGGCCACTGTATTCGATTGCATTACTGCGCTTACATTTAGTCCAAATTACAACTTTAGTCAACAAATATTTTCCTAGAACTAGCTAAAGTCGAACTCTAACAAACCATTATGCAACTTCATCAATCTATGTTGAAAAGAGTTTCATGTAGAACGTACTTTAATTCGAGAAGTTTTAGATCGTTTTGTACATAAATAGATATTTTTCATGTTGAAGTTAGCATTTCGTTTTAATATACATGTACCTTATTTACGTCTGCAAGAATTGGAAGTTTATAGGTGAACCACTTTAAATCTTCATCAAGGAAAGAAATTTTTATTTTAAATTCAACGAGATTTTTAACAGACGTAATATAGATCGACCTATTTCTATAGCACACAATTTTTAAGTGCGATGGCCCACGCGTTTTCCAAAAACAGGTTTAAAATTAAACCCGATTTACCGATAAGTTAATATAAAACTTACTTTTACATGGGAAGCATTAATTTTATGACCTATGTAAATTAGACATTTTGTACTCCTATCGATAAGTACCATAAGCTCCTAAAGCTTTAGACCCTTTTTAATCACCCTATAATTAACAATAATCAAATATTAAGAACGTCATAGTAAAACAAGGTTATGGACACCCAATAAGTGAATTACAAGAACGAGATATTACTGGTTGAAAACGAATATCACATGATCGTGTCGAGGAAAATGTGACTCATAATGGAATTGTTTGAAGAACTTTCATTACCTTATAAAGCTCAGTCAAGAGAACCTCGATTCCTTCGTACGAAATAAATAACTCTAGCAGCAAGGGTCGAGACACTTTACTAAGCAAGTCTCCGTTTACTGAGCTCAAAGAAACTGCATTGTTCAACGTCGAGCTGTAAAGGTAGACAGACTCCTCAAATAGGTGAAGAAGTAGCTATGAACCTCCCGGAATTTCCGGCATCAGGCGACAAAAAGAACGGGATAGGATATTGAGACGAACTGATGAAGAAATACAACACGCTTTAAAAGCCTTCAGCCCCTTTTGCTGGAACTACGGCACTGTTGATTCCAGACTGGAATCGAGGTGTATTATACGCAGATGCATAGTGCAAATAACAGGAACTTTAATTCAAATTCTGATGTTCGTTTGTATGAAAAGTCTCGAATCAATGATGTCTAGACTAAACATAGTTAATGTTAACTCAATGATATTTTTGGGCTGTTCCATAAGATCGTGCGGTTTTGTCGAATGTGAATATTCTGTTTATCTCAAATATATCATAGGAATCAATCGACAATGTATTTGCCATCATTGTTTAACAGCCACATAAAAGAATAAAACAATAGCTATCGAATGATATATAATATATTGCTGACAGGTAATTGTTACAAGATATATTTAATATGAAACGAAAACCGCACGGATTTATGGACCAACCAAATATCACAGCATAGTAGATCTTGGAGGAAGATAGGTCGATCAATTTTAATTTTTGAACATTTTTTTATCTTGTTTCAGCTCACTCTTATTGCCGAATTTTTTAAGATTAAGAAATTTACAAATGTATAGCTCAAACTAGAATATAATTCAAACTAGATAAACAATTGCTTAGAGTAAATAATTAATGAATTTAACGAGAACTTTAGTACTGCAATAAAAATAGGGGACGAAGTAAAGCGTTTAAAGACCCTACTGGAAGAACTGAAGATGTACATCGACTTCGTGAACCAGTCAAGCAATAAGCCGGTAATTGGCTAGGTTCTTTGCGGAGTATTTTGCCTTCGACGAAATGAAAAAGCCCGTCAATCAGCGGAATAAATTTATACGACTAGGGGATAATTACTCCGTTCTGAACTTATGTTTTAGTTCGTCCCATTCCTAGTCCCCACCTTCATTTGTATTTATCAACTTCTATTTATATTTTAAAATACAATAAAAGAGGCAATGTAATTATATGCTTTGACTAATAAAGTATACCAATCTTCGGACTCCTGTAAGGTATTTTGATACCTTTAGCATCTATAATATAAAAAAGCAAAAAACGACTATAAACGGCCAATTAGAATTACCCTATTCTCTTTTCTAAATTAAATTCAGTATCAATTTTATGCTCTCATTGGTCGCAAAACTTGTAAAAAAGGATTATTATATGTGAAAATGTAAAAAAGATAGTTTCAACTGAATATGTAGATCGCGTACGTTATGTTTAATTTATAAACATTTTTAACTATATTAATTTTCTTTCAGAAATTTACTACTAATGAGCACATAAAATCGATGTCGAAACGCACCGCTTAGTTTAAATAAAGAAAAGAAAAATTCAGGTTGGTAATTTATAGCCGTTTTCGATTTTTGTTCCAATTGCATTAATTCAATACGACTACTCTTCAATTCGTGTATTATAGTTATGTATTCTTTTATATGCGCAGCAAAAGCGAATTTAATCGGCGTGAAATTCTTGTCGTCTCAGAGACGTCAATGTCCACAATGACACAATACACACACGGCGTATCCCATACGTCTTAGTACGTCAAGGGATTGATACCCTTGAGCCGCAACGTACATGATCGAACAACCATTTTAATGTATTGTCTTGCTGATTATGTATTTATGTATTGTTATGTTCGTTTAGAATTAAACAAATTAATTATATTACCTATGGAATTCCATAGAAGAGGCAGTTAGCGAACATTTGTTTCGATGTTATCATACAACGTGCAACCGAGTAGAGTGTGGTAGTGAAATACGTCACAAAGGATGGCAATCTCAACTTTCTCCCAGGGTGGGTGGATAATAACGAGGATCGAACCACGTTATTAGCCCGAATACAACGAATCGACGGTGGTACAAGGAAATGAAACGTCGAGGGAATACTTCGACTATACCGATGCCCGTACAATACAAAAAAAGTCCACCGGAGAATGGATTCGAAACAAAAAATGCTTGCCACATGGTTGACAGGAACGAAATGAATAGTGTACTATACTTTTTTATAGTTCTCATTATTTTTCATGCTTCAGTATGAAGTCTAGAAAAGTCCAATTGATTGTGAAATCGCAATATTTCTAGATGTTCATTAATGTATTGAAAGCTTGATATTGAAATGGGGTACAGTTGTATGAATATTGTAGTACCACGAATCTCAATTTAAACTTTATTTCTGATTTATATTAGAAAATCCTTTGTGCGAATGCCCTTTTATTTGTTCATAGAAATTTCTTCAATAATCGAGTGCAGTTATTTCATATAAGTATTCTGAAATAAGAACTTTCCCTCTGCGAAATACTATTCCGCATTTTGTTTAAAGCAACCCGATATGCGCTTGGCATGTGCCATTGCAGAGAATGGCATTCTCGGGAAAACGGAAACATTTCCAATTAAAAATACAAGTAGAATTACACAGTCCTTGCCCTACTTGACTTACAATTATTCAAGAACGCGATATAAAACTATTTAAAAATGTAGTAATTTATTAATAACTTCTAAGGATGATCGTCTGACGAATAATTAAAATTGATAATTATATACATAAACATACACAGAGTGTAAAAAGTATTCGTACAGCAGTGAATTTTAACAAAAATCTCGAAGAGATGGGTTTATCTAAAACATTTTTACAAACCTTTGGTATGTATGTACATATTCTAAGAAATTTTGGCAATGAATTTCATAAAAAAAATATTATCAATCCATATTTTTTATGGAAATATTCACAATTTGTTTCATGCGGAAACCAAGTTCTTACGAGGTTTTTGTTCAAATTCGCTGCTGGGTTTCAGCCAATCAACTTCAGACAAAGCCAATGAAAATAAGGGCGGATAAATGAACGATCACTTTTTCCTAATTAAAGTCGATTGTCCTGTCTTGAGGGCACCCGATGCAGGATGAAAAAGAAAATCTTTTGGAAAAGACGACGGCGTAACCGGTGTGAAAATAAGAGTATCGGTACAAATAAAAATATGAACTGGAGATTGCAATGGCATCTCCGTTGTAACGTTTCATTGGGAAAACGTGGAGCTCCAATAACACTATAATTAGACATTTATATTTACCCTATTTTTTATTTAAAGTGTCCTCTTCCAGGAAAATAAGATTCATCAAGTATTAAGTATGTCGTAGAATTCTGAATTATTTATAAAATTATGAACGACGGTTGAAAAATAAGTGCAACTTCTAACCCGCTGACTGCAGTTGTACTTCTACATTTCAAATGAATTTCTTTGTTAAAAAGCATAAATGAGTCATTCATCTTTAAATATGGACTTATTCCGCTTGCAAACTGGAGTAGCCAAAAACAGTCAGCAGTTTAACAGTAAATATGATCCAGTATTAAAATACAAAAAGTAAATACTACAAAACACTGTTGTACTTTATATAATCTAGCTTTAGATGTTGTTTATTTACACTTCAAACAGGACCTCGAAGTTTTATAAAACAGAATATCAAGTATATTTCCGAGATGAACAATTATATTAAACATATGTCAAAGTGGAATAATTGATTACCTATCAAGCATTGTCTACAAAAATACCTTCTTTCCCCTCAAAAAGCACGGCATTATTTTTCTAATATAATCATTTTTAATATAAGCATCAAGCTGAGTGAAAAACGGTGTTTAAATAATATTCGTAGTTTATTGCGGTAACTCGAGCGATTAAGAAGTGACATTAAGATGCCGCTTCACGGTCGCCACTCGAATTACCGCAAGAAACTGAGTGGTGACTGAGAGTCGCCTTTCAAATGCAAAGGTTTCAAAAATAGGAGCAGATCAGGCCTCAAACGTAAAAAACACTGAATTCCAGAAAAATCCTGAAATGAAACACGAAACGAAGAAAAGTTCGATGGAGCGTTTCCAGGATGAGTTTTAATTTCAAATTTTACTCATCTAACCCCCTGCATTACCAGCGGGTTTGATAAACGATGATGCATCGAAGCGCAAAAATACCGGAGCTAACGAACTCGGATTAGCGTCGGAGGCTAATGAAGTTATGGCTCTAAACGATACTGGAATCCTGGTCCAGATTTCTTCAGATATTTATACGATATTTCTCTTCCAAGTCATCCCTGGTAGAAGGGATGCCTCCGACGCTAATTTGACTTTCATTGTGTTTACAATGAATGAGTAACTTCCGCGTAGAATAGTTTCCCATGGAAAACAAGGGTCCCGAGTTATCAGCGAGGTAAGTCGAAAGTTACGCGGGGGATTCGTTTATACGAAATTGTATGTGCGCCATAAAGAATTTTATTGCACCTTCCAGATTGTTAGAACCTTTTATGGTAAGCCTTAACGTATATAACGCTCAGTGATGTACAAAAAGGCAGTATTGAAACATAAAATGTAAGAGGTACCGTCCGTATTTATGGTGAAACCAGGTCGATACTGGCCAGTGAAATATTACTGCGAATACCAATGGCGTTTATTGCGTACCGAATGACATTCGAGTTCCAAACCAATAAATTCAAACCGGAACGAAACGTGGCTTTCTTATTTACCATGCTCGAATGTCACTTTAACAAAATCTGATTTTCCATTAACAGTTTCACTGAGCTACGATCACGTTATAGGATACATGGAAAGCTAAAGAAGGGCTGGTGCGAGGCGGTTGAATGTTGGGAAAATCGAGGGCACCGGTGATATATCCACGTGGTAAAGGGAATGGAAAGGGACACTAAGTACTAGAAAGCACGATGATAATTTAAGTGTCGCGGTAATGCATTCGCATTAAAGGAAAAGCGCGACTCGTGTGCGAGATGCGAGAATATTATAAATGCGAGGGGAATTGGATCGAAGGGTGAAAAGGGGTGGGAATGGTAAAAGAGAGGGTAACATGAATGAAGAGACGGCTGAGTGGAAGCAAAACACGATTTCTTTCCCTCCTGCTTCCAGAGATGTATCATTTACATCTGACTGTCAATATCCAGGCTTGTTATTCAAAGTACTCGGGAAAAAGTCCAATGTTAAACCACTTTGCATTGATTTTTATTATCGTTATTAATTAGACGATAGGGGATTATATGAAGTGGATATCGCTCGGTTGAAATAAGGAGGAAGTTTATTAATTATTGGGGAAACTGATCGATAGTCAGATATATTGATTTACGTAATTAGCAATGCCATTATATACCGATTTTATAAAGAAGTAGAATTAAATACTAATTAATTCTATAATTATATCTTGCAATGAAAAGATATCTTATCCAATACATTATAATAAGTTTATACATTGTTGTACGTAAATATTAGGTCGTACAATATGAAATGACGGATTTTTTATCAGGCCTTTAGAGACATTGAATCCTCTGAAGACCGAAACTTTTTTAAAAGAGCAGTTTTTTGCGCATATGGTGCATATGTTGATTAATAACATGGTCCTTTGAATTAAAGGCATAATTCTCTTTTTGAAAAAAATCAAATTCCAAATTTCGATGCGCACAAATTCTCCACTTTCGAATTGATTACTTTCCGGTACCCCTAATACATTGACATATACGTCCTTAAAAATAGTAATAATTGAAAAAATAAATTAATCGATTTAATTACGTCCATCCAATGTGCAGCCACACCAAATTTCAGACATCGGAACTTTATAAACATGAACATTTTTATTAAATTCCGCGGACCCGTCAGTTTTTATTAACACTAGAACTACCAAAGCAGTCAAAACTACAGGTCCGCATTATTCAATAAAAATATTGATATCCATAAAATTCCATTTTCTAAACTTTTCGACGGATCGTGTTGCATAATAAATATAATTAAATCGACTAATTTATCTTCGCCACCCATTCGTATTTTTAAGGACATACATATATATACGTACGTACAAAAATATAGCTGAGTACCTATGTATATCGTTCGTAGTTCTAGTGTTAAACAATTCCAAACTAATCAGTTCTCTTTTTCATAATAAAAGATCCGTGAAGCAGGAAGATAGTTTGACTGGGTGAAATTTTTGGGGCAAGGTGGAGCGTGATCGTTAATCTAGCCTCACGTGCTCACGTATGCATTTACATGAAATGAATCTGAGCTCGGCAAACCACGATGGGAATTTCCAGCCCGAGGGAGCAGCATCGAAGAGGACAGAGGATGAGTTTACGATGTAACAGAAGGGATGAAAAGCGTACGGGAATCCCATGATGCGAGATATAACGTCGGGGTAAACTCGCGGGCGTGTCGGAGCCGTGGCGTTAAAGCACGTTCACAACTAGAAGGCACCCGGTGCGTACACATCACGTCTACCCTCATTTATGCAGCTGCGTATCTCTCATAGATGTTACCGGATAAAATTCTCTGTTCTAATCGTGCCCTTGCAAAAACTACCGCGAAAAGAAAAACAAACTGAATCCAACGCTCGAGAACTTGATTTTATAAAATCCATGTGAAACGTTCCTGGAAATACTGACAACTGATCTTCTACCGTGATGATATTGTCAAACGGTGCATCGAATGTTTTGCATTGAATCGGCAATATTTGTTTGCGCATTCTGGGTGACGCACGATAATGAGATTATTACTGCCTCGTGTACTTTCACTAACAAGAATTTGTCAGCTGTGTGTCATATAAAAATTGCTGTTTTATCGCAATTTTTAAGTGTCATGGCTCACGCGTTTGCATAATAAAATGGTTATGGGATACCCTGTATAACAGCTATATGGAACTCTGTGCTTTCCAATATTCTATCTTACGTTTGATTTTAATCTGGACGAGTTGTTTTCGTTTTATTTAATCATCGGGTGAATAACAATTTGATTCAACGTTTATGTCCTATCAATTCTACTTGTGCAAATATCAATCCATAAATCATCGCTTAATTGAATATTATTCTATGAATGTAACATAATAATATTACTTTCTGTATATAGCTACATATTGATCGACGAATAACGCATAACTCCACGAAACTGATGAATAAATCACACGGCATATGGTAAAACGGAAATTCATTCGTTTACTTTCAATACTAATTGCCAATTTAATTATCGAACGTATCCACGATATTAACGCATCAAACGACACAGCGAGAAAGCTTCGAACATTATACGATAATTATTCCAATATTTTAGTACCGCGTTAAATTTAAATTCGCTACATATGAATCAATGATATTACAGAACGCATCGAATCATTTATTTAAATGTTGCTTAGTAATGCAGCACAAATACTCAGAAATGAGAATCACGTTTCCGTAGTGCTATCTTAAGGGAATAGAATTTATAATTATTCCACGCCTGTCATAAAAAGCGGATCGACAATCGTTGCCCTGAAATAGTAAGTTTTCTTATATCATGTCTGAAAGAAAATCGTATCCCATAAATCTAGTTAAACACGATTCCAACGGAAGTACATTACGTGAGAACAGTAACGAAATTATTACTTAAATGCACCGCAAAAGGTGACAATCGTTGCGCGTACTTTTATAATTACCATTACAAGGGAAACATAAGATGCAACGAAAGATTCGGAAAAACGAATATGTGACTTCAAAGTTACATGCAGCTATAGAGTGTTAATGGAACATTCGCATATGTACGAACAATTTTGAGCGAAAGTGTACGTTCCATGTAACCGGGATAACGCGTTCAGCGCAGCGAACCTTCTGCAAGTATCGATATATATTTCACGTGCATCACATATGAAGAGATAAACGAAGAGATCGTGTGATATACACATCGAATACAAATTCGTTGCATTGCTGGAGACCCAGGTGGGAACAGGTGCAGCATACAGTAAGGTTTCCACGGAATCGGAATATTAAAGAAACAACTGACTGAATATATTCAAAACACAGCTATGCGCGATTACGTATCGCAAACCAATCGTGGAATACTATAAATTCTACTTTTCGTATCGCAATTTCATTATAATTAGTACGTTCGTGATTTCAGTTAGTAATTCAAGGGTTTTATACGGAAAAATATGTATTTTCTGAATTAATAAGATTAGCAATTAATAAGGATATACAGGGGATACTATAGACATTTATTAGTGAACGCCACTTTACGATTTTGTTAAATATGTGACACTGCAAAATTTTAATAAATGGTACTATTAAGGTTCATGATAAAAACTCGAGAGTGAAACTGATCATTAAAACTTCGGTAAACATTAAAATTGTTGTGTAACAATCCTCAATGTAAAGAGTTTTCCATATCATATATTATTATTTTTGTTGCTTATGATTTTAATTGTGGGGAGGAAATATTGTCGTAATTTAAATATAAACTAATTAAAACATTCATATTCATTCATTCACTAATTCAAAGTTTCATGAAACTATAAGTAAAAGAATCATTATCTAATGAAATATGTCTTAAAAGATATTAAATAACGAAGAGAGTCTGTATTACAGATCATTTTTGTTTCCACATTCCTTCACCATTTTTATTTTACAAACAGACTCGTCTGTTTATCCGGAAAAAGGATGTTATAATACCAGAGTAGGTTTGTCTTCGAAGGCACGTGAAACTGATAGCATAATAAAAACTCTTACGTTTCCGTCTTCCTTGGAATGCAAAACAATCGTGTAAAATTTATGAAGGAAACGAAAGAAGTCTAATTAAACGTGGAGTCACGGTGAAAAAAGCGATACGGATAAAAACTACTGACTGATTGCAGAGAAGGTAACAATTCGAAATAGCAGTCAACATGAACCGTGTACGATGCGAAACAGCGGATAACGCTTAATAAACGAAATGGCTTAACGGTGCACCGGTAGCCTCTTTATTTTCCACCCTGGCGGATATATTGCATAACGTTCGATCGAAATTTGGAGAGAACTTTTAACTGGTTTTGGCACGCCATCAAACTTTTCGTATCAATTATTCGGTAGACCAAAAATAATGGATACTTTAGTTTTATGCCTTTCCGATATCAACGACTAAGCTTTAATTATACGTTCTATTAGGAATAACAAATTCGCGAATAATTAAACAGTAAGCAACGTTTTAACGTCAAATTGTATTAAACCGTTAGCAAACTTCGAAAACATGATTTAACGGTAATTGCGTCGCCGCGCCACGAAGTGTGAAAGCTGTGGCACAAATTCGTAGGTCCGTGTTTATATTTAACGTCGTTTGACTATCGACGAGCAACAAAATGCTCCCTAAAAAAAGCAACGTTTAATCGCGCTCCATTTTTTCCACGATTTTTGATATTACAGAGATCACGCTCGGAGATGATAGTTGACTATTTATTTGTCAATTTCAAACGCATCGTTTCACTGTTTTGAAAGCAAACAATGATCGTCAATGGTGTGTATGCGGACCGCTTGAAAATTCCTGAATTCCCAACGAGACAAGTGCTCCTACGATTACACGAAGAACAAACCTGACTTTAATCTAATGGCGTTATCGATGGCGTTTCCAGCTATGTTGAACCGTGTATATTCGTGGTACGAAATGTAGTACCACGCGTTTAACCGCGCGTATACTTCACACACAACAGCATGCATTGTAATAACATAGACAGCTGGCCATACGATCCTATGGAAACATACGTTCACCCATAGCTGATGGAATAACCCCTCTTTAGGGGATCGATAACTCAACAGAACTACATGTTACCCGTTGTTTCGTTAATGTCGATCAAACGCACACTGGGTTACACCATCCGCAAGCCAGCCATCAAACGAAACCTAGATCGTATTTCGGCTATGCAACCTCTCTCTTCTCGTAGAAACTATAATTGCGTGATAGCATTGGATCGTCCGAATAGTTCATGCCGATTTACAGCAGTTTTTCGGTGAAAAAGTTAATAAGTTCTGGCAGGATGGAATCTTAACCTGCTGAGTCTGTTTGGCTATAGTGACCAATTTTCAGTTACTCGTAATTAGATAAAATTTCTATAAGTTGCTTATTTAGTGTTTTTGACAAGGATGTTTGAGGCGTTTATTTAGAAAGTGGCGTAAATCCATTTTTGTAGATTAACGGCTCATTTATGTCCTTTAACAAAAAAGGTATTTGAAATTTAGAAGTACAATTGCAGTCAGCGGATTAAAGTTGCGCGAAAGATAAAGAAAGATTGTGGAACAAACGGTGTATACATAATTCAATAAATATTTATCGACATAGAAAAATGTTGCTTTTAAATTCTCCTTAAAAATCAACTCCTTAAACATCAACAAACTTTAGTAAAGAAGCTCATGCATACATTTAATCACATTATTATTTCGAATCATCCCTGTTTGGCTGAATTTATGTGATGATGTACTGTTGATGCTCTTAACCGTTTGACTGTGATGTGTTTTCGCGTGACAATTCGCGTGACAATCGTTGATACTAAACTGTGTCGATAAAAATAAGAGAAATCGAAGAGCTATTGAAAATCAGTTATTCGATCGGTTGTTATGTGATACATAACAGTTTGTTCCAAACTATATTAATTCACTAAAAAAGTAAATGTCGTATATACATATACGCCATTGTATATATTCATGGACATACGAGAGCGTATATATACGCCTTTCGCAGTCAAAGGGTTGACATTATGATTACAACACTTAATTGGCAAATAAGCTAATACTAGCAATGTTAAGTAAAACTTTTAATATGAATTCGGTAATACAAGCAATACTAGTATTGTTAATATTTGATTGTCTTACTGATATTAATATTTACAATGTTCACTTAATTTGAACATTAGATGATAAACTACTAGTGTTTTGAGTGTCATGTGGTCGATTAAAATTCAAGATAATAATAAAAGGTCCCAGTACAATTTCAGTACCGCCTTACACATACTTAATTGATAATATAAATATTACCAAATTTTCGGAACGGTACGGTAAAACATTGGAATATTAACTACTTCTACGTAAAGCTACATTTTACATAAAAAGCTATCCCTACTGTTGACATAACTAAACTTAGTAACAGTAATCGAAGAGTCGCACTTACTCCAAAGTCCAGTTGACCTTCAAGTAAATCCTAAGTCCAACGATATTCATGGTAATCTTTTTCACTAGCGCACTTTACGTTAAAAATATTCGCCTATTTGTTAATACTTTGAACGCCACGGGGATCACCGGTGCCCGTCAATGCGAATATTACTAAAACTCGGATAAAATATAACGCTAATATTCGTAATTTCCAATATTTTTAATGTTACAATCACGATGTAAAACAATGTTTCGTAGAAAGTTTAAACAGCTTCATTTTTGGACGTTATGTATATGTTACGGACGCGTGTAGCGAGGTATCGTATAGCACGGATTTCGACCAGCCACTCAACGTGTTAATTATATCTGTCACGTATATGCCGTTCCCTGAAGTATCGCAAGGATTTCTTTAATTATTGCAAAGTCCAGAAGATAATGATAAGAAATTGCTAAGTTACTTGCGCGCGTGAGTCTAGGTCTTAACAGTACAGTCGCGCTAGATATAATGAGCCGACCGCGAATTGATAATAACACCGATTCAAGCCGCGCCTAGGAATGTTCACACAGTACAGCCGTTGGGTTTGAGAACCTGGATATGATCTTAATACAATATGCGAATATTACGTTATTAAACTAGAACTTTATTCTAATTATACTCACATACATATCTGAGTACTAGTAATAATTTACAATATTTTATAATATGGAGTTGCGTAAAGTATGTTAGCGCTTTTTTCTCCAAGAAGGTAACGTTAACTAGGTGATTTTAAACATTTATAATGTCTTCGTTGTAAATTTGTTGGCAATATCGAATTCCCACAAGTGTTATTTCCTTATATATGGACATTTCATATATATATATGAAATGTCCGATTTTATAGTAAGAATACTCCGAAGGATTCTTGTTTATAAATAGTTTCATGTCTGTGAATGTGTGAGGTATCGTTTTAAAGCATGTCCACTTTTATACCAGACCCGATCTCCATTTTTCTCTATTTACATATCTAATCTTATTGTTACACGGCTTACGTTTCATATTAAATATCTTGAACTCTTCCTTCCTTCGTTCCTTTAAAATATTAGCGAAATATTTGATTTGAGTTTTAGTAATATTCGTATTGTCGGACACCAGTGTTCAGTGTGTTAACTATAGAATGGCAGAGCGTCAAATTAATTCGTCTTTAAGTAATCATGATATGAGGGGTTGTACGGTAATCAGTGGTTAGTTAATGCCGATCAAACGCGTACTACATTAAAGGATCTTCTCCCGGGGTTTACCGATTGGTCGGGTCCGAATGATCTCCCTTCAAGGAATATCTCAGAAAGGGATTCCGATTGAATTTGATCCGGCTTGGAATCTCAACAGCTAGTCTGACTACAATACGATCGCTTTAATTACGAATTAATCTGCACTGATCAATACGCCTGTTGTCGATAAGGACTGTATTCGAATGCTGCAGGTACTTGTAATGCTCCAATATAACCATCCAAATCACTTTAAGCACGAATTGAAAGTTCTGTATGGACAAATACACGAGATATGTCTAAATGATTACGTAATCATCAACCGTTAATCGTTCATTAATCAACTATTGACCATTAATCGTACCATGCAACAGGAATAATTAATATTGCAATATATTGTCTGGCAAAGCGGTAGCTCAGTGATGCGTGTTATTTCATAGTGATATATTTTATAATTATGCATTACTTATATATTAGTTGTGAGTGAAGCTTTGAAGATAATAATAAATGACCTCCTAAAAGTAATATTATGAATAAACATGAGAAATACAATATTTGGAATATTAAATAATTAAACAATTTCTAATCGAACGGTAAAATTGAGATATCGTGGTGAAAAGAATCAGAGTTGTGAAACCACGAGGAAGGAAGCTGATAAAAACTAACTTCCTCTCGGGCACGAATGCACACGCTCTCCATCCTAAAACCCATTATCGATATTACTCGGTTATCGGTATTAAATTTTTTCTATCGCATTTGTGAGAATCGCCTTTAATTTCTGTGCTTTTAACGGATCCCGTAAAAAAAACCCATCCCTTTCTCCGCGCGTGGATTTTTGTCCGCGCGGAATTTCCACGTAATCGAAGGTAGACGAGGGAGTTAATGAGGGGGGTGGTCGGGGGGGTGGGTGGTTTGTAGAGGAATTTATCGTGGCTTCGACAGCCAGTCACGTGCAGGGCCGAGTTCGATTTTGGTGGAAAAAGTAGAGAGTGTCGGGGTAGAGAATAGGAGGAAAATTCCGGGGAGAGTACAGGGTGCCGAGAGGGAGAGTGATAGTAAGGGTGAGAAAAAAGCGGGTGTATGCGGGGTGAGAAAAAAGCGGGTGTATACGGGGTGAGACGAAATGAACGTCCGTATGTGAAAACCAGAAGGGAGAGAAATTTATGTCGAGACAGTAACATACGGGGGAATGGGATATGCATGTCACAGGCATCCAGGAATTTGCGCACCAGGCACATTCCTCTTTACAGTATATATCTATCGTCGCAGGACGGACGCCATTCTGCATCCATATGTACCGACACGATTATCCATTGCTCTCATTTTTCCTTATTATTTGGGTCACACGATCATACTTGTGGCTGCACGACATACTTTGCCTACATATTGTTCTATGTATTTTGTTATTTGAGCCGTTTATTTTGAATGTGGCCTAAGTCCATAAACAAATTAAGTTAACGTTCGAAATGTAAGTAAAGTAAGTTTGCGTAACTATTATAAACGTTAACCTGATTTTTGTTTAATGGAGTCACGCATCTTTCAATATAAACGGTTCATTTATCTATTAATGGGTTCTTGTAATACACTTTACCAAATAAAGGGAGATTGTGTAGTTGGATTGAATATAATGATATTAGAGATAAAAAAGTATTTAAAACCATCTTTATTGCATTTTTACTGACTAATTTTATCTGTAATTTCTATTCGCCTTCATATTGCATTATGTATTTTTACTTTTATTTCTTCGTTCACTGCTTATGCACTGCGGTATACGGTTACAAAGATAGGGATAAAATATGTGTTCAAATTCAGGAAAATGATACCGAAATTAAAAAAGTATTTAAAACTATCTTTGCTGAATTTCTATTTATTGCGATTAAATGGGAAATTAAGCCTCAATGTATGTTAGTTTTGATTAAAAAATGATACTTTTAACGGCAACAATATGTATATGTATACATACAAGTTGAAACATAGAAATCAACATTCGATATCAAGGGAAACAATAAGCAATAACAACAAATAATATTTATGTGAAGGAAGCAGAACAAGGTAATTATTATGTATTATACTTTAAGCAATGTAGTGTTATACAAAAATGAAATTCATTCATTTATATGTTCCGTATTTAGCCGTGTGTTATTATGAAATAAGTTAAGCTGAATGTTAATTATGAAACCCAAAAGAAGCTTTTAGATTTAATTACTGCATTACGCGATATTAATATTGTGCGTTTTGCTTTAAGCATATATTAATTTTCAATTTCTTTAATTTATTTAACATCTTCATTGTAACTTCGTCTCGTCTTTCTAAGAACGTAAAACATTGATTACGCTGGCTTATTTATATTTAACGCTAGAACTACCAAAAGGGTGAAAATGACTTGTCTGCCATTTTTAGTTAAATTATTCGAACATTTGTTTCATATGCATAACGCAAATAATTAAATTAATTTCAATCCACCAGCCATAATTCATATATAAATAAATGTCTAAGCATAATTGAGTATATGTTAGGTAGTTCTACTGTTCAGGAAACTTTTCGAAGTAATTGTAATGTTTCAATAGACCTGATACCATTAGGAATACTCGAGGAACTCCTACGGACAATGATTCTTCGTGTCCGACTAATGCGTGCACGGATCCATTCTTTGGAGATTTGATTTCGGTCCGCCTGGACTTTCGGCTTTCCTGTTCTTTGTTCGGTTCACTCGACATTCAATCCGTTGCTTTTTCTATCGGAAATTTTCCCTCCTCCGATATCTTTCTTCCCGTCTGTCCGTACAAGTTCAATATACTTTTATTGGCCCCGCCATGCTTGTTCTGACAAAGTTGACTATATAAGCGGCATAGTGCATCATGTACGTCTACGTGCATATCTCTACACACATATCCTTTTTCAATAACGCGTTTGCAGACATTCACTGATACCTCGTATCTATAGGCAAATACGAATACAGATACATTTCGTTCATGCTATCAACCCAGGTTTTACGCTTTTCTTAGTAAATCCCGGTATTCATAGTATTCAAACCAAACAACGGCTAAAAAAACTGACTAATGTGCATCCATATTTTGAAATGGAAACATTCGGTTGGTTCATAGGTTCGCGCGGTTTTCATTTCATACTGAATATAAGTATCTCGTAATAATTGCCTATCAGCTATGTATTATACCTCATTCGATAACTTTTGTTTTATTCGTTTATTTGATTGTTAAATAATGATAGAAAACACATCGTAGCTTAATTCGTATGAAATATTAGAAAAGAAAAACAGAATTTGTCACATTCGACAAAACCACACGAATTTATGAAACAACGCAATATAAAGAGATTTACGAGAAGTCTACTTGAACCACGAAAATTTGAGTTAAACGTGTCGAGGGTGGAAGCGTGTCTGCGCGAAAATTTGTCATGCAGGTGCATTCTCGGGTGTTTTAGGAAAGTGGTAAAGGGTGAGAAAGTACCCCTGCTGCTTGGTAAGACGGAAATGATGCTTGGCGGTTGAGAAGGTCGGAGAACGTTAAGATCTGGTCGTTGTACAACGAAGCAACGTCGACCTGATAAATGAGAGATGTTATCAGGAGAGGGTGAAGTAGGAGAGTCGAAGCAACTCCTTCTTAGACGAGGCGAGAGTGGCTCTAACGATTGTGCCCTAAGATGCTGCACGTTACCTTACTAGATACCAAGACACTATGCAAACTACCTCGGAATCTGGTACATGACTCCAGATTACTGCAGGGTCTTGTTTTTCACATAAATATTTCGAAAAATTGACAACCCTTAGAAGACACAGTTTACATTAATTATATGGTATAATGATATGTTATGTACCAATGTGTAGCTTATATATGGTAAATAAGAAACGAGATTACTTATGGTATGATTTAATATAATACTTAATGGGAAAAAGGTCCTAAAGCAAGAAGTGGTGTGGTGTTCCTGGATATTTCAGTCCGGTAATTGCTGAAGTAGAAACCGGGCGTAGGGTGCACCTAGTTTGAGATTATAAATCTTTCATTGGCGGATTTCGGTTGTTCACGTAGCTCGCGTTAAGTACCAGGGACTTTTAAAAGAAATATGAACCCGTGTACCTAGAGACGGTGGAGTACAGGAATCGAAAGTTTAATGGAGCGAGGAGGTACGATAGCCGAATGACGAGAATGCATTGGTTTCGCAGTGAAACAAACATCGTATTTTTTAACCTCCGATCCCTTTATTTATTCCGTCACTAAGTAAGTCCACCCTAAGGCAATGCGCTTCGCTTTTAATTGGCAAGAGCAACGCGATGTAGAAAATCACGTGAAAAGGTGGTTCTTAAATAACGCGCAGCTACGGGATATGGATTCTTCTCATTTTCTCGAGTATACTTTCATGGTGAAAAAGAGAGGGGCAGAAAAGTGCAGCAGAAGCATTTCATTGTGAACAACGATGATCGTCTGCACGAGCATAGAACCCGCATGGAGAGTTCGGGCCATCGGCAGAGGCAGACTGTCTATTTCTCTCCACCTCTGTCTCTCCAACTTCGTAATTACATCCCCCGAGCACCGAACGATAAGAGCTGCTCGAACACACACATCTCTACCTGTACAGTTCTCTCTCTCTCTCTCTTTCTCTTTCTGCTCACCTACAGATTCGCGAATTCGTGTATTTATCCGGTTATGCATGTACCGTGACCAACACTCGACCCTACGGGCATTTCCAGACATTTCGCAGATGCAGCCTGCTGGATTTACATTATCAAGCATGAACATAATAATGTCCACGACTACAGTTATTAACATTCACCATAAGTTTCCAGGTGAAAATAATATTACGATGGCATTCGAAGGACTTCAGTTATTTGTAGATAGCCCGGAGATGCTTGCAATATCACTTCATTAAGAATTCCTGGAATCTTAAGAACATGATGTACAGCAAGTCTTCGTACAATAAGAAATCTAAGAGTAAAATTCTACGAGGGGGCGGGCAAAGATGTTCATTCGTTTCGTAAGAGTACATACTTTAAGCGGAACAGTCATCCGTAATGCAGTAACAATGCCCTGTATTTAAATAGGGAAGAGGTCGACACTGTAGGCACTTAGGGAGTTGGAAAGATTCTTTAAGGTAGCCGAGGCTATGTTCTATTTCCTCGACCGAGCATGCTTGGTTTGCTAACGGACAATGACTTCCACTCGTTTCGTTGGAACTTTTCTCGGCGTTTTTGTTGCTACTGCCACCCTTCGTTCTACCCCCCCCTCTCTAGCCCTCCCCAACACCCACCTACCACGGTCTTCCTCTGATTAAACTTTCATCCCCCGAGTTCCCGATTTATTGGCTTATCAAGTTAACCCGGCCGAACTTACTCAACACTTACAAGCACGTTCTAGGCGCTACAAATATCGCTCGTCGATTCCTTAAGCCGTCTTTGCGCAAGATGCAGAAGACGAGGGGTAGAAGATGCCTGAATAGAAACTCTATTCCAGTAGGTACATACTGCCTCGACGTAAGCTGATTGGCAGACGATGTGGGTTCTTGACGGTTCATCGTCAATCGGCTTACCTTTTCGAGAAAGCTCCCCTGTATCCACTCCTAAAATCGGAATGTCGATACTACATCCTTCCTATGTTAAATACTTCCAATTCTACTACAATCATTATTATTATATTCATTTCTTACAACGCGTTACGAATAACGTATGTACATTGTACATATATATATATGTACCTCTAACACTAGAACTACGGAAGCCGTCAAAATGACGGTTCCTTGGAATGTAACAAAAGCGTTCCAATTTGTAAGGTTCTATTTCCTCAGATTTTTTTGCGGCTCACGTTCTATAATGGACGTAATTAAATCGATTAATTTCTTTTATCCATCCACCCTTACTTTTAAGGACGTATACGTGAATGTATAAATGTCCGTAGCTGAATATATTGTGAATATATATTGTGCGTAGTTCCACTGCTAAAGTCATAGACTTTTTTCTGTTTAATACTTTCGTACTATTCTGAGAAAGGATATATTTTGCTACACTATTCTTCAAATACGTGCGTCACAAATCACTCGTGTTATTCAGCAACCCCGACTGAGTTTATACTGAGATGTTCAATGTTTCATATATTTTTACATTAAAGTAAATAACGAAATATAAATTCATATATAAAAAGCGAACTTTCGTGCAGTCACGTTTGCGGTTTCCTGTGAAGTTTTAGAACACGGTTAGCAGTGTTACAGAAACCGCAGCAGAACGATATCGGAAATCTTCCACGTCATTCGTGACGGTGTCACGAAATAATGGTACACCTAGCTTGTCACTTATCGTGATTCAAGTTGCAAATAGACTTTTGAATAAAGGAAATCGTAATTACGAATACCATTAACCAGGTGGTCTTGGAATAATATTGAAACTATACCGCGTAATAAAAGATTTTCTTGACGATATTAAAAAATCTCAGTACAATACCAGTTGTCTTGATATAAACTCAAACCCGGAATTTTAAATCGGCATAAAACTTCTCCAAAAACGAACCTGTTAAACTCGTGAAATATTTAATTGATGTCATAAATGGATGTTTAAACCAAGATTTTATAAATTCCTTATTAATAATAATTAAAATATAGAAGGAAAGGCATCAGGGCTATCAAAAAGTTAATCTTGCCTTCCTTAAAAAGGAAAACAGCTTAGAAAACTTTGACTGATTATATAATTATCTAAAATAAACAACATAGAAAACAATGTAAACAGCGACGTTATTTTTGTGCGCCTTACATTCAGGTGTTCCGAAAACAACATTAGCACGTTTACGCCGGCGTGTACCACCAGTGTGGTTCAAACGGAGCTAATCAGATAGCTCATTTCAATATACAACATTGTTCTTGCTGTTAAAGTAAAATATCTTAAAATACCAGTTCCAAAACGAATAAAAAGTGAAATCATTTTGAAACCACTACTAAGTTATTCACATCAATTTTCATCACGTTAAAAGTGGTTTTCCAATTTCTAACACAGTGCCGTCAGAAGTATAAAAATACAATTAATAGAACCGCCCGAAACAACGAAATATAAATTACAAGATCGGCGTTAACGTGTTAAACCTTCCCGTGTCTTTCACAAATTGTTAAATGGTGGAGTCTGATACACCATTTTCTCCGGCGTACTTCCATTGCATTTCCTTCCCTCGTAATATGAATGAAGCGAACGAGATTCATAAGTCGTTCAGAGAGGGCTGACTTCGTGAAATTCCCATCTTGAAAAGGAATTGGGCAGAAGGGAGACCATGTATTTACAGGGATCCAATTGTGAAAGACGACATTATTTAAAGTTACACTCGGCGTTGATATCCTAGCGGTGGTTCCCTTCTACCCTCGATATTTCTTTAGCCCTTCATCTTCCCCTCCAGTTCCATTCTTGGCGGGCTTAAATGCACGGCGAATTGAACGTCCCTGAAAACTCGACGAGTCCGTGGAACGAGAATATCGCGATGTTCCCTGGGGGTCGGTGTATGTCGGTCAGAACGTCTCGGAATTAACATAATTTTCTGTTTTATAAGCGTTGCTTCCTACGAGGGTCTTTTCACTGTTATGCAAAAGGGGGAGGAGAAAGAACAAAAGGCGTTTACGAACAAATCTCTGCTAGTTCTTTGTGAGCTATCTTTTTTAATACGAAACTACGAAGACTTATTTCAGCCTGATGCAGGTAATAAATTTCATTATTGCTAGGGGTTGGAATTTTCCATGTCCGCCAGAGAATTTAAACGACTTTGTGTAGCTCGAGATTTTCCTTGAAATGGTTAAACTAAAATATTTCTAGCAGATTGTACGGAATAGTATTTTATAGTAGTATCTATGTAAAAGCATTTTTCATATTTACTCAGTGATAATAATAGACATACATTTTGGGATATGTTTAAATGTTCTGCGAGATTATAGTTCGAAAATGATCTGTATCCTTTATTTCGCTTTCTGGAATACAATTCTAGCAAAATTCAGTAGAACCCCCAAGCTATTATTGCATAGTAGATAACAATGGACAACATTGTATTCCTATAAAATGAACGAATACATCAATGTGTCTGCGAAATCCCGTCGAAATAAAAGAATCCGCGAACACATTACTTTACTAATTAAAAGCCAAGTATTCGGAGTAAAATAACTTTCCAGTGTACATCAAATACCTACTATTTAAATAGAAATTTAAAAAAAACTCAGCACATTGCGCAGATGCGTTTGTTCGTTTTCCACGTGGAAGTTCTCTGCAAAGTATTATTTGCACATGGAGATGAGAGGAGCTCATGAAATGGTACCAGTTAAACCTATCTCTCCTATACACTCAGCAAATAGAAGACACAGGTTAGTGGAGCGCCTCGTGTACACCTGGCTTGTTAATTGTTATTCACTTCAGCACTATTAAAGAGTCACTTTCTGTTGAGTTAGAAACAGTGACATTTAAGTACATCGTCAGGAAAGTTGAAATGCTTTGAGATAGATAAACCGTTTGCTATGAAATATGCCTGCACTTATAACACGGCCACGACTATGATTCCTAGTAACATACCCCCTTTGCTTCATTAAAATCCTATGTTTTATGATATATAAAGAATATGTTACGCGCGAAATCTGTGGAATAAGTTCGTTATAATTTAAACGGTGAATTAATCGAAGAATACTTTAAATAGAATTGTTATGTTCCTTCATCACTCTTTATCATATAATTTCATTTATTAAACTACAGTCGAGTCTTTTTCTGTCTTTTAATTATCTATTAATTTTTTTAAATACCAGCAGCAGAGAAGAAATAACTTACACACATTCAGTTGTTTTGTTTGGTTTACGCATTAAAATATTTTTAATTCGAATGAGGAAAGCTTTATTTGTGTGTGTAAATTATTCTCTTTTCTCTTAATGCCCGAAAGAAAAAACATAAAGAGAACGAAAGTAAATGGATAAGCGCGTTACGTTGTTAAAACTTCCTAGATTTCTTGGATCACTTATGTTTTCTTGTTTCTTTTGATTCACCGCATAACTTCAAAACCGTATTAAAAAGATATGCATAAAAAGAGACCGATAATACCGACTCAAGGTTTGCTTGAGGTAACTATCCATGGGTCACTGGATGGTATACCCGTAATTCAAGAAAGTGAAATTATTCGTAGAAACCGCAAACCCCCGAGTCGCTTTGTCGACTTTAAAACAACGTGACGATCTTGAAGAACATTTAACTTGTTTAGGAACGAAACGAAAAAAATACGTTTTCCGTCTCCTCTTCCATTATTCCATTTTACTCTTCATTTTAGAAACGTTTCGTTGTCGCAATAGCGCCTTTGTATCTTTAGTTAATCTCCGATTTCTTCCATTTCTGCTAGCCTCTTTTTCTTCATTATACCATCCCCTAGTTCTTATCCCCTTTATCCCTCCCTCACCCTCTTTCTATGTTCCGATATGATGAATCCCTACTCTACGGACACCAAAGTTTTAATTAGAAACGGAGATTTGGTGCCTCTCCAGCTACTGCATTCCCCAATTATTCTTTTATTCCTGGCCTTTTTTTCGTCTGTTAACACTAGACTACCAAAGAGGTCAAAATGACTTGTCTGCCATATTTAGTTAAATTTTTCAAATATACCACAGCGCATTGTTTAAGATTTGATATACTTTTATTTTATATACATAACGCAAATTGAATCCATTAATGATCTTAAATCCTCCAACCATCATTTATATATAAATAAATGTGTAAGCATAACTGAATATAAGTTCAGCAGTTCTAGTGTTAAAACCGATCTTCTTCAGAGTTTCGATTTAATCTTAAATGTTAGGAATTAATAGAAATCCTGAGTACCAGGCGACATATGAATATATACGAATCTCGGATACAAGTCAGTCTCGAAACCGTTCATTCTTCGTTTAGAAATGTAGAATATTTTTGTTTGAATTTCCATAGTATTCAACCGTGTTGTCTCGAATATGGCTGGAACGATACTGGAGAGAGTGATTTATTCAGAATGCTTCTTTGCTGGAACGCCCATCTACACTCGCGCTAATTGGGAAATACTCCGCAATCTTCCGGTAATTCGGGATTTCCAAGGATCACGGTGGCCCTTAATTAAGCCATAACAATGACGAACGAGGGGAGGAGTTTTATGCAGCTAGTAGAATGTTCGATAACAATGAACCTCCCATTTTTCTCTCCCTTTTTTCCCTCCATTTCTTCCTTCCTCCTTTCTCTTCCTCCTCGTCTACTTCTTCTTCCACATTTTCTTCCATATCGCAACGTTCCTCGCCGTTGTTCTTTTTATTGGTCTCTCCTGCATCCTTTCGTTAATCCTTTGTTCATTCACTCATCGTTAACACCCGGTTTCGTTTCATTACGACTTTCAGACGCTCAACGACATTACTGTTGGCGGTAATGGGTCTTGTTCTTTGGTCGCATTAACGTGGAAGTGCGAAAGGTCTTCGACTTCACGGAAAGAACTTTGCGGATACACTTCAGAAATGATCGCATTGGTGCGTTCATATATTTTATTCGTTTTATTCATTAACCGCTTAACGTGCAGCGACGTGACATACTCGTCCACGTTTAACCATCGTGAAAATATTCAGCGATGTGTATGTCACGTCTATCGCCATTATCAAGTAATCAACTGGAAAATATAGTTCGTCTTATAAAAAACCTAGACCAGCGGTTCTCAACGTTTTTCATTCGCGGACCGCCAAACGGCGTAGGAATTTTGGCGAACCGGTTACGTGAATATTAAAGAAAATATTTCGTCAAATAAATCATATAATAATAAATAAATATCCCTTCTTTATAATAACAAAAGTAAACAGGTTTATAATTTAAAGCATTCCCGAAAAATATATGTAAACTTAGCATTATAATTTCAACGCTTTCCATAACGCTACACTTATACAATGCGACTTCGATAAAACGCATATATAATACAATGTAATTCGAGTCCCGCATAGCGCGACCTTTCTCTGGAACCTCACACCCATGTTATATGAGG
Organism: Nysson spinosus; assembly: GCA_910591585.2. Lineage (NCBI taxonomy): Eukaryota > Metazoa > Arthropoda > Insecta > Hymenoptera > Crabronidae > Nysson > Nysson spinosus. Next base: position 2,629,391 of record OU342834.1, read on the forward strand.
GTTACCTACTTATACAATCATTTGAGTAATTACGCGATTTCTTTGTTTATGTTATTTATTACTTAATTGAAGAGTTGTATTTCAAAAATTTTGATCACCACATAAAATGCAAAATGTAGTCTGTATGATCCTATCAGGTTCAACGTCTATATCAAGCCTAGATTCCAAATTCTCATAGGAACTTCTCACAGTATGCGAATCTCGATATGAGCTTTCGAGTTCCAGGGGAAGGTATCACCCTTTTCCATTGACTCCCTCTTCGCATGTTAACCGGAAACTTAAACGATACTGCGATCGCTTTAATAAGGAAACTGTGTCAAATGTATTCTGAGATATGGGTCACATTCCTAAACCATTTCAATATTCATGTCGCTGTTACTATTTCCCATATACAATATACACACATGCAACCGAAATGTTCATAAGTTACTTCTGAGTCTTCCGCGATCGATCATCCGAAATTCCCTTCCTGCACGAACTGTTATTTCGTACTGCATATTAGCCAGTTAAATTCGAGTTCTTGCTCCCTCCATGAACGTGAAAATTCGTTTCTGAAAAAAAATACTTAATACGAATTAATCTATAATGTATAATTCGTCATTATTTAAAAATCACATTGAAGCAGGGATCGAAAGAGTTATGGAACTTTTTAAATGGGTTCTATTGGAACTTAATCTATGTGGGACTTTTTTGAAAAATGTTCTCGCATTATAAGCTCCGATGAGAAGAGATAAACAAAGGTTCTTGAAAATAAAAGTTTTAGTTAGAATAGAACTCGTGAAATATAAAGATATATTTTTGTAATATTAATTTATTTTGGAAAATTCCGGGTGAAAATACCCCAACGCGAATGTGTTAAAATATATCTAGAATTGTTAGTCAGTATCATATTAAGAAGCATGATCATTTAAAAGATACACAAATTACTATGAAATGTCAACAACAATTTATCAATTTCAACCTTATATTATGATATATAATCATTCCCATAATATTTTGCAATATATTCATTTGCGTTAATATCCGCATCAATACATAGCAATATATAAATTATTACGGTATTTGATAACAGACAATCTATAATTAAACAAACATACAGAGGCAATCCGTGTTATTCAAATTTCAAAGGAATTGTATTTAATTTCATTTAGTTTCGTTAAGGACTCAGTTGTGCGTTAATTCTGATCATTCATTGAGCTAACAAGTGCCGGTGAATCTGAAATTAAACGTAAAGTTAACATTGCCTTTGTGGAACGGTTTCATAGCGGAAGGGCAACGGGAAATAATCCGACAATCTATCTAAAGGGTTGGTGTACAAAATAAAGGTACGGTCTGCTTGTCAGAAACCCGCACGAAATCCTTCACAGAAGCAAGTAATTAATTAATTGGAATAAAAAGATAAGTCCAGTTGCAACAAGATAAGTGAATATTTCGTCCTTAGACGGGCATTTCCTTCCAAATATTCGAAAATTTTTCTTCGAGAAAGACATGTATTTCTGTGCGAGGACACGTCACATGAGATCTTTCCTATTCTTATTCCTTCGACAGAAAGTCTATTTCCGTTCGCGCCTGCAGGTTGTACGACCAATGGAGATCGTTTCCTCGTTTTCAGATACGGACACCACAGAAAATCACCAATGGGGACGCTCCAGGCTAAACATGATCTAAAAGATAAGGGGCCATTTCTGACGTCCTTCAAAGGATAGGTTATCCAAGAATTATTGACTGTTTAGGAATTATATCGAAATGTATACATTATTATTAATAATACAACAGTGTAGCTGATATTTATGAACTATATACGAATATAAGGATTATTATCAACGTTATAAAACTGCGCCTTCTAGGTCCTTAAGTGCAGCCTTTTAGCTGAATCCAAATTTACAGAACAAATCCTTTTATTTCTATTAATACGATTTTGTTCGTTTTTTTATATTTTTATTTTATTTTGAAAATTAACGTATTTAAAATATCAAAAAATAAATTATGTTTCAACGAAATAATCTAACCAGATTTACCGGCGCAATTAGAACAGTAATAAGCCGTAAATAATGTAATAATTTAAATAAGGGCCAATGAGCAGACACAACGAAGTCGTTAAAAGATTAGTTAACTCTAAAATTAACAAACAGTTTTTCTTTTGAAATTATTAAGTACATAATAATGAGATTTTTATCAAATAATGTGCATTTTTAAATATATCTGATTGAAGTTTCTTGAATGCAGCCTTATTTTATTAAAGATATATGAATTCCCACTTTTAACGTGAAAAGGTGCCCTACCCCAGTACAAGAAATTAAAGATAACATGGTATATACTGATTGGAATTTGAAAAATGAGGTATTCGGTCGAAAAATAATGTAACTAACAAAAAGTAAACTTTCGGGAAATCGATTGAAATCAGCTGTAAAGGATCCATTGATGCCAATAACTTAATTTCGCAAACAATGTCAGATACCATGTTTTACTACCTCAAATATATAACGAATATATACAAAAATGACAAGGATAATTTGCTCTTTATGGAAGATTTATAGGAATGTATATTAAGGAGGGGAACGAAATGTTTCAAGGTAAAGATCAAACGGAAATTTGTATGAAACTTGAAAGCTTCTTTCCTGGAGATAAATCGGTAAACGGAGAATAATTCGATTTGTCGAACCGGTTGATTTTCCCACTGGTGTGACACGCGAAACGATATCACAAGAAGAGATATTTTGTGTACCTCACTGAGGAATTCGATTTATGCACGAGGTCTGAATAAACCGCGGTGTTTTTGATTTGCGGTAAACGAAATATTTTGTTTAAAATCAAACGTTACACCAGGGAAAAATACATATAGCCGGGTATTAAATCCGATCGAGTATTTTGCACAGCAAATAAACGTCAGTCAGAAGTGTAAAACCGTGTGATTTCATAACAGGAAATGAAGCTTCGCACGAAAATATTTGATAAAAACTGTTGTTGTTCTTTTTTCAAAGTATCCGGGAAATATAAGAAGAACGAAACGTTACGTATTTATGCTGTACAATAATATATACATATTTATACATCTTTCTTGAATATTCAAATAATAAATACTGGAAGTTGGTATTCTACGTAATACTAGAAATCCATATTTTACGTGAATCCACTCGATTTATTAAAAAGCTAGATGAATCGGCTTAAAAGATAAGCAAAAAATTCGTATTATTGTTAACACGATATTAGTCATAACATACTCGAAGTTGTTATTTCAATTTTATACTACGAACTATTTAGATTTATATAAACACCAAAATGAAGCTCTGTTTGAAACATTCGGGGAGCTACACAAATCAGTAGTCTAAGTCCCTCGCAGGTCAGGCGGCTCTGTTTATACTACTGAAATATAAGACTTCCTGCTCGCCACGATGTGCAGATATTTTTCACAGTCATAAAATATGATATTCCATTCCTTAGCAGTCTAACGAGCTTTCTACGCGTGAATTTATTATCTTCCACATTATCAGTGGGAAACAATGGTGGGAGGGGGTGGTTATAGCACGGTACGTCGAATTGGCGGTGGATCGAAACGACGACGGGTTCCGTCGTCATGCCTGATTCACTAGTGATCGATCATCCTCTCACATGATTATTCATGACCATTCAAGTGCAAATCCCACCGAGGCAGCCAGCAAATAGGCGCACAAACTCCATACCGACATCTGACTAATTGATTGTGAAGCATCCGCCTTGCTCCGTAACATGAGAAAATTGAAACACCTTGAACACATCGTAGAATATGCGGTACACCGACGAACTTTCACATGTTCCAGGGTTCACGATCTCTATAATTATCATTCCCATCAAAATTATCGATCAAACGACGAATAATTTGAGGTTGTTTTGAAAATGAGGATCGTAATATGAAAGGTCTACAAATGAAGAAGTACCTCAACATTAATAAACCCATTAACATCTTAACAGTACAAACGACGGTTATACTTGGATTCGTAATTATGTAACAAGAGAAAATACGAAATGTATATTGATTTGTACAATCAGCATGAAGAATGCATAGAAACTTCATATGAAGTCTTATTCCGATCGCAAATGAACATGTTCGTGTCAAAGCAGAGTAATTATAGGTACGGCGATCCAGGTTCTTTATGTTGAATACAAATTTCAATAAAATATTTTGCAAAATAATCTTTTAAACCCATATATTAAAATCGAAGCTTCCACACTTGCAGAAAATATATTTTCTGCAAGCATCGTTGGTGAACTGTAAATGTATCATTAATTTCATATTAAAGAAGGTACTTTACCTAAAGTACAAAATATTGTGCTCACGATTATATTACACACCGCGTATATAAAGTTGTATAACGCATTCTTTTACTTTAATACGTTTTCCCAGCATCTATTTATGAATTTTCGAGAGGAACCAGGTCTGCATTGGATGCAGTATGTGCTGCAACACAGCATGTTTTTCTAGGACGTAAACCTTATGTAAACGTTTACATTAAACCTTGGATGTGACAACCTACGAAGCACTCCATGCGGAACGGAAAATCCTCGACATAAAATCCTAAGCACTCAAATGTCCAATGAACCAATTCCGAGTAAATTGGTAACTTGTACACAAGGATTACGAAGCCCTTGTATCAATCACGGAGCATGCAACCCTAGGATGGTCAGCGTATGAACCCTGACTTCAGAGTCCCTATCCAATTCCTGACCCTCTGTCGAAACTAATTAATTATTATCTAACAGCATGATCCCGTATGAATTCGTGCGGATGTGATGTAACAAAGGAAAGGATATATGATCCTATTATTCTCCTTCCATCAATTTATTGTAACTACGTGTACCTTAAAAATCAAGTATATTAAACTCCATGAATTGGGTCACAAAATTCAAAAGGATTTGTTAACATCTATGATACATTATGTTTACAGTGTTTATTAACACTTTGAACGCCATAGCAAGCATCGGTGACCGCCAATGACAATATTACTATTATAAAACTAGGGTCAAATATATCGCTAATATTTTTCGAGAAGAATTTTCAATATTTTTAGTATCGTAGATACAATTCCAATATTGAATATATCGTAGAGCGCTTAAACAGTTTTATTTATAGACGTTATATAGACGTTACGGACGCGCATTGCGAGGTATCGTATAACACGGATTTCGACTCGGCGTTCAGCGTGTTACATAGCCTCAGACCATACTGTTCCTTACAAGTAGCAAGATCAAAATTAAACCAGGAGCGGAACAAGAAGATCTGGTGGTGCACCCTCTGCATAAGTCCTTAACTTCGAGAGATACGAACCGGCGAGATAGTTACATGCTATTCAATGACGTCGAACTGACTCGTTTTGGGTCGAACCTCCTCTTTCAGTTTAACTGCATTCAAACCGTTGAAATCCAAACCTTGACTTACACTCGACTGAACCAAATCTACTCTTTTTAAACGGCCTCAAAATCCTAGAATCCAGAAATAAAATTAACTAAGGCACGACGGGATCGAAGTACGAGAACTTCGTTCTTTAAAACTTCAACGACACTCTATGGACTCCGAAGACTTTAATCTCGAAAGGAAACGAAAAGCTTTCTCAATACAGACGCTCCAAACACCATTTAAAAATAGCAGAATGCGAACCCGTAGAATGTTAAATCCACCAAGTAGTTAAACAAATACACTTTAATCGATTACATCCTGCTGAAGCCCGCCTTAAAAATCTAGAAACTTATACTTCGGTTTTTCAATTATTTATACTTAACTATGTTTCCTAAATTTTCTATGTCTGCCTTATAACGAGTGCTGTAAATTATACAATGAATCAATTTATTTGATGTAGAATAATGGACTAGCCATTTTCATTGCCTTCTAAATCAAATGATATTTGTATTAAGATTCATTGAACCCAGACGAGTTTACGGTATCTTCGTGCCTTCACCGCTTAAAACACGTTTTTTGGGGGCACAAACTTTTAGAAAATGTCTATCAGATACCTTTTTTTGCAAGAAAAACTATATTTTCTAATTTAAATATTTCTATTACTTGATATTGGCGATGGACGTGACATACACACCGCTGGATATATTTACGATAGTTAAAATTGCAATTTCTGCAATTTTTCTGCAATTTTTCTTTGCAATTTCTGAGGATTAAGAAACCTTATCATTTCGTATTATATGAGTCCTCTCAATTAATTCTTAATTGGAAAGGTATGTGTTTTGAGGAATTATGTCTTTAATCAGAACTGTTCCACCAAATCGTATCTTTTTGCACTCAATTGCAATGCCTGAACAACACCGATTCTCAAAAAGGTCTCAACGTCATAGTAGCCCAACTCAACCACCCTTCCGGGGGTAAATTCCAAGAACTCTTGGGCCGTGGTTAGAGGGTGAAAACAATTTCAAGGGCTAAATAGAGGGGTAAGGAGACTTTTCGAAACCAATGGGAAACATGTTGGCACATCATTTTCACGTATAAAGACCTAAGTTAAGATTTGGCATTTGAACGACAGAAGCATTGACTGATTGGTCCGCCAAAGCTCAAAACAGAACATCGAACAATGTCTTCGTCACGATGGAACAACAATCGTACAAACTCTCGTTTCTTGCCAAGTTGTAAATAATTGTTAATAAATTGTACATGTCGATAGTAAGTCTGTGTACTATAATATTCTAAGGTTGCAGTCTTAACAATTTTGCACGTAATGGAAGTACGATGACGTAGGAAACTTCGTAGTACCGGTGCACCCATGAAACTGTTATTCCTCGCGAAGCAAGGGACGGGTTCATTTACCCGGTATTGTTTTTCAGTAGAAACAAGTAGCATTTGCAATTGTTACCAATGAAGGCCTTGTTCGTTATCGAGTTCAAATCAACGGAAGATTTATCGAGAAATTTCCTGTCTCTCCAACGGACTTGCACTGCAACGGACGAGAACTGCGTTAATGTATCGATGAACCAAACGAGAATGCTTCATGCAATTCACTGCATCGTGCACTTTCCTGCTATTCCATGAAACTAGATTCGTTTAAACCTTGCTAAATCACGATTCCGTAAATTATACTTGCAAATATATTAATATAATCTCATGAAGTATTGTCTCCTTAATCATTTCAATAAGCAAGCTTCCGAGCATCATTCATTAGAGATTACATCCTGGATTTCTCTAGAAACACTGTTAGTTTACAGTATTATAATCCAAGCAGTCTGGAACTGCACTAAAGAAAAATGTAAGTACTTAGCCTGATAAAATATTACAGCCAACTCGAGAAGACAATTAATGAAGCAAAGGACAAGGGATAGAGCAGGAGTGTAAGTAAATGAAAATACAAGGAAAGAGGGAGTAGTTATCTCGATACTTCGTCTTAAAGAGATGCTTTACGGTAGGAAGAACAGAAGGTCCTTCAATGTGTCAGGAATGAACAGAGGAAGGTGCTGATGCCACAAAGAGAAGAATTCTGAGGCCATGGGTGACGCAGAACCTGGTTCTTACCCCAGTTAAGGTTGGCTCGAAGCCAACCAGGACTACTAACGCAGCAAGGAACCAAGACCCTATTTGTCGAGCAAGCGGAGCTTGTTATATACTCCTAATTATATATACCCTTACGTACCCGGAAAATGCAAAAACTACTGTCGCCCACAGTTCTAATTTGTCAGATTCAAGGTGAGTTATTTCCAACCTTTTTAAACTCCTCTGCACGCTAACATTTTATTCTTTTAATATCCATCCTTAAGAAGTATAAATTACAATTTATCGTACCATGAAAAACATTTGCATAAATTAGGACAGAAAGTTCTAAATCAAATGTATTCACTGTACATGACCTATATTCTACATTAATCTTCTGTGGATTAACCATTTGCATTCGAAGAATATTTTAATTATAATCGAGGAGTTATTCTAAGACGATTTGTGATACCGATTAACGAAGTATAAATGGTCCTTCTCTATCGCCATTCACGAATGAATCTTATAATATACATTTTATATGTTTATTTTGATAATTCAGTATGTGTGACAAATAGAAGACTTGAATTTGGAATTATTTGCTGCAAACTGTTAATTGATAAGGTTTTAGTGTATGGAGTATGAAGTACGAGTAAGATATCGGTAATGTCATCGCTGAATAAGAATTCAACTTCTATTCGATAATTGAATTTCTCTTCGTCAAAGATAAATGTTATTTCATCGGCTCATAAGCTGTAATCTATGTGCATAAATAGACACCTTTTTAAGTCACAAAGGGGATCATTTTAATATTTCTTCTCTGCTATCAAATAGGGTCTTCATCCTCCGATGTTGCCTTATCTGAGCGAAGGTTCGTAACTTTACAATAGACTCCTCCCTCCCCCGCACCACCGACTATGATCGCCGAGTAATGCAAAGCTAAAATCAATCGCTTGCATAAAACATATCCCGCCATCCCATATACGAATGGATTGCGGTAGTGGGAGGGTAGATAACGTTTCGCGATGATGTTCCCGCACGAATAATCATTTACATACTTCTTTTGCAGGATATCGTAGATAAGGGATAACCACACTTCGTGTATTACTCGTTATTGGAAACTAAAACTAGCATAATAGAAAATCCCGGATTAGTAACATTGTTAAAAAATACATCCATGATACCAAAGACAGCAATAACAACTGATCGATGTATAATACATAAATAAAAACTTAGCTTATAAATATAAGAAACAAGTGTATATTTAACATCTTGTTAAATCTCGACCCGAGAATAACTAGAAATTAAATTGAACGTGACAACTGAAATAAATAAGGAATATATCGATGATAGAAGTATATCAATAGAAACTTCTCTGTTTACGTAAAATAAACCAATACCGTATAAACAAGATCCTTTATTACTCCGCTATTCATGTCGACTTTTATTAAAAAGCTAATATGTAATGCGAGGATATCAATGTCGATCAAACTGCTCGGGTAAAATAAATTTCTAGTGCATAATTAAAATCTAAAAAATCTGATTACCATATATTATATTATGCTTCATGTAAAATGGAACTTTTTATCGAGAATCCAAATAATGTCGATACCATGTACGTGCTGGTTTAACACTAGAACTATCGAATGTATACTCACTTATGCTTACACATTTATTTCTATATAAATTATAGCTGAAGGATTTAAATTAATTAATCGATTCAATTATTCGCGTTATGTATATGAAATAAAAGTATTTAAAATCGCAAACAATTCGCCGTGGCATATTCGAATAATTGAACTCAAAAGGTCAGACAAGTCATTTTCACCCCCTTGGTAATTCTAGTGTTAATATAAAGAAATAAAGGAGGTTTCATAAAGTGTATGAAAACAAATTGATTACTTTGCGGTACCCCTAATATTATGCTTCACGTCAAATGCAACCTTTTTATCGAGGATCGAAATAATGTCGATACCGTGTACGTACTGATAATGTTATCGAGTTGAAAGCCATAATTATACATTACCTGAGCTTTCCGCTTATCCAGCAACAGCACATGGATTAAACTAACGAGCAATTTTGAAAACAGGCGATTGAATTTTCCCGTCGAGAGCAGCCAAGGTTTCCCCGAGAGGCATTAGGATGAAGCGCGAATGCAATCACGATCGGGTGGGTGCTTCTACGAGTCAGTCAGTCGCGCATTAACTCAGGAAATTAAACGGGGTTGCAGTAGGGAATGCCAGCTAAAGGCGACCATGTCACTCTCACGAATCTTTGGCATTCTCACTGTTGCTCATCCCTTAAATGTTAACGTTAATGTTCAAACATTCTACTCGCCTACTACGATTCTATCGTATACATGTATGCGTTAGACGACACAAGACGTCGTGGATGAGACGACGAAGCAACTGAGTCTAATAGCTCCAGGTATTCCTCATACAAATTACGAAGTGCTCGCTGTACTTATTATCAGGGAGAAACGCAAATTCATCGCGTAAAGCCTCCACCCGAATGCTACTGAAATTCATGAAATTTCGAGCAGTAGTATTAATTCATTTTCAGACGAAGAAGAGCTTCGCTATTGCGAGAGGCTACCCTGCCGAAAGCGATGAGGAATAATACAATTAGAACAGAACACTCGAGCGTTTCTGGGAATGATATTTCTCCTGATCAATTTACAAGATAATCGACTCGTTAGGTATTCTTGTACGTTGAGAGTAACGTGAAAACAGTATTTAACTAAATGTTTTTTACTACAGTTTGTGCAGCGAGCACAGGGGAGTAATAATTAAAAATGGGCAACAGAGGGTCATAATTATTTTATAATCTAAGTTTTTGAAATATATATCTGTTTTAGCTTCCCATTGATGTCTATTAAATCATAATTTACAATCAAATCTCCGTTTCCTGGTTTTTGAACATTGCGAAAGAATATATGTGTATGTTCGATTATTTAATTTAATTTATAATCCCATACAAAATATCGTGGTTTTTAGTAACTGTATGTTACATTACTTCATTGTTCATTATTCATTATTGTTTTTTGTCGGGAGATATGAAATGAATTGAAATAATTTCTTGGTAAAACGTTAGAATTTTGAGGGGAAATATTAAACCGATATTTTATAAATTTTATAACTTTTATAAAAAAGTTATAAAATTTTTATGAGACACAAAGTACCAGTAAATTAAATTTGAATTCATCGAAAAATCCCAGGAAAAGACTAGAATAAATGCAAAATTGTTACTGAATCGAATCAATCCAATAATTCATATTTATATCTGCGTTCGCTACATCTATGTTTACATCATCTGATCTTAATTACAGCACACAATCTTAAATTATAACTTGAGAATAATTTATTCATTATTTCGCGGTTTTTCAATTAATCTATCGCTGATATTAATACTGCGCATCTAATGACTCCATGGCATCGGCACCTAGTGTTAAAAAAATGTCACAGTGATAGCTTGACGGATACATGACGCAAAGAAAGGGAACAGGTAGTCGCTTGTAAGTTGGTGAGAGATGGCTGATCGACATTGATGTCAACGAACAAAAGTTGACGTATCGCGCAAGGAAATCCTGTCCGACATCGTCGTCTGCATCGTCGGATAAATCACAAGGGCGATTTTCGGGCGTTCCGAATGGACGGTAAATCCTGACGTATCGATACCAGCCAGCTAACCACCGAGCCGCGGCCATCCGTTTCCGATGCCGCTTATCGAGACGTATATCGATCATTTATTTGGCCATTAAATATGGAAGTACCGGGTACAGGGTACCATACCGAACCCCATAGAATATCGAAGGGATTCGAGCGGCTTGGTGAATCCGGCAGACGCATTTATCTTGGTCCTGCGAAAAAATCCAACCGCGCCTCCTTAATGCTCGCACCAAATGATCGATCGACCATTCTTTAAGGGAAACTGTCCTAGTAAAACTTCGAAGATAAAAGATTTTCTTGACCACTTTTCAAACATCCATACTGAACAACTATTGACGCTCGAATATTTACATAGAAAAATATATGAATAAAATCTCTCGTGGAGATCCCTCATCAAACTTTTTTAATATGCTGTATAAACTGATGGAAATCTATGAAGGTATTTCCAGCAGTATAACGTTAGCAGGGATTTTTTTAATAAATTCATAACGGTGGTTTATACAGTAGCATAATATCGATCGTCCGGTGGTTCAGCCGTCTTTCTATCTATGTTTTCTGGGTTTCTTTTCTCCCACAGAATACGCATAGCAGAGTAAAGGGTGGTCTTAAAGCGCACAGCCTAAAGGAGAGAACCGAAATTCAGGTCGACATTACGGCTGCGCGGTGCACCCTCGGCAAAGAAATTCCGTGTACGCTGGTGAAATTGGAACATCCGTCAGTGGAACAAGGATGAACGAATTCCGTTTCGTGGCTTGATGCCCAGCACCCACGAAAACGCGAGCTCTTGTTATTACAGTGAAAGTATCCTACGTAAGGAGTTACAATAAAGGAAAGCCAAGATTCGTGTAAGAAAGACATGCCATCCGTGGGTTAAAGACGATGCAAGACATCGCTTTTAGTCGTAACACTGTTTTCTAGCTTCGTCTAAAAGCAGTAGAGCATTCAGGATCGAGGCGGAGGTAGAGGATGTTGGCTCTGCGCCAATACGACGGCTTAAAAGCCACAGAGCTGGGTGACCCGGCCGTGTAATATCGGGGAAGATCAAGGCAAGTCTGAACCCCATTCTGACACTCTCGCTACCCCCGATCGAATATATTACAAGACTGTGTGTCACCGATGGAAGGGAAAATCGTTTAACAGAGCAACACCTTTCGGTGAGACGAGGATCAAGATAGTAGTAGGATGGAAGAGGGTTTTGGGAGCAGCCAAAGTATTCTCGCTACTTTGAAGGCTCCCAAGAGAAGCGTCCATACGAAATAGAAGGAGTATCAGAGAAGAAGACTTACGGAAGAGAAAAGAAGGATAGAATAACAGAGAATGCTTTGTGAGTTGCATCGTACTGCGAGGAAGAGGAAAAAGGTCCGAGGGAAATCTGGGAATGAGCTGTCGTATTCCCCTTCAATTTGTATAGGTGGAAAGGTAAGGCGGAAATTTCCAAGCTCCGTCAATCAAATGCCGAAATTCGTTTGGTGACATGTCCTCTATTGGCTCGGTTAAACTTACGCGGTATAAAACAGCCCCCTTGCCGCGGGTGTTCGGGCAACATATGCCAGAGTCAAGAGTCACGCTTTAGGGAAAGCAGAGAAATTCGGAGCAAGGGGTCGTTTCAAGTAACATTCTGGGAAACTGGGGTGGAGGGCAATTTCGAGCAGTGTTATTCCTCGAAAACTCGCTGAAATGCGACGCTGATTTTCACGGGAGATTCCAGGATCATCCGGTAATAGTATCCTTAATTCCGCAGAGCTGATTCGGATATATTCTCACCCTACCGGGATGGGACGAAGTACGCATACATCTCGACTGTTTTGAATTGGCATAGCAGCTTGTTTAAATTAATTATAAACCGTCCGTCGAAACGCAAATCTGATAAGTACTAATAATTTCCATGTAACCACGAAACCAGATGTATTACGGTACCTTTATTACCTAGTTGCATAATGATGTTAACCACTATTTAATATCGTATTGCGCGAAATGCTCTATAATACTAATCTTCCCTGACTGGCTATTCAAAACCATTCGTTTAATTATAGAATCGAATAATATAATATGAACGTTATAATATAAAGCCTGCAATGTTCTAACTACCAATCAGCTCTCTCTGACTAATGTTAACCTCTTTTATTCTTAAAAATGGAAAGGATTCGGAAGATTATATAACGTGGAGCTACGATGTTTGCGCTGTTTAAATCCGGAGACCGTGCTTTGAATCTGTGCCAGATGAAAACCACCACCGGCTAGCTGTTACAAACGAGGCGTTTAGAAGACACATTAAAACAACATTAACTGGATACAAAACTTGGCAGCATGTCGGTAACGTTGGTTTCAATGAAATAAGCAAATTTTAACCAATTAAATTAATATAAAAATTACCAATAAAATGAATGATCTAATGCAAATTAGATCACCAATACTCGTCAATCCGTATCTTTGATTTCATTCGAGTTTTTCGTTGTAATAATAATTATAAAAGTACGCGCAACGATTGTCACATTTCTCGGTGCGTTTAAGTAATAATTTCGTTACTATTTGCATGTAATGTGCCTTCATTAGAATCGTGTTTAATTAGATTTACGTTATACGATTTGTTTTTAGATACGAAGAAAATTGGGTTATAGATGGTTAACCCCTTGCGGATTAAACGGTTTCGAAACCCGGTCTCCAAAACTCTAGCGATGGATGTGTTAGAGCACAATCATTCATAAATGAAACTTGTAATCTATTATACGAAATCTAGCATCTATGAAGTTGCTTGATGTTAAGCTATAAATGGTTCACGTGGAATTGTCTCAACGCGAATTCAAGACAATGAACCGGAACGGAGTAGTAGGTAAATCCGGTATAGGTAAATCAGACAACCGATAAATGTGGAGGCGAATCGTAGTTGGTTCCTAACTGGAAGTGATCCTGGAAGGGGAGTGTCTGTGAATTATGCCCCTGGCTAATGCCTGCCATTTCACGACAGCAAATCGGCCCTAAATTATGCAACCGTAGAGAACGCTGGCAGACCCAAGTATTTACTGGTATGATTAGACAAAATAGGATGGCTTATTGGGATCCGCCGCCTTAGATTAAAGTTAAACTAGATATATTGTGATCATCGGGATACAGAAAGAATTTGAAACCGATCTAACTTAGTTTAAGACTCGATCGATACGTTTACGTATTCCTCCTTGTACACTGAAATTGATTTTGGGAACAGTAATTTGTAAGTACAAACTGCTCCAACTACATCAATTATGCTCTAAAATATTCCCGATCCAAAGCTATTCCCTTGAACAACCTAATAAGGCATATTAACCCTAACAGTATAAAACACTTATGTGAAATAATTAGAGAACGACAACAAATATATTTGTATGCGAAAGAAATATCAGTTGAATGTGTTAAACGTGTCTTATATTAATTTATAATACATAATTGTAATTGCTTTCGTTCGCATTTGTAATTTTACTATTTCGATATTATTTCGATCCTTGTAAAAATTCATTAACGATAAAACAATGAAGAATATATCTATATAATGAATATGGCACAAAACATGGCGGTCAACAAATCCTGCGCTTTCAGTAAGTAATAAACTAAGATATAACTACGCCATAAATGTTCTGAAACATAAGCTTGGTGTTACATTGATTCGTGTTAACAGGCCGAATGACCAAAGTCATTACGGACAATCAAGAACTGTCCGAAGTTTTCATGGGATCGTTAAAGTGAGGGTCAAGCAATTCAAGAAGAAAACTGGACTGTCAGTGACAAGATTAATGCCTGGGAAACTGGTGGATATGTCTTTTCACTGATGAATCAAACCTGTGCCTATAATTTAGTTGGTTGATCCTGGCACTCGGTTCCGAAGGACAACTACTCACGATTTGCTAGGAACAGAGGGTTGCCGTGTGGTTATGCGACACATACATATTCATGTTACCTCTGAGGCACGTGCTACATACGACGCTTGTTTGGGATTAATACGATGGTTTAAGATCGTAAGCCATGTTAAGCCGTGAAGGACTTACTGATGCTTGATAACCATGTTCGACAAACAGCTAGCCGAAAATGCTATCGACGCTGAACACATATTTCTGTAAAATGACTTATTTCGATATTCAAGCAAATATTGTGATGCACCGTCTAGAACTATTATGTTGACTTTGGAATATCTTAACCGTTTAAGTTGCCAGGGGCCTTTGCTAAAATCTGGGCGAAAAATGTCAAGCGGTGCTGTCGACTTTCTTTCGTTTCGCATCAAAAAAACATCAGGCAGCGTGACTCTGCTTCTTTAATTCAATGTCGAAAAATGCGAAACGATGCGACTGCGCTTCTTAAGTTCAATGTCGAAAAATGCTAACTGATTGCCCTATTTTTCTGAGGACAACCTCGATAAACGGTAAGAGGGAAGACAGAAAGATTGTTATTAGTTAATCAATTATGTAATTACGGCCATTAGAAAAAAAAATAAAACTGCGCAT
This sequence comes from Nysson spinosus, assembly GCA_910591585.2. Lineage (NCBI taxonomy): Eukaryota > Metazoa > Arthropoda > Insecta > Hymenoptera > Crabronidae > Nysson > Nysson spinosus. The sequence goes on from OU342834.1 coordinate 2,644,966, forward strand.
ACAAAACAAATCACACCCAAGTTGGGTCGCGCAAAAGACATTATTTTTGGGCATAAGTGGAAAATCAAAAACGAGTTATAAGTTCACATCCTAATTTCCATCTAAATGGAAGAACAACATTCCTGTACGTTACGAGTTAAGGGGATATATAAATTCTTCAAAAATAATATTAATTTGCGGTCCACTCTAATACAAAACTCATATCACGTGTATTTAAAATACACTAAAAATGATACTACCCTAAAACTTCCTTCATGGAATCTTTCGAGAGCGTAGAGTTTATCGATCTGGTTTTTTGGTACTCGGTCTCTAATAAACTCACGTCATCCCATCGAAGGTGGATCCGAAACCACTAGGGAATTTTGGAGGAAAGTTCGAAGGGAGGAGACGCGAAGAAGGTGAATTCAGGAAGAAGTGCAGAGGCATCTTCTTCGTGAGGATGTGGGGAGGGTAGTTTCCACTCGAGCGTACAGAAAGACGTCGCCCTTTCCGTATACACCAAGAATACGGCATTTTGTAGAGACTCCGGTGTTCATAAAAACGTAATAAATCCTCCTCGTGCTGGTACACCAACCTCCACGTATTCGCGTATCCACCCCCTTATACCGTCCATCGACTGTATCAACCTCCTGTCGCTGCATTCGGAAGTTTCCCCTTTGCTCTTACTTATTCCTCACGCCACAACCCCTCCACACTCCCAAACATGATCGATATCTAATTTATTTAAGGACGGCGGATTCGAGTCACGTGCAAACTACTGCAATAATTATACGAACAAAGATTTGTCAAGCCAATCCCTACTTTAAATATTAAATCTCTTATATCCGTAATTTCAAAATTATGCAGCGGATCTTTCCGCTACGTACTATTCGGTCTTTGAAAAGGACCAATAATACACTCATTCCATTAATGAATGCAGAAAATAATATTATTCAGACAATCTGATGGGGGAAAAAAGCTGATAGAGAAGAGATTAATCGAAAACAAAATATATGTATATCCCTGCATTGCATTTGATTTATAAATGGCGCGGATAATATACCGTTGGAATTCTTTCATTTCAACTTGACAGTTCCTCGATTTTCGGTGGAGACTATCAGGCATCGTGTGTCAAGTTTGTTAGCCCTGCATCGGTTAATTTGACGTTTAGCATGGAGAACGATCTTTAGCGATGCATGTACGGCATCGATCGTCACATTAATATTCTCCCGATGGCTTTGCCTCCACGATTCGCATCCGACGTTACACGCGGAGGCACCCTTATATACAACCAGTCACTGATGGACGTCTGGGACGTGATTACGTCCGCGTTCGTATTAATGCCTTTCCTCCGACGAACAGTATGACGTTAACGTGGAACTGTATGAGAAAGAGGTCTACCAACATCCCCATGATGTTTAATATTTGCCGTGCTTTGCAGTGGCATGCGTATTTCATAGTCAAAAATGAAGGTCTCCGAAATCTGACAACGAAAGCACGATGAATAAGCGGCAGTTATTTGTTTGGCTTTTTAATAATTTACTTCGCTGAATAAACATTATTTAAGACAAAAAAAACATGCCGGGTATTCATTAAACCTTTCTTCATTAAAAGAGATGTTCCAAGAGTCCATACTTATTTAATGTTATTATACAATAATTATTATGTATTAATATGTATGTCCATTGTACACGTAACAATTGTATTCGATAGTCCTTGGATTGAATTATTGGTCAAGGAATTACGTCGTGTCTTTGCAAATAAATGATGTCGATTTTGCGGAATGTCGAACGTGGATTGACTGTAACTCGAATAGACTGAGTTTGAAAAAAGCTAACGGAAGAATCTGGTCTCTTTTCTATAGTGAGTTACCGATCGTGCGGCAGAGACATAAATGGATATCACATTATCATTATCTACTAGGATTACCCAGAAAATAGATTGTTCGTAATGTAGACGTGCTATTTGCACCGCGTCAGCAGTTACACCCTTATCCTACATCCACGCCCTTATGGTCTCCATCCTTCTAATACCATTAGCGTGTATTCGATAAGCATTGATTCAAAGGAACAAGAAAGGACAAAGGGGATGCGGAGAAACAGGGGAAACTGACTACGTACTATTCGGTCTTTGAAAAGGACCAATAAGAGTAAAAGCAAACAAGAGTTCGCACTGTACGAAATTCTTTGGACATCTTACTTTTAACTACATCGGGTTAACTCCTAGCTTTCACGCGCACTTTCGTTATTCGAGTAATACCTCATTATCAGAGTTCCGTGATACTGATTCATCTTATTTCTCAAGAAGACTTCGATCGATTAACGAGTTCCAGCGACTTCCGGATTTCCTGAATTGTTATAAATGTTAGTTAAACGGCAGTAAATTGCAAAGTGTTTGATCGGTTTGCGAAAGCCTCCTGAGAAACTAGACTCGTTTTCATTCAGTGGGTTAAACATGTCCACGGTACGTGCTTACCAACCCTCTACCACCATCCTCGCGCAAATCCCTATCCAAGAATTCTCTGCTGCTACCAACTAGAAGGCACACGTACACATACATTCGAAAGTACAACCTTTACCTAAGTTCGTGGGTTCACGTAGTCAACTCTCCGAGTATACCGACACGTTCATTTTACGTACATTTCGCCATCGTCGACAGCGGCACGTAGGTAAACGTAAGTGGCGAGGTAAATACGGTTTTTAAGACTGCAATCGACTCAATCTCACTGACCGATCGTAAAGTGGTTCGCTAAACGTATTACGCGGCTCTTTTATCCACGAAAAACACAGGCCAACTATCAATTGGTCCATCATGTATCACGATGTCTATACGAATATAATAACTAAATATATTAGGTGTACAACTTGATCTTTTCATGAAATCAAACATTTCTTTTACTAAAATGCTACCCTAAATACAATCATTAAAACAGTCGACCTAGGTGTCAATGACCTTCAGGCGCTTGTCGAGTAGTTTTCGAATTCCATCATGAAAAAATCACAGCGACTTAGAGTGAAAAGAGTCAATGATGACATTTCTTCTAATATTTTGAAATACTTACAAATGTTTAAGGGTTTTTTTTTGGTGTGGGCTTTTTGTTGATGGCTTCTACTTGTCAAGGAATATTTTGTAATTATAAATTGATATCCCTTTAAATCCACCACCGCGGTGAGATATTCAAAATACAATTTTATAAAATATGTGTCAAATCAAAGGCTGTGAAATATTCTATTTTGCACGCGTAATACAATTAATATCTATCGCGCTAGTATGCGTTGTGTCTTTACATACCACGGCTATACGAATCAATCACTTCCACGTTACACTGACATGCATTATCAGCGAGTGGAATTTTTCTTTTAGTTTTCTAGATCAAAGGTAACATAACCCGGCAACGAAACGACATAGGAATCGCAGTTATTTATATCGCACCTACCGGCAGAACAACTAACACGTTGGTTGAATCCACCTGAATAACTGATAACACCGCATAGGAAGTGTGCAATGGCGCGCAGTGAAGAACGAAAAGCCGAGACGATAGACCGAAATGGAAATATAAATTTGCATATCGAGTTATGCAGGTATCGTGATCGGCATTCGTTATTAAAGTATTACATTGTTAAAGTTCAAAATAGTGGATACTATAAGGTTTCTGACGGTCTCTTGTCGGAGAGTTTTATCAAAATCATTTTTAATTATGATCAAACTGACGAAAACAGAAACTAATATAAATTATCGGTTGCAAATCGTGAGAGGCAATGAATATAACTAGATTACCTTTTTAATACTGTTAGCTTGGTCATATTCTCCCTTATCAGCAAGTCTGGTAATAATCTTTGATAATCAAACTTACTCTCGCTAGTTTGCCTTATTAATATTCACACTTTGCCGTCCGCCGTCACCACGTTGGTGTGTTTTACAAATTGACAATTATTGTTGTTTTTCTCAATTTTCTTGTTATCTTACATTTGTTTTACATTATTATCCTCGGAATTTCGCGTAAATCAGGTAACAAGATCAAGAGTTATTGTGATTTCATGTTTTACTATAATGTATTGCAATTAGAATATGATTGAACCCGCGAAAAGTTTCGGCGACAGATAAAAGTAGTTCTATCACAGGTGCGGACGTCAAAGTGTTAAGATTATGGTACCTTGTATGGTTCGTCACATTCCCCCTTATCGGAGGGATTAATCGAAATCATTGATAATGAATCTGACGAAAGCAGAAACTAGTAATCTGTCAGGAACGAGAAAAGGTAGAAGTCATTGTGACGAGGAAGAATAACGACAACTAGAAACGCCCTACGAGCAGGTACTTCTTCGAAAAAGCTACAATGGGGAAAAGCACTTCCGGCACATAAGATTAACGTTCCGTTCTATTGAACCGTACCATCCGGCCGTGTAAGAAACCCGGCGCGATAACGAATTACTTCGAGCGTCTTAATTAAAAGTTGTTGAACGCTCCAGGAAATCGGCAGAAGAAAGAAAAAAGGATACAACGGGAACATTCTACGAAATTTTTAAGCACCGCGGTTGTAAGATCCGAAGTACCGACCGATGTCGAAGTAGACAAAAGTACTTTTAATTAAATCCTTTCGACCAAAAGCGTAATGACTTTAAGTAGTCGGACATTTCATTAAGAGTAAGTCCAGATATGCTTAAGAAAAATCAAAATCTTATTCAAATGTTCGACGAGTCACAATTAAATGCAGTATATTGAAAGTGGCGTGCTCGAGTGACTGTATATGGATCGTTTAAAATGTAACACTTTAATTTTTGTAAATAAAGTTACTTTAATGGGACACACATAAGATCATGATTAATTCAAACGCAGCAATTTCCGAAAGGGCTGCGGGAGCCAAGTGCTGCAAAAAGCTACGGTTGCGAGAAGTTGGGAGCTTAATTACTTTTAAATGCAGTACGAGGTTCTCAGAGAGCCAGCGAGCGAACAAAGTGCCATTAATTATCAGCCCTTCTTTCCTGGCCACGTACATAACATGGCCACGCATGGAATTGTTTTATAAACTTACACGAGACAGAACGCACTACGAATGGAATTAAAATCAATCCGAGTTAACGGAAAATGGTGAAACGCGAAAAGGGTTGGTCGGACAATTACCAAGGAGTATAAAAGTGTGTGAGAAATAGCCGTTAACTATTATTCCACTAGTAATACCGTAGAAAGGAAGAAACACAAGGGACATTCGTGCATCGTGGCTAATGTTGCGTCACAAGATAACCGGACCGGACGATTACTCATTTAAACCCCTTCCTCGTTTCCTCCTTTTCTCCCTCAAAGTGAGATCTCTATTATTTTGATGACCTTAATAAATACTCCCGCTACGAATAAGAACGAAGACTGACGGACTTATGTGGACAACGGACAGATAAGGTAGAACAATTGAAACTGTAGCAAGATTCCCCTCCAGAAACTCGCAACATGGAATCATGGTACACTGCATCTCACTCTATGTCTAAGCAGTTGATGCTCCTGCACCATTAATCATGGATTTGTATAGAAATTAATGGAGCATTTTCATATAAACCCACCAAAATTTAGTACGCTAACACGCAATTAGTAATAAACGACATTACTTATGGGTACCCCTGATATTTGATTCAATGTGTTAAGTTCAACAAAAATGTATCTCGAAGTACTCGGAGGTAAATCAATAAAAGATGCAGAATAAAACGGTCAGAAAACCACGTGATGTTGACAGTGACACGAGTATAAATTTCTTCTCGGAGTTGGTAGTTGTTGGGTGAACATTTTAAGCTCTGGGATGGGTATTCTCCTGTCGGCCGTAAATCCGTGTAACCGTTAATAAACTCTCTGTCTCGGCCGTCGGTTCAAGCAACGCCGACCGGTAATGCGCAATTCATTACATCGTTAAAAAAAAAGAAAAACGAGGAATCACCGATAAAGTTAATGGTAAGAGTGTAACCATAAGAAATCTCATCGTTCCCGTGATCCAATCCCCCGGTTATGAACCCACTCAATAACTAATTTCTAATAATACACTAAGATATCCGCGTTATGAAACACCGTGTATCGATTCCCGATATTACTCCTTTGAGGATTCCAAGTTTAAAGCTTACTTACTTCGCTGGATAAAAATGTGCGAAAAACTTTGCAGACTTACTGCACAGACTTCCGGAAAGATTGAATATTATCTCCATATATCTGGACTCGAGACACTTACCTGAAACAAAACAGGAAAATGGATTTTGTTAGAAGAATAACAAATATGCCGGTGAATAGAGAATCGAGATTAAAGTACAACAATATTGAATTGAAGCAAATTATTATAAATGTATGACGAAGTGCAATGATTTTACGAGAGGGAGTTTTATAATTGCAATTATCTTCTCGCGAGAGTGACACTGATGCAAAGGAATTTTTTGTTAATTTTCGTGTGTTTGATGCTGGTCATATAAAGTTTGGATAAAGCAATGCTTATTCATTAAAATAATAGCGTGCTGGTTTCATCAGCACGAGAGGACACAAGTGAGAGACTTTGATCATTAAAATATTATTCAAAATATATGTATTTTATAATATCACTGGATAGTACGAGCTGGATAATATTTTAATGGTTGTATGGGAATATATATATATGTGTGTGTAGCATTAAGTGCAACTATATCCATATTGAGTACTTATTACATATTCGCTTATCATGGCAGGTTCCGGGATTCATGTCACAGGAATTATAAAATACTGAATAGCATATTTATATAATGGACTTAGAAACATTAATTCGTGCACCTATTGATTTATCTATCCAGGTAAATTGTCAAACAGATAGAAAGTGTGAATACTGTAATTAACAAGTATTTACTAATTGTATACAATTTAAATGAATTACTCACAATATCGTATGCTGTATTATCATTTTGACAATTCATGGTGAACCGAAAAGTTCGTTATTAACATTAGAACTACCAACGGGGTTAAAATGAATTGTCTGCCATTTTTAGTAAAATTTTATATATAAATAAATGTGTAGGCATAACTGAGTACACGTTCGGTAGTTCCAGTCATAATATGTTATTAATTATGTTATAAATACAGATATAGTTTTAAAGGAACATTCGTTTCCCATGACGTGTGTGTTGGATTTATCCACAGAAAGTCTGATTAGTAGGCAATAGAAAATGAAGTGCATTTAGTTATTTATTGTTTCAAGCGAGGTACATGTTGTGCTACATATTCCGTTGAAGTAAACGGTTTAAAAAGAGAATTTGTATCAGCAGGAAGATAGTCGTAACTCGAACTTTCTAGGTATATCGTAAAGTGCATATGCCTTTATTTCCTGGGATATAAGTACAGCGTTATTAAATATTTACTAAATTCGATCGTTCTATCAAGTGTAGATACCTTCGACAAACAGAGTAAGAACCTACTAGAAAAGACGTACCAGGAATAAATGAGTAGACGATGTATCGGTTTTTCGAATTTCGCTTTGCGTAACAAATATTTACTCGGTAATATTACATCAATCTGAACGAGTAATGCGTCTTACGAAAGAAACGTGAGCCGAGAGTTTTTTAGTTAGAGTTTAACTTCCACTTCGGGCGTTCCATTTGAAAAACCTTTACGATTCGCATGCACCAAAGTCCTCTTAAACTGCATTATCCTTTTAACTCAGTCCTCTCTACGTTTCACCGCAACCTCCAACCAAGCGAGACCGAGGACAAGACCGTCCCCTGTTGCTGGTTGGAATTGGGAACGAAGATTACGCTAATTAGACACCGTTAATTATCCGGATGGAAAGGGATGGAAAGCGTGAGCAAAGGGAAACTGAAATGAGTTGGTTATCAACTCGGAAATCCGGTTAACGTCAATGACCGAGGACCCGAAGTATATATTAATTACGATAAGGATGCTGGAGTTATAACAATTTCTATTACCTTAATAATTATATTAAATTCAAATTTGATAGCGAAATTAAAACACATCAAGTTTATGCATATTAGATTGAACACAGATTAGATAACCATTATCAGTATTAAACCGATCTATGTAAAATTAGTTCGTGAGCGTATTAAATAAATAGAGCTTCCGCTTCCGGAAATAATTATACCAAAAAGTTAGGAGAATTCAATATAAATTTGAATATCATATTTATACTAATAATTTTATTCGAAAGCGGATGCTCATTCGCACTTCCTGTGGACTTTGAATTTCAATTGAAATTCAGATTTGTGGAAAATAAGAATGAAAAGAGTGAGGACAAGTTGGAGATGTTCAATATAAAAGAAAAAACGAGTATTCTCTTGTTCATCAAAGTATATAGAGAATTTTAAGGCCAAATTGTCAGACCAGGAACATACAAAGGGCTTTTCAGGATCCACTCAGTTCCTAGACTCCCGTTACATGAATTTAAGGATGCTACGAAAATTAGAACTGAGAGGACTAAAAATATAAAGCCTGCATGAAATGAAGCATCTGCCCGCCTAGTTTCACGAAGAACACCTGCGACACCAAGAAATTTGGTAATCCCAATAGAATATAATCCTGCCATGGGACTCTCATTATACTCATTAAGCCAATAACTTTATTCTTGAATATCCGCCAACTCCACAAAATATATTCAGAACCCGATTATATCGATTTCACAAAACATTCATCATCAACTGGTTTCCTTCGACTATCACTTCCGGAGATAACCCATGAGTATAAAATACACTGAATAATATAACGATATATAATTCATGTAACCGCTACCTTTATCCAATATCACGATATCAAATGAGCCAATAATGCATACACGTCCGGAGTCGGAGTTTATTAATATTCGCTTTAAATCAGTATATAATTGCGAATATATACCTCCTCTACGTTAATAAGTGAGATTAATGCAACCAACCTATCAAGCGAAAGAAACATAGGAAATCAATATAATAGTATGATTCTAATTGGTCCTTTAAGGCGAATGTCCCTGTGTGATGCGAATATGTGCTTGCACGAGCAGAAAATATGTGAGTGCGTATGTTCAGAGTAAGACTGGTGAACATTAAGAAGTTCTTCGGCCCGGTTTTTTTTTCAAACGGCTGAACTTTGGTACGTTTTACAGGTTGGTTGACTCGTATTCGTTTCGCCAAGCGCAAGATACATATTTTCACTTCCCTTTGAAGTACGACCTAGTGCATCTCCTATCTTCCTCCCTTATGCTTACCGACCACTCCGAGGCTTTCCTGTACAACGTATCCGCAAACAGTGGAGGACCAGCTATATTCACCTGCACGATACTCTTCTTTCATTGTTTGCGATTTGAAAAATCGTGATAAAGAACACTGAACCTCGTAAGGTGAGCTATTGCGATGCAAAAAAATGTACGTTCAAAGTTACCGATTGAAAAAAATATTACAATTTTATTGCTCCCATGTTCGATGAATTCACGATGTAGTATGTAATGCTTTATCTGGATGCATTGAACAAAATCCAAATACCAGAAACAAGATGTGTCAGAAGGCTTGCATGTTTATGCCGATATACAAAGGGTCACGTATGTAACTGGTGATAAAAGTGGGAAGATGTTGATTCTGCATGAAATACTGAATCGAAAATATAGAAGAAAATTTGTTCATACGAGGCTTTGTTTCCGAGAAAGGTGGCTTTGAAAATTTATCGAGTAAGATTTGAAGTTGAAAGTTTATATTGCCGGAATCTTAATGTCGCCTTTTAATCGCCGCTGGAGTTGCTGCAATAAACTGAGTGGCGACTGAGAATCGCCTCCCGGTGTAAAGGGTTAATGCCGTCAACAGGAGAACATGTCCTGGACATTATACGTGTGACACTTACTTGTGTGGATGCAATAGATGCACGTGATGATTAGACACGAGTACATTATCAATACAGTACGTTAAGCATATGATCTGATACCACAGATACCACGATGCTAATATATAGTGATAATTTACATTACCACATTATAGTGTATGTAGAGGCCCTGTTCGATAGCTAGAACAATAAACTTTATTGATTTATACGATATTACAAATTCTAATTGTTAGTCTGGTTTGATAGCGAAGTATGTACGTGGGGAACGTGATTTGCTTCGTACGTGCTTCCTCAACGTACTAAATTAATTTTATACGGAAAGATTTCAAGTTCACTAATATCGTTGTTAAAATTGATTTATATCAATCGGTAACTATATAAATCGTTCATATAATATCTGCATTATTATATTGTATAATATAGCTGATTTGAACCTTTTCCAATCAAAAGGTGACTCTCAATCGCCATTTATTGTTAGTTTATTGCGGTTACCAAGAAGTGATATTAAGATTTACTTTCATTATTTGTTATTATTGGATTTTAAATTATTACCAACGGTGTGGTAAATCTTAATGTCACCTCTCAGTCGCCACCCGAGTTGCTACAATCAGTGTAAATAATAAATAATAATCTCGAGTGCAAAGTGTTAAGGTATGCTCCACTGTTTATAGAAAAGCAATGAATAAGGAAAACTCGAGATACAATGTGATTGGTTGGAAAGAGATTTATTTGATGATATTTGTTTCGAGTTTTCTGATTGGTTAAAAGACTGGTAGAAAATCGGCAAGCAGTTAAACAGCCTCGATGTAATAAAGATAGAAAACTAATTACTGAAGCAATAAAAATATCAAGTTGTCTGCTGACCGCAATACAATTATTATCTTCGTTCTTGACAATAAACTATCGAAAATTAAATATTAATGAACATCTGTTCAGCAGACGTGTTACGATTTCGAAAATCAACAAGCTGAACCTAGTCTGTTATAAAAATGTGTACTATTTATTCATTGAAAAAGACAGAAATAATTAATTTATATTATGGATATCTATAAATTATCACGAGAAATAGTTTTCTAAAAAAATTAATATGATGATTTACAAAGTCAAAAATAGGTTGAATTAGTACATAAAGTATTTAATCAGGATTAAAGATAAGAGATTTCCTGGCGGAAGTGTGGATGGAAAGCAGTCTTTCGGTTGCTTGCTCCACTTTCTTTATTCTAGATCCATTTTATACCAATCTTATCATTTACCATCCTTTTACATCCATTATCATGAATGATCCTCATTTCCGTATTTTATATCTTCAAGTAATACTAATATTCAATTAAAACCAATGCTCTTTATTCTGATTAAAATAATGAAAAGGAGTCCGAATGAACCAAACTCATTGACACACATTCTCCGCAAATTTATTTATATTATATTTATGTTCTGCTCGCAGTTTATGAGAATAGTGAATATTACTTGCCATAAAGGATCCTATAAAAATCTCGTATAACTGTAAAGCTCGTGAATTCGGAAATCTCAATGAGAATTTTAATAAGCGTAATCAGTAATTGAGGAACGTGCCTCTTAAGAGGTCTATAGTTTCTATGGAGAAGAGCTCGATGTCTCTTAATGGCATGCAATATTCCTTTAATTACGCGGACCGGGACACACGGAATTCTTCGACTAACGTTGAGAAATATCAATGGTAGACTAACGACAATAATTAATCGAAATTAGCATCGCTTTTGCTTCACACTTCAGTCCCCTCGTTAATCACTTCGAATCTAATCCACTTGCCGAAGCATTACCCGACAATATAGGGATATTGATCCGGGGATAAATTTACTCCTCCCTCTACGAGGTAGACGTCCTTGTGTGCCAGGAATATTTCTGAGTGTGTCTTTTTAAGTGATTAGATGACCCCACGGTACACATTCATCTGACATCTTTCAGAAAAAAAATACTTCCGAGAAAACCAAACACTTGGGAGATACGTATTACAAGATAAATAGTATTCGTACAGCACGAATTTTAACGAAACCCTGGTAGAACTTTGTTTCCGCGTGAAACAAATTGTGAATCTTTCTAGAAAAACTATGGGTAAATAATATTTTTTTATGAAATTCAATGCGAAGATCTCTAAGAATATGTACATATATACATATGTACAAAGAACCTGTATTTCATAAGCAGTCATTAAGAATCATTAAGAATAACCATTATTCTGTTCTTACATAATTTATAGACTTCCATATCCATAATTTGGTAATTTGATCCTGTAATCAATTCTATATCTCTTTATCTTCACTTCATTGTTAATGATTAATTACAAAATTCCTCGACTTTCGTCGCGAAGACACTATTTTTAATTGCAAGAACTTAATGTAATGGCTTCCCAGCAATTTCCTTCCGCCGTTAGTATTAAACGTGGTAAAGCTGATTCCAAAATCTACGGATATGTTCGAGCTGCCACATAACCAAGTTTTAGAACTTAGCTTTATCATCCGTTCTCGTGAATTACTTTGGAATTATGTATGTGTAAGAAAAGAGCAGTAAACCAAACTGTACAAGTAATCCTCGCATTCCAGTGATCAATGGCATTACGAACATTTTGAGTAGAGCAATATCTGGTCAGCTTTAACGTAAATATTAGCCAATTTCTACGATCCGAAGTAGTTGTTTGCGCATCCAATCGCTTCGATCTAATCAGTACATCAAATACTGTCCCGATCTAAGCAATGAATTCCGATGATTTTTATACATCAGAACCTGCGCAATGTTTTACTTACATTTGACCGCTTAAATGGAAGTCGAGATTTGAATATATTTTTGAAACTCTTTCATACCTTATCACTATTACAAAGTAATTGTTTATTCATATAGTACCTTAACTATTAGATTATGATCATAGACACCAATGCAAGGATTATCTCTCTAGATCTTTTTGGGACATGCCCCGCCTATCATCCCTAAAATCCTTATGCCCCCCATAACATATGACATATAATTGTTAGAAACAAAAGTACGAAAAAAAAATATGAGAAAATAACAAAATAAGCACATAAAATTTATAATACATTACTTAGAATAAGTCCTCGTTTATAACCGAAATATTTGTCGAGTGCAAAGGGTTAGTTAGAAAGTTTCCTATTGTAATTGAGGTCTCTTTTCGGTAGATTAAGGGAAAAATGGGATCGTATGATTAAGGAAAAGTCATGTTTTAGTAGCAGGAGTCGGGTATTAACGACGATAATCCCACGTATGGCCTGGCCGGATGTGTGGGAGACGAGTCATGGAAAGAGGGACGTTGGTTGGTCGCTTGATAATTCTCGTTAAAACAGAACGTCGGCATGTATAGGGTACCTAACAAATGCGTACAGTATAGCAATACCGTTTTACTCCATCGTTTGAATAGCATCTGTAACGCGATCCATGAAACCGTAACACGGCACGCGGTTAAACTTTATCTCATGTTAAATTACAAGCAACAAAACCCTGATTTTAATCACGGCTTTTTTTTCGTAATATTCATTTTCATAAAGTTACGTCAGCGTGTAATACGAGTTTTATATAAAGCAAGTGAACAGTGTAAATTGAAATTCGAACTGATTATTGATACTGAAATTTAATCGATATTAAATAAACCCATTGCAATTAGTCTCAATATCAAGTTAACATTAAAAATTTATCGAAACATTAAATGGTGATCATGTATGAATTTATTATATTGTTATCATGTTTTTTACCAGGTGGTATATTATTTTGTATAATGCATGACAAGAATATAATGGATAGTCTTATTGTTAGATGCACGAATAAAAGGTGCGATAAAATGGCTATTCACCCTAGTAATAACCTAAAATTGCAAAATTAAACCCACAATTAAAAAGAACGAAAATTAAACGAAATTTAAATTAAATTCCAAAATTGAACTTAGTTTTATTGTAGCTCAATTTAATGTTAATTACACGTTAATACTTTGAAGGCAATTCATTAGTTTCTAAAGCAGGATAGCTTTTCATGCTTCTTTCAAAGTGTTCCTGAAGCCTTCAAAGTGTAAGAACATTTTTATTATATTTCTTACAAGTTATCTTTTACAAGAAATTCTAATAAATCCAGAAATATGTACACCGACATTCTTATTCAACCTTTATGACTCACTGACTTCTATTGGATACACTTTCGGGGGCTTAAATGGACATAATAAAGGCACGTCACTTTTTCACAAGTCTTTCAGTTGCGTACGATAATTAATGACCAAAATTTGGAGAACTTCAAGTAGAGTGAAGAATGCAACTGATGCTTGAAAAGAGCCACCATATGCGTAATAGAAGAGATCACTGAACTGTACACGAAATTTAATATACAGGCCAATTATCCAATTCAAGGTACGCCTGGACCGAACAGAAGATATCCTTCAGCCCTCACCACGAAGCCGAAGAACGCCCTACCAAAATGGAAGATCGAGAAAGGGACTACGGGGTACAGTATTGTGTTGTAAATACGACGTGACTTTGTCTGGCATTGTGGCTCCATTTGAATGTGCCATTCAGAAACTTCGAGCCCGAAAATGTTGTTATACCAGGGACAGGAAAATTATTGCAAGGTCGACCGTATTCTTGTGGATACCCTCTTCGTACAGAAATGTCACTAATGTATATCCAGAGATAATATTCATGTACGAATGAGCGTTACGAATTCATTTCTAAATGTATATCACCAAACATCGCCAATCTTTCATCGCCAATTTTTGTAAAATTTTTCATAGCAATAAGAATTTGAAAAAGGAATACATTTTTATCGATGATTCCAATATTTTCGTATCCACTGAAGGAATAACATGTTGTAACCTCTTCGAAGTGCTACTTAATGGCGGAAGCAAGTGTAGCGCAAGAAGTGGTTTCGTATCGCACGTTTTTTTGTAATAAAGTATTATCGATATGTATCATTTTCTTGTAACCCTTTGCACTCACTGGGAGGCGATTCTCAGTCGCCATTTAGTTTGTTGCGGCAACTTTAGTAGCGACTGACAGGCGACATTAACACTAGAACTACAGAAGCCATCAAAATGACGGGCCCGTGGAATAGAATAACAACGTTAAAATTTATAAAATCCCATTTTCTGCGATTTTTCGCGGTTCACATTGCATAATGGACGTAATTAAATCGATTAATTTCTTCTTTTCCATTTATCCTTATTTTTAAGGACGCATATGGGAATGTATAAATATGGCTGAAAATATTGTCCGTAGTTCTAGTGTTAAGATTTTCTCCAGTTATATTTTGTTATTGTTACTGCAACTACTTTAAATTCTGTATTGTTACATATTTTAATTATCTTTTCAACATTTACCCTGCGTTGATTCACTCTATATATACTTTACGTAAAATACAATAGAAATTGTTAAATATTTTCATAGCGGCGATCATATATTGTCGTTGATAATTACAAATTTCCATCTAGAATAAAAGCGCTGGAAAGGTGAAAATATAATCGTGATATTTATAACTAACGCCAGAGAAATGTGACCTGGGTCGTCAACCCAAAATATGATATAAAAAATATGTGCCATTCGTGCAGTCGTAATATGATTCGTTTACATCGTGAACTTAGCAACAGCAGGCAGATACATTTCCTCTATAATTTCAAAATCATTTCATAAATTTCGTAACATTATATATAGAACGTCGGTATAAGAAAATGATATGAATAAAAAATGTGTCTAAGAGAGCATTTTCCGTGGTAATCTTCAGATTATAAATCAATAACCTGATACGGCTGTGCAATGAATTAGTAAAAGAGCAAACTTAGAACAATAATTCCTATAATATCTAACAATATTAAAGGAAGTAATTACCGTCGGTGACTCGATAACACGGCAAAAATTAATAAAACATTGATCCAGCCAAATAATTTGCACAGATGTCGGTTTGCAGAGCAGACTTGATTGGGAGTCTCGTAGGCGGGGTAAATGTGAAAATACAAACGGATCCAGCGTGATTTTTTAATACGAAATTGGCTGGATTCATGGAGGTAAACAGTGCGATGTTTGCATCTAGAGTCAATTTGCTCGGTTTGCGTAAATATGTAATCGGCCCCCTCGTATGCTACACGTATATCATCCTCGTATGTATTTAAACCTTGTCACTGTCCAATTTTGCTATCCCTTTCGGTGCATCTCATCGGTACGCCGTTCCTCTCGATGCGAATGATGGAAATGTATCGGGCGACGTATAAAAAAAAGAGAGAAGTAAAAACACAAAACTTCTCTGTAAATAATGGGAGTTGCATTCATTCGTTTTGCACCCACCATTTAACAATGTGCCCTGTTTACCAGGCTGCTGAGCACTTCATACTCACGGATCAATAATGAAATCGACAGTAATTAATTATTTCTATAAAGACGTAAAATAATATTGCATTTCGCAAATGCAATTAATAAATGGCTGTTATCGACTTCAATTGCTAATGTTTCTTATTAAATATATCAATAAGAACCTACTACAGAAACATACTGAAAGACTTCAGTGTACTCGATGTAAAGCGATTCAATTTAATATTTTTCCATGAATACACTTGTGAAGAGGTTCGGTAAAAATGGTGCAGTTTATTCGATGGATAGTATGTGTGTTAACGGAATATAGCAGGTTCTTTTAATGTTAAGTACCACCGTTAGGATAAATGGCCATTTGGTTCACATCTGCGTTATGGATTTCAAGTATTGAGTGGTACTACTGCAGAGACGAGACTTATACCGCAGCTGCGGGTTCACGTTTCAGATACTTGGACATTTCTATCTCGGCAATTCGCAGCTATGAGACCCATTTGTCTTCGGTTCTGCGGCAAAACCTTTCTACAGTGGACCTCCGCTAAATTTAACATTCCATTGACAGTCTACACTAACTCTTTTCAATTATAATATAAACCAGTGATTTTCAACCGATGTGCCGTGATAGTATCTTAAATATGCGGGGAACATTATTAAAGATCACTAATTCAATTATTTTCGAAAGGAGTTAAATATCAAAATTAAAACCTCCTTAAATGTATTATACGAGTATATAATTGTTATAATAAACGTATACATAATATAATTCAAAATATATTGATAATCATAATTTAAGTGTGCCGCGGAAGTTTAACTAACAGATTCAAGTGTGTCGTAAGATTAAAAAGGTTGAAAAACACTGACGTAAACTATATCCGAAATTACGATTTCGTTGAATATACCGTCTACATATTTTAGTGCTTGATATCGGAAATACGATAAGCAGATAAATCTTTACAAAACGCGTAGAAAGTTTGTGCGAATTCCATTATTAGAAATATAATTAAATTCGTGGACTTTAATACATGAATGTTATGTCATGAATATTATGATAGTAATTGAAAATACCGGGGGCCGATCACCACGATTGAAACGGTATTTGAAAATATATTAATACATAATGTCGAAGTGCAATTGATTGATTCTTGCGTCAACAGGAATTAATTGATTCCAAATGAAATTCCCCGTTGCACACCTGCGATGTCTATTAATAATCATTACCATATCGAAGAAAATATATCAAAGCATGTTATGCGTTTCATAGGGGAAATACCACTACTATTCACAACATTCGTCGCTCCAATGAAAACCGGCTTTTTTGAGCTCGATTTTCAGTTAGTGATCAAAGGGGCAGTGACGCGGCAGATCGAACAAATTCAGTGAAGTCACTTGCCGTGGCGCGATACGTTTTATCCGCGGGGGGCCGGGGGAGGTTGGGGGGGGGCGTTGAATATTCATGCTTTTCCACGGTGGACATGTCACCGAACCGTATCGATAAACACGTACATTGACAAATCAAGCTGAAATTGATCCCAAACCGAACCACGCTGGGAAAGCGCATACCTAAGTATACGTGTACGAAAATACCGGCAAATGGATTATCGGACCGTGGTAGGAAACCTTCCTGCGAATCAACCACCATTTGGTAGCACGATGACGCAGGTGGAAAACCCAAACTCTAATAACACCGAAGCGAAACGAACGAAGTTGAAAACATTTCATGTAGCCGCGAATGCGTCAACCACCGTGGAACTTTCCGTTCGGAACCCACCCCTATAATATCCATTCGGCTATGTTTGTACATTTGATTTATTTCACGTGGAAAACCATGATGTATAATGAATACAAATCGTGCGGTTCGAATAATATTTACAGTAGGTATTTTTGTGGGAATTGATTTAACTTGAATTATAAATAAATGCCCAACATTGGTAAGCAACATGCGCGGTTATAGAAGAAAACTGGATTTATTTATTCGTGTATGAAAAAGTAAGTCAAGATTGGAATAATACTGCTGAAGTGAATTCTAATTTCATTTTCTAAGATTGACGGGCAGCTGAATGAAGTCTTATAAAAAAAGCTACTTTTATTCGTCAGATTTCCAACCGATTTAATATTTCGCGAAATACTGTCACAAAACATTCACGGAAATAAAAACCGGATTTGAAAATGTACGGCTTGTGTCACAAGCTATTTTGGTAGCTGACATAAACCTGGTAAATATTAGTGGAGCTATAAATTCTACTTTATTGTAATATTGCGAAATTCGCAATAATTCTTTACAAAATGCGCATTAAAATAATATTTCTAGAGTGATTTTGGAAAAGAGCTATAATAGATACTCACGAATAAATTGGATCATATGTCGCAAATTTGATTAAGCATTTGATTAAGCATTTGATTATTTTAACTTATAGTGTTAGATATTTAAATTTCTTTATTTATATCAGATTTTTATCTTCCATTTTGATGATTTTCATTAACATTAAGCTTTAAAGCATATATTTAAACTTCAAATTTCAGTAAAATGATTAGTTCTCTTCAAAATAAAATAATTCATATTCCAATGTTGATGTAATTACTTAATCACTAATAATTCAGTATTTTAATATTTCATTATTTTAATACTGATCAATACTATCGCGATAATAAGTTATTTTATTAGAAATCAATATCCGAACATGTAACAGATAACATATACACAAAAACTTATTAATTTCCGGAAAATTTCACCATCTCTATGTGAAACAAAGGTTCACACGTAATTCCGTAATCTGACCAACGAATAATTAAACAAAAACACATACTCCAACAGTACGTTACCAATCTGAATAGCTGCGCCATTGCACAGTAAATAGAATACGAAAATGAATCGTCAGTTTTGTGTAAAATTTCGCAGTTCCCTTTCAAGTGTAGAGAGCCATATCGTTTCGCAGACTGAATATGTACGTAGGTTAGGAAGGAGAACGAAGAATAGAAGGTGGAATGGTGGAATACGAGAAGAATGGAAAGAGTGGTTACGGATAGCACAGCCAGAGATCACAGACTACGATACGCAGTTACAACCGATCCTCCCAACCCCTTGTCAGTCCGGTAGAGTGAGACTGGGAGCCTTGCAAATTGCCTTCACCATCCTTCCACAACCCCTTTTTCCTTCAGGGATCACCCTCTGACTCCTGCTTCATTCCCAGAGTTTTTGCTTTCCACCCCTTTCCTGTTTCCTCTCTCAAAAATCATTCGATCCCAATCCCCCCCACCTCTTTTTCTTCCCGACAGAATAACCTGTGCAGGTGGCACGATCGATTCTCTCGAATCTAATATCTGCCGATTTTTGCAGAGTGTTAATCAGAATCCTAGGCATAAGATCCATTTTAAAAGCCGGAATAAACGGGGGCAATCAGGAAGGACTTTTAGTGAATATTGCAAGGATCCGACTTTGAGATGGATCTTTAAACCGGGATCTGATCTTGAATTAAATCTTTTGAGATCTTACTTCATTTCTGTCGACGATATTCTAATTTATTCTGACGTATTCTTCCTTGAAATTCACGTTTTACAGTCATTATGATCTATTTCAAAATATCGGGTACGTTGATGATATAACTAGTTGTTTTAACCCTTTGACTGCGAAAGCGTATATATACGCTCTCATATATCCATAAATATATACGAAAGGCGTATATATACGACTTTTTTTAGTAAATTAATGCAGTTACGTGTCATACAACAACCAATCGAATAACTGAATCTCAATAATTCCTCGATTTTTCTTATTGTTATCGACACAATTAAGTGTCAACAACTGTCTCGTGAATATTGTATCGTATGATGTTAATGGTTTTTTATTAGAACACGCAGCAGTCAAAGGATAAAAAGGCTTGAAGTAAAATACAGTATGGTATACTATTTTATAAAAAGGAAGTATAAGTTTTCCTTCCTAGAGTTAAGTACATGCGATAATATTAATCCTAACTGATGCAAAATTTCTTGTTGCCCCTAATCTCTTAATCCTCTTAATTCTCAATAGTATCCAATAAATACACGATGCCACTTTGGTCCGATGAATTTTGTATTTGGACATTTTCCACTAATAACGGAAGCGGAATATATTATACAGAATATTAAATAAATTAAATAGTAGCGGTAATACGAGGCTGCAGTATTTCAAATAATTCTGATAAGACTGATATATTGTAGGTAATGGATACTCATCTATTAAAATGATTGGTAAATATCACTAAAATATTTATTATCGAGTAGAACGGAATATCCTGCTTTTATAAAAAAAAATAACGGCCGAAGATAATTTAATGATTACGGAATTTCGATAGCATGCGATATGATATGATATGCAATTAAGCCTGCAACGATATTGATATTCAGGACACCTTGCATAATATCAGAATGAGTCATGAAATTTCGAATTACAGCTGCTAAAAATGCTTGCGCCAATAATATTTCCAAAACAATAGTATTCGAGTCTTCTTCGAAGAATAAGTTATGTGACTTCTGTGACTCTTTTATATAGTTTATTACAGGTAAACTAGATTTTAAAATCATGATACAAATATACATTAATTTACCCAAGGCTTACGTGCAAATTAAACGAACCAGATAAAACCTAAACAAACTAAACACAGAGAGATAAGAAATTACTTAAACTCAATCTAATCTATGAACTAGATCCCGCCAAGTTTCCTATGGGCGCGTAACGTAGTTCCACCGACAATGTCTTTGAAACATATCCAGGTTTCTATGTGAAGCTATGGCACTCTCTTGTACGCCAGGAGTTCGTGATGTAACTTACAGCTTCCTATCGTATGTAACCTTCCATAGGGCAAAGCCTTTGAATGAAGTTCCACGCAGAAGCCCCCTTTTTGCTGGCATGCTCGGCGCAGCCTTTGTATAAGCCAGTACCGATCCTCCGAGATCGAGCCATGAGAAAGAAGAACGCTGTTCACCTTTATGCATAGCGAAACGTTGGAAAAATTCCTTCTCGAGTGCTCAAAAAAACTTGCACGGGAAGAATTGAATGGTATCGTGCAAAAAGGTACTCTTGAATTCCAATAGAAGTGTCCACTGCTGATGTTCACTTGGGGTGAAAATTGCTCGTCTATATTAATTTCGTCGCACTGCTGTTTTTTATATACGTAATATTTAGCATTAAAAAAAGGGGATGATCCTTGGATCTGAATGGTGTGGTTGAATACTTTACATTGTAATAAATGTTTACAATAATAATGTTTACAGAATTCAGATGTATGTACATATACTTCTTTAAACAGTTAAGCAAACAAAGTATCCTCTTAACTCATTCACTGACGATGGACTTTAAATCATTGCACGAATGACCGACAGATCGATCGTGATCTAACTTATTGAGAAAATTAAATGGGAATGTATTAAATAAATCTTCGATGAAAATCATACTTCAAAAATGAAAATGTAAGTAAAGATACTAACAAATTTTGATTTGCAGAAGATTTCTACTTAAGTTCGAATACTCGGACATAAATTGGTAATAAATATTTAACCAAAAAATTTCGCAGTTTGCAAATTATACGCGGTTTAATTTGTAATTTTGGGGGCTACTGGGATGTAGTGAAAAAGAAAGAATAAATATTCTTTTCAACGCAAAGCAGTTTTCGATTTACTGAAAAATTGCATGCAAGCTAAGAGTCAATGGATGCTAATTTACCGAATATATGGAACCGAGAGGACCATCTGCGTACCGAAAGATGCAGAGGAATATCTGGTAAAAGCAATTCAATACGGGGGAACGAAATTTAAGAGGAATACACCAGTCGCAGGGAAAGTATAGAGACCCGAACCATCTGTCGCCGAGTACATTACTTAAAAGTAACGATCGGTACAATTATTATTTTCAGGCTTTACGAGTCGTTATCGAAATATATTAATAATTATCACTCGAAACAAATTTGTAGAACAAGAATATTGTTCCGTGAACAAAAATAAATTAAATTACATGAATCTGTCATAAAAATCATACTTATGGTCTTCGATAAAAGGTCTGCATTTGTAATAAATATAGCAGGATAAATGTATTTTAAAATCGCTTAGTAATTAACTCGGTAAATTGGCTACAAAATCTTACCGATGTAGTTTTAATAAGTCACGCGCATTAAGTGGTAAACTAATATTAGATCGAAATAAATTATGCAAATCTTCGGTAAAAATGATACTCTAAAGATTAAAAGCGTAAGAAAAGAGGCTGACGAATATTCATTTCAAGATCATTTCTACTTAGCTTCTTATACTCGGACATAAATTGGTAATAAGTGTACAATCAAAAATACCACAATTACAAGTTAAATATTGTAAACCAATACTTCGATGATTATGATTTTCAGTGTAAAGTTTCTTGTTAAAATGACATGGTTTTGTTTGCATCGACGATCCAAGATGACGACTGATCAGATTTGTCTTGAATCGACTGCAATCCTATGTCTACGAGAAAGAGTCGGAGGTCTGCTATCCGGTAAATTGGGTTTCCGAAGGGGGCTCGAGGGGTTGATACGGGATGCGAGGAAACGGTATCCTGCAGACTGAGATTGGATACCGTCGAAATCGTCTCGTGGGAAACCCCTCACCCTACCAGCACTCTATCCGTGCATACTCTCATCTAATAGCACGAGAACGATACACTTCGAGGAGGATACATTTAAAAGGAACATCCTCAAAGGGATGAAACGCATACTCATTAACTTTACCTCCGTTTCGGCGCCTTACTACCTGATAGTATTATTATTGCTGTGCAGAGTGTATTCCTTGGGTTTCAAATCAACCGAATACATTATTATTGACTATATTGTTACCAGTCAAGACCAAGGATAAAACCGGTTCAATGCACTACAGGTGCACATTTCAAAAAGAATGCTACCTATTAAAGTTTTCACATCAACATTGATTAAATTAATATTATAGACACGTACACACTTATTCTTCGTAATATTAGTCTTGTATAATTTAAACATACAAAGTACAAGAATTATAGAGAAACCTGAAAGGTGCGCATTTATATGGGTCAGATAAGGAAACGTGTCAATCTCACGAAATCTCGAATTTCTTGAACGTGATTTATAAGAATAAGTAATGCCGCTAAAGAGCCTTTTGATTATAAGATTATAAATTGAATGAAATTATACGTTGACCAAGGTGTATGCTGTTATGGCTTGAGTCACGTTTGATGATGTCTGATTAATAACGAACGTGTTTGTGCCTATAAATTGAAGGTTAATCGTAAAGTGCAACACCACCCTGATCTGGTGATGCATAATATACCATGGTATCATAATTTCTGACCCGACATTCGTTCATTAATTCAAACTGTCAGTCACCTGGTAACAACGAAACGCAATTAGGGCGAGCTTATTCCATCGGCCAGTTCAGGCGGTATATCAAATCTATTCCAGTTTTGCTTGCATCGAAATGGCTCCGAGATACGTAACAGTGAAGGGAGACATACATCTTCGGTGGAAGAAAAATTAAGTGCATTTTTCATCAACGATACGTGGATGTAAAATCGTTCTTTTACTGGCGCATAGTAACAAGGCATTCACAAACGTATGGCAATTATTTACATACATTCATCTGGTATGTAAACTTGTACGGACCTTGTTGGGTTTTAAGCTAATTCCTGCATTTTTAATTACTTTTTTAACGTAAAACCTTTCATGATGTAAACTCAATGTGAACACCCTTTTTGCAACGATCAGTTTCTGTTATCGCCTCTGTGAAAGCTTGTTAAGCTGCATACAAGGGCCGGGAACAGAAAGGGGGTAAGCTTTGGATTAATTGGACACTGTGTTAGAGGGTTTCCTTTAAACTATCTATAACATCGGAATTTTATAATACGGAAAGCATCTTTGACTTGGACAACAGGATTTTTTTAAGGAAGAACGATAAACTAGATGTTTATGAAAATGTATCAAGTTGGAGAGAACATCATATACTAATCAATGACAAGAATGAAAGACGGAACAGAAAACAATAGAAAATGAAATGGAATATCACTTGGATTGGATTGGATTGTATGAATCAAGTAATAAAGTTGTACTCCTCCAGGTTACATGTATGAACTTTCATTAGTGTTGATGAATTCACTAATAATTAGAGATAATTATCAAAGTAGAACTAAGCTGTCGGCTACTGGCACATTATTAATAATCACTAGCGATAATTGCCAACACGCCCTACGGGTCCTGAACTTGGTATGCAAGATGTTCTATAACGACATAATTCTATGAGATGGAAGTTTCAGGCTGCTGCTCGAAGACGTAGAAAGCTAAATCACCTAATTAGTAGGATGCCCCATTTACACCTTCTCATCTATGATTCTAAAAGAAATCTTAATCTAGACACACTGAGATACTTCTTCCAAGATAATTCGCAACATATTACTCTCTTGAAATTGTATCTCGCGAAATGCGTTTCGTAACGATTTAGCTTGGGTCCATCAACGTGAACCGTAATATCAAATGATCTTTCTCGCAGGCCATAATGCGAGTTTTCGCGCGAAAATGATACTCGTTAGAAATTCAAAATTACGTCCCGAGGGACGAAGCTTGCCACTTTTGCAAGATTACTTTCCCGCTTCGTACTATGCCATTCCTTGGAGGATCCACGGTGGCAGCGGTAGAAAATGAACATTGTGAGGGAAAAGGGGGAGACGAGATGACGCGAGACAAAAGAGAGAACCAGAAGGTACCGGGGAACAAGTGGAAAGAAGAAAAGAAAGAAAGTGGTACAAAGAAGAAGATACTTCGTGAAAAAAGTAGGGGCGGGAGTGGAGGGAATGTGGGTGTAGAGACGACGCAGATGGCTAATATCCTCTCTTCGCTGTCATCGAATATTCACGGTTGCCTGCAATATTGATGGACAACCCTTGTTTACCTCCCTATTCTCGTTTACTTGCGGTATCGTTAAAGTGTCGATCCTACGGGACGCACCGAGTATTTTTCCCTCGTTCACCATGCCAGGCTCAATGGCCTGGATGATTTCTTTGGTGTTTCTCCTTAAACGAAATTATGTTTTCTTCTTCTTCTTCGCCTTTCCATTGATATCCTTGGGGGTAGTTTCGCCAACGTGGACAAAGGGCGCGTTCCGTTTCTCGCGAAATAAAAAAAGGCCCGACAAGAGAGGAGAGACCCTTGTCGACGCAGACCGTATCTTTAGATGCAACAAAAAAGGGAACAGACCGAGGAGAAGAAAGGTGACCTTTCTAAGCTTTACGCCATACCGTCTACCGCTGCTTGTAATTATAACGCCTACGTTGCTACCTTTCCATAGACTAGCTTGAAAATTAGTCTTGTCTTGTGGATGTATATTAATTATCATTTATATATAACATATACGAATACAAAACCGACCACTCTATAATTCTATAATGAAAGACTTTAATTTCTACGTGAAAGTATTGCTAACTAATATATTGACCAAAAGTGAAGGAATCAACTTCCTAGCAATCTTGGGATACTGGTGCGATATAAAACGCACTACTATTCGAAGTGTAGGAATCAATCGATTAGTTTGGAAGCATAGAGTGAGAAGGTTTTTCTTTGAAAAAAAAGGTATTATTTTTAAACGGCTATAAACATTTTGTGCCTCAGATCGCAAAGGATCCGTAAAAAGCACATTCTAGTACGTTACTGGCCGTAAAGGCGAATACAAAGCACACGTGAGTCTTTTGGATGTTGCTCGCGTTGCCGAGCACCTCTTAAGAGCGCGCACTATAACGGTCCGATTCTCGATGTTTCGTTTAGCGAGAAATACTCCGCCGTTGACCTATAAAACAACGTAACGTTCCCTTGCAAAGGAAAGTGACTGTTCCATTTAACTTTCATCTTCATGCTGTGTATCCTATCTGATAAGCACAGATTCCATTATACTCTTAAATATTATATGTGCTTTTGAGTCTCAGACTAGTGCAGGAAGTATTTGATTTAATGTTCAAAAATTTCCAACAGATTGGCACTCTTTCGAACAAAGTGCTTCTTGCAGTACGTTGAACACGTGACTGATACTAAATCTCGATCTTTGTTGAAGTATCTTTATTAATTAGAAAAGAAATTGCAATAGGATTGTGCACTTGAGAACAAAGTGCTTCTTTGAAGTACATCTAAGTAATAGTAAAGCTGCCTTCTCATTGAAGCATATTTATTCGCATCTAAAAAGTTTGCAATATGTTGAAACTCTGATAGGTTAAGTACTTCCTTGACGGGCATACGAATAATAGCTGATTTGCGTTTCTCTCAAAATATCTTTCGGAACAACAGAAAACTTGAAAGGAATTGGAAGCTTCGAGTACAAAGTAATAATAATATAATAAATCTCAACATATTAGTATTCATGAGAACAAAGTATTTTCTTATGTAAGGTATTAGCAACGAGTCTAAGTAATTATAAAAGTATCATCATTAACATTCAGATATTTACAATATGTTAGAAATGTTGCTTTTATTGAGATATGAGCAATGATGAATCTAAGTACTTGTGGAAGTATCGTCATTAAAATACAGAAAAAGTGGAACATACATTAGAGCCCCTAGGAACAAATGCCACTTTGAAAGAGATGTGAGCAACAACGAAGGTAAATAACTTATAATCAGAGATTGTAATTAAGGCCACCTAAAAGGGGTTGAGTGAAGAAGTTATACCTTAAACATTTACACGGTTATTGCGAGGGTGGATGTTACAAGGGGGTGCGGAGGATGTCACAATGGCGAAGTGGCGAAACACACACAGTTAGATAAAAAGTTTTATCGAACGTGTACCGACAGATTGGAAGATTGGATTAGTACATGATTGGAGCGGCAATTGAAGAGCTGCATGAAATAGGGGTATTCGGGGAGCGAATTTATTGATTCAATTTCGTCGTGACCCTGCCATCCCCCCTTCCATTTTAACTGCCGACAGATGGCACGTCGGTTCTGTCAAGTTTTCGAATTTGGTTTCAACGCAATTTAGCATAATCGATGAGCATCCACAACTATTGTTACTGGGGAGGAACGTCCATTAGTCGTCATCCGTAAAATCCTCGTGTTTACAATACCCCACCCATTAAAGTGATTGTTACGCCATGTAATCGACAACCCCCCGTCACTCCGCGGCTCTATTAAGAACGATAAGCCAATCCATCTATACGAATGATTTAACGACAATTATCATCGCAATAAAAGTCCCTGCAATTTACCAAATTCACATGAAAATATCTGATACATACCATTCCCTTATCGTTGTTTATTATCATCATAAATGGGATCAATGTTACTTTACAAGGATTTAAGTCGCGTTTCATGAACATATTTACGTACATATCAAATGAAATTACATTTTGAATCGTATTAAATGCTCGAATCGATAGTTCCTTTAGGAGCGATTATATGAAGTAGATGGTTATAATGAAAGGAAATTAGGGCATCGACACTTGCCTGGAGTGACAAGTGGCAGACATCGGGACGCTTATTTCAGACACAAGGTTCGAAGAAACCGCCCCGGCCCTCCCACCCCCTTCTAATTGCTGCAACGAGAAGTGCCGCGAGCGGAAAAGTCAATTAACAGGGACGAACGTTCCTCGTCTATCAGACGTGACTTAATTTAACGTCTAGTATGACTTCTCTTTCACCGAACTTCTCATCCACGATTCCCAACTCTCATTCTTACCTAATGCAATTCTTATCCGTAGTAAATGGAAAGGTCTGAGTAGTCCGCACAGGACAATACTTTTTCTTATTAGGTACCATTTCATAATTTATTCCATTCTATCGTTTTACGAGCGCGCTTCTTAGTTCTCCCGGTAAATCGTCCCGTTTCCCATCACCAGCACTGTCCGACTTTATCAATTTCTGTTTTGTTTTTTTTTTCAACATTTTGCTACCGACAGCTAGCCACTTCCGTTTCGCGCAAATCGTGAAAAATGTGCGCGAACGGTAACGCAATTTCACGGCCGATCGGGAAATCGAGTTACTGCCGTTTCATGTTATGTACACACAAGCACGCTGCATGTAATGCGTATTCTGCTGGACGAATACTGTTTCGCCTCGAATAGGAAGTTGATTTGCTTGAAGATAAAAAATCGCTTTTACTACTCCTCCCGGATGACCGTTTTTTGTTGATATTTTTTTTCTTTTTAATACCTTTACTACTGTTTTTTTACCTATAAAACTAGGCCGCCCAAATGCAGAAAAAAGATAACGAATTCCGTCAGAAATAAATAGAAAATTAATGTTTCATATAATGTTACTGTATTTCATGTTCTGTTTCATGAAATGTAATAGATAAACAACAAATTTTTAAATTCATGTTAAAATACACAAAGTCACAACAAGGAATGGAAACGTTTCGTATAGTAATGGAAAGACGGAGCATTTTGTAGCCTCTAACGGCAAACCGACAGTTCCGTCATAGCGTTAAATCATTGTATGTCCTGCAAAGAAATCATATTTTGTAATTGTAATAACTTTGGAATTGTAATAATCGATATCAAAATCAATCTGGAAATCGGCGTTAACAAGAGATACGCGAATCCAATGTTCCAAGGGTTTCAATCGATGATCATTAAAACCCGGTCGGGAAATGATTCGAATTGTCAGTGATTTTCTGTTAAGAGAACGGGAAATTCTTTTGGTGCTGGGCACGCGGAAGCTGCGTTATTGATTTTCCGTAGGCGCGTGCGGTTTTCCACACTCACCGGCCCCAACTCCCTTTCAAACGGCACGCGATCGCAGACCGTTTTGACGGCCGACTCTATTCTCATCGACCAAAATCCTGCTAACTTTCCCCATCTTATAAGAATATGCAGCTCTGATTCCCAACATGGGGCTACACACCCCACAAGGGTGACAATTATGATTTTTAAAGGCGGCAATTCGAGACTGAGTTATTAACAGTGAATTTTTTGCATCAAGAAAGCAAAAAAGTATTTAGCTTGCGTACACAGTTATTATTATTAAAGTGCCTTGATACACAAATGTGTGTACTTATATTATAAATCATTTATAATCATCAAAGTGCATTTCATTTGATATGTTTCCCTCACATTTATTTGCTTTCACACATCAGGATTTAAAAAAAAGGTTGGGAACCACTGATGCACAGCATTCAATGGTTATTGAAATAACTTCAGAATCTGACAGAACTTAGAACAGTTTTTATTTCGCAAACATATTGATTAACCTGTTAGCCGAGAAGTTCCAAAAATATTTATAATTACGACGTATACATGGACTTGATTGTTCATTATTAAAATGTATACGTATCAAACTTGAAGAATTATGAGAGGGATAATTGTAATTTAATTCGTAATCTTCGAGATAAGTGGAAATTCGAATGACGAGTATTAAAATATTCTTCCACGTAAATGTTATCAGAGCAAAAAAATGTTAATTAATAATAAGAATAAACCTATTTCTAATATGAACACCAATTATATAATATATACTAAATACAGGGATCCCCCGTATAGCACGGGAGTTAGGTTCCGAAAGAAGTTCAAACAGAAATATGCTTATTTACATAATCACTAATTAATCAAAACACATGTGTTACACATTGACAAACCGAGAAAGCATTTAGGTTTTCCCAATTCTGAAATCGTGTTGGAGCGAATCTGTGTTATGGCCTACCGTATTATACGGGAGACACCTGTATATACTTCCTCTTGTATATCTTAAATGCGTTCAAATAAAAATATGTTTATTATACGAAGTGATTATAGGGAAACATGACGGTTGGGTGATATAACAGATGCTGCATTGCATTGACGTATTCGTTCGTATTTACTTCATAAATGAAGGAAATACTTCATATTTCCACGGCGAACGATAAATAAAATCTACACGTTGTTTGCGAATATTTAACACCCGAGGGATAAAAGTATCGCAAAAATGTAAATTACAAAGCGAATCGGCACAAATTACTGTAATTAAGCTCCCTTTATCAAAGCAACTTTGATCAAACGGTGCATAATTTAGGATCCCGAAATGTTTTGGAAAAATATCTACCTTTTTGAACATTCCATCTCTGCAATAGAGAACGAAAAATAGTCATTTAAGTATTAGTGAATATTACAAAATATATCACTATTTATTATTGTTAAAGCAATTGTGGACAGCCAATGTATTTCTGGGGACTCGAAAATGTATTCCAACAAAGTAATTATTTATTGTGCCTTTTACTAAAACATTAAGTAGCACAATTTCATCTGAAAATTTGAGTCAAATACAACGCAAGTAATAAACGGTAACTAAAAATGAATTAATCAAATGATTGAGATATGAGCCATTTCTCATTGAAACAAAGTGGTACAATAATTCTGAAAAATGGCTGTTTATCTTAAAATGTTATTCGTTGAAGTTATGAGGAAATACTTTTTACCAACTTCTGTCTGTAGCAAGCTATTTTAATCCACCCACGTTGCTAAATAAAACCTGAACAAGCACCAATGAATAGGAAATATATCCGTATCCTTTCATCGGAGTATTAAGGTACGAACCCATTCGCCCAGGGAAATGGAAGAAGCTACAGAAATAAAAACCACAGGAATGTGCAGCAAATCAGAATTTAGTTAAATGCACCGTATTCGTTGTACAAAAAATTTGAACTACCTGCATCCCGAAATCAAATCAACCATTTATATCAATCAAGTCGGTATTCATATCTGCGTATTGTTTCATAAAATTCCAAAAAAGTCTTTGACTTTATTGTAGCTTTAAATGCAGGCAGTTATACCATATATGTATACAGGGTGTTTGAAAGTCTGGAAACGGTCAAATATCTGGTAGGGGAAATTTTAATCTAATATTGTATATTCGCCGTCATTATTAACTTCTTGCCATTTTTTAAACAACTTGTCGATTTCCTTTGCGTATAACTCTGGCGGTTTTGAATTACAAAAACTTCTACGCAAACGGAACTTATTTATGACTCAACCCAACACAACGCACTATATAATAAAATACGGGAATTCCCCATTTACTTTATAACTAACGAATTCGTTACATTTCCTGGATTTATATGAAATAAAGAACATTTGTTTACATACATCAGTAACATGTATTTTTTAAAAAAAATAACATATACATATTCCTACTGTAAGTAACAACACATTATGGATATAACAGAATTCAGTAAAGCGTTATAGGAGGAACATAACGAAAAATTGTCCTCGTCTTATACGATTGCCTATAACGCGATTTAATAGAACGCGTAACGTATTAACCGCGTTATACGGGAGTCTACTGTACACTGTGTACACTCTATACTGATTCGAGTATCGTTCGTGACCTTGTCAATTATTCAATCATGCAATCCTGGAAACTGTAGGCCTTCAAGGACCCTATTGAATGTTTGAGACACGAAGAAGGAAGAAGGAGGTTAAAGGCAGGATGCCAAGAGGTTGAAGGCATCAAAGGTGCGAAGAGATGCGAAACCTCTGCCGCGAAGATACCAGAGGAAGGGATGGACTCCCAATTATGTGGACAAAGGCGACACGTATCCTTTGTCCGTGAAACGTATTATCGGCCCTGAACCGACTTCGAGCTTTGCGTACGCGGATTCACCATTCAAAGCCAAACCTTCAAATCCAGTCGGCAGAAATACCTCAAATTGGATAATTGGAAATGCAGTCCAATAATCACACTCGAAATACCTTTCAGAAGCACATTTCTGTGGTTCCCTAGAAGTGCGCAAAGTATAGACAGTGCTTGTAATCCATAAATTATCCGAAACACTCTTCTACTAACTTCAGTAAAACACAATATTTCTGCACTTATCGAGTCGTACCTAACCCTTTGCGGTCCTATGTCCAGTGCGACTTTAACGGCAACGATTTTATTTCAGCGAATCTTATATTTAGACTGCATATCATTGATATCTCCTCGATTTAAGTGGGAAGCTGCCGGAGTACAGTATAAAAATAATTATGGACCGCAAAGGATTCATATAAATTAAATGTACTTCAGGATATTTGATACGTAAGAGATTGCTATATGTATATAATTTTTTCTGAGTATTGTTTCTTTTCTCGGTAACTAATAATTCTCTATTTTTGTTTCGTTAGAGGGGTATAATGTGAAACTATGTTATCCTAGAGTACACGAGACCCGTTATCAAAACCCGAACGTATTTTTTGGGTTTATTTCGCACGGTGGCTGCGCTGACAGGTAGAAAACGAACACTGGATAGTAAGCCGAAAGTTTATGCCTTTGATGCCAGTGCGGCACAAATCGCAATTTTTGCTTCACCATGGCGAAAGCTTAACGATCTACGAAAAAATAAGGTGTACCTTTTTTAGTTTACAAGGACCGACCATTCTACGTACTCTTGAAATAACCAAGATTATTTATCTTGCACAACCATTATTATATAGACTCGCTTCCAAAAAATACAATTTCACATGCCCATGATTAATCTTTATTTATTCATATTTTTAATATTAGCCACGAAAAAAAGTTCCTGCGGATTTTTAATAAAAATCCAAATACTCTGAACAGTCTGGAAAGTAATTTTAGTTGACGAAATAATCACCGTTTATTTCTATAACTCTTCTCCAAAGTTCTACAAGCTTATACATTTATTTTTTGGAAAAATCAGGTGTTTTACTTGCAAAGATTTTATCACCTCCCAACACAATTATAAATTTTTACTCGGAAATATATTAAATAAAATAGAATTCATAATGTTACAAGTAAACATATTTATATGATCAATAAAAAAAAGATTAAAAAATATTAAGACTGCAGATAAATCAGGGGCAGTTTATTTGAATAGTCATTTCTTCCAGCCATTTTGCGATTTCAGGAACAATCCGTGCATCCTGCATTATTCAGATGTTCGTAATTCAACTTCAATTAGTGGTATTCATATCCTCCCCGCCGACAATTAACGAGTGAATGCAATAATACGATAGAGACATACGTATATAACCGCGTAAGCAGAAAGTGAGAGACAGAAGTGGAACGAATAGAATGACTCTCAAGAGGACGGGTCTGGGCTTCGATTTTCACGGCTTTGATAGCGCCCGATAAATAAATTGGGCCAGCTGCGCAAGAAACTGTCAGACGTATTTCCTCTAGGAACTGTGGAGTGTAATATCTTCAAAGAAGTCCAAATCGGGTACTACATTTATTTCACGATGGCATAAAAATAATGGTCTCGAGACCACGTGGTTGTCATACCGACGAAGAATCCGGAATGGTCTAGTGTTAGGTTATAAAATTGATTTTTAACGCACGTATCTTGAAACATCGTTCAAAACGAGTATTCAATGCACTGCGCAGATTCTTGATACGTTAATGTTATATTCATTATTAACAAGTTCAATTTATGAAGGACGTATCAGTCACGGAACAGTCATCTGTTAAGTTAGCACATTCCACAATTACGGTCCTAGCATTCTTGTTCCTATTAAGTGTTACATTATAGCGTGATTTAAATGTAGAAATAAAAGAATGAAAGGAGTGATCATGAAAAACTGTTCAATGTTGACTCAACGTATTTCGCATCAACAATATTTAATATTGTACTGCAATACGTAACTTAGTTTTATAACTGCACAATGTACGGATGAAAAACCTTGGAAAACATCACAAAGCAGATTGAAATCATATTCCCGAACGTTTTGTCGTATTTTAAACAATGCTGTACGATGTAGATTATTATTACCGTAGTCACCGGTAACTGCCGATGTCAATATTACTAAAAGACGAATCAAATATATCGCTAATACTCGTAAAAGTTTCAATGTTTTAACTTTACGATGACGATGTAAAGTAACCAATGTATCGTTGAGCGTTTAGACAGTTTTATTGTTAGACGTTATATAGACATTAGGGACGCGTATCACGAGGTATCGTATAACACGGATTGCGGCGCGATGGTCAATGTATTAATTCCGAGCTTAGATGAGAAAATATCCTAGATTTATTGCAGAAGGACGTCTATTGGAATCGTAGGGTTACGTCACGTAGTTACGAGCAGCTGTCTGCGCGACAGATCGATAAGCGGCACTCGCGTTCAATTATTTCACCGTGTGACCCATCCAAGTGCATACTCGACTTGAAATGAAACGAACCTACGTCGACAGTAAGCTTCGACGATTGTTTGCCACAAACAATTGCTTATAGCTGACCTCAATTAAATCGATCTTTCTACTCCAAATTCTTTCCATATATTCAGATCCACTTTCCTATCACTTTATTCATTTCGGAACGATGCCCGGATACGAGGAACAGGTGGTGCATATCAATTGCAACTGGATTCGATCAATTAACAGAAGCTCCGAGATCTGATATATTCGTAGAAAATATGGAATTGTGGCTTCTTATTGTTCTTGAGTAAATGGATCAATTTAATCGGCAGGTTTTGGATTTCTGCCAATTCGTTATATGTTAGGTAATATGATTTCTCTAATTATTTGCTTCCATGAAAGCTTTATGATTTTATTAATGAAATACATTTGCCGGATAGCTCTCAAATGACTTAATTATTGACCGCTCTCTTTATGCTATTTATACGTGTACTTGTTATATTTAAATTCATTAATTAATATGGTAAACCGATTAAATGTGTTCACTCAGTAACATGTTCCAGAATTAATATTATATTAATATATTACATTCCAATCAAAATTTCAAGGGTTCACCTTCAAATGCCTGCCAATTCATCGAGTACTAGATCAAGTCATATTAAATCATTTATTATAATAACTCTGTAATTGTACTAATTATTAAAATTATTTCATTGTTCGTAAACGTCCGATCCAGTTGCTGAACATTTGAACGTCTACCCTCTTGTACGGGTCCTTAAAACTTGGGCGATTTCGCATACTACCTTTCCGTGTTAATTACGTACGCTAACGTAGCATCGCTCTTCTTCCGGTCCCTTTACATCCCCCAGCTACCGTTTTCCGCGAAGTCTCTCGTAAGCTCGCTCCTTTTGTCAAGGGCCTCAACGAAAATGCATGTTATAACGAGCTTGTAATATGGATAGTCATGATTCCCTTCCGGTGAGGGATTTAAAGCAGAAAGAAGGAACGAAAAGAAAGGTGGAGCCAATTTATCACGACTCTAAACCGCTAATCCGGAAAGAACGAAGATGAAGGAAAAAGGGTGGGAGCCGTGGAGGGATGGGTGAGGAGGGAAGAGGTGAATAATAGGAACGTAGGGAATAAAATATGCGAGGAAACAAATGGGACGATGGAAAAAGGTAGAAAAGATAGAAAAATTGAAGGTAAGATAGGGTTCATTCGCGAAACTGTATCACAACGATAGTATACCACTTGGCTGATATATCAGGGGGTATCTGTGTAGTGAGGCTAACCAAAGAGGAATTGCAAGCACTGCTTGTTCGGTCTATGCACCACGTACGAGAAATTTACAATGCCCTGGTGACACTGTCTCCGCTACCACAAACACCTTCGACTATCTACTCTCCTCCTGGTATCTCCTGCGCCATGTGTGCCAATCGCCATACGGATGCGGAAAATTAACTTGTCTCGATCAGCCCCCTTAACAACGTGTTTCCTCACCTTTCATTGACAACCGAACACTCTGAACCACTTTAATGGCTATTGAACATGCGCGTATATACGCCAGTTTATCTCCTACTTTAAATATCATCTTATCAGACATATATTCTAGCAGTGCAAATATATTCATTGGTACACAGAGTCATTAGTTAATTACAGGAACTAATTCCAGTTAGAACACAACCGTTTGTACAATTAGTTAACTATATTGGTTGACCTTACGAATTAACCAAAATTAGAACACAAACTCATTGACACTACACCGGTATATTTGTTTACTTTAATTGAAACATTAATTTATGTTTAAGAAATGCATTTAAATAAAGGCAAATGATTTAATTGTTTCATGCTTAAAATCCATGGACCAGGAATTTTTGGTTCTTATTACCTAAATCACGCTCAGATTAATCTCAATTCCGTTAAGGATAAAATAACTATATGATACATTTTGTATTGTTTATAAATGATGGCTCTAATATTTTATAGGAATTATAAATATACGGTATTATAAAACGGTTGGTTCAATGATATCTATTACATCCGCTTTGTCACGGGGGGAGTGAATCAATTTTATTTCTGCTATCATATGAATATATTTCCTATCAATCTCAATTTTAGAGGATGCCTTTGACTTGCTCTTATTCGTCACGACATATATCCAGATTTAACCTCAACGACTGCAATTACACCTGATTTTCACAACTAATTCTATAATAATACTATATGCTCTATTAAACGTGAACAAATATTAACCGTCCTTCATATTATTAAGCGCATCAAGTTCGCGCTTCCT
Source organism: Nysson spinosus (assembly GCA_910591585.2). Taxonomy (NCBI): domain Eukaryota; kingdom Metazoa; phylum Arthropoda; class Insecta; order Hymenoptera; family Crabronidae; genus Nysson; species Nysson spinosus. Next base: position 2,681,393 of record OU342834.1, read on the forward strand.
CTGTTCCAAGTCAAAAAATGTCAGCGAATCTGACAAGGAATTTCCATCCCAAGTTTTTAAAAGGCAACCAAAACCATACCTTTAGTAAATATCATTCTTTTGCACGATCGTTTCAAGTGCGGTCATTGACATCAAAAAGAACGAGAAGGAAGTAAACGTACTTGATATCTATGGGTAAAGACGATGCAAACAAATACAATGACACGAAAGACGACGAGCGCGATTGCGTTGCTCGACACTTTTCCCACGGATTTTTGCGAATACCGTCTGGCATTCAAAGGGTTAATTCGTTATTATAATAGTATATGTACCTGCAGAACGATGAGTTCATCCTAGGCAATATGGTATTTGACGATTGCCTATCGTAAAGTGCTCTAACAACGAGGAGTCTAGGTATTCGACGATTACCGTTCATGACCTGTGCGTGACTTGAAGAGTCGCGCTAGGATTAAGGACTTGCGGGTGTTGAGCATATGGCGATGCCGTTAGGCATCCTGAGGACTACGCTGTGCAAACAATTTCACGAGCCTTTAGTCGAAGACAATTCAAGAATTGAAAAATCCAAACGAAATCAGACGAATTTCCTTCGTTGTAGTCTCCCGATTACCATTCCCTGCACCGAACACGCTTACTGGCCTTATTGGCACGTGGTAGTTTTTCCTAACGTCACTGCCAAGGGACCCAAAGTCAGTGTACACGACATACGCCAATTTTTTAATATTTCTACTATAGTACAATTCGCATATTGCATACAAATGTTTTAATACGATCTCTCGTGATTCCTAAAATAATTCACGTCTTATTCAAAGAATAACCATATTACTTTCTGTGACACCGTTTACATATTACAGACATTAGGTACATTGACAGATATTAGGACCCGTATTAAACGATACATTTTAAACATGTTCATATACAAATAATTATAAAAGTTTCCCTCGCATTTTATGCTGATGTTAGTACAAGGAATAGCGTTTAAAGTTGTACTTTATGTACTAATTAGAATAAGAATTCCATAATTCACGCTTTCGCGCGAAGGCTTATCAGTAAGTAAGAAATATGCATATGAATGAATCGTAATGAATTAGATTATCCGTCCACCAATATATTTAAAGAAAAATCATGGTTGATAAACCTTGGTTTTCTTATCCCTCTAACGACTCAGTACTCTCGAAGTGGAATATCGTCGTATTCCAGACTTATATAAAACGTTAGTAACATCTCCCTGGAGTCTGGTCCTCGTGGGAATTCCAGAAGCAGAGGTTTTCTCGGTTACATTCAAGGATTTAAGTCGAGAACAAAGGATCTCCTCTAAGGGAGGAGAGTGCCGCTGGCATGGATTTCGATTACGAGATAGACAGGATTTACATCGCGCAGATAGTCTACGAGCGGTTCTCGAACTTTTAAGCATTATCCCCGGACCATTAAACTCCAAGGGTGACTGTTATAGTGTTAAAGAAAAGAGAAGTCTTTTCTGACAACATACCGCAATAAAGAGAATCGTCCAAGTAAAAAGATACTCGTCAGCCTTCGTAATGTAACCCCTAAAATGATTACTTACATTGACATACAAATATCTTTAAATTAACACTTTGTTAGCCTTTAAAGTAATCCTTTAGACGGGCATTATAGAAAAATTCGAGATCGCAGGTTTGACATTTGTCTGATAACGCACTTCAACTGTGTTTACGTTCCTGCCTTCCCACTCTTACAAGTATTATTCGCGTTTTTCAAGTCTCAGCAAAAAATTGGATTTATAGACCTCCCGTATTTCACTACACAAAAGGTGCCGAGAATAGAATAATGTAAATAGTATAATGTGCTATTAATAACAACTAACGAATATCTTTGAGTAACATTCTGCGCAAGAATCTAATTTAAGGTATTCGAGTTAGTAGGCTTCGTAGAATGCATGATATAATGAATGGCTGTGCAATATTCCAGTTCCATGGAATATCAAACATACCGATAATTAACATGTCAATTATTTAGATAACCTTATCGTGAGCATTATGAATCACTAAGCTCAATAATATTGCTCTGTCCACCGATTGGTAGAAAAGAGGTGTTCAGAGTAATAACCTCGAAGTAGAAGGAAATTCCAAGTACTCTCGGATAATTACGATACGGCTCGCTCAATGGCGGTCGTTAAAATTTATTAGCCAATGAGTCAGAGCAATTTGTTCTCACGTAGAGAACTAGCCTGCTAAACTGTTCACGATTCTCCTGACCACGATATCGTCCCCTCAAAGTTTCGCATTGATATTTGAGTCAAGTCACCGAAGATATTCGAGTCAAGGAAATATCGATCCTTTATTGCGCCGTGTACCTTTAAATACCAGGTCGAATATTCAGCGAGGGTACAGCTGCGACGATAAAACATGATGCACCGACAGGAATGTCATTCGAGCCACGGAACCGACGAGCGAATGAACTCAAAACTATTTCCGGAGTGGCGAGACGATATAATCATCGTGGATGGAAATACCGGTTCGTTATGGACTACATCAACAAATCCAGGGTATCTTCGATATGGATGCACGAGAATTACAGGGACGTGCAACACAGTTGACAGATCTTTCATTTCTCACGAGTGTGCTTTCTTGTCTTCCATTCGCGATTCTGTGCATTCGCGTGTGCACGAAGTGCGGTTACGTTAAATCAGTATCCAGTGAGAGTAATCGTAGCAAAAGACATCGATGTGTGCACGTAAAGTGCATACGTATTCATGAAGGACGTGCTGCAGTACCGGAGTTACTCTCACGACCATGATCGTTCGCTTCATCGCTCTAGATTTTACAACGTAACGTGCTGAGTCCGTAAGCAGCCATAAAATTATAATAAATAGAGCCATTCTACTGTATAAAATATCGCGCATAAATATATTGCGGGTTTCGCAATATAATATTATCTAAGGCTTTTTAAGAAAAGAATGAAATTCTGTACTTAAATACAATATTGGTTAATCAGTTAATCATATAACTGCTTGCCAGAGGTGTTCACCTTGAAGATAATTTTGTTATTCCCCCTTTATACAAAATTCAAGGTCAAAGTATTCAACTTTCAATTTTATTCATTTACGTTATGATGTTTTGCCTCAAACATGCGGGGGAAAACGGATTGGAAGCAATCTATTTTGCAAATAACATATAACAGAAAACGTTATACTGAACCTTAAATTTCGTAATCTGTATAAAAATCATGAACATATTCTTGTGATAAAGCTAGCTCTGATCATATATCCATAAATTTTAATTATACCTAAGGAATGACATAATTTTGGATGATAAATTTCAATAAATTTCAATTATTTCCTGCAAGTGAAAAACACACGTCTTTCGAAATATGTGTCTTCCTGTTTGCTTAGAAGGGCATTCTCAATTTTCTTCGGCGATAAATCAAAAGTTGATTAACGAGTTAGGAATAAGTTTACGTGCTGTCTTGTCGAACCAGTTAGCAAGGAATACTTGGAGTCTCCAGGTTTCCAATCGTGGATTTCTTCGAGGATGATCTTCGTATCCGGGCGATCGTCCATCCTGGCGATAACGAAAGCTTTACGAACCGGAAGCGCGACTTCCAAAGTTCGTCCTCAACCAAGTCTTATCTACTGTTTTCTGCTCTTTTATTTCATCGGTCGGAAAAGAAAAAGCGACGGAAATGTTTTCTCGCGGAAAACAAACAAACGTAGCTGTTTCTCGGTGGCAACGGAATTAAGAAGGTTTCCCATAAAAATTGTATACGTAAGACTAAAAAGGAAGCACTTCAAATTGTGAAAAGAGCAGACGATCTCACTGTGATTGCATATCCTTGAGTAAACCCTCTTACTCCTTCAGCCAACCCGAATAGTGCGGTTGTGCCAGGAATGCCGAAGCAGAAAGTTTCACGGCGACCACCTATATCCCTGAACACTGAATACCATGGAGATAAGATCCCCTTGATGTTAGGGAATTCTGAATTCCCGAGGATCCTTCAGTACCCAAACCCCAAAATTCCACCCAAAGTTCATCTTACTAAACATCCTGGACGAAGACAATCCCGCTGGCGTCTTCGTGCCAAAAGACCAACGCGAGAAACAAAGACTAAGTACTGCAATATGCAACAACACCATAGATCGGTAATTTAAGACAAATATTAATGTTCGATAGTGAAGCATTTGGAAAAGGTAATTGTTCCTGTTCGTATTTCTTCCGCACGCCAACAAATTTGTGCAATTCATTGGTATAATTGTTAATGTTATCTATCAACTATCTATCTAGTGATCTATCAACGACTTATAAATAGCCGGGGCCGATATTTAGGCTGTTGTGGTATTAAAAGGATTAAGAAAACTGAATTAAATATAATTGTCCGCTACAAATTATCATCTTCTTTTTATTATTAGTATAATACTGGAGTCACAAGAAAAAATGGACTTGCGCCAGTTTAAAAACAGTTCTATTTATGTAAGTCTTTTGTATTAATTACATTATTATTAGTATTATTATATTACTATACGTTGCTTGCTGATCTTTGACTATCTTCGTCGAGTAATTTCAATATAACGTTGAAAAATCCATACCACGGGATTGAATAATGTAATGGCTCTATTTTCAAAATTCGTGTTATGTTTTATTCGAATACGATTACTTCATAAAATTTCGTGTCTTCCGGTTGTAAGAAGATAGTGAATCAGAAAAGAAAAGCTCCGGATAGAGTGTGTTTGATTCGAAATGACTTTTGTGATGTTTATTGCGAATCTTTTTATCGGTCGAGCAGTTCACCGGAAATCGGCAAGGTCGTGACGAGAATTGTAGGAAGTGGCTAGCAATAGCGTTGCAATACACGTGATTATGATACTCGATATAAATCCTTGGATCGACGGTTAATTATTGCCGAAGATAAAAAATATTAACTCGATTAGTCGTTGCAATAAAACGATTAAATCGATTACTGGTCGTAATCAAATTTCCAACGTAATTGTTGCTTATAAAAATCGATTAAAATTGATTTTCAATGCACACATGGATTTCTGGATCGGGACTCGACAATTATCGAAGAATATAGCAGAATCATTAATACGATTCGTAAATATTTACTTAAATTCATCTTAAAGACATGTTTCCAAGAATGAAATGCTTTCGACTGTAGAATAACTATAAAAGAAACACACTTGTATAAACAGCTGCTCTGAAGACACAAGGTGCACTTGACGTAAGACTTTTCGTCAATCAAAACTGATAAAAATACGCATTATATTCAGTCAGTTGGGTATCGAAATCGGGCAAACAAAAGCCGTTTTTTAGATAATCAGGTTTCGAACGATGACTGGAATTTGTAATGACTCATCGAAAGAACTCGTTTCTACACGGTGCAATGGAGGAAAGCTTTTCCTTGAAACATGTAGATAATTGTATCCAACCGGCGTATTCAAGGAAGCCATACATTCGGGGAAATTCCACTGTTATCAAGGATATAAAAAGTTCCAACTAGCAACGGGGAAAATGTATGATTCAGACGTCCATATTTCGCAAAGTAATACGATGCTCTCTCACCAGGAGACTTTCGTTTCGTCAAGTGATGCAGGAATGATTCCAGCTGCGGTAAAAGTGATGCAACAACTGAATAACGAGGGTTTCGTCACTCACATTTCCGTCGCGATTCCGCAGACTATTCGCAGAACGGTGTGTTCACGGCCGTGTCTATCGGATCCAGAACCCGTATAGAAGCATTGACCTTTCTATTCACTACGAATATGTTCCACCTAATCCTCCAACCTTCCCAGCCAGAAGGAAACGCTTGACACTGGAAATGTATGCTAAAATACTGGTAGCGTTTTACATAAATATCAGATAATTCGTTTGCCCGAAGACCATTGTATGACGTGTAATCGGTGGCACGCCAGGTTTTTTTCGGGGAATTAATAATAGACGGTGAGGAACAAAACTACCGATGCTCCTAATTCGTAGGTACTATAATTTCAGGGTTTGCTGACTAATTTAAAGTCGCTGTTACGTGCATGGCTAACTCGAGCAGCAAGAAATAAGCAACGAACGCAAACCTCTTATTCGCGAGAAAAAAAATACTCGTAGATCAGACATGCTTCACTGCATCGAAGAACTCATTTCTTGGTGTAATTTAATGATGTTGACGGCCGTGTAATGGAATGCGGTTTCAAAGTATGGACTTTGAAAATTCTCACGGATCGCCAGATCACTTTGCGAATTATAAATAATTGATTTGTATCCCTCACTTGTGAGAGACGTTTTATTCTAGATTAGTAAACAATTATTAGGTAGAAATATTGTATGTTGAAGAATAATATGATATTGTTTCTTGGAATTCCGGTTAAATGACGAATTTTCGGTTCTTAGTATATTGCACAGTCAACGTTCCTATTAAAACAGTTATGTATTTTTTTATTAAAAGTATATCCCACAAAAGATTGCAAATTATAACTCTGCAATTTAGAAATTTTTCATAAACTTTATATATACTGTTAGTTTCATTCATCATTCTACTCATTTACGTACGTATAAAAAATATCCAGTAAAATATAATAATATTCTTAAAGTACAATGATAATGTCGTAATAATGATCTTCGGTAATTAATAGTTGAATATTGCATGCATACATTTTCTACCTTTTAATCGATTTAACAAATAACTAGTCTGGAATAAACATTAATAATCTACTGATTTATAGTTCTATTGTTATAAACTGTCTCGAATTAACTCCTACTGTTATACATCTTTAATTATAATATTAGATTCTTGCAAAATAAGCTGGTATAATTTCAAGGAATTTTATGTAGAAAATTATGTAGGAATAAGTGCGAGCATAATTCAATGCCGCTAATTAAGTATTAATTATACGTTTCCCGCGAAATGGTAGGTATTTGAACTTAATTCGCAAGTTGAACTAACAGTAAGCATAAAACCTGAGAAAGTAGGCATACATAATGTAAGAATAATAAAATCAAACCACGCAGTCTGACTATCAAAGTCACGGTGCAATACCTCGTTAATTACATTAGAAATCATGACTTATGATTAACCTTCTTAGCACCCGACTAAAAATAATAATCAACAGCTGCGGACAGCCTTGCAATATAAATAATTGTAATAACTATTTAATTTACACAATTTGAATTTAATTAGGTAGAATGTTGTACGAAAGTTTTAAAAGCATTCAAGTGAATGCTTCAATATTTGATAAAATCTAGATAATTGTAATAACTTTGTAATTTGCAGAATTTGAATTTAATTAGATAGAATGTAGCTCGAAAGATTGAAAAGTATTCGAGTACATAGTTCAATATTTGATAATCAAATATTTATCAGTTCTGCGTAAATAGATTAACAGCTGAGAATATTTTGATTCAGGGCTATTACTTTTTACCTTATAAATTGAGATTTTTCAAGAAGCCAACATTTCCGACCCGCAAAATTCAAATAGTTTATAAGGTTCGTAATAAAACTGCTAAAAGGAATGTGCATTACTGGACATTACTACTCTTTTTTAAGTAACAACGCGTGTAAAGATAGAAACGGCCAAACAGAATAAGACAATGAATAAATACAGCAATTATCGAGAAGGCTGCAGCTGCTAATAAAACTTAACAGTATAATCAAAATAAATAGTATAATCAAAATAAAACTGCGATAACAATGTACCACAATACTTCTTGTTATTCGACTAGAAGATTTACGAACTTTTGTAAGCCAGGAATGTTGTATTGTTTCCCTCATACGCATTCAGAATGCAGATAGAAAAAATATTATACGAATCTCGAAAATGGAACTATTATATTATTCAACTTCTCGGTATGTATTTTTCAAAGTTAGGTTGAAATTTCTCCGCGAAGATCGTCGTAGAATCGCGCACTACTTTCGGATTTCACGAAGTTCGGCGAGTTTTGCGGCACCTCCGTAACTTTGCTGAGAAATTGGAAACTACGATAAAGCAATGTCCGATCTTTTGTCCTTGAGGGATGACTCAGAGCACAATGAAATGACCAATCTACCCAAATTAGCCGCACTTTTATATCCTAACGAGTTGTCAACACCCGGGCTAACTGCTTTTTTATTTCTTCCACGAAATTCATTTCTAAATGAAGGTTTTTAAATTACGAACCGCTTTTCGGTTTATCTGTTGCATGAAATATTTTCATTATGAAGCAAATAATATTTGTGGTAATGCGTTAATTAGTGAGTTTATTAGAATTCCAATAAACAACATCGCACATTGATATTCTTTTATCTGCATAAGCTTTGTATTTTAATATACAACGTTTCTAATTAATTTTTAAATAATCAAAAATGGAATGACTGTAATCAATTAGGGATTTCAATCAATTAAATAAAGTTTATTCCAGCGATTGACACAATGCACTAATCATAGAATAGTCTGGACAATAATCTACCAGTTTATTGATTGTATTTAATCTGAATTTGACGACGGAATTATTTGCTTAATGTAAACATTGATCTACTACCTACATATTTAATTCCAGTGAACAAGGTAATATACTAAACAAATAATAGTTTAAATAATAAACTAGCTATTTATACAGATAACAGTAGATCATGTGTTTAATTGAAAATATAAAAGTGAATTCAATAGTGTAACATTACCGTTACATTTATGTAGAATGTGCTCAAATTGATCGACAAAATCCAAACTTTCGGAACGAAATAATATATAATGTATTTTATGGAGTATTTACGGCAGAATCCCTTTCCCTTTTTCTCACAGCTGTGCTAGACAACATAGTGCTTATGAGCATGTAACTATCACCTACGTCACTCAGTGCTCCCTGATTGGAACTTCCGGCGAGGGTAATTCTGCGATTTGTAGTTCGAGGAAGAGGCCCTCTGATACCCGATGAAATATAGAAATAAATTGACAGCGTAAACCGGATACAACGATTTCAGTTAAGCGTCCACTTTCATAGTATCAAACAAATGTTATCCAACTAGATTTATCAGTTGTTAAGTACACAATATTATCTCTATATTCCACAAATTCGTTCATCGACCCTTATCTTTACCTCTGGGAAACCGAACGGAAGTAACTTAAACCTTGCTTAAACTGTCAAAGACAAACATACGAAGGTAAATGAAATATCCGTTAAATCGCATCGACTAATTCGTATCTTTTACGGAAGATGAAAATATTGAATTATCCGGAAAGTTCACGTCGATTTTCAGTAGTTTTACAGCGAAGAATCTGAGTTCTGGGAAGATGGAAACATCAAGTTGTGGAACAAAACGGTGCATACATAATTAAATAAATATATATCAACATATACAAATGTTGCCTTTCAATTCTCCTTAACACGTGTTATACGATACCAGTTAATACGCGTCCATGACGTGTATATAACGTTTACAAATCAAACTGTTTAAACGCTCTACGGTAAATTAGTTGCTTTGCATCGTTATTGTAACGTTAAAAATATTGTAAATTTTACGAATATTAACGGTATATATGCTTAGAGTTTCGTAATATCGGCATCGCCGGTTATCAGTGTCCCACCAGGGTGTTCAACGAGTTAAAAATCGGTATGAACTTTCCGGACGACCCAATGCTATAAGTTCATCGGGTCAGATATAAAGAGAACTCCATAATAGACATTTCGCTTTAACGGAGGAAGAAGCATCTTCGGACATGAGGCTGCACTTGCTTTACCACTTCGGAACTACTACAGAGAGGAATACGAGAGGACACGTTCTTCGTGAAAGGATGATTCACGAGCGTGGAGGAAAACGAACACACAGAGAACTTTCTTATACAAACACGACGTACACATCGATAGAACGAGTAGCACGTTTCACGGGCCAGACGCGACGTCCAAAGCAACCAAGAATACAAGGTATATTCGACAGACGCACACAATTATAAACCAATACGAGCAAATCAACCACTGCTCTTACATTATAGACAAATAATGAGAAAGCCGAGCATTCCGAGCAATTAGTAAGTCGTTTTTTAATAGCGCAATGAAGTAGATACTACGTGGACTCATTATTCTGTATGTCAGTGACATATTTTTGAAATTATTACAAGTCCTTGATGATATACCGAGTTAAGTATGACTTACCACTCTCGATGTAAGGAACCAGCAACAGCAATAGCAGGAAGAGAACGTATCCACACGTATCACTGATCATCGTAACCATATTCCCTCCCAGCAGTTGGAAGCCGCTGCCAATGGTGTTAGCACCACTTCGCGAGTACGCGCGAACAACAATAAACAAAACAACAACGGGACGAGTTGAGGAATTATGATAGATCGTACCGGTCAGTCACTATCGGTCGCAACACGTAGCGATGGGATTAACGCGGACCAACAAACGTCGTTGTTGCAAACGTCGACCCATATACAAGCTTCGTGACGTTCGTTGTGTAGACGAACCGATGTCGCGCGTATATAATCACCATTAAAGCGTCGTCAATCCAGAAAAAATACTGGAGAGCACACAGCACACACTATCGTGTTTTCACTTGACGTTAAAGGTCGCAGTCGCGCTTGGTCGTTAAGCGCGCGCGACTTTTTCTTCGGAGCACTTCGTTCAACCGGATCGAGGACACAGCACGTCGAGGAAACCAAAAAGAGATGAGAATAATAACACGAAAAGACCACGGCACCACGACACACGAAGCACGTCTTCGTAAAAGGAGAAGGTTGACGGATCTACGCCATCGTTTCCACCGAGATTATTACTTGCACGCGGACGGTCCTTACCACCGACGATCCGCCCCTCGTAACCTTTTTCCCACCGTTCGCCCGCTCCTTTCTTACAACCTTCTCGTTCTCTATCCACCTAGGGCTTTTTCCTGATTCTAACGACTTTCTTGTTCGCCCGCGTTGCCTCGCAAGGCTCCAAACAGCTGACCGCTCTCTCTTTTTCACACTCCACTATGAGACGACTCGAGATTTAGCAGACGCATCGCACCACCAACAAAACACACACACGACGTCGGCCAGTCGCCACCGTCGCCACTGGCAGTCCTGCCACTGCCAGGGAAACGACGTCCCTGCCCGAACCTACCGCCAGCTCTTTCTCTCCCACTAGCTATGTTTCCACCACCAGGAGGCGATGTTAAACGTCTCCCTCGGACGCCATCGTTATCCTTACTCCGTCTATGTGACGTCACGCATTCACGTAGAACACTCGGGTATTCATTGACGTAGGCCCGGAGGAACCATTTGGATTTAGATGTTTATGAAATTGATACTTATTTCCAGTTACTTGATTCCGGATATCGAAGGATACATTTTCTTGAATTGGCATTTGTAGAACATTAAATCTCAAATTTTGTTTAGGGGTTTTGACTTATTGTTAATTATGGATTGTAGCACATATACGTTCCACATACTTTACAAACAAATTGCCCAAAATCGGATATCCAGTCTTGAAACTTTAAAAGTATATACTCTGATGTGTTACTTTGAATATTTATAAGCTTGGCTTCTATTTTATCATTCCACTATTTTAAGTTTGAATGCATTAGTCTGAGAAATTCGAGAAATTAACGTGCAACTGCCTGCTATTAAAATACACATTAAATATATTTTAAAAGTATAGATTATTTACTGGTTATTTTCATGTCATAACTGAAATGATCAAATAGAATTACATATATAGATTAATACAATTAAGCGAATTACTTGCACTAAAATGATGGGAATTTAATAACGCTAATAAGTCTCGATTTTTCAAATTTTCTTTGCATCACTCTTTCAAAAAACAGATAATATGTTTTTACCAAGCTTTTACAGATATTCTGACTGCTAAAATAAAAAATGATGCGCGAATTTCACAATTTCCTTACACTATTCAATAACTTTTAACATAACCACCGTTCTTTAAACTCACATATTGACGAATGAAGGGAGAGCTCATAGGGAATTTAGGTACTGCAGTGTACGCGGCATAGCATCCTGGGTACAACCGGGATATTCAAACGTGAAGATGGGTACAGTTTAAAAAACACAACGTTAAAACGGCAATATTAACCTATAAAGGTTAATAAAATATCTTAACCAATAAGAAAATTATATCAAAGGCAAGCACGAAATACATTTAGTTACTTTCCCGTACCCCTATATGAAGCATTAAATTATGATTTTGTTAAAAAATCTAACTTGTGGAAAGTTGAAATATGAAACTTCTTATAGTACAAGTAAAGTAGACAATATATTAAAAATGACATAATAATTAGAAGGAACACGCGAACTTCTAAACATTTGTATAACTGATGGCTTTAATAACCCACGTATCTTAAAAACTGACGGTGAATATGTATATTCGATGAAATTGAAAGAACTGAATCTAAACGAGAATACATAATATAATAAAATGGAAAGCATTCATATATTTCTACTAGTCAAGAAATAAGTTGCAACATTCCAAAGGTATTGTAAAAAAGAAGAAATAAGATTATTAATTCCAGGAAATACCAAATGTATAACGTAAACAATCTTAATTAAGAAACGGGTAAATTTCTTAAGTGTTTTCTGATTGATATTTATTCTAATTTTAAGACATTATTAAGTCTATTCTTTTGCAATATAATTCAACAAAATACAAGAACTTCCTAATGACTTCTGAATCCTGTTGCTGTGCTAAGAAAAGGTCGTAAGAGAATTTACGAGAAATAAGAAAAAAGCGGAAAGTATAGATAGCTACGGTAGACCGTACAAGGAAACCGGAAGTAGATGACATGAACGCACGATATTGGCCAAAGTTTCCATGGTGTGCTAAATGCTTTGAAAAACGAAAACCAGTAAAGAGTGATTCAGCAACCTCCAAGAAGAGATGTTGGTTCAACAAATTCAAAAAGAAGGATAAAGGAAGAAGCGACGAAGGAAATAGGGTATCTAGCGAAGGTAGTAGTGTAATATCGACTTCATCATATGAAGAATCCGAGAAACGGACTACATGGGAAGATGAAACTACGGGAAAGAAACAAAAGAAACCAGAGAAATGTGAGACGAAGTCAAAGAAAACCAGAAAGAAAAGAGTCAAAGGGAAAGAAACTCCTGAGATTCCAAGTACATCAAAACACTGTGCGGATAAAGAGAACGTTAAGAAATTAGCGACAGAGATTTTTACGAAAAAAGAGTTAGAAGATTTCACTAAAACCTGTTGTTATTTATGCGCGCAAAATACAATGGCGATTGCTGCGGGGATGTCCAAGGGGCCGAAAATAATCGACGATTTTAATCAAGTTTCCACTCAATCGGTTTGCAGGAGTACAAGTGATAAAAGTTGTAGTCAATCTTTACATGTAAGAACAGTGAAATCATCCGTCAAAGTAAGAACACGTGAGACGAGTACGCAATGTGTTGGTATGAAGAAGTACAAAAAATTAAAAGTAAAAGCAAAAACAAAACCTAAACCAAAACCAAAGCCAAAACCAAAAACAAAATTTAAAATGTTTCGCATTTTTCGAAAAACAAAGCGTACCAAGTGTCCAGCTGTTCGCACAGTTGCCTGTGAAACAGATAACAGAACAAAATGTAGTAATAAACAAAGATGCAGATCCATCCAAGTGGATTCATAGAAAATAAATAATTATTGAAGTTTGTTGATATGTCGGTTCACATCGTACATTCTCCATTGGATAATGCAAAACAATAATAAACATGGTAATTGCGAGCGATTTATATTGTAAATATAGAATTTGACGAATTAAATTTCATTAATCATAAGTATAATAATTATGTACGATATGTAACTTCTTTAGTGATAAGCAGTTCAATAAGTAAAGGAATAAGCTGGATATTAGTGAGCTTTTGTATTATACAGCACTAACGCTTCATGGTGTTCTTGAAACTGTAGTTTCGTTTATATGTCAGGTGCATCATAGTTTGGGAATGTGTTCTATTGTTGACGAAACTTTTTGAAAACTGTCTAAGTTTACCTCGAAGAGGCAAGCAAATAAGCTCGCGGAAAGTCTTCGGTTATTTATGTTGAGAAAGTATATGTGCATGTGGAATATTATGCTATAAATAATTAAGTGTGCCGACTTACTTAGAGATTTTTTCATTCTTACAATAATTCTATACATTGATTAGCTTTTCCAGAATTCTGAATATTTAATCTATTGGTTGAATAAAAGCCCCGAAATAACAGCCCTTTACTCTCTATAACAAATACAAATCTCGCCATTATTAGTGGGCTTATAATTTTTCAACAAGAAACTCAAGATTAAAAACGAACCTTCAACTTCTTATCATTGTTTTAGTTCTACGGTATTATCGATTCACGCGAAAACTTGAATTCCATAAATAAAGTCGATTTCAAGAAACTGCGGTTTATATCACAGATAAAGATCGAAATTTCTTAGACTTCAAGTTTTCGCGAATGAGAATTTGTAACTAATGTTTATTATATAAAATGTATCACATATAACGAATACACGATTCTGTATACAACATGAGTTCTTAATACCACTTAATTAAGTTTCATTACAATCTTTTACAAATTAAAATCATACAGTGTTCTATTTTCTTATTCTATCGGTAGCGTCCAAATAAATATTACAATAAAATTCATTATAGATTAATGTACACGTTATCTTTTAATGATAAAATAATCTACTGTGTAATTGACTATTATTTTTAAACCTTAATAATCAATTCTAAGATTACTTATTAATCTTATAATCCTTAAGTATTCATCAACTTTCGTTTCCACCATGAAATCAAAATGCTTATCATTTACGTACATCATCATTCTATAGAATCAACTGACTATTTTTGTTTTTTAAAAGGTCAGATGAAATTTCTAATGAAATAAATGTTTATAACAGGAAATGGCCGGATCCCATTAATATTATTCTTCAAAGAATCCAGTTTCTCAAAACCTAAATCTCATAAAGCATTAACTTTATATCTTTCTTCACTATTATACATAATTGCGGCCCTGTAAATCATGAACCTCCAATCTTTGAATTTGCCAGAAAATAAAATGAGATGCATAATCATTTGCAATTAATTATACTTTATCTGTGATTGCACTTCTTTGTTGAACGATTGGCAGTTGGATAAGTAGTGCGAATAAGTATGCTTTCAGACCCTATCAGGGGATGATACAACAGCCCTTGATGGTACTGCCGTTACGTTGATATTGGCGTCCTCTGACGTAGGATTGCCAAATACAAGGGGTGTAGCATAGTAAGGTAACAAAGGGTACTGTGCTGGTGGAAAATATGTGGGTGGAAACAACCCCTGTCTGTGAGCGATCTTCAACCTCGATGTCAACTGCTTCTTCCACTTAGTACGCCGGTTTTGGAACCAGGTCTTAATTTGTACTTCCGTCAGGTTCAGTGATTTCGATAGTTCCATCCGTTTGCTTACACTTAAGTATTTATCAATCTGTAATATTAAATAGAATACTTATATTAACAGGAGCGACCGAAGCTCCGCGATTTGCGAATTCGATTCGCGAACCATTATTTGCATCCCTTCGATATAGTCATCCCTTTGAAAAACATCGAATAATTGTTGGATTGGAATAATTTTCGCATTGTACCAATTATTTGCGACAGGATAATATGATATGATAAAATAAATCTTCATTATTTCCTCCAAAAAGAATTATTTAAAAAAATAAAAATGTTAAGACCGTCTTCTTGTGAAGCCGAAAAAGTAATCCGACATACTTCTGGGTACAGTTGGTGCTTATTGAGAAAACGCATTTCAAAATATCCACCTTCAAATTTAAATAATAATATAGATTAAATGGAAATGTTTTGGGAATCAATCAGTGGAACATAGCTTTAAACGCTTTAATTCCTACTTTCAACAACAATTAAGTTGAATTTTAATGCATTAAATCATACCTTAAATTCGGCTTCAAGCCTTTCCAGTTGTTTCGCGCTGTAAGCTTGCCGTGGTTTTCTATCAATTCCTGGTTTCCTGGAGCGTCTACCGCTTGGTTTTGGCGCTGCAACAATGATAATATTTTATACAATTTAATTAATTTTTATCTATCAAACTACCTGTGGATAAAGGGACAAATAATAGTATGTTTAATTCTTCGAATTATTATTTAAATAAAGAACATGGCTGCCCACAGTTAATACAGTTCTACAACTACCAAGGGGGTCAGAAAAAACTTGTCTAACATTTTTAGATCAATTATTTGAATATACCACGGCGAATTATTTCTCAATTGATATACTATATCTATTTCTCGATTGCTATACTATAACGCAAATAATTGAATCCATTAATTAATTAAAATCCTACAACCACAATTTTAATAAATTTTATTAATATTTTATATAATAAATTTTAATAAATGTGTAAGTATAAGTGAGTATACGTTCGGTAGTTCTAGTGTTAAAATACAAGAATATCGAGGATAATAAATATACACCGAATGTCGCTTCCGATGACGGTTTACAACGAGAGACCTTCTCAAAGATTTATAGCTATGATAATAAAAATTTAACATTATAATGATGCCTCTTAATTGTTCGACTAACTTTGTCCGCTTGTAGTCAATTACCACTTTCACCGTTTCGCTCTGTCCATTGGACCGCGACTAGAATTTCCATGCGTATCTAAAACATGTGGGATTGTTTGATGAACGTGTGACATCTTACTGTCAATATCAGCCAGAATGTGGCAAAGAGCTGAACAAACAATTTATACCGACGAACGTTTGGATGCAATTATCACGACGGTGCAAAGAAGTTCCACACATTTCCGATCAAGCGGTTATATGAGGTATTATAACATAGTTAGCCACAGTTACAAAATATGATAAGGAATTCTACATTTTAACTAATAATAATATCAAGTTATAAAATGCACATTTATTTCTCTACACTTTGCTCATCATTTATTTCTTAGAAAAGAGAATTTCGAAAATTATAATAATTTTATATGAAACTAAACTCAGCCATTTTTAATACATCTACCTACAATAGTCTTAATTTGCGATTATATTAATTAGTGACTATTAATAGTTGACTATTTTCGTAAGGCAAACGGAATTTATATCACAGAAAATGTCGATATTATTTTCATTAAAATATAATAGATTTATAACAACAAGGATAACTAGCATGTAGATAATTCTGCTACTAATTTGTTTAGGAATAGAACTTCGGAAATTGCAATGATTTTATATGCAACTAAAAATGTTTCTCTCTCTCCACTTGTTTAATTTTCGTTTAGCCAGCAAGCCCTTATATTCTCGGTCAACAGATAGGTGTCCTGTATTTGCTGACGACCTTTTGCGTTTTTATGGATACCTTTTTAGTATATCTACGACTACGGAGAACAGGAGTGCCCTGCCTGGTAGAAACCTTAACGCTAACTAATCTTCCACATTGTATACCTACTTTCATCATCTACGTATCTTCCAGGATAATTATTAATATCACATGGATATATACGTTCAAGTTTCACTGTCACAAATAGGGGTGCCCGAAAGTAATCAATTATTCTTCACATACTTTGTAAAACTCCATTCATTTGTTCATATTAACCCTTTGCACTCGAAAGGCGACTCTCAGTCACCCCTCAGTTTCTTACGGTAATTCGAGTGCCGACTGAGCTTTAAGATTTACTCTACTTATTTTTGTTAATGAATATTAAATCACAGACAACTCGAGTAAATCTTAATGTCCCCACTTAATCGTCGTTCGAGTTGTCGCAGTAAACTGTGTGGCGACTGAGAGGCGCCACTAAGTGCAAAGGGTTAAATGTTATTCTAGTAGATCCTCTTCGTTATCTATGATACTTAACCGACGTTACTACAATGCCATCATTCCTTTTTTGAACAAATCAAATTTGCAAATCTCGATGCGAAATGATTCTCCGCTCCCGAATTTATCACTTTCCGGTAGCCCCAATGCTTCCATTGAAACTCAATCCATTTATATTCCGGTAATTATGAAAGTGGCCTAAGTCACTTTTCGGGAAGCAACGATTAAAAGCTTTTTAGGTTACAAATACATATAATCAGCTCATCTAAAATCAGGATCAATAGAAGTTTTATATATTAACCCGAATTGTAAATATATTTATTTTAAGGTACATAGATAAAAAGTTACTTATTGTTAGACCACTTTCATAATTAGCAACACATATGGTATCCAGATGAATTGAATTATCGAAATCCTTTGTTCACTTATAACGTGAATATAATAAAATCTCCAGTGTTCAATTTACTTTAATCTAATATACCGTTATTAATATCACTATTAGATATTCCTTTAAATGGATACATTTGACCGACCAATCCAAATGAAACGCGTTTACTTATCTTATCATATAGAATCATAAAAGAACCGATTTCATGGTTATTTCCAGTTTATATAAGCCGCGTCGGATGTACATAAAACATATTTCTCGTAATATCGTGATGTATGACGGCTAAACGTGATTTATGTTTGCTTTTAAGAAACCAATTTTTACGAAACACATTTTAAGATATCTTTTCCTACAATGGGATCCCGAAGCGTTTAATAAGAATCAAGGAATCTTGAAATTGAAGAAATTACATCGATAATGAATTCGTCGAAGAAGTTGTCTGTATTTTCCTAGAAGACGAAATATTGTTATATTAGCTGAAAGGAGAATATAGTGACGAAGACGGAAAACGGACGGGACCAAGATTTACGAGTTTACGGAGACATTTAACACCTTTCCGGAAGGTGGTTAGAGCACCGTCGCTGATAAATGGGCTCCTAACAGTATGGCGGATAGTAGCTGGAGGAAAGAAACAGCGATGGCGGATTCAAATCTGTCTTACAAAACTTATAGGTATGTTATCATTGTAATAAACAAATACCATAACTCAAATATCTATTATAGACAATTCTAAGCTTACTGGATTCCGCTAAAAATAACTTTCAATTCCTACAAATATCATGGTATATCTTTCATAATTTCAATAGCCGTAATCTTTTTCTATTCGAATTATTATAATAAAAAAGCTGCATTTAAAGATCGATAATTTATATAATTAACATAAGCATACTTTAAGAAACATCGATTATGCGATAGAAATGTTTCATATAATTTTAATAAAAGAAGTTGACCCTAGATCGCATAACTGTTTCTTAAAACTACTTTTATATTCTAATTATTTATAAAGTCTGAAGTTTTAGGTTGCAAACCAGTGAATTATTTCACGTAATTCTCGTCCGGAATACAAACAATTATATATATTGAATACAATCTTAAAACGTATTTAATCAAATACATTTATATTCAACAAGAGTTAAAAAGAGTTTGCACGAATGAACAGTTTAAGTTTTAACAAATTTTATAAGGAAGTCGTACGCCAGTAAAACTGTCGATAGATATATGGCGCCCTTGAATGAGTGTTAAACGATTCTAGAACGAATTACGAGGATACTTGATTCCTGGACAATTAAATACTTTGTGTTCCGTGGTGTAACGTGCCGAAATTTAGGGGATGCAACAACAGCCGGGCTGTTGATGTGAGGTTTGCGTGTCGAAAAACTGTTACCACAGGCGCCTCTGCGTAATGTCCAATATTCGTTCGAGCCGAGAAAGACCGGCACGATTTCAACCCCTCCTGGCATTGTTCGCGAAAATAGAATTACACCGATAAGTTATTACGAGTAGATAATTAGAGTCTTTTGTCGTGGTGAAACAAGACTTCCGAGAACGTTAATATTTCAGTGGGAAGTGAAGCGAACTCCTTACAACACTCTTTCGTGACATCGCAGGATGTCTTAGATATTACTGCTAAAAAATGTGACATGTCACATTTACAAGAAATAGAGTATAAAGAATCCTCCTAATTATTATAGAAGCATTTAGGTAATATCTTATTAATACGATATTGAATAATAATTTGAAACTTCAATTGTCTTGTACCATGGTATATACAATTTTCGAATAATTAATTTCAATACGTGAAATTAATCTAATAACCCTAACTTTAAATTATGATTTCATGTAAAATATTATACAGATAAATCGGCGATGAAAATTGATTTCATAGTATTATAATATATGATTATAAACTGATTACTAGACATTATATCATACATGTTAAATTATGTATTTCATAATTACTATAAATTATCTCTGTGGTTATGATATATTCTGATAATTATAAGGGTTTATTAACTGTTGCTTGATGTAAAAAATAATGTGAAGCTCTCTAAAATATTACAATCAGACTTACCTTGCAAACCAAACAATTGGCCAGGCTTTGTTTGGGCAAACCAACTATTATACAAAAGTGACGCTGAAGCAAGTGATGCTGCTGAGTATCCCGAATGTTCCGGTAACGTTGCTTCAGGATATGGCAACCCGGAATGTGCATATAATCCTGTACTCACTTCTACAAAATAATGGAAACACTCTAGTTAGATCATCTATTACCAAATCATTCTTTCATGCCATCGTATAAATTTAATATTACGTTGACGAAAAAGTTCGTACGTTTTTTGCATGTAAATAGGAAGCGACATTTATTCAATATTATACATTCTTCTAATCTTCTATTCAAGAATATGATGACCATTTTGACTTATAATATTTGCCTATAATTTGGACAGCTTCGTAATCCCGTGTTAACCCTTTGCGGACGACCGACGCATATATGCGTTCAACGTGAACCACCGACGTACCTGATAATTCAGATATGCTTTCAATAAAAATAATCGACGGAGATGAAGCACTCATATTAGCCGTTTATTGTGAAAGTGGTGTAACTCCATTCTTTGACAAAATTCTGTTCGATCTTCATATGGTTAGAATTTAACGTGATCTTTTAATTTATAAACAATTTACGATCCAGATTTTAAACGGAGTTACACCACTTTCATAATAAACGACTCATATGTGGGTTGAGTCAAAGTCGGTGTTTTCGATCCACACAAAATATTAACACTTTCTTTGCAAATCCACAAGACTATTATTAATTATTGATATTACGGTTCCCCAGAGCACTGGGCTTCGAACCGTTCGGTCCGTAAAGGTTTAATAAAAATCCCTCATTCCCCAGCAAAAATACTGATGCGAACGGCACGAACTTTGTGGCCAACCTAATAATATACAAACTATTACTTCAATGCATGAACCGTACCAGGATGCGTAGCAGATATGGCCGTCGATCTGATAAAATGTCCTTCCTCAGTTCTTTCATCTTTATCTTGTTTCTTCTCTTCTCTATCCCTTTCCACTTCTATTCCAAATGATTGGTCGGCATCTCGTTTATCGTATCTTCCAAGTATATTATCAATTGTAAATGCACTGGATGCGACGATCGGTGAGGAATCCTTCCGCTCGATTTGTTTCCTTTGAATCTCTCTGTAACTTCCGTTGCTGGAATCCGATGCATATTCCATTACTTCCTGGTGATCACTAGTTGATTTTGCGTATTGTTCAGTTTCCTCCCTTGCTTGATCATATAGATCACTTGCCAGACGAATTTCACTGATATCTTGATCCGATCTTGTCGGTCGGAGATCGTAAATTTCTCCATTCAACTTGTTATGATCCTGATAAGGTTCCATCGTAGTTACTGTCATTGGAGTTTTCACTGTCGCGTAGTTACAGTTACACTATAATTGATCATTGATATACTTCACAAAAAGGTTACTAATTTAACTTGTATTCACATAGGTGTTAATCAATGAGAATAAATGTACATAGTTATTAATTGTACATAATTCCTTTTGTATAATATTATTTTATATTATACAATTGTTGGTTTAGAAATCTTCCATTATCCAAGTTGTATTACGCACTAATATTTCCATTCTTTTTAACACCGGCGATATTATTTTTTATCTTCAATATTAACTTAATTCAGGATTAATCTAATGATTTTAAAAACTGGTTTATCCAACGAACCGATCTAATCTCCTACTAATCTTCCTTTCAACCTTCCGAAAGCAAGTACTTCTGAATGTATGACAGGTGGCACGTGTCTGTGGTCCAGAAGGACCTCCCAGCTTCCCCACCACGGGTTCCTGAGGGAAGGTCATCCCGTGATGTTCGGAGAACATCTCGCTCCACGAATCCCCACTCGTTTCGATTTAGTTGATAGGAGTAGGGGTCAAAAGCTTATTCACACTGGTTTACCGTTGCTTTACAATGATAGGTACGATAAATCGATAAGATACTTCATGGTACATTATGTACTTTCGGATGCTCCTCCATTGTTCCGCATTACATGATTCTGCGTATTTTAGTACGCAAAGTGGTATCGGTCTTCTCTCTCCTTTAAGTATCTCAATCTTCTTCTTACCTGAATGGAATGCATTATGAATATCATCCAGTTTGCGGAAAAATATTTAAATCTATATAGAGACCAATTTTCAGTGGGACGTATTATCTCGTTGTCGGAAGATGAAGTGGAGAACAAGGGGTTTAAAGTGGTCTTGGAATACTTTCACACCTGTTTCTCCACCAATCCCGTTCCTTCTTTCCCCCACTCTCCTTTTACTCTTGAAACATCTTCCACTAAAATTCAGTATTTTACAGGGTAATGGCGGTTATCAGTCAGCGTTGAATCTTTAATATTCACCAGGAGTACTTTATTAAGGATAAATCGAGAAATAACAACATATCCGTCAGAAACAATATAGTTAAATAAATCGTGGTGAGTATTCACGCAATAATATTATAATTATCGATTATATATCTGGATACAAAGTGCGTGTTTCATAATATTTCTCCATGTCAATTGCACGATTCGATACTCTTTTAAGCTTCTGTATTTCAGAATGTGTTAAAGTACCGAATAAAATGTTCCGTCATTCATTCCACAATTTATATCCTTCGTACTTTTACTATTGTATTCATAAGGATTATAGATATTTCGGGAAGGAATTCATCCTGACCATAGAATGCGCAGTAGCAGAGTTTCGTGTACCGAAAAAAGCTCATCAGAGATTAGGGGATGATGTTCTGATTGGTGGTAGAAGCGCATGCTCTTCTGAAGCGTCCGCCCTCTTCAACCCCTCTATTTCAGGGCTTTATATCAGCAGACTGATGGTTCCTTCTCAACCCCATACACTTCCCGGCAATGGTAAACGCTTCGGCCATACATAGAATGCTCTGAAAAAGTACCGCAAAGCACTTCTTCACTCGTTTACTAAACTGTTCTCAGAGGTTCTCATAACATTTAATAAATCTCTTAATTTTTTTCATCCCTTAAGGCATGAGATATAAACTAAACATTCTTTGAACCTCATTGAAATCGTACAAACAATTTCACTCATAGAGAAACCATTTCAATCAATTTGTAGTAAATCTTGCAAAAGTAAGTTATTACAAATAATTTTTAATTTAATGAGGAGTGGTGACTGAAGGTTCGCGAAAAGTGCATCGCATTATGTAAGATTTCGAATGGAATTTTTCTGTAAATACAGTATTAGTATTGGGTAGAAGTATTCTCTTTTAAAAGCTGCTTTATGTAACTTTGTATTGTAAATGTCTGAAGGTTGATATCCGGTATGGATGTACTTTATCGAGGAATATCGAGCTATTTCTGTTTACGGGGTTGAAATGCTGACCATTTCCGCAGGTAGGAGTGCCATTAGTCTTCGGACCGGCGGACCAATCTCAATGTTCATTCTTGCAAACGGTAAACCCATTCAGTTCCACACTCCTACTGCTAAAAGGACCAATAACGATTGTGAGACCTTTCTATCACATCCGCGTATCGTCAATCCTTTCCACGATCAGCTCTTAGTTGAGTTGCCCTTATCGCAAAGAGTAATTCATTTGAAAACAACCAGATCTCATAGTACACATAATTTATATAAAAATCAAGCTCTAAGTTTCATTAACCCTCTATAACGCAATGTAACTTTGAAGTCACACAATCATCTCTCCATATCTTTCGTTTCGTTTCATTTGTGATGTAATAATAGTTATAAAAGTACGCACCTTTTTCAGTGCGTTTAAATAATAATTTTATGGTTGTTTTCACTTATTGCAGCTTCGGTAGATTTAGGTTTAAGTAGTTGCACGTAATACGATTTTCTTTTCTATTAACACATTGACTGCCCGACCGAAATCCGTGTTATACGATACCTCGCGATACGATTAGTGATATGTATATAACATGTAAAAATGAAACTGTTTATGTGCTCTACGATATGTTGTTGACTTCGCATTATTATTCTAACATTAAAAATATTGAAAGTTTTATAAATATTAGCGATATATTCGAGTCGAGTTTTAGCGATATACACATCGTCGGACACCGGTGATCCCCAGTTATGCTTTTGGAAGGTGCAAACTTCGTTTGTACCTGTTAAAGCAACCTTTTTTGAAGTTTTACGAGGTTCAAGTGGCGAGACCAAACATTGGACCCAACGTGCACGATAAAATGGAATGCGTGTGAACTGTCTTTTCGTAAAGTGTGAAAGGAGGAAGTGACGATATGGTCAGCGCACATGGGATTTCACGGACAAGTCCACAGCCGTTTCCAGGAAGTCGTAAGGAGGCCTTCAAAATTCATATTTAACATTTTGAAAAAAGGTATCCGTTAAAATTGTAAACGATTAACCAAAGACACTTCTCCAACTCCTAATTTTGAACAACATATATTTCAATTTTTATGTCTTCTCTTTGATTAACGAAAGTATTGGGTCCGTCCATAAGTTCGTGCGACTTTATTAATTTAATAATTTCACATTGAATATATGTATCTCGTAACAATTGCCTAGCAACTATGTATTATACGTCATTCGATAGCTTTTGTTTTATTCTTTTATGTGACTGTTAAATAATGATGGAGAATACATTGTAGATTAATTCGTATTAAATATTTGAATACAAAGAATTTTTTACATTTGACAAAACCGGATGAGCTTATGGAACAACCAAATTCATTTGAATACTTTGTTTATGAATTTAGGTTTAAACATCTAACGATAAGTGGTGAGATATGATAACAAGTCTTTATTAAAATGCACATTTTATCATATCACGAACTAATCGATTTCTAAAATATATTAAAAACTGTTCTTTTAATATTAACATTAATAATTATTAATACTGGTTATCTCTGGCACCGGTAATGTATTTCACGCTTTCAGTTAAATCCATTATTAAAACATAATAAAAAGACTAATTGAATGTTCGTAAGACAAGGGATGAACACATTTATCACCGGCACCTTTGAAAGCATTGTCGCTGTACCATTTCGGAAGTGGTTCAAACGAACTATTTTTCTCTGAACACGGATTTTACTCTCGTGTTTGATGCACGCTGCGGTACATAATTGAAACGATCAATCAAACACCTGAGAAAAGGAGGGTGTACTAACGCGTGCACAAACTACCGGGGCACGCTTTCACGCACGAAGGATGTATCGGTGCCACACCCCATCCAGCAGAAGCATATCCCGTTGAACTTTCTATTTTATCCGAAATATAGCGTACTCTAGAATTACGAAAATTCTCAAACATCCTCTACAAAACAAGCTGCTTAAAAACTTTGATTATCCCATTGCCGATTATTATTCGATCTGAAAATATTTATTCGGCACTTTAACACTTCCAAGACTTTTTAAAAAATACTTCCTATATATCCCAATCTTTATATTCAGATTCATACAGAAACGGTTTCAAAACGATGAAATATATTTTATTAAAAACAAATGAATAAAGGATTAAATACAATTAATCCAAACTTTCAATGAACATGGCTTGGTACTTAACGCGTTAAAGTAATTAGAATTACTTGAAGAAGATTTATATTTCCGAGCTCGCGATCGGAGGTGAGGATTCTTTCGAAACTGGGCAATTAATTTTCAGTAAGCCCCTTGTATAACACGGTGGTATTGGTGTGCGTACAGATATAGCCACTCTCGCGAGATATTAGACAGGTGAGAGAGTTCCCAGGGGAACAAAGCCCCCATTACCTCATCTTACCGGTCCGACCCATCTACCCCAACAAAACCCTCCTCATCTAAAACATTCATAAGGGTAGTGTAAGTGGTTTTTAATAAAGGTATTTAATCGTGGGTGTCCGATTACGCTAAATCGGTTGCTAGTATCACCAATCAACATGGGGGATTACTCATGAATCTAAATATACCACCGGAAAATCCGATTTGTTTACATGTGGGCCATTTCCTTCAGGAATTAGAATACATTTCAAACAAATCGAACTTAACACTTTCGGATGTAGACATTTTCTACTGAATGTTACGTGGGTCACGGGATAAATTCGCGGAATTTTGCTAAATAAAATTGATGACAAAAATGCTATCAACTTACAAGGAACATACATATATCTATATGATAGAGTATTTTACGTAATAATCGGTTCTCGTGAAGAGTAAAAGACCCTCATTCTACGCCACCGATTCTGTTAACGCGTGTTAAGCACGTTTACGGTTAGAGCAATTATTTCTAGCAGAAGTTCAGGCTATTATCCTATTCTGTCACATTTTTATTCCAGTATTCTTCGTGTCACAGTACATACTACACTGAAGTCTCCATTGCGTACAAAATTTTATAAGAAAACCGTTAATTTCATTAGTTTTATCAACATGTTTGTTTTATTAACGTGGTTAATAATTCCTGTTATTTACGGACAAGAGTGCTACGATGATGGCAATGAGTTTTGTATCGATCAAAATGATATACTCTCCGTGGATCTTTTACCTGGATCATTTTTGTTTGCGGACCAACAATCACCTAAGGATTCCAAGAAAACTTCAAAAAATACATCCGTCGACGGATCCTTTAATAATGCATTTGGTGAAATGAAATATCACAGGTGTTTTATTTGTTACGTTATTATTTTTAATATTTGCAATTAAGAACTAATCATTTTATAGATGTTTAAATATTTACTCAAGTAAATGTAATTCGAACTATGAATCGTTCGAAGTTCGAATCAAGATTTTAGAATTTAGGTCTTTTAATGTTAATACCTTAGACAAAATTAAAGAAAATAATTTGATTTTAATTTGCTTTTAATTATTGCAACATAGAAATAGAAGTGATGAATAATTTTTTTAAATAAAAATCAGAAAGACGAAAATATTGCTCCTGGACTATAGTTCGAACTTAGAAACGACGTTCGAGCTTCGAAACAAATTTCTTGTTTTCTCAAGCGTTTGTACTCTGGAACGTTCGAAGTACGGGACACCATTGTATTTTATTTTTTATTGTGTTCTTGGTATAAACAGAGAAAAAATGAACGAGTACCTTTGTCACGGATTCATGGCGGAAGAAATTGTAAAAGTAGTGAGTTCTCCTCGTGTCAAACGTCGGCCAGATTTCTCAGCATCCAATGATCTGCATGATTTATCGGAAGGAGACAATGTTACGATGCACGATAAGCTTTTAGCGGATGAAGGAAGTTCGAAGTACAAACATTGGTTACAACGGTGAGCGAACATGTAGAACAGTGAAATAAGTTCTTTCACTGACAAAAGTCAGACAATACCTGACAATAAAACCTTCTTCTTAGGAAGAGTTTATTACTTTATGATTATTTATACGTTATTAAAACTTTATGCAAAATACCTTTATTTTAACTTGAGAACCGAATTATGATGACAAAAATAAATGCACACTTTCTACCCGTTTATATATTCATTACATGTTCACAATATTATTATATGTTTAAGAGCAACCTTTAATTTGTGTGAGTATTAAATTAAGGTTTCATAACCGTCAGTTAAGAAAGTTATTATTGTGATACAGTACCACAACACTCGATGATGTATATCGCCATTATGCTCCGCATAAAAAGATCAAGAAAAAGCAAGGAGTTCAGCACCAAGATAGTATCGACGAGTTTGATGGAGAAGTGACAGGATATGCGATGCAAGCACCCTTGCCTTCTGGGAAAATAGGTTTTTACGAAGGACTCAGTGAAGAAGGTAAACAAAATTCTAATATTTAAAAATTTATCATAAAATCGAATATAATAATGACAACGAATATATATTAGATCAAAATTCATCGTACTTAGTTCATTTCATTGACGAATAAACTTGATTTTAAGAAACGAAACTTATTTATAATTCAATCCAATAGTAATCGGAATAACATCTTGGAACCATTCGAATGGAATATTATAATAATTCAAACTGAATATTGTAATAAATATGCGAATATTTTCTTCGAGCAGATCACATGATTCCATCCTCATCGGGTCACAACTTTCGTTACGGTCATTCTTTTGGTCACGGCGAACATTATCCTCAGCATACCGAGTTCTTCCCTGCGATACATGAAGAGCATTATTATCATCCCGCGCCTTATCACGATGAGGAAGAACATCATAGACCTTATCATCACAAATCCAAGGGCCAAGAACTATCAATAAGGGACTTCTTTGAAATTGCTCTTACTGCCTTGGCATTTTTAGCTTTTGGGCTCTT
This sequence comes from Nysson spinosus, assembly GCA_910591585.2. Classification (NCBI taxonomy): domain Eukaryota; kingdom Metazoa; phylum Arthropoda; class Insecta; order Hymenoptera; family Crabronidae; genus Nysson; species Nysson spinosus. Next base: position 2,709,749 of record OU342834.1, read on the forward strand.
CATCATCCAACTCTTAATGAATGCAACGGTAATAATTAATAACGTGATAATTCACATGAAAATTTGATATTAATGCTTGATATTGAATTGAATGCATGATATTGATGCGTTATGTTTGACAAATCCAATAGAACAATATGAATACAACTTCTGCTACCATCATGGCTGACGGAGGACAACGGTTTAAACGGAATGCAGATGGTTTAGCATTTTCTTATAAGAGCAATCAAGAACTGAACGAGTTGTCTTATAGAGTTTTGAGATCAACGGAAGCAGCTTTTGTAGCAGAATATGATACTGGAAATTGTCTGCGGCGGATCCTTTGCGAGGATAATTCTCAATCTAGAAGTACCGAGGATGGCCGTAAAATTTGGATACCAGTTTGGAGGTAAATAGTCCACCATTGATTGATATTTTTTAGTTAGTCTGCCAGTGCTTCTTTGACAGTGAACTTATTTAGTAATGTTCTTTAATATTGCCAGAAGGCAACTGAACAAATAAATGATATCAATTCATTGGATAATATCGCTGCCGTCCTTTACAGCTTAGGGATGAGTTGGATATCTGGAAGAGTATTGAAAGGATCTCCGTGGTCGGCAATGTTGGATTCTGTAAAGGCTTCGGTTCTAGGTTTAGGTGGTGCAGATTGTTCTACCTTGTATCCTGATTGTGACCTTACGAAAGAAAGAATTAAACGGCGCCAAAGACGCAGAAAGTGAACACCGACATATCTGGCCCCTAAATGTCGTTTTTCGAATAAACATTATCTTGACGAGAGAAAAAGTTCGCGAGAATTAAAACGCAGTAACTGAAGTTTTCGGCGATCAAATTACAGCCAATATGTAATAAGAAGTTTACATTGAACCCTCGGTTACAATCCCAGTACATGAAGGTATCGATTTTCATGGATACGCACGAAATATTAACAAACATGGGGCGATATGTCGCGATTAATATAGATATTCAACGAGGAAGCGTCACGTGACTGTGGAGTCACTAGGAGTGTCCCTTGTATACCTCCTTTATTATCATGTAATCCTGTTACTACGGACGGGATATAATTAGAACATGCACTAAATGGGCTTTTGTGATTCCACTCAAAAATTACCGGCGCGGTAAAAATCAACATAAACATAAGTCTAACTTCTAATTAAAGTATACGTATACAGCGGATACCTGCTCGGTTGTAATTTTACAAGAATTTTAATTCCTAATCCTCTACTTACAATTATTCCAGATTTTCAGGTGTCACCACGTACAGGTTACCGCTAGCAGAAACCCTAATGAGTAGTTGGGTCGCGGACCCCGATCCGCGTGATTTAAAACAGCCATATATATCTTATATTTTCCATTATTCTATAGTTATTAAATAAATACGGGACTGCTTTATCATCATCGTGAGAATAAAATAAAATTTTACTATTAAATTATATCTTTGAAAAAGGAATAAAGATAAAGTGGCTCGAAATGTCGAATAAAGTAAGTAAGCAATAGTTTGTTTCAGAGTCTGAGATGAATATTAATCCGTAATTAGCAATTGGCAATATATCATCTGAGTTTATGTACCACTTGGCACGTGTTTCATAAAATTAATTAAAATTACGATTCAAAGAGATTTTTGAAGTTGTTTAATTAACGCTCTATTAGTTCATATTCGCCCTTTATAACTTAATTTTCCATATGGCGTAATAATTAATATTCGTTCGAGCCTCTTATTAAAACGTGAATTAATCTTGTGAAATCTTTTTGTATTTGCCATCAATTTTCTTTCTAATATCCAGTAATATATTGCTCACAGATGTATGAGACTTTGAAAAACTACAGTTTCCAACTTAAAAAAAGGTTGTAACAATAAATATGTGCCCAAACCGTTTCTCTTCGTCATCCTCAGTTTTCGAAAAAAAAAACAATTTTGAAAAAGCAGTTCATTTTCGTCTCTTGAACAGGATTTGTGATGAAGAGTTTAGACAGTTAGTCGGTTAGACAGTTAGACAGCTATACATATTGTTGCGTATGCATAAGTTCATACGATTTAGTTATTCACTCTAACCGCTCGGAGTGAATCAATTAATAGTTAACGGGTAGCATCTCGATTCATCGTCACTCTCTCTCCCAGCCTAGGTGGTAGTTCTTAGGACCTATCCACAAAAGGTGCAATACAGCCTTCCGGTAATAACAGGTGACAGCAGTTCCTAGGACCTGTCTCGTGCCTGTCGCAAGCAATACGCAAGCGAGGAAGTACCTGTATTGTTATTAACGGATGCCTGCTGCGGTCTTAGGATCCCCAGTCAGAACCCGGTCTTATTTATCGAGAGAGGACGGTCAAACGAGGTACGCGACGCGATTCGGTCATCTGCCATTGATAATTAAAACTCGCACGCCCCAGCTCGTAACAATATAGAGAGCTTCTATTAATTGCAAAACATTCTGTGGATTTTTGCGAACAAAACAATATAAATTACATTCACAGTACGAATTTGCAAATATGTTTAAACATTAGTTAAAGATCGTGACACACGCTCCGCACTCTGATTTTTCAAGACTCTTTTGCATACAAATTGTGAGGCGAATATGAAAATTAGACGATTCTTATTGATTGCAATAAATTCTGTGGACTTTTGAGAATGAAGTGGTATAAATTAGATTTGGAATATCAATTTTCAAATATGTTTAAACATTAGTTTTTAAGGAGACGTGCGCCACGCGCCCATTTTTCGAGACTGTTTTCAAATTTCCAAAAAAATTGGGCCTCCGGCAAGGATTCCAATCGATGCACGCAGTAGAGCAGTCATATTTCTTTGAACAGCACTCCTAAAATACACAAAATCGACTATGGTGTTGTAAATAAAAGCCAAAAAGTCGGGGAAGTCACGGATTGTCAGCAGGGGTTCTGAAAGAGTATCGAGTGCATGCAATAAGTAGTGCTCTCTTTTAAAAAATTGTTAGCTCTCTCGCGCAGAGTAACTCGAATTTCCGTCAGATACACACTTTTTACGGAAATTTGAACGCGAAACTTCTCACGCGAACTTCAATCAATGTTTAAACATAATAATTTGAATGACTTAATTTACAAAAATATTAACAACAAAGCCTTCTTCGAAGAAAAAACAATTTTTGTTAGTATACGTATAGTAACATTTCATTAGTATACGAAATATTTAAAGAAAATTATGATACATTTTTATTTGTGAGTCATCAAAAATTCATGGGCTGAAAAAATGCCCTCAAAAAAAATAATTTTTTTGAAATACCTCGTACACTAATAAAATGTCACGATACGTATACTAACAAAACTTGTTTGTTTCTTAACGAATAAGGCTTTGTTGTTAATATTTCGGCAAATTAAGTCATTAAAATTAATGTGTTTAAATATTGATCGCAGTTCGCGAGACAAGGCCCTCGCTACGCGATAGAGCATACATTTTTCCTTAAAAAGCACTCCAAAAATATGCAATAAAGATACACGTGTAAATATAATATCTTGACGATGGCCCTTCGTTCTTTTATCTTCTTCGGTTGCGGATGTCCCGCCGAAAGAAGCAGTGGCCACCCTATAGTCATTAATAAAAAAAGCAGATTAGTTAACTAAATCTAATAGATTAGCTAAAAAATTAATTATACATATTATTTCATTAAAATAAGCTGCATGAAATAATCATTTCTCTTGAAAAAGTCAACAGAATTTTTCGCAATAAATAAAGACTGTCTATCTTTTATCGTTACGTTATAAATTTTGTTTAAACGACAAAAAACTCTTTCCTTCAGAATTGATTTTTTTTTTAAACTGAAGGAGTTGGAAGGAAATGGTTTGCGTATTCGTTTTCAGCGCGTCAAAATCTACAAGAATCGCCTATTCTTTATTATAAGACAGAAGAAAAGTCAAGATTTTATGGACAGTGTAATCAATGAAGGATTTTCATGTATTTTTACATATTTCATGAAAGTAAATGTGATCGAATTATAAATCATTTTCACGACAATGAGCAGTAGAATTTGTAACTTCATTATTCTCTGGAGAAGCTGGTTCCCATGGAAGCGGTAAAAGCGATGCGTACATCGATCCTGAACGATTAATATGAAACACTTGTCTGTTCTCTCTCGGTTGTATTTCACGATTATTTGAAAATATTGGTGAATTTTTTTCATTGCATAAAGTACGAAATTCCGCAACCTTAAACATGAATTAGTTTTAAGAATAATATAATTTTACGATGTTATTTTAAGTTATTTAGTTTACCTGTTCTATCGAAATTCCTATAGGTTCTCGACTTATTAACCATAATATTCTATGCGTATAGCCTGCAATCATTATTGATCCCCAATATAAAAAGTAATTTTCCGTAAACGGTTTCATTATTTTCGATATGCGACTTGCGGTTAAACGAACAGAAGAATGAGCCATTTGAACTGATGGTAAACTTTTTACAATTGTGTCTATTACCATATTTTTTGGATCCTGCAGCTATAAATATTTAAATACAGGTAACCCTCCTACATCGCGGGGTTTATACAACGTGGTTTCGATATAACGCGGTGCTTATACAACGCGGTTGACAAATTGTGGCGGGCCTCGTATAACGCAACACTTACAGAATGCGACTTCGATATAACGCGTCTGTAATCCGAGTTTCGCATATCGCGACCTTTCCCTAGAACTTAAATCCCGCGTTATACGAGGGCTACATGCATTACAAACAGATTAATGAAGTTTAAGTTTAGATATTACAATGAAAATTAATAACTAATATCAAACAAAAGTCACCTCCCAATTACTTTGAAAAGGTAAACCAAAATGGCGATGCCATCTTCTTTGCGAGCTGCTGTTTCTAATGTGTCATAATCACTTTTTACGTAAACTGCGTGAAGTTCCATCGGCATACTTGAGTGCAATTCATATGAAAAATATAATCTGAACATATACTTCAAGATAGTCTTTTTTAAAATATATTTTAAAAACCTTGCACCGTCCACGGTGTGTTCACTACCATTCATTTCCGTTTCACCCCAATGAAAGTGCATTTGACAAAAAACATACTTTTCTGTAAATGGTCCGTCGCATAAAGAAGGAATTTCGTGTGGCCACGTTGCACTAATAAGGACTGTCAATTCATTTTCTATTTTATTCTAATAATTATTCAAGGCTCTAACAATAAAGAAATATTTCTAACATTTTCAAATATACCTGTACGACCCGTATTCGTGAGTTTTAATTTCTTTGGAATATCATCATTATTAAACCACGTGATAGGGTTTAATTTGAGTTCTTGCATGTTACTCATATCTAAGTCAATCGGTGCTTCCAAATTACCATCGGAAGAAGCTAATTGTTGTATAAGATTAATATTTCCGACAATCTCAGAGATATCTAAGAAATGGTTAGAATAATTATTAAGTTGTTTCATGAAATAATTATTAAATCGAGTTTGATATACCTTCAGAAATCATGCTTGATTCGTAGGAATAAACTATTGGTTAAATTATGATTCGATTTACATTAAGCTTGTTGATCATCAGTGTAATATTTACTTCGATACAAACTTCACAGGATTCGTAAAAAATATAAATATTCGTAGTTCATGGGTCATTTCCTGAGTAATTACTTGAAATCAATATGGATTATGCAAGGAAGATCGGTAAACAAAATGAGCCTAAAAAATGGGAGAAACGTAGTTGCCAGATAATGACAGTGCGCGATGATGTACTTGATCAAAAGCATGTTATCTCTGAAGATCGTCGGTTGATAAACTGGAAAAAGTGGTTAGAAAATCATAATAAGGAGTATCAGCATATTAAGTCAAAAACACACCGCGTTCAAAGTGATCAAGTAATAAGTTCTTCGGATAAAATTCGACCTATTATCGAGATGAGGAATCTAATGGAATATGCTACCATACCAGCGCCAGTTATTCCTGATAAATACAGGGGTGGTCCAGAATTTTGGAAAACTCCTCAAGTTTTATCGAATTATGGCAATCCTTGTTTACCAGATGTGGCAGCAATTCACAGTAAAAAGGACTTAAATGTAAACCCTGAATTAATGTATGTTAAGCTACCAAGTTTATTGGAGAAAGAAAAGAATCTAGTTGGTTTGAATCGAAAGGAACCTTTGTGGAAACGAAGTATTTATTTACAAACTCGTAAAAGCCAATTAGATAATGAGATCAGGCTATTGGTTCCTGAAGAACCAAGGATGGAAGACTTGGTGATCCAAGGACACGGTCCTCGAAGAAGGAATAAGGAATTACGGATTCCACCAATTACAATCTGGGCACCAGAAGAAGAAGAATCTGATGACGATCCAGAGCAAACGATCATTTTAAAGATCCAGGATCAAGAACTGAAATGGCAGAAGTCTCTCTTTCGAAAAGAGGAATTAGAACAGCTTCCTTATACCTGGAAGATCAATTTTATTGGGAAAACAAATACGAGGATGGAAAAGGAAATCGTCTTCGAAAATAAAGGAAACCGTGTGATCCTTTACCATTGGCGAAACGCATCTTATGCAAGCAAATCTATGCAATTTGAAAGACGAATTAGCCCTTATTTCTTTAATAAGACTAAGGGTGTCATTCTTCTTGGACAAATTGTTAAATTAAAGGTTTGGTTTCTTTCACATGTTCCGGGTATCTTTTATGAAACCTGGAGGCTTTTAACGGATCCAACTTTATGTCCTTCACCCTTGTTATTTCAATTCTGGGCTTACGCTGAGAATAGTGACTCGCAAAGCTCAAATTTAAATATCGAAAGCTATTTAGATCGGTGCATTCGAAATTCAATAATTCGAGACATAATAAATGATATAATAAAAGATGTCGATTACAGTAAACCGTCAGAACCTGCTTACGGTTCATTGTTTTTAGAATCCGCCATATTTGAAACCAAAAACCCCTTGCACTATTATCATCCAAGTTTGATCGGCGAATTATGTACGATTTATTCTAAAGCGATCGATCAGGTTACTTATCCTTGGGATATGTCTTTAGACGATCTGAGGAAAATATTATTAAAAGTTCAAGACTCCATGCTTAGAGATAATTTATTGTTAGAATATAGAGAGACAATTAAAAAATGTCTAAAGCCTACTTCACCCTCCTCCATTGGAGGTGAAAAGCATGATGTAGTATACAATCTCCTGTGTTCCTTCGCGAATGGATTTGAAACTGAAAGTGAAAGTATTAGAAGTTCTTGTTTGTTGAAGAATGCATTAGAATCACCTTCTGGAAGGGAAGAGAATAGATCTTCTCAGGATTCCACGGCGAGTAATAGTTCACGTGGAAAACGTGGAAGAAGATCAATTAATCGTTCGCAAACTACTCAGATACAGGAAACAAATACGATTATTACTCCTGGTTTGTTAAATCACAGCCCATATAGGGAAATCTTCTGTATTCGAATTTATCATATTTTGGGAAATACAGTTGAGCGAATTTGTGCTGCTATTGATTCCATCAACAGACTTAGGTTTGGTGATAAATAGTTCTCATTTAGGTCAGAATTATATCTATATGATAGCTTTGACTCTTTGTGGTCCATAATTATTTTCATAGTATACTTCGACAGGTCTGCACTTTAGATCGAAGAAATTGGGGAAAAATAAAAATGTTTGCTGTTTTGAATAAAAATGAAAATTAAACTTAACCCTTTCGTCTACAATATTATGTGAGACTCGTGGTAAGGAAATCGGGCCAAACATGAGAATCACCGGTGAGAGCCGTGGTAGGTCGATCGAGCCAAACATAAACAACAGGTGCCAAGCTCGTGGTTTGTAGATAAGGCTCAACGTAAAGAGCACGGGTCAGGCTCGTGGTTAATTTTCGCCGATGGCTTTCTGTCTCCGTTACGTGTTATTCTTGGCCGCATTCGCAGGTTGAAATATATTTTATATCATAAGACATGCGATTGGCACAACTTCGAATGCTGAGTCGAACCGTGAAATGGCTCCACTTGTGGCCGACGTTCCTGTTTATTATGGCACGCGCCATCAAAACTTAAATCGTAGGGCAAGGGGTTAAATAAAATGAAAAATTGGAGATCTTGGAATGCATGACACACGTTGAAAACAAAAAAAACTAATTGGTAAACATATAATTGATATGCAGTCTAAATATAAGATTCGCTCAAATAAAATCGTTGCCTAGTCATACTTGACATAGCACCGCAAAGGGTTAAATAAATATTCACAGCAATTAATATTTAGCAAGGAATTATTAACTTTTAAACTGTGGAAATCCCATTGTGTTTATTTGATGAATGTATATATTAAATTATATATTGATATTATACAGTGTGGTACTTGCTTATTAGACTGCCAGAAATAATCTTCGACCTTTGAGTAATTTTGTTTCTCGCCAATTTGATGTAATACGTTCGCCATGTTTATTTTTTAGTTTCCTGAATTCATTCATCTACGAATATAATTATTATTTTTGCAAACGCAATTATGGCAGATTTACATATTTCAACATACTTGAAAGGGTTGAATGGGTAAAATCGCAAGAAAAACTATCCACGTTGCGCAATCTGAAATTTGGAACGACCCTGAATAAGTGTAGTATTTTGAACAATGTGTTGCTGATCGCATCCAGCACAAGGAGTCTAAAAAATATAGAATAATTATGTTAGAAAGTAGAAATCAAATACCTGAAAATATATGAGTCGCTGATTTGTCAAACCGGTTAAATCTACAAAACCGAAAGTAGAGAAAAGCTATAAAATATTAGGTTGCCCAGAAAATTCATGCTGATTTTTAAGAAGATTTCAATGGCAACATTTTTATATGTCGATATATGTTTATTCAATTATGTGTGCATCATTTTGTTCCACAACCTTTCTCCATTTTTCGTACAACTTGAAGATTCCATCCTATCAGAACTTTTCAGGTTTTTCACTGAAAGCTATTGAAAATCGGCATGAACTTTCCGGAAAACCTAATACTATACATTCTTTTTTTAAATTTCCTATAAACTATAAAGTCGAATATACATTATAGAATGTATGATTATAGGTGTTGTTTTAATTTTTGCGCGATTAATGGAGTTTACCGATTTCGCCTGTGAACGACTCATATGTAGCAAAATCTTAAACATAATTGATAATCAAATTTCAATATAAATATCAATGAAATACCAACTTGGCGGTATTCTTGTCTCAGTATAAGGATCAGTAATGTACTTCAATTTGTCTGTTATTTTTGCCAGGTGTGGATTACCCCATTCATAAGGATCAAGCTGTACCTTCATAATAACCAATAGAATTATGAATAATAACATTCACAAGATGAAATAAAACATGTTATGTACCAGAAATAAATATGCCAGAATACATAGTCCATCTTTATGCTTTGAAGCTTCATCAAAATTCAAGTATTTCCTGTTCCAATGTACGACGTGACTTTCCATCGAAAACCTATTTAATATCAAACGTATTATAGTTATATTAATTTGTGGTCTCAAGAACACATTAATAGTTTCATTAAGAATTACTTTTCGAAGTGCCATAACGATATGTTTTTTATCAAAACGTCATGCGAAAGTCTTTTTTAGTAGCGATTTGTATTAAATAGTAGACAATTAATTTATTCGAATGTAGTTTCCGAAAGATGTGCAGAGATCATCTCATAGGTGCAAACCTGATGCTGGAAAATCTTACGTGACTTGTAAAAAAGAGATCGTTATAGCTGTTTGCAATTGCAAATCTGTTGTTTTTTAACAATTACGATAGCTTTATCATATAACAGTTACAATTTATTTTTACCAAGTTCCATTTATCGTGTGTCCGGCTCCCCTGCAATTATCTTCGCCCCAATGAAAGTGAGCATTGTAAAACTCATACTCGTCATTTCCAAGTGGTCCTCCATAAATCGTGGAGGGAATTCTATCGCCGGTCAAACATATAACTGCTACAATAATAAAAAAAAATTAAATACAAAATTAGTGGAAAATTTATGCTATGAAAGGAGGGTGTTGTATCTATAAATACCCGTTTCTCCGTCATTATGTAATAGTGCCTCTCCGTCATTTAACCAATGGCCATTTAACACAAACGGTGGAAATCTTTTCAAGCGTACTATTTTGTCATCTAAGTCAATTGGTGATTGGCCTGTTTTTGGCAAACCTTTAAGATGGTTATATTAATATTTAATATATATTAATAACAAGTATCTATAATAAGAATTAAAGAATAAGCTATAATAAAACTATCATATATAATATTCTAAGATCTATTTATAAACATAACTAATTACGAACTTGTATTAAAATTGCTTCATATATTTTTAAAAAGTGAAACATTTCGTAATACAGATTTTACTTTCCTTCAATTACAATCAAAATTCTGCAAATACAAAGGTTACAAAAATTATGATACGATACAATAGAATACATAGAATAAGATAGAATACGAAATAATAATATAATAATCTAATATAAAGCTAAATAATAAAACATAAAAATATATATATACTGGTATCTCACTTTTCATATACTAAAACTCGATAAGATACCTGTATATCTTATTTTTATATCTTGTTTTTGTATTTTTATAATTGTCACCAAAGAAGAGAAAAATCTGTGCCTCGAAATGGTTCACTCTTTATAAATGTATAAAGTAATTTTATTACAACACCGTATGTTATACTTGGATTCTAATATAACAACCAATTAGTCAAATAGGAACATTTTCCATCTTACCAATGAGACCTGTATATCCAGCCATCAAAAACAATAAATGTGAAATATGTATAACGTATTAATGTATCTCACCAATTATGTGAAATATTGCTATTTTGTCTATAGACTTCCATGGTAAATAAATTAATGATTTCCTGTATATAGTTTCATGGTAAATAAATTAATGATTCCTTCCACATAGTTTTATGGTAAATAAATGTTGTGCATCGTGTGCCAAAATATGGTTATATTTGAAAAAAGAAACAATTGATTTCGATGAGTATTTATACTCCTTATTGATCATCATATAATTAGAGTGTTCATCCTCTTCCCAATTATATTATAATTCCGAAAGTAATAAAATGTGCAGCGAACCCATATTTTCGGGAAATGCATTTTATTCGATATAAATGATCGTGTTATATAAATCGTGTAAATAAGGTATTCAGCTGAAGGTTGATTCTGAAGCATAGAGAATTCGTCTTCTGTTAAGACATTGCTGAGATCGATAGTTTCTTATGATGTTCTCTAGCTTGCCATTATAGAGGCTTCTGAATTCATTAATCTGTTGCAAAACCGGTAATAAAAACTTAATACATAAACTACTCTACACATATTGCGACGACTTTTTTTATACACCGTGATTCTCGTACAACGCGCTATATAATAAAAGGCGGAGATTCCCTGATAACGCGATTTCATACAACGCGTAAAGTACTAACGGCATTGTACAAGAGTCCACGGTACTTTAATAAATACAGGCAACCCTCGCACAACGTGGTTTCGGTTAAATGCGGTTCGGAAATTGTGACGATCCTCGTATAACGCGACACTTATGTAATGCGACTTCAATATAACGCGTATATGTAATCTGAGTTTCGCATAACGTGATTTTCCTAACGCAACCTTTCTTAGAACCTCAGTCCCGCGTTATACAAGGGTTACTTGTATATATAGTCAGTAGAAGTGTTATTAGCCTGTTACTACCTGGCGAGTAGATATTTTTATAATGTTTGGAAGCACTATCCAAAGAACGCATTGATGATAAGGAAACGTTGTCAGGGAACCGGAATAAGTATAATATCCAGGAGCCATGCAACCTTGGGTCATCCACAATAAACAATCTATGAAAATATTACATTTACTCTGTTATAATCTGGAAATTATTATTAACGCTAGAACTACAAAAGGAGTCAAAGTAACGGTCCTCAAAATTGAATAAAAATGTGAAAATTTACAACGTTTAAATTTCTGAGATTTTTTGAAGTTCACGTTGCACAATGGACATAAACGAATCGAGTCATTTATTTCTTTCAACTATCCTTTTTTTAAGGACGTACATATAAATATATAAATATAGCTGGATATATCGCCGGTAGTTCTAGTTTTAATAAATATAGTCGGAAATGATCATTAAACGATGAATAAGATAGGATAATAATTAAGTTTTCTGAAAATACTAGGCGGGATATTTGTGCAGCTCCAGATTTTCTTAATTTTCCGTAAGTTATTTGTAATTGGAGACAAACTTGAATTATCTGGGATTCCACGGCAACCAACAACCTTGCAATGCGTGTATTATTTTAATTGAGTTTTAGTGATCTCAATTTTACTTAAATGAGCATATGCGTGAGATATTACAAAAATAAATGTTATTGTAATTATTAATCGTAGCTTTTACTTGCATAAAATATGAAAGTATTGCCATTCCATCTGGTTTATCGTAACATCTCTCTATGCTACCATATTTAGTATTCCAATGAATTATTTGTGCTTCCATTGAGTACCTACAATTGCATGTTTCCTAATTTCAAATTAATTAATAAATTCAATAATTGTAGCTCATAATGCTTCGATTTAAAGTATTACATACATTCCAATATTTTTATTATAATCACATCACATTGAATGTTTTTTACACCATTAAAAACAATTTCAATTAAAAGTCCAACTATGTACGTGTCTATAACATATAGATAATTTCAAAAAATGTATAATTGTTTAATTTTATTTTCTAACCAGGTATTATTTATTGAATGTTCCGCACCATGAGAATTGTTTGGACCCCAACGAAATTGTACACACATAAACTGAAATTCGTCATCAGCCAATGGACCACCCCTCATGTAAGGGGTCTTTCTATCTAAAAACTCGATATTAGCTAAAAATAACATAATCTGATGATATAACACTTTCTTTTCGCTTACTATAAGAGATATTGACAATATGCAATACTCAATTATTATTATTGGTATTTAATTACAATAGTTATTCTGTTCTTATAATACTAAATATTTAAGCGCTCTACGATACACTGGTTACTTTACGTCGTTATCGTAACGTTAAAAATATTCAAAATTGTACGAATATTAGCGATACATTTGATTACAGTTTTAGCAATATTCGCATCGTCGATCATCAGTGACCGCCACGTTGTTCAACGTATTAATTCATAACCTTTGAGATAAGTGTGGATTCGAATGACGAGTTAACTCGGCATCCCCGGTAAATGGGTTAATAACTTATAAACACGGTTGTTCGATTAATCGTGTTTATATGTTACATCTTAATAATACAGTAATTATTTATAATTACAACCTGTTTTTCCTGTATTCGTCATCAGAGCCGATCCTTTGCTTGACCAGTAATTAGTTAACAATAAGGGTGGGAATTTTTTGGACCAAGAAAATGTACGGTTTAAGTCGATCGGAGACTGTCGCCATTTTGGTAGTCCCGATGACGATGTTGATATAATTTCTACAGAGTTTTTTGTATGATAATATCGTGTTAATAGAAATAATGTAATAGGATCATTTGTAGGGAAACATTTAGTATGTTGACATGATTTAAATATGTAACTTTCGTTTGCTTACTAACCAGATCGTGCACTTTTAACTTTACGGGCCATTATTGTAAACTTTTTACAGAATAACAATTCTCCGCTGACATAAACATTACAATTTCCATGGTTATGGTACAAAAAACTGGATGAATATTCAAATTTAAGACATAATTGACCGATTTGAAGTTAAGCGTTTCATATTATGGATAAGATATGTTGACATTCTGATGTGAAGTTGCCAACCCAATAAGTAAAATACTATAATTTTTAGTCATTGTAATCAGCAGTAGTTTTAAACCTTAACAAACAACATTATGCTCGTGTGTGATATATAATTTTTTTTATTGAATGAAATTTTTCACAAATTGGGAATTATTTTGGGTCCAAATTATTTGTCATTATTCGGATTATTTATTAAATCATTAATAGTACTTTACTAACATGCATGTAAGTTTAAAAACCGATTTAAGCGATAGCGCGCTTTAATTAACATAATACACTGATCGACCATTCAGTTTCTGCACCTCGCGATAATTTTCTTTTATACAAGTTCCTTGTTTGTTTCGCAACATTCTGAAAGATTGCGCTTGATTTTCCGAAATTCTAACTGGTTCTGGAAAAACAATCCAAGTAACACACTCGTGAAACGGCCAAGTTGTTGTGGAGCCCAAATATGTAAAATAACAGTGGGTTTGGCAAGCTTGCCTCATCCAGCATAAACAATCTGGAAGTTAGAAATAATTTCATTAATAATGCACATAAACATTTGCATTAAAAGTTGTACCAAACCCTACAATGTTTATCAACATTTTTGAAATTGCAGAAGAATAACTTGCACGTAAGCTGTTCGAAAAACGTAATATTATTATTGAAATATAAGTAAAATACTCTCAATTTATTTGTTAAAACGATACGTTTCTTTTTTGGTAACTGAAGCTTAATAACGTGAATTACACTTATTTTATTTATTAAAACGGTATTTTTCTTTTTTGCTAACTCAAACACACGCGTGCCGCTAATTATGAAAGTGGTCTAGGTCACTTTTTATTTATGCGACTTAAAATAAATACTTTAAAATTCCGGTTAAAATGTAAAACTTCTATTGATCCTGTGATAAAGATTTTGAAAGGTGTTAACAATAAATAGATTTTAGATGAGAAGATTGTATCTATTTATAACCTAAACCTTTTATGAATAAACAGTTTTTAATCGGTCCTTCCAGAAATGTGACTGACAATGAGTCCACTTTCATAATTACCGGCACATATAACGTACTAGGATCTATTTTTGTGGTGGATTCGGGTTGAGTTATTTTATGCAAATTGTCGGTAATCTTTGAAAACAATGGATGCTCGTCCCAAGCGGGTAACTGGTAAACTTGTAACAAATAGGAGCAAATTGCAAGCCCATCTCGCTTATCCCAGCAATTCTCAATTTTCTCGTATCTTTTATTAAAATGAATAGCTTGCGCTTCCATCGTGAACCACGTTCCGTTTAATGTATGTTCTGCGCCTTTACAATCCGAAGAACCCCATCGAAATACAACTTCGGATAATTCGTATACATCATCCGCGAAAGGACCACCCCGAATTGCCGCTGGACTTCGATGTCCCTCCAGAGTTATTCGAACTGATTAAATAATCACAACTTTATTCAAAACTATCAACGGCATATACAAAATTCGTTAAGTACATTGTTTGAAATGCTCTTAAGTGAATTATGTTAGAATAACTTATATAAATATTCGAATAACAATATTAACCCTTTGCACTCGAGATTATTTATTATTATTTACACCTATCGCGCATTCGCAAAGGGTTAAAATACCGTTAACCCCTTGCATTGTCATTTTATCACCGGAAGTTTACGACATAGGCGTCCATTTTATTGCGAGAAGTTTTCGTTTAATTCCAGGTTCTGTACATGTCGACACAAGCGAATGAAAATTGTGTCGAGTGTAAAAGTTGAATATTGATGTACTTTTTTTTCATTGCAATTTTCCAATTTAGTAATATTTCCCACGTCTGGAAGACGTCTATATACGGCATTTATAACTCGAAATTGTTTTGCGATCTAGGCAACATCATTCCAATGGAAGGGGTAAAAAAAGAATGATTAAATAGCTTTCTTAGTAAACTAAATAAGGTCACCAGTGGTTCCGGTGTTCTGCATTTTTGCATCTCCCTCTTGACTCCAGTGACCGCTCATAATCAGTGCAGGATATTTTACTCCAATCACATTATTCTCGTCTACGTCGATCGGGGATTGGCCCAATTTTCGACTATCACCTTTATAATCATTTTTACGTAATCATTGAATCGATTATTTTACATTAATTCTGATTTCAAGATATAGTATATAAATAAAGAATATTTTACCAGCACACTGCATCTTTATACCGTATTTCCATCCACCTTCTTCGTATACAAATACATTAATAGGAATAAATATAAATATTGTGTTATCAAAAACGTTCCCGTATCAAAATACTATAAAAATAACGGAACGTCGATCGATTGCATCATATCGAATTTCATAAGATACATGTATGTGGTCGAGGTTTATCACAATGATAATGAAACTTCATTCAGTATATACTTTTTGTTATGAAAATTCATTCAAAGAACGTGCATCTCCAAGAATTTTGGAAATTTTCGACCAATATTATAGTCTCACGCGCAAATACAAACACAAGAAAAAGAGAAATCCTTATGCAGAATCCATTATCAAGCATTTCTCCCCTCAAGTGTGACATTATACAATTAAAATGATATATTCTTTGTTACCGGAATTTATGGTTATTTGCAGCAATGTGCTTCTCATATGTAAGTATAGATTTTCAATAACATAATTTCAGATATTATTACAATGCAAGAATTCCAAGCTAAAGTATACCACATTAAATATGAAATAATGATTGGAGTTTTATTTTCTTTATATCGAATTTTAAAAAGTTCTGCTGTTAACGGAAATTCTGGATTGGACCCAATTGTTTCCTTGGGTGGAAAACGAGTGTTATATTCCACCGTTTAGGTTTGGATACGCAGATAATAATGGACCGCATATGTGGAAAGTGTTTTATCCGGAGAGTAATGGGGATAATCAATCACCCCTTAATATTACAACCCGACTTGCCGTTGTGGTTGAACCATCTGAACCTCTTCAATGGAGTGGTTACAGCGATGGGCCAGTATCTACGACTATTGCAAATGATGGAAACAATGGTATCTTTTTATATTTAGATATAACCCTTTGCGGTCCTATGTCGAGCGTGACTCGATATCACATTTCGTCCTAACGGGTCCCATGTCCAGTTAATTCGACATAAACTATAAGTTGTAAACAATAATAGACAATGATTTCAAACATTAAAATTTTACTTGACATAAATATACCCATCGATAAATATGTTGTTGTGTCAGTAAGCTGCTAAAAGATAATAGACATTCTGCGAATTACTTTAAAAAGTTTTATATTATCAACCGGTAGTATAATAAATCTATCAAATATATCTACCTTTCTAGTGATAATAAACTCAACATGGGGTAACTTGTCACGGCCATATATTCAGGGAGGATCTTTAAAAAATGTCTATGAATTTCATTCGATGATATTTCATTGGGGTCAAACGAATGACGAAGGAAGTGAACATACTTTGGACTACGTTCGATATCCAATGGAACTGCAAGCACTTCATGTAAAACGAGGCCTTCCTTCTCCACTTGACGCGATTATTAAAGGAGTACAGGATGGCGTACTTATCTTGTCATTCTTTTTCCAGGTCCTTATACCATAGCAAATAACTTACAATAATTTAATCTTTCCACTTGCTTCACATAAATATTCACGAAGACAATCAGTAATTATTAGGGGTGTCGAAAAGTAATCAATTGTTTTGTAATACTTAACCCGATTATCCTTTATAAAGTAATTAAATTTTGTCAAAGGAGGAATTATGGCACTGGAGGATTATTGGTCAAAAATCATAGATAACGAAAGCGATTATCTACTAGAATAATGTTTAATATGAAAAATAAATCGAGTTTCATAAAATATGCAAAAAACGATTGATTACTTTCCGGTGCCCCTAATAGCTTAATTTATATAAAACTTTAATTTACGAAGAAAATGACTCGATTTATCACCGATAAGTAAAGGATTGTGATAAACAAAGTTGATATTGCTGATTTATTATTAATTATTAGTTCTATTATTACATTCGATGAATGGATGAAAAGATCTCTTATCAGTTATTTCGGTAGATTTGTGTTAGGTCTCCGTTACAAGATTTTAATAAATGAACTTGATATTATCTATGTATTATTTATTATTCGGTTTATTATCACGTTTGTTGAATGGCTGAAGGGATTTTGTATTCGTTATTTATGTATTGACTTTATCTTCATAGATCACAAGTGCTGATAATCCTTATTTGGATCATATTGTAACAAACTTATGGCGAATTTCACAGCCAGGATTGAAAGTTCATATTCCGCCGTTTCCGTTGGAGTGGATTTTTACAACATTTGAAAGAAATTATTATACTTACAATGGCTCTTTCACACAACCGCCTTGCAGTGAGATCGTAACGTGGATTATCAAACCAGAACCAATTGCAGTATCTTCATACCAAGTAATGGTTTCTTATAATAAAACCAACAGAATCATATTTTATAAGTTCAGTAATAAATATTAACATATCAAAATTCGTTTTTCAAATTCTTCTTACCATCAATTATTTTTCTCACAGGTTGCACAGTTTCGAAAAATTTGTTCGACAAATGGACCCATTCTTTCGAATTGCAGACCTGTTCAACGTTTGAATGAACGTGATGTTTACTACTATGATTAAATCTTATTTCTAAACAATTGTTTCGAATTATTTATTTATGGTACCACGAATATCTGCTATTTGTAAGGGAAACCGTGCACTTTTTGTATATCGTTTACAATTTTATGTATTTTATCTATTTATGAGCTATGATGGAAATAAATGTGGGATCAACGGAAAAAGAGTAGTATTTTTAATCCTATATTTGCATTCTATAAATAAACATTCTTGCCAAGTTTCGTGAGAAAATAAAGATATAATTTGAGTTCGATATTTCTTATCATTAAATACATTCCATTGGCACGTGTTATTGTAATTGATTCTCGGTTGAAAAAGAAAATTCTTTTCCATTATCGTGGTACACGAAAACAATTCCTTAGTTGCGAAATGCGTGTTATACGCCTTTACAATTAAATACGTCTACTTGTTTCCCAAACAGCTGGAGTACACTGGGAAATTCTTATAGACATTTATACAACGATATTACAAGTATATTCACTCAAGATCGGTTCGATAAAATTTCCAAAATGTTTCATAAAAAATATACAAACTATACAGGAGAATTTTGATTATACGTATTGACTGTCTTAATTGAAGAATCAATTGCTTAATAAAATGGTGCACTTATTTTCAGACTATTTGGTAATAAGATGAATCAAACCATAGTAATAATTATTACAGTACACAAACATAATTAATACGGTAAATAAACTCATATGAAATCGACTTAAAAAAAATTCGAGTTATCCAAAATTCATAATATTAGGCGCATGCCAAAAATTTAGTCTTCTTTCCATCCCCCTAATAAAATCATTTTAAATTGAAATATTTTCCCGTCGTTTTTTGTTTTTGTAAGGTTGCTACTGAATTTCCTAAACCGCCATTTATTATTATTTAATAACAGTTTGAAAGCGATCGCATGAAGTGGAAACAATTCAGAAGCTCGGAAAGACTAAAACATTTGCATAAACCTAATAAATCCAAAATCCTTAAAATTTCCATTCATTTGTCCAAAGATAGTCTGACTATAGCCATCACCATTTAATTAAACCATTTAACTTTTAACATACAAGTGGCACGAATGAATTCATTTGTATTAGAAAAAGGATATGTTTCCGAAAAACAAATACATATTTTTCTTCATTCACTTACAACTATTTGTTTACCTTGTTGGGTTTCGTGGCACAGAATTGTGTGCTTATAAACCTGTTCATAAACAACAATTCATATCCATTACATACTCGTGTATATCCATTGCATACATGTAATCGTAATAATGCAAGATGTTATCAATAGTCTTTTATGACCAGAATAAGTTTTATATACACCATCCTTAATTGCTCAACTTATTGGTTCAACATTTCACGGTAAAACGCGCAAAAAGGGACGGGAGTTGTTAGAAGGAATCCAGCAAGCATAGCTTTCTATACATATACATATTATGTTACATTGACCCTTTCGCGGCTAGCGCCGGCTATATCCGGCATCCACGAATTGAAATCAATTACTCTAAAGCATATCGCTAAATTATATTACTGTTTCAATGTAATTTTTAATAAACGGAATTGAAGATTTATTACTTAATTTTAAATATCATTTTATTTTGAAGTTTTTTTTCTTTTTATTCAGTATAATTAGTACACGAGCGTAAAATAGCACTAGAAATGGGAAGAAACTGTCCACGCAAAAATGATGTACTTACGGCACCACGACCCATTCAACGGAGTAATATTGGCGGCTAGTATCGCCGCCGCGAAAGGGTTAAATCCCTTATTATTTAAACTTTCTTATTCAACGAACTGTACTCGCGATCTATATTCCTTTAGCAAAATATTTCTCGTTATCTCCCCGGTTCTTTTTGAGAGTATCGTTGTTCCCTCGAGCATTGAAAACAATTATTAATACATAGACCAATGAGCAAGACAAGGTCCTCGTCTCTCTTTGTTATTCAAGGAAAACTAAAAAGCTCGTTCCAAAAGCCTTGACTCTATTGCTAATCTATTTGCATATCTCTTATTGTCCGACATAGAAAAGCGGATGTTATTATTCCGAACGTCTAAAACACATGGAAATTTCATGTTCTTTTGTTACAACGTACAATGTAGATAAAACATACAAGCTGCTTATAAAAAGGTCGTACCTGTATACCAGCCATTGCCATACCCAGGAAAACCAAAGTGAAACTTTCAAATTGAAGCCAACTCGTTACTTTTTCCAAACATCCCTGAAATTGTTTAAAAATCGATCAGTAAATTGGAACGGTATACTGTACTCTCTTTAGATCTATTGAATATTCAGTTGGGTAATTTAATAGTGATTCTATAACCAGAATACATATAGAAAGAAAATAAACGGCTTTTTGCGATATTTTACTACAACTCCTTTTAATTTATATTAGATAATACATTTTGGCTCCTAATTTTGCCCACATAAATCGTTATACACTGCGCGACAACAGTTAAACCTTAGCAGAATTTGTCTTGCTTTGGTGCCGAAAGCATTACTGAAATTGGTTTGTTTCTGTGCTTTTTAATTTGTTTTAACATATTTTGCAAAAATGGTTTGCTAGATATATTTATCCTTCGAAGAAATCGGCAAAATGTTTGTCTTGAAGGGGAAGGGATATTCTCATCCCGAAATTTCAAGAAGAATTGGCAGAAGTCGGCGAGTTTAAAAACAGCCACAATGTATTAATATAAAAAAGAAGTTTGGTACCAGGTGGTTAGCAAATCATTATTTTTCGCTCAGTACGTCCAATTATTCCAGGCGCCGAATGGGGACAAAATGTAAAATGGCACCCACTCTGCACGCAAACATATACAGAATGTGCGACTTATTGTTCGTCAACAAAGAATAGAACTAGATTTCTTCAACGGTACGTGTACAGCATTTGAAAAAACCCGATCAATTATTATCCATCACAATCTTTTCGTAATAGTAATTATAACTGTCATTTTTTGTGTAATTATATTATGTATCGCCATTGAATTATTTCTGTGTGCTTCTAATACTGACTTTGGTTCTTTACTTTGATAAATGATGATAATAGTATGGGATGATTATTACTGGTACTTGTACCATTTATGTAGCAATAAATGATTTATGTAGGCTTGAAATAAAATGAAAATGGATATTCATGACCTGCGCATATTTATAATCCTAGCTAAAAATACCTCTTTATGCCGGTATCCCTCGTGACCCTCTTTATCCTGTACTTGACACGCAGCTTCATCCCTTGGTTGCGGATGAAGCCATGGTTTCTCGACCTTTTTTTCGGAAGAAAATAATCGTTACTGGACCATGGTTTATCACAATAAATTGTTTACATACACGTGGAATGAAATCAAAATAAACATCCATTGCTCGCATCTGGAAATTGCTAATGATCCATTTATACTTTCCAATGCCAATATAATATTCAAACTCAAAACCGAAATTTCAACAGAGATATTAAACTTAAGTTGTATGTGAAAACACTGAACAATCTTTTTATTATGTGACTAGAATATTTTTATGAGTGGACTATATACATATGTATATTCTTTTGATAATTATTAGTTTGGAAACATGCTACAAAAACTGACTTGTCTTACATTTCTATGAAACACTCGCGTAACGACGCTCATTGGACTGCCTGTATTTATCACCTGTAATTGAATAAATGTAATCTTACATTTATAAATCTGGTACATTTAAACTGCGTGCTCGAATTCAAATATTTTATTCGGAAAAAACATCGGAAGGATTTATTTCACAAACTAGTGACTGTTGTTTTACGTATTCCAGCCAGTTCTGCGTAAAATTGGCAAACCAATATCTAACATTTATTTTCGATTCAATCCAATTTTTAAGCAGTGCTTCGAATAGTACGAGTAGTAAGAATAGTAGTAATGAAAACAGACATCTATTTCATGGAATGATTAAATTAAAACATGTCTCTGTGACAGGAACTACTTTCAAGCTCCAAACCAATGATCTGCTCGATTTGTACATAAGCTCTATTAACTAACTCAAATTTGTATATAATTATATATAAAATAATAAATGGTATAATAATATTATGATATATAGATCTTATATAAAGTTATATAAAGATCCAAAATTTATCGTGTAGTATTAATATGAATTTTATGATGCCATGAAGTGTCATTGGAATTTAAGTAAAAAGGCATTGCCTGAAATAGAATTGTGATGGTGTTTGAAGGTTTACCTGAGCGTTCTTGAGAACACAGCAAGTGAGCGGTACTTGCCTCCTGCTTCCTGAAATCTGGCCATCCCTCCACCAAGCCGTGCCATTGTAATCTCCGTGCCCATGTATTCCACAGCAATTAAACTGCAATATAATTCATCTATATGCTCTTCGAAGCATTATAATATGCATGGGTAGATAGAAATTTCCGCGTCGGCCAATCCGAACCGCTTTGGTCATGGATGAAATAAAACTTCCATTCACGTGCTTTCACAAACAATTATGCATGTCATTTGTGAATATCCATATAATACTTTCCCTTGAAACTGTCACGTTCAGCAAAATACTCGCTCACAATTAATGCAATTTCAATGGCTTCATAAAGTAACAATTAAAACGTGCTGTTCATTATCCGAGATAATAAGAGGAAAACTTGTAGCCGTGATTTAAAAATAGGATTATTTATCTCCGAATTGTGTCACATACGAAGCATGCAAATTACATTTTTTATTACATCTCGGTATACTACTTGGTTTTATATGTAAAGATAACATTTATGACGACTATATTAATGAATCGGATATTTAGAAACTTATGTAATTGAAATGTTTCAACCCTTGATTCTGTAACAGAACTTATAGTAGAGTTTATACACCCTCGGAATTTTAATGGGTGAGTATTGATCGTAGGTTGATACGTACGTTTTCTATTTTTCGCCTCTGATTTTTTACTTCATGGGATAATCTATATACATATATCTTACAAAATGTTCCGGTTGTATTAGGTCATAGTTGCGAATGGTCCGGCATCATTTTCTTTTATTTTTTCGTTGTAATGATTTAAAAGTACTTTTCCGGTGCGTTTAAGTAATAATTTCGTTACTATTTTCACGTAATGTACTTGTGTTAGAATCGCGTTTAACTAGATTTACGTTCTACGATTTTCTTTTAAGTTTTATTTTAGAATATTCAATAATTGCCACAGAAAAATCCCGTTTATAATTCGTTGATCGGTATCACAAAACGATCTTACGATAACATAATGGCAGGGCATCTTTTACTAAATTTAATTAGAATAAGTCCTCGTTTATAACGGAAATACATATTCTTTGAGTGCAAAGATTTAATCTGTTATATTCATGTGATAAATCGAAGATTAAGTTCATCTTTTGTTCATCATACCTTATATTGTGCAAAATCGAGGCTGTTACTGAAAAGTAAGTCACTAGTGGCATCATGACCATAGCCGTCAGCCAATTTAACAGTGAGTCGATCCTCCAGGCCGGAAAGAAAACGGAAAGTCATTACTCCACAGACAGCTGCTGTTACCACCTCCGTCACGATTAGGGCAATGAGCATGCTCATGTACTATTAAACAATTTCAACGAAAGGTATCATCAATTTGACCTGCTCCCTTGTTAAAATGCGGGGGTGAAAGTAACTCACGGTAGCCAGTACACATTGATTTCCATCGAGAGCAGCACGACAGCCAAAGAAACTCACGGTGAGTACCGTGCAACCGAGACCAACCAAACTATAAGCTATTACATTAATGGTCTGATGTGGTGTGGCGTTTGGCACGAAAAGGTTCAAGAGATGCCCTTTGCTTGGTTCCAAGAGCAACAAAGCGCCCATTATGAGTACCGTGACACCGGCTAGCTGTCAAATAATATCGCACAATTCTTCGAAATTGATCTCCCTGAATATCGTAAAGCAATTGGAAAAGGAAAGGAAGAACGGTTTGTGGTTGAAATTAATTTCATCTGGTTTCTGGTGTTTCGTAAAGTGATCTGATTTGCATCATGTTTACACGATGTAATTTATAATAATAATACGTTTATATTGTTGAGTTAGGTCTGGGTTAGGTATAGATTATTTCTCGGTTAATTATGAGTAATGTATTATTAATATATTAATTGTGATTAATGAATTAATTTCATCTGTTCTCTGTTGTTTCGTAAAGTTACCTGATTTGTATCATGTTTACATGATATAATGTATAATAATAATATGTTTATATTGTTGCGGACATTCAGGCATAAAAGAATGCTTTATTATTACACATTATTTGTATTGTCATTTTGTTTTACCATTTTGAATGAATTCGATAATGGAATATTAAATTCGATATAGGACACGAAAGAACTAATGAGGGTTGATTTACATGAATTTTTAAAGAGAAATAACTACATTACAAATGGTAATAAAATATTGATGTGCGTTGATGCATTGATTAGGTTTTTACTTCTGTTCTACGTTGAAAAAGTATAATTTGCGAGTTTGTCACAGGTAATTTATCACTAAGCATAATTAACTTTTAATGTGCAGTATTCTGTACTATCCTATTACGGGTAGCACTGAGTAATAAGTTCACAAATTTGAAATGATTTTGGAAACTACGAGAAATTAATGAATAATTTACCCATATTAAAAAGTTGAACGTGAATAATGTAAGTTTCAAGTATTTCATGCCGATCCCTGGAATGTCCAATTAGTCATCAATCTGCAAGCATAATTACACCAAGCTTTAACTTGGTTTACAGCCTTTATTAAATTATATCACGTTAAACGAGTTTCTGTCAGGCATGTATATAAACTTCGTTTATAAAGTTTCTTATATGTCACAATCTTTAAAAAAAATTCTATTATGGAAGGATTTTGTTATATCTGGCACGTAAAGTGAGCTAGAAAAGATGTTTCAATTCGAATTAACATTTATGTCGATATTTTCTGGAGCAATATTTTCCGGCATGGCTTAAATAGCTTCTAGCGATAAAAAACTGGGGACAGAAAACGCTGGGAATAAATTTTTTCATTCTGTTTTGCATAAGAAAACGATATCACTCGAGTTCATCCGTATTTACAAAGCGGACATAATGGAACGAAGTCGTCAACTGGAGTACTGTAATAAAGCCAGTGGCGAAGTCAAGAAGACGTATGTGTCCATTTACATTTCTCGAACATTATCCAAGATGAAGTTAATTTCCTCGCAATGTAAGATAATAAAAATCATATGGGTAGAGCGAAATTATTAATCCTCATTAACACGTTGCACTCGGAGGCGATTCTCAGTCGCCACCCAGTTTATTGTGGCAACTCGAGTGGCGACCGAGAGGCGACATTAAGGTTTTTTCTAATTATATTTTGTCATTAGAAGTTAAATCACCGACAATTGGAGTCAATTTTAATATCGCTTCTCAGTCGTCACTCGAATTGCCGTAATAAATTGAATGGCTACTGATAGTCGCCTATTGAGTGCAAGGGGTTAAAGGGTTAATAAAGAATTCCAACGGACAGATTGAAATATGATTGCATTGGGAATGAGCAAAAAATTGGCAAGAATTAAGCGGACGTTCTAAATCCAGAACGAACGTGAAATATTTAAGTCCGATAAGAGTTTGCTGAAGGAGCAAGTTTCAGAAATTCTGGGTCACTCAAGAGATGCAATTATAAGCTGAAAAGGGACAATGCATGTTCACAAAGGTTTCAGAAGTTTGCTCGGAACCCATGGTCGACAATGTGATAATACTTATTCATGCGAAGTAGAGATCTATGCAATGTCTACCAACATATTAACAGTACTAAAACACCAATAAATGTAGCGTAAGATCAAAGGATGTCGGACTATTCATAGAATGTCGATCCACAATGGATATTTTAATTCGCTAACATCACGTGATAATGTTGGACATAGACAACGTTTCTCATTAATTAATTCCACTGAGAAATTGCGAACGCCTCGTATAAAACGGTGTACGTTTTATGACCTTTTTCCCTCAACCCTGGATACGGCTAAAACTAGTTTAATGAAACTTCTTCCTGAAAATTCTTGATAACACTTCATTGAACTTAATCCAGATTGGAATCTCTTAAAAAAGTTTAATAAGAATTTTTTCATTTATTCCATATATTAGCAATAATAATTCTCGGCAGTATTCGTTGAATTTTTGCTACCTCGTTTTGTTTGTTTAAATTCGCTTCCATTTTGTAACGTTAGTTATTAAAGATTGTATGTAGTATAGAATATAATTACTTACTGTCCTTGTCTCCGTATTCATGTGCCTTATCAACTCGATTATTAAACCCTCCGCACACCTGTATCTCACCACATACGATGTAAACCACAAATACCAAGCCTTCTCCACAATACACTTGCTCCCGAAACCACTGAAGGGCTAAGGGAAACCACCAAAAACAATAATCTATAAATTCCCTGAATAATCTCTTGATTACACTAAGCCCTTTATTCACAGGTGGTTCTTCATGCTTCGCAATCCGCTGTTTTGCCTCCACCTTTTTATCACTGTATCTTTACAACACTCGATGATAAGCCACATAGAGATATTATTAAATCCAACCCCTTTACGATTGGAAATTCTTCAAAATACTGTGTGCAAATAGTCCGGGGTTTATAAAGGATCAATTTCAATGAATTCACGTGTCGGCTATCTGTTACTGGTGTCTCTGGTGCGTAGTATTCTCGAATAAAACATAACTCAAACTGGTGATACCGTGTTCTGGGATATACGTCGCGATGTGAACGTCGAGGGTAAATGATCCGGCGTGATCTGACCCATGGGTTGCACGGGGTTTCTCTCTCCTCTGGTTTCATCTTGCGTCGCTACATCACCTAAAGCAACCTGCTCGAGATGCGGCTGCGTCACTCGGTCCACGGCGCCGACGCTCTCTTCATCTCATAGTCGATCCTCATCTGCCACCACGAAACATCTCCACGTATTTCGCTTACACCTCTCATAAGGATTCCTTCGATTATCGAGGATATCTCCTGTCCACGGAGATTGAAGGATCGTGTATGTTCGTCCTCGTACATGGTGGTTCGAAGGGTATGGGTATCGGAGTTATTTTCAACCTTTGACTACGGCGTGTTCTAACAAAAAACCATTAACATCGTACGATGTAATATTCGGGTGTCAGTAGTTAACACTAAATTGTGTCGATAAAAATAAGAAAAATTGAGGAATTATTGAGGTACATTATTCGATCAATTGTTATGTGACATATAACAGTATGTTTCACACTGCATTAATTGACTAAAAAAGTAAATACGTTGTACCGAGCAGAATTTGTAGGTCGTCGCATATGTACTCCTTTCGTATATATTCATCGACATATGAGAGCGAATATATACACCATTCGTAGTTAAAGGGTTAATAAGCTGGCTTTATTGCAAATTCAGTTCAGTTTTTGGTACCTAATTTATTCTCATTGTCAGCATCGTAAAAGTCTGACGAGCATTTAGATGCTGAGAATATTTTTGTTATCATTAATGTTATCTTTTTGCTCCATCAAGTTTTCTATATTCTTCTTAAGGACTTTCGTGTGTTTTAACTAACAGATTTTATATCGAAGACATGGCTAATATAAGGCTTTGGATTAAATTAATATAAATTATAGTAGATAAAAAAATGTAGTAGATTCTCCAACTTGTAAAATGTACGAAGATTTCTGATATTTTTGGGAGCGTGTTTGTATTTGTATTATTATAGTTGTATTTGTTATTTATTTAGTTCTGTATACTTTTCCAATCATGTATGTTGTCGAATCTGTGGTAGTCGAAGTAAATTAGTGAAATTGGATCTGGTTTGATATAAGTTGTGTGTTTTCAATTACACATTTTTCAATTAGCTGGCTTGATACATCGTGTATCACGTATTTCATCATATCCCAGTACACACGTTTCGACAGTGTTTCTAGAAACTTATATTTAATGAACATTTATACAAAAAGAGTTATACAACAAAAAGTATATTTTCTACGACATCAAACTCCAGGATATTCTTTTCAGTGAACGCGATTCTAATCGTAAAATATATAATACTTCCAAAAAATGTTCCAAGTCGAAGACCCGCACTTATGTAAATATAATAAATTTATTAGGTATTAACAATTTTTACAGGTTTTGCATTTTGTTCGCCTTAAATAATACGTAACTACGAGTAAAAGCTCTAGCCAACGGATTTGCGGCGCATATTGATTTTGACGTTGCCTACTAAATGGAATACAGCTTACTAATCCAAATGCTCGCCACACGACTAGAGAATTAATCGATTAAGTCGCAAGTCCTTGTTCCTTTACTTTCTAATTTAATATCGATTTACATTTTGAACTTTGTCCTTTTCGATAGTATTATTAAAAAACTTCAAGGGCACTCTTAGAATAGCTCTGAACCAAGGAGATTTTTATAAGTAATTTCATATTAAGTACATAAAACATCTCCCACTTCCTTCACGAGTGAATTTAAATGCGTCCTGCATGTACATTAAAATACATATACATTAAAACGTCGCACTATAACAGCTCGTATTCTTAGTCCCTATATATTATAAATTATTTTACATGTTAAAGAACCGAACCTTTCTCTATCAATTATCTAACATTTCCTTTAATCATTCACTTCTTACAACAATTCGTTAAATCTTCTACTTTTCTCTTTCTTCGTTTTATTGTATTGTATCCTTTCCTCGTTTCACGTGCTAATCGCATTAATGAATAAACGAGAAGAAAGAATTTTTACGTAAAAAAAGGGACATGGTTATTATTGAAAGAATTCACTCAATATCTTGTGTGTAATAGCATATAACAACGAGGCGTAGCATCAGAGAACTACAATTAACATAATAAACATAATATGAGCAAACGCACAATTATAAATAGAGAAATATTATTTTACAATGGTTTTACGTGGGACTACTCATGTATATGTATAAGTTCACGTGACAAAAACATTTACGCTCACACACGGTACAAACATACATTATCGTAAACCTATGATATCAAAATTCTTAAGCTAAAAATATTGGACGGTACGCTGACTCACAATGTAGCTTCCATGTTATTGATAACGTCGATGAAATTATCTTGAAAACACGTGGCATTTCGGGAATAAGAGATAGGGGTAGATTACTTAAAAGGTACAAATATGTTCGTCATTGCAGTTGATCCAGTAACAAAATATTGCACCACTAATACTCGCTATGTAAATTGTTCTTCGATGACTTGAATTTGTGAACACTCGCACAATTACGCGGATGACATCATATATCATAGAACAATGATAAGCACTACCTTCGCCGGTGAAATGTACATTAATCTTAAATCAAAAAATTCATAACAGAGCTTTATGTATCGCCATAAAATGTATGCGAAATGAAAGCTACAAAATTTGTCAAACAAATACGTGGGAATTAAAATGTATTTTAATGTCATCCACGTGAATAATATTGGCGTAATTGGAATAATAAGGCGCATAAAGAGATTGAGTGTTAATTACGTTACGTACTATAAAGAATATTGCATTTTCAGGCAAGCAAATGTCTACGACTTACATTAACTCGATGTAATTTAATGAGAGACAAATTCGTTGTTCATTTATTTCTAAGGTTGCATAAAGGTGAAGGAAGGATACAATTCTTCCTCGTCCTCTTTATTGGGTTGACTCTTTGAGAAATGCATGAGTTATTATAACGCAAAGTATGGAACGCGAAGGGGCGAATATTGTTCGGAATATTTTTACCTCTGAAAAAAGGAACGCGACGGTGAATGGTTTATTTGTCGTGCTCGAGTAAAATACGCGCGTCCCCGTTTTGCCTCATAGAATACGCGTCGTTACAATCGCAACAATTCAATTGAAAGTCATTCGTGTGAAACGAATCCTGCTTAAAATTCTTGTTCATACCCTTCGAAAGGTTTCCTAGCTGCGTAGTCATGCTTACGTCGTGTGACGTAAATTTCCCAACAATTGTCGTAAACATTCGTCTACTACATCGTTTTATTCACGATAACTGTTCGCGAGAAAAGAATTCTCTCCCACGCGAATTTAAAAGGCCAAAGCGGATTCTTGTTTACTTTAATTAGACTTTTCGTGGCGTTTAGATAACTTTTTTTAATAAATCCACTTAAATCCACTTACCTTTTATGGGTTAAACAAAATGTATTCCAAGTCTAATGATTAAAAAGAGTTTAGTTTACGGGAGATTTTCTTCGCGTGAATAGTTATAGTAAATGATATGTCAAGTTCTAAATATCCATTCTGGCATCACTTTATGTCTCCTTGATGCCTAACGAGAGTTTATCGATCATTTCTGAAGTTTCTAATAATTTGATAAACCTCGCGTGTATCTGGAGCATAAATTCGAGATGAGAATTATGCAATGTACTCTTGTTATCATACATCACATAACTCTGCATGAGTTATCCAAGTAGTCTCTAGTTGATTATCAAATAATGGGAACTCAGGTTCCATGGTTTTTACAGCTTTACAGTTCCGTCGTGGTTTCCACGGGACTCTGCTCGCCTAAGTATGTGAATCCAAGATGGGAGTAATCTTTTCTTTCCCTGAAGGTCACGTTGTCGTTCGATGGACTAGTGCTCAATAGATCATTGCCATGATTATAAAGTGGATTCAGGACCGGCGTTGCATCGTGATTATTCAAGGTATTTGCATTACTTGAATTGTGATTCTTTCTACCCAAAGTTGATCTTCGTAGCGAATGAATATTCGTGTCACCGTG
The DNA here is from genome assembly GCA_910591585.2 of Nysson spinosus. Classification (NCBI taxonomy): domain Eukaryota; kingdom Metazoa; phylum Arthropoda; class Insecta; order Hymenoptera; family Crabronidae; genus Nysson; species Nysson spinosus. The sequence continues at coordinate 2,740,808 of OU342834.1, forward strand.
AGTACCAACTATACTTGAAGCACGAGCTGTTGTCGCAGCCTCGGAACTTACGGGGCTTTGTTGACCTTAACAAAAAATAAACACACGCAAAATGCATTATCATGATCTTCTGTTATGTATCCTTGCACGGTACAAAGCTTTATGCAAACGCAATATAGAATTATATAACAAGTTGTTAAAAAACAATGCTTAATATTCAACAAGGTGAAGCATGTAGCTTAAAGTGGATAGTTTGAGAAATGATATTTACTGGTTAACCGGTTTTGTTACTCTGAATATGTTAACTATTATCAACTATCTATCAATCATTCTCTATACGTCTTACTACAGTTTTAGTTACACCTTTTCTTCAACGTTATCTATTTTGTTGGGTTTTTATTTAAACTGATCTTCGGATGTTTTTATTGTACTACATATGTATACCAATAAACTTTGCTATGACGTCTTCAATACTAAAACTACCGAACATATACTCAGTTATATTTATAGACTTAGTAATATATAAATTACGGCTGGAGGATTTGAATTAATTAATGGATTCAATTATGCACATTCTGTACATAAAATAATGGTATATAAAATCTCCAACAACGCGCCGTTGCATATTCAAATAATTTTAGTAAAAGTTATGGACTAGTCATTTTGACTGCTTTGGCAGTTCTAGTGTTAATCGTAAGTAAAGTAATAGTAAATTATTAATTACCAGTACTTCCTCCGTGTTCTTTGGTAATGTAACTAACATTATCCAAGCTGAAAGCGTGATTCTTGTTGCTGAAGTCAAGTTGTAGGTCATTGTAGCTATCATTGTCATCAACAGGTACGCTCATCTGTAGCACCTGAGTCTCGTACTCCTTTAAATTGGGCTCCACGTAGACAGGGTCGTAACGTGGTACAACGTACATGCGTTGCATACGTTCTTTGTACGCTTTATATCTGCACGTGAACATAAACAAATTTCATGTGGTTATATGAATTTAAAGTACGAGATCACGCGGAAGCGTAAGCAAAGTAATTCTGTACCCGGTAGAACGCGGATCTGTTAAGTATTTCGAGTGGTTCCATCATGCCGGAAAACGTAATTAATTCTAATGGAAGTAATAAAGTGAGCGATGAATTTATATGACGCATCGTGCTGCAACGCGAATGAATATTCATGATAATACTCGAAACTGCTCTTTCGCAGGATATCCGTGATAACAATATATCTTGCGGATATCGAAAAAAGTTTTCACTTCGGTAAGCCATCTTATGAATTTACTTAGAAGAATTACTAACAGACGATATTAATTCTTGGGGATAACAATAGAAATCCTTGAATTTTAATTCTTTTTGAATTTGTACTATCGTACTGATTGGAACTTTTACATTGTACCGAACGTTCTGTATAATTAGAAATTGATAAGTATATTTTTACTATTATTATTAATATAATTAAAATTGGCTAGCATTAAAATAAAGGCTCTTATTAAACCGATAAAAATCTTAAACGTCAAGCAATGCCGACTAAATTTACATTGACTTATGAATTAAATATTTAATTGTATGTAGTTCTATGTAATATAATATAATTCGAGAGAAATATGTTTTACCTCGACCAAGAGACGCAAATATAAATAATTCCTGCGATTCCAAGCACCAGAATGATACACGCTATAATTATTAGTGCATATGGGAACACTTCCCCGCTAAATGCAACTGCAGTTTGTGTGCGTACTGGTTCCGGTGGCATCACAGGTGCATGAATATCTATTGCATTTGCACGAACAGATGTAGACACGTCGAATGTAATATTTGACATTGCTGGCTTCTCCATGATTGATCTAAAATCAGACAATTCCTGGAACTGAATATTTCGCTAGAAAACACTGAACGAATGATGTGCAGAAGTCAGCTTCACGAAGAATGGTATAAAACCTTGTGAAACCAAGATTACGTTGCGGTTTTGAGATGAATAGAAACATGGAAAAATTGCTACTTTAGTTTCAGATGACTTTACAATTTTAGTTCGTAATTTTCTGAACGTGTGTGGATTGCTTGTAAATTTTAAGAGTCAACATTCTAATAATACCAGTTACTTTAGTGAATATTATTTCTAAATTATTTCTTGTTTTCATAAATATTTTTGTTTACTTGTCAATTTAATTGTTAAATTATTTATCTTGAATTTAATTATAAATTTAATTGCTAATTGTCTTTGTTATTAAAATCACTATTTTTAAAGATTATTTTCAATAAAATTGTGTTGAAAAACACGGGAAATATCGTATTGCATTTTCACTGTTCATTATCTACTAAATCAAATATAATTATTGCAATTACTCGAGCATTAAAGTATATTCAATTGCATATTACAAATAACATACCTTTGTACACGCGTGTTATTTCTATCGAGTATGACTTCTGTGTCAGGATCAACAGCGAAGAACCAAACATCCGAATCCTGAGGGAACATTTCGACGGTTCCATTTTTCGTTAAATTCTTCCTAACTGCAATCCTATCGATACCGATTAACAATTCACTCTTCTCTTCAATAATATTCACGATCTTCGAGACCTCCTTTTGTAACACATCCGGCGCAGCATCTTGAACCACCAAGATCATTAAGTTCTCTTCACCAATGAGATTTACTATCACAGGGGAAACAATTGAATTGAAGTTATCAGTAGAATTGGGATTGTCTCGAACACGGACGTCGAATTTGAATGGAAGCTCCGCAGAATCTACATTGTCGAAGGTTGCAGTGGTTCTGATTATCCCTGAGGAACTATCCATGGCGAAGTAATCCGATCCCCGTCCCCCGAGGATTTTGTATTCAAGTTTCCCGTACTTTCCGTTATCCTTGTCCTGTGCCTTTATTTGTATTACCGACGAACCGAAATGTGCTGAGCGAGGAATCGCAGCGAAATAACGTCCTCGAGTTAGCTTTTGATTCGATTCAGGGAAAATAAACTCTGGTTTATTGTCATTCACATCGAGCACTTGGATTTTTACCTGCAATAATGTTGGAAAAGTAACGAATAGAGCAACCACCGTATAGTTGTAAAACATGCATAGATTTCTAGTTTAATCTCAACATTGAAAAGGGTGAAATTAAGTCTTCTATTCGAATGTGATTAACCAATTCTTTTAGTTTGATATAGAATGAAACAAATCGAGAAATGAGTTTGCCCTCATCAGTTGCCCAACATAAAAAGAAGACATTGATAATAGAAACAAATTATATTCGTACGACCCTTGCCATCGTCTAAAATGTTAATTGAAGACTTCCTCCAATCTGACATATCGCCAATTAACATGATTATTTTCCAAAAGCCCATTCATTTGTTTTTTTGAAGTCAGACAACTGACTTCATTATTCATTAAATTATTCGTAATATTAATATGGAAGAAAAAATGTCGATAGATGCACACAACTTCGAAAAGTGGGTGCAGTAACATTGTATTTACTTTATCTTTATATCTAATATATTTCAAATATAGATATTTATTAATCAATCTGTTGGAAAATATAAGTTAAAAAGTTTGGATCACTCACCATCGTTGTATTTCTGCCAGAGTTTAACAGACCCGATAACGATTCCAGCTTGATCTTGATCTGATAGGATTCCCTGGTTTCGTAGTCCAGAATTCCTTTCTTCAACCTCAATGCGCAATTCCGTTCTTCCGTGACACTGGCTTCGAATAATCCATCTTCATTTCCGCTATAAATCTCGCATTTCAACGGTGTGGTATCATGTGTATGGCTATTGATGATCGTGATTATTTTGATTAATGTATTGTCAGCTGCGTCTTCCGGTACATCGACGTTATAAGAATTTTCCGCGAAACCTAAACCGATTTCAGGTGCTACCGTCGCAACGTGGCGAACGAAAATCGGTACAGTTGTCACCGAGGACAATTGCGGTTCTCCCATATCGTAGGTCCGCACGTCAACCTGATAACAGGTCAAAGTATATTTGTAGATATATAAGGTGTTTCCTATCACATTAACTCAATATAACTATATCTAAACTAATTTTTAAATATGTAAATGATATATGGAGTTACTTATAATTAATACAATCGTAAGTTTTATAAAAGATCGAATTTCACAAATTTATATTTCTCATCGTAAATAACGATTTCAAACTCTGTATTACAGAAGACTCTCATAAAACGCGGTTAATATGTTGCGCGTTGTATGAAATCGCGTTATATATGAAAAGTTATGGCAGTATTTTTAGCACGTTGTAGGAACTCGCGTTAAAGGGGAGTGTACTGTATATTCTGCTATGATAAAAGGTATAATATTTAATAGATAATTTTTATCATGTATTCCAATTTTTTTATAAATGTATAATAAATATATAGGTGTAAAGAAGAAGTTAATGTACTTATTTATATTACCTGATACTCGGTATCCGTCTCCTTACGCAAATCATCTCGTATCCTAAGTATCCCAGTATCCGGATCAATCACGAAGTACTTGTTCGCTATTCCACGACCAATGATTTCGTATCTCACCTATAGATATACGTAATAAAATACCTTGTAGAAATGGCCGAGTTACAATTTCAATTTGCAATCGCAATATTCTCATACCTGATTTCCGGGTGCACTACCATCAGAGTCAGTAGCTACGAGATTAATGACAGTCGTGCCAATAGGAAGATCATCGTCTAACGTAATTGGACGGGGAACCGATGTAAATACGGGGGGAATGTCGTTAACATCCTATTACAATTCGAAATGCTTGTTATAAAATTAAAACAGTATCATTTTTATATTTTGTAGCACAAGGTATTTATATAACATTCCTGATATTTTATTTATAGTACTACTTATATCCGACCAGATATTATTTATTTTTCATGCACCACATTTCAGAAGATTTTATGTATAACTAAAAGTGTACATTTAGAAACTCACATTTATACTTGCGAATAAATAATGCAGAAAATATGATATCACTTTGTTAATTATTTCTTTGGTGCATTTATTATCTAGTAATGTAAAGTGTTCTACGTTATTTTTCGATGAAATATAATTAACTAGCTTTGAAGAACATACCTGAACATTCACGATGACCTTGGTAGTTGAACCGGGTAAATCGCTGGTGTTCTCGGCGGTGCCAATTATAAGAACGTGCTGGTTATCCCTCTCGTAGTCTAAACCGCGAATGGTTTTTATTAATCCGGTCTTGGGGTCTATGCTGAAGAGTTCGGTATCCCCTTGCTTGATCATGTATGTGATTTGCTTCTTTGTGTCCGGATCATCGGCCTGGAATTAATTGCATTAACGTCAGATTCAAGAAGGATGACCATTGGGACAAGTCTCTTTCTTTTTCTCCGAAACGATACAATGGAAATTCACGACATAAGAAATACACTTTTTCATTAGCACGATGAACGCCATGGCAGTCACCGGTAACCGCAGATGCCAATATTACTGAAACTTTAATCAAATATATCGCTAATATTCGTAAAATTAACAATATTTTTAACGTTACGATAACCGTGTAAAGAAACCAATGTATCGCAGAGCGCTCAAAAGTTTTATGTAGACGTTACGGACGCGTATCGCGCAGTATCGTATAACACGGATTTCGGTGCGGCCTTCAAGGTGTTAATAATAATTGGTCTTTAAAGTATTTCGATATAGTGTCGTTTGTCGAGTTTCATCATAAACGATTTTCTTACGTTCCATGCCGCGTGCAGCTCACTTTATTTGCAGTTTTTATCGGCATACATTACTACTAATAAACGAATTATCTTAGGTCCTCCATTAAAAGATCGTTCCATAGAATTGCACCATTTGCATTGACCTACTTTCTTCACCCCGTAAAACGATTCTTTTCATCGAATATTCAAACTCACCGTGACTTGGATCACCATATGATCGGGAACATTTTCCTTGACCCGCGCTTCATAGCTACTTTGATGGAAAACTGGAACCTCATCTTCAACGTCTATTACTTTTACAGTCACTGTAGCGGTGGCTAAACGATAATCGGGAGCACCGTCTCTCGCAGTTACGACAAATTTATATTCCTAGGATGACCCAAAGAATTGTTGGTCAAGATCCAATATTAATGATAAAACTATCAAATCATCTATTAACCCTTGCAAACGAAGAATATTTTGGTTATAAACGAGGAATTATTCTCAGACGTTTGTTTTGTTAATTTAGTTTGTGTTACAAATAAAAGACTTGAATTTGGAATGAATAGCTGCGAAGGGTTAAAGTATGCCTAACAATAAATGGAGGACAAACTCACATCATTCTGTTCGTAATCTAAGACAATTTTCGTCAGGACGTCTCCAGTTTCAGGATCCACGGTAAAAGGGATATCGTCAGGCGCGAAATAAGTAATTTCAGCATTAATACCCTCATCTGCATCCTCAGCATGCACTCGACCTATTAGTTTCCGGGCTTCACCTTCTTTCACCGAGAACTCGTAAGGCAGACCAACGAATTCTGGATTTTTATCATTAATATCGGTTACTTTGATGTTCACCGTAGCCGTACTAAAGAGACCGCCGGAATCCTCGGCCTTTATCAACTGTTGAAAGAAATCGGCGTGTTAAAGGAGTCACAAAGAAAAGTGCATTCACTTGTAGGGAAAGGAAACGTAGTGTTTTATTGCGCTACTCAAGCGGTTGACATAAAGCTTACCAGCTGATAACGCGTTAGGTCTTCCCGGTCTAACTTCCTTATAACGGTGATCACGCCTGATTTGTCACCAATTGAAAACTGCCGTAAATCATTTCCGGATACTATGGAGTACGACACCGGATCGTTCTCCGGGTCAACCGCCTGTAAAATAACAGTAAAGTGATGGGTTATTGTAATAGCTATTGGATCGCTATATCGTTAGATGCAGTCATCAACTGCTATAATATAATCGACAATTATGAGCCTTAACCCTTTTAATACCTTAGAGCCGATATATCGGAATATATATATATATATATATATATATATATATATATATATATATATGTAATTTAAACACATGTAATGACAAGTAAAATTAACAGACACCTAAGAAATCGCATATTCTTCAAGATATGTTTTGATGGTACCCGGAAAACTTGTAAGGTATTATAAGAGTTAAATTCTACAATATATAACAATGAAGTATAAAACAAGTGTATAAAGCTAAGATATAGATGCTTGGTTATATTATTATTAAAATAAGTTATTATACGAATCAATTTCTTAGAATTCTTACGGTTATAGTTGCAACTGTTGAATTTATCGAAGCTCCTTCGCTGACTTGTACTTCGTAAACTGGTTGTTGGAAAACAGGACTCCTCGTATTAGGACCTGGTATCACGTTCACTTCGACGATCGTTTGAGAATATTTTCCACCCTTGTCTGTTGCTTGTACCGTGATACTGTACTGTTCTCCAGCGTTTAACTTTCTCACAGACTCGATCACACCGGTTTTCGGATCGATTTTGAATTTGTGCAGACCGTTGTTCGAGACGTGGTAAATGCTGTACGTTATCTCGGCGTTTTCTCCTTCGTCGTTATCTGTCGCTTCCACCTATTACATTTTCAAATGTATTAGGCGTATGCAAAAGTTTTAATCTTTTTCCGCCATTTATTATTATTTAATAACAGTTTTAAATCGGCTGCATGAAATGGGAATAATTGAGAAGCTCGGAAAGACTAAAACTTTGGTATATTCCTTATATTTTGTATATGGATGATTAAAGAAATTTAAATGATCAAATATTAGGTTACTTAAGACGCTGAATATCGTGGGAGCAAACGGTGGCAGTCGATGACAATATTACTAAAACTCGAATCAAATATATCTCTAATGTTCGTACAATTTTAAACATTATTACGTTACGGATGCATATCGCGAGGAATTCTATAACACGGATTTCGGCCGGCACTCAGCGGGTAAATAATTAATTAACATTAAATATTATATATCGTCACTATAACATATAGAATTATCTTTAAATCGTTTCAACCCTTTATAAGCCGAAAGATCAATGAAACACATAATCAACTTAAAACCCAATAGGTTTCATAAGCCGCACGTTTAGTCAACCAATATTAATTTTAGCGTAGAAAGAAAAAACGATACATTACGTAAAAGTGAATATCGCGAGTGAAAATGGAAGTATGCCCAAAACATTACACCTACCGAACATTAAAGGGTTGAAGCGATCGATGCATCTCGTATTTGGAGCATTCTGCGTGGCAGAAAGGGAAAGTTGCAAATAGTAAAACAAATCTCACTATCAGTGAAACCAATAGATGATACAAATTGCGTTAATGAGAGTATAATAACAAGGAAATAGATACCGTTCCCATAAACGTTTTAGTCGTAAGATCATTTAGTTCTGTTACACGTTCGACGTTAATGACAACCTATTGGGTTTAATAAAAGTCTTACCTTCGTCACAACTCTCTTTGTTTCTCCTGCTTGGACCGTGATGGGAGCCGTCATAGGAAGTAGAGGAGCATTGTCGTTAACGTCATTTAAAGTCACAACAAAGGAAAGCGGTGCTGATGCGGCGACGCCCGTTTTTTCCCGAGCGACTACTTGAAACCGGAAACGACCGGGACTCGGAGGATCCCGATCTAAGTTCTCCTCGTTAACGATCAGTACGCCGGAGGAATCGATCGCAAAGAAATTTGTTGTTAACTCGAAACTGTAGCTCGGCTTTGGATCATCGGGACCCTATAATCATCGTTGTTGATTTGAATATATAATAAGTTCTGTTCTAATCGTATATAAATAATAAGGGATAGTTAAAGTAATTAGACTTCGACTGTTACGTGAAGTCATTAGATGGATTAAATTCTGCAAGATCATCAATATCTGTTATTATTAGTCACATATTTTGGAATATGAAATATCTTTAATAGATGTGAACAGTTGAACATTTATGTAACATATGTAACAACACTATTACGTTTATATAAGTAACTAAAGAACAATATATATGTTTGTCAAGCAATAATCAAGATAAGAGAAAGAAGAGAAGGCAGAACCAAGCAATTAAAAACAATTAAAAAGAATTAAGATGGTAGATTTTTTCTATAAATATTGAACACAGTCAGCACGCATGTTTTATTTTTCAGGTGAACTAGTTGTGTCACAGTAAAGGTATATCGATACTGACTACTACAAATGCATTGTATTTACTCGAATTTCATTCTCCGCCGCTAACTAAATACAGCGAAGGGGTAAAATGAAAATTTCAACAGTGAACGTTGAATGCAAATTCAGACAACAGCGTGGCTAAAATGGTGGAGCGGTGTGCCCTCGCAACATATATTTTGAGAACAGAGGTTGTGCCGTGTCGGTTCTATCGACATATAAACGATTATACAAATGGTCCCGTGGGCGTTTCTGTCGTCCATTTCGAACAGTAAAGTTCATGAAAATGTGTCCATTAGTGAGGTGACCGAGCCTCGACAATTTCATAGTAAGGTAGTTGAATGCACCGTGTAATTCTGGACCCGTAATTTCCGGACTACGACACGATCGTCGTAGACCTGCGGTGGTACCAACACAAGAATATGCTAACCCACTTGCCGGATATTGGAAATTTTCGTGAAAACAAGTCAGAGTGTCATCCCGCTTCATCCGTCCGAGATTTTACGCCGACGATAATGTCACTCCTTTCAAGAGAACATATACGTTCCAGCTTTGCTAAAAGGGATTCGTTACTGCATTTGATTCAATGCGTCCGAAAACAACGAACTGTGTGCAAGGATTTATAATTAGAAAATTAACATTACATGAAATATTAAGAAAATTAACTTGATTTTATATAATCCGATATTTTGAGAAATAAATGGGGCTGAAGCTTGTGTTAGCTTTGCAATTACTAATTTGATCTCAGATGGAATATATTATTTTTCTATAGCGTATAATATTATAACATTAATCATAATTCAGTATTAATTTATTATACATTAGTACTTAATTAGTCATCGTAATAGATTTTAATCGTGTAATAATTGCTTATAAATCGTAGAAGAAAAGGGGATCGTATCATTTAAAGTCCATCTAAGAAATAAAATTAATTATTTACAAGACGCGTATCTTATAATGTCCAATTCGGATGAAGAATACATCGAAAGTGAATTCTTCAACAGAATTTGCTTAATTCAAATACAATAATAATGATAATAAAATAAATATAGTTAGTCGGACTATTAACATTGTCTTCTTTTTAGTGATATAATCAAAGTTGTCCAACCGAAAATTACGACTTCAGAACGATAAGACTTTGATTCGAATATAAAAGAAGTTATGCGACACTTTCGTCGCACACGCCGCAGCGATTTTTAACAGTGATTTTATATTTGTGATTGCAAATATGTGATTTTACAAAAAGTTATTTTTGTATTATCTTGCTTATTGCTTAATAATCATTCGCTTTCACTCTCCGCCGTGGTTTTTAGTTTACCCTCGATGTAATCGATAAATAACTCCACGGAAACGTCAGAGCGTCATTGGGGAACAATAAGAGACATTAAACGGTTGATTCACATCTCGTTCACGGCTCGTTGAACGGACCCAGATCGAGCACAAAGATCGAACTTACCAAATCAGCATCTGAAACGGTGAGCACTATGCGATTGCCGGTTTTATCGATAACCTTTGTTCCGATCGGGGCATTCTCATCCACGAAACCCTCCACGTTCGACGCTGTTATAATTGGAGGGTTGCTGTCGACTGGTTTTACGGTGATAGTTAATTTGGCAGTTGCTGATCGCTTGGCTTCGGATACTTCGACGGCCTTTGATAAATGTATATTTAATTACTATTAATACAATGAATATAAATAACATAGTACAATTAATCAATTGTGTTTAATATCCGAGGATTTACGTATATATATAATATAGTATAATAGTGTATATTTATATTGCAATTGAGGAATACATCTGCAAATAAATTGTTTACCTTTTATATTATACTAGCTTTAATACCCGGCTTTGCACGAAATTTAGGTTTTGATTTTATTAACTAATAACTCGAGAATGGAAAGACAGTCACATTCATTTGAATTAACCAGGCATAATGAGCCGAGACACATTTCGTGACCCCAGAGATTACCTTTCGAAAGTTTTTGGGCGTCAGACAAACACGCAAACATATCAACTTCTTGCTTTGTATATTAGATTGGATCCCTTGATTTCTTTTATTCTTCTTTTACTATTAATTCATGGTATTCTTAGTGGGGACACTTACCTTAATAATAATATCGAACTTCTTAGTCACCGTGGTATCCACGGCTCTGATTTGTTTAACGGCACCAGTGTTCGGATTGATTTCGAAAAAGTCCCGATAGTTCGATGGATTTCCACTTAGAAAGGAATAGTGGATCGGTGCATTTATGCTATCCATATCAACTGCTTGTATTTTCTCGGGCGATATATTCAGTATACCGGACAGAACTCCGCTCGATACCTAACGGGAAAAAGTTTACCACGTAGAGAACCGGTTCAACGATGGTTTAGAAGCACGCCGTGTGAAATTTAGGAGTATGATGTTGGTGTCACGTAAGGGTGGATGATTAGATACAGATTTTTGCGTACCATCTATGCCGTAAAGAACAGATAATATTTTCTATTCACACAGCTGTGTGAATAATACAAGATGAGGACGCTTTACAAAAAGTTAAACCTCCAATCCTTTGTAAGTTCTAATTCTTGAAAAATATTATGCGTAATTAAGTATTATGTGTAGTAAGTATTATGTGTAATTTGCAATTTACGCTATATATATTACTTTCGTTATCATTTCTGCCTAAATATTGATGCTGTCAAGCTTAATGAAATCACGCTTTTCAACCGAACTAAAAGGCAGGTGCTATCTTCAATATTTATATTAGGGATACCGGAAAGTAATCAATAATTTTTCACATAGATTATGAAACTCCATTTATTTTGTTCATATTGAACATTATTCTATTAAATAATTCTCATCGTTATCTATGCTCATTGACCGACGATCTTCCAATGCCATAATCCCTTTAGAAAAAAATCATCCCCAAATTTCGATGCGAAAAACTTCTCCACTCTCGAATTGATTACTTTCTGGTACCCCTAATATAATTTGCTTGGTTACTTTTTATTTGGAAATTAGATTAAATGTATATTAATGGAACAATATATTATCACTTAAGATCGTTATTAAATTAACTAATACTTATTGATCTACTAATTATTAGGAAACAACTATTCGATTTCTAATATTCTAATAGGATTATCTGCAATATAAATTTCTCTTTTATAATTTCTCCTTTATGCATCAATTAAGATAAATTAAGATAAATTAAGATAAATTACATACCGAAGCGGAATATTCAGGATTAATACAGGCGCCATCCAAAAGCATACATCCTTGATAAATGAAGGAAGGATCTTGATCGTCGTCATCTCTGATGTTCACTGTTAAGGTTGTCGTCGAAGTGAACCTCTCCGACGTATTCCTCGCACGATCCTGTAAAATAATAATACAAATTCAAAAACTACTGTCTACTGTTAACTACAAACAAAATGTTTGCATTGGCAGTAATCCCTAATTCGCTAACTTGGCGAACGTCAGTCTGTAACAATAGATTTTCCCGTTCAGAATGTAATTTGGAGTGAAACTTAAATCCGCAATGTATTCGTGCTCGCTTAACCATTGCTCCAGGAAACCTCCTCTCTTTCACCTCAGTTTACATTCTTTCTTCTTTCTTCCCTTTCGCAATTGCAGGCGTGGCGCGTATACCATAGTCGCCATGCAATTTCGTCGATTAACTGGAAATAAGGGAAACCTATTCCACGACAAAGGGGTAATCATTCTTTTCCAGTAAGGCAACCTTTTCCGAGCACTTAACGTAAAGATGCATTTCCAACTGCTTTATTGTTGTTGGCCTTTACTGTTTGCAACTTGGTTTCACCATATTCGTGTGCACGTGGCAAAGGATGCGCACTACTTCTTGGAAGTTGACAATTTTATGAGAGGTACATTGCACGCTGTTTAGGAAACCAGGAACTGGTTTGTGACTACCGTATAGAACAGGTAACTCACGATGTGAATTGTTTGGCTTTGAAAATATGGTCCATAGAATGCAAATATGTTGAAAATATTTGTATAATAAAATTATATTGACTAACATAAAGCTAATTTTATTATAGTCTCGATTTCTAGGAAGTAAACGGAGAAGGTGGCAAATATCGAACAGATTGGAAACTTTTAATATAAAACTAAAATTAAAGTTACAGTTCCTCTAATAAGACTAATAAGACTTAGTAGGCATTTAATTACTTTGATTAATTAAACGGCTCATGTCCCTTATTCTACAATCAATTTCGAATGCAAATTAGTATAGCATAATATAGTATACGCCAAAAGTTTCAATTTTTCAATTCAAATTTCAATAAAGTTTGAAATATTTTACAACAAACAATACTAGAATCTTCATGAAGTTACAAGAACAAGAATCAAGAAGTATACAAAATCTTTACATAAATAATACTTCATCGAACTATGATAAAAGGATACCAATAAGACAACCACCCCTATGCTTTATATTATAAATCTTATCGAACAAAAACAGACAAAAGTAAATGAAATTCAGGCTGAAGTATAATGAAGAAATTAAAAGAAGCAGTAGAAATTCAAGGGGGTTCGCGTGGTTCGTGGAACGAAGAACAATGTCCAAGAATAAGTAGACCAGCTGTTCCACATAATATTCAAATGAGCCACACCTGTAGCAGCAGCTGGTGCACGAAGTACGCCTTTATCTCTGAAGAAAGATCGATCATGGCATCGGCACACCGTAGAGATTCGCCATGATTACACGCGTTACCATTTCTCCTTTTCTACCTCTGATTTATCTCTGATTGCAAGCTGAACGAGGTCCTCCGTAACTATCACCCTTCGTCACAATGCAGCACAGCCATTTCGTATAGCAATGGGTAATCGGTGGAGCTGCATTCGGAGGGCCATTTAATCTTTTTTTCTTCTATCTTTGGTATCCCTTACAAGGGGGCCGTTTAATGACATCGATCTTATGTACGGTGATTCAATTCGATTTTTTTTCATCTCGATTGCATCTCGTACAGTGGAAGTTTATGGGGGTAATTTAAAAACTCAACGAAATTACGACGGTTCCAAAACACTGCAGGTGGAGTAGAATAAGTTGACGGAGCAGGCTGTTTGATTCTTATGATTTTATGCTTAAAAGTGTACTTTAAAATAGTTATGTTGAAAGGGAATTAGAAAGGGGTTCCATCGTGATACTGTTTATTTGTATTCATTTCGGTATGCTTTTTAAACTGACGTTGCTCGTGATGGAATTACACTATGAAAACTTTTTAATGAGAATCAAGGAGTTTATATTTTTCGGCACGCCGTTTTAATTCAAAGAACACGTACAGTTTATTAATATCAGAAGGATGTACTCTTTTGAAAGTAATATATTAATATGGCTAATAACAGCAACTTATAAAAGAGAATGTTGATTATGTATTTATAAAATAAATATTTGTTTTCATTCCAAATATGTTCTCTTTCCGACTTAAGCATCATCACGTATTTCCTGTATTTCATAACGCTGTAAATAATCAACAGTAACTTTATAAGTATTTTGTTTCCAAGTTGGTCACGACTTGCGTCACAGCTCGAATAAATATTTTATCTCGACAAATTGAGTTATATCTTGATCAGATAATTCATTAAATTTTCAGTATATCTTTTTCATGAATCATGATTTATACGGTGCGTAACTATGAATAAAGTTTCATTGATAAAAATGCTAAAGAACTTCTGTCTGATTCTCCACTCGTGTTAGAAAAATAATGTTAATTGGTGGTTACATAAGATACACTGTCAATGCCGAAGTAAAATGATTCCGTTATACTCAGACTATGAGTAATCCACGTACCGTGTACTCGTTTTCCGCCGAGAAGTTGGTAGCACACTGGACGACCAAACTGGTTCGTATTAAAACCAGAACCATAAACACTTTCACCGGATTCAAAAATTCCATTGTCGATTCCCGCTGTTATATTCGGATTATTGCAAAGAAACCGATCATTTTTCTAAGTAATCGTTCCGATGTTGCTTGAAATCACCTATCTTGAACATCTTCTTCTCAAGCAATTGAAGTTGCTTATAAAATATATAGACAATTTTTACTGATTATAATTTCCATCTGTTTTTCCAGTTTTATATCTACTGATACGCAAGGATCTTGTTATACCCTTGAACATATGTATGTATAGTGAATTCCGATGAGTATTTCGTATGTGATTTAGTATGAATATGAAATGATCATCCATAAAAACGATCGATTTGACATGCTATGATCCGCAGGCTATCATAAGCTATGTATCTAACACGCCAAACACTAGTACTTTATTTTTTGAGTCCACGTATTTTCTTCAATATCATATGAATATTGTTTACAGCACCATGGAATACCTTCGCGGATGGTACTAAATGGAACTTTAGATAGTGTCCGAAGAATCCCATGGATTAGCGAGTAATAAACAACTAAGACAGTAGGCGTGTCCCTTACATTCGTCCCACGTTCAACACGCAGATTCTATGTCAAGCTGGTCATGCATCCTTAGCACTTGCGTTTAAGTGCAGTCGTTAAATAACTACATTCCTATGGTTCTCCGTAAATCATCGATCTTTTGATTAACTGTTACCTCTATCCACTCTTGCGCGTGTTTCGAATTCCCTCGCAATTATTTTAACGAGGTGAAAGTATATCAATTATTCTGATCAATAGCCAATTCATTAGTAACATATCCTATATTATAAGAACGGCGTTATGCGCTGGTAAGAATTGCGTACAAGGAGTTGTGGAAATGTTTTACCAAAACCGGCTTATTCCACTAATTCGACGGTTGAAACATTGATTCAGAGACATTTGTAAGAATGAATGAGAAATTGCGTACATTATGTACTTATTGTATATACATATATTAGGGTAGCAAAGAATTCAGGAACACAAATTTTTTGAATCAATAAAAATCAATAAATTCTGTGTCGTTTCTTTCATGACTGTAAGGAATCTATATTTTTTTATGGTATCCCTTAACTCTGTGATAACCTGTACACATGAAAAGCAATAAAAGTGCTTGTTTCATTGAGAGGATACCATGTGTTTGTTTAAATAAACTTCCAATAACGTAGCTTTATGAGTCACGCTACAATGCTTCGAAAAGTACTAGCTATCATGGCTAAATAACTCGTGTGCATCAAAAGAGAGTGAATAAAGCCATATCGTGTTGAAAGGTTTACACGGTCCATCAAATTTCTATGGAACACTGTCATTTCCGCGCACTCGAAATGCAAAATCCGTGGCATCGTGCTTAGAGAAATCGATCAACCGTAGTGACGCGTCTCGCGTGTGCGAAATCACAAAGGAATGAGAGAGTGCCTTCGGCATAGCCATCGTCAGAGTTTCCGGAAACGTCATGTTCGTGCTACACCTTGCACAATCTTCCTTTACGTCCGTTTTTCTACGCCTCGATAAGATCATTGCGTCGAATCAAGATTACATGGTAATTTTATATGGCCCACAACGAAATCGCTTCGTGTACGCGCATCTTCGTACTCATTGTTTTATTGCAGTTCGAGGACGAAAGCGGTTTCTATCTAATATCGTGGCCCTTTGGGCACGGAAGGAAATGATCTAAGACTGGTAATCGCCATTTTACGAGGTGCAACACTTAGGCGTAGAAATAAATGTTCCTGTATATATATATATATATATGCATATATACTCAATATGTACTTCATATGATAATTGAACTAAACGAGAATAAAATCGAGAGTGGAAGAAATAAGACGTTTATTCGTACGAGAATGAGGAAACACATCAACATCCATATATCAGTGAAAAAGAACTGTGATTCCATGATTTAAACAGATATACACATATACATATCAACATATCTGTTTGTAAAAAACTTTTCATCAATCTTCTTTAATAAATCTCCAACAGAGTATATATATATATGTATATCTATATATAGGTACTCTGGCAGTAATTTAAATCATGTAATCACAGTTATTTTTCACTGATACTGGAATGTTGAGGAGTTTCCTAATTCTCGTAGAAATAAACGTTGCATTTCTTCAACTTTTGATTTTGTTCTCATTTTATTCGATTACCATATGAAGTATATACTTGAATTCAAAATAGTTTCATCGAAGGAAAATTGCATATTGCTATAATTGGTTGCTTATGTAAAAGTAAATGTTTGTATGACGTTCGTTAGTGGTATAGCAAAGTGCATTTCAATCTATGCAAACGAATTGGTTGTGCAGTAATCCTGCTAAAGCTGTGAATAAGCTAATGATTACTGTTCTTTGAGGTTGATTCATGCTTTGCATTACTAAAATTCTGCTTAGTCGATTTACTAAGTTCACCAGTATCTCTAGAATTATTCTTTGCACTGATAAAATCGTATTTTTATATCATGATTATTATAATACTCATTAACTGGAATATAATGCATGCAAAAAGTATTTGTACAGCAGCGACACTCACTGTATATATTATACCTCGTTTTAAAACAACATGTCACAAAGATTATAAACATTTTCCATTTGTGATTATCAAACCATGTCCCGATAGTTGTAACTATAGATTATAACTGTAACTCCATGATTTACGTTAACTTAATATCAACCAGTGAAATCTGAGTGGAACTTTTATACTCGTCACGCATGAAATGGATACAGGGACTTAGCTACGCCAATGGATAGACACTTGCTACATGCAAAGGGAAGCTTGCAACCACGTTGCAGAAACCGTTCGTTTTGATGAACACCCACGTATCCATCTAATGCTCGCCATTAATCTCCGTACCGGAGGTACGTCGGTGCAGATTTGATGCTGATGGAACGATCTTGCACTGCTCAACCGTTACATCCGTATTTCGCACACCCGCAATTGCGTTATCTTGCACCAGAAGTGCATAGACATACCGATTCGTCTCTATCCTAATCACATACTTTTCAGTTTCTTACAATTGTGCCGTTGATTATGAACATGGTCCAAGTCACTTTTTTATACACCCCTTAAAATAAATATATGTATTTACAATTTAGACATTCGATAATTCATTATTTTTTCATGATGTTGACTTGTATGTCTAACATAATTGACATTATCGTAACTGTTCGAATAAGCCCGAGCACTTACAGGAGCATGACCACTATCCTTATCTCATTACAAATCCTTTAACCCTTGGACTTGGAAAGGCGTATATATACGCTCTCGTATGTCTATGAATATATATGAAAGACGTATATACATATATGACCAGTACATTTTGCCTTTTTAAATTTTACTTTTTTAGTAAATTAATACAGGATGGAAGATACTGTTACGTCTCACATAACAATCGATCGATTAACTGAATCTTAATAACTCCTCGATTTTTCTTATTTTTTTCAACAGAATATAGTGTCATCTACTGTCACGCGAATATGGCATCGTGAATTGATTTTATCAAGGTTGCCGCAGTGAAAGGGTTAATAAATGATTCACAAGGATAATTATATCGCACTTAATTCTCATGTGATACAAACATCTTCCCGCTATACTTCTCGAGGAAATAATCGCACGAAGCAGCGCAGAATAACTGCAACTTCTAATTCCTTCTTTTTTCTGCTTACGTAACGTGCACACGGAACAAACGTAATCGAATCAACATTTACACCCACCGATGCATTTTTTCGATAGATGCACGCGATCGCGTTTCACATAGCGCGAGTATTCAGGATAACCGTAACTTATTCGCACGAGCCGAAATTGCCACGTCGACGAAGAAAACGAAATTCCAAGCTTACGATAGGTTGCAAGTCGAAAGGTGACTAATGGCACGAGGCGACTGTCCTACCTTGCTGGTTGCATGTGCATAAGCCGGTGCATATAAGTCGCGTTCTATCCACTACCCACTGTGTGCTATTCTATTCGCTGATACCTGGTTACAATGTGCTTCCCTTTGTTTACTTAACCCATCAATTCCGTACAACTACATTTATGAACCAACTGACTGCTGAAGTTTTATGTGTGCCAAGGAGATCCTGGTTTCTACTAATATAATTAGTTATTATCAACTGCAACCGCTACTTCGTCCGTGTAATAAACTTGCTAATATGCACTTTAAATATGTGCACACAACTTCTATTGCTTTATATACTGTCACTTATGGAATTTAAGAACTCAGTTTTTGGAATATTACACGTTTAAGTAGATAAATATCTGTAAATGAATACAGTGTGAGAAACAGAGCTTCTACTGAAAACAAAGTTATCTAACAAGTAACGATTAAATTTGAGTACAATATAATTTATTTTTTATCGGATTTTCATTATCATTTCCCCCCAAATATTGATGCTACCTATTTAGTGTAATCAGTTTTTCCAATCGAACTAAAAGCCTTTCTGTTATGTTCAATATTTATGTCATTTACTTTGTGACTTATTACTTTGGAAAATCATTAAAGTTTACGTTCGGTTTGTGACAAAGTGCAGGCTAATTTCATTTGGAAAATACACTGCATATTTGTGTTCGGTATGACATTTTTGTGCAAGGAGTGCCTTCTATCAAACTGTCAGTCGCGTTGACCAGCTATGCTGCTGGAATTCTACTGTGCGCCAAGTTTTCCTCTTCGTTCGCAAAACGTGTGAAGTCTTTTGCGTTTGTTTTTCATTCTCCCAGGAATGGTTTGCAGTTGCATGTTTTCCACACAGAACTTGGAACGTGTCACAGTTAAGTTTCTGCGTCGTGCAGTAAAAATGTTCGGGGGAGTTGGATTGAAACTTTCTTTCACTCGACTTGTCAAAATAAGAGACGCTTGGGGGAAAATGTAATTGCATTATGCATTTCGGGGCGCCAGATTTTTGTTACAATCCAATAAGTGAAGTATAAATTAAATTGACTGTTACAGTCCAGAGTTCAGAAAACTATATTAAATTACAAACAAAATATAATCTACAATCAGAATAATATTGGGATAACTATAGAAGAATCGGCTATGATGATTTTGAATTTTTTCGTATTGCAATCCTGATATTATAATCGATCAAAGTATTTCAAACACAGTAATATTATTACAGTAACCTCTCGTATAACGCGAGTTCCTACAAAGCGCTGAAGATATTGCGACGGCTTTTTTTATATAATGCGATTCTCGTAAAACGTGCTGTATAATAAAAAATTCAAGCATAGCACAGCTGGTTATCTCCATCGTTGTCGATTTCTTCTATTTCGTAATTGTTAAGACATAGTAAACAAAATTTGACATGACAATAGTCATCCCAAACATATTATTTATATTAATCGTGTTATACAAGGAAAATTCTTGTAGAATGTGATTTCATACAATGCGTAACGCATTAACCGTGTTGTACGGGAGTTTACTCTATTGTAATTGAATAATTGAGGACGTCCGATGTATTTAATTGAGCTTACTGAAATTCGTTCAATTCTACGATCCTTTTCTTCCTACGGCTGAATGAAGGAATATTTGAAATCTCGAATTTTCGAGAAATAATGAAATTAATATTCAACCCTAGATTTTAATTTTGCGAATTGCGTTTCAGTACGCTCATGGAAAGTATCGTTTCATTCGTTTTTTTTTTCATTTTCAACAAGTTCCTACCGACGAGGAGATAATGTGTTCGCGTTTCACGAGGCGTCCGTGTGAAATGTAGATAAATGTACGATGACTTCTGTCAGTGACAAACGGCACTGTATAACCAGTGTTCTACCTATTGATTAAATATCAACGCAACAGTCATATTTCAGATTTCATCGTACCGTTTTTCTTTCTTTAACAAACAATTTGTAGCATCACCCTTTCAGATATAATTTCATACTAGCCTTTCACTTATTTTCGCTGATTTCGAAGCCACGAATATCACACATAAAATATTTTCAAATATGTTTCTTACTTCCATTCATTTTAAACCCGACAATATCATATGCTAAATATATCAAGTATCAAATAAAATAAAAAAATACTCGAATACTATTTATATCAGGGAAAATAAATTTGTAGTTGCGACGAATATTGCAAGAACAACATTTTCCTTTCACTTATTTTTGTTGACTTTAATCCCAAGAATATCGTATATTAAATATATAAACTATCAAATGCATTGAACAAAATACTCGGGTTCTGTATTAGATAAAATAGGTTCATAGTTGCGTAGAATATTGCAATAACGTATGACACAGATATGCGACGGAGAAAATTTCCATTGCAGCCTGGTATTCCAGGATAATATCGGACGAAGCGTACGAAGGAAATTCGCGAAGGATTTCACGAGGGAATCCAGTAATCACATATTGGTGTCACGGTGATCCAAAATACCGAATGTGATGGCAAATACGTTAATAAGTATTGGCCGAGTACCAGAATCCCGATACGATATCGGAGGCACAATTTGCGGATTCTAATCCAGGCGCTAGTAAGCCACTCGTATACATCCGAAGTGGAACGAACATTGTCGACTTGTTGTCGGAAGCGATATGCAAATATCTACAAGTACGGGTTTGCAATCGGTGACTTCTAATCTCATGGTTTCTGCCGCACTGGTACTGCACCACGATCCCATAAAGGATTCGTAATACGCACTGTTTAATGCGATCCAATCCTTTTCGTTGTCACGTGATTACCGTTAACGGCAATTCCACTGATCCTTCGTTACTTTAGCACGGTTTACGGCAAACTTAAAGTCGTCTAGCAACTTTCAAGTTCTTCCACTATCGACCTGTCCTTTTGTAGATATGAATAAAATGAAATACTTATATATAATATGTTATGTCGTTTCGATACCTTTATCTGCGTTTATCTGCTACGATATACAAAACTGGGTCGGTTTCGAACAGTTCTTTATCTGTTGTCCGTTTCCAATGAAACGTATCATAGAGATATAAAAAATACAACGTGGATAATAAAAGATATTCGTATTTTCTAATCTAGGATAGCCACGTCTCTTAAAGAAAGTAATTGCAATTAGAGTAAGTGATATGTTAATATTTACAGGATTTGTAGTAGGTAGAACTCAATGTTGTTTAGCTAAACTTGTAGATATTTTAAATAACACGCGTTTAGCACAGCATAATACCAAACAATGGTCGATTTTAAGTAAAGGAAGTATCGTGTACTTCAAATTCTAAGTAACAGGGCTTAATGAAAATAAAAGGAAATCTTTTTAAGTAAAGTAGCTACTTTCGCATAATGACTGTAATGACGAGAAACAACGTATGTCACAAGAACAGGGAGGATCGATATGCTAATGTTATTATAGTCCAAGATCAGTGACTCGTCTTGGTGACTCATCGTGTCCTGTTCCGTACGATCATCCTACACAAGCTGACCAATGACCATTATTCTAAAAGTGCTCCTTGTAATCCTTTCTCGGGTCGTCAAATTACGAAGCCATGTTGACTTACGATATGATTGATTAATGAAAATTCTCAAGCATTTATCATTAAAACGTTGCTACCTTTGGTACAAGATTTGAACACTGCAATTTAACTTTGTTAAGGCTTATCAGAGGGTAGAAACTCTAATTCTAGATGAGAGTCAGTAAAATATTCCTATTGCTTTCATTTTCTTTTACTTTGGATCGTTATCGTTTAAGCCGTTGTAAAGTGATTAATATTCTCTAAAAGGACTGGATGTGCCGGTAATTGTCAAAGTGGCCTAATAATAAGTCACTTTTCCGGAACGAACGATTAACCCTTTTCATTCGGAGGCCACTCACAACTTGTCAGTTTATATAACAACTCGAGTAGTGACTGAGAGGCAAGATTAAGATTTTCTCCAGTTATATTTTATCATTGGACATTAAATCACCAAAAATTAGAGTAAGTTTCAATGTTTTTTGTGTTTTAAGTTGCAATCGACTTCTTCAACCTGTTACATAAATGTACCATAAATATACTACATAAACAATGTATGAATGGAATATGTACACCTTTAAGTGAACATTGATTATTTGACACCAGCTTAATTAAATATTGGTCACCGCACAATGAGATATTAATTAAATTATGTATTATCCATGACTAGAATTTAACTCTACTGGCGATCAAACCTCGATAATATTTTATATTAAGGTATTCGGCAATCAATTAGGGAGAGTAATTAGAAGCGACTATCATTAATATTGAATTTAATTATCTTAAACGTGAAATTGTCATCCTCTATAAGTTCTTCATAATAGCATCTATCTCTTGCAACGCCCTTAATGAGCATTTAATTGAATCGAGATTCTGTAGACAGCTTGAAAAATGCAGGGATTTAAAATACATATTTTCTCCATTATCCCATGGATTTGGTAATAAATATTAATGATACTCTATCCAGTTATCTAATCCTCAGAATTTCACAGGCTTTTAAGTTTTCAGACATGTTTTAATGATGATTAGAATCCTCTAACTTCTTTAATTACCGGAGCTGAGCACCTTTGGTGCGAATACGAATTACATTCGATTAAATGCCGATCATATTCCGAATAAAACATAAGGGTCTGTTTTAACTAATCGCGTTATATAAAAAAAAAGTTGGCTTGGTATCATTAGCGTGTTGTAGGAATTCGCATAGTGGGAACTCGCGCTATGCTGTTTATTGTATGGGGGAAATGTACCAAGTGACAAATTAATCATTATTCTGCCATATCAATAATATTGACGTCTCCGTATCAATGAAAATATAACTGTTTCACACGCTTTCTCTTTTCGACGTTTTATTCTGATAATTTCAAAGTAGGATAAGAATAAGAATTTCACAGGTTTTGTTCACCAATTATGTTAATAACTTATTGATTATTGATAATAAGATTGTAACTTAGTTTCCAATCATCAGAAGTGTTAAAATGTAAGAAATTACAAACCAAAGTCTAATATTCCTGTTTCAATATGTTACGCGACAGAAATATACTAAAAATAAAAACTAAGCAACACTTCATAGAAAAATTATCCTAAAATCATTTTCCAGGACGATGAAAGAAAAACTGTATTCCCTGCACGCTAACGCGCAGCTTAACACAAAAGTACTTAAAATGAGGAAAATCAATTTTTGTTGCGCGTATTCTTCCACGGTATTCATTTCATTCGTAAACCTAGATATTCTGTCGCACTCAAAATCATAATTAAGCTCGAGTCCGAAGTACTTCAACGTGATACGTGCTCGAAAATTCATATATAACTTCGTTGGCTGCGAATAGAATGCGATGCAACCCGCGAGCGTGATTCCTGATTACCATGGTCAGCAACTGGTGCAACCATCGCGTACGATGCAACTATATATAGTGCACGAGCACCAGGAAACATAGCCGACGGTTTACGAAAGCGATTGGCTAGCTTCGACCAGATTTCCATAGACAAATGGTATCTGATACCAGAAAGTATGAACCAGAGAAATCACAGGTTTTAGTGGTCATTCTTATCCAAATGAAACGAAAGATTTGCATATAATGCGAATCGTTGAGATTAGATGATATTCTTCGAAGATGGAAGATCTATATAGAAATATATTAGCCTATATTTTCCACCCTTTTGCGCTCCTTAAAGATGATATCTTAAGATGTTATCCTTAAAGATACTCATAGAAGCACGCACGTTGTGTCGATATGAAAGCTTTTGGAATGTTAATATATGGAAAGAACTCTCAAGTGTATCTTGACAGATATTTGACTATAGTTTATCATGAAATATTTCGAAGACTACACCCGCCATTTTTCTGCTCTGACATGAACCAACGTATATACCAATCAATATGAGAATTCGTGAAGTTCCTATGAATTTTGCATGACGATTGCACAAATAAATATACATTTTACAAAAAACTGTTATTGTATCTTCCTTGTTACGTAATACAAGTCCGTGAACTGGACGAATATTAGCTTTCATAAATGGGTATGGATTAATTATAATATACGTATGAATATAAAAGCCGCGTAGAAGATTGAAGAAAATAAACATACGAGTTATAATAATTTATTGAAGTAAATGACACTTACCGATGCCAAGATAGTGACGAGATATCTTTGGGTCCTCTCGAAGTCCAGGGTACGATTAACAGTAACTTGACCTTGATGCGGTAAGTTAATGCTGAAATAACCGTATCCATCAGCAGTCGTGATTCTGTTTCGACCGACCCCATCGTTATTGCCGATCCCGGTACCATCACCAGGTGCAATGGAGTACTCGACGATGCCGTTGACACCAGCGTCTGCATCAACCGCGACGACATTCTTGAAGATCGTCGAACCAACCGGTGTTAGCTAGAATAATAAAGAAACATTGTTAGCCCTCCATAGTTCCATATAACTTTGAAGTCACACATTCGTCTAGCCGTGCCTTTCATTTCATTTCATTTTTTCATTGTAATAATAATTGTAAAAGTACGCCCAAAGAGTGACATTATTTTCAGTGCGTTATGTAATAATTTCGTTACTATTTCCATTTAATGTATTATACCTTTGTTAGAATCGTGTTTGATTAGATTTACGTTATACGATTTCCTTTTAGGCGCGAACAACATTGAGCTATGGAAGTTAACACATTCGATTCGGGACACTTTCTGTCGAAAGATTTATTTTGCTACATAAAGTTATAATGACAAAAAATGTTATAAACTCCAATATAGAATTTAGTTAGTCAAAAGGTGTTCAAACTTGAGATCGAAGTGTTGCGTGTCTAAAGACTCACATTTAAGCTATTCGTATTCTGGTAACGAATCCCAAAGGCTCACATGTGCGTCATCCAGTGCGAGTGTTTTAATAAAAAACACACAGATGACCGTCTATCATATTATTTATAACATACGCATACAAAAATCAAAAGTGAATACACTCCATTATTCGTTCGAATTACTACTATTATAAAGTACATATATTACAGTGGCTTAGAATGTGTAATAATTTGATTCCACATTACTTATATGCTTCCTGATCGTGTTAATAATTGCTTGATAATCAAAATAAATAATCCACGATATAAATACGGAATGTTATATCCTCGAAGAAGATAGTACGAGTATAGTTCTCGGATGTTCGGACAGACGATACCCGGATGCTTGTAATTCTAACGTTCACGGGTACAAGAGCCAAGTGCTAATTAAAGACCGTGAGGTCAAACGCACCTGTACGTCAAGATTAATAATTTGACAAAGTCCAAAGCGTACGAACGGAGGGTTTATTCAAGCGATAATATACACTCGTGGATGTTAATAGAAAATATGAAACGCCGATGGGATTACGGGGGTAGATAATTTAGCAAGGTTTTCGGGATCGTAAAAATCATGGGCTTTCGATAAATCTAACGATAAGTCAGGCTACCGTGACGCAAGCTATTGGATATATTTTCATACAGTGAATTTTCATGTAGTAGAAACTCGACTGGCTTCTCAGTTACGAGAGAACGTATGTCGGTAGGTACTTATAAGCAATATCTCCGCGGCTCGGACTTCATTTTTACCCGGTGGATCGATTATCACGAGAAATTATACTGTTCTACCGTTCTCCGCTTCGAGAAGAATACGAAACTGCTTGGTGTATGGCCTCCCTCGATTAATTAGTTTACATAGAAATCATGAGGAAGGCGTTTCGTGATCTCGATCTTAGGAACTCCTACGGTTCCGCAATTACGGCCGATAGGTCGCATTCCACTCGACTTCAAGTAGAAAGTACTTCCCGATTTTTTCACGATCGTGATTCACTATTTTTTTTTATTCAGATCTTTATTTCAATTATACGCGCATTTTTCTGGTTAAAGCAGTATTCTAATTAATTACAATTTTATTTAATCATGATATTATACATATAATAATTATATACTACGGTTGCGTGTCTTAAGCTTTTGTAGTAAAATAATATTTTTTTAATACGCTGGTAAATATTAATTTACATCTTAATCGATAAGTTTTCAATACGTATGTATACTCGTACCGAAAATTATTATACATTGGTTGTTGTTTATAATATTATAATAACCTCGTAATATACTTCTGAGAATTGGGTTTTATAATGTATTTTCGAGAAAAAGGGAAGGCGATTTGTGGATTAATAATAAGGCGTAGCTCATTCAGACCTAAACCCGGGGACCAATCTCGTCCAATCATAAGACAACGAAAGATCCGATTCATCCCATGTATAAAGAAAGATGGACCTTAATCCGCGTTTCATTCGTTTGACATCAAACTAATCCTCTTGTCCCATCTTTCGAAATAGTTCCCGCGTGTGGCTGGTTTGGCAGGTTGACAAATCTACTTTCCTCGACGATGCGTGATAGCACAGTCAGGGAATTCGAGGAGCAATTTACATTTTCAGTACTTTTAATTTCTACCGAGATTCCCTGAGATTCCGTCACGTGCCAGGTTCATCGACACAAAGAAATTCGAGAGTTAACACCACTTTATGCCAATAATCTTAACTCGTATCGTTGATGCTAACCGAGATTGTTTAAATAATTAATCAAGATACTTAAATTGACATCGAAAAAGTACAGGTTGCTATGAATACAATAATCTGATGGATTTTATTTTAAAGTTCCTTATTACTTGATTGTCTCCGAATTATCCAATATTCCGAGGAAACTAATAGAGTAGACCCATTTATAGATTGTAAATCAGATTAAGAAAGTATGTATATATCTTGTATATGAATATTTATTAAAGATTTATTTATTTAGTTAAAATAATCAGTAATTATATTTTCTACGAGGTAATTTGTTGTCTCTGAGTACAGTTCACTGTAGTTTTTCCTAGAATTGGCAACGGGTATTTGATTTACGGGAAGAACATATTCTTGACGAAAATATGGTGTTAAAGGGGGGACGGATAAGAGGGAGTCTCCTGTAATAATAAGCAGTGTGAAGTATACTAATAAAAAAATCAAAATTGTTCATTCCATATATTATTATTCTATGCTAACATTTCGCGTTATTATTACAACTATCACAATATTGACATTCTATTAATTCTGACAAGAATCGAGTAGTAAATTGTTAATAAAATTGGAATTAAAATCGCAAAGTCTTATAATCCTTTGCTACTCTTATTATTAATTTTTCCAGTGAAACAGTTTACTTTTACTATCCATCAATAGAATCCCATTTTACGAGCAGCATAATACACTTATAAGGCACGACAAACGAGTGACTTAGCAGAGTTTCTGCATCACCGAAGGAACTCATCACTTCCTTAAAAATTCTTAATTGAAATTCTAAACGGCTATTTGAGCTAACAGTGCCATTAATGCCTGATAACCATCTGATCGTATGGTATCTTATTTTCCACGTAATTGAAGTATACGTTTACATCCCCCCCCCCTCTCTCGCTCTCGATAATAATGGCGACTGGACTTACCTCGGGAACCGTGGTTTCGTATGGTGTGTTAATGAATTTTGGAGCATTATCGTTTATATCCGATACCCTCACAATCACCGGTATCGTACGTTTCTTGTTCGTTAATTTCACCGTGCAGCTCAGCTGAAAACAAAATTAAAATCCTTGTTATAGATACTTAATCCTCGCATCGTCTTGTATCAAACAACTTCTCTAAAAAGATTTCTCTAAAAAGAGAAGTCATTGAACTTATTAGAGGTACCGGAAAGTAATAAATTATTTTTCACATACTTTATGAAACACCATTTATTTGTTCAAATTACACATTATTCTATTAGGCAATCCCCATCGTTATCTATAATCCTTGACCAACGATTGTCGAATGCCATAATTCCCATTTTGAAAAAAATTCGAATTCCCAATTTCGATGCGTAAAAATTCACTCCCGAATTGATTACTTTCCGGTACCCCTAATATAATTTGATTTCGATTAATAGATTCAAATAAAGCACTGTATTATAAAGTTTCTAGTTTGTAACAAGTGAAGCCGTACTTCACTTCAATTGAATATAAATCCGAACCAAATTCCACGAAAGTAAATGAAAGTCTTAAATTCTAATTGGAAACCGGAGAAATTCAGTTCATCAATTGCAATACGGATATCATAATTATCTTCGTAGTATTTTCTTGTAATTATCAGAGCGGGAATTAACAAGTACCGTTTTCACTAGCGCATTCAAAGTTAGTATAGAAAGTGGATTCCCAAAAAGATTTATTCCAAGGATTTAGCGAGTAATGAGATTCCTTTCGTGGAATACGAGGATGCCACTTCGAAAAGTGGAATTGAACGATTCCAAGCTCAAAGTTAAACGCCGTACCAATCAATCGGCTGTTCAACATTTAAGGGAAGAACTTTCTTAAATGAACACGGCGATCGTAATTTCGTACGTGAACAAGGATACTATTATTTACCTTAACGAGTATTTTACGAGATAAATGTTTGATTATCGTGCGTTAAATCACACCAATTAGAGGCAACTTATAATATCTGTCGCTATAAAGTAATTGACGTCCGTGTTGCAAACTATGTAACTAACTTTGCGTTGAAAAATATCCAATGTAATTTAACCTGATCATAAACGCGCGCTAATAAGGAAGTTTAAATGAGATTCCTTACACTTACCGTAATCATTACTTGAGATTAGAAAGTATAAAAAAGTCAAGAAATAATATTCATAAAAAATTAATCTTCACGAGCTACGAATACTTTAAAGAATTCCAAGCAATAACAAAGTGGCTGTGATGAAAGGAATGGCAATTCTTTCGATTATAGTTGTACTTTATGACTACAAGTTTTTTAAGAAAAACTAAATGCTTAATAGTAGTGGAAATAGTCTGCTTCTATTATACATCATTGAGAATTTTTTATTGTTCCGATACCAATCACGTAATTTTCCACTGTATGCGGTAATTTTGTAATTAGGATGGTCCACCGGCAGTAGAGTATCGCGGAAACAGTAAATAAACCCCCGTATTACACGAGTTCCTACTACTAAAGATATTGCGAATTTTTTTATATAACACGATTCTCATACAACGCGCTGTATAATAAAATGCAGTAATTCTCCGTTTATTTTAATGGAGCATAGCATAGTTTGTTATCTTCAATTGATATAACGCGATTTCATACAACGCGTAAGGTATTAACCGCGTTATACGGAAGTCTACTGTAGTTAAGTGATATTTCATGGTTCGCGAATAAGATATTGTCGAGATGCGAATTGTAAACTTTCTCTGGATAATAGGCGAAGGAAGCAAATGGTTTCTAAGAGAGCTTCTGATGAATTATAAACCTCCTTTTTAATTAAACTTGATATTTACTAAGGAACAGAATCAGAAATATAAAAATGATGCATATTAATTTGTTTTCCAAGTAACCGGTTAAACCAGACATCAAATATTTCAGTGTTTTATTTCATAAAAACTAGTAGCTCCATTTGGGCAAAATACGGTTTTATCATATTTTAATACACCAATATTTTCAATAGAATTGAGGATTCTGAATAACAAACAGTTAATTAGTTGCAAATCGAGATGGACTGAGATATAATTAAAATTCCACGTATAAAAATACGATCCATTATTAAATGAACGAACTCGATTTATTTGTTCTTAATGACTATTGTTATTGTATAAGTTTCGGAAGAGAATGTTTATGTTGATTTCATAATAGGATTCCCGTAAGTCAACTTTTTAATCAACGCTGAAAAGGGTATATTTAATGAGACGATTACGTTTGAAATAAAACACCGATCAGCATTGCGTTGTGCTCGAATGCGTTTCCTAACTACAATCATATCCAGCCTCCACAGTATAATTGGAAATTACAGGCTTTGTAATGTTACTTTTCGAAAGATTACCCGCATTTATAACTTTCACTTCCATTCTTTTCGAATAAAAATGTGACATAAACTATCACTACAAATTCCGCGTATTACAATCACGCGTAATAATGCTTCAAACCATTTAAATATACAAGTTTCAATAACAAGTAGATTTTTTATATTGTTATTTTCAATTTTAACGAATGCCGAGGAATTTGCATTTGCAAATGTCCACAAATTGAGTGTATGAGATTTTTTAGCACGGCAATAAAATTAGTGAAGTTTTTAATTCTTTGCCACGGTAAATTATTAAGAAACTAAATGACCCCTTAAACAATAATTGATTATAATATTGTAATTAATACAATAAAAGATAAAAAGGTTACCAAAAGTTATAATATAACCTAATATAATATAAAAATTATAGTACAATAAAATTACAATTATAATACCTTCGATTTACATGGTACATTGGTTCCCCGAAAATGCCGTGTATATTGAAATCGTGCAATTCGAATTCACATTTCGCAATGAAAATAAATAGGTAATAAATTCAACAAATCTATGCGAAAAAGAATTACGTATTTAACAAAAATTAGAGTACATATTTTTAAATAAAAATCCTTTATACTAAACCTTTTGGAACTGACTATTCTTTCCATACCTCTTCGATGGTTACAATGTTGCAAAAAAATGTAGTCAAACGAAAATATACTGAAAACGTAATTTTTGCATTTGCAAAATCGTGCAATTCGAATGCCGTGTAAATCGACGGTAAAGTATATTACTAAATGATAAATTTAGATTATAAAATGTTTAATCACGTAATGAATAACTATGTTGAGACTTACTTGAAAGACAACGTGCGAGAGATTTTCATCGTCTCTATCCAACGGCTGCAGGAGTTGCAGTTTCTTGCCATTCAATTTAAAGCGTGGTTGCCTTCCAGGAAAGATCAGCTCCAATGTAGTCTCGTTATAGGGATCACCAGACACTGGAAGTTCCTCTGGCACGGTCTTCTGATCGATCGCTAAAAAATCGAACCGTGAAAAAGGATTGCACGACGACAGTGAAAACCGATTTGTCTATCAACCATCCTAAAGAACTTAATGTATTCGTGAAAGGTAAAGAGGATTAAATAAGATCTTCTCCAGTCAATCGTTATTGGTTTAATGTTCTTCTAGTTACTCCAACAATATGCCAATCTCACATTCATCAAGGTATCTCGGAATTTATAATGCATTGACATTTAATAAATATTAGATTACAGTTTTATTGATGACGGATCATTATATCTTATCTCGATGGATAGATAATAAGCGTTCATAATATGAATATTTAATATACACAGTTTTTAAAACCCGTTACTGAAGGTATTTTCACATACCAGAGTTACATGTACGTCAAATTCGCTAGTGTTTACTTTATATAATTTATATACTTTACTTAATATAAGTAATTGTCCCTTATCAATCGTAAACAACTTGTACCTAAATCCTTATAATGTAACATATATTTATCCAAAAGGAAATCGAAATACCACGTGAGACCTGCACTACGGGTGCCTTCTTTCTAGAACCCAACAATAAACGAGGCACTCGTTAAGATACCTAACGGTCGCCAGATATATTTTGCACTTTCATTAATCTTATTATAAGAGAACTTTGCGGAACTCACTGAGATCTCTCTTGACAACATCAGGGAAAGATGTAGTCATGTCAGTAAATGTTAGTCGATTACATTAGATTCAGTCAGAGCCTACGAAATAACTTCCTTCCTAACTCGGCCTGCCAGCTCCGGGCTGGATAATTAATGTTATCTCCATGAACTAGACAGGGTCTCGAGCAATATCTCATTAGCGACATCCATCCTTTCCTAATTGTTGTACAATCATCACTTTTCCCTGCCCCATCCCCCATAATTTCTTCTCAACTCTACTAGTTTTCTATATCGGAATTAATAGGATGCTCACCACCAATTTATTCCGGGCAGGATACAGTTTCCGGTACTTAAGAATCCGTGATTATACTTGTTTTTTAATTGCATGAATATTAAATGTGAAGTAAACATCGGAAGTTGTTATGTTTCTTGTGTGCACTGCGAAGTACGTTTATTATAATGTATAATATATTATATGATATTGGATCCTTGCATCCTATGAATTCATATCTTCGTACAAAAATATCAAACAAATTTTATTATATCTATATCTCGTAAATTGCTTGACTTATGACCGATTAATTCACTGTATTAATAATCGGAGAAAAAATATTGATATGTTGCTGAATAAATTATAATTCAATTTCCTGGATTACAATTAACTTGTAACTTATTATGCTTCCCGTTCCAAAAATTCTACATAAAGATTTTAATCTATCATATTCTATGCATATTATTCCAATCTCTACTCTCAATATACATGATCTGCATCTTCAGACGAAATCCGGATGCAACAGTTTTCGTACAATCAAATGATATCCCTAACAAAGTCCTTGGCCTTTTATGAAGCAGATTAAACTTCAACGAGGTATACGAGTGAAAATATAGCCCTGAAATTGAGCCACGTCAAAGAGCATTCGTCAGGAAAGGTATGTCATGCATTATGCATAATGTCTGATCTAAGAAGGGAATAAGGAAACATTAAAATCTTCCTCATAGAACGCGACTCTTCTTGAATACTGGAGCAAAAGCCATTCAAGACATGACTGGCGTTATTTCGATGGTGTTTTTCAACGATTTTTATCTCAAGGCACAGTTGATCCTATAGTTAAACTTCCACGGCAGACTTAAGTTATGATGATAATATATTTTTTACTATATTATGCAAACGTTTATTACAACAATGATATACTCGTATAATCAATTTAAAGAGGTTTTATGTTCGATATGTATACTCATTGTGCTTTGGACTTCTTTCGAAAATAATTTTATTAACGATTTTTAAACATTTTCGCGGCACACCTAACAAGAAGAGGTCGCAATCTCTCCGACTTTTTGAACGATTTATAACTCAAATTGTAGGTCTCGACGTGTGTTTTATAATGCAATTAATTTTAGTGTCACCCTACTACCAAAAAATGGATTCAAAGATTCAAATTTCGAGATCATCTAATGGGGAAAAAATTGATTGTGTTGTAAAACACTCGTTGAGACCTACAATTTGAGTTATGACTCGTCCAAAAAGCCGGATGCAGATTGCGAACCTCCCCTTGTAAGATAATTTCACTACCATAGAGCTCCCCATAGGTTCCTTAGATCGATGAAGAGACTGGTAAATCGCGAGTCGATGACAACCGTTACGAAATCGTGGATAGTGTCACTTCAAAGAATCTATTGAGGAGTATGTGCCGGGGCCTTATCGATTTGTTCGATCGATGAGACGAATGTCGAGGACCAAATCGAATCGGCATCGATACCTGGTACGCGAGTCGTAAGCCAGTGCAGAAAATAGCATCGAAGAATGCAATTGGAACGTACACGATTACGTTTTTTCACAAAGCAAACTAGTATTACTACACGTTAGTGTTTATCAGAGTCACATTGGCGGCATTCAAGTTTTAAGTTCCATGTTTGTATTGTGCTTTATCTCCGTGTACATTTAATTGCGAACATGTGTGGGTGGGTTACCCTTTAAATGGCTTACCATTTCCTCTGCTCTCTTCGATGTCTAGGATTATATTCGACTGGCCCGATTCCACTTCGCATAAACCTGAAACAAGTTAAATAATATATCGGGTTAGATTCATATTCGTAATAAATTTGAATTGACTATAAGAAAAAGGTAATAAAAATTAGGGAATATCCTGGATGGATACAAAGTGGGTTTAACGCTTTGCTCTCGAGATTATTTCTGATTATTTAGACTTATCACGTCAAGTCGAGTTGCGACTGAGAGGCGACATTAAGATTTACTACATCGGGGTGAATTTTCATCAATGACAGCCGTTAAGGGTTAAATACCTATGATTTTCCAGCCATTATTTTAACACTCAGGAGTTTAGCATAGTCTATTAGTAACAAAAGGAGCACATTATATTGAATTACGAAAAAGGAACAAGTTTATAGTCAACAGGTATTCTAATCGGCGGCAAATATAGTGATAACATCTCGCAATAAGGAACCTTAAAGTATTATATTTACAGTACATTTTACTATCTTAAACGGTAAGAGCACTCAGTCGAGTATTAAAATGGTCGTCGACGGTTGTATTTGCAGCACATTAAATAGACCTCGTTTCAGTGGCGCCCGGTCATAAAAGGTTTTAATTCCCCTTGCAAACGCAAAGAGTAGTTGCAAGAAATTCTTAGGAAGATTGATAATAATCAATTATCGATGAGTCCTTTGTAGTCACGACTTACGTTCGTTCGACGCACGGGTTAAACGCCTCCGAGTGGCTTTCTTAGCAAAGCCCTTCAAGAGTGACTTCTTGAGAGCAGATGCGAGAAATCTGTCTAACCGGAAACGTGACTCAGCGAGGTAAAACGTCCACTATAGAGAAAAAGATTGCAAGGATTACTGCGTTTGCAGTCCTTCGTGTGACGTGCTGCTTGCAACAAGCGCCAGCTGTTGAATGTGTCTACTTGTTCCTTATTATTATTGTTTAATAATGTCATGTTGAATTAAATTAATAATTGAAAGTTTACAACGTAGTTATATAATTAGAATGACTGACTACGAAATTGTGATTTAACTATAGTCAATTTTATTTCGCTAAAGAGTGAATGGACAGAGCCCTGAACTTTCATGGAAAGGATTGTTTGTAGAAATTACTTCAACGCTTTTGCAGAAAATTAAAAATGTATTTATTAGAAAACTACAATGAATTCAAGAATTAAAATGGTCGTAATTATTATCAATAACCTTACGTCAATTAATGCCTTGAACTTGTTCCAGTTGTTTACTGTTTTCGAGATAAATGCAGAAAATATACAAATTGAAGTATTAAGTCGATATCGATAAAGTTAAAGACACCGAATTCATTTGTATACCTAATTAGTATAAATACTTTTAGCATTTGTTCTCATTGTTCTTTTGCACTTGTCGTCACCCAATAAAGGTTTTATTGGAACCTTAAAACAGAACAATGTAACGGACACGTCTCCTTTGAGAAAAGAGCGCCTGCCTTCAGGCTAAAAAGTAAAATCTTTCTCCCAAAGGTTAACATCGAGCGCTAATGGCCGAGGCGAATGAGGATGCACCGCTCCTTTCGAAGGAAACTTTTATTCCCTCCGCGATATTCGATGACATTTCACCTTCTCCGTACGCCTTACCTACTTTGAACTGTGCGATATCTGTGCCACAACTTCACCGGAGAATCTTTTGCCAAGATTTATGAAGACGAGGAATAAAATTTATCTGATCGTTTCTAAGAATGTCGGGACATTGTTCGCGGGTACATTAGAAACTAAGTATTTGATTGATCTATCGATAGGATGTACAAATGTAAAGAGTAATATTGATATTAGCCTTTTGAGAGAGTAGAGTTTAATACACCTTTATCAGATCCACAACTTTCTAATATTCTCATACGAATATCATCCCTGAAAATTTAGTATTGATATGATTTATGATTATTAGTATCCATTAGGAATAAAGAATATGTATAAAATTAATAGCTGTTGTTAATTTGGGTGTAGACATTTGGAGATTGTGAGAAGTATGATTTTTATGATGCAACTATGCTGTGAAAGTATCGAAATATTAGGTCATCCCGTAAATCATGTCGTTTCTTATTTATCACATATAAATGTTTATATCATGTTAACATTATATGATTATAGGAACTTTTCTTTTCCTTTCATAAAGAGTATTCTTTCGACAGCGTGTATCAAGCGTACGACTTAAGCAGATCAATATTTTTCATTTGAAAAAAGAATTTGCATTGAGAGTTAAAGTCTAAAAACGAGATTACTTATGGGACGCCCTAATACTATTTATGAAGTCAATATAATATCAAGGTAAAAGATATTTAAGTTCAATCATTGAGCTTTGATCATAAAAATCTGATGGTCTATAATCAATTTACTATAACATGGCACCTATGATAACTCTCACTTACTATATAATCTATAATCGATATTAATATACAATCTAATACTTGACAAAAGACTACAAATCGAGTGCAGGATACATCAAAGCATGTAAAACCGGGAAGCATTAATTTGAAATATTTAAGTATCCAGTGATTTATACGTTCGTAAAACTACGTCTCAAAGTTCTCCGGGTGCGATACGCTACCGTTGAACCCTGGCTGTTTCTGATCATAGAAAGTATCTGCATTAGAAAGTGCATACTGCAAGAACAGATACACTCGTGCTGATCTCGACCCATATCTTTGGAGCATTCTCTGGTTTAGCAATGCATCGCAATCTTCACAAAGGCTTCTCTAAAGGATACGTTATCAGGCCCTGATTTTACAAAGGCCAAGAAGGAAGATGTGCCGCTACCAAGCCGCGACCTTTGTTCACTGCAAGGAAAGAAGGCTTTCCTGGCAGTTCATAATCTCCGTTGATTTATCGAATGGATTTCCTTTCGTACGTGTTTTTACATTTACGACTGTATCAAGCTTTATATGCCGTTCACAAGCATACGTCGTCGATGTTTACGAAGCCCGCTCGTATGAACACTTCGAGGATATCCGTGAGGTCAGAACGAAAGGCAGAACACGCAATGAACAACTATGTGCAGCCAGGTAAGAACATACGTGCCAGAGAGTAGCATAAAGATGGCTTCTTAAGAAGGATAAAATGTACATTCGGTTGCAATAATTTCGAAGGGAGACACGGAAACTATACGTCTGGACTTTGTTCTTCATCTAAACTGTTTGCATGCGGATTTAATGGAAGAAGTTGCAAAGAACAGCCAACAAAAGGCATCGGGACATGCTCTACCCTTTTAATTCTACTAGATTCGGATTTTTACTGTACATTTTTCCTTTATAAAGAGAGTAGACAATTCAAAGTATTAGTACTTCTTCGCTGTCTCCGTGTAGGTCACTCATATTGCAATTTCCACTTTTAAAGCAACTTACGATTGGGCAGATATACGTGGATAACTATTAAATATGAAATAATAGTTAAGATGAAAGAAATTTTAATTACTGGACCGATACAATTCACTTATTACTTGTATTATTTGTTGTTCAGGGTATTACTTGCCACATACGAATGATCAATAAATAATAAAAAAGTACCAAAGTATCTTTCAATTTTATACATTCCTTGTCAGATGACTTAGCCTTCGCAGATAGTATTGAAGAATGTATAAAAAATATTGGAATATATAGGCTTACAAACACTAAAAAGAAACGTTTCTAAAAGCAAGATAATTATTCAGACCATAAATGTTGCAAAACGTCATACTTAACAAAGATTAATGAAACAATTCAGAGTTCAATCAAACTCACAATTTACTAAAGCTGAGTAATCATAAAGTCTTTAGTGATCAAAGTTCATTAAAGCGGCGTCAATTTATGCTTCGACCAATATATTAAACGGAAACGCGTTAAGTAAACAGATGTATATGTTCAGATTCTCAGGGGTATTACAGTGAAATACGTACAATTTCAAGCAATCGAATTGCTGTAATTACATCGGGGACGTTAAATACGACCGCGTATTTCTCCCACAGCGCATTTCAGCATTGCGCGCGTTTCGATATTCGACAGGCTGTCTGGAATTATAGGCGGGTAGCACGGATCGAGAAGTGTATCACGTTAACTACGATTTCCGTGGTAGCGGATTTGTTGCGGAAAGGGAACAGAGCGTTGTCAGTTCTGGAACATATTCCCACCACGATTCCCACGACATCGAGCTTGACCATGCACACAGAAAGAGAAAGAGTTATGAGCCCGACAAACCTACCCAGTACGGTGCAACACTTCCGTCTTTCTTTCACCAATTATATTATGGAATTCGTAAACTCTATATCAAAAGAACAGTGTTTCAACACCCTTTGATCTCACCTTTCATCCTTATCTATTATCTTAGGTCATTTAAATATTGCTTTCCGTGTGTTACGTTGCCTAACGAGTACCGAAGATATTAAAGCAAATAATCCTGTGAACCATAAAATTACTGCCCCGATTTAATATCACTTATGTAACTGCCGGTATCTCGATCCTAATGTTCTTCAACGTTTGCACTGCTAAACTGGTTATGAGAAAAGTTGGAAGACCCGGTGTGATATCCTGTGATGGCGGGTCAGAAAGGGTAGTGATAAAACCAGTTTGAACACTTTTATAATCAACGCCTTATATCCGGTTATTGATAAGCCATAAAAAATGCACAAAAAAGATAGAGTTCAATAAGAACTTGCGGTAATAATTCAACGTGAGGCAGTACGAATAGATAATCCATCAGATAAATTACATCTAACCGGCTTCTATGGAAGCAAAAAATATGTGTTATCGAATAACAGTACTCTATTTTTTTTCAAATAAAGTTACTCTTGAATCATTTAAGTTTTACAGTTTCATCAAGTAGTTTTTCTATTCAAGTAAAAACTAATTTATACTGTAATTCACATATCCGATCACTGGGCACTCCTTTCGTTAACTAAATGTAAATTACCGATCACTAGCGTGTATCTGTTTTTCGTAGGTCCCTCCCATTTCCTTTCGAACAACAGTATTTTACATCAAGTCCATAAAATTTACATAATTGCTCACATTATCCGTCCACGTAAAGGGGATTTAAATAAGCGTATCCTTGTTCCCTCGGTGTGTAACGTTTGTTCTCAAGTTCGGGAAGTTATCAAGATGCAACCGTGCAACGGTGTAACTTCCGAGTTTTTACATCGTCCTGGCTCACTCCTCGTTAGGGCTGAATTCTAAGCATGTATGGGGATCGTCCGGATTACGGAGTGCCGTTAAATCAGTCGATCCACCGAATGGCGTGAAAGATCGAGAAGTGAGAAGTGCGCTCGTTATGCACTCTTCGACCACCACATTGGAACGACAACAATGCGACTGCATTCCAAGTGTTAAGAGGGAAAAGATAGAAGGGAGCTTTCACACCTCCGCACGTGCCATCGATTCTACCGTTCGACCGTGCAACAAACTACGATAAAACGCCGTCTAACCATCAGACCTGACGTAAGTAATTGGCAATCAGCTGCGATAGATTTATGTGTCTGAGAAACCTGATGGTCCTACTACTTGTTACGTCTAACAGATATTTCTTCCTCCCTGTAACTATTTATGTACCATCACTAACCACCTCCTACTCCACCTCCACTGTTTCTTCCTTCTGAACGATTCGAATAGAGATACCAGAGAAAATTGACGTAATACCTATCGACTCCTTTTCAATGGGAAACAATCATACTGCACTTGTAAATGAACACTTTGATGGCCACTCTCTCGTATACGTGATATCGTCAGCCAGCGGTTATCAGTTGGCGTCACGTAGATGTGACTTCGGACTACCAATTTTAACCCGACATTACGTATATGATTCGAGATCGCAGATTTGACATTTGTCTGTTAATGCATTTCAACTGTGTTTGCGTTCCCTTTCAATTCTTACAAGCATCGTTAGTGTTTGTCAATTCTCAAGAAATTGGTTTCATAGACATTCCGTATTTCACTATGCGAATGATGCCGGCGGTAACTGCGAGTCTTTGTGTGAAATGTGTGGATATCAAAGTTAAGTCTTATTACGCTGGAGAAAGCTACTTCGTGAGAACCGAAGTGGACCATTTAGTTGAATATAAAATATGAAATGATCCCACTTAAAATGCCATCAATTTATGTTGTAGTAGCTGGGAAGAAACACTTCGTAATAATACAGGTTCAATCTTGTTACTTCACAGATAATTGTAGACTTTAGGTCAATCAAATGCGTAGTTCATTGTACTATTACAAAGAAGTAATTAAAGATAGCATTCAATAACTCACCAGCTTTGGACGCAACTCTGTGAAGATTTAGAGACACGCACAGCAAGCACCAGAACCAGGATTTTGTTGTTGGTCCCTGAAACAAATAAAATAAGAAATAAATATATTTGTCTCGACGACGTCTTTTGACTAATTCATTAAATTAAATGAGAGTGGATTTCATGTTAATATTGAAATTCTTAATTACAGTAGATGCTTCCGATGAAGGTTCATACAATCGTTAAAATGATGATTTGTATTAAACCAGTTATGAAATAATGTTTACAAAAACTTGTAAATACATATTGGATAAAGCGATTAAAATACCAAAGGTGTTAATTTAAAGATCTAATTAACTTCATCTGGCTAAATGAATGTGCCAAAATTCCATAAACATAGTTGACCATCATACCATTAATCCAACTTTTCTTCGTTTTTACAACAATTCTTAATATCTCAAAATATCTTGCGCCTATATAAATACAATATCATGCAAATGATGCACCGTTTTTACATTTAAATAAATTGCCTCGGACATACTCAAAATCATTGAAATAAAAAAAAAACACGCTAGACAGAGATATAATATAACCACACCAAACTAAATCGTGATAAATTATTCGAAACTGGTAAGAGGCGAAACAAGTCAATAATAAACAAAGTAAAAAGAAGTCTCTATTAAAACACTGATAAATCGGATATCGAGTCTGGCTGAAGTACAAATGAAATTCCTCCTGTGAGAAATAACGAGAAGATAGCGATCATTACAGCGATATTATGAAGCACCACGAAGGATGAGTAAAAAAGTATGAGTCTAGGCAAACGAGCTTAGTGCCTCCTGTAATTGTAGCCTCGCCTACGAATTATCTTCGCAGCGTCCCATAAGAATGGTACGTTCGGCGTTCAAAAGCAATAAGTGTTTTCGCGCACTCTGGCCAATATAGATTCTCGTATATCACGGCGTATACCGTATAGCCAGGAATACTTAACGAGGTATAACGTTAGGTACATCCTCTCTCACGTTCCAACGGAGAATTTTCATAAGGAGCTTGGATCAATATAGCGAAACCGTGGCTCTGTGGGGTCTATGCTAATGCAACATCGATGCATGCCATGTAATGAGGCTGTGTGCCAACCCGAACAAAAATTGTGGACGAAGGGAAACAATGTTATCGGCCCCGTGTGATCTTCGCCCGCTTATATTCGGACCCCAGGCGTTTCTCACCTGGACGCGCGTGGTTCTCATCAGCGCGCACCGAGCACAATGCCTCTACGCTAGGATATTGATGATACCCAACGTTTCGCGTCCTCACAGCATCTTCCTTTCCCTTTTTTTAACTTTCGGTGTGTGTGTGATGGGATAAGAAGCGGGACCTACGCTCGTATTAACTGATTCAAATGAAATTACCGTACCTTGGAAGCCCTTTGTGCGGAAAATTAAGATGTCTGGCAAAATGGTATTTCACTTTCAACGGTGCCAGTAGCAGCATGTGCATTAAGTAATTCTGGTGATTTGATTTTAGACGAGAATCATTGTTTTAATGTTGATACAAGATGTTGTACATCTTTCTGAATGCAATAAGCACTCGCTGTAATACACGTAATAGGTGAATAATATATTGAATCTTTTAAGTTGTTCAAATTTAATCCGCAATTCCTATTCCAAGAATATGAAACGTATTATTGGG
The DNA here is from genome assembly GCA_910591585.2 of Nysson spinosus. Taxonomy (NCBI): domain Eukaryota; kingdom Metazoa; phylum Arthropoda; class Insecta; order Hymenoptera; family Crabronidae; genus Nysson; species Nysson spinosus. The sequence continues at coordinate 2,783,108 of OU342834.1, forward strand.
AATATTTAATGAGAACTTTATTCAAAATATACTATTACTGGCAATGAGATTTATTGCTTACAAGATTATTCGGCATTACCGTCATTTCCAAAACTGCTGGTATTTTAAATTTCTCACTTTTGCCAGTAAAATCAAGTTCAAAAGTGAACACACCGTATCAGATATATTCATTCATGTTTTAATGCAATCCCACTGAATTATTATGTGCCCAAGAAAGTTCGTGCGGTCTTGCCCGCGCTGACAATTTTATTGCTCTTTGTCCAAGTATTTCTCTTGCTTTATTTGACTTAACTTTTATACATACGTTTTCGTCTATAAAATTCTTTCCAAAATGTCCGCGTCTAACGCTGTAATTCACGCATGTTTGCTACATGAGTTCAAACTTGGAAGCAACGTTGCGGAAGTGGTCAGAAAAATTTATATGGCCTTTGGGGACAATGTGGTCAGTGATACCACTGCGCAAAAGTGGTTTAAAAAGTTTGAACATTTTTAAGTCCGTATTCTACAAAGTCAGACATAAAAACATCGCTATTAATAGTAATTCATAAATGATCATATAAGTAAATACATTAAGGGTAGCCACGGGATTAATGCAAAGGCAGAAATAGTCCTTTCAAGCTCTAATGAAAGGAAGGAAAACTGCAAAGAGTGGAGAATGGATTACAATTGAATGAGACACCACGGAAAGGATTGTTCGGTTTCCCCGCCCTCTTGGGATTGTAAGATGTGGTAATTGACGTAACGAGAAGCAGTAGCTCTATTGAAAGGAGCAAGATAAGTAGAAGCACGAATATGTTTGGACCGTATATGCATTCGCGGTTAACAGCCGCGTTTATAGTAAGCTCCGTTGGATAATTTGGCGCCCTTCCTTTGTTTTCACGAGGGTCTTACGATGACTAGCCATTTAACGAGATGCTTATCGTATTTTCTGCCGGGCTTACAACCGATTCCTGCAAGATGGAAATGCCAAGTATGCATCGTAATTCCTATGAATTACGTCATTAAAATCGCCCGCGATAACGGCACCAATTGAAGACCGATAAAACTTGTAACGATAATAAGACGAGGACGTTATTGGAAGCATATTATCGAAATTATGGAAATATTCATGTATAATATGTTATACTTAAGTCGGAAACAACTAAAGAATGCAGAGGAATGGTGTGATTTTTGCGAAAAATAATTCAAGAATGTAATTGGCGCAGAGAAGATAAGTCGATTATCGTGTCACGAGAAATCCACAAGAAAGTTTCTGCTAACGGGCAACTTTGTCTTGTTTACGCCCGAACATTAACATTTATTTCTTGAGTTAGCGTGACGATCGACAATTAGACATTGCCTACGGAATTATTCTTCGTTGAAATAACTTTCTTTTCCGACACCGATGCAATCTCAACGCAGTCCGCATAAGCACTTTTTACCACTGGAATGAAATTAATTTGTTGGGAGGCGTAACACTTCCTTTGTAAATATGTGAGCCGGATATTGTATCCTTTGTGCAACGTCATGAATAATTTAAATTCGAAATCCTTTAAAACGTCTGCTGCTTATTTGCTTGATTACAGAAGCATTCTCCTACCAATGCAACATTTGAAAAGAACCTAAGTTCAGAATTAATTCATACTTTTACTTGAGTGCTATAATAATAGGTAATTAATACAATCAGAATATCGTACCACATAGAAAAATTCAATTCAGCTATAATCAAAATAAATATACACTAAATAAATTAATTTGAAATAGTCATAGTAAAAGCTATGAGAATACTGTGGATTGAACGACTGATTTTAAATTAAACTTAAAAGGAATATTTTTTTCATTCACATATCCTGCTATGCCTGGGTTATCATGGATTAGTGATTCATCGAAAGAAGCAAATCTTGACAAATCACTGAAGTTGAAACAAGTGCCATATTTCTTCTTTACAATCGTAATCCCGACTCACTACTGCAATACTCGAAAGTCGTTCGTTCGAGTTCTTCCGCGACATCAATTTCATTGGTTTATCGGATCCTTGTCGCTCTAACGTACACTTATGTATGAAGTTCCGTGTCCACTTCCACGGATGAATCTAACATGCGTGGGTGTCGTAGCCACGAGTTATTACCATTTTGCATGCTTCACGTGCAAGTGCACTTCTCTGCTTCTTCATATCTATCACTTCGAAATGTATTTCCCTAAGCTACACACGCGTCTTCGACTTCGATAAAGATGATGTGGTGAATGAGGAAAACTGTCCAAAATAAAGTCCCTACACAGGTTTATATTTATACATTCACGTATACGTTTTCAAAAATAAGGATAGATGGAAGAAATATATTAATCGATTTAATTGCGTCCATTATGCGACCTGGGACTTAACAAATCTCAGAAAATGGAACGTAATAAATCTGAACGTTTTCATTATGTTCAGTGAACCCGTCATTTCGATGGCTTCCGTAGTTCCAGTGTTCAGAAAGAATAAGGACTCTTCGTTTCTAATTTAAAATGTATGTTTACACACCAAATTATATAATGTTTATAAACACCCATTCGTAAGAATACTCAAGAAGATTTCTACAAGGGTTTCCCCAAGTGCTTTTGTAATCCGGATTAAAACTAAAAATACCAGAGCTCAAGTTTAGAGAAGATCTTCTAAGAAAGTTAGACTTAATCTAAGAGGATTTTCTATGCATGACACGAAAGTGTAATCAGCCCTTTTACGGTTTTATCGTTTGACTTTAACTTAACACTAGAACTACCAAAGAAGTCGAAATGACGTGTCTATCATTCTCAATTAAATTATTTCAATATACCAGGGCGCATTGCTTAAGATTTGACATACTTTATCGGTTGAATAATAATAATAATAAATAATGCATTATAGATATATTATAAGAATAATAATGAAAATAATTGAATCCATTAATTATAATACCTTAAATCCCCCAGTCATAATTTACAAATAAATATTAATATTGCAAAGGTGTGGAAATTAACAAATTAAAGTATTCTCAACGATAATGGTTTCGAATATTGTACTGACACGACTATTATAAGTATATTATAAGAATAATAATGAAAATAATTCTTAATTCGTACGTTCGGTAGTCCTGGTGTTAATATTGCAAAAGTGTGGAAGTTAACAAATTAGAGTATTCTCAAGGTTAATAGTTTCGTACATTGTACTGACGCGACGTCTTGTTGTCACTCTGATTTGCTACCGTCACGTTCAACAAATAATTCCGCGGAAGACTGTGCATACTGATTGCGACAACGAAGTAACAAGGTAGTACGTGCTCGTTCTACGAGGTACATGCTGAAGAATGTAGGGGATTTTAACAGTTTAAATCCGCTCTTAACGTGATTAGTCGGATGAAAAAGCTAGACTTGCATGCCCCTTAAATCGTAGAGTTTACACTCGTTTATCTCGTTCTCTATCATAAACCGTTTCGTCGAATTATCCTGTCCATAAAATCACAGATTTGGTAACCAAACGTGGCATAATGATGGCATAATGAAAACCCTTGAAGCATATTTTCAAAGTCATTTCTTTAGCAGCCATTAATTCCTCTATCGACAAATTAAAGTTAGTTTAATATCACGGTGTTTTGAACAGATCGTAAATTACAGGAACAATTTGACAGTGAGTGATCGGTGAACGGTTTCAGAGTTCATACTCGCGGAAACGTTCGTTTACGTGGAGAGAAAAATATATTTAACTTGTGTCACGAATGGCACATTGTACGTTTCGCAGTGCTTCCCATACACTCACGGTGCAACAACTTGCATCCGCCATGCATTTCCACAACAGCTGAATTACTTCACTTTCTACTATCTACCTTATCAATCGCGAAAGTATAGTCGTGTTTCAATCTGGTGCTATCTAAGTCGGAAGTAAATCAGCCATTCTGCTCACGGTAGGACGTTTGCGAAACGCCGGTGGTCAACTTTGGGTCATTTGTATTTCCTTGATCTACATTTACCGTACTACAAAACTTTCGTTAGGATTCATCTTCATTACCGTTAAAAATTCATTATCAAATTTACCCTATTTAACATCAGCTATCAAGATTTAAAGTCGTCCATTAAAGCTTTGAACACGTGTTATCAATCCACGAACATGGAATCCTAATTTCAGTAGTAACTCGTCGATGGTTTAGAATAACGTATTACACTCTCATTAGTTTTCTACCGATTACAACAACATCCTTCTCCACGAATGTGGATAGTCGGCTGTTTTTATGGTATCTACCGATTAGAGGAGCCGACTAGCTTGCTAGAAGGTAGGAGCAACAGTACCGAACTGGTCAGCGATGTCCAGCAATTATGCAACATTGTACCGCGCAGCAGGAGTATGCAAGTGCAATGCGTTGTTCGCTTTACGAGGCAGTGATTACTGAACGTGACCGCACAAAGCATACTGGTACGCACACTGGACCAAACTACAGTGATTCTATGAGCATTCGTCCGTGTAACGTATTGCTGGCCAAGTACTGTGTAATATGCATATACGAAAGCCTGTTGCACTCACGAAGGAAAGGATGCACCTGCCCTTCGAAGTCGAGTACCTGGTTGGTGGGTACCAACAGAGAGAGAAAGAACCACGAGTTCGGAACCCTTCTTCCGTTTCGAATACATTTGCTATGAGAAACGATTGGTGAACAGACCGAGCTTCGGTGTGCGAGTACCAGCCGAAGGGTGCGGTAGTCCTGAATTAAGGTAGAAAAGAGAGACTCCTTGGAACGAGTCGAGGAGTACTTATCGCTTGACATAGATTACTGCACGGCACTGTCGTATGTAACGTCCCTTCGTGCCTTCCTCCCTGGCGACGTTGTGTCGCATTGTACTGCTATTAAAACCCGACCGAGTTAATAAACTACGTTACCAGGAAAATAATTTTCTTTCTCCCTTCTACCTCACTTCGTTGACCTTACTTTGCTTCGCTCTTTTTCAAAATTGCTTACTTAGTGGAGAGGATTCTCTTACGATGACTTTCTTCAAATGCTGTTAACACATTCGCACTGGATAACGCGCACGTGAGGCTTCGGGATTGTTTGTCAGAACCCGGATAACTCTAATGTGAGTCTTTAGATACGTTACACTTCGGTCTTGAAATGTTTGAGTACGTTTTGACTAAATTATATGTGGGTTTTTATAGCAGTTTTTGCCAACATATCATTATTTAGAAAAATTCTGCAAAGGAAGATGTCCCGGCGCGAATGTGTTAATAAGGCTTATCTTGAACATATCATAAGTAAATGGATAATAAAAATGATAACATACTCCAGCGATTTCATTGATAAGAAAGTTCAGTGTAGTATGTATAGATTGATCATTTAAGAGTGCAGCTTCTTGAATAAAATTTAGAATCATAATATTTAAAATGCGTAACGATATAAACACCATAACTTGATATCGTCTTGAAATACTGTAATTTACTGTCATTTTCAAGTGCTGAAAGTCGGCGGCACAATATACACGGCATTCAGTATAAAGTAAGATGCACCAAGAGATTTTCTCGAAGAAGCAGCTCAAGGTTACGAGAAATGATATTTAAGGGATAAGATCTGCAAAGATCGTAAAGAAATTATAGCTGGTCTGCGTTAACGATACTCATGCACGGCCCCATATACCGATCCCAATTACGAGATAGATTCAAGTCCTGTCAATCTCATCAATCTTATCGATCTTTCACACCCGAGAGACACTGTTCGTTTGGAGGTTTCTCCCTGGAAACTGTTGATACTGGATACATTACCGAGATCGATATAGCCGAGAGTAAAGAAAAGGGTGGAAGTCACTCGTGATTATTTATTGCTCATTATAATGCGGGTACTTTGCAAGCTAGGCTTCCACCACCAGTGGAATCGGCAGTCGCGATCGAGATACGGATAAAGATCTTGGCCACCGCCTACGATTTATTAAGTCCCGCCTTCACTGATCCCTGTGGCTCGTTTAAACCCTTAGGGAATACTTGGTCGTAGGTGCATAAGCGTACAAAACAACCTGTAGAAGCCGGAGCGAATAAATCGAAGCAAGCATAGCGCCTTTCGCGATCCCGAAAGCGAAACTTCGCGCTACCGATCACTCACGCTTACAATCGATCCACCAACCAAGCATTTTTACGAATTCTAATTGCTCCCGGTTTCTCGGCTCAATTAGATGCGGGAATACGATAAGGAGCGTACGCTTGTTTCGCATTACTCCTTTTCGGTGATTTTAATTGGTTCGGAAAAAAATATAAAGACCTTTCACTACCGATTCTAACGAGATCTGGCTAATTATGCGGTATCTAGATCTGCGTATCGATCGATAACATTAAATAAACGATCAACGCCCGGTCATTTATGCAGTACAGGTGATACTTTGTTCTGCTGAAAGAACATACACGGTTAAATACTCGAACACGATTTATTAATGTTACCGAGATAGATCGTAATTAAGAATAGGATTCACCAAGGTATAATTTACGTATTATTGCTTTCCCAATGTTCAATAAATATTCATAAATAACGTTAAGTAGAATTCATGCTAATAAATTGGAATTATTACTGCTGCGAAAGTAATATCTACTAGCACATAATGCATTCGAAATATCGTTGCTTCGAAAGAAACACCTAGGACTCGGAACTCTGTGAAGAGAAGAAAGAAGATTTTTCTATTTACCTACATAAGTACCGTAATAAACCAACAGACGCAACGGGAAGGATACTTTAAATTCTGCATCGAATTACTCGATAATATACAATACAAAGAGATTAATTCCTGTATTAAATTACATCGTTCCCTGCGCGAGTAGACAAAAAACACTTGTTTCCACCGTTCATTCAACTTCTCGTAACCACTAAAGAAACAAGACCATAACTTTACCATCAAATTACTTAATTCTCGTGCCACAGGGAAACTGTCTTATCTACTTCAACCAGAAACGTAACGAGATGGGATGGTCGCTCTACTTCACAGTTAGGTAAGCCAATTTATCAATGCTCGCTATAATCAGGTCGACATCTGTAACTTTCGCAACGAGATTCCAGTCTTTATACGAATGTGGAATACCCGACAACCTGTTATAATGCGTCCACATCTTCGATTTTATTCTTCGTCGTACGTAATCCTCTTACGAAATAAATCACGCAGAACGATATAAGAGTAGCAAAGCCAATTAAACTTCCTGATTTAAGAAGTCCACGAGATCTTCTTTTATTTATACGAATTCCTCTTCCGTAAGTAATGAGGCTTAATTGTAATTATTATATTTAATTCTGGAGCGTCTGGCGACGAGTGAGTAATACTTTACTCAACATGATCGATGGTGATTGATTGATAATATTGATTTAATTATATGAATCTATAAGAGACCACCACGAAAGAATACAATGATGTGTATTTGAAAGTTTAATGTGTCACTGGTTTATCGTTAATTGATCGTATTTACGAAAAATTGTGAAATAAGAACTTATACTTTCTGATTATGGAACACCCGACGGTTCGATTTAATTAGACCACATGTGTATTCGATTCCCTTCAAGTTCTGCGTAATCCTCTTACGAAATGAATCACGCAAGAAGAGACCAAAGAAATTACCGAGAGTGAAGCAACCAATCGAAGTATTCTGTTGATCAATTTGCAGCCAGTGGAAGATCTTTTCTTGATTACGTACGCTGATCTTCTCCGGGAGAGTAACCCTAATTAAATCAATAATGATTTATGAGATTCGCCATCGGCGACGTTAAAAAATATTAGGTTAACTTCGATTAGCTGCTCGAAACTCTATTTATCATTGCGTGAACACGTAATGAATGGGGATGGAAGAAAATAATATCGTATTCTAACGATACTCATCGTACACCTGGACATGAACAGCCAATTGTCTTCCTCAAGTAGAATTAGAATTAGATATCTGACATAATAACGTCAGCTGATTAGTGTATCAAAATAGAACTGACATTGAACAGTTGATTGTCATTAGTTGATTTCCATGTCATATGTTTCCTAATCTAACAAGGGAACATACCGAGTGCGCATACGCCGATTTTGATAAAATTTATATGGGAGATAGTTCTCGAAAAAATATTTGACCCGTATTTTTCTTTATCGGCTGACATTGCCTTTGAAGGGGTGAAAACAGCCCTCAAAGTATGGGGAAAAAACCGTTTTTTTGGAATATCTCGGAAACGAGAGGTCGTAGGATAATGATTCTGCTTCAGGATTATGTGTTTTTCAATAGGGAATTTAGTGGCATTAAAAATTACGAGAAAAATTGATTTGTTTAAAAAATATTTAGAAAAATTGATTTGTTTTTGCAATTTCCCATACTAAATATTAATATATTTTCATACAATTTGGTGTGTGTATACTATGGACCAAAATAAAGGTTAGGTGTTTTTGGAAATTTTTGTTTCTTGTCATATAACATTATTTATCACGTGCACAGTTTTCTCCGACGCTGCGCGAGACGGAGGCATGGGTCACGTATTATAGAATGCACTACAAGCTTTCACAATGTTTTCAGTAATTATATTGTTTTATATGCATGTCTTTACTTGTCCCTTCAATAAACAGCGGATCAATCATCAAATATTAATTCCTGCTGCATTTCTACATTCGTGTATGGTGCTTCTTTGCACCTATCAATTAGATCTATAATGTTCCGTGCCAGATCAATCTCCTTCCCGTTCGTAGTTGTCTTCTGGTTACTGGTCCTATAATTGTATGTTTCCATCAAGATGGTTAAAACATTAATCGGGTTAATCTTCATCTTCATAAAAATAAATCTAGATTTAAATAATTTTAAAGTGAAGTGAACAGATATGAAAAATATATTGAAATTAAAATAAAATATTAATAATAATATATGGTATGGTGATTGCTCTTCTGGTGACAGTATCTAGCCGAAAAGCACCACCAGTAATACCCTTGAAAACAACGTCCGTGAGCGCTCCAACCGTAGCACAGAGGGAATAGCAGCTACGTAGATCATAAAAGCCTTCTATCATATATTCCTTACAGCGGTGATTATTACCGCGTCACTTTCATACCTGAACCTCCGTTGTTTATTGAAGGGACAAGTAAAGACATGCATATAAAACAATATAATTACTTAAAACATTGTAAAAGCTTGTAGTGCATTCTATAATACGTGACCCATGCCTCCGTCTCGCGCAGCGTCGGAGAAAACTGTGCACGTGATAAATAATGTTATATGACAAGAAACAAAAATTTCCAAAAACACCTAACCTTTATTTTGGTCCATAGTATACACACACCAAATTGTATGAAAATATATTAATATTTAGTATGGGAAATTGCAAAAACAAATCAATTTTTCTAAATATTTTTTAAACAAATCAATTTTTCTCGTAATTTTTAATGCCACTAAATTCCCTATTGAAAAACACATAATCCTGAAGCAGAATCATTATCCTACGACCTCTCGTTTCCGAGATATTCCAAAAAAACGGTTTTTTCCCCATACTTTGAGGGCTGTTTTCACCCCTTCAAAGGCAATGTCAGCCGATAAAGAAAAATACGGGTCAAATATTTTTTCGAGAACTATCTCCCATATAAATTTTATCAAAATCGGCGTATGCGCACTCGGTATGTTCCCTTGTAAGTCTAATTCTAAGACTTTCAGTACTTTGTTATGTTCCTCGCATATTAAACCGCACTTGAATCATTAATACTAGAAGTACCGAACATATACTCAGTTATGCTTACACATTTATTTATATTATATATAAATTATGGCCGGATTCAATTATTTACGACATGTATATAAAATGCAAGTATATAAAATCTCAAACAATGCGCCGTGACATAATCGAATAATTTAACTAAAAATGGCAGTCAAGTCATTTTGATTCCTTTGGTAGTTTTAATGTTAAATCAGTAAAACTTAATGAAACCTCATTAAGAACTGACCTTGATGAAAGTACTCTACAAATATGCAATATTGAAAACACTGACCAACATTAAAAAACTGTAGAATTAACAACTGTTTCGAGGCCTTTCTCTTTTCATGAGTTGAAAAGAGGGGTTATAGTAAACTCCCGTATAACACGAGTTCCTACAACACGCTAAAGATATTGCGACGATATTTTGTATATAACGCGATTCTCGTACATCGTGCTATAATAAAATACAGGAATTCCCTGACAACGCGTAACAAATTAACATGTAATTCCACAGCGTTCATTTTCGAGGGTGTCAGATCGGTAAGTCAAGTTCGTTACTGGCTGAGTAACCTCGACGACCGGAAGTCAGTTTTAGTGATAACACCCAGGTTAGCCAGCGAACCGTGGAACAGGCGGGAGAAACAAACATAATGCAACACCGTGAACTTACTGTTCACCGGTTAGTTTATGAGTTCCAACAACTGAATCTGAATATGATATACCGAACTGACTACTGCAGCGGACTCGTTGCGCAAGAGGAGGTCCTGACGATGCATCCGCATGTTTCCCGTGCAATCGTATTGCATGGTTGATCGCAATAATGCAAGAACTACGTGCCTTTCAACTACCGCATTGCCAGCAATTTCCTTCTGTCTCCGTGCATTCAAGCTAGAAGACCGCGATTAAAAATAAGGAAATCGATACACCTGATAACCCCACCGTGATAATCGTGCAATGGCTAGTGTCGGTGTACGCGAAACTTGTGTCTCTTTATTACCAGTTCCAGCTGACAACAATAATATCAATAATATTGTCTTTATTACGCGTGGCATTTAATAATGGAAAGGAAGAAATAGTTTAATAGATGTTGTAATCTGTAATTATTAAATAAATGAATTGCTTATACCGCTTCACTATAAGCTAATTAGAGTCAGACAAATTAGTTGCCGCAACAGTATATAGAATAGTTCCTCTTATTCTACTGTGTCTTGTACTTACACATTGTATAACTTTTTCGTAAGTAAAAAGATTCGATGACAACAATGATACTAAAAACTGATGATGTAGAAAATAGCTTTCTATTCTACCGCATATGAAGAGAATAAATACCTTGGAAGAGAAGAAGTCTCGGGGTATATGATACAACAGGTTCAACGAAAGCATTTGTCGAAAAAAGCATGAAAGTTTTTGCTCGTTAAAGGAAAGTTGTCCCAAGAAAGGAATCAGTCTCGAGGATTGACAGGATAGAAAATAGCTGTGGTAAAAGATGAATGTCGTTTATCGTGGTACGTGACACCGAACCGTTGTAACCTACCAAGTGCCACGTACTGGCAGACAATTTTTGCTCGATTCCCAAGATCGGTCAGGTAAAAGATATTTTGCTAGTCCTGCAATCGGTGATCACTTGTGGCCAGACGATAGCTCACTTTGGTGAGTTCCAACCGGCTTCTTGTCACTTGAAATAAAAAGCTGCATAGTTCTTGTAATTTCGTGGCCAGATCGTCAAGATACCTGTAGGAAGCCGTTGCACCGATTCGCGCGAATAAACCGCGGTCCGATGTCGTGTAAGGAACAAAAGAGAAGGGGAGTATAAGTTATAGGGAGATAGAGGATCTCGGGTCGACAGGTCGACGGAAAAACCTGATTTGGAATTCTTGGTTGGATTATCGAGAAGAAACCGTGCCCCGTGGACGTGATCTTATGCTTCGCCGAGTATTTCATGGTAAGAAGCTATTCCAGAAGAGGAAGACCCCGATAAATATCCGAATTGCCACCTGCTGAATCTTCCGTGACTGATCATAAAAACTGACACAAATACTTTCTTCGTTATAGAAACAGATCCTACGTTCATCATTGTATTTAATCTGTTTGTTACTTTTTTTATGAAAATTAAATAGAATTCATGAATATGATTTTGTTGACCAAAACGTTTAATTGAATAATAATTGAAATAAATAATATGTCTTTTCATAGACAATAGAAAAATGATCAATGATATTGAGATATGTGTAGGTGACAATATTTAAGGTTAATTATACCTTGTAAAAAAATAGTCAATTGACTTAGACCATTTGAAATATGTATATGATGATGAATTCAAAAAATAAATTGTAACAGATAGATCGTTTTATCTAGAGTATAATCGTAGCATAACTAATATAGTTATAGTATAATTAGCACAATTGCTATGTAGTTAAAATGTTTATACACTATTTTCAACATTCGTTCTGGATTAAGACTCGATCAAAAAATTGTCGCTTGAAATCATTTTAAGCGTACATTTACTGTGCAACATTTTTATCGGCTTCATGCTTTTACTCCAGTAACCTTCTACATTTAACCTGCATTAAAGCTGATAGTTCTAAACAGGATATACAATGTATTAAGCACATAAAATACTTTGCCTATATTATGAAGTTATTTATATAAAACGGTTCAGATTTAGCAGGTCGGTTATAAAATAAAAAGAAATGTACATAACAACGTTCTAGAAGCATAAAACTGTGGGAAACAGCAAATTAAACCTTTCTTAGGAATCAAAAGATCTGTTGTTTTGCATGCAAAAATGGAAACCTCATAGCCTTTTCTACTTTCATTGTGAAGCGTGATGTTTATTTTCCAAAACCCCAAGATACTCATTCGAGAGATATTTTCATCGCGAGAGTGCCGATGCATTTGCTGGTTACGGTGCTAGTTCTAAATTTAGCTTTACCTCCATATGCAATGTTTTAGTTCCTTTTTGCATCTTACGCGAGAATCACCGCGTGAGGTAGACCAGAATGGAGTTCACATGGCAACAGTACCGTGTACAATAAGGGTCGAGGATGCCTCGTGGAGGATGTTACGTACGTGTGAATGCAGAATCACACACTCGCCTGTTATTCGCACGAAAGCATTTGTACTTCCAAACTGGATTACATCAAGGAACTTAGGTCGCGCGAGATACCACGAATAACCTATGATCTTTCTTACGTTTATTACACATTCCAAGTTTCGAATGGAACGATGATAGCAGAACTACGGATACCAAGCACAGTTCATTCTAGGTAGATATTAATTTAATTCATGCATATTTACGAGGAGAATATCACTTCGATTTAACCCTTTCGCTGTTGAGCTCGTACGTCTATTTTATAGGCAAAAAGGAAGGGTACATTACGAAAGTCTACAAACTGGCTCATATTGATTTTCTCTAGTATTTACGAACGTTAAATTAAGTACAGTAATATTTGGGCAAAGAGAAACAAAATTGTCAGTGCGAGAAAAACTGCACGAACTTTCTTAGGCACCTAATATTTTCTGTATTCCTTTCATTATCGAGCCTGTTTGTCTAAAATATACAAAGATATTATGCGAAACATATTACTTTCATGCATCGTATGAAATTAAATTACTACATCAATTTTATAATATTTAGTAGCCTCACCAAGTTGCTTCATTCATTATTTCATGCTTTAATTGCAAATTGCGCTAATAAATGAAATGAAATTAGACATTACGAACAATTAATTCAGCGAAAATCTACCTAACAGTAGCCAACAAAACGGCTATGAAAATACAAAATAAATTAATTGAAATTCAATAAAGATACTTCAGTGAAGCATCATTTCAATTCGTTGGAAAGTAAACGCGCAAAGCAGCTAATCACAATTAAGGAGAAGTCATTCATGCGGAACATAATCAAGAAATGAATTCAAACTAACGGTACCCGATATCAATATCCAAGTATTCCTTTTCGAGAGGAATAAATTCTAATCGGTGAAACTACGGTATTCCCGTAATCGTAACAGATTTCACGGAGCCGTAATAGTTCGGTTAATCCGATCATGTTCACGGGTGACGAGCAGTGCACCCGGTTCTGGAAACCTTGCACTTCACGGTTCCGTTATGCGCCGAGTCAGACAGTAATTGATAGCCATGTCGTCACTGGAATACCGCACATTTTCTTTGCCAGAAATTACGCTCCACCTTATGACAATGCGTAACAGTAAATCCGCAATGTGCCGAGGAAACGAAGAAAAAGATGTCGCGTGTTCAACGAAGGAAACAAAAGGTGCGACAAAAGGGCCAAGAAGAATGACCTCGTTAACAGTTGAAGGATGTACGGAGACTTACATTATTGTACGAGGTAATGTTAATTAGTCTATGCTTGATACGCGAAATTAACTTCAGCATAAATCGTATAGCACTTTTAATTTACCCTGTATAAACTGTTCTCCTTTGTTCCTCTTCGTTTTCCTGCGGTTACTTCTTTGCAAGAAGGTTGTATGTTGCTATTAGCGTGCGACTGGGAATCCTACTCTCCCAGGAATCACTCTTGTTCTAGGAAACAATAGTTCGTCCTCGATTACAGAGAACTAAGTCTGATATACATTTTTTTCGTATGTGATATCACGTAACAGACACGTCACTCAACTCTTGACTGATTTTGGTACTCTGAATTTGAATGACGAAAATATGCGGGAGTTTGATTAACTACTTTTTATGTGGGAACGCAATAAGTTAAGTCGTTAGCAATTTTAATTAGTTCCTGTTCTCGGAAATTTGCTGAAAGTAACGTTATATTGAATTTGCATAATATCATAATATATGTGTATTTGATCAACATTAATAAATTGATTTTGGTAGTAATTTTCAATTGTTTTTTATATTAACACCAATCCTGCCACATCGGATTATATAATAATTGAGACACAATAAATTCTGTCTCCACAGTGTGTTGAAATTTAACTAATTACTGGTTTCACAAGAATGGCAGTAATCTATTACTCGTCATTCATCATAATTACTTTCAGAGATTCATTAAATTTGTAAAGTACGAGATATAAATATTACCAATTTCGGACGAATGGCACTTTTTACGTGCACTCTCGGTAGCTTGCGCACACGCAATTACATGAAAGTTACGTCACCTCGACATTACGAAGGCCTCGATTGAACTCATATTTTAAGTGAACACGAATTTTTGTGGGAACCTGTCATAATTTTACTAATTACTTTTGCCATGAGAATGCAAGACAATAACGAACGTGTATTCCTTAAAGAGACTTATTAGAGCCATGAATTTTTAAAAACTCCTTGGTAATAATACCCACGATAAAATATGTGCCGCTAATTAGGGAGGTTGCCTATGTTACTTTTCCGGAAGCAACGATTAAAAAATATTTAGGTTAAAAATAGATACAATTATCTCATCTAGAATCTATTTATTGTCAACACCTTTCAATATCTTTACCACAGGATCGATGGAAGTTTTGCATATTAACCGGAATTGTAAACTAATTTATTTTAATGGGTATCGATAAAAAGTAACTTAGACCACTTTCATAATCAGCGGCACATTCGTATGTGAATGTTCGACTTCTTAACGATAAAGTTTTATCGTCGGTACATATTCTTGTTGTTTGATGTACAATGGAAATTTCTGCTTTATATTCATCGGAGACAAGAATTTCCATCGACAGCCTAGTTAAACGTTATACTTCGCACGAGGGAGGAGTCCATGTACTTCCCTTTAAGACGCTCGAGGTAAAGTAACTCGTGAGAAAGGGAGGGAATCTTGAGTGGGGATTTCCTGCGGAAACGTTCAACCATGAAATCGAGTCTTTTGAGAGGAAAAGGATTCGTAGAATTTGTCGTATTAACGACAGGGTCCCTCCATTTAAAGTACTACACAAAGAGCAGTATTAAAGTGAACGATTTGCACCCTGTTTCTTGTTGAAGTGATTGGTATCCGATATTAAACTTTACAGAACATTATTAACAATTCTCAATGACAGTTATTCAACTCTAAAGGCAAATCATAATTAATAACGCTAATCAATATAAATAAGTGAAGCTTTTGAAGATATTCGTATCTATGGAATAATTGAAACCTTAATGTTTCATTTTTAATACATGACATATATGTATATTATATTTAGATGAAGAATGATATAAGAATACGTTATATGTCGATATATGAAACGTTATAATGTGGAATGTCGAAAAATATGTAATCTTTACGTAACCAATGAATATATCACCATATCATCGAATATAAAGTATACACTAATATACTACGTGTCCTGAAACATGAATGAACTTCTTACTTTCCATCCTTAAATCCGAAATAAATGCATGAATAATTAAATTCCGGATAGAATGCTTAATTTCAACCGGCGGATGCATTAATTCGGCTGCAAATACATAACGAAGTATGGCAAAAACTGTATAACGGTATCGACGGTAGCGAAATGAAGAGAAGATATTAATTTCTTCCGAAAACCGAGAAATGTCGTGCCGAATTCACTTTTTACATTCACTGCCATTACGTCTTAAATAAAGGGATTTGACAATTTGTAAAATATACAAAATGTAGCCAGAACTTCAACGATGATAACACAATAATAATGCCTCAACATACTATTATATTAACTATAGGGATGAGTCATAAATAAGTTCCATTCATCTGGAAATGTTTTATATTCAAAACCGCCACAGTTTTACGCAAGAGTAATCGACAATTTGCCTAAAAAATGGCAAGAAGTTATTAATAATGATGTTGTGTATGTTGGATTAAAGTTCATTGTAGTTAATTTTCTTGACGAATAAACTTTGTTTTTAAAAACGGAATTTATTTCTGACTCCACCCATTATAAGGAGCAAGGGGATGATTAAACTGAGCCTTTTGGAAAATGCACCATTTCATATGACACGACTTAATAGAAAGTATTGACGACGTCCGAAGAAACGAAGTAGATAGTAATTGCCGTAGCCAGACCAGACTGCAGTGCACTGCATACAGGTGTCCAAGTGCAGTCTCGGCCACGCCGGTACACCACATTATGGGAGCAAAGGCAGTCGACGGGGAACAGGATGAAAAAGATAACGAGTGAAAGCGCGTGAATATTGCCCGGGTATCCGCACACGAATATACTGTTGGTGTGGTGCTCTCATTTAATCGAGCTTGCTCAACAACATGTCCTGATGCAAGTTAACAAGTACATAAACGGTATCTACAGTTACATCAATGCACAACAGGTGGGTCACCAAAAAGCGAATTCAGAAGCAAGTATCATATTTTCTCACGAAGTTCCTTCATTTCTATACCTCTGTTCTCACGACCCGGTAATTTAAATCGACCAAATAGTACTCTCATTCGAAGCACATCATATTAATTATTGCGAGAGAAAACAGTAACGTGCTGCAGTATTAACTCGGGACTCATATGGAGTATTAAATAGTACCATTGTGCTCGCATGCAGCTAATTGTTGCAAATACAACAATCATTATAATAATGTGTACTGTTAGTGTACACATACACTATACACTATACAGTACAGCGCAGTGCTATTCGTATCTTGAGCATTTAATCGAGCGTACTTTTATATTAAACAACGCGAGAATATTTTATGAATGTGTATCGCGAGGTATCAAATAACACGGATTTCGGCGTGCCGGTCAATGTGTTAAAGGGTTATATTTCTGAGAAATATGAAATCCCATCAGCCTCGTATTAGGAAGGCGGAAGAAGTTCGTAAGGAGAGTGAAGGTTTTATGCTCTCTATATAGCACTTGCCAAGTATAATGACAATGCACCACTACACGTGTTTTGTATGCTTTGTTTTGTATCTATGACATGCGTAGGAGGTATTAATGTGCGTGCACGGGTACATATCACGTGGAAAGACATACACAGACATAGACGTAGGCCGCGTTAGTCACGGTACTTGGGGTTAGAGAGTCAGTGGGGCACTCATACACGCCCACGCACGCAGGTTAAT
This sequence comes from Nysson spinosus, assembly GCA_910591585.2. NCBI lineage: Eukaryota > Metazoa > Arthropoda > Insecta > Hymenoptera > Crabronidae > Nysson > Nysson spinosus. The sequence goes on from OU342834.1 coordinate 2,800,750, forward strand.
AGACTTACGAGTAGAATCGCGAGCTATGTATGATCTACAACTGGCAGAATCTATTTATTCGAAGCTGGTAATGTTCGGCACTGAACAATACCTGCGCAATTTGATTTTAGCATTTAATTAGACAATTTACCACGTTGCAGTATGTGCTATTTTAAAAATGTATCTGAATAATTATTATTAGATGTAACAGGACAACAGTGTTATTCGTAATCTTATTTTGTGTACTATATTGTTCATTACTCATAAACAATATGTATTATTATGTTACAATCGTAATACGATAGGATGTCTTATGTTACAGATATTGTATTACACGATGGTAGGATAATAAAATAATATTATGAAATTTATATTAAATTACATTGGAATTTATTTATATTATGAAGCATTAGTTAGCATGTTATGCAAGTGCTACTCAAATAATACATTGTCATTATTTCAACATTGTATCAATATTAATATCTATCTTTTATCGTAACTATCATTCACGCTTTATCGATACTCTCATAAGCGTTATGTAATATTGAAAAGTATGATAATTCAACGCCTTAATAAGTCACCCGCAACAAAGAATTATAAAAACTGTTACACATTATTGCAATAAAGGAATATTTAATGATTAATCAAACTCTGCGATTCATACGACTTTCGTTTCGATCGAGTAATTCTTTCATTGATTGGAAATAAAAAGCTATTAGTCTTTTTTATCCATTATGTATCATCGGAATAAGATTGTAGGCTACTCTACTGATGACTACCCGGGGTAGGTTGTCCCTTCAATTTAACTGGTGGTAATCTCAGCCGAGTTGGATACTCTTTCCTGTCTCGGAATGTTCATTGGTGCTTACTGGCCAACAGCCCGTATTACCTTCTCGACCGTGGAGCTCTGCAACTGTTAAACGGTCCGCCGATCGTTCGTCCTTAATATCCGACCAACCACGAGACTTTAAAGATACTGTCTAAGATACTATCTATGATATATCGGCGGCTAATCTTACTTCAGATAGATCACCATTAGTTAATATTACTTGGCCTCGAATAAATATGTTCTACGTGAAAGCGAACCGCTTAGATTAACGATTAAACGTGTAACTTAAGTTCTCGCGTTAATCTATAATTATTAAATCATTAAAGTTCTACTTATTTATTAAGAAGCATTATGGAGATGTTATTATTCCGGAAATACATGAAATATCTAATCCTGCATTATTATCGATCGTGCACATAAAAACTTTCATAAGTACAGCATTGCAAACTAAAGAAGAAAATGAAGTGGTTGTAATGAAGTACTAAAAATCAATCTTAATATCCCTTGGTCAATATTCATCTCATATTAATTTATATGAGATTGATATGGGGATTTTTCATGCGAACGTTTTCTTTTCGTTTATCTCGTGGAATTGTTGCTTATTAATGTAAACAGGTAACCCTTGGCATTCTAATACGAATTGATAGCATGCTCTCGATCTCATTATCGTTTAACAACTTTAAGTCACCACTATATGTAACAGGGGTAATGATGCAATAAAACTTGAACGGTTTCCTGCCACTCCAAGATATAAACATAAAACTGATCTCGTCGCGCGCGAAGTTCTACTTCCATAATTTCTAAATGGAATCCGCCATCAAGCGTAAAGCATTTTAATTTCAGGTGTCCCAAGCATCGTCGAAGGAACTATGTCGAAATACAACCGTAATAGATACACCAATTGCGAAACTGTCCGCGGCATTTGTTAGGCGGACTCTGCGCGGTCCAACCACAGCAGGATCTGCTGCAGGGGTTATTTATTCGATGTCGTTATATGAATGAAAGAAAAATAAGGAGACGCCTGGTTCTCCGCGACCTGTTTTGTACGGATAAAAATGGTTAAAGCCAGACCCCGCAGCTCACCGCCTCGGACTTCACAGGAATACCGAGGTTTCCATGGAATTTACATTGAGAGCGAGTCGCTAGACTCAACAAGGGAGCCAGAATGTTGTAATATTTGCGCTATTCTCTACCCGCTTTTTTCACTAACCGTTGCATCGACAGTTCCGACACCAAGTAAATTGTGAAACCGAAATAAATTTACAATGCGATTTGTTTTAAAATTTAGATGCCCTCTGATACTATTATGGCGTTGTATTATGTAATGTAATACTTTGTAATCAGTACAATATAAATGCATTAAATCCAGAAATTCGAAACATTTATGATAGCATTAAAAATATGTGTAAATTACAGTTGAGAATATTAGAACGTATTGCAAATTTATAATTAGTAAAACATCGGAAGACGGTACGTAACAAAAGGCAAGCGATAATGACGGTATTAATTAGTATGTATATTCATTAATTTCCTAATAATCAGACATTTTTAATGACAAGATATGCAGTGTGAGAATAAGATTCTTTTTATAATATATACCAGTCTTTAATATCTTTGATTATATTCAGGAACAGTGAATTTCTTGAACCAACGATTCTGGTGTCTTATTTCGTTTCTTTAAACTTAATTAACTGACATCTGCCTGAATTCGATATCTGTATATCAAACGCGAAATTGGTAGTTAAAGCTAACATGGAAGATTATTATTACAAAACTCAGTTAAGACTATACGATATTTTTAGAAAATGGTCTCGTGCAACAATATTTTTGCCGGAAAGGATTATAGTTCACCAATCATTAAACGTGGTGAATATACTCTTGGAATATCGAAATGCCAAATATGATATAGTAGTGAAAGTATCCGGTGCTTCCAGGAAGAGGATACGAAGACGGTGGCATTTGAATTCCAAGAGTCAGTGTGCATCCTTATTGTCAAGTCTACCACCCATGAATCTTCTATGGCTACTATAGAACCATAAAGTGCACCTTCACCACCCGCCTTGGTTGAATGTTCCTTTTATACAGTCCTGACCGACGTGTTTCCGTGAATACACGTTGCAGTTCCATTCAGATATTTGCACGCGGGTCTACCGATATATACCTGTCACCTTTAATTCCAAGAAACCTATCGTGATTTTCTGCCGCTCTCTACTCTAGCTGGACCGACACGTATCGGTGACTTTTCCTTGCATTCCAACTATCGATCGGAATGCAGAGAAAACAACTTGTTTACCAGCATCTACAACGATCAGTACACCTAATCTTTTAAGAATTGATCAATAGTGAAAGGCTAATAGTGCAGCAGATAATAATTGTTTACGATAATACACAATCGAACTTTCATATTTTTAAAAATTGTGTAATAATCTTGGTAGTATTTCCTACAACTTATTTGCATCGGCGGTGACCGGTGACCCTCACAGTATTGAACATGTTAAATATCTGTTGATACTGAGATTTACATAATTATTTGTAAGATATTTTACAGCGACTATTATTGTACTTGCTGAATAATGTCGGAAAGACATACAAATATTATGTAAATGTATACGGACTGTTATCGTTGATCCCTGAAGATTTACCACTAGAAAAGCATATCATGCACTAATAACTCGTAGAGAAATCTCCATTTTCCAAGGAAAACACATTAAGGTTCCTGGAATCTGGTAAAACAGACTGAACTTCTCAACCCGATCTTTACGATCGTGTTCACTCTACTATCACAAAATAATATTTGTAATTAACGTGCTCTATCGACCGGTGGCTAACATTAACCCATTTTCAGCGATTCATTCAACTCTTATGCTCCAGGAAACACCAATGTTATCAATTATGTTTTTAGTACTTATGTATACACAGCCGGATGTTTTCCATCCCACCTTGTCATTTAATATCATAATTCATAGCTTATAAATAAAACAAACTTACTTTGTCATATTTTTTTAAGAAAATTGCTGAGCAACGAGAGTCTTTTTGGTCTTAACAGTAGAATTACGAACAATATATCCAGCTATGTTTATACATTCACATATACGTCCTTAAAAAAGGGATGGGTAGAAAAAGTAAATTAATCAATTTAATTACGACCGTCATACAACTCGAGTGGCAGAAAATCTCAGAAATTGGAACTTTGTGAATTTGAGATTTATAATAAATTCCGTTCTAGTTTTAAAATACTGTGCCCCAAAGAGTTAAGGAGTACAACCATCTGACTACCAAGTTAGATCTGGGTTATCGAGCCATTTCAGGTGTTTCGAAAGGATAATTGTTTTCGTCAACAAGCATCGTGTGTCAAGCTAATTCGCCAATTTTCCTGTGCCGTGGGAGCGAATATACACTTCTGACCTTAATCAGAATCGACCCGAGCAGAACCGAACAGAGCCGATCTTTATCTAAACACAACGAAAGCAGACGAAACCGTGTGAAAAAAGATGAATAGCTTCCCGGCAACATCGAGGAAACAGATCGGTCAACGAAGCGACAATAAACTACATGCGAGGACTTCTATCTTGATTTATCCCACGCCATGCTAATCACGCGTAGACTGTCACGCACTGAATCTCCTCTGCTCTGCTCTGGTCACGCTTCTCGTCTCTTCTGGCACACACACCTGTTCGCCATCTTCAGAAACGTCTCTTTATCTTTAATATATTCCAAGTGTCCGGCCAAGCCGTACATGTTATTAGGTATTTTTAATCAGGGTTTATGATACGGACGTGACTTGAACGCTATTTTTGAGGATTAACCATTTCTTTGTGCATGCTCTTCATTATTAGCTATTTTATGAAGGCTTTACATCTGGAAGGACTTATACTCAGGATTGAGAACTTTTGGACTGTCCTTCCAGATGTGTCCTTCCGGACTCAATAGCAATAGCCGTATCATAAACTCTACCGGACCGTGTCGCCTGCACACCACCCTCTCAGACCTCCTGAGAGCCCCCGGCCGGACCCTGACCGGGCCCCGACCGGGCGCGATCTTGAGGTCACCTGGGTAGAAGGAAAGTTTAGGAAATTCCTGGGCCGTACCTTGAGGAAAGGGCCCGCCTCCTGAAGGGGTCCGAGGGCGGTTTTTGGAAGCAGGGTAGGTGTGAGAGGGCGGTCCTTATTAGTATATATTTGCAAGCCTGTTAGGTTGTATGATTATTACTCGCGCTGACGACAAGAGAGGAGAGTAGATTCTCATAGAATTTAAAGAACTATTGTAAGGAGATTGGTTGTACTAAGTCGAGAACAAGTTTCGACACCACGATTTTATACATATTAATTCAACTAAGTTCGTGTATATATTTGTTGAGTTTGTTGTTAAAAATAAAGAGTTAAGCGGCATACTACAAGCTGCATTATTTGGATCACCCGACATTCGCGGTTATCCTTAACATTTGGTACTTCGAGCCGGATCGTGTGAACTCGACCAACATTTGGTCTTTCGAGCCGGATACGAACAGAAAGAATTACGCGGCATACTACAAGCTGCATTATTTGGATCACCCGACATTCGCGGTTATCCTCAACATTTGGTCCTTCGAGCCGGATACGAACAAAGTGAATTGTGAAAAGAAATCGTGAAGTGAACAAGAACGGATTTCTAAAGGACTTTAGAAATCACTCACACGAGTTAACAGAACTCACAGTGCAACATCTCCAGGACTTGGTGCATTTGGTCCATGACCAGCCTACGCTGTCCATCATCATCGACACAAGGCCCCGACGGACATCGGGAATAACACCAAGGCATCAACATCAACGACACGGATAGTCAACACGAGGAAGTGGCGATCATCATCCTACATTCCAACGAACTGTAAGTCCTCATTTCATTCATCCTCTACTGCGTCACTATGGAGTCTCAATTGAAACCCTTCGTCATCGAACGCGGACAGATTAAGGCGACACTTACTAGATTTACAAACTATGTAGCGTCCTTTGACCAATCGATATCGACATCTGCTCTAAAGGAGCGATTAGATAAGGTCACACCGCTTTATGAAAGGTTCGACACAGTCCAAAGGGAAATTGAAAAACTTGTATACGATACGCAGATCGAGGAAACACACACAGTAGAACGCGAAAACTTTGAAGAATTGTTTTGTGATGTCGTTGCCAACGCAAAGGACATAATTACCAAGGTTGATACGAATTCAGGACGTAACATCATGCAAGCAAATTCACCATCGATATCTACGGCATCCGAGCATCAGTCGCGTGTCAATTTTCCTGTCATCAAATTACCGACGTTCGATGGAACCTATCAGCATTGGCTGAAATTTAGAGACACGTTTTTATCTTTAATTCACAACAACGACACTTTAACGACGATGGAAAAATACCATTATTTAGAGTCTGCATTAACGGGTAATGCTGCATGCGCCATAGAATCACTAGGAAGTTCCGAGCTTAATTACAATGTTGCGTGGGAAACATTAAAGAAGAGATACGAGGACTCACGTGCTCTAAAACACCATCATTTGGAAGCACTATTCGGGATACCTCAAATAGCTAAGGAATCACACATCGAACTTCGGCAATTGTTGAACAAATTGATAACGAACTTAGCAGCGTTAAAAGCACTAGGCGAACCGACCGATCATTGGGACTGTATGTTGATTTATTTAATGAATAGTAAATTGGACGAAAGAACACAGCGAGAATGGGATCGGTACCTTACCTCATCTAAGGAAGATCCTTCATTGGATCAGTTTATTGATTTTTTGGAACGCAGTTATAAATATTTAGAGAAATCTGCTGCACGGACACAAGTCAAAGTAGGAAGAAATCGTACAGAGCAGGTTGCATCACACGTTGTGAGCACTAAGCAATCGTGCATAGTTTGTAAGGGATCGCACAATATTTACGGTTGTGAGGAATTCCGACGGTTAGATTCGAATAAGCGATGGACGAAGATTCGAGATGCTCGGGCATGTTTTAATTGTCTACAAACAGGACATCGGAACGGAGATTGCAAATCCGGTACATGTAAAAGGTGCGGTAAGAAGCATCATACGCTTTTGCATTCAGAGCAGACTGCCGCGTCCTCTGAACATAATCGAGATTTAAGTAGAGACACAGAGCCAGCCGTTGGCTCAGCTACGGTGCAAGCGTACACGGCAGAAACCGTATCTGAAGGGAGGAACATCGTATTGTTATCCACAGCAATGGTCAATGTTCGCGACAATCGTGGGGTAATACATAAATTAAGGGCACTTTTGGACTCGGGATCGCAGGCAAACTTCCTCACCGAGAAGGCAGCTAAGAGCATGGGTTTAGCGTGTACCGCGACTCAGCTAACGGTATCAGGTATAGGGCACTCAACCAGCAACGTGCAACGGAAGACCGATATTGAAATCCAGTCAAACTTTAACGGATTCCGGGAAAAATTATCTTGTTGCGTATTACCAAAATTGATCGACGACATACCACAAGTACGAATTGACATTGCTGCAATACCGATTCCGTCACGGTTCAAACTCGCCGACCCGACTTTTAATAACCCAGGTGCAATAGACCTGATTATTGGATCCGGCCTATTTTGGGACCTACAATGCATCGGCCGTCACTCAATTGGAGCCAGGTATCCATCTCTGAAGAAGACGCAGCTAGGCTGGGTAATTGCCGGCACACTTATGTTTCCCGCCTCGTCAGTACAACCGGTCCAGTGTAACGTTGTAACAAATCGCGACATTGACACACAACTTGCGAAATTCTGGGAGGTAGAAGGTTGCGGAAACATAGGGAATAGACAGTCAACACCAAAGGAAGCATGCGAAGACATCTTCGCGTCAACAACCACACGCGACTCAGAGGGGCGATATGTGGTACACATCAAGGAAGGTGGAACTCAACGCTTGGGTGACTCTAGACTGATATGGGAATCCAAACATGATACCCTCCGGTATTATGTGAAGGATCCGTCTCATCGACGTGTTAATAAAAGGACGATTCTACCAGACAACGGCACAAATCTCATAAGAGCGAGAAATGAGATAGAGAATGATAAGCGTATTCTCACCAGCGAAGAGCATAAAAATAGGATAATCGATTATATCTGTAAGAACCACATCCGGTGGAAATTAATACCCCCAAGAGCTCCTCACTTCGGAGGACTTTGGGAAGGTGCAGTAAGGGCTGCAAAATTACATTTAAGACGTATTGTAGGCGAGACTCCAATGACGTATATTGAACTGTACACCCTGTTGACGCAAGTAGAGGTATGTTTGAATTCCAGACCCCTCTGTCCTTTATCCGAAAATCCTGATGACCTCACCCCCCTAACCCCTGGTCACTTTTTAATTGGAGACACTTTGACCACAATGCCGGACCAAGATGTTCGACACATTAAGGACAATCGGTTAGATCGGTTTCAACGGGTACAAAGAATGTTGCAGCACTTTTGGAGCCGCTGGCAACATGAATATCTTCACCAACTCCAGCAACGAAGCAAATGGCGTACACCAAGCTACGACAAACTTGGACCAGGGACTTTGGTACTGACCAAGGCAGACAACCTCCCTCCCATGCATTGGAAGCTTGGACGAATCATCGAAACGCATGAGGGTAGCGATGGGGTTGTGCGTGTGGTCTCTCTCAAGGTATCAGATGGGATACTCAAGCGACCAGTAAAGAAAATATGCGTTCTACCCATTGACGAGGACACAGTCCAGAACAGTTAGATTAGTTTCAGTAAATTGTCCTTTGAACGCGAATCGTTCAAGGTGGGCGGAATGTCCGGCCAAGCCGTACATGTTATTAGGTATTTTTAATCAGGGTTTATGATACGGACGTGACTTGAACGCTATTTTTGAGGATTAACCATTTCTTTGTGCATGCTCTTCATTATTAGCTATTTTATGAAGGCTTTACATCTGGAAGGACTTATACTCAGGATTGAGAACTTTTGGACTGTCCTTCCAGATGTGTCCTTCCGGACTCAATAGCAATAGCCGTATCATAAACTCTACCGGACCGTGTCGCCTGCACACCACCCTCTCAGACCTCCTGAGAGCCCCCGGCCGGACCCTGACCGGGCCCCGACCGGGCGCGATCTTGAGGTCACCTGGGTAGAAGGAAAGTTTAGGAAATTCCTGGGCCGTACCTTGAGGAAAGGGCCCGCCTCCTGAAGGGGTCCGAGGGCGGTTTTTGGAAGCAGGGTAGGTGTGAGAGGGCGGTCCTTATTAGTATATATTTGCAAGCCTGTTAGGTTGTATGATTATTACTCGCGCTGACGACAAGAGAGGAGAGTAGATTCTCATAGAATTTAAAGAACTATTGTAAGGAGATTGGTTGTACTAAGTCGAGAACAAGTTTCGACACCACGATTTTATACATATTAATTCAACTAAGTTCGTGTATATATTTGTTGAGTTTGTTGTTAAAAATAAAGAGTTAAGCGGCATACTACAAGCTGCATTATTTGGATCACCCGACATTCGCGGTTATCCTTAACATTTGGTACTTCGAGCCGGATCGTGTGAACTCGACCAACATTTGGTCTTTCGAGCCGGATACGAACAGAAAGAATTACGCGGCATACTACAAGCTGCATTATTTGGATCACCCGACATTCGCGGTTATCCTCAACACCAAGGCTTCGATGATTTCGTATACTGTAGTATAATATTTCTTGAATTCTAGGTTCCGTATAAAATACGCAAGTTGTGTATCAAACAAGTATTCTTTATATGTATTAAATTAGATAACGGAAAAGCTTAGTGCGGATTTTTAAATTCAAATTCAAATACTTTGGACATTCTGGAAAGTAATGTTATTTGACGAAATATTCTCCCATTCTTTTGCAAACTGCCAGAACAATGGCGAAAGACCGTCAACAATAACAGAAATTATTTCCATGATTGATTAGCTTTTATTACTTTTAAATAAAACTTTTTCCACCTAATATATGATAATTTTCAATTATATTCAATTTGACGAGCTGAGTCAAATTAAAAATCAAGATTCTATCATAAAGTTATGATATCATTTACCTTCTTTGCCTTTTCATGAACATAAAGTAATAAAGCTGCCAGTACTTTTCTTCGAACTTACGCAGTAAAAACCAAAAGTTTAAAGTTCCGTAGGCAAAACCACGACGCTATATTTGTTTAGTGCTATTGAAAAATTGACTTATCATTCTAAGAAATGTAGTAAAAACGAGAGCGCTTAAATTGTAAAACCGAAATGATTATTTAATTCTTTCCACTTTTTAAATCTGTTGGCTAAATTTTGATCCTCGCTTCATAACTTGATATAAAATTTCGTGATTAACAGGGAAGAACTATAAACGTTTATCGTGTTTTACGCTTTCCTTGCTGTTTTATAAACGACAAGCAATGTTACTCATGTCGTATAAATAAAATCACATTATATTTGTAATCAACGCGTATATGATTTAATTTATTCTCCAGTTAGGACCGTTGAGGATTGATAAGATTAACTGATTGCGTTCTTACGTTAACTATTTTTCCAAAGTCTTTTCATTGAATATATCAAGGCTGGAATGCTGACAGTCATTGTACCACGAAGAAATCGCGATTACCTTCGAATTGTATTTACTTTTTAATCAAGATAAAGAATGAGAGTTCCGGTAGCTCGACGGTGTGTGGCTAACGAGCGTACAAGTGTCGCGCACCATACTGGCTACGGTTTACACCTGTACGAATTGAGCAACGTTCATCGCCCACAGTTCATTCAACACCAGTATTTGAAGTTCATTGCGATTTTACTCGTATTTCATTCCACCAGTTCCGTCATAAATAATAAGACACTACATGTATTAGAATTTACAGCAACATTTCTAAACTGACTTCCATGAACAAAGAATAAAATTGATGCACAGTGAGTCACAAAAGTATTCCTACCCCCCTAATTGTCGACTTCAAACGATTGATATCTTTAAATCGTATTTAATATTTTAAAATAATAAATCAAGTTTGGGAAACTTTGATTCATACGAATTCGTACGAATTCATACTCCTAAAATAATATCACCCACAAACTTATCATAAGTATGAAATATTTATAAGATATTAGCAAAAAACGTGGTGGCTTTATAGAAATTTCGCGGACTGTATAACTTAATTTATAGTTCAATATAAGGTATATTTGATTCATAATAAAGTTTTTAGTTTATACAGAATCTGAGTGGGCTGGCAAAATCTAAAGGTAAACGGGAATATTAATAATTTATTCAAACGAATTATTATATATTTTTGTTCAATTAGAAAATCATCGCAATTCAATCTTAACAAAAAATAAAACACTAGTATAAAATACGAATCATTCTGTATCTTCATCATTAAAATCTTCTACAAATTCCAAATATGAATATTCACGTGTTCTTAGCTACACAAGCAGTAAACCAAGCACCCCTGCTACCGTATAAATATACACGGAAGAAGATCGACAGATTGTTGGCGGCAGATATCCAAACATAAACTAGACTCTTTTTAATGTAATCTGCAAAGGGTTGCAAGAGGAGTCATCGCTTGCGAAATAAATCAAAGGCGAACGATGCACATTTTGCCGAACCGCAAGATACCCCAATGAACTATGAATCATCGCACTGATAAGCGACGGTATTTAGAAGCTATATAACGGTGTGCCTATTCCATCCCAGTCACAGTAAAAATTCCATAGTGAATACACACATAAGCCAATCTTTTTCTAACGTTCAATTGATTTCTATCCCTCTCGTGGGAGATCGACGCCATGGATATATCCCGCGCTATGGAGGATTTATGCACTGTACTCGAGCGAAATGGGTACACCTATATCCGCATTATTTATGTGGACTTAGCATCGTAAATAAGTGTAACGAAGCGTACATACAATTCGCTTAAGCACAACATCGCCATGCTTTCCGCTGGGCGCGACTATTATATGTTTCTTCCTCTATCGTCGCGACTCCATTCTACTTCCTCGGGTTCTTTCTCTATCGTCCCGCCTCTATTCTACTTACTCGACTTCTCTCTCTATCGTTCCGTCTCCATTCTACTTCCTCGGTTTACCCTATCCTCGTCCACCACGAGAGAACATAGAGAACCCTTAACACGCGATGTGCTTTGCTGAATAAACGAATACCGTTCTTAATTTATTATCGAATCACCGGTGCTTTGAATGTGAGCCTAACTGGCAGAACACGTTGAAGAATTGACCGCGAATTTGTACCTTACATCGCACATGTAGATTAGAAAGGATTATGGAAACATGCTTTTGCTAGAGATTCAGATTTATAAGGAATATTGTCGAAGAAATGATGGAGGGATACCTGAAAGTAATCAATCATTTTTCACATACTTTAGGATACCCTAGTTGTTTTTTCATATTAAACATTATTCTGTTAGATAATCTCCATCGTTATCTATGATGCCTTTTTGAATAAAGGAAATTCCCAAGTTTCGATGCGACAAAAATTCTCCACTCCCGAATTGATTACGTTCCGGTACTACTAATACTTTATGGTAGAGTGAACATGTTTATTTGCAAAGTTCGGAGATACCTTACACGGGAAAACAAAGAGGACATTTTTCATGTACCCATCCTTTTGTTCTGGATTCTTACTGGACCGTTAAAATGGCCAAACGAACAGTTTTATGATGAGATCTTAAGGTATCCATACTGAGAAGAGTTCAAGAAGAACAGTGTAATAACACGTTGCAAGCCTGGCAGTGTTTACGAGTTCAGTACCGAGTGTTTTGCCGAATTTGTTTAAGGCTCATAACTCCTATGGATGGCTTAGGGAAATAATAAGCTCGTATATATTATAGAGGGAGACATAAAAAAAATACTTTAAGGAACAAAGGCGAGAGGACAGAGGTGGGAGGCAGAGAAGAGTGTCCACGATTCTTCTCTCGTTGGCTCGATGAAACTCTCTTTGTTTGGAGCGTAATACCGGTCCAAAAATGCATGCAAAGGATTCTCCAGCGAGGCTCAAAGAACGAGAAGGGATCTCTGTGAGTCGTAAACGTTTGGTTTTAGTACTCGAACCAACCGAGACCATCGGGAAAGGCCCGACCATTTCTGTGCCGAGTTCAACCTCTTTCCTCGAATGCCGTTCACAGGAGATTCGTTCTATTTGCGAAGGACAAGAAAGTACCGCCCGATGCGAGAAAAGGGCGCGACGTGGAAAGGACAATGTTCCCTTATCTTTTCGTAAAATACCATTCTACCTGGGACCCTTTCTACCGACATCCTTCTTTAATTTCGCGGAATGAAACTATCACTCAGTACATAGTACATGATATACCTGCCTTCGTAAGTTTCGCAATTTTGTTGTTTTGCAATGAATATACATTTAAATATAATGGTATTTAAGAAACCAATATTAACGTTAAATATACAGCTTAACTATAAATTCGATTATTATGTGCACCCTTTCTCCAATTATAAAGCTAGTATTCGTTCAACTTTTTAACACTTATGAGATCAATATTATATTATCAATGGTATTTTGAGATAGTTTGAAGCTTACATTTTACATAATTACACATAACTAGTTATAATTATAGACTAATATATTCTACTTTGTATGTAATTATTAAGGTCAAGGTATTAAAATGTTGCGCCGAATTAGTCAATGATTCAATAGGACTCAAATGACAAAATCATATATCTTGAAACAAGAAAATTGACGAGAAACAAATATTTAAGAAAGGATATTTGTGCCATTATAAATAGTATTCGCTATGTTGTCTATTTCATTACAATTATTCGAGAAAAATATAAAGAAAACAGTTTGCTTATCAAATAATTACTACTCTTACCCCATAAATTATGAACGAAGGAAATCAAGTCCTGCAAACAGCTCCTTGCAATATCCTTTCGAAGTAAGTCCATCATTGCAGGTTCACAAATATACTCCAAAATAACACGAAATTAACATAAAATCGCATTAAATACACACAGAAAAACCGATAATTATAAATAAACTGCAAGTATTACGTAAAAAGCATCTGCGATATTACTACGTATTTTACCATGAAAACGTCTTTGATATGCAAAGGACGCGCGGCAGCAAAACGAAGATTAGACACGCGCAAAGGGTTGAATAATATATTTTTCGGTTTTTCAGAAAATACGCTAAGAAATGTACGACGCCGTTGTCGATCTACTTGACGTCAAAGTCATGTCTCCACTGAAGCTCTACGAGGCGAGTTTATCGTTGTCCCGAAATGTCAGAAACTAGTGGATTGGAAACCTTCGCCGAATGTAAATAAATGGCGTTGTCGATGGTGGAACGGTATACGGGTAAGAAGTATTAAAGTGACGTTCAAACACGCAAATATTCTTCAGCAATGATTAAAACTAATACATTAAAATTATTTATTATACTACTTTATGCGCGATAAATCGGCACCATTTCCGATGGTTAGCGTAAATTATACTGAAATAAATACATAATAATATAAAGTAAGCAATATATACTTTGAACTTAAAAAATCACGATAATTTACAAATACATATATGTATATAAATATGTATAATTAAATAATAATATGTATATTCTTTCTTTTCCATCTAACATACCATGTATATATGTATGTATACATAACATGTATATTTTATACGTATACATATATATATATTTTTTTTTTTAATTACATTTATTCAAACTTTCTTATATTAATACAGTTATCAGAACGACCTTTAATTAATTGTTGTTTGTAAAAAGGCACACCCGTTTAAACAAATGAATTAAAAGTTGAAGTAAATTATATAAGAATTATATCAAATAATTAATAAAAATCCTACATATTTAAATCTTTTTCTATACATGATTAAAATTAATGATGAACAGTGTATGTTGTAATAAATATATGTAATTTTAAGTTAGAAAATACAAATCACGTTCACTTTAAACGAATCAAAACACAAGTTTAAAATAAGATCGAAGAAAATTGTACATGAAATAACAGCAGTTAAGTAACATTATTCTGATTATAGTAATTTATATTTGCAAACCTTGTTCCTTGCAAAAATTCATTGTACTGTTTAAGACTTTGGAGTAGATAAAATATTGTGCCATGCTGCTTAAAATTGCAGAAGGTCCTGCATTCAATGGAAATTTAAGGCGAATAAGATTCCAAAGATATGTGAACTGAATTATGTAAGTAAGCCATATTGGCTTGTATATGGTTCTATTTATGCCCATTTTACTTTAACATGGCCCATAAAAACCCGGCTCTTTTTCTTTTAATTCTTTTCGCTTTAACCTGATTCTGAGAAGTCTAAATTATAAAAAGTGAACACATTCACTCTAGTTTATGCTGTATAAATATTTCTATATTTCGCCTAATCTTCATGCTTCTTTATGGAAAAAAGGTGCCGGAACACACATCTTGTTAAGATTTTTATTAAACATAATGACACTCAAATCTTAATTTAAATTAAATTTAAAGCAGCTATAGATACTCTGTATGTCACGAAGCCGCATAAATAAATTAAATATAATTTATTTTGTGCGATACAACTGTGGGAATAACAAGGTTAAGAGCTACGCTACTCCATTATTATTAATTTATTAATTTCAAGTTCAAAATTCAATCGTATATTATGATACATAGTTAATAAAAAAAATGTGTGTAAGTCCCCTCATTAAAAACTCGGGGACGGTGCGCCCTCGACTGAAAATGCGTGTCATGAAGTATTTAAATTACAACAAAAAGAAGCACAGTATGTAATTATTCACAATGTAATATTTTACTCTAGTGTACTTTCCACGCGAGTTTCATTTCGCATAAATTCCTCCAAGCATAAGAGCACATTAAAATCACGACCCAGAAGAACCTCTCGACTTTCTGTAAGAATTTTATTATAACAATAGCCAGAATATCAAAGAGATACGAAACGTCCGAAATGAACATTTCTATATTTCCATCCCATAAAATCTTCACATTAATCGTCGCACATCTTTTACGCGCAAAAGTTTACGAGGTAGATGTTTGAATATAAAACCTAGCACATCTTTTAAAATATAAAAATCTCGAAATTTATTGTGGTATTTATCATTTATATAAAAACGCGAAAGTGAATACAAGATATATCGTATCTCAAAGAATTCCGAGATTTCCGGCGAATGAAAACGTCAAGGGACCATTCAAGGTTTACTATAATAATCGTCATAAAAATAATCAAGAAATAGGTGGAATATAAAGCTGATCGGAGGCGCAAGGGACGGGCATTTAAAGGGACCGCAGGCGGTGGATATTCGGATATCCAGATTGTATCTCACTTATCCCTGGCAAGAAGCCCAGAGCTCCGTCTGCGCGCCGAGTTTCCCCTTAATGGGGATAAGAGTGTACTTTACTGCCGGCCGTATAGGAATACCTATAATTTTATTATTTCTTTTATGCACTGTGCTAGAATTACGGTTATAGGAAGGGTCAGAGCTTCCTACGAGCGAGAAATCTTTTTTTGTCTCTCCCCAGTTCGCTTCCCTTGCACTATTATTTTAGATTATAGGCTGAAAAATTCTCCCTCGAGTTTAGGCCTTGTATATCAAGGGACTTGATGCTCTTCCACAATCAAGTAGTGGGAAATCGAATATTAAGATAATGCGGAGGATCCTCGACATACGCGCGACGGGGAATTTGAGATGTTTGGTGAACGGCTGTGTTTTGCGGCGGAAACTGAAGGCGCGGAACCGGCTACGCGGTAAACACTGAAAGGTGCCTTCTAAAATATAATGTAAATACGAGCTCGCTATCCTTGGATGTGGACACCATCTTCGACAACCTTTCAGACATATCTACGTGTTCACGTTGCAAGTTATATTGAAAAAAGATCAGTGAATAACAGCCCTCTGAATATATTCAAAAAGCATTATAAGACCCGCAATTATGCCTTTTTCATAAGGCGAAAATAATCAAAATTCAGACTGCAACGAAATAAACAGTATGGACAATTAATATCCATTAATAGACACATGATACTGGCTCATATAGTCAGCAGAATAATATTCTTCAGAATGATCTCCGTAGTAATTGGATGCTAAATAATTACGATACATCACATCAACTATAATAAACTTTTTAATTACTCGGCGTAAACGGGCCAGCGGAGGAGCATTAATTAAACAATACAGTACCTTATATATGTAACAAGCACATGTAACTATAAATTGCTCGGCCAATCAGCGATTCACGGCATACGAAATTAGTAATAAATTGTCATCACTAAATAGGCAGAGAATAAATGTCAGGATAAAGTGTTCAGGCGTTTATAAATTTAATATCCAGTTACAACGGGTAAAAGTCGTTTTGAAACACTCGATATGATCCTGCGCTCGATAATAGTGGTAGTAAAAATACTTTCTTAGAGAATTGTATGTTACTCTTGGCCTATCTTTAAAACTAAGAACATTTAGCACAGGTATTCTTGTATCGGTGTCGATCTCGAGTGTAAATCCATTCGGATATACACCATCGGATGAAGCATAAATATAACTGCAATAAAATGTTAATGAGTGCGTTTACAACCGAGTCCAACGTCACACATCACGGTGCGAAAAGCATACGTCCTGAAGATCACGATCATATACGAAATAAGATTTCTTAAAAGACAGCTGTAAGTTGCAACCACTGTGGGAATGTATACCGATTTACGATATAAACCGAATAGAGGGAAACGTGCGAATGAGCCAAGTCTGGACGAAATTGCAGGTGCAACCGTATATGGTACATCGACCTCGCTTCTCAGCAAATAAATAACACGCCGGGAAAACTTCGGAGACGCGGATTACCGTTCGCGAGATTTATGCTTTAACTGGTAGCGCGTCAAATAAAATAAAGACTACTGATACATGCCTATGTCTTACCAGGCTTTTTAAAGTCCGCCGATTCCGTAGGCATCGGAAACTTACAATTTATTACGAATACATTCAATAACCGATATATTATTACGACATATTGTTAATAGTAGTATATTTAAAAGCCGATTTATTATTACGATTTAATACTGATTCAGTTAATTCCCAATTTATTATTACGATTTAGGAGTAATAAATTTAATCAACAGTGTTATATGCTGTTGGAATAAATTACACAGGGAACATAGTTTATAATACAAACATGTTTGATACTCGGCAGTTACATAACAAAGAACTGCTGGCAAATATTTCTCATTGGGAATGAACTAGATCAGAACAACCGGAAGCAGCGGTAGCTGTTTCTTTATTTATTTCCCAATTTCTTCTGTTCCCACTTTGCACTTCTTACTGATTTCATAAATAGAAGATCATTGAAATATTATAGTTACAGAGAAAACAGAATGTCAGACCACGTAATTCTGCGGTTGGTAATTTAATAGAACGGGGTAATTAACGTGACTAATGTCTATCCCATTTATCGATTTATAGGAAAACTTCAAAGAAGTACTATCCTTTCTTTAACACGTTGTGTGCCGGGTCGAAATCCACGTGATACGATGCCTCGTGATACGAGTCCGTAACGTGTGTATAACATCTAAAAATAAAACTGTTTAAGCGCTCTACGATACATTAGTTACTTTACATCGTTATCGTAATGTTCAAAATATAAATTTTACGAATATTAGCGATATATTTGATTCGAATTTTAGTAATAGTAGCATCAAAGGGTAACCGGTGACCCCCGCTCAACTTTTTAATCGGGTGTATACTGTATTGGTTTTCTCGGAATTTTGAATAATTATGATACGAGTTTGGCATTGAATGACATTAAATCTCTAATTTCTTTGAACCTGGAACGTGAAGGAATCTCATGGAATCTCGATTGAAATCAAAATACAGTTAACAATAATTAACATCAACGGTCACCGGTAACCCTGGCGGTATTCAGCGTGTTAAGAAGGAAAGGAGACTTAAAAAGGAAAGGAGACAGAGTGATCCGTGAAAAACTAGGAAAGATAAACTTTTCAGGCATCTTAGGAAGATTGGCCACCCGTTCTATGGTCGACAGGTAGAATTTGCATTGAATGCAATAACTTATCAAACCTTGGAAACGTGGCGAAGGGGAGTTGTTCGATGTATCTTGATTAATAACAAGGAAACCACGCGTACTTCTCAATACTCTATTCCCATGCCACGAGAACACGATAAATTATAGCAGTCGATAGAGAATGCACGCACAGATATCTCGAAAAAATGACTTTCGACAGGTATGCGTTTCTGTTCGACTTCTCCGACTGCACCGCCAGGATGCAAATGACAAGGCGCAATCTGTTCTACGACTTCTTTAAATCATGCTCCGCATATTTATAAGTTCTACATTCTTCTTATTTATATGTGCTGTAATTGTGTGCCATAGATGTCAGATATTTTTTATATTTTTCGTCATTTCGTTATAATTATGTACGTTACTTACCGAGCCATCAAAAACTAACTTACTTATCCACCTAACTACCATCATTCACCGGGGAATTAAGTTTTGAACTTTAATCACTTATACTGGAAGCGTCATTTTTCAAGGTACACCAATCGATCACTTCAAGGTAAAGCTTAATACCCAAAGACAGCTAATTCATAAGACCAAGCGTTGTTAGAAGTAATCGTCGTTGTAGTCGCTGCGTTAATTACACCCATCTTATTTTCCACTTACGTAGAAAGTTATTAGCATAGATATGTAAGCGTATAAGTTGTACACGATGATTTCAGAAGGTGGTCCAAAGAGGCTTCGATCGCTACTTGGCTGCGTAAGGTAATTACTAATTAACCGCGTATACGGTTCATCCTGGTAATATATAATGAGTACAAGGTATGTGATACACGCAATCATAAATAATAATGGAAATACTCGACAACTGGTCCTTCGACAGGAATGCCTTGTTGGAGAGTAATAATAATTATATAGTTACATCTACACCCTCGTATAATCATCACGCAAGTGATACACTGGTATATATGTATATGTTCAGTGACGGCCAGCTACTTAAGACCGATTGATAGTTCAGTTTAAAAAGATCACATCTTTCATAATTTGAGGGTATCGTAAATGACATTCATACACAATGTACTCTGCCGTACATTGCATCATAATAATGCAAAAGTTTTATTCTTAACGAATGAAATTACAAACATTTTTAACATTCTTTGAAATCATGTCGAGAGAACAGTAGATAACTACTCAAGACCGACAACATATTAATTATACTGTTCAACGTATGCTTAAATTTTGTATCAAAAACGGGTATTTTTATAGATTCTGATGCGCTGAAAACGAATCCGCCAACAGTTTTCGTCTATCACCATCACTTTTTGATCAAATGAATTTGAAACAAAAGGGTGCTTTTTGTTATTAGAACAATATTTGTAACGTAAGTATAAAAGTTAGACTGTCTCTGTTTATTAAAAAAAAATTGGTGGACTTTTTCCAATAAATTGTCGTACACTGGTTTTGTACTACCATATTGCAAATATGTTTAAACATTAGTTAAACTTGGCGAAACACGCTCCGCACTGAAATTCGTCGATACTCTTTTCCAGTTTGCATAGAAATTGTGACGTAAATATAAGGGTTAGAGAGTATTCATTGGTTGCAAAATCTTCTATGAGCTTTTGCGAATAAAATGATGGACATTACATTTGCAAATATGTATAAACGTTATTGAAACTGTATAAGCGTTGTTGAGACACGCTGCGCATTTTCATTCCTCGAGACCCTTTTCAGGTTTGTATCAAAATTGTGCCGTAATTATAAGGTTTAGAGAGTATTGCTTGGCTGCAAAATTTTCTGTGAGCTTCTGCGAACAAAATGATATGAATTTGCAAAATGTAATTGCAAATATGTTTAAACATTAGTTAAACTTCGCGGGACACGCTCCGCACTTAAATTCTTCGATCCTCTTTCCAAGTTTGCATAGTATTCAGTTCCACGTATGGTCAAAGTTCCACGTATTCACCGCTAGATGAACGGCAATTTTTCTGCCCATGAATTTCACATTTATATAGGGTGTCTCAGAAATAAAAACGCAAAGAGTTTTCTGTAAATATCTCGTGTATCAGAGTAGATAGAAAGAAAATGTTTACACAAAAATTGTTTGTTTTGTAACGGGATAGGCTTTGTTGCTAATATTTCCAGAAATTAAGTAATTAAAACTAATATGTTTAAATATAGCTCACAAACCGTGACTTCCACGACTTTTTGGCTTTTATTTTCGAGAACAAAGTCCGTTTTGCATATTTTAGGAGTGCTTAAAAAGAAAAATGTCTGCTCTATCGCATAGAGGTATTGGAATCCTCGTCAGAAGCCTAATTTTTTTTAGAAATTTAAAAAAAATGTCGAAAATATAATTTATAATTTGTGTCGTTAAAAATAAAATATTTGCAATATTATGATACAATATACGGCAGAGTACATCGTGTATGAATGTCATCTACGAAACCCTCAAATAATGAAAGATGTGAACGTTTATAAACTGAACTATCAATCGGTCGTAAGTAGCTGGCCGCCACTGTATGTCGTACATTAACGAGATTAAAGCACAACACGCACGGGGAATTTCTTTTTCTGTTGTAATGTTATATTCAGTGATATAATAAGAAGAGAATCAAGACGATATTTTGTTACGTATGTACATTGACTAGTTGAAAGATATTGTCCGATTTTTTCGAGTTTATTCGAGACGATACAGATACTACCTTCCGCCAATATGAAACATTATGGTCCATAAACCTTTACGAACGTCCACGCGTTATCCTGGCATGTGATATAAACAGCAGCTTATCCATGCTACCTTCGAAACGGTTAATAACTTCCCAAGATCTAACTCCGATCATCGGGGTAAATACAGGGGATGCTGAAACTATATTCGCGACCTAACAATTTCAAACGCGATAAAAACAAAGAGTAGTCGCATAGCATATATTACTTCTTCGAGCAAGATGGGAAGGTTGTGTTCAGTGAACCTGAAAATTTCGTGGGGATTAAAATACCTTTTAAAAGGTGTTGTATAAAATGTAATAGAAATCAAGAAAAAGATAAACGATATATACAGGGTTTGTACTCCAAATTTACCCTTTTGCAAACCAAGTTTTCCAACAAAGTTTTCTTAAACTCTTGCAATGAGAATAGGATCCAATGTAAATTTATTTAACTTACCAGCAATTCTTACAACTTATGGGAAAGAGTAATTTCCTGTGATTATGTGGCTTGAGGTGAATTTGATTTACAAAAGAGTGAATTTGATTTTCAAAATGCAAAAAGGTGAACATTATTTATAAAAGGGTGAACTTGGAGTGCAAACACTGCAGCAATCTTTAAAACTCGTTCACCTAACAATTATTTATTACATCCGCTATTCAGGATACATTCAATTTGAACGAATTTCAAGAATTCCCCAGAAGACATTATATTTCGGTTTCTTAACAGAGAATTCTTCGAAATATTGTAGTTTATCATATTTAAATGCCTTGGATCTGCGTGTGAAAACAATAATGTTAAAAATGCATAGAAGTATTTCACTTTGAATGGTAAGTCTATAATTTACTGCACAGATGCATATGTTAAGTTAAATAAATCTTCGAGAAGGTAAATGTCGAACACATATACTCAAATTACTGGGATGTATAAATAACACTATTATTTACGAGTCACAATTTTAACGATCCAATCCCCATGAGAATAGACTTTCATTAACATATCGTTATAGGTTGATAATAATTGCGTACTTCAAGAAGAAACATTTAAAATAGTGCGCTCTTAAAAATAACAGACCTTGTATGTTTGCTCGGTGAATGTCTCTTGCTGCTGGAGACACGTGGAATTCACCGAACGTATTTCGATCAGGTAGTATACGTGCGTGAAAGAGAACTAGTTTTTCGATTTTTTCAGCGAACCACTATGATTGCATACCGCTGCAATAGACTGGAATGAAAGTGCAGTTTGCGTGCCGCGAGATGATACGAATACCATGCTAAATCCTAAGCGCCTCTCCGCATGCATCAATGAAGACACGTGGGTGTCATGTAACTTTCCGTATATCGAGCTGTCATTAACTCTTTCAGCATCCCGCTCATTATACTTTCAGGAATTAATATGTTTAATATTTCTCTTACGATATGAGATAATTGATGATTAAAGTAAAGTGAAGCTTCGTGCATATCCTTGCAAATACGATGGCATATGTTATCGTAGAAACCTTAATGCACTAATTAGAGGAAATGAAAGATAATATAATCCTTTATGGAGTTTTATATCCTTCGAATAATTATATACAGATTTTAATAATAAGTGCACGATAAAATCTCTTAATTACATCGAATATTATCTTCGGTTTAAAGGATATTAAGTACTATTGGAGAGATTGTAATAAATCGTTCTGATTCGAATATTCGGACACTAAAACCGCATCGTAATAAAAGATTTTATTAAATTCGAAATATTCTAATATTTGGTGGATCGCATTTGAAAAACTTAAACATCACCTATTATTTTTCTACCATATTAACTTTATTTTCGATGTAATATCAGAGGCTTTATCTCTTCGATTTCTAGCTGTACAGAAAAAGTTATTATAAAAACACTGTTTTCGAACAAATATTTCCATTATTAAATATCTTTATTTACACAACTAAAGGGGCCAATGAATAAAGAATGAAATGTTATAGCATTCTGTTGCGCATTTATATGGCAGAGTATCACGTGAGGGTTTAAGGAGGATGGTACTCCAAAGGAATCATCCTGGAGGGGTTGATAAAACGTTTCATATCGATACGAAAGGATTTGCTGGGTTTGTCGATGGATCACCGACCATTTTAAACCGTGTACCAGCAGTCTGTAGGCGGCCGCGGATTCGCTATACGTAGGCGTATATCGTTTTGCCGATCACGCATCCTGATACCCAACTCTGACAGATTATTTTACGGTTAAGGAATAAGATAATCATCTCGATAAATTTTCGAAGATGAAAACAGGTATACCCTGTATTTATTTCATGAATTCTTGCCTCGAAGTGTATTGCGCATAGAATAAAAACCATTTCCACCCGGGCTGTCTGTCTAACGAATGATTAATCTACTATCGTACGAGGGGAGGAAGTATATTCTTATTAAGCCGTGGGATTCGCCAGAAACTTTAGTGAATCGATGCTACGGATTTGCATAAATTACAGTATAGAGGAATACGCTCAAAAACCGGACATATTAATTCTCGAAATGTCAATATAAACTACTCTGAAAAAAAATACGATAAAAGGAAATAATCATTCCAGTGATTCAAAGAATATTGAAATTCCACGAAACCTCGCCTTCATCCGTATTTGATTGGAATACACGTCTGCTATTACCTTCACATTTCTATGTAGACATAATTATAATATCACACAAAAGACTTCAAGATCATTTTCCAGCAACCGTAAATAGAGAAATACCAAGTATTCTGCAATACGATATCATACGCAATGTAAATTAATCAACATGATAATTACTTCATAAAGGAGTCCAAGAAAGGAACAACATTATAATACAAGATGTACCTTATAGTAAATAATACGGCAACATCGTTCCTCACGATGACTCGCTTTCGTTGTCTCCATAAAAAAAGGCGGTTTCTCTCGAAGATTTCACCAAGAGATCCACGAAGGTAATCGTTAGTCGCTACCGGCTCACGACTTCCGCGATTTCAGTCGGCGAATTCGTGTCTTAGGGATTTTTTCGCGAGTATTCCCCGCGATTCATTCAAGTCAGTCGTCGCGGGTGCATCGATCTCGTTCCCGGCAAGGTGGATATGCGTCTAACGGTCGATAGAGAAGAAAAAAGATGAAGGAGGAGAAAGGGAATAAGACGCGGTGGGCCAGTAAAATGTTCTTCCCGGCGGGAGTACAATTAAATGATCGATTTATGGTACCCGCCAATCGTTACACACCGGATATCTCCTTGGCTTCGCTCACTAATGACGTACCAGAGGCGCATACTTACGATCCTGGGGCATCCCCTTTCGATAGATACCTGCTAGCTACCATCCACTCTCCTCCGCCATATATATTCATGGCGAGCCTTTATTGACAATCACTACTGGTACATCTTGCCACGTTCGAGCGCGTACACATTTTTCTTTACGCCTACCTACTCGGTTGTATGGCGGTTTTTTAATCTACCGTGCTCGTGGCCTGTTGTATGTTGCTTGTTATGTACCAGTAAATGTACACGAGAATAAGGGTAGTTGGATAGAAATATGGTGGAAGTATATGGAGTGAAGTATCGCGACAGACCTCGTATTCTTAAATGTTTGTTAACGTCGAAAGTATGAACCGCTCTGCTGCGTTTACTATTCTAAAGATAAAATTGAATGGATAATATTTTATGTCCTGAGAATATGGAATATTATGATAATATGTATATAAATATAAAACATGGATAACTTCTTGCGGAATAGAGTAAATGCTTTGGAACTTTGAAATAAATAATGATTACTAACATTGTTAAGAAAGAACGAGACTCGGCTTTACATTATAACGTCTGGACAACAATTAATGCTGCAACTTAATTGATTAACAAATAAATAGTTGAATCAGTGTTTTTACTTAGTTATTTCGCCAAGGTATATATATATACACATAAAGAAACTTAATGGAATTTGTTAATATTATGAGATTGCTTTATTTAATAATATACGGAGATGATAGTTTCTTGTAGAAGATTGGAAAAGAGTTGTAGAATTAAATGGTGACTACTTCGTCAAATAAAATGACTTTCCAGAACATCGAAGGTATGTGAATTTTATTGGACTAGGAGCATTCAAGATGTTCCTAGTCCAATAAAATCGAGAAATGTTTGGCGTTCATAAAATCCGTGAATAATCCGCAAATGAAACCGTTACTCGTCGATAACTCTAATGGAATAGATTTACATAAGAGAGATGCTGCGTAACTGACGGGAGGAATAGTTAATCGTTTTGCACGCGTGCCAAGCACGATACGGAAAAGATCTGCAAAGAGGATGTGTAAAGCGAGACTACTACATGTGCTCGTTAAGAATGGAATTGCTGAACCAATGAAATACGCAGGTGATTTCTGTCGACTATGTTCAATACCGTTAGGTATACGAGAAATTTCAATGGCACGTTTTCGTCCGGAGTTTTCTATTTAAACGTAGTCGTAGCACATCCTCCTCTAACGAGGGGAAATCGTAGTAAGAAATCGAATTAATGATTTAATGAATAAATAACATTACTTTGATGTTTCTCTGAAACAAATTATCGAAGTCGAGTCTGATATTTTCTGATATAATTGCTAGGAAGTGGCTTCTGTATCTAAGTGATGACTTTGATATATGTTTTACAGTTTCTGTAATAGTTGCTTGATAATATTATCAATTTTAATATTGAAATGTCTGTACATTATATCTTACGATGCAATATATTTAATGTATCTAATCAATTCTGCAAATGATGTGTAAATGTATAGAATATAAAATACGATGTTTGTGATTATTAATTAAATATTTACCTTCTTCTAGTGCGATTTAAATTCATTAATTAATGATTGCAGTATTCACATTATTAAAAAGTGCATTTCTAAATATTTCTGTTCATTCCATATTTTTAAATATCACACCTACTCTTTAGATTACACTGAAGGACTGCTTAATTTAAATCGAAATATTACACATTCACAACCTTATACAATATGATTAATTTCACCAATTAATATATGAGCATCAATTAATTCACCATGAAAGTGAAAATATCGAAAGTAATTCTACGTAACAGAACAATGGTTGTAATTTTCGTTCATCCCCTTTTTCCCTTTTGTTCTTTTATCATATATGATTTTTCGGGATACTGTTGAATATGAACATATTAATAGGATCAATTGTATTATATCTGCAGAATACGGTAGATTATAGACTAGTGAAATGCATTGCATATTGATCGCCAGCATACATTTATGTATTCAGGAACAGACATCTGACATGCATGCGGGAACATATGTGTGTTTCAGTATTAGTTATCCAAAGTGTGTATATCTACTTCTCGAATAAGTGCACCTGATACGTATGCTTCGCATAAATATGCATACACATATATTGATACACACTACTGATTCAAGCAGCGTAGCTTATGCCATGGAAACCGGATTGAACTGATCTCCTAATGAGAAATCCCGCGCTTATAGGATGTCTTCTGCGCTCGGACCCTCGAGGGGTTTTGCCTGACAGTCTGCACCTTATAAAAGTAGAATAAGTTTATAAGATCAAGTCAGTTTCTCGTTTAAGATGAGTTTGTCGAACAAAAAGCTTACTGTCAATATGGGTAAATAATATAATCTAACAAGAATAAGAAATAAGACTTTCTTCTTTAGGATTTCATGGTAGACACTGGTCTGTTGGGATTCATGAGATTCTTGGAATTACTTTTATTCCTGAATTTTCTACAAAATAGATGAGAGAAAATAAGAAGATTTAATTATTTCTGTTCGAGATGAACTGAAATCCCTGGGAGTGGAACATACGGATTTATAAGACTCTGTTGACATTTGAGAGATTTAGAAAATTATTCTTATTCCTGAATTTTATCAAAATAGCTGATTGAATATGAACATTTTGAATGACAATGGTTACTAAAATCCTTGCAATGCGACTTATAGACGTATAAGGAACCTTCTCTGAGGAACCTATAAGACGAGACAGACAGAAATTGTTAATAAGATGCATATTAAGGGTAATGAGAAAGTCGATGATAGATCAGGGTCATAAATAAGGATTGGAGTTCAAT
Source organism: Nysson spinosus (assembly GCA_910591585.2). Taxonomy (NCBI): domain Eukaryota; kingdom Metazoa; phylum Arthropoda; class Insecta; order Hymenoptera; family Crabronidae; genus Nysson; species Nysson spinosus. The sequence continues at coordinate 2,828,298 of OU342834.1, forward strand.
AATCCTAAAAGGGAGATATCGCGCGATGGTGGTTCACTACAGGGTGATGTGAAACGTTTCAATCGGCGTAAAACCGACGGGTGTCAGTCAGCCGAGTATAATTGGGAGTCGAAGTAGAGGACGGTCACGGTATTGGGAGAACTGTCGGCAATTCGAGGGGGATCAATTAATTACAGAGCACTTGAGGGCTTTCGATGCGTCGAACCGATCGACCATTTGCGGCAGTACCCTCGATTGACTTTACTTACAATACGTGTGCCAGGATCTGCTCCACGTATAAAGCCAGAATCTAGCCAAAGGGAAGATAGAAGGGACCTCTCTTGAACACGACCCACCTTTTCATCTTCTTTAAAGACACCGTTCCATGCTTCGCTCGGATCAACGAGCAAACCAGTTCTAAGCGTATGCACGCGATATTCCTCTCGTCGACCATCTTCTCCAGTGCCACCTTATATTCTCTTATATTCTCTATGACCAGAATCGAAGACATCCTCTGCTTCTTAAGAAAACCCCCTTGACTGGCGTATTTATATGATTAAATATGAGGATCCGTTTTCCTGCTGCTCTTCTCGTATGTCCGCCATTTTAACCCTTATGAAACTTTCATAACTGGTGTATATTGAATTTCATACTTGTTTTACCTACGATTTTTATTGAACAATTTATAATGCTCGTTAAAAATATTTATTTACTGTCTACGATATTCGTATAATCTTTAAGAAGTTGACGGACAGGGAAATTTTAATGATCAAATGTTTATATATTAAGTATTATTAGTAATGTACAGTTTCATTATTTTATCGTGATGCATATTACTTTTTTTATATAATTTGTTTTTTAACTGATACAGATCGAAAGATGTGCAAGGTGGTAGCAGTGACTGGACTATTTTATATATCATCCTAGTTTAATTGGATGCACGTCATAATTTTATATAAATCACATAATATGTATTAATTATAATGTCATGCACACGCAAATTTTAATTGGAACTCTGATATCAATGCACGTGCCACTCGGAAAGTTGCATAACAAGCCTGTTGAATTTAATATTACCCGTGGAAGTAATATTAATGCAACTAAAGGTTCATAATCTCCTCTCCAATTTCACCGGAGTAGATTTAGATGAAATTACACATTCAAGCCCACCCACTATCGTTCTATTTAAAAATGGTTGATGTACGAGGAAACCCGTTTCTGGTTCCCCGGCGTAATCCATTCTGATAAAGGAAGGCTTCTTGTCCAACGGAAGATGATACCTTTGGATACTTTTATGTTCATCCTACCAAACAAAACATTTTCCACCATCGTACGATATGATCGACAAAGTATCTTTCGTTTGTTCCCTCTTCGTTCTCTTCGCTCGAAGGAGCGCTTTAAAGTAGATTACATTATTCCGTGGTCGAAAGTCCTCGTAAAATTTGTTTCTCTCGAGTCACCGTAACCGCCGGCTCTACATCTGCATCGACCAATTTACCATCTTGGAAACCCCGCGTGCATATTGTCTCTTGTAATTCTCACGAAATTGCACGTCTGACCTAGATCCACTCTCCACGTTTAAGCCATGATGAAACCCAGCGTAATGAGACCACAACACCATGGTGGTCCATGCTGTAATCATCACTGGATGCACAAAACTGCCAAGAATATCATTGGTGTACAATATTAGTACTATAAAATTGGTCCAGCAACATCTGCAAATGTCAGCTGATTTCGGTCGCACCTGGTTGCATCGTTTAGTTTGTATTGACTTTTACATTTGTCCTAACGACATTGATAAACTTCCGTGGATTAAAACGTCGAGTATACTACTCGTGTTATATCGAAGATATTAATCACGACTCCGCCTACAATAATTGTTAATATATCATGAACCATGGTAATTGTTTCATTGCAGGTGTAGGTATTAGGCGAGGTAGTGTCGGGTTATTGTTTGTTTAACTTCCAATGTTAACAATCGCTCGTTAATAGAGGAGGTCGCATTTCCGTGTAAAATAGGTTTCATAAAGTAGAGTGTTTGACGTATTAGTGCTATTGAATAAAAATTCAATAAATATCCGTGCAGAATATGTACTCTGAAACTATTAGGTTGTTCCATAAGTTTTTTTTCGAATTCCGCGCGCACTCCCTTATTAGGTAAGCCACCGTGATTGGTCCCCCCTCTTGGCGTGCTTTCGTGACATCACAGCTAGGACAGTTTCTTGTTTCTTACGGTGCGGTTTGTTTTCATACGAAGCTCTTTGTTATTTTTGTGTGTGCGTTGGAAAATGGACAGCCAAAGGAAATATTTTGGCCGTGGGACGTTGCACTGCTTTCAGGAAGGCGCCGGCGTTGCAACAAATGTAAGTAACATTTGCAAGGTTTAACAATCGGATGACAATGCCGTTATATTGCAAACCGCTCGTACGTGGTTCGGAAGATTCCGAGCCAGCGTCAACAAGCATAATCCGTCGAACGAAATAAAGAATTATCTCGACGAATATGTTGCCGGCAAATCGAAAACCTTTTGGAAGAAGCGCATCGCGAAGCATCCAGAAAGATGGGATAAGATTATCGAACAGTACACAACACGTATTCTTCGATAATTTGTCATGATTTTAATAATTTCTGCCATTATTTCGTTGTAAAATAAGCGAAAGAAACTTGCGGGACAGCCTAACAGATCGCACCTAAAAACTTTGAAAGTAGAGCAATCTGATCTAGGTCGTTCATATCATGAATGGATTCTATTATCCGTAATAAAGGAAGATCGCAGTACCGTAACACTATACAAATTATGTCTAACAATAATGCATATTGCACGAATGCACTTTAAAGACCTTTCTTCTGGTACATTATTCTCACAATACAATATGCTCTCATATAACGCGGGAAATACATTCCGTGTTCCAGGAATCCCTTTTAAACAAGTTATATATATAGTTTATGCAGGGATTATGCAGAGAGTTCTGTTAATATTTGCGCATCGAGAATATGTACATATGTAATTATCAAATAGATAAATCGAAACAATTAACAGCGGACTGGTGGAATGTGTGTGTTAGTATGTGAGGTTAGAAATTCGTAAATGTTATAGCTGCAACAAGTAAACGGTTGTTGATTTATTTACTGGAGATCTGCATACATATATTTTCCGGATGTAAGAATAATAACAGGACATGCTGAATATGCACTTAAAGCACGTATTTAAGAAAGACCTAAGGGTTTATTAAAAACAATTAAATCTCGAAATTTAAAAGTAACCCCTTAAATGATCTTTCCAACTTAATTAAAAAAAGACGAATGAAATAGATAACATAACGCTTATTTTTGGTACGAACTTAAGTTTACTTAATTTTGTAATACTTGCAATTAATTAAATTCGATAATGCCAGTGGTATGTGATTATTATAGTAATAAAGGATTACCATTATTCAAAATTATCATCCATTAATTAAAAAGAATACAAAATGGTAATAACTCTTCTAAATATAAATATATTATACAAAACTATTAGAGTATGGAAATATGGAATTTATCTACCGCCTTATACAGAGATCGGCCAAATACAGAAAAAGCGTAAAATAATTCACTTGTCGAACTGAAGATAAAAATGATAATTTCATTGCGAATCTAACGCGTCAATCGGAATTCGCATATTACAGATGAAATAATAATTTCTAATTGCAACGTTGGAAATGATAAAAATCGATGTGCCACGCTGATAATAATGGAAAGCTTATCCAAATTATATCTTGCAAATTAGTATTCCAAGTATCACAACGGTAATAACGTGCAATATACGTGCAGCGAATATCGGATTATCTTCTAACACAGTGTTCTCGTATTAGATCCTGAAATAATTTCCTTTATCACAGTTTACACACAAGCGATTAAATTCCATGTTTATTAATAAAGTTCGTCCTGAAAATCTATGTTTGGAGCGCGACTCTGTTTACGGTGAATCCGATATACACCAAGGAATTCAAGGTTAAAGAACAATTTGAATTTACAGCGGTGAAATATACACAATCCATTATTGATTTCAATTATGCTTCCTATGATTATTTAACTCCCCATACACTGAGATATACCGAAAGCCGCTTTTGGTGAAAGGCTTTAATTCTAGCAGAATCGAGATGACTAAAATTTAAATATTGAATATTATTTAATGGTAAATGGTTTTCACTATTTATAAGTAAATGATGTTAAGATAATGAAGCAGAAAAATAATTTACTAGTAGAATCAATTATCTGGAAGCAAATAGTTGTTACTATTTAAATGAAAATAATATTAAATAGCTAGTAGAATAAATCATCGTGTAATCAATCATATTGTTACGGATAATTGTGGAAAAGGGTTGATAGATTGAAGATATTATATGATAAGGATTCTAGGGTCTGAAATATTTCTTTATTCATCGAGATGGTGATAAGAGACTGATAAGATGGTTCTTTTTCCTACGATTCAATTTTGAACAGCTTAACTTCACGTACTGCCTTCCAACGAAATGAGGAACGTATCAATCGGGAGAATTTGCCTTCGTCGATATTGAATTTCAATTTCTTAGAAGGAAAGCAGATTTTACATTTACAGATTTATAAAAGAGTAACTCTCGGAAAGATTTCTTTGAATGAAGCAACATGTTTCATTCCCAAGTTCTCTTCGTTATTCATACTCGTTGTAATTTTCGTTTGCAATTTCCTGCGAGCCCTCTAATTTCCGACATTAAAAGATCTTTGAGTTTTAAAAGTACTTCGCCACGTTGAAAAAATTATGAAACCTCAGAACACCCGGCGATTGGAAGCTCAAGGCGAAAGTGATACCAACGTCCATTTGGCGAACCGCGAAACCGCATTTTCGTCCGGCTGATGAGTGCACTCCTTTGTAAACCCCGTAAATTGCGTGAAATTTTCACGATCGTAAAACGTTGTGAACCGCGTATTGAAAGCGTTTGTCGATTCGTGTCACGGTCTGAAGGATGGGAGCCAATAGCGAACGTGCACAATTGCGGTCTACTGTTCATCGAAGCTGCTAAAAGACGCAATCTACAGTTAAACGTGCTTTATTATTATCGATAATGTGCTGGCACTTTATAAGTATTTTTCTCATTCTTTCGTGGTGAATACCTTGGATTTTCAATACAAAGTTATTTGATGATATTTTATAACTTGAATTTTATTTTCGCGCCTATTTCGTATTACGAAAAAGTTCTCTATTACAGATATATGTATACTGCAATGTACATCATTACCATTAATTCCTTTGTGCACTGTGTAATTATCACTAATGCATAATTGAACCTATTATATCGTGTAATCATTAAAATTCAATGGATTTAGAGTAAACGAATTAATATTCGTATTAAAGTACATGTTTAAAGAGTCATAGTGTGAGTTTATTTCTTGTGCAAATAGAAAGTTTGCTGGATTTTTATTGTACATCTACAATCATTTCTTTAAATCTTATCAGACGATAATGTAGTAAACCTAGCATTTTTTAAATCTTTATATAAAATATCCTTGTGACTAGTTTATTTTACTATAATAAACATTAGAGTTCACTTGATCGACATTGCACCTAAAGATATGCCGGGGGGGGGGTGTGAAAAAGTATCCTACATCATCTTATAAAAAGCGAATACATAAAATCTTCGATAAATTCAAATTCAATCATTCTCTGCTTTCACGATAAAATACAAGAAAGACAATCTTGCCATTTCTCACCTAGGAGCTTAGATACAAAAAAAAATAATAATCCACGCACCCCATAATATCTTCGATCAAAGTTCGCCTACAGTAGTGTCTTCGATAAATAATTTCATTTTCACTCGATCGTTCCGGTTATTCTATACGCCATTTATAGAATACGAGACGAAGGTATGGTATTCTTGGCGTGCTATTTATGCAGAACGGATCTGTTTTTCTCGAGGCGGGGTGCGTAACGAATCCATGGGTGCTCCTTTGATTTTCGCATACGGCACTCAATACACGCATACACACGCACACTGGATCGAAAGATAACTCAGCCCGAAGACGAAAGCCGCGCATTACACGGCAATGATCTCTGGACAAGATAAGAGGTGCATCCCATTCTTCGATACACCATGTATCTTTCATGATATATACGCGTTTCGTTGGTGGTTGCCCTCGAGACTTTCGAGAGTAATATGCAAAAGCGGGACACTAGGAATAACTACCACTCGTGGAAGATTGAAAAGTCTTTATTAACACGCTATGTGCGGGCCGCGGCATGGTCGCTACTCATATTCATACTTTTATTACGATTTCATACTTCAGAATGAATATTTCGAAATCTGATTTGGCATAGATGCCAGTGAATCGCAAATATTAAAAAATCGAATATTAATTCTAAAGTATTAAAAAACTAAAAGTAATTCTGGGATGCAAGAAGTTCGCTGGATGGTTGCAGAAAAAGAACTGATTTTTGTGGAGTTGGTGATTCATTGGTTCATTGTTGGGAGTGCTGACGGGAAGGATTAAGAAGCTCATTAAAAGATATAGCTGGAAAAAGGGAATCCTAGGAATTTAAGAAAAGTAGTCGGTGATCAATAATTTACGGCAGGCTAAATCCTGAGGATGAAATTAGGATACTGGGTAGGATGTTTGGTTTATGTTATGGTGGCTCAACGGGATGAGAGCTTTATGAGAAGCTGCATTGGGAGATCCAACAGATTCTGGAGAGGCGGGACCTCATATGTACATACGTCCTAAGTAGTTCATAAGGCAAGTGCTTTCCTAATTAGCTATTAGCAAATTAGTCTACATTCTTCATTAATACATCAGACACTACTTATTTTCTTATCACACGATATTCAAATGCTCTCCCCCCCTATAAACATCTAGGACACAATGTCCTTTAGTTACTTGACTGCTAATAATCATAATTAATTTAGTAGCAAACGATTAATTACAATATTAGAATAACAGATTATGACCTTTTGCGATTTCTTTTATTAATTAATATCAGACTTTTCGGCGTTAAATTCCCCACTCCATTTAATCGTGAATGAATAATAAAGAAGTAGATACGTTCTTAATATTCTTCATAGCTTTCATTTCATTTGATTCTTTCGATGTAATAACAATTATAAAAGTACGCGCAACGATCGTCACCTTTTTCGGTGTGTTTAAGTAATCATTTCGTTACACTATTTTCACGTAATGCACCTTCGTTATCATCGCGTTTATAACTCTTATTCGCGATTTAACGTAATAGTATTTTACAATTTCCTATTAGACACAAACAAAATTGGGCTATAGAGGGTTAAAGTAGAATCCATTGTTATAGCATATCCATTGTTCACCAGTGGCAGTTTGGAACAAATTGGAATTCTGATGTTAGTTATAATATATTAAATCGCAGAATGTTTTGATGACTGTTCAAATTATAGTTCCAATTCTAGTAAATTTAGTTATCCATTAGGCAATTAGGAAATCACCTATTCGGAAAGCGGAATATCCGGTGTTCCAATCCCGATCTAGCAACCCATGCACCTTTCTTTTTCTTCAATCTTTAAGAGTATAACAGAAGAAATGTTCTCGCATATAAATGCAATGGTTCACCCAATTATCCGTAAAACTCTGACATTAAGGGTTATTATTCTATAAACGGAGGAGTTGCATAATAATAAATGCGAATTGCATAAGCGAGGGTACAGTGTCGCAATAAGAGACAGCATATAAGAAGCGTGAAATCATTTCTTTGATCCTGTTGCATGTCTCTAATTGCATTATTATTTATAATCCAAATAAAGATCGATAATGCTACCTGTTATTACATTTATTTTTACTATTGTCGAGTAATAATTACTGCTATAAGACCTGGTGAACTTGACATTATATTTATACAAATTTTACTTGCTATAGAATCCTATCGTTTCAGCAGACGAAAAGAAATGATATAAAGATACTTATGTTCTTCCTTGTATAAAAAATATTGGTTAGAGATATTATTAATATCAGGAAGTAATGAATTATTAAGAAAGGGGAATTGTTCGCATTTTTTAAGTCACGGCCTCATATCTTTGATTTATTGAAATATTATTTATTAGAAATCTGAGAAGTCGATTTACATCCACACTTTTCGATGATTTCATATATGTAATGTAATTGAATTCTGTTTGATATAATTACATTAATAAATATTATACCATATACAATATGTACGTTGTAAAACATATACGTTCATATGTATGTATATAATATGATTAATGCATATTATAATGCGATTTTTCTAAGATTATTATTTCCGAGATTATAGGACTATTATAATATATCATAAAATATATAAACGGCAACTAGCATATGGTGCATTAATAATATCTTATTTATATCAATATCAATCATATCATACAACTCAGATAGCAAAAGTAGCACTTTCACTAACCAATCGAATTAAACGATATACAAATCGCAATTTTGCTGATTTAACAAGTTGACGGCCTATTCTACTTAAAAGTTCATTTTACAACCACGTTATCTTAGCATTCCTGATTATCATAGTCTGCCATGTAAGGTGAGAAACCGTTGAAGTCTAATATTCAACGAGCCCGACACGTATTATTTTACATACTACGAAGCTCTTCGAATCCTTATATTAATAATTGCGCTGAAAGTGTGGGACTAGAAGCAACCCGTGGAACACGTCGTATAAACCTCGTAGCAGCTTATCGTTCTCCGAGTGAGAGCAAGGTGCCGGTGGAATTTTACGACGTGAAATTCCACCTATCTTCATTTTCCCGTCAGAATGCACCGGAGAACTGCATTCGTACGTGCGTCCGTTGCACGTTGAAGATGCTCTTAGTTGACCAGCAATTCGCGAGATTAAACGGTACTTTTATACGAATGGAGAAATATTTCGTGATGATATGAATTTTAAACAATAAGCAATACCCTGTAACACTGTACCGAGATTTGAAGCGAACCTGGCAAACATTGACAATTATTAACAGATCTGGCATTATCAAAATCATAATCAAAATCTTATCAGAATAATGGTACATAAAACGGCTGGGACCCAAAATATCATCTGGGAACAATGGTCATGATACCATATTGGATCTGATGTTAAAAAAGCGTATCCTTCTTAATTATTGATTAACGGCTGACAAGGACGTAGAAATTAGCACCGAAACGTTTCGCAATAATTAACCTCCTATAACGCCATTTAATTTTGGCGTCACACTCATCTATCCGTATCTTCCGTTTCGATTCATTTTTTTGTTGTAGTAATAATGAAAAAAGGACACACGACAACTGTCACCTCTTTCAGTGCGTTTAAGTAATAATCTTGTTACGTTTTTCACGCAATGTAGCTGCGGTAGATTCGTGGTTAACTAGTTTCGCGTTATACATACGAATTTCAGGACCATTCACGTCACCACGCGTGCACGAATTTAAAAGAAGGTTTAAAATGATCGAAAAAACGTGGATGGAATTCGAGAAGAATGATATTCCCCTGTAGATATCCTGTTAGTCAATAATATCGATAATGGTGGATTCAATGGCGGAAATATCCTGAGTACAATAAGTGTTCGTTCTGGAAACAAGTGCGGTATCAGTCGCCGTGGAATCCCGACCTAACTACTGTGCCGTTAGAATGCATTTAACTTCCCCTGGATGAGTTGCTCGTCTCAAATCATCACGTCTCGATTACTTTTTGTCGAACGAGATAGAAATCAAGGGAAGATCGTAATGAGGTAACTAATTGACTTTTGTAACGGCATTTTGTCTGCTTCATCGTTTGCGATTCCTATCATGAGATTTTTTAGTATGATCGGTAAACGACGATACTGCGACGATATTAATAATTTAGAATTAATATTTTATTATCTTAATTAAAATATTAATATTGCCATAAACATTTGTTATTTTACTGAGATATGGTAGGATTAGAGAAAACGTTGACATAATACTTATATACATTAATGAAACACTAGAAGATAATGATATAATAAAATGATGATATCACAGCATAAGAAACACGTACCATAAATAATATTATATCATGTACAGTATTTTCGAACACAAAATGGTATGTTGCTCTCCGATATGCACAAGTACATGGAAACTCAAGAACTGGAAACTTCAATTACTGCATCGTTAAAATTGCAATTAAGAATTTTGCTGCGCAGCAATTATTTCCTATTAACAACGGATGCAAATTACTTGAAAAATTTCGCTCGATTAAATTCGTTCTTCCTGTATGAGTAAAGTGATGGCTTTCATCAGTGCATGCTTTTATATAGCGGAACAATGTGGATTATTAAACATCAATTACTTGGTCTATGGATAAATTATAGTTCTAAAGGTTTCATCAAACATTTGTTTGTCTAATGAAGGACTTTTCAAACGTTTGATGTAGTTGATTTTGAGACTGGCGCAATTGACGAAACAACCAGTATACATCGTCAATTGGAAATGAAAATCGAATCATAATCTAATCACGGTGCCCGATATCGTAATCCGATAACGCAAGTAGAATCAAAAAGGGAACTGGGTTAACCTTCGTGGATATTTGCAATATTTTTCAGGGTCTCTTGTATTTCGCATATTCCAATTAATTTGCAAAAATCTAACATGAAAACCGCGTGATTTATACTTAGAGATGTTTCTATGAGAACTTGAATTTTCAAAAAGTATTGTGCAGGCGTTCAGAAATATATTGAATCGTAATATTGATTTATATACCTAGCAAATGTGTAATACTTTATACATAATTCATTTATCAAGATATTAAACACTCGTTAATTTCCCAGCCATTATAATATAATGATCATATAATAATAATATATAATGATAGAAGAATAGTATGCAGTGCTTTTTCTGGTGGAACGCGCCGGAACGGCGTCCCGGCACCTACATTTATTTGCTTAATTCTAAATTTGATCACTTCTACAATAAAATATAATTGAAATAAATTATATTCAATTTATTTACATGACTTCGTGACATAGCTATAGCTGCTTTCAATTTCTTTTAAACTTTCTTTAATAAAAAGCTTAACACGATGTGAGTTCCGGCACCATTTTTGCAAAAAAAAGCACTGATAGTATGAAATAACATAATGTAACAGAATAAATAATAAATGATAATATAATAATAATAATAGAAAAAACGAGGATTTGAATTTGAAAGATGATACAAACATAACTGATAGCGTGTCAAACTGGAAGACGACTGACCACCAAGTACCGTCAAGTAAACTTATCTCGTCGGGGCTCGAAAACGTTATACGAAGGAAACATTAGGTAGCCTGAGGTTTATCTTACCTCAACTCCTAGCGTTCTTTTCGTGTGAACAGAAAGAGATCGAAGGAGGCGACGGAAAAGGGGAAGAGAAAGAAGAAAAGGCGGATCGTAAGACAGAAACTAAATCTGCCTTGCAATTCTTTGATTGCCTCGACGTCTAACCGCGAACCGCATCGGCTTGCGATACCGCAAGATCCAACAAAAAGATTTCTGTTATGTTGCTGTGAGACCCATCATTAAATCCTCGACAAGAATTTTCATTATCTAAACGCAACATTTCCATGCCCAAGTTTCAAGTCTCTGCTGCTCTTAAACCAAATCAGACACCAATATTTACATTCCATATTCTTTCATTGTAACCTTGTCATATAGTTGAGCTACGTACAATAACATGAATTCGTATAACACGACGGCAAGATTGCGGGAATCCAAATATAAGTTTCAATGAACTTCGCATAACGCGCTAGATAAGTATGAAGTTTTCACAATGTAATATTTCTGTATAACATATTCACGTTTAAAATAACGACTGATATTTTATATTTTATGTGAGTGGTTATTGATTATTGCTATAACAATAATCGCTGCGATATAATTTAAATGGAGCACTGGGAACATTAAATATAAACATAACTAATAAATAATTATATATAACTCGTATAACACCGATTCTTATTGCACGCATTATACGACGTGGCATTGCAAAAGAAAGTAAGAAACTTCCCAGATTAATATACAGTTCTAATTAATGTTGAAAATATTCTAAGACTATATAATATACAATTGTGGGTCGTTTTAAGCAGAGAAATAAAAACATCCTTAGTAAGTTTCCAGAAACAATGATCATATAGATACATAGATATTAAATATGAATATGCTTGCGGTTCACAATTAAAAGTTTAATACAAAGACCAGGAAATGAGGAGGCAGTTGAATCACAGAAACAGAAAGGGTAAGGCAAATATTGAAGATTCATAGTGGAGAGTTTTTGATTTTTCTCTTCAAATACAATGAGCAAGATCGGTAGATCCGTGTATAGATAGAAGACCCCGACACTCCTCTAAGGATCCCGTTAACTTAGGTTGATGAAGGGCATGTGTCCTGTCACTTACTATTTTAAGTTTCATATGATTATACATACACACATGTTCATGTAGGGAGCATGAGCTATGCATAATGAAGGAGCAGGTTCCATCAACAAGCCGTTACATCATTTATCTCGACGGAATCATGCATCCTCATCGAAATAATAATCATACGCCAACTTAATTTCCTCAAATTGCAATATTCGAATAAGATAATTGTGAGAACCTTTAATCCCAGTACATTAAAACTATTATTATCAGTGTTAATATTAATTATCGTAGCCAACCTATATTTAGGAATCCAGCATTTCTTGCGTTAAAAATATTTTCTTAAATGCCTATGTATCAATTGCAAATTTTTGAAATTTTTGGGAAAGTCTTTCCGATAGATTGATTAAATATCACGGATCAAAATGCATATCATTTTCTACAAAACGGTCGTATTGAAAATTGATGCGATTCATACGCTTAGTCTCGTATGCAAATAATTCTACATGTGCAAGTATATACATACTGTTACGTTCAGAATGATTTATTAATGAATATCATTATGTAAAAAACATACAGGTTTTATATAAATATCGTCGACTATATTAAAGGGAACGCGAAGTTAGTGCGAGTAGTGGTAAGAGATAAGTATTTCCTGTTCTCCGAGCGGGATTAGCACATCAAGTTAATGCAATACGACATCGAGACTTCTTTACGCGTCCTTTTAGATCGAGGACTCGTGTCGTTCGTCCTGTATCCTTGATAATGGCGACGCCGAGCATAGACGTCGTTCGTTAGCCCAGGATAAAGAACGTAGTCGTAGTTATGTAAATAAATGTAACTCGACTCGCTATTAATAAAAATGATTATAATTTATAACGGCCTGCATAAAGCCGCCGTGATACGTTTCGCGTGTAAACGATCCTGGGCGTGGTAACACCGAGTGCATCTTAATGGCCACGAGGAATGGGTACTTCTAAGCATTACCTGAATGATAAGCTTCTTTGTCGATCACTTTCGACGGCGGATGACATAAAATAATGATTATTACGCGCTCCGTTAGGATGTCCATGACACACTCACCTGAAACAGAAATGCAGAAATAATTAGAAGTTGTGGAATGCTTTCTATGTTATTTCTAAAGAAATGGTATATCTTACTTGATTATTACATTGCATTAAGTAAGATTTAAGGAAGCTTGTTTCGTTAACTTTTATTTCTACGATAATTTGTTAAAAATTATTGTATCAATGTGGTTTGTAATTGAGTGTCATTCTATTCTTTCATGACATTATTCTTCTCAAAATTCAGGTCTTGGATGTCAGTATTAAAATTTCAGTGGAAGTAACCATAAACGGAAATCGAAGACGCAGGTAAATCATGCTTACGTTCGACGGAAGCACGTTATCGATGCCGTTATCCCGTTGGCTTTATCGGTCAAACATTTCGATGCAGAGTGTGACCCAAAATTGTAACTCCGCGAAAAGTCGATAGAGAGTAACGTAATATTGATCCGCGAAAGCAAAAGCGTACGTGCAACATAGAAAAAATAAAACGCCTCGAACTGTTTTGTTTTACAAAAAAGAAATGTTGAATAGTAACAAATAACAGTAATACTCTTATTGCTTTATGATGGACTTTATACAGTTTTTACATTTAGCTGTATTCAATTTTGCACAGATTATTACTTCAAATGTTCCATCAATTGCGGGAGCTCCACGCTAACATAATTGAATTGATATGTGCTACTTAGAAATAATCTGGGAATTAATCTATAAATATGACGAAATAATGTAACTATATAAAATATATGTATGGATTTCTGTTCGTATCTATACTATATATTAGATATATTTATAATTAAAGAGCAGATGCAATAAAGATGGAGGACAACGTTCAAACCTGCCGCTTGGCAAGATCAATAGGTTCCGACAGTAGCGCCGGAATCGTATCTTGTGACCTAGTAATGCTCCGGTAAACTTATCTGACATTATCTGTTCTTTAATACCCATTATAAGTAATTACTTATCGTGCACTTTGTAAGTGTATACATATTCATTGTTTCAAGTACGTGTAGGAGAAACAGTTGAAATTGCGCATTACAAAAAACGACGTTCACGAGTTGCATCAGTTACTGCGTCACTTACTGCGATTCGTAGAACGACGCAGCACACGTGCAACGTTCAGTAAGTTGTAACCTTATCAAACACCGAATGGATAGAATTGGCGGCAAATTCTAAAATTGCGGGATACTCAACGGTTAATGTAATACTTCTATCGTTTACAATTAAAAACTTATTATTTTAAAAAATATTCGTAAGTCAAGGTCATATATAGAAAGGATAAATAGATATAATTTTATTACATTCTAATTTTGTTATCTGTATATAAATTGCCAAACATGCAATATCATGACATGCATATTCAAATCATGGAAATATGAACATAATTATTAATATATATTATATTTCTTTGTATTGTCGCATTTACTTCAAGATCATAAAACGGTGCAGTAGTTTTGATTACAGTAAAAGTACAGTTAAAGTTAACAGTAGTTAATATTAGGAATAGAGTAATTTGTTAATTACTCTTTAAATTGGGCACATTTCAAGAATGACTTTTATGCACTTTATAAGATGCATTCCAACGTTTTAAAGAAATGTCTAATTATTAGTTAAGTAGTAAAAGCATCCATCATGAAGTAATTATTCTTCGGAGTAATTAACAATATTCCATCGTCTTTTCATGGGTCGTGAAGTAAAGAATCGGAGCGAAATCTACAACGAAATGATCTTCCGGTACTCCACCGTATTGAACCTCGTTAACCTTGACATTTTGTGCAGCTCTCGCCACACGCTTATTTTAGAAAGGCAGAGTAAAGCGGGCAGCAAGAGCTTCGCAAGAACAAATCCACTCTGCGCGCTCTGGAATTCTTGGCTAACGATCCGTTTCTTCTGTTAAACATTTATGTGCATATCTATAAATATCACTTCCGGTAAGACGGTAGAAATCAGTGCGATTAATCGGAGTTGAATAAAGTGTATGGAAGATTTCTTTTAAAATTTTAAGGAAATAAACGCATACGACATTGAGAGAAATGGTGCTTACAAGATAAAATTAATGGAATTGAACAATTTTTATTTACGAATGATTACCAAAGTTCTTTATTCGCAAAAAGTATTTGCCTCTCGTACCAATGGACTTTGGTCTAATTGTAAGACTTTCTTCACGAAGAAGAAGAAGCCACTTGCATCAGACGTAAGTTCCATCGAAACTAATACACTTCACATCTATCGTAGCATTCCGTTTCATGATCGAGTTATGCCATGGAGAATTTCTATCTCCGTGAAATTGCAATTGCGATCGGCGTACCTGAGAGTTCACGGGAAGTTCTTACTTCGGATACTAAGAATCCATTATTCTTGTTATAAGGAATGCATTGTGTATTCCCACGAATCCGAACGAAATAACCGATCTCTTCTATTAATCGAAATCTAACGACTAATGCCGCGGAAGCTTAAACCTAACGATATAACATCGGAAATAATCTAACGGTGTATAACGGTCATAATAATGGTACTTCGAGTCAAAGTAATCGACATTGGATGAAGAAGATGCATTCAGGAACAGGTGCATAAGACGATACACAAACTCATTCGATGCCATTACGGTACAAACAGGTCTTAACGAGCTACTTGATGCAAACGAAAGAACCACCCTGGACATCGTACTTCGTGAAGTACGCGGACGTGGTCAACGATCAGAGAGGGATGTCCCACTTCAATTGGCCGGTGGCCACCGGTAATTACCACGTACTTAGAACCGGCTGTTTTCCATACATCAAGTATCACTGCACCAAGAGACCAGTACAGGACCTCACCAGCGAGGACAAATTCTTCAAGGCAATCAAGATACTGAACCTTGGTATATACTCCCCTATGGTTTCTACCTAAAAAGAAAACTCAACTCATACTGATATCGTTGTCCTTCTACGGACAACTACTTTCATCGACACTTTTCCGATCTAGAAATGGCTACCGGTCCTCGCGATAATTAAACTACTTCTTTATTATTTTTTTCCTTCGCCTTATCTGTTTGATCAGGTATACCTACGTTGATGTACGGATTGGCGGCGACGCAACTGATCAGACATCGAGAAACCGTGACAACGGCTCAAGGCGACGTTACGATCTACTTTTTATTGCCGGAGGACAAGGGTTCCATATACTGATATCTACGTGTATCAATATTCATTTCCATTTTGACATAGGTTTTTTAAATATCAATTCAAGTGGCAATAAACTGATATAAATCTAAGTGGTGGGTTAATCGTGTAGTAATTTTAATTACTTTGGTATCCCTCTTATTTCTTAGACACAAATTATGGATAATTTCTAATGATTTTGTGGCAACATCCATCAGTTATCAACAGTCGTACGCACTATACATTTGATTCTTATGGAGAAAAGGAATCAATTCCGATAATGTATAATTTTGATAAATTGTTTTTTACGATCATATAAGGAAAAGTCTTTTCGAAGTATAATTGGCTCTCTCTCTTTCATAAATTATTATAATCCATATTCCTTCCTTCCCATCACTTTTCATATTTACTAATTAGTTCCGGTTCAAATATATCTATTAGCAATCATATTTCTCCATTTATTCAAAGTGAATGAAGTGAAACACTGCATTAGTGTCTTCGATTATAAAGTATAATCCTTATACATTTTCGCACCTCATTATTTCATAACCTTCTGAATTTGATCAGAAATGATCATTTATGAAATGAACTTTCTGTAATTTTGTGAGCGTTTTCCGAGACGTTGGGATGCACTTCACATAATTTTCAAGAATGAAAATGATCAGCTTTTTTGGTATCTCAAATGTTTCTGATTAAACTAGCTATGTCGGACTATTCAAGTATTCACTTGCTCCGTTACATGTGTTCTAGTACCGTGATTGTTACAAGACAACACAGTACGCGAATAATGTAAATTACATTAACATGCCCGTGACGTTCCAACAAGGAACAAGGTGTAAACGCACAAACTTATAATTAACATAGCTGTTTCTAATTAGATGCTTGTGTTCAGTCCATTGATATATTTATGAACACCCCCGCAAAAGCTGTTACGAGAGATCATCGTACGGCTGTGATACAATCTGTCGTTTCCTACTACTGACATTTTACTCGATGATATATGAATGCACGTGTTCGATCGTGATGCATAATAATTTGTAATAATTATAAATGCGCACGTAGGTAGCCACGCGTGCGATTATGATAGTTTATAAGTAGTCTCAAACGGTGGACAAACGCCCATTGGCGGATATGATTAACGGTTTATCGGGAACATTGCATTTCGAATCAAAGATATGTGTTCGCTTGGTCACTGAACCAACCATAAATATCGCGAAGTGTGGGCTCCCGTAACTAATAAGCCTGGAATAATTGATTTCGAAGAGTGAAGGCCGATGGTTATAATTTAATGTTAAAATACTGTTGCTGTGACGATATAATCAAGGATTTCGAAGATTTATTAAACTAATAAAGAAACTTGAAATTTATAACTATAGATTTGTATAACATAGTAGAAGGTAAGAAAATTATGATGTCGATGCTGTATAAGCATTTAAATATCAATATCGTGTGAAAACATTATGATATTATCATAATTTTTACTGTTTCATTTGTTGTGTTACGTGCGATAATTCCAGT
The DNA here is from genome assembly GCA_910591585.2 of Nysson spinosus. NCBI lineage: Eukaryota > Metazoa > Arthropoda > Insecta > Hymenoptera > Crabronidae > Nysson > Nysson spinosus. Next base: position 2,846,345 of record OU342834.1, read on the forward strand.
TTCAGATTAAATCGTTATCTATTAAATATTAGCAAACGGGAAAATATTAACTTCTTAATGACTATAATGTGTATTCCAAATAATCATCGGTGATACACTTTTCTACATTTCATGCACATATAGTCCTCCAAAGCGGTTCAAATACTATCAGGATTTAAAAAACAGCAAAGTGAAATATTTAAAGTGATCGCAGATTTGTGATTTTCTAAATCATTCAAATGAAAAGCAGTACCCGATTAGGCAACATGAATATGAACTTTCAAACGCAGAGTTTTATATAACGCATGATAAAGCGTACACAGGATGTTTTAATCAAGTGTATAACTTTTGTATCACGTAAGCCGTGTCAAAGAACCAAATCGGTATTTCGTGTTCATGGAAAGAAATGTCGATAAAACGCCGAACCGTGAAATTACATAATCTCGTAGAAAAAGACCTTCCTTACATTTCTTATTCCCCTTTAAGAACAACTTTCTTACTTTTGCAATTCTGACAACGTCAATGCGCGATTTATGCTTATACCGGCCACTGTTACTGGCAGGTTGTCAAACCACTGCTTTCTCGATAAAAGTTGAATAAAAGTATTAATTAACAAGTAGCTTTCACTTGGCTCTGTCAACGCGCGGTAGGGGATATGTCGCGACTTTCTCCAACCTGTACCTTTGCACCTTTCATCCACGATGACCCTGATCTTTCGAACTCTTCTCCGATTGTATAATGACGATCCATCGTAAATAACATAGTAATACCTAGATGTAAACCGGTTCATGTTAAAGAACATTGTAATAAATTATGATTACAATGTTAATGTTCCTAAAGAACATGAATCATCATTCATCAAGTAGACTCCATAACTTTCATACAACAATATTGCACTTACATCGATATGTTACCATCATAAATAACAGAAATAGTAGTGTCTAACATAAATAATTTCAGACTTATATGACTTTAGTTTTAATATCCAATATTTCTACCATAATCCTTAAGTTTAGAATCTATTTTAAACTTTAGATTCCTGTGAACTTACGCATAATGTACACCCAGTGATAATGAGATTTCCAGGGCACGAGTGCAGCATGGTTAACCCTTTCGCCGTTGATTAAAACGATGATATTCTTCAATAAAAATGCGTAAAAACATGGAATACGTAGTCCCACGTCGCAAAATTGAAGCGTATAATATTATATTTCTAAATCAGCCTGTCTACTAGATCTAATCGAAACTACAAATCTGTTTTGGATCCACCATTCTTTTTATATAAAACGTAAGAGTTTCAGCTTGATATTTACTTTCTGGCGTGCCCGTACGACACATAGGCTCAACAGTGAAAGGGTTAAGGCTTTCAAGAATTTCCTGTGATTCTTTGAAGCAAACCGTCGCGAATTCATTTGTATATGTGTACACCGAGATATAGGAAGAAGGTGGAAAAGGGAAACATGTGGAAATTTTATGAGGCTCGTTAGGGACATCGGGGCAGGCTAGTTATACTGATTATATCGAATCTATGTATTCCTTTCCACTATGCAACTATATGTTAATGACATGTTTATGTGCTTAACTTAGGATCCGGTATCGGTCGCTCCATAAGTGTCCAATGCGCCCAGAAGAATTTTATTTTGATATATTCTGCCAATCATTTACATAAATCATTCTAAAAATCCGAGAACCTTAGGAAATGCGTATCGTGTAGAGACTTGATCAATTTTTAGAAACAAGATTAATAATGATAATATTGTATTATTATATATTAACAGTATAATAGCGAGCGCCAAAAACTTAATTCTTTCGGAAAGAAGGCAATTTTTGTAATTTCCTATAGGTTTCTTTCTAATGATAGAAATTGCTTCTGGAAGAACCTATACATAAGGATGCATGCAAATTTGCAAGATTGTGCAACTATCCACGGGAATCCTGGTGTAGTGGCCAAGCTGTGTTGCATAGCAGTTACCAACATAAGGGAAGCAAAACTTGTATCCTTATGGCGTAATAAGTACGTCGAATAATAGAATACATCTTGCAATGCAACGTTAAATAATTTCACGTGTGGCTCACGTAATAAGTTTTAATACCGTATTTACAAAATTCATGGTTACATAAACTCAGCCAGGTAATCAAAGGTATTAAAAATACTAATTACTCATATTTTAGTTTCGTGGAACTCAAGTATATTAAGTACACGAGAGGCTTAATGATTCTGTAACTGTAATTTACAGCCCATTGAGAATAACCTTCCCTGAGAATCTTCACTAATTATGGACGCCATCGGGAGTTGCTAATTAATATCCTAACTGTCAAGTTTTCAGCCGGTCTCGCATAATAATTATGCGAACCGTGCCCGCAACTTTCCCATTCCACCTTGTATTCCTGTAGTTTTCTTTAATTGTAAAAGTAACTCGCCTACGATGGTGACTTACCTCCAAAGAACTTTCAACGCAAAGAGAATACTAGAACTGTTTATGAATCATCACGCGCTCTTTTTACTCCTACACTTGGATCACTTCAAATTATAAGGTAAAGGGAGAGTATACGGTAAAATGACCTGAAACGCGACATGGAATTACAGATACACCGTTAATTACACGTGGCAAAGTAGAAACATGAAATTGCTTGTGATCTTCATATGTTACGTAGCATTTGGTAGAAATTTCAAGCAATTTCCGGGAGACCAAGTTTATGATAAAAATATGAAACGACGTAATTAGGAACTGATATTTTGATTAGATGAAATATTTAACCTAATACGATCAATATTATTCTACAAATTATATCAATTTAAGAATAAGATTAAATAAAATCCTTCTTATAATATACTCATAAAGCGATCTATGTTTCTTTTCACATTGCGATTTTTATTAAAACAACTATTATCATTGTTTATGCAATATATATTGCACATAATAACCATTATAAATTGGTATTAATGCATGTAGCTGTTGCATGTTAATTATAGAAACTATGATAATACTAATAAAAAGCTCGCATAGACTCTTCGATGGATTCCATTACAGATTTAGGTTCCAGAGAAAGATCGCGTTATAGAAACAGCATTATGCGAGACTCGGATTACATACACGCGTTATATCGAAGTCGCTTGTATAAGTGCCGCATTGTACAAGGATCGCCACAATTTGTGAACCGCGTTATGTCGCAACCGCGTTGTATCAGAGATACCAGAAAGTAATCAATTCGGGAGTAAGCCATTTTTTTCCATCCAAAGTTGTGGATTTTATTTTTTCAAAAAGGGTATTATGTCATTGGAAGATCGTCGGACAAGGATTATAGATAACGATGCAGATTATTAGAGTAATGTTTAATATGAATACACAACACCGCGTTGTACGAGAGTTTCCTGTATCTATAATGTAGATATTTGTTTTCCACGTTTATAACATCAGTATATTGAATGTAATTTCGAATGCAATTGGCCAACACTTGCCAGGTCGAGCCCGACCCATGGCTCGCAGATTGGTGACCCTAGAAGTCAACCATTACACACACTCGAAGTCTACTTGCGAACTTTCAATTACGTAGCAATGCAAATTAAGTACCCTGATCAAGGTATAGGATGTACCCACGCAAAACCCGTGTCTACCTAGCACACGTGTTACATCCGCGTGTCTACATAGTGCCCGATCGTCAGATGAGCACTGTACAGAGCCCCGAAGTCGCGTCACGCGCAATTAATTTCACACGAGATCCGCAACCGCTACATTTGCATGTCCGATTGACCGTAACGCTGAATTAGAGATGATATCTTGTCCGCAGCTAGCTCCTATTACAATATTAAATGCCTCAACGACTTTCAATGCCGGCCTCGAGAATTCATCGGAAAAATCTGCATGTTTCAGATACTAGATTCTACGTCTTCGGCATTGCAAGCATGCACATTGGTGCAACGAACCCTTTGAACAGTATAACAGTTTGACGATGTTGGATTATATCGATGCGAACTATGTGAAACTGTCCTTTACTGATTGAACCATATATTTGATATTCTGTTTTCTTGATTTACTGCTTTTTCTTAAATTACCGAGATCACGATTAATACAGTTGCTAAAGTTGTGTTTAGAAATGATCTTGTTATAACAGATTCAATACAACCCATGGAAAAATACTAATAAATACATACGATATAATAATATACAAAAATGTCGACACTATTAATTGTAAAATATATTGAAAGTAAGTGTAACTGTATTTGAGACAGATTCTTGACTTAGTATTAAGTTCAATTTAATAATAATTTTTATATGAGTTACCATAAGATTGAACTTGGTTTTTGAATTTAATACTGAACAGTCCAGACGAGGTTTAACATTAATTTTAACTTGACCTTCCTATAAGATCATATATCCCATCATCTAATCTGTAAAAACTATCTGGACCCATTAAATATTCCACTTTGAATCTATTACATATGAAAAATATCATGAGGCATGCAGCGAACCTAGGGTTCTTAGTGTATTTCGAAGCATTACGCAAATTGTTACACTAAACGTAATCATGTACGATCAAGGACATTAAAGAACGCATTTCAAGCTACGATGAATAACCATAGAGTTCGTTGTAAGGAGTATGTGTTAGCCAACATCCCTACTGTTCAGAATATACTCGTGCACGTTGAATCTTATCTTTCCATTCAAGCCTAGTAAGTAGGTACATATTTCCTTATTCAAGGTTTCGTACAAAAATCGATATCGCGATCTTAAGAACTACGATGTATTTAAAATCGTTATGTAAATTATGACTGAAAACGTAATCTCGCGAGATCAGGGGTGTCAGAAGGAAGACGTTTCAATTTACGATGAGTATCCATAGTGGCTGCTCATATTTATCGACGAGTTTATGTATTATCCTTGCTCATGGCACGCAGGGAACAGATACGATCGGCAGTACGACGCGTACGAGGTATATATATACATGGTTACCATTTCTTATCTCATTCGGATCGAAGTTAAGATAATTGTACCGTCGGGATAAAAGTCAATCGCACTGGTTTCTTCCGGCTCCGTATACTCGAATAATTGCAGCCTCCCCGAGGTGCTCGTGATTCACTGTGAAATTAGACCCTTCCCCCTTGGGTTCGATCGTTTTACCATAGAATGACTTTATCTGGTGCTCGGCAAATCGTATACCACCTCGGAAATGCTAATCTCTATTGATTTATCGCGTAGATCATGAATGCACAATTAGGTGTAAGCACGTTACTTCATATTTTAACATCAATTTTTAGACGAAACGCGCATACGGAGTTGGAGTAATCCTAGTGTTTGACATTTTTATTTAATAGGGATACTTCATGTACTTTTATTTGAAGTATTGACATTTTGCGTTTAGAATTATACAGTTCATTGTAAACTGTTACAATTCATTTATTCTTTACGTATCCTAGAGTGTCTTCTGTTAGTTTAGTTCGGCCATTCTACATTTGTTAGTTAAAATCATAATTAGTTATTTTTCCATTCATATCCTAAGAAAATTATGCAGTATAAATAACGGCCATATGCGTCTGAAATAATAATTTTTGGTAGAATATATATATTCATTAATGCATCAATCATACATAATGTACAATGTAAAATTTTCCAAAATAAACTTTTAAGTGCATCGCACGTATGAAAGTTAGTACAGCTTTCATATTTGCATAAAAAGTGTGCTTCTGTCAGCACCTTCGTCGTAAAATGAACGTGAAAGGGTTTCGTTAGTTAAACACACAAGCAGATCAAGTTGTACAAAGATAATTACTGACTGTCCCATTATGTCCAGTATCAGTGATCATTGCTTGCACGATGGTAAGTGATGTTTGACTTCGAGCATTTTCTACGAACGACACAACTTCCAGTACTTTTAATGATCAGTTTAGAAAGATAATCGGCAATCGAGCCCGGTTGACCTTTTTGCCTTTCTATTCACATAGCCAATCCTGTTTGTTAAATTAAATAGTTCAAGCAAGTTTGTAGACTACCTGGTGCATCGAACTTCTCCGGTTCACCGGGCTAAAAGTAATATCTTGTTAGTCCGCGTAACCGCCGAATTTTAAAAACCAGTCACTTGGAAACGGCATATACTTGTTTCGATATCGAATAGTGCAGGGTGAAATTTAATTTAAATTTCAAATGTCAACGTTGTTGCTTATGTTAATTTCTGTTGGGAATTAAGAAAGAAATAAAACTTTTCTCGTTCGAATTTAAAACCTTTATATGCGTAAACAAAACAAAAATAACTGTACCTGTATAAGTTATCTCTTTCGTGCTGCTGGTATTTCTAAAAATTATCTCGAATTTTACCAAGAAAGCTATATCCTCTTTTGTGCGAAATTCTGTGGAACATATCTGCCGCATAAAAAGAGACACGGGTATATACTGTATACACTTGAATATGCAGATTTATATGCACACCGGAAAGTATTAGATGCAACGGAACGTATGGTGCAATCACAGACATGACGAGTTAGCTAAAATTAATCTAATGTGCCAGGTGTCGAGAGATATGCGGTCCTTAGCAGCATCTCCGCATAAAGTAAGTGTATACGTGAGTTTCGCCTTTTGCGAAGCCTCTAACTCGTAAGTCCGTCGTAAGTCTACGTATGCCTCTAATGGATGTTGTCCGTCGTTTTTCGCATTTCCTTCTTAGCCAATGAGTTTCGTTTCTTTTCTACTAAGCTAGACTACTCGCGCTCTTTTATTTTCTAATTGCATCCACCTGAACGCAGATTACCATCGGCGTCAATGTTAGATACTTTATCCTTACCGTGACTACATTAACTTGCAGTTACATCCATGTTCAGCGATCATTATCAATAATTACTGTCTACTTATCGGTGCGATATTATCGGTGTAGAGTATAATAAGCTTAATGCAAATGAAATTTAGTTTTCTCGATTGTTATTATATGTTTTTGTATATTATTAGTGGGCTTATTGCATTGCCTTGGATAGACATGATTGTGAGTGTTATAATGACTAATTGCACGCATTATTGCCCCCATTTTCTGTGCATATATGAATACTGAAAATAATCAGAGCATATAAAAATATAGATATTTTACATAACTAGTCGTCTCGATTTGTAGGTAAAAAGTTACTTTAAGTTACATTAACTTGATTGTTTGAAAAATGGACTTAGGCCACTTTCAAAATAAACGGCTCATAGCTTGGCTTTTATAGCATGTTTTGCCAACATAATTATATTTAGCAAAATTCCGCGTATTTCTCCCGGTACGCGCCTAACATTCGGCTGAAAATGAACCAACGCAAATATGTTAAAAAACTTTTAATAAGGATTTCGCGGAATAAATTGATTTATAATATTAAAGTTATAGCAATTTATGGTGTAATGTGATTACTTGTAATGCTATGGATCAAATAGTAATATAATAATAATTGAACGAAGGTATTCCTGGGATTCACTCTTATAATTTTAATCGACATGGCTGATCTTAAAAAATAAAGTAACGTACTTCGAAAGGGTTTAACCCTTCGTTGGATGTTTTACACGTAAACTTACAACCCCGCAAGATGGTCGGTTATAAATCGTGCTGGAATTGGTTACCTCGTCGAGATAATAGAACCGCGTGTAATGAACACGCACGTTAAAATCAGGCGCGTCTTACTTACGTTAGAAATCTTCTCTGACCGCAAAATGTTTTATGGTACCGGAAGCCGAGTGAACGGAAAATTGAATCGTTTATAAAGCCATGGTTCGCTAGGTCTGACCCTCGTGATCCCAATGTTATTTCTACCAGTTCATTCTTTCCGAAGATACCGATTTACAAATGCTTGATCATCTTCTACAAGAATCCTCCCTTCCAGATAACAGAATATTCAAGTACCTCATTCCTTTCTTCGAGATGCATCAAGAAAACATTCCGAGAAACAGCAATTATGAAATGAAAGAAGTTGATGGAAAATTACTTTTTTTAGAGGCTCAGAAGAGAAAAGCCAGAACTGAATTTGAATTTCTTAAAAACGGGGTTTTTACCCAGTGACGACTGTAGATCGTGAGACTACAGTTTGAGCTGTAAAACCTGTTAAAAAAGGCCAGATTCAGTTCTGGTCCTCCGCATTTTGTTGGAAATAAATATTTCTTATGATACTTGTCGAATTCGATTCAATGTCCGTTAAAAGACAGGTTTAAAAAGATTCTAGATTTAACGATAAAAAATGAATTAAACTTTGAAAATTTCGCAACAAAAAATTTACAACAAACTTACTACAATCATCTTAAAGCTCGCTTTAAACCATGTTTTATCAGATAAAATATTTTCAAACAGCCCAATAATAACAGAATAATCTAAATTGATTCACTATGTATATCTTTTAAGGCTTACTTTTAATTATATAATAATATATGATAATAAATTTAAATAAATCACAGGAAATAAACATTTCTTTGCCGTTAACTTAACAATACAATTTACTTTATTCAGAAGAGTAACTACAATCATTATCACTGGCTACAACCCACGTAACAGATTTAACTGATTAACAATACTTTACGTGATTTACACTAGTTTTCATATTAATGATAGCCTGCCAAGCAGCAGTAACGTTTTAGACATTGAAAATTGAGTTACACTCCTGTAAGAAGCTTTCAGGAAGATCACTAATTACCAGCCAACAAAGAAAATGTAATGACTATATACATAGAAACCAAGTTCCTTGACATCACTCCGTATGTCAGCGTGGTATGAAATATTACAGACGGTGATTCGTCGATGAAATGATTTATCACACTCGTGCCATGTAGGTGCTATTCCCCATGCAAATGTATAACGATAAAGGCACAGCAATGCCGTAATTGCTAACATAAGCGGTGACGAAGCAAAACTCCTGCAGGTGGGAGATCGCAAGAATCCAGCAGCACGGAATAACTTCCTCGTCGTTTGAGTATCGTCGACACGGTTGTCGCATACAATAAATTCAAGGAATCCCTCGTCCACTATAGTTTATATGGCAATATATCACGGGTTGCATACTCGGCTACTATACCATCGGATGTCCCTTGACACTGCTTACTTTCGCCTTCGATACCCGCTTTGATGATTTAGATACGCCCTGATTGCACCTTTCACCCCTTGCTTCTTAACCCTTTCATTCCTGACGCCGACTATAGTTTGCATCCATGCGAGGATCTGTGGATACGAGTATACTCGTAGATACTGACGCTGACTATAGTGTGTTCTCATGTGACGACTGTATTAATTGTTACAGATTGTTTTGAATATTTTAGGAATTGCATGATTTATTAGACGTATGCAAAAGTTTTACTTCTATTTTCAGCCGTCTAATAACATTATTTTGGATTGAAATATTTTCCCATCGTTTTGTGTTTCTGTACGGTTGATATTGAAATTTCTAAAACGCCATTTATTATTATTTGATAACAGTTCAAAGGTACCTGTATGAAATGGGAAACATTCAGAAGCACGGAAAGACTAAAACTTTTGCATGCACCTAATAAAATAATGAAATGTAATTAAAGAAACAATTGTTTTTATTCTATAATATTTATATTATAAAAAGGAGAGTGTTGCAATATATTTTTCCATGATACTCATTGCGGTCCCAAAATAATCGATTTCTAAACTGTTCATAGCATAGTATTTTTAATAAATCGCTGGCTACAGCAAAGGCTTAACTGACGCTGTTAAACGTCATCTTTTTCAATTAGTATGATTAGCAACGGAATATAGCGGAACTAAAGACACACTGTATTATAGGAATAAAGAAGGTATGCACGTTTAGTGTCTGTATAAATGGCAACGGAACAAAACGCAAGGACCGCGAAACATTTCCATCAGGTAAGATCAACCACGTGGTTAGTATCTTCTTTAGTCCGAAGAATAAGTCATCGTCGAACCTGCTTATTGTTCTTCGTGCATAAACAACGATATCCTGAGATAGCCTCGCGCCTATCGTGTAATCTCTATGCCATCCATCCTGGTTTACTGCACGGCACAATGGTACACATCCGCATGGCCCTTGAACGCAGAAATAATGGCATTGTCCGTACGCGCGAACTGTAATACGGTGCGTACGAGTATATATGCGACGCGTGAATGCAAATGCCCACTTCGACATAATCGGTGTATGACACCCACGTGAACCAACTTGAAGAACCGGAAGAAGGCACAGGACGAAGATCCACCGTAAAATATCATCCACGAAATAAGAAGAAGGGAGATGGAATATACACTGTTTCGATGTCGCGAAAATAATCGCCATCATAAATTCACCACTTCTTTGTTCACCGTCAATTTGTAATATTTCTATCCGCATTATCATGTCTTTCGACATCACCAATCAGCATTGAAATGTTCCTTCCTTTATGATTTCCTTCCTTATACATTACATTATTATTGTGTCTGTTGGTTTTATCGTCCATATGCGCATCGTTTTGTACTGTTGATTAGCATATGCCAAGGTATATATCCGCGTGAATACCGAAAGTTTCTCATAAACGAATTCAATTGCCGGTGGAACCCAATTAACTCGAGGTACCATTTCACATTGGGAGGAGGGTCTTTTTTTTACGAAAGGAAGATGCGTTACATAAATCCCGTTTGGTAAAGACGACCGGGCGGCATTGCAACCTGATTACAAGCGGGTCTTCGTATCGGAGTAATTAAAACTCGGCTCGTAAAGACACACTGGGGAACCTTGCCGCCGTGGATGCACTTTACGAAATGCATCCGTTAAGTTTCTCTTCTGAAGATCGAAGCGAGGCTCCTCGAATGCAAGGCTACACTTGGCTCTTCGGTGCTTCTCTTAATTAACGCGATCGACTTTGATATCGAATTAATTATTCTCTTTATAACTTCGCGTATCGATTCATTATATTAATTTCATTTTAATGGCGGTTCCAGGAACACGATATGGGGGACCATTTATACGCGCCGCGATTGCGATCCGTAGTTTGTCGACAAGTTGCAATAAATAAGCTTTCCTGCCTTTTAATTATTTACCTAGCGGTATAAGAAATTTCAAGGTATTCGATAATTACTTCACTTCGTGAACTATGTTATTATTATTATTCGAAGTCTGTTGAATCAGAAAAACGTCGTTTACCAATTACATAATAATAAATGTTAGAATTTTATTTGATTACAAACCATGATGCCTGTATAAATAAATAGTAGTGATAAGAAAAAGTAATGACACCAGATTCTGGTAATCCGTGAGAAGAGTATTTAATTTGATAGCAGACAGATTAAACGAGGACTTCAAATCAAGCAGCTGTTACGAAACCAAGTTATAACCCTAATTTAAAAGAACGAAGTGAAATTAACTTCCTGAGTCTCAGCTGTCAGCCCGAAAGCAAAAGTATTTACCCACACAAATACCATTAACACTAGAACTACTGAACATATACTCGGTTATAATTGTACATTTATTTGTATATAAATTATGGCTGAAGGGTACAATTTAATTAATGGATTCAATTATACACGTTATGTACATAAAATAAAGGTATATTAAATAATTCTATTAAAAATTGGAGACAACTCATTTTGACTGCTTCGGTAGTTCCAGAGTTAGCAGCGACCGATTAACGAAATGAAAACTTATCAATACAATAAACCAGATGTTAAACTTACCAAATTCTTGCTTTTAATATCCATAGTATCATATCATTCACTCTAATGGCATTCAAATATTAATTCCTCACGTTTCATTCAGATCGAAATTCATGTATGAAATTGTATACTTTGTGTAAATCTCGTGATCATAGATAAATCTGTACATGACGTAGATCTCAGAATTTCCATTAAACGAACAATAATAACCATGACGATTCCAAAGGAACGTAGGACTACGTAATTGAACGATGAGCATGATAAGAGAATTAAAAGCAAGTAGTATATGATCACACAGGCGTGCACCAAATTACGTAAGAACTGCATCACTTTTAACAAGCCAAGAATCTAAGAAGACTATTTTTCACACGATAAATGACATTTCAGTCACTGCATTGGAATTCGTGTTCACCTTTCGGTATTGACATCATACAGTTGCTGTAATAAATTACGATGCAATGACGTAGTCGAATAAAAGACGTTTCGGGAATATCCCAAACCCGATCACTTTCTCCCCAATAATTTCGGCAGATAAACGTTCGAGATTACAAGGTAATCAAGATTTTTGTCGTTCGCGAAGATTTTTATTGGCATGAGCTATCGTTATGGCACAGTGGACCATGTATACAGATAATATTAATGGCTCCGATTTACTTTTCATCTTTTTGCCATCCATGAACCACCAATACTGTGTACATCGTCGAATAAATCGGTCGGTTAATTACTGGTTATTATGGTCACAGACAGAGAATCGTAAAGTTGCAAAATAACCATGATTTCCAGGGAACGTTTTGAGGAATCGTGTTTACTACAACGTTTCACTGGTAATCATCATAATCATAATCATCGTGCAAATATCCCATATACTTCTTAATTATGGTTTCCAAGGTTAGAATATATTGGGTTGTGTCATAAATAAGTTCTGTTCGTCCCGGAGTTGTTTGATTGAAAGCCCACAGAGTTTTACGCAAGGGAAATCGAAAAATTGTCTAAAAAATGGCAAGCAGTTATTAATAATGGTGGCGAATACATATTAGATTAAAGTCCATTGTAGTTCATTTTATTGACTAATAAACTTTGTTTTGAAAACGGAACTTATTTGTGACTCAACCCAATACCAATTAGTTTTAAATCAATGGACTCATGTGATAGTCCATATTGAAATCCTAAAACTTTTCCATTTTGTGTTTTCAACAAGAAAGTTTCCCCTATGAGATATTTGACCCTTTCCAGACTTTTCAAACACACTCTATAAAGAATATACAAACTCCTCGGCAGAGAATACAGTCGAGTCTCTTTTTAATGCGGCAAAGCAAAAAAACAAGAAAGAAAAGAAGTAATTCAAGAAATCTAGAAATCTAGAAAGTTTTAACAGCGTAACTCGCTTATCCATTTATTTGCGTAGTTTTTCTGTTTTTCTGTTGGAAATTAAGAGAGAAGAGAATAATTCTCACACAAAAGTAAAGCTTTTCTCGTTCGAATCTCAAAAAATTATCCCTAATTTTACCAAGAAAGCTATATCTTTCTTGTACGGCTTTTTTATACAGAATTCTGTGGAACATATTTACCACATAACAAGTGACTTGACAGTAATTAATATTTTAGTCAGAGCTTCCCAGCTTAACCTGGGATAAGAAATGGGAAATGGAATTACGTTCGAAAAATAATGAGACAAATTCACGATCTTAAAGCGTGTAATATCGATTAAGTGTAAAAGTGAAATTAGTGTTTCTCAACGTCACTTGCAACATCCATCTTAACGAGACGCCTTAATTGACGGTGTAAAGTAATCCCCGAATGAAGAATGTAAGAACCATGCTATTATATAATCCGTGTAATAACATTATTAATACATTCTTGTTGCGTTATTCTGGAATCTGAACGATGGCAGATTAACTTGATAATTTAATTTCAAGTTATGCATTGTATGTTTGAATTATACTCCTCGGTTTGCTATAAAGTACAAGTATTATTAGCGACATACAAGAAAGATGAAAAATTAGTTTTAAGAGGCATTTTTACACGAAAATGGCACATTGGCACTTGTGTGTAAGAAGACGACTTTTATGGCACGCCAATCGCCATAGTGATTTAGTATTCTTGAAGCGAACCACGAGTGTAGGTTTTTATTCGTCGCAGAGTCAAGAACACGACAGCTGAGTCTTGTTACTCGATGTTAAGCGATTAAAACCGACGACCTGAAGACAGTTTGCCTTTAAAAGCTTTTAGGGAATCCATCTAACCGCGATACTTCAAATATTACCCTTCACGTTTCATCGTTCATAAATGAATGCTCTTGGACCCTATAAAAGAAAACACGTATAAAATAAAAAATTCTGGATGTGCGAATCTATACAGTGAGCAGGAATAAGGATGACGTGAGTCAGCTTTAAAAGAATGTCTCTACGGCCAAGGTAAAACACTACACCGTATTCAATGAACCTTAACACATTCTCCCGAACGGTATGCAACAATAGTTATTCGATATCTTTTGGGAGCAATCGATATGTCTATAATTTTTTACGAAATACTCTCGCTATGACTGTATAACTGGTTGACCCTGATCAGAAATATGATCCTCGTAATGCCCAAGGATGAAAGACTAGGATCTTAAGATGCCACACATGTGTAACAATAATCAACAGAGAAGTAGACAGAGGAGTTCGAAGGGTACATATGAAAAACACCCTTATAAAGCATCCACTTTGAAAACCAATAATATGCTGATATACGACATCATTAAGGAAATAGTATTTCGAAAGGGCAAAATACCATAGAAATGATACGTGTATGTGTACCTTCAACAGTCACTAGTCTTAAATGAAAAATGTATGTGAACATTCCATTGTGTACTTTCACCATAATCATATCTCCACGATGCCTAACAGGTATTTCGTAAGAGATAAATTTCTCGCACTAAGGATCTTCCTGTAGATCTTGATTTAAAGATCATTCTACGTGGCGTTCCAGGGATCCAACTTGGAGTTCTAGCGTTCGAACTTTTTCACCTTGGAATTTTGTCTCGAGCGTACCACTTCACGCATCCTTGGCTCCGCGTTGTTCCTTCGTGGCGAACTAACTATCGTAAGCCGTCTCTTCTCTCTTATCCTTCGTCCCGTGTCCTGCACCTGGCTACCTGCTCCGCGACCTGCGCTTCAGTGGGTACGGTCAGTAACCGGGGAACGCAGTTAGAAGCACCGCACCTTCAAAAAGAGAAACAAACTACCACCCCGCACTGCGAAACTTTCTGCAACCAGAAACTAGTTTAACAACGGTCATGCCTAGTTCTCGGTTCACGAAACCGCACCACCGAGCTTTTATCATTTAATGCCCGCTCGTAAATGATATTAAATATTCTCCGAGTATATTAAGCGTTTGAGTGGCAGACGGCATTCGCAAAAATGTGATGTAATATTCTGAAACTAGTTTCCCGGCGAATAGCTATGTCAAATTCTTACCACTTCGCAGTCACCATAATGCGGTTTAACGCTAACTAACGTGAATATTAATGTAATATAAAGTAATATAGATTGGAATATATTTCACGGGCTGAATTGTTTTAACACCATTAAAGAAGGGTAGGTATCAGTGGGATTAAAACGGAACTGCATATCTCTTGTAATTCATTTATGTATGTAAACAAGAATACGATTCAAAGGATACAAACTTCCTCAATTAAGCTATTCGTATTAGTAATGAATATACCTGTTCAATTATGTAACAGGAAAAACACCGTAATCATTATTTTACGAGATATATATTTATTTCTATAACAGCTATGTACACTGTGCAGAAAACATCAATAGAAGTCTAATCTAAATATTTTTGGTTAAACATCAGGGAAATATTTTTCCAAATAAGCTTTTAATTTCGTCGCACATATTAAAACTATGGAACCTTTTATATCTATAAAAAGTCTATTTCTGCCGATTCATGTAAAGTATATAAATAAATAAGTAATTGACACCCCGATTAGATACTTTACTTCATATTATATCGAAGGCTTATGTTACTCCAATATCTTGTAATTATCACGTTAGAAGGGCAACAGTTCGTGTCTATTACTATGCGTTACTAGCGCGATATTATGTCAACGCTGAATCGACATAACTTCCAATTAAAGAGGTATATCTCGTTTTATAGTAGATTGATATGCAAATCCCTGACCGAACGATAATTAATCCGACAATTGCAGCAGAATGCAACCCGCAGACAGATATATACGAGGCCACTTTCCATGCACCGGGCGCGCTCATTTTTCAATGGTAAATTTATGACGATGATTAACGAGCATACCAGTTACGATTGATATGAGACATTAACTGTCAACGCGAAAGCGTATTAACGTTGGAAACTGGAAGTCCATGCGGTGCTCGACCCTCGATATTTTTTCTACGATTTCATGTGAAATCCATACAAATCGTGTGACAATTCTCCAATTTTATGGAAAACGATGTAGAATGCAATTGACTCGCCCTTTCGCGCCATCGAAAGAGGAATATTATTAATCTCAGTGATTTATGGAATGCATAAATGAAATCGCCTAACAGCTTGTCAATCGATGCTATTTATACTAACTATAATAAAAAGTTCGATATGATTCATAACAGTCATAAAATTCCATTTAATATGGGTGTATCATACATGTATTAATTCTGATTAATGATCTGAGGAGGGAAACTACATTCACATTTACACCTTGTATATAGACGTAGTGTTCCTTGAAATTTTTTCAAGAACAGGTTTTTCCCAGCCAACTGGGAAGATATAACACAATCTATGAACGGGCCTTTATTTGAGAATTTGGGACCTGTACATCAATTCCCATGTAAGCTAGGACTTCCGGATCTCGTCACGTTTTCCGTGTTAAAAGAAATACCTTCCTGGAGCTGTAATCCTATTATGTATAGGAGGTCCTAGGAACTGGGATTTACTGCCAGATGTCGTAATCATATATCATTTCCCTGCACTGGTTAAAATCGGTTTAATACTACAAGTTAAAAAATGGTTACCGGAGTGAAAAGATATAAAAAGATGTACGCTGAAAAACTTCGCAGTCAGAAAAGTCAAAGTTACTTCTCGGTGTTACTATCTTTACTTCTTTTAACATAGCATTCTGAAAGTGCCGAAGAAGAAGGTACTCGTGTAAGTTTATACTTTGCCAAAAAGAAAGATCATATTTTTGCTTAGCTGTATAAGATATCTTAAACTAATATTATAACAATTGTTTTCTGTTACTTAATTAATTATAATACTTTCATAAAGATCCGGTTATGATATATTGAGTTATTCCATAAGTTCATGCGATTTTGTAAAACATGAGAAATTCGGTTTTTTATCAAATATTTAATACGAATTAATCGACATATAAAAATGTTGCCTTTGAATTTTCTTTAAAAATCGGCATGAACTGGCAACCCAATCTTTCGACTTTGATTTTTCTCCGGTGACACAGAGGTCCTTCTAAGAAGTCAGGGAACTAGGCCAGAGGAATAATGGTAGAAATATTTAACCAATCGCGGAAACGCAGGCCATGTCCCGTGAGATTGGCTTCTTGGAAGGAAGCGTGTCCGCGGTAGAAAACAAACCGGTAAGCGTGTACCGCCATAGGCCACGAGGGAGTCTGTATTTCCGTCTATAATCCGGGATCTTCGTGTCCCATGAAAATCATATCGTTGACAGGATCGTGAGGCCGATCGGGGGACTCGCGTGTCGTTTTACAAGACCGCCTACCGATGCCAGGCAATTTTCCGCGATGTGCGAAAGGGATCGCCTACGACTCGATTCCATTGACTTTCAAATCATCGCCATCCGCCGAAGGATTCACGACTTCTGCCATTCACGGTATCCCGCGGCGATATTAGCCATCCTGGATTTATTATATCGGCTAAACTCCCTTCATCCTTTTGCATTTTTTTCGCGTTTACATATGTAGAAGCTCAGTGACTCTAAGACGGCTTTTACATGTTACTTTGTGACTTCGATATATAGTAGTTTCAAATTCTCTATCGACATATCCTATATGTTCCACTATGAAATTGGTCTAATTGTTTCTCACCCGTTTTTAACTAATTTGTTATCTGCCCTACTCGATTATATAGAAATTTAATTATTGAAGTATTCTAGCTAGAATTCTGTGGAGAATTCCGTGAGATGTAGATTAAAGGAGACTCATCATTCTTATTGCTTGAATTGTTAAAATTATTATATCCTAAACCGCGTTACACGGTGTGGTACACGAAATAAACATTTATCGGTGTCATTTATAAAGAATAATTACGCTTTACGTATACATAAGTACACTTAAATCTCACGTACTCCTAATGCAATATTCCTAGTACATTCATGTTAATGAGGCGGTATAAAAGACAGGTCTCCCTGTATCGTTGAATTTTTTTCGGCATAAAAGTGACTCGTAGCAAGATAGTTACGTTTCCCACAACACGTAAGAGCGATTCGTCTTCACAGCGGGGGAATTAACGCCATTCTAATCTATCCTCGGTTTTACCGTATATACCTGCTGCTCCTATAGTGTATATAAACTGACCATCTGCGTAAGTCCGAACAGGTGGGTGCAGAGGTCAAAACATAACGTCGAAATACTCGTGGCACACGTGGGTACCAAGTTATATGAGAAACTAGTCGTAAATCGAGGCTGCGTTGAGGTACTTCGCCATGGGCGCCGATATAACGGTGATGGTCAGGTCGCCTATGGCCTCCTTTCTGAATAACCCTCTCTTTTCTTCCATCAGTTTACTCTCTTTCCCTCTCTCTCTTCTTTGGCTCCAACGATTTGTGTAACTGTACATTTCTTCGTACGGACCCCCTTTTTCGTATTTTAAGACGAAACGCGTGTGCGGATGTTTCGCGTGAATAATACGCTATCGATACCGAACCGAATTTATCAGCCTTACGATAAGTATTAGGGGCACCGGAAAGTAATCAATTATTTTTTATGTACTTTGAAA
Organism: Nysson spinosus; assembly: GCA_910591585.2. NCBI lineage: Eukaryota > Metazoa > Arthropoda > Insecta > Hymenoptera > Crabronidae > Nysson > Nysson spinosus. The sequence goes on from OU342834.1 coordinate 2,864,893, forward strand.
ATATCAAATTCCCAAATTTTGATGTCAACAAATTCTCCACTCCTGACTTGATTATCTTCCGGTACAATTCGTAGTGATTTTTCATGATTATTACATAAATTACGGACGTTTGTAATATTAACTTTAATTAGAAATGTGTAGTGGCAACGAACATACGAAATTCTAAAAGGCTTGAAAATATTTCTGATATTATACAAGGATTAAGTCATTTTTTAAAATGCATAATCTTACACAATCTTTCGAAGAAGCCATCTAGCAATTATTTTTACAATACTTCAAAAACTGTAAAACGTACATATGAAGTTTTTTTTAGGTATTTCCGGAATGCCTGCTTTCCGTAATAAGAATGATGAAGGCCCTCAATCATTTATAAATTTATATTAATAAATTAATGATTATGTTAATATGTCCGGTAATCCTTCTGAATATGTATATGCACATTATTAATGCACGCGCTTATTACATTTATACTTATGGTATGATGTAAGTTTTAAGAAATAAATTTCTATTTAATACGTGTATTTAGAGACGTTTATGGACGTTCGTCTAAAAATATTAAAAGAAGATTTAAAATTCGATGCTTACAAGAGCATTTAATAAAATCAGCTTTTTATCTCATGCTACTCAATTTGATGGCTTATTATAAATAATATTAAATTCAAATCGATGATTCTTCCAATAATATCTTCAAACTTTGTAAAATCTTAGTAACGAGTTATTAAAAAGGCCTAAAGTAAAGAACTACCAAAGGGATCAAAATGACTTGTTCGCCATTTTTATTTACATTATACGAATACAGCACGGCGCATTGTTTGCGATGTTATATATTTTTATTTCATCTACATAACACAAATAATTGAATCCATCGGTTAACTTAAATCCTCCAGCCATAATTTATATATAAATAAATACGTAAGCATAACCGACTATATGTTCGGTAGTTCTGGTATTAAGGCACAAAGACATTTATGTTGTAAGAGGGCATTGCTATTCGTCTTCTTCCTGTCACTAATTAGTTGCGAAGCGCGATTTAAAGAGAGAATACTGGAGCATTAAATCGTGGCAAGTGAAACGTAGCCTGCAGCTAAATATTCCATAATATTCTTTGAGATCTGAATCATTCAATTAAGTTCCCCCGGAAGAAAGGGAAGAACTCCCAGACGAAAGAGAAATCGTAGAGTAATCTGTAGATTTTCCACTTCACGATGGCACGCTGATAATACGTATCTATTAGTGTCCCACCGTTCATCGCACGTTATAGTCCTTCTTTAAAGAAACGGGAACGATTGGTGTGTAATTACAATTCCTTGTAATAAAAAACATGACTCTCGAACGGGAGTCATATAGTAAGAAATACCGAAGATGTTTCGCAAGAATGACTCATTGCGTTTACTCGTGTTAGTGTCATTTGAGAAGATTCTATGTTTTCGCTATATCTGTTTACTATATTCTCTATATTCGATCTTATAAAGCGGAACTTAATAAAAACGTTGGAATTTATAAAGTCCCATTTTCTACGATTTTTCGCGGCAGAGGTTTCATAATGGATGTAATTAAATCCTTTAATTTATATTTTCCATCTATCCTTATTTTTAAGGACGTATGCGTGAATGTATAAATGTAGCTGAATATATTATCCGTAATTCTAGTGTTAATTATATCATTATTTGGGAGAAGAATGCATGATATCTATGCGCGCATCATAATCCCGAGTCGTCGTTAATGTTGTGGTTGTTAAGAAGGCGGAAGAATGCATTTATCTCGCTCGTGCATCTGCATTTTTAGTACTCACTGTCATACGTTTCTTACACGCGAAAAGACTGTGTCTCGGACGTGAGAAAAAAATATATTTTGCAACGATAATCCACCTTTTATGAGAATTCGCACGTTGTTAGTAACGCGTATTCATTTGAGCTAATCATAAAGGGAATTTTTGTTACCAGATTTCTATCTTCCTTCCTGTTTCGAACTTTAATAGCTAATCAACTATATTCCAGTCAAATTATTTCTAGGTTTTGTTTTAAAATATTGTATTCACGTTCGATATTCACTTTTATATAACGCTATACTCATTTGTATAGCGTCTTAGTAATAATATAATAATTAAAATAAATACGGTGTACTCGTAATAGTACTTCGACTAATTAGTTTCTTTTATGAAAATTCTTACGTGAACTGTGATAATGATGTTACAGTGATTCCTGGGCACCTAATAAATGATATACACGCTTATCTTAATTAATCTCGTACACCCTTAAGTTCATTACGGCTGTTCTAACAATCCCAATCGCATTATTAGCAATTTTGCAATTAATCTGCCGGAAATTTGTTGCATTTCTTCGATGCAACTCAACGCATTCTAAACTCGATTTAATATATTGATAAATAATGTTGAATGATTACGGAAAAGCAATTTTATGTTGCATATATAACATTTGTCGTGTAATACAGATTTTGCACTTCAAATTAATCCTTTTTCAAATCATATTCACCCTTTTCATTGGAATTTTTATTACGATAGCTTAAGAAAACGAATTTGTAGAAAAGCTTGATTTGCATAATGGTAAATAAGATCTGAAAAGTGGTTAATTTCAAGTTGAAAAAGATGAATGTGATCTGCAAAAAGATTAATTTGGAGTGCAAAACTTGTATATTTTAACATGTATCTTATGTAATCTTCTAACTAAGACACTTCCTAAAATCTCATATTCTTAATGTGAAAGCTTTTAAAAAAGCTTATATATAGTACAATACTGCATAATGTATGGAAAGCAGAAAAACAGGCTTATCAGCGTCGAGTCGCGTGCCAATAAAACTAACGGAGTAACAGCTTTCACGTTACCTAATTGCGAGACAGGTGTACGTGACCTATGACATTTCTTAATTCGATATACCTGTTCCAGTGTATTAATCAACGTAACCAATAAACCCATGTTACCAGTTACATTCATATCTTTGCTTATTCCATAACTCTTCAATTTTCATTTATCTTATCGCACACAAGAAATTGATCTCTATGATTTACTATATTTATCAATACTATTAGTTACAATTAACTAGTCAAACACAGGTCGGAGATTTATACTTTGTTATACAAAAGTGAAGCCTTTGTTCTCTATTAATTTTTTGGGGCATAGTGGGATATAAGGTGTTCCGCCTTTTCAACCCACTGACTATTTTTGGCTACTATAATAACGCGTTGAAATTATAAAGAAATATCGACAGATAAACTAGTCGACGAAGGAAATCGAGAAAGATAGTTTGCCACGATCGTCACCCAGTATATGTCGCGCAGAGGAAGTTAGTAACAAGAAGAACCGGTCGACTGGTACAGTAACCGCTTCGTGTCTGTAATTTTTGCTTTCCCGATACCTGCACGTCTCCTGCGTTCTCTTTATTCTCCTTGCTCTCCTATCTTTCTTTCACTAGTCACCTCCATAAAGTCACGTGTAATCAGACTTTTTTCTATGCATGATAATAGACTGGTTCGTTGCCAGTTGATACCAAGTCTTGCTATATGCATTTCATTTCATTTCAAAAACAACTAATAGGGATTGACTTGATGAAAAAAGTTTAATAAGAAAGGGTCCGTTCTCAAGTAATAGCACAATCAATAGATGGATATTTAATCAAGGATAAGTGATAATAAAAAAAGTGTTTTTATTATGGGTCTGCAACCGTATTTTACGCCTTGGAGTCTTAAAATGGCAAAAATGCGTGATATTCTATTATTAATATAGTTTGTATTATTATTTATTTATATAGCACGATAATATTCTATTAATCGAATGTCCTTTAACATTGTAGTTTTATGAAGGTGAGAATTACTTTTCATCATAATTTGTTAAATGTCCTTTCGTAAGCGAATCTCGAAGTATTTTAGATTATTGAAAGTCTAAATTATTACATTTACTCCAAGCATCGTGTTTTGCAATAAATCTGAAAAGTAATTCGGCTTGTATTTCATACGTTCGATAATTACATTGTCAAAGAATTAAGTATCAAGTGGGTGGCAATAATCGTTCTGCATTTACCACCCCAGGCAATAAAAGGGAACACAGTGAATATCAGAAACCTGGGTGGTACTCAGAATATGGTGAAATAAATTTCAGCCGCATTAATTGAGATATAATCGTGTAAAACAAGTCCGTAAACTTTCTTATACTTTCTACTTATTTGTACCGTCAAGATGAGTAGTTACACTGCGGATTTACATTTCGCATACCCACGGATCATAATCTGATTTCCACGTAATATGCGTGGAAATTAAGGATTATTAAAAACAAGACTGATATAAATTAATAATATGTACACCATCTTTACGAAACATATATTCAGTATAAACGTATAAATGTACTGTATTCAATTCTAAGAACAATAATCGTTAAAATCATTACATAAGCAACGATTATCTGGATGTCCACTGATAAAAGATCTTCGATGCTTTCCGAATAATCCACCGAATTTAATTAATCTTGAAACTCGAATAAATTTGCGATTACACTTGACACGTGAGAAAACGGAGATTGGAGAACAAAAGTGGAGCTCGAAAGAAAGGAGTAACTTATCATATTACGTTATGCTGAACTCATCGTTTTTTTTTGCTGTCAACCACTCAACGGTTTCTTGCATATTCGTTGAGTGAGAAAGTAAACGGTGTTTTAAAACGAAAAAGTACTAAAACACGCGATCTAAGTATCGTGGCAATTCTGTGTACTTGTTGATGTCACTTAATAGTTTCGCTGCATTCAAGTCGCGAAAGATCACGTGGATCATCAGACTCTACGGTGTATTTTCACGAGGCATACTCATTACAGTGTAATTAGAGCGCACCTGCATGTCTGTGAAGATAGGAAAGGGAAACATAGATAAAGCAAAGACACGTAGCCCTCGAGGTATGATTTGCATTTGCTTCTAGAGCCAAGTTTTGCGGCAAGCCTGCATGCATGACTGAACGAACCGAGCGTCTAGACACGCGTACGAGAAACAGTATCTTTAGAATATTATTAAAACAGCTACCGAAACGTAATCTTTGCATGCATCTTATATGAGTATAATCACATCCAACTAATATTTCATCCAGTTAGTTTTACAGGGAAGTATTAACTGTATAATTATAGCGGGGAATTATCTATAACTTAGCAAATCAAGCATAGAAAACGCATTTACTACACGCGTATCTTAAGCCGGTAAGCTTCTTACGTTGCTAATTAAATATCGTACATTCGTGAACCACTATTTTGTCATATTTCTGAACTAAACCTAGTGTTTAGTCAAATAGTGAACGTATGAATATGAAGATTATATAAAGTACAAGTAAAAGCGCAACATGTTGTGAAGTCTATTATTACTTTTAATTGTATACTACGTGTAGTTTATATTCTAATATCACGATTAAGTAATCACTGTTCGAATTCCTTTGCATCGATAGAAAGGAATATTATATAACGTGTATGTAAAGAAAAGAAATACAGTGGCGTGCAAAAGTTCCCGGCCAGATGGTTTTTGCTACTTTTCTTCCAAAAGAAAAGCCTTAAGAAATTTGTATTAATGTCATATATATGGACATATTACGTGAAAGAATATTACAAAAATAATAAACGCTATTTATTCTTTATACGTGTTTATTTAAAGGATAAGTAAACTGGCATCTGGCCGGGAACTTTTGCACGTCTCTGTATATGGTTGCCGGTATATCATTCACAAATGTAGATAAATATAACGTAATAATAAAGCAAAATATATGCAATATTTTCTCCGCAGGAAATATAAACTGGAATCTTCCCTTAAAGAAAATCTCATCACCAATAAAATACCAATTCTACTTAGCTTCTTCGACAAAATAAAATATAACGGAATAACAATGCCTGTTCAATGTCGCTAATAAGCTTGTAGTTGATGCGACGTGAAACCAATAAACAAACAAAGAATAACGTTGTATAATTGATTCGAATTAATGTGATCGTGACTAAGGAGATATAGAAAGTAAATGTTAACTTCGCTGGAGTTCGAAAAAATGCTCGCAGCCAGTATTTTACTGAACTCTTTCTACGGCATTCCTAAATTTGGATCAAGGCTCGACCGATAAAAAACACGCAATACCCTGAAGCCAAAGAACGCGACAGACGCACGCGATGAATGCGCGATGTCAGCAGAATTTTTGCATGTCTTCCTCGATGCCTACTTAACATGTTACTCGTGACACAGAATAATAAGTTAATGAAGTATATTATGAAATTTAAATGTAACCAGAAAAACTTGGGTATTATAGTTTTGCGCGCGATTTCCTCCGCTAAAAGCAATATACAGATTACGAATCTGGAAGATCTCCGACTGTACACTACATACATTCTAATGCATGTGACATTTGAATGCTTCAATGCCAAGCGAAAGTACGAAATAATAATCTCATATAACATCAGTCAAATAAGAGATCGTATTCGGAAATACGTATATAAATAAAATAGCCGGGCAAGTGAAGCTTAACGCTAGTATATGCATTTTTATTAAATCAAAATTTCTGTTGCGCAAACTTAAGCGTCATTTTTTGATAGATCACAGAAATCACTTGAATGCAACCTGTGATAAACTATATTTAGTCTGTGCTTTACGTAACTATAAAAAGAGAAGAGTCAGCGTTTTTTTTTTACAAAACGTTAGTGGTCATCCTCTAATTTGTCGTATGTCTTCGCTTGCACAAAACATCGCACAAGGCTTTAAGTTTTACTTGAACTTACACTTACCATGATTGTCGTGCGTGTGTGATTCTGTATCACCTAATGCCGCTGTTTGCTGTCCAACCCAGGCATGTCTACAAAGTAGCCGGCAAACTACTCTCACTCGACAGAGAATGAGATGCAATCTGAAATCACCGTGTCACGTTGTTCCTCGTTGCACAGTCAACACAGGATCACCATATGTAAACACACACATGCATTCTAAACCACGCGCGGCAACGCGCGAATATGCGTCCGCGCACTTAACACAAGCCTTCGTAAAAGTTTTGAATGCGGAAAAGCCCGATGAAGAATTCCTTCAGCGTTCTTCGAGATTCTAATCTAATGACTTCATGGAATATTTACCAGCAACTGGATTAGGTCCTATTATTAAACACTTCCCGAAATACTTGCCCGTAGTACTAGCTGTGTATACTGATATTTATTATTTATAAAATATTTGTTTAAAGAAGGAATTTTCTTGAAAACCGATCGTAAATAGTCACGTTTAAGAAGGACAGGAGAAGCGACGGATTTTCAACCTGGCGGACACTGACTGAGCTCTCGGCCAACAGGTAGGTGAGCCGTTGCCCCTCCAACGTTCTCTCACCACCTCTCACTATTCTCCATTCTCTTTTCCTTTGCTTCACTTGGCATCGCCACAACTTCTCCGTCTTTTACGCCCTTCTAGACTTCTACCTTCTGATGGTAGTATGTCGGTTATTGCTTTTTAACGCGCGAACCGCAAGCAGTACGAGTACTCGCGTTAACGAGATGCGTTATTATAAATCATACGATTCTACATTTACTTTTGTATTTAGTTCGTTGTTACACCGAGACTCTAACGAAATACCGACTATTGTAGTTCGTTAGAATTTAATTGGAAGAAAGTGGTTGAAATAAGGAAGGGGTGTAATGAAAAAACATAAGCTTCGTTTGTTAGTTTCAACTAAATACTCTTTCTTTATTAAACTTCTACATATTTAATTCGATGCGATAATCGCATCCTCCACGCTGTATTCTTCTTCTTCTTCCGGCGCAAAATATTTATCGATATTCACTTTCAAGGATTCGGGTGATCCCGGGCATGTAAGTCGGATGCTGGAAAGTATTTAGCGTGTTAAAATAATGTGCTGGGTAAAGGCTCGTTCTTAAATATAATTCATAATATAAGCAATGCAATAATAACATACCGCGTAATAAAATCTCCCTCGCGTTTCGGTCTTACTGAATTTATATCGTTAAAAATGGCACGAAAATTGTCCTCTAATTTCTTGGTGTCCATGTCAAGCTGATCAGAAATATGATACAAGAGATTATAATAAATGTCCGCATTCTACTTTGTTACTTGTTTATGAACGCGCTAGTAATATTCCATATGATAGAAAATTGAATAATTCTGAACTCACTGTTCCGAAGGCCGCGTCTATTATACCATAGTCCGTTAATATCGAATGTTGGGAAGCAAAATACTTTACTCCATATTTGAATTGCTTAACAAGTGCTTCTACATTAACCCCCAAAGTACCTAATATGCAATGATTATTAATAATAATCAAGTTAAATATCAAATATGTATAACATGCAATGATTGATATAATAAAAATATTTTATATAGTTAATTAAAACAGGGGTCGCGAACTGGCGAGCCGCGACCGGATACGGCCCGCGAAGGCTTCATATCCGGCAGCCTTGATGATATCTTTTCCAAAAATTAATGTTTCTAACATATCGCGGCGATTAAAATATAAGTCGTAAAGGCCCAGCAAAAAAAGGGCCTTTGTTAGAACTTTTCTTTTTTAGTTTATGTCTTTTTTTGTCCACGGAATAATATCGAATACGGCCCGCGTCTTATTTACATCTAATTAACTACCCTTTGCTGTGTTTGAGTTTAAAACCCCTGATTTAAGAAACCTGTGCTGACCTTGTGATTTAGTAGGAAACTTTCTTTTCAATAATCCTCTAATCAGCAATAAGTCAGGCAAAATATCTGGATCAGATAAAATATGATCATACTCTCTTATTGAAAATTGTCCAGCCTAAAATAATACAATTGTACACAAAGGACTTTAAGGAAGAACAGGACAATACTTGTCATGACTTCAATTATACCTGAATCATTTTGATTACTTCACGGTCAGCTGTAGCAGTAGCCCCAGCATTTTCAGCAATCTTTAAATGTTCTGGGTTATTAGAAAAAAACAATATCTTCCTATCTTCACCAATATCAAATGCATGTGGTGTACCGGCAATTCTTGTGAAATTATTAACAAGCTTAGTCTTTTTTTCACCCTAATGTAAATATTGTCTGTGTTAAATGGTTATTGTATATGACTATATAATTATACTGATTCAATAAATGAATTTATGAAAGCCACATTTTTATGATGCTCATTAATGTCGATTAGATCTCTTCCTTTATACCTGCATATTTAATTCAACCAACATATTCAATTTTTCTCTAGGCATATTTAACATAGTGGGGTGATGGATTTCTCTATGACATTGTACAGCTTCTTCAAAGGAATAAACCCTCCACCTACAACGCCTTCCCAACCATACATTATCTACTGGAAGGGGTTTATAGATATCAACAATTCTAATCAGGTTTAAGTTTTGGGTCTTCACTTTCCTTCCCCTAATTACAATATTTATCATATAGTAAAGCCATGGATAGTATGATACACAAAAGTGGTGTTATTGCCATCCAATCAATATACAACACTCACATACTCTGCTTCCCACTTGTACCAGTATATCCAACTTTCTGAGCTACCTGCTTAGCTTTCTTTTTACGGGCTTTTTCCCTTGTGCCTTTTCTAGCAGCATATTCTCGCGTTTGCAAGAATATGCTAGGATGCACATCACTAAGTGTGGCATGTCTGTATGTTGAACGAATAGTGTTCAACAGCCAACCTATAAGTAGTGCAGGGGTTTTATACTAAATGAGGACATTTGCAAAATATTGTAATCATTATAAGACACATAAATATTAGTGTAACCGGTTTATTTACAGTGTAGGTTATCAACTTAAGTACATGTAGATGAAAACAGGACATGCCAGTGTCACACAGAATCCTCATCCATACAAGGGAGAGGATATTGTTGTAGTTATGTTAACATTGAACTACTGTTATTTGAATAGGTATAACGTTTAAAAGATGATTATCAAGCAAATGAGGATTACCTGAAACTGTAGCCGCCATCATAAGCACTGTAAAGTCATAAAAGAGATATAAGTAGACCTAATACACAGTGTATTCTACTATTTTAGAGTTCGCGGGCTCTAGAGCCCGATAAGCCTTTTCGCATCACTGGTGATGTTATCTACTGAATACATAAAATAGCTGTTTTTATGCTTTTAGGAGTTAAAATGTAGAAATAAAACATGGAGATTAATTCGTAAATAAACAAAACGGACTTTGGTATCGTAGTGCGTAAATAACTCGCAGTTTTTGAAGAAATCAACTTTGAAGAAAAGGGTCTTTCTTGTCATTCGAACAAGCTGTGCGGCGTCAGCATCAAAGTTAGACAGTTTTTATTAGTTGCAAAAAATTGTATGGACTCTTGCGAATAAAATGATATGAATTACTTTTGCATTATGAATTTGCAAATATGTTTAAACATTAGTTAAAGTTGGCGAGACACGCTCCGCCCGCTCATTTTTCGAGATTCGCTTCAAATTTTCGGAAAAAATAGACCTCTGACGGGGATTCCAATTACTCAAGTAATCAAGTATTGTTTGACTCGAAGCAGAATGTGCCTTGAGAACTTGGAATAAAACGGTGGGTGGTTCGGTGACGAAACGCGAGCCGCCACCCAGCCACCCACCTAGGTCTCTGCTAGCGGCAACCTCCACGTGGTTAGACCTGGTAATCGGTAATAATTGTACAGAATTAGAATTAGAATTCTTCTACAATTATAACCGAGCTAATAGCTGCTTTATATGTATACTTTAATTAGGCACCTCGCCAACGAATAAGTTAGGAATATCGAGTCGGATATCCGTTGCCTATCCTTCAGCGATGAAGTATACTTCATAAACTTTATTTACTGTACAACATTAACGATCAACATCTATTGATGTATTCATATAGATCTTGTACGTTTAATAAAGATTAATTCCATTGTAATACTGTTTTGATTTCGTTCTGGGTTGTGACAACGAATAGGGGATCCTTATAGACTTTGACGCGTTCAAAACGAATACGCAAACCGTTTCCCTCCATCACCCGCAGTTTTCGAAACAATCAGTTTCGAAGAAATGTCTTTTTCTCTTTGAACAGGATTCGTGACGAACACAGAAAAGTTATACAGTTTTACAAACTAGAAAATATTATGTGGATTTTAAATAACGAAGCGATATAAATTAGATTTCGCAAAATGAAGTTACCAATATGTTTAAACATTAGTTAAACTTGGCGAGACACGCTACGGGCACACATTTTTCGAGACCCTTTTTAAATTTGCATCAAGATTGTGACGTAAATATAAAAGGTAGAGCCTCTTCATTGATTGAAAAAAATCAAATTATCGATGCAGTATAAAGTTTGCTGCGACCCTGCACTTCTTGAGACGGGGGAATATTACGATTCAAAGATATTATGTATTCATTATTTTATTAAACTGCTGCTTCCGGATGTACCAAAGGTTGTACGGTGCATTCTTTGGATTCGTGAGCGATGCTTGCAACGATAAATAATTTCTTTATACAATTACTAATTATAGCGATATGATATCGTTTTAATTTGTGCAACGGTCGTGGTTTGTTGTGGCCTGTTCTGGTACAATGATCGGCGTTTCGTGCGTGAAACAAATCCATTAATTATACTTTGTTTATTGCATTTTTACAACCATAGATTAATTACTATTAACCATTGGTTAATTAACAATCAGACTTTATGAAAAACATACCGAACACTCTGTATTTTAAGAATTTCTATTGTGCTTGCAATCGTTCACGCATTATTATAATTGGTCGAATTTCAGTAACAGGAGAACAAGACGTGCGAGTAGGTATTCGATTTCGGACAACTCCTGGAATTTGCCGCCGATTCTTGGAATTTCTCGGATTCAGTCAGAGGGATAGAAATGAATAGTTTGAATTGAGAAGTCAATTAGTTACGTTTATTTATATTTATTGCAACTCAAAAACTGTCTGTAACTAATCTTACATCTAAAATTATAATAGAGTATTATATGTAGAAAGTGTATTCGCTGATATTCTATTATATAGAAGTATGTAATATATAAATTTACAAGTATCTGATGTATGTGTGAGGAATTAAACAGACTGTAAGAAGCATTGTGTAATCAACGCATCCAGTTTCCCGCATTGGAACTATACATGTATTTCACAGGTGATTCGCATTATTCTTCCAGAACCGATTTCAAAGTTTTTCGATGAGCACAGTACATTGCATCGTTGGCGCTGCAAAAAAACAAAGACCAGCGCTTTATTAAATCCATTGTTATGGTAGAGTACTTAAACTGATATATAATTACAGAAAAGTATAGCTGGACAAGCATAAGAATGATAAATGTATTCGGACAAAGACGAAATCTTCGAAATTCAACGCAACAAAAGTTGTTCCCCTCAGAAATGAGAAAAAAAATATCTCTGAACTACGAACAGTGTGCTACGAAGAAATGACAAGACGGACGAACTATAGTTTAGGGGAAGATTAAAAAAGATAGCCGAGCGATGTCCGACACGACATTCCATACTTATTTGCAAAACGAGGTGTCTAACTACTAATTAAAATATATGTATGAAGCAGATACTAGCCAGTTGTAATTGTGGAAGAATTCTAATTTCTAATTCTCTACTTTCAATTATTACCGATTTCCATATCTCACCACGTGCGTTTCCGCTAGCAGAAACCCTGATTTGTTGCATTTATATATTTTTTATATAAATATATATGTATTTATATATTTGTTAAATGTCGAGTAATATGTATGCTAATAGATGTAAGAGTTTTTGAACAATTAATTCCATGTTTTATTTTTTAATTTTTAAGACTAAAAATATGAAAACACAGTTATTTTATAAGTTTGGTGGGCAACGTCACTAGTGACACAAAAATCATTACCGGGCTCTAGGACTCGATAACTCTCTTATTACAGAATGCATTTCGTGCTTGGCCTACTTATATCTCATCTGTGGCAAAACAAATCTGAGTTTGTTAAAATACCAAACTTCTGACTAGGGATATTCAGGTTTAAATAATCGTTCTGTATAATACAAATTGTATATTGCAAACCAGAAATGAACAATACTATGTAGTATTTAATTATACACTACCATTCCAGAGATCAGTATTCCCATTAATACCCTTAAGACTATTTCTGCTACAAGAAATACATTGACCCTATCTGTGCTAAGTACTTGCTTTTAATAACTGCACTTGGATACAAGTTTAAAATATATAACATATTAGTTTGGTTTAGGAGGTGGATAAGGAGCGGATAAGAAATTCCATAGTTAACTATATAGTGTAAGTAGAAGCTTCAATAGCTGACGAATAAAATTAGAATATAATGACCTCAAAATTTGTGCTTATGAGACAGCATTATTTGAACAATATGGCTAACGGAAGTAGACGTCACCAGTGCCAACTGCCAGCCAACTAGCTCGCTCAATCTGCGTTTTCTGTGGGAGGAAAAGCACTTTTCTCTGTCTCCCGCAGTCTTCGTACATTTGTTCACGTTGGGTACGTCAGTACAGTGACGAAGTAACAGGTTTTTTGTAATTATAACATGCAATCGCTTTTCTGACACCTATCCGATCGTTCCGTTGTTGGTGGTGGTGTGTGAAAGATTATAATACTATTGTCAGTGCATATCTGGTGAGCCTATAGCATTTTTAATCCTAATCATCCACTGATCATATGGTAAAGGGTACTCATGTTTTTTCGCACATTAAACGGTATTACATCTTTTCCAACATTCCTCTTCATTAATTCATTTACCTCCACTTTTCTCAGATTCTTAGACCATTGAACTGTGGACTTTAGATTTAAATATATGTTATTCTTGCTCTCGTGGCTACGTTTGCATCTTAAAGAATTGCTCTTATTGTACAGTAGGATCACGTTCGCGGACCATAATCTTGTCAATTTCCAATTGTTGCAGAGTCATTCATTAGTTAATACACAGTGGAGGAAACTCATTCACACCTACAAATATGTTTATTTGGGATTGGTTTGCAGGAGTTTTGAATTACCTTGGTGAGTTCAAACTTAGATAAGTACTGTGTCACACAAATACTTAATATACTATTTGTAATGTACTTTAAGCAACTATTCTAAGCAACTATTTTATGTCTTATGGAAAAGTCTGGGATAGCAATGGGTACTCCAATCATGAAACTATTTATCTTGCTGTAGTACAAAATCTATATAATATTGGTAGCACCTGTTATAACTGTACATTATGGAATGTGCTTATTAGTTGACCTATGTATTGTTAGTTCTAATAGTTTCTTACCCACAGCTAGTTCTATGGATCAGCAGTTGAATATATGTTTGAAATGAACATTTTATTTATTTTTCCTATATTTAACCTTGCATGATCTTGATTTATTACTCTTAGGATTATGGAAGAAAAGTGGCAAACTCCTATTTCTTGGTTTGGACAATGCAGGAAAAACCACACTGCTGCATATGCTCAAGGATGACCGCCTAGCACAACATGTGCCTACATTGCACCCAAGTAATTAACATTAAATCTAATTTATTTACCTAATTTCAAATAGTATGGGACAATATATAACTAGAAATTCTTACATTTAATGAGTTTTAGTATGTCAAACATTATTCAGAATTTCATATTGTGTCATTAGTTTGTTGTGTGCATTTATTATAGTAGACCATATAGTTTTATAGGTTTAAGTTAAATAGCAGCATTAAATGATTGTTTAAGTAAATTGTTTTGTATTCTTGTGTTAGCATCTGAAGAACTTTCCATTGGAAACATGAGGTTCACAACATTTGACCTTGGTGGTCATCCTCAAGGTATATACTATGGACATTTTGAAAATACAAGAACATGTCTGAATACAATTACATATTATTTTTAATACTTTCTTATAGCACGTAGAGTGTGGAAAGATTATTTCCCAGCAGTAGACGCAATAGTGTTCCTGGTTGATGCAAGTGACAGAACAAGACTACCAGAATCAAGAGCTGAGTTTGATGCACTCTTAACTGATGAACAGCTTAGTGCATGTCCAGTTTTAGTACTAGGCAATAAAATTGATAAACCAGGTGCTGCATCAGAAGATGAGCTCAGAAATTACTTTAACCTCTATGGGCAAACAACTGGGAAGGTATGCATGACAAGGAAAGAATAATGTTTTTTTTGTTAATGGTAAACATTAAGTAGTTATGATTTTCAGGGTAAAATTTCCCGTAGTGAGATCCCTGGACGTCCATTGGAATTGTTCATGTGCTCAGTGCTGAAAAGGCAAGGTTATGGGGAGGGCTTCCGTTGGCTTGCTCAGTATATTGACTGAACACACGTAACAATTTAAATATGCAGATTCTCAGCAGTTTAACATTTCCCTTTCCTCTGTTCATACTGGATAATAGTGTCAGTACCAGAGGTATATTATTGTTTATGTGAATTGTGCAGTAGGAAAGGAATATCAAGATATGAACTGCAGTAACTGATTCAGGACAGTGAAAATAATTTAAACACAAAAGACGAATATTCTTGAAAACATGTTATAATGATAAGCAAGTGATAGGACTAATTGTTTGTTTGATTTTCACATGTGGAGCCTACATCAACTTATATATATAATGTTTTAAATTTCATAGAAATTCCTATCATTTTTGCAAAACCTTACAATGGAAATATTTGACATGCTGGAGAATGGTATAAACATTTTGATAAATAAAATAATAAACTATTTAAGAATTCCAAGTGTTTTCCAGCCTTGTTTTTTTGTGACATTGATATCTTTTTTTAATGTATCAGATTTGTAGCTTCTATTGATATTTAAATTTAAAATATGAGCAAGATTATTTATGGTGATAGGTTTTATATACATGGAACTATACATTCATGCCTGTGGCTATCTTATTCTCTTTCTCTCTCTATCATACATACATATACACACACACTCAGTCTATCTGTCCCATCTTGAAAAATTCAGTAAAAATGCATGGGGACACTTAGGTCTTTTGATCTTATAAATTTATTCTTGTCAACTGTAAATAATTTTTAAAAAACTTCCGTTTGCATACATTTTGGAGCAGCTATAAAAACATCTTGGTTGTGTATTAACGGAACGTTATCGTCGACGACAAATGATAAACATAACTTAATACTCGCGAAAATATAAAAAGAACATTCTGCACGCAGCTGATCTGACAAAATTAATTATATCAGGATTACTTAAAATAATGGGTACCAATAGAATCTTCTAAGATAAATACTGAGCTTAGATCAAGATTATCTTTAATTATATAGGTAGTGGGCCGATTGTTCATACTTGTTGAATTTTGGTTATGTGGCGTTTTTAGTACGTGAATATTAATATCGGAACTAAAAATATACAAGCATACATTCTTTATGTGTCAATATTACTATAGTTATATGTACTTATGGTGTTTTGCTCGTTATTTTACAGAAATAAAGTATGTTGTTTTGTATTTTGTTCAAGCATGACTTACCATACACCATACCTCTGTTGCCAGTTGTAAACCGCTAATATAAACAACAGTGTATATGGGTACGCCCGTGATCTATTCTATTTTCGATCATTGACCTACGTTAGTAAACAGTAGTATCCCGTCGCGGAAGGTCATGCTTTCCTCTCTTCTTGCAAGGTGAAAATCGTAATTGAATACACATTATGCGTATCTCGTGAAGCAAATTGTGAAGATTTTCGCTGGTTTGTTGAGTTTCCAAGTTTATTCGTTAAAAATGAATTCGTGGTAATGCAGCCGTTCGTCAAACTATGGCTCGATATTTGTTAAAGAGGTACTGTACTGTTTTGTAGAGAGTGGATAAACTTTCGATTTCGAATCGAATAACATTATTTCGTTCGGAAACAATAAATAAATATCTTATGAATAAGTATCATTTATTGTACTATTTATATGCATTGTTTGTTGTTATATATAACATAATAAACAATAAATGTAATATAAAACATGTACATTTTCAATAGATATTGGAAAATGGATTAAGAAATTCTCAGATTGATATAATTTAGAGATTGAAGAAATGTTAGGATTAAGCATCACATTATCATTTAATGTAAATTGGGTATAGGCATTTAATGAAACTATTGTACCATTTTAAATGTTTTTAATAATTTGTGTATAAAAAGTAATGATATTGAAATATTATATAATGAACATTTTGCTTAAAGTTTTAATTCCTCTTCTGGTGGAAGCTCTGCAAATCGTTGATTTATATAACTATCTGTTACTTCAGTCAGAGATTTGGGATTCCACATTGCTTTTTGATCTTTATCAATGAGCAGAGCTCTAACACCTATAACATAATAAGTTTGATTTGAAATAGGAATTAAGAGAAACACATCAGTTTTTGAAGTTAAATAATTCTAATTATGATAGCAATAAGTACCTTCACAGAAATCGCTAGTTTTAGTTAGACATGCAGATGTTAGTCTGAATTCCATTTTTAAGCATTCTGCAAGACTCATTGTACTTCCCTTTTCAAGACCTTTCAATGTAACTTTAAGAGCAGTTGGAGACATTTTAAGAAGTGTTTGCACAGTCTTTTCTGCCCATTCTGTGCCATCACTGTTTAGCCTGCAAAGAAATATAATTGTTTAAAAGTTTTTAAGCTGCTTCATATTACTGCAACTTCTTTATTACATTCTATTATACCTTTCAATTATCCCTTCTACAGTAGGTGCAGAAAAGCAATCATCAATTTGTTTTATATGAGGTGCCAAACTAAATTCCTGATTTAAATCAATTGATTGATACTTGTTTATAGTTTCATTAACATTTGGTGTGTCTGATGACAGTAAGTCTTGTTTTAAGTCTGACAACCTTTCAGATGGCACATAATGGGTTGCTATTCCAGCCAGTAATACATCAATG
This sequence comes from Nysson spinosus, assembly GCA_910591585.2. Lineage (NCBI taxonomy): Eukaryota > Metazoa > Arthropoda > Insecta > Hymenoptera > Crabronidae > Nysson > Nysson spinosus. The sequence goes on from OU342834.1 coordinate 2,882,699, forward strand.
CCTTTAACAGAATTTTATATATTTTCTCGTGTTTTGTTTATGAAATCTCAGCTTTCATAGTAAATTTCTTCATACCTTTAAGTCTGTATCCTGTGAGTCCTAAGTATAGACCTAACTTGTTCTTTAGTTTAGGTAAAAAGTGTGTTCCTCCAACATCAGGGAATAACCCTATTGCTGTTTCAGGCATTGCAAACAGAGTACTTTCTGTTGCCACTCTATATTTGCCATGAACAGAGAGTCCAACACCTCCTCCCATTGTTATTCCATTTATTAGAGCAATGTATGGTACTTTGTATGAACCAATTAAGTGATCTAGACTGCATAAAATTAAATTCAGTTCAGTAGGAAAAATCATATTTTTACTATGATTATCATATTCTGATTGAAACATTATGAACCCACGTGTATTCCTGCCTGAAAAATTCTTGTGCTGAAGCTACATTATCATTTTGCACAGCTGAAACCACTGATTTTACATCACCTCCTGCACAGAATGCCTTTCCACCTGTGCCTTCTATTATTACCAATTTTTTAGATGCCTCCCAATTCTTAAGAGCAGGGTAAATCTTTTTAACCATAGACAAATTCAATGCATTCAAGGCTTTAGGGCGGTTTAAAGTAATAACACCCTTATTCCCTACCTGATATTAAAAACATCTATTAATTAATAAGATATATCTTTTATTTCAAGTATAATTATTTGTATTCAATATCTCTAAATTATTATTCTACATACATCTTTAATAATTACATCATCCCCCTGATTTGGGCCCTGAGCTACATTTTTATTAGCCACTGAAATTGCAGTAGGTGATTTAGAATCTTGTTGAGTGATTCATATTTTGAGTAAGTTTGGGATTTAGGAAGGACAGGTTCAATTATAGCATCTAGACATAAAAAACCAGCGAATTAAAAATGCCTTTATGTGGACCACATTCATTCAACTTATTTTAATAAACAATATTCTCACTTTTATGAACCTGACAACTGTATGATTTAATTCTAAGAGTAATTTAATTGCTCTAATTTTTTGCATTTTTTTAACCGGTGATGTTATTTTTACCTGACCCTAATGCCGGCGATGAGAGCATTCGTCTTGTAATAGTTTTACTAAAACCTACATAGTTCGGTTTCAATTTTGTACATATGATCTAATGAAAAAAAGTAACGAATATTAGTTACATATTTTTTTCGTAAAGGATAAGTGTTTTTAATATTTACCATTTTTCAGATTATTAATTTTGCCGGATTATAAAGTTAATAATTTTGCCGAAACACTGCAGTGGAATGTGCACGTAGAATGTGCTGTTGTAGGCTAAAGGCTATTTTAAATCTACACTGTAATTATGTACAATGTAATCTACACTGATATTTCTTTTTCTTGCGAATACAAAACAGTAATTCGTAATTACGCATATACGGTACACGTGGTAACTTTTTTGTTATATAACATACAGATAAGGTAGAATTTATGTATTCATTGACAGCTGATGAACGCCGGATAATTTGAAATCGCTAATGTATGAATATCAGGGGGCGGGGGGGACGTTTAAATGATGTTAAATAAACCTATATTTAATATTCTAATCTTTATTCAATATTGTTTATTATAATAAATATAATCGAGCATTAACTAATAGTAAATATAATGAGAAAATACAACGTATAAAGATCGTGTTACAATTTTAATTCCTTATCAGGCTCGAGTAAGTCAAAGCACCTTATGACACTTTCCATTTTTACATCGTGTAAGGTTGGAGGATCCCACTGCGGTTTATCACTCCTGTTCATCATTGCGGAGATACCTAATAATATTTTTTCAATGAATTTTCGTAACATTATAATGTTATAACATCATGAAACATACCTTTGTAAAAATCTGTGTTAATATTCAGAAGTGTCCATGCCAATCTAAATTCCATTTTACTACATTCGTCGAAACTTAATTCTTTCCCTTTTCTCAAAGCTCGGTGCGCTACTTTTAAGGAAAGAGGCGACATGTAACTCAACGTTTTTAATGTCTTGTGTGCCCATTTCGATCTATCCGCATCCAATCTACGTATTTATTTAGATTATGGTTTTCGTCTTTATTATGTTAGTATTGTATTTATTTTCAGTTTTGCATATATTCATGTTTCCCTGTTTATACTTAAACAGTTTATACCCGTATATAATAAATAAGTAAATTTTAAACCATTTTAGTACTAATTCATAGTTTTACATTTTATCGTAAAAATCTAACGTTGCGAAATAAGCATTAGAAAAATATTACCTGTGTACTATTTCTGCAACAGTGGGAGCCGAAAAGCATTGGTTAATTGTTTCCATATAAGGCGTCAGAGTAAAGTCACCCATAGAAACCTGTTCCGCATATTGTTTAATTATTTCTTCCACATCGGTAGAATCAGATAGTAACAATGCATGCTTCAAACCCGGTAATTTTTCGCTCGGAACATAATGCGTCCCGATACCAGATAAGACTATATCTTTGCCTAGAATAATTCATTTGAACTTCTTATAATTTCATTATGTTTCCACTGAATTAATTCATTCTCGAAATTATAATGTATTATGTTTCCACTGAATTAATTCTTTTTCGAAATTATAATGTATTATGTTTCTACTGAATTAATTCTTTTTAAAAACTATAATATATTATTTTCACCTGTAAGTTTATGTGCCGTAAGTGCCAAGAACATTCCAAGTTCGCCTTGTAATCTTGGAAATGCATACGTACAACCACCATCGGGAATAAATCCCAAAGATACTTCCGGCATCGAAAAGATTGACCTTTCCGTAACTATTCTGTATTTTCCATGAATGGATAGACCAGCTCCATTTCCCATTGTTATGTTATCCATTATGCAGATATATGGCACTTTATATGAATGTATTTTATTGAATAATCTATAAATATGTTTATCGACGGAAGAAATCATATTAATGTGATATAACAAACTCATTTATGAATTAGTTCGTTTAGACATTTTATTTTACTAACGGATATATAGTTCCAAAGAATTGTCTTTTTCTTAGGTCACCATCGCGGAAGAATATATATCTTAATAATGTAAGATCACCACCAGAACAAAATGCTTTGTCTCCCGTTCCTTCGATGACGACTAATTTTTTCTGTGTTTCCCATTCTTTAAGTTTATCCATAATTTGTTTGCACACCGGATATAGTAGGGCATTCGAAGCGTGCGGTCGATTTAAAGTAATCAGACCTTTTTCACCGATCTGTTAGATATATATTTCAAATCATATTGGATATTAAATGACAATTACAATCAATTACGTAATGAATTATGTTATGTTATCATAATTAAGTTACATTAAACTTACACTTTGAAAAAGGACATTTTTCGTAGTAAAGTCATACCAGTCTCTATAAACTTCCTCAGCAGTCGGAGGAATGGGTGCTATGTGTTTGTCCACATTTTCTATAAAAAAATGTTATAATGAATCTCTTAATCAATCTATAAATTTTACTTAGAATCAAACACACGAAAGAAAAACATCTGATTCACATTGTTGGGCACAGCAGATTGAGAAGGGATATTTAAAAATTATATTCAATTACCGGGTTTGACTTGCGCTGATAATAGCCTTTGAACAGAGTTTGGGATATAATAGAACTTTCCGAGAAACGTTAATTTTGTTATAGTTTTATCCATTGCCGGAAACCTGTATTACTTGTAATTACATCCAAAATGAATTTCATATAAATTAAATTCACTGGTTGAACAGTATATCTGTTATACGATGTACTTTTTGATCAATTGTCACTGGTTTAGTAAACGAACATTCATATAATCGACGAACGTCCTTCTTTGGAGTGCACTTGTCGACTGTCTTATTGAATTGGTTTCCGAAGATGATATAACTGGAATGATGAATTCGTGACTTTATTATCGAGGTAAATGCAGTAAGTATGATGTATTTTTAAACGAATTTGAATCCCTTCCATTATTCGGCGATAACTGGACTATCGGAGTCTAAATCCAGTAATTAATTCTCAGCACATTTTGAGATCTTATCTGTCATTTTCGACATATCATGTTTGATGGCCCCTCAGACAGATGGAAATTAGTAATTTGATTCATTTTCAAATTTCCTATATATTCTTAGTTAATATTAATGCAAAGGGACTATTTCAAGTAGTATTTCACGTAATGCTATCTTTTATTTAAATAACATGTAAGCAACACATGTTTATACATGGATTTTCGAAAGTGTATACAATTTAATTGTGGCGTGCAATTAAGAATTAATATTCATAGTGCATGGCGTCATATTTAAGGAAGCGGTAGTATGAAGGGGTTTTAGGAATGCACGTGAAGTTTTGTGCGAGTGTTTTAAGAGTTTGTACCCAAACTGAGTGCCTGCGTGTGCGATTCTTAAGAGGAGCAGAGTGCATTTGTAATTGTTAATTTGATTCTTTCCATTTCACTACAAAAGAAAATCCTACGTAATATAATATATTATAATATTCAATGCGAGCAATGAACATTATTAAAAAAGGAATGCTTATCAGTACGTTCTACTTTACATTTATAATTCTCGATTATTATTGGAGGAATATTCATCTTGATGCTATCCTGATGGAAGAGTTGACATTAGAAAATCATAATTTCGTAAAACTAATATTTTATTATTATATTATACGAAGTTGTACAGAAAGTTCTATGATGCATAAAACTTCACTACGGTGTTTATAAGGTTCAAATTTTCGCGCGATGGTGACGACGGATACAGGCTGATAAACATAATAGAAAAGATAGAGAAACCAGCGTGTATAGATCTAACCCATTTGCTGCTCTTTTAAAGTTCTTTAAACGCTTCAGGATAATGATCGTTAAAACATTTAATCGGTTAATTGTAACGAGTCGCATTCCTGCACTTTGGAAAAATAGTGAACGTTCCATCAGTTTATATAAACTAAAGAAATCTATGGAGGAGTATTTCACAGTCCCTCAACGGAAGCCACCTTATAATCACATTTGTCAGGTTGGCGATCCTATCTTACGTGCGCGTGCAGACCCAGTTGATGCGCAAACGATACGAATAGTTGACTTTCAAAAGGTATTTTCTCTCAATATTGTATTTTATTAGTAATTAATATTATGTGGTAATAGGATTACTTAACAGAATTATTGCAATGTGTAACAGTAATCATTAGAAGCGTAGCATTTTAACAGTTTTGATATGCTATGTAACACTTGGAGTTTTACGATTCAACCAATTTTGTGATTAAAAGAAGAATTTACAGCGTAATTCAAGATCAATTAAGATACGCTTATATCTTAATTAAAAGACATACTTCTAATAATATCCGTTAAATAGAATTTGTTACTTAATTGACCTTTCTTGTTCATAATCTGATAATAGATAACAATGATTAATAACAAATTATATCGTATCGTTACGTTGTATGTCTCGATAAATATCAATGCGGGCGCCAAAGGCTGATAAGAAAGACTCCATTACGTATATTAACAATTTATTGCCCAGCCTGCCAGTTTAGTGATCACTTTCTGGATCTCCTAATAATTTTATAAAATATTCTACTAAACGATGACTTATTACTGTCGGTCTTCGTAGTAATTTCGTTGAGAAAAGTGTAAAAAGTATAACGACATAGTAAACGAAAATTTTAAATTAACAGAAGGATCAAACATATTTCATTAACACAATAAAACAACTAAAATTCAAGTGATCCCTCAAATTCGGCAAAACAGTATTCGATATATCGACACATGGAGTGTGTAAATTGTTCACATATAATCTTTCGAATAATTACAAAATTTCGAAAGCAGGTTTTATTAATTCGTTATTTTGTACGTATATATTAAAAATATCTCTTCGTAGAACTATTAAGTAGTGTACAGTCAAATGATATAGAGTAATAAATATTTTACAAGGCACTATAAATTGGCGATTGCTCTCAATTCAAATATTTGATTAAGCTAGTCATAATAGCAGCCCCAGTACTGCAAAATCTCTTTACAAGAAAGGGAGGCGGAGAAAGTATGTCGCTCTTTTTCATAGTTTTTCTTAAGTTACATTACTTTGTAATCATCGAAAAGAAAATAATCTGATTAGTAGATTATATAATACTATATAACTCAGAAGCTTAAAGCATCAAGTGTTAGAGAAGTTTCTTATATATTCGAATTTGTAATTAATTATTACAGCTTCTTGACCATTTAGAGAAAACTATGAAGTATTATGGTGCGTCCGGACTTGCAGCACCACAGATCGGTCTTCCGTGGCAAATATTCGTAATGCAAATAACCGAAAAACATTTGAAAAACTTCGATACTGCCATTCAGAAAGTCCGTGGGATGGAAGTTGTTCCCTTGAAGTTTTTTATTAATCCCAGTTTAAAAGTTAAAGATTTTTCGTTGGTGGAACTGCCGGAAGTGTGTGGGAGCGTTCGTGGTTATAATGCCGTTGTGCCAAGAGCGAAAGAAGTAGAAGTGACTGCTCTCGATAGATACGGAGAATCATTTACATTGACAGCAAAGGGTTGGACTGCCAGAATCATTCAACATGAATTCGATCATTTACAAGTAAGATCATCGCAGGAGTGATTTTTAATTTCGTTTTAAAGTTTAAATGTGAAAGTTATGTGCAAGTTTAGTGAGTGAAGAGTGATGAGTGTATGGTGTCGACGATGCTTACTTCAGGCGGTAGAATTGTCGACTGGAAACGAAGGATAAAATCGAGTTACCGGAAGCGAGAAATTCGTGTAATTTACTTTTCACTGATACACATAGAAATTTTATTTTCTTTATTAATTATTACTTATTCAGGTGTAATCTGGTATTCGTTTCATATATCCATTCAGTCAGACTTACTATACGCACATCTTTTACATTATTTATTGTCACTTCAATTCTAACACATGGCTTAACTCTGTCTCCGGTGAATGATGATATTTGGATTTATTGCTGATGATTTATTACTTCTCTTTATCATTTATCTGTTCCTTTTGCGTGTGAGGATTCTTTGCTTTGTTGGTAAAATTTGATTCCTGTTTCTCAGGAAACGTTAATTATTCATTGTTAAACATTAAATAACATTGATTGCACTTAAAACATTAATTATTGATGTAATGACAGTGGCATTTGCGTTCTGATAATGAATTACTGCATTTCTGGAATGAATTACTGATGTAGACAATACGATTTGATAAGGTATCGTGAAATTCTTTCAGATTATCACACATAAATCTTGCGTATAGCTGCTGCAGTTTTCTCGCGAATTTTATGATATCGTTTGTATTGGGTGAAGTATATCGTGCTTTCTTTTACGCGTATTCATCTTTGAAGGTCATTCTTATAATTAGATGCATCTTTAAGAATCTATGTATATGTATGTACTCACGTATACGTCTTTAAAAGTAAGGATTGGTGGCAAAACTAAATCGATATAATTATGTCTCTTACGCAACGTGAGCCGGACAAAAATCTCAGAAACTGGGATGTGAAATTGAATTTTCTTGTTACGTTCTTCAGGTCCATCATTTTGCGGTTTTGATATGTAGTTCTAGTCTTAACACGTTGAACGCCACGCGGAAATACGTGTTGTACGATACCTCGTGATGCGCGTCCGTAACATCTATTAAACGTCTAAAAATAAAACGTTTTAAGGGGTTTACGATATATTGGATATTTTAAATAAAAAATCGTAACGATAAAAATATTGTAATTTTTACGAATATTAGTGATATATTTGATTCTAGTTTTAGTGTTATCGACATCGGTGGCCACCGATGACCGCCATGGCGTTTAACGTGTTAAGTTAGCATGTAAATATATTAATAGATAAATATAATTTGTTAATTATATTCCTTTATCTTATAAATCACAGTGATATCATGTATTTATGCAACTTTAACTGTTCAATTATCATGATTTTATTTACTGATTACTGATCAGTTATTATTGTGAACGTTATATTCGCTTGAGTCATAAATCAGTTCCGTTTATCCAGGAGTTATTTTATTCGATACCGCCAGAGTTTTACGCAAAGTAAATCGATAAGTTGCTTAAAAAATGATAAGAACTTATTAATAATGACGGCGAATATATATATCAGATTAAAGGCCATTGTAGTTCATTTTATTGACGAATAAACTATATTTATAAAAATGGACCTTGTTTATCACTCAATCTAATAATAAACAATATTTAATAAGAGACTGGGAGTTTTAATGAAGTCATATACACAGCATCCTTAGATAATACAGAAAATTCAAAATTTTAATTGAAGGATGACTTTCCTTATTTATTGAAACATAACAGGAAACAAATAATAACATCCTGTTATGCGTCATGTTTTTAATATTTATAAACAACTCTTACTTTTTATTTGCGTACATTGAACATTAAGATAATTACTGCTGACAAAGATTAGATAAACAATAATACCTGTATGGATTAATTCAATTCATCATTATTAATCGTGCGATTAACGATACATTTTTTTCCAGGTTTAAACATGTAAATGCTTTTATTTATTATTGCAGGGAATAATTTATACCGACAAAATGGATGCAACTAGTTTATCTTGTACATGTTGGGAGGAAGTAAACAAGTTTTCCGGAAAAATTGCAATAAGATTTCGGCCGAAATAATTCTTAAACTGCATTGTATTCGAATAATGTATATACTGTGTACAAGCAATTAAATATTACGCGGAAGTCCCGAATGTTTCGAAATTTATAACGCAAATTTATTACATGTTTTCGGGGGGAATAATAAAACGATATGAAAAATAGGGTATTTTTATTGATGAATCTCCTAAGATACAATTCTTAGCACAGTAGATGACACTCGGTTATACGAAGTAAGAATAATTCCACCTCTCGAAAATGATGTATGATTCACTCGTTCGATACACACCGATTAATTTCCGAAATGCATACCACCGGTTTTTTTCCATCGAACTTTATCAACGAAGACGCACTTTGTCGGGAAATCAGATAAATTTCTGAATAATTCCGAAATTTATAACAGAACTCCAACATTGCGATTTATATTAAACGTGTATATAAACATTTGAATATTCTGATATTATAACAAGTACTATATTACCAATTATAATGTAAATTAATTAGCTTCATGCGTGTTAATTATAATTTCATGAAAAAATAAAAAAAGTAATCAGTATAGCACGCTGTGGAATGAGAGTTTTTTATTCAACGACATTGTGCACTCTTCGATACAATTAAATAACGATATTCATGTGTAAGTATATGCATGTGCGTGATATAATTCATAATCCAATGCAGATTTCAATAAGATTTTAATAATCCAATGCTTTGTGAATTGTAACATAACATGATTATTATGTAATCGCCCAATCTGGGTTTTATATAATATCTTTTCTTCGCAATCGTGAATGCGGTGTTTTTTAATTCAAAAGAATTCTCGAAAACGGCGCATCAAACATTCGAGCCGCTTCAATTACGCTCCGCGACGCAACGACTTTTTTTTACACGTTAATTACACTGAAACCCTTCATAGAAAAGACACCTTACAAATATTCACTTTGCCTATCGCTTGTACGTTACATCTGGCTTTTTTCATCTTTATTTTCTACAGTTTAAAGTATAAATAAATATTCGAAGCATATTTGTATTGAATGAACATTTTTCCGTGCGCCATATCTTGGCTCACATTCCTCTATCCTTTTCCTGAATAATATACGCATGTTACATTTCGCTAATATTTCTGCTTGCTTTATAATTACATTAATTATCGTAAGGAATTTATTTACACTTAATCCGTATATTAAAAAGCGCTTGTTTTTCCCAGAGTATTTTTGCTCCGCAGTATTTTATTAGCTGTATAATCTAAACGGAAACTGTGTCGAAGATATTATCGTTCTTGTTCTTAAGAACTACTCTTATTCTCCTCGAATTTCATGGTTCATTTTAGAAATTTCAATTCCGAAGATCAAAGTGTTTTTACTCTCGCCTGAAGCTAAGTGAAGGCGGAGTAAAGCAAATGTTGTTCTAATATTCGAGGGTCCTTAATAACATCCCCGATAATTAAATAACAAATAGTACTCGCACGCAATCATCCCTTCAAACGAATTTTCCAATCGATCAAGTTTCGTCATTTTAACGCGATCTTACTTCGTTTATACTTCGCTTTGATAAATGAAGATCTTAACTCACTATGCATCGATAATGTTTCCATCTAAAGCATTTTCAACATTTTCACAATATTTACAAGATTCTAATTTACATGGAAGTAAGACCTCACGTAAAACTTCACGTAGCATCGAAAGTAATTTAACATTAATAGCATTGGAATTAAAATAGCAAATAAAATAAATATAAAGTAAATATTCAACAAATTTAGCAAATAGCATGCACTTCATTCTGATCGTTGAAGCGTATGGAAATTAAATGGAGTTTCATGTCATTTTATTTTATATATATAACTTTTTTGTACTCTCTATTACAAAATTTAATAAATAATACAATTATGTAGAACAGTTTCTACTTGTAACGGGCATGCTTAGAACTCAGCAAGTAATCTTAGATTGATATTTAATCCTTGAAAGAATGTCAAAAATATTACGAAAAGTTATGGCTTGAATTCTATCCGACTTTGGTTCTTGAATAAGGAAATATCTTTGATAAGACGTAATATTCTTTAGAATTATCACAATTATCAGCATATACGATAGGAACACGAAGATTATTTAATGTATCATCTTAACACTTTACAGTTATATAATATGTTATATTCTACTTATTAGCTAGCATAATTTATGTCAACATTAGTTCCTCGCAATTCATTCATATTCCTCGGTTAGAAAAACGGTGCTTTATCAGACTACGAAAATGTCATTAAATAGATCATTGGTCCGTTAATATTCATATTTATATGTACACTCCCGCACAAAAGTTTGGAGCATGGAGATTTCAAAGGATTATGTTTATCTTAAGTAAATACATATTTTATTTATAATATTGTGCTTCCAATGCCAATTGTAAAACATATTACTTTACATAAAAGTGCAATATTTTTAATAAAACATTCGTGTATGCACGAAAAATTGGTTTCATCCAAAAAGCACAGGGTGCTCCAAATTTTTGTGCGGGAGTGTATGTAATAATTCATCAAGTGATAATTGCGGCAAAATTATAAATTATATTCAAATATTGTGTTGAATATGAATAAAATAAGACTATTGTATAATATATGTATTTTATGCCCAATGTAACATTTTCTACATTCAAATTTGATCTAAATTAACGTTACAAATTTCGTTTCGCTTAAAACCTAAATATTATTATGTATTAAGTTTCAATAATATTCTCCTCGAATAGAAACATGTTTAATATTCCATACCTTTAGATATTATAATAAAACATTAGCTTTGTACTCTCTCATGAAGTCTGTCGGATTAAAGATCCTACACGACTACAATAATTAGAAAAAGGTGAAGTGAATCAGAAGTAAATAATATGTCTATCAAGAATGTATTAGGGGTTTCGGAAAGTAATCAATTCGGGGGTGGAGAATTGTTCCGTATCGAAAGTTGGGAATTTGATTGTTTCAAAAAGGGAATTATGGCATTGGGCGATCCTCGGTCAAGGATCGTAGATAACGATGAGGATTATCTAATAAAATAATGTTTAATATGAATAAATAAATGGAGCTTCATAAAGTATGCCAAAAATGATTGATTACTTTCCGGTGCCCCTAGTATATTGATTACTTTCATTTGACTTATGCTTCTTTCAATTCCAATTAATTCTTCCGATGCAAATTTTGCCGCATTTATCATTTACAATTGTGCAGCACTGGAAGGTCGATCGAATAGTGATTCACAGAAAGAAAGAGAATTCGACGTACCATCAGTGATTGGCATTCAATTTTTGCTTCGAGGAGCTTCACTGTGAGAGTAGGTAATAAATTAAGATTGATGTCCTTCCTGTCTTGAATTCGCATTTTTCATCCGCTTCTGATTGAATGTCGAATCTTGAAAGGGCCGTCGATCTTGCGATTGGATACAGTTTCAGATCCATGTGTGTACTCTAGGTTGCTGTGAGTTCTCCTCCTCCTGTCAGGACACATGTCCTCTGCCTTGGGAGCTCTTATATTTCTTGGCCCGACGATGTTCCAGGAACCGATCGTTTCCACTCCTTGCCGATTTCGAGTCCAGGCGAATTAACACCGCCCCTATTGGATTAGAAATTGGGCACGTTTGCATCGATGCCATTAATTATTGCCTGCCGACTTATAATGGATTCTGTACACTCTAAAATATCATTCCAATTGCAAGTGCAAATACCTAATGCAAATAATACTACTTTCGGGGGAAAATAATTAGCGGGTGTTACTATGGCGTGATCGTTATAGCAATATTTTAATATTTTGAATATGATCTGCGAAAGAATTCATTTGGAGTGCAAAACCTGTATTATCACATTTTTCTATAATATTATTAGGTGTTCTATAATATTATTGTGAATTGAAGTAATAATAGTTTAATTAATTCAAGTGATTAAGAGTGTCGTTTATAAAGAAGTTACATGTTGTGATGATACAAGTCGAATGCGAAAAGTGAATTGTGTATTTCATTATTTCCTGAAAGTTATATTTATTCAGTTATCTTTAATCATCGTAATTGATTTGCATGTTCCACGTTCAAGAAAGTGGAAATATTTGTTAATCTATTATATTAAAATATTGTTATATGTGATGTGAACATCGAATTGAGTATGAAAGGCGATGTATGGAAATATCGTTTTTACAAACATGACTGCTGTATACTATGATACTTAAAGCAAACCAGTAAAAGAAAAGAAAATAATTTCATGCGCTGGAATTCTATTGGTGCTTCGAAGTATAGCATTTTTAATCGGTGATAGAGGAATTAATATTATTTAAATATAATTCTCGTTAGAAGAAAATAGGGCCGATAAATTATACGCGGTATAAATGATATCCAATGCAATATCTGAACCTCAAAACATGTGAGGTAAAATAATTTATTGTATTTGCATTGTGTAACTTATTACATTGTTTGATTATGCTATAGAAATCTGTATGTATCTGTCCTTTCATAAGAGAAAGCAATAGTTTTGAATAATGTTGCTTTTATTAATGTTTTGAAATTGAAATAATGAAGCAAATAATACGAAAATAATTATTATTACAATATCTTCTTTACAAATGCACGTTGGTTTTAAGTGGCAAAGAGTTTACCATTAATAATTATAAAAATAAATGACACTGGCAGTTGTTTCGTAATCAAAAATCCATAAGGAAAGCACTTACACTGCGAATTATATTTTAGTCTCTAAATAACATCTTTTTAACCACCTTATTAATAAAGCTACTCATTTCTAATGTATAAGAATTTAACACATATTCAAACGTAGGAATCTCCCCATTTTGCATTGTTTTATTATTAATGGTTAATTGATTCAATAGTAATCCGAGTGGAATAATTAATGTGTTAAAAATAAAATATTTTAGAGTTTTTGGTTGAAAGAAATGAAATTGGGTTGGAAAGCTACATGTTGCAAATTGCAATGAGTTTCGCGTCGAATCACTCTCGAAAAATGAAATACGAAACCGGTTGGATCAGTATTAGTTCAACCGTACCAACAAACGGAATTAAAATCGTTACTCTGTGCTTTGTCGTTCAATCCCTCGAGGAATAATTAATCGATTTTGAATCACCGACGATGTCAACAGATAAATCGTGCAAATCTATGTAGGAATTTCGTGCGTTCGATTGAGCATCGTCGTGCTGGAAGCGTGACTCGCTTGATGATGTCGTTGACGTTGTGGTACAACGATGATCCGAGGACTTGCAGGATGACGTACCATTCCGTGATATCCTGTTTCGCGCTTCTGGACTTCCGGTGCAACTGTATCGTGACGTAACAGCTTCCGATCGTGATAACGATTGCTCCGCGGTCACTCGAACCCAAGGACACCAGGAGAAAAACTGGGCGAATCCTCGTCGAAACCTAAACAATTTTGGAATGAATTTAAACTTTTTCCCTTCGCAAACACTTTGTGGCGATAATTGATATTGTTTTGAAATAATTAAAATATAAATATTTAATTGACGACGAAATAGTAATGATATTTTACAGAATTAATATCGTACCTATCATTCAAGAGTCATATTCATCTTATTGCCAACTTTTAATAATATCTCGCGTTTAATTTGTGCTTAATTGTTTCAAGGAAGTGAATTTCAATTGAAATTGAAATTGGAAGAGCAACGTAGATATTCGATTATAAAAAGATGAAGGGTATTATATTACTGATAACATAATTATAAATGAAGTACGCAAGAAGAGTTCGATCAAAGAGCCCCCAACTTTTCAGTACTTTATTTCCACGCGAACATTATATACATCTTATTTCCAATTTTTTAATAATATCTCGCGTTTAATGTGTGCTTAATTATTTCGAGGAAGTCAATTTCAATTGAAGAAGAGCAACGTAGATATCTGATTATAAGAACATTAAGGATATTATATTATTGATAATATAATTATAAATGAAGTATTTAACAAGAGTTGGATCAGGGAGCACCCAACTTTTCGAAGAGTTCGATCACCAAATGCTTATCAATACTTTATTTCCACGCGAACTGGAAAAATCGGGAAATCGATACAATTATCTGTCACGGAGCTCAAGTATTGTAAAAGTTATTATTGGATCGCAGGGTGAAGAGTTCTGTAAAGTTTGTTTGACAAGTAACAGGAAAAGTTGTCCCTGTTATTTATCTCTGAAAGTAGTTAAAGTCTAATGACACGATGGTTCACAGATAATTTCATGGTATCGGATCACTGATGTAACAGAAGTGTGGATGAAACTTCCTTTTATTAAATCGCAAGATATCTCATTTCTCAAAAATTATCTATCTTAGAATTTAATTCACTTTATGGACTACAAATAAATAGCTCTTATTAATGATTATTAATAAACTTCAATTAAACAAACTCAATTATATGAAATAATAATTGTATGTATCAAAATAATTACAAGAATGAGAGCTCTCTAACGATATTACCGCTGAACAAAAATAATCTACAAATATGGTTCTTATAAACAAAAAACAAAGGGTCGCGAATTTAGATGACAGGCTAGTAATATTAAAATCATAATTATTTCGAACATTTCTTTATTCTAGATAATCATAATATGTAA
Organism: Nysson spinosus; assembly: GCA_910591585.2. NCBI lineage: Eukaryota > Metazoa > Arthropoda > Insecta > Hymenoptera > Crabronidae > Nysson > Nysson spinosus. The sequence goes on from OU342834.1 coordinate 2,897,908, forward strand.
TCACATATTGTATACGCATTATAATTTGGAAAAATATTTAGATTTTAATTATTGACTTTATAATGAATTCTTGAATGGGCAGACATGAATGAGATAAAATTCAATCTTCTTACACGCGTACATAGTTATTAAAGTATCAAAGAATTAATTAGTCTCCAATGATCGCGGGAGTAGCGTGTTGACATTGTAAATCTACCTCTTGGTATCTTATGATTTAATATTCTCTAAATGTACTTACGTGGAACTTTGAAAGTAATATTTTACCTGGAATTCATCCAGCAATAGATTATGGGGTTGTACATGCTGTTAGACATCGCAAGCCAATAGATACCTAAGTAAACTTCTTGGATGTAGGGTTCGTTCGTAATCTCAGGCAGATACGATGTTACTATAAAGTATACGTGACAAGGTAGCCAACAGACTGCGAAGATTACTACCACCACAATAACCATTTTTACGACCTGAAAGTAAAAAGATCATATAAATCATCATCAGTTATTTTTATTAAAGAAGCAATAGGTTACAACAAGCAACTTATTGTTACCAATTAATCGTAGTTATGATTATTCGTACAATTACAAGTGTCTCTTATGCATCATAAAATTCATCATATTGTTATATTGATTAGTATTTTAGAGAAGTTCAATAAATTACATTCAAATAATGTAATGTAGTATCCGAGTGTTTTAAGGGTAGTTATAAGTGATAGGATTCGGAGTACTATTCTTTAAGGCATTTCATATCGATGTTAAAAACTCGTTTTTATTTGTTTGAAATTATTTTCGCGAGTGAAGAAGTGGAATGAAGTAGGAAGTGATGTTAAACCTAAATTCGACATCGTCAAACCTGGGCTCAATTTCATTGGGTTCCTTAAGGGTCGTGGAACATACTTTTCTTTTGATAATTCCTAGAATTGAAATTGAGGTTCAGTGTGCACAAAAACCAGGTTCTTGGGAATACAGAGAATTCTAATTTCCCGCCTGGCGAAGCAAGACAATTAACAAACTTCCATCTTCGGAACCTCTATGAATGCAGAATAATCTTTAGAAAATAAATATAATGAAACTCGTGGTGTAACAATAGCGTGTTTAATTGTCTCGGTGGCAATATATTATATCAGGTTTAACGTAATCTGATAAATGATAACTACATGCTTTTCCTTTATGCGGGAGATTGCTTAATCTTCATCAATTACAGCATTTGAGATAATCATAATTCATTAAGTCTCTTATCATTCAGTCAATGCATTCTTTACCGGGAGCAGTTGAAATCACAGTTAAAGACCTAACCTATCTTATCACTTATTACATTGTCTTTAATGCTTTGTGCAACATCTCTTGATATCCTTTATCAACTTTATTCGAGTCAATGATTTATCGTATCACATTCTTGTGAACTACTTGCAATCAGTTTAAAGTACTTCGTAGGTCGGCTACGTGGAATCTTCGAAATTGGATTCTTGGAGAGGGAAGCGCATTGTTCTTCTTTAGTTGGTTCTATTAATTTAAACGGTTTACGGTATCATGAAGTAGAATATTTTTTTATTAGGTGTTCTTATAAGATTTTTGTTTCGTTGCACTGGAAAGGATATTTCCAAGATTGCGCGATTTAGAAAGCAAGAAATTGGAACATAATACTATAATTATTTTGAAAGCATGTTATTATAATCTAACTTCTGTTCTAACTTCTAATTACAATTTAACTTGTAATTTTGTGCAATTACATATTGTGATTATCTAAAATTAGGTAATGTTGAAAACCATTCCAATTCCATTCTGTTTGTACTCCATAATGTGAATATACATCTATTTTTGATCTGACTTTAATATTATAACTAATAAAGAGAAGATATCAATATGTAGTTGTATATATGATTAGATTTCATAATTTTCAGCTTTGCGTTGCAATGATAAGGAAATAATCTAATTTGATTTGCAAGTAACGATATTTTCATAAATGAAAAATTTGCATATCTCATTGCAAAAAGATTAGTTAGTACACACGTGGATAATGTTAGAAAATCTTATATTCGAGACACGTTTATTGTAGTCGATATTTTCATGGAGTACGTGTAAATAATACCGGTGAATATTTTAATACAAAGCTTCGGTTACACGAAAATGTACTCCTCATACTGTTCCAAAAATAATAAGGTTACATGGTACGCTTGATGGAAACTGACTTGCGGTACGTTATAAAAACTTATTACGTTGATGTAATAATATAATTAATTTTTATACGATTTCGCAGAAATGTTATTGCACTCTTCGATGTTTCTTTTCAACTACTAAAGCCTGGTTCCTTGTAATCATTAAACAACATTGCCCGTTCACGTGCTCAATTTGTGCTCGAGTGTAAAATTTAATTACGCTACGTGATAATGGAACCAAACAATCCTTTATTAACCAGAGCCGCCTCTCTCGATTTGGAATATTAATTGCATGTTCTATGGATGGTGTAATGTGATACGAATATTCGCACAGAATGTAAATTCAATTAAGCTGTCTCGAGTTATTTTAAAATTATGAAATGCGGAAGAGATCTTTTATGCAATCTGCTTTTAGCGCCGTAAATTTATTCGAATGAAATACTTTTAATTATCGTTTATTACGCATTCCGCTGCAATTATGTTGGGTATTGTTTATGCTCGCGAAATCCTTAATAATATTTGGATAATATTCCCAAGGCATTCGGTTTAAAATACTTATGAGCTTTCGCTGGTTTCGAAAGATTTTATAATAGCGCCTTTTATCCATTAATATATGAAAAGGAATTAGTCTTTATTTATTATGTAGCAAACATAAAGAGTGACTTATATTTTTGTTCTTTTTATCCTCTCGTTTATTACGTCTTAATTTGTATTTATATGGTTAAACACATACCATTTTATATACAATGTATGTGTCAATGAGTTGGATCAATCGATGTGAAACTTAACGAAGATTATCTGAAATCTTCTCGAAGATTTGGCATATTTGTAATGCCTCCATTTTTAACGAGAGGATCGATTACTTTTGCAATCACATTTTCCTCTCCACTCTTTTTAGTCTTTAAGAATTGGTCCCTGGCCGCGACAGATCCGAAATAATGAGAGTGTGCCAAATCAGTTCGATAGTTATACGATTCGTTTTAGGGCCACTACGTTCTGCTCTTTTCCCATTTCTTATCCTGATAGAGTAACTAAAATTAAGGCCAAGGAGAAATAGTGGCCTCCATGTTCTTCTTCTTCAACTAAGAACTGTTCTTATCCTCAGCGCACTTCTTATTTGAAATCCCGATTGTCTACTTCTTTTAAATTTTTTTATCTCACCTCTTTAAGTCTATTAAATCTACTGCACTTTTGTAACCCTTCTTCCATAGAACAGAAGCTGTATTTTAAAGCAAGAATAACTATGTGAGAAATTCTTACTTATTTTCTTAATCTACAAACATGTATGAACCAAATGATAACATATACTCAGTTATGCTTACACATTTATTTATAAATAAATTATTGCTGGAAGATTTCAGTCGATTATTGGATTCAATTATCTGCGTTATGTACATAAAATGAAAGTACATCAGATCTCAAACAATGCATCATGGTATATTCGAATAATTTAACTAAAAATGGAAGACAAGTCATTTTGACCCCTTTGGAAAGTTCTAGTATTAAGTAGCTGCACTTAACTGTGCTGACTGTACGAAACTATAATAGTTCATAATTTTCTCCCATAATAAGTTAACACAGAAGTTACAGTTCTATTAATAACACCTAAGCTAAATCCCATCGTTACAATTCAACTCGAACACCAAGGCAATGATATCATTACTTCCTAACTATATTTAACTAGCATTATACTTTAAATAATTCCCGAATCGCAAAGCAAACCCGAAGTTTCAAGTTCTCCAAAGCGTACTGAATTAAAGGCTATGAATTGTAGTTCCAAGTGGAAGTTATTTGGCCAGCTATGGAATCGGGGTATGATATCTAGAATTATTATTCTGGGGAGTCGACCAGTATATTAATCCTGATGCATTAGAGTGCAACTGAGCTCTATTAGCTGATGATGCACCTGCGCACCAAGAAATTCCTGGCTCAATCTGTCGGGATCGGTATTCGAGCACATGGGTACCCACGAGTTCGCAAAGATCGTTAAACCCGTTCTATAATGTGTCGGCTGGTGGAACATGTGGGGTGTATGATGTGTATATTACAAAATAGACCGACGATAGCGCATATAAAAGAGGAGCAATGCTTTTTGTCGTTTAATCGAAATTCAATAATATCACTTAGCCATTCGAAGGATTGTTCTAGAAGGTTTCATTCCACTCGTGCCCAGAATACGTTCTTAATCTTCTTTTTTTACAGCCGCTCCCCTTTAATTAAGCCATCGAAATGTGCTCTATTATTCTTCATTTTACTCGAGAATTAGCTACTTTTCGATATTGGATCGCATAATGGAAAGTGATCCGCGAATTACTTTGCATAATTCGATCAGCATACAGAATTATTGGCAGGGAAACTGTAGATTGTATGAGGGTTGTTTTTCAAATTGTTATTTTAAAATGAACTTTATTTAAAAAACAAGCCTCGTATTTATGATCTTCGATGCGAGTACTGTTTTTGTTCCATTTTAATTGCTAGATAATTATCCGTGACATTATCACCGGTTCCTAAGTTTCAGCCGTGTATCTGTAAGTGGACCACAAATTACTCTTGTCGGTTCTTCAAGTTCAACTGTGCGGAAAGATACGGTTAATGTTCAGAAATACGAGCGGTGAAATAGCCAGGCAATATACGAAAGTGATACTGTTTTATTGAGTTATGTTATTGCGTCTTTCTGACTTGTTTGTAATCTTGAAATTTCAAGTATTCAATTGTATTTCAGTAATTATTATTACTCAGCATTTTTGGATATTTTAAGACTAGTAATCATAATAGTCCGATTTTTTCTTGAGTTTAACTATGTTTGATATTCAAGTGGAAGTAAGTATTCTTTCCTTCGCTCATCTTACAATTAGGTTTCCCGTGATATTAATCTGCTACGTACTGTGTTATACTTCAATGGTGAGGAGTCGGTGTAAGATACACAGAACAGCCAGCAAGTTTATTGGTTCGTTAAGTAACTGAAAGTTTAAGTCGAAATGTTGGAAGTAGTGGGAGTCACCACCTTAAATGGGTGGAGTTACCGGGGGATCTTCTAATTACGAATTATAGCACGGTTTAGTGTTTAAACTTCCAAGCTGTGTTATATCTTCGCTTGGCTGTGCTATAATGCTTTTTCGCTTGTTCGCGGTTTTCGAGCTGACTTTAAGCTTGGACATCTTTGTTGCGATCGTTTTAATTAATTGGAACAACTCTATTTCATCCTCTCGATCTTATCATCAAAGACATTGAACTTTTCTCCCATAAAACGCTTACTTCGATCCTAAACGATCGAATGGTAAATGCAAATTTAATAATGAAGGCAATAAATATTCGAGTTTGTTTCATGGTGTTGAAAGTTTCTAGATTGGTATGATATAAATGCAATTAATTCTAGTATTATTAATTCTAGTAAATAGTAATTAATTATTTTCGAATTCTTACTAAATTTTATTAGTAATTAATTCTTTCCGAATTCTTATCGAATTTGATTAGTAATTAATTATTTCCGAATTTTTACCGAATTTTATTAGTAATTCATTCTTTCCGAATTCTTATAGAATTTGATTAGTAATTAATTCTTTCCGAATTCTTACCGAATTTGATTAGTAATGAATTCTTTCCGACTTCTTGTCGAATTTGATTAGTAATTAATTCTTTTGATGATAACATGAATTGCTGATAGCAAACATGAACTATTTTCTTAGAAACGCTGTAAAATATTTTATGGAGACGAATTTCATATGTCATAAACAGTTAGTTATTGGGATTTTTGGCGCGTTCGTAATACTTCCGGTAATAGTTCGGAACTTATTGTGCAATTTAAGGATCGTTGCAGTTATTCATAAGGGTGAAACATTCTGGTACGTGGAAAATCCCGTTGGATAGTAAAACAGTGCTGATAAGCTGAGTTTACGAGTTTGGATAAAGCCAATATCATCAGCCACTGGAATACTATCACATCATACAGATCTTAAAGCCGCGTTTCTTAGACTTCCTGGATGCTGGATATAAAAGTTCTTCCTGTATCGAATTATTACCGAAGCTGTTAATAACTATTAGGTCGTGTAATATGAAATGCCGCATTATTCAAAGAGAAAAATAAATTGTTTTTTTAATTTAAATAAACATTTAATTAATAAGAATATGCATACATTTACTTGTATGCATATCTGCCAATGCGTTTTCGACAAAAAATTCCTCTTTCGAAAAAATCGCGGTATTTAGAGTACATAAGGTTTATAAATGTCTGATACGAAATCTGATATTTCATATTATATATTCTAATAAATGTTTCCTTATAAATTTATACCTTGTTATGTATTATTTACCTTCTGTTCTCTGCGAATTATTTTTATCTGCCAAATTACTTGGACTTAATTTGAATGAGGAGAAACAGATAACTATTTGTTCATATTGTCATAATTATAAGTCCTAAAGTATGTCACTGGTTATTACTATTAGACTATTGACGGATTCCGTAGTTCTAGTGTTAAACTATAATGAATTTAAATACGCAAGTATTCATACCATTAAAAGCATTGCTTAGGATACGCTGCGAAAATAATGAATTGAATAAAATAATGAAGATGAAATGTTTCAATAAGGCGATTTATACCGTATGAGCTACAGGTGGTTGTAAATGAAATAGTAGTTCTTCCGAGTTTACGATTCTAAATGGAAACTCACGGCAAAATTCCACGTGTTGAGTCGGCCTTATCATCTTCCTGCAGACGCACCGTTGAAGGGTGCGAACGGAAATTGCGTAAAGTTAATTAATTGAGACCGTTTATATAGTTTCTTTCTGCGTTTCGGGGGTCGAGATAGCTAAGGGTGCTTTGCGGTCTGATTCTTATTACCCTCCGCTACCCGCAAAGTCTAGTACAGTTTAATTAAAGTGCTGTTAATAAACCGAGTACAAGTAATTGTATTTAGTTAACGGATAATAAAACGTTAGTAACATCGAACTATTGATTAATGCTCGAAGTACGTGTTTCATGAAACGCGGATAATAAAGTCCGTCACGATTGATCGATTTACTTTTTAAATATGTAATATTGAAAGTTCTAAATCGTTTGGATTATTGTATACAAATAATAAGGTTTTATTAATTCAGTTGAAAATGTCGTACGATTACGAATATATTTAGTGAGCATAAGTTCTTTTATCCAAAATAATAGGAGGAAACTTAATTTACGTGTCGAGTTCTTTAAAACATTAATTACCAAACATAAGCATAAAATGCAGATTCCAATTAAATGGAGTAACAATTAAATGTTATGAAAGTAATTAAATGTGCAATACAAGTATGATTCAAAGTATGATCATAAATTGGCATGAAAATGAAAGAGTAAATTATTCTTACATGCTTAATTATTTATTTCATATCTGCCAGAGTTATTAAAATTATATTACGTGAAATTTAAGAGTAGCACTTGGAATACTGTCGGATATCTTTCAGGTTGTTCAAAAGTAGAACGGAGGAATTTTTTTTAATGAATTACATCGAAGGGTTTTATTGGAAATTAATTAATTTCTGTGTTACTTACCCTCCGTTTACTGCGAATATGTTCGAGCTGCCTTGCTGTATCTTCCCCGATGCTCTGCGAACCCCATAATTCCAAGCCAACCCTTGCGTATGTGAATGTCATCGAGCCGATTGGCAAAAAGTATGTTAGTATCATAAAAATCACATTGTACCTGGGAACAAAAAGTATTAAAACATTATATTATGAAAATACCGAGTATAGAATCTCGTCACACATATTTCCATTATATTGGGTTGTCCGGAAAGTTCATGCCAATTTTCAGTAGTTTTTCAGCGAAAAAATGGAGAAAGATTGTGGAAGAAAACGATGCACATATAATTGAATAAATATATATCGACGTATAAAAATGTTGCCTTTAAATTTTCCTTAAAAGTTGGCGTGAACTTGTAGGTCAATCCAATAAATTGTATAACATATTTTACATAAAGCTTGTGATTCTTTAGAAACCATACAATTTCAAAATTAATCTTAGTACACATTAATTAAAGAACTTTTAACTTCCACCTTCATAAACTGCATTGAGATTATTATAAACATTCATTTAAGTATAAATATATAATATTTCAGTGGAAAATAAATTGAACATTAAAGGAATAGTTGTCACTTTTTAACTGTTGTGACTTGCTTTTGCTCCGCTGTTTATTTTTTGCACACAATATTTGTCTCTTTATAAACTAATCTACATATTTAAGAAGATACTAAGAATATGTATATTGATTTTTCATGAATTAAAAAAATTTAATTTCCATTATCTCAATTCGCATTGGAATCCTTATAAAAATCGTTTAAATATGTACATTCGAGTGAGTAATACATTAATAACTTAATGAAAAGTGGTTAGCTCGAATAATTTTCATTATTCTTGTTTGACTTAAGATTTAGGTGTTATAAATATGCTGGTAATTCGCAAGCATTTTTTCGACGACAAACATTCTTTGTGCTCCCGCTTTATCGTGATACGTCAGCTGATAGCGAATTCCTTGAATTTCTACGGTCTTAAACAGGCAAGTCTCTTAAAATAACGGAGGTCGATGGCTTGGTAGATATCGTACTAATCCCGGATTATTTTCGGTGAAAATTTATATTAATCGGAATGTCTGATTATATAAAATGTATGATAATTGGAATGACTTGTATATTTTCTCCCCAGAGATTATGTAAGAGGAATATTGTAGCGGTTTGGTAAATGGGGTGTTAGTATCCCATGGGGCTGACCAGAATTCTAATTCCGGCTATCACCCCGGGCTTTTTCCATGTAATATTAATAACACCGATCTAGGGTTACCGTATTCACCCCAAACTGCGGCTGATAAGAAAAATTATCACGATGTTCACTATCGAATATTACACTCCATCATATTACTATGCCGGAAGGAGTGAATAAATGGAATTTGTATTGCCTTTATATCGTTCGTTTATATAAACTCGAATATTATATTCATTTAAAATAAAAGATTTACATAGCAAACGAATATATTTCTAAATAACTTGTATCTAATACTAGAACTACCAAAGATATACTCAGTTATATTTCCACATTTATTTATATATAAATGATGGGGGCAGCATTTAAGTTAATTAATGGATTCAATTATTTGTGTTATGTATATTAAATAAAAGTATATAAAATTTCAAAAAATGCACCTGGGTATACTCGAATAATTTAACTAAAAGTGGCAGACAAGTGATTTTGATTCCTTTGATAGTTTTCTGGATTCCAGAAAGAATTAGGTTGTCTCATATGAAATGGCGGATTTTCCAAGGATTTCGATTTAATAATTCCCTGCACCTTACAATGAATAGTATATCCAAAAATTATTATTATGTTATCATCATTAAAGTTCTGGCTACATTTTGTATATTTTACAATTTGTCGAATCCTTTTCTTTATGACGTAATGACGGTAAATGTAAAAAGTGAATTTTACTCGAAATTCTTCGGTTGTCGGGGAAAACGTTTCTGACAAGCTACAAGTTACATGTTTGAAAATTTCAGTCTTGATTACAAATAATAATAAAAATGTATGAGGCATGAAATATTCTATTTTTAGCTGAAGCATATCATGCGATTAAAGCTTTGGAAATTACCATACTACATGGCATGCATATTATCAGTTTTAATAAATAAATTGGTCGCATTAATGAACCAGTAAATCGGTTCAAATGTCTGCCCCACAATATCGTTTTCTAACAGCAGCATAAAACACGTGTCACTAAATCTAATATTAATGATATGGGATGAAAACATTGTCTGACAATTTCATTAAAGTTATGGGTACTTAAATGTCAATAATCGAATAAACGAATTTAATGACACCCATTATTATTCCTTTATCACGTAAATGGCTAATGTGTGTGAAAAGTGTTATTACTTGCTAAATTTAAAGTATGAAAACGATACCCGAGACTCTCCGCCGTCAAATGTAATCAATTATACTGGCCATTAATAATCGTAATTAAGGCGGCAGCGAAACGTTCGCCGTTATGGTAGAATATGAAAATTGACATTGATTATAATTCGTGGGAAAATTCCTAACACTCTATCTACATACGATAGCCAATTTCAATCTGGGATTCAGGAATAAATGAGATTGAAATTTTTCATTTCCAACCCTGCAGCGTGCACTCGATAAACGGGTTTAATTAAAATGAAGAACAGAGTGATCATAATGTAATCCGCTTTTTATTTACGTAACATGATATGAATTTTAATAGTAATATATTTATTGTTGAGAATCGAATCGTTTTAATGTTGTTCTCCGCGGCGATTTAAATTCGAGATATAGCCAAGCTCGATATTCTTTATTTAATATTTTTGGCACAATATCACGGTTACAATTTTCACTATGGGGTGACCCTTATTCACCCTTATCATTCTTTATTAATCCCCACGTGGATATTAAAATTTTAGGAAATAACATCTGCGGATTTAGGAAGGATTCACAGCATTTATCATTTTTGTGGGATTATGACAGAAAGATATATTTATATTAATATGGGATTCCATTTTATAAGTTCCCTTGAAGTTTATCAGGTTTCTTATTAATGCGTCCTTATTCTATTTTTTGAACTATCAAGAATTATAAATTATAAGGATCAATCATTTATCCGTGGATAGTTTCAACCGGAAAGTGGACAAAACAAAATAATACTATATTTAATTTGCAATTAAAGCGTTCATAACTATGAAACAATTTCCATTGATAGATGAACTAACAATATTTCATTTTATAAATTCCGTTTATTGTTCATATCTCACGAAATATCAGAAATTATATACCGAGTGAAACGGTATAAAAAATGAAATAGATGTTAATAACTTCGAGGACATATTATAAAATAAGCTACTATTTGCATAGATCTCTAGGCACGATATTGAAGGAGCGAGTAAAAGTGCATTATATCGCGGGGTTCAAGTACTTCGTATTCTCAGGAATTTAGGAGAACGGTTTAAGAAGCGATTTCCAGGAAGCATTACGATAATGCATACAGATTAGCTTCAACGCGAAGTAGATTGTACGTATAAAGTAGATGGGAGAGAAGATTTCGAGAGTGGAAGTGTTTCCGGTTACTTAGAGGATTTCGATTTTGTTTCGAGAAGTTATGCGAGGAACTCGAAAGAATAGTTCGAGTGGATCCTGGTCCATGGTTGGACCAGGACCCATTCCAAGGTATCCCTTTATCGACAACCCCGGGTAATTAAAGACAACCGCGTGAAATGCCAATGAGACTTCACCACAGAAATCCGTTTAGTGCCATTAAACTAAGAGAATTGCAAACAGTTCGGTCTCAGTTTAAACTGAACGGCTAGCTTCATTAAAAAGGATATCTTTGGTACTCATTCAATTGCTGGTAGTCTTTTAAACGGAGCACTTGATAACGGCGGACGTCCTCCTAATGAATTGTTCGATCGAAACTTTTCTTCTTAATACGCTGTGAATTATTCGTGAGAATTGTAAAGATAGTATGATTACTTTTTAAAATCTTTCGTGAACCTTATACTCCACCAATGTAATACGATACTGATATTTTTATGAACATATTGTCAGATATTTCATATAAAACCTTTTTGTTACTATGGAACATCTCCGTCTGATCGAAATCTTCAAAATAAACGATTATTTTTGGTATATATTTGTTCGTCTTGACAAGAAGAAGGTCTTAACGTTTTTATTTTATTTTTTTAAATAATTCTTTTCCGAGAAATAATGAGGGTTCATTTAACACATAGTTTATCACTTATCAATCCCTACTATTATTCTATAATATTATCCTGACGCAAATAAGTTGTACAACTGCGGACCCAAAAATGATTCGATGTTCTCCAAAGGGATGACTATATCGAAGGGATGGAAATCATAGATCGCGAAACGAATTCGTAAGTCGCGAACCTTCGTGGATTCGTATAATTGTAAAACATAAAATCGTTCTCGTTTATCTGGCCATAAATCTTAGTCCATCAGTTCCATGCTACTTGTATTCACGATTCTATGTAATTGAGCTATTAAAGTAGATAATTCTTAGGTAATATATACATTTCGATCAATGATCCTATCATGACGAATGCTACTTCGTTATCATGTAGTTCGTGACTATTATTATCGTGTGACAGGAGGGATCATCCTTTGCTATCTATCGGCCGATTCCGATTTCAATGTAGTTTGATCGCACGAATTGCGAATAGCATCGTTTACGTACTATCATCGAACGCTTCATGTAACCAATTCCGTCAACTTGTGGCAATTACATCCTTTCCAGACAATACGGACACGTAGCGACCAGGCTTTAGTTGAAACTCTCCACCGCAACTAGAATCTTCATGACATGAAATACATATAGGTCAATTCAAATACACCCGTCCCTCGGTTTACACGGTAATTTTTATCCGCGGCAAGTAATCCCTCCCTTTACGCAGACCGTTCATCCACGGCACCAATTTACGCGATCAGAAAATATATTTTTCTATAATCATTAATGAATACAGTATGTATTCTAATATTGAAAACCAAAAATATTTGTAAATATTTTTGAATTCATTTCTACCAAGGAGATATTTTCTGGAACATAGGAATTTATTAATAATACGTCGTCGTAAAAAGTTTACAAGTTAATCGTTACTATACCTGATATTTTTAAGAGATAATTTTACATAATTTGCCTACATAATTTTAAGTAAGCTTAATTCCCAATTATGATAGTCGGGTTTGCATTGTCATCCTAATATTATAATCGACCGTTTATCCTGCCGAATCAGAAATAAATTGTACATGGCGAAAACATGTATTTAATCGATCCATATTGCACATGATATTATTCTGCGTTTTAATAATTGCAATTTTATACTCTTTTCTTTCCCTACTTCGAATGTAAGTTTATCCAGATTCGTATTTGTTTGAACTTGGAAGGTTCACCACAACGTTTTGTGAATGAAATCTTTGTACAGGAAAGGTTGATTTATTGATAGATTTCACGGAGGGGCAATAAGAAGCGGTCCATGAACCCTGCTTTTACAGATTTATCATAAAACTCACGATGAAAAGGCTTTTTGATCTTTTGTAACTCTACATACGTTACACGATTCACCGGCACAGGTACTCTCCGCGAAGGCAGAGTGGCTCTTTGCTAAAAATGGAAAAGTCAAGAGAACGTTCTGCAGAAAAGCGCAGAGGATAGAAGTCTCGGTAAAGAGTCAAGTGCCCGGAAATAAAAATGAAATGAACATACAGCCTTTTTACTCGGAAAATATCATTATTGTTCATTTCATTCCGCCGTTTACATACACTTCGCAATGATTAGCATTCATTACATAATACAAATTAAAGCGGATGATTTATTCGTAAAAATAGTAATTCAAAGTAGCAGAACGCACTCATTTGCACGAACTTAATTAATTAATTAAGTAAGAACTAATTAATTTTAAAGTTTTCGAATTGATTATAATCTTGCTGATTTTATTTTGTCAACTTTTTTAAAACTGCTGTTTGCAAGGAAGTTTGATATTGTTAAAAAAGGATCGTAATTAGGAGACAGATCATTTAGCTACTTCGGATATTACTCATTAATTTAAAATGTGATTGAAAAAGGCAAAAATGAGTAGGGTTAGTTCTTAGGTTTAGTTTCAGTTTTAGTCGTTAAATTGTTGTTATTACCATTATTATCATTATTATTAACATTAAATAAATCTAGAACCATAAATATAGTAAAATACACTCATAATGAAGTGTCCTTGGTAAAGTCCTCGAATTAAGAACTGAAACTCAACAATATATTAAGTAACTCTTGTTATATGACCGTTATTAACCGTTTTATACTCAAATCTTAAAAAATGGCGTAACTCGATTTTTCCAAATAATTAAGTTTATATACCCAATCTTAGAATAGTCTACACTCTCGTTTTATTATATCTTCTTGTTATACCACGTTCATAATAAACGGCTCATATATGAAATTTATTATATACAATACATCGTTATTTTATTCAATAATCTAACGTACACAAGTGTGCCAACACGAATTACGTTTCACTAATCGTTAGCAAGGAACGTATTCCTGGAACGCAAATCGTAACAGGTTTTTTCTTCCATTCGATTGTAAACATTGCAGTCGCGGAACTGTATTGTTTGGCGGTATGGAGATACGAGGTTTACGATTCTCCGACAGATTCAGTCGTTTGAGAGTCGTAAAAGTGGTATGTTACGATAACCGTGCATGTATATAGACTTGCTAGCTAGAATTGTGCTTGTTCCTTTTAGAAAAGGGATGTTTTCGTGCATTCCATTCCGAGTTTTGGTTAGGAACCATTTTTTTCTGCCAGTTTCTGTTTCACTGGACTTCTGGGTGAGGCATTTTAAGTAAGTTTGCTATTCTCTGTTATATTACTTGGTAATACGTTAAGCATCACACCGAAATCCGTGTTATACGATACCTTGCGGTACACATCCCTAACTTTCATAGAAAGTGTAAAATTAAGACTGTTTAAGCGCTCTACGATACATTGTTTATTTGACATTGCTATCGTAATGTTAAAAAATTTTAATTTTACGAATACTACCGATATATTTGATTCAAGTTTTACTAATATTGGTGATATTAGTAATATTGGTTCACTAATAATGTGTTAATAGTGTAATCAGGATCAATTACACTATTAACAGATTACACAGTAACATTACACTTTTGAGGATCGAGTTAGATGTACTGCATTATGTAAGTTATGATAACCATGTAACAATATTTGGATTAAAATCATATAACTATAAGTCTGCAATTTAAAGTAAACGGTGAATCACCGCATTTCATTATATAGCGCGTTGTACAAGAGTCGCTTTATACAAAAACGAGTTTCAGTGTAGTATTAAGTTATGGAGAAGATAATGGTACAATTTTGTCTTAACTCACATATATTCGCCATAACTATGTCCCTCTTTGTCTCGATCAGGCCAATCGCTGTAACAGATTACTCGTACTTCACCATTCACATATTTTTCCGTGTAAGTAGTGTGGAAAAGTAACATTGGCAACGAAAGTATTGCTCCTACGATCCAAATAACAATTGCAATACACAGTGTAGCTTTTTTTCCCATCCGTGGTCTCCAGGGGTTTACAATCGCCATGTATCTGTAACAGATTACAAAGGAAATGTTAACAAATCCTAAAAATATTTTCACTTATTATTTTCATCAACATCAAAGTATTAATATAATATACAGTGGTACCTTGTACTTCGAACGCATCTAAATTCGAACGTTCCAGAGTTCAAATGCTTGTGAAAAGCAAGAAATTTGATTCGAAGTTCGAAGATCGTTTCTAAGTTCGAACTATAGTCCAGGAGCAATATTTTTGTATTTGTGATTTTTATATTAAAAAATTATCCTTCACTTATATTCTTATGTTGTGACAATTAGAATTAATGAAACAAACATCAAACTGTTTTGTTTAATTTTTTCTAAGTTATTAACATTAGAAAACCTAAAATCTAAAGTCTTTATTCGTACTTCGAACGATTCATTGTTTCAACGGGTTTCTGGAACGAATTAAATACCAACTACGAGGTACTCTTACTGTATATTAGATTAACTAATTATATTAGATTAATTGCGTAATATAATGTTCATAAATATGAAATTTACACAGCACATATTTACAGTCACAACTTTGTTTATGTAAAATATTTTAACAAACAAGTGGTACGCATATATTCTTGGAGAACTTCGCAATGAACTTCATAAGAAAACATATTCTCAATTTGTTTCATGTAGAAACAAAGTTCTGCGAGGTTTTTGTTAAAATTTGCTGCTGTACAAATACTTTCTATAATCACTGTAAATAAGTTTTTAGCATGAATCTACATAAATTTCGAATTAATATAACACCCCTGTCTCCGCGTCTGGATTTTTATAGGATTACGATCCATAACTCGATAAATCGTCCGTCGTTTGAACGAGAACGGCACTTAAAATTATACGTGAATGCGTAAATAATGGAGAACATACGATGCTATTATTTATCGCTCGAATGTACTATAAAGTGTGCTGTTGATGTATGACTCATAAATGTTTTACAGATTTGTATCGTTTTCCTGCATGAAATGTCTTTTAGATTTGATGTCGCAATATCGTGATATTAAAAACTGCACAATACAAATATGGAAACGTTTCAAAGTTATCCCTCGTCCATTTGTTTTCCCTCGAATGTTTGAGTAAATCTTTAACCTGCTCCGATATTTTTCAACTGTCCGAATGATTTTCGAATTATTATCAGTCTTTGTACTCGATGATTAAGGGATAAAGATATAGGGGAAAGCTTGCTCAGCTTGAAGAATGAAAAGTCTATTTTCCACAAGTGATCCATGAAAAACAGGACTCCACGAGATAAAGGAAATCACTTGGCCATTTGTAGAAAGTTGGGATCCCGCGAAACTTTATGTCTTCCAAATCCGGTAATACAATTTTCTGAATCCGAGATCCTCCCCCTTTTTTGATCGTAGAGTTACTCGCAAGGACAGAAATAAATTCCAAGCTTCCACGGACACCTACATAAAATTAAAAATGTCCTTTTTCTCATTTGAATATATTCGAGATCAAATTCAGTTTCTTTCATTTTACACATATAAACTGTAAAATTATATGAGTACTAAAACGAATTATATCTGAACTATTACATCTGAAACCTTCACTTTCAACAGTATACTTTTTGTTATTATCTACTTTTGATCGAATTACCTTTTTTGTATTTTTGGCAAAATCTGTTACGAACTAAATTTCGTTATTTTTGTTTTGACATTTTGAATCATTTTCACGTTTGATCTGTTTGAATACTTTTAATATTTGGTGAATCTGTTATAAAAAGATTTTAATTTAGTTATTTCTGCGTTGGCATTTTGAACCAGTTTAACTTGACATATGTTGCTATGTGTTTGTTTAAAACACTAAAAATATTCTTGAAATTCTATATACCTGTATATTACTAGATAATACTTAAAATTTAAACAGTGATTGAATTGAAACATTCCGACATTACTTTTTTATCAGTTTATGTTGCCGACTCAACTTTTTGTTTATTTCTAAGATATACGCAAGAAAACATATATTTCTTCCACCCAATCCATTGCATACCCCATTACACTTACGTTTACGAAAGTTGTGGCAATAAATGTAAAAAAGAACCACAATTAGTACGACAAAAATAGCACACTGTACGCAGAATATTTCTCTTACAATTGATCAACAATTTATTCATATTTTTTATTACATCCTTGGTTATGTAGTATTTCTATTAAACAATTTAGTATCGATTTATAGTATAGTATACTACAACAATAAGTATTAATACAAATCAATGTATCTAGCAGATAGTTTGGAAAATAAATATCAGTATAGATAAGGTAAAAACGGTTGGGCTGACAATAAAGCAGAGGATAGTTGCGAAATCCATTTTCTAATATCCTGTCGAGGAGTCCATTCGATCGAGGAACGAAAGCACAAATCTCGAGTACACGTCAGGATCACGTGCCCTTTTTCGAGTGACTTACACCCTTTTTTAGCTTCCACTCAGGCTCTCGCCATTTCGTTATCGAGGATGTGCTTCTGCCCAATATTCTTTCCTTAAATGTTAGCTCGTCCGTGAAAAACTGTATACTGCCACATAAATCCGGAAGATGTTGCGAAACGAACGTGATATCTTCGAAATAGGTGAAGTGTATGCTATTATCTCTACTTCGTGTCAAAATCCTTGAAGTCGATCTATAGTGCACCAGTAAATAACGATTTCCATTGATAATATAAATTTATGAAATGTCTATATCTTTTCTAAAATATAGAAGTAAATTTTCCATCTTATTGTTTAAGGTAATCGAACGTTGTTGACAAAATTCAAATGCATATCAGAAGAATTAAATAATCGAATTATTTTCGTGGATATTCTTATTAATTATAAGATACTCTGCAGACGAAATAAACATTTCTTTCTAACAAGTTAGCATCTTTTAACATTTCAACAAATATCAGATTTAATATAAAAATATTAGTTTCATTACGAAATATTCCTCATTTGTTACTGCTTTATTGCAAATAGCATTATCTGTTTGGCAAAGTATGAGAGATTTTAAGATAATGGGTTAACATAAAGATAGTGTATAGATTTCCATACATTTAAATATAAAAATAGCAATAACCGCTTCGTTTTATAGAATGTAATTTTAATAAGTAGATTCAGTGTATGCACCGCCATGGTGTTACATATTTCAAAGCGGACAACTTACTAATAGGATAATCATGCATTAAAATCAAAGGCTTTATTTCTTCCAAGAACCTCGAACAACTCCGTTATATCATTGTAAAAATAGATTCGATCAAAACGAAATGAAACTCTATTGTTATTAATTAATTGAGCACAATGAGTGATCATGAAAGCAGATTTAGTGACTTTTTATATATGTCGCTTTTAAAATAAATATATTTGCAATTCCAGATCATATACAGATATACTACTCTCCATAAGTATTTGCGCACCTTCGCTGGTAGTATTTGCAATAAAAAATAGAAATCGTAATATTTAATGGTTGAGGAATATTAATTATGCAGTTCATTCCAATATACTCATGTTTTTGCGGATACAAATTGTTTTCCACAAGCTTGTACATTGGAAGTTCAAAATAATTTCGGATGATAAATATTTATTAACAGTCGTTTATATACTTCTACTGATACAGTAAGAATATTAAAAACTATTCACATTAAAGTGGTTTTAGATCAGAATATCCTATCTATGTTTAAGCCAGAATGTATTTAACCCTTTGACTGCGAAAGACGTATATATTCGACCAGTAAATTTTGCTGAGTACAACGCATTTCCTTCTTCAGTGAATTATTATAATACAATATAGAACATACTGTTATGTGTCACATAACAACCAATCGAATAACTGAATCTCAATAACTCCTCAATTTTTCTTATTTTTCTTATTTTTATTGACACAATTTAGCGTTAACTGCTGTCGTGCGAATATCACATCGTACGTTAAATTCGAAATAATTCAAAAGCTATTCATATCTATTTAGAAATATACGTACGATGTTAATGGTAGGTTCTTTGTTAGAACACGCTGCAGTGAAAGGGTTAATTATTATTTTAGAAAAAGTGATTTACGCCACTTCCATGGTAAAATTTATAATTGCATATGTCAATGTATTTCTATTATAATCAAGAACAAGTGATGGATTAATTGATGCGAATATTGATTAGCAGTGCTATCTTGGATAACACATGAGTGAGAGGATTCATTAATTAGAATGCTTTGGGTATCAGTGGGAATTTGAATTAGCCTTGACCCATTCAAGTAGTTTCACTGTTCAAGCGCAAGGATCTTGTTTCGGATAATCCTTGGTCTCCTTGAATCCCTCAATATTGCAAATCATATCCGATAATTCCGACACCATACACTAAATCTATCCAATAGACTAAATAAAACCCTTTCACAAAATCCTACCGGGTATAAAATTCTATTTACTTATAAAAAAACGGAATCTGCATCATATAAAGTTAGTAAATTGCTCGGATCGTCAGGAGAATCAGAGTGGAATGTTTTCTATTGGCTGGCTGTGAATGTAATGTGAATGTAATGGGCGCATCGTAAACAGAAATGTCTTTATATTGAGATGCTCGCGATTCCAGCTTATTGTTGCACTAGAAATAAAAGTGAAACATCGGGAGATATCAGAAGTTTGTTGCTCGCCATAAAGATTCGTAATAAAATACAATAAAACGAGGACAGCCATTTCATAAAACAAATATATGCGTGTGGTGTATATCAGAGATTGGATCAAACGAATGCGAACATGTAAGTTTATCAGTGACTTGTTTATTAATCTGCTGACGTATATTATTCGCTTGAAGTGAGTCCTAATTAATTTACATAAGTTCATCTATTAATAAAACGAGCTTCTTGACTTATAACTAGTTTTGCACGATATTCCTTGAAGTTTCGTATAATTTCTAAGTTTCAAGTTGCATGATAATTTTGGCGTATCTATATCGGTCAATACCCGTATACTTGGACTATGTACTTTAATGTAGAGTTTGCATAATTAATTCGATGGCATCAATAAAAAGTGGGCTGCAAGCTCAACGTAAAGGCCGTGAAATTAGGCCAATCTGCGTTCCCGAAACTTTTTTTCCTGAAGGTTGTGATTAATTTCTTAAAGAGTGAATAAATATTATGTACAACGTCTACCATGTGCAAAGCTTTTTATATAATTATTTTCTTTGAATCTGTAAGAATGATTACAGTCTTAAAAGTAATAATTTTCTGTCTATTCCTAATACTTTTCTTTCCGATGCAAGTCTAATAATATATTCTCACGAAATTCAGAAATTAATTTCAAAGTTGTGATTAATTTTTTAGAACAATAGCACCGGATGACACTCATCTGAGTCTTGGTGATTCTTTACTAGAACGCGGAGAACTCAAATGTGAGTCTTTAGATACGTTACACTTCGGTCTCACATCGTTTGAGTACGTTTTGATTAAGTTATGTATTTGGTGTTTATAGTTTTTTTGTCGACATCAATTTATTTAGCCAAATTCTGCGAATTTGCTCTGTAATATATAAATATCATCTATGATTTCTATCTTGAGCAGAACATTCTGCATTATTACTTTCTTTGGATAAATAAAAATGATGATAGTCTTACAACAGTGACGTATTTCCACGAAAAATCACTTATTTTATTATTCCTAATATATTTCGATCCCGTGCAGGCCTAATAATATATTCTCACTTAATTCAGGAAGTAATTTCCGTAATCGTTTTTAATATACATAGTTTAAAAGCCGCGAAAGGGTAATAACTCCGTCGGCTGCAGGACTGACGTATATTCGTTAAGATAAATGATTCAATTTTGTTCTCGATGTCGGGAACAGTGTTTCACGGCAAGGTTTCCACGCGGAAAACCATTTCAATAAATTATTAATAGGTTGATATTTCACGAGTTGAATATTAATATCCTCTTTAAACCACCATCCAAATCCATGATAAATGTGGCAGTATATGTTACAAGATAATTCTTCAATCTTTAGAAAACACATTGGTTAATAATGTAATGAAGGATATTTGAAGAAAGTCCATGTTGAAAGTCCAATATTTATCAAGAGATAAATGGTTTACAATATATGGTTTATATAAACGAATGAGAAGGAAACTGGCAGCACTTTACTGTCATAGAAAAGTACACGTTTGCTCGGGAGGAACTTAAAATAATATTGTTACATCATGTCTGGGATGTTCCGCGTATTATTTTCTGGCCCAACAAATCTCGAAAACCTGACATTTTTCCACTTGAAATTACGAGCCAACCTCGAAGTGGTTACAGATTATAACAGAGAAGTTCCTAATCTCCCGGAAGTATTGTCTAATCTAGGCTCACCTTTGTCTACATGGTGACCTGTATTCGACATTTTCATTAACAGAAAGAAAATCATTTTTCATTCTTTCATGACTACTGACCTAGTTCAAGGTCTTCTTTATACGAGCACTTCTAGTTGGACAGCAGTCTTTTGAGAAAAATGTGATACATTATTGTCCACCCATATTGTCAAAGTAATCAGCAACGAAGAATAAAGCTTTCTAACGAATCAGGGGAAGAATATGCTTTCTACTCTAATCGTTTTCTTACCGTTCACTTAATGTGATAGATGGATGATTCCTTAGTAAATCAAAAGTGAAGTGCGCGAGAAGTTTTGAAGAATTGCAAGCTGGTGACAGTTTGGAAGAATGGACCATGTGTTTTTTTTCGAGTGGAACATTCATGCTCGACGTTTCAATTTGTATATGCTTCCCCTCGCATCAAACTTCCGTGGAAACTTTTTCAGAATTTGAATGGTGTCACTTGCTTCTATCTCGCTTTAACTTTTTGTTTTCCATCCCTTGACCTGTTCCTCTCTTTTTTCTGCTATTTTGTTCTCATCTTATAAGTCTTATCCGTTCATCTTCGCGGTTCTGTTACACGCGAGTTTTGTTCGGAGACTTTACTGTCTCTCGAAACTCCAAAGAGCACGAAGACTTTAATACATACTCGTCCACGCTTGGCATCGGCAATATCTTGACCTGAAATTGATGCAAACTCACCACTGTCTTCGAGATAATGTCACACGGCGAGATATGTACGTGTCGGTACTTGGTAACTCGATGGAATTCACGTAGAAGGAAATAGGTATAGGACATGTCCTAGTAATACAGTTCATGATTAGAAAGACGGTCGTTGATATCACTCGTTTCTTTTTATACCTCAACCTTCTCTTCGTCGTTTGATGTTAATTCAGATAGTTCAGGTTTTACCCACTCAGGGAATTTCGGAGACCGTCTGCTATTCTGAAATCCACGATCTACCGAATTCCCCCCCGCCCCCGCCCCCGGCTTTCGCTTTCACCCCCTACTAAAACCTCTTCTCCCTCGTTGGCTTTTAGGCGAGACCTAAGGTACCGTTATCATTTTACTGCTAAACCCTGGGGTGTGCCGCATCCGATTAACCGAAGGATTTTTACTAGGGCTGACCTTTTTATAAAATATTTCTTAATAGATATGAACAGCTTTGAGTTATTTCGAATTTAATTGGAGAAGTTGGAATATGTTCGTATTATCTATTTCGAATCCTGTCAACTGTTTTACTTATTAACCCTTTCACTGGAGCGTGTTTTAACAAAAAAACCATTAATATCGTACGATGCGATATTCAATTTGCATAAGAACGAATTTGATTTGCAAAATGGTTAATTTGGAGTGCAAAAAGATGAATGGTGACATGCAAAAGGGTTAATTTGGAGCGCGAAACCAGTAATAAAGTATTAATTCGATTCCCGATAGATTTTATCTTATCGTTAGTATTCGACAGTGCACTTTTGTGCAACCAGAATTAATATGCATGCGTATATTTCACTGTGACAAGTATCACAATTCTTCTCGAACAATTCCAACCCGAATTATGTGCTAATTTTTTATCCTGCGAACTAATTACAATACTATTACTGTTATTATTATTATTATTATTATTATCATCCATCTTAATTTCAATAACAACACTGAAAAATTATGCAAATCGAGCAAGTCTTCAGGGATGTCATTTGAGAAAACTTACCACGCGATAGAGATTTAACTGTGATTTTCGTAGTTGGTGAGTGACAAAAACTGAAGTTCGGGTAATTCTATGCTTCCTGTGTCAGCTTGGAGAACATCTGTGTACGTCAGCTTTAATGTTTCAGCTCGTAAGTGCCAACCCCGTAGTTCGCACTCAGCTTGAGTTATATGCACTTACTCCTCTACGTGTATGAGTCGTACTGCGGCGAAGCAAAAATCGCGACCTCGTCGTGTCGATTTTTGCTCTCATTCCAACCGTTTTCGCACTCCTGTTCCCACGAGTCCTCCATCCGCCATTCTTTGTGTTAAGATAACGTTCAACATATACTGATACCTTCGAATTTACGTCCGCATAAAACCACTCGAAAAAAGACATTCGGAAATGCAATAGTAAGACAAATTTGTTAGTATCTTATAATTGGATCTTAAGAATTATTACGAATTTGATAAAAATATATGAAATTTCGATAAAAACAACTGAATATTTTTATTATAATAGAATCTGATTTTACTCGATTATGTTTATCATGTAAATTATGTAGATTGATGAGAAGTGCAATTAATCATCGTTGAAAATCAACGACTGTAAGTCGACTTAATGATCATGGCAATGTATAATTATAATCGATGTAATTTTCCATATTATTTTATATACATCTAAGAATATCAAACTAATTACTATGCAATTTTTTCACCGAATAGTTTACATGGATTAATGGCTAACAGAGTTACTTAATTTCGTCGAACAATCTTAAATATCTCAATTAGTTACAAATACGAATCCTCGTATTTACATGATATTAATAAAATAATTATTCCGATACCGTAAACTTTCGTGTCGCCCGATTAATTCTCCACAATTATTGACCCTATATTAGTATAATTAGCAGTATAAGAGTATTCGATTTAATAGTCGTCCGAAAACAAATAATTACTTTACACCCGGGCGACACACGGCATGATTAAGTCCCAAACGTAATAATAACAGACCGCGGTTATTAAAAGCAATAAACATAAATGATACAAATTTCTGGATACCGGAAATACGGTGTACCAGAATTATTGTATTTACTATAACTTGTTTGGGTTGGTAGAACCAAGAAACAGGTTTCCGGAAAAGTAAGTTAGCTGTGAGGCCCCAGGGGTGAATGTTCTATCAAAGGGCTGACCGCTCGGGGGTGGAAAAAGAATCAATGATTGTTATGGTAGTTACACGAGCCTCGGGATGGTTTACCTACCGGTGGCTCACACCGTTACATAGTATCGCGTTAATAAAATTGCCAGGAATGTTCATGCAACTGTCTGTCCCTCTCCCTCTCTTTTTCCCTCCCTCTTTCTGTCTTACTCTATTTCCTTCCCACTTCCCCCTTTCTCGGGGAAAGGGTAAAGGTCCGCGAGGAATTCATTTGTAGGTGGATGAACACCCACGAAACTAGCTGAAGTATTACGAATTCTGTGAAGAATATTTCGCCCAAATGCTCTTCCCACATTCACCACTCGAATTAATGTCCACGTTGTAACCTACATCGTATTGAAGGATCATTAGGATCATCAATAATTCATTTGGCGTTTAATGTCCGGTTTCTTTTCTTCGTATTGACTGGAGCTATTTTAAATAAAATTATATTATATTAGGGGTACCGAAAAGTAATCAACTGTTTTGTAATACTTAACACGTTGAACAGCACGGGAGTCACCGTTGACCGCCGATGTTAATATTAATAAAACTCCAATCATATATATCGCTAATATTCGAAAAAAATTGTCAATATTTTTAACGTTACGGTAACGATTTAACGTAACAAATGTATCTTATCGTGAGGTATCTCATAACACGGATTGTGGCGTGGCGATCAACGTGTTAAATACGGAATCCGAAATGCTGGTAAATCGCAGAGATTTTACTATGAAAATAATAGTGTCATATAACTGTAATTGAATTTTTAGGTAGAATAAAACTCTTTCGTACGTCGTGTTTATTACATTGAAAGCTATTAGCGAATAGGACTAAATTGAATAAAATCGTTTGGCAACGGCCGGGCGAATAAAATGGATTGCGGTTAAAACTGGTAATATTATTCGAACACAGGATATTATTATTACTTTCCGTTCTGTAATATTCCCTTTTGATAGTTCCAGTATAACTTCATACCTTTCTTAAATATTAGGAATGTGGAATGCAACCGCCAAGATTAGATTCCAAAAAAAGAGATTCGGATTATATACACCCGTTATATTAAAATCGCATTGTATAAGTTCCACGTTGTACGAGGATCGCCACTAATTGTGAAACACGTTGTATACGTGCCGCGTAATATGAGAATCGTCACAATTTATAAACCGCGTTGTACAAGTACCACGTTGTATGAGGGTTACCTGTATTTCATCCGAGTTTTAGTAATAATATTTAGGCATCCTTGTATATGTTCGCGAACCCCACGGCGTTCAATGTGTTAGAAATATAAACTTTAACAAGAATCTGGCATAATTTGATATAAAAATACCTGACGTCAGTGTCCGAGATGAAGTATGATACGCTTAAGAAAACTCCATAAGAAACACTTTCATTTAATAAGGATTTTTACAGGGTAAATTTGTCTGTTGCGAAAATGTCATTTGTTTTAAAACCATTGAAAATTATAAACGCAGAAATGCGGCTCATGTCAACCCGACGGAATTTTATTCGTGTATATGGAATTCATATCTTTGTAGAGGATCCCTTCTTTAAGGTATGCATTATGCCGACAGTGTAGGGTAATATCCTTTACACTCCATCACGTTGGATTTACATTCTTACGAAGTTTCCAACATTATTTTCATTTTATGTACGCACCGATACACATAGGTCTACCATCTTCCGTGACAAACTCATACAAATTTATTACAAAGGAGTATGAACGAAACTGGGCTCATTTATTCTCATGGATATTTACAACATTCTTTTTTCTTCACTGTCAGAATAAAGTACTTATTCTCTTCTACAAGTACCATCCATGATATACTTTATACCCTGTGTTTTCTGCATTTTCATTTTACCAGATTCCATAGTCTGCGTTTTCTGGCAAAGATTTATTCCCCTGGAAAAGTTGTTCATAAGTATCGATAAAATTCGTAAACGTTAATCAGACTTTTTCCTATAATTCATACACCATATCGCACGCTTGTATGCTTCATATTTTGGTATCAACGGTAGGTTAGATAAAACTTACGAGCAATTTAAAGAATTGTATTACGGGGTATTTGCAGATTGAAAAGAGAGAATTGATTCACCTCACGGGTGAGCACTCTGATTTATAACTCGGTGAAAACATCGGGCATCAAGTGTAGCTGCATACATATGTATGTATGGGTTACCGAGAATTTACAACTCAAATCCATGCCAGTATCGTGAAATCTATTGCCGTTAAAGCTCGTTAATGTTCCACACTTTTTATGAGGGAATAGTTTCTATTCGAATTCTGCGAGTGTTTCTCAGTTTGCGACACCGCTTGTATTTGTTCATCTGCTATTCCTCCGTTCCGCGTTATGAAAAGTAAACGTTTATGACTACGATACATCACTCCGCAAAACGTTTTAATAAACATGTGTAATTTCTAAGCGATGTAGTTATGCGTTTATACGTTTACACATAAATTCCACGAATTGCGAGAATAAAAGAGGCATTAAATATTAGAGCTTGTAAAAAAACTGTTAATGATGGAGTCAAACTTCCGTTTTAAGATATGGAGATTTTCAAAATCGGGAATATATGAATTAAAAAGCATTGCATTAATTGTTATTACTTTAATTTTAGTACTTCAATGTTCTAATTCTTTTAATTCCCGGTCATAATAGAATTGCAAAGGGATATATTCCCTTATAAAGGGAAAGACACATTCAATATGTCTTGGATCCAAAATTTAATAAAATAAACAAATTAGTAGTCATTGATATTAGCATTTGTTGTTATTTTATCATTCTAAACGGCAGATACGAATGCAAATCCTTTTCCGTAACCAATAGTAAATATTGCTGGATAAAGTTCGAAAAAACACGTGCTTTGAGCTACAGATTTTATTTTCAGTATTTTTGTTGAACCTTTTAGTTACTGGCACATTCCACGCCAAGGCATTGCAAACTCATATATTACAGTTTTATTATTAAATGAAACAGTTATTGGGACCTATATATCCGGCAGTATTGAATTAGTTAATAAAGAATAGTGTGTTAAAGAGTATTTGAGATTTAAATAATATTCTGGTAGATCTATACTGTTTTATGCGGTGCGGTTTGGACTATGATTTTCTTAACTTGATTTGCTTGAGTTTTCCACTTCGGTGTTTAAAGGATGATGCGAATAAATCCAACGGAGTGAGTGAGTTTAGGTATCGGTGGAAAAGAACGTTTTATAAATATAATTTGAAATGCAGATCGCCGATAAGACACGAGGGTGAATTCGCAACTACATTGCCAGGCCTTTTTCAGACATACGGAAAATTATGTTTAGTCCTCTAACTACAATCTTGGGAAACACAGCTTCTTTGTGAAATATCGTCCGCCGTGCAGATAGGATCCACAAAGTATTCAGAATGCTGCGTCGAGGAATAATTATTATTATTCTTATAAAGAAACGAATGAAGTGAAATATGGGATGGTGCTTATCATTATCTGTTAATGTAAGAATGAAATATCGGTATGGATAATTTCTAACATCAAGTTTGTTCATTTTGAAACCTGAGTATAATACTACGGTTATGTAATCACACTGTGTAAACATATTAATTATTAATGAATTTAGACAGCTTTTTCGAGTTTCCAATGGCGGCTTATTTATTTAAGCGTGCTTTAAGCTTTCTGCCTTTTTGTGTGATATCACGTGGTACGTTGCTGCTTAATAATACAGAATGCGATGTGAAAAGCTCAGTACAGATTTAAATATATAAAATCGCTGAAGATACGAAAAGGGAGGTGAATTCCAATTCGAAAAAGGCAATTTACATTCCAAGTAACCCAAAGCTGTTTAATATTAAACGAACATTACATTTCAGATTATAATACACTTCATTTACATTGTTTCATAATAGCAGTAACCGGGGAAATAATTTCAACATTGATTAATACTTAACCTCTCAAAAATTCTGAGTAGTGAATACAACTAATAAGTATATAAATAGATTTTAACCAATTTTCCATACGATTCAACGTATTTCATGCACAATACTTCAAGATATCATTATAAAGACGTATTACCCGGTAAAAATACTTATGCAACGAATTACTACCCTCGATGGTACTGCAATACATTGAGGCGCAGCGGAATTTTTATCGTGTCATCAAGGAACATCTGAATTCTTATTCGCATTCTCACATGGCGTTGCAGTTATTCGTGGAATCTTCTGAATTTTTTATTGTCCCAAAAGTACTTTGGATTGTGATGGGTTCTCGTTATTATAGCTGTCTTCATGTTCCGCTATGTTTGGCATGGTGCCTCGAAGGGACATAATACACACGAATTTCGCATTACGATTGTAATTGGCATTGTAGACTGAATTGAAGTCCATGTTGGTGTGCCGTTATACCTTCGGCATGATGTACCATTACTAAGAACTGAATTGAGATCCTGGAATGCACTGCACCTCCAATCACGGTCTCCGCATTCATCTGCATTGCCGAATTGACATTAGCAAGGGAATGTTGATCGACGTAGTGATTCGCCAGCTTGCTGATTCGCTTGTGTAAATTTCATCTATGGGGAATATTGGGGTGATGTTTGACATACAATTCTAATCCACTTTCGCGAATCACTTTGACGCCATTCTAAACACGAAATTTATCAAATTCTATTTTATTAACCTGCTGACTATTTTTGGTCACAATAGTGACCATTCATTTTCAGCTATTCATAAATAATCAAACTGTCTATAAACTGTTTATTTAGTATTTTTGAGAAGGATATTTGAGCCGTTTATTTTACAGTGAAAGGGTTAACCGTAGTTCTTATTATTAATTTTACTTTGTATAATACAGGTGTTTCTTATTTGAAGTGACTTATTATACTTAGAAATTTCGTAAAATGAGAAATCACTCTTTTGTTTATTTCATTCTTTATAAAAAATCATTCAATGAAAGAATCGTGTTTTGAACATGGGTTGTGATCTTCTTCGAATAGTGATCGACTTTCAGGTTCGTATTTGGATTAAGATTCACGTTCTAGTTCTCGTTCAATATCGAGGCGTTTTCTTGAACCGATTGGATCGTCGACGCGAGCAGTGGCATTGGAATTTTAATCGGTCCTCCAATTGTCAGGGAAATGGAATCGTAGGCATTTTGATTAAAATTCGCGTTGTGGTTTACGTTCACGTTTGAATTTCGATTTACACTCTCTTTCGTATGCTGCTGTTTATTTATGTTTACCCCTTTCTTGAGAAGAAGGAATAGCCTTTATCGATTTGGTTTTATTCAATGTTGTATTCGAAATGCCACTTGATAATTTGAGTGTCATTTATATTTTATCTTAAATCTCTACTTATTGCTTACGTTATTATTAAGTTGTATATATATATTGTACAACTGAATGAATTTTAATGAAGATATTAGCTTTGTCACGAGTTATTTAACTACTGCAACAGGTTGCCACTCAACAGGTTTGGTTACTCTTGGTGCTAACATCAAATAATGTCACGCGGAGTCTATTCCTTTCGTCAAATTTTGTGGTTCAACAGTTGGCACGAAGTTAAGCTCACTAGTTGAATTAGGAGTTTCAATTGCTTCGTATTCCTATTCCGACTACTCTCTGACTTCAGTAAGCCAAGATTTCGAAATTCATTTTTAGCCACACTATGAAATTTCAAAAAGATCTCTATATTTTCCTAACTGTATAACAATCAAAAATTATTCATTGAAATAATGTTGCATAATAATTATTATTATTGTTGTGGTTAAAAAGGTATTGATATTATTGTGTACTCTGTTGAAATGTTAAATTAACTTGAAACCATAGAATATATTGAAGTAAATGAATGACATAAATACGAACGAAACATAGTGATCCAATATAAAAAAATGTTGTTTATACTCGAACTGAATCAGGTCTCTTGAATATTGCTGACACAGCAACATCAGCTATGCTAAAAGTACCTTTAGAAGACTCTTCGTTGATGTATGCACCGAACTCATTGACATTTTCGTTTGTATATTGCACCCACTATTGAAATTGGTGTTGACATTAGAATCGGTTTGCGATCTATCATCTTTAACGGGTCATCCGTCGGAAGTTGCCTTCCGGAAGAACGACAGACACACTGTAGAATGGTTCTGCGGATGCCAGATATCATCGATCGATGTTTTGATTTAAAGTGTCATCGAGAATCTCGCAGGATAACATTTTTTTCGTTCCCTGATCAATCAATTATAATAAATATCACACTCATAAATATGCAACAAAGTTACCACTATTTTTAATATTTTATTCACAGTGTAAACCTCCGAATAAACGAATGGGTATGGCTCGTACATTCGTTCCATTAAGCATTTTAATGTTTACGGAACATGGACCTTTTGAATCGTTTATCTCGGAATTAGGAGAAATGTAAACACTGTGCTTTTAGGTGTAATAATTCTTTTCACCAAAGGAAAATAAAAAGGTTTACAGTAGCATTTATTACAGTTCGTTGACACCCGATTTCTGTTTCACATAAAGAAGTGGTTTCATTTCGCCGGTAGAACCCATTTAAATTCACGTTATCATTCACGCTGTAATTTACATTACTGCTTACGTTTCTACTTGTTTTATCTCTAATGCTCGTTTGCTTGCTCCTTTCTTTCATGCACTGTTTCGAAGTGCTTGCTGAAGCGCTTTTTCACTATCAGCTACACCTTACTCGAGCTTTTATTAACATTCCGCGTGTGTGGTTCCTTTTCGTGTACAGATTCGAATTCACGTACCATTGTGGTGTCATTATACAAATTAAATGCATTTTACTTCCCGCACAATTTGATATCATTAGTATGCTTCGCACGCTATTGCAATTATTTTATGTCCCTTTCGTTGCAAACCATCTGGTATTCTGCCGGAGTAATATATAACCGTAGAATATTCCACATGCTGGAATACTTCAATGGAAATGTAGAATTTCATGTATATAAGCCATGAATTAATCACGAACTGAATCTCCACTAGGTAAAAGACTTTTTACGGGTATTTTTACACAGAACTTCCGTTACGATAAAGACGTAGACTAACCAATGTATGGCAGAACAATTAAACGGTTATATTTTTAGACGTTATATACACGTTGCGGATACGTATCACGAGATACCGTATAACACGGATTTTTGGCCCGGCACTCAACGTATTAAATACTATTTTCCTACATTTTTTATTATGTATTCAGTAACATGTATTCAATAACATTAATTAAACCAATCGTGTACAGTATATTAGGAATATATTACATATTATTTTATATTAAGTCTCTATTTTTTGCTTAAATGTGCACATATATGATATTGTTATTTAAATAGTAACTAAACGATCAACGAATATTCTGTTATTCTCAGTGAATACAGTGCGTTACACGCATACCACATTGTCTAAATTAGTTACCATATCCTTATCATTTACATTGTCTTCTATGGGGGCAGAGTATGCTACGATAAAGTAGCATTAAACTTCTATTGTTTGCTAGAAATTCAGGTACGAGAAGCTTCAACAGGTAGAATGAATTTTATGAGCTCCAGTATGGAAACAGATATTTGGCTCAACTTATTCAGCAATATATTTCAATAGAATTTGCCATTCAAAGAGCTGCGGTAATATTTTCATTGCAATATATAGTGTTTTAGTGACAATTTAAAAACAGTATGTAAAATATGTTATGTACGACAATTGAAAAGATCCATTCTCTACATATCTTTAAACTCCTCCCGCTGTAGCTTTTGAAATAATATACACATATATACTCTTTTTTGCAACACCCCTACGAAAATTCCCTAGTTATATTCGAAAGTCTATGCTTTAAATAAGATCAGACCGAAAGAATCCCTCCATTTTTATGAATACAAGTTGCACCATTTCTACGTTATACCGGAAGAACGGCACAAACATTGAATTTCATATATGAACATAATCATGCGAAATATAGTGCTCTCTCTGTCCAGAAATAAATGTTCAATTTGCGATTTTTAAATATCCATAAACGCAAATTCCTTTTTTTTATCTTCCGCGAAATATACGTCTAATTCCAAAAATCCAATTGGTTCGCAAAAACATCAATTCACTATAAGTGGCAAATTTGACATTCGTTTATCGAAAGTAAACGTTTGCTTTCGTTAAATTTTCATAACAATCCCAAGACGGACATTTATTTCTAGCGAGGGGGAGTATAATAAGATCAGTATCTTTTCTAGAATTCTTTGTCCAATATTTTAATAATTTTCCTTACATAAAATACAGCAGGTAGTATTGATTTTAAAATAAAGAGCTTGCTTTATGGGAGTTCTCCCCATCTACTCCATCGACGTTAGAAACTTCCGGCATCCCGTTCATAATTGCCGCTTTAGTACGATCGTAATAGCCGACATTAAAAGCTGACTTAAGGCCATTAATCATTAGAATACGTCGATCTACCCTCTCAATCTGATTCTCATTTCTTTACCGGAGATCGTACTCCTTCCTTTTTTACCTTTGTCGTTGTAACGAACTGGAATCACCGTAATCGTTCCCAGTCTCGTGAACGATCTCCATGTTGAAGTAACCTCGATTCTTCTGGTAGAGAATTGAATTCTAGATCGTGGCCATTTCCTGACGAAGAGACCTCGTGTAATCGATAATACGTGGCTTCGATCCGATCGGGACGTTCCATCGTTAAGAAATTCTCGAACGCTTAAACTGGCTTGTTTCTTTTTCGTTCGTTCGATAATGATAAAGCAACCTCTATCTCCTCTCGAAGATGGTTTGTATTTTCGAGAAGTTCGATTTCGTCGAAGTTAAATTGGCATCGGATGTAAGCTTCGTCGAAAGGAAAATATTTCATTGTAAACGTCGTAATTTCCTAGGAGTGACACATGGTGGATACTTGCGATCTATCGCCGTCGTAACTCCCAAGTCTAATGTTGCGAAAATCCGTTTATCTTCCGCACACGAAAAGTCACATATTTTTCTATTCTTTAAGTACAATATTTCCACTTACTTCATGGTAATATATTTCATTTGTACTTCGACGGATAACTGCATGCGAATTAAACTTATCCGTGTATATTAAAAATGAATTTGAGGAACTTCTAAGGAAACAAAGTAGTAAGAAAGATGATACACAATTAATGGAGCAAATTTCTTTGTACATTTTTCTGATTTTATTTGAAGCCGAATAACAAAGTAGTTAAGTAATAATTATTTCTTGTTCTTTTTAGACAGGTATTTAACCTGACATTCATAGAATGGCCCAAGATATTCACATTGCAGAGGTTTTGCACCCCAAATTCACCCTTTTGCAAATCAAGTTTTCCAATAAATTTGTTTTAAAGAATGAATTTGATCTCTGAAGGGGCGAACATGATCTGCAAAAGGATGAAGTTTGTTTTGAAGTGCAAAACCCGTATACTTCTATATTACTCCACCCCAATTATATAATATTATTTTTCGAAATAATGGAAACGTAAATATAAAAGATATTATGATTACTAAGCAAGAGAATGAATGTCTCGTACGTTTTTTAATTTCGATGCAAACAAGATGTGGCTATTAACATTTGGTTCTCATTCCTTAATTTTGCACGGTATTATCTCGAGAAGCTCGTATGCACTTTCGATGTAAACAGAAGTGCAGTGAAGCGCTGCATTGTTTAACGTAACCTCTTGCTTAAATTGGTATTGCACGCATGTATGTGACATGCCACTAACGAGGGAACATTTTAAACATGTCACACAGGGTGGTTCCCGCACGCTTCTCTTGGGTTCCGCCCAAATAATGTCTGAAAACATTTTTTCCCACAAATCTCCCGGTTCCCAGAAATTCCAATTTCAGTCTACAAGGACGTGCCGTGTCGGATAAAGTTGACTAACGCGGCAAATGAACGTCGTCATGCAAAGCACAGTCTATTTATATCGATCTGACGTTCTCGGATTAATATGAATAGTAATTAGATCTGGTTTTTTCTACAAAATAAATATTATACTTTTAATATTTGTTAGTTACCATGTTTCACGACCGAATGCCTCATATATTCATAAGAAAAAGTTTTAAGCATGTTTGATAAAGTCAAGAAAAATCAATTTTTAAAGTACTTACATTATTTCGAAGATAATAGACTCCGCAAAGCTGATTTCTGAGAGTTATTCGAAGGCTGATATCGAATTCAATAACGATCAATAGGTTATCGTGTATTAAGAGGAAAATTGAACTCCCTCGCACTGTAAGGGGGTAAACACGTTCTCTCACGTGCAGCGCAAGAATCTTCGGGTTAAGAATGAAAAGCTACGAGTGAAGGGAAAACTAGTTCACCAGTTTTCCCCTTAGACTGCAGGCGTTCTTGTTATTCCACTGGTAATACCAACCCTCCTGAAGTAGACTATTCACCGTCGAAAACTTGCTGCTTTTTCGCGAACATCAAATTCTAAGTGTCGGATGGAATTATACCGAAAGGATATATGAGAATAAAAAAGACTTGAGTGGAAAATCAGATTTGTGTGGTTTTGAGTTTGCGTAACTTTTAGAATTGATGCTAACTTTTTTATATCCTTATTTGGGACGACAGTTCCTTTATTAAAAAAATTCTGTAAGTTATGCTTATGCTTCTTACGTCTTCCTATTCGAGTTGATATGTGCCTTATTATAAAAATTCTAAAAACTAAAAAGTTTATTAAGCCTTTGTAAGTCATTTGCTGATTTAATTAAGGGTCATAGTTTTGATGGCAATGCCAATGTTTTAAGGAACGAATCACGCGACTATAATTTTCATCATAGTACATAATCATTTTTTTCAGTGCTTTTTATATTAAAATATTTACGTTACTTACATATTTTCTCGAATTATCTCGGGTTAATAAAATAGCATTAGATACGACACTGATTTCTATGAGAGTTATATCATTTCTGCTACAATTTCTACAATTTTTCAACAATACTGTCATTTAGTAATTTTGGCCTTTTATCAATATTTAAAAATAGGTTGACGGTGAACGATTTAACAATGCTTTTATCTTTTCAAATTAAGCGATGCCATGCTTTTAGATATGCTTTTAAACATCATCATAAAACATATTTGTCTGGCTTCTGATTTAAGTGTTACTAAAAAGTGTGTTATTAAAGATTCTCCACGCGACATAGAAACTGTGCGAATGTGTAACATTGTGCCAGTATTGTTGAACATATACACTTAAGTGAGTAATACAAATATATTTTTGCAGTAATTTACTAAAATGAGCTTGTAATAAACTTTTATGCTCAATCACACGAGTCGTTTATTATGGAACTAACGTCAGTCCATTTTTTGAAAATATTAAGCTCAATCTGAATTTCATTAGAATTTAATACAATCTTTTAATTTATAAACATTATATGATCCCGATTTTAAACGGAGTTACACCACTTTAAAAATAAACGGCTCATATAATTGTTCGATTTCTATAATTATATAAAAGATTTAGTCTATCAATAAGTACAATACTATGATTTGTTACGATGATTATGGGGCATAAAAATATTTTCCTATCGCGGAATGCTCGGAAAGGCTATTCTTTTTTTACTGCCGTCAGAAGGTGGTGTATCGTGACTACATATGAGGGATTAAATTAACTTTCACATCAAGTAACCGCTATCAAGAATAAGAAAGGGGAAGAAGAATCATTTAGTTGCCGGGCTCTCACCCCAGAATGGAAATCGTTCTTTATTTTCCACGAAGATATGCATTACGGGGGAAAGCTATTTCCTGTTGTTATACTCTCGTCACGTAGGCGGTAGGGCTAGGAAAGTAGTTCGCTCATCTTACTTCCTTTACCAGCCACTCGTCAATTGATCCTTCTGCACGTTTCCTGACCTCCTTTTTTTTGGCATTACCGATCCCTATGTCGATTCCTTGGGATCGTCTAATGTCCCTTTTTTCCACGTACGTAAAATTTCTTCCAACCGTGGTTATCACAAAGAAGCATTTCAAAGCGTGACGTGTGATTCTTTACGCGATTATTCAGCCGTCCCATCATGATGAATGGAAAATCTCGCATAGCGCTTCAATGAAACCGCCATGATTAAGTTCTCCGTAGGGTCTTCCAGAGTACGTTGCAAGAATGATGTTGCATAAACTGCAATGCAAGTTCTGTTGCAAAAAAGCCACTTCCTGCGCACTCAGGAATAAATGACCGGAAATAATATTACGCTTGTAGGATGCTTCAGAATTGATCAGTTTCAATTCTGTTCTTTTGTATACGTACAATCAGGTTTGGGAGAAATATTAGCGGTTAGCACTCGGTGGCGATTCTCAGTCGCCACTGAGTTTATTGCGGCAACTCGAGTGATGACTGAGAGGCGATTTTAAGACTTTCCCCAGTTATGTTTAATTATTGGACGTTGAACTAACGCTAGGGACATCTTAAAATTTGTCGCCGAATACTTTTGAACGATACTATATGTGTGCGCTTTGCAATGTTGGAACGAATAATTTAGTTTGTACCTGTCATTGACTTTTTACTTAAGAAAGATTACCATAGCAATTAGATTGTAGCTGAGCTTTTCATATGTAAAGTGCAGAAACTTTTAATGGGATAAAAGCATTTTTGCACAGCTTCCAATTAATTTTCATACAATAATGTCAAACTTTTGCTTGGGAGGGTGATTACAATTTGCCATCGAGAGCCCATCTACCATGTATTATCCCCAATTTCGTGTCTGATTTATAACACTGGCCATTTATTCTCCCGAAAATTATTGTAAACAATAGCAAATGCAGTTATCTTCCTGTTTATTATTGCGCTTTCCTCGTCTGCGTTATAAGAGTGGCACGATATTAGGTTTTTTTGTTGGAAACGCGTTAACAAAAATCCATACAAGCATACGGTACATATTTGGATTAGTAAAATATTTATTTTCATTGAGAAACCAATTTTTCTTTCTCTTCGAATAATCCGACGTATTATATTACACGACGTAATATTATGAAGCTGTAGTTAAAGAACACTACTTTGCATTCACAGCGAGATAAATCTCGATCTCTTTTCTTCTTCTTTCCTTGAAATGCACTCTTCATATTTGATCTTCCACTTGATTTATCTCTACGCTATTAATCGGTCGTTTCTCCCTTGTTTATAAATCAAACTGGGCACAACAGTCTGCCTGAGCTGTTACATTGTACATATTATGGGTTTCTATTAGAATAGCATTGTTAATGTCTACAATCATATAGGCTCCTCTTTTCAATACCGATACTGGAGTATGAGATTCTCTCACACTTCCGATAACGTACATTATCATTTATCAGTATCATCGTAGCCAATCGAGTGCAGTGTTTTCTATTCAAGTTCTTCGGGCCGAGGTGTTGAAGCATAACTCTTCCATATAGTCTCGAGGCTATCGAACCATTCGAAATCATCGAGCGTATTGACATTGCTTATGGAATGCATGCCATCCCCTGGGAAACAATGCCGATATCGTTCGCATTACTGACCTGGTATTCCCGAAAATTAATTCGTGCGATATATTCCTGCAGGCATGGTGTATCTGTATGCGTCGTTCACACACAGTTATTCGGGATCCGGGAAGGTTCTACTCTACCATAAAAATGAATTCTAGATTTACGACCTAAGTACTTTCCGATATGCGTCACGCCTGCCGCCTGCCGTACGCTAGGCGTTGTATGAACAGAATTTTCATCGGTATTCAGTGGAGTTTCCATGGATCGTATAAAGCCGGACGTATCGTAGATCTAAAGTATAATATAATCTCTAAAAAGGTTGAAGAGTCCTCGTGGGTACTGGTCGTTGAGTAACCACCGAATCAGTCCCGTGTGTAGACTAATGCGATTAATACGAATAATACTTATTTAATACTTATTTAAAGCTGACATAAAATATTTAGGAGTTTGAATTTTTTAAGTGATAATCCCAGCAAGATGTTAGAAACATTGATTTTTAGAAGAGAAATCATCCAGGCTGCTGGCTGCAAGTTTGCGACCCCTGATTTAAATACTGGCACCAAGTTGATACGACTTTCAGCTGCTGAGAATAGTGATATACAAGTTTAAATGGACTTTAAAGTAATATCACCGTATTAGTGTTGATAAATTGTATAAATTTCGACTTGCACTTCTCTCGAAAGTACAAAATGAAACACAAAGTAAAAGTAAAATGCAAAGGAAACTTGATGAACTACAAACTAGAACGGTACTAAGGATAATGTATATAAGAAAGTCCACTAATTTCGAAAACTAGTTTAAATCAGGAAAGGTTGTGGTAAGCCAGGTTCGTTAGTGATACTTCTTTTGCGGAGGACTAAATATGAATTGTAAATTATATTTTTAGGACGTGCGCCACCATCGAGTAAACACCAAGAGAGATTGTTCGGTAGAAAACGTAGATATCCTCGTCAGCATTGTGGTCGAGGAAACAAGGATTTCAGTTCTGGGATCCTAATGTTCATCCCTTGTTCTACTCTCGGGTTAACCGTTATTTATTTGTCAGGGGCGAATTGTTAAGATGGCATTTCCTTCCGCGTGGCCCAGGTCAACTGAACGTATACTCATCTACGTTACGATCGTGTTGGATTTCGTATGGCTTTTCCCATTTCACAACTCTCAACCTTCCGGCCTTTTGTTACTAACTTCATGGATAATCATTTGGTTGGATAACCAGGGATTGAGTTGAACTTAATCCGCTTTCGAGCCATCAAGGCTACGATGCAAAAGTAGCTAACTCCTAAGTTGTTATCCTTGGTAGTTTAAGCTTAAGGAACTTAAATTATATATCGGTGATAGCTCGGAAAGCAAATCCTGTTATTATAATCGTCTGCCATAAAAGCTTTCTCTTGCGTTTTGCTCGAATTTCGTGCGTCTAACAGCATACTCATAAAGCAGCGAAGAAGTAAGAGCCATGTCTGATTACAGTGTCCAACACAACAAAAATGTTGTAACAACGAATATGTGATTCTTATAGATTTCGGCGTGCTGAAAACGAATCCGCAAACCATTTCTTGCCAGTACCTACCGTTTTCGATAAAATCAATTTTTAAAAAAAGGTACTTTTTTGTCCTTTGAACAAGATTTGTGACGTAAGTATATAAGTTAAACAGTTTCTGTTCGTTGCAAAAAATTCTGTGGATCATTACGAAGAAATTGATATGAACTACTTTTGCAATATGAATTTGCAAATATGTTTAAACATTAGTTAAAGTTGGCGAGACACGCTCCGCCCGCTCATTTTTCGAGATTCGATTTTTTCAAAATTGATTTTTTCGAAAATGGTAGTTACTGGCAAGAAATGGTTTGCGGATTCGTTTTCAGCACGCCGAAATCTATAAGAATCGTATATTCGTTGTTAGAACACAGAAAAAAAGTCAAAATTTGTTGGACAGTGTTATTCATTGTTCGAAGCTTTTTAAAATTTTGTACCAACATGATGTAATCAAACGCAAAGTGATTAATGATACTTTATCGTGTTCTATCATAATTATTGGTGAAAATTCTTGGGAACGAATATAAGTGTGGGGAGTCATAACTCTTTGATAAGCGCACCACTTTGACCAATATAGTTGAAAAATTATACTGCAGGAAGGGGATGAATCTACATGACTTATCTTGCCAGTAAAAAACCGCTGAATTATGTATTCCCATCGAAATCTAATTTGCCTCTATATTTATATGCAGGGATTCTATTTTCCTGGAAAAATTAACCACCATTCCCGATCATATACGGTGAATTATATTTTCCGATATCCACCTATTGCCTCCAAGCTTTTATTCCTGTTAATTTCATACTGGAAGGCTGCTTTTCATGCTGCGCTGTCTTATTGAAATATACAATAAGTTTTAGTAAAAGAGTCGTGGATTTGATAATCCGTTTTTATATGAAATATTTGCAGTAGAGATTTTCAACTTTCTCATGCAATAAATGTAATTTTGTTTAATTGCATATGTTTTACGAGACTCGAACATCTTATGGCATAATGATATTATCTAATATTAAAAGATTTTTAATTATTCATTATATGCGATATTCGTAAAATATGTACGTAAACAATCAATTACAATAAAATGGTGTACAATTCATATTGATTCGAGGGATAGCCCAGAAAATTTCCATGACTTTGACTACCGATAATTCAATCTGGCCAATTCCGAAGTTGCGTGATACTTGATGAAGAATGTGGAAGGACAGATGGTACCGAAGGGAATGTTACGCATCTCTTTTTATTCAGTTTCCCTTTCCTTATAGGGTAGATCTATTAAATCGAATCTGACTGATTCGTATTTAACTGTAGCCCCCAAACTTCTTTTAGCGTAACATTCCATATGTCGCGCACACTTATTCTTCATTTTGACTTTCTCTATTCTATCATTCGATAAGCCTTTTGCAGTGCAGTGTTCGGGGGATAAACACATTAAAATGTATTTTCGTAAGAATTGACATGGACCTAAGTGGTGCCTGGTTACTGACCTACTAAAAGCATCGACGAAAACTGCCGGAGGGGAAAATGCGATGAACGACCGGACATGTCGAGGATTTCTCTTTGAAAAAGCTCCTTTTCTGTCTGCCGCAAAGCCACCAATCGTGTGGATTCAAGAACGATGTATTCTATAATAGCTGGCTCTCTATTTGGCCTTTTTTATGAAGTCAATAGACGGCTCGTGAAGCGGCATTTGTAATATCCTGCTCTTTTGTTGAAAACCTTAAAAATCAGTTCCTAGCATTACATAGAACTCCTCGTGTTTCAAAATTTATCTACGAATTCACACAATTTACACATCAAATAATCCTCGTTTCGTGTACCGTAATGTTCACATAGTATAGTATTTTGATTCTTGTAATCACCAAATAATGTTACAATTGAAATATAATAAAATGATACAGGTGAAAATTATAATAAATATAATAGATATAATATAGTTGAATTATTATATTCAGTAGCATATAATGATATATATTATACGTATCCACAAACCTCAGGGCTATTGAATTCAGGCAAATTAATTACTTATGCAAATTTCATCGTAATATAATCATTACAATGATGGTCAATTGAAGTAATTATCGAAGCATTTCTCAATGTCTCAATATAAATCAGTGTTTTTCAACCACTTTTATCTCATGGCACCCTTGAACCTTATAGTTAAACTTCCGTGGTGCACTTAAATTATGATGATCAATATAGTTTTTGCTACATTATGTATACGTTTATTATAACAATGATACACTCTAATATAATCAGTTTAAAGAGGTTTTAATTTTGATATGTACACTTATTGTGTTTAGGTTTTCTTTCAAAATAATGTAATGCCTAATCGTAAGATCCTCTAACGGCACACCGGTTGGAAGTCACTGACAAGGATTATTATAAATATGATAAGTGCGTATATAAGGCAAGAAACAATATTCATTTAGCGTATTATACAATAAATTCCAATTAACAATGCAAAGCTTACCTGTCAATAGATATCGTCACCAATGTAAAGACACTGGCACAAATAGTCAGGACTGCGATGAATTGGCAGATCTTGCAGTAAAGGGTGCCAAATGGCCAGTGGCTGTTCAACATGTACGTGTAATTGAACGTCACGTTTAAAGTCGATACCATCGCGTCCGCAATACTGAGATTCACCAAGAAATAATTGGTAACCGTGCGCATACGTTTGTGCGTTAACACAATCCATATCACTATTAGATTTCCACTGGTTGCAACTATGATCATTCCCGCGAATAATAACGTCCAAATCATCTGCCTCCACCATGGCAATATAAATTGATTCCTCTGCAGACCTGGTAGATCGGTGAAATTCGTGTTGTCGTAATAAGTGTAATTGTCCATCCATAATGACGTCGTGTTCCAAGGAAGAGACGTAGAATTATCGAAAAATTCGAGGGCCTGCATCCCGAAGTTTTTCTTCCTAAATTGCTTCCTAACTTTCTGCAAGAACACGCCTTGGTTGCCTTCTTTTCTCCTTGCTCTTTAATATCGGATTATCCTTATCGTGAATCAATATATCCTTGCCACTTTTGGATTGGTATTATTGTTCAATTTAGTTTCACCAAATACACTATTCTTAATAATAATCAGATTCAATATGTTTGATTTCGTTTTATATTATATTCAACGTACATGAATTAAGGTACGCTTTATAGTTCGTTTTTGTTAGAGTTGTAGGAAAAACACGTTTAAGAGATGGTCATTTTATAATCGCGTTAATTAATTCTAATATCATATATATAGAATAAAAGGAATTATCATCGTGAATATTTAAT
Source organism: Nysson spinosus (assembly GCA_910591585.2). Taxonomy (NCBI): domain Eukaryota; kingdom Metazoa; phylum Arthropoda; class Insecta; order Hymenoptera; family Crabronidae; genus Nysson; species Nysson spinosus. The sequence goes on from OU342834.1 coordinate 2,940,632, forward strand.
AATGTTAACAATGTCACCGCCATATTATATTTCCACTTAAGTTTTATCGAACGAATATCATCCCGGCAGAATCTTCCAAATCACTTTCACCATAATGGACTTCCGTCTATCTAACCACTCTACTTCAGGCATCCATTAATCTCTTCATCACTCGTTGTCCACTAGAAAAAGATCTTCCGTGTCACTCAAAAGAGCAGCTTCCTGATCGTCATTAATAGTTATTAAATGGCCTTTTTAAGTGACCCTTATTAATAGACTTTATTTAAAATCGATGTTTAGTACTCTTCTACAAAACTTTTCCATCTTATCCACCAGCATTGTTACTTCCAGCACATTTCTCCGTTCAATGATTTCGTTGTCGTAATCATGCATTTAATTAATCATTTACGGGCTGAAACGTATCATCAGTAACTTAGACATCACAGTGAAGCTTGCAATTCTGTTTTATGCATCGATGTTTTCAGACAACGTCCTCCAACCAAATCACTGAATCGCTGGACCAACATCTATTGTTTTCACAATTCATTCGCCGAAGATGAATGAGACTTTTTCCCAATATCGAGGCACATCTGGTTCATACATCCCTCATTTAACTTTCACTTTAATATTTTATTTTGATTCTAACATTTCACTTGCGATGATTTTCTCTGTTCTCTTACAACGGTTTGGGATTTGTTAATGATAATAATCTTTGATCAGCATACAAACGTGACTTTATCTCGAGCAAGAGTCTAGGGATTTTCGGTCGTTTTACGCGCTATGGGATTGCGAGGGCGGAATTGGTAGGATATACTTCGATACAGAGTACACCTCCCTAATACAGATTTAATGGAAGATTTGTGGTTTCAGCGTGACCTTCTTTCAAACACGTACACGTTTCGAGTGTTTATCGTGTCCGCCAAATTTCGATGCCCCTGACAATTCGTTATGTTCGAACTTGCCAATACTACTGATCAGTTTTATCCATTAACGATATTGTTAGACAGGCCGACCCAATTTCCAGATATTTTTATTCTTCAGAGATTCACATCAACGTGGATATCTTCCTTGATGCTATTTAAATGCTTTTGCTTCATTATACATAGATATTAGGCATTCCTTACTGTTCTTACAATTACAGTTTGTACACTATGCTCCTGTTCTCGCGACTTTAAGTTTTTCAAGTAATAACGTTGAGATATCTACTTTCCGAAGTCGAGTTTTTATAGATGATTTTACTGCGAATGTTGATCGAATAGATCCATGGTTTCAAAGCTCCATAAATTTAAGTACCTTCTTTCGTTTCCACACGATGTTCCCGAGTATACTTTGGAACTAAGCTAAGGCGAGAATTCTATTCGTCCACGTCTTGGACAGTTCTTATTCTACCACCTCTTAAACTTTTTTTGTACTCCTCTTCTTACGGTGTCCTCGCTTGGGGCAGTACTTTGTGCCGGTTTTCATTTCCTTCGTGTGGTCCAACCTAGAATTTTAATGTGCCGCGTGGACTTCTCTCCTTTTTTTCTTTCATTCCCTTCGAAGACGGCTGACGTCGTCCACAGATTCTTTCCTACCTTTCGGACAAAGAAAAGACTTATTCCGAAAGGATTTGCTCCAGTTATGGAGATCGTCCTCTCAGGATCTACTTTGCGCTTTAACCATCTACTGGAGGAAATCTTTTTAATTTTCCACTGGCTTCTTTATTTCTGATATTCCACTTAATCACGCGCGAATACTGCGAACCTATACCGGGATACTTGGAAGTCCTTTTAATTCCGGTTGCACGAAGATTTCTTAGCAATTCCTGGATTTCCTCGTACTTTTGAGAAACATAAGAAGGATATTTCTTCTACATTCCAAGAATGTAGGAAGCACTCTTTGTTGCATAAATATGACTTTAATATCAATAAAATAGTGAGTGGCTTCTCTTTTGATGAGAATTCATATACAAATTGATTTCCAGTTGTACTTCTAAGAGTAGTGTTAGATGGAATTTCTATTCAAATGGATATCACTGGGTGGTGTGTTTTATGGGGTTTCAAAGGCGAACGAATTATTTTCAGATATGTCGTGTTCCAGATGGGTACAAGAAAACTCCTTCTTGAGTTAAGAACGTCTCGACGATGGTTTCCGATGATTGTCATTCGAATCGATGTCCCAGAATCACGCGGAATACCTCATTCCTTTCACACCTTCGAGCTTCTCAGAACATTTCGTCACGTTCGCAATTTCTCGAGGATCGTCCTGCGTCCCATTGAAACGAGCTACCCTGGAACATAAATTATGAGATAGGGCTGGTCATTCTTTAAATACGAATAAATTTCCTTATGTGATGACTGACATGATTTATCGCCAGTTTTTCCTCGCAGAAAGATATTCATGTATCCTACATGTTACAATGCATCATGTCAGAAGGCTATTATTATTATCAAATTATATATAATTCCCGTTGAGCCATCTTCAAAATGTAAGGAATTATACCTTCGACATATGAACATATTTATTACCGTAACGATGTTTAATTAATAACGATGCCAATATTACTAAAACTCGAATCAAATATATCGCTAATATTTGTAAAATTGTCAATATTTTTAATGCAACGATAACGATGTAATTTCATTACTGATTAGTGATCGTAATTATCATTAATTCGGTAGACCTTCTATATACATGTTATCTTTGAAGATTGAAGAAATATTTCGTCATGATTCACAAAGGTTTTCCCAGTCGGTGAGTAGTGACATTGCGTTCCTGTCAGCTGATACTTTGGTGGGATCAAACGAACGTTTATTCACTTTATTTGCTGACGAAATATTCACCCTAGCGAGTTGCTTCAATGCACGAATATGGCCTCGTTACTCGTATTACACACCGGCACGAGTAACTCGCATACCGCGATCAATTGTTCAGTTAAACATATCCCTTTCTTGAATTAGATAATATCTTTGCGTGCAAACGCGCATTATTAGTCCTATGCATGATATACTTACGTGAATAATAAATTAATTTAGTTATCTACCATTTAATAACATAGCTTAATAAATAAGGTAATATAGAATCAGTCTACCAAAGTACACGTTTCTGTTAACGTATATTTTTACCAATTTTATTAATACGCGACAAATATAAAAAAAATAAGCAGTATATATTTCTGCGATTTAAATAACGAAACGTGTATTAAAACTGTATATTTACGACCATCGGAATGGTTCTTTAGACGCGATAATTACGTTTTCAAACGATTTAATAAACAACTTGTCAGGCAAATAACGAGTAATTAATCATCTCTGTATCTTTTTAAAAAGCGGTACATGCTTCGTTTGAATTTTGCTTTTGAGGCGAAATTCATCATTTCATTTGTTACTTAGATTATACAGACGTAGCATAAGTGGATAAAACTTTAAAATCACCGAATTTAAAGATATCATGCTGTCTGATTATTTTTTTTGCCACAAATCCATTTGTATGAGTTGTGATGGCTGGCAGTTCAAAAGTATCTTTTAGAAAGTAACATTTCCATTCTATGGAGATTCCCAAGGAAATTAATGTGGCGCCGGCAGGATACGAAAACCCAAGTGTGCAATCGTTGCCATGAACGGTGCAAATGAAATTTGAGAATAATACGAGTCGTTGGTGGAACGGCTAATTAGAAAAGCGCGAGGGTACACCGAAAGGAAGCGAGAAAAAAAGCGCGAATTCATTTATATGGCTGGACTAGAAATCAGTCTCGTGAGTGGTCCCCATTGTTGCGATCTTACTACGAAGCTCGTGAGATTAACGGCCAAATTATGCGAGAGCCTGCAACCTTTCTTTTCTTACTTTCACGCATATATTTGAATAACGTTTTGACATATATACTCGGAGACTACCATCGCCGAGGGCTGGTAATTTTTTGACTCCGCAAAGGGAATTTTAAATTTCGCATGAGTTCCAACTGGATCAACATTCAATTAAAGCGATATTGATGAACCAAAGTACTCTAATATGCCACTTCGTGAATAAACGTTCTAATTATAATTACATACTTTTTTTGTCGAGTAAGCTCCAATGCTTTTTCCAATTATAATAGTTCTACAATCATCAAAGCTTTACGATGATTAGTAATAAAATAATTATCATTCAAATTGAATAATTGAGGCAATTCGGTGGTAAAACATGGTATCTGACATTGTTTGTGCGAAATTAAGTTATTGGAATCAATGGATTGAGTATTTAATTTAAAGTTTTACAATCGATTTCCCGTAAGTTTACTTTTCGTTAGTTACCGTATAAGTTTTATATACTAAATAATTTCATCAAATTATTCTTTTTTAGCGGCAGTTATTGTTTCATTAAAAACTGAAAACTAAAAACTATTTACTACGATACTATGATAAAGTAATATAATAAAATAATAATCAAATATACACCATAATACTATAACAAAGTACAATGAAATATATACTATAATAATACTATATTATATTACTTATAATATAAATATTATCGTCACTCATTTACCAACTACAAGGTAAACCTGAATAATCAGTATGCAATTTAAGTTCCATAAAAACACTTTGAATAATGTAATATAATAATTCCCACAAGGAGCTTTTCCAGAATTATCAATTCATAAGGAATATGTAACACGAAAAGTTCGTTTCAAAAAATGCCATTTAGTAAAATATTCATAAAGGTCGCTGGCATATTTCCCTGAGTAAAATCTCGACATATACGATCTTCTTACCGCCGGGTTATCCACGGGAATGTCGAAGTTTCTGAATTTATCTCTGTCACTGGGAATCTATGTGAAGGGTAAGAAAAGCGTAGCAATCTGACGACTACGGGAAATGCGACTTCATACGCGATAGAGGTAAATGGAAACCCGAACGAGATGGATTAGGAAAAGGACGAATAAAAGTCTCGTTTCGCGGGTGTTGATGGAATAAATCCGAGTCGAACTGAAGTATGCAAACTATAAATTGCAGTATCCGGACTTATCGTCTTATGGGAAGATTTTTCCTCTTTTATATCATAAAAGAACCGATACAAGTGATCTACAATTCATTATTTTCTGGTTAGCAACTTTTGTAAATATTACACATTTATTTTTGTAACGGTTTCGCGAATGGAAATATTTGTTCTATAGTACGTAAATTAACTATTCATATATGTGGCATAGGACATGAAGAGGTTAAACACCTGGCAGGGAACGTGTTAAAATATCACTACAATTATAGTGAGAAACTCGTCATACGTAAAATCGTATGTTTGGAAACACAGCCAAGATTGATTTCTTTATTATCAACTTTTGGAATCTTCTTCATTAGAATCGAACGGTTTATCAATATGCCAGTTGAAACTTATCTGTCCTTACTAGAAGTAATCTTTTAAAGTGTTCTCTCTTTAATCGAGACTGTTTTCTCTTCGGCTTGGCAGGAGCCTATAAATCTAATGGAATCTGCGTAAAAAGTGTACCTCAGATACCCGAGGCGGTGCAATATTACAAGGTAACAAGTAACGTAAAAAAAGATTAAATGTCGGAGTAGATTCGGATGGAATCTGGAAGAGCATAACTATGTCAGAGACCATTTAATAAATATCTCCCGAGTTAAACTGCCCCAGGATAATGTCTGTTCTTTATATAATTTAACTTACAATTATGAACCATATTTGTCTATATCCTTAAGCTTAATTATTCTCTACATATTGGGGTACCTAATCTTTTGATCCCTAATGGGTTTTATTCCCTAATAGATGTACCAAATGGCTGTCATTATTTCTAATCCTGGATTTTCAAGGTTAAATTGAATTAAGATACATGATTCTATTAGGAGTACCGGACAGTAATCAATTCAGGAGTGGAGACATTTTTCGCATCAGAAATTGGAACTTTGATTTTTAGAAAAAAAGGAAATTATGGCATTGGTAGATCCTCGGTCAAGGATCATAGATAACGAGATGGTGATTATCTAATACAATAATGTTTAATATGAACAAATATATGGAGTTTCATTAAATATGTAAAATATGAAAGGAAATTAATCACTTTCCGGTAGCGCTAATATTTTTACAAGTAAGCTTTTGGCTTTTGGTAAATTTTGAAACGTAAGTATAAAAACTGTGATTGACGTAGGCCAACATCTACGCGCTGACATGTCTCACTTTATACTGTAAAATAATTTTTATTTTTTTCTATCGTTAATAGCCATGTTTTATACATTGTTTTTCCCACCTACATTCTAATATTAGGTGGTCCAATAAGTTCGTTCCGTTTTCAGCCGTTACAGTAAAACGCCGTTTTTTTCAAATACAATTTATTTTATTCACATACATAGTCACCATTCTTTTCAATTACTTCTTGCCACTTCTCACGTAGCTTCATAATTCCTTTCGGATGAAAGTCTTTCGTTTTTTTATTAAAAAACTCCGCCACGTGCTTTCGGAGGACCTCAAAGTTTTCAAATTTTTTTCCGGTAACCGAATTTTGAATGCACCGAAATAAATAATAATCTGATGGGGCTATGTCAGGAGAGTACGGAGGGTGTGGCAGGACCTCCCAGCCAAAGTCATTCAATTTTTCAATAACATTTCTTGCCACGTGTGGTCGAGCGTTGTCGTGCTGTAATATCACGGCCCTTTTGTTGGCTCATGTTGGCCTTTTTTCTGAATTTCTTCCTTTAATCGGTCCAAAAGGTCGTAATATTTGTCGACATTGATGGTACAGTTGTTTGGAAAAAATTTATAATAAACAATTCCTTCCTAATCCCACCAAACCGATAACAATACCTTTTTTGGGTGCAGTCCAGGTTTTGCCGTTGATTCGGGCATTTCGTTGCCTTCACACCAACTACGTTTTCTTCTAGAATTCTCATATTGTATCCACTTTTCATCCCCAGTAACAATTCTTTTTAAAATTGATTCATTTCGATGCCGATTCAACAGAGCCATGCACACTGCCAGGCGGTCTGCGCGGTTACGCTCCGTCAGTTCGTGCGGCACCCACATATTCAACTTTGAAATTAATCTCATCTTCCGTAAACAATTATGCATGGTGGATTTTTTCATTTGAAGTTCCGATGCAATTTCACGCACTTGAATGCAACGATTTTCCACCACTAATGCACGTACAGCACTGTTGTCAGCAGTATGTGGTCGTCCAGCGCGATGGTCATCTTCTAATGAAAAATTTCCTCCACGAAAACGATCAAACCATTTTCTGCACGTACGATCTGTTACAGAACCTTCCCCGTAAACAACACAAATATTTCTCGAAGTTTCCGAAGCGTTATACCCTTTACGAAACTCGTATAACATGATGTGTCGAAAATGAATTTTTTTGTCCGGCATGATTTTAGTTTAGATATTACAGAAAAACTTAAAAAAATACGTCTAATTCGCACGAAAGCAAAACTAGAAGTGTACTGGAATATGTACATTTTTACCTGAGTATGTATTGTGGTTTATTACTCAGGTAAGAAGGTAATAAAGTCGCCGCGCCGAAAACGGAACGAACTTATTGGACCACCTAATACAATAGCACTCATAATGAATAAAGTGCAAATTGTGAAAACATATACATTTGAACATTTTTATTAGATTTTCATTCTGAAGATCATATAGTAGCTACCTACTTTATACAACCATTGCAAGAGTGTGTTACGTGTACACGTGCAATAAAAACAAATTGCAACTGAAAACAATATATCTATTATAGCTTCGCAATTCTGAAACAAAAAAAGCATGGCATTCGCGTTCCGCTGATTTTGTCTATTACGGTGGGGTGCAATATTTCGTTCAGGAAAGTGAGAACATTTTTTTGTTTTACCAGTGAAATATGCCGCGCGTACTTCTCTCATTTCAAGAATATAGTACTAGTTTATTAAATAACAGCAAATTAAGTGATTAGGTATTTGATTACATCTAGATTTCTTGAGTCACGAACATTAATTCAATGTATTCAAGCATCCGTGCAATTTAATGAATATTATCGATCACGTAATGAATACACTGCACGTCGAAGTACCAAAATAATCAGTCAGTTTAATCTGAGATGAAAGGATACATTAAAATGTATTATAATCCGAAGTATGCTAGTGCATTTCGTTGTATTAAATTCACATGAGCGAATGAAATTAATTACCAGCTGCGTTGAAGTTTCGTGCAAATGGGTTAAATGGTTAAGTCTAGGAAGGTTTGTCCTAGTTTCGCATAATCTCGTGACTCCTCTCGTGACTTCTGACCATTTAGGATTCCTTCGGTCTACTCCTCGTTTCTAACCACCCTATGCGTCCATTGTTTTTCGATCCCAGACAGGAATGAAATTTATTCCGGGTTGTACATACTAGCTTGGAAGAGTTATCGTCCCGTGAGAGCATATGAGAATACTGCATTCTCTTTCGCCGTACGACACAAAACAGGTTCTGCAAGCTGTCTCAAGTTTTGCATTCAATTCCATAAACATGCGACCACCTTTCATGGATCCACGTTCCACCGAATTTTCTTTGAAACCTTTGGCGGTTCAAATCTACCCCCCAGTTTGTACGGAAGTATTGTCTTCACCGAATTTTCTATGAAACCTTTGGCGGTTCAAATCTACCCCCCAGTTTGTACAGAAGTATTATCTTCACCGAATCATCTATGAAACCTTTGTCGGTTCAAAATCATCCCCCTGTTTTTACGGAAGTATTATCTTCACCGAATCATCTATGAAACCTTTGTCGGTTCAAAATCATCCCCCTGTTTTTACGGAAGTATTATCTTCACCGAATCATCTATGAAACCTTTGTCGGTTCAAAACCACCCCCCAGTTTGTACGGAAGTATTATCTTCACCGAATTTTCTATGAAACCTTTGTCGGTTCAAAACCACCCCCCAGTTTGTACGAAAGTATTATGTTCATCGAATTTTCTATGAAACCCTTGGTGGTTCAAACCACTTCCTTTTTCCACGGAAGTATTATCTTCAACGTCACCCTCCACCGATTGCACTTTATCTTCCTCTGAGCTTTATATTCGATGACGAAAAAAGATGAAGAATCTTCCGAGCATTTTGAGGAATTCCATTAACACTCCATCACATGGATGACATATGTCATCCACTTTATTCGAAGTATATTATTCGAATCAATGACTTCATATCACTAGGAATATACATATTTGATAATGATACCATGTGTCTTCTAACGTGAGTAGTTTTAGTCTGATTAGATAAGTGGAATTGACGTTGTAGAATTACTTGAACTACTGAGATCAGTGGTTGACTTTTACCATATACGTGATCGTTCAAGTGTTAAATTAAGCTCCTTCCTGGTACAATTGATGTTACATTCATATTTTCTGTCTGGGTTCGTGAGTTATCTCTCAGAACATGAGAAAGATGAACACCTCTATTTCCGGAAGATTATTAGCTCGGAAATTCCGAAGATTGTGGAGCTTATAGAGTTCTTTGCGGAAAGGCGATTGAAATTTTCCATTCTTTCGATAAAACACTAAACCTTATTTTCTGAACTCACATTTATCTTGAATCGCAACTAGAACTTTCCTTTAACACTAGAACTACCCACCACATACTCGGTTATGTTCATAATTTTATTTATACATAAACTATGATTGTAGGATGTAAGTTAATTAGCGGATTTAATTATTTGTATTATGCGCATAAAATGAACGTATATAAAATCTCGAACAACACGTCGCTGTATGTTTAAATAATTTTATTGAAAATGTTGGTTCAGTCTTTCTGACTGCTTTGGTAATTTGAGTGTTAAAGAAACTCTCAAAGAAGCATAATTAATACACAAAATATAACGTAACAACGTCGCTAATAATTGAGCAGTCAATGCCACGTAAAACCAGTACACAGAAAAAGTATGCTGTAATACTATCATAATTTAACGCTATTTTGGATTTTGTAAAAGTCTTCTTTATTGCAAGGAGAATCTAATACGATTTTAATCATTTGGATTCCCATTTACTGTTTGATTTCTTACAAAGTTTCCAGAGTTCCACGTAAAGATATACCACGACATTATTCAGAATTGTAGCAAATCAAACACTGAAATTCACCGAATCGTACTTTGCGCAGAATTAGGAGTACAAACCAGGACAAAGTAGTGATCTGATCTGCAAAGTATAATACTTTAACTTCTAGTTGCGACAGTTCGATCTCACAGAGTTACGAAGTCCCAAAGTAGTATAGGAGTTTTGTATTCAGATTATCAGCGAATCACTCAAGCTTTGTTGAATTCGAAGTACACACATCACCCTTTATTTTTTATAATTCTACATCCTTTTATGCTTTCCACTTTTACCTTCTTGATTAGCATTGGAAACTTAGATTTTGATATGCGTGTTTGCTCATATAAGAAGTTTTTATTATATTAAGAAATATAAATAGAGAGTACATTGCACTATAAACTAATATTCAGAGACATTAAAGAATAACAATGTTATTTAATACTTCTATTCCTAAAATTATTAGCATACGATTTACGTTAAAATCGGTTAATTATAATGGACAGAGAAAAGGGGTTGTTTGATTTGATTTCTATTAATTGTTCATCGAAATGATTTACAGAGTATTTTTGTCCGTCGAAATAAATGTTTAATGACATAGTCGATAATAATCATTCAAGAATCCCATCCATTATTTTAGTGAATAACTGTTCACCATCAAACTAAATCGTGTTTTAAAGCCTCGTTGAAAATGGCAGGAGTGTCGTCGAAATGAAGAAATGCTAAAATATGGAAATATTTCTCTAAGAAATCCTTTCGTCTGGAGTTTCTGGGGTGTGTTCTTTTCACTATTCAATGGGGAGCAGCTTGTAGCTTATTAAGATAGAGTTCTTTTTATGTACTTTTCTCGAAGGATTCCATAAGGTTTCTTCCCTGACTATGATCACGTTCTTACGAATGCAGTCTTTATCTGCTGGAGACTGATGAAATATGTCGATCTACTGAAATGTGTTACCTTTAGCTAGTTCGTCGATCGATTCGCCATTGTTCGAAGACAAAGTTGCCGGATAGGATGGAACACTAATTACTTTGACCTATTTGCAAACCAAGAAATCGCTGGACCAAAAAAGGATTTTTACTACGAATATTTTTCAGTCCTTAATCCTTCCTGATTCCAAAGAAATCTAATTTTATAACTTCTTTATTTGTTTCGATGTAAATTCGTGTAAAAAAATATGTCCTATCTATGGAAACCTTAGAATTTCTAGTTTATTATTTGTAAAATGAAAAGAATTTTATTTCAACTTTTATTAAATTTTTTTCTAAGATTCGTGTAAAAACAGAATTGGGCATACCTCAATGTGTATCAATATACAGTCAGTGTACAAGATATTCGTACAGCAGCGAATTGTAATAAAAACCTTGTATACCTTTGTTTATTTTTTATCGAAATATTTACAACTTGTTTTATACGGAAACAAAGTTCTACGAGGTTTTTGTTAAAGTTCGCTGCCTTTTATATTCACTGTATATAATAAACTTTTCACGGTTGTAGTTTATATATTATATGCAAGGGCAGTATTTGATGTGACATACACTATGAAAATGTGTAGTTTATGAATGAATTAATGTAATGTAATTATTAATTATGAAATGTAAATAATCAGTAATTGTTTTTAGAACTTTTGTCGCAGTTCCGAAAAACTCCATCGAAGTCATGGTTTAAAGACATCGATTTAGCTCTAAAGTAATACAAGACTGAGTTTAATTTAAGAAATGAAAAGTGCGCTGTGCGGTTTTAAGTTGAAAAATGACGAATCCCGGGTTGGTGGTTTAAGAAAGAAGTGGTTGTTTATAAATGGCTGGTAAGGGAAAAGGAAATCGTGGGGTTCTAGGAAAAGTAGACTTTTCGGAACTATTATAATTTAATAGAATAATAATATTATAACGAATATAATAATTTATGATGAAGTAAAGGCTGATGTTGGAACTAAGATACTAGACGCATATGATATCAAACAATTGTTTACTCCTCTCGGAGAGTATTTATTATATATACTCTTTTTTTATCACCTATATATGCCATTTTTCGATAAATTCAAATATTTCGAAGCCTATGACAGCTTGCTTATTGGTTGATTCGTGTAAAGATTTCGAACAGGGATATTCCAGTCTAAATTTCTTAATATTGTAATTAATAACCACGACACGACAAGGGGACGGTTGACAATTTTGATTTACGTCAGTTACCTTCTAACCTGTCCATATGAAAGATGACATTGACAATATTGAAAATAGTGGCGAGAGACTACTCTTCCTTTATCCTTCAATTCCCTTGACAGGAAGTACGTGAAACACTCAACAATGGCCGATTGAAAATTCGTTGAAAAATAATTCGTAACATTTAATCATCCACCAAAATAAACCCACCAAATTACCTGTCTCCTCGTTGAAAGGCTAATTAGTAGTTTATTAGTTGTTTGTAAGACTCTAATAATGTCCCTTTAATAACCGAGTTGCTTTCAAGTTTCGCAAGCAGAAGAGCTGGAAATAGAATCGTTTTTAGAAGACAATGATATGACACACTAAAAAGAGACCACGGTCGAATTCTGAGCCAGAAATTTAAAATGAAACTCGGAAGTGAAATGGCGACTAACATCAGAGAATGAGTTGCATTCTGTAACAAAAATGTTAGTTACACAGAGAGTCTTCAGTTGAACACGACTCTGCTACTTTCTCTATTCATTCTACAGTAGTTGCTTAATTCTGTTCTTTGTTAAATATGTGTCGTTTACCTGGCACAGACCTTCCCCTAATTTCCGAAAACTTATTTTTCCTCTCTCGATCTTGAGAGTTCGACAGTTTGAAATTATATTTATACGCTTCTGTTAATATTGTACTTTACGATATTCGATAATTTGAAGCCGTTCAAAGTTTCTCGTGCAAAACGAATTACTTCAGGTCACTTTTATTAGATCGCTTAAACTTTTACCCCGTCTTTCTCCTTTCTTTAACTCTTTAACTTTACTACTACAATGTTAATCACTTGCAGCATAGAATTACAATTCATTACAGTGTGTCATTATTAATTGGACTTCTATGTGTACAAAATAAGTGGAAAATACCGGAAGAAACATTCCGATTTAACGACGAGAATTTTCACTTAACAGCCATCGTGTGTACTACTTTCTTCTGTTTCCATTTCTCTTGGAAAGGTGCTTTGTTTCCAGATAATGTCGCCGTAGACGAGCGAGAGGAAGAAATAATAATGATCTCGAATGCTCATTAACGAAAATTACCTTTTCCCTTGATTGTCCATGCACGGGTATCTTTGTGAGGGATTCATTGTAAAGTTTCAACTGTCCGCGTGTTTCGTGATAATGCAAAAGAGCCGGGCCGTCATTTGAGATCACGTTTTAACGAATACGATAAGTGTTTCAAGTAAACTCGACCGTTCTCCTCTCATCTTCATTCTAAAGCAGTTCTCATTACTTTACGATGCACTACAGTTTTCTTCGCCTCTTAGCTTTTATTGTAAATTGCACAAAGACCAATTCCACTGTCTTGACGTCTCGCATTCTTTTGTGTCCGCTTTTATCTCTCGCAGAATTTCTCAAAACCGCAACACCGACTGTCAAACAGATTCCTTCCTCTTAGTTTATAGTTGGACTATTCTATTGTATTATTGCCAAGGGAAACATTATTTTAATATCAATCTTAAGATGATTCTTTACTTCATATTCTTACATTTTCCTTTTATCTTTCTACATAAAAGTTTATGGAATATGTAGGTTGTTTATTACGTAATTATTATATTAAAGTATTTTTTCCGAAAGAAACGTTATTTTAATGTCAATCTTAAGATGATTCTTTACTTCATATTCTTATGTTTTCCTTTTACTTTTCTACATAAAAGTTTATGGAATATGTAGGTTGTTTATTACGTAATTATTATATTAAAGTATTTTTTCCCAAAGAAACGTTATTTTACTGTCAATCTTAAGTTGATTCTTTACTTCATATTCTTATATTTTCCATTTATCTCTGCAGATAAAAATGTACGGAATATGTCGGTAGTTTATTACATAATTGAGTTGTTTATTTTGAAAGTAGATTAAGTCTATCTTTCAAGAAAATCAAGTTAACGTTTAAAACGTTACGAAGTAACTTTGTGTAATTATTATGAACGATAACCTGATTTTTCTTTTAAAAAATTGACTTAGGCCACTTGCAAAATAAATGGTTCAATTATTAAAATTAATAATGATTGCACGTGAAATGTATACTTTAGATAGTTCTGAGTCATGTTTGAGACATGATGTAAATATATATGCATTGTTATATTGTTGCTGTTTATAATACAGTACAAATTTAAGGATTTAACATGCAGATTGAAAGTGCATTATGATTGCATTAGCCAATCATACCGGATACGATTGGTTATCTCGCGTCCGTTTTACATGTTGATTGCATTATCTAGTCGGATCTCCTTTACGACATAGGGTATAGAAGCTATCGAATACGAATATACAGGATACATACAAAATAACTGATATCCATCCCCTTTCTATGCCAAATCATATCCATCGTATTCTGATATTACTACGAAATGTACTAAATAATTTACATAAGTCAAGGTATTGGTTTCGAGAAATACCTGAAGTATCGAATGCAAGAGTACATCAATTTACTGAAAATTACATTTCTTTGAATGTTATGACAAAATAGGCGATTGGAGCTTAATAAACTTCCATAATTGCTCTCAATTTAATATTAGACGTAAAATCATCATTTTAAAGCTGAGCCGAATGTTTAAAAAAAATGATATTCTTTAGCCTGTTAACGTGTTCAAATAATTTACGTAAGTCGAGGTATATATGTATATTGATTCTATTAGGGGTACCGGAAAGTAATCAATTATTTTTCACGTAACTTTATTACACTCCATTAATTTTTTCATATGAAACATTATCCTATTAGATAATCCCGATCGTTATATATGATCCTTGACCAACGATTCTCTAAAGCCATAATTCCCTTTTTGAAAACAAATCAAATTCTCACGTTTCAATGCAAAACAGTTTTCTGCTCTCGAATTGATTACTTTCCGTTACCCCTAATACTTGTCATATCCAAGTTCGTTTTTATTCCTTCATCTAATAGTAGTTTGTCTGCAAAGATAAATTCTATTCATGGAGAAGTATCTTGTTCTAATCTTCCAACTTTCGAAGGTGCAATAAGGTAATTCGGTTCCGATGAATTATAGAGTGCAACTATTAAGTGCGGTTGGTGATCGATGAGTCGTGAGAGTGGCGCGTAGGTTACACACTCACTTGTGTATCTATACGTATGTTAATGCGAAACGGGATGCAACGGATGCGGCACGCGCTAACACGATTAACCCCGTGGTAATGGAGTACGCCTGTTGGTAGAGTGAGGCTTGATTATGTTATCAAGACATTGTCAATACTTCCAGAAACAACCCAAGTGGAGCACCGCCATTTCATAGAGATAGAGATGCACTCTGCGGTCCACTGAGTACCTGTTGTCAGGTTTATCAATCGACCGAGAAGAACTTGCAACTTTGATAATTCATTTTGAAGTATGTACAAATTTCTGAACATAATATGCGTTAAATATTTGTAGTATTATAAACAATTCCATAAATAATGTATTACAGTTGTACGTTCTATTAATGCATCCTGGATGTGTGTAAATAATTTATTGCGAAAGCAATCCATGAGTAAAATAATCACTGTTGGTAGTTTTATAAATTATTTTGTTAGGGTATTTTATACTGTACTCTTTCATGCAGAAAATATTTTTATAATTATGTTTCAAAGTAATATAAAATAAAAACTAATGAGAGTCAATTTGTATAAATGCGGAAAATGAAATTTGATGAACTGATCCTCTAATTTATTATAATAATATTATACTAATAATATTGTATATAGTACATAGACACTATGTGTCTCATTCTCAGTAACAGAAAGTAAATCAGAAGTGTAACAGTTTCCATGTTTAATTAGAAATATAAATTTAGAACATTCCCTTAGACAATTAAATCGAATAATTCCATTAGGTAAGTTCCGTTTAAATTGCAATATGCGTAATTATGTATCTCATTAAATAATTCATGAAATCATCGGTGATTAGTATTATATTTAAAATTCATCCATCACTTTCGGAATAAATTATTTAAATACATAAATCATATCACATAATATTGGATAAATAATTGCATACGTAATTGGGCCATGCAATAATGACCAGGAGTATTTGCATCCATAATTATATTATACAATAATGACCAGGAATAATTACGTGCTTAAGACGTCATTAAAAAATTGTAAAGTCTAAGCATTATATAAACTTAGTTTTAGTTAATAATGTAAATTAGAATTAGAATCTTACTTTTAAAAGTGGTATAAGTCCAGTTTTTCGTTTGATTTTAATAATAGAAATAATAAAATGCAGACATCAATCTGTAACAGAAATTAGCTTTTAAGATGATTAGTTTTTTCTTGTCAAAATGCAACGCATATAAATAACTTGGTCTTAAACGGTTTTAAAAATCTATTTCGTATAGAGAATTATTTAACCATATAGATTTAATTGAGTTATTCCTTATTTTAAACTCAAAAATATCTTGATTTTGACTTTGAATATTTTTCTTTTGAATGAATCCTGTTTTTAAGTTTTCGTTTAAAGTCTTTTGAAACATACATACTTCCGTTATATTATATTATAATTCAGTTATTTTTAAACATATGATATTAAAATATATGAATATTTATTGTGTTCGAATTATACGTTAAAGCCTTGATTAAAACATATGCGAATGATGTATCGATATTTGTCTCCGGTTCAATGATTGTTCTTCCTAAATAGCAAAATGCTTCCTAAGAAGAAAAAGCAGCGTAGTATCACAAAATGTAGTGCAGATGGTTACCTTACTTTAATTGAACTTTAGACAAAAATTGGCCTTACACCACTCTCAAAAATAACGATAATAGAAAAATAAATAAGTACTTTATTATTGAATAAATTTTTAAATAATTATACATTATATTTAGATAACATAAGTAAGCGTAGAAATATATAATAATAGCTCTAGCGGTCGCAATCGGCTTTCTCTCCCTCTTGTAAGAGCTCGCAGTGTTTGTCTCCTTAATCCTCCAACCGTTGCGCGCTCTGAGTAGGATGTTCTCTGATTAAGTGCTAGTCTTCTGAAAGTTTTCGCCACGTTGAGACGACATATACGTACTCCGTAATCACAATCGGCGCAATTTACCATTATTTTACTGTTATTTCACGTTTTTGTTAATATTACGCAATATTATAATGCGCGTTTCGTGGAGCGCCGGCCCAACTATTTTACTTGCCTATCTATATTTGCATTTGCGATGCAAATTACAGGGAAATCCCCAAAATTATATCGTGTTTGTACCTAGTTATTATATATATTAGTATTATTTTTATATAATATTCAGTTGCTAAAACTTTTAAATGGTCACCGATGACTGACATAATATATACCAAATTAATAACAATTTTTATTATTATCTTATGTCTTTCCCTTTGCACAAAATTGTAATTTTAAAGTGTTACTTTGTAGATTTCTGCCGTTATTAACAATTATTTTGATATAATATTTAGCTGCTAAAACTCTTAAATGGTCACCGATGACTGACATAACATATACCACATTAATAACATTTTTGATTATTATCTTATGTCTTTCCCTTTGCACAAAATTGTAATTCCAAAGTGTTACTTTGTAGATTTCTGCCGTTATTAACAATTATTTTGATATAATATTTAGCTGCTAAAACTTTTAAATGGTCACCGATGACCTGGCGGCATATACCATATTAATAATACTTTTTAGTTTTATCCAATTCGCTGTACCTCTCGGTGCTGATTCGATTAAAATTCGATTCGTTTATCGCGTTTTTTCGACCTGTTTCTTATCTATTTATAATTCCGTCACCGTAAAATTTTCATCGCAAGTGTTTGGACGTGATTTCCACACATGGTGGAAGAGCAACATACTACAATATAATAGATATAAAAAGTCGATATAATTTTCCATTACTTTTAACATTTGTTATCAGAGAAATGAATCTGCTTACTGCTATTAACTATAGCTTATTCACTTGATAATATTATACTTATTATGCTCTGCCACATATGTAATCATTTAGCATATATGTTGCTAACGTAACTCTTGTAACCTACTAAATAATTTCGTGGAAGCAAAATATATAATTTCGGACAAATGTGTGCTTTGTTAACTGACTAACTAAAGCTGGAGTTTTATGTTTTGCTGCACGTGACCTGGTGACCCTTCGTGTTTACTGTACAGTCTGGCGAGGACATCGCCAGCGGTAGCGGTGTGGTGAGTCAAAAACATTTGGGTATCTCGTACTCATATTATTATGAGGTCTACAAATAACGAGGTTTACAAATTGTGGCGATCCTCGTATAACGCGGCACTTATACAACGCGCTTCATAAATTGTGCTGATCCTCGTAAAACGCGGTACTTATAAAACGTGGTTTCGATACAACACGGTTCACGAATTGTAACCATCATCGTACAACGCAGTACTTGTACAACGAGGTTTCTATAATGTATTACTCGGTTCACAAACTGTGATCTTTATATAACGCGGTATTTGTACAATGGGGTTTCGATATAATGCGGTTCATAAAATGTGGCAATCTTCTACAACGCGGTTTCGATGTACTGTGGTTCACAAATTGTGGTGATCCACGTATAACGCGACACTTATACTATGCGGCTTGGATATAACGTGTGCATGTAATCCGAGTCTCGCATAGCGCGGTTTTCGTAATGCGACCTTTCTCTGGAACCTAACCCCCGCGTT
Organism: Nysson spinosus; assembly: GCA_910591585.2. Lineage (NCBI taxonomy): Eukaryota > Metazoa > Arthropoda > Insecta > Hymenoptera > Crabronidae > Nysson > Nysson spinosus. Next base: position 2,959,445 of record OU342834.1, read on the forward strand.
ATACGAGGGTTACCTGTAATTATAGATTAGTACCAGAACTATGCTTAATTCTGGAAACGACGGAAGATTCTAATGTTTTTTCGTTAAATTGTCGGTGAAGATCCCAAATTTGAATTTATCGGAAATATGACTTTTTGACGATTAGATTTGCAACAACTCCTATACCTTTAAACCCCATAGACTACCTGCCAAGTAGTGAATATCTAGTTATGTATACATATTTATTTATAAATAGATTATGGTTGCAGGACGTAAGTTAATTAATTAATATAATTATGCATGTTATGTACATAAAATCTCAAGGAACACGGCATTATATATTTATGTAATTTTATTCAAAATGGCACACAAGTCATTTTTACTGCTTCAGTAGTTCTAGCTATATATTATCAGCCCAATTTATGTTGGTATCTATTAATAATTAATATTGAAACAGCAGTAGTGATTAAAGGAAAGGTGGACACTATTAAGGCGCGTCAAAATAGATCCATAATGAGAATCTGATTAAATGAAATCGCACGTGTCGTCGATTAACATCAAATATTTATCGACGTCGAGACTAATATAAATGACATATGGACTAATAGAGTACGAAATAAGGAAGATCAATAAAATATTAGATAACTGATTTTGCTATCAGATGTCCTTTAACCCATGTGGTTTATCCATTCGTCTTAAAGACGGAAGTCCATAATTCGTACATACACTACTCATTTATCTTTGAAATGGATATACACCGGAATATCTGCGGTTATAACTCCCCCCCATTCTTTGACAGAAAGCCAAAATATGATACATTATGTTGTGCTCTTGGACCTTGCTCTTGTTGTTGACCTGACACAATGCCGTTTGCTTCGCGCACTGATAAATAACCCTGTACCGAGAATAAGTGATTTTGGAAGTAAATAATAATTCACTGAGGTGTTTTATGGATACGATGAAAGGTATGATAAGTGTGTGGGTGTTAATAAATTACTCTTCATAGTCGAATCAATTGTTCATCGTACGAAAGCATTTTCTTTCGAGGATAATGAAATGGATATATAGGAAACAGGAACTATTTTCTTTCGAAATGTTTTTTCTCGAAGAATTCGTAGAACGTCACAGAATTCTTTGATGTTTACTTTGAATAGCGTGGAACTATTTTCTTTCGAATTGTTTTTTCTTTAAGAATTTGTAGAACGTCAAATAATTCTTTGACGTTTTTTCTGAATAGCGTAGAACTATCTTCTTCTTTAGCGACTTCTGTTCTGTTCAGTTGAAGTACCTCGAGCTCTGTTTAGCGATAGCTCTCAAGCAACCCACTGAAATACATGAGCTTGGCTTAAGAACTATTACATATGTACTTCGCTATTGTTCGGCTTGCATTGTTCCGCTCAGTACATTGCGGTTTCATTGATGAAGCTACATTTTGAAGTAGCATTCACAAGGGTCATCTACTATACGAACTTTTGACAATATTGCTTATTAAATAATTACTGAGTACAAACAAACTGTACATTTTAACTTCAATCGAACACTGTGCCTAACAGTTTCGGCAGACTATGTTAAACCCAATTCTGTTTTGTACACGATGTATACGTTCCACAAGAGTACGTCTGAAAAATATATATTGCATCTATGGAAACCTTCGAATATCTATTTTATTATGTGTTAAATAAAAAGAATTTCATTTCAACTTTTATTAAATTGTTGTCAAAGGTTCGTGTAAAACCAGAATTGTGCGTACTTCAAGAATTATTTCAATCTTCATTATGGTGAGTGTAAAAAGCAACGAGTTTTAACAAAAACCTCGTAAAACTTTGTTTATTCAAAACATTTTAACAAACAAGTGATGTGTACATACATATTCTTAAAAATCTCCTCACTGAATTTCATAAAGGAATGATTACACTGTGCAACAAATTTTGACTTTTTTTCTGTGTTCTAACAACGAATATACGATTCTTATAGATTTCGACGTGCTGAAAACGAATCCGCAAACCATTTCTTGCCAGTAACTACCATTTTCGAAAAAATCAATTTTGAAAAAAAGGTACTTTTTTGTCCTTTGAACAAGATTTGTGACGTAAGTATATAAGTTAGTTTTTATTTGTTGCAAAAAAATCTGTGGATCATTACGAAGAAAATGATATGAATTACTTTTGCAATATGAATTTGCAAATATGTTTAAACATTAGTTAAATTTGGCGAGACACGCTCCGCCCGCTCATTTTTCGAGATTAGATTTTTTAAAAATTGATTTTTTCGAAAATGGTAGTTACTGGCAAGAAATGGTTTGCGGATTCGTTTTCAGCACGTCGAAATCTATAAGAATCGCATATTCGTTGTTACAACATTTTTTTGTGTTGGACAGTGTTATTTACCCATATCTTTTATAGAAATATTCACCATTTGTTTCATGCGGAATCAAATATTCATTATCATCTAATTATTTCGTTCATCATCATGGACTACGATATAATAAAGTTGTATGTTTTAATATTATATGATTAATTAGTGTAATAATTGTTATTTAATACCTGCGTAATAATTCAGTGTTTATTATTGTATCCTAAAGCTTCATTTGGAACAACGTACTCGAACATCTCATCAATCGTCAATCGAACTGACCAATTTGTGTTCCAATAACATACATGGAACAATATATTAATGCAATTTAACAATGAATTTGGTTTATGTATCTGTTATCCGAATGATAGAACATTATAACTACCGTTAAATAGCTATTAGACATTCATAAAAATGATTGAGCATTAAATTAAAGCACGGAGTTAAATTGCCCATATTTCTCACATTCGCGAGCCCCCGACAATTTATTGCAATTAAAACGTGTATTCCGTGAAACAGTTGTTGAAATCATAATTGCACTTAACGTACCTTTTATGCGTTTAATGCCTGCAATGAATGACCATACGGATTTACAGTTTTTATCGTAATTAATGCAAACCGCGATGCGAGGAAAATATTAAATATGTTACCTAAGACTTGCAATTTAATGGCAGAAAATGATTATTGTCATAATGGGATGCGATTCATAAAAAATGAAAATTCAATCATACACGACTTCCATTATTCAATCAGTACGAAACATTTCGACGTTAAGTCCTACACCCTCCTGAATCGTAAATTAATCGTTTATAAACATTACATAATATAATAGCGTATAAGTATACCGTTTGCAATAAAATTCATGTATTGTCACGATACAATAATAAAAACATTAACAATTATAAAACGTACAAATGAAAATGATGTGCATCATAAATAAATGAAATGCTAAGAAGATGAAAATAAAGCGATCTACTGACAAAGAAGTATACGCGGTTATGTTGCTGTCAAATACAATAACATCACCATTGTTCTACGGTGTTGATTTTGGACTAAATAATTCTAAGAAAGATATATTTGAAAATCATAACGTGTTGAAGTTGAAAATATTTTTAAGTCTGGCAGACATTTAAAGTTCGTGGCCTAAATTTCATAAGATACGTAGCTACAACATTCATAACAATCATGCTGCATTAAACACGTTCGCATTCAATTCATAATACGCATGTATTAATATTCTCTTCCATACTTTTTGTTGAAATTCACTGCCGTCCGATTACTTTTTATCCTCACTGTACGTGTGTATGTGTACAGAAGATTCACGGTTGTATTATATATACTTCGTCAGAGATTTCATAAAGTTTACTACCATTGAATCGCATGATTTGATGACTAAAGAAGGAAAGCGGAAGATGACAATGCATTCCATATCCCCGAATAAAGCGTGCATATCCGTTTTATACACATTGAATGTAAAAAGTATTCATACAGCAGGGAATTTTCACAAAAACCTCGTAGAACTTTGTATATTTAAAAGATTTTAACAAAAAAGTGGTATGTGCATATTCTTAGAGATATTCGCAATGAATTACATAAAAAGAACAGTCATTTAGTATTCATAAATAAACATGGATAACATATGTTGCTATGTTACGTTTATTTCTATTTATATTATATTTTAATTTGTGATTGCACAATTTGAATTGCATCTAATGAGGATGCAAATAGGACGTCCTAAAATAAATCTTTTCGATATTGATCTAATATAAAAAAAGTTATGATCATTTAAAAATAGGGGTGACGTATCAGACTCCCTGTAGTTAGAGAACTGAATTTTGTTATTTTTAAGATTTCGTATATTCCATGTAAGTTTTATGCTAGCAAAAATGAACAGAATGGAAGATTCCGAAGTCATGTTTCACCCTTGTTAGTGGAAGCCGAACAAGCTTTACTTGAATACACGAAGTTTCGCTCCTCCCATTGAACGTTCCTTGTTCTGTCTCTATTGCGTTTAAGTTTCCGTGCAATTTGGCAAACCAGTTCTTATCACTTGGGAATATTCGCCCACAATTTCCATTCCTTCATTGGAATTGAATTATATATTAACTTCTTATCTTGATGGCTACGAATGAAAGCATGTATAACCCTAGATAACTAAACATTCGTCTAATAAACTATCGACCCTCGCCTACTGGAACAAGGCTATTTATGAGGGACACACTTTTAACATCTGCCAAGACTGCAAACGTTAATTTTTAACTCTTTTCTACTTTTTAATTAAGAAATAATAATACATCTCTTAAGTTGTGCTACTTTGTTTGAAAGAAATATAGGAAATATAAAAATATACATGTAGGATTATCGGTGTAAGCGTTGAATTTGTTGGAATAGTAGATATATTTGTAATATAAAAGGGATTACAGGTTCAAAAACAATCATTAATATTCTCTCTGTCACGGTCACTCTCAAGGTCTCTTTCATACTGATCACGCCCGAATCTGTCTCCAACTGCCCTTCCTCACGTCGCTCGTCATTTTTTCTCATGCACGCATCACACACACACACACCATTCACTCTTCGCGGAATCGTCAACTCTACACTCGGCCTTTCCTGCCGAATCTTCGTCCTCGAAGACTACATTGTCGCATATTATTCACGGTTATCATGACCGAACGGTTTCATATACTCAGCCGCAGTGCTGGTTATATGCGGTCCTTCAGAATCATCCATACGGATCACTTCATAACGATCATTCCGCTTAACTTTCGTTACTTTGTATGGTCCTAAATATTTCTGCCTTAATTTTAAATTTGGTCCGAACTGTGTTCGCTTGATAAACACGAGATCGCCTTCCACATATTTTCGCGCTGGTTTCCGATTACGGTTGAATGTTTTTCTGTTTTCCTCCTGAATTTTCAATATGTTCTGTCTGGCACTCACTCGTAATTCATCGCGATCTTCCTGGAATTGCTCTACAGTTTCTTGTTCGATTAGGGCAATTATCTCATGATCACGCGTGTGTCGCATTCGCGTACCGAACATTACTTCGAACGGTGTCATCCCCAAACTTCGTTGAAACGTGCTGTTAATACAACGTTGTACATCACCAGTGTGCTTGTACCACCGGTCTGGATTGTCTATTGATAATTTCGATAAAACTGGTATTATCGTTCGGATAGTACGCTCTACCTGTCCGTTTCCTCTGGGTACGCCAGTGGTCACTAATACATGATTTATTCCATCGTTCGCACAGTATTCTTGAAAATCAAGCGCGGTAAATGCTGTTCCGCGATCCGAAATTATTCGCTCGGGATTCCCAAAAACTTTTTGCTGTACGCTTAACCTGTCGATCACTTCTTTCGTGCCTACCGTTTTTGTCGGGTATAACCATACAAACTTTGAAAAGCTATCGACAATGACAAAAATATACCTATACGCCTTGCTGGTCGCCGTCATCGGCCCTACGTGGTCGATGTGATACGTCATGAGCGGTCGGTCGCCTTTCGGAATCGGCATCAATTCCCCTTCCCTTTTCCCAGCTTTCTTTTCAGAAACGATACACGGTATACAACAGTTAATAAAATTTCGGAGTTTATCTTCCAACTGTGGCATATAGTATTCCTTCTCGATTGCCTCCTTCATTTTCTTAATACCGAAATGGCCGTTTTCATGGGCGTTTCGTATTACCTCTATTTGTAACGCGTTTGGTATAACAATTAAATTTTGACCGTCCTTACGCTTCATTAATACATCATCCGCTACAAAATAATCATCGTATGGTTCTTTCTCTAATATACATCTTATCGCACGCAGTCTTTCGTCTTCTGATTGTTTCTTTTTTACTATCGCTCGCATCTGATTTACTATTGCCAATACCGGGTGTCTACTGAGCGCGTCTACATGTCGCAATCGCACTCCCTTTCGATGTTCAATGATATAATCAAATTCTTCGAGTATCAACGCCCAGCGGGCTACTCTCGGAGACAAATCTTTCTTCATTAGTGTCTTTTTGAACGCTTCGCAGTCGGTAACAATCTTAAACTTAATCCCGAAAAGATAGACCCTAAACTTTTTAACTGCATTCATAATTGCTAATACCTCTAGTTCATAGGAATGAAATTTCTTCTCGGCGTCGGTCGTTTTTTTACTATAATAATGGACAGCTTGAAATTTATTCTCGCCTTCAAATTTTTGCATAAGTATCGCTCCGTAGCCTTCCTTGCTCGCGTCAGTGTGTAACTCGGTTGTCGCTTTCGGGTTGTAAATTCGTAGCACCGGCTTTGCTGATAATTCTAACTTTAATCGCTCGAATGCTTGTCTCTGACTGTTGCCCCACATAAACGAATGTTCTTTCTTCACTAGATCGGACAAAGGTCGCGCTATAATAGAATAATTATAAATAAATTTACGGAAATAGCCGGTTAATCCCAGAAAACTTTGTATTGCTTTCTTATTTTTCGGTGTCGGGAAACCCTCTACCGCCTTGACTTTACCGCTACCAGGATAGACACATCCGTTTTCAATTTCTTGTCCGAGGTATTCGACCCGCGATTTCAAAAATCGGGACTTCTGCCAATTAATCGTCAAACCGTTTCTTTCAGCCACTTCTATCGTTCGTAATAATTTGTCAAACGCGTCGGTATCGTTTTCGCCTGGTATTATAATATCATCGACGTATGTGAAAATAGTTTTGCTCCTTATCAGATCTCTAAAAATCTCATCTATAAATCGTAGAAAACTCGTGGGACTTATTGATAAACCGAAAGGTGTTTTCAAAAATTCGTATTGTCCATCTGGTGTGACGAACGATGTATATTTTGTACTTTCTATTGCCATCGGCACGTGGAAAAACCCGTTTTTCAAATCAATCACTGAAAATACACGCGCATTCCGTAATTCATCTATCTTTTCCTCGATCAGTGGCATCGGAAACTGGTCTCGCTTAATTCGTTTGTTTAACTCGCGGTAATCAACGCAGACACGATACGTTCCGTCTTTTTTCGGCACTATGACTACCGGGCTGGCGTATTCGCTTTGACTCGGTTGAACAATACCATTAATCAACCACTCCTCAATTTGACTATTTAAGATATCCTTTTCTTTTGGCGCTAGCCTACGTGGTCTCAAACTTACTGGCGACTTATCGCTTAATCTTATTGTAGTTTCGATATTCGTACTTACATTCTTCGCTGGTGTGTACCTCGCAATTACGGTCTCTAATTTGTCCTTAAATCCTCGCTTAATATCTAGTTCACTCGTGTCGGTGCACAGCACTTTCATCAAATCACTACACGCAGCTTCCCACGTCTCCTCCGTCGGTCGTTGGTCGCCTTCTTCTTTCTCCTCTCCGTCGGTGACTTCCCTTGAAGTATCCCTTAGTTCCGGCATCTCTGGTGGCAGTTTCTCTATTCCCATTATCTCACCTCTTCGTAATCGCACGTCAACATTGTCCAAAAAGTCTAGTCCGAGAATCATATCATAAGGGATCGACTTAGTCGGTACGACAAGCATATTTATGTCGTACGTTTCGTTCTCGACGGCAACTTTAGCTCGAAACGATCCGATCGCTTTCGTCGTCGCGTTACCTGCTCCCGTAACGTAGGTAGACGTTGCCGTTAACGGACTGTCTGTTTCACGGTGTTTTTCTTCCGTCATCAACGACACTTCACTTCCACAATCGATTAATGCTCGACACGTTATATCGTTCACCGCAACCTCACGCGTCGTTTTCAGTCTTGAAACATAATTTACGCTTGCCGTGTTTTGATTTTTACTAGCACGCGGGCAACGATTAGCGATATGACCAAAATCATTGCAATTAAAGCATTTCGGCCCTTTTCCTCGTTCTGGGCAAGTCTTTGCTTCGTGATCGCGTGCCCCGCACGTGTTACAGCGTGTCGCGCGCGGTTTACTCGCCGTCTCTGATTTCCCTCTATTTTCAGCCGTTGTTTCGTTTCTTCTTTTCCCGTATTCTTTGGATTCAGATTTCGCTTTCATTCGATCGTATACATCGAGGTTGATTTTCAACTCTTCCAACGTGTGCGCTTGGTACAAAATTAGTTTATTTTGTTCCCTGTCCGGTGTACCGTTGATTACGTGCTCTATCAGTGCGTTGTCTTCTACACCGCCCTCGCCGGCGATTTCCATCATCGCGTACAAATACTGTCGTCCGGTTTCTTCCGGTTTTCTTTTCCGGTTCGCCAATTGTGCATGTACACGCGCACTATTCCAAGCCACGTCGAATTCTCTTTTTAATTGCGTTTTTAAGATCTTCCACGAGGTGACGCCTTTCTGTACCGACACAAATCGTTTGGCCGCTCCTCTCAGCATTCTTTTCCCGTAAACGAACATCTGCAGCTCATTCCACTGCAACAATGTACTCGTTTCTTCAAATTCGTTGAGCCATCTACGCACCGTTAAACTATCCTCTCCCGTAAAATACGACAAGGATTGTTCAACATCTTGAATCGTGAAGGATGTAGCTCGTGCGCATGGTACCGTATTTTCCTTCGGGTCTGCTTCATCTTCACTTCCAGATTCTTCGTCAGATTCTTCATCGCCTAGTACATACCTCCTGAGTCTTTCTTGCAAAACTGCTTTCTTGCCTGTCGTATCCAAATTTAGTTCTGCTAATTTCCCTTTTAATTCTTTTATCTTCATTTTTCCTATGTGCCTTATCGTGATGATTTCTGCCGTTTCCTTCTCTACGATCGTCCTGTCAGGTTCGCTTTCGTCCGCACTCGTTAGTGAGCTTCGTCTACTGTTTGATGCGTCCATTCTTCCCGTTCTCCTGTCGATTCCGTGTTACGTAAATTCGGTTCACCGTTAATCGCAAATCACTCACTCTTATTTCGTTCTCTTTCACTGTCACTTACGTAGTGATTGCACGGTTTCTTCGAACTTTTGTTTCACGTTCGTTCGCGTCTTGCTTCCACCCAATTTCCACTACCGATATTCCTTTACGCGTTCACTTTCCCTTGCTTTATCCCGGCGCGAGCCCCCACTTTCTGTAGGATTATCGGTGTAAGCGTTGAATTTGTTGGAATAGTAGATATATTTGTAATATAAAAGGGATTACAGGTTCAAAAACAATCATTAATATTCTCTCTGTCACGGTCACTCTCAAGGTCTCTTTCATACTGATCACGCCCGAATCTGTCTCCAACTGCCCTTCCTCACGTCGCTCGTCATTTTTTCTCATGCACGCATCACACACACACACACCATTCACTCTTCGCGGAATCGTCAACTCTACATACATGTTTTTAATTCGTAGTCCTTGATTTGAATGATTAATTACGGAGTAACGCTGATTTAAGTTTAGTAATCTAGGAAGAATAAGCTATTTTATGTAGACGATGTATTTCGAAGTTCATCACATAATTTGTTTAATTCGTTATAATTTCATTATGTCTTTTCTGTGAGACATAATTTACATCATAATTTCATGATGCTGGTGATATTAAATATTACGTTTAAGTAGACAGTAAATTAATCAAATAAAATTGAATATAAAATACTTGATGATATATAATAATTTAATTTTACAAATAAGAATTAAAAATACTGAAATGTATTGTAGATGGCCTTTTCATCATATAGTTTTGATTACACATTGTTTATATCTTTCTGACTAGCTGTAACATTGTATAGCTTTTGCATGAATACAATTAAGTATTAAATCGTGTCTTCAAAGTCGTTATATCAAATTGTTGAATTGAAAGAAACGAATGGAAGGCAAGAATGCCGTGATATGTTCACAGAAAATCGCAGCCTAGGAACGTGAATATATTATTAAACATTCCATCTTCGTCGGTGAAATAATACCGCATAATACATAAATGTAAGAACCGCATAATATATCAACTGGTTCTGACAACCACTTGGTATATTTTTTGGGAAGCAACTGCTCGGGAGAATGTACACGCCGTGCCAGAGAGAGGTAAGAGAAAAAAAGATCGTTCACGTATAAAGAAATTTGATACGTTGATATCGAAGAGAACTTAGTTTTCTTCCCAGGATCAAGAAATAGGATACTTTTCTACCCCCTAGAAACTCAGACATTCCCGAAAATAACACTTTAGTGTCATCTACCCCAAAGTCTAATTCTCCAGTTTTCCACTGCACTGGAATTTCCCGAGCATTCTTGATAATACTCTTCCAAACGATAAGAAAAATGTATTCTTTAACCTTTTAACTGTGGAGTTCTTCCAAAAACATCACGCGAGTATATTTAATTTAATGATCAAATAAATCCGTACGATATATGTATTGTATTTATAATTACAACGTATATTATACCCATGGGTACAACAGTTCATTAATGAAATTTAATCGTATCATAATTTGATAATTATGAAAGTCATAACGTAATTTAATTCGTAATCTTCGAGATAAGCGTAGATGCGAATTAATTCGTCATTCCCAGTTAAAATAAATAATGCGACTTTCTTTTTGTGTTGTATTACGTATCGCAAACGAATGTATTCGTAAACGAAGCAAAGTGGCAATGAAAAAAAGGGTGAAGGAATTTCGATTTCTCGACAAAAGAATCAGAGTCGTGCATGCGACGGGTGATCGAATAGTTGCGAGACACCCTGAATAGACGGAGATGTTTTTCACGAGCGCAACCGAGAAAAGCAGGAAATCAATCTTGGGAAGCTTAAGGATAGTGGAAGTGATCATAATAATTTCACTTTACTCGTCCTGTTATACGGAACGAAAAGTTATGGGATAAAACGCTTGCCTTTTCCGGCGTCGCATAGTCGTGCCAATGTCTGCTACCGATGTACCCACCCCCGTAGATACTAATGCAACTTCGAAGACTATGGCAAATTCCATATATGATATAAGATGTATCAAAATATCTTTTTCGCGAGAAGTAATGTAAAGCCCAATTTTTTCCATGTTTTTAAAAGGAAATCATATAACGTATACCTAGTTGAACGCGATTCTAACGAAGGTACATTACGTGAAAATAGTAACGAAATTATTACTTGAATCACCGAAAAACGTGAAAATCGTTGCGCGTACTTTTATAATTATTATTGCAACGAGAAAATGAAAAGAAATCAACGATACTATTCAACGATAATGTTGATAAAGATATACAAGTTGAACTAAGTAAAATAATAAACAGAGACACTACTCAAGTTCTTATTTTCGTCACTTCATTATTTAATTTTAAATGAATATTAAATTGCAACATTTTCATATAAGAACATTTATAATTTTAATATGAATGAGTATTAATTTAATGATAGTGAATTATAACTTAATAAGTATATCTAGTTTTAATAATTACCAACTACTGAAGATTGAGTATCGAGATTTAAGATTAAATTATATGTAAATTGATGGGAGTAATTTTAGAAATCCATGTTAAAATAGCAATATTGAACCGTATTTCAGAGTTCAATTATAATTTCTAGTTAATTTTAAGATTCATGTTTTATAAATATTGTCTAATGGAAGAGAGAACTTCATATTTACGGCAAAATTAAAAGAAATCCTAAAGCAGTCGAAGCTTTAAGAAGTAAAATTTCCGTGAGAATCTAATTCAAGAGAAATCCTAAAATATGGGGATCTATAATAAAGTTTAAAATGATTAATGCGCGATGAAATATAAGTCTGATGAATAGCTTTATCCCTGTTTGAACCAGCTAAACCAAGATTGATAGTATTGCTGCCTCTTTTCCCAGAAATGGATTACCAAATACACGATAATTATTAAAGTGGCGACTCATTTAGCTTGAAGCTTCGATACGCTTCTATTAAAAATTGATGTACCCCTTTGATGAATTACCATCAGACATTCCCTTTCGGCTGGTTTCGAACAGGTGACTTGGGAATTGAGATTTATATATTATTCATACATCAAGTACGAATTACATTTCCTTCTCTAGAAATATATTTTTCATTATTATCATGTTCATAAAATAAGCTTTTTTAAAATACGCCTTAAATAGGATATGTTGGAAATAAATGTAAGCAGTCGATCTAATTAATTTCATTTACTGATCATTTTTAGGGGCACAAAGTTTAATCGTACTTTATTGATTGGTAGCAAAACATTCCTACTCATCAATATTAAAATATTGATGAAGTATGTACCAGCATTATGTATATTATTCTAAATTTAGATGTATTTGGGCATGAATTTTACGATGGATTGATGAGTACAAATAGATTTCTGAGAGCAGAAATTCTTAATTAGTTAATGAAATTAACATGATAATTTTTATAATGCGATATGTGTGTTTTTAATCTTCGGTAATAATCCATGATGCGAATATAAATTAATAAACAGACACATATTCAATATTGTTTATTCGAACTAGATAATTACTTTAAATCAAATGAAAAATTGTGTGCAAAATAAATCATTTATGATTATTTTAGCTACTTTACTAGATAAACTGCGAAATTAAAATACATCTTATCTGTATTATAGATTTTTCTTATAAAAACAAAAAGATATAACTTTGCACGCGATACGCTTTCAAGGTGGAATACGATTTCCAGTTTGGTTACAAATTGTAACTTGTTCCAAATTGTTCCACTGGTGGTTTTAAAACTAAATTACATTTTTATTTCTTCATTTCTAATAAGTATTTTTTAGCACTATTAGTATCAAACTAGGAGACTTATTTTTGAAAAATGGCGTATGTAAAATAGTTTCTATTTTCGGTTTCGCAAAGACAAGCTTTTTTCTAATAACTTTCGCTATAATGCTCCTATATCAGTAGAGATATTGCTATATTTCCCTTTTAGAGTGAGAACAATTGATCTTCTAAATGCAAAACAGTATTCTACATTTTCAATTCCATGTTCTATCATGAATAACAATTGACAATTAACTGTCCAAAAGAAACAAAAGGAATATCCATACAAAAAGTTATTAACATTTCAATGCTCTAGGTGTCGTTTGGAGCCACTTTAGGAATTTGTATTTTCGGTTCCCTAAAATAGTAAGATCCAATAGTTTCCGACCCAAACATAGAGTAGTAAACCATTTCAAGAACAAAAGTTTATATTATTTTCTCAACAATACAGAAAACTTAAATAGCCGTTCTAAAAATATATCGAAATAAAGAATAATGATATTGAAAAATAAAAATGATTTGCTGATTCTATTGCCTCTTTAATACCTTTCGGCCGAACCTTTTGGGCCTTACTACGTATTTGAAAGCTGCCCTTTAAAGAACTAACTTGGATATTTTTCAGTGATAGTAATCGCTTGGCTATATGTGTACAGTGTACAGTGATTCCCGTAAAACGCGGTTAATATGTTACGCGTTGTATGAAATCGCGTTAGCTGAAATTGTAAATATAAAGCTATGCTACTCTCGACAAAAGTAAACGGGGAATTGTGGTAAACAAAAAATGAGAGAAACGCTCGAGATTTGTGATCCAACGCATAACGACACTTAAATGAAAGCTGTCAGTCGTATCAAGCATGCTTATCGAAAGGCAAAGAAAAGAAGGTCTGGGATCGGTAGATCGCAAGTAAAGATTTCTAGCAAAGCAGGAAAGGACTCTAGAGAATCGTAAAACCTAAGAACCAGTTGGTTTATGAGGAGTCTACATTGCACGTTCTTGCCGACTCGACACCGTCAGACATTCATGGTCCTTGAATCCTTTGCTGCAGGATGCAATTCGTCCTATTGCATTACAACGTTTATGATGATTCCAATCCCCTTGCCAATTAGACCTCGACCTTCGTCATGAGTCCATAAACTTCATCGTTCGAGAGTTTCCCCAGTAATTGTTGATAGAAGAATTTTACTGTAGTCGTGTTTTTATTTAAGGACGAAATAAGTTATATTGTTATTGTGGAAGTATATGCATGTTAAAGGAATGCTGTAGTGCAATACAAGCTGAAGTATAAAGCATACGAAACACATTTCGATACTTGCACCGAATTCATTTTCTTTCGTGCGATTCGAAGGAATATTTTCAGTTCATGGATCGTTAAGCAACTCGGTTACGTGGAAACCGGGGAGAAAGGGAGTTTAAAAGATTCGTCTATTCGGTGAAATATTGGCTTGCTCGCTATTCCTTTCCGATTGACGGTACTACTTTCGTGCCGTAAAATATCAAATGTAATATCTAAAAGTAATTAATATCAGATAGAATTATTTCTGCAATTATATCCTAAATGAAAGGAATGAAAACATATTTCCCTTTTGAAGTTCAGAGTTTTTGTTGTATTAATTAAAATATTAGAATATGACTATAAAATTCGTACACGGTAATCAAAGTTTGAATAGAGTTCGAAAGACGAATTTAACAATAATTAATGTACTAATCTAATACGTAAATAGGAAGGTTGACAAAAAGAAGTATGAATTATAATAGTATCGCGAAATACACGAAGCACGAATATTGACATTATCTGTTAATCGAATTTGTTCCATAATGAAATTGATTTAGATTTAATTATGCTCCAGCAAGACGAGGATTAAATCGGAATAACTACAGGAATGGGACAGAATGAAATAACACGTTATTTGATTAACGCTGGAATTAATAACGTTATATCGCTTCCCGTCGCAACGCGAAATTTCATTTTAAGTAATTATCCAGTTCGAATAAACCGTATTAAATTTCTATCTGGTTATTAGTTTACGTTCGAAACATTCATCTTTACCGGAGTGTCAAGAACAATGGCTGTTCATATCGCCTTAATATTCATCATCTTATACAATTTACGTGGAAATGATTTTAAGTTTACTTTTAACCCTTTCAATACGAATTTAGTTCCACATTTATATTTTGTTCTTGTGATATATTCATATACAGATAAATACATATATATCGTAAATATAAATTGATTGATTTCTTTCATGCCAATTCATTGTTTTTTTCAAATAACGTTTCTAGGATTCCTAATTCTTAATATTGAGCTTACTTTACGTTCACTTATATAATTTTCTGTCTTAAATAAGTATATATATATACTTATATTAAATTATTTATATTAAAATATATATATATATATATATATATTCGGTAGATATAAATATTGATTGGTAGAGAAGGATTGCAAAAACAGATTTTTAAATTACATATTTGATTTTCAACATTTTGGTCGAAAATAAACCTGTTAGTTACTAACACGTCCCACGTAAATGCATTTTAAAAACAAGTATATCGTTTCAGCATTAAATCAAAGGTATGGAAGGGGTTAAGGTTCAAATTTTTTATTTCTCTTTTTGAATGACGAGAATTTTGTTAGAAACGAGGAGCTGCGGATCGGCAACGAAGCAGAAAGTCGAGTTATGAATGTGAAACGAGAAAGATTTACGATTTACCTTTTCCTGATAGATTATAATTTTATCTCGTTTGATTATTTATTACTCAGATAAAATATAGCATTCTCTTTATAAAACCATTCAACCCGATTCAACACACCCACGTACTTTACATTTATATTATTAGTAATAATTTATTACTGTATGCAATATGGTTAGTTTAAGAATTATTGCATTTAGATTAATATATTAGGAATTTAATTTTATTTAGGAAAAATATATTAGGGTTAAACATGTTTGTAAATTAATTTATAAACTATTTATACAATATTCTTCGTATTATTATTTATAGAATAGTGTTCATAGTGCAAATAACAATTAATGACACATAAAGTTAGATCGTTTCGAGCAGAAACGTGTGGATGTAGTTTATGTTTATTAAGAAAACGCATTTCAAAATATGCACTTTCAAATTGATATAATAGTATAACTTCTTAATAAATTAATGTTATTACTAAATTGAAGGTACACTCGTGATGTTGATTTTTGAAAAAGCCCCCCCGTTAACAGGTTAATATTATTTTTAATCAACAAAAGTTAATCTACTTTTAA
Source organism: Nysson spinosus (assembly GCA_910591585.2). Classification (NCBI taxonomy): domain Eukaryota; kingdom Metazoa; phylum Arthropoda; class Insecta; order Hymenoptera; family Crabronidae; genus Nysson; species Nysson spinosus. The sequence continues at coordinate 2,975,644 of OU342834.1, forward strand.
CATAAATACCCATTAAATTCAACGTTCGGAATAGAATTCTGGCAATTGCTTTGTACGTCGAGAACTTTTTTCGAATTTTTGTTTCGTTGAGGAACATTATCTGAAGATGATTGAAAGTCGAAACGGAAGTTTTTCAATATGTTAAAAAAAGTCGAATGTGTTCGATTTCGGAGAATAATGCGACTGTCCAAACGCGAAGAAAGAGGAGATAAATGAAGATCGAACTTCTGCCACTCGAAGTGTTTGAAGTCATAGATCTCATAAGCTCATCGGAAGAAAAAAGTTATTTTCTTACCCCATTCGAAGAAATATCATGGTAGAAAGTGAAAATAATAGAAGCAGGATGTATCTTTATCTTCTTTTATGGGATTTCATTCGCCTATCAGACGAAAGTAATTAATTGGAGCGCTCGAAACGTAATAATATCTTCAGCCGAAAAAATGTATTGACAAATATAGTAGTGTGATTCTCATTTGTTCGATAATTCTTTGACACGACTCGTGTTAACGATAGAAATATTAATAAGATATTAGAAGGATTTGTAAACCTTATATATTACAAATTATGTGGTAATATATAACCATGTTAATTGTCAATATATTTGCATATATACATTGGACTTACTGGTTTCCATGTAAAATAATTTTAAAAAAAGACTCTCTTTATTTGGCTGTAAATAATTTATAGCTATCTCGAAATCTTTGTGTATTTTGAGAGATAATAACCAAACTCGATAATCGATTTAAATACTAATCAGAATGATATTTTAAATGTAAGAAGCCTTACTTTAATATTAATTACATCGAAATTAGATATACTTAACAAATAATGATCGCCAACATACAAAATGAACTATGTAGCAATTACTTAATGATGTACCTTAATGATAAAAATTCGCAAAACACGGCTGACTTACTCCGATCGAGTGAAAAATCCCCATAATCTTAATAATGCTGAAAGTGCATATTTTAATAAATTCTGCAAGAGCACCAGGTAGATGAAGGAATTTTTTAATTTAAGCAATGAAATTCTTACATTAAAGTGAACTGTCAGGATTCAAGATGAATCAGGGATTAATTAAATATAATATAAATCTTTAAAATTCAACTGACATTACTCTAACCAAGCGCAGCATAATCGTAATCTGGATAACCCAGAAAATGTACGTTTTAGTACATTCTCAAAAAGCACGAGGTAGGTGTCGAAATTTTTTAATTTCAGCAGGGAAACCCACCGGAAAGATGGTCGAAAAAATAATATTAGCAAAGGCCGTTGGCACGGATAATGAATGCAACGCGAGAATAGTAATCGGAGACTATCGATGGATCAAACACACACATTAACGAGATTAATAATCCATTACGCCGACGAAGAACCCTTTACGTTTACCGTGTAAGCTAACAGTACGATATTCGTCGTAGATATTTGCCAACAAAACAGATACAACCGCCTACAAGTTTCGAGGAGATAATGACGTAATGAGTAGACGCGTCTCGATTACACCGCAATACGCGTGGCTTAATGCATAAAACGAATTCCGAGGGAGTTTACGTCAGCCATTAATGATTTAATATTCTATTAAAGCCACGCGGCAAACCCATCTGTCTGATCAAAGCATCGGCGTCACTTAGAAAATGACTTTAGAATGGATTCCTCATTAAAGTATTCAACATGAATTAATACGAAATTATGTCACCCGCTTCATTGTATGATATTTTTATATTCACTTTTAATTTAATTCGTGGTTATGCTTTCATAACTATTGATATCTGATTAATACATAATATCTATTTCATGGAAACACTGTATTAATTACGATTTGCAGAATATGACTTAATTAACTTTTCATAGGACGTATTTATTAATGTTCGTTAAAGTTACTTGAACTAATTAATATTACCGCAAATTGTCACGGGATTAAAACAAACTGTTAAGTGAAATCTCGTAACGGTGGAAGTAAAGAAATTTCGATGATAGTAAAAAGGTATTCGGCTACTTTCTCATTCTCCGTGTTTCTTTCTAATTTGCATTCAGATGCAATTAAACGGGAATTCATTTACTCTTTCACTCTTTTGTTTATAAAGTACGTTAGGTGTATTGCCAATGAGGACACTGAAAGCCCATCGTTTTAATCTTTCGAGGAATACATTGAAAGTTCCTTATGAAGTCTATCCTAGACACGAAATAGTTCTGATTTTTACCGGTGAATGTGAAAGTGACTTAATTCACTTTTCCAGTAAGAAAGATCATTAACTTTTTCGGTTATAAATATTGGGTTGTCCGGAAAGATCATGCCGTTTTTTAATGAAAATTCAAAGGCAATATTTTTCTATAACGAGATAAAAAATTATTCAATTATATATGAAAAAATACTGAAAATGGGCACGAACTTTCCGAACAACCTAATAAATGCGATCTTCTCTACTGGAATCAATTTATTGAGTGGGGTCATAGGTTCCGTTCTTAATGATAAAGTTAATAATAATAAAGTTTAATCGTCAGTAAAATTGCAAACATGACACTTGAACTGTTAAACTTAGATTGAGAGTCAATTTTCTAATAGTCACGAACAAAATTTAGTTCGTACGAAATATAATCAGGTAATTCTTGTCAACAATAATTACACTGTCTGCATTGATTTGTGACTCCTATATAAATATTGTGATTACTATATAAAAATGTGAGAATTACGAGAGAGATAATTATAATTTAATTCGTAACCTTAACAGGTTTATTGGAATTATAAAATATATTTATTTTAAACCTGGTATAGATAGAAAGTAACTGAAATCACTTTCATAATAACTGGCCGATTTGTGTTCATTGAATCGAAGGATTTATGATATTTTACTGATTAATGATTAATGTACTTTTCTGTTAACCGAGGAAATTCCAATGTTACCGGATATCCGGGGGGAAAACGATATTGTTCGAGCTTTGATATCCCAATATATCGGAACTGCGGCGAATGAGTTCGTTGTTACTAGTTCGTGCTAAGAAATATCGAAATTTTGCGGGAATCAACAGCTGACTTGAATATTCTTGGCTCCATTCCCATAAGGAATCACGGGCTTATGTTCCCTTGCAATTTTCGACGGGATGGTAATGTTCCTCTCGATATACCCTATGGATACACGTTCAGTAACCGTTAAGGCCTTTACGGGATAAAGTACGAAATATAACGTAAACTGATAACTAGGTATTAAAATACGTACCGGCTTTAATTACTCGAGGAACATTAACCTATGATGAAGGTACTAGATGTTAAACAAGAAGATTATAAAGGAAATAATGACCTTATTAATAATCTTTTATACTTTAGAACTAATCTGACTTGTGAGAATAAACTATGTTTTCACTGATTTTCTTATATTAGATATTAGATGTTAAGATATTATTTCCCGTTTCGTGCAGTCACCTTGAAACTGTTATTAAATAATAATAAATGGCGTTTCAGAAAGTGCAATACCTATCTTACAAAAGCATAAAACGAGGGGAAAATATTTCAATTTAAGATAATTTTATTAGGGGGTTGAAAAAAAAGTGTAAAACTTTTCCATGCATCTAATAAATTGGAATATTTCAATTGGAAACGATAAATAGATTGAAACCTTGAATTATTAACAGATTTTTGTGCTACGATTTAAATTAGATTTAATAGTGTAATGCGGTAAATAATACTATAATTTTAATAAATAGTAATTTACGGTGGAAGAGAAATCGTCAGTTATAAAATGGCATATTTAAATCTATCATCTTCCAAAATGGAACCTAATTCTGTACATGTAAACTATTTTATCGGCATAATTATGAAATACATAAATGATTTGGTTTCATCGATTAATGAATAAAAGAGGTCGAGATACAAAACGAGACTTATTCAGTCTTTCAACATAATTTCATATTTTAATATTTTCTAATAACCCTGTTTAAAAGCTTTAGATCATAAATATGGCATAGATTTATGAATTTTGCAGGAAAACAATTACATATAAGCTCTCAGATTAAATATATTTTCCGATGCTTGGTCGCATATTATATCTATTAATCAAAATTAATTAAAACTTAATGGTTTTCATAAACTTGTTTTATGATCTTACGATTAGACCTTTTATCTAAATAACGTTGCAAACGATGTAACACAAAATAATATGATCGGTAGTCCCACGACTCCCACCTCTCACGTTTACATAGATTTCCTCGCAATTCCATCGTTACTACGGATGCAGTATAGTAATTATCGGAAAATCGATTTTCCAGAGATTACATTCTGATACATATGAGATGAACTAAAGTGAACTATGCAGATGACAATTAAACCGGGTTTTCGATGTAATTTTATTTATTCAAATGATCATGTCCAGTTATCTAGTTCACGTGTTTAGGTAGATTGCAATCGATACGTGTTATTAGCTGAATTACATACGAATGAATTTGTTGGCACTTCTCTTACGCCGATTGAGCTACAAAGCTATAAAATATATTCGATTATATTTTTCTGATGCCACGCGCGCACAAAACAAAGTGCGACAAACCAGCTTTGCGGACGAAATACGAGAAAGCTTGTGTTAATAGAATTTTCGGTTTACTTGATAATCTTCTGTTAGAAATTCGACTGCGCTTTTTGACGTGTTACCTTTTTGAAGGTTTGGCAATTTCAATAATTAATATTCATTTGATTATGATTCGGCAAAATTTATAATTAATTTGAAATGAAATGTTGAATTTAAAAGTAGTAGTGTGAACTTTAATATCCGTTTACGAATTCCATCTTTTATTTCCGTATGAAAGATTTTTAAAGCCGTGTATCACTTAGATGTTAATAAATATTCGTTTTAAGAGAAGTACGTGTTAATGAAACCTGCGTTGATTTTGTCAAAGATGATCGAGTCATCGTTAATCATAAAGGGATATAATCAATAATGTTGTATATTAGATATTACATCCATCACAAAAGTATATGTTTATACGTAAATAAAAATATTTGTTTATTTCTATACTAATTAGTGATACAGCTTTAATCACAATAAAACTATTCCAAGTTTAACTCTAATAATAAGAAAAGATATAATACTGCCATCGCATAGCATGTGAAAATATAAATGATATAAACATTAATTTGCAAGACGATATCAAACCATATGAATTATCTTACTTTTTTGTTCCAACAAAGATTCCGATAGCTTTTGAAATGAAAGTAGTAATCGTCTTTTCTGCAACTTCGTATTAATGTTTTCCATCAAAATGCACGTCAACGTATTATATCAATTTTTTCTTGTCTGAATGTACTAAGTTTCATAAAAATCGGAATCAGACATTTAGTCAGTTTTTCTGGAAGAAAGTGGTAATGAGCTCATAAAATGGAATCGAAATTTTAAGATTTATATTACACGTCCACACATACTACAAGCGATCGCATTAGATATCAGTTTTGCAGAAAGATATTGTACGCAAATTATTTCCGGTCGACTAGTCTCACATAGGAAAGAAAGTTTCACAAATCGAATAAGAGAAGGTAAGAACCAAGAACGATTCCTGATGCGATTTATGAGCGTTTTGAAATTTGATTTATAAGCTCCTTTTGATGGGAAATCAATCTCCAGTTTACCGCGTACGGCCGCCTGTATTGCAATTGCGGATGGAAATTGAATATGGGGTATATCTGAAATAAAACTGTATCAATGCATATTTGCAATATCGCAACTACACTTCAGGTTCTTTTCTGTCGACGAAAGAATACAAAATACCTCGGGAAATGGAACCTTATCAATTTGAACGTTTTTATTAAGTTAATACTAATTAACACTAGGACTACCAAAGGTGTCAAAATGATTCGTCTGCCATTTTTAATGAAATTATTCGAATATACCACGGCGCATTATTTAAAACACGGTATATAAATAAATGTGTAAGCATAACTGAGTATATGTTCGGTAGTTCTAGTGTTAAATGTTTATTATTCATATTTTTCCGTATACTCCCTATACGTCATCTTATGCGTTTAATGTCTCCCGAAATGATTTCATGGGCTATCATATGCGCAATTACCAAGCGTTAAATTAGCATTGATAGTCAGAGGGCGAATCATATTACAGCCAGTATGCAAAACATCGTGGAATCATCGAATTGACTGGTGGAAATTTGACCCATGGGAGGCCGTTCGATTTTGAAATTCATGAAATTGTATTATCAGCAATTCAATTGGATCGGCAATATACATATATTTACCCTAAAATGTATTATACATATATCTGATCGATGTATCGTTGCTCGAAAATGTCGACTAAAATAAGATAAAGTGATATTACCGAAGTACTCAGTGCTTGTCACAGACAAAATCCAACAGACAAATTGCTTGTTTAAAATAACATCGAGCGTCTGTTTTTTTTGCAATCTCAAGTATATAACTCAGTTGTCAAGTGAAATAACAGAGATCATTATTTTGCGCACGTGCATCATTATAAATGGTGGATTAGACACGCGTATCTTTGTGGTACGTGAATATTTAATACTTGCTGAATCACCACTTGAGTGGAATATGATACAGTTCCAAGAGAATCTAAATCAGATTTAGTATAATCCGAATTTATGAGGCATTATCCTAACTGACTTACTCCGCTAAAGTTATGAGTTTGGTACTCCGCTTTTCGCTATATATTTTATTTGAACGTATGTGTTGCATGTGTTCCACTTTTGTGGACTGAACACCTTGGGAAGAATGTAACCTGACATGAATACACGTTGCACCAACCACTGCGCGGAATATCATATTTTCATTCATTTACAAAAATGCAGATACCCGAGCTTTATTCCTTCACCGCGAATGACTTATATTTCCAATAAATCTTGACTGTATTAAAATGTGGTAACGAAACCAGCGGAGACTAACATTAATTACTGAAATATTCGATACTGGATGTTTTACTAAATACCTTCGAGTCTTTTTTAATAATATTCGATATCACGAAATTCCATTTAAATGAAATGACTTAATAAATTCAATATGAAACTTCAGATCAACCTATTTAAATATACAAACGTTGAATTTTTATTTTTAAAGTAAAAAACAGTCATGAAAATTTGCTGAATGTATCATATTAATTTATTAATAGAACTATTCAGTTGAAATTTGCCATATTTATTTGATCATTATTTAATTCTTCAAATTTTAATTATTGATAATACTGAGTAATCCGCGTAACTTGAGATACACGATAATTTACATTATGCAGAATAATACTACTGCCCAGCACTTTTTAGTCTGATTCCTCCTAAAAGAGTGTAAATATTTGCAATTAGTAAGCAAGTCCCGGAGCTGACAGAGCGAGACATTGTTGCATTTAAATTGCTTCTTTCTTTTTCTTTTCCTTCGGTGGTGCTTTTTCTCCCGTTACTTGGCTCGAACTTCCATGCTCTGTTGACACTAAATGAAATCAACCTTCCGCCGGTCGACATGCCACGATCACTCTTTTGTTCATTTTAATAACAGACCGACAACGTGGGAAAATATTACTCTTCAGTCGTTAATTAATCGCGAAAGGAAGAGGTTGGTGCTGATATTCTTTTAGAAATCTCTGATAATCCAAGTATATTATCATTAAATATCAGATAATGTATATAATAAAACGATTAGAATAAATTTTAGAAGCAAACTAGTTAAGATAGGTGCAAACATCTTATTCCAGTTTTATGTATGGCATCCATTTCTCTTAATCAATTTTATATTCTCGATTTAAATTTATTAACGTGCAATATGAATATTGTTGTAAACGTGTATTCTATTCGACTTTATTTAAATAAAAGTTGTAAAGCACAAATTTGTATTTAAAATCGGCATAATTTGCGCAATGATGTGTCTAACGAAAATAAAAAACACAAGTGTCATTCAAAAGTATAATGGACTAAGAAATACAGTTTAAATGTACATTCTCCCGGATTTTCTTCAGCAACGCCACGGTAATAAAATTTAAATGAAATAGGCAAATGTATTCAGAATTACACGGTAAAAAATCGATGAATATTAGATTTGGATTCTATGCATAGTTTACGTTTAGATCGCTAAAAACGATGGCGGATAGATTCATTAATTATCCCTGCAACACTTCATTCCAGGTTCATCTCTTAACGAACGATCGTAAACCCATTGAAAGTAGTTTCATGAATAGATTGATTCGGGAAAACTCGATCAATGAAGGGATTGAATTTAACAGAGAATGACACATTTTCCGATGACGCATTCTTCGAGATAATCATGATCGCTAGAAATAACCTTAATGAGATTCTTGGAATTCCTTGCACGTCTGCCATACAGAAGTTCCCTGTTCCAACCGTTGCCTTCCTTTCACCCTACTGGATACATCATAGAACTTTCCGCACGCACATCTGCACGAATTTGTATGCTGAATTTGTACTTAATTTTAACTTAATGTCTGAAACATGTACTTTATTCTACCTCTGGAATACTGGAGCTACTTTTATCGAAATCCTCACGCTGTGTTACTGACGTTAAAAAGTTGGAACAAGCTTCGTGGATCATAAACAGAAATTGTATCCCATCCGCGACAAACTTATTCAATATCTGGGTCCCTTTTTGAAAGTGATTTAAGTATATTTTCTTAACTTCTCGTATTTGGATAATAATAATATTGACTTAATATTTAACTTAGTTAAACTTCAATGGACTATTTTGTAATATTGGAATATTGAAATATTTTTCTTTTCTGTTCCCCTTTTAATTAGATTTAGACTGCCTTCATAATATATACTGATATAATAAAATGAAATTGATAAATTGCATGATACACTGTTCTATTTTAGCGGGATATTTCACAATTAATTAATACTTCAAATATCGTGTTGATATAAAGACAGGCAATTACAACTCTAATTACGGCGGTGATATCAGGAACGAAGCTTTTGAGATCATTCAGACAGATTGACATATAAACTCCGATCTATTATGAAATCTCGAATAAATATAAGTAACGACAGAAGAATTAGTTTTTAATGATTCATTCTTTGAATTTTAATATCTTGGATTACTGAGGGGAGTATTCGTCTTTGAGGGCGATTAAAACTTTTTCGAATTAATTCGGCTATTAATGAACACGTGTAAGGGATAAATTAAGACTGCGGTATTTAGGGGAATATTTTAAAGTTTGAAATCAATTGCTTTTCATTCCTATTTTGTATATATACTTTAATCTCACTCGTCGTCTTCAAACTGACAGCTTTACTTTGTTGGCTATTGGAAATTATTTAAAGTCCACGATGACGTAAATAAATTAGTAGAGGAAGAGACTTAAGTTTCTACTTTGAACTTTGTACGGCACATACCTTAATCTTTCACCCTTCAATAAAATTGGAAAACAGCCCTTAACACTAGAACTACCGAACATATAGCTAGTTATGCTGACACATTTATTTATATATAAATTATGGCTGGAAGATTTAAGTTATTTAATGGATTAAATTATTTGCGTTATGTATATCAAATAAAAGTATATAAAATCTCAAAGAATGCGTGTCACGAATGTGGTATATTCGAATAATTTAACTAAGAATGGCAGACAAATCATTTCAATCCCTTTGCTAGTTCTGATGTTAATATTATAATATAATGTTATAATTAATTATAATACAATTGTTATAATATTTTGCTTGACAGTTTGTCTCTTGCCACGCTTTCTGTATTCCAAAATCACGTTATCAACATTTTGTTACACGCAGCCGATTAAATCGATCGGAGTAATTAAAAAATCATTCTTGCACGATTCGAATGATAATATTATCAATTATGCAATTAGGGTTGCGTTGTCCACCGTTTCACAGCCGAATAACTCTTCCAAACGTGATCGATTTGATTCGGTGAGTGAATCCAGAGCTACACTGCGAATAAAACCGACGATGACACTGCAAATGTGTTTCCGTCACGGGATAATTATAAGTTCATCGAGTGATTAATTAATTCTGACCCTTTGCTTCGTCGAATCTTATCTCGGACACTTCCTTTCTTCGTAAGACAGTTTTTTCTTGAAACAGGAAGAGAATCGGAGTCGAGGAAGTAGAAATAGAAATTACGACTTTGATTCGGGATGCGTAGGGAAAAAGTTGAATGGAAGTTTTCCCAAAAGAAAGTCCTGGACAGGGTAGATTATTAATAGAAGGTGTTCTTTTTTCTGTGCATGGCTAACGTAAATTTAATGATATCCCGTCGAATCTTGCGCCTGCGCTTAGCAAGCAGTGGAACCGGCATATTAATAAATTCAATTTTTATTATACTTTGCCGGAAGAGCCTCGTAGAAGGCTTAATCACTGAACTTTCAGATGTGAACCTGTTTTAGAAGTTAAACAATCTTATTGCCGCACTACGTTATCTGGCATAGGCGTCATTGAAAAATCGCTAAAACTTGGAAGTTTAGCAATTCCCCCAGAATAATGGTTTAGACGAGGGGAATGATAAATGTCACTTTCGTCCTTCGTGGTACAGATTACACTCCACATTATAAGAGGTCTGGGAAATTAGCTCCCTAATTAAAGTCTGAACACTTTGTAAGTGTATCTTTTTGTCTATCATCCGACGTAATTTCATAATCATTTAACCACCATTTCCAAACCCTGTTTTATTCACCGACTGTTTAGCCAATCGATCGTCGCCATTTTTATCGTTCTACAACCATTTAGCAAATAGAATCTTCGTAAGTGAAGAGGAAATGAAAAGCAACGCGAGGGCATTGTTTAATAACAGAATTCAAAATATAAAAAAGATCGTTTTGCCAACCGAATTATTTATTCCGAGATATAAAAACCGCACGAACTTTCTTCGGCAACTAATATTATTCACGTACCGCCACATACTTGACTTCTAAGTATATTGGAATACAATTATGGTGATTTTTTAACTACATAAATTATTATAACAATATGAACTCTATCCTGTATACAAATATTTGAATACAACAATTGTCCAACATGTAGTATTATAAATACACAAGTAGGAAGTGAACGAAGTGCGACAGTAAAAGTGCTCGTATTTTACCCTGTCCGAGTGAATAAACAAGTGTTACGTTAATAAAAGTACTCGAAAATGTTGTCATTCGGTAATTCACATTAAATAAACTCCTGCAATGGCGTTTGGGGTTTTATTCCGGCGGCAAGTATTATTGGAGTAGTATAATATATGTCTGACACGCGCAACGCACTTACTACTTGACACGTTGCCGAGATTGATAGGAACAATAATAACTGGGCGAGGCTATGCACTATTTATTCCCTTTCCCTTGCTGACAGTTACGAGCGTAGGAACTCTTTCATTAACGTATAACGACGCCCCGAATGACGATTCATTTAGGTGCCTTCTTTTTCTTACGCTTTACTCCTATCACGAACTTTGGACGTAGGTTATAATAGAGTATGTCGGCTCACGCAATGCCGGCGTGTGAGCGCGAGTTCACCTTTTGTTAGGTTTTATCGTAACGAAGCAACCTCAAAGAATGAGAAGTGACGTTCATTGTCTATCGCCATCGAGAATTTATCTCGAAGCGGGTTACCACGGTGAGAGTCGAATGTGTGGGTAACCATCGACTTCGATTTTCGGCCGATTAAACTTTAGCCCGCAGGACGGATAATTAGTTCCCACAATTGCCAAGCTTGAAACACGGTAGTCGATTGCACCGTATATCATACGAACTATAGCATCCCTGTGCCGGACATAATTTATGTATACGCGGGAGGATACATAAAAGTGAGGGTCCACGAAATTAATAGTTATCCTTGCTAACGGGTAACCCCGTTGATACCGATTATGCTGAACTTAATTGTCACTTGTATGAATTATGATCCTTGCGCGAGAAAAATTACAGTGTAAGGGTTACTCGTGGAAATCGGAATTAAAATTGGAGGATTAATCTAAAGTTAAGTGAAAGTTATTTATTGATTTATTGCAACATATACACTTCGTTGTACGGTGTACGCTTAAATTAACGCTGTCAAATGTACGTGAGAATTGTAATTTTCAGTTATCATACAGTAAGTGTTATAGATGTTTCTTGCTTAATTACTTAAAGATATTACACCACTAAGCAATATTAAATTATTTATTAGTCGTATAACACAAGTTGCTGCATAAACTGAAATATAACAAGTAACATAAAATCATAATCATATGCTGATAAACACTCATTTCGATAAATATTAATGATGTACTTGGAACAATGTGGAACTTGATATTGTTAAGCATCGATTATTTGCAGCCATTATTTACGTTGACGTGGAAACGAAAAGTGATGAGATTATAGAGATTTATGTGTTGAGTAATCCGTATCTAGAAGATAAATTGTACGGTGGGAAAATATTCGATCGAAGTGGATTACTGTTTCTTCACGTTCGGTGATAACCCGTAACATATATCATGTTTTATAATTCCCCGATGTAACGTAATAAACTTGTCCGGATTGAGACCACAGTTACAAAAGTAAGTTTTCATTTTCCACTTGAGTGTATTTGCTCATTTTCTCATTTATCCAATGTTGTTTTTTTACTCTCACCATAACTTCCGTGTCCGGTTTGACTTCATTTCAAAACTAATCAACGACAGGTGAAAGTTTGCGAATTATCAAGCCGCGATATTAATCCACTGAACTTATAAAGAATTTTATTTCTAAATTTCCATCGAATCCGCTAGAACTTCCATGTTTTTTTTAAAGGGACTCCAGTAATTACGAGAACAAATTTTTTTAACTTCCCTACAATTTTGCCGTGCCACTTTAGAAATGTTGATTACGGCGTAGTAATTTCATGAAGGTAATAATACACTGCTGTGGATGAAATTTTATGGGGATATTAAAATTGGCTTTATACTTTCGTTACCTGGAGCGTTGAAAAATTGAGATTTTATTGTGGATATTTTTTCAATGGAAATTATAAGAGTTTTAAGGGCGCTTTTGTATTTTTCAAACAGAAATGCAACCTCATGGGTTGATACCACTAAGCCCCCGTCATGTGGCTCTGTAAAGATATATGAAAAGCATAAAGCGTTCATTGTGCGGTTCTCTAAAGCTATTATGCTAAGAACTCGCTTAGAAAGCCAAGACCGCAGATCGAGGATTTTTCTTGCGAAACTTTGAAATAAGAATTACACTGTGAAGCTTAAGATAATCATTTGTTCCTTGAATTGAATTATTCTTTAAAGATTACTCTTAACCCTTTCGAGACTATGGGACACTTATGTATATCCCAGCCAATTCATTTTTTGTTCTATCCTATTATTTTGAACAACTTCATTAACTGAAGTATTAGAAATGTAGCCTACCTCTTTTATATTCCTTAATAGAAACCCGTGTCGAAAGGGCTAATGTTAAAATTTCGAATAGGAATCTAACTTTGTGTCCTTTGTTGTTTTAGTTCAAAGTTCAAGTACTGATTCTTTCAGACATTCATGAATGAAACGAGAGTTTTTCGATAAAGATCTGGAAGTTTGAAAACTAGCGTTTTTTCCGTAACGTAATGGTTTGAAAAGTTTAAAGTAGACATTGGTTGATATATTCTTTTTGTGGCACACCTTAATCCGTGCAAACTTAAAAGGCGAATTATGCGAAATGTTATTGTTTGGAAAGATTAAATAAAATTATGGCTTTTTAGATATTAATTCTGAATAACGCAGCATACAGCGGAAGTTAAATATCTCAACATGAAAACATTTGATATTGAATTTTGTCCGCTACCTAACAAAATGATACCATTAAGTTCAATATAAATTGTCCACTTATTGAAAAATGTCCCTGTAGTTATCCTCGATTTTTCTTTGTCCTGATAAATGGTAGTCCAATTCAAAGTAGAGCTAAATCTGGAATATCAAATTATTCTTCGTTTTTGCGTGTATCTTCTTCGACGAACGTTGCGTGTTTTTCGAGTTCTATGTGTAATTCTATACGTGTTGGTATGTACACATGTACATATATGCATATGTATAGGGATCGGTCGGTTGAATTTTCTCCCTAAGGAGGTAGGGACAGCAGGTGTCAGACAGGATTTGGGTTGCTTTTCTTTTACGAATATCCAGATATTATCTCAATTTTTCTTGCCATCATCGGTGCATGAACTTCGTGCAGAGTGAATTATTAATCTTTTCATCCTCATTAATTATGGAGATAGAGATAAAAATTTATAAGCTGCATGTCACGTGTACGATCCTTAAGTATCAATTTTTATCTCCGAAATAAGTTCTTGTTAGTATTTTGAAATATTTATATATTATACAAATATATGTGCGAAGTTTTTGAAGTATAATGTTTAGAAAATATTATTAAAATAGAAGAACTTCCAAATATTCCATTGTTGAAAGTACACAGTTGAAGTATAGCTGTTTTAGAGATTCTACTATAATAATACTCTGTTAATCTTACTCGTATCAGCATAGAATCTTTTAATATCTAACTAATTTAATTATATTTGAGGGTAATTAGATAATAGTATCTACGATAGTCCCTATTAATTAATACATATGATTATACCGGAGGTAAAGTATAATTAGTTCTAACTGACATTAATTAATACATATGAATATCATTATATTTTAAGTGAGATAAGACGTAATTACATTTAAGGTAATCCCTAAACATAATTAGATCTAATAGATATAAATGAAATATCTAATAGAATATATATAATTTAATATACGCGATTATTCGTGGCATAAATTTATAAGTTCAACTACACATTTTTAATTAATTAATAGTTTACTATGGTGAATTATGTGTTACAGGAATAATAATAATAATACGTTACATAAATAATATTAATTGCAATAATATAATTTTTCTGAATTAAAAAATATAATTTAAAGAGCAAATATCCGTCTACTTCTTTATTACCAAAAAAGTAATCTCTAATTCTTGTTATTAATCAAATTTCTGGATGTTGTGTCTGCATATTTTACAGAGTTTTACTGGAAAAAAACACATCCGTGTTTAGAAAGCCAAAACTAACGTTGAAGGGAAAAAGTAATATTTTTGCATAAGAAAAACAGGACGAACAGTCCACGTAAAATAAACGATCGCGTATTGTTGTTGCGGAATGCAGTAACACTGCGTGACATGAATCCTTATTCGCAGTGGGAATGTGTTTTACGTAAGTAGGGAATATTCGGTCTCGTGGTTGGAAAATCGCGTTAGTGCTGGAAGTAATTTCCTTAAGGGTGAGAATTGCTTCCATTGATTTACACGCTCTGTAATTCCTGGAGTTATATTCCTTCGGGCAAAACACGGAACTTCTATACGTGTTCCTCGTACCATTAATTACACGATATCGAATAAAGTTCCCTTGAATTCTCCAAATATTTATCAATTATTGCCCTCCATAATTCTCCAAATTTTATTATTATATTATTTCTGAACCTACTTTTATCAGATCCATTTTCATAAATTACGATTGCAAAAGGGGAAAAGAACTAGTTCTAATTGTAGGTAAAATACAAACACAAACTGATTATTAATTCACCAATTATATTTTAGAACCTCGTGATAACTTTGTCGGATCCAATTACCGTGTAAAATTCCCAGCCATTTTCCGTAGATTTCCATCCAGTTCGAAAGCAATAAAAAGTACCCCCGAAGGGAAGAAGTTGTGTAACGCGTGATATTCCGTGCAAAAATGTTCATCTCGGTAGAATTCCCGTGGTGATAGAACGGGTTTATATGGTCAGATTAACATGGTGGAAGTTAGCCCCGAGTTTGTATCAACCTAAGAATGACGTCTGCATCCGTATGGCCAGTAGTTGCATATGCATACAGGACATGTTTACGTGCACCAGCGATGCACAGAGAAATGCAAGAACCAGCACGGAGGTTTCAGTTAACGGTAAGATTGAACTTAGCAGGCGTAACGATTTATTAGCTCTTCTCCGACAATTCCATTTCGAATACTCTAGAAATTCACTGAACTTGTAACTAGTTGGTGTCATGTTCGTCTATTGTTTCCTTGAATATGTAGAATTACTCGAAAATCTGAGATCCTATTGTCGACCTGGAACAGATACTACTGTGAAATTCTTCTGGAAATGTCTATCCTTATTTAATATGTGAAATTATAAAGTAATCTTTGACTTTAATTATTAGGTATTTTCATATGAAATGGCGCATTCTCAAAAATATATACACACTTGAAGAGAAACTATTAATAACATTCACAATTATATTAAAAAATGTGTCATCAACAAAAATTATATTGTAAGTAATTCTCTAAACGCAATTATTTTCACACTTATTCCATTTCGATGAATATCTATTATATTATTTTCCAAAATGGATCGGACTATTTAAGACGCATTCTATCGAAAAAATTAAGTTACATTTAGGATACAATGAAATCTAATTAAATCCTTCTCGGAATCATTGAGCAATACTCGAGCAACTTGAGATGAAATTCTCCGAAGCAACGAGACAAGAATTTATATGAAACTTCCCTTTGGATATCAAACTCAAGTTGATCTCCAATAGAAGAGAGAAAGGGATGAAATTAAGCGTAGGACGTCACAGGGGCTGGACAAGCGACCCTTCATTACGGTCGACGTTATCTCATAGTAGGGCTTTCATTCGAAATTTCGGTGTAACTATAGCCCCCCTGTTTCTGTTTTTTACGCTCAGAAGAAAAGTACATGACCCACCCCTCGTAGACAGCTTAGGATCCAATTACAGCCAGTACCGATGATTCCCTTAATAAGCACCTTCGACCGGTCGCCGTAAAGCTCATCCTTATCCTTCCTTCGCCCTATCAGTCCGTTCCTTAAATGCTTATCCTTGTATCGCCGACAGACCGCAAATCGTTGAGAAAAATGGGAAAGAATTCCGCCGGAAGTGCCGCACTTATGGCTGATATAAATCACTAGCTTATGATTCTTTGAAAGGTTTCGGATACGGCATGAAAGAATAGCTTTTAACATTTACGTTCGCGTGAAGATTCTGAGATACGAATCTATTTGATGATTTCTACTTTTGATCACTTTTGCACGTGGAATAACCGCTTCAAAGAAGCGTGTATATATTTGTTTTACTTTTGTGCGAGTTTAATGTCTTCCATAGCTTTTGACATATCTTTTATGGATATCATCTTTTATTTCCACTTTAGGGAGTATAAATATTAGGTTGAGTCGTAAACGAGCTCCGTTCGTCCAGTTTTTTTTATTCAAAACCGTCAGAGTTTTACTCAACGGGAATCGACAAGCTGCCTAAAAATGGCAAGAAGTTATTAATAATGACGACGAATATATGTATTCTAGATTAAAGTCCATTGTAGTACATTTTATTGAATAAATCTTGTTTTAAAAGGCGGAACATATTTATGACTCAATCCAATATTTAAATGGCAGAAGTCAAGTGCCTTTATCATCTTATCTTTTTGCTAATATTTATATCTTTACAAATACTTATTAAAAGCTTGGTTATCCTTACGAAATAACTTCAGATTTATAATTTATCAATGAACGATTCGTAACTTAATAAGCAATCAGACCACAGAAAAGTGAATACAATAAAAATCCTTAACTGATACAAAAGTTACATTAAGAATTACACTAAGAAATGATAGATATGATCATAATTTCCAAAATGCAAAATCGCAATAGTTTTAGTATTTTCTAAGCAAATGTTGATACATTCGGAAAGATAAAACGGTGGATCGACATCAGAAGCGAAATTCGGGTGAAGGATGTGTCGAGTTAAATCGTTATCTCGAGCCAGAGATCTACAACAAGTATAAACGTTGTGACTCGTCGGTTGAATGCGATAAATAAAAGTGAAACGTCGCCATCAGTCTTCCCCGCATTAGACGCGGTTATTCAGGGTCCTTCCTACAGAAACGACGTTTTCTCCTCGACAATTTTTCCACCGTAAATGCAGCTTACATTTCATTTCACGGGCAACCCATATGTTATCTATGTAATCGCCTATCTTTCCAGCTAACATTTAATTCGTATGTCGGTGCCTTTCACTTATGTTGTAATTAATGTATTATTCAAGGATTTAGGTATATAAACGATTAATAGTCATCATACAATAAAAATTACTTACACTTTTATACAGGTTTTGCACTCCAAATTCACACTTTTCCAAATCAAATTCACCCGTTTGCAGTAGTAATTACATATATAATGAATTCATTGATATGAACTCTATCATCTATGGTTTTAAAAAGGCTCCCGTGCTACAACCTCTGTTATTTCGGAGTTTACATTATACCCTTCGTACTAGGAAAAAAGATGATGAAACTCGATTTTGCAATGCAGAAATGCATGCCAAAGATGTTTTGTTACTCAACGGTTTCCGAACTAACGACGTCCCTATAGTTAAGCCCTCTTAAAGGCAAATGGATCGTAGATACCGATAACTTCCTCGCACAGCTACGACTATTCACGAATTATTCCTGGATCTGTGAATGACGTCTCGTTCAGTGATTGGTATGGTTGTTAAGGGTGAACTTTCCTGAACTCCACCAGTTATTCGCATTTAGTCTAATGACTTAAGCAGTCCTGGAATTTTGCTTGTGACAAGTGAATTACAGCTGATCGAACAATCTCTATCACGCTGATCCTGTCGCTTTAAGCATCATATATTTTATGATAATCCCCTATAACCCCGTTTGACCTTCAAGTCATACATTCATCTGTCCATCTATTTTGTTTCATTTCGTTTTTTCGTTTTAATAACATTTATAAAGTTTCGTGCAACGATTGTCACACTTTTCAGTGCGTTATACGATTTTGTTTTGTCAGGAAAAAATTGGTTTATAGAGGATTAAAAGTATATAAGTTGGAATTTGAAACTCCCTTATTTCTATAATGCAAGAGAAAAGTTTGGAAAGTATGTAGAATATTATACTTAGAAATATGTATTATTTAGATATTTTGTAGTTGATTGTTTCTATTTAATCTTTAAATTATTTGAAGAAATGGTATAAAAAGTTCGTTAGATTGTTTATCTTCTTTGGCCAAAGTTATGACTCTCACTTTATAAATATATTATTATTAATACTATATCTTATTCTTAATATAGAAACAATGCGCGAAAATCATTTTTTTACGTTTTGGGTATCACTTGACAAGACATCTCGTGGGACATTTTTAAGGGGCTATATATCATACATAGTTATATAAGTGAAAAACTGTTTTACTGTCAAAAATACTTTTCTTGAGAGATACCGTCAAACCGAAGGTGTCGTTCATCCGTAGATTTTAATGCGAAAAGTCTCTCTCTCCGGGGACTGTTGAAAATTCGATCATCCTGTATAACAAGACGCTCGTGAGATTTACATGAATGCATAAAGATTTCTCTTTCTTCCTTTACGTTCTTTGCTCGCAAATTTTGATACCTGTACGACGGAACTTGGAGGGGAAGCTTTTACCCCTTCGCATTCTAATTTCATTTTATGGGACATATCGGTTATGCTGAATTTTTTTACGATCCATCGTGCACAAGTATTTTATAAGATTCTATGATAATATAATATATACGTATTATATCTCAAAATCACACGTATAAAAATTATGGCTACGAAAACCTTAATTAATGTTATCTTCTTCTTTAATATTTCAGGATGTTTTATATAATAGAAGCGATAGTTATACACTAGTGTTATAAAATTTTGCAACGAAGTTGAAACTGCTATATTACGATCTTGATTAACTAATAATAATTTCAAATAATTTAAGACAGTGCTGTTGCCCCAAATTTGGGGTAACTGCATTTTAAACAACGTGTTTACGTTGTTTATTATTATTTACAATTTACGTGTTTATTATTATCTCAGTTTTGACTTTGTTATATTTCTAACATTAGCATCATAAATCATTCAAGTAACGCCAACAATTAATGTAGCAGTATATAAATATAATTCCCGAGTTTCACATTCGAGGAAATTCGAATACCTGGAGGATAGAAGGATTCAAAATTGCCAATTCCAATGGCAGGAAATAAAAGTAAAAGAAATAGTTATTTATGTTAGCAGAGCGGAGTAAACTTTCGCGGCATCGTCATCAAAATCTTGAGACATCTTTTTACGAAGCACTTACCAGCGTTGGTGCGCGGTAGATTTTCAAAGATACATCCGCTGAAAGAGCTCCAACGATCCTACTAGAATTTATAATTCAATGGAGTACTATCTCTTTATGCTTTACGAGGATCAACCCTATCATTTCTACTTTCCGACATTTAAGGTAAACCCACGCGATAAACCCTGCTGACTGGCGCCAAAATCATTAAGGCATACGTAAACACAGAAAACAGTCACGAACTTAATAATTATCTTAATTAAATCCAAACACGCTATGCTTTCCCTTCATTCGACACGATATAACAATATTTAATGTCTTATCTAATAACATTTACAATTAACTTATGGCAATTACATCCACAATAATAAAATTGAACTTAATACAACAATAATAAATATGTTTTTTTCAAGTAATTTCGCTGATATCTGATGCCAAAGCAGACAACAAATAGTTGGAGAATTCAGAGTTCGCTTAAGCGGGTCATAATTAGAATCAGATACAAATATTTTCCTTCGGAGGATGTTTATCTCGGCACGATAATCATTCTTCCTGAAAACGATGGAAGAAAGTTATCAAGCTGAAATTTATGGAAATTAAGAGTATTCTGAATTTACTTTCTCACTGTCATGTACAGATATATTAACGAGCAACGGGATATAATTGGCAAGGAAAATGAAGAGCTCACCATTGATTAATGGTTCACGATATGTATGTATTATTATGGGAAATATATAGCAGTTTTATTTATAGCCGTGTAACTATTTATGGTCTTCAGATTGAATGTAAAAACGGGTGCCATAACTTTGCCTGGAGATAAAATTGTTATTACGTTGTTAAGTAACAAAGATTATGTACCAACACATACACATATACGCATGTACATGTTTAGTACATAATTACTAATCTTATATATTTGTACTAAAGAGGTTACACGCATAGGTAAATAAATAAATGAATCTAAAGGTTATTATGAATATGATTAAAATACCTTAGTTAAGCAACGTTAGAAATACTGTAATTTATTTCTGTGATCTTGACAATTATCTTTTTTCAAACATACAAATACTCTGGAAAAATGGAAAACTACATCGATTTTATGCTACAACCCTATAGGATAGAATACTTCCAGAGGCTGCATAAGTTTTGAATAATTTGCATCTAAATAACCGTGATACTTTACGTTTTCGTTTGGAAGGGCCAGACAGAAGTATAAATAGTAAAACAGAAAGCTATTAAAATTAAACGGAATATTCAGTATTTCAAAAACATACCGATTTGTTAGTTACAATAAAATGTCTATATTTTATCACGACAAAGTTCTGCTCAAATGTAATACTATATTGTTTTAGTCCCATTAAACTGAGTTTCTTTGTCATCGAGATATTATAATGTTTCAATCGTTAGAATTAATATCAATCAATAATTTCGATTAATAACGAGAAAAGGAAAGATTGAAAGTTTACAGAGTATTCGTTAACAAATAATCAATGAGGATTGTTGTCCACTATTTTCAATGAAATCCCATCCACTGCTTTCAACGAAGTCTCGTTATTTTATGTCCGATATCAAATTACCGTTGTATTTTTCCGTGAGATGAAGTCGCGGATAGGAAATGAAACTGCTATTGGTTCAATACGAAATTCGTATTAAAACCGCAAAGTCATCAAACAGTGAGCCGTCAAATATAAAAGAAGGATGGAAAAAGAAATAGAATGATAGATACCCGATAGACAATGCGAGCTTAATCGTTTCCGATATAAAACGGGTAGAAAATTAGAAGAAAATTTGAGACACTTACTAATGGGTTTGCGAGCAGTTTGCCCGAAAAAGTTGTAAACCATTCGAACAAGCCATGTCGCTCAGTGCGTTTTTATACCCTGCCACGTTGTACTAAAAATATCAGAGATAACCCTGTTTTAGGAATATGTATGGCGAGAGCTCGTTTTACCTCGACCCCTTTTTTTTGTTTTATTATTATTTTTTATATTCACCCTTGATCTCGCGGATGAAATTCCACGTTCCTGAAGGTTTAGAGATATACTTGTATGCACGCATGTATAAATTCATTGGATGCTTGGATACGTACGATAGTTAAAAAGTGAATGAAGAACCATTCACTGCTAATTAGCTGGAATTAAATTCCGCTAGGTTTATGCGGCCGTGTTTTATGGAAGTCTTCATGCAGTTTAAAGCAAATGATTAAACTACCGGTGCACGAATTTAATGATGATTGATATGAATGTTCATTTATATTCGTTCAGTAATTGCTACGTAATAAATTGCATAACGAAGATCATTAAATTAACATACATTATGAGGTTTCACAATAAGCTTCCGTAGCATTGCGCTATTTTAAAATTAATCTTCGATGAATCATAATCAGGGATAATTAGCAATAATTTGGGATTCGTTAGTATTTCATTAACACTTGTGTGCTTCTTCGAGAAATCGTGTATCAGTATATGTATAAATCGGCAATCAAGAATTCAATTATCAATTCAGTATATCTTGCACATTTTTTATGCAACTATGTTACATTGACAAAATGGTTCTGTTTAATGCTAGAGGCGAACATCTTTCTCGTGTCAATTTATCATCGTGGGTATTCATATTCATTTATATCGATCTCGGGGAATTTTACGATTGGTATTCCTGTCGGCGGCATTCTGTCATCTTTACGAGGATTCGATCCTTTAGTTCTCTCCTCGAAGGTTCTCGGCTCAAAGAAACCTTAACGCTCGAAGTCCCGAGAAACACGCCACAGAAATGTAGCTGCGGAAATGCCGTAAATCTATGCTCTGCGTCGCGAAGTCGCCGACAAGAGTTTCCCGTAGTTTACTAGTATAATAAGATTTATTACTGGCGTTACTATTTCATCGAACGAAGGCGTTAAGGAAATTTGATCGCCGATCTTTTCTCTTAGTTCTCGACGGATTACCTGTTTCTTCTAATTTTACGATGCGCCGGTAATTGCACGATGTCAAATATTCGACAATGAAATATTGTCACTTAAAAAAATCATTGTGTTCAATTACATTCAATTAGTTTCACTTAGATTTGTTAAGTGTATCGGGATGTTAATTGGATTATTTACGAGATAACAATATCGTTAACATAATTTGTCGGTTACATAATTTTTCAGTATTTATTAAGGTTTTATCTGCGCAAAATGATACGAATAAGCTTCCCAGGCCATATCATAAACATCCAACGTTATGTTATGTAAAATATGGTATTATTTTCCGGTATCCCTAACACGTTTGAATATTTCATATTTGGGTATTTATTTGTATGTCTTATTCATATACTTTCATATCTACACACCAATATCTGAAACTTTTGTTCCCCATTTGGCATTTCAAAACCGTCTTATAACATTTCCGAAACCACGTATAATTATTTTTATTCCAATATGAAAATCTTGTTTTAACCACATAAATATTGGGTTGAGTCATAAATAAGTTCCGTTTTTTTTCAAACGGAGTTTATTCGTCAATAAAATGAACAATAATGGACTTAAATTAAATATATTCGTCGTCATTATGAAAAACTTCTTGCCGTTTTTTAGGCAACCTATCGATTCCCCATGCGTAAAGCTCTAGCGGTTTTAAATAAAAAAAACTCCTGGACTAACGGAACTTATTTATGACTCAACCCAATAATATCTTATAAGCATATTTTTAAAAAATGACACATAATAACCGTACCACAAACTAATTGCCATATTAAATCAGTGTTATCACGTCCGCCCATATAAAGCAAGCATCCATACTTAATCATAACTTACTTAATGGATGTTCTATTTTATATTACAGATTTCAAGGAGGCTCCGATTACTAATGCCATTTTTATCGCATAAGCAAGCATCGTTCTGGTTGTTCCTTCTAGGCGATATAAATGGTGAGTGATTTGAGATATCGTTTTCTGAGGGAGATCCAAGGCTGAATTCCGTGATAGGTTGCATAGGTTGGTTACTTTAGAAATACGTGCCTATCTCATATATATATACACACAATATATGCTTTACTCCCGGGGCAAAGTTCGCGACACGAAGTACGATATGTATTAGCCCTGGATTCGCTTAGATAATAAGATTTATTACCAACCGACGCCTAACCTTCGTCAAACTTCCGTTCTTCCACCTGTCCTTCCTGACCCTCCGGCCAGGATACCTATGTATCTTCACTACCCTTTCGGCGATTCACCTCTCTGGACTACGATTCGATCCTCGATCACGAAACACGAAAACCCTCTTACATACGTATTCCTAGCTAGGGTCAAATAGGGACTTACTTCACGATTTATATCAATGTGCATCACTTCGTGAGCCTAACTGTGTCATCTATACTATTCGCTTACAAGCACCCTCTGATCATTCAGTCTACACTGATTCTGGTTTTTGTACGACATTCTAAGATAATAGATTGTCGAGTAGATCAAAGTGAATGTGTGTTGAAAAGATTCATGGAAATCGTACTTTGGTCGAAGATCAAATTAACCCTCTGTAGTTCCGTGTAACTTTGAAATTTCAGTTTTTCTTCATTGTAGTAATAATGATAAAAGTACGCGCAACGATTGTCACCTTGTTCGGTGCGTTTAAGTAATAATTTCGTTACTACTGTCACGTAATATACCTTCGTTAGAATCGCGTTTAACTAGATTTACGTCATACGATTTTCTTTTAGACACGAACAAAATTGGGCTATAGAGGGTTAAGGGTTTTAATGGAATTATAGGGAGACGTAGAGTGATAGCGGAACTGAATTAAGAAACATAGATGTTATGTTGCACATCCAATTGGTAGAGTGAGCTTCGAATTAAGGAAAAGTAATGTATCGTTAATCGTAAATCCAAACCTTTTTGAGATTTTGAATATGCTTTTATTAACTCGTGGTATGTAAAAATAGCGATGTGCGATGAAGTGCTTTCTGATAACTGATTGATAGAAATTAATCATAGCTTTCGGAAAAGATTGACTTTTTGGAAATTTGGGAGGAATACATATTGCGAAATTAAGATAACATGGGTCTTGCGGTGTTTGTGTTAGGTATCTTGCAGTTAAACTTTAATTTTGTAAATAAATATAAGGACTTTGATAGATCAATGTGTCTGAAGTTATTTTTAAATTATTCACATTACCAAATATGTCAAGCCTCTTATCGATATAATTAATATAACTAATTGTATTAACTAGATCCTGCACCATTCAATTGCAATTTCTTTCGAAGTATAGAAAATCAATTAAATGGATCTAACATGTCCACAACAGAAATCGAAAAGGTGCTAGGTGAGTTTCATGAATTAAAATCAAGAAAAATTTATAAAAATCGAATTCAAAATGGTTGAAAGATGGCTGAAGATGGTAGAAAGATGTAAAAAACGTCCTGCTGTTAATATTAATATTGTAGATGCGTACTTATGAACATCCCAATATTTTATAATGTGATTAATAATAATATTTCATATTGTGTGATATTTAAATTTGCAAGGCTTGTATGTTAAAAAGGATAATGTTTGTTTGATAATTAACGTGGAAATGTTTTTTATTTATTAAGTGAAGAATATCGGGCAACACAAGCTTGCATTTTTTACTCGCGACTTTCGTAGTGAAATTTCTGTTATCGTTGTACGATGATGAATTAACATCCACGCTACGGTAATTTTTTTCAAAAATAGAAAGTATGGTAGAGTTATGGTCAAGGTACTACACGATTCCCGATAAACATAAATCATCTTCTCCGCCATTTTCGTTACATTGCAACCATGTAAACTTATGTTAGAGTTACAATACTCGCTTCCATATTTCATTCGTTAATTACAATCCTACAATAACAGACATTCATGATATATTATCGTTAAACACGAAGCGGTATGTTCTACAAATAATAATTACAAATATTAAAAACTAAAAATTAATTCTACACCCCGTTATATTTATGTAATTAAATCTGTAAAATGAATTTTATACCGCTATTTAGAGTTCGCGATTTTGTGTTTCAACATCGTGTAAAACTTTATTCGGTATTTTTATAGTAACAATAAGATATAAGTAAACAATCGTATGTAGAATATTAGATATAAGTTTTTTACATATAAAGAGAACATAAAAATTATTTTATATTACAAAGCGAGATGTTTCGGCACGTAATAAAAAGTAATTGTTATCTTCTTGATTGTTAATAGGCCTTTTTTATACTTAAATCTTAGCATTTACAATATAATTAAAGGGTCCGAGGTAATAATTTGCCAAAATGCCACAGATTCTTGAGAAGTAACTCTATTATTATATAACATTCACTTCTATAGAAAACAAAAACAATTTCGCAAAAAAGGAAATAATAAACTCCGCTAATAAGCAACAAAGTTACTCGTCGAATTGACAAAATGGAGTTACTACCTCGTTGGAAAAATTACGAGTTAGTGTCGGAGTTATGGCTGGTATCCTGTACACGAATTTGTAGAAGAGATTTCAAAACTTGGCCGAGATAAACGTGGAATGAGTATCTCTTTATTACTTTTATTACTGTTTCGAAAGTTCCTTGGTTCGATTTTACTCCCACGCTGTCGAAGTTCGCGCTCAAGTTTGTGAAACTATCCAAACTATCGAGAATAATTTGACGGTTCTTCGTTGCTTCTACTTCAAGCAGCTTTATCCATGTAATGCAGTAACGCGGCTGTATTATGCGGTGCATACTTAATCGATCGGTCTGTTAGACCGCAATAATTGTATAGGAAATTAACAATTGTAACACGTTGTTTACCTCCATCCTCGATCAACGGAGATCAATTAGTTTGGGTGTCTGGTACCATCGACGTTTTGTAAATATCAGAATTAATGATCTCTCCCAGCCATTTGCGAACACGCATTCTGAATTCGATCTCATTTGTGATACACTTCGAATTTCGTGTGATACAAAAGAACATTGAACCTTTAGTTCTAATTACTCACTCGAGTTAACACTAAAACTACCAAAGGGGTCGAAATGACTTTTTAGTTGAAATGCACGAATATACCACGGCGCATTGTTTGAGATTTGATAGACTTAAATCCTCCAACTGTCATTAATATATAAATAAATGTGTATCTACACTTATCTCGAAGTTACAAATTAAATTACAATGATCGGTCTCGTAATTTTCAAATGTCAATATTTATAAATTTCAGTGATAAACAGTCGAATTCATATATGCGTTATAATTATAAATATATCACACGGATTTATTTTATTACTAAACCGAAAGTATCCACGTAATGTCGTTTTTTGGAAGAACTCGTCGGTTCACGGGTTAAATATTCTAATTTTAAGTATTTTGACAAGTACTGTACTTATAAGAATTTGATCAATAAGAGTTTAATGGGTTAGTTTTATGATAAAGCTTTTAATAAATGTCTTTAAAGTTCATGTTACAAAGTATTCTGAAAGCTTTTCAAAAACAATCGCCAGATGTGTGTCCTATTCTCTCTAGTTTTTTGTATACTCTAAGTGGGATACTCACGTTTCTGTTGGCGCTCTGAACGGATATACAAGAGGTTTTTTTGACAATGCGTGGGACGTTCAGTAAATAATAGTAGGAAATCTACCATATGCAAGCTAACAATATATAGAAAGGATAGATTCTTTCAAAATTTATTGCTTTCGGTCATTGTCCGGCCAAGCCGTACATATTATAAGGTATTTTTAATCAGGGTTTATGATACGGACGTGACTTGAACGCTATTTTTGAGGATTAACCATTTCTGTGTGCATGCTCTTCATTATTAGCTATTTTATGAAGGCTTTACATCTGGAAGGACTTATACTCAGGATCGAGAACTTTTTGGACTGTCCTTCCAGATGTGACCTTCCGGACTCAATAGCAATAGCCGTATCATAAACTCTACCGGACCGTGTCGCCTGCACACCACCCTCTCAGACCTCCTGAGAGCCCCCGGCCGGACCCTGACCGGGCCCCGACCGGGCGCGATCTTGAGGTCACCTGGGTAGAAGGAAAGTTTAGGAAATTCCTGGGCCGTACCTTGACGAAAGGGCCCGCCTCCTGAAGGGGTCCGAGCGCGGTTTTTGGAAGCAGGGTAGGTGTGAGAGGGCGGTCCTTATCAGTATATATTTTCAAGCCTGTAAGGGTTTTGAGGTTGTATTATTATTACTCGCGCTGACGACAAGAGAGGAGAGTAGATTCTCATAGAATTTAAAGGAGTATTGTAAGGAGATTTGTTGCACTAAGTCGAGAACAAGTTGCGACACCACGATTTTATACATATTAATTCAACTAAGTTCGTGTATATATTTGTTGAGTTTGTTGTTAAAAATAAAGAATTAAGCGGCATACTACAGGCTGCATTATTTGGATCACCCGACATTCGCGGTTATCCTTAACATTTGGTCCTTCGAGCCGGATCGTGTGAACTCGACCAACATTTGGTCCTTCGAGCCGGATACGAACATAGTGAATTAAGCGGCATACTACAAGCTGCATTATTTGGATCACCCGACATTCGCGGTTATCCTTAACAGTCATAATTGTTTTCTTATAATATCACTGAATTTCGGCGAATATTTCAACCAACACGATAGTAAATTTTGTACTCCCCAGATATTGGAAACATTTTTTCTCAAATTGTGTCTGTTCCATAAATAGTGATAATATTTTTCTGCATCCAAATATTGAATGACATAATGTAAGTAATTAAATCCACGAAATGCATTTTGTATTTCCATATGAATTATTTTCGATTTTATGTTATGATGATGTATGGGATTTTATGTTGCATATCCTGATGGAATAGGTACATCTTATTGTTGTAACTCACTTCTAATATTTATTTCAATATTTGGTTACATATTAGGTTATTTCATTGAAGGTTGTAACATTGAATCTCTGTTATATCGGGTCTTATTTCATAATTCTTAGTCCTTATATAAATGTGTATCACTGGTATTAGCACAAAAGATTCCGAATAAAAAATTAGTTCTTATAAAAATACTTATCCCCCTGTGGGCTGGGAGTAGAATTGGCCCGCAGTATCCCCTGGTTGTCTTAAAAGGCGACTAATAGGGGTTGAAAACAGTGTTAACAATCCGATTGCATAGAATAAAACAACAACTATCGTCTTAAAAACATAGAAAATGAAATCTTTATTGTTGGAATAATCCACACTTTTGTTAAGAAACTACTATACACATATACGTAGGTGTTTAATATAGAGGTAGACGTTTAATATAAAGCGCGAGGAGTTAGAAAATCGATAGATTAGTTAGAATGGTCACTTATGAAAAATGTACTTATATAATTTGTGCTAAGAAAATCATTCCGAAATATTAGGAATAATATTGTATCGTGTTATACAAACTGTTAAGCGTTAAGTATATTTATGTAGGTGCCTTACACAATGTTATGCGTGAGAGAGAGAAAGTCAAGGACGCGGCTGCAGGACGGAACGTAATATTTGAAGTGAGTTTACGTGTGTTGAGATGTGTGTGCGATTGTTTTGCTTTGGGTGAAAACTCCGGTCGTCAGATTTCCCGACGAAAGCGAAAGAGGAGTGTGTTCCGAGACGCAGTAGAGGTAAAACGTTCTTCTCACAGTTATTCTATTCCAATTTACACAGTTAAGCTGCATTATATTTTTGCCCGTAAATCCTTTGACCTCTTCAGTACCTCTACCGCGTACGTGGACACTTAGTTTATCTCCTATAAAGAAACTATTTCCACTCGCGAAACCGTTAAAAAGATAAATATACGTCTTTACTACATTTCCTAACCAAAAAGTAAAAGCAAATTGTCATAAGGCTATAAAAGCGCTTCTTATATATTTTTTAATATCATAGTTCAAGTAGCGGTACTAAAAATTCGGCGTTGACAAGGTTAAACAAAATATAATAATTACAATAATTAGGTACGAACTTACATTTACGTTATTTTCAATTATTAAAGAAGATTTTCGTGTTCGTGTGTGGATTATTCCAACATTATTATAAACAAGTCATATATTGCTTTCATTTCATACTAAACACCTACGTCTGTATATAATCATTTCTTAACAACATTTACACGTAAGGGTATATGAATTCCATGTCCTCCTCAGTTCGTGTTTCGTGTAAAAGGATGTTTTATGATACGCGGTTGAAATTCCGCAAGTCACCTAGGGGATAGAATACAATTCCCTCGTGCCAAGAGTTCTTAGAAACAAAAATCCGTCAAAAAAGATTCTTTCCGATAGGAAAGCGCTAAGAAGAACTCTTTGATATGCCAGTGTCTCTTGTGGCATGCGATGCACTTTTTCTTCCTACTACCACCTGCAGGACTTCAATCGAATTTCCTTTTCAAATATTCGTATTTGCACCTCAAGAAAATAAACCCTTTGCCTGTGAGTTTATTCCTTGCCTAGCATCTTTTACTCGCTTCATTTGTTCCGCGCTTTCATCTTTAGCTGTGTGCCATTTTTATCTCCTGGTATTCTTCTTTTCCGTCATCTCAGGATTTCTTATGTAATGTCGATAAAAATTGAATCCATCAATATATTCTATCATATCCGAAGTTTCCAAAGTGAGATGAAAATTATGTACAAGATCGGCGTGTTTTCCCTTATATGCGATCAGTTCCATGTTACATTCTCCTCGATATAATTATTTATTATATTCAGAATAATTATTTGACTCGAAATGTAATCTTTGTTTCCTTTTTACGGATCGTTATAATAAATATATAAAACAGATCGCCGCCATTTGTGAACCGCATTATATCGAACCCACGGTGTCTAAGCACAGCTTTGTACGAGCATTATCTGTATATTTGCAAAACGGACATTTGCCTTGTTTTAAAAATCGATAATATATTGAAGGAAATTATTTGTTAATCCAGAAGCTCTACATACAGACAATATTTCTTTTTACTCTAATTGTGTGCAATAGACGAATCAAAATAAATGGTTTGGTATCAGACCAGGATTAAATTCCATTTCAAAATATCCTTATAAGGGGTTCGAATATCACTATCGAGTTTTAACTTTCACAAACACAGTGGTTTCTGCGTTGGACATTTTGCCGTTGACACGTGAAACAACTGATCCCTTTTATAGAAAAATATCACTCTCGGTGTTTCTTACTCACCAAGTCCACCATGGAAAAGAATCTACGAGACACGTATGGAATTTCTAACTACGAAACTTATAATGATAAAGTAGAGAGAAAGAAAAATTTCATACGGAAGCGGAAATATATCACTCTTCCGGTAATGGATTTATTGATAGATTGATTCTTAATTGTAGTTCTTCGAAAGTGTATAAGTAGGATAGAGAAACTGTTATAAAGTTAATTTAAGTTCTGCCCCATTAGTTGCATGATAAAATATAAATGTAGAAGGAATATTAACCACTTTAGGTACTTGAACCAGATGTTCTTGTCAACTGCAGTTGGCACTTGTTGTATCATAAAGATAATTTAAATGTAGATCCTGCCTTCTTAGCAATTCCAATACCAGGCTTTACGGTAGTATTCGAATATTACAAGATTTGTACTTGATATTAATCCTTTTGCAAAAGTGTTAATTTAGAGTGCAAAACCTGTATTAGCTATTAGAGTTTCTATTACTTAACTGTTTGTATTTTTGCAAATGAAAAAATATTACCTAAGTTTTAACGTGTGTACATAAATCATGCATCTGTAAGGCGAAGATCCCTCGAAGGGGGAAATGGCGCGGGAGGCATAGCCCCGACGGGACGACAGGCCCTAAAAGGACCCGGAGTGGGGATGAGGGTCCGTCGCCCAGCCGCCGAGGGATAACGCGCATAGAATAGATATAGAATAGAGATCGACGAGAGGTCGAATAGAGATCGACTGGAGATCGACGAGAGGTCAAATAAATAGAGATCGACTAGAGATCATAGAACAGTCGGAGTATAGCTCGTAAGGAGCTATAGATTGATATAGATAGAGCTTTGTACGATAGTAAAAGCGATAGATATATATGTATAGCGATTACAGACTTTAGGATCAACCAACGTCGGTATAGGTTGATTCTTCTTATGCATCTATTATTCTTATTATTATCACAAAGTATAATTTGATAACGAAGATAAAAGGTGATAACGATTCTTAACACACGTATATTTACTGCTTTTCACTCTTTAATTTTTACCTTAAAAGCTTGATACAGATTAATTAATCCTAGTATATAGAATATACTTCTAGAAGTTACAGAATGAACTATTTTATTAACGTTTTAATAACTGGAAAATTATTCCACATCTAATGAGTTCGCACAGTCTTTCGTCTCGGATTTCCCTGCCGTGATAAGCAAGCATCTGTCGTTTTCAATATCGGATGGAATTGATGATGGTGCGCGCCGGATGCTCAATTCTTGGTCGATCAGTGCATTCTGCATCAGTCGTTCGGGAGTCGTGGACAATAATCGGTGAACCAGTAGATTTCAACTGGTGCAGCTGTGATCGGGACTGTCCTCAGACATGCAACCATGCACCATAATGTCCTTTGACAATAATCGTCATTGAGAGTCTCGCGTGGACAACTTGATTATTGGTACTCGTATTCCTCTCGTGTTCAAGGCTAGACAAAGCCGACTAGATTTCACCGTGACAAGGATCAATGAATTTTAATCGCTGTTATCTTAGAATTACTCTTATTAACACATTCCCGTCAAGGCATTTTCAGTCGAATGTTACGTGCGTAACGGCACAAATTCGGGGAATTTTGAGAAATAAAGTTGTTGATAGAAAGTGATATAAATACCAACATATAACAGTCAAAATCCGTTGCGAATGTGTTAACACGTTGAACGCCATGGCAGAACCACCGATGTCAATTTTACTATAACTCGAATCAAATATATCGCTATTATTCGTAAAAATGTCAATATTTTTTACGATAACGATGTAACGTAGCAAATGTACCGTAGGGCGCTTAAACATTTATATTTTTGCACTTGTACACAGTTGTATTTATACGCGTTCGAAACATCTATATAACACCTAAAAACATAACTGTTTAAGCGCTCTACGGTACATTAGTTACTTTACATCGTTATCGTAAAGTTAAAAATATAACATATTTTACGAATATAAGCGATATTATTATACGTATTTGATTCAAGTTTTAGTGATATTGGCATCAGAGGCCACCGATGACATTCACTGCATTCAATGTGTTAAATTTCAATCCCTGAACGAGGACATTAATATTGGTTGCGCGTGTAATTGCGGTCCACAGTGAGTAGAATTATTCAAGTATAAGGAAATTAGTAGATCGAAGGAAGGCAAAAGGAGGTTGTTTGCATTTGGACGTTGAAGATCGTGTTGACAA
This sequence comes from Nysson spinosus, assembly GCA_910591585.2. Lineage (NCBI taxonomy): Eukaryota > Metazoa > Arthropoda > Insecta > Hymenoptera > Crabronidae > Nysson > Nysson spinosus. Next base: position 3,009,000 of record OU342834.1, read on the forward strand.
TTGTTGGATGTAGAAATTGATATAAAGGAAACGATGTCAAGTTGCGGAATTACATCCTGGAATTATTAATTAGAGAGCAACGTGAATTACAATTTGATCGAGGATATTAAAATGCCATTATGTACGATTTAATCGAGGAGAAAATATAATAGAATACGAATTTTGGATGGTTATAAATATACCTTTAATTATTCCTACTTCAATATCTTGAGCACTGCAGAATTATTTTATCACAATTAGTCTTAATTAGTCTTACATCTTTATATTCATATTTTACTCTTTTCCGAAACCATAATATTATTTATAATCTTTAGATATTATACAATGAACAATATAATAAATATTATCATAGACAACAGAACGATGAAGTGTACGCCAATAAAATTAAGCTTAATTCATGGACGTCCATATTGACACATATTTACGGCTGTTAACATGCAATCCCGTTGTAAATTAAATGACGTAAATTCAAACATTCCTTAAATCCGTATTTTCATAAATTTCGTATACTTGAACTACACGATTCATATTTTCCAACATCAGGAAAATTGTAAATATTAAATTTCCCTCGCAAAGAGTTTGTCGTGAAAGCATCGTATCTCGGAAAATTATACAAATTCCCGGGATGATTTTCTCCACTATGTTGAACAATAGGAGTAAATGTGACACAGATTTAATTTGAATCACACGAGAAATGTCAAGCGAAGATATTCATTTTATTCATTCAGAAATGAGTTTGATGTTCAAACAGACGCGGGATTCCAGTATGTCGTGACTGATTATTAAGAAGTATTTCTACTAAAATCTTTTTCATTGTTCCACTCACGTTTCCCCCGCACGGTAAACAACGAGATGTTTGATCTGGTACCTGAAATTATCGGAAAAGCGTGAGTCCCTCGAGGAAAACGGTGCACGCCCCACTGCAAATGGATCGGATTGGAACTTAGGTAACATTAATAAGACTTCAACTTTCGAAGAGTTTACTCTCGAACGATTTTATGGTAGACATTAATACACATTTCGTGCTGTTGCTGCAACTGTAGATAATCCTCGTACAACGCGGTTCATATACAACGCAGTTTCAATATGTGGTTCACGAATCGTAGCGATCCCCGTCCAACGTGGCACTTGTATAACACGGTACATATACAACGCAGTTTCAATATGTCCTCGTACAACGCGACTTCCATATAAAAGTGGGAAATCACGTTTCATGCAGAACCGTACAATTTTTAATTATATTGATTTAATAATTTTGTTTTCGTTTCGTTAAATGATATTTTCCGAATTAATTAAAACTATGTTTTTTTCTTTCTCCGATAGATAAAGTTTATATTTTATTTAAAGGAAGCATTTTTTGAAGGAACTCACTTTTCGTATGTTAACCAAGTCTGGTATAAGGGGATTTATATAATACGATATTTTTCTGGGGCCTAACTCCCGCGTTATACGAGGGTTAACCTGTATATGTTTTAGATATTTTTAGCGTCGCGGATAATAACGGTGCATATAATACGCTTGCGAATCTAACAAGTAGTTGTATGTGGTTCGGTGAGGTGATTCGGTGTGTGTGTCAAAATAGAAACCATGAAATGTGTACGCAAAAACCGAACTCCAGCTTTGCGGAACAAGTCATAAAAATGACATATTTGGACAATGTGTGATTTTGAAGCATTTCCCTTAAATACTTCTGTCCATTCAATGCCTTATTTTTAACCGAATATAACCTTACAGTTCCTCTTATTTCCGATTTTCAAAGTTTGTAAATAAATTTTATTAAAATATGATACCTAACGCAGACTAAGTCGAATCTAACATTAAAATTTCCTTTATTTTTCATTTCAATTTGAATTGCAGTTGTAATTAAACTTTATAAAATATCTGATTCTATCACAATTTCGTAATCAAATTGATATGACAGGAACTTATTAATAAAAGTCACAGTTGTAAATAAACTTTATTAAAATATGAGACCTAATCCAGACTAAACCGAGTTTAACATTACAATTTCCTTTATTTTTCATTCCAATTGTTGTGATGAAACTTTATTCAAATATCTGATTCTATCACAATTTCGTAGCCAAATTGATATGGAAAGATCTTATTAATAAAAGTCACCGGATATAGCAGATAAAATACAATATAATAAACAAGCTATAAGGTTTCTTCTTATCGTAGCACGAAGTATTAAATACTGACAATAGATAAAGGATACGAAGAAGAAACAATGAATCGGCGAGCAAAAAACGGGACGGCCGTTCGATAAAATATCTCAATCATAAATGATAGATTTGCAGGGAATTCTTGTTTTGAAGTAGTACCTGTGTAACCGATCGATGACCCTCTATCCGACAGGTGACATGTCCCTTTTTTGTGGTCAAAGGTGACGTCGGGAGTGTCGTGTTTGTCAATGTCGGGTCGGCCAGTTATGCCAATCACCAATGGTTAGTGATCATCTAACATAAAAATTCCATGTATCACGTTTTATACTGGATACGATAGAAGTTTAATTGTTGACACAAACGTCTAACGATTTTCATTTACACTCGTCGCAATAAACCGTGTGGCGACTGAGAATCGCCTCCGTATGCAAAGGGTTAAGTTTTCTATTATATTAAAGTTTACTATTAATAATTCCAATAAAGCTGAACTGCTAAGGTCACAATTGATAACTTAAAAAAGAAAGAGGAGTCTGATCAGATTAAGTTTAAATGATCAGAAAGCTGATCATTTAAACATGATAAGCATCAAGAAAATAATGATATTTGTATAACGGGCCTAAGTAATGTAAAAAGTTAGACCAACACTGAGAAAGTTAATTCAAGTCTTGCCTTCAGAATTACTTTGGAAGCTTGGATTATGTGATCTTATCAGTTCTAGTTGACTTTTATTCTTTTAACCCTTTGATTGCGGGCATGCTCTAACAAAAAACAATTAACATTCTACGATTCACTACTATTTTACGATTCTACTATTTAAGTGACAGTAGCTGCGACTGAACTACGTTGACAAAAGTAAGAAAAGTCGAGGAGTTATTGTGATTCGATTATTCGATTGGTTGTTATGTGATACGTAATAATATGTTCAATATTATATAAATTTTGTAAGAAAGTAAATATGTTGTGCTGAGCAAAACTTAATTAACAGTTTATAATTATAACTCTTTATAAGTGATAATTAACAGTTTCGAAAATGATTCTTTGACTCTCGCAGTCAAAGGATTAATTAATAAAGATACAAAGCTGATCTCTTTTCATTTTGATTTCGAAGACTTGGCGATATACATATGGTTCTCGATTGCCTGTGATTATTATTCCAGATTTTTAAACTCAAAATATGAATTGGCTCACAGCCTTTTATATAATAGAATTTTTTGGGTAATCTACATATATCCATCGCCGGGTCACATTACAGAATCGGTTTGTTAATGTAATCATTTCAAAGGTAGTCAGCAAGAATAATACGACGGAATCCCCAACTGCGGATGTTAGAAGCGATCATTTACCCCCACTCTGCTCCTTTAACCCATTTCGCATTAATCTGATTCTTTTTTTATCCTGAACGACGTGTTTAACACATCGGCGACTGTTGAAAATTTCCATCAACATTCTATCGTTTCCGGGTCATTTTGTGATCGGATGTTTGCCGAATGAAGTGCGCGAAACACGGCTTCCAGTACAGAGTTTGTTAATCATTTTCTCCCCCGTGTTTTTCTGGTTTTACGCCTTCTTCGTAAACAGTTGGATGCTTGGAGGCGGCGATTACTTCGAGAAAAGATGAGGTATTTCCTTTACGGTTTTTTAAGAGAAAGTTCACGTTGAAGTTCCATAGTTTCTTCAGAGTATATTAAAATTTTGAAGAATAAATTATAATATTCATTACACGCAGGTTCAGTACTAGTAAATATTTTAATTTATGATTGGAATTTAAAAATAGAATGTTTAAAGCAAATATTTCAATTTATAAATTTAAAGAATAGTTGACTTTGTAAGTGTTGTAATTTAAGATTAGATTTTTATAAGAGCTTAGATTATTATGCAGTAGAGGGAAAGAAGAACTTAATACTGACGAGGAAATACAGGCAACCCTCCTATAACGCGGTATTTAGATTCCAGATGACAGTCACGTTATAAAAATCAGGTTATACGAGATCGCCACAATTTTTGAACCGCATTATATCGAAATCACGTTGTACGAGGATGACCTGTATATCACTATTCCCGTAGTAAATTTATTAATCGATCGGTTTTTAATTGTAATAATTTTATTGTTGTTATTATATTCTTATATGATGTAAGTATTGATTTAAAAAATGGCGACGACCATTCTCTGAAAAGCATTCGAAAGCATTCTCTGCGCCTTCGAAACGGATGACACAAGATAAAAAACGACAGTGGTGGCTTATAAGCTTCGAATTTTGCATACAAATGTACAAAATTTCAATTTGCATGGATACGGAATTTGGGCTCGAAAGAAGTTAGTAGTGGTGTCGCTAAATGGTTCATTTGGATTGATTTAAGTTAATCCAATGATTCGCGATATTAGAAAGCACAAAAAAGTCATGAATTTTAATGTGCCATGCAAATCTGATATGCAAAGAAATATCGGCAGTTACATGGAAATCTTACAGTCCCAGATCAGAAATATGAACAATGAAAATTGAAATTCAGCGGAGTTCGAAGTCAACGAGCTTTAAAATATCCTGTGATTTCCACGGAAAATCCGATATTTCCTTGCAACCGATCACGTCGTGCTTTATTTCCTTTACATAAAAATCGGTTCCAACGAAATTCAATCACTTCCAGAGAAAATCGGAACATTTCCGATCGGAGTATTCAATGTCCATTGCAAAGTGAAAATCGAAAACTTGTTGCATTGTTCATATAACATTTTAAATAATAATATAAAGCTTTATATAAATTTTTGTTTATTATGAAAGTCGAAAAACTGATATGCTTTAATGCGCAAATATAATTAATAAAGGATCGTTAAATTTATTTGACATCAACAACCTTTCAATAGAAGTGAATATATATTGATTATATAATTGTCTCTCGTTTAAAACATTAATTTATATGAATTTCAATATGCACTACGTATTGCATGATAATTTAGTACTGGTTATTAATAATAATATTCCTAGTTGTCTTCGCGAATATCATAATTCAGATTTATATTTGGAAATGGGGCGAACAGATTCTGACGACAATTAATCGTAATATTTCGAAATTGAATATACGATTAAATACTTGTAACGTCTACGCTTCAGCAATGCTCGTTCATAAATTTCATAATTACAACATCACGATTGGAACGATCGAACTTGTGCAACTGTCACGCACTGCCAGTTTTCATTACGATATCGAATCATATCCGTATTTTCTGGATTGTGCGGATTTTCCAGCTTGGTTGCATTCGAGTGCGAATAAGAGCAGTTTGATTCATCCCATTTATTCTCGTAGACTACCGAAGAGAGCCGTGGACCAAAAGAGAACTACGCGGAATTAATCCCATCCAGCGAGCGATGTCTAATTGTATTAAAAACTAGAGATAGATTTTGAAAAATGTGTTACTTCATGTATAACTGAAATAAAACGCGCGGGATTCTAGGAATTACTAGCTAATTGTAAGCTAATATGAACGTTGTCATGATGTCGCGTGGACATAAAATCTCAAATGAAGATAGATATTAATATATTGCATAATATTTTGGGAATAATACAAATTATATTTATAGGGCTGTATAAACTCGACAATTTTTATAATATTTTATAATATTTTATCATAATTGTTATATGACTATTGATAAATGGTAAATATCAACATTGTGTAACATTCTTTCGATTATTAAACTTAAATGTGCTTTAAGAACTTCATATCTTAAATGATATGTTAATAAATATTTGTTTTATATCAATATATGTTTAAAAAATCTTACGATTATCCTAGTGGATGTTAAAATGTTTTAACAGTTTTCATTTAACGAGCAATTTTAATAATTTTTAATACGGCAGATATCTTTCACGTCGTTTCACGACGGTTGAAGAAATTCTGTTTAAAAGAGGAAGTTTTAATCACCGTTTTGAAAAGTTTTTCTCTTCGCGATTGGCAAATTTTAAAATGCTAGATGCATTTTATTGTTCAAGGCTTCTTTAAAAATATTTTACCTAGGATGGCACTTTTTCATAGTTTTTAAAAGGTCACACTGCATAACTTTAATGCACCGAGAATTCCGGTAATTGTTGGATCCTTAAGTCACGAAGCGACGCTGCGAGAAATTCAAAGAATGTTTGTGTGACACGTTAAACTTTCAGGACATACCTTTCTATCGTGATAAGCCACAGATTTTCGCGTTCGAAGAGGGTAAAAAGACGAATAACTGTAATATTTCTTGGTGAAACATTCGCTTCGTATCGACGGCCTTTAATTAATACGAAATTGAAAACAGGAAGAAGGTACACGTTGAATGCTTAAACTTCTCTCATATACAAGTTGAACCTCAAACTTATTCATTCCCGTTTTTCTACTTTGATTCTAACGCTTTTCCTTTGGTCGTACTTTAATTCTACGAATACTGTATTTACCGAACAGACCGTTAACTTTTGTTACCAAAAAGTTTATTGGTTATTTTTATAGAGAAACGCCGCGGAGTATAGTTTCGGAACTAGCACCTAAATTTCGATGCAATATATCTCTCGTACTGTGTTCAATACTATAACTTTACACGGATAGTAAACTTCGGCAGATGTTTATTTATGTAGCACTATTTTATTCAGTGAAATCTGCAGGAAACTTTCCCCTTTATTTAAGCACACTTCAACTCAACTTAATTTCAAATATTAAATAAATTGTAACTTTTAATTCAAGTACAAACTACAGAGTTCTTCCGCTAGCAGTTCAATTATTAGCTCGCTTGTTCTAAGTGACTTTAAAGTAATTTCTCACACTCAAACTAATCGTAAAAGTACAGGGTAGAAATTAGTATTCTACGCGGTACTTAATTGTAGCCTGCGCACACTTTTTTACAGGCATACTTGTTACAAGTATTTCGTTGAATAAAAAAATGAGTAGATGTTACTACAAAATAGGGTTGATTTAACCAATATAATTTAAACTAAGTAAGTCAGTGGCTTAACTTTATTACCACGTGTTAATCATAACTTCATCTATCACTGAAAGGGCATGCAAATAAATGAACATTTTAATGAGTTTAACGCGATTATGTCACCGCGTCATCCCTCAAAGCTGAGGGTTCGTCACCCCCTGGAAATTAATAAAGACACAAGTTTCGAAACCAACTGGCCCTGACATTCACGTCGTTAATGAACCATAAGGCACAACTTTAGCAGGGTACCATCCCTCATTTTTCAAGGTGCACCGTGATGCAGTCATAAGTTTTGTCTTTTTATCTTTTTCGTGAAAAATTTCTCCGGACGGCGTATAAAAGCTTAACGAAAGACTCACCGATATCAAGATAGGTGTCAGTTGATCCATTTCTCGTAAATATCCCCGGAAAATCGGTTTTTCACCGAAGTGTTACACGAGTTTTTAGTGTTGCACGATCGGCACGGGACGCGCGCCTCCACGATACTGGCCGCCGTCTCGCAGAACTCGCGTCGCGACGCTCGAGCGTAGAGCGCGTACTCGAGACGCCGACCTATCGTCGACGATCGGGGACACGATCCACGTTTCGCCACCGAAAACCACCGGGGTTCATACTTGACACACGCGTACGAGCTTCCTTCTCTAAGTAACCCTTTGGGTCCCTAAACAGCCCTTTTCTTACAACCCTTCTTTCTCCATTCTCTCGAAAATTTCGTTTCGATTTGTCCCAAATGTTAGTATAGTAACCCACAGTACTGTATACTAGGCCATAATATGGTTATGGTATACTAGTCCGTACTATACTAGTCCATAATATGATAATGATATATTAGTCCGTATTATACTAATCTTACAAGGAAAGTAAGGAAACCCGAAAATTCAAAAATTCTGAAACTTTGTGCAAACAGAGTAATTCAATTTGATTACGAAGCTATTTTTCGTTGGTGCCCAAAAACGAGGAGTGAAATCACCCCTTAAAGTAAAAGTGATTTTTTTAATTTTGGCTATTATCTCCAAAACGATAAGCGATTACACCCATAGATATAACGTAATTATAAATACATCACAGGGATGTATTTTATTACGAAACCAAAAGTATCCGCGTGATGTCGCTTTTGGAAGAAGTCACCTGTTAACAAGTTAAAGTATTCATAATTCATATAATAGTTCCGCGTACGAATCGTCTTTTCTGTTCAAAAGAATTTTCGAATCTTTAATGATTTAATGATTTCTTGAATTACATTTTGTCATTTTTATTGGTAATATTGTTTATTTCTTATTTGATGCATTTATTGATTCTGTAGCAGACTTTAGTATTGTCAATTTGTAATAAATGTTCATGATGTTGTTTTTATTCTAATGTCTCGTTTTTCATCGAATCAATGTTTTTGAAGATTAAACCTCGCGGGTGACAAAAAGCTCAGGAAAAAGTAGACCATCAAGTTCGATAGCCTAGAAGGGTTGAGATACGTGACTTTTATTTTATTATATAATATATTTTATTCGCGGCGTTATAAAATAAATTTGTTTCATACTGCCATGTGTTAAATCTTGATACCATTTTACACACAGATATTATTTACAATATACGAAGACAATATAAGTTTAATGATATTAATGACTGATATTACTGAGCCCATTATCATAATACATATCTCTGTGAAGATCTAATTCATGTAATATTATTTTAATTAATTCTGCACTTTGATATCACTCATTCGTTTAATGTAGAACTTTAATGACAATCCCAAAGAGGGAGTTTAACTAAATTGGAACAATTATCACCGAACTTAAATTAAGTATTTCTTTAATCGAATACTAATTATTAAATATGCTTCTCGATAATATGCAGCTTCAAAATCTCATCGATTCGTTGAGTGCTGAAAATCATTTCTAGTTCACTATTCAAATTAAGGCTGGGTCATTTTATCGCTTCAATTTGTCACCGATCCCATTCAAATTCATAAACAGGCATTCCAACACACCAATTATTTTAATGATGTCTCAAGGGAAATTTTATACTCATTATATCCCTCGGTAATCAGATTAAATCATTGTCAAGTATTTTAATGGTGAATATTATTTCACGTCCATGAAAAAATATCCGGTGGATACGGTTTTATTTCGAAAATCCCGTTAAACAATTTTGTTCATGACGGCTCTTGTAACGAGTCACTTGATTGCTTACGTCATTTCCATTCACAACGGTTAAATCTATACCACCACGAGTCACTTCTTTCTCTCTTTTTCCCCCTCTTACTTCACATCACTCTCACGCTTGCGACAGAATTCACTCTCTGCTTGTCGTTAAAAGTTTGTGCTTTTATACCCCATTTTTTACCACCGCGGGATTCCAAACGATTGCCGAATGATTTCGTTCTACCTGCAGAACACAAGCGTTAGAACGAATCACCGGTAAAACCTTTCCCCTATCACTTTTCCAGGACAAATTCCCTTCACGATTGCTTAAAGTGAATCAACTTTTGACAGCAACAACATTCGAGGGAAATAATAACAAGTCGAAGTAACACAATTGATTGTTATATTTATTTCTGCATTTATTTCGAACTTTGAACCGGAATTGTTTTTTTTCCGAATTTATATTACCACTGTTCTGCATTTATTTTCAAATTTGTTTTACTGTTATTTCTTTCTGGATTTCTTTCCGCATTTATATTATTAAGGAGGTTTTGTGATCACAATATTTTTGAGCAAACAGGCATAGTTCTGATTGTTAGAAATATAAATAATTATGTGATTGTGACAATTTATTTTTCACTTTATCGTCTCGCTTTATTCCGCAGCAATAAATTTGATTTGTTAAACTAATTCTAACTTATAATTACAGTGGATATTATTGAGTTGTACTTGAAAGTTCAATTGTTATGTCTTATTATATCTTGCTTTCTGCTCAGAAGTTACCTATCAAGAAAGCTTATTGTACACACAGTAAATAAATGAAAATTGGCGGGAACAGTAGAATGAAGAAGCATTAATATCGACAGTTACATTTAAGATGTTATAAGAAATACATTTAATATGATATACCGCAACAGATTGCGGTTGTTGAGTCATAAGTAGATCGAGACAATTGGTCAGACTTTGTTTTACCGAATACGAATAGGTTGTCACGGTATTCTCGACTTTAAAATTTACGTAATTTTGATGGGATTTCACAGCAACCCATTGTATGGTATGATATCAATTAATCTCCGTATCAGAAACAATACATTTCTGTGCAAAATATAATAAAAATATAAATGCTCACTCGTTCAAATTTCAAAACGATTCCAAATAAATCACTAAGCGCAAGTCAATCCTGTCGATGTTTGACGTTTATTTCGGGGAAAATTAAATCGACTAAACCAACATTTATTTTGCTGATCGTTCGTGTCAGATTGTGCAATAAAAGTTTTATGAACAAATTAAATTTTTTTGGCTCGCACAGGCGAATTGTCTCCCTTGTGATTTTAATATTAATTTCACAGTGAACCAGAAAAATAATATTTTCTAAAAAAAGAATATTCTAGAAAGAACCAAAATCCTTTTTATTATTAAAGATATAAATTTCAATACTCAAAAAATAATTATCAAAGTATATTACGATCATTTTCACGGCACTCATTAATTGATCATAAAATAACCGATCAGATTAAATTACAAAACACGGCTATAAACTGTTGTTTTTAAAAGTGGTATTCCAAGTCCAATTCTTTACAAAACTGTATTAAATATAATTTTCCACTACAAATTGATATCTTCATTTTATTAGTTATAATATGAAGGTCACAAGAAAAAATAGACTTCCACGTCGTTAACACTAGAACTACCAGAGGAGACAAGTCTTGTCTGCCCCTCAAAGACAAAGTGATTTCACCCTTTTAAACCGTTTTTGGACACAACAAATTTTTTCAATTTTCGGGGTTCCCTTACTTTTCTTGTGAGTATATATTCAGTAGTTCTAGTGTTAAAAAATAACTCCACATATAAGGAATAAAGGAAACGGTCCTTAAAATGAAACAGTACTGAATCGTGTAATAACTAGAAACTCGTGTAGTTGACGAGAACTACGAAATTGCTGTAGAACTGTTTGGACTTCAAGAAGGTCACGTTGCACCGGGAAAAATAATATCTACGTAAAGGCGATATGTATTACGGTTAGTTGTCTTTATGACGGGAGATTTCGCGCTGTCTGTACCACGTAGTAAAACGTACGACAGTATTTATTGATCCATTATCTAATAGAAACAATAAGGTCGACGATGTATCTCGTCAATCGATGTATCACTGTGTACCGTACTCTTCTGTCGACGATCCTAATTTATTTCAGCTTTCCTTAATCCACTAATTCATATAGCCTTCTATTTTTAGTTTATGACATTAATACTGTATTCATTAAATGTTAGGCCATTATTAATACTCTTAATACTAGAACTACCAAAAGGGTAAAAATGATTAGTCTGCCATTTTTAGTTAAATTATTCGAATATACCACGGTGCATTGTTCGAGATTAGATATACCTTTATTTGATATACATGACGCAAATAAATGAATCCATTAATTAACTTAAATTCTCCAGACACAATTTATATACAAATAAAGGTGACTATCAACCACTTAATACTCGTACAATTCAGTGATAAGAAATAAAAAGTCACGTTATATAATTTCATTATTATTAGTTCGTATATGTTATACAATCTGGAATGCAAATGAATGGATTCATTCAAGAGATTGTACATAAATATTTGAAAATAAGCACATATTTTAATAAGAGAGGACGTGCTATTATAATTTGCTTTTAAATGGTCTTTGGAGATTATTTTAAATTCGCAAGTATTATCGCATTTGCAAGGATGTTAAACAATGAAAATGTAAGTTCAGAAGGAACAAATTGTGCCAAGAGTATTAAATTCATTCCCGAAAGTTTTCGAAGTGTAAGATATCGTATTATTCTAGAAGTATAAGAAGTATGAGCATGGCACATCGTAATTTCCAGATCTTAGATATAACGGGACTTTATATTACTATTTCTATGCTAAACTTATATATTCCAGTTTCTGAAATGACTTTAAATCGTAATAAGTTACTGTCATATTTTCAATGCATATTAATATTAAATAAAAAAAATATCACATAAACCCGGTAAAATATTAGATTGGCAACTAAGTTCGTGACTATCATTATAAACTTCAATTAAACTCACTTAATTATAGGAAATAATAATTGTATGTATGACAATAATCGGAAAAATGAGAGCTCTCGAATGATATTACTGATCAACAAAAATAATCTATAAATATGGTTCTTCTAAACAACAAAGAAGGCACTAAACAAAGGATTGCGAATTTAATTGCCAACCTAATAATTAATACTTAATTATTTGCGAGATTAAGTATATACCAATCGATGTTTGATACACGTATGATACAAAGGACTATTAAGCAGTATATTAAGCTAAAAAATGTACATTTTCTACGAAATGCGTGTTTTATTAAATTCATAAAATATACCTTTTGTAATATCAGACATTTAAATGTTTTATCAAATGAATAATTTATCTAAAAATAATGATTAGTAACACAAAAATTCACAATTAATATTGTCCTGGTTTCCTTTTGTATTAATACTTCCGCATTTTACTCTGCGAAGTCCAAGCTTGAATTATTCAAATTGTTCTTTCATTTGGAGAAGTGGATGCGATAAGTATTCCAGAAGCCCTTCTGGCTTCCCTTCTGTTTTCAATTGGACGTTTCGACACGTCCTCCTGTTAAACGAATATTAAAGATCGGTATTCTAAATTTCGGCCAATATTCATCATTCAAGGATACTGTCTCACAGAGGGAACAACGAAATGTTGTTCATCTTTGTTTAATATATGAAATTTGTACTGGTGTGATATATTTCCATTTCCAATTTTTCAAACTCGATATTCTTTAAAGGGATCCGTAGGTTGTCAATGAATGTCACCGACAACGGCCTCGTCTTGAAAAATAATTAACTTATTCGAAAGGTCATACGTGATATGAACGCTCATTGAGCGGTAACACCGAATCAACATAGGAATCACTCGTCTTTGGACCGGGTGGCGTGATTATAACGATAACTGAATCACCAGGAGGAACTTTTAATCACGATGTATCGTCACCACAAATTCCATTCGGTTCATAGTCGATAATCAGAATATTTTCAATTACCTGTGCATACAGTAATTACACGTGAAATATTAGGTATGTGCATAAGCTCTCGCGGGTTTTAAATGACACAATTTATGTACATTCTTTCGAAGGAAATAAATGCAGTTCAGAAAGTTCCAATGCAGTTAAACAGCTTGCAGATCCATGGAATGAGATTATAGGAAATAATGGAGAATATTTTTTTCAATGTAAACTGTTTTTCTTTAAAAAAAAAGATCAAGTTCGTTTGATTTTATAAAACGGCCAGAACTTATGCACATACCGAATACATGATTCGCTTCTCGAGAAATATTAACAGTACGCTTAAATATGAATATGAAGCGATACACCTTTTATTCGTGCCAAATCAGGTTTCATATTGAAGTCAAAGTAATTCCATCATATTCGTATATTGTTCACTTATAAGGATTTTATTCAATTCAGATTTCAATGGAGTGTAATTATTGAACGTCTGGAATAAGTTCGCAATAATGAATACATATAATTTTGTGCACAAATAAAAACCATAGATTATATTACTCGCTTGTAAGGATTTAATTGAGATTGAAATTGAAATTGAAATTAAGTTCTTTAGACTAAAATATCTGGAGTAATGAACATATACACTATTCTGCAAAAATAGAAACTCTTCTTGATTTAGTAGAGTATCACGTTGCGATGTTATATTATTGAATATACTGGCCTTAACATTTAATGTTATGATTTAGTTAACTCTCTATAACCCAATTTTATTGTGTCCAAAAGAAGATCGTTTAACCCCAAACTGGTTAACCCTTTGACTGCGGCGTTTTCTAACAAAAAACCATTAACATCGTACGATGCGATATTCGCGTGACAATAGCTGACACTAAATTGTGTCGATAAAAATAAGCAAAATCGAAGATTTATTGAAATTGAATTATTCGATCGTTTGTTATGTGACACATAACAATATATTCAATACTGTATTTAATAAATTAAAAGAGCAAATGCGTGTTACCGAGAAAAATTTACTGGTCGTATATATATATATACGCTGTTCGTATATATTCATGGACATATGAGATCGTACATACACGCCTTTCGCAGTCAAAGGGTTAAACACGAATCTAACGAAGCTACATTTCGTGTAAATATTATCAAGATTATTACTTGACACTAGAACTATCAAAGGGGTCAAAATAACTTGTTCGCCATTTTTAGTTAAATTAATTGAGTACACCAGAGCGAATAGTTCGAGATTTTATATACTTTTATTTTCTATACATAACGCGAATAATTGAATCCATTAATTAACTTGAATCCACCAACTATAATTTATATATAAATAAATGTGTAAGCATAAGTGAGTATATGTTCAGTAGTTCTAGTGTTAAACGCCCTAAAAAGGATGACAATTATTGCGCATACTTTCATAATTATTATTACAATGAAGGGAAACAAAAAATACGGATAAATGAGTATGTGACTTCAAAGTCACAGGGTATTATAGAGAGTTAAGATCAGAAATGACGGCCATTTCATTTAGGACTGGCGAAGGTAGTTTACTCTACTGCGTACGTCTGCGTCTGGAATAGTTGCTATGTTAGATTAAGTGGTATTGGACTGTGCGTCGACGGGAACGATTGACTGTGCTCGTGGAAAACGAAAACCTATTCAATGCGACCGCAGACACAAAACATTTCCCTTAGGGAACCCACATGACATTTTGACAAAAAATATTCAGTCATACGCGTGTCATGAAATCTGTTTTTTGCGTCCAAATCACTATTCCATTTCTCTTATCTACCTACCTTCTACGTATTAGTAGACGTGCGATAACAAATGTATTAAAGGACGGTGTTAACAGACGTATTACAGATTATTATTATTATCTCAGCCACATTTAATGTCAAACTTATTTCTTTAAATTTAAAGAAATAATTTAATAAATACGAACGCACATCAATTATTATACCAAACTTTTAATGTATATTACATATATTTTATTAGATGTTAAAGCAATATTAGTATACTTAATTAGAGTGAAAATTAATTCTCACCAAATTCATTAGGAACTGCAAGCTAATTATAATTTAATAAAGCGTAATAAGCACGTGGATATAAGCATTCAATTCTAAATAGAGGAACTCGACATTCGAAATGTGACTTAATGGAAATCAGCATTATTATTATTAATTTATGATGTAATCAGCGAGAAGAATTATTAATTCTGTCGTTGAACCGTTACATACAATTTATGTATGTAGTATAAGATTAATTAAATGACTCTAATGTGATATTACTTAACTCTATTCTTTGTTATTCAAATGATACGGTTCAGTATCTTTTTGTCTTCTGCCTTTATGACTTTATAATTTTTCCATCATACTCTCAGTTATGTCTACTAATATCAGATCTTGTTATTATTATTTTTATATTATAATATATATTAACGCTCCAAAGATAGAATAGATCATTTTTACCACTGATTATAACTTAGAAATTAGAAATTAAGCTAATTTTCACTAGGAATCCTTTCCTTTCGAATATATTACATTGTTATATTAAGAGTCAATTTTCATTTGTTATATCATTATTGAAGTCAAATGACATACACAATAGAATTTCGTATAACGCGGTTAATACATTACGCTGTTAAGTAATGTTAATACATTACGAAAACTGTAACAACACGTATGATTCTGTTACGACTCAATAAAATCGGTGGCACGTATTATTACATACACAGTTTATTAATAAAAAGTTAGATTGCATGGATAATACGTGGCGATTACTCCGTCTAATAAAGACTGGAGTGTATTCAAAGGAAAGAGGCCAATGACATTGGGAAGAGTTGCCAAGTTGAAATTTTTCGATAGTACTTAAAGAACTGGTGTCCTTCCAGCTGGTCATTTGTGATAGTGGAGATAGTAGTTTCTCATGAATTTGGGTTTAGTATTGCTACGTCTATGTGCGTACGAAGTCCATTCGCAACGAATAGTGCTCTCTTTGCTACTGGCACGATCTGTAATTTACGTAAACCAGAACTCCTTGGAAAACTGTGTCAAAGCAGTTCTACCTTTTCCAGTGTACCAATCGGAGGAATAGCTTGTAATTAAGTCATTGAACGTCGAATATTCCAAGAGATACTTTAAAAAGATTCTCAGCACAGTACTTGGAATTTGGTCTCGGAAGTATTACTTTTATATTTGTAAAGGAATATTTTCAAATTACACGCGGTTTTATGCTGAGCGCATAAAATTTTTCTAATATTGCGGTACAACGGAGAAGGTTGTTTATGAATACATTCTTGTTCTTGAAATTTTCTGGTCCTACATATCTTCCTCGATTTTACTCCGTATTACAATACGAAATGTTCAGATTTTTGTATTTATATACTTGGATGTTGTATGATGAAAATTGTGTGCGCTGAAAATATTACACTTTTGCAATTACAGAGATTTACGATAAGGAATGTATCTTTTAGGTAAGACTTTGAGTTTCAAGCTTCTTGATTATAAATTATAAATTGTAGATCACTCCTTTTTCTTTTTGAGTTTAATGTGTGTTAATGCGTGCGTAATAAATTCCTTTTAAAGAATCAAGATATAGATGGAAATTGTAAGATCTCTTTAATTAATCGTAAATTACATTAGATAATTTTAATATAATAAGCATTTCCGTAATCAATAACCATTTCAAATTCTCAACAAATTATTATAAGTATTGTTTATAATCAGTGCTTTTTCGTGATGGAACTCGCTGGAACGGCGTTCTTGCATCTACTTTTGAGTTTTTCAATGTTTTAAAAGTAATTTTTCAAACAATGTACACTCGCTGCTTTAAATTTGATTTAAATTAAGATATAAATATCATTTTCTTTAATAAAAAAACTTAACAAGATATGTGTTCCGACAGCTTGTTTCCTAAAAAAGGTCCGTTCATAATTCATAATGATTTAATACATAAATTTATGAAATAGTCGATGACAATCATAGTGGAGGTCAATTGTTTCGTGAAATCTAGTAAAGAGTTATAATTATTACTTCTAAATTCTGATGCTGATTTTGCCAGATCACTTTGCAATTAAGCTACATTACGAACTCGAGATCTTCATTGAATCATTCCAGGGGAAATAATTAAAGGCACAATACCGATTACCTCCGGTAGTAAATAATTCTAAAGACTTTGCAGATAATGAAGATGCAGATAAAATCCGATTGAAATTTGTAAAGACTCACGCGGAATGAAGTTTCCGAGGAGTGTTCCCGCGTCGAATCTGTTTTAATTGAATCAATTATATGGTCCATTATTTCACGTTTCCACGGGATCTGTTTCCCCGGTTGTGGATCCGACGCACGAGAGAAATACTTTATCACCGTGACGTTTGGCCTAGCCCTCGATACTCTCTTTTTTTTTATCCACGTTGTTTCCGTTGAATAAGGTAACATATAGATATCGGTATTATTCGAAATTGCATGCTCTAGTTTATTAAAAGATAACCACTGTTTCATCGCTGCCACTACACCGTGACATGAGGATTTTTCAATAGAGTCTTGTCGTTGAAGTTATCATTTCATTGAAGTTACGATGGAAGAAAGTATACTTATAATAATATTTGAAGCATTTATTAATAATGACGGTGAATATATTGGATTAAAATTCATTTTGTAGTTCATTTTATTAACAAAGAACTACATTTTGAAAAACGGATCTTATTTATGTCTGAACCGAATGTAATAGATATCTGCAAAGCGTTCCGATAATTTTGAGTGAAAAGCGGATCGCGATGCAGAAATTATTCGTGATATTTGTCGACGTATTCAATATCGTATACGCAACAAGGCAGTGATCCGGTATATGATGCCATGAAAATGATGGAGTTTGTGGGAATTCAGTCCGTAGGCGTGAATGAAACATGCATATGGCATTATGGCATTCCCAAATAAATTCGGGTTGAAAACACCGGAAATGAGGAGAACTACCCGATATATACAAATAAAAAATATCTCCCATTCGAGCTTTTGTTCATGCACTTTCATGCAAATATTTCATTTGTGATCAGGATATATAAAATAAGTGCATACGAGAATAAGCGTCACTCATCTTCAAATTGAGTTTTGTTCATTGTCTTAATTTAATTACTTTAATGCTTTTAGTACCATTGATTGTATTAGATAATCTGCTTCGAAACTTAGGATAGCAAACAGTCGCACGAACAAAAGCTTGATGAACAACTGAATACCAAGTCATTCTAATTGTAAGCTATGAAATATTTTGAAAGTTCTTGCATATTTATAGTAGCACTATAAATGAACAGAAATAATTGTTTCGACATTTTGTTTTAAACTCATAATGCGCTGTATCGGTAATATTGTAAATATTATCAATATTATGTTATACTAAATGATGTTAATAGATTAAGTGCAATCAATGTACGAGTATATTTTAGGCTTGTTTATTAATCGTTATGCGTTGCAAAATTATAGAATAAATTTCTCAGCAGCTATAGATTGATTTTATTGAAATGATATTTAGGACGAATAAGAAGTTGTTCGATATTTGCGGAGATCGCGCTGGCATTTGGCCTCATAACTACTTCTACACACTCGATAAAATTTTCCTCGTGCCGTGGCATATTAATACCATTCAGGTATGAAGCCGACGTGACATAACGAACCCGTCATTTTTTGCCATTTCTGTTGATATGCAAGCTGCACGTTTAAATCGGATGATAAATCGTCTCGCATTTGCGGTATGTTATCAAACAACGTGCGGTTGCGCGATAAAGATATATCGCGCCTAACAAAACAGGAAGAAATATTTGTTTTTAATTTCATCGACTTTATAACACGCAGAGTTGAAACGCCGTTAAACGATGATGTATTTGTCTTGTTTTCTGACAACTATTTTATTTATTATTTCAAAACAATTACTTTCGATAATTGGAGTAAACCAGAAATTTATTAACACACTCTGCTCGAAGAAGTAGATCGAGGTAGGAAAATGTGAGATGGTTTTACTGAAGTAACGCATCGAAACTTGACGGAAATAAAGTTTAAGTGCCCGAAAGAGATCCGACCTATTTTGCCATCGAGGGTATTCCAATATATCTCTGCCAATATTTCGAATTATACTTTTGGATTTACGTTTCGGTGATGTCCCGAAATTATTGGAGAACTCGTCAATGATAAAAAGTTATGCGCTCTATGAATCTTCGAAGGACATTGATAAAAGGATAGGAGAAGTACACACTGGTTCGATTTCAAATATTTTTTATTGCATACTGCATACATAAATCGGTAAATTAAAACATATAAAATATATCTCGAGTAAATTTGTATCAATATTATATCGGAAGTAGTATCGCCGGTATTCTGTATGGATGTGATTTAAGGTAATTCTGTTTTATCCCCTCAGAAAAATTCTGTTAATAAAAACTCTTACTTTAACATTTGTGATTGTGATAATACTTTGTACTTTATAAACGGTAGCTGAATTCATAAAATTGAACGTAGAAATGCCTGAGTATCTCAAGTGTCTTCTAAAGACACGTATAGCCACGCTTACTCCAATCAGATAAGTACCGATATCATTTTGATACATCTACGATTGAATCGTGCAATGGCTAATCCTCCACCTTAGCTTTGTACAACCCGTATAACAATTAATTCGACGCCTTTGGGCCGTTACTGACAACAACATTTTTCTGATTTGTGAAGTACATGGAATCCAAAAAGAATCTTGTAAAGTCGCCGACCACACTTCTGTCGGGAATAGTTTGGCTCATCCCGTACATCGCGAGCTACATAATTATTCATAATTTCCTTTTATAGTTATCTGTTTCGAAACATTTCTCTTTGGTCGATATCAATCGTTCTTACCTTCCCCTCGACCGGAGCTTCCGGTGTCTTCAAGAGTTCCGTAACTTCCGTTTTAACGTCATTTAGAAATTGATCGGCAACTCCCGGTTCCGTGTGGACGTATGTTACGCAAATGTGTATACCAGAAGGAAATTGTAGTGTATTTAGGTTCCATCCTTTTTCGCCGAGTGCTTCGGAAAGTTTGTAAATATGGAAATCATTTGAACCTAACGCTATCACGGAGGTAGCTGGTGTGCCGAATATGAAAATACCATCGATCTTTCTCAGTCTGCAATTAGTTATAGTATACAATCAATAAGGAATCCTAAAGGAATCTATTCAGTTCCATGATTCTGAAAGTACATACTCTTGTTCAATATATTTCGTGGTTTCTATGATTTTCTTAGTAGCATCTAAATATCCAGTATAACCAAAATACATTAATGTAGCCCAACAAGTTGCTATAACTCCACCAGCCCTTGAGCCATTCACAGTTGGGGAACCATAAATACCACCTGGCCAGTCAGTAGTTACAGTGTATTGATGGTGTCTATATGTTTTGTTTCTATATAAAATTACTGAGGATCCTTTTGGTGCATATCCATACTAATAAAACATCAAACTTCATAATACTATTCATATCTACTAAACTCTATACTATCTTTGTATATGACATACTTTGTGTGTGTCAGCTGATATACTAGTAACACCAGGTAAACTGAAGTCAAATGGTGGTAATTTAAACCCTGCATTAGGCATGAAACAAACAAGGAAACCTCCAAGACAAGCATCTACATGAACTGGGATATCATATTTCACTCCCAATTCAGATAGTGCTTCAATGTTATCCATTGTCCCATATGGAAAGTTAGGTGCTGATCCCACAATCTGTCATTAATACTGTATTATATGCTAATTTATTAGAAAAGGCTATCAGTGACTTTCCTCCTTACCATTATTGTATTTCTGCTGATAGCTCTATTCAATGACTTAATACAAACTGTATAACTATGAGGATTGACAGGTACAGTGCGTATTTTAATATTTAAGTACTGAGCAGCTTTATCAAAAGCAGAATGTGCAGTGGTAGGCACCACCATTTCTGGCTTTTTTATACCTTTTACTTCCCTGGCATAATCTCTGTATGCTTTACATGCTAACAAAATAGACTCTGTACCACCAGTAGTCATCTGCAGGAATTTAATAGATGTGAACTGTCTTATTATGAGTTAGATCAGATATGAATTCAATGTAAAAGTGTAACTTGCAGTGCCACATGAATCATTGTCACCATGAAACAAATGACAGGAGATTCTAACTACTTCTGCTTCCATTTTACATATACCAGGAAATACATCTGGGTGCAAAGGATTAGTGTATGAGGCAATTCCATATATGTCTGCCATTAATTCAGCAAGTTTGGCATCATATCTGTATATAGCACCAGATACTTTACCACCTTTCCAATCATAATCACCTGGCAAAGTAAAGAGCATGCTTGTTGACTCATATCATAACAAAGCTAAGTGTTTATTATCATTGTACTGTTTACCTAAGTGCACACTCTCCTTTGCTTTTCCTAATATTTCATTGTACGTTAAACCATTGTGTGGAAGTTCCACAATAAATGGAATTTCTTTAATTCTGTGTAAAGCCTCTGTCTCAAAAGTATTATTAATACTATCTAATTCTTTATCTACCTTGTCTCTAACAGAAGGAATGTACCGTAGTAATTTAAACACTTTCTTTTTTCCACGTACTATAAGACCTATGTACAATATTAAGTAATATGTTTACTAAGTATAAATGTATGAAAATATGATTATAAAGATGTTATGAGAAATGTAATCATACTTTCGTCTTGGAAAACAAAGTTCCACAACCAAACTGTAGTAAGTACAGTGGTAGTAGTTATAGTTACGATTTGCCATGGTTCTTTATTTTGAAAGCCATTATTCACTACTTCTTTCGCGAGGTTTATGCCGGGAATAAACATATTTGTCTGAAAAAGAATATTTGATTGTGCTAATCTCATGTTCTATAGAATCAGGATTTGAATTCTCGTGTCAGTTTATTTAAATAGCTTGTTTATCTTCCGGTGATTAAAACAAAAACGGTTTCATGACTGAAATCGATATAAAGGTCAAACAAAATATATATCTTGTCCTATAAATAATTTGAATCACCAGGTGGAGTCTAGTCGCCGAAAAATGAAGTATTAAAATCTGCGAATTCTTGCAAAAAATATCCCACATACATACCCCACGATTATTGAGTTCCACCGAGTTTTTAAGAACTTATGCCGCCGTAAGTCATGAAGGTCTGCAGAATAATTAAAGATAACACTAACCGCACGGGCAACGAAAGGTTCGAATTATCCGTCCGGCGATAACATTGGTCGAACAGTTATCTTTTTTCAGGTGATAAACGCGAATTATTGCGAAACCGGTTCGAGTGCAAGAGTACTTGCACGGGTGTTCTTACAATTAATAATATTCGAATCCCACTATATAGTAACAGATGGCAGTGCTTAATCCCTGCTTTTATATCTTGTGTTGCACCGCGTAATCTATCGTCATTGGCTTGTTGTTTCCATATACATCATGTTTGTGACGTTCGATCTGTTTTCCTTCAATACTTTGGTCCCGTTCTCGTTTCATTTCAATTAATGAAGTGCAGAAGACACACTTTCAAGAATTTCGTCACGGTTCAACTCATTTAATTGGGAACAAACTTCTGCATTGAATCAGGCAGAGATGATATATAAATTGATCCAATCATGAACGAGATATAGATAGATCGAACATACAATGGAATCCGTAATTCCACTTTACTCTCTGACTGGAATTACGAAAGCCTACTTAATGCATGGTCTTCCAATTACTCGTATGTGATCCACGACACTATGTATTCTACTATTCCAGAATATTCGGGCTCCAGAGCCCGCTAAACATTATCGTGTCAATGATGTCGTTACTAATACTTTTTAATATATTGTCGATTGAAATACGGATTCGTATTTCTTTTATCAGCAAACTAAACGCTTAAAAATTAAAGCTATATGTGCTGAATGTGAATCTTATCGTGTTTTATGGTAAGTATCTTATTCACGGTATGTTACTAATTAGAGGAATTTTTTGTAATCCTTTTCGAACGCAATCAAATCGTTAAAAATAGCCCGCATACAATGTGTTAACACAAAAAATGCAAAAATCAAACAAGGAGTTAGTTTTCAAAAACTCTAACATCTGTTGGTATACATATTGCTTGACATTTAACAGAAAACTTATAACAAATATCGGAAAATGTGAAAATAACAATAATCTACGTACAATTTAAAAAAATAATATTAAGTTTATTACTTAGTGTGTTTGAATTCCAGTAAATGAATAGTTTTATGAGTTTAAATGACGCTTTATGTTGCAATTTTACAGTACTCTTCTATTTAGAGTTACCACCTTGCTTTTTACTGCCTTATCTACGTAATATTGATTGAAGCACAGACGAGATATAAGCACACGCGAGTATATCTCGTCTGTGATAATAATATCTGCCAGAAAAGAACAAATACGCATATTCGGAAGCTTCGGGCGATCAAGAAGAATATTCAAGAGTGATCAGAGTAATAATCTGAGTTATTGTGCCTGGCGGATATTAGTATTTATTAAATCGGTCTTGACCGGTCAAAAAGTTCGCGAGAATTAAAACGCTGTAACTGCAGTTTCCGGGAATCAAATTATAGCGAATATGTATTAAGAAATTACAATGAACCCTCAGCTATATTCCCGGTAAGAATTCGACAGGATTTTGATTGATATACGCGAGATATTAACGAAAACTGAATGATACGTCCCGACAAATCTGGATTTTGAATGTGCAGGCGTCACGTGATTGTAACGTCACTAGGAGTGCTCGTCGCACACCTCCATTATCATTATGTTATCCTGCTACCAGGAAATAATTTTCGGCCGTTTTCTGCTTCAACTCGCGCGTATGTCGATCGAAAAATTACGATTAACTTTAAAAAAATAACACAGAATACCACTCTTGAATGTCCATACTGATCTCTGGAAGCTTCCGTATGCCTTTTTTAATTAATATCACGGAAACCCATTAGGAGGTTGGTCTTCTGCATTTCGTCTTTGTCCGAATGCATTTATCTTTATTATCCTTGACCAACTACATTTTTCTACAATTATACAACAGTTTAAGTACTCTATGATAACGACGGACTTAATAAGGCGTTGGTTTTTGATTTTTGCAGTTCCAACGATACAATGGACTGGGCTCATCGAAAAACTTACAACTTGTTAGACATCGGTTCTGGAAGAATGATGTGAATTACCAGTGAAATATACTTCAAATGCGGGTAAGTGGATACGTTGATTACACAATGCTTCTTACAATCTGTTTAATTACACTAATATACATTATATACTTGTATATTTATATATACTTATCGGTATATAAATGCACTCTCTGTATATAATATTATAATGTATTATAATTTTGGATGTAAGATTAATTACGGAAAGTTGTTGAGTTGCAATTAATAGGAAGAAACTTAACAAATTAACGTCTCTATTTAAACCATTAATTTCCATTCCTCTCGGCGGTAAATTCCAGGAATTGTGCGAAATCGACCAATATAATATATCATTCTTTAGAATATACCAATTCTCCATTTTACGACAAAAGGGTCTAGCCGGGTAAGGTAGTCAAAAGTGCCCTTGAACCAAATTGGACTTGCGATAGGTCATTCGATAGCTTATAAAAAAAAACAATCTGTGCCAAGTTTCAACTTTGTATCTCGACTGGGGGGGGAGTAAAAGGCAAAAATCACGTTTTTGCCCATTTTCTTCGAACTCAGTAAATGAAAAATTTTGAAAAAAATCAGAAACACTTCAGTGAGTAAGGTACATATTATGGAATTTTTTCAGATTTTTATGTTGCAAATCCAAGCTGTGAAAAATAAAAAACCCCCAAAAAAACCGAAAAATGCCGATTTTGTATTGAAGGAGTCCCGGATCAGCGTTTATATTTTTTTAGTAAATGTGTACTATTAATACTATTGCTCTCAATTTTTTTTAGATTTTTTGTTAAGGTGCGCCGTAGTTAAAAAAAATAAAATCCGGTTTTTTCGGCGTTTTTTGCGTGTTAGATTGACTTATAGGGCGAACTTTCGTATTATTCTCTATTAAATAAGTGTTTGTGCAGTAATCAATGTTCTTACATCCGGCAAAGCAATATAGGAATTAAGGAAAATCGTCAAATCCGAGCAATTCTAATAATTCGTGACCGACTCCAAGTACAATAGAAATTCTTGGACATTCTCAAAATGCAGGGTGTTCGTTACGTTCTTCATAAGATCTCATTGTTAATTAATAATTACATCAACTCCCGAATCCAACGGATGTAAAAATTCAGTATATAATGTATAATTAACGCATTTGTTTGACGAACGAAACGCCGATCATCGTACCGCAACAAACCGCGACCGTTACAAAAATTAGAACGATATCATAACTCTATAATCAGTAATTGTTTAAAGAAATTATTTATCGTTGCAACGATCGTTGCAATCATCGCGCACGAGTCCAAAGTATGCACCGTGCAACCTTTCGTACACCGGGAAGTTGCAGTTTAATAAAATAATGAATGTATAATATCTTTCAATCGTAATATTCCCTCGTCTCAAGAAGTGCAGGGTCGCGGCAGACTTTATTCTGCATCGATAATTTGATAAATTTATTAAATTATGACTTAGTTATTGCAATATTACTTACATTAATTAATTATTAGAGTGCCATCTGATTAAATAAAAACAAATAAATAAAATCTCAGGCGAATCCAAAGAAGTATCTTTATTAATGGACCACCTGTCCGTCGCTAAAGGGGAATCGTTTCAGTGGATTGGTGTCCAGTGTACCAATTATGACGTCATTCGCAAATGTCAGAGGTAAATGTCCTGTGCGAGGAAGGACCATGGCACATGTGGCGGTCGTGGCGTAAGTCACGATTAAGCGAAACACTCCCGGACGGGGGTCGGTCATCCGTTTGGAGGCTGCGTGCGGCTCTCCTTCGTTGTCACTCCTAAGGGTTTGTTCTCGCGCGCTGAGACGCGAGGGCCACGCACTCGTTGTCCATGTGCCATGGTTCCGACTGAGAAGTATGTGAGTATGGATCGGCGGACTAAATTAGATTTCGCAAAATGAAGTTGCCAATAGGTTGACGAGCAAACTTTGAATCGCGATTTAGAATTAGAGTCATTTCTTAGAGTCAATCCCCCCAATTAGTACGTTCGCTCTTCTAAATAATGTTCTGACAGTGACTTCGCGATAAGTTTGGTATAAGAATAGTTACTAAGTTAGAACATTGTATCCGCGACGATATTCCAAGTCCGATTGTCCCATTTTTCTTCGAGTTTGACTCGAAGCAGAATGTGCCTTGAGAACTTGGAATAAAACGGTGGGTGGTTCGGTGGCGGAACACGAGCCGCAACCCAGCCACCCACCCGGGTCTCTGCTAGCGGCAACCTCCACGTGGTGAGACCTGGTAATCGGTAATAATTGCAGAGAATTAGAATACTAATTCTTCTACAATTGCAACCGAGCTAATAGCTGCTTTATACACATGTATACTTTAATTAGAAATTAGACACCTCGCTTAGCGAATAAGTTGGGAACAGTCAGCCGGATATCTCTCAGCAATTAACTATATTTCATAAGCTTTATTTAGTGTATAACATTAACGATCAACATCTATTGATGTATTCATATAGATCTTGTACGTTTAATAAAGATTAATTCTATTGTAATACTGTTTTGATTTCGTTCTGGGTTGTGACAAATGAATAGGGGATCCTTATAGACTTTAACGCGTTCAAAACGAATACGCAAACCGTTTCCAACCATCACCCGCAGTTTTCGAAACAATCAGTTTCGAAGAAATGTCTTTTTCTCTTTGAACAGGATTCGATTTATAACGAAGCGTTATAAATTAGATTTCGCAAAATGAAGTTGCCAATATGTTTAAACATTAGTTAAACTTGGCGAGACACGCTACGGGCACACATTTTTCGAGATCCTTTTTAAATTTGCATTCTTTTTGGATGAAGAAAGACTGTTTCACTTTTATAGTTCCGTCAGGAATCTTGTTCAAACACAAGAAATGTTCGAAGAATGAGCACGCGGAGAATGTCTCGTCAAAATGAATTATTGTTTAAACATATTTGCAAGTGCATATTGCAAATCTAGTTTATATCGTCTTATTCGCAAAAGTCCACAGAATATTTTCGGATAAAGAAAGACTGTTTCACTTAAAACGACCAGCGGGACAATTTCCATATTGTTCCACCATTTTGTCCATATTGTTTACTATTTCCTGTGTACTTCATTTTTGAGTTGAGGAGTTTCAGATCTTCATCTAATCTGGATGCGAAATTTCCGCAGAACGGTTCAAGTTCAGGTGTTAAGTATGAAATATAAAATTTGGGTACAATAATGAATGCAGAGTGGAACAGAGTTCCTAATTGAAATGAAGTTAATATAAAATGTTGTTTGGTGTTTCAGCACTTCACTCGTTCAAGAGAAAGTTTTATTAATATAAAAATTCTCGCGGGCAAAGTGGAAAGAGTTATGAGTGTGAAAGTGTTACATTAGTAATTACGTATGATCGCCGAAGAGTGAAAATGAATAATCAGATGAATTGAGTTTGAATAAAAGATGAGATAGACTAAATGCATGACCGGGGGTGCGAAATTGGAATGCAACCCAATATTGAAAGAAATACTGATCAAAATTTCAATACATCATAGTTTTAAGCGTGCAATTATGGGCATATAATACTTGCTAAGGCAAGACAAATAATATCATTATTATTAAGTATTGAGAGGGGGGATAGTACCATTCTTAAACAGAATGCATTCTGGTAGAATTAAGCGCGATAGCTTTGTCTCGGATAGGTCGAGTCAGGTACCTTTTTATAACTCATGCAAAGCGATCAATTTGACCATTTTGCATTGGTGTAAAAAGAGAATTTTGTTCCGTTCAGCATACACTTTTTTATACTGAATATAAATTAGAGTTAAAATTTTGTTTAAATGATTGGGGGGTAGGATTCTACCACCCGCCCTCCCTGTAGGGCGGGTCTCAAAGCAGCAACCTCCACGTGGTGAGACCTGGGCAATCGGAATTATTTATCGTGTAATAATGACACGAAAATTATTTTAAGGCATTGTTTTACAGTATCAAATTTACGTAGAATTATAGTAATTACAGCACGCATTAATTCGTATTCCTTTACGGAACAAGTAAAAGCATTATAATTTATTGTATTATGTCGGCCTTATTACACCATAAATAATTTCGAGCTAATCGGCTGCGGGTTATTTTACATTTCTAAGTGGAACGGACATTTTATTTATCAATGTAAAATAACCAATCCATAACATTGGTAAATTGTGGATTCATTATTGCGAACGAATTAAATTTAACATTAATCCACCATCTATCATCGATTTGGATCATTCAGGACCGAAATTGGCGACATTGAAATTGTGACAATGTTTGAAGGTATACTTCGCCATTTTTTGCAGAGCGCACTGTTAAGTGCGCGTAGTTTACAGTGTTTTTTTTTACTTATTGCGTTAAATTTCACCACGTGGCAATTCTTGAGTGGAATCGCGAAAGCCCATTTAGTGCCTGGTATTCCTATATCTCGTCTGTGACTCAGACCAGCCGACGTTTCACGGCACATTATTTATTGAAACTCTTATCGGCGCTTAAGAGTTTCCAGATTATTAATTGTACTCTTTCCTTTGTATTTGTAATATGTTCTTTTCTAATTAAGTCTGCATTTGTTTTCGTTTTATTACGAACTTAAGTATAATTCTTTTAGAATTTGTAGAAGAAGAATAATTACATTACATTCTCATGGGATGTATCGGAAGTTATAGTTATTATAGAATTTAGAAATTTCCTTATTTAAAAATGCTTATCTGTTAATAAGAATGTTTCACACTTGAAATGAGCTCTGTTTTTTAAACTTTTTGCATAAAGGTAACATTCTCTATTAATAATATCCGGTGTTTATAAACAAGCACGTTCAAAAATTTCTTCTGAATGAATTACTTACTATTTATGGATGGGCATTTTATTAACGGAGAATATTTTCAAGCTAAACGGTCGGATTTTAGTAAAGCTTACAATTAGATAATTGCCAGATTAATTGTGAAGTATTTTTTAATATGTACTATTTCTTTTGAATCGGAAATATATTATTGTTTATAATACTTAATTCATGAATTATATGACATACAAGACATACAAGTAATTTTGATACTTATGCAACCATGATTGACTAGAATAATCAATAATGTTTAACGTAATTTATTATTAATATACCAACGTATTTCCCCTAATTATACCTCGCGATACGCATTTATGACATGTAAATGACTAAAAACAAAACCGTATAAGTGCTCTATGATACGTCAGTTACTTTACATCATTATCGTAACATTAAAAATATTGAACATTTTATAAATATTAGCGATATATTTGATTATTATTGATGATATCATTTGAGTTTTAGTACATTGTTTGTCACCGGTGACCCCTACGGCATTGAACGTGTCAAGAATAATGTTCTAAATAGAGAGAAAGAAGAAATAAAAGTACTAGCAAAATTGCCGTGTAGAATTTTGTTCTTTATTTACAAATCTTTGATAATCGTTAATGTACTCGGTAACAAAATTGCATTACACATATACAGAATTATCGTTAGCGGTGTAAGAGAATGAAATCAATCAACAATTTCTCCGTACAACAAAAGGAGTGTACCGACAGAACGATTCCCATCCAATGTATTAAATTCTCACGTCGTTATGATACTCAGTCGTAAAATTGTCTAATGTAGCAATTTTATTTCAAGCATAATCTTAGAGTTACGTTTATCGCTAAAGGAACGGAGCAAAGAACGGAATGAATCTTTAAATAAACAGCAACATTCTACGAGTTTATTTGCAGATACATACACATATGCACTGTAACTGTAACTCGTGATAGGCCGAACATTTTGGAACTTAGTCACGATTTGAATTTTCAAAATCTTTCATGCAAATATATATTATATTATATATTTATGTCAAAATAACAATGACTGTACAATGCTAATATCGAGCAACTTTTGAGAACTAATTCCTGGCCGCCATACACTCTACTTTCGTACTTGATTAGCTATCTCGTTAGTTTAGTATTTATACGTGTAGGCACTCTATTCATCGCCAAGGAAGCATTCTATAATCCGGTAGAATA
This sequence comes from Nysson spinosus, assembly GCA_910591585.2. NCBI lineage: Eukaryota > Metazoa > Arthropoda > Insecta > Hymenoptera > Crabronidae > Nysson > Nysson spinosus. Next base: position 3,039,442 of record OU342834.1, read on the forward strand.
AGAATTGTTGTTTTCTCATTCGATAATGACCGATCACAGTGTCGATTATTTAATTAATGATAAGTAAATGATGTTCCGTGAGATTCACCGTGTATAAGGATTTTTATTCAACGGCCAAGTAAGCTTTTTGTTTACCGCGTGACTTAAGCCCGTCTTGTTCGGCGGATGTAATCAAGAAGATGGATTTCGAAAGGAAAGTAGGTTATCATGGATGCGGATTCCCCGTATCAAAACTCCATGCGAGTATGAAAAAGTTCGACTCGTTCGTGAAACTTTTATTTTCAATTCACTTTTAACTTCAATTGGAAACACTCGTTCAGTTCGAAGCATTTTAGTTCTCGTAAATCAACAAAGTTTCCTCGTGATTTTCATAAAAAAGTTCGCGCATTAATCTTGATATTTCCGTAAATCCAATCGTGATTTCGCTTTGTCTTGTACATTAGCATTTTTGTAAAAATTTCTGGATTTAATTGGATCGTCTGCAATCGATCGATTATGATCGTTTAATAATACGTGGTGAATACTTCATTCCTTGGGTGTCCACTGCTTCTGATAGGCGAAATAGGTGTGTTTTGAGTACAGTAACGTGTATCGTTTATGCCACGAGTCAGTGCGGTTCCATTTCCGCAAAGTGCGATTATGCGGGGGGGTATTTTATGGGGAAAACTCAGGACCGTCTTTACGTGTAATTACTTTCTATCGGCTACTGATGACAGCAGATAATTTAACATACAAGGTTAGCTAGAAATGAAAACACTGTAGTGATATATCTGCGGCTTGCATATACAAGATTATCTTCCTTAACCTGCATAAATATTATTTATACAACTTTGATATATTATGTGAATGGGGCATCTTAAACAAAATGTTGTAACATGTGCAGAACATCCAGTCCAACATAAAGATAGGTCAGAGTAACATTGAAACAATATAATGATTGTATCATTATGAATATATTAGAAAATTATATTACTTTACGCTTCCTTTAAATTGAATCATTCACGAACAATTATGATTTTAATTCATTTATCGTTTATAAGAAAACAACCAATATTGTACTAAAAGAGATTTTCTTATTCTTGTATATCACTCAAGGATGAATAAGAGTTACGAGTGCGTTAGAATGGTTTACGGAATTTTATTGTTCCTGCGATAATTATGTACACACAGTGATGTAAAATTAAGACAAACTCTCTTGAGTATTATTTGAAATCGTGGTTTAAACTGAATTGAAGTCTTATCAGACGCCCCATTCTCAAAACAGACAATTCGACAAGAAAATGGAGAGATTCAGTTTATGCAGTTCTCGCATAGGCCAGACATCGATCGTTCACGTTCCATTATTTAGAATTAGGCAAATTAAGTATAACGATCATGGGATATTAAGTACAGACGACAGTTATCATCAAGATGTGAACAGACACGCATACATACACACACAAAAATTCTCTTTCTCTCGTGTATCTCTCTTTCTCACACACGTAAAATGTATTCTCTATTATCCCGTCCCTCCTGCTTCGACATATACGAACACAGGTCGGACGTCCTTGAAACGCTTATCATTTTTAGCATTTATTATCGTTAGTTCATTTATAATACGCGTTAAGAAACATTTAATTGAACAACATGAAACCGCTCGGCTGGGTTGCGCGAGTCCGTCAATATAATAATCATGTATATAAAATTCGAATACACTCGGCGGACCGCAAAAATGAACGAGGTGAAACTTTCAACAGCAGTACTAGACTCCAACGTGTTGCATAAACTATACAAAAATGAGCGCTCGAAGTTTGGGGGAAACGAAATATCTCTTTTCCTTTGGACGGTTACGACGAAGAAGCATATTATTATTATTATTATTTTTTTATGTTCATCAACAAAATCATTAACATCGTTACGGTATATTACTCTTCTGCGACCAAAAAACACTTTGTCTTCCACACAAATTCAAACCGCTCGCTTAAAATTGTCACCGCTAAGATCCGCGAAGTAATGTGGTTAATCGTGATCCTCCATTATTCACCTTTTATCTTAAACAACGAAGTCTTCGATACTTTGAGGTTCCTTTAAGGCCTCTCGGGAACGTTTCTCGTGATATACGAAAGGCCATGTGCTTTCTAACTTTGACATTTCGTTCAACGAGTTAATGCCATTTGTGGCCGTTGATCACATTGAAAAATTCTCTTTCTTTCAATCATGTACTTTATCTCTAGCATGCCACTAATTTGTTCTAATCGAAAGACACGTGGCTGATCTATTACACGGCTTTAAAGCTGTGTTTAGAGATTTTTGCATCTCGTACTCTGTCTTTTATTCTATCGGTAGCGTTTTATTACAGCTTTAGCTCGTCTAGCCCTTTCATTCTATCGTTTCTTTGGACGAATATTTCGCTCTGGTTAATGGACATTAAATCGGACAGCATTGCTGATGCTTGTATTTCGGATAATATGTAGACCTGAAATTAAATTATTTTTTAGCAATACGAGAAAACAGGATTTACCTAAAAACTGTTTCTTGAATATCTTAGTAACATACATCCAACTTGTTGATAAATAGATTAATTATATATGTAAATATTAATGGCTTTATTTCGATATTATTCGAGGATATTCGTATAACAAAATGAAAGTATACATCAACTTTTCTATATTCCATGATTATATCGATTTCTCAATTTTTCTGTTATGGAAACGCAACAAGATGTTGTAAACGCGAAGATTACCTCGAAAAACATCTATTTATTTCAGACTGTAATTAGTTTAATTAGTTAAATAATACTATTGCCATACATGTATCAAATGAGGTATTGGTGGTGATGGTTACTTGAGCCGTTGAGTAACATTCGCTAGGGCCACGGCAAATGCTTGCAAAGCACTGAACGGATATTGGAAATCCAATGTGTATGCATTACCATCTATCCTTCCAAACTGCATAACCTGTTGCGCAATTTAAAAACAATTTAACATACCATTTTTAGAATGCATAATTACAAACTGGTCGCTAAATGCTAAAGATATATAAACTTTGAAGATGCTAAAGATATATAAACTAATGTTAATTCAGACTAATAGGAGATATGTAATGTTGAATCTGATTATTGCGCTTATCACGTGAAACTAGCTAAGATATTGGATATTCTTGAAGTTATCGATTATACCTGTCTGCCTCTGAACTCGATCTGGAAATTCTTTGCACTCTCTTGAGTGACTCTTCCCCCAAAGTCTAGCTGGTATACTTGACTGGATTCATTCCACATGGGTGCTTTATTGTGCATCACCAGTTCTCGCCTGACTACTTCGGGTTTATGGCTGGACGTAGTCGCTCCTCTTTGCTTCAACTATGAACCGCGACTATGAATACCCTATTATTCCTTAACGACAATAACGTATATCTACTCATAGACGAATTTCCTTTACCGACCTTTTGCCGTAATTGTGCTTTCTGAAACGTTTCGAGATCTCGATAGTTCGCCGAGGTATCGTCCTGAATCAGTCCTTCCTCGTCGGAGCTTTCACCGCGGCTTTTTCTCGTTCTTCTGCTTAACAATGGACTTGATAAAAGTCTTCTCCTAATTGGAGAAGCTGATGCCGGCCTTTTACCCTTTTTCGAGGGTGCCGGGCTACTGGGAGAACTTCTAGGCAGTCTGAAAAATGTAATTGGATATAAGTAGATGCAAATACTTAGTGTATTAGTTTAATATTTCTGCATCGATTTCATTTTCTTACCTGGAAGATGGACGTGGCGACGGTGGTGGCAACGAATGATTTTCATCGAAATCTCGTAGTCTTGCTGCTAATCCGTCTAAGGATGATGCCAAGGAACCACTTGGACTAGATCCTCTTAAAATAAACACGTATACCAGACATTATAGTTATATTCAAAAGTTTGCAAGAAGTTTATAATATTTCATTTGTTTAATGTGATAATGCAATTCACTTACCTAATTGGCGAGGCACAGCTTTCTACTCTACTAGGCGTAACGACAGGATTAACAGCACTAGCTTCAACGGCGCTTGCCTCACATTCATTCGGCGTTTCAGTCACGTTTATTGTTTCCTCTAATGACTCGTTATTCTTATCTACGGCATTTTCTAAATTACTAGTGCCCGTCGCTTCTTCAACGTGCTCCGGTAATTGAGGCGGTGAAGCGACGTGCTCATTCGTTGGGAATATATCGCTAGAATCCAAGCTCTTAGATTTTCCACAGTTCCGAAGCCTCGGCGATTTCGAATTTTGTTGTCCGATATCATTCTGCGTTTTATTCTTTTTCCTTCGCTTAGTCTTCCTCGATACCAATACTAGTCTTTTGTTCGGTGCTTCCTTTCTAAGCATCTTCAAAGCGATGTCGCAAGGAACTAATTGCGCGTCCACCAGGTCCAAATAACCTACGCTGCAACTGCGAACTATCGAATCGTTCACGCAAAGTGGACCAATACTGACAACCGTCGGAGTTCGGTGTACACCGCGAATATGTTCCAGCATTTCCATATCGTAGCGTGTTTCATCATCGATAAATCGCATCTCATCAGCTTTTCCACTATTAGTTGGACCGCAAGTACCAGAGTGTGCACCGTTCGATTTTCCACAAGGTTCCTGAGGCACGGATTCTTTATGCATTGAGATACACTGTGAACAAGATTGTCCGAGAGACTGGTCAAGATTATCCGGGAATTGATAGGAACATGCCGACGAGTGTAATCCACTTGACAATGGTAAAGAATTCTTATTAAAAGTGGTAGTGTTTTGCCCGGACTGAGAGTACGAGCTTATAGAAGACGTTGAACTATTTCCAGTGGTGGTGCCTGTATAATGAGTACTTTTACCCTGAATGAAATTTGGACTCGGTAGACTTTGCGCACCACTTACACTGCTTGAACATGCCATATTGTTTAAACCATTTAATAATATCGTTTGCGACTGAGGACAGCCATTACTGGCGTCAAGACCATTTAATATGGAACCCTGAGAATTTTTTCTACTGTTGGATGCTTCGGTACTTGTCACTTGGCCATTGTGCATCGACGTAGGAATGATCGTTGAAGGACAAGACGTTAATACAGTCTTATCATCTTGGGATATCTGATTAATTTTATTGTTCTCAAGTTCTTTCTTCGTCACCATGCCAGCTTGTTGATCAGCAACTGCTGTCTTCATCCTTTGTATATTATTTGTATAATCGGTTCCCGCATTTGAAGTCGCTATCAAAGTTTGCGTCGGCGCAACTGCATTCTTAGGTGATTGAAGTGCTGGTACATCGCAACACCTTGGCGGATTATGTCTTGGCGGTGTTCGATAAGTATTTGTGCCACCGCTTCGTAAGTTCTCGTAGAGATTTCCGACATCCTGCAGATCGACGTACGGGAACTCGTTCTCGTAATTTTCGACCCTTCCTAGGGTCGAAGGTAAGGCTTCCGTGGTCATAAATTGATTAGAAATCTGAGACTTTGGACGATTTGCGTTCAGTCGCGCATTACGAGGTGTCATGGGTGCGATTGGGGGTGGTTGTGTCTCGGGAGTGGGTCTCGAAGTACCTTGAAGTTCCTGGAAAGTCTCCTCTTCGTCTTCGGAAAATAAATTGGGGTTGAATGTTGGATCTGGACCTAGAATAGTTATACATACCATAAATTGGATTCAATTCAACCTAGTCGTATAATTCGTAAACAATGTTGAAGTTTACCAATATTGCAATCTGTAGTACTTTATGACTGAAGAACTGATACATTACTAAGAAGTATTAAGCAATGTAATATTTTATTATTATAACTATATGCAGAAAAGCTAGAAAATAAATAGTAATTATTTAAAACAGATCTTAGAATGTTTGTTACTCTTTTTAAATTGAATTAATATGAATTGAATTCAAACATTAACGTAGATCTTATGCAAGAAGGATGCAGATAAGCAAGCTAACGTCATCCCAAACCTTGGTATATTTTTTTACAATTTTACCAAAACAAATGCGACTTCATAGAGCAATTGGAAAAATAATTAAGTGATTTGTTAACTGACGTGATTTTATACCTGCTGGTAAATCATCACGTAGTTCCGTCATGACCAGGGTCATTTGTCTTGGTTGCAAATGCAGCAACGACGTTCGATAAGTGACCTGACCTAGGTTAGCGGGTACCGAATCAGCCAACCCGTGAAACTTAAATTTCGTGCCCCAGATATTTGACGTTACTTCGACCAACCTCGCGTGCTGCAAACAGATACGTCCTGCTAGAAACTCTCTTGCGACACTCTTAGTCACGCGATTCGCTTGCAATACCCTAAGGCTCAAAGGGCTCGTTAAAGATTTTCTCCGTCACGCAATTCGGTGCATCGATTCGAGATCTCACGAAGTCTGGAACTCTAGTTCTTAATTTACCCGATTCCATGCCTCCGCATAGACGATCACGATACTTCTATATTTAAAGTAACATACCACGAGTCTGAAAATAAATATCTCACCTCCGGTAAAGTGTCCACGTAAGTAAGATCATCGGCATCCTCATTTAATTTCTCCTCCTTTTTCCGACGATTTTTCCTACGATTTCTGGGCGATCCACATAAGTCTGCCGTGTCTCTTTCGGTGTCGGAACCATCGCTGAACGATGGACATAGCGACACTTCCTCGACTACGTGCAATGTATCTTGACTCTGAGGATCGAATATTACGAATTCCGGCCTGATTTTACTGGTTCTTCTACCTTTCAAAAGGGGCACTAGTCCCCCAAGATATTCTAAGTATAGTGTATAACATGGTACTGGTTCTACTGCGTGTCTGAGCATGGTGCAATGTAATCTGCCACCTGCTGGAGGTGGTCTTGATACGAAACGCCTTAATTCTCTTGGTTCTGGTACTGAACACCTGAAAACAGATATGTCCAATAACTTATAATAAATCAATTTTACATTGCCCCTTAAAATAGATAATAACCCGAGTTTCTTCACCGACGAAGGTTGACTTTTAATCACTCATTCTACTGAAAGGTCGATCTTTGATGACTCATTTTACTGAAAGGTTGACTTTCATTGACTCATTCTACACAACTACTTTGTACAAATTGTACTAATATTAAATGGGATTAACTCATACCTTATTGTACTAGCGAAAAGGGCAGCTACAGATGCTCTTAATCTCGGTGGTAACGGAAGTTGCTGAACACTAGTCTCCCTCGTCAACGCCGCTCTGACAGCTAATCGGGACAATAATTGTAGCGAACCCACTCTCCTGTGAAATCAACGGAAACTCTATTTTTTCTCTGATTCAACGAAGTGCTAGATATTCTGACAAGAAGCACGCAGAAAGCAATTATTACCTCGACACCCACGCTGCATGAACACGTGCTCCGGTCGCCACGAAAAGTCTTCTATCGTTATGTCCCCACGTGAGTGCCGATACTGGACACTAATAATGATAACGATCACGTAACCGTTAATTAACTCATTACATTCGATGCGAATGGATGCAATCTTTCAATACAATGACATACCTGCGTGTATGGGATCGCTGTTGTATAAACAAGCGTACCGGTGACAGAATAAAATTTTAAAAGGTTCGTGTATTCGTGAGGGTTGCTTTGAAAGGTATCGCTTTCCTTCGTTCCTGCGATGGCTAACAATTTCCTGGAATTACTCCATTCGGCGTGTAATGGTGCCTTGAGATAGGTACGTATCGTAATAGGCGAGACATCATCGAATGATCGCAGCATTACGATATTACCATCGGCGAGGCAAACAGCGAGGATGTAATTCCGATCATCTGCGAATTTATGCGTAAATGTTTGTGAGATCTCGCTTGTTGGCCGTTTAACAGTTTAATCCGCTAAATACATGGTCAAGGATGTAAGTTATGAACGGTTTAATCCACTTCGACAAATAGCTACGTACCGAAGATATTGTAATCATGAATACATTTCTTGTTGCAAATGATACAATATTGAGTAGGCCGATTAGTTTGTAGTTCAAAGAGTAATCAAATAGGTCTGCATAAATCGTCAACGATTTTATGCATTAGCATATTACTAATTACAAGCAATCATTCTGCTAAATGATATTTAGCAATGGCAAGTAGTATTGTGATACCTTTATGAGATCTATCGTTCGTTAAATCATCATCCCCTTCTTCCATAGTGAATTTCTCCGCGCTCCACGCCATTGAAGTAACACCAGCAGCTAGCTGCACTTCTGATACCATAGCTCCATGCACATCCATTACTATTAATTGTCCGGCGGTTGTTCCGAAATAGACCTGTTGATATCAATATCGTTTGATCAAAAGGATGGCAATTCACCAATTCACTTTGAGCGGGTGAATTCGTCGAAGTCGAAGGTTGTCGTAGATTGGAAATCCGAAAGAAGGTGTGTAAATCAAGGAAATCGTAATCAATTCGGGCGCATCATGTCGACGACGATCCTTTATAAGATGGATCTTCGTCAATCGACGTCCATCAGTGCCTATCAGTGAAAGCCACTGTTAATACGGTATACCTTTTATAGACGTTACGGAAGCTTTTACCCTGTAATGAACCTCTGTCCTCTATTATTGAGTGTAATACTACCCCATAATAACACGGCAGCTGAGAGATTCTAAAGAGAAGCCGTTCTATCGTATTTCACGTATTATATACGGCTCGAAGACATAGATTAAAATGGGGGTAGTTGCTAGTAATATATCTTCTTGTTAATATAGGGATGTGTTTTATTCTTCACTGGATTAGAAAGCGTGTAACCAAACGCACTTCGAGGTTTACGCGTTTCACCGAGGATATTTAATTACTGTCGCGAGCAGAAACTTAGAGTGACACCATTCATTACTCTCTGGTATATTAATAGTTCGACATAATTTATGGTTAACCCTCTAGAGCCAAAGTTTTTTCGTGTCTACGAGGAAATCGTATAAAGTAAATCTAGTTGAACGCGATTCTAAGTAAGGTACATTACGTGGCAATGGTGACGAAATTTATTACTTAAATATATATATATATATAATTACTTAAAAGGCGGCAATCGTTGCGCGTACTGTTATAATTTTTATTACAATGAAAAAGTCCAATGAAATGAAAGATACGGATAGACGAGTATGTAACTTCAAAACATGGAGTTATGGAAGGTTAATATCATTCCTGAGAACATCACCTGCTGATCGTCGGGTGTCCAAATCCCGCAGGTTATCGTTGCTTTGTCATTCAGCATTGACGACCAGTATCTTTGTCCTCCGACGCTTCCGACCAATACGAAACCATCCTATATTAAAAATAATATATTTCTTTTTAAATTATGGAATCATGTGTAAAGCACTTCAATATATTTCATCTGAATATGGAAATGCTATGATAGCTCGTTTGGAATGTTGATAAATAGTTATTCTTAAGTAATCTATTTAAAAGCATCTCTATGTAAAAATAGAAATACTACTTGCTGTTTAAAATAAAATAAAGTCAGCGTACATAAAAAATCTATTAATAATTATTTATAATTATGTTATTAATTATATGATAATGATTGCTACGGTATTTAACTGACTCAAATTTTATCAAAAACATTCATTAGTTAATTCCGTTAGTAATTATCGTTATAGTAACTTCAATAGTAATTTCAATCGTTATAGTAACGTTGAAAGTATTGACGATTTTATGGATATTAACGATATATTTGATTCCAGTTTTAGTAATATTGGCATCGGTGGTCGTCGGTGTCCCTCAGACATTCAACGTGTTAATTCATTTATCATAGTATAACGCCAAGATTATTAGTTGATTTATGTTTACTTTTGTTCTATAACTCATGATCTAAACCGTGATAACAATCATTATCGTTCTTGTATTCCTTTAAAGACAATTGTCCCAAGTTCAAGTTCAAAGTACACATTCTTCGATTTATTTCCGGGACAGTTCTAAGAGCTCTTGCTCGTCGCGGATTAATGTCCACATAGAAACCAGCATTAGTTACTTTACGTCAGACAATGTCTTAATAATACTGTCTGTCGCTTTCACGTAATTCGGTATTATCGATCGAAACAACCCATCAATTTCCGAAGCAGAAGGCTGATTTGATATTACATCTAGTCCGAGCATTTCGAAAGTGCGGCAACAGTATGTCGATCCACAGACAAATGGAAATAACAGTACAAATTGGACCAATTCCAAATAAGATATACTACCGATTTATCTCGACCCATTTCACTGTATTCTATGATCTGATTTCTTGTCTCGAAAATGGACTAATATTCAAATAACGAGAGTTAGCTTAATATATGCATCACGGTTGTACATAAAATTTATTAATAAAATGGAATTACCCTGTAGCATATAAGTGCCATACGTCCATCGTGAGACCAAGAAAAATGTGTTACCGGTGTACTTCTGTCGTTGATTAGTTCTATACTCCATCTTCCTTCATACTTGATCCACACAAAGATCACACCTGAGCTATCACAGGAAGCAAGCTTCTGATAAGGTTCGTTCCATTTTACCAGTATCACCTGAAAAAGAATAAAACAACAGTATTAAGTAACTTCTTTTTCCTGCACTGCTGGTAGCATTGTTCTTTTTTTAATTATGCTAACAAAAATGAATACGTTTAGATAACACCGTCGCAGAGTTTGCGAATGAATTTTCGTTAATGAACAATTATTTGTCAAAAAACTGCTGCGTTTTTCTCGAAGTAGTTCCTTGAAGTTGACTACCTGTGAAAGCCTTTGCACTCGAAGGCGATTCTCAGTCGCCACTCTCTTTATAGTGGCAACTCGAGTGGCGACTTAGAGGCGACATTAAGATTTTTTACAATTATATTTTGTTACTGGACATCGAATATCTGGCAAGTGGAGTCAATTTTAATGTTGCTTCTCAGTCGCCACTGAAATTGCCGCAATTAAGTGAGTGCCTACTGAGAGTCGCATCTCGAGTGCAAAGGGTTAATAGGTAGACTTGAAATTCATTACTGTGTTATATCGGAATGGACGATAATTAGATTTGTCCCTTTTCGATGTTGTATATCGAGTTAGAAAAGTTTCCGAAAATTTGCCTTCGAGGACCGAAAGTCCTTAATCCGAGTGAAGTTCTGGGTCAGTTCAGCTAAATGTAGCCTGAAAGCATCAAGGTCTCGGGAAGTTACGTTATTCATAGTGCAATTTTCCTTAAGCGGTGAGCTTGAATCTCGGTAATAGCACTCCACATGTGGATACAATAGCTAGGCAAACCCTTTTTCTTGGAATAACTGTTATTAACGATTTTCGAGTAGAGCGTGCCATGAGAAGTATCCCGGCTCGGTGATAAGGGAAAGGTTTTCTATGCTTTCCAAGAATCAATGATAGTAACCATGTTATTTCATGTATCGATAATTATTGATTATTTATGTCCGTTATTTAAGACGAAGTATTCTATAAAATTATTCCACTCAGATATAGCTGCTGAGATGTTTTAATCATACTGCATATTTCTCTATAAAATGCATTTTATTTTAATTTTATCAATAATTACCGATTATTTATGTCCATTATTTAATACGAAGTATTCTATAAAATTATTCCATCCAGATATATAATAGCTGTTAAGATATTTCAAGCATACTGCATATTTTTATTATATATTAACTGCATTTTATGTTAGATAAGTATAAGAACTTTAATACGCTTTAATAAATTTTAATCAGTCGAGAATAAAATAAGTAATTTATTTAGGTCTCTTAACTTCCCATATCTTTAATAATAACTGTGAAGATTGGCATTATAAGATAATTAAATGCGTACAGATATGATTAGAAATGGATATTTCATTTAAACTTGAATAAATTGAGATTGGAACATTTGAAAGATTAGTTTGAAAGTATAACATATGTGACACATGTATATACATATAAATGTGAATTATGAATATTGTGTTAAGAATTACTAATAATTGGAGGAATGACGACATTGGTCGACATAGACATAACGAAAAATTAAGTACCAGCCACTACCGGTAATTTAACCCTCTTTAGCTCGAGTTGCTTGTCTCTACAAAAAAGTAATTACTTGAGGGATTAAAGTAAGCGCCTACTTAATATCCAGCTTATATGAACCTAACTTTATGAATATAAATCCATGCATTTAAAGTCTCAATTAATACGTGGTAAAGGGTTACTAAATTACTCCAGTCAATCCCGACCTATTGTATCATATTTAATAATACCGTAAATGGATTAAAAAGATCAGTTTTAATTAAATTCATTATTCCTATTATCAATGTTATTATCACACAGCAACTTTATTAACACATTTACTATTTTACGAAGTATACGCAACTTCATTAAACATGATCCTTCTCTTACCTCAAGGTACAATAAAAAAGGGGACAAAGAAATTAAGTACCGTCCTAATGGAACTTATGTAACAATAAAAATGATACACGACAATAAAAGATTAAATTTGAAACCGAATTCCTACCGTTTACTAGGATTTCGTGAAACCCTTTACATTCCAGTGACCAACATACTATCAGAATTTATTGGGGCATAAAATAGGAAGATTAATCTTTATCTAAGTTTATCCTATAATGAGATCATCTGTGAATATTAATGCCTAGCTCTTATATTGCAGCGTTTAATTCCCGATCGTAAATGGATCTCTGATGTTCCACGTAATGAGCTTTATGAGGGTTAATCGTCGGCGAGCTTTTGCCCGAATGCTTGGAATCTTTTAGCGGCGAGTGGCGACTTTGTCTTCCACGGTGCAAATGATATTTGAATTGCCATATAAGTGCATTTTTACACGTCTAATTTGATTAAAACTGCGTCAAATAATCCCCCGACACCTATTATTTATTTAACTACTGAAAGTATGCTTGATAGTATAAACATACGGTATAAAATAAATATAATAACTTGGCATATATTGCACAATAATCTAAAAGCTTATTACGCAGTTTTTAATATATTTATGCGAACGGTTTTTAACTCGATATTAAAAGTTACACGTGGTTGTAAACGTGGGAAGTTGGAAGTAATTAAAGGTACGTTCACAACGATGTAACTTATTCTGTAGCGTGCTAGTTCACAAAGCACTTTCATATCGTTAATTTTTAATTTCTTTTTAATAATTTCATTCCTTGCTCTTCCTGCATCTCTACGTAACTGCCAAGTACTTCACAAATATGTTTTTACAAATTTATATACTAACTCTATAAATCTGAAAAAGACACTCCAAACAGATTCAATAGCAGGAGTTATGTCCCTACAACAAGTGGAGAATTAAACTTTAATGAATGCAGTAATTTTGAAACTAACTTTACTCGTAGACCGAAATGTTGAAATTAATATGAATAAAAAATAACTGTGGATAGACGCAGGGAAGTGATCTTACTTAGGTAGTTCTTTATTTCAGAAGTTTTATTAAAGTCTAACGACCTGATGGGTAGAGTGAACATGCTCTTTGATTCTTTTCACCGAGGCAGACTTTCTTTGTTACTGGTCGACCCTCGTCTCTTTATGTTTTCCTAGAGAAAGTGTATTACACTCGGTAGATCAAAGCTGTTGTCTTTGTACGTCCTTACAAAATTTCAGTTCGAGGACAATTTAATTCATCCTCCTCTACCATCCCATAATCCACGATTCTTTTAACACGTTGAATGCCGTGGGGGTCACCGGTAACCGTCGATGTAAATATTACTAAAACTCGAATCAAATATATCGCCAATATTCGTAGAATGTTTAATATTTTTAACGTTACGATAATGGTTTAAAGTAACTAATGTATCGTAGAACGCTTAAACAGTTTTAAGTTTGAATATTGCGTGGTATCGTATAACACGGATTTCCACCCGGCACTCAACGTGTTAATGGAGATATCGCCTGCGTGAAATACTATATTATTTTGTGATAACTACGTACATTTATGCAAAGCAGCGAAAATGCTGTTTGTAAAGGAAAATTGTTAAGATTCATGGAATTATTTTATTGATTTTGTAAATTGAAATTTGTATTCTCTTCGATTCGGAATCTTTAGATAAATATTTTAATGGCAAGTTTTTGCGTGGAAGTACGTTTTACATTTTCTTTCACCAGCATGTTTTAAGTATTGATTTCCCAAAAATATTTGTAGTTCCAGTTAATGCAATATTCAAAAAACATGACAATATTCTTGAAAATCGATCGACGTTTGCTGTGAGATGGTAGAATGACTTTATTAGGTAAACAAGGTTATAATTATCACCTTTATCAGTGCAAATTACATATTCACCAACATCGTAGGTTAAGAATCATAGCACAGATATTATTTTAAATAATACATCGATGGCTATTTCTATGCTGGCCTTAATAATATGTCATTGCTCCTCCGTAAAAGTGTATTATCACCTATCGATCGACTGTACATCCTCTACATAATGAGTGGCATATGCCCTAGCATTTTTCTTTCAATAAATGAAGTCTTTTTTCCCGAGAAAACCGCCGTCAGTTCGTAAATAATTTGGTCACAGGGGTAATTGTATTTCGCGTAATTGGGTTTCAAGTGGCCCGTCGCGTAACGGTAAAGAACTTTGTTATAAAGCCTCTATAAAGGAAATTTGATAAGGAATAGGAGTACATAGAAGAGACTTATCGAGGAGCATGGTATGATATATTACACTACTTGAGACTTACGTAAGAAGACTATATCAGTATTCATACTTAAGTTTTAAAACAGTGAAATATTCGAAATATTCGAGATAGGAAATCATATTAAACCTGTAGAATAACAAGTTTATTAATCATGCATGCTCGGAAAAAGCCGTTGAAAATATGATATTGGGTTGTTACACAAGTTCGTGCGGATTTGTCGAATGTGAAAAATTCTGCGTGCTTTTTTTCAAAAATTTAATACGAATTAATTTACAATGTATTCTTCACCATTATTTATCATCACGTGAAAGAATAATATTATTGTATTCAATGTGAAAAGAAAACCGCACGAACTTGTGGACCAACCTAATAAAATCAACAGTATTTATTATTTACGTAAGCTCGTATCAAAAAATTCGTTGGAAGAAAATAAGAATATCGTACACGCAGAATAAAAGCAAGCGAAATAAATATAATATTTCAAAACTTCGTCAATGCTGTCAACTGATGTAAGATTAGGTTGGCAACTAGAT
This sequence comes from Nysson spinosus, assembly GCA_910591585.2. Lineage (NCBI taxonomy): Eukaryota > Metazoa > Arthropoda > Insecta > Hymenoptera > Crabronidae > Nysson > Nysson spinosus. The sequence goes on from OU342834.1 coordinate 3,054,531, forward strand.
TCGCGACCGTTATTATAAAATTCAATTAAACAAAACTTAATTACATGAAATAATAATTCTACGTATAAAATACTCGCAACGGTAAAAGCTTTCGAATGCTATTACCGTTCAACAAAAATAATCTACAAATATGTTTCTCATAAACAAAAAAACAAGGCACAAAATAAAAAGTCGCAAATTTAGTTACCAACTCAACACTATTACCTGACGAGGTAAATAAAATCACGCCGCATCTGATAAATGCATGTACGTCAGCAACATAATTACAGTGCTACGTAAGTCTTAGATTTTAAGTTTTATTATTCATAATTAAGATTCGTCATACCGCACTCTATCACGCAAGTATTAGATCCACTTTCCACCAGTACATCAGACTGACATAAATATCAATGTATACCATTGATCGTGATAATCAATCACGTTTAATGGAGAGACATGTTTAATCGAGAGACTATTGGTCGCGAAGAATATTTTCGAAAAGCTCGGCGAAATAAGAACATATTGTTTTGGGTTTCGAGGAGGATCTGGTACATGAAATCGACACGGCAGATTAATTGGTTTCCACGTGGTTTCACGATCGATCTTGAGACATCTGCTATAAGGAAAGTAGAAAGAGAGGGATATAGCTGACAGAAGGGTGGAAGGAAAAAAAAGGTAGGGGAAGAGGATCTCGTACGTGACACGTGTGACAACGGGATATTTAGGTCGTACCGCGTATATTCGTTTCTAACCCTATGGAATATAGGGCTATAACTTTGATGTGTACGTATATGCGAACACGTATACGATCAGAGAGAGAGAGTGGAAGAGAATTATTGACACTTTCACGGGGCGGTTGTCATGCTACGGTAACTTTCCACTGTTCGGGGCTTCTCTACACCGTAAGCTCAATGGCTTATGCTACACTGACGGACATTCATTTCTACCCCATGAAACTTTTCAACTAATTTTCTTATTATAATGATAACCTCATATTTATGGCAAATATCTCTCGGGAGTTAATCATTCTTGGCAATGCTCGAGCTTATAGCTGATGATGGATATTCAACTTTGGTGGGGATGCTTTCGATCGATTCGGAAATTTTGCGGAATTATTCCGTGCGTCACTCGAACTTTCAAGTTGTCGACAAATTTAATACTTTTCAATAATGGATATTCGAATATTACTTCCGAAAGCTTTCAGTTCTGCTCTTTGTTTGAATTGTTTCAGTTGTTTGCAGTAAACTCGAAAAATATCTGGTGCCGATGAAGCTTGTACGATGATCTACGCCCAATTCGTAGGATTATCATTTCATAATTTGTGAAGTGAAAAGAATGTTAACTTTGACTTTCATTAAATTTGTACATAAAATTCATGTAAAAGGTGTTCGTGTAAAAACAGAATTGGGTGTACATACAAATCATTGTATTAAACATTCGTTTTAAGTAGCACAGAATTCAAGTTTCCGATTTAAAATTACTTAAAAACAATATTCTCCGGAGAATCGTACAATACAGTTGGACTGAAGTCCAGATAAGTATTGATAAGTTAAACCATGATTTTAAGTAATTATTAATGATGTTTCACAATTATGCGGAGAAAATAAACTTAACACAGTTTCGCAGGAATTGAATATCTTTTTTCAAGGCTGACTACCGCAGGAACCGCACAACGCCAACATTTCTTCTACAATGTTTTCTAAGTAGCGGAAAAACTGTTCGCTCTGTAAGTAGCTGAAAGTATCCGTAAACTTGTCGAGAATAAAACACCCCGCAATAAAATTTGTGAACCATCCACCACAAACCATTATTGGCAGCCCTTTTTCTTTAGTTTTTCTTACGTATTATAAGAAGAAACACTTATATTAACACGATGCCAATATTACTAAAACACGAATCAAATATATCGCTAATATTCGTAAAATTTATAATATTTTTAACGTTACGATAACGATGTAAAGTAACTAATGTATTTTAGAGCGCTTAAACGCTCAACCTGTTAGCAATGTATCTTGTCATTCACCAGTATTTAAAATTGTTGCCACTGCCACGGATTCTAATTTCCATGGCAGAATTTCTACGAAAGAGTACTTCGGTCCTTGCAAAATGTAAGGTATCGTATAACACGGATTTCCGCCCGCCACTCAACATGTTAGAAATGTATCTTGTCATTCCCCAGTATTTAAAATTGTTGCCACTTGCCACGGATTCTAATTTCCATGGCAGAATTTCTACGGAAAAGTATTTCGTTCTTTGCAAAATGTGAGGTATGTAATATGTACGAGGAAAGTGAATTTCGTTGCAACTTGATGAAAATACAAAACATAGAGCAGAATACGAGAAACGTATCCAAAATCAAATCTGGTAGACTGCAAGAATGGCAGGTATGTTATAAATTGAGCGGACACCATTGTACAGGGAAAGCAGAGTATTGCGGAGATAAAGTAAAGGTGGTGATCGATAAGAAGCTATGGTTGCCTTGAATTCTCTCATGGCATCGGAACCGTCGAGAATGCGAGATTGTGGGGGTATGTCTGGTGGAAACCGGTATACTCGAAGACATCGTAAATTCCTCTTTCGAGGAAACATAAGGCGGCGTAGATGTGAGATTTATACGAAATTTTTATCCATAGGGCACCATTATGTGTATATGGAAAATATCACGCAGGGGTGCCATAAATTTCATCAATAATTTTATCAATGACATACAATTTTTAGTGCTCCTTTTTTTGCACTTTATCAATATGTTTCCTCAATACTTAGTATCCCTTTCGCATTTTTATAACTAAAAGCGGTATTGTATGAAGAAATATTATGTAATGATTTATTTTGAGAAATAGAACTTTAAGTAAATTCATCTTGATAAAATGCTTTTGAACTAATTGGATGCTTATATAAATTGTTACTGTATCATCATTTTACATCCTTGTACATTTAATGTGTTATATACATGTATCCACTTAAAATGTTACATTACAATATATAAATATTCCGTGACACTATGGAAAGTTGCAAGTCGAAGGACGACTAAAAAGCATGGATGGGAAGTTCCTTGAAATTTGAATGGCGTATGTAAAAGTAGAATTCCTGGAATAGTTCCATACGACAAAATCAATGCAGATTTGCGCAGATGAACATCTCGATTTCAAGAAATCTCGTGTTCGCTGAATATTTGCATCTCATAATGTATTCATGAAAACCATACAGCATTTAATTCGTTGCTCAGGCAGTTCATCAGAGACAAAGAGAATACTGTCATAGTAATTTCCATTGTCTACTTAACAGCTGATAGAATCTTTCTATTTTATTACTAGGCAGTTGAATAGATTGACCTTGCTAAACTATGTTTTAATAGAAATGAAGCTTGTTGAAGGCTTGGAGATATCGATTGTATTATCGTATGCACTTTTGGAGATGCACGTTTGAGAGTCCTCCGTCGGTCTATTTATACTTTGAATAAAATTATCTTTCCAGGCTTTTGCATGATTCCTATTTCAAAATGAATAATAAATAACAAAAGTAAATATCACATATTTCCAAATTATTATAGAAAGGCATTAAAGGGAATAAGATCTTAACTAGTAAATAACTAAGTAAATAAATAACTAGTAGATAGTCAATCAAATAAATAACTTGTGAATATTTAAACCAATAAATACTTAATATAATAAATATTCAAGCAATTGTGTAGCTAGTAAGTAATCAAACAAATAGATACTGCAAATATCACTTATTTCATATACTATTAATTTGTATTAAATCAACAAATACCATTTCCCATCATTAACACTAGAACTACCAAAGTAGTAAAAATGTCTTTTCTCCCATTTGTAGTTAAATTATTCGAATACACCACGGCGCATTATTTGAGATTTTATACACTTTTATTTGATATGCACAACGCAAATAATTTAATCCATTAATTAACTTGAATCCGCCAGCTATGATTTATGTATAAATAAATGTGCAAGCATAACTGAGTATGTATTCGTTAGTTCTAGTGTTAGACACCAATCGGATATTATTTTCTGAAAAGGACCAGCAGACGCTCCAATCCTTTCCAAATGCTAACTAAAAATATCTCACAGTTATATAAAGTATTCCAGGATCAATGAGATAGAAAAGGGGCCATTAATTTCTGTAAAGCAAACAAAAATCTGTGTGCGACTCATTTAGAGATCGTGAAGCAATGTGTGCTTCGCTGGCGATCATTATTTGCCCTTCATTGGTTTCCACGATCGAGCGAGTACAATTACTCGCTTTCATTTTTTAGAATTACACTCCAGCGCGCAGAGTTCTCTTACCATTGTGCTCCAACATCCACGGGTGGCCATTTTGTCCAACGAACGTGTGCAAGACATTTCTAAAATATCTAGCAGAACATTAAATACACGGCGTACCGGATTCAAAGACAAAGGGAGTCATATTAAATAGCAGTGTTTTTACGATTTATTTTTACACCAGTCTTTTTTATATTCTTATATTAATGTTGCTAGCATCGAGAGTTGAATTGTGAGAGCACATTTTCGAAAGAGACTGTACGGATGTTTTTTTTTCCTCGAACAGGTGAACGTGAAAAAGTACTCTCTGTATTGAGCTCCTACGCGGTCTTTGTTCATACGTTTTCACGTCTCGCCTTTTTCTTTCACTATCTCCCTCGCTGGCTATTTTCTTTTTCTCTATTCGTCTCCGCCGTGGGACACACAATGCTTGCGAGGATATTCGACGTAAAATTGTATTTTGCGTGGTACTGGCCAAGATTACTGGATAAAGGAAAATAGAACGTTTTCGGGATCTGCCTTTTTTCGGGTGACTAGATAAAACTCTTCAGGATAGTGTGGTTTTTGGAACAAAGGATAGTGATGCTAACGAATCCTATGTAAAGCTTCTGTCATAAGTTAACGATAACCATATGCATGTAAATGTATGTGATACACGTTTACTAATTATGAGATATGTGCTTTATTTACTTATACCATATAAATGCAGACAAAGCAATAATTTGAAATTATATTAAGAAATAAACAAAGACAGAGGAAACATGACTATTGTGTCCAGTATGGCATCGGAAATTATGTTAACGCTTCGAAAACCATATTAAATGTCATACATTTTAGTCGAACTAACAGCGGATGTACACATTTATTTATATATAAATTATGGCTGAGGGATTGAAATTAATTAATGGATTCAACTATTTGCGATATGTATATAAAATAAAAGGATATAAAATTTCCAATAATAGACCCTGGAGTATTCGAATAATTTAACTAAAAATGGCAGACAACTCATTTTGATTCCTTTGGTAGTTTTTAGTTCTTTGTTATAATTATATTATAGAAATAACTGTTATATTTGTATGAATACAATTCGATTGTTTAATTCATTATGTTTTATATAATACATGGAGTACTTTATAGGTTTCTTCAAATTTTGCGACCATATTATATTCACATTAAAGATAAAACCATTTAATACATTTAGACTAAAAAAATAATTCCATTTAGAGTGATAACCACTTCAAATAAGCTTATCACAGATAATCTTCAATGACATCGTATGTGGCGATTTCTCTGAGCAAATTTTGTCGGTCGTATAATAAACAGTTGGTAAAAAGTTTCCAATATTTCGGAAATTTTTTAACTGGTTCGGGACTTTATCAACCAATATTTTATCTGCATTTTATCAAACTCGTATTACTACACACGATGGTCACCTTCAGCATACGATACTATGTCAAGATACGAGCAAGTCGTACACGTAATTACCCAAACAAAAACATTGCATGTTTTATGTAACAGCTCAAGAAGACTAATTGCAATATTATTTGCAGCCACGATATACAAAGTAGCATATCACTGAATGTAAAAATGTCCAAACGTGACTTCACACAACTTTGCTCAGTTTTAGCAGCATTAAAAAACAGTGAAAAAAGTATTCGTACACTATCGGAATTGGATAAAAACGTCGTAGAACTTTGTTTCTTTAAAACATTTTTAAAACAAGTAGTATGTACTTACATATTCTTAAAGATCTTCGAAATGAATTTCATACAAAAAAGTATTATTTATCCATATGTTTTATGGAAGCATTCACAATTTGTTTCACGAGGAAACAAAGTTCTATGAGTTTTTTGTTAAAAATCGCTGCTGTACGAATACTTTGTACACTCACTGTACATATTTTGCGAATGCACTCGTTTAATTCAAACTCGAATAATAGCACATTATTATTCTTTTAGTAGTAATGATAAAGGACAATAATGTAGCAGAGAACAAAACAAAGTTTCTTCCCTCCATAAACATTTCTTCGTGAAAGAACATTGGCTTCGGTCACGAAATGTTCGGGCGATTAATGCATTGCGGTAAAAGCTGCAGTAAGGGTTGTAATGTTCCTCACAGAACTCGTTTCGTAAATCAATGATGTCCCTTTCCGTACACCGGGCAGACTTTTTCAGTGTCAAGGTGAGTCTATGCGCCATGTATCTAGCCCATGATAACTCTCTTTCTCTCTTGGCTCAATTTCCACATACCGTGATATATGGATTCTGTACCGTCTTGGCATTCAGCTGGACCAAATGCAACCTTCGTTGGGGTCAAGTTCTAATTCGCTGACATTAATTCATGGCACAGATTCTGTTGCGGACGCTTGGACCTTTAAAACTAGAACCATCGGCGATATATTCAGCCATATTTGTATATTTTTGAGTATGTCCTTAAAAGCAAAGATAGATGGAAGAAATAAATTAATCGATTTATTTATGTCCATTGTGCAACGTGAGCCGCGAAAAAACTCAGAAAATGTTATGATGTGATAAAGTTGAAGATTTTTTATTAAATTCCGAGGACCCGTCAGTTTGACTGCTTTGGTAATTATAATGTTAATCGATTGGCGACTCTTCGCCATTAATGAAAACTTTCAAATCTATGAGGTCCCATTTTTTTGAGATCTTTTGTGGCTCACGTTGCATAATGAGCGTAATTAAATCGATTAATTTCTTTCTTTCATCCATTCTTATTTTTAGAGAACGTATGATTACTTAAATGCACTGAGGAGGTGACAATCCTTGCACTTTTCTAATTATTATTTCAATGAAAAAATGAATCGAAACGAAAGATACAGACAGATGAGTATGTGACTTCAAAGTTACATGCCCCTGTAGGGGATTGCCCAGCCTATCGGATGAGCAGACGAATTTCCAGGTTCATCCCCAAAGAATTAGTAGGGTCGTAGTCTGACCCTGCAACACCATTTTCACTGTCCCACTTAGCTCTTACTCGCGTTTCTTCTACACGAGATAGAACCCGAGAGGCTAATTATGTCATGGCGAAAGAGGAGTTTCTCGAGGAACACAAGTTCCCTACGTCTTATGAATAGAACAGATATCGTAAAAAGGGATTCCATCTCTCTTCTCTCACGCGAGACTTCACTTTCATCCATGAAATGTGGATGCCACCCTGGAGGCTTTCACTCAAATTGCAGTATACGTAGAATTGAATAAATCAGAACATAAAGTAGTATGTTGGTGAGAAGCTTCTGCGTATGCTTCGTTAAAAGTGAAGTATTGGGTTGGTTCACAAGTTCGTGCGGTTTTCATTTCATATTGAATATATCTCGTAACAATTGCTTATTAGCTATGTATTATGTGAGCGGTTTATTTATCAAATAGGTTAACTCTACAAAAAAATGTAGGGAAAAGCGATAAAACAATATATGTACATTTTTGTAATTCCCTTTAAAGTATAAAATCAAATAAACATTGCAGTATGTATTATTACAGGCGTAGCCTTAATCTAACGACATGTAAAATGCATAAGATAGTAAAACCTTGGTGTAATTGTTATAAATATTACAATTTTTACGTGGCAAAGGAAGTTAACCGACTTGACCTGCGAACGGCTGATATACATATTTGTTTTTTATTTTAGTAACAGTTCCACTGACTTGTATTATATATAATACAAGCAAATACTAATTGCGAGAAGAAAGAGATTTGTAGGACATTAAAATTCAACGAAAAACATTTGCATACAGTTGACTGAAGAAACGCGAGTCTTGTAAGTTTTTCCTTCTTAATACTTGAAGTGTCTTCATGCCACAGGCGTTAACTTTTGGAAAGATAGCCGCAAGACTTAGAAAAATGTCACAGAGAGCAAGACGTATCCAAACTTCTGCTTTAACTTTAGTCAGATAGCTGGACTACTTGGGAAACTTTTGTCAAGATATAGAGAATATTGCACTGATTCTACTGCACCCTATTTCCTACTAAACTCTTAACAATATACAATAGTTTCATATCAAAATTTGTGTAAAACTTCGAAATATATCTTGATGGAAACCAATCATTTTAATGAGATATTCCAGAACCTATTTAAATGTACTTCTATCACTTCAAGGTCAATTAATTGAATTATAATTAATGTATGTCCCTTAACTATGAACATCTTTTGATTTTATAGCCATTTGCCTAAAATCGAACTATTAAACGGCAATACAGTGATTATTTAATAGCTCATTAACGATAAGTGATTTTCAAGTAGTTAATGACTTAATGCTCAGACCAGCTGGCAACCAACGTCAATTTGAATTATCGCGGCTATTAAAATAGTTCTTAAGTCAGTTATGCTTACACATTTATTTATATATAAATCATGACTGGACGATTGAAGTTATTTAATGGATGCAATTATTCGCGTTATGTACAAATCATTTGAAATGCAGATGTACAACTGCAGTCAACGGGTTAACAGTGAATCACGCCTTTACATCGTAAATACGCTATCTGAAGTAGTTATGCCGGAAAGTGGATGCTTGTAAAATCTCCGTGAAAATGTTGATGATAATATCGTCGTTCTCGTAAATGATAGTAAGTGGAATGAAAGAAAGATTGCTCGTTCGAGTAACGAGTGACAAGGAGTGTACAAGGAGCTCATATTATCGCAGTATCGATTCGTAAGGTCCGAACCTGTGGTTGGTACGGCCTAGAACAGAAATAACTGAAAATACGAGCTCGTAGATACACGTGGATACATACAGCATGAATGTATACCTATTTCCTTCTTCGTTTCCATTACTTAAAAATACGATCCTGGCGAGATCAATATTATTATTACACCGAAGAAGAACTAAAGCGTGTCTTTGTAGAGGAATTTACCACAGCAGGAAATTAAAAATAAATAAATATGGAAATAACTGAAAATACGAGCTCGTAGATACACGTGGATGTATACAGCAAGAAGGAATGATTTCAGTATTTCCTTCCTCGTTTCCATTACTTCGAAATACCGTTTTAACGAAATCAATGTTACTATGTACTCGGAGAATTATTTAGCCTTAGGTTACGACGATTTTATTTGAATATTTAAATACCACGAATTGTATGCTCTACTTGTAATTTAATGTCGGTTTTCTTTATTTGTAAATATCGTTTTGTTTTTATCTATAGTTTCTGATAAGTCGAACTTTTATAGTTAGACTAATATTGATAAATATTGGATGCAAGATCTGTTTAGTTAACACCTTTTAGTTTATTGAACAAGTCGTTAAAGAGAATTGAATATATTCCGTAATGTAAAATATTTAGATACTAAGTATCTAAGTCTCGGTTTAATTCTTTAATAATAGGTGAATATGATTGGAGCTTTATCGATTCGATGCTCTGTAATCGTGATTACTGAATATTGTAAATGATATGTTTAATAAATTAGATACTGCCGGAGTAAATAATGTAGCTAATGAATATCAGAAATTGTTCTTCAAGATCCCAAAATAATGAATAACGAAATAGGGAATTCAGTATATATGAGAAAGAGTATAAAAGTACCAACAAGTAAAACTTTCTTCGATACTTTCAAAACTTTGTAATACTTCAGTCCTCCAAAATGTACATTGCAATAAATTATGTATATGGCCCAGTACATTATATACTTCGAACAAGTGGATGACAACGAGCATGCGTGAAAATGAAGAATGTAACCGAATAATGAAGTTATTTTTGCCCGAACTTTAACATAACTTCATTATTCGATTACACAATTTCTTATTCATTTCATCAATCACAGTGTTTAAAAAGTTATATATTCAAACGTAAACTCACACCATGATCGAACAAATATTTTCCTTTCATTATATATAATAGAATAATAAAATAATATTCGATAAGACACTATATAAATAGATATTATTGAGCGCAGTTTCCCAATCAAATAAAAAATCAACAAGCACCAATATTTTTACACACATCTGCTTACTCAGCATCTATTGATTTATCAAGCAGTAAAAAGTTGTATTCATTATCCGCCAGTAGAATAATTTCTAAGAAATATTAGATAAGAGTCTGCGAGATGTATGTCGCCGAAATGGACTGCCAATGCTGTTAATACTAGAATTACGGACAATATATTCAGCTATATTTATACATTTGCTTATGTGTCCTTAAAAATAAGGATTGATGGAAAAGAATGAATTACTCGGTTTAATTACGTCCATTATGCAACGTGAGCCGTAATATAATCTCAGGAAATAGAACCTTATAAATTTGAACGTTTTTATTAAATTCCGCGGACCCGTCATTTTGACGGAATCCGTAGTTCTAGTGTTAACCCTCTATAGCTCTACGTAACTTTCAAATAACATACTTGTCTATCCGTATCTCTCATTACATTTCATTTTTTCGTTGTAATAATAATTATAAAAGTACGCGCAACGATTGTCACATTTTTCAGTGCGTTTAAGTAATAATTTCATTACTATTTCACGTAATGTACCTCCGTTAGAATCGTGCTTAACTAGATTTACGTTATACGATTCCCTTTCAGAAACAAAAATGGGCTATGGAGGGTTAACCCTTTAACTACAAAAGGCGTATATATACGACCAGTACATTTTGCTCGGCACCACGCATTTAGTTTTTTACTAAATATTAATTTACTTCATAACAACCGATTGAATAACTGATTTTCAGTAATTCCTCGATTTTTCCTATTTTTATCGACACAATTTAGTGTCAACTAATGTCACGCGAATATTGCATCTTACGACGTTGATGTTTCTTTTGTTAGAACACACCGCAGCCAAAGGGTTAATAATGCAGAATCAGAGAAACCTTGAAATGACGGATGATTAGTTATCGATACAGTGGAAGAGCAGTCTGTCTGGGCTTCCGGTGTTACGTTTCCAGGAAACGTTTAGGTCATCGATAGTTCAAAGGTGCAACGATCTGCATGCGGCGGAATTGTACGATTATATTGATGAAGGTTGTAGAGACACGTTCCAAGCTAGTTCTTCGAATACAGGTCAATCATTCTCCTCGAACGCTTCTTAACATGATAAGTAAATCTATATCACGTAGACAAGTTCAGTAGAAGTTTCGTACAATGAAGAATCTTCTTGAACCTTTGATCACCTTTAACTCAAATTATTACTCCTTTCTCAAAGGAACTAATTAAATGGAATACTTGGAAATACTGATTGTTCGTGGAATAGGAGATGTTTCTAGCTCCGCGAATATTTGCGAAACGTAAATAATCGCCATGTTTAATTTAACATGGCCAGTGAGTGTATATAATGTATGTAACGCGAAAAACCAAATATTTAAAGGAAACGTACAGGGAAATGTTGATTTAACTACTGCTTCTATTATTAAATGTTGAAGGGAGTAAATTGATGTAGCGGTTCTTGTATTACAATTATCTTACAATAATATTCAGTTGAACCATCTAATTTGTTCCTGTTAAAGTTTACTTTAATTATAGAATTTGTCCTAAATTCTTTATCACATTTCATATAATCACATCGATCGGAAACATGTCAGTTATCTATCTCAGTTTCCCAAGAATGATGTTTCTATTATAATTAAGCTGAATTAAACCGTAACGTTATTGTAATCACTGTAGCACAAATGTTTTGTGTTATTCCTCAAAAGCCCGCCGTCGGTAGTTTTTTATTCCACAAGTGTTCTAAGAGAATGTATTTAGAATGATAAACATACGAAAAGGTGTTCAAAAGCCACCGAAAGCTGGAACTGATTCGTAATGAAAAATGGTCGAGCCATGGGTGGGGTACGAAAATGAAAAGAGTCGGATGATTTGTTCTTAAATGATATACGCGGGTTACGGTGTATCTGGAAACGATAGAAGGAGCTACTTGAATCAAAAGTACTTGAAATTGGAATTGCCTTGAGAGGACCGGGTTGAGAGCCACTGTCTTAAAACAGCACTGCGTGCCAGATCGATACCACGTCGGCTACCCTTAAACTCTGAAATGTGGACCGAGGTGAACGCAAAACCCACCGCCTTCCACTCTTTGTCTTCTTTCGCGGAAGAACTCGAATGCATCACTCAAACATGCGAAACTAACAAGTGATAAAAGCAATCCGACCACCGCCGACAAATATGTTAAATTAATAGAAGCAGAGCGGACTCACGGCGTAAAGAAATGGTCGGTGTCTTAATTGAGCATCTTAAACTTCAATTAATTAAGAAGACTCCGTGTGGCTCCAGACTTCCGAGAACTTTCGTCGTTATTCTAGTAATATAGTTAGCAGGCGTAGCCTGTTATAGTAGATGATAAAAATTTGGATAAAACCACGGATTAATATTAACTTCTTTTACTACTCTCTAGATTGCTTCTTATATTGCGTTCTTCGTTTTTCGTTCATATTGCAAATGGATTTTAAGAGTTCCAATCTACATATACTGAATGGCTTCAAAATATTTGATCTACAGTGAGCAGTATTGAATTAACTTATTAATTGTAGCTTCTAGTTGTAACTTTCCAAGGCTGTCATTTATCTATATAAAGGTCGCAACAATATTTAATATTTGTTTCGGCTGGGACAATTTTCGTAATAATATCATATCATCTTGTAATATTGTTCTTTCAAATCAAATCTTGCCGATACTATTTTTAAGAATGCATCGGATTATATTATTGGATTGTCACATAACATCATGCGGTCTTGTTGAATGTGATACATTCTGTGTTTTCTTTACAAATATGTAATACGAATTAATCTACAATGTATTCCCCGCTATTATTATTGAACAATCACGAAAAAGACTAAAACAAAAACTATCGAATGTCTTATACATTCAATTTCGATAGTTTCTTGACCTTTAAATGATTCATAGTGTAATGTAATTGATTCTAAAATTATATGATTATATTCAATATATACGAAAGGTTAATAGATTTTTTTATCTGATATTATAATTATTATACACGAGCGATGACGTTTTGTTGCCCTTTAAGTGACTTTCTTGTAGCAGGGCCTTCATTATTGCCGTTTAGCTGGTGCGCCATTTACCTTCTTCACTTATTGACTAAAGATTCAAGAAGAGGGTGAGAGATTATAGGATCCCTTGAAGTGAACGAATGAACACACGACTGGCACGCAACCCATGCACGAACACGCATTCCGTTATCGTATAGCATATACGATCCGGAAACTTGATCTCGATTTAATTAACGGAGGTATAAATACTGGACCATAAATTATGGTAACCCCGTACACTTTTGAATTGCAAAGCACATCCTGCTAAAAACGTAAAATACGGTTCATCGAAACTCACTGATTCTGCATACCAGCTAAATGTTACTTAACCCTCTATAGCTTCATGTAACTTTGAAGACACATACTCATCTATCTGTGTCTTTCATTTCATTTTAGTTTTCGTTGTAATGATAATTGTAAAAGTACGCGCAACGATTCTCACCTTTTTCGGTGGATCTAAATAATAATTTCGTTACTATTTTTACGTAATTAATTTTGTTAGAATCGCGTTTAATTGATTTACGTTATACTATTGCCTTTTAAACCCGAGGAAATTCGGTTATAGAGGGTTTAATTGAAGAGATAATATATGTATATTGGAATTTCGAACACCATGAATAACGATTAAATTACATCTTCAGTTTCATCAAATTATTGTGTTCCCTGGGAGAGGAAAATCTTATCTTGACGTTTGTATAAGAAAAAGATTACCAGTTGATAACAGATTGATAGGTTAGCTCGTTCATGGTCATTTTCTCAGCTAACCATGCGTAGGGGGTACAAAATTACCCCAACTTAAGGGTTAAGGGAGTACACTTGTTTGCGGTGGCTGATGTGTCTTTCTCACCCACTTCATTGTACTTGATTTTCTTTGTATTAGGTCATCCCGTACGAACTGCCGTTTTTTATTTACCAAATATATATAAACGTTCATTTCATGTTTCAATAATATGATTATAGGAACTTCTCTTTTCGTGTCATAAAGAGTATTCTTTCGGCATTATGTAACATGCGTTCGACCTAGTCAAATCGATGTCTTTCATTTGAAAAAAATGTCCACTAAGTGGTAGAGTCCAAAAACGACATTACTTCTGGGACGATCTAAAATTTATATCAGGTTTGTGAGATTTGCTGTCAATGATCAGTATCTTGTATCGATTAATCTTCTTATATTGAGTTTCATTGGGTTCTATACTTTGTTATTATACTCACCAAAGTAATTGGAGTACATAATCGAAAATATTTCTATCTTGAAAATATTCAATATTTCCCATAATCAAAGTCACCCCCCCCCAACCCCCGTGGATGGGGGACTTAGAATTCATCCACGGTAGACCCTGCCTGTCGTAAAAGGCGACTAAAAGGGTTGAATAAAGGTTACTCCACCCGTCCTCATAAAAATGGAATTATGATGAAATTGACGAAACTTTATGGGCCTTGATGCAAAATGAATATTGAATGATTGAATGAATTCTAAACAGCATTGAACCATTTCACTATTTTAATTGATAAACTTATGCTAGCGATAAATAATATACTCGCAAATAGTTATGAAGTTTTTGAGCACGGTTGGACACCCTTACGTAGCAAATAAGAACGATAAACAAACTACGTTAACTCGTTATTATTGTGCTAAACAATGTAAAGTTTGCGAAACCTTTCGATGATTACATTGTGTATTAACTCTCATTATGTCGTTAATAACGTGTTGTTCAGAAAGTGTATATTAAGAATGCAGAACAAAATATTGAATATTGTCAAAGATAAGTCTATCCTCTGGAACAGTAATTTTCAGCTTGTGTACCGCGTACGTTTTTAAAGATCATTGATTAAATTATTTATAAAAGAATTCCAAAGCACAATAAGCGTACATAGCAAAATGAAAACCTCTTTAAATTGATTATACAAATATATCTTTGTTATAATAAACATATACATAATATAGTAAAGATATATATGCATAATAAAAAATACAATAATTAATTCATATAATTTAAAAGTAAATAGTTACAATAGGTGTAAGTGTGCCGTGAGATAAAAAATTGAAAAACACTGTTCTAGAGTGCCAACTAGCGTAATGCCAACTATTCAACAAATAAATTCCTTCGATGAAAATAACACAAATATGAATACGCCGTCTAACGAGTCTCATCTTGATTAGCTGGTGGCAAATCCGTTCGTCAGACCAATTGTCTCTTTTTCGCAAAGAGTAAATCCGGGAGACTCTTACGACCCCCGAATGCACGAATCCGTAGAATGGGGGTGTCGAAGCTGCAAACAGGAACGTCAGGTTCGCGTGAAAAGAAGGGGGTGGAAAATGAAAGAACGGTGCACGTGTGCGTGGTAATACGTGCGTGTACTTTCAAGTAGGTACGCATTCTCGAAAAAAAAGAAGAATCGGAGGGTGAACGAGAGAGCGTGAGGGGGCAGAACGGTAGATTTATGAAGGATCGAAGGAGGAAGGTGAAACGCGAAGTAATAATCCGCATAGGATAGAGGGGTGGTACGATGGTAGTTGGAAACCCTCCGATTTTAAGCCGGTGATATTAATGCTGCAGAAGCCACCGCAGTAACATTTCGAGTTCTGAATCGGCGCAGTGGATCTTTTGGTGTACACATTTTAGGAAATCGTGCGGCCACAAGCTTAGGATAGTTACTGTCCGTTAAAAGAGCCCAAGGTGCAATACATTCGCACCGGATGACGCACATTTGAGTCTTTGTGATTCTTTACCAGAACCAGAATAACTCAAATGTGAGTCTTTAGATACGTTGCACTTCGGTCTGAAAACTTTTGAGTACGTTTTCACTTTTTCGGAAGGACCGATTAAAAGCTTATTAGGTTATAAATGGATACATTCTTCCAATCTAGAATATATTTATTGTCAACACCTTTCGATATCCTTATCACAGGATCAATAGAAGTTTAACATATTAATCGGAATTGTAAATATATTTATTTTAAGGGGCGTAGATAACAAGTGACTTAGACCACTTTCATAATCAGCGGCATATATGTTGGTTTTTATAGCAATTTTTGTCAGCATAATTCTATTTAAACAAATTCGGCGGATTTGACTCATTCCAGCTTAACATTCGACACTGAAAATGCTCCGGCGCGAATGTGTTAATCCCCGACCCAAAACCCTCGCAGGAAGCTACTTCAAATAAAACTACCAAATTAGAAATCTGAAAACCGAGTATATTCTTACGAAATCAATATAGCTATGAAATGCTATCAAGAGCAGTTGATTAAAGTTTTATATCACATTAGCTGTCAACCTGTTAACGAGCGATTATTTCTGTTAAGCTGTTAATATTTTTGCAAACGCGATGGAAGTTGAAGAAAATCTGGGTCGAGTGTAAATTAAATAAATCTTTCATTTAATTGCTCCAATTATTGTATGCCTTTTAAAGTGTTGAAATGGATTTGCCCAGAAGTGAATGATGAATTTAAATTCACTACGAGAGAATTTTTGGAGCAGTTCCGTTCAACGACGAATGAATTAATTAGTATATGCATGTTCATATGTTCGTTAAAATTATTTTGAAACTGCTGATTAATTTAAGCTCATTTGTGGTTTTAAATGTACGCTTTGATAAAGGTTTTGATAGATGATACATTCTGAATTCAATGATTTGTAGTGGTTTGTGTGTTAATACCAAATTGTTAAAACGGAATAGATTTGTATTGAGATCGTCGAATAATACTGCGCTCCGAACATACGAATCTAGTATTTGTTGCAAAATCAATATAACTACGAATCATTGAAATATCAAACATTTTAGCAGTAAAATACGCTTCCTCGGGAATCCTCAATTTCTCTGTACACGTTCGTTTTATGTGTTTCCTTTCGAATGTTAATTCATATTGTTCTCAAACACGTTATACTGTAAAGGTCGCTCACGTGCAAAATTAAATGTTATCCCTGTCATAAAACAGGGGGTTTAAGAAAGCACAATGATATGTTCTACGGTATTAATTTCAATCTATTTATTTAATAAAATGCACGCAAATGAATCGATAATAACTCCTTGTGTAATTAAATCCGCCACACTGGAAACTTCTACTCAATTCCTGCGTCGAACTTTAATAATAACAATTATTGTGCAGAAATATAAATGATGAGGAAATCGTATTAAAATAATCCGATACTTCTCAATAATAATTATATAACAGTGGCTAAACAGCCCAAATGTATAATATATTGAATCATGTTATTTAATACAAAGTTTATTCTTATATTTATATTATTTCCGAATTTAAATTAATTTCAATCTTTCTTGATTAATTTCAAGTTAAATCTACTTGATTTAGAATCATTCTAAGTTTTCAGATTATAAACGGCGAGCCCCCGAAGCTCCGCGATTTGCGAATCCATGTCGCGAACCATTTTTTCATCCCTTCGATATAGTCGTCCCTTTGGAGAACATCGAATAACTTTTAAGTCCTCAGGCGCGCAAAAAGTTACCTCTAAAAACAATTATTTAAAAAAAATAAAGACATTAAGACCTTCTGCTTGCCAAAACGAACAAAGTGATATAACACACGTGTGGGTACAGTTCGTGTTTATTGAGAAAACGCATTTCATAGCATTGTCAGTCATACAAAAGTTACGATGAATCGTGCTTGCGGTTTTCAGGCTATAATATGCGTGCGCTATTTGTGTACATTCCTTGGTTACAATACACGCGTATTTACAGTGTTATCGGTATTTGAAGGAGTCGGCCAACGCGGAGAATCAAAACAAGTTCGTCTCTCCTTCGATTAGCACGGCGGCTGTTTCGTCACCTCTGTGTGATATCAGCCAACGTACGACTAGAATAATAGTTGCGCCGTGAATTCCACCAGTTTTCGAATTCTTCCATGGATTTCGAGTTTTCCGTGAGTAGTGCGACGTGTATTTATTATATTAACGGTGTATTATACTAGCGCACTATGTATTGTGCACTGTTTCGAATAGTTTTA
Source organism: Nysson spinosus (assembly GCA_910591585.2). Classification (NCBI taxonomy): domain Eukaryota; kingdom Metazoa; phylum Arthropoda; class Insecta; order Hymenoptera; family Crabronidae; genus Nysson; species Nysson spinosus. The sequence continues at coordinate 3,072,749 of OU342834.1, forward strand.
TTGTAACGCCGTTTCAAATATTGAAGCTGTCAATAACGCCTTTGATAAATCGAGACTCTTAGCGATCCGCCAATGTGCTCCAGTCTATTTTATTCTTGCTGAAACATTGCTGATGCATTTTTACGTTTTGTATCGCATTTTATTGTTCGACAGTTTCGAGTATTCTCTGTCTTGCGGATTTCGATAAATTGTTAACGTAGATACTTTAATGCAATTCCTTTCATTCGTAATTCAAATGCAATTGTCATCAAAAATGAAAATCACATTGCTAATTAACCCTTTGCACTCGAAGATTATTTCCGTTATAAACGAAGACTTATTCTCAAACGTTTTGTGATACCGTTCAACAAATTAAAAACCTTTTCTATTTTTATAGAAATTGACGAATGAATCTTAAAATATAAATCCTGTACGTTAATCTTGTTAGTTCAGTTTGTATGACGATAAGGAAGACTTAAATTTTGGATTCATTCCAAATTGAACGGATTAAATATTACTAAATACCAACAATTATTATTCAAATAAAAATAGCAAAAACAGACCGAACAAAATTAGAAATGACACTTATTGGATAAAGATTGAACGATGTGTAAGACAGAATGTGCTGACGAGGGTTCGAACACTGACGATTAATATCTTCTACAAATTTCCACCGTATATTTTTCGGTGTCCGAATCTTATCTGCAGTTTGCACCCGCACAATTTCTTTCTCGATTTAACACGAACCTCCTGTAACGTGTCAGAGGGTCTGCTTCGAGCTGATAGGACGTATATGCTCAGACTTTTGACCGATAGATCCTCGCGAAATGGATCGTCGATTGAAAATTACAGTCGTAATCATATCTGTCAGCAACCGGAGACAGATTACTTGAAATATTGAGTGACCGTCGGGGATGCCGTGAAATTAGGCATCTGGTGGCTGCTGATAAAATGATACCATTTTTTGCCGCCACATTTTTGCTTCTTCGACCGTGTGAATTTAGTGTACGAATTGTTTTTAAAATGTTTTCTCGAACGATGAAAATGTACTGCGTTAACTTGGAAGATGAAGGGGGGGGGGGGGATTATTGAATGAACACCCTCTAGTTTTACGAGATAATTGAGTTATGATTAAGTGAAGTTATACGGGAATATTGGTTATATATTTTTGTGATATCATATTTTCGGCAGAATATCATGATGCCTGACGAAAAATGTGTATATTAAGTATATCAATCAATTGTTTTGTAATACTTAACGTGATTATCTTTTATGAAATAATTACGCGCGGTGTAACCTCGAAATTTTATGCTCTATTTACAAGTTATGGGTTTTCAAAAAATCTGTGTAATTTTTAACACCAATTTTTCATTCAGGGGATTCTGTAGAAATATGGCCTCCGGGGATGTTAAGGCGGTTAATTCGGGAATGGGGAATTTTTTCGCGTCGAAACATAGGAATTTCCTTTTTCAAAAAGGGTAGTATGGGAGGATCGTAGATAAGGATGACGATTATCTAATAGAATAATGTCTAAAATAAAAAAAAGAAATCGAGTTTCATAAAATATACGAAATGAGATTAATTACTTTCCGGTACCCCTAATGTACTCAAAGTCATTTTCCTCAAAAACGGAGCCTCATTTCAAGAAATTTTATTCTTTATTTTCGATTCAGTTTTGCATGGGGACTCATAATCTTTCCGGTTATTCCACTAATTAAGATACACCCTCTATAATCACAGTATGCTTGTTATAATATCATCGAAATTACTAATTGACATAATGTTACTCTTTTATCCGCATAAGATTTGTTTATCAAAAGGGAAAATCAACTTAATCTTGCTGCACAATATTAATATAAATATAAAGAGAATGTACAAGCGAAACTTTGTTACATAATATGCAAAAATTCATTGCGAGTGTTTACAATCACAGCGACCTTCAAAGTAAAACCCATCTTCCAAAAGTGTTTAACAATTCTTTATCATCCGATAATTAATTCAACAAACGTTAACAGGCGATTACACCCTTTGCAAGAAATCAATATTCTTAAACAAAATCTTTTATGCATATCGTCCAGTCACTTTCATGTAATTACTTCTGTCCTTTCTTTCTCCAGGTAATTAAGTTTTCTAAGCCTCTTTATATGCCGCGCAAATCATTGTTTTCCTCGTTGTTAAATTCTGTTGATTGTTCAGTGCACTTGGTGCATGGCGCCACTAAGCCGCCCCTTTATTCTCTTTGTTCATATATAGCTACACGTGGACCCTTTCTTACGGAATAAACGAGCCGTACATGCCGATTAAGAATGAAATACTCCACCGTCCACCATAATAATGGAAGATTTCCCATCCACCACCAAATATTTGTAGAAAATGCTTCTAATAGTTCCGAATCAAATTTATGCAATTAAAAATTGTTGAAAGAAGAAGAACATTCAGAACGCAAATTCTTGTCTAACATTTTAGAATATTACACTTAGCCCTCGATTTACACGGGTTGCTTCCCCGAAAATGACGTGTAAATTGTTTGTCTACCACCAACTGTTTGTATAAACCATTCGGAAAAGGACTTCGATGATTCGGGGTGCAGAAAGAATTGAACTCGACATAGTTAGTTGTGTATGTTGACAAAATTATATGACTTAGCAGCCACGAAGATATGGGATTCATAAATATTGAAAGAAACTGTTAATTAATCTGAATCTTTATTTGAATAAATGAAACTTTATATAAGAAAAGTAAGTATTCTGCAGTATTATCCGAAAATTTCAAACATTTGTAGAAATGATCTTCAGATTTTTACAAAAAGAAGGAATGTATGAGCTTGTAGAATGTTAAAAAAGAGAATTAGAAATAAATGGTGACTACTTCGTGAAATAAAATTAGTTTTCAAATTATTCAGAGTATTTGAATTTTGATTTAAAAATCCACACGAACTTTTTCTGGTACTTAATAATTATGGTTGTTACATTGTCTAATCGTAACGAGCGGACATTATTATAATTTTCTCAGTGTGCCGATTATGTAGCAACAATAGATTTCTATAAATCCCAGTGGAATTAGGGGACGGTTTAAAGTTTGATCGGTCGAAAGTTCCGGTAATCAATGTCAGACCGTAAACTGCTGTCGAATCCAGAATTGGCTCTAGTTTCGAGTCCCGGCCTACACGATTCCCCTGATTGCGACAATCTGGCAATTTTGCGAATTACATTCCGCCGAGGTCCAAGCAAAAATACTCCCCGCGACGATCGATGCGAACCTATTTGAAATTATAACAGGAGATTTCGAACGCATCCGTTTCCCAGAGGAAGTTTGTTCCTATCAAACTTCTGTCCTTGATTCTTTGCCCTATTTACTACTCGATAGTATCGAAGTAAAAAGAATCCAACAACTTCTTATCGGCAAAAGTATCGTTGTCAATAGGTACGATATAAAACTACTCACACACTGCTTGAATATACTGTTATAATAATGTAATAATGATGTAACTATGAAATTGAATATAATGTAATAATAAGTGACTAATATTATAAATATATTGCAGTAAAGATACGTTTTTTGGTATATGGTTTCAGAGAATTGTAACAGATCAATAAAATAATAAAGTGTTAAATTAGTTCGACTTAATGTATATATTTATGTATATAGATAATTAATTCAAAGAAAGTAAAAATGAGAAAAACTGAAGTGAGTGAGTATATGTTCGGTAGTTCTAGTGTTAAAGGCGACAGGCTGTTAAATAATAAATAAATGATATCAGTACGAAATAAAGTGTAGAACTTCGAAGAATATTTCGGAAAGTTGTAATAGGAAGGGAATTGCAAAATAGAAAACTTACTTCACTGCGATGCCCTCGAAGATTGTAGTTCGCCCTTAACGGAAGTTCCGCGGCCCTAGTACGGCAGTGGGACGTAGTAAAAGTCACCCCAACCAGGCCGCGAGCATTGCCAGTTGCCAGCCAACCCTCCTGATAGTAATTTGTACGATCCAGTTTCCATCCTTCGTCCTGATAAACAAAAGAAGAACGATCGGCTAACGTAAAACGTGAAGTTTCTGATTTATGGTCCTCCGGATTTACGCCACTTCCCGACGGTCTGCTCAGAGTGCTGGCTTAGTAATGATAAATATTCCGGATTTCACGTAATCCCAGCCGGTACGTAAAAAAAAATCTCGAGTGGCTCAGATGGATAGAATTTATTGCAATAATGAGATTTTCCTATTAAAATGTATTCTCATTCGTCGTTTCATTCCACTGCCTTGAACAGTGATATAATGGCCTCTGGTTTTAATTAACTTTCATATTTTTCATGGTCAGTTTGCTTTTTCCTGCGTTCTGTATGTTGGACGTATTACATGCGATAGATTTAATAATGATGATATAAGAGCTGTCGTATAGAAGAGTTTTCAGAAGTATTAATATTCGATGTGGACGTACAATTATTGCGAGCGTGTAATACATTATTCTATAATATTTGCTGTTGAATATTTGAAGTGTTATTGCTTTGCAAATTTGCTTTGCAATATACACTCTCGCTAAAAATTTTGGAACACCCTGTGTTTTTTGGATGAAACAGATTTTTCATACCTATGCGAATGTTTGATTGCATTAAAAACATTCCACTTATATATGAAAGTAACATTACATTAATATGTTTTATAATTGGATTTGGAAGAAAAATATTAGGAATAAAGTATTTATTTACTTAAGGAACTCATTATTTCTTTTCTCATGAAATGGAATGTTGAATAATACAAATAAATGCATTATTATTAAAAAGGTAAAACTAGCTTTACGTGTCAGGTATTTTACACTTAAATAATAGATGATATGCAAATAATAATATACAACTGTTTGCAGTTCTATTAAGAATTGTGAAAGCTCATTTATCCAGGTAAAATATGTATAGCATTTCCTTTGCTTTGAATGTACAGAACATTTTGTCGCAATGATTTGAAAGTCAAATGATATGCGCCGGATTCCGTGGTTGGTGTTTCATGCACCAAAAATTCAAGAGCGAAATACTATTTCATTAAATCCTTCATTTTCGCGAATTCGCGAACTCAGAAACGAATCCAAATAAGCTGTCGATAGAGATTTGTTTTGCTACTTTATATTCGCTAGAGCGATTAGCCTTTCTCAAGGACCTTTCGGAATGCATGCAAATGCACAAATTTACTTACACCAATAAACTTTTTAAGGATTCTCGATACTAATTTGATAAACTTTACTCTACCTTATTTATATTTCTCAATGTTTCACGTAATAAGAATTCGGAGTTAAAAGGTTAGTAAATAGTTTTCCTTATTTCATAATAATTTATTTATATTCCTTAATAACATATACAATTGAATACTTGTTCAAGTATTACAATTACAATTAAAATTCTATACTATATTCCTTTCGTTTAATTAAGTATTTATTCGATCAATTTCTTAATTCAGTAAATTATCTACTATTTATATTTCTTAATATTTGACGTAATCAAAATTCACAGTCAAGTACTTGACGGTTTCGGATATTCCTCGAACTCTTATTATCCCTTATTTGTTACAAAGGTTTCCCAATTAAAAAAAGAGGACAACAATACTCCTACCTTCCGTCGTTTATTGTACACTGTGAATCATTGCTAATCACAAACATGGGAAGGAATTAACAACCCCAATTAAACAGTACGTCGCAAGAATAATAGTTTGGGTAAATAAGCTTCATAAATTTCCATTGAGGCTGTTAGAGTATTTCAATATTAGATGGGTTCTCGCATTTGCAAGTGGGGATGCTTACTAAAACATAGCGGTGGGAATTACTATTCGTCGGCACGTAACTCTTCCACTTAAGCGCGGCAGCTTCAGGTGGCGGGGGCTTCAATGCTGGAAGGGTTTCACCCTCAGACCTGTCATACATATGTAGGCGTAATTACTCCAGCCAGTGCGAACCCTTAGAAAAATAAGCACCGAGCTGGAGATGGATTTCGACTGCCAACGCTCCTGGAAAAGTATTCATTCCACCCCTACAATTTACATCCCCCCCCCCCCAGTTTCCTACAGGATTTCCTATGGTCTGCCCGAAATATGTCGTGGTGCAAACGAACTAGATTTCTATTGCATTTTTCGCCAACTATTATTGTTGACGTTGGACAATTTTGACTGGTTATTCTTACTGCCAGTTTAAGTTAGTTTTATTAACTAGAACTACCAAGAGGGTCAAAATTACTTGTCTGTCATTTTTAGTTCAATTATTCAAATACACCACGGCGAATTGTTTGAGTGTTATACTTTAAATTTATATACATAATGCGAATAATTGAAAACATTGATTAACTTAAATCTTGCAGCCTTAATTTATATGTAAATAAATGTGTAAGGATAACTCGGTATATGTTCATCAGTGTATGAACATTTAGGTCGACGATCTGCAATGGTTTATTATATTGGAATGTTTACCGATTTATCAATATTTATATTTATATAATAATAGCGGTTTAATTATTTGAACATTATGGTTAGCGTCAAATTTAACAGAAGAAAGTATTTCTTGGGTTAAATATCATTAAATATTGAAATTGTATGAGCATTATTTCATCTCAATTCGGTTAACAGAAATAAAGAATAATAACTCAGGTGCATTGTGTTTATCCCACTTTGTCTAATTTTGAAGCAGCAATAAAATATAATTAAACAATCGTGCTCAGTGTTAAATAACAATTCTAGAATTTTGATGTATTAGATTGGAAATGTAATAGATTTGGAAAACTCGAAGGTATGAATATTAATAATCAAATATTAATAGTTTTGTCTATAAGTAATACTGAAACTTATAGTTGAAGGCAAAATATTATTTTAGGGAGAAAATAGTACAATCCTTGATTCTAACTCATCGATTGAAATAAATTATTTTGTATTATTATATTACAATTAGGTAAAGCAGAACAAAGAAAGAAATTCTAAAAGGAAAGACGCCATTGCATCGACGGAATCAAGCAGATGTGTTAAATCGATGAATGCAATGTAGAACAAATTTTGCATGGAAAAAGCAATTACGCAAATATAAGAAATATTAGATCTCTTCTATGAAATCGCATCTTAGGCAATACGGTGACCTTCTCGACGTTTGGTTAAAAGCTTTCGGCCCCAATTTACTTAGCCTTCTTTGTATATATTGACTATTACTTGAGATGAATAAGTTGACTCGGTAATTAAGTCTATGCTTTTGACGCGAGGTTTGCGTGACGAGAACAAAGAATTTTTCACCCTTTATGTATTATCGGGGTGAAAAGGCATGCAAGATTGTGTGAAGCACTTGGATACCACATTCTACTCGCGATCATTTTGATAAACATCGAGGATATGCTGTGACGACTATGATTATTTATCTCCTTATTTAATTGACTTATAACTGCGTACTATGGCTTTTTAATAAACATTTGAGAGTTCCTTCATAATTACGCACATTTTACATGCACTTTAACGGTTTCAATATTACAGTTTTTAAATGGTCAGTGAAGAACACTCACTTTTAATTTGGCAATATAACTATTTCACTATTTTTTACCGAATTTACATCCACGGCTTTTAGTTGAATGTTTTGGAAGCGTTTCAAACATGGATAGCACTTATATAAGAATAGATACGAATAGCTGTTTCAAAAACTTATATGCATCAAAGAAGTTCAACATAATATCGGTGGGCAAATACTTCTGAGTGTTAGTGTACGTATTGAAGAGAGTGTTTTACTCGATGGTAGAACGATCATGTGCTTTTTCCGGGAAATCTTGCACTTGTGGGGAAATGCATCAGCCTCGGTATGGTAGCTACTGTAACGGATATTCGATATCCCTTTAATGGCTGGGATGAATTAAAGTCGCGCCGACCGGAGTGGAAGTTTCCAGAATATCCGATTACAAGAAACCCAACATATTCGTTCTCAAAGTTACAGCCTGATGCGCTTTTGTTCGGGAGGTAGATCGTGACTCCTACGTCGACTACTTTTATGCACCTAGTGAATCACATTAGTGAATATATCGGTATTTTATAAAAATATTGTGAAAATGCCATAGGTATTTTAGAATAGAACTATGAAAAAAAATAATTTTTCAAATAACAGGTTTTAATACTGCAAATATTTTAACTAAACCGCGTTATATCGAAACCGTGATGTACGGAGGTAATATATTAATATTAATATAATATTCTTATTATATTAATATATTAATACATACTTCTGATTTAATACCTATATAGTTTTGAATATTATAATATGTGGACAATATCCGTGGACATTTGTATTAAATGAGTATTTCTCTTAGTTTCTGAACTTGTATTAAATAAATCCTGTAAGTGAAATATTATAACTTCATTATCTTATTAGAAAAGTATCTTTACTATAGGAAAAGATTTAGTACATGATTTGATTGCTGAAAAATATGTGCAAGCTGTATGTCTTTATATTTCCAAATTATTTTAACGAAGCAATAAATGAGCAAATATTAGGATAGTATTATCACATCCAAATCTGATGTAATTTGCATAAAACTATATCAAATAGTGCAGATTCTCAAATTACTTGAAACGTTTCAATAATTACGACTCCGAAAGTGAGCTCAAATGTAACTCAATTTACTGTCGTATTTACGGGATCGAGTAAATCTCTTTAACGACCGGTATCTATCCAGTAATTATTAACTGTTTTACGATTCCTTGAGTCGTTTTCCATTTCTAGTAATTACGCAATTTCTCTTACTCGTCATGTTCCGAATTAAACAGTAACATCTTCATTTCCTCGCCGATTAACTGAAAAGAGTAATATTCGAAAGTGATTTTCATTCGCTTTTTATTATTTCTGGTCGCAAAGGAAAGATCGTAGCCACCATAGATCGAGATTCTTCAAGACCTAAAATCGCCCTCGTGAACCACTCATTTCGGTCGGAAAGAGAGCTTTTCTCAGTAGAAAGTAACAAGCTCCAAGAACAAAGCCTCGCGATAGCTGAACTGGAGGAACAATACTCGTTTGCCTTGATGGATACTCAGAAACAATCGAATTGCTAAACTTTCAACATACACTACCGGCCATAAGTTTGAGATCACTTACTATCGTTAAGCAAATTATTAAATATCTTGTCTATAAAATGAAATGGGATACTTTTCTTTGGGTATATCTGTAGGTTGATGTATGTTGATATTATAAGATAGAACAGTTGTATAAATTTCGTATATTTTATTCTATATTAATTATACATTTCGTTTAATTCGCGATTCGTCGAAGTATCCCCCTTTTTTCATTATTGCTATTTTACATATTTTTGACATACCCCGACAAGTTTGTGTAATGTTTCTTGCTGCATAGTTCGCCTACCTTCTTGTAGTAAAGTAATTTCTTGTGGGGAAACTAAAAACTGACCGATAGCAATAAACTGACCCGACCGGTTTTGAAGGTAACAAAATCTTGTTACACCAAGGTGCCAATACAATATGTGTCTGCATGGCAAGGAAATAGTTTAATATTAATGGTAAAATTATAAAATGGACAAAGTTTTTATGTTTTATTTACTTTTAATGTTTAAAGTAAACGTTAGAATGAAGACAAAGCAAGTGATCTAGAACTTTTAACCGATACCCCTAATATAAATCGTGTTCGATTATCATATAAATTATTATCCAATGTTCTTAATGGAGGTTGAGATTGGAAGAAAGTGAATACAAAAATCATGAGGTTTTATACGTTTATCTATAAAATCGAGATGCTGGAACCTTTACGGAGAAGACGTTTAAAATCTTTCACTCGTCATTCCAGAATACCACGTATATACTTTATCTTCCCATTCTTCTCCTGATAAGAACTCGGTGACGTAGCTGAGTTAAATTATTCAGCTGAAGGGAGCGGGATGAAAAAAAAGGTTGAATTAATGCGAATCAATCCTTTTATATATCTATTCGGGAGGAGAATCGTCGTAGTATCGTCGTGGAGTTTGGAATTAAGCGTAAAGCCCTAACCAGAAAGTAAGAGATATGTTTTCCCATGCGTAAGCAGAATATACTCTCGAGTTGTTGGAAAACTTTATTGTATTCCGCGAATGAAATGAATCCCAGTACGATGCGGGTTTATAAGTATATTGGAAATACCATTTTTGTTATTACTAGTACCTACGATGTTATATTCCGTAATGAAAATTTATGAAACTTCCCATTCGGCGTACTTATCTTTGCAAAAGATAGATAATTACAAACAATATAAATGCGAGTATTGCTTTTATTTGATTACATTTTCAGGAGGCTTATATTGTATTTAACTATTAAAAGCTATCATTAAAAGAAGTCAGTTTATTGTATGTAAATCTTGCTTGAAATAATGAATTTTTATTTAAAACTACGTATTCTAATTTGAAAGAAATACATAATACTGTTTCATATAGACTTGTTAAATTTATTAAATATCTATTTTCAATGTCAAATGTGGATTCAAATTGCACGATTCCAATTTACACTGCATTTTCGGGGAACCATGCTACCGTGTAAATCGAGGGTTAGACGTATTTTTATTAGAGAAATACGCCTATGAGGTATAACAGAAACTTCCTGAAACACCCTGTATATAGTTCGGGCGTAACCTAGAGGGTAGTTTCGTAGGAGAAAAGCGGGGATAAGAGTCAGAGACAGTGACTGTCGTTGGGGTAGAGAACAATAGTAACCCGGCACTAAAGCTACCATGTCGCTCATAAAGCTATCTCCTTGATGGAATCACCCTGGAAATACACGAGGAACTCACAAAAAAAATATTTTTCAACCGTCTACTTGCCATTATAACTCGTGCACTGCCGGGTAAAAATAATTATCGGGATTTCGCGACGCGCTGTTTTACTGAGATGAATCTACTGTTAACCCTCTTATAGCCCAATTCTCTTCTGTCTAAAAAGAAATCGTATAATGTAAATCTAGTTGAACGGGATTCAAACGAAAATATATTACGTGGAAATAATAAGAAAATTATTACTTAAACGCACCGAAAGAAGGGATAATCGTTGTGTGTACTTTTATAATTATTATTACGACGAAAAATAAAATGAAATGAATGATACAGATAAATGAGTATGTGACTTCAGTGTTACATGGAACTACAGAGGGTTAAATTGCTGGTGAATCTATATATTTAATATTTTTCTTACAGATTTCAGGAATGTTGTATGTTATTGATGATTGCTTTTAGAATCTTGAGGAAACCTTACTAAGATATGAATTATTATTTATTCGCTTCTTTAAGGTACAAAATTATTGCATTAATATGGATGTTGTACGATGAATATATTTGAGGGTGCTGAATTTATTTCAGTTTTTTGTTTGAATCTTTTCGGCACATCTTTGTGAAAATGATGATGAAATATTCAGAATTTTAATACAATTGATTTATTAAAGTGAAAATAGTTCCTTATAATTACTATAATTGTATTAGAAATATATGTCGATATAGCATTATCAACGATTATTATATTTATAGCAAGATTTAATGAAATTATGCCCGCAGTTATTAACATAATTTCAAGCTAATTTCAATTAAAAATCACCGCACCATACACGAGGTTTCGCAGAAAACTGCGCGAAATAAAACCTCTAAAAATATGACCAAAAATGAGAAAGGCAAAAGTCCCATTTCATAATAATGATATTCCGAATAAAATAACTGAAATATTTAAAACCTGTATAAACTATATAAAATACTCAAATTCATACTTATACTTATTCTTTTCATAATAAAGTCTATTCGATAGTAAAATTATACAAAACTTCATAAATCCGATCTGCTATCAACCCACATTCATCGACTCATATATAAATAATATGAAAATTATTAATATATAACACGTGGTTTAAAAAGCAATTTATCATTAAATAGCATACCCAGAAAAATGGTCTTCGTGGGAAGGGACATTTATTAATAATGACGCGCATTAAATCATTAACACAAATCGATATCACAGCGTATATTAATGTACGGGCAGAAAGCCCATGTTGTGCAATGGTAACATTTATTCCAATCGCAGCTTCAGTTCCGATAGTCATCGGATCTACCAGTTGTAAACGTTTCCTACCAGTGATTGATGATTACATTCCTTTTTTTCCGCAAGTCAGGCTAAAGCGGTACAATAGAGAGTCTTAGGGTTGAAGAACGGAGAAAAATCACGGAGAATCCAATCTCTTCGTACGTACGAAGGTAGAATCTCCGTGAAAATGAAACTCATTATCTCTGGATTCGAAGAGGGAAACGTGTCGTTCGCGAGTTAACAAGAACGATAACGGTTTTACCCTTTTAATGTACCATGTAAGTTATTTATTGAAAACAGATGCTTTTCACTCTCATTCGATTTCCCTTCCATTTCTACGAGTGCCACTATTCGATTTAACCACGAACAATGCTGCCACTACCGAGCGAAACGGTTCTCAATAATGACGATATCGATTGGTGCGCGATCCATAATACGAATGTACAAAGCTGGTGTGTATTACTGGACGTCGGAATCACGTCAGGCTGACGACAAGGCGCTTATACTACTGAAAACATTATTGATGATAGTCCTCATTTTCTACGTGTTATTTACGATACCAGTGGTCAGTAAACAAAATTGCCTGAGAGATTAATGCTGCCATGATTATTATCGATCACGGCAAAAGAAGGTGAGATACGGTAAAGGACAGAAAAATCTGTATAATAGATTGAAAAGAATACCAAATTTATCAATTGCAATCATGTACATTATCGACAGTAATCCTCATTTTCTACATATTATTTACAATAGTATTGACCAGTAACTAATATTATCTAAGTAAATAAGTCGAGTAAAATTTATTTATAAATAAAAACACTTTATGACCAAGGGATGAAAAGCGTACAGATTGTCTGAATTACAATTATTAAGTGTAGGTATGAATTCTTTCCGACTTTTGGGTACAATTAAAGTTTTATTTGAAAAGACTGAAAATAGATCAATCATCGAAATAATTTGGATTATTGATGATGACCTTTTGCCATTTTTCTGACAGCGTGCAAAAGACCAGGAAAATATTTCGATTTGAATGGCTGTGCTGATTATGTGAATTCAGTCGAAAAGTATCGATTTCTACACCTAATATAGTGGTTAATATTTTCTAAGATAAAACTTTGTGATTCGAGAACTGGCAAATATATCTGTTGTATATGAAGAGTTTTGATTAATATTCAACCAGAAGTTAAGCTTGCATTAAAATTAACAAGTTTCTATAATTTTACGCGACATTGTGTTAAGTAAAAATTCAAACAAACTTCGAAGAAAATCAGTAGCCTCAAACATGTCGAAATAAAATAACACAGTATAAAATAAAATAAAATAACCGCCAAACAAATAATCAGAATTATTGATGATTGAATAAATTAAATACATACAGAAAGCTATTTGTTTAAAGTTAAGCTAAAAAATATGTAAATGGATGCTACGTTAAATCTCCTAAAATAAAGCGTAGTGTTGTATGAAAACTGGCAGTGTTTTAATTCACTGGTATACACATATTAATAAATAAAATGATGTAATTATTCATAAATAAATTGGGAGAGTTGGTTCACACAGAATTTCAGGTTTTTGTATGAAATCCCAAAGCAATGATATTTATACCGAATAACCGTAAAATTCATAAAATGAAGTACCCTCGTGAATTTGACTTGGTCGAATTATAATTCATGATATGTGCCAAGAGAAAAGAATAATTGGATACTGAACCATTATTACTTTTGGTATCAGCAAAATCGATTTATCGGCAATTTCGTGACTGAATAATAGATAGTCAGAATTTTGCAGAGAAATTCCGAAACTCATTCCATTGAATTCGATCGGACTCTCGATAGAAGACCATACTGGAAACTCAATATAACTTGGACAGTTATATTAGATATTATTAACAGGCGTATTAAAATATAAGGATATTCACTTAAAAACTGTGTCTCTTAACACTAGAACTACGGAAGCCGTCAAAATTACGGATGCGTGGAATTTAATAAAACGTTCCAATTTATATGGTTCCATTTTCCGAAATCTTTTTGGGTCTCACGTTGCACGATGGAGATAATTAAATCGATTAATTGATTTTTTCCATCCTTCCTTATTTTTAAGGACGTGTACGTGAATGTATAGATGTAACTGTATGTATTGTCCGTAGTTGTAGCATCAAATAAAAATTTATAAGATCTTATTTTAATTCATATTACGTATTCCATACTACAACGTTGATACGAGTAACATTCATTTTTTAAGCGAGCACAGGGATATTAAACAAAATTACGAAATACTGAGTAATCGTGAATTTCAGTGAAAATGGCCTTTCGTTCCACATTCACAGCATCTCTTCTAATGGACCACCATTTATTCTTGACAGGTTTTCACGGTGTCTAGAATTTATGCTCGATCTAATAGCTTTTAAACATTTCGGGAGAGTTCCTGTCTCGTGCAAACTGAAAAATGTATGTTTAAAATGATCGCCATGGAAATAAGTGAAAAAGTACAATTTAGATAACGTTCCCATCAGGCTCCATTTAATTCATTTAAAATGATTCAGTTTCAATAATATTTGATAGTTAGGAATAATACGAATATTGATGGAAGAACGGTGTACATAGCAGAGAATAATGCAATAATAATTTTTGCAATTTTCAAATTGAAGTTTTGCTAAAAATAGATAATGCAAACAAGTTTGTGGCTTGAGTGAGGTCTCCTACGTTCGATGAAAAATTATCAGAGCTGGGAGATAATTAACGGGAAAAATGGGATGGAATTTCAACGAAAGATGGTATATCTGGTGTACGATAACTCGACGATAATTGAATTATTTTCTCAGTAATTGAAGTGAGTTGTATCTGCCCGGTTGAATCGTAGGTAGAATTCAAAACGATTTTCACGAAATCGTCTATCAGTGATTAGTTCCGGGGAGGTGAATTAGTCCCCGGACGAGGAAGATGCTCGTCGATCAAGGAGCACGGGGAGCCGTAATTAATTCTGATCGATTGCGTCCTGCTTCACATTGAAGTTTGGCTAACGAATTAATCCTGCATGGCAGTATTCACTCCTCAAGAAACGTAAAATTACTTAACCGACGAAAGACAATTGTCACAATGAGAATAGACAATCAGTGTTTTATTAATCTCTGATTAAACATCGTACGGCCCCCCACTTGATATTTCTTGATTAATTATGAGTACGGTATATAATCAGTAGTTATGAGAGCGTATCAACTTTGACATTAATTTATTGTACTTACTATTTCGGATCACGAAGACGAGATGAAAATAGAATTACTGGATTTACCTTGATATTAATTATTTCATTGAAGGTGTACATAATTGAATTATAGAGTTTCAGTGTACCAATTTAATAAACTACTCAATAATTTATCTACAGGAATTACTAGGATGTGGTAATGGAAAGCTGTAATATTGAATTTTGTCGAAATAATTATCTGACTCTACGTGCCACTTTTATCAAATAGTTTATTTCAACTGGCTACTTAAAGCAATATTTTATGTAGATAAATTTGATCCTGCTTATTTATAAAGGTATAACATTTTATTCTACAGAACAATTAGATTGAAGATAGATTTATTACAAGTTATGTTAGCAAACCTCGATTAAATATTAGTCTATTACCCAACCATAAAATTTCATTTGTGAACCATTATTAACCTACTATGCATATCAACATTATCATATAATCCAGCAGTAAATGTAATCTACGTTATCTTATCAAAGTCACATTAACTCTCTCGGACTGTTTTATCATGCTTATCATCTTCCTTCGATAATCGCAAATGAGAAGCAATTAGGATAGTAGTCGATACTTAGCAGCCTAAAGATACACTAAGAAAAGCATCAGCCAACGGGATCACGAGCGTAGCCAAACGAAGCGGATTGCATCACGGCATACTCTAGGAATCAATAGATGTTACTTGCAGTTTGATGTAACGTAAACTTGGGCCAGTTGTCCCCTCTAGAGTCTAAAGCCCAGTGTGATTCGGTGTCAGTTCGTATTGCAAGCAAGTGCAACCCTGACAAAGCCGCAATAAGAAAGTCAGGTAGTCGGTGGTTCGGATCATGAAAAGAACCACTCGAGACGCCAAGCACGAACTTCATCTTCCCTGTCGGGTTTGGTACGTGCACGTACCGTCACCACCCTACCGAAACACTCTTCACCCTTGACGGTAACCTGCTTCCACATCCGTTTCGCTCGAACGGATTCCGCTACCCCCTGACTTTGATGTTCTGCCGAAATTCTCTCCTTTATTATTAAGCTATCCCGCGAACCAATGAAATCCCAGGAGAATTATAGCCGGGCTTACTTTTTCACTCGCGAAAGAGTGAACGATGAGAGAAGAACTATCTAGGTAGATCAATTATCACGTTGAACGCCACGCCGAAATCCGTGTTATACAATACCTCGCGATACGTGTACGTAACGTCTACATATAAAAGTGTTTAACACGTTGAGCGCTACGCTGTAATCCGTGTTATACAATATCTCGCGATATGCGTCCGTAACGTCTAAGAATGAAACCGTTTAAATGCTTTACGATAAATTGGTTGCATTATATCGTTATCATAACGTTAAAAATATTGAAAATTTTACAAATATTAGCGGTCATCGGTGACTGACATGGTGTTGAATGTGTTAATGTCAGGCTTCACGTAGATGCTCTTTTTAGATACAATATGCGTAGTATGTCTTAATGCGATAATAAATTCGGTGCTTTCCATAGGGAGTTTCACATGCTGGAATTAACTAAACAACTTGAATAATTAATCCCGTTGGTATTCCCATTCGATGCACTTCCACGGTGTCTACTGTCGGGGGCCATTTTCGATAACAGAATGTACGATTTCAATTTCGATTGCCAGGGGATATCTTCCTTTTATAAATTTAGTTTTACGATTCGATATCGACTAGCTCGATATTTCTTACTGCAAGATAATAGATTTATTGTGCTATCTGATGCATAGTTTCTGCGGCGCTTTAATAAGTTATATGCTGCTGGGAATATTTATTGAATCACCGTTCGATTTCTATGAATATCCAATATATACTACTATTACATCATTAGCTTGTTTTTTTATCAACGTATAATTCAGTCTCGTTTGCAAGTACATTATCAGGCTGATGAAAAACAGCGGCTTAATTATACTGAAAGGTTCACCGCGTACAATAAAATATGAATCTTATTTAAGCATGAGATATGCGGTATAATAAAGAAGTAAGAATACAAATCGAAGCCCATTTATATTTCGTCGAACCCACAATAAGATTTTATTATGCCCAGGCATGTTCTGTGTATGAGAAATATTGATTGTTCCCCCATCTTTTCTTGGCAGTTATGGCCAGTAATATAGAAACAAGAGAATCAGACTTTATTTCATAAAATACATGATAAATGAAAGTCATCTCGTACAATCGTAGGAATGTAATCATCTTATCCATAATTGAACTATATATTACTTTTGTCCAGCCTAATACAATTATATCTATTATATTACATCACATGTATTATATGTATTCATCTGATATACAGCATCCCATCTCCTAATCAACATTCGAGTAACAGAATCATATTCCAATCAGCTACGTCTGGTATCTTGTTCAGAATTCAAGTCTAAATATCTCCACCGAGTGTGTTTTATCCAAATCCACATTCGTGGAAACTTGCTGATGAAGTAACTCCGATGAAAAGCAGGCATACAAGTTTCATGACGAATTCAGTCTCCTGGGATCTTGGAGTCCATCATCGACCAGGTATAGAACACCGGTTAAACGCATTCGAGTGTTAATTTCATGGCACGTTTGGTGCCAGTCACACGAAAATGCTAACCGTTTTACATGGAACATGGCAAATTGATATGCCATTTGCATCAGTGATACCTAACTCTCAGGATTCCCATGTCGTGAGTCTGAACATTGTTTGCGTGTTTATTCCGTGTAGAACCCGGTATGAAAGAGTCTTTTCATTAGGGCTTACTGGAAAATGTGCACTACCGATTACTGCTATTACTGCTCGCGGAGTGTGCAGTTCTCAGAGCATTTTGATGTCGAGATACATGCGGAAAGTAACTCGTTACGACGTATTGAATATTCCAGCTGTGTGCATGACTCCTGCGAGGAGTATTGTCAAAATGTCTCGATGATGTTTCGCGGGAAACGGCACTCTTGAATTCTATTAACTACATGGTATACCGAAATAACCCGCGACGATCTCGGAGGTCTAAAAATTCGCTGGAAAACAGACGAGAATAAAAGAGTGGGAGGGTCAACCGTTCGAGTTTGCAATCTAATACAGTTTGCGTCCATAATTTTGTTCCCAGATAACTCCATATTCCTACTTTACTCTTATCGCGATACATACAGATATTTTCGTAGTAAAATATTACATAAATAAATATTGCTCTTCGTCATATAGTTAGCGATTATTAATACTTTGTACCTGGTTAATGAAATACATGATTGATCGCAGCGAGCGCATTTATTCCGGCCGGAAAGAGGATATTTAATTAAGGTGTAATTACTTTATGAAGAATGGTTATATGCTAGTGGATGCAATTTAAAGGATTAGTTTGTTGACGAGTAATGCGCGCCTTAATGGCCTTGTTTTACTTGCTCGACTATGATGATATGATAGTTATCAGTCGCAATCGATTAAATTATATTAAATGTATTTTGTTTGACTAGTGAAAATGTGTATAATAAAATTACGGATAAATATGTCCCGATAACTACTTAAATATCTTCAATTCTTGTTCCATAAGAAACCTTGTAATAGCTATTACGCTATACTTGGCACAGTTAATTACACTGCACATCATTGGATGCAGTAATTACATTCTAATTACGTTTAAGGCATACCTAATCTTTATACATACTTCTATCTCTACATTGACGTAGATTGCATACCTTTATTAAGATGTAATAGTCTAAATATACTTAATATGTTTTAATGCATTGCAATTGACAATTACCAACGTGAGCTTTTAAGTAGAATATGACAGATAGTCTTATCAGGACTACTATCTTATCAGAAACATACTAATCCTTTAAATTACACCTACAGCACCTAACTATTGTTCATTGAAGTAATTACACGTGAATTAAATATCCTCCGTCCAGGTACCTAGTGCCACATCACAGTGTGAAATGAGAGTGGATAGTAATTGGCTAACTAAGTATACGAAGTAGTATGAGATTACTTACCTCCGGCGACTCGTCCGGCACCTTGCCCATCCAGCTGAGCGACAGGATGTTGCAGTCGCACTTAGCATTGTTATTCTTCTCGAAATGCAAATGCATGTTCGTAACTCGATCGTAGGTCACAGAGTAGGTCCATCAAGTCATTAAGCCGGCAATCGTCAGTCGGCCAAAAACCAACCACCGCGTGTAATCTCTAGGATCATTAGTCTCGTTCAAACCTAAAGGATCCCTGGTCGATAATTGTCTCCCTTACTGAATCTTTTAGTCCTCCTCTGCGAAGCACGCGATGAATCTCTTCATCAAGAACCTTTCCATTACGGTAACCATGCCAGCATACAATGTTTTTTATCAACAGAGAAAAGTTGAACGTTATCGTGAATTCTTCAAGAAAAGCATTAGACTATGCATAAAACTGGCCGGAATAGTTAATCAAGTATAACTGGCATGTCTTAAGAGTCTTCCTGAAAAGTTCTTCTTAATCTTCTTTCTTGATAATCAAACGATTTGAAGAACACTGTGTCCATACTTGAACGTGGTTCGAATACCAATGGGAGTCTTTTTCAACATAAAGTTATTTGTTTCTAATGGCGGCCGCCATTTTGCCGCTTGCAACAATTCTAGTAGCTCCTTAGTCTTGGCAAGGGCCTCCGGTGCAACCACGGCAGGACGCGCGCGAGCTGGCAGACGAACGTTAAAAAGCTTCGTGAGCTTTCGACGCGACCGTACGTCCAACTGAAAGCTCGGTCAGAGCTGCCGCGCACGAGACACCGCCGCTCTATCGCCTTCCGCGAGTGTATTGATTACGCTCCACGTTCCTCTTTTTACACGGCCACCTTACGGTATCCGGCCGCGTTATATTCGCTGCAAGCTTTTGCCTTCTGTAAGCCTGATCCAGTGCAATGTGCTTCGCTAACTTTCTAACACCCTTCACGTGTCATTTCATCTCATCTAGAATCCAATTTTGAACAGTTAACATATCTCTGGAATGAATGCTAGGATTCAGTGCTTCAAGCTTTCGCGATATCGATTTATCATAGTTTGCAACGGGTATGCAATGCTGTTATTATAGTTGCCTTCCATCTAGGAATTTATATTCTACTAATCTTTACTACGTACTTTATTAAGTGTTGAAAGCAAATACGTGAAAAGGAACTTCTTTCTATTGCCTTCTTATCATTCCTTATTAATATTCTAGATAAGAAGCAATGTAACGTCTCAGGTTCCTATTCTTTGCTCTCCGAAGTACACAGTCTCTTTGTTACATTCCCAAGTTCCTCCTGAAAAGGATTATTCTCTAGCTTTTTGATAAATTGCACATGCGGCTAGATTCTCAAGTTTGCCACCTGTCGGTAGATGTGTGCTTTGAATTTGCTAGGACCTTTTTGCAGGCCACATATTCAATGGAAAGAAAGTGTAATCAGGACTTTCTTATTTCTTCCATTTGAAGCGATGATTTTCCAAAATTGCTCATAAATCGTATGTCACAAAAAGCTGCGATAAATTTCAGACACAAAGAACGTTACGCATTAATCCAAATACTGTAAAGTACTTAACGTTTGCGATACTGGTGACATTTCATTTACAGCGACGAACTTAAGTTCATAGAGTGCACTGTATCTAATGAAACATATAACATTCACGAGTACCTCCATCGCTCTAAAAGTGGTGGATTTTGAATTTTTTAATGGACTTTTTTAATACACGTGCGACAGACATTTTCATGTTTGCCGCATGAAGGTACCTCGCTGTAGTTAATTTACTGGAGCTTTTTGCTGATTCGAAACTCCGTACTTCTTCGGCCTTTTAACATTACTGCTTTTTTTATTTCTAGTAACCATTAAGACCTACGTGTACCACGTGATCAGGTCATAAACTCGTATAGTTTCAAGTTGCTTGCTAGGCTTTAGGTATAAGATCTTTTTTGTTAGCTTTTTAAACACTTTAAAGTTTGGAATCGATTTATTACTTTTCATAATATTGCATTGAACCTGGCCAGTTTTCTTTGGGTTTATAGAACTATTTGATTTATGGATTGTCATTAAAATTTACAAGTTATTAAAATATAATTATGTAGAATTGTTCATAATAATTAATATTGAAGATTAACCTTTTAATCATTTGTAATAATGGAATGTCGTGAATTATCAAGACACCTGTTATCATCGAATTAAGGATGAAGCTCGTTAAATTAATTGGATTTGAATAATCGTGCCAGTGAACTGTTGAACGAATAATATCTGATACCAATTGATTTCAAATTAGATTGAAACTTGTTTTAAAAACGATTTATTATCTAACCAGGTCGATGAGAAAAACTGTACTTTTTAACGAGTACAATTGAAAGCTCTCCAAACTTTGTACTTTTAATTTGTAGGATACTGCGAATTACTACATGAGAATCTAATCACAGACTTTGACGTACTTGTACTTAGCAAGATTCCTTTCATGAAATTACACGGTGCTATCCATTGCTGGAACATGATTCTTCAATTTACCAAAGTTTGAATCCAATTTATAATCTTCATGTTGATACTGAAGGGCGTAAAGTAATTGGCGTTCTCCATTGAATTGCAAAATGGCATATAATTTAATTAGTAGGAATAAAATTGGCAAACATTCCGATTTCGAAATTATTATAATAAATTGATTGACGTATCAGAACTTTCTGAATCGCCAATTGCAAACTTAAAGTATTTAAGTCCAAATAAATAAGTTAATTTCATATAATTTAATCAGGAGGATCAATATCCTCAAATATTCTTATTCGTAAATAATTATAAATAAATTCACTTGCGTATCAGAGCGTTCTGAATTCCCGGTTGTAAACTTTAAATATTTATGTAAGTCTAAATAAATATAAATGTGAGTTTATGCAGTTCGCAACTTAAACTCTATGATCAAATTTTCATTTCGAATTTAAGATACGAACCACTAAAATGATCATATAATCAAAACTTGCAAGCAGAGGTTTAATATGCAGAACCTTTCTTTAGTAATAAATAAGAGAACATGTTATGCGTCTTAAATAATACGGTGAAGAATCTCAGTTAATACAATTAACTAGATTTATAATTCATAATTAATAATAATGTAATAAGTATGCGGCTAGCGTGGTGAAAATATTGAACTTGAACTCAGCAGTTAATTCCGCAGAGATCCTCCGCAAGCATATAAAGTGGGAGAGTATTTGAGTCCTTTTCTGTTTAATTTATGTGTGAACTCTTTGCTTGTATATCGTGGAACTGTTGCATCATATCATATTGATATTTCTGCTTTTTATTCTTCTGTTTTTGATAACAGCCTTTAAGTTACGGCGTAATAACTTAAAAACGGCACATTTCAAACATGCGTAGCAATGAAGATATTCGGCGTGTCTTCGTAAGAAAAGAAGATGCGGGTCTTCTTTTAAGTAGAAGTCGTTTTAAATAGAAATATTGTTTAAGATAGAGTTTACTCAAATGTTTCATATTACGCGAATACCAAAGACTTTGAAAAACATTTTCCTTTTTAAAACATACTTTCTTTCCCGATAACTTACCGGATTTTTTGCCTGCTTCAAAACAGATGTCGGGAGTGAATAATTCTGTGTCAGGTTTACCGTATTATATATATGTACTATATACACTATATATTATATACCATTGCTCTCGCGCTAGTAATATGATCTTTACTAATATATCGAAATTTGTCAATTAATAACTCATACCATATTAGTCTCATTAAATATATTTCACTCCGACTAACATGGATTACAAGGAAGAACAACGGAATGAAATAGAGGCTTTAGAATCAATCTATTGCGGGGAACTGGAAAGTATGGAATTTCGCCGTATAACCTACACTCTTTATTTTCTTTCTATAAACCATATGCTTTATTAAAAAAAGTAATTAGCGTTTAATCAAACGAATGCCATAGCATGACGCCCCGATACCTGGTATCTTAACAAGCGACTTTTAAAACGCAAGACTTGTAGTTTTAGCTACGGAACCATTTTACACATTCGCTGTACCTATTAAGACAGAAGAATATGAGCCGGAAACTGTTAACGGTATTAGTTGTCGTTTGGAATTTACGTACACCCCCAAGTATCCGGATGAACCCCTCCTTATTTCGATAGAGGAGCAAGAAAACTTTGAAGAATGTAGCGATGAGAAATTTAAGGAACACTTAGCTGAACAAATGAATGAGAATTTAGGGATGGTAATGGTGTTTACGTTAGTTAGTGCTGCACAGGAATGGCTTAATGTACAGTGGGATAAAATTAAATTAAGGAGGGAAGAATCTGCTGCTAAGAAACTCAGGGAGGAAGAAGAGGCAGAAAGAGTAAGGAATATATTTATCAATGAAAGATATTGGAACACGGAGAACATTGGATTTTGTTATCACAGAAAAGGTTTGAGGGAACACGGGTGACGGTAGAAACATTCTTAAGTTGGAAAGAGAAATTCGACCAGGATATGGGATACGCGAAACGTAGAGAAATAGCTGAAAAGGAAGGAAAGAAATTGACAGGCAGGGAGTTGTTTATGACTGATAAAACATTGGACCAATCAGACCTTAAATTCCTTGATGATGGTATATTCTTATGGTTTCAGCATGTGATGAGATATCGGTCAATTTGTTGGAATCATTTTTTAAGGTTATCGTTGACATTCATTTCGTAGGAGATGCTGTTAAGGTAGACGAAAGTTTATTCCAAAATCTTGATGATCTAGATTTGGAAGATGATGATGATGACCCTGATTATGATCCAAATGTTTCCGATGATAGTGCCTAAATAAAGTCCCAAACTCATCCTATATTATTATACATAAAGTAATTGCAAGATATTCTTGTTAATTACTCTATATTTATATGAAAATAAAGTACTTTAAAGAGTTCTTTGAGTACTCGAAGTTATGGAGTCGAAAGAATGTGTTCAAAGCAGTGGTGCCGGTACAAAATGGATTTTCCCTAAAAATTCATTGGTGCTATATGCAATATACACAGTGACAGAAAGATGTTGATACCTCGTACAAGGATAGACTTAACTTGCGCGCGATCGAGAAAACCGGAAATACTTGAATATTTGAAGAAATAATTTTTATAATTATGTATATAGCCAAGTTTTGTTCATAAAGCTTTGTTTAATAAACACGTAAACCAATAATGCTTTTTCCGCCCGATCACATCCATTTATCGCGTAACATAACGAAATAGGAGTAACCGATTGTTGCAAATAAATTAAATATAAAATGAAAGTCCGGATATAGAAATCATTGAAATGTCGAAATAAATCAAATAAGACAGGGAGAGGTTTATAATGAAATATATAAACGTAATTAACGATCATGATTTAACATTTAATCATAGCAGTTGAATACAATCTTCGGTTCAGCGGTAGATTCTACGGAGCGAGTGAATCGTTAAATTAAATATAATGTAACTTTTGTATCGATCTCGCTCGTACAACCAAAACTGAATAGCCAATAATTCATACATATATCGTGTTGGCGTTGCAGAATATTACATTGGATATATGCAGTTCCTTATTCCCGTGTAGGGTGTACGTGTAGATGTGTGTGGGTGTGGGTGTGTGGCAGTAATTGTAGTCTAATTGAAGTTTCTTTTCGTTCAATGTATTCTATCTCACATAACGTAGGAACCCTTTGACAGAAGTTGTATTTCGTACATATTTTACTTAACTTAAAGGTATGCTCGATCACAATACGGTTCAAAAAATACTGCTGTTACAATGGTTTGCGTTTACTAATTGCAACGACCCTTCTGACACATTTCAATTCATCAGAAAAGAAAGCACGGTGCGACAATTCACGTGGCCTTGTGCATTAAAATTGACAGGAATCAAGAAATGCAACAGTTTTTGCTTCACGCTAGATACATCGAATCACAATAATTATTATTTGCCAATTCCAGCTACATTGAAAAACACTTTTTACGAAACACGACGTTCTACATTCATTTACGTACTAATCGTCACTAATATTCACTGTACTTTCTCAAATAAACGTACCCCATTATGAAAATCAATTATCCCACGGACAAGTCAGATAGACAGTATAATACTACATCGTAGACAAATGATGAAGAATAACTATTCACTAATTTCTCATCGATTGGACCAAATAAAAAAAAATACTGTCCTCGTTCACACTACGTACAGCGTTGACTATGTAATTGTAAATAAGGGATGTAGGGGGTTAAAAATAAATAGAATAAATAGTTATTTGTGAACGACATACCGAACCGATTTCTTGAAATTAGTGAATAGCTTATTAATAGAAATATAGCTAGCATATTAAAATTAACTAATAAATCAATTGTAAAGCATTGACATCGAAAAATGCCGATTCTCAAGTACGAAGTCCTCGATTATTATTATAGAGATTGTAGACTTAAAGGATTTTGGATTTTGGCCACTTTTTGTTTCCGAAGACCGCAGTTTAAAGTTTCTGATTTGGTGAAATGTAATTTAAAACGTGTGTCTCTATGTCAGAGTTGCCGTCTTGTTTTTAGACTCGCCAACACGTCATAATCTGTTGGGAGAAGAACACGGTTAGTAATGACATAATTTTGCATTTTTATGGTTTGTTTACCAAGCAACTCGTCACGCAGTACAGTGTTTTAAGATACACGTTTATAATTTCCATAATTTCATCCGTATGTGAACTTAATGTTCATTTATATCGGCTTTTGTTGGAACTTGCAATTCCTAGAGCTTTATATTTAATATCTGTTTGTAATATAAACATAATTTAGAAATTCTATTTAAAAGTATAAATTTATGTTTGATACTTTGGGCCTCGAAGATTTTCTATTCATTTATATCTGCAATAATCTGCACAATATATGTAATGTATTTATATATCAGAGTTTAAAGGACCAGCTGCCATTTAATTTAACGTTCTTTATATTAAAACTCTAACGACAACAACTCGACGAGTTACCATACATGATTTTAAGCAGTGACCGAAAAAAATAAACATCAAGTTCATAATCGGCATAAAAAATTGAGCAATAAACATAATCGAATGATAGAAGCAGGGATTCAGCGGAAACTTTAATTCAACCACCAAAATGTTAATTAGTTTCCGTTGCTTGGCTGAAACCAGACATGTATCTAAATCTATATTGTCAAATAAAACACTCAAGAATTCGAGAATTAATTACATATATACATGTGCATATTCATCAGTATATATTTGTATATATTAACTTTGTAACCGGGTTAAATAACCGGTTTCCAAGTCGACTAAATCGCTGTTTATTACACGAGGACAATTAACAAGCACATGTTTATGCAAGAATATCATTTCCGTATGACTTTACGACATTACATATTACATACTATACAGCATGCGAGACCTGAGAAAAAAATACGTTATATAATTTTAACGTGAAATATTAATATCCAAGGAAAAGTTTCGAAAGACGGTCCCATCAAAAATAGACTCTATATCTTGAGAAAAGTAGGTCGTTTCGTACTAGTTGTACGGAGTTGCTCTACAATGATTGAATACCACGATGATTAAGAATATACGAGGAACCAAGATTCAATTATCTTAATAATAAGTAGAATGCGTCAAATGTTCGTTATATGTTTTTACAAATGCAAATTCATTTTTCTATTAATATCTTCGAACGATTATATCTTCAGAATTTTAATGCCTCGCTCATTTAACTAACTTCGATTTTTAATATCTCCGTCGCGGAATTTACTCATCAAAGTTTGATTGACAGGTAAACATCAAGCATTGTTATCCCTGTATATTAAATTAATATAACTTCCAATATTTACTTTAAGGCGTTTCATTGAAAATTAGTAAAAAATCAAGAAATAATGCAATCCAAGCTATTAATTGGAAAACTGCCACTTTTCGAGAAGAGTAACTTGATACACTTGTCGTATTACTTATAGTGATACAAGTGTCACGTGATTCACGTGGCCTTCTCGTATTTCCGTTCTCCGTTTTAGTTTAAATCTTCGAAAAAGCTGTGTGTCGGTAGCAGTGTACACGAATACAAAATATCGCAAAGTAAAAATATGTTCAGCGCAAAAGCGAGCACCAATTATACCATCTATCCATTATACCTCTGGGAAGAAGTTTTGCAGCAGCGGGATTAGTTTCATGGGATTTTCTAAACAGGGATCAGGAGAAGGCTGGGTGTTTACTCCGGTCTGAGGATGTTATCATCAAAAAAGGTCGATAACAGGAAACCTCAAACAGATAATGACAAATGCAGAGTTGATTGCAAGTGTTCTCAGAAATGCAAGCTATAAAACAATAAGATATTCCCGATATTCACCAACAGACTCAAATTAAGGAACAAATTATTTCATTCCACAGTATTTGTGTACTCATGAAATTTTTCAATAGTACTTACTTCGTCAGCGTTGATTGACAAATTTCAGTTTACGAATTTCTTACTTTTATTTAATAGTGCGAAATCAATAGTTCTCCTTTCACTACCCTTGATAATCACAATGTTCTACTTCATATAACAATTCTACATGACACGAAATCGAACAACAATCGAGTAAACTTTCTTTGAATACTTTCAATCGTTAACGCCTATCACGAATCCTCAGTGATAACTAGTGACTCTTAATACTGTGTGGGATAAAGGAGGATATTAATTAAAATACTGCTATTAGTTAGCTTACTGTGACAGTCGATGCTATAATAATAGCACTATGTCATCGTTATTTTACGATATCTTTGAACGCTTCGTGCAAGTTACATAGTAAAAGCACTGGCATTAGTCACTGACGGAGCAACAGTTCTTACGGCTAAAACTCTTATGCTTTTTTTTGTTCTTTACGACTGCTCTTGTTGTTTGCATTTGCCACGACCCGATATCTGTATTATTTTTTATATACTGAATTAATGGTAATAATGATAGCCTCTGAATATCCCAGTCGATGAAATCCGCTACAGATGTTTCAAATCGTGGCGGATTTCTACAGTGTCTCTGAAAAAGATTAATTAAGCTTCAGCGGCTGACACCGAAGTTAGTCATTTGCACAACGGATTGATGACGAGGAATGGCATGATTTCTATGTGTGGTAGCACTACGATTATTAAATAAATCCTTATTTGGGAATTCTATACAGATCGTATGTCATATGGTGTATGGGAGCTATACACTGTTCTTTAATTATAATAGCAAAGCCCATATTACTCTATTTTCGTTTTACATGTACAATTATTATTTAATTATAATTTTTACGAATAATCTTCTCTTCTGGATAGGAAAACTATTGCGTTCTATCAGCTTCAAGCTGAGCATACAAAATTATTAATAATCCTTTAAGCTAATGCAAGTGTTACTGCTTTTTACGTTTGTTAAATGCGAAGCAATGCAAGAGTTTAGTTGCGATCTACATAAAAGGCGCTACAAGGAATGCAATGAAAATGGAAAGTAAAAAATTGGCATGCATTTTCGAAGATATCCACACGATGGTTAACTAGATCAGTAAAGTGTCATGGCATTCTCTGTCTTATCACTAATCACACCATTCTTTTGTTTGCATATATTATATCTATATCTAATACGGAACTTACACCGTCCGATACTGTCAATCAATATCACTTATCTCAACTATAATAACTGTTAAGGAAATAAAATGTCTCTCTCGAACGAATGACTCTTATGGAGGAACTAGAAGATACTACTGCGATCTTTGGTATGCAACTCATGCTTTTGTCAAAATACTTACTTTTCCGGTAAAACGCGAGGTTTGGCATAATCACCCGGCCAGTCGTATAAGTTCGGCAGTGGACTGTCATAATTGGCATCGTACATTTTACTCACGATAAACTGTCGTTTGTCCTTCGGTTCTGGATACTCGCTTGCCAAACCACCTATAACAATGAAATATCACGAAGACCCGGATAAAGATTAACTCAAGAACGTAGACAATTTTTAGTAAAGAAATAAATTCAATTTAATTATCACTCTATAGGTCCATGTAACTTTGAAGTCACATACTCGTCTATCCGTATCTATCATTTCATTTGACTTTTTCCTCGTAATAATAATTATAAAAGTACGCGCAACGATTGCCACCTGTTTCGGTGCGTTTAAGTAAAAATTTCTGTACTATTTTCAAGTAATATACCTTCATTAAAATCGCGTTTAACTAAATTTACGTTATACGATTTCCTTTTAAGCACGAAAAAAATGGACTACGGAGAGTTAAATAGTTGATTATAACAAAGTGAATTAAATAATCCATCGTGTTAAAAAAGTAGTAATAATACTTATGTAAATTAGATAGATTAATAAAATTAATAAAAACTTACCCCTCGAGTAGGCGTAATTAGCGATTCTAACTGCAATGTCAATAGAACACTCGCGAATAGTGCTCAATGGCGGATAAAGACTACCTAGTTCAAGGTCCTCGTCTTTAACATGATCGGCAACAGCTTGTGCCGAAATCAAAAATAGATCTTCCGTAATATGGTGGCACCCAGTTGCGATGACACCCAAAGCAATCCCAGGGAATATGTAGGCGTTATTTCCTTGTCCGGGTTTGTACGTCTTACCATTATACTTTACTTCGCCGAACGGGGAACCCGAGGAAAAGATACATCTACCCTGGAATGTGATATGAAATGTCAATTGAAATAATTGACTTAATATGTTTATATTCATATCAATTTCAACTATGAACTCAGGTTTGAAATATGAAATATAAACTCCGAATTATGAACACCGAGTCATCCTACGATCATGCTATTTTCGTACTATAAACTTTGGTACATGAAGTTGTTTATACACATAAACATTCCGAAGCAAAGAGGTTGATATTAACATGAATATTATACATATAATACGTAATAATTATATTCTGATAACACCAGAAGCGTAACATTAATATTTTGCATCACGCGATACTTGTTTCGAATTATATATTTCGTAGTAGTTTCGAAGATGTAACATTCCGCGACGCGAAGATTAATTGCTGTAAACAGGTAAATAAATAAATGAATGAGTTCTTACTTCCGTGGAATCGTAAGCTTGTTGAGCGGTACATTCTGCTTTGCTGGTTGGATTACTCAAGGCGAAGATTAATGGTCTTTCATTATTCTTAGCCATTTCGCGTAAGACTTCCGGTGTAAATGCACCAGCTGCCGCCGAAGCACCTGTGCAAATATAAAACATAAAATTTTGTAAAACTTTAGCGATAGGATATTACAAGCAGTGCTATTTTTGTGGTGGAACGCGTCGGAACGGCGTTCCTGCACCTATTTCTGAGGGTTTCTTTCAATGTTTAAAAGTAATTTTTAAATGATGTTGACTCGATACAAACGTGTCTTGCAAAATAGAAAATACTTAAAATAAACAATATTCAATTTACTTTAAATTGCTTTAAATTTCATTTAAATCAAGAATTGAATCTCATTTTCTTTGATAAAAAACTTAACAAGATGTGAGTTCCTGCACTTTTTTCTACAAAAAAGCACTGATTATAAGTATATAGACACTCTTACAAATTTCTTCACCTAGAAATAAAATGAACAGTTACATCGACGAATAAAAAAAATCACATACCAATTAGAACAGTTGGTTTTACTTCTTTGACAACTTCGATAAGAGTCTTCATGACCTTGTGATCTTTCGCATACCAGATCTTGTGACCATCCAGATTCCCTTCCTGTCGATTTTTTACGAGTAATCCATCAATGTCCATCATCCATATATTATCGCGCGCTTGTTGTTCAGTGCAACCATCTGCTTCCATTGCTTTCACGCAAAGATCCGCAATTCCAATAGCTGCCTAATTATTTGTCAAAGAGAAATTTATTGAGTTATATTTATCACACGATGTTGAGGAGTAGTTATTATTTAATAGCGAAAGAATCGTGGTTACCTCACCAGCGCCAAGGAATACAAATCTGTTATCGGACATTTTCTTCTTCGTAATTCTCTTGGAGGCTAAAATTCCAGCAACCGCAACAGCGGCAGTGCCTTGGATATCATCATTAAATGTACAGTACTTGTCACGGTATTTGTCTAAGAAACGGAAGGCATTGTGATTTCCAAAATCTTCAAACTGGAACAGTTAAGAATAAAATTATTATCATGAAAATCGTAAGAAAGCATCTAAATAATGAAATTAACAGCCGGCACTCCAATTGCATTAAAGCGTAAAAACAAATTGGATTAAGAAAATACAATAGTAACGATTACATTATAAGTATTTATACATTTTCATAAGAAAATAAGGAATTTGCACAGTAATATTCGCAGTGTGCAAAGGGTTAATCAATGAATGGTAAATTATTAAAGTGTAGATTATGACTCCGTAGGCGTGGGACAATATCGATTACTAAAGTAATTGTCACAGAGATTCTTATCAGTGAAAAGCACACAAGATATATGTTCTGTCTATTGACCTGGATAAGAACATTTTGTCCATATTTCTGCACGCAAGCTGCCATAAATTCGTCGATCAGTTCGTCGTATTCCTGACCCTGACTTCTAGGTTTATTAAGACCGATATAATGAGGATCGTTTCTAAGTTGTTCGTTGTTTGTTCCTACGTCGATTGTGATTGGTAGACACTGGTGTGGTTTGATACCAGCAAGGGCGGTGTAAAGGGCCAATTTCCCTACAGGAATTCCCATTCCACACGCTCCCAAATCTCCGAGACCCAAAATTCTCTCTCCGTCGGTCACGCAAATGGCACGGACAGCTTGTTCAGGCCTAGCATAATAAATAATAATAACAATTAAAATAATAAAAATTACGATGCGTATAATCGGTGATAAAATGCCATCTGATTATTACTAACTCATAATACCTTTAGTTCATGTAGCATAAAAAATGCATACATCAAAATCTATTCAAAACAGAAGTGTTCTATATAATATAACAATCGCACACGAAGTAAAGGAATAAAAGAATGTCTTCATATTTGAATACAATCGGAACATCTTACGATAAATATGTCTCCTAGCGTGTCAAAAAATGCAATGGTGCGTCGAGTTGTGCAGCGTAAGCGGTAACTCGAGAGTGATTCTATCTTTAGCTTCACTTTAGTGCGTATATCTTTTTCAAATACTCGTACAACGCGATACTTATTCAACGCAGTTTCGATATAACGCGGTTCACAAATTCTGGCGATCCTCGTATTATGCGGCACTTAGTTAGTACAATGCCACTTCGATATAACGCGTCACTGTAAACTGAATCGCGCATAACGTGGTTTTTATAACGCGACCTTTCTCTGAAATTTAATTCCCACGTTATACGAGAGTTACCTGTATTCGTGTTAATGTAATCGGTTGATAATAATTTAAATGCTTTTATTGTTTTAACCCTCGGTAGCTATAGGCATAGTGTCCTTTTGGAAATGATTAGACATATAAGTTACTTCCTTTCGGAAATAACGAAGAATTTATATTTAAACTTAAATATTGATAATAAACTGAAACATAAATGAAGACTCCTTGTAGAAAACCCTATAAGTGTCAAAGTCAAATTTTTCAAGAGAGACAAAACAAACTTGCCAAGAGTACGCGTTGTAGGCACCAACGGTACGATCATTTAGCATTATTATTAACTATTTACAAAAGAAAATGGCACTAAAACCCTACACTAAAATATTATCAGTGGTATGTAGAATATTTACCGATTAAAAAAAATTTTCGTTTTGGCACTTTCAGTGTTTTCTACAAGGAGTCTTCAAATAGTCCTTCGGAATATGTAAGATGCCACTTGTTTGCAAATATATGAACATATAGATAAAACATATAACTTTTCATTAAAAAATTACTTATTTGATATGAATCTTATACGAACCAGTTATTTAAGATCTCGTAAATATGGCCCTTATCGTAGATGGTAATGAAAAGTCCACGGGGTCTGCGATAAATGACACCGAATTTTTGGCAAGCTAATCCGACCGTGGGAGTGTAAACGATTGGCATCATCTGCTCGATGTTCTCGCTCAATAAACGGAAAAATAATCTTTCATTCCTTTCCTGGAAAAAAGAGTTTTTTATCACCATACAATTACCGCAAGCATATAATGCTTTAATTACAGTAGTATATACAGTCCAGTCTCTTTTTATGCGTATCTTTTTAATGCAGTTTCGACATTATGCGGCGGGGCAGAAAAGCAAGAAAAAATAAGTAATCCAAGGAATCTAGAAAGCTTTAACAGAATTATTTTAGTATTTAAAAAAATTAACCCTAATTTTACAAAGAAAGGTATATCTTTTTGTGCGATTTTGTTATGCGGGTTTCTGTGAAACGTATTTACCGCGTAGAAAGAGACTTGGGTGTATATACATTGGAAGAATCTCCACAAGCATCAAGTATGCTGATGTCACATTTACCTGAAGTTCCACTAGGTAGAGATACCGATTTAGATCCTCGGTATATTTCATAACCGAAGCTTTACATAACGCCAATTGTTCCTCTTGAGTTTTAAATCTTGGTGGTTGCAACCCGTGAATTCCAAGAGCTATCCGTTCTTGCAAGGTAAACGCCAGTCCCTAAAGTTCGATTTAATTATTATATTATAATAATACTTTATTATTGCGAACTAGTTTTGAAGATAAACGTCAGTTCCTAAAGTTCGATTTAATTATTACGATAAATAACTTTATGATTGCGAGCAGATTAAGAGCAGTTTTTTGGGTGGAAAAAAAGGTACCTGAACTCACATCTTATTAAGCTTTTTATTAAAGAAATTGATATTCAAATCTTAATCCGAATGAGATTTAAAGCAGCCATAACTACATATGTTACGGAGTAACATAAATAAATTGAATATAATTTATTTTAAGTATTTTTTATTTTAGGAATGCCGTTCCGGCGCATTCCACTACAGTACTTAAAATAGTACTGGCTAAGAGAATAATTTCGTATTTCCAACACAGATTTATTATATAATGTCTAAAATAAGTAATGGTACATGTATAACGAAAAACGCAAGTAAGTTCATCATAGTAATGAGTTTCCACATTGATATGATTAGCCATTATGTATTAGAAAAAATGAATGCTATTGACGTAAGTGGTAAATGTGAATCAATTACGATAATAAGGTATGTCAGTAATGTACCTTATTAAGTCGGGGATCTCGGAGATGTCCAATACCCTTGACCATATTTAT
This sequence comes from Nysson spinosus, assembly GCA_910591585.2. Lineage (NCBI taxonomy): Eukaryota > Metazoa > Arthropoda > Insecta > Hymenoptera > Crabronidae > Nysson > Nysson spinosus. The sequence goes on from OU342834.1 coordinate 3,107,094, forward strand.
GGGTACCACATCTCCCGATACCTCGTGGATATCTCTTTGCTGGACATCCTTTACAGCAGGATGTGAAGGTGGAAGCGCCCGCGCCCATGACCCTCCGCAGTTCCTACTGCTGGTCGATCTAAAATGCAAAACACGCAGCATATTAATGTCATTAAATTGCCTATTAATATGAGTATTACATAAGATCTATGCGGTAATGATAAGTGTAAATCATGTATTTCAATAAGTCGTTAGGATGTAGAGAACGATCGATTTAAGTAGTCGTGAAATATGTACAGACTTAAGAACGTAGAAACGTGCTATTGGGTTGTTCCATAAGTTCGTGCGGTTTTGTAGAATCTGAATAATTCTGTTTTCTTCTTGAAATATTTAATACGAATTAATGTAGAATGTAGTCTCCCCCATTATTTAACAATCACATAAACGGATAGAACTATCGAATGAAGTATAATGCATAACTGCAATTGTTACGAGATACATACATATATTCAATATGAAATGAAAACCGCATGAATTTATGGACCAACGTAATAGTAAATGAAATATTGGTATATAGTTTATGCGGTTATAGTTTTTATACGATAAGTTTTTGGACTTTTGGATTCTAGCAGCACAAAAGAGGTGACTTATACACATTCCGTTATTTTGTTTTGTTTATGCATGAGAAGATTTGAAATTTGAACGGGAAAAGCTTGGTTTGTGTGTGGGAATTAGTCTCTTCTTTCTTAATTCCCAAAAGAAATACATAAAAAGAGACGAAACTGTAATTAATTATACTAAATAAAATGGTAGATGGTAGTAACGTAAATTACATAAATTAATAAAATTAATTAACAACTTGTCTCTCGGGTAGATAAGCGATAAGCTTATCTCTCGGAGTATGATAATTATAAATTATAAGTATAATTGGTCCTAAAACCAGTAATATTGTAAAAAACGAGTGTAAATTGAGAATATTAAATGAAATGTTTCTAATCATTCCGCAGAATATTTATCTTTATATGAATTTCCTGATACATTTAATAATAATATAACGTGTAATATAACTGAATAATATTTGTATATAATAATAGATATGAACAACAGTAAGTACATATGAGAAATCATTCTATATGAGTAAGTGAGAAATAAATGTTCTTCGTTTTCTGAATACATTTTATTATAACAAACTACCGGAAAATTCCAAGTACAGAGTAATTAAAATAGCGAAACGTTCAGATAAATTAAGCCCGGTGATTCCGGGGTACTCGAATACTCGATTTATCCGGACAACTACTTATGACACGCATTTATCACCTGATTCGCCGAAGCACTGTAATGGCATGTTTATCTACGTTTTATGTTCTACACTTTCAGGAATCACTAATGAGTTATAATCAACGCGAAAGAACGCAGAAAGAGCACGAGCATAACTTGCATTACCTCCACACGTAGAATCTCAAGAATTTTAAGTAAAATTTCCAAGACAAAGAAAAACCTCAATGAGCATATTATATTGCATTTTTCTGCATATTTAATTATGCTACGTGAGAAACAAAGTTTAATATCATATTCCAGTTAATTCTCAATTAATGAACAATATATACCACATATCAATCTAAAGAAAATAAAACAAGTAAAAAAATGTAATTTATGAAATTATATTCAGTATTCATTGAACATTAATTTTTTGTTAGATCTAAATATAAATACAGATAATTACGTTCATGTTAAAGTAAAGTACTATAAAACCGGTAAGTCCTACGAAAACAAAATATTAGACATTTTTATTCGCCTTAGTGAGAGCTACAAGGATCTGTAAATTTGTTCCGCATTTAATGAGTTCGAAATTTTGACCTTTGAACCTGTTTTTTGGGAGCCAGATAACCCATCTCCAACTAAAATTTATTGCATTGTAAAACACTCTTTGGGACGTGCAATTTGAGTTATGATTTCAAAAAGCCGGATACAGATTGCAAACCTCCCCTTGTTAGAATGGACAATAAACTGTTACAATGTCTACTTGCGTTCACAGAAAGAATCAACACGTCGCATGTTCTGAAAATAAACCGAAAGCGTCGGTCAATTAGCATGATTACGTTACCAAGGAAATTACGTTTAACGGACAAATAGTAGTAGGTGGTTGATGTAATATTGAGAGGTATACGTGCCAATTAGTACATTCAACTAAGTGACTCATTTGAGGAAATTAACCGAGTACCACGCGTGAGAAATAATAGGATTATTTCCTGCTTTGAGGATGAATTAAGAACGTTCTCATACGTTATGTATACGATTCGTCCGTGATTCATCATTCTGAATCGACGTCATCGATCGCGGCAATCGTTGTCATTCCCGCTCATCGCGATCATTGTGATCATCGTGATTCTAAATCTATCAAGCAGTTCTTCCGCTTTTATAAGATCACTTTTAACCCTTTGACTGCGACATGGTCTAACAAAAAACAATTAACATCGTACGATGCAATATTCACGTGACAGTGGTTGACACTAAATTGTGTCAATAAAAATAAGAAGAATCGAAGAGCTATCGATGTCCAGTTATTGGATCAATTGTTATGTGACACAAAACAATATGTTCCGCACGGTATTAATTCGCTAAAGAAGTAAATGCGTGCACCGAACAAAATTTATTGGTCGTATATATACACACCTTTCCCTGTCAAAGGGTTAAAAAATAATTGGTATGCGAATTGTGCGCGGGTGACTGATAATCTTCACGTGAATTACTGCCAAATTCGAGGTGTTGACCTGAAAGTAAATCAACAAGTCGCGATAGCAACGGCCTTGTTGGCACACTGCCGTCTATTGAATCGTTAGACGACCGCGGCGAATGTCGTAATAATTATTAAAGTTATGTTTGTTTCAAAAATGCATTTCGGTAATTCGCTGCACGATTGGAGCCTACGATTCTTTAGAAATTCGTGGAGATACTTTGGCATACATAAAAGCATGAATTTTAATAGAATATTTGGAAGTGATGAAGACGCCAACAGGAAAATCTTTTACATATGCCCGTATGAATTTTACGGTATTCGGTAGTGCTGATAAGACGCAGATAATTTTCCAACCTGTACGACTGGTTTACTTAAACGACCTTTATGTTTGGTAGGACAAATGTGTTTATCATCTGTTTCTATTTTTACCAGAATAATTTATGACGTAGAAATGTTTATGAGCAACGTTTATTTCGGATCGTCTTGAGTTTCACGAAATTATTATCATTTTATGGATTTATATTTTCAATATATTTTTCGTGGAATTCAGCAGTGGTAGATTGCCACGCGTATTCAATAATTATGGATTATTTTATAATTAAATTAGGAAGGTGGTGCCTTAAAAACTGAGATCCTATTCTTTGTCCTTATAATTAATCAATTCTATGTATTTGCATATACGGAAGTAGCGACGAAATAGTTTCATAATTGCATAGTATGACTAATGAAAAACTTGAAAAAATTTGAATTATCATACTGTACATAAAAAGAAATGAATTTCTGAGGAAATAATCAGGCAAAATAAAACATTTCAAATTGAATATTCGAATAGTCCTTAATAATCAACATCTTCATTTTTACAGTGAATGTTATAGTGCTTCATGATAAGTTCATTTAATAATAGATTAAAATCCCAATTTCGTAATTTACTTCTTCTCACTAGTTCGTGTTCTTTTGATAATGTTCATAATGCGTAAAATATAAAGCCTCAATTTTGTATTATTTAATTTCAGGGATATGCGGCTCGGGGAACGAAATGCATTATCACTTCGCCGTTTCTAATCATATCGTTTTCCTATCAGTGAATCATGAGACGTTACGTGATACGCGATAATTATCGCGGTTAAACGCCGATATAGATCAGTGAAATAATCGATCAGATAAAACCTCTCAGAGTTACAGTTGCACTAATTGAATATATCGAAGGCCGCGGTATCGAATGTGCAAAAAGGCCTACAAGTACACGGTCACGACGATCGGTTTAATTACACACAATTATCCACCGGTTACCTGTTTATGCACAATTGCACTTTACATCAACTAACCCTTTGGATCTTTATTTATATCTTCAATATAAAGAATATACATTTCGCAAATAACTCGAAAGTCTTCCCCAAGGACTCGTGTCCAATGAAGTTTCAAAAAATAAAGACGCTGAAGTTAATGTTTCCGAACGGGTACAGGGTAATCTATTATTATTTCGGAGGCATGTAGCCAAGTTTAAAGAAATAACTCTACGAAACGTGTCGGGCAGAGAATTGACTTATTTGCACTCCAAAATGAGTGTCATTTATTTGATCTAACTCGCAAATAATTATAAGAATTAAATGGAGTGGAAAGATTCGATCATTTACAGAAATGTGGATCAGGAAGGAATAAGTTTAGCCCTTTCGCTGTTGATTAAAACGATGATATTCTGCAATAAAAATGCGTGAAAACATGGAATGCATAGTCCCACATCGTACTCTTGAAGCGTGTGACATTTTGATATCAACATGTTTATTAGATCTAGTCAAAACTGCACATGCGTTTTGGAACCACCATTCTATTTATATAAATACGAAAGAGTTTCAGTTTATTCTGTACGTTCCCGCGTACCCGTACGACGTACGGATTCAACAGCGAAAGCGTTAATCACGGAACCATACAGATTCTAACGTTACTTCGTTACGATCGAATGGAAGTTCCGCTCTCTAGAGAATTCGTTTGTGAGTTGAGCATCACCCTTCTGGCTCATTGTGGCCTTGGTCATTATAGTTTCCTCGTTGTCATCCAATGGGTGCAGCTAATGAGTGCAGCTCTACAGTAAATTACGTCATCACCCTAACTAGAACTATATCGATGTGAATAATTTCCGTAGAAATGTCAAGAATGAAAATTGAACGTATGTGATTGATTATGAGTCGCTACATTGTCCCAACAAGAAACTAATCAATACAGCTTACACTAAATAACCTAAAATGTCTGTCTTTCTTTTGTTACATTATAAATGATACTATATACATTACAGATGTTATATAGGATTAACAAAATTTCGTGGAATTGTCGCACGAAACAAAAACGAAACAAAACGTTGGTACTAATTATGTAAGCCGGCCCATTTAACGCATTACGTAAAAGCATGGTACAAGTTTATCGGCATTAAGTGACGGGGGACATAACTCTTGATGTAATTCCGTGAGTTTTTTAAAGAGGGATTGCCAAGATTTGCAGTAACTCACGTGAACGTTTCGTGAATGACAGAACGAAACGTTTTGCGCGTGTTAGTTATTATAAGCGGTGCAAGAGCGAGTTGGAGATAAGTTGATCCTGCGGAATATAACTTACGAATTCAAGTGTCGTATGCAATAGTAACCACGGAATCTTAGAATTGTAAAAAGAGGAAAGTCATGCGGTTGGAACCGAAATTTCACAACTGACATTACGGTCTATTTTAATTAAAGCTTTCGAACAGAATGTTGCACTTTACAGTTGCACAGCCGACAATTACTGCTTGCAATGGTTCGTCGTCGGTATCTTATAACCGATAGGTGTAATTGAGATCGTAATGCCTGCGTTATCTATTGTTTCATATCTTCCGCTTATGTATCAATGGTGTAGCTCGTCCCTCTCGCATATTGCGCTGGTGTAAATGAAAAAGGAGGAAGAAACTGTAGATGATAATCGTATTAGCTTCTATGAAATAAGCTATTCAGTGATGCTTAAAAATGTAGAGGATATTGCAATGGAATGATGTGTTATAAAACAGTGTACAGCACATTACACAAGTAAACCGGGTATAGGATGTGTGGTATGGTTTTCGAGAAACAATGCGATGCATTACTAGGAATCCGACCGAGGTGTGTGGGGACACGGAAATAAATCGATGTATATAGCTCGATATTTTCGTTTAGATGATATTGCAGTCGACGATGCTCCAAATTCAGGGACTTTGTAGCTTCATCGTTAGTTCATAGACGACGTACGATCGATGAAAGCTCTTGTTAACTCGTATGTTACAAATCAATAGTACGCCAGCAAACCCTATCGAAGGCTCACTGCACAAAGTGAATTTCGAATACACCTGTAGGGGCGTATAAAAATACTAGAAAAAGTACAGCTTTAAGAGTGACATAAGCAACACCTGATCTACGGGAATATTTTTACGCGCGTAAAATCCTAAAGCAGATCACCCAGGCATTCTAACGAGGAGCAAGGCCATCGACCTTATCGCCCAAATCTTTCGAAACGTTCGAATCGGCACGTAGGTACACCAAGGTGAACGATCCAAAATAAAGGACGAAGAGGACAGAAAGGGGTAAAAAGATTTTTACCACTGTCAGTACACACCGGGACGAATTGCGTGGCTTTGAGAAGAAGGGGCCGAGAAAAGAAGGACAATGGCACCGATGGTTTTGGAATACACCTGGAGGTAATCGCGATACTGCTTTCGACTTGGCACTGCCTCGAAAAGAGCACACCTTAAATGTGGCCTCGTATCGATCGGCGGATTCCCAGAGCTCCTATTTTCAGCACCGCAATGCGGCAGAAGCGAGGTTACCACAGTGGAGCCTACTCGCGAATCCACCGAACTTTTCTCTTTAATGTTCAATGGAAAAAGCCGCGCACGTGGTTATCGTTTACCAAGCTTTTCTGCAGTAGATTAACGAACGATTATATGAAGCGCAATGGGTAATCAGGTAAATGTATACGAAGGTGTGCAAAAATTTCTTGTACTTACAATATACACCTCTGCAGGACGAACATCTCGGTCTTCGCGTGCTGAGACAGCTGATCACCTCCCACCCAACAGGATCAACGCGCGATTGCGCGTTTTCGGCTTTATCGTTACCTTACCAACGCTAAGCCGTTTGATCACGCTCGGCACCGCCGGCTTGCCTACTCTCGCACACTTTTCGCCTTGTCGTTTCAAGTTCGCTCATACAGATGCGAACGCATATCCACGTTCTTTTACTCTCCCTACTTATGCACGATTACGACATTGGAGTACGCGCGCGCGCACACCTTATGCTCACCCACCGATTCTCCGCGGTAAAACACGTGTGTGAATCTCGGATGGGATCCTTCTCTCGTTATGCTATCGAATGGGCGCACACGATTCCAATTTTATATTAGTGTGTAAGGCTGGGTAAAACGTGCAAAGGGGTTCACGTGGATTACCGAATTTTGTCGAGGGGGCACCACGTTCTTTATCCGATATCACGTGGCGTTGCGCGCGACGCTGCGTCTACTGTATCATCCCCGGCAAACAATGATAAGCGTTGATACTAGGGGATATGTTTGGATTAGCTGGTGTTTGTATTTTATTGATTTTTAGATTCGCATAATCTTGGCATGCTGAATTATTGGACGCCTTATAGTATTATCAAAAATCCTTTTTAGATATAAAATTGAAATCATTTAGATTGTTGAATTACTTTAATTGCTATAGGGATTGTTTTACTGTTATAATAATCTAGAATTTCTGAAAAGAAATTAATACTCATTAGAGGCACTTATTATGTCAATCGCAATTTGATATATTAACGATATAAGAAAAGAAAACATAATTTAGATGATATAATTATAGATAATATATTTTAGACAAAAATAAAAAATGAAGGAATACGTTTTTACGCAAGACCACATTCAAAATTTTCTATTTTGGTGGTATTATAAATATACACGTGTTGCTATGTGTCGTAAATTATGTTCGTATCGTTAGCAAATAATACCACTAATTATATAAATAGTTATACGATAATAGAATTTGAAAGTATATTTTCATATTAAAATTTAGTACTAACATTACAAAAATGTACTGGTAAGTAAATATATTTGTACTTCCGGTTAGGATATATGTATACTTCCATTGACGCAATATTGGTATTGTTATTGGGTATTGACAATAGATTGTTTCTGGATTAGGAAAGTATGGACAGTAAATTACTTTCAGATTAGAAGATCATATCTAATTATAACCCTACAGCACTAACTCGTTCTTTCCGGAAAAGTGACGTTTAGATCGCTTTCATAATAACCATCACAATCATTTCCTCTAGTTGTGACAACACGAAAAATGTTTATTTATTTCTGCGACAAATAATACAATTGTATAAATAACTGTGTTACATCAGAATCTAAAAATATATTATTATTTTAATATTTAATTCCAGTACCACATTAATAGATCCGTAGGTAAATAAATTCTAGTACAAGTTGAATGTTACAAACTACAATCTTTGTAGATAGAAGATATTTTGGGTAAAAATAATGCATTATGCGAGTGTCTTTAAAAGGCCGATACTGTAAACGGGACATATTTCTACAGAGTTTCTGAGAAAGGTGGCGGGACGGGTGCGAAGTTTCGCCAAATTCATTCCTTTCACCCCACGCCACCCTTTCAGAACCGTTCCCCGGAAAACAAATCTAATTGTAAGATTTTTGTTAATACGGCGGAAGATTTAGAACGGGTTCTGGGAAATGTCCAAAAATTTCCTGGAATGAGTCAAAAATTGCTAGGAATTGTGCGAATGTTTCCTGGAGTTATGTCTGACTAACTCTGGGAATTATCTGATAAATTCCACAAATCATTCAAAGGAATTTTTATCGACTCCTGGGAACGTCGGGGAAGAGGTATTGAACAATAATTGGGCGCATATTTGCAGTTAAATTCATTGATTTATTGACGCCACTGTTGTTTTATTACAACCTTGTTCCTTAAAATCTGTAATATTTGCTTTCTAAGTGGCAATCCATTTACCACGTAACTTAAATTCCATCGATATTCTATATAATCTATAATAACATTTTCCTTAATTTCCGGCTCTGAATAAATAACTTGTTATGTTATAGTAACAATTTTATTCGACTGTACGGTTTCCATTTCGACTAACATTTCGTATGTAACGCCAGTTCTCTTTCTTCTAATTTCTGAAATCCCTTTCTTATCTTCGTATGGTCATTCCAAATTGATATAAACCCTGGCGCACAGCAATGTTCCTAGAATACGCAATAAAATATGCCAAACATGTTTAATTGTTCATGTAATTCATAGTAGAGGATAATTAATCGTAACACAATATATTATATAATATTGAAAGTAAAGAAAATGTGTATTAGATAAGATTCATGCACAGACGAGATATAAGTCCTAGAATCCGGTTACGATTTTTGTTTCACTGGTGGCGTTGTCCACCAAACATATAAATTAACTGTTTTTTTTAATATTTTTAGTCGTAAAGATACAAAAATACAACATGGAATTATTTGTTCAAAAATCTGACATCTGCTAGCATACATATTACTCGACATTTTATAAATATATATATGGATGTTTTATATCACGCGGATCGATGTCTGAAATTTTTGGATAGCATAGTTTGTTACCGATCCTGAGAGGGTTCCTTGTGGACCTCACTCGGGTCTGTTAATTCTGGTTCCGGTAATCGGGCCAGGGTGGCAGATTTCGAGGTAAATGGCATGGCCATGGCACATGTGGCGGTCGTGGCGTAAGTCACGATTAAGCGAAACACCCCTGGACGGGGTGTCGATAATTCGTTTGGAGGCTGCGTGCGGTTGTCCTTCGTTGTCACTCCTAAGGGTTTGTTCTCGCGCGCTGAGACGCAAGTGCCACGCACTCGTTGTCCATGTGCCATGGTTCCGACTGACAAGTATGTGAGTATGGATCGGCGGACTAAATTAGATTTCGCAAAATGAAGTTGCCAATAGGTTGACGAGCAAACTTTGAATCGCGATTTAGAATTAGAGACATTTCGTAGAGTCAATCCCCCCAATTAGTACGTTCGCTCTTCTAAATAATGTTCTGTCAGTGACTTCGCGATAAGTTAGGTATAAGAATAGTTATTAAGTTAGAACATTGTATCCGCGACGATGTTCCATGTCCGATTGTCCCATTTTTCTTCGAGTTTGACTCGAAGCAGAATGTGCCTTAAGGACTTGGAATAAAACGGTGGGTGGTTCTGTGGCGGAACACGAGCCGCCACCCAGCCACCCACCCGGGTCTCTGCTAGCGGCAACCTCCACGTGGTGAGACCTGGTAATCGGTAATAATTCCAGAGAATTAGAATAATAATTCTTCTAGTATTACAACCGAGCTAATAGCTGCTTTATTTGTATACTTTAATTAGAAATTAGACATCTCGCTTAGCGAATAAGTTGGGAACATTCAGTCGGATATCTCATGACTATCTTTCTGCAATGAACTATACATATTTTATAAATTTTATTTAGTGTATAACATTAATGATCTACATCTATTGACGTATTCATATAACAATTTGCTTTTATACTTTTACTACAGTTCAATTGTACAGTAGTGTGATACTTTACTGTAATACTGTACTTTATCACTTTACAGTAATTCTATAATACTGCATTTTAATACCCAAGCTCCTTCAGCTCCGCAGGAGAATTTATTTATATTTTATATTATTTAAATGCGCTACTACATATTCGTATTAAATAATTTAATAAAATATTATTCATTAACCCTTATATTCTCTAAACATATAATGTACCCAAGTGAGTCCCCGTGGAATTTATTTCACACTAATGTTCGAACGACTTTATATCATTTTATGCAGTTTGTTTTACTGATATAATATTTTGAAGAATTTCATTTAATTAAGTAATAGTTTATCTTTCGGACACAACTGCCGCATTTTATTTATTAATCGATTTTCTAACTGTACGCTTTAATTAACAAATCTAGTTATATTTTAATTATTACACATTTACAGCTACTCTAACGTAAGAAATCAATTATTTCATGCAACCTATTTTAATTAAATAATATTTCGAATAATCACACTTTACCAACAAATATTTTAACTTTCGCATAAATTTAATACAGTTTATTAACGTGTTGCGTATGCATAAGTTCATACGATTTAGTTAAGAACGCTCGGCGACAGAAAGGCGCCTCGGAAGAGTTTTATTTAACTTCCCAGGATACTTTCAGTGAATTCAAATTGCGTTTCCCACAGTCCACGTCGGTCCCACTTGACTTCAATTAACAAACATCCCCTAGACAGTGTAGCCTCTCCGGACCCTAAATGCATCTCCTACCTTCCACGTAAACAACCTAGACCTCCGACGAAGGAAGCCTATTCCTCCCACTCGCCCTATAGTTTCCTCCCGTTTTCCCCAAAATCAAGCCTTATAAAAGGGCACCCATTTTCCATCCAGGCAGTGTAAAACCATCTTACGACATCACAACGTTACTCTGTCCGAATAAGTCCACGCGTCTTAGGAGTGCGCCGCTCGAATTCACTGAAACTAGTAAGCTCAGTTAAAGCTCACAATCGTTCACCATTGTGATCTTGCGATAAACCAGCAATCGAAGCGGAGTGACCTTTCCACGAGTCGACGAACAATTCACGTCGTCGCTACTTAGGTAAGCGTTACACTCACACACTAAACACATTTGTAAAAGAGTCATTCATAGAGATTTGTTAGAATAAACTTGTAACTGTTCAAAAGGGAACATCAACATCTTGTGCATTTCCTTTACCAAAATCAATCACAGCAACGAGCCCATCACAGATTCACTCTAACCGCTCGGAGTGAATCAATTAATTGGTAACGGGAAGTATCTCGATTCGTCGTCACTCTCTCTCCCAGCCTAGGTGGTAGTTCTTAGGACCTATCCACAAAAGGTGCAATACAGCCTTCCGGTAATAACAGGTGACAGCAGTTCCTAGGACCTGTCTCGTGCCTGTCGCAAGCAATACGCGAGCGAGGAAGTAACTGCATTGTTATTAAGGGATGCCTGCTGCGGTCTTAGGATCCCAGTCAGAACCCGGTCTTATTTATCGAGAGAGGACGGTCAAACGAGGTACGCGACGTGATTCGGTCATCTGCCATTGATAATTAAAACTCGCACGCCCCAGCTCTTAACAAACTTATTTATTAGATTTGTTAATTAATCCTTTCTTCTATTAATGATTACAGGGTGGCCATTGACGAATGGTCATCGTCAAGATATTTTGTTTACAAACATTTATTTATTGCATATATTTACATATTTATTATTGATATATTATATATTATATTAGTTGGCGGTATACAATGTTCTATGAAAGTTGTCGTATCTCGTAAAGTTTACAATTACAATAAATGGCATTAACACGAATATATTCTGTTGTATTTTATATTTCCTTGAAGTACCGAATATCCAGAATCCTATATGTCCGAAAAACTTCCTCGAATTTCCCTGAATTCCGGGAATAGTTTTACACGTTTTATATGCTTTATGTGTTTTAGTTGTTTCATACCTTTCGTACGTTTTATATGTTTTACGTGTTTTGTACGTTTTATAGGTTTTCTAGGTTTTATATATTTCATATGTTTTATAAGCTTTATGTGTTTTAGGGGTTTTATATGCTTTATGTGCTTTAATTGTTTCATACATTTTACATGTATTATGTGTCTTACACGTTTCATGTGTTTTATATGTTTTACTTGTTTCATGTGCTTTATAATTTCTACGTGTTTTATGTTTTACATTTTTATACGTTTTGTATGTTTTATAGGTTTTATATGTTTTATAGGTTTCATATGTTTCATATGTTTCATGTGTTTCATATGTTTCATATGTTTCATATGTTTCATATGTTTCATATGTTTCATATGTTTCATATGTTTCATATGTTTCATATGTTTCATATGTTTCATATGTTTCATATGTTTCATATGTTTCATATGTTTCATATGTTTCATATGTTTCATATGTTTCATATGTTTCATATGTTTCATATGTTTCATATGTTTCATATGTTTCATATGTTTCATATGTTTCATATGTTTCATATGTTTCATATGTTTCAACATATAAAACATATAAAAATGTAAAACATAAAACGCGTAGGACTTATAAAGCACATAAAACAAGTAAAACATATAAAACATGTAAAATATAAAAGATCAGGAAAACGCGTAAAACGTCTCTTGGTCGCCAACAGTATTCTGCCGTTAAACAGAATGGCGGCCACCGATTCCCAGATTTCTGGGAAATTCCGGGAAGTTTTCAGGAAGAATGGATTCTGGATATTCGGAACGTCCAGGAAATATAAAATATAACACGTAATATTCGTAATAAAGTTATTTATTGTAAATGCAAGTTTCACGAGGTGCAATAATTTTCGTACAGTATTGCATACTAATAAATAATATTACATAACAGGCATAAATATATAAATACGTTCAACAAAGGAACACTTGTAATTAAACTATTTTGAAGATGGCCCTTTTTTCTTTTCTCTTGTTTGATTGCGGACGTTCCGGCGGCACATGCAGTGGCCACCCAGTAATCATTAATAAAAAATTAGATTTGCTAATAAATCTAATAAATTGTTTAATAAACAAAATTAGCTTTATCCGAAAGCTAAAATATCATTTAATTTTAATCGTTCGCAATCGTTATTTCATTAAAACCGGTTGGATGAAATAATTCATATCTTAAGTTAGAGTGGCTGGAAATATGTAAGATTTAAAGTATAATAAATGGACTGGTTTATTAAGGTGTACAGATAAGCAATCGATTAATAAATAAATCCCAGCAGCTTTGTCCTTACGACAAACAGCTGTTGAATTAAATGATATTCATCAAAATTTGATGTCATTATAATTATAAATAAATATCATTGCCAACTTTTGTTGGTACATTATAAATATGGAGGGTATGTGGGCTAATGTATATTATATTATTGAGTTATATAGCACAACGCCGGAAAATGGTTGTAACAGCGAATATGTGACCGATACACACTTTATTGCGCAGAAAACAAATCTGCAAACCATTTCTCTTCATCACCCTCAGTTTTAGAAAAAATCAATTTTGAAGGAACGGGTCTTTTTTCTCAACTGAACAGGATACGTGACGAACATATAAATGTTAAACAGGCTTCACCAATTGCAAAGGATTCTGTGGACTCTTAAGATTAAGGTGATATAAATTAGCTCTTCAATATGAATTTGAAAATAGGTTTAAACATTAGTCAAGTTTGACGAGACACGTTTTCCAGTTTGAATAAAAATTGTGATGTAAATATCAAAGATAGACAGCCTTTATTTCTTGCAAAAAATTCTATGAACTTGTGCGAATAAAATGATATGACTTAATTTCGCAATATGTACTTGCAAATATGTTTAACCTTTATACAGATTTAGCAAGACACGCTGTAAAGCTCATTTTTCGAGATTCTTTTTAAATTTGCGTCAAGATTGTGACATAAATATAAAAGTTAGAAAATCATCGCTTCTTGCAACAAATTCTGTGGACTTTTGCGAATAAAATGATGTAAAGTACATTCGCCAAATAAATTTGCAAATGTGTTTAAACAAGAGTTACACTTGACGGGACAAGTTACGCACGCTCATTTTTCGAGATTGTTTTCAAATTTGCATCAAGATTTTGACGTAAGTATAAACGTTCGAAAATCATCGCTTATTGCAAAAAATTCTGTGGTCTTTTGCGAATAAAATTATGTGAAGTACATTCGCCAAATAAATTTTCAAATGTGTTTAAACAAGAGTTACACTTGGCGGGACAAGTTACGCACGCTCATTCTTCGAGGCTCTTTTTAAATTTGCATCAAGATTGTGACGTAAGTATAAAAGTTAGAAAATCGTCGCTTATTGCAAAAAATTCTCCGGACTTTTGCGAATAAAATGATGTAAAGTACATTTGCAATATTGGTTTGCAAATGTGTTTAAACATTAGTTAAATTTGGCGATACACGCTCCGCACGTTCATATTTCGCGACTTTTTTGAATTTTCTATAAAAATTGGGCCCCTGACGAGGATACCAATCACTCTATGCGACGGAGCAGGTTTTTCTCGTTGGAAAGCACTCCTAAAATATGCAAAACAGACTTTGCTATCGTAAATAAAAGACAAGAAGTCGTAGAAGTCACGGTGTGTGACCAATATTTAGACGTATTAATTCGTGTTAATTGATTTACGGAAATATTCGCTGCAAAACCCTGATCGTTCAAAAACAAACAATCTTTGTATAAACATTTTCTTTCCATCTGCTTTAATAAACGAGATATTTAAAGAAAACTATTTACATTTTTATTTCTGGGACGCCCTATGTAAGCGTGGTCACAACAGTTTCGTCCATCTAGCGGTGCGAATCCGGAACTAAAATTCTTTTCTACGAGGCCTTGGTGAGGGTGGAATTCTTGAGAAGAAAAAATGCCCTCCATCTAGCGGTTAGAAACTGGAACTAAATATTTTTCGTTGAGGCCCATGTAAGGGTGAAATTCAAGGGCAAAAGATCACATGCTTAGTTCTACATTTTCACCGCTAGATGGGAGGCATATCTTATGCCCAAGAAGTTCATCCTTACCTTTGCCTCAACGGAAAATTTTTTAGTTCCATGTTCTAACCGCTAGATGGACGGCATTTTTTCTGCCTAGAATTTCGTCCTTAGTAATGGGTCCCAGAAATAGAAACGCAAATAGTTTTCTTTAAATGCCTGTTCATTCTAGCAGATAGAAAGAAAATGTTTAAACATGTTTGTCTTTCAACTAGGAAGGCTCTGTTGCTAGTATTAATTAAAACTCATACGTTCATATACCGATTGAATTTTCCGTCACGACTTTTTGACTCTTATTTACGACAGCAAAGTTTATTTTCTGTATTTTAGGATTGCTTTTTAAAGAAAAATGTCTGCTCTATCGCATAGAGAAATTGGAATCCTCATCAGAACCCCAATTTTTAAAGAAATTTTAAAAACATCTGGAAAAGTGAGCGTGCCTAACTTGTCCCGCCAAGATTAACCAATGTTTAAACATGTTTGCAAAGCCCTATTGCGAAAGTAATTTATATCATTTTATCCGTAAAAGTGCTCAGAATTTTTAGCAATAAATAAAGATTGTCTAAGCCTTATAATTACGTCACAATCTTGATGCAAATTTGAAAACAATCTCGAAAAATGAGCGTGCGTTACTTGTCCCGTCAAGTGTAACTCTTGTTTAAACACATTTGCAAATTTATTTGGCGAATGTACTTTACATCATTTTATTCGCAAAAGTCCAAAGAATTTTTTTCAATAAGCGACGATTTTCTAACTTTTATACTTACGTCACAATCTTGATGCAAATTTGAAAACAATCTCGAAAAATGAGCGTGCGTAACTTGTGCCGTCAAGTGTAACTCTTGTTTAAACATATTTGCAAATTCATTTGGCGAATATACTTCGCACCATTTTATTCGCAAAAGACCACAGAATTTTTTGCAATAAGCGATGATTTTCTAACTTTTATACTTACGTCACAATCTTGACGCAAATTTAAAAAGAGTCTAGAGAAATGAGTGCGCGTTTCGGGTTTCGCCAAACTTAACTCTTGTGTAAACATATTTGCAAATTCATTTGGCGAATGTACTTTGCATCATTTTATTCGCAAAAGACCACAGAATTTTTTGCAATAAGCGATGATTTTCTAACGTTTATACTTACGTAACAATCTTGACGCAAATTTAAAAAGAGTCTAGAGAAATGAGTGCGCGTTTCGGGTTTCGCTAAACTTAACTCTTGTTTAAACATATTTGCAAATTCATTTGGCGAATGTACTTTGCATCATTTTATTCGCAAAAGTCCACAGAAATTTTGCAATATATTTATATTGTTTAACTTTTCTCCACCCTATTTCCAATATTCTACAAGCTTATACATACCTTTTTTGTAAAAATCTGGTGTTTTATTTAACTGCGTTCCAAGTTCTTCATTTAATGTATAATAGATAATCCGTTACACTTTGCTTTTTGTTTTGTTTTTTTTTCTAAAAAATAATTCGCGTCAAATGCAGCGATAGTTCATTGTCACAAGCAGAGCCTATAACGTTCTCGGCAATGTTCGCTCGCGCTTTAATGACCGGAGATAATTATCTCGAACAATTATGCTTGGACGTTTATGCGTGTGGGGTGAAGGGGAGAGTCTCATTTCGTAGCTCTTTAAGGCGAAGTAGATCTTTCGTTGCTTAACGATCTCATAAAGTTGCGAAGGCATGTAAGCATTTCTTCGACACCGGTTTTCGAAAGCTGTAAAAAAAAGAACGCACGGAATACGAAGTAAACTGGGAAAACAAACTTGGAGTGAATCAATGAACAAGGTTTTCGTTATGAAATCTCACAAGCGTTTGTATGCTACAGCTTCGACACAAGTTTCGTGACGAACGTACTATTCAATATTCCAACTGGATACCATTTTCGGGACGAACGGGTTGACGTATCCGTCAAAACTAGTAACGTCCTTTCCTCGAATTCCTGAACAAAATTTTCGGGGAATTATTATTCTACGTGTGCGCCGCACTGTTGATAGGCTAGTCGTTATACACCGCGAATAAATTCCCTTTAGCAGACCGAGCTAAAACAAAGTGGAAAGTTCGGGGTTGTTTAATTAAAATATGCAAAGTCGAATGAATTGTAAAGGAATAAATTATCTTTGAAGATGCAGAATAAAGCATTGCTTGTTTTGAATCGTACATCTAAATCATTCGAATTTAGTATGTGCAAGTAGAAATAGTATATGAATATCCATCGTAATAATTAAGAAAACGTTATTGTAAATATTCAATCCTTTTGTTAACCGGTTCGCCTGCAATATCGTGCGAGACTCGTGGTAAGGAAATCGCATTCGAACATTCAAATATATTTTATATTATAAGACTTGTAAGATTGGCACAACTTCGAACGCTCAACGGAACCGTGAAATAGCTCGTCGTATGACCGACCTTGTTGTTGATTACGGCATGCGCCATCGGAATTTAAATCGTTAATTTTTAGTACTTTAATACTTTTAGATTACGATTAAGTCGGGACAAGTTCATTATAGTGATATTTTTCGTGCCCTTTTATCAGTAGATGTATATATTTTTCTATCATCTATCTTACGCTGTTCTCGAGTTATTTGGTGCATCGGTGCATTAAAAAATAAAATAATTATACCTTCCTTGACGTAGATATTAAAATAAAATGGGCATTTGTATTCTGATGAATTAAATTATGCCGACTTTGATTCGATTAAAGTTTGTATAATTGATAGACTGAATTAAAATTGTACGGCACCAAAACCTGATTATTCGAAAACCAGAATAATCTCTAAATTCCAAACTAAAGTATAATGCGTATAAAATACGTTATACGCAAGACATATATATATATATTTTACATACTTTTTATATTTATATATCACGTATTTTATAATACTCCCTATTAGGTGTAAGCGAAAGTTTTAGTCATTCCGAGCTTCTGAATTGTTCCAATTCATACAGTCGCCTTGAAACTGTCGTTAAATAATAATAAATGGCGTTTCAGAAAGTTCACTACCAACCTCGCAAAAATACAAAACAACGAGCAAATATTTGAGTTTAAAATAATTTCATGAAGAGCTGAAGAGTAAGACTAAAACTTTTGCATACATCGAATACATCTAAATAAGAATAAGAATTTTGATGTCAGTCTCTGGATAAAGGGGACTAAAGAGTAGAAAAATTACTTGAGAGTTAGTGGTATGGATTCATATGTTAAGGTTTATTAGGACAGTAACGATGATTGCATTACAGTTTCAGTAACTTATGTGTGAGATGATCCGGCACGAGCCTCAAAACAGAATAAGAAAATACATCCGCGATAAGCGGATACCGTAGTCGATGTTCCGTTCAATGTGCCAAGCTTTTGTCCGGGACACGACTACGATGCTTTTGAATAGTTTTAACCGCAGGACAAAGTTTGGAGCGCCCCAGGCGCAACTTTGACAACTCGCAGGTCCCAGTAATATGCGGCGTGTACGGATAAAAGTTCATTTTTTCCCCTCCTCTCCCCTCTCTCTCTCTCCTCTCTCCCTCCTTTTCATTTCATTCTCGGACTCAGGAACTTGCTGCTAGGCCGCCCCTGAACTCCCTGCCTAATTACGGAGCCCACTCAAATCGTGTGGCTAATCGCAAGAGGTTGAAGTTTTAATGGCTATTCAACTAGTTAAGTCGCCCTTGTACACATAGATCCACCATAAACACATAAGGGAGGATGCTCTGGGTTAGGATTATACTAATCTTCATAAACTCAATGTCACATTTACATTGGTAAATGAAGTTTGTACAATGCCATTAACCCTATCGCTGTTGATTAAACCGATGATATATTGCAATAAAATGAGTCAAAATATGGAATACAGAGTCCCGTGTGGCAATCTTGAAGCGTGTTATATTTCGATATCAACCAGTCAACTAAATCTAGTCGAAACTGCAAATTCGTTTTGAATCCATCATTCTTTTTACATAAAACGAAAGAGTTCCAGTTTGATATCTGTCTTCGGGCTTGCCCGCACGACGTACGGGCTCAACAGTGAAAGGGTTAAAGTATATCACCTATGCTTCGAAAGCACCTTACGTACATTAAGTTTTCTTGGCCCACAATACGTAGCCCCTATTTCCTTGACCTATCAAATTCAAACGTATGCTTGAATAAAGAAAATATTGAAACGTATTGACCTTCATGGTACAATTAATATTAGGTCGTGTAATATGAAATTTCGGATTATTCAAAGCGAAAGAATAAGTGGTTTTTTAATTCAAATAAATATTTTATTAATCAAAACATGCACCACTTGCTTGTATGCATTTTTGTCAAAAAAAAAATTCGAAAAAAGGCAGTTCATATTACGCGACCAAATAATTATAATATAAATAGCAATAAATTAATGTAAACTTGCAAAATATCATTTAATACAATGAAACAGTCCCTTCTGGGATCAATACAGGGATTGCGCTCCAAATTAACCCTTTTGCAGATCATGTTCAACTTTTTGCACTCCAAAACAGGTATTGTAATAAAAATACAATCCGATGTAAAGTTATTGTTCCGAAATAAAGATTTGATTGCATGTATTTAATAATACTTAAACATACAATAAATTAGCATAAAATTAATATAAGATATTGATTTAACACCGGTAAATTTGATTTGCAAAAAGGTGAATATGATCTGCAAAAGGGTCAATTTCGAGTGTGAAACCTGTAGAAGCTACAACTTAAAGCTTCATCTCCACTGTTAGTTATCGCAAGTTTGATGTCGATTGGAATAAAATAGTAAGATTGTTGAAATTCAAGTGACAGCAGCTTAGAACGAATAAATATAACAATATTTACAACGTGATAGTTACATATTACAAGCATTTCTCATAGTGCCAATGTCGGTGTATAACTCTCTAATAGTATTCTCGTTATTCCTCTTTCCATTTCCCTTCCTCTCATAGAGAACGCAGAAATAACAATGAACGGAAGTGGCGCCACTGACCCTTTTCTTTCCTTCCTTTTTTTACACGTCGTACAATCCCCCTTTTTCAAAAATCTAACGCGCACAGAGTCGTTCAACGTACAGGCATACACGCTTTTTATAAATTAACTAGAAACTCGGGAGAAGTTGTCAACGCATTATAAACCTATGAAAAATATTCACAGTAGTCTAACATACACAATGACAGTATTGCTACTTTATGTATCTTCGTGTGTTGCGATTTGATACATCATTTGATATCGTGTCTTCGAAATGTTCTGCTCTTATATTCTTCTCGACCGTGCTTGACGATTATCATTATGTATTTTTCGATATTCCGATTGTTTCTTTTGTCTCGGTATACAATGCACTGCGATGGATCCTCCAAGTCTGGATAGGATTATTATTGTAAAAACGCCGTTATCATGCTGGTACATCTCCTATACTAAGCTCGAGAGTATGTGATTCGAATGTACTTTTTTATCAGCTTACAATATGAGAGAATTTCATGATACAGGGATTTCTGAACGACTTAAAAGAATTATTGCAGATTTTATATTGATATGCTACAATCATATCGAATAAGTAATAATAATATTAGCAAACAGTTTCATCTTTAAACCGTGCACGGAAACGTGTTAAATATCGATAATATTAATTTCATAAGTAATTGGATTCTGTACAAAAAGTTGGTCCTAATTAAAAAGCTTTATTTAAAAATTCAACGTGAGAATAAAAATATCGTAATAATTATTAATTTACATTACAACACTACATCTGACTGATAAATGATGTTATATGATGATAACTCATTTATGTTAAATATTAAGTGAAGGGGTATCCATCATTTATATCATATTATTAAATGTTAACATAATATAGAATATTATTTTTAAGTGCAGTGTTCAACAGAATCTGAACTGCTTACAAATAAACAGGTAGTTTTGGAAAGCTGTTTTCGGAAATCATCTCACAGTACGAGGAAAGTTGCAACGAGAACGAGTGCATCGAATTCAGAAAATTCTCTCAGTTTATCTCCGGTGAGCGTTGCGGCTTCACTTAAAATGAATTATTTATTGCTTGTTATTCAATGAAAAAAGTTTCGCCGAATTAAGTGAACTTCAACAATGAATTGTTTCTGTATCGAAAACACATACGTTCGCGTTAAATCCAGACGATTTACGTATTCTCTCGTGATTCTCGTCGTGTCGTATTAATTCTTATCCTTGCAACATTAAATCGCAATATCGAGACCCTGATAGAATAAACTGTCATTATTTAAATCCTTTGTTCCACTGCCATATACTTCGACTGGCGTAACTCTTACAATTATCCAGGGTTTGTTTCGTCGATCGCGGATACCTGATTTTCGATTAAAATCAGCCTTGTCTTTATCTTTATCGTCCCCTTTTTCTCTAATAAACTAAGAAGAAATGGAAACATCACAGTCGTATAGAGGATGTAATAATAAATACATATGTCCGTAGTGCATTTTAGGAAGGCGAATTTCAATCTTCTTATCTCTTTCTTTCATTTAGTATAACGTACGACTTTCGAGTAAATTCTTCGGACAGATAGTTCGTAATGCGATTTTAATAAATTCGTTTCGATACCAGGAGAAAAACATTAACAATCCAGTACTTCCAATATCTATATTATTTAGTCTACAACAAACTATAGGTAAGACTCACCTTACCTATACAACTCTCCTTATATCCACCTCTCGTAAATGGTATACAATTTAAAGTAATTATTTATACGCTAGATTAAAATACTTTATTGCCAATACTTTTCCCCATAGTTATTCTTGTCGTCGTATTAAAGATGATCCTGCGTGAGCGTCATCGATATTTAATTCTGCGATCAACCCCCCATTGCATCGTGTTACCTTCGGAAAATTGAAAGAAAAAAGAAAAATCAACGAAGTGTTTTTATTATAAAAATATGAAGAATTTTATATATTTCTTCGTCGATACTCGAAAAGGATAATTTATTTCGCATATGAATTTGCAAATAGTCTCGCAATCTACCCTCCGCGAATAAATCCAATATAAATAAAACCGTGGACGTATTATCCTTAAAATAATTCCATAACATAATATACCATACGTTGCGTTATTCTACACGTTAATCCATACAGGTTTCTAATATAAAATTATCGATCCAAATTATTTTAAACGAAACTTCCGATAAGTTGGATTCCATGGAGATGATAAATTTCTGTTTACAATACTACAGAATCATCAGTTTCCCGAAAGAGTTTACTGTATATATTCGATATTTATTTGCGGAATATTCGAGATCACGTTGAATGAAAGACAAAAACACACGCATTAATGCAGTGGAGGATTAATCCAACAATATGGTCACGCGGTGTACCAAATACCTCATTGTCAGTAGCAAGTGAAATAGGAAGATGTGGGTGGCATGAGATAGAAAGGTTAAGTAGAAAGTATGTGTAGGGATGTTGTAGTGTGTTTACGTGAAGGACAGAAATATGAAGATCCTTTTTGGTATGTGTCTTTGGCAATTTCATTGACGAAACGATGTGTAGCCACTTTCCTTGCTACGCCGAGCTTTGGAGGATTCCGGATGGCTCGTATCCTCGAAGTTGTAGTTCGTTGTAAATTGAGCCAAGACCTGTCCACGTAGTTAGCGATGGTGATTAAAGCAAAACTTGGCCGAGGAGGTGGTAGCTCATGATCACCAACAGCACCGCTGTACCTTCAGAAACAGAATAAAACGACTAATCAAGTAACACTCTTGATTACTTTGCCGTGATCGTGTTCAAGATTTTTATAAAGCGGCCTGAAAAATGTGCTGCTTTTAAAACAGGAGATACAGTCAACTTCCGTATAATGCGAGGTCCTACAAAGCGTTAAAGATATTGCGTCGACTATTTTTTGTATAATTGTAATGTAATACATAATAATGATATTAATGCCGTTTAATGAAGACGTTGAGGATAACGATAACAATTACAATATTGTTACGGTGCTCATTATTATTATTAATACTATTAATATTAATATTATTATTATTATATTAGCTCTTCGAGGGATATACTGTAATTTTATCAACGCAAATAAATTATAATGTAATTTAATTGGTAAGTTCGAGCCGCAATCATACACTTGTGAAGAAAAAGAGAGCACACGTGTGCCATGAGTAAATTCTCAGCTATAGATTTAAAATTACGATGATATTTAATTGCAAAAGTTGAAATGTATATGTGTCTATTAATAAGCTTAATGTGTCATTTATGTCGATTTTAAAGGGGACAAAAACATTGTATTTAAAATAAATATTTTCTTCCACTATCAAATTTCCAGGTATTTAATCATACGTATTATAGAGATCTCGATAATTTATAGAAACTGATAATAATCCCGACGTACGAACGTACTTAATTAAATAATTTGATCGAAGAACGGCCATTCAATTAAATTCTTTCATTGGAGCAGATTTTATTAAAAAATACGAGAACAAAATGAACGTTCCGTGCAATACTGGTCCAATCGATGGCAAAGTAGACAGTACAATATTTCCCGGGTTGATCTGAATTACAAACTACGATTCTTCCCCTTTTTCTAATTCCACAGCTCTTACGCGAGGGAGGGGCAACGAATTTTCGTCTCCTCGTAAAAAGGAAAAGCAAAAAATCTTGAAACAGACGCAAACAAATGCATCCTCGCGACTAATTGCATTCGAAGATAAGGAAAGCAAAAAACGCGAGGGTTGACGAGGAGAAAGGGAGAATAAGGGGCAAACACCCGGTGGCTGAGCTGTTTTCTTAATGAATCGAAAGTTATGCAATCTCACGCGACCGGCCCGCGGTAAATATTACAGGCCAATCGTGTAATCAGGAATATTGAATCTTCTGTGCACAGCCTGGTGACTTGCGGACGTAGAGTCAAACAGAAAGAGATAACAGGTGGAGGAAAAATGTAGAATAATAAAATTCAGCAGAGTAGTTTACATATCGTTGCCATAAAATAACGTTTTTCAGTAGAGAATATTGCGACTTTTTTTTCCATTACACATCCAACAACTGAAAATGTAATTCCATAAAATAGAGTGAAATAAAATTCCACGGGAAGAGTAAAAAAGCATAGAAGAATAACCATAATAATTATATATTGTTGCCATAAAATAAGGTTTTTGAGTAGAGAATGTTGCAAGCTTTTTCCACTACGCATCTAACAATTGAAAATATAATTCAAATATAATTCACAACATAGTGAAATAAAATGCAACGTGAAGAGTAAAAATGACATAGAAAAATTACTATGATATGCAAGTAATAATAATCATACATTGTTGATTGGATACCAAGAAATAAATACAAGTTTATCACTTTGAGAAAACCAGAAGAGCCATCCATAAAACAGATTGGTTTTCCGAGAACTGACTTCTACGTAAAAAAAGATAAAATAAGAGCAGATACACTCGATTATATTCGAAGATACGTTGACTGGTTCAAAAAGGGAAGGCATTGCAATAAAACATGTAGTAAAACCGCGAGGAAGGTTTTCCAACTATTACAAAATAAAAATAAAAGGGAAGACGAAATAAAAGTAGAAATAAGAATGCAATAAGTATTTAACAGTAAGATTGGGAAAAAAATGGCAACAATAATGCGGAAGTAATATAAAGTAATATTAAAGTGGAAGTCGGGTAGAAAGTTGACAATTTTAATAGGCGCGGCAACTGGAGACAGAGAAATATAATACATACAGAGGTAGAGGAAGAAAATAATGTAATAGAATTCCTTTTTTATGGAAAAGAGAGAAAGGCAGTGGAAGGAAAGATATTATCGTTGTTCGCCTATAAATACTATCCCAGCACTCTGCTCTATTTGCAATTTGGTCGAAAACAATGGTGTGCAATTCAATTATGTCACTCGCACACGGTATGCTCTACAGGTTATTATTCTAACCTTTTCGCGAATATTCTTTTTCCTCTTCACTTACTCGTTTCTGATTTTCGTATACGAATTATGCCACATGCGTTAATTAATCCTTTATAAATTGAATTACTAGTATTTCTATTAATGATCTGGGTCTTTGGTTTTAATAAAAAAAAATTTTCAACTAGAGGATCACAGTTGATCCAATTAAAGGACATAGTGAAGTCCCATTTAAGTGTGCTAAATTAAATTAATATGATTCGCGATATCATGCATTATCCGCATACAGTAGATAAGTAATAACCAAATAAATAACGATTCAGAAATTCCTAATGAAAATTTGCAATTCCAATGAGAAAAATGTGATTATTTGTGCAGTAATGAAATTATTTTAACGTGTTTATTGTTTTCGAGTAAACATATCGAACGCACCGCTATCCGTAATTAAAATTCTAACGAATTCCATTAAATTATATTATATTACAAAACAACACATTACCTTATTTCTATAATTAAAAATGTATGATGTACACTCGATATAATGGAATCAAATAAATTTTGGACTCGGCAAATTTAACGAGTCATTGCATAAATTAGTTCCATTAAATTAATACGTCCGCGATGTATTATGGACAAGGCCCTTTGATTAGAATAACGTCACGGTACTCTGAAATATAATTACATCATTTCCTCCTATGAATCTAATAATTTCAGCAACCCATTCATTAGAAATACCTGTTGATATTACTAATAAAACATACTGTACATTTCATTCAATTTTACAACACTTTCATTCGAGATATGATTATCTCTTATCTATAATAGTTCATGAATGCACGAAATTATATTAAAACTGAACTCCACTAATTCAAATCATATTTAATAATAGTAGAATGTATTTTGCTGCAACATTCGTAATCCTTCCTGATAATAATTTTGTACTTGATAAAATAAAATGTTGTTCCTTAAAAGTCTTTTTTTAACTCGGTAGATTTTAAATGCTGTGTAGACATTGTTTACAAACTCTGTACGCGTTATACGTTGCTCGGCGAACCATAACTTACGATTAGCCGTAACAGCATACGTACGCATCGGATATTTAAACTCGGTTTTCTCGAAAACTAAGCCTTAAATGAAAGTATTTTATTCCATATTTTGTTCTTATTTTTTCATAAGGAATCGCCTCGTACTCGCTTGTGCATGTTATTCGGCCCCACTCTGTATAGGTATATCTTTGAGAGTCGCATAAGTGCAGTATTCAAGAAAACGTGTTTATTCATTTACCCTTTTTATTCGTTATAATATTAAAGTGTCAAGTTGTAATTGTAAGAATCGGCTATTTACGACTATTTCGACACTTTCTGACACCAAAGACGAATCTTGATATACATATATATATATATATATATATAAATTAATAACAATAACACTATCGCAACTAAACGCGTCGGTTTTCCAATGTACAGCAACATCCATCAAACAAATTAAATTTGCACCTGGTCTATTCTTCCTCGTTTAGGCTTTGTCGAAGCAATTTACTTAGTTCGGTATTTTCTGGTGCCCCGTTATTTTCCGTACGACTGCTCGAACGTTCGAGGAACGTATTGAAGCTATTAAATTCCTTCGCCGATTTCAGGAGCGCGGATACCTGACCATTGGCTGTGCAACAATGGTCGAAAGAGTAACAAGAGTTCCACGAATCCCGGGTATTTGATCACATTTGCTATGAAAGACGAACGGATAAAAATCTTTTCTCGCTATTCTGCTTCATCGGACGAGTTAAAGTGCAACCCCTTAATTGATTTTATCCGACAAAGTCGCCTTGTTATAACTGCACATTTGTTCCACCGAATAAAGGAATTCTGCCATATAAACTAGCGTCGTTTGGGAACATTATTTAATATTAATTAACATTATTATAATATATTGTTTAATGTGTTAAAGCGATACGCACATTGATAAGCAGTAGTATGAATAATAATTAATATTGTAAATACAGGGTGAATTTTAGTATGAGAATCAAATATATGTATTCCTAGTGTACCGGATATTATTATACATTGATACGCAGTTTCATGTAATTAACTGGAGTAATTAATATATATTTGTAACTGCGTTTATTAAGCGCCTAGTTTCCTAGTTATTAAATAAATACGAGAGTGGAATTACAATATACAACGATATCGTGATTACGTATTTCGCTATGAACAGAACTTATTGTTTATGGCATAAATAGAATTTATTAAGTGATTACATAATTAATATAATGGACCAAACATTTCATAACAGATGCTTATGAGCAATCCATTAGCATTTATTGCAGGTTTCCTCCACATTAATAAAATAATATTAATGTTTATTTATATTTATACTGCTATTACCTTTTACTTTGTATCGTAATAAACCGTTGTATATTCTTTAATTGTAGAATGTGAGCTGTGACTAATGAATGCGAAAACCAAAACATCGAAACGTCTCGTTTTATAATATAATTTTTTATTTCTTCGATTGCTATTAGTCTAAATTTTAATGTAAGGTATTAGTGCTGAATTATGTAATGCGTTAAGATAAAGAATTAATTAGGAAAACTGATGTATATCATGAATATTAATAACGGTGATACATGTATAGTATCCAAAGAGAGTAATAATTATCTCTTTTATTAAATTAATTATATAGAATCTGTCATCAAGCACTGCGGCTCCGTTGTTACTAGAAAATTCCGCTTGATTCTCATTATTTAATTACGAAGTTGTCGATTCTAATATGAGCAGCTCAAATGCCAAAGTGATTAACTTTTAACAAATTTGCCAATATTACTACCAAAGCGCATGATGGGTGCTCAATGTTTCATAATTATCAATTTTCTATAAATTTTGTTTATGGAGTTAGTCACTTTGGCTGTTGAACGGGCCATATGATAAGCTGACATAGTTATTTTATTATTTGATGGCCCTGCATCGAACGAATCAATCAAAATGCTAATAACAATAGATTTAGACTTTCCTAGGATGAAGCTCCTATTATTACCGTCAGTTATGCGGATTTTGAAAACACAAGCCCTATTATCACGATAACGTGCCATGATGCAATCTAAATTAGGTACATACATATGTATATATCATAAACTCTCATACATTGGTTATTATAACATCAAAATTGGAACCTTCCATTGTGCTCATTAAAATATTGTTCTCACGCTCATTAAACGCGCGCCGATTTATCGGAAAAGTCCTTACTCAAATTTTACGTGATCATTGAACCCTATGAATTTTTTCATCCGCGTAATTCTGATTAAATTGATCATTAATTAATGTGAATATAGATTTTTCTACCTCCATTTACAATACCATTTTCAATGGATTATCGGATCCCGAAGTAAATCAGATTTGTATTAGACAAGCAGTATGTTAAAATGTGAGAAAAAGCAATCACAAATCGTGGAGCTGTTATACAATGCGCGATAAAATGATAGCAATTTCACATTTTTATATATATTTTTAAGATATACGAAAAAAACACATATTTCATTCTCCCAATGTATTGCATACCCCATTATATGTATGTAAACATGAAAAATCGCTTTAATTGAAAGATATTTCCTTCATTCGACTTAACTTACTACATTGTTATTTTACTCATTGTACTGTATTTAATTGCATTGTTTATCAAAGTTGTAGAGAAAAGAATACCAAAAGAAGCCAAAATTGGTGCAACAAAATAATAGCACACTATACGCAAAATATGTACGAAGTGTTAATTGAAATGTTAGGAAGAATGAATGTTGGTTAATTAATTAATTTTACCTTTCCACGTGGATGCATTACTCGTTGGTGTTTTGGTCGTGTAATTTTCCTCCTCGTCCACAAATACATAACTAGCATTAAATCCAGTGCCGTCCAGTCGGTCATTGCTTTTGAATGTTACACGAAAGAACTTCCTGTCACTGTCCACGTCGAATTCCTTTAATTGGCCACAGTGCCTTGGATATTTTCGGTCCCTTGCCATGTAATTCGAGAACTCAACAAAGTCGCTCGCGGTCTTTGCCTCGCACCTGAAAAATTCATACGTATTATTAGACCAATCAAGCGAAAAATCCATGGATCGATTTTCGGTTCCAATATCAGCTATCTTGTAACCTATGTATACCTGTCCAGAATAATAATTTCAAATGCCTTAATTATTTCAATATTTCATAATTTAAATATTTCAAGAATACAAATGTCGGTATTGTTGTAAGGGCCCAGCGACTTTCCGAACAACATGCAGTTCGAAAAAGTTCACCAATAAATGTATTTTATCAATAAGTATGTGTTATAAAAATTGACGGCTTTAAAACGAAAGTCTCTGAAGCCCGAAAAGTGAGTGCTCTCGTTCAAAACACGACGTAATGGATGGAAATGATTTTATGTTAAATAACATATGTGGAAAATGAAAGTTTATCGATTGGATGCATAAGAATCAGGTAGTTTCGCAATGTGCTGTCGGGCATTGCATTCAATATTAGAGGCGAAATGATGTCGTAGAATCAGGCGAGTCGGGTGAACGGATGCCTATGAATTTATCTACCATTACGTGCAATATACGGGCACGGCAATATGAAGCGGAGTTTCTATATTTTCCGGCATGTTATATATTATGTATCTTCCATGGTTCCCTTGTATTACTTATACTTGCACCAGATATTGATTCTATGGGTAATGTCCGGTCGCATTTATGGAAATGGAAATAATACAAATGTCCTTTAACCACAATATCCACGAGTACCACTTTGCATTACGGTATTTATTTTCTGTTATCAAATATACGTTTGCATTCTGAACACTGGTTTTTAAGTAGTATTTAGTGGTTGTATCATTACATTATGTTTTATATATTATATTATGTTTAAAACAAATACTTTTATCGATGATATTAGCGAGTGAATATTTACAGCATGCATAGTAATATTATTTATATTACAGTGCTGGAAGTAATTTGAACTTTCATGATAATTTCAGCCATAAGTTGAATTAATAGAATACAGGTAATCCTCGTGTAACGCGGGAATTAGATTCCACAGTAGAAGTGCCATGTTTTACGAGAATCGTCACTATTTGTGAACCGTGTTATATCGAAACCACGTTGTGCGAAGTTTATCTGTAATTACAAATTCACTCGTCGTTTCAGGTAAACTTTCATTTTTATTTTGTGGGTAATTAATTTATGGGCAATTTTTAAGTAGATAGGTTTCATAAATTGAACTCTAGAAATATGATATTCCTACCGACAGTATTCCATATCAATATAAAACTTACGAACAGATTGTTATAAAAAGGTCGAACCCACATAACGAAATTAAATAAAACTCGATGGTGGTGATTTCCGAAAATCTATAGCGCTCTCTATTTCAACCCGTATCACATTTCAATGTAAATAATCAAATGTAAATAGTAGGAATGAGATGCGCGAGAAACGCAGTATTAAATATTTTTGGACAAAATAAGCTTTACTATTGTCATTTACGCCAATATTCATGATATCGAATACGAAATATGAATCAAATATATATCATCATTATACATATTACCTCAATATGAATTTTAATTCATTAATTTGTTATTGTACCCAGAATAAAATTATATATTAAACTTCTAACTAATTTTATACATAGTGTATACATGTATAGTACAAGAATGTTTTGGATTGCCTTTGAATATGCAATGGCAGTTTCCCGACAAAATATGAATTAAAAAGTATATTTTTATTATATTATCGTAACAGGAAATCTAATTCATTTATTAATGTATGAAGAAGAAGATTGTGTGTTCATTTTCTATCTAATACTATGTACAATTTTTGTAAAACAAGGGTATTCTGGAATTTTGTCGGCAAAAATATGAATGACAGATATGAATCTATAATAATAATATTTCCTGAATATTATTGGGAACCCTACCTTATAGTATTCATGAGAAACACGCTTATTTAATTTAGTCGATTTATAGTTTTGGCAAGGGAGTGCATTGTATAATCGCCAAATTTACATACAGCTGAGAGCCCCAGGAAAAAAGGTAGTCTTGAATATCCATCTTTTTACGATATATTGAGTAGATCTGGAGAATTTTTCTCGAGGGCCCCCTTGGCTGTCTTCGCTCATAAATTGCTTTCATAGTTTGAGAGCAGCAATTCCATAAGTAATCCAATCTTGGCTCTTTCCCTCGCATAGTTTTAATATACATGTGTATGAGATGTGTACATCCCGAATTTATAATCAGCAGATAAATCATCATTCAAAAATGTTATTACAACATTGAATGCACTGAAATTTAGGTACACAATTGGCAAATAACGATGATGTAACAAGACTTTAAGTACTAAGGTCCAAAATTTTCCTGCCGGAACATGCATTTTTAATCCATTTTAAGGATAGAAATTCAGATGGTATTTTCAGTGGTATAGAAAAATTAACTAACCGAATCCAATCTTGGCTCTTTCTTCGCATAGTTTTAATATACGAAGATTAAGAAGTTAACAAGCCGTTCTGAACAATGTATTGTTACACAAATTATTAAATCATAATTTAGTAGTAAATTTAATATTAATATTAATATCGATTGTGACTGAAAGAGGCGAAAGTCTACATGGCGAAACGTCTCATAGTTTATAAATATATACAGCAATTTTTCCTAAATCCCAGAATAGTATATACGATCGTTTAATTATTTATAATTGAATACATTTAAATGCTGTAAATGATCCCCTTTACTTTACGTAACGGAAGTATAATTATAATATCTCGTTACTCAACAACTTGTACTTTATACATTTTTCAGGTAACATCTCATTAAACTCCATTTTAAGTTAATTAAGCGTGGCTTATGTAACTGCCATGATATCATGATGCCACGTTTGTACCCTTCTGAAACTAATTTTCCTATGGAATATGAGTAATATTTATATTATTTAAATATCAAAATATCCGGAGTTCAATAATTGAGTTACAATCACGATTAAATATTATTAATTTTGTGCACATAGTGATACTAAATTATACAATTACAAGATACAATTATATTATATATAGAATTATACAGTAATATATACAATAACAAAACTGTAATATTTTCCCTGCTAAATTTACTATCAACGAACATGCATCTTTGTTTTGCATCATTTACCACCGTCAATATTTTCATTTGAGCTCCATCGAATATCAATTACGTAACTGATAATTACGTCCATGAGAAGAAGAAGTATCGGGAGCACCTGATTTTTCTGTTCCGCCATTGTTAATAATTCCCCCCGCTGTCAATTTCGTTGAATGTATTATCTCTTTAGAAATAACTTGAACGTCAGCGTAGAGATACGTTCGACGTTTCATAACTTCGAGAAGACTGTCAGCGAACAATACTCGAGAAAATATTAGTAGCGTAATTAAGGGACAAAGGGAAGTAGATTCGATTCGGAAGATAAATGAAGAAGATAAGTTTGATTTACGTATGATTACTTCGCACGAAGAATGCATTCAATTGGGATAGATAGGGTATAGCCACTCGTAAGAAATACTGATACATGAAGGATTGCTACTATTATTGCGAAACGGGAAATATATATTGTAGTAAGAGAGCGAAGTGAGCGAGTGCCTTGTACCGATGACATAACTGGCAATTCCAGTGATAGATCATCATTCGGTCCTCCCTTTTGGAAACATATATTTCTTACTGTTTACTTGGGATTCGATTTACGAGTGGGAATGTATCTCCACCGACTTGTAATGGAAAACGAAGTGCAACTAAGTAGCATCCACGGATGCACTCTGCTTAATTGAACCTTCATCCGTGGTACAATAATTTACGATTATAGTTGAGAAAAGGAAAACAAAAATTCAATGCAAACCGATCTTGGATTGATCTACCAAGAGAACATCAATTCACTTTCGGTTTCTGTAATAAATATAAGTACACCTCACGGAAAATCCTGGTTATCCCCGAGAAATTGAATTATTAATTTAACCTGGTGCCTCGGAAAAGGGTGGGAGATGGAGGCCAGTAGAGTTCACGTTTGCAACGAAACCTACTTTCCTATGACACGATACTAGGCCACACCGTAGGACGTTCAAAAATTCAAGAGAAATTTACAAAACACGACTAATTAGTGGCTTCCAATAATGAACGGACCGTGACGTTACACCGGGAATATTGATGGCCCTGTGGTTTAATGCGACCCAATTAGGAACTGCTATTTCGCAATTCTATCCAACTACCCCCCCCCCCCCCCCCTTCCCTTCACCATACTTCTTCACCATTCAAAGTTTCCCTATTACGGCTTTCGAGAATAATATTACGGATTTTTTAAATGTCCAGTACAAGTTGTACTGGAGTTATAAGATCCTTCGATTTCTATACGCTTTTATTATAATTTTACAATGTCTTAGGTACTTTTTAATGCAGGTCTTCGTCCTTTAATAGGACTTCAATTCAGCAATTTGATCGTACCCTAAATTTCAGTCTAAATACGTCAGCCATTTAGTGAAAATAGTTTGATCGGACGTATAAAATAAGGTAAACATCTCATAGTAAGTGATACAATTAAATGAAAAGCGTACAGAATGAGTATCCATAAGTTGAACTGAAATACCCAATACACTATGCTCTGAAAGGTATTATATTTATTCCATAGTTTTCATTACCGTTCAGTTTATATTTCTATGCAGGAAATAAAAATTTAGTGATTTTATATACTCTCTTTTGAAGAACCTTTTAATATACAACGCCTTTTCTATTGCATTATTAGTCATATTTATTGTTGTTCTTACCTTAAAATACTTCATATCTTGGATACTCATATACACAAAAAGTATGTAGCTTATTGAGTTTATTCTTTTGCATTACGAAAACCGTAATTTTTAACCAAAACTGTGATTGTTTGTTGATTGTTCTCGAAGGACCACCCTCGTTTACGGTGAGGGAACCGAAAGGTACTTTGGTTTACAAGTTGTATGTTCGATTAAAGCCTATCTCTAATAGATGATTCAGACCGACTATCGTTCTGAATGTATGTGGGTTACACTGTTTTTGTCCCTTGACTCTATTGACTTATTCTCTCCTCAACGTATCTCTGGTATATCTAACTTTTTGCTGGCCGTAGGCGACGCTTATAAGGCCCTTTTTTGCCCCTTCTCCTGACTGCATACCCTGGCTTGCGGAGGATTCCGCGGATGGATTCCAAGAATTCTTGGATTTAGGAGGGTGGTACAAGTCGGAGGGTGGCCGCTACCTGTGTCGTGGACAGTCCCAACCCCAGGTGTGAGGGGGTTGCGCTGGCTTGGCGACCAGATGGTTTATTACTCTGTGTACGATTTCTCAGAGTGTATGAACCCGGACAACCATTCTAAGAAATGGGTGACCGTGGCTCAGCACTCGGAACTTACTAATTAAAACATCTGGTTTGGCCTGTAGGTCCCACCAAGGTAGCGGATCCTCTTTTATGAGCGTTTTCGCCTTAACAGTGATAGGTCAAGGAATAGTTACGATTAATATAGTAGTTGTCAACGATTGTCCCCATACGACTTGGACATTTTGTAATTGCCTTAGTGCGCCTGGGGCTACTAGTGCTGACCATCTACGAGTGTTCTATTCACCCAATAAGCTGCTCGGAACTTTGTTTAAGGCAGTTTGATTTAGCGGGATGTCTACTTGCCAACGAAGGATCCTAATCGAACGAATATCGATTTGGTGCTCTGAGTGGACCTTTGCCCGAATATAGAGATCGTCTTGTCTTAGCAACTTGATCGACGAGAATATCGAATATGCATCAGTTTCGGAATTACCTTTGTCCCAGAGTTTTGGTACCAATGATCGATTTAACAACTTTTAATTGCCGCTTTTTCAAATTATTGTGTTGGATTATTATACTGTTCTTAATTACATTAAACTATATGATATTATATCGCTACTATTTCCTATTAAGAATAATTTGGGTGAATTCTATTTGCCTAATTAGTAGATAAATTTCAATGAATCACATAATCAATAAGATAATATTTTGGTGGCCAAAAAGTTCATGTGGGTTTTAACAGATACATGTGTGGAAAGGGATTTTTATTCAATTTCGTACAGTCTTTCGATTTTCTTTATTCAATAATTTATTGTCCTTTTCGACTCATAATATTTTCCTGTCTTTCGGACAGCTTCATATTTCCGAGTCCATAAAAATCCTTCCATTTCCCCGTAAAATGCTGATGCAAACAGCACGAACTTTATGGCCAACCCAATTTATCCTATTGATTATATGGTCCATTTAAATGGCTGCTCGAATTATTCACTGGTTACTTAAATTCAATTAACTAACACATTATTTGATTGTACTATTATTATGAATTTGAATTCAGATTTGCGGCGGTTTCGAACTTCCGCACTGGATTTAATAAAATTAATTACACGTTTGAACATAGCAGACTCTACAAAATTGTAGTTCCGCACCTTTTGTTCAGAACTTTTACACTCAATACTATATCATATTAATAAAGCTGGAATTAGTTTGCCACCGATTAATCCAGTTTTCGTGGACAAAATTCGGCGAAGAAACGTATTATCTAATATATGATCAATAATGCTCTAATATATTAACACTAGAACCACCAACGGGCTCAAAATTATTTGTCTGCCATTTTTAGTTTAATTATTTGAATATACCACTGCGAATTATTTCAGATTTTAAATACTTTTATTTGATATACGTAACGCGAATAATTGAACCCATTAATGAACTTAAATCTTACAGCCATCATTTATATATAATTGAATGTGTAAGCATAAGTGAGTATATGTTCGGTAGTTCTAGCGTTAATAAAATAAAAGCAGTCAGGATACAAGTTCGTGAAAAGCCTTTTACTTTCTTCCTATACGTATTATGTTATACTCTGCAATTTAAAATAATGGCGAAGAAAATTGTATAGAAGGAAAGAAATTGAACTTACGGCAGTACTCCTTCGACGTCAAAGAAGTGGAAATGAAGGTGAACCCTTTCTTTCGGTAGCCCGTTAAAGAAATAGTGACACTCCGTATTACGTGGATATAAGCCGGGGTAGTTCGGCGATGCGAAAGTACCGTTTCGAGTCTCGTTGCTGTTGAAAACAAAGGCACACGGATATTTCTCCTCCTGTCTGCCCGTCGTAATACCGTAATCTGTAACAATAAATAGTTAACGATTATTAATAAAAGGAACTTCATAAACTGAAACAGTTTAGAAAAACTGTTGCTATTTATCAAAATTGTTATTATAGTGGAATAAATGGTCAAATTAGATACTCTATCTTCTTGAGATAATAAATAGTATGATTAATTCGATATCACTCCCTTATGATATGAACGAGATTAACTTATGATATTACTGCCTCTTATAAGTATAATCATTTCTCAGTAAGATTATAAGTTTATTCGATTTTTAATTTTGTCGTGATTTCACATTATTGTTTAATAATCTCGTACAATCAGTATTTGCCTATTTCATAATGCTTGATATCGGTATTTTCCGTTCTTCCTGAAAACCCGATTTGTTTAATCTAAATTGGCATGCGCTAATGAATGGCCATCCTCCGAAATATTATGAACCGAAGACAATTGTTGCGCAGTCGTAAAATAAACATTAATAAATGACAAGCAGATAATTGCCAGTTTATTGTTAACGCGATACATGTAAACACGAATACGAAACTGTTCATCAAACAGCGTATATTAAACCTCGCAATTAAAGTAGCTTATCCGAACATCGATAAAATCTATTGGTTAATCAATATGCAGTTTTCGACGGAAAATATAAAGAATAAGTAATCAGTGCACCAATTACATTAATAATACTACATCTCGTGTAATCAATGAAAAGAAATGAAAAGAGACAGAATTTATATGTAGTACAATGTTCTTTCTGCATGAATATTTATGTTTCATCAATGAGAACGACGATCAAAAGCAGTCGAGGAAAATACTTTGAGAACCCAGGAAAACATTTCATCGACCAACTCAACGTATTTTCATCGCGACACCTAACCTGCTTTGAGATAAACTCGAAGATTAAAAGTCCGCTACAAATTCTATTACATAAAGGCAATTAACAATACGTAGAAGTTATATTTTATGCGACAGCAACTCGCGAAATAACTATTAATATAAATGGCGTTAGTGGTCTTCCGTCGTTATCTCCTTCGAATTGAATCGGCCGAGAATTGAAATCTCGTTAAGTCCAATTGAATTAAATCCCCTCGAATAGTCAGTAGACATTTACCGAGTCTTGGTGAGGTTGAGGTTTTCTGGTTCAAGAAAGATCACGCCAACGGAGACATTTTCCTCGAGGATTCATTATCATGCGATGGCTTCTTCGAAGGTTTTGCAAGTGAGTGGAAGGAGTGGAGGAAAAAAAAGGGAAATACTCGGTAAACGTCGTTGGCCTGGAGTCTCAGTAACGACGGGGAAGTACTGCAACAAGAGAAGGGCCTTGGGAGCACGTTAATTACGAGATCGAGGGCTGTCAGGCCTTATTTCAAATGACTCGCTATGGTCGCACGAAGTTGGAACTTCTCTCTCAAGTTCCTAAAGTGCGGTACACCATCGTGTACCTCGGCCAAGTTTCCTCGGGGTTGTAAACATCGAGTAATAAGCTTTCGCGGACGCCGCGTACTTTTGCGCTTGGTTAGCCGCATTTGTTATGGCCACTGTATATATAGATACTGGTCGCGACCCTTACTTTAAGAGAACGAAGAGAGAAAACACAAGGAAGTATAAGAAAAAAAGTCTAACAAAGAGCGTTGAATGTACCGTGTACGAAACAACCTCGAAATAAGCTCGGCAATTGAGTACTCCCTCGTTTTACTCGTTTACCGTCGAATCGTATTTTGATTATTCATATGAAATTATTGAGGATAATAGGAGCACCATTTGAATCTTATTGGCTGGAAGGTCGTTATGGTAATCGTATACTGAAGTACTGGGAATGCATTCTTTTAATATTATTGGAAAAGCATCATGGCCGTTCTTATTATTTTCGCAAAAATAAATTGGTAATATATTAAATTAGATCAGTATAGCGCATAAAATTTTTACAGGTATGTTTTCTCTTTATTCTATTGTATAATAGATTTCAATGCAAAGCATTGTGTATGACTTTAAAGAATAGTTAATGAAATTTATATAACAAACATGATTGTAATTTTAGAATATAATATATGAATATTAAGCTCTTTCTGGTGTTTACTGAACGAAGCTGTATATCCTTAAGAAATGAACATAGATTTCCTACAGGAAGACATTGCTTCGCTAATTCTGCAGATTTTAGAAATGGATGAAATTATTTAATACACAAGTTAAAATCATTATACAAATTTAGCTTTAAGCTTAGTTTTAAAAGAAGAATTTCAGAAAAATAAAGAATCGTAAGACTAAAAACGCTCCAGTAATTGGATCTTAATGTGACATTGCTACATCGCTACATTTATCTTAAAATATGCAATACGTCCTAATAAGATGTATAATACATTAACAAGAATCCCTCTTGAATCTTAATGCACTTATTTTCCTACTAGCTTCGCCAATTATACGTCGTCATAACTGCAGCACACGACAGAAGGATGCCTTCAACTACATCCACCCACACAAGTACATATTCCAATCTCTTTCTTCCTCCGCGAGTCATTCTCACCGAGCAGTAACTGCACGGTGGTCGCTTCGCGATTCTTATTATTGCGGCATCGTAAAAAAGAAGCGTTCCATGATGTTGACGATGCACCGCGGAGGAACTATTGCTAGTATTTAGCATGGAATATAATACCGTCATACGAGTTAAATATGGAGGTTGGGATGCGTAGATGCATGCTTATGCTCTTGCAAGTCACTTCCGTTTACCATGAAAGGTTTGTGTTACATTCAAGCACAAGGACCATGTACCCTCTCGCATATACAGGGTGTCTGATAAGTGATTCCCCATTTTGAAATGATCATATCCGTTAGGTATGTGCATAAGTTATTGCCGTTTTATAGATGACACACTTTATGTATTATACCTTCTTTGAAGGGAAATAAATGCAGTTTAGAAAGTTGAAATGTAGTTAAAAAGCTTGTATATCGATAAAATAAGGTTATAGACAATAAGGGAGAATATTCTTTTGAATAAAAACTATTTTTCTTAAAAAAGATGCAGTTCGTTTGATTTCGTAAAACGGCGATAAGTTATGCACATACCTAATACTTTACTTGTAAACCGATTTTGTTGAAATTCATATTTTTGTACTCTTTTCCTTGAGGTTTTTATTTTGTTTTTTATTGTGTTTTTGTTCTGTTTTTATTCCAGTTATTGTTGAATAAATAATAACGCTGGCCTTCGCATAAGACAGCGTCTCATATTTGTAACAAATTGGAAAACTAGATTCTAATTCGCATTTATTAGATTTAAATCATATATAAGAGTACATCTGCAATATATTTTACAGAAATCTGAAAAATAAAGCATGGCCTGTGGTGTGTATTTCTCCTCCGTGTAGTGGCAGCGAACGTGTTAAGTCTATGTATAATAACATGATGGTAACATCAAGTCTATAAGATTGGGTTGAGTCATAACAACTCAAGGGGAATCGACAAGTTTCCTCGAAAATAGGAAGAAGTTATTAATAATACGGGCGAATATATTAGATTAAAGTCCATTGTAGAATCCTTTTAGTTCATTTTATTGACTAATAAACTTTATTTTACAAAATGGAACTTATTTATGATTGAACCCAAAAATATAAATTCCAACAAAATTCGTTTTGTAATAAAGAAGTTATGAGCACATAAAAACAGGAAGTGACTTATTAGACACCCGATACTTTCTTTAAAATACACGCATTCCCATCAGGTCATATTTCCTTCTCACAGTGACTTTTTCCTGGGCTGTTGGTAAGTAATATCTTGATTTACATACCGCGATACAATTGTAGTGTAAACTGTTCCCGTGCTCGCAAAGGATTTTAATCAGGGAGATGCAAGAAGTAAAGTGAGAAATAACACATAGAATTGATTGTTCACAGTGGAGTATACGTGTGTTCGTGTATGGTACGAAGGAATCAAGTTCCTCGGCTTTTTATTTCACCGATGGGACAAACTGAATTTCGATGGTTTCTTTATTCAGCCTGAGAATTCTCGTTCACCGTACTCGTTCCGCTCCATTGACCTGTTTATTTTACGTTGCCAGAAGATGAAGTATTAAATCAGTGATTCGATTATTTCGGGGGGGGGGGAATTAATATTAATTAGTCGGGTGTTATCTGAAGGAAACAGTTTGCGGAATTTGGCTTGCCATCTGCAGATGCGGCTGGTTCTATCAATCTTTCATTCAAGGATTATTTAAGTTCGAAAATGAATTTTAATACTGGAACTACCGAACATATACTCGGTTATGTTTACACATTTATTTATATATAAATTATGGCTGAAGGATTGAAATTAATTAACGGATTCAATTATTTGCGGTATTTATGTACAATAAAAGTCTATACAATTTTGAAAAATGTGCCGTGGTATATTTATCGTATGATTTAATTCAAAATGGCAGACAAATCATTTTGACCCCTTTGGTAGTTCTAGTGATAAATATTCAATTTCAAAGTAGACTTAAATGCAAAACTGGGAACATTATGCGCTAGCTTTTCATCGTAGTGAACATTTATTGGCACGTCAATAATGTAATTATAATAAATTCATTTAGATCGTAAATGAATGAATTTTTTTGATAATGCATTTTACTACCTCTGTTAGTTTTCATATTTTCAATACGCCAACCCTGCTATTCAATTATACATATATTGTCTCATTATTTATCTAACAGATATAGCAATCTATGAAATAATATTTCATTTGTTATTATTACTAATGAATTACTTAATACGAAATAATAGAATAATATCTGTGAAATATCAATGGAAATGGCTACTGGATTTTGCATAAAGAAAACAATTTCGTTTGTTGTGTTATTATATCACGCTTAGAATGTAAAAAAGGAGAATGTCAAAGGAAAGTTGGTTAAGTGAGCTTAAAAGAAGTAGGTACGCGGTGGAATATCGCAGATACTGCCACATTTTCTGTTTAAATTGAGATGAATTCGGTTTTAAAAAGTGGGACAACAATATATCAGGAAGTTCATCTCAATTTAGTTAAAGAATTTGTCGACGTAGTTTTCACCGTCCGAGTCCGAGATGTGACAACAATAATTATACCGGAAACGATGGTAGCAATGTGACCTGTCAAGCTTGAAAATATAAGAAATTCTTAATAACTTGCGAAGATACGACGTACATTAATTATATTTTATAGATATTAATATGAAGTTCCTTTTATTGCATTAGAGTTATACGTATATTGGAAGAAAGGTAATTGTGAGTGCACAAACACACACATGCGTTAAATATTAATGAAATTAATGCACAAAACATTGCACCGAATCCTATATTAACATAATTAGTTCTTGATTAAAAACATATAACATTCCACTGATACAATGCAACCCAACAAATTTATTTCGCCGCAATAAAATTCATTTGACTTTTCCACTGATTTTATCATTAATTAAACACTGATTTCAAACTCCGGTTCTATCATGTGTCTCAACACTTCTTCTAAATTTTCTAGTTTTAAACTAATAACTGAGGGTCGCCTGTCGAGTGCAAAGGGTTAAATATATTTCTGCTCTTACACTCTCGATATTATGAAAAAAACTACCCTTAAAGTAGTCGGATACTACATTATTATTAAAATCATTAACCACTGTTATTTACATTCCTTCAGTCCTACCTGCGATCACCTGACTGTTATTGACTCATATTGGAACGCCACTCATATTGATTATAATTATCATCAAAGTAAACCAATTTGCATTTAATTAATTTTGTTACGACTCATCATCGAAGAATCGGTAAATATTTGTGCAGGATGCGGGGAACAGATTCCGGTGCAGCATAATGCGGAGTAAACATGAGTATTGCAGAATGGGCTGATTATTGTGGGCATCGATACCGATAACGTCTGAAATTATTTTCCAGTTTCAGTTTCGTGAAACACGAACATAACCGCCGGATATTACGATATGCCTGATAAGGCAGATTCCACCTGCTGTATATTCAATCTCTTCTTTCTGTTCGAAGAAATAAACAGAAGCGCGCATCGGAATGATTGCAAACACAAAATAAATAAGTTTCTGTTCAATTTATCAAGATAGTGTTTTAAACCTTTCACGAGAAAGAGACCACGAGCAATAAGATTTTTAATACAGCGCAGTAATGAAGTAATTTAGTTTCACGGCTTTTGCATTCATGTAATTATATTCTTTTGTAAATGTGTTAGGTAAATTTATTTCATATTTAATTAATTACTTTTTCGCGTACTGCATACTCGGGATAACTATTATTTCTAGAGGGGAATAATAGTGCGCGGTAAATTCAAACCAAATACCATATATTTGCAAGTA
This sequence comes from Nysson spinosus, assembly GCA_910591585.2. NCBI lineage: Eukaryota > Metazoa > Arthropoda > Insecta > Hymenoptera > Crabronidae > Nysson > Nysson spinosus. The sequence continues at coordinate 3,149,748 of OU342834.1, forward strand.
ATTAATTTGTGATAACGATCTTCAGACTTATAATGAAATATCGAAATATTGTTGTCATTATGCTTTTAACACAATGCGTTATTATTGTGTAATCGATCGTGTTCCAATAATTCATCTCAATTAATAATGGCGTGTATGAATTGCATTATTAAGTGCCTTTTACGTGATTGCAAATCTCCCGAAATATTCATAGAGGTAATCAAAGTTAACAGAGAAAAAAAGGAAAATGGCTATTGGTGTCTTCAGTGAACATACGTCAAGGAATATTCGGTTTGAGTTGAGAAAGCTTTTAGCCAGGCTAAATACTTTTCGTAGTAAGCCAAGTGAGTTCTTTCATAAAGTCCATTTGTTAAGGGTGTTATTTCACGTCGAAGAGTCGATCAAAACTTTTCTCGTCGAACTTCCTTCGAACTACGATCGTTCCGTTTTATGTCTTCCTGATATGCATTATCGCCAATTAAAGCACTGTTTTTCCATCTCATTTCCGACTGCTTTGGTAAACAGTACGTGTGATGTGTTACAAGTTCGAAACACTGATTTTACGAGCTTAGTATTCAGGGTATTCACTCGACCCTGCTGATTTATACAGACGTACTTGTATTGATATATACGTGTCCGTCATTTTGGATTCACTTAAAACACCAATGTCCAGGAATACAAATCACGTCCAGTATAAATAATACAATTCGTATATCAAAAGTAAGTAGAAGGAATATAAGTCAAGAAATGTCCAAACACACTACAATCATATTTGGCATTTTAAGACGGTAAGCTTGATATTGAATCTTTTAATTATAGTGTGATGAAGATGAATTTATTAATACAAATAATATTGTGTGCTGTGATTAAAATTTTGGCGAACAATTTTCTACTTATGCTCTGCAAACTGAAATTTATTATACTTATTAATATTGATATACTGTATAGATTACAGATGTAAGGGGTTAAAGATCGATATAGTCAGACACCAATTTGGTCGAGCCATGTGAGCGATATTTTAATATTTCCTAAGTATTTTATCGAATATGACTTTTATTAACATACTATGCAGAACAGCCTACTGATAAAAATATCTTTAGAAATCTCTAACTTGAATTTCCAGGAAAAAGTGTGAATAGGCACAAAGTGAGCGTGAAGTAGTCGAACAAAAAACATCATCCTTCAAACCACGAAAATGGAATTAAATTATTCCATTAGAAAAACAGGATTGATATGAACCTCTTTAAGGAATACAAGGAGTGTATATTATTTATATAAAATGTTACATTGCGGTATAGCACGAAGGTATAGCTATTTTATGATAATCTTATGGAAATTTCATGGCAATATATCATTTTGAAATTGAATCTCAACACGCAAAAACGTTTACATTCTAATACCTTCTCAAGCTCGTTAAAGGTTGAATTCCATATAAGATATTTATGCCCATAATAAGATCCACTTTATATCATGCATGTTTCGTATGAAATCATATCTAAATATTATTATAATAATCGCACTAAAATCAATATAAATATCTTTCGAAACTCGATCGTGATAACATTAATTCGCCCTGAAGTTACCGGAGGAAAGCTGGACCAATGAAAACTAATCGTGTGAAATCGGCTATATTAGTGAACAATACTTTGCGTCCACCGAGTCAGTAGATTTTGAATTTCAAATCAGATATTCGTGATAGGATCAGGCTCGAGTTTATGGCACTCGCCGATAGCTCACGGGAGATAACACACGATTAAAGGCATCGCTGGATAACGGATGTATTAGATATATACGCATGTATACATACATAGGTACACGTATATGTATGTACGTATGTGTGTATGCATATATGTATGTATAAACCATGTTACAGTGTATATGAGCAATCGGATATTCATTTGCGGCGAGCCAAATGGAAGAGAACTGAATGCAACGGGGAGCCTAGGCCCGTGGCCCATCCTCTATTTTCCTATCTATATATCTCTTTCCCTACCAACGTATCAGTGTCTTTCCTTTGTTCCCATTTCCATCGTTATACGTTCCTCGATACATATCGTATCGCATCGTAGAATGCGATACACCAAAAGGAATTAGAGCAATCTCGGAATAACTTGTTCAGAAGAAATTATTATCGGGCAAATGAATCTACTGTTCAGATAATTAGATTCATTATTATTATGCGGACACGCCGCACCGTAATCCTTCCACCTTCATATTTATGCCTTACAATATATACACCAACGGTGTTATTATGAATGAATATCATGAAAGATTCGTGCATCTGATAAATTGTTTTGTTCAGAATGATAGTATTGGGGAAATGTTGAGTATGTACAGAAATATATTCTACCAGGGAATATTAATTATTATGTTTTCAAATATGTCGTTAATGGAGTCTAGAAATGAAAGTAATATCACTTGATATGGTTATGAATGTTAAATGCTGTATGGTTCGGGAATATATTCCAATTCAACGGCAGTGATAATGAAGAGAAGATAAAGTGCTTATATGCTTACAGTACTCACCGCTACTGACAGAAACGCGAAAGATTAGGACCCAAATTTACCTTCAGCAAAGTTATCAAAATTCAGGGTATATTCAGTTAGTGAAAACACTGCCTAATAAGCAGAAATTCTGGGTTGGAGAAAACTTGTGACTGACGCGGACGAGGCGTCGGATGAAATGAGGTGAATTCCTAGTTTCTAGCAACACAAGGTTGGTCGTTAATTTCTGAGTGAAACAGAGAGAACGAGTGGTCCTGATTTTCCCGTCATAAAAAAATCATGTTTGTATTCACGAATAAAGTGTATTTTCTTTTTTTTGCGTTTTTTATTTTCCGCTGCTTGGATTTGCAACATAAAAATCTGAAAAAATTCCATAATATGTACCTTACTCACCGAAGTGTTCCTGATTTTTTTCAAAATTTTTCATTTACTGAGTTCGAAGAAAATGGGCAAAAACGTGATTTTTGATTTTTGTCCTTTACTCCCCCCCCCCCCCAGTCGAGATACAAAGTTGAAACTTGGCACAGATTGTTTTTTTTGACAAACTATCGAATGACCTATCGCAAGTCCAATTTGGTTCAAGGGCACTTTTGACTACATTACCCGGCTAGACCCTTTCAAACAGCCTCCTTTTAATTTGTATCGGTACCTACAATGGCAAGCTATTTTGATGGGCTAGTATTAAAAAGGAAATTGTAGAAAAATATTCTGTACCTTAAAACTGGCAGAATTTCACAAATACATAATTTAGGTAACAAAGAATACAATTCTAGCTTTTAATTATCTGTATGTTTTAACGTACTCACTGAGCTTAATAACGAAAAAATAATTATCTTTTCTGTATACCGAGGTCTACATCTCTGTGCTAAATAACAATTATTTGAGAGCACAAAACTTCTGTTAATTTGGCTGGAATTGCATCCAGTTATACGTAAACGCATGTCAAGTCAGTCAAGGCCATTATCCGATAATAATCAAATATACTGCGAGTACGATGACCAATCACGGTGTACGTTGTCGCAGCACAGAGGCTTGATTGTTCAGTAGTAGGATTATTACAACACACGTGTCTTTTGATTCGATAATTAACGATATCCCGTAGCTTATATTTACCTGTTGTTTTTTGTGTCGGTGTATTCACAAGGCATCCCCTCTGTCAGAATAGATTAAAAGCCGGACCCCGTTAAAACAATTACAAGGAACGTGCTGGAAAAAACGGTGATCGACAGAATTCACCTGAATGCATCCCACCCTGCGCGAGTGTTTGATTCGGAATGTCGATCGTTCTAAAATCCGCGCAACCCGACGCCGTTAAAGTAGCATGACAAGATTTCAAACCAATATTTCCCGAGAAACATGAATGCCGAATGGAGGGCGGACAAGTTTCACGGATGGACAACTTGTTTCTCAGTTCCTGTTAGTTCCGGGAAATTGGAAAATGATTATGTGAAGAGGATAAATACATTGTCCTATGTATCCATATTGTCATATGTATGTATGTACATATTTAAGCTATCCGTGTTTGTGTATGCATCATAATATTTACCCATTCACAAAATTAATATGACAAATTTACCAAAGCTTTCACGAATGTTACTATAATAATATTTGTATATAATATCTTACTATGAATGTTATAATATTTGTCACCGATATGAAAGTGTTATAGAAATTGATTGATTCATTTAGTGAATGCCAGTGTTCATATAATTAAAAAGATTCATGTAGTACACGTTTTGTTGGAACCTAAAAGTTGAATGCATTGAAAGTTATATATGTTTCACGGTGTTTTCAGAATTACAAGCATTATAAATACTTGTAAATTTGTAATACACGTTATTATTATTCAGTTTGTTTAATCTGTAAATATATTACCAATATTTGCTCATGGTTGAAATTATTGTATCTGTATCTAATACGAAACTAATTGAATATCATTTTGTAGAAATTATGTACGCATTCGAGATTCAACAATTAAAAGTTAACCATTATTCACCACAATTAGAAGAAGAAATGTGAAATTGAAATCAAATCAATAAGTTATTTGAAGACTGTTGTGGTAACCAGCAATTTCATACGAAATTCCTATTAAAGTTCGCATAGAACACTATCACTTTTAGTTTCCCGTAATATTATTGTCTGCAACGATTGCATTGCACCCCCGCCATATGAAACCTTCCTTTCTCCATTATCGAACAAGACATTCCAAACAAATGTTTGTTTAAAGTTTTCTCATTGAAAATAATTTGACATTTTACCCTCATTAGTTACGGCGAATGCCTTCAGCAAACAGAAACAAATAGGAGAAAATTAGTAATTACTGTTCCTTCATTCGAACTGTTATTCCTCCGTCTGTTTTTACTTAATTTCGCTCGAATGACAAACACTGGGGCACTGCAATACGAGTAGAATATGTGTGTTTTAAACTGGCGTCTCATATTGGCATTTTGATATCCAGAGTTTGATGGCTAAGCTTTTTTTACCGAATGGCATCGCAACGGTTTTCCCGGGCCGGAAAGGGAGAAGGGAACGGTTTTCATTTTGAAATGATCCTGTTTGCGTTGTCCCCTTTTTCGGCCGCGCTGCTTGTTTTGCGAGCAACAAGCAATGTCCTCGATTACGCCGGGAGGACGGCGGTTTAAAGTAACGAGATCGCCACGTTTGCCGACGCTTTGTGCATTTTTACGGAAATTACAGGAGGTTGTTTGTACGCCACCGCATGGTTTCCCAGTAGTCAGACAAGGGAATGACCGAGTCCTCCGAGGACATATAGTAACGAACTTTCAGCTTTGATGTTGCCACTCCTACTCACCGCGCATATTTATGAAATTATATAAAGCATCACTCGAGCTATGCAATGAGAAAGCACTCTGAATGTAAAGCTACAAGAAAAGCCTCCAACTCATCTAACTATCTTAATTATTTCATTTACGCGGTATATTTAGCAATTTCACAACAATAATCGTACTGTCTTGAAATACCTGATTACGTAGTTCTTTACACTTTTACTTCCTTTCACATGTCCACTTAATGTTTCGTGAAATAGTTGATGTTTAATGAACTTGTTTATGGACCCCAATTTGCTCGGTTATTGTTAATAACTGTGTTCTAACAACTCTGGTACAATAAACATTTGCCGTACTCGGTATAAATGAGACACGTGTCAGATTTCAGAATACGAGTCGAGCGTTACAAAAAAATGCATTCACTTTTATGTAGAAAGTACTGAATGGGGAAAGTTGAATTGGAATGTGATTGGTTAGAAAGTTATTTCAAATTTTCCGACGAGTTAAACATATGTTAGGGAATCCACAAGCATGGAATAAAAGTTTTATAAATAGGTAGATTAGGAGTCTCGATGCGGGTAATTACGATTAATCCAGTAATAAATATTTTCCGTGCTAATGAAATTATTCGATTGCCCTCAGATTTAGTATTTGCACGTCCGATGCGCAGATTTTACCTGACGGGGGACTCAACAATAATAAAAGACATTATCATCGCATATTTCTACCGAAGTCTTTCCAACGTTACTATAAAGCTTGTAGTGGTGCATACATTTGCATAGAATAAAATCAAAGGAAGCTCCTTCGTATACAGAAGACCTCTGTTTACCATAAAAATGGCAATAAAGACATTTACTTGTGTAGTTTGCAGAACATCGCACCGGGCTTTATCACGCGCGTATACTTTTACGGTACACCTAAAACCTAGTCCTCAAGTAAATCGAGGAGGTCGGATCTTAGTAAGGGACAGGTTATATGGCACGGCGAAAGCTTTGCTCGATATTTCGGCTTTACTATTGAGTTTCGTGCATGGCTCTACAGATGTGTTTAGTATGTGCGGTGTAGTAGCGCGCACGATCCAATAAAATGGTACGTTTAGCGGCCGGTTACCTCGATAAAACCAAGTTGGGACGGACCTATACCATCAATTTTTCAAAGTTCTTTACTGAGAAAATTTCCCGGTATCCACGACAGTGTTGGTTACCTATGGTCACGTAATTCCAAGGGAAAAAAAGCTCAATCCATATCGGTAGACGAACATCAATACTCTACTTCTAACACCAGATATCCGATATCTAATAGATCCTGAAACTTTTCAGGTTCTCTTAAAGATTTATGATTACAGTGACAAGTTTCTCATAGGAGCGTACCATTTCGCCCGTTCTATCCCTCGCAGATAATCGTTCTTCCGCGAGACATCACATACACCGTTATCATTTCCTTTGCGACAGGCTTTCCTACGATTCCTTGAAGATTCCGCTACGTGCCTTTACATAGAACTTAGGTACACATAGAGGCAAGTAATTGAACCCGTTGGAGGAAGTCAACGTACAGGCAAGGCAGCTTCCTCCACCCTTGGCTTCTTGATACACGTGGCGGATCCGTAAAATTGATAAAGTTCCTCGAAGAACTTTTATAATACCGAGACCGTTGAAGAATGTTCAAGTATATACGAGCTGGCAATTTATGTTCTTCTCGGTAATACCAGGTACCAAATCCTGGTTAAGTAAACCTGTACCTTTAGCCATCTCAAGTTCTACGACTCTATGCGGGTAGCTACGGGTTGTTTATCACACTTTTGGTGGAATAGCATAACGCTCGTAAAATCGTCGCTAGGAATCTACATTACAAAAGATTTCGGAGTTTCTACGTGGTTCGGCAGTGTCCGTATCTGTAAGACTCTCCTACCAACCTTCCTTTCCTTCCTTCCTTCCTTCCTTCCTTCGTACGAACTTTGCAATTGTAATCAGTGATAACGATTCCGGCACCTCGTTTCACTATTCGCCCGGAATAATTCTTGAAATGCAAAACCAGGTCCATTGAAACGATGCTATTTAAGCGATTACGTTTCGCCGTAGCTCTAATCGCAATTGTCTTTTTTGGAACATTGGAAACCGTACATATACACGCTTTATTATAGCGGCGTTGATAAACCTTATGGTTTCGGGTAACTGATGATATTGCCTGGTTTATTCCATTAATTATAACGTTTATTATTAATTAATGTGATACTGTTGCTGTTCGAGCAAACAGGGCAATTATTAATTGTTACCTTTAATGAAAATCACTTTGTGAATTGTATTACTGCGAGCCATTATTCAGGTGCAGATAAATGTGCTCGATAAATATGATCATTTGTACTATGTACATAGCGTTAGTGTTCAAGTGTCTTAGATACTGTAGTTCTGTTTAAAGTAAAATGATGATATCGATGCATGTACCGTGAAGCAGGGGAGAACTGATGAAACCTTATTGGCGAGGTGAAAAATTTAGTGAAACGTCAATTTTCCACTCATCTGGAGTCGAGAGTAACGTTATAAGTATACGCGGGAACCGGTGTATCGACTTTCCCGAGTTCGTTGGAAATATTGCATCCGTACTCTGTCGAAGTTTGGAAGCGGAATACGTCAAGTTACATTAAAGCGTTACCGCGGATATGGGTGCAAGTTTTGAACGTTTGACGCGAGCACACATATACCGAGATACGAAAGTACACGTAGGGCCATCATGTAAAGGTGATTTCCAACGGAGAAACTTATACTGGTCGAAAAGTTACGTTTCCAACGTTGGATAAGCGAAAAACATCACTAGGAACACTAGCTCGTTTGTTTTTAAAACTCTTGGCCTACTTTCGCGTACACCGTGGTCCGTAAATCCATCAGCTCTTCGAAGAGTTACCCGATAAAACGTCCGGAAGAATATGTCGCCTGGCATCGAGTTTTCCTCAATGCTTGTTGCTATTGATGTTATCTAACTCGTTCGTACTGAATTTTCAAAGTTTCAAGTCGATTTCGTTTCGCCGTCTGTCGCCGGCGACACTTATCGTTCGTTGTAGATTTCAAGGGGTGTGAATCGACGTACCAAGGAATGTCCTGTGACAAAATAAAACGTGTCGTTTTTATTCGGATACGAGGACATCTCTGTTGACGGGAATGCGAAATAAATCGTTGATCTGGATAGGTGATATAAACCATTGCTTTGACGAGGAGAATCAAGAACGAGCTGTGGTTTATATGATTCTAAACTACTATTCCGGGACGGTGATTTTAACTTTGATCATTTGGATATTTATATAATCATTCGATGGTAATCAAAAATTATAAACTTAAATATAAGCATGTTATATGTGGTCAAACGTTTAATTAACTCTTTAATTAACATTCCTCTTGGAAAGATCGACACTTTGCATAAACTTTTCTTTTCAGTCCAAATGATTTCGCGCAATTTGCGCGACGAAGATCATATTTAAAACCAGATAAATATCTACTAACATTCGAATATCAAAATATGTATTATATTTATATTTAAATATATATATATATATATATAGTGGGCACTGGAGGTTTTAATAGATGACGATTTCAGTAGCGAGGATCTCGTTCTCTTGGAAACGCCTGAGAATCCAGTTATGGGAAATTCGCACGGACGATAAGATATCTTATTCTACTCAGACGATATCTGGCTTTGAAGTTTCAACGAAGTATATCGTACCATAGAAATTAAAGCGAAACTTTTTATCGTTAGTCGTGCTTCGTTTCTTCGGATTCCAGGTTGACTCGCCTCAAACGAAGAAGTTCGGCGTCGCAGAATCTCTTTCCGCGGCTATGAATAGGTCGAAATCCGTTTGCTCGTGTTTCAATTACGCGATAATAGCAGCTCGCTCTCTTACTTGGCGGAAGTTTAAGGACAATACTACTCGCACACTCCTGTCACTCCACGTGTTGAAACTAACAACGCGGCAAACTTGTCATTTCGGAAATCAACGTATATTTGCAACTTTAATATTATAAAGATATAGCGTGTGCAATGTATATTTAAATGAGTCGTTATCTTTGAAAGTGACACAAGTTTTTGCTTCTAACATTAATACTGTAAATAATAATACAGAGAGGTAAAAGAAGATTTTTTTAATGCGATGCTATGAGTTTCTTTCCTTTCCGTATTGTCAGAAGACCAAACGATTATTTTTTATTATTCCACGTGTGGAATATAATGGAAAGGAGATATCAATCTATAGTGGAAGATGATGAACGTAATTTCTCTAAAAACTGGTCTTACGCAACTTTCAGAAATAATGTTTGCCATCATTCCACGTGTCCTATTCAAATACGTATCGCGTCACGTAACATTTTTCTAGCTGGTGACTTTTCCCAACAATGAATTTAGACTTTTAAAAACGTACTACACTGCGCCACAGAAGAATCTTCCTGGTGAAGACAAACGCACTTCGCGATCCATTTGTTTCTACGTGGGTCGTGCATTCCAGTGTGAACGGTGCAATCTGAACTCACCTGCGGGTGATAAACGGCTGTACGAGGAGAGACACATTGCTATCACGATAGAATGCTCGACGGAAATTGAAATTTTGACGCGACATAGGCGCGCAAGTGAGAAAGGGACCGGACTCCTCCACCCATCGCATATAAGACCGTACGTCATGTTCCAATGTTGCGTCTCGAACACGTTCTATATCAATAACTTATTCCCAATGATGCGTATCGTCTATTCTTGCCGGAACACATCTATCCGATTTATGGTACTGACAATATCGGAATTTACCGTACTCCCCGAATTTCATGCCATTCTCAGGGCCCTGATTCTCCACCGACTCTCTTACTAATCGTATTAACACTAGAACTACCGAACGTATACTCAGTTATTCTTACACATTTATTTATATATAAATTATGCCTGGAAGATTTAAATTCATTGGTGGATTCAATGATTCGTGTTATGATTATAAAATAAAGGTATCTCATATCTCAAACAATGCGACGTGGTATGTTCGTATAATGTAACTAAAAATGGCAGACAAGTCATTTTGACGCTTTTGGTAGTTCCAATGTTAACACATTCTGCCGTATCTACCCTCTACGATACTTTCTTAACACGTTAACTTTTCTTAACACCGGCACTGAACTTTTCGTTTAGAGGACATTTCAAATTTCCATTGATCGCTTGCAATATAACAAATTTTTATACTTCGCGAAGTTTAAGGGTCAGAATCGACATTTTGTCACTTGAAGTGATAACGATCGTTCTAAGAATCTATATCAAGTTACATTTAGTAGAAGATTTTAACAAGAAACTTAAATCGTCATTCATTTGAGCGTGTAACGGGACTTCATAATGAAAGTGCACTTAAAAATCTGGATATTAAAGAAGTTCGCTGTGAAGTTTCGCGACCTATACGAAGGGCGTGAACTTCGACAAGAAATCATGATAATCGTTCGAAATTTCAGCCATCATTAGAACGACTTTTCAATTAGACAAATTTACCGATAATGATATTAATGAGTGTCAATTTCATTGAACTTACTTTCTGTAAAAGAATACATCGCTTTGAACCCCCTGGAATGCCTGGAAGATGTGACTCCATGAAATTCTAAGGATAGTCGTGGTCCATTACTCATGATAGGCCTCGGCGGTCTTTCACCGCAGAAGGAGTCTATTTTTTCTTTGTTTCCTTCTATGTCCACGTAAGCCACTAATGAGTCGACTCCTTCGCAACTGTAATTAGAAAATGTATTATGTTATTATTAGATACATAATGCAATCATTGTAAGTCTGCAAGCTGGCGCTGTCTGATTTACAATATACTCTTTCTGATCTCCAAACCGATTTTGTCAATTTGTAGTCCAACATCATTGGACTTTTGGAAACGTAGTTTATGGAGTTGACTAATTTTTTAGGAATTTTCAAACTAGTATTTCAAACAGAAGTTGCATGGTTGCCCGGGGTATAGTGTAGGGTAATTGATTTTTGTATTACTTTGATTTTTTATCCAGATATGAAGATTACCTTCAATTTTTTCGATGGAATGTCTAATATGTCTTTCTGAATTCTGATAACGCATCAAATGCCGTGTAAAAAAGTATTATACCGAATGAGGTCGAAAATTAAAAACAAAAGCACATCCAAAATCTTGGCACTTATTTATTGGTATATTCGCGTTTTAGGATATTCGAATATTAGTACATTCGCATATTAAATCTTTGCGGTCGAAATCATTTTCAACAATACTTCTCGTTGGGTCGAATATATATTTTTGTGTAAAGCGAGATTATGTAGTGAAATGTTAAATATTTATAATTTATAAATTTATGTATTTGTGGAAACACGAAATTGTTTTTTGTCACATGTGTGGTATCATTCGACCGCAAAAGGTTAATTATCATTATATTAGAACTAACTTATCTGATGAAATGTATTGCCGCGATATTGCCTTTATTACCGGTTAAATTAACGTTTAATTGCAGCTGCTTTAATAAATATCCACGATCTAAACGGTGCTCATAATTACCGCAGCGACGATCATTAACACTGCCTCAATTAGTGTAATTAGACAGATTGCAGCAGTATATACAAGCATGCACCCCGGGAGGGAGATGGAAGAACAGAGGGTAACAGTCCCCAAAGTTTTTGTGAAAATATTTCATGGGGTCGTTAAGTCGGATAAACGATTAAAAAAGCTGTTGGGGCTTATGGAGTTTCTCGGAGAAAGAAACTGGAGGAAGGCTAACTTTTTGGACGAGGCACGCATACCTTGGGTAGAAACCGAGAAAAGAAATGTCGAAAGAATATGTAAAATGTTTAATTAATGACTTCTCTTCGAAATTTATTCTTAGAACGAATCTACTAATGAATATGAATATTGAACAGATCTTAAACCTTGTCACTAAACGATTTTTAGATCAAATGCAAGTTATATGACAAATTCATAAGCTGGGTAATCCGCGATTATTTTTCAACGTATCTTACAACATAATCGTCGGAATTTCATTAAAAAATATTCAATCTTTCATCTCTATAAAATCGTAACAATACGGATAAGAAATATGTGATTGTTTAACTAATGAAATATTGTTTCAGACATTTCAACACTTACTTTATTCACAGACATTAGGTATTTTATAATTCTTCATTTTGAATATTTGTGTGAAATTATTTAAAATATTCATAACGTGCTGAATATACAGTCAAATTTTTAGCGTATGATATTTTGTTAACAAACACTTCAAAATACGTAAATAACGAAGCACCAAAGTTCAAAAACTTGCAATGCTAATAATTTATTTCAACAATCTTCAAATTTTTGAAGTACAGTTGAAGCAATTTAATCAACAACAAATAATATTTGCATTTGAATCTACATTTTAAACCAACACGTTGTTTCCATTCAAACGACGATGACGACGGAAATATAATTGTTTAATTATTACATGAAATATCACATGAAATATTGTTTCGTCAATGGCTTACATTAAATGGTTGCAACGGACGCACGGCATTTCAACACTTACTTTATTCACGGACGTCCGGCAAATGGCAGTCACCATTATAGTTTTGGCACTAATTATAATTAATATATCGTAAAATCCGACATAACTTTCAACGATTAAACGGCTCACTACAGGGATACGGACCGGCACACGCTTACACGACCAACCTCGTTAGGAGTTTAAGCGCTACTGAACTCGTGTTTACAAATATCAATTCCAACGGTTGACGCAACTATACGTACCGTGAGTGTAAGAAGTATTCCTACCTCGTAAAACTTAGTTTATTTAAAATATTTTAGCAATGAATATCATAAAAAAAATTATTTATGTATGTTTTTTATGGAAATATTTACAATTTGTTTCATGCGCAAACAAAGTTCTGTAATAAGTTGTAAAATCTGTACAATAGTTTAAATATAGCATAATCGAGAATTATAGATATTTCTTTATATTGTAACGACAATATAAAAATGGTGGGATCAAAAGTAACTAATTAAAATCTTATATAGAGATAAAACTGTAATTTAAAACTTGTAATTAAATCAATTGTTCTATTTTTCTCTTTCATCCTTATATTGATTTTTTCTAATTAATTTCTTATTTTTTTCACATTTTATCGTAGGTTATGCATTTGTGAATAGAGTTTGTAAGCAATTTTATAGAATAATGTGCTTTATTTTAAGTAAGATTAATTACAATGTAAGGACTGACAAAATCGGGTGGACAAAATTGAGTGGACACTTTTATTTATGTCATATTTCAGGCTATTTATATAGTTTTAATATTTTGTATTCCCTCCTTTAGCCTTAATGTCCGCTTGTAACCGCCTAGGAATGCTTTCGATTAAGTGTTCAATCTTGACTTTTGTTATACTCTGCCACGATTGTTGCAAATCATCGAATAAGCATGTTTTATTAATCCTGCTTGTAATTGGCACCTCGTTTTCGAGTAGGGCCCACAAGTTTTCAATAGGATTCAAGTCCGGACTTTGTGGTAGTCAATCCAAAAGCTTTATCTGCGAATCTTTGAAAATCTCCATAGTTGTTTTTGTATGTATTTGATTCGAGTTTTAGTAATATCGGCATCGTGGATCACCCGCGACCCTCGCGGCATTCAACGTGTTCAGTTTACAATATTTAACGATTTTTTGAACATTTCCTAAAATCGCATATCGTTTCCTAATTTCAAAAGTGGCACTGATATCGGTGTTAGGAGTTGCTTTTCACGCTGCATCCTTATTTACACTGTATTCGAATGGCAAATCGATAACCAGCCAATCGGTGCACGAATCGATCGGCTAACTAAAACATCGGCTCACTGGTCCACAGTCAGGTATAAATTCGGATGCAATGCATCGGGCATTAAAACAACCCCTTACGTGGAAACAATAGAATACTCGATAGAATCCATTTGGTGAAAATTAAATAAAAGCTAATTCGATGGTGTGTTTCGATTGTAGTAATTCGATAATATATTACGTTACTCTGTGTTATACCACTGGATATTGCATGCTCGAAGATTAATTCTAACCGTGTTCAGATATTAGCAATGAATGATTGTAGCAATCCTTTCTACTTGCAGGCTACATGCAGCAACGTAATGTTATTTTATTTATATCTTCGGCGAACTAATTAGAATTTACGTACATAAACTGCTAATGGCGATCAAATAATAAGGAATTACTTTGTATATTAGGCTGTTTCATATAATAGTGTTCAACAATTTTTATTGTATTATCATCGATGAAGTTCTGGTTACCTTTTGTATATTTAACTATTCATCGAAACAAATTTTACTAGCTGCTCCTCATAATATATTTTGTTTAGATATAAGATTTAATATAAGAAAAGGAGTGCACACAGTCAGACATCATATTTTACGATTGAATGCCTCAAATATTCTTTTTTTATATTGAAATCATAATCCTTTACTTTAATAATAATGAATAAAGCCCGGGAAAAAATTAAATATGGTAGCGACAGTTTTATGCCATTTATAGTATCGCTTATTAGTCTTATTACCCATATATGAACCGGTATCGGCTTAATAAAATAACACAATATTATTTATAAAAAAATTATGATTCGAGGATGTCCGTTAATGAATGTATTTCAATATGATCGTTATCTAAATCAAGCAAAGCCATATAAAATATAAAAGAATGTGCCCTGTGCATTGAAATAACGTCGTTAAAAATTGCGTACTAGTCGTTTTGAATGCTTCGGTAGTTCTAATATTAATCAGCTTCTATAAACTTTTAAACATAGCCGTGCATTTTAGAAATGTTTGGTATGCACCTTGTATTATTCTCGGTACTCTATGTTACTATTTATAGATCATTGTGCAACGGCATGAGTTTATTAGTATAAACAGTTCAGTGTACCATAAAATGATATCGCAGAATTCGAAGTACGATTCTGGCGTATCCTGGGGCGCTACTAAATTCTCGTCGAGATCGTTGAACCGACTATAATAAGTACGAATGTTGCGCAGAGGCGGAATCACAGTGAAAAAGGGTGATACAAAAGATGCATAACTTCTTTTAAACTGGCAAATTTATCGTGGCGTTAAAGGGAAGTGCGTCTCGAAGATATATCATGATACTTGAATTACGCCGAGTTTTCTCACTGTAACGATACAATTTGTATGCCACGGCTGAATAAGACGGACGCATTAATTCTGTAAGTTTTAACTGGAACATAAGTAATCGAAGTTATTCTCCTCGCAAATTACTTTATTTCCATCGCAAGGCGCCTGTTTTTTATTTCAACTGCATGGCGAATCTAACTGTTAAATAAATAGGAATCTAGAATTACAGCTTGTATGAACCTGTTCACTTTTTGCATGATATTGTGGGTATTATACTTTGATACATTTAATGCCATTCGCACGTAATATGTACTGTAACATAATATGACAATAATGTATAATAAAACGATCGTTTATAATACTCAAGGATCTGCAGTATTTCACAGAAGTATTCGTACCCCCGTAAATCCCGACTTCAAAAGACTGATTATTTTTAGGATATAAATTTTAAAATGCTTATCAATGTGAATGTATGAAGTTTTAATTAAGCTTTCAATTGATATAAACTTTATTGTAGTGTAATAATCAATGTTAGAAAAACAGAAATTTAAGGGAACAATGTAAACACTTCTGTGGTGTTAGTTCTATTAAATTCTATTAATATGATGGTAAAGAATTAATTAATAATTAAAGTCGAGAATTAGGGGGTACGAATACTTGTGTGACTCACTGCAGGTATAAAAACAGCTAATTACGATGTTTTAAGAAGATTACTTCACATTTAAAAATATATTGAAGTACATTCCAGCATAATGTAGTGGATATTTACATAACATATGAATATAAAAATATTAATATAGTATACGCACTACACACAACATTTAATGTACCAACGAATGGATATGAATTAAAAGAAGGCTTCTGAAGTAAAATTAGTGTTAATACGAAAAATATTTGTCTAATATGCGATATTTACGGATCGTCTTCATGCAGAAGATTACTAGCTGAGCAAAGAGTTGTTTTCTCCAAATTGTCAGAAATAATTTCGCGTACTGTTATAAAAATGTGTTATTGTTTTATAAAATTGAAAATACTGCCGGCAGAAAAATTTAAGATGTGTGGAAACTAAACGAGATAAGAGTACTTTCATGTTCGAGAGATGAAACGAAATATATTAGTAGATAATAAAATAATAATTAGATAGAAGAAACAAAACAAAGCAGAGTTTTATAATAAACATAAATTTGTTTCTTTTCTCAAAATCAATTATATTTTACAAATCTTTAAAAAAATACAAAATAAGCCCGTAATAAATCCACGGAAATATTTGTTCGCAATATTTTTCATGTCAAATATGTTGAAAATTTAAACCAACCGATAAAATAAACAACACCGTTAAATAAATTGGATAGCGATTTTCACCGCTAACGTATTTCTTTCTTGTGCTGCGTGATGCCCGGGATATTAAACTCTATATATAGACCAATTATTAAACATTTGATAATAAAAAACCTCTGTCATCATTGCAGCGTGGTAACAAATATTTTGACAACGGAATTCATGTTTAATGCAATTTGGAATTTATTATTCACGATTCAAAACGCGGTATCCAAATAAAGATGGATATTAATATCAAATTAATATTTCATTATTTGAACCACTATTTTTAAAAGTGATATAAGTCCAATTTGTACAGAAATTACATTAAACCTAATAAATTTTTAATCTTTTCGATAGCATATTTTCACCGCTACGGTGTTGCTTTCTTGTTTGTTTACACAATGCCCCTGATATTCAATTTTATGTACAAGAATTATTAAACAGTAGAGAAAATGAACTTATACCACATCCACAGATGATTTCTCATTTATTATTTTCTTTTACTCAACAAACTTGTCCGCCATTGTCTTATTTATCATTCCAACATGCATAAAAAGTCAGCAGTAATACCCAAGAAGAAGTGCATCTTCAAAACACGAAAGAATCAAGTCGCTTTCGATTGCATCTGCCATAAATCTTTTCCTGTTTTCGATCGAATTTATTCGCATTCAATAGTAATATGTTAATACAGCGTTGCGGGGGCCAGTTTCTCAAGTTCGAAAATACGTATCCGGGGAAAAAGGCTTAGAAAGAAGTTCGTCCAGTTTCGGTACGACGGACGTCACATGCAATCGGTTTTCGTGGTTGGTACATAGGTGAGTACCAAGCACGATTCGCCGGTACATGGACTCGCGTCAGTGGCTTGCAGCATAAAACATATTCAATGGGAAAAACTTTTCATTCCCTCGACAAAAGAAGCTCCACCTGAGGGACCGGCCGCCGTGTATTTCCATTCGCTACTGATTTCACGTCCCGTTAGAACACACAGAAATCAAGATGCATTTTTCCTGGCGTACTACAGGCACCCTTTCTCTCTCTCTCTCTCTCTCGCTTTCTCTCCATTGTCCAATTTTATATCCAACTCTGGCGACGCTGGCACCCAACTTTCCACGATAACTCGACGCCCTTCTCTCACACTCGGGTCACAACTTTCCTTTTCGTGCGCGCGAAACTCTTCGTGCATGAAATCTATTCTTCCACTTTATTAAGCGATTTATTTATTTGTGCCATTAGAGTGTTTCATTTATTTTATTCGATGTGTGCAGGTAAAAGCAACAGCAAGATGTTAGAGTAATTGTAAATGCCGATTATCTAACGACAGTGACAAGGAATAATGAAGACGTAATAAGAAAGAGTAATAAGAAACGTAACAATAATAAAGTATTAATTGCAATTACGGTGTTTACCTTCATTTCACCTAATTTCCCCCACCATAATGAAATACTTGCAAACTATATATTACTTTATTAACTGTACATTCGTACTGATATTTCTACTATATCCAGTGGACTGCAGAAATATGAACCATACGAAACAATATTTCTACGGAATCTGTTAAGAAATAAAATAGCCTTTCGCGGAAAGACTGGGAAAACATTATATTGAAATATGTTTTTCGGGATTTGTGATATGACGTCATCGATTTTTCTTGTCAGATATTAACGTCATAGAACCCGGTATAAAAGCAGAGACACGAAAACGCGCGGGGGGGGGGGGGGGTTACTTATCAGGACAAAAATTGTATAAATATGCTGTCGAATGCAGTCCTTTGTGAAGCAGAATTAACAAGCTAATTTTCAATCCTCGGGCGGTGGCAAGCGCGAATAGGAAGCGAGGGAACGAACGATATAAAGAATATTATTACGCGCACCACGACTCCATGACGCTATGCGAATGGAAGTTCGGATGTCCGAGGAGAGAAAGAGGGTGGCAGGGGTTGAAATGTTCGACGCATACGAACGAATGGACGAACGGACGAATGCATGAATGCATGGACGTGTGCTATGCTCGAGGAAAATTTCAACCAATCCACTCGGATGATTGGAAGGAAACTGGCCAGGAAAATCAGATGTCGGTCGTGGCCTCTCCACATTCTACTCAGGGGAATCATCTCTTGCATCTGAATGCGCGAACGCCAGCTAGATGGATTCTGATCAGATCATTCGCGGAAGAGAACACTTGAGACACTTTTAGATTGAAGTAATTCCCATCCGCCACCCTTAATGATTAATGTCTATTAAACCAACCATTAGAATCTATGGAAGCTGCTTATGTTTGTTTGTAAACAATAAGAAGAAGTCATTTCACGTATATCGCGTCATCGAAAGCAGATGCATCTGATAAAGTAGTCAAGTGGCAACACTTTTTCGAAAACTCTAGATTCACCTCTGAAGTGATACTATGTTTAGTTAATAAAACTGACAAAATGAAACAAGTTTATTCAAATATCGCATGTAATTAGAAAAAGTTTATCAATTTAATGCTCAGCAAGAAACATTTGATTTAGTTCTGATCGATATTATCTAAATATGGTTAGAAAGTTTCAAATCATTGAAGACATTTCTCATGCCTTTTACACGTAGGGAATTATTTTAAGAGATTTCGTGTGTTCAAAGAATACGAAGATTAATGAATTATATATTTCTGTAATAACATTGGTCATATTTTATACGTAATTGTCTATATTTTGTGAATAAAGAAATACAATAACTCCAAAGGATTCTATTTTCTTCGTTTGGACAAAGCACCGAAACAAGAAAATCTGAAACCCAAGTAGACTGAAAAGCAAAGAATATAATTTCCGTGGAAAAGGTTAGTTATTCCAATTGTAAGATAAGAATCATCTCATCGAGTAAAATCTCTCTCCATTTTCATTGCTGCTAAAATCCCACATTTTTAAAGTGATAAACTTACAAACTACTCGATTACAAATATATTCGATTACTTCGAGGGAATACACTTGCTATAATGCAAATAGTAATTTAATTTTCACGAAATTACTTTATAAACGTTGGAGCGCGTCAAAGCGTACCGCAAAGTACATTAGAGCGAAAGTAGGTAACGACGTCGTTACGGTCGCTTTGATTATTGGTAATACGATGAACGTCCAAATGAAGTCCACATTAAAAGAAATTGCGAGGTAATCAAAGTTCAAATATACGATAATACTCTACCGCATTGTTTGCATAATATTTCTCGCGGATCACTTAGAAATTCAAAACCATGTGCCAATAATTATCTTGATATTCACGTAATTCCAGGTGATGTAATTTCTTGTGCCCGAGGAACGTTAACCGAATTCAATGATTATCCATCCATCTAACTAGTCGCATTCCATGTAACTGTACGTTTAGAAACTATTTCGGTTACTTCGACTGGAATGGAAAAATGCCATTAACTCGTAGTTTAATTTATTTCGTACATATCAAACTCTATCAAGTATCTCTGTTATTTTATATTGCATTGCTTTTCCGCAAAAAATATTAAAATGTATTCGTTCGCAGTTATATTATTTCTGATCATAAAATGTTATTATTACTGAAAAATAATTTAAATAATATACGTTATTACTTAGCACATTTAATTCACTTCAATCTAATTGAATTTAAACTAATTCTTCACTTCGCAATTCAAACAAATATCATCCATGCTTAGATGTTAGTTTCTGGTATTCTTAATATAACATTAAACTCATAAATACAGAATCTTTCATGAAATATAAATCATGAATATGAATATAATATATGCTGTCATAAAATATTGCAAAACATTCTTGCCATTTCAGCGGTTTAAATCCGCAATTAATAAATTTCTCCGAAATAAATGTGCCTGCCATTTAACGAGTCAAATTAAAGTGTGCATGCTAGCGCAAGGTGGGTAAAACGAGGAATAATAATCGTCAGGAAAGCGATGTTTCTCGTTATTTAAATGATTAATTCCTATCAATATTTACCAAAGCGTATTCCATAAGTTGAATTTAGTGTACGCACGATCATCGGGATTTTCATGGAATGTCAGAAGGAATAATTACGTGTATCCGAGGGACATTATTCCGAATGGTCGTTCAATGAAACGCGCAAACGGTAATCGAATGGTGTTTAAGGCCAGGCACGTGGAAAATGCAGGGGATATGATCGATCACGATTACAGTTGTCAGGAAGCGTAATCACGCCATACACAGATTCATGGAATACCATAGTGAGCCAGTTTCCCAATCAGCAATTTTCCGCGATCTTCCCTCGCTTCTTTCTTTCTCTTTGTCTCAATAAAGATGGAAATACCCTTATTTGGTTCTCGCTATGTAACCCATAGAACTATCCGGGGGATCGTCCGAGATCGCAATTAAGGGTAACTCGTTTGTCGGATTTAAATAAGATTTTCGGATGCCAGCATGTTCGTCCCTCTTGTATACCTTTTGCATCTACAATTCTTTGCCATTCTCTCGAACTTTTTACATCCGGAAACACGACTATGGTATGCTTTCGAGGTAAACTGCTTCAAGAATACAAATTTATAACAACTTTAACCTGCTGACCGTTTTTGATTACTATAGCGATCATTAATTTTCAGCTAGTCATAAGTAATCAAACTTTCTAGAAACTGTTTATGTAAGTGGTCTAGGTCATTTTGCGTCTAAGCCCACTAAAATAAATATATCTTCAATTACGGATAACATTTAAATCTTTTATTGATCCTATGATAAGGATGTTGAACGGTCCTGCCAATAAATAAATTCCAGAAGAGAAGATTATATTTATTAATAAATTAAAAAGCTTTTATTCTTTCCATTAAAAAAAGGGACTTATTGGGCCATTTTCATAATTACCAGCAGATATGGAGTGGAATAAATAATACGGATTTTGTTAGAGTAGTTACATCTGAATTACGGGAGCTATTACGTTTTTTGATAAATGAATTTATATCCAATTGACAAGTAACGCATATTTATTTTTACGAAAATATAAAATTTTACTAAATGATATATGAGTATTTTGGTCGATCATATTTTTTATAAAAGCCGTGATGCATGGAAATGCGAATTATAATGCAATTATTGTTATTCACCAATGAACAATTTTATATGATATTTTGTGTAAATTTTATATATGTATGATTTTAATTACACAAGCCAACAAGAATTGGAATTTCGATGCGAAAATGATAAATTAGAGAATATTTGTTTTGTAAATCAATGATTGGAAAATATTGATGGGTACTATGCATCGAGAGTTTAAAAATATATGTTTTCGGGATTGGCTGTAATTTTCCACTTCGGCTTTGTCATTAGTTAAACGTAGTGAGAATTGATTACGTAATAATTGTATGTGTACACACTCCGAGTTGAATACGTGTAATTGGGATGTTTACTGTTCCCGTAATTTAATTACTTCTAAAGCAGGCTCCTTGATGACCTTGTGCTGCTGCTGAGCGCATAAACGTGGATTAAATGAGCTTATAGATACAAATTATTAGGTCTGTCGGAAAATTCTGTCCGTTTTTTAGTAAAGGAAAATAATAGAATCGTATACTGTTATTGAAGGGTACTTACCCGTAAATTAAATTAAATTAACTTAATTTAATTAACAATGTTATTCCATTAACGTTGATAACTTCTTCGTGAAAATGGGTCTGCTTAAAAAACGTTGCATAAATGGAAGGTCTTCCAAAACGTCATTAATCTTGGATGTTAATGTTTCGGTTTTGAATATTTTCGAACTATCTTCTGCGTGTTCTTTCAGATACCGCACTTGCTCTAAAAACATTTAACAAATTTCTACATGCTTCACAGCGTTTTTTCTGGTTGATATTCGTAAAGTTTCGTACAATGTCGTAAATGAACCTTATCGACGCATATCTATCGTTCGAGATTCCTTGGTAAATATCGATGATAAAAATATTTGTTTCGATACATGTCGAAGGGTAACAAAGATAAAACATAACGGTGAAAAGAACGAATCACATACTTTTGATTAAAACACTATTCTATGTGTTTAAAATAATTGTGCGTTAAGCGGACAGATCTTTCCAGCAGGCCTAATATATTTTACAAAATTGTAGATATATTCCACTGACTATTTATTAAAATCTTTTAATATTAAAAATGGTTTTATCAACGTTGTATATCGGAAAAAGCTGCAAGTTTAAAATGTGATGCATAATCTGTGAGCAATCTGAGCTCCTAAAATAAACCGAATGTTCCTCGATTAAACCGAGACTTCGAGGACTCGAGGGTTATGAAATTTGGACGACTCAAGGGTCATGAAACTTTGACGACTTGGGGTTTATGGTACCTGCTATTGGCTCGTATGAAACTGAACGGATTCGAACCTGCTAATTGATGAAAGATATTGTGCTGTTAATGAATTATAAGTGCATATAATGGTAATGTTATGATAATAAATAGAATATTTCGAAACAGTTTCTTTGAAGTACAGGATTATACTATATTCTTTAAAAATCTTTTATTACTTCCCCTTTCCTAGAATACAAATGATAAACTCGAGATTTTAATCATATTTTTATAACGCTTCTTTTAATATAAGAGGTGAAAATAACACACGATATGTGTTCTTAGCAGTATGTATTATATAATCAAGGAAATTAATTTCAAACTTATATATTTACTGATTTTATTAAACACGTCTTACTTTTTTCACTGGAAAACGGAAAACTGTACTTTCATTAGATTTTGGGCACATTAAAAATATTAATAGAACTTCGTTACTCGTGGAAAGTATTTAGAAAATAAGAAAGATTCAACGAAAGTTGAATTTATTTAGATTAAAGCAAAATTATATTATGCAGAAGCAGAGCGTGTTTTTCAAATACAGACACAGAATTCTTCCATAAAATATATAAAATTGTCAATTATACTGAGTGTACAACGAATATAAATATAAAATACAGTATCATAAAATACTGTAAAAAATACTTGCCATTCCAGATATTTAAATTCACAACTAATAAACTTCGCCGAAATTAATGTTCTTGGTATTTAACGAATTACATTAAAGTACGCATGCCAAGGCAGGGTGGATAAAACAGAATAAAATAAAAATATGTTACGTAGAGTACCGTAGTGCATTAACACTAGAACTGCCGAGCATATACTAATTTACGCTCATACATTTATTTACACAGAAATTATGTCTGGAAGATTTAAATTAATTAATCGATTCAATTATTTGCGTTAAGTATTAGGTTGGTCCATATGTTTGTGCGGTTTTCATTTCGTATTGAATATCTCGTAACAATTGCCTACTGGCTATGCATTATACGGCATTCGAAGCCTTTAGTTTTATTTATTCATATGATTATTGAATTGGTATCGTGGTATATTTGTACGATTTAAGTAGAAATGGCAGACAAGTCATTTTGACTCCTTTGGTAGTTCTAGTGTTAAGTAGAGCATGTTCTTCAAATTCAGCCATACTATTCTGTTTTGTTGAAAATGGTTTGAGCACTTTTATTTGTACGTACTGGAGATATATAGCAGACTTAATAAACCTGATACACGTATACTTGTGAAGTCGATCGCAACTGTCCGTTCCCGTGCTTTTCAGAAGGACAAGCCGAATTCCGGGAGCATCCGGATCCTCGTCGTTGGACAACGGAACGAACTCGTCGATCAATCGGCACACTAATGGTGGAATTCGGGGATGCCACTCGATGCACTCAGTGCAAATTGTATTTGAAGGTACGTCAAGCGGAGTTCAGGATCGTGGTTGCCAAATTCTACATTGCCTTTCGATTGCGCGATAAACGATTTGAAATGGTCTACACGTAGGCCCACACTTTTTCCCTCTCGTTTGGGAACATGCACCCACTATTGCTACCATTTTTTTGCATTAGTTTTTTAAGCTTCACCGTCTCGATGACTGTTCACGAATTCCTCGTTTATTTCTTCGTCAAATGGAATAATTATTCTATTTCATAGTCAGAGTGTATCTTCGAAGTACAGAATGTAACAAAAGCTCCCGGATTCAGATTATGAAATCATGTTATTTATACACTAACGTGTTGTTTTAAATTGTAAATATTACGTTTGATTTGTTACAAACAATCTACTAGAGTTGGAATACCTGCGAAAGGCTCTTTCATATCAGATGCTTGATTAAGTTAGTAGCATTGACAACTTATGCGGGTATCATGCTTTCTTTATTACTAGTGTCCTCTATTAGTTATATTCAGTTTTAGAAGACTTCAAAAGTTAATAATTATTTCTCATTAATATTTCAATAAGAATCTTAATAATAGTAATCGGAGTGTTAATCGGAGCAATAGTAAAAGATAAGTTTTCGACTTACTCGTTAGCATCGTTCGACGTGTGATATAAGTTCAAATCCTGGAATATCACTTGAACTCGTTCCTTCCCACGTCCTTGGAAGTCGTATGTACATCGTGTCCTGGGTGGATAAGGATTCGGGTATCCTGGTGACGTGACCACCCCCGATTTCGTCGAGTCACTGTTGAATACCATGTCGCACAGTGACGCTGCAAGAAAACGATAATCAAGTAGAGCGCACGATAAAGTGACGACGGGAATCTAACAAAAAAGGGTTAACAGGAATAATTAATTAACAGGCGAACGAGGAAAATCGAGCAAACCATATAAATTGCTAGTGGACGTTCCCTTGTACGCTCGAAGGTACCCAGATTTTTTGTTAAAAGGAAATTGATACAGTCACTTTGATCGCTTTATACCGACTGATTGAAATTTATTCGATATGGCTTCGTCATCATAATAATCAAACCGAAATTCTTACATATTAAAAACCCTACGACGTATTCTCTGAAAGGAGATTCCAATCAGACGGAGTTTTTAATCGAACATATATGTGTCCTCATTCACTGCCTTTGTGAGACTGTATTAGAAATATTTCAATCCAATATCGGAACTTTCAATATACTCAATTCTTGATATTATCATTCTGTATTCAAAATAATGTCAAAAGTGAATCTCAGTCGGAGGCCTTTTAATTCAGAGAACTTTCAACTTCGCGTATGTATACATATATGTATGCGCATAAATATATCTCCGCGGAAAATGTATTTTCACCAAGAGTCGTAAGTTTCAGGTAGATAAATAGCCGGAGCTATTTGTAGAGTCGTAAGCTTGACAACTCATCGCGAACGTGAAATTCAGGGTTTCTTGGCCTCCATTTTGGAAGAAGGATTCAGTGTCTGGCATTTTCTGCCTACAGCTAGCGAGTGAAGTCATAAAGAAAGTAAGGGAACTAGAACGGTTTTACGCTTTTGAAACTTTCAAAATTGGTATACTTGTTTACGATCTTTATGCGATAAGTTTTCAAGCATTAACAGCAAGACTTACGTTACTATGATTAATTGAGACTTTATCACTTATCGAAAACAAATGTGCGCGGGATTAACTATCCGTGTCCCGTTGTTTGAATGATTGGTTGACTAACGAGTGACACGTGAAACGTAGATGTGTCAAGGGTATGAATGAAATAGTATTCACCCCGTTTAACGCGCATTCGTATAAAGCGGCAAAAAATTGTAACAATTTCCATATAACGGGTTCACTCAGCCACATATAACATGGTACATAAATTCGATATCTTGATACTCTAATTGCAGCTACGACGTGATATATTTTTCCGATTTCGTTTTTTTATAATATACTGTAGAGAAATTCCAGTTATTATTTTATTGATTCAATCATAACGATAACTTTTATCTCACTTAGGGAAGGCAACAATCCACCAAATTAGTGTGATGAATAAATGTTCTCTTTTATATTCCATCAATCCTTAACACTAGAACTACCGAACATATACTAAGTTATGCTTATACATTTATTTATACATAAAACATGGCTGGGGGATTTAAATGAATTAATGGATTCAATTATTTGCGTTATGTATGTATATAAAATAAAAGCATATAAAATTTCAAACGTGGTATATTCCAATAATTCAGCTAGAAATAGCTGATAAGTCATTTTGACTCCTTTGGTAGTTCTAGTGTTAAACTTGCATTAGTTTGTATACAGCTTTTATAATAAAGCCCTACATTTTTTATAAATATCTTTTATAAATACGACTCGTATGACGCAGGTCATAGTTTGCGAAGCATATGCCGCGCTTTATACGGGGGTTCAGTGTAATGAGCTTAAATTATATAAATTGTGCAAACCGAAATAAAAGGATTTTCCTTGACAATGTTAAAAGTAAAATTCTTCGTGTACCATGAGAACTAAATAGAAGACTACATCTAAGGTGTACGTAGGTCGTTTCATTTCGTGACTTGAGTCTACCAATAGAGGAAGTGGAGTATGGTCTTATCAAGTTCCCAGAATATAAGGTAATATCGTCTCACGAAATTACCCGGTTGCTTTTAAAGTCGAGCTACCCTCCTTTTGCAGCTACTTAAGTTTATGTTTGTATGTTTACGTAGTTCAGAGTCTTACGTACCCCGAGTGAGTCTACCCGTGATCACCCGGAAACCCCTTTCCCTTTGCTGTTACTTTAATGCTTTTGAAAGGCATCTATTTACAAAATCAGCCTCGCGAACGATCACACTCTTGTAGGGATAAATCTAGCTGCTGTTTCGTAAGGTATCAAAGTCGGAGCATGACAAAGATTTAATACGCGAAAGCTAAAATGCTGAAACTACGGCAGCCCCTTTCCATCATGAATGTTACATGAAATGCGCCTGGATTCGAATTCCGTAAAGATGTCTATACATACTGATATCGAGCTTTCTATCGACATGTTGGAAATATTATTTGTACTCGCGCACTCATCTCTTATCCAATTTTACAGCTACTTTCCTATTTGAACTCGCATTTCTAGCGCTTCAAGGAACGACAGGTCGCATTTTCTTATGAGAAGTATTGATGCACGTGATATTTATATCATTGATATGAAAATAAATATGAAATATATCGAATGTGAATTTGAGTTTTTTCACCCGTAATACTTGAAACTAAATGTTACCCTGTATTTGAAATATAGTATGAAAGCTCTGGTTATTATATAAATGTTCAGAATATCGAATCGTGTTTCATTTTGTTTATACGTACGACTGAGCGCTGCTGAAACTATATTTTCAATGTACCCTTGTTCTTCTTGTTTTAATAACGAATCTACAGCATAAACCGTTTGTTTAATCAACTGCATATTGAACTGATCTTTTAGGCATGCAAAGAAGTGTATGTCAAAGCAGTAGTACAATCATATCATTTCAATTAAACGACTTCATCTAACTTTACTTTTCAGTGCCAGACTTCTTTAAGATGAAAATTATTTCTGCTGTTATTAACAAAATGTAATGAATTTCCTTTCTACTTTCAGACCTCGGTATTTAATACAACGTTACGATGGAAGTTTTATATTTTTTCGTGGACATTCTCGTGAGTAGATATAAAATCAAAATGTGCAAAAACATAGATATTGTACATATGACAGTGGCGCTTGACATAGGTCAGCAAAATATGAACAAGTATACAGTTATTTACAACCTAAATAAATTCGAAAATGTTTGAATTTCATCGTCGGACATATTTTCCCTTTGCAAATACGTGGCACACAGGCAATTTTTGGCATTTCAACGGCATACAATACAACCGGCTCCAACAAAGTCTCTTGCGATAACTGGGTTACCCAGCTTTTTTTTCTCTGTCTTTCCGCGATTACGGAAAGCGGTTCGCTTCGTTAGTACTGAATTTCTGTACGGGCGAATCATTATACTGACTGGAAATGTGCAATATGCCATGGCACGGTGGTCAACAACGACTAAAATGTTCCTATTGTCGGGAAGTTCGTTAAGTCTCATAATGGATTCGCGAAGAGAATGAACGAGCAGGTGTACCCCTTCGAAACGTAAAGAAACACGAAAGCCAAGGGAGTGGTACCTAATGAACCACTGAATAATCCCGACCGAGCAATCCGGGTGAATAATAAAACGTAATAATAATAACCATTCTATATAAACATTACGTGGCGGCTTGTACTTGACAAACAAAGAGAAAGAAATTCAATATTATTATGTTGGAATGCTTGAAGGCTATCTCAATAGAGGTAGCACTCAAGTCTTTGTGAGAGCTATGGAAATCTTTTCAACTTTGTGTAAATTCTCTTCTGTTCTCTTGGAAATTTCCCTTATGTAATTTAAATGTAGTATTATATTTCTTGATTAAAAAATACGGAGGCACTGCAGCTTATTCTCAGAAATATTCAACATATTATTCTATACATTATCTGCTGATGTATAGATAATATTCGGAAGAAATATTCATTTTCCATAATTTCATGTATTTTTATGCTTCTAATGAAATACCCGGGGAGTATTGAAAGTATTGTTTTAAACAGGTAGACTACCTTTTCATAATGTTATGTAAGTTTTCAATTTCTTAAGTCGTACATATATTATTACTCAGATTTCAAACGCTACCGCGTTTCCAATAAATTGTAATTCAAAGTGTATCATGTTGAATGTTACAAGGTCTCTCAGGCGAGATTGGTTCCGCTTTGCCTGTGAGATTTGGAATTTCCCTTCTCTGACATAATCGAATATGAAGGCGCGCGACAAAATTGGAGGATCGTGAAAGATTCAAATAACAAGTCTTGTTTAGCGCGCATTCGTTATTTAAGTCTCCGCAGCAGCCGCAGTATTATCGACTTTTGAACACCGCTTATACGGCAAGCCAAATACCGGGAACGAGAAAAGAGGTGAGCGCGATAGAGCCGGGCAAACGTTTTAATTTGCATTCATGAGCCGTCCTTTCAAAATTCTTAGACCCACCAAGTATTCCAAGTACGTCTCTAGTTATATCTCTGGGACGAATTCACTTATGACGATCGATCACGGTATTCACGAGATTAACACCCCTCAGCAAAAATTCGAGCCGGGAAAACCGCAATATATTTTTTTATTATCTTGAAATGAGCTTTGCGAGAAAACCGTGGAATAATATATACATATATAATCGTGGAGTCTAAGGGTTTCATAATATATAATACATTTCTTACATCTACTTCTTTAAAAGGGACGTAATTGTATATTATATTCTAACATTCTTGGACGTCGCATTTTATACCTTTTCACCGATAAATCTGAGAATGCCATGAATTTCAATAGAATCAAATGCGTTACCTCAGATATTCGCGTGACTCTACCCAACTTTGTCAGAACGCCAAAAGCGAAAGATGTTTGGACTAGAAGATATACAATTTAATTCAATGTGTAACATTCAGCTCCGTGATTTTCCTTGTTATATTTCAATTAACTAATATCTTCTCTTAATCTCTTTCCAGACGTTAAATGCAGTTCTTCACTAAATGATTCTTTCAAAACCATTCATCGACTGAGTTATTACAAATCATATTCGTGTATCCTTTACATTTCTGTACATCATCAATGAAATTCTGACTCATTTTATGATGCTCTCCTTTTAATTCCATTTTATCTACCACCACTTTAAAACTCGCTAATTTCAAGGATATCATACGCGTTACTCATTTGCATTGCAAGATTAAAATGATTGTTTTGACACTTGGTATATAAAAAGAGATTTTGTAAAGTATGTAAATTCCGTTAGTATAGGCGGAGGTGGTTGCAGGAACCCTTGTTTTGTGTCGTTGTAATTACACGGACACGCAAGGTAATACTATGCTCGGCGGTGGTGGCGGACTAGTTTTAAGCTCGTTTCACTGGGCAGTACTGATATACACGCAATTCGTCGACTAGCTTCAGTGGTCATCGCGTGAAAAGGTTTCTGCCACTAGTATCGGTGAAATGTTCACGGTGGGAGTAAAACCGTTGATAATCCCCGCCTTACCGCAATTGCGGATTTCCTAATTAAACAGCACATTTAGCTTGGGACAACCGAGTCAGCAACCGCCGGTATTAATAATTTACCGAGCGAACTTTGCTGAAATTAATTTGTACGCCATTTGCGGGCCGCGTCTTGCCTCCAGTAAGTCCTGCCGTTCTAACTCTCTGTGGATTTAAGCAACCACCCTTTCCGTAGTCGCTTCTCTTTCTTCGATGTCCAGAAACCCGCTCAGCAGAATCCATAACCGAGGAAATATCCGCGCAAATATCTCTCCTTCCGTTTCGGTAATGCACCTTCATACTTTCTTGCGGATTTTCACGTTATTCACGCGCGGATATTTCATCGCACTCCGTTATATCGTTCGCATAACTATCACCATTCCATGGACTCGATGGCACATTCGGTATAATATCGTGTCCCGGAATTTTCTATAGCATCCCAATTCCGTTATTCTCTTTCTTACCATGAATGTTATATCACTTGAATAACATGTATGTTAAAAAAGTATTGCATCTATGAAAGGTAAAATAGGGTAACTATTACAATAATATCCATTACTTAACACTAGAACTACCAAAGGGGTCGAAATGACTTGTCTACCATTTTTAATTAAATTATTCGAATATACCACCGAGCATTGTTGGAGATTTATACGAGTATATAACTTTATATACATAATGCAAATAATTGAATCCATTAATGAACTGAAATTCTCCAGCCATAATTTATATATAAATAAATGTTTAAGCATAACCCAGAATATGTTTGACAGTTCGAGTGGTTAAGGACGTACACGATCTGCAATAAAATAATCGTATACTTAAAACATTACTTTATGGCTTTATATGTATATCGAACTTGACTTAAATCTTAAATTTCAGGTTTTAAGCTAATGTTTTCCGTAATGTATTTATTGAACTGTGTGCAAGGACACAATAATTCTATTCGTATAATTGCACTTAATATTCTGCAGCCCGGTACTCGAAAAACAGGACTTTCAAACCTCCCAACTAATTTAACTCAAGGGGGATACGCCGTATTACGAAATCAATTATGAACTTGCGGGTGTTCCTTTGATGAATTTCATGAGTATAATATACAATTTTCAATATAATACATCGATGCTGCTTTTACAATACATATTTTGGGATATACTTCCTCAAACTCTATTCTACGGTCTCTTCAGTTAAGCTATTAAC
Source organism: Nysson spinosus (assembly GCA_910591585.2). NCBI lineage: Eukaryota > Metazoa > Arthropoda > Insecta > Hymenoptera > Crabronidae > Nysson > Nysson spinosus. The sequence goes on from OU342834.1 coordinate 3,181,429, forward strand.
CGCAAATACTTCATAGAACAATGTTTCATTTCATACACGTTATTAAACAATGTGAAAGATACAAAATATTCCGTTGTATAATGGAAAATAATACAGCAAAGTTTTCTAATAAACAGTATCTTGTTGCAGCATCGTATTATAAATAAGAATTTGTACCTCTTATACATATAATATTTTATTTGTATCCATTTTCTATTGTATGGTAGAATATAGATCTCTGTTTTATTCCTATTAGTACATTTTATTCTTATATAATATATTTATATTTTATTATTATTTATGAAATTCATTATTATACATGTTTTATAATTATATTTGATGATGTGTATATTAAAGGAATACATTCGTAAACTAAGTAAGCCAATCTTCTAATAATACAGAAAGGTTGTCATTGAAGACTTTGATGAAATGCTCATTTGCACTTCGCGTTAATTAACTTCAGATAAGCCGATGTTAAGCGTACGCTAATAGCATTGCATCGTCCGCTAAATTGATCTCACACTGTCACCTATTCACCTTCGTTGTGAACGACATCATGTTAGCCTTATCCTTTTATTTCTAATCGCGCCCACGTTGTTCTTTATCACATTGTTCAGCCTCGTTATTATCTACCATCCGATTAATTATTTTACGTTAAACTTGAAGGCTTATTATATTTAACTATCTATACCTTAATTACGTTTTTATTAACTATGTTATAACTTCCCACAGTGCGAAATGAAATTTCCCCAATACTGACATTACATTCGATATCGAAAATATAATTTAATATTACGTTAACCTGCTAATATTTAATATAAAATATTCATCTTTATTTTCTTATTCACCCATGCGAACCATCAGTTTTATATTTGTCTTCTCACTATGAATGTTATTATAATATATGATAAAATAGTGAATAAAACTGGTTAAAATTGTTCAACCAATTTGTAAGATGCTTTAAAAAGAGAAACAGTGAGAGGATCATAAATCAAGCAGTTTATTCGATATCTACGTGATACGAAATTCAAACATTTCGAATCTTTCATACTTGCAGAGGCGTGATATTTATGTAGTTTTATGGTACGTTTCAGAATATCGGATATTGGCGTCAAATCCGACAGTGGCGTAACAATCATTACCGATCCTTTAACAGGTTGAAAGGTCGACGTGAAAGTAATCGAGCGTCACGAGACGACGTCTAAATCGAATGATGGTCTTAAGCGATAGCGGGGAGATCGATGGAAGAAACCAAGGGTGACGCAACGCCGGAAAACGACTTCGGGTGTCTGTCGTTGAATTCCTAGAAAACTGGCGAACCATGGTTATGCCATGGTTTTGTCTCTACACGAACCCGCTGATCCGGATGCTATGAAGAAAGGAGGAGGAAACGGGACAGTGCACTCCGAGGTAGGCGAACCCACCATTGGGATGATAACGTTGGAAACGGGAATAAGGAAATTGAGAGGAGAAAGGCAAGAACCGGCATGGAAAGGAAGGAAGAAAAGAGGAAGGATGAGAACTTACTTAGCATCTCAGGAAAATGAAACGGTAACTAATTCTGACTGGAGCGACTGATTTATCGGCTTTTGGTACCTCATCGTCGCTTTACGAGAACTAACTCTCGTACACTTCGGGCCAGTTTCCTACGTGTTTAGAAGTATACTTCACCATAGATAAATGTGGAATATTATTCAAAGTAGAAAGCTAATTTCTGCACGTATAATTAGGAAATTTATGAAGCTACTGAATGCTGTCTAATTGTGCTAGTTTATTCTTAATTGCTCGATCTTATGTGTTCACTTTTTATATTTTATTAAATCCTAAATATTATACTCGGCAAGTGGATGAAAGCCAAATAATATTTAATAGTAATATTGGCTATCATATTTAGATTTTATATACCTCCATAAATTAGTTACCTTACTTTCTTTTATTGTAACATATTTTGAGTAATATTTTCTCTATTAACCTTTTTCGCAATTTGTAAGATTTATATCGGAGGAAACATATAGAGAACGAATGCAAACCTTAAATAAATTCTTTGACTCGAAGCCACGGCGTAATTTTCATTACTGTTAGCACATCCATTCTCCTCTACGCTCCCATGCTTTTAAAAAAGATACATCTCTCCGAGAGTGTTTTCCATTAAGAAAGTATAAAGTATTAGATTATCGGCTTTCGTCATCACGGGCGTACTATGCACCTTCCTTCAACACTCGCTAGTTTTCTCGCCCTTCAATCGGAGGGAGGGACAAATATTTTGATTGATATCGTTTCCGTCGCTCGATCGCATTTCCATTAGCTGATGAGTTCCACGTCGTTGTCCGGAGGCAACCAGACCAAAAAATCGGTAGTAAGCAGAAGAACTGTGTCGGTGTTGGGATATTGAAAAAAGGTCGAAGCTTTGTGTACCACAACGGTGGTATACTGGCACGGTGGGCATTAAATGAAATGAAATATTTAAAGGCGCCAGGAAGAGGGTATCCTGTTGGTCTCTGTGGGACCTTCGGTTTTGTAGATTCGGGATTAGAGAATAGCCTATGAAACATTCAAGGGACGCGTTTATCTCCTCTCTATTCCGCCCTCAATCGATATCGAATGGCAGTGTCCTCGTCTTCACAGGAGACTTTCTTATCTCACTTGCTTCAAGATTGAACCCCCTGCCAACCCGGTAAGGTTTCGAAGAGGGAACATCTATCATTTGACAAGTTCGTCAGACGTAGGATGGGTTCGTCTATCAAGGGAACGATTAGCTGTGATAAAGATCTCGAAATGAAAAGACCCTGCTACTCGGACAGACCATTGTTCTTCAAACTTGTCACGAATCACTGGCACTCAGTCTAGGAAATAACATTTCTTACACTTCCTTCGTGGATGCTATAATTCTCTGATTTCGTAAGACATTACGCTACCATTGAGACTCAAAGTGTTTTCGAAACTTCCGTGTCTTATAGAATGTTGGACATGCTTTATTTACTGTAGGATTTTAAGTCGAAAGAAGTATTGCGCAAGTAATAATATTATTAAATGTTAATGAAAATGCACTTTATCGATGGATTGAGAACTACTACCGTGTAATAAATTTAATAAAAAAGAGATGGACTAGTAGATTATAATTAATTTTGTAAAAGAAAGTTGGGGTTCTATTGTGAATATTGTTGAATTTATGTGGGGAATATTGTTTACTTATATTAGACTTCTGCAAAGATTTTGCATCGGTAGCAGCCTTGTCGTCACTGAGAAAATTCTAAATAACGTTTTTCAACCAGTCCTTATATTACGAGTTATCAGTTTTCATTTTCTTTATAACGAGGAACTTCCAGGATTCCCTTTCTTGTAGTGGGAATAAGATACTACCAAAGGAGGAATATTCTCAGTTCGGTAGTATCGACGAATACAAGAGTAAGTCTGAAGTATGGAACAGAATTATTTATTCAAAGCTAGGGTACTCTATCGACGAAACTGTTCTGAGTCACGTACGCTTCGTACGAAGTCAGACGGACAAATGCCTTGTTTAAGTTTATACTACTGACATACTGGTATCCCCATGCATATTTCCCTTATTATAAAAGAAAAATCCATGCATTACAATAAACAGATATTAAGTTTCCCGTAATTTAATTCTTTTAATTTAATTATGTAACAGATATTAAATTACGAGAACTAAGGACATCTATAAGACCAGGATGTTTAACAATGAAGTACATTAAAACAATAGTATCAAATATTCTAGGACTTAGAGATACAGAGGGGGCCAAAAAACGTATACATATTTCAACAAAAGAAAAACCTGTATATAAGTTGTAATATGAAATTTGTTTTTGGAGAAAATAAAGACGGATAAAGATATGTGACTCATATGTGCTTTCCCTGTAATCGGAAAGTACAGTTTAAACTTGTTTTTGAGAAAATATCATACTACACATTGATAATTCAATTCCAATTTGAAAAAGTCAATAGATAACATGTATTGAAGCGTGTATACGTTTTTTGGCAGCCTCTGTATAAACCACTAATAATGATCGTATAACAAAAATTATTTTCTATGTTTATAAAATGTGCACAATTTCAATTAAAAAATCATATAAAAAATGGTGAGATATACTGGTATAAGTCAGATACACCAACGATTGATAATTTTGTATTTCTCGAACCTAGATATCTAATAAATAAAGAAAATCCAGCATAATCGAAATGTAAAACAATAAATCTGCCTTCGGTTTAACCAATTCATAAATCTTAATTCATATTTCCCAACAATTCTATAAATCTTGTTTTTCAACGCTTGCTATCCTTGAATTTTTATCTCTGAATACTCGTAAATTTAGAATACCGAGTAAAATACTTGATCACGTAAAAATTGGAAAAATCTTCAAATTCGACTATGTCAGTAGAGATATCGGGCGAACCATTAAAACTATACTAGCCATTCGAGGCTGTTTGCTACCGTTTTAAACGCACATCGTATATCTGTATTTATAAGTTTTGCGGTGTCGTTTATATCGATACGTTATCACGCGTAAATAACAGATTGCGACCGTGGAGCAAACAGTATTGCGTGTACCGCGAAATAGTCGAAACCCGTCGAATCGGAAGCTTCATTTTTATTCCATGCATACCCGAGAAAGTACAATAGCGGGGGGAGAGAGGGCAGGGTTGAAAACTCGACTCGAAACGACGGATCCATTCCTCACGCCAACTTCGCTGTACTTCCCTTACCTTCCTTTTTTTTCAACCTTCTACTCGTCGAGGTTCGAGTACCAAACGATCGGTAATCGTGACAGCCGATCGCTCTTCTTTAGCCGAAGGACAATGTTTTAGCTCTCTTACCTTAGGCGAGCTATTCTTTCTTCCCTTTTATTCCACGCTTTCGCATTTCACCAGCTTCCGGTAGACTGGCGGGTCGCCTGCGATGATTAACGCGTCCTCAAAGTGTCTGCGTTGAGACGTGAAATTTCGCGGCTTACCAGAGAAATTTCCGGAATTTCAGGAATGTTGCTCGTGACCGAGGATGAGCTTAGTCGTTTATCATGTTACTACTCTATTCAGACATCACCATCAAGACTTTTTCGTCACTTGCACAATCGGGAAGCTTGGCAACCAAGTATAACGAGTATCCATACGATTCGCACTAAGATTGCAAGTCAAAGGTGTCAAACAATGATTATCATTGCATATAAAAATTATAAACTAATCGATCAACAATCTCAGAGATAAAGTGTCCATGTTTTCAATTCATAAAACAGAAATAAATTGTAACAATATAGTACAAAATTGAGTTGCAATATTGAATTTATATTATCGTCTACTCCCCGTTGGTTTTCATCTGCGTTTCCAAATATGCTAGTACCGGTTCTTTTTCCTTTGAAAATATTCATCGTTAAATAGAGCTTTCACGCTAAACGTGCAAGTATGATAGTTTGGGTGAAATAAGCTCTTCATATATGGTTTAAATTCCCGTCACCGCAGTAACGTGTTATCGTCCACTAGCAGATGGCAATCCCACATTTATCACTGCTGGCATCGAGCCGGTTGTACCTGTTTTGTCAAAGGTTATAAAGAGTGGCTGCATTCACGACGACATCAGCATTGACGATAGGAAGGCTAGTGTTATTCGAGTTTTTTCAATACACATATACACCGGAAAGGAACCTGCATCGGGTGAGGTTTGTATTCAGAAAATAGAAGATAAATCGCGAGGGTTCTAGTAAATATTATATGGTTCCGATTTTCAAGCAGGATCAAACATCCCGATGTATGCACTTTGTTATTTGATTTTTAATACCCGGCGTTGCGCTAACAGTATTTTATCAAGAAAAGATTCCGTTTTTCAAGCAGGATCAAACATCCCCATGTATCCACTTTGTTATTTGGATTTTTATACCCGGCCTTGTACAAGCCGTATTTTATCAAGAGAAATACAAATTCCGCCGGAAGCAAAATCATCTCTAATCCGATTTAGGCAGTATTCAATTTCCAAGCTTTACTCTCGGCAGACGAGTTATTTAATAAACAATATCTGAATCAAATTTAGTGAATTAAGCTATTTGAAAACAGTAATCTGCTTAATCCCTCTTTAATCGGACAATATTCCGTTAGAATATCCTAATAAATAAAAGCACCTGTAAAAATCACGTGAAGATAATCAAGATATTCGACAATATCAAACTTGTTCTTTTTTTTAAATTTTTATTTTATATTGCATCGTTGTTTTTATAATTACAGTACCGAAACCAAGGAAATATTCGAAATTTTTGGCCGAACTCATAGAGCTTGGCAAGTGCAAGTTGTATAAGTCTGCTCAAAGAGCACCATAAAGAGAATGCTTTTATACCTTGGGTGAATTAACGCAGTCGGGAAAGGACTTTGCCGACAACATCATCGTGTTTTATTATTTTCCCTTGAAACCATTAGAAGAAGTGGGACAAGCGTGTACTTAACTTGGCTCGTTGCGGTACTTTAACTTCACACTATATATATTAACTAATATGCCATGACATAACATGTATCGATAAGCCGCCCATGTAAACTTCCGCATTACTGTACGTCTGACACATGGTCGAGTCATACTACAAGGAGTTCTGAATTTTCATAATTCTCCTAGCACCTTGAAGTTAATATTAGTTTTGGACCTGTTAAAACAGTTTTTGATCCTTTAGATCTGTATTATGGCTGTAATTTAAATCTTTCCCAATTAAATACGAACGTATGTATGTCAGGTATATGATTGTATGTAACTAGTGAAAATCATAGTCCTCAACCTTCATACCACCCGAGATTAACAATATAATAATTTATGTAAAAATTATTTAATCTTGCACTGGTATTATTATTATTTACTTATTATTCTTATTCATTAATATCAAGCGAGGCTGATTAACCGACGGCATATTCTACTTGATTATAGCAAGCTTCCCGTATTTGGAAAAGAACTCATTGTTTAGGAACATTACAAATACTTAAGTATTATCTTTGTTTAAATTCCGGAGTACTTTTTGTCGCATTACGGTCTACGCATATCATTATACTACTAATATCATACTTTAAGTATAATAATTCTAGTAGAAATCTTTTTATTATGAAATTCCTCGTGGTGCAAGAATCATTCTGGAGACCTATCGAGCCGCCAGTAGAAAGGGGCGAGAAGTTCGAGCTTTTTATAAAACCGAATTCCAATTTCCTGTCTATAATGCCTTTCTCTCCACCGATAAGTATGCGTCTCATAAATTAATCTGTGAATCGAGGTTGGCTAAGCTGCTTAAAAGCGGAACCGTATGCCCAAGCATTAAGGAATTCTACGTAGAATCTTGGTACTCCCAAGCCGTTGTCGGTACTTCCCTTAGTCACCAAGGGTATCTGCAGAATGGCGAGCAAAGAAACGAAGGGGTGGGAAAGAGAGTGCAACGTAAGAGGAAGGGACGGAAAATCCTGAAACCGAGTTCACTTCGTTCCGCTTCGCGTGAGATTAACTCCCGGTCGTCGTCCTTTGTAAATTCAAGGCAAGAATTTCCCGCGTACCGTGCTCGTGCGTGTCTTGTATTATCTTGTCCGCATGTACTTCAGCTCGTTATACAATTCCCGGTTGGCTTGAACATACCAAGAGCCAAAAAATAGATGCAAAAAGAGAGGGAGAGCCATAAACGGGTAAATTCTTCAAAGGAAAATTGTATATCAAAAATAAAGGAAGTCCGGGAAGGGGGAATCGTAACGTAATTTGTGAATTTAACTTCGAGAATCCAACAGTATTCCACGATGCGTACTTTCATTCTATTCTTAATTTTTATGCAGCGGGAGTTCATCACCGACGACTTGTGAAAAAGGTTTACGAAATGAGAGAAAATGGGACTATTAATGAACCGGGGCACTGAGCCAAAAGAATACTAATACATAAGAATAATATAATGTATACATAAACAATAGTAAGCGCTGTTGAAGATACGTATTTTTATACTTGCATTTACATAGACTATAGAAGGAATTTTCAAGTAATTTATATTCAGCCCTGTACAATTTTGCGCGAGATCGTTATCACGCTGCATAAAATGAAATATGACTAAGAATAAAAATAGGACGTAAAAATGGTATGACGATGGTTTCCAACAGCTAAACTTAAATGAAAACTCGGATTTCTATAACTCAAGAGAATAATATCTGGGAAGTAATTAGAGACTTCATTGTATTATGTTCTTTGCAGAAGTACAATGTATAGGTATTATTTAAGAAAGATCTTAATACGTCTATTAAATGAATACTATTCATGGGTCAAATATAAGCTCTCAGCTTTACGGCACACAGGTTCTTCGAAAAAAAGAAATATCTCGATGGTGAGAATAATAATACCGTAATCTCGTCTTCCCAAGGTATCCTCGGAGAATAAAATCGCGCTTACGACATCGAAGGCAATTAAGCTCAACGACCTTCCCCAAGCTTCTTTCCTCTGAAAGGACACGTGTTCCTAGCACGATGTCAGTCCGAGATAAGGGACTTTTCTTCTCGTCTCGATAAGATCCGTTCGAGGAAACCCTCGAAAGCTCCGAAGGTCACGGTATACGTGGCAAAATCACGCTTCTTGTAATTTCACGGATGATGCCGTTTCGTCTCGAGTTTGTATCCACCGATCTGCCCGAAAATCCACAGATATACACGCGTATTCCAACCCCAGATCCTCGATATCCCAATAGCTTTGGGTTGGATCCAGGCCGGGAGGACAACAAAACACATTAACACTAATCTGTCCGTACGTCGAGCGCAGTCAATGGTACGGCACGAATCCCATTTGTCCGAAGCGACGTTTCGCGTCGTGACGTATGGCTATATACATTTGCTTCTGTATATCCATATACAACCGCTACGTGATGAATGTGTATGTCACATATGCGTATTTGTGCATTAAAACGTAATGTATGTGCATAATACGTTGATTGCTTTCACGTTTCTACTCCGTACACATATTGCACGGAATTGTAATTCGATCACCTCTTATAAAGCCAATCATATTAAATTAACTCGAAGCTCTTTATTTATTATCACAATTTTATTTCTCGTTTCAGTTATTCAATAATTTCATATGTCAATGTTTGAAATCTATATATTACACATGTATATTCTGCAATTAATCAAACAGTATTATGATTATAATAAACAAAAGCTTGAAGGGGAGAATAATTTCCTGACAATTGATTTCGGTTAATCACAACTCAGGTTACATTTATGCAGCTTGATTAGAGTCATTGCTGTTTGATCTTTTGAAGGTATTCCATTGATATATAGGTATATGTATAACAATGTGCATCTATTCCTACGGGAGTGGAATATTATATAGGGAACAGATAGAAGCACCGAGGCAATCAACTTCTTCGTAAGGGCTTAGAAACGCGGCTTGTTGAAGAGGCACGCCTCCCTTTGGCTCCTTAGTTTCGGAAAGTTCCAGGACTAGGAGAACATGCCGGCGTAGTTAGCGCGGTACACCAGGAAGCTGGAGTGTTCGGGGAGGAATCGGAGGATTCGTGGGATCTGACCTGACCGCTTATCGAACGTGGTTAGCGGTACCAGCCACTCTCGGCTTATCCCCGATGGACACCGTCCGTCGCCTGGAAGACGACCTCACTATCTGGCACAACGTATTGTACCTTTGCACTACTCAACTACCCCTTTCTCTCTCATTCCCACACCTACCCTCTCCCATTCGAAATTTCAGCCAGCGCAGGGAATATCCTACGGACTTCTAATCCAGATTCGACTCGAGACATTTTCAAATGAGGCATAGCATAAAGACTGTAACCTAGAAACTCGAATGGAACTTCCAGAAACTATACATGCCGAGTTTAATGTAATTTATTGGAATACTTTACTTTAATTAGACGACTACTAAAATATCCATTAACTGAGTGTTTAATTTATCGAATAAGTCGCCTGCGCGATCTTGTGTGCATTATTATCTGTAGTAGTGGAAAAGAGGAGAATTGTATTGTTCGGTTGATATTTATGTAACAATAAAGCTTGTGAATGATTACAGTCGTCTAGTTATTTATAGGATATTATTTATACTGGAATTTAAATATGGAGCTCGTGCTTTCTCAAAATAATAATTGTTAATATAAGCCACAAAGTTTTAGAATACTGATTTGGACGTTTTTACTTTCGTTCCAATGAACATCAATATTAACTCTTGTGATTTAAAAGTACTATTCATAATTTTATTCTACTGTTTCGCAAACAAGGAATTGCAAATGAATTGAGTTAACTCAACAGTATCAAAGTATTGAAACTGTACAATAGAATATAAATAATACTTTTGTGACTTTCATTAAAGAAATAGATACGAATACTTCAGAACCTGATGCTGAAGTACAAGTTTCGTTTAATATATTGTGGCTTTGCGTCATGGAAATTCGAAAACACTGAAAACTATTGGTGATACATTTTATTACTTTAGTGGGTCGGAAGTGTCTCGCAAGTCTTCCTTAGGGGAAAATTTGCGAGACTTATCTCGCGCAAAGAAGAGGAGAAAAATGTGAGCGGATAGAAGGCTTTGGACTGTTATCTCGCAAAACGTTTTCGTTTTAGAAATGTATCCTTGCAATGAGATGCAACAGGAAGTTACGTAGTAATATCAATGCTCGAATTTCAACAATATTACATTCGAAGAGAAGTTTCATCCCCTAACTGGAGCAAGATACCGTATAATATAACAATGGTAACGCACAGATTGGTGAAATTCAACATCTCACACGGAGGGAAATGTATACGTCAGTTTGGAGATTTATTAAAATTCCTGTATTCATGCGTCGCCTGGCGATTCATGATATTCGAAATTAGTTTTGACATTTCGCACCGAACGACGAATACCGCCCGGCACCTAGACGTGTTCGGTGGGTTAACAACGTGAGCTTAACTTTCGAGAATTTCGAAACGACGAATCGAATCAAGGCAACACAAACCTAGCTATTATAAATATTCTCTCGCATTATTAGGAAACAGTGTTGAAAAGACAATTAATGTTGTCATTACATTATAAATATTGAACAATCCGTAGTTGGGTTATAGAATCATCATAACGAATTGAGTGTACTTTGTTACAAGATTGGTATTTTATTTATGTTAAGTTGATGGTATTTCAAGCGAAATTGTAAGCCCAGATAATGTTTGTCTAATTATCTTAGTAATCATTTCTGTTCGGATAATTTATGTAAGCAATAACTCACCCCTCGTTTTTAGCCGCGCGGAAACTCGAGTTATGCGAATAATTACTGAAAGTATGCAAGTGATTCCTCGAATTATCCTAATTATCAGATTGATCATATTATCAAGAATGACGATTTGCTTATCCATAATTGTTTCAATGGCGCATCACACAAGGAACAAAGTATGCAAGTAGAAATTAATAGAAGAAATATATCCATTACGACGAACCAAAACTCTTATACCAATTAAATTCCTACACGGAACAGTTCTTAATTAATTCGGAATAAGAATCATATTCCTTTCATTGTCATTAATTCACATTCAACTAAAACAGTTCCGAACTCTATCTCACGATATCATAAATTCTTCAAAGAATAACCGATCATCGTTATTAAGCAAGCCACAAGCGCGATAACTGGGATCGCATTATTCTTCTCGGTGATCTTCGTCCCGGTCCAGTCCGGATTGGAAGGAGGGAGACGCATATATCTTTCGTGGAAGCAGAATTGAAATCAGCCGTGAGAGCATCGAATTTACGTCGGTGATAAAGACGACGTTTCCGGGTGGTTCTCCGTTGCAGTTAAAGGGGAGGATAGAACCTAAGCGAATCGTGGAGAGGGATCTAGTATAAAGCACATTCCTTGCTAGCGAATTGCGCGATCGTGCGAATCGGGGAACCGTCGAACGCCCGGGATTACGCTCTACCTTCCTCCCTCTCTGTTTCTCTCTTTGACTCACTCTCCCCCTCACCCTCTCGCTCCCTCTTTCTCTTTCTCTTCCTCTGTGGGAATTGCCACGTACAAACCCTGGAGCACGCGGTTCTGGTACTGCACAGTAGTTTGTATTACTACAGTACGTCATGCGGTACCGGAATGTTTAAATGTCTCTCGGTGAGAAATCCTAATGGACTTACGCATCCAGGCCACTGTCTCTCCTTCAACTGGCATTATATCCACGGATATAAGGGTCTCGTTAAATATTTCTTCGTTCTCCAATTTTCAGCGGCATAGTCAAACGAGTTACGTTTCCGTGTACATATTTGAAAAGTTAACATTATTAAATCGTAATAGGAAGTGCAGTCTCCTGCACTAATATTTATCTCCTCGAATGTATTTCACGAGAATCATCTCACTTGATATACGCTAGGAAATCATAAATTTTCAGACTGGGGTGAGACTCTCTCTCTCTTTCTCTCTCTCATCCCTTTCTTTTGTACAACGCAGATTAACCGCGGCTGGCTTTCAATTGCGTATTTTAATGGAATATTACTAACGCTGGGCTATTGTTTTCTCGGTATAAATAACAGGAATAAGTGATGCAAGCGAATCAATAATGTAAATGAATTCCTGTAATCCACTTGGATGGCCTACTTTCTATTTTTCAATCTGAATGCTGTGTCGATTTTCATTCGCCACGGGTAGATTTTAATACTTAAATGACCCTTGAAACAATGAAATTAATCAACAAAGGCAACAACTTTGGAAGAATATTGTGTCATCGTATTGTAAGATGGCATAGTATCTCAACTTTTATATTCGTCAAATAAGTACGTGCTTAATAAGGAAGGAGAACAAAAATGTCGGTGTTTCATATTTTTTATTTTTCTCACGTTTTCATGGATTCGATATTCTTTTCAATATCATACTGTATACGGCGCTCTCAGAATTTCTGTGGTTTTATGGAATTCTTAGAATAAATAAAGGGAATAATATTCTCGCATCACGGTTCAAAAAAGAAACTTGTTTAAATTTTATTTCATCTAATGAGTAGTCTGATGTTCCACTTATATGTATATTGGAACAAAATTCGATACTGCTTGCAGATTCCGGACTTCTGCGTTCTACATTTTGCAATAGTTATCGACAATTTTGTACCTATATAGGGTGAATCATAAATCGTAATCACCTTAGCTTATTCTGTTGTTGGTGGGAAGATCGAACATTTTTTATCTGATATAACATGGTTTAAAGAAAGCTTTAATAAAACTCGCAACAAGGTTAAGAGCTATGCTACTCCATTATTATTAATTTATTCATTTCAAGATCGAAATTCAATCGTATATTACGATGTATAGTTAATAAAAATATTTGCGTAAACTCCCCCGTTCTGAAGTCGGGGACGTCGGGACCCCAACTGTGGATATGCAGCCATGTTGCATTACCTATATGACCTTTAAATTTTCGCGGTTGCGCAGTACTACCGACCCATAACACTCCCTGCTCCATCCCGCATCCTCAGTCGGGGTCAAGCCGTCCCCGAGATCGGAACAGTGGGGTTGTCGCAAATTCTTTTTACTAACTATATATCGTAATATACGATTGAATTTTGAACTTGATATCAATAAATTAATAACAATGCAGTGACATGGCTCTTAACCTTGTTATTCCCACTGCAGAGAATTATATTATGAAGTGTAGGCAATTTAAGATGATTATAGTACCTTTTTTGTCAACTGAAAAAAATGGGTTGACCAAAAGTTTACTATAATCTTCTTAAAGCTCTCTTTGAACCATATTATATTATATAAAAAAAAGTTATCGATAGACCCACTAACAACAAAATAATCTAAACTGATCACGTTTCGTGATTCACTCTGTATAAATCAGTCATAAATTATGCGAAATCATAAATAAAGACCGGCCGGTGTTATCAATTTATTATGTCAGTTATTAAATGTAATACTAATAGTAACAACTTATAAGCAATGTTAGAGGAGAGCTACGATTTCACAGAAACAAATTTTTACATATGTTTTTCTGAAGGCTTCTGAATTGATATATTTTTTTTGAAGATCGAGTAGACATTTTTGGATGTGATTACTACTTCCGTTATCGTCTTATTCGAAATATTTAAACTGTGCGATGAAGGAAACCAATTAGTGTAGATTCCTACACTCTCGAATGGTTGCCTTCTCCACCTCGTAACGAGCCTTTAGGTGCTGCTTTGCCACACGTGCCTTTTCATGCCATGAGCTGAATATTCACGGTTTCAATTCACGGTATTATCGCCTGTTTTTCTTTTTTTTTATGAAAGTTCCTCGTCCATTCTTAATTCAGCATTCGTCGGTTTAGAAGCTTAATCGTTCTTGTATTAACGAGTTGAAAAGAATAAGAGTGACTAAAGCCGATCAATAATAAAAACCGGTAAAAAGTACGGTTTCCTATTCCACGACCTATGTTGGTTCCCTTAGTAACTTTTCTTCACATTTCTTCCGTAAATACTTTTATATACGTGTTTAACCGAACAGTTCGAAACATTCCAAGTTTACAGAAGAGATTGACCCGCACCCCCTTGATTTCGATTCGAGGAGTTATCTTACTCGAGTTTCTTTGCCACTGCGCTTTTCGAAGGCACTTCCGAAGACGTGGTTGATTCCATTCATCTGGCTGTTCCACGTGCCCGTTCGTCCGTTTCTCTACAATCTTTTTCCATTTCCTTATTTTCTTTGGCCAAGAAGAAGAGGAAAGAATCCCATAAGGCGGCGGTGATATAAAAAATTCAGATCGCGTTCGGAGAAGCAAGCCTGTCCCACTTTCGAGTGACGCTATTTTACGTTTTTCCATCCGCGTTTTACGATTGAGAATCCTGATTCTTCGCGACCGGAACGGGGTTGGAAGCGGGTGAAGATACAAAGAGCAGAGTGAAAGACAAGGTTAACAGATGTCGAAATTACAATCTGAGCGAACGACGAATACCGGTGTGACATATAGAGATTCTTATGTATACCGAATCGAGCAACGCCCTGACGTTCCATCTTCGAGTCGATCTATTACGCTCGAATCTTCATTGCCGCGGAATAGCTCGTACGTGTCGAGAAAGGGAAACTGGTAACGGTATTTCGGCAAACACTATCGTAATGATATCCTTGGCTAATGAAATGCATTTGCTATATTACGTCAATTTACTATATTACGTAAATTGGCTACATGTCCAATACCAGGGGTGGAGAACCTTTTCATGTTGGAAGTGCGAATTAATCGAACTGTAATCAAATAAGGCCGCATTCAAGAAACTTCGGTAAAATATACTTAAGAATGTACATTATAAAATATTGTTTTTATTAATAACATTAATAAAACATAAAGTTTGGGAAACGGTATGGTAGAGAAATGATTATAATATACAGCCTCGATTGGTTTCGAGGAATATATATTAATTCAAAAATATATTTGTATTAAATACAAAATATATAGGATTCTAAAATATTTTGAACCGATTGTTTAAACTGGCTACGTTAATTTAAATGTATAATGTATATTTGTCGGGAACGTATTAAACTGGTTTTAATAAATTGGTGCAAGTTTGAATAAATGATATCAGCGGGTGGCGCGCCGAATATATTAAATTATCGCAATAAACCTTGCTCGTATTTTTGAAGAATAATTAAGCAAAAATATGTTACATTATATTTGATTTGCGCCCAATATTGAAAACGTATTTGCTACATTATAAACAAACTCAATGGTATGGTTATTTATACTTTGATCGATCAATGTTCAAGAAATAATTGCAATCTCAAATTAGGCTCATAATTGAATATGGAAGAAAATATTCTTCGATCACCAAAAGTGGAAGTTTACCTATTAAATCAGTGCATTAAAATGTGAATAGAAGCTTATTCGTTTACTGTATAATTACCTAATTTCAAGCAAGCATTATAAAATAGTATGCACTTTATCGGAACAATATCACAGTAATACCAATTTCCGCTCAAGGCAGTTAATTCCAATGTACCAAACAACTCATCCTTCGTTATTTTCCCTAATCTACATGAAATACTAACATATATAATTATGTTAATATTGTATCAACATAATTATGCATGTAAATATTTTATTCAATGTTCATCAGTTAATATATTACATACATTCTAAAATCCGTGCGGCATTTCGCTATATTAAGTTTTATTCTTATATTCAGTTCTGCGACTCCTTCAGAAATAAATGCCGCCAATAACCAACAATGGCGGAAGATTCATTATGCATAACTCAAGAATAGCCAATAATACTCCAAATAATTTTATACACAGTAGTTCATACCAATAGGCTTCAGACGGTTCCATTAATTGATACACGATTTTTTTAATAACGAAAATAGTAATAATGCTCTTTATAAGACAGAAATTCCGGATTTACTGTAAGACGTATTACCAAGGGTAAACGAAAAGAGAACAAATTCCACTCACAGAGAACAGAGCGGATATTTTCTCGTACACAATCAATCTCCACCGCGGTGGCGCAAAGTAAGGTGAAGCACATACATATAAAGTACCGAAAAGGAGGAAGTAGCGGAAACAAAGATTCCATTTAAAAACCATCTGTAACTACTCGGACAACCCCGTCAATTAATAAAACTCATGGTGGCGTAATCGAAGATAACGATAGTAAGGGCGTACCCGTCACATTCTTAGTACGAGGTTTTTAATTAATGGAAAGTTAATGGTACGGGGATTTATTAACATTGAAAGACTAAATTTCACGTCTCGTAGATCCTGATCAATGATGCAGGATTAACTTTACTCGCACGTACGGTAAATCGATTTCACAATCGACAGACTTTGAAGCGTGACGTCACTGGTGCTGGACGAACGACGCACGAACACTTTAATTACGTTAAATCTGTGGCAGCTAATGAAACAAATGATCCTGGCAGTTTGTTCGTTTTCTACTTTGTCAGTCGGGATGATGCACATACGGTTTAATTACGTTAAACTGGCAGGTCGGCTAATGGAACGAATGATCCTGGAACTTGTTAGTTCTCTTGGTTTTTTTTACAAAGCGAGGAAGGCGTAAGTGAGTGGAAAGAAGAAAAGAAGTGTATAGAGAAAAGACGTGGTAACCGCATTGCACCACGCCTGCCAGCCACATCGATCAACAAATCACCGTCTAAAAAAGAGGACCAAAGAGCCGTCTTTTCTCTAGGGAACATTCGGGTTGGTCCACGTGGAAAATGTTCTTTGGGGTGGCTGGGGTGCCACCTAATTACCAGCCCTTCTATCTTCCTTACGCACGAGTGCCTGTCCAATAGCTTTTCTGTATTGTGTTACTTGTATAATGAATCTTTCGATGCTACTTCTGACAGGAAGAATGTCACCGGAATACCGTGATTCCTTTCATTCTAACTTTTATATAGAAAGCATGATTGGCACTTGATCACAAAGTTGGATAGAAAGTAATTCCAATTTTCTGATGGTTTTGTAGATACTTCCGTTCTGCATGTGAAAACGCATCGTTTCTTTTATAATTTACACAATTCGTTAGAATTCGTCTTAAAAAGCACTATCAGAAGATCGGAAGAGAAATTTATAGTTCCATTTAAAAAAATGAACTTGACCTTCATATCTGATATATATAATAAGGTAAAAAACAATTTGCAATCTTCATATAACAAATTCTTTCTATCTGCAATATTATGATAACAATCGGCTGTCAAGTGTAGCGGGCACCCTGTATACTGTATACATACTAAACAGTTTCAAAAGTAATTGTCGAGGAGAATGTACGAAAAATTGTCACGCGATTACGAAGGGGAAAAGAGTAGATCAGTTGTGTCTACTGGCAGTTACTTCGACTTCCGTCACGTCGCGGAATAATACCAACGGAAGTTAGTTAAAATCGGTGGGGTTACAATTCGGTTACGCTCGCGTGGGAGTGAGGAATAGAAACAAAAAAATAACGGCAGACGGACGTAAAGCGACGCAACAAAAATCGATGGACGTGTACCATTGTACTATTTCAGTCGTGAACATTTTTACGGAACATACAAATCAAGCGGAAGGATGTTATCAAAACTTCCGTCTGCGTGACAAATTGAATTACGACGGAAGCCCGAACGTACGAAGGGCACACGGCCCGAAAACAGTGATGAAAAAAATCGAGGATTCGGTAGGGGAAAAACAGTAAGTGGATGGGGAGAGTTTTGTTGTAAATCCGTGTACGATATGCGAAAATCTGCCATCCTGCGGATGTATAATAGAAGTACAGGAAACCCCCCTTATAACGCGGAGACTTTAACCTGGAAGACTAATCACGGTTTGGATGACCTTCCGTGATAGATGAAGATATTCTTGTCAATATTCTTTAAGAAGATCCATTTTTGCGAAGAAGTTATCATCATTAATGGAAAGCACATTCTTAATTAAATATTAACTGGCAGCATAATATTATATTACTTTTATTATATTACTTGCTATTAATAATAGAACGCAAGTGTACATGAAACGAATTCTCTTAAATAAAATGGGATGGTAATCATTCATGTATTCTGTCTACTTCATTTTGCCTCCCACTGCATATACATATATAATACTTTCATTGAGCCGATTGAATTATAATTGGCAATTTTGTGTATCGCGTTGTAAATAAATCGAAATTGAAAAAATATTTCATGTGACAGTTCCAATTAGAATAAAAATATCTAATTTGTGGACCACGTTCTACGGAGCTGATTGACAGCGTTATGTGAAGACTGTCGCAATATTTCATCATATTATACAGAACTCCATGGTGTATTTTTATTATATCGTAATAATTGCCTATCAGTTGTGTATTATACGTCATTCGATAGTTTTTGTTTTACTCTTTTATGTGATTGTTATATAATGGTGGAGAATACATTTTAGAATAAATCGTATTAAATACTTTAAAAGACCAGAATTTTTCATATTCGACAAAACTGCACGAACTTAAGGAACAACCCAATATATTTATATTATAGATGTTACTCGTCGTCTTAGTTCTCGTCTTCCTCGTCGTTCTTTATCCTTTGTCGTTTACCTCGTTTGTACCCTCGATGACGATATCGCCAGAAATCGATATGAATTTACGATGTTTTTCTATTACGCCGACTTGGCAGAACTTTCTTAAAACGGTACCACCGCGGAAACATTACGCGATCATTTATTACATCTCTCCCTTAGAGCTCCTCGAGAATGTTATGTGAGGGATCGCGTTCCCGGTAAATCCAGTTACGTCGAATTTACTAACTCGCGGACTTGTCGGCTCCCTGCAATTCTGTCGCTAAGAGATTTCAACAAAATGATGTGCCAAACAGGCATTCGAGTGTTCGTGAAAAGTGGAGATCCAAAAACATGTTTGGATTAAGAGTAGAAATAAAAGTAATTAAAATGAATAAGAAAGATGCATAAATTTATGGAAATCGCATATAATTTTAAACCACTTTTTTGAAAAACGCGTAGCCCATCGCACCTAAAAATTGTATGCTATAGAGAGTTATGTTGTGTCTATACTACGTCTCTTCAAAATCTCGTTGGAAAATCTCACACACTACTGAAAAACTCTCCTCGTAGGCCTGAAAACATCAGAATATTCGATTCTTATGCAGTTTTTGTTGTTCCATTAAAACTAACAGGATATTCAGTGAAGCATCTCTATACTAGAAAAGTATGCACGTAGATATCAGGGGAACATATGCAGATTCGAAGACAGTACTCGTGGTGTCTAGGTCCATGTTTAAACAGAAGAGCACCATCAAACATTCAACTTGAGATGCACGAAAGCATTCCGCGTAACCAAACACACGTACTCAGACACCCGGTTGAGTATCCAAGGTACGAAGAGGACGAAGAAGACTTGGATGAACGAAATAGTAAGGAGACAAAGAAGAGGCAAGAAGAACATAATAGGGGAAGAAGAGACTAAAAGGGGGTAAGGAACGACGACAAATTCTGCCAAACACATGAGAGATACTTGAGCTGGCCGCTTGCCAAAGCACCCCCTTAGATATTCGGGCGCGCATGTCGTGTGAACTTGTGGACCACCACACTATTTTCCTGATGCCGTAGAACCAACCACCCATCGTCTGCTCGTGTTTTTCTTTAAGATTTTTCACCCAATTTTAGATGAACATGGGGTACTTCCAGTGGAAAAATATTCCACATATTTTTGGGTTCAAATTATTTTATCGTTTGATATTTGAGTTTGGAAGTATTGTTGTTATGGAGTAATTGGTGTTCGTCAGTTAAAAAGTAAATCCTTCTATATAAGGATTTATAATTGCAGGACTAATTAAGAATATAAGAAAATGAACATCTTATGATTGAAGGATATTATGTCATAAGAGTTTTTAATCATTAGACTCTTTAACTTGTGCACAACATGGTGGATCCGTTTGAGAATAAGATCCTTTCAGAAAGAAGTGATCGATTGGTCGTTTGTTGCTAAGTACCCGTTTTAATGTTCTGTACGCAGGTGTTCGTAATTCAGGAAACGATGGAGAGGATTCTTCCTGGGATTTTACAATGTACTTCGAAAATGTTGATATACATTATAATAGGAACAATATTAAATCAATCTGATTAATGAGATTACAGCTGAATTACAGTGAACCATTAAATGATAATTTTAAGGCTATTTCCTAAGTCAGTTGCTTTCTCTAAACTCCTAAGTTTCTGGTATTCTAAAGCTGCAAAATTAATTTCGGATGATGAGAGCTCGATATAAATATCAAGAGAAAATACAAAATAAAAATTAGAAGAATTGTGTTAAATCTAAGTTGGTAATCCTTTTTTACTGTATTCGTCTCTGTTGGGGATATTTCCTACATGCTTTAAATGAAGCAAATAATTGAAAATAAAATATTCAATGGAACAGATTTTTTGCCCAGTTCGCTTCAGAGTATCTTAACACTAGAACTACGGAAAATATATTCAGCCATAGTTATACATTCACGTACACGTCCTTAAAAATAAGAATGGATGGAACAACAAAATTAATTGATTCAATCACGTCCATTATGCAACGTGAGTCGCAAAAAACATCTGAAACTGGAACCTTATAATTCTGAACGTTCTCATTCCTTTCCGCGGACCTGTCATGTTGACGGCTTCCGTAGTTCTAGTCTTAAACTCGCTGAAAAAATATCCAATCAGCTCCTGCAATTGTTTATATAATTATGGAAATCACACGGAAATATCTTCGCCATAGTTAGCTTAATAAACATACCAAGAGGATGTACAGTAGATATTTATCTTTGTACTAGATACATTGAGTACGAAACGATTCCTTATGAAAAAATAAGAACAAAATATGGAATAAAATGTTTTCATTTAAAGCTTACAAGTGTTAGTTTTCGAGAAAATCGAGTTTGAAGATCCGTGTACGTATACTGTTACGACTAAGCGTAAGTTACGGTTCGTCGAGCATCGTATAACGCGTATCGTGTTTGTAAACAATGTCTACACAGCATACTAGTTTAAAAATAACGCCTGATATCTTGGCACGCTCCTGCAGGGAATTTTTACGCTCGGGGTGACGTAATACTCAAATTAGAAGGTCACTGTACGATGGCTGTATAACTCGTTAATTGGTACACGTATTTCGTCGGAGGTAACAAAGAATGAAAAGAAACGTTGTAGTCGATGAGGTGAAACAAGGAGAGGCAAATACGCGTAGGAACAACGACGAGGTGTGGGTACACGTTGGACGTGTGTCCTCGTCATTAGCGCTCGGACAATGTTTTCCCCGTTAGCTCCTCTCGCATAATGCAACTGGATATATCGTGGTTGAAACAGTCGAATTGGAGATGCGAAGAAAAACGAGGAGGTACAGTGAAACAGCAGAACACAGAAAGAGATAATAGGGAAAGGTAAACGATTGGTGGAGGAACTGGAGTCGTGGTGTCTAATTACGCTCACCTAGCAACCTCTGCACCTTCACCTCTTTCCTGAACCCTAGGTACATATACAGTGCATCATTTCTTGCATTATTTATCTTTTTCTACGAAAGAACGCCTTATTTACTTTAACGAGAAGCAGAATATTTTACCAAGTTTATACGAACACACTCTGACGGGCTGCTACTTTGTGCAGCTCTCCTGCATTTTTACGCTACAAAGATACAAGGAATACTCTACGAATTCTCTCTCTGCGTGCGCCTTCTTAAGCACCACTTTTTGGTGCTCGTTATCGGATCCTTATCATTCATAATTTTTTGTATGAATCGTGCCTTTAAAGATTGTAATATTCGAGGACTTGTTACTTCTTTTGCTACTCATCTTGGAACGTAACGATTGAAAACTCGCGACGGTGGGGTGGGGGGTATATCTTGTTGCGTGCTTTCATAGAGTTATGATACCTTATGTATTTTTTATTATAGGAAAAATTATTATTTCATTTCTTATCATACATTTTCGATAAGTAAAGTAAGCTATTTTTCTTTGGGCAATGAAAATTAAGGAATTTAAAGGAAGGAATAAATACATATATGTACAATGTGTGTGTAGATCCATATGTATGTGTGTATGAGAATAATATGCCATTGTTATCCGAAAAAATAATTGATACGCTCTAATAAATGTATTTAAATGTGAGGTATAATTTAATAAATTTGTATGTTAATCAATTCTTATCATTACCATTTTGGAAGAATTAAAGTCATTACCGGAGATTAAACACTGTAGGAGATACTTCGCATTTTGCGCTAAGCACTTGTTTTGTTGCAATTAATATTAGATATAATTAAATGTGAATTTATATTTGGCATTATAGTTTAATACGTTTAATGCCGTGGGGGTCACCGTCGACTGCCGATGGTAATACGTTTCCTATTTTCAATAAATGTTATTTCAATTATTTAAACCGACAAATATGTGTCTTTAATACTCCTAAAATAATATCACCCACAAACTTATCAAAAGTATGAAATATTTATAAGATATTAGCAAAAAACGTGGTGGCTTTATAGAAATTTCGCGGGCTGTATTACTAAAAATCGAATCAAATATACCGCTAATATTCGTAACATCTTCATTATTTTTATCGTTACGATAACGATGGACAGTAATTAATGCATTATAGTCTCGTAAACAATTTCGCCAATTGCCGTTTTCAACGGCGAATGTGTTAAAGGACGATGACTTCGGTAGTTCATTGCGTTAATTGATGCAGAATAATATCAATTGCTAAGTACTACTTAAACTTGATATTAATTGCACATGAAGTATCGTTACGTGCTCTCGCTAGGACATGTACAGTCAGATTGATGCTGACGGTTGAATTATAATTAAATTGAATTCGGTGCTCCATTGCGTTATTTAACAACTAACATTGATACTGAATAATATTAATTACCAAATGCTACTTACACTTGATGTTCATTACGCATGAAGTATCGGCACGTGCTATCACTGGTACAAATACAATAAGACTGATGCTAACGGAGATGACATAAATTGAGTAGCGTTGGAAGGGGAAGCGGATCACCACAGACATCGGTGATAGCAGTATACATTATTGTAGGCACTTTACTTTTTTCCAAATACTTGACACTTCCTCTAGTCGAAAGCTCGTCCTCCCACTGATTTTGCATTAAAAATTGTCTAAGACCTAATTGGTGGCCAAACCAAGTTCGGCTAGACCAAAATCTAGTGGACAGTACTTCTAAAGCGCGAGGAACGGCCAAGGAAGAACGAGTAATTGATCTAACATAGTCATACAATTTTGAACAACTGTCATGTGTTAAAATGTTAATTTTGGGCCCTATGATAATTCGGCATTTGTTAATGATTTCGGTGAGTAATATTAACTCCCAAAGTCTTAAATCCTTCTGTTTCATCATCATGTATATTTTGGATATTGAATTGTTTCAAAAATAATTCATACATTGCATACCACTTGACATGCAAATGTTAAAATAATTTGGAACAAAACTAAGTCATATTATTTCCGGCTAGCTTCAATTATTGTTATGATTTATATCATCCCGTGGTTAGCTGTCACACTAATGAATAATATTTAGGAGAACAACATGGGGAAGCACGTACAACGGTTGTACAGGTATCGTTCTACGAAGTCGTGGTGAAACAGAGGCCGGAGGCGATTATGCGAGACCCGAGGAATTACGCGAGACCGGTTTGCAAACCTGCGACTCGAATTATCGTTAATTTAAATGCTCGTGCTTACGTTCGGTATAAGTGTATAATGCGGCAGTGAAGTTTAAGAGCGACACCCAGGGCTTACCCGACCACCGCATACACCGGAAGCTTTGAAATTTTAACACGACTACGTGTTGAAATTCTAAACTGACACAAAACTGGTTTAACTCTGTCCCCAGAAATCGCTAAAATTATTGGTGATCCGACTCACTTGGATTATAACTCTGGCCACTTTTGTTCAATATTTCACTAACAGTTTTGACCGATCCACGTCACTTCTATCACTCACTAACAGGTTGTGCAGTACTTTGTTCTAACTACTTATTTTAAGTGAAGTTATTCAAAACAATATGTGTTTTGATAAAATCATTTTAAATAAAAATTCATGGGAAAACTAACCGGATTATCGTAGTTAAAGTAGATGGAACGATTACTGATCAATTTGAGATGCATTTATTTGATTCTTGCTTTACAGCTTATATGTTTCAATCTAGTAGTTAAAATTTGTTCTACTATTTAGTTCGAAATATTGAAGTTCTTTCAACATTCACGCATATTTTGATATAAAAATGCTTGATTCCAGGTATTCGACAATTTATAAATAAATTTGGAATTTCTACGGGGATTCGATACCCCTGCATCGCAGTGTTCATGATTTTGCTACATTTTTCGCTCTAATGGTTTTTACATGAATTCGTTAGTTTGAAGTTGTTATTACCTTTCTCACGTTAAAAATTTTGTTAATTTTAACGATCCAGTTAAAAGCAGGTAGACATAATTGTTATAAGCTGAAGCAAAATTGCTGGAACTCTCACTCTAAGAATAGTTGAAAATTATTTGGCAAATTCTCAGCATTAGTTTAATGAAATTAATCCCAGTATTTCATCCAACTAAAATTCCTCGTTACATTTAAAATTGCGCTAAAATCTCTTCAATTCTATCCTCAAAAGCCACTTGCGAATATTATTTGCAATCTAACTGGAAAGTACTTCACATTAAATTCTTTCATTTCGACAATTTATCATACCTTTATTAGAAATTAAAGATTTGCGTAATATTATACCATAAATTATTATACTGTGCATTTTATTATATTAAGGAAATAAAACCATACTTTCGTATAACCATTAAAATGACGTTGGAGCTTGACCTAGTATCCTTTAATTATGAAATATCACGAGTTCCCAACGGGCACCGGCAATTAAACTGAGCTTAAATATTATTCTGGAATTATTATTAAGCGGCAAATAATTCTTCTGGCAAACGTATAAAAATGAAGTTACGTCAAGAATTACGGCGAACAACAAAAGGAACATTTAATTTACAAAGGCAGTTCTAGCTACGTTTATTCAAACTATATATCGCAGTCAATATCATAAAACTTTAATAAACGTATTTTTAAGGGAACACTGCACTGTGTATTTAAAAATATTAGTTTTCTCATAAACGATATTGCCCATCAAAAACTGTTTATCCTGAAATGCGCAGAATGTACAGAACTTTTATTCTTGCTCAAATATTACTAATAGGAAGAACGTACTAAAATAAATAAAACCACCAAATCAACAACTCCGTTGTGATATGGGTCAATATAATATGAACAATATTCTGCCTACAAAATGTATCTCTGAAATATATTAAATCATACATTTTTATCATACCATAATTCTATGATATTTAAAATACCTCTTGCATGGAGAGAGGAAACGAAGAGAAAAGCATGGTCGGCCATAAAGGAGCTATTCTACTGCCACTAATGGCCGGCTGATAGAAGCATTTTAATGTTCTCTCTTGAAAATACGTTAAATCAGTGCATCTACGAAGCATGTCCATTTGTTTAACGAAAAATCAAATTTCAGAAACATTCGTTTTCTCAGTTATCCTTTGTGGCACATACGACTCACTATCGGCAAAACAATTTCTAGAACAAGCTCTGCACGTTATAACGTATCGGAACCACACAAACTGTTGACCCGCGGGCAAAATTTTTCATTTTCCATGTTTTTACCTTCCAATATTGTTGTCCGATACTGTGCTTTTTTCCTATGCTGTTGCGGTTTTTTACATACGTAACAAACACGGTGACATACTGCACAGGAAGCCGTGGCACGATTAACTTTCTAGGTATTACACCTGTTCTTTAGTTACATTTATTTCAACGTTATGTATCCGATATTTTATCATCGTTTCATTGGAAATTATCGGCTGCAAAGCTTGTATGCCTATCTCCGGGGTCTGCCAAAGTCAAGCCACTTTTGACACACCATATTATGTTATATGTGTGTGATACTACAGAGAATATAGAACAGCCGAATGCGGTCTTTTGTCGGCATTCGTTAAGCCGATTTCCCAGGGCATCCTATGCCAGCCGTTTGCATTATCGATGGGCACTACCCATGGGATGAATGATCGAACGATTCGACATCAAGAGTTTCCTTGAACTACCGGAAATAGTAAAAATATGTGCTACTATAAAAGAAACAAATATCTCTTTTCTTCCTGGAATTTATTTCAACGAAGTCTAGTTATTTTTTACCTTAATTTTTTACCTTTATTTTGATCGAGTATATTTTAGTGGCGCAAGTTAACGAGTGAAGAAGTAGTAGTCTGGGCATGTTACCCGTAGTTTAACAATATTTTTTAATTATTTTATTCTGTACTATACGTAAATATGACTTTGGAGCGCATGATTATCTTTAAATATAAGATATTTAAAAAATATGCTTAAACTATGTTTAAACTAGTTCGGTTGTTATATAGTTAAAAGTTAAGAAAATCAAAAAAAAATTAACCTAAGTGGGATGCGAACCTACAAAAAAAGTCCGCAGCGTTACAACAGCCTGACGCTTGGAACACGGAACCACCGAACCACTTGAAAATAGTCTTTACGCTCTAGGCTCTAATAGCACAGTAATTCCAATTTTCTCTATTTATTTAGTTTCCTTAATTCCTATATTGCTTTGCCGGATGCAAGAACATTGATTACTGCACAAACACTTATTTAATAGAGAATAATACGAAAGTTCGCCCTATAAGTCAATCTAACACGCAAAAACGCCGAAAAAACCGGTTTTTATTTTTTTAACTACGGCGCACCTTAACAAAAAATCTAAAAAAAATTGAGAGCAATAGTATTAATAATACACATTTACTCAAAAAATATAAACGCTGATCCGGGACTCCTTCAATACAAAATCGGCATTTTTCGGCTTTTTTTTGCGTTTTTTATTTTTCACTGCTGGGATTTGCAACATTAAAATCTGAAAAAATTCCATAATATGTACCTTACTTACCGAAGTGTTCCTGATTTTTTTCAGAATTTTTCATTTACTGAGTTCGAAGAAATTGGGCAAAAACGTGATTTTCGATTTTTGCCCTTTACTCCCCCCCCAGTCGAGATACAAAGTTGAAACTTGGCACAGATTGTTTTTTTTTTATAAGCTATCGAATGACCTATCGCAAGTCCAATTTGGTTTAGGGGCATTTTTGACTACCTTACCCGGCTAGACCCTTTGAGAGCTTATTTTGTATTTAATTATCACGTCATTTTCAATATACACGTAGTTTTAAGACATTAAATATGCGCTTTTCTATGTTATTGGAGATTAATAAAGATAAGTAAGGAATAGAACTGATTGGAGTTTGATTTCTTTTTTACCAATCCAAGTCTTAAGATGTTCAAAGCCTTTTTTTTCAATTCACATCATCCAGTTTAATTAATACACTGACATTAATATCTTGATATTGTAGGTCACATGAATATTGAATTATAATATTCGCGAAAGCAGATTCCCGTAGCTCACCATTTAATTTCAATCTCCCAGAGACGTAATTCTTTCCACAGCATACTTTTAAATCCCTCGATACTTCCACCGGTAGGTCTAAAGTATCAAATACTTTCTTGGAGTGTTCCTCCATCATAGCAGAAATTGTAATAGTACATTTCGACGCCTTGCTAGTGTGCTCATTTTTCTTTCACCGCCTTACGAAAATTAGGAACATCTGTGACAAAGAGAACGGATATTCGAGGGAATGGAAAGTAGCCAAGTCCTTGGAGACCGGAGGACGAAAAATGCGAAAATTTCGGTGCCAGTCGTGAGGGAGGGATGCCGGTACTTTTGCTCGTATATTCATAAAGCTGGGTCATTGCCGAGCTGTCGAGTCCGTCTTTCTTGTTGCTACTGAGCTACGTCAGGATAAGTAGCTGCACGGTTTACGAGCTTTGTTTGTTTAAGCTTCTTTTTTCTACTTGAAGTCAGCTTAGGTTAGTTGCCCGTAAGAGTAGGGTCCAGTAGCCTCTTCAGCCACAAGACACGCTCGTTACGGTCCATTACTTATTAATACATACTCTTCGCAATCTAATGTCTACTTCGGCTCCCTGCTCTTTCATTCGCGTTATCATCGTATTTATCTTGAGTACCTTGCAAATAACTGATTTCTTCGTCTCGTCTGCTCCATCGACCGACTACTTAACGTTGCCAATTAAAATATTGTCTCAAATTTTAACAGCTCAATTGCTTCTTATAATTGATTATTAAATATTCCTGTTTTACTATCATTTGCCATATTATATACACGAAGATGAAATTATTTTAATGAACGTATTACGATATAGAAGGACTAGCAGCATTGACAAATAATAAAAAGTAATCCTTTATTTATGTTGCACCAATTATCATTTTATTTGTAGATAATTGGAAAGATGGAAGAATACTGAAAAGCATTACATAACGATAAATTATGTTATATCGCGGCAAATTAAAGTATCAATTAGTAACGGTTGATACTGATGTACTTATGTACATATATACAGTGGCATACATAATTTGAGGGTTTCGTAGATAACATTCGTACATGTATTGGAGATATCTGTAATTATTTATCATACCAATTATTCTCTGAATATATTAATTATATTTGGATAACACGAACGAAGTCTGGACCAATTACGAACGGCAGAAATAATCCGCTGTATTCTGTTTATCATGGGTTTGGCGTTACAAGGCATACACGCAATAATGCTTGGCCACACCACCGATGCAAAACTCGTTCCTCGTTATCGATATATCGATTTTTACAAATCGTCCCTCGCGCCTCTGCGTATCCCCCGATCATTTTTCACTTATAATTGCCGGTAGCCAACTTGCCGAAAATGTGCCTCGTTATCGTGATTTTTCGTGCATGTTACTATTATGACTCGCACTCGGCGTTGCACTTCTACAATCGCGAGGAGGATGCATTCGGTTCATCTGCAAGAATACGAGGTTGTGGAAACACCGACACATACACATACGTGAATACACATTGGTGCTCCGAGGGAAACGGAAATAATTACAAATATTGGTTGAGCGGCGCGTGAATAAAATAATATATAAATCACTGTGCCCAGAGTGAAACAAGGTATGATGGAAAAAATCATGAACATGGAAGCGGAAAATTTCAATAACTAAAGTTTGAGACTCGTTCTGGATAGGGATGCCGAAAGAGAGGGAAAGTTTGAAATCTCTTTTCATCTAGTTGGCTACCACCCTCGTCGGCCTGCGATTGAAGTTCGGGAAGGTAATTGATTCAATTAACGTGCGCGACTCCGGGCTTCTATTAAATATACCAAAATGATTCTGATTAAAATCGACGCGGAATTTATGAAGGCGTGTGGGTGTACCGAACCGAAAGTACATGCCATTGTGGTGTATTCGAAAACAGCTCTCGTCGCAAAACCCTTGTACCAGGGGTTCTGTAATCGAGAATACGTGTATTGATGGATTTTAAAAATTCACGAATTTCGTGGAAATTGCATGGGTACCCACAATACTCGATGCAAACGTATACAAATGGGCCATGGAGATTGCAATCGGTCTGCACGATAATAGAGTGTTTTCAAAAGACACGGCTATCGTCATCCTAAATATTTATTGCCCTCTGCTCCTGTTTATATAGTTCCGCCAATAATAGTGCACCCGGTTTTCCGCGTACAGTTCGTGTCACCCAACCAAAATTATTTCCAAAATACCAATATTCGATTACACATGAGATTTTACATCACATTAATGCCCCGTATAAAGCTGACGTTTTGTCAAAATCGAGCGGCTTTTCATCGCTATTATTAACCTAATTACATAACTTCATCTAACAATAAGTTCCCACAGAAATTTTGGAACGGAAATATAGAGAATATAATTATATTCAATTGCTCGATTGCGATTAAAGTTAGCGCATAAAAAAATGCGTTGCAAGAACAACCTTGGAGGAATCCTAACTTATAGAGATGTTTCAAAGAAAATATTTCAATTCGACCAATTTCTCTTCAGACAGATTAAACATATGGAATGACTACACACTTATGACGTAGAATATTTTAGCTGCCTTTCCAAATGCGTTACTGCATTTAATATGTCAAAATTAGAACTTCGGAAGAAAAATAAGCATTTGCGGTTAAGAATAAAAAATCTGAAGTTAGAGATGGCGAGACACACGATCGAATTTATCGACTTGTTTTACTACTATATTCTCTAAAGCTGCATGCTTCAATCTGCATTATTGAATTATCCTGAATTCTGGCCTAGCAGAGTTCACTTTCCCAATTTTTCGGTAGTTGAAAATCCAAGTAGAGGGAAATAACACATGGTGTGCATTGGTCAATCCCAAGTACACTTTTACACATTCGTCCCGTATACCACTACGGCGAATGTATTCAAAAGCGATAAAGATTAAACAGAATTAGAAATCAGTGGTCTGTTATAACGACAAGGTACTCGTGTATCCATATCGCGTTACTAATGAGTACAGTTTATCAGGCATCGAGGATGGAACCAAACGCATGCACTTCATCCTTCCGATTATCTAGGAACAAACACGGTCTATTGTGTGTTGCGTCAGCCCAATAGAATTCCCGATAATGTCATTATATGGGCTAGCTTGACAAAATCGAAGCACTGGAGTACTGAGCTTGAGTTTACACGGTGGAGTGTTCGGTCACAACTGTGAGCATTGTGTCCAGCCACCGGGCTGTTTTAACGGATTTCTCTCTTCCTCTCTCTTCCTCTCTCTTTCTCTCCCCCCCCCCCCTATATTACCCCCTCATTCCACTTGTCGCTGTTGTTTCCGGCGATTCTGTTTCGTAGTACACCGTCGTGGGTTCCTTCCAGTTTTCAGACCACCCTTAACTACGTGACTACGCTCGGCTGGTTGAAACCAGTGAAACAGAAAAATACGAAGTTATCCTCGTTTTGCGCGATTATCAGCATCGACACGGACCGGTGTATCGCGTTCTTATTCACCGAGTGAAGCTTTCGATTAAAACTTTAATTGCACATTATTCGACGGAACTGGATGTCTCCGTGGAATAAGATGGATGAAGGAACATGGAAAAAAAGCGAGGAGAAGCGGAAGGAGAGACATAAGAGTTGCCACGTTTTCTTTCCGAGTTACCGTTTACCTTGGTTTTTCTAGTAGATGGTTGTATCGTTTAATCAACGAAGTCTGGAAATGTTTGTGGAATTGCTGTTGCCTAGTTTAAAGAATTCCTACGAATTACGTGAACTTTATTCGCGCAAGAGCATACTGAAGAAATATTGCTCTTTTTTGCGGTTTGGTTATTACACGAATTATGTATTAGGGGTACCAGCAAGTAATGTAATTGGAAATGCAGAATTTTTTCGCATCGAAATTTGAGAATTTGATTTTTGCAAAATGGCAATTATGGTATTGGAGGATCATTGGTCAAGGATCATAGATAACGATTGGGATTATCCAATGCAGTAATGTTTGATATGAAAAACTAAATGGAGTTTCATGAAGTATGTGGAAAATAATTGATTACTTTCCGGTACCCCTAATAGTATTATAAAAATTATACATTTTCATATCGTATGTAAAATGCAGTTTAAGAGATTTTTATATTAATTATACCAATAAATGAATGAAAATACATTATAAATGAAGGACCCTGTCAAGTATGTAAATTATGGTACTACAGAATAAAATTAATTACAAGTAGAAAATCAGAAAAAAATATTTTATTCCGATTTATGCAATTTTGTGGAAGTGCTTTAATGGAAGTTAAGAAGATTAAGTTAATTCACGCAAGTGGTTAACTTCATCCAAAATAAGCGTCAAAAAGTATAAAACTCCGTTGGAGTGATTATATCAACTCATATGAACTTATAAGTCTCCTACGTTTTTATAAGGACATTTGCCATTACGTTACTCCATCGTGAGGATTATAGTAATATCCATAATGAAGAAAAGAAAGAGAAAGGAAAGTATACTCCTTGCAGTTCGTTATCGTTTTTATTGCTTTTACGAGACTCTAATCTCGTTCGGCATAAATGAAATCCGCCATTCTTCTTTGAACGATATCGCTTCCCATTCACTTCGAATTCAATGTGTTTCTACTTAAACATTTTCTTTGGGGTGATTCTACAAAATACGTTGATTGAAATGATTGTGGTATGACATTGAAACGTGGAAGATGCAAATATTTTTATTCTCTCCCGCAAGAAAGATCATTTTTAAATAGTGCTTATACTTTTAAAGGAGCTTTGTATTATAGGCTGATTTGCATTCACGGCATTTGCGATTATGTTTGGATGTACATAAAAAGCTTTTATGCTGTCATAATTAAATATCCGACTTATAAATAACTTTCATTCACTGCATTCGTAAACTGTTCTGCCTTTTCTTTTATCACTATACATATTTATTCATTGATATTGATTGCGTAAATATGATGTAAAATTTACAATAACATTCGTAATAAAGATTAAAGTAGGTCTACTTGTCCTATCGATATTCCACAATCTCTTGACATTTCTATAGTCATTGCATATATTTATTTTATTCATTATGCCAGTTTTGTGAATAAATGGATAAATGAACATTATACTTTTTACTTTAATATTTCACTTAAAAATAGTTAAGGCTGATTATTATGTAACACTAACGCAACTGATTGTGAGATTATGCAGGAAGACAATAAGGATGATTTATATATCTTAACGACTTTAAATACTAAGGAAAGAGCCATTATTATTTCAACATTAATGCTGTTATTAATTCTGCTTCA
The DNA here is from genome assembly GCA_910591585.2 of Nysson spinosus. NCBI lineage: Eukaryota > Metazoa > Arthropoda > Insecta > Hymenoptera > Crabronidae > Nysson > Nysson spinosus. Next base: position 3,214,550 of record OU342834.1, read on the forward strand.
GTGACCTCGAAAACATTCAACAATTACACACAAACGGAGAAGATTACTTCCACGAAGACAAATAACAATGGTGACATAATAGCCCTTCGTTCACTTTTTAGAACCTTTCGGTTGGAACTCTTTGCATAAAGACGGTGCATTAAACGACGAAATAACCGGCACATTATACTTTCCCGACGATCCCGTATTATGAATTTAATAAAGTTACCGTTGCCTCTCTGCAACAAGGAGGTGTTTGCAGGTTGTCGCGGTGCAAGTAGCCGTCTCCGCAAAATAATTAAATTCCCCATTATTTACAATCATACTTAAAGAATGTGTAATTCCCAGAGACCCCTCAGCGTGTGGTTTCCACGAAAAACGAAGAGTTCCATTTAACGATATGGCGCATAAAATAACCGTTCGATCAACTTTCTTCTTTTACACTGTATTACGTAAAACAAACTCAATGGTCAGGTGATAGACACACACAGAATGCTTGAAAAAAAGCTTTAAGTACACTGATGTACTTTCGCTTACGGCGCAGGCAGCGCCTGCTGGTCCACTCGAACTTATTGGCAAGCTTCCAGATATGGCCTGGATTAACATTTCCGTGGAAAAAATCTACCCACGGGTTATCCTGGAATAAGGTATTATCGTCATACTGCTTGAAAACTTCTCTCACCCCTTCATTCTCATAATTCCCCTCGTCCTTTTTCTGAACTCTTTTGCACAAACTTCCTTCGTCCTTTCCTCGTCACTTTTCTCCGTCAGAATGAGTAAAGAATAATGAACCTCACTCAGCTATGCTATTGAATTACATTTTAAAAGATGGATATGATATGCAATTTTCCTTCGCATCATATTGTATGGTACCAGGGCAACATTCTTGTATGTATTCTTGTAGGAACAAGCTTTACTTAATTTTACAATAAATCATCGATGACCTTAACACTTTGACATGCGCACACTTTTTGCGCGATCGTTCATACATATTGTAATTACAATATATTGTAGTAAAATATGAAAATCACAATAACTCTTGATCCTGTTACCTGATTTGCGCCAAATTCTGAGGATATATGTAAATAAATGTAAGTTAACAAGGAAATTAGGGAAGAACAATAATAAGCAATACGAAAAGGGTGCAATCGGCACTTGTCCGTTATTTTGTAAACGACACCAACGTCGTGTCGACGGATGGCAAAATATAAGTATGTTAAATATGACGACTGAGGTACTTGGCTGTTTGCAAGCTTTGGTACAGAAATTGTAATTTGGCTAGGAAACTGGACATCGTGGAAGGAAGTTGGTTTGCTTTACGCTGAGACCGGCATACCTGGGTAGCCATTAAATTGAGCCGGAGTAAAAGCGCTTGCTGTTTCTGACTCCCCAGGTGTGTTCTAAATAATGCATACCAACTACTGCATAATAGACGATCGCAGATACAGGCTTCTATGCGGTGGTCACATGCGGACTTGCCTCTAACGAAATTTTTCAACCACACGTACCTAGAGATATACAGTGAGTGTAGAAAATGTTCCTACAGCAGAGAATTTTAACAAAAACCTCGTAGAACTTTGTTTCCGCATGAAACATACTGTAAATATTTCCATAAATGATATAAATAAATAATATCCTTTTTGTTTATGAAATACATTGCGAAGATTTCTAAGAATATGTACATACCACTTGTTTGTTAAAATGATTTAAATGAACAAAGTTCTACGAGGTTTTCGTTACAATATTTTATACATGCGCATATTACTTGGAAAAGTATTTTTTTTAGGCGTACCTAGTACTTCAAAGAACTACACGTAATAGCTCTTAAAATTGCGAAACAATTATCTGGAATGTGAATGATACAAATCTTTTTACCGTGAGAATTGATGTTCAGGATTATATTGGTGTTTTGAAATCGAAATTATTATTTTATATTACAAATTTTAATGACAGTTTTCTTCAAAGCAATTCAAATGATCTCTGATAGGACGCCAAGTGAAGAGTAATATTTGTACTACATAAATCTGCGCTTATCTTCTTTCATTTGTCCATGTCAACCCAATTTGGAATAAAATTGTGAGAAAGAAATAAGCGGCTCTTAACGAATATTAAATCGCTCAGTCCAAAAACTTCAAGCGTAAATTCAATTTTTTCCTAACAGCTCGTCAGTTGATCATCTAAATGCAAACTCGATAATAAATATTTAGCAGAACCACTTTTATAAATATTTTAATTAAATGATACGGCTAGTAAATACGTGTAGGGGAGAACGAAAAAAATTCGTACGAAAATAAGAGCCGTTGAACCCGCTGACGAATCGAGTACTAAGAATTAACAATGCTAATGAACCCCGGAATTTCTGGACCCGATAATAAAAAAGGTCTCATCGATCGTGTTTAATCGATTCAGATAGGCGTCGTTTTGTATCCAGGAAATACGATCGAGGAATTGTAATCGCCCGTTTCATTAAATGTATACATATTGTTCACCATGGATGGCCCACTTTTAGTTTGCAACTAGTGGTGCAAGAGATATGAGTAGATTATGATGCCAGGAAAAATTAAAATCGTCGGACGATAACTCCACTGTTAATGTACGACTGATGAAGTTATAATTGAGTTTTATTGCATTTTAATCCAATAATATTCTGCACACACCGACGATGTGCCAGTTTGCGGACTACTCAACGATGCCAGGTAATGTTTGAGGTCGGTGCACGTTGTCCGACGAATCGTTGAGAGGAACAATTCGTCATAATTACCGTGACAAGGACAAAGAATGTTATAGGGCTGAGTGCCATGTTGCATAAAGGATACCATGTATCTCCAGAGTTTACTTTATTTTTCTTATTGTTAGTTTATTAGTCATCAAATATTTTATGACGATAATGCAAGGAAAGAAATATATAATAATTCAAATCGTACCAAAAATTGAATAATATACAGGGTGTCATGTAACTGGCGTTACAAGCAGGAAATACAGTGAAATACTGAATCGGAAACATAGAATAAATCATTTTCATACAAGGCATTGTTTCTGATAATAACAGCTTTGCAAATTTATATTTCTGAAATTATGGGAAGATGTTCCTCTCGAAATTCCAAGAAGTTTGATATCTTCAAAGCTATTCTTAATCAGTAGAATCAAATATACTGATAATATTCGTAAAATTTTCAATATTTTGAACGTTACGATAACGATGTAAAGTAACCAATGTATCGTAGAGCGCTTAAACACTTTTGTTTTTAGAAGTTATATATAGACATTTTGAATGCGTATCGCGAGGTATCGTATAACACGCATTTCGGCATGGCACTCAACGTGTTAACGTATCATTCTTCTACTGGAAATTTGATAATCTCCAGAACAACTTTTGTGTCCGGCGGTTTGTGAATATCCATTGAATCAGCATCTATGGGAGAAGTACGGTACAATGACTACCGTAATGAAGTATAATTTTCACAGTTATAGCAGGTCGCAATAGTTCAATGTTCTAAGGACCCTAGACGTAGTTTCAAAGAGTAATATAATTACGCGAGGTGCACTCGGGGTAGGAAATTCATCGACGAGGAGTAGTTCAAGAGAGTCATATCGCTCCCTGGTACTGTCTACGCGATATTTATGCGCCTCCACTGGTTGACGAGTTTATTCAGCGCGGACTGAGAAGACGTATTGTTTACATTTGCAAAGTTCACACAAAATATTCCGCTGCCATGCAACACGATGGAGGGTTTTGGGGTGAGCAAAACGATCACAAGACAATTTCTGTATTGAGTCTACAATATTTAAGGGAACACAAAGGAACAATTCGCAGAACCTTCATTTGTGTGCGCCCCACCTACTCTATACAGTTTAGAGAAGCGGAAAGAGGAAGTAGCAAATGGCTGTTTCTACTAATATTCTCCTAGATTCGAGCGTACTTAAATTAGTTTTGCTTGGGTACCTTTGCAAATTAGCTATTGTTTTCGAGAATGGTTTATCTTCCCCTTTCAACGTCGCGCAACTTAATTTACAACTTTCATCCTGTATGGAGTACTTAAAATATTATTCTCATTAAGCGGACTTGGTAGAAAGTACTGGAATAGTCGGTTATTAATTAGAATGTTGTTAGCCACCTACACTTCCAAGTAGACATTACGTCGCCGTCATTTTGTCTCTGTCTTTCCGATGATTGAAATTCATTTCAAACACGTCCAAACATTCTTCTACATATACCAATACCTGCTATTATTAATCGATATTGAATTACATAGTATTTAATAATCCCTAATCAGGAATTGTACACAACAATAAATAATCTTCTTAAAGAGAATAAAGCATAATTTCTGATTAGTTTACATCTTTGCTAGCGTATATTTGCCTACAGAAATTATAATGACATTTATGACAAGATGAACGTTTAATGATGAAACTCTATGAACGACGTGTTCCAGATTAATTACTCATCGCAGCTGATAGTGTCGGATAGTATGAACGAGTTAATAGGTCACGTTACGAGGCATGCATTTTCGAAACGAATTTCGTGGTTCACCGCGAACTCGATCGGGGTTTTCAGCTACCCTATCAGAACGCGACAGATAATAGAATATTAGAAGAGGCATTCAGTGGGAAGTTAGTGCTTAGTTGCTTAAAATAGATGGTACCGGGGTCCATAAGAGTACCCGGCACGAAGTGCCAACTCTATAATGCATGAGATGCAGACGCGACCCTTCTTAGATATGTATGATTGGCCATTTGCTTAGCAAATACACTGCTGCTACGGGACCACTTACAGCAAGAGTCTCCTACGAAGAAGATTGCAATTTTACTCGGCTTGATACTCCATCCTCTTTCTTCCACCATTTCACTTTCTCACTTTCACGAGAAACGTCTTCACGCTGATTCTTAAAACATTGCACACCGCTTGGATAGAGAAATAAAACCGTAAACCGTAGAGTTACGTGTACTACTTCGGATTTACGTTTAAACTCCACCTTCCTACCGCGAGCTGCCGCAAGATTTATTTCTTTTGGAAAGATTTATTTCGCTGTGCCGTGACGCGCTCAAAGAGATACCTGTTGCCACTGTAATTGGATATTACTGACAGAAAACGATCTTGGCCATTTGTTTAATTATACTTTTTACGTAGATAGTTAGAATCAGGATTGATTCTCGTGACTGACTACAATAAAACTTTAACTCTTTTACTTTTTTGTTCAGATTCTTTGCCGAGTTAAATGTTAAGCAGGACATGCTCATTCCTATTTCAATCATTCTTTCATTCTCGCGTATGTATTATATTTATTGCAAAAAGTTCGGGGAGTTGAGCTCGGCAAAAATAATATCGTGCCACAGTTATTTTTAATCGTAAAAGTTCTTATCTAAGAAAAGTAGTAGGGCAACATTAGTCTATTAATACCAATTAACATGTGATTTAATTCGTAATATTTGAAGTTATTATACTTTTCTTTCTTTTTCAATTATCATTGGACTTTGACATTGGAAGAAAAATATCCTGCACGTCATTCTGTTTAATCAAATATAAAAATGATCAAATTTCGATTATCGTGATAATAAAAATTGACGAATAAATCACTATAAATTGTATGAGAAGTAGTTGTTATGATTTTGTATTGTAGAATACATATAGTCATCACGAAAGAATCGTAACAAACTTTTACCCCGATGCTTGAAAGTGAAACAGCCATTCATCTTTGTTTTTCCAGCTCGAGAATTAAAACAGGAAGTTGTTATATTTTCCTTGCTTGTATATAGTCAAGCTAGTTAAATCTCCGTCCGCCCTTTTTGCGCCCCTCAAACGTTCCGGGGGAGATCTTTCCGCCTTAGATACTTCATATTTCACGAACTACCTCACTTTACACGCCCCCGAGGCTCTTTTGAGGGATGATGAACTCGCGGCACTTGCCACCCTATCCTGGATATAGTATAAATAATAAAATAACTACCTATATGACTAATAATACATGCTGCAATCACGCTCCTCTCCGGAAAGTTAAATTATCTTTGCAACTACTAACGCTTCCTTTTTAGATCCCTTTAATTACAACGAGATGTGAGGAAAGACGGGTATATTTTAATAAGCGAGAATACTCCGAAACGTATAGGTTTAATTTATAATTCAAGAAATTTGTAACTACAGAACAACTTCCATTTTCTTATATACATTTTTTTAATTATATTTTTATATATCAATATGCTTTATATATTGTTGAATATTATGAGACATCCTCTTTTTAAAGTGATTTACATAACTGATGATTTTATGTAATAAAGCAGAAGATATGTCTATCAAATATATTTATTCATAATTTATGGGAATAACTAATTAATTATATTCAGTTGTTATACTTAATTATATGAAATATGTATTAATAGAAGTTTCTTCCAATGTTTTTAATATTAGAATGCTTTGAAAAATAGTATGATTGAGATTTTTAATTTAGGCAAGATATGAAAAATATATGGAAGGAGCTACGGAAATTCCCCCCTTTTATATATCGTATTAATGAAAAGTATGAATTCTTGGCGAGAGTAGCAGCTGTAGCTTCCTTAAATAAATAAGAATTCAGAAACGAAGGGAAGGTGCAATAATTGTACTGTAATAGGGTATTTAATAAAAATTTAATTATGTTTTACGAGTTTATGTAATACTTGAAGCACAAACGGCAATTGCTAGAAAACTACGAGGGACGAAATGGGCGGAATTCGTTTGCGCAATTCTTGTTCTAATTATTTCACTGCATTATGCGATGCAAATTGTATCGAATTAAAAATTTCCTTCATGTAAATTTGTGTATAACACTATAATAAAATCCTCTAATTGTGTACATCCATTTAATATATATAAATATTACTATTCCAATAAACTATATTTTGTTTGGCAAATTATCTCATTGCGACATAAAATCTATTATTCGAATTAACATGTAATCACTTTATTAACATGACAAACTGGGATATAGGTATAAAAAACGGAGAGTGAAAATCTTACTCTTTATAAATATGTCAATATTACATATATTTATAAATAAAAGATGTAATTATATTGTAATATCCTAATCGGTCGTTGTATACCCAGACCCTAGAATATTAAATACGAGCATTTTATTATAACTTATTGTTTAACATGACAAAACAAATATTTGCCGACAAAGTATTTTCATGAAGCGTGATGTACGATTAATTTGCAATTCATAATATCTTACAGTAGATACTTCCATTAATATACAAGTACCGAATTATCTTACATATTCTAAGTACCTTAGAGACGAGACTCTTTAATATACTTAAAGTTTCCGTTCGGAAGTATCATAGCGAGAAAATTTCGAAAGAAAACTAATTTGCGTCAGGTAAATTTAATATCGGTTCATACTATTACAATGTTTAATAGGAATTTTCTAAGTAGGTCAGCTTGTTTCGGTATCTCGAAACGCAATTTATTGCTTGAAAATTGTTTGTAAGGGAAAACCGAATAAGAGAGTGGGTTTTAGCGGTTACCACTTTTTTCACTTGCCCCGGAAAGCTCGTTAGTGAGAGTACTAGAAAAGATTTGCAAATGGACGAGAGAGCGCGCGCGAGAGAGAGAGAGGGAGAGAGAGAAAGAGAGAGAACGGAGTGTTAAAAGTTGTACAAATTGCGTCCGTATTTCACTAAGTGTTGATTACGGCCATTTAACGAGGTAATTGTTGACCGTGATTTCTGATAACGTTAACACCAGCCTCGTTGGCAAACCAATTTCTTATTTTCTCACGAAGAGTTTTATTTGCACTTTCCGCTATTCTAGAGGAGAACCTGCCGACAGCTTTTAATGAAGGGACTTGAGTTTATCTTTCGATCCAACTTGTGGTCTGAAAAGCTATCTTCCAGCGCTTCATAGTGACGGACAGGTAGACAACTTGAGTACCTCGCAAACCTTCATCGCTTCCGAACTTTAACCTTTTACCACTTCCGGGGTTCCCGTAACCCCACAAATTTCAGTTCTATATGATACACCGAACACCGGCCTTCATTTTAGCCTCTCTGAGATATTCAATCGTAACAAGCCATTAAAAAGTTTTGTAGTTAAAGGTATGATAAACTTATTGATACTCGATCAAGTATCTTTCACAACAGTGAAAAACTAAAACCCGAATGTTAAACTGTAAGTCTAGACAGTTGAGCGTATTAACGCGACTTGATTCGCTGCTTGGCTTAATTCGACATCTGACTGACATTTATTCGTTTCAACCCTTCTCCAGTACCTTTGAAAGCATCCCGCTGTTCAATTTAAAATGTAACTTTCATTAGGTTAGACTCTAATTTATGAATATTCCGAATACGTTTATTCGCGGTGTTGACGAGGAAATATTATAAAAATATACACTCGCGAAATACATACTCGAATCATTATCCGTGGGAAAGAACGTGACTGGATGGCGGAGTGTTTCATTTAGTTCCGACGACGGTAATTGATTTCTCTAGCGCGAAGATGAAGTCAACGAGAAAAGACGGTGATCCCATTAGAACCCGAGAACGAAAGTTCGTTGTCACCGTGGTCTTCCGTCTGGAATGGAAGGAAATTGAAAGGAAGAGATACCGAGTATAAAGTATGCATTACGCTGGTAGAAACGCGGTAGATCGGATTGCACTTATCGACTTAAATTGTCGATCGAATCCCCGTGGGAGCGTGTACGTACTCAATGAGAAAATAGATCGATCGGAAAGAACCGAGGCACATTCTACAAATAGGAACTTATTCACATGCACCTTAAAGTGGAAATCATCATAGAACCGCAGCTTTAAACAATCTCATAAATACAACACTCCAAACAATTTATACTGCTTTATATATTTCACAATATACTGTCTTGTATATAAGGTTATCCCATAAGTCATGCTGTTTCTTATATACCATATACAGGTTTTGCACACCGAATTCACCCTTTTGCAAATCATGTTTTTCTACAAATTTCTTTTCTCAAACTATTGTAACAACAATAAAGTCTAATGTAATGTTATTGTTTGGAAATAAACATTTTATTGAATGTATATAATAATACTTAAACATAAAATGAATATAAGATATTTATTTAACACCGATGCATTTCATTTGTAAAAAGCTGAATATTATCTGCAAAAGGGTTAATTTGTAGTGCAAAACCTATAATGTTCATATCATGCTTCGCTGATATGATTATAGGAACTTCTCGTTTTGTGTCACAAAGAGTATTCTTTTGACAGTATGTCACGTGAGTTCAATCTAGTCAGATTAAAATGTTTCATTTGAAACAAAATTTTCACTGAGAATTAGTGTTCAAAAATGATATTACTTATAGAACGACTGAATAATAGCATAGATTCGTGAAATAATAAAAAACAATCGTTTAGTATGCCAACAACATGGAATGATAAAAAACGGCTCTATGCGATGATATCATCTTTTACCTTTCTGTATTGCTCGAATATCACAGATCTATAACAATAATCATTTACTGCATGTACAGTGTACACAGAAGCTTAAAATGTATGATATTTGTTTAACTGATATCAGCATCCCAGAAATCTAATTTCCTAGCTGATACAAGATAACTCGCCACAATATATTGACTGGTTATCACATGACTTACGAGACGATATAACAAGCTACTGACTTCACCTTGAACTTCCTGAATGTCCGTTACACAACTATCTCGGTCTCCGTGAATTCAGAATTCGTAACTTTCCCGTTCTTCGATACGCTTCATCGATTGTTACATGCACGAGACACATATATTGTTTATCGACAACGCAAACTTCTGCATATTAAATATCGATCAGAAGTGCACTTCCGAATACCCGCAGAAGGGAAGATCTTTAGAACAGCGACTGCTTTGTCTACTTTGATACATATTTACTTTGCAACATTCGTGAATATTGGCAAAAGCGACATAAATGGTGCTCGAGAGTTTACTTCTTAATATTTATAGTGTATGTGCTCAACAAGTTTCGTTCCCATGTCTTTACCGGGAATTTTAGGTTCTCCCTCACCGTTCAATGTGTATTCTACGATGCATCTTCCAACGAGGTTTACAGATTATTATCAATGTAATTAGATTGAAACCTTGCTATCTCTCTACGGCTTCCTAACTTTGGAAGTTTTATGGGATAGGGTTGTTAATCCTATACCCAACCCCTTTTAGTCGGCTTTTACGACAAGCAGGGAATACTGTGGGCGGATTCTTCGCCCCCCCCTCCCCCACCCCACCCACAGGAGGTACGTACACATTATAAGCACGTAAACTTTAGTTTAATTGCAATCGTACTCGTAAACATCCTTACTGACACTCGTAAAACAAGACATGTGCTTCAAGCATTCAAAGCATAGAAAATGCTTTATATAAAGACCAGTAAATATATCGCACATAATCATATAATGGTCGTCTTAATTTTATTATATTTATAATTAATAACGACATATTCCATCCCGTAGTATAATAACAACCCGTGCAAAGTACTAATTCTAATAGAAGGTAATTAATGTACCAAGTCTTATATTCTCCACATTGTGTAAGTAAATTGGTAATTAATATTCCTGGATATTTATTTGTCACGACAGTGACAGTATCCATTAATTATTATTATCAATTTAATTATAGGATGCTAATATATTACTCTTGATGTTCACTGTATTGCAACGGAAGTAATGTAAAATGTAATCATGGCCTGAATATATTACTAACCTTTCTACAAGTTTATAATAAACGGTTCTAAGCCAACAAAAATAACAAGTAAAGTACAATTTCAAAGTATCAAAGTGAGCATAAAAAGAGTCGTATTTACTTTCCGAGTGGAGAAGAGCATGTATGAATAAATAAAAACTTGTAGTCATAAGCGCAACACCAGAAAGGTACATGTATCTCCTTGTTATCAGTTTTGCAATAAAGAACAGTAAACCAGCAAACGTTAGAGTCAGAATATTATTCCAAAGAACGTAGCGAACATAAAAAGGTAATCCACCTTGGTTGAGAAGAAACGAGTGCATATGCCTAAATAAAAACATATATCCATAAGCAGAATACTAAAAGACTTGGAATCACCAACATGTAATATACAATATATACTATCAATAAAACTAGTGTACTCCACGAATTCATTTTTACATTCTCCATATTTTATCGCTAACTCTTGAAGACCGCAAGACATAATCGTAGAGTGAATTCCTCCGATCGCCGTTCTTGTTATCAGTTTCATAATGAATAACAATGAACCAACGAAGTAGAAGAAGAGTGTAAAATAGTAATATACGTTTCTCGGGTAAAAAGGGGTATATATATGAATGCATAAAAACATATAGTCGTAAACAGAGTACTAGGAAAGTTATTAACGTTGCAAATACGATAGAAAGGTAGAGTTTATACCGAGATGGAGAAGGTGAATCTGGAAGGCCTCGGGATGCACCTTCATGTTGGATAAAGTAGACTCTTGCAGCTTCGTGGGTGAAACGTATTGGTTCTACGTGAACAGGCGGTTCCAGGAGTGTTCTGCATTATTTATGTCTCGGTAGTACATGCAGGTGGGTGCATTCGGAGGCAGCCTCACGTGCCTTACACAGATCACGTTAATGCCTCTCGGGGTATTGTCGTTTTTTATGGAAAGCCGAGACCCGACTTTTCTTCATTCGGAAAAGGGAACGATACCTAAGCGCATTCCCGTGGATGCTGGTTTCGATATCCTCTTGTAAATCCGTCGTAATCGCTATGCCAGCCGATTTATACTACACGAGATGTCCCTCGAATCGTTATATTTTAGGGATGAAAATTTATCTTTTAAAAGCTTTCATTAATGTCCTCCGGATTGTGTACGGATAGCATCGATGAGCGGATATCTTTAGCAACACTGCTAATTAAATTTAAATCACGATCTGATTCTATTTCACTATCCATGTGGAAAATTAGATTCATCATTCTTCCTACTTTTTTTTATGAAAACTTGTTGTGAGGATTTCTATGCACGAGAAAAACATGTTTTCTCCGATGGAATATGTTACCCATGTTTGCCAGGTATAAGAAAAGCATTCACCCATACAAGTCATCGTATTTTCAATGTGAGGTATTTGGCATCTCCTAGTTCCTTTAACTATTATGTTCTTCATTATACGCTGCTAAAAGTGCTATAGCGGTGGATTTAATAGGAAAAGATAACTTTGATTTACAGTCGGGCCGGTCTAAATTAGAATATATACACAGGCCTTAATTAAAACCGCTAATCAGGTAAAATATATCCGCAGAATATTGTACTAACGGAATGTGAATATTAACCATGGTGGAGGTTTCCGGAAATTTCCCATGTACTTTACTAGCGTAATATTTAATTTCCCTATTCGACGCCCCATTTCGCATTCACAACGCTGGCAAAGTGACAAATTGTACTGCACTCGCGAGAATAAAATGTCAGTAATTCACGATAGGAATACATACCTAGATATATGTTAATACAGAAAAAAAAGATTACAATAATTCACCGTCACCAGAGACTTTGCCATTTTCCCTGGATTTGGCAAAACGAGGGTGTCCGGCTGGGTCGTATCCTTTTTTCGACATTTTTTTTTACGCCACCATTCGGCTCTGCATCGCGGTCTACCCAGTTCCCATTTCCTCTTAAACATCGACGTAACCAAAAATTCGTGGCTCGTACGGCCGCTCGCTTCACCTAACCCAGAAATAGGAGATTTTCCGAAAAACTACGAGACTGGTTCGTTTGCAAAGCTATTCGAATTTTCCACCATAAAAAATAGACCCAAGGATATACATAGACGTAAACAAAATAGTAGAAAAAAGTCCAGTGACAGTAACAACGAGATATGGCTTGCGAACTAACAATTTTAACACACCTAGCGGTTGCGGTTTTTATTTTGTCTTACTACAAATGCAACAGAGAATTTGTTCCTTGTTTCTCTTTGTTTGTTTCGCCAATAGAGAAAATCGACGTAGAAAAAATAGCCAAACTTGCTAGGTCATTTTTCAACTCTGTTCCATCAGAAATACGGAAGTGTTGCGCGGAAGTATAGTAATTAGAATGATGAGAAGTTATAAATAATAATCTCCATTATACAGCTTATGTACGAGGGTCTTCATATTGAAGCTTAACCTTTTTTCGTTCATACTTTCGTAGCTTATTTAAAGAAACATAGTTTTATTCAAATATGGAAGCTCTCGTAATTTTAATATATGCAGTGTGCATCAAAGTTTACTTCGAAAGGTATTTTATTGAAATTTAATATGAATCTAGGTAATGATATCCGCGATTCCCGTGCTTTTATATGGGTCAGCGTGGCAAATTGCAATAAGAGTCAGAATCAACTGATGAATTAAATGTCCATAAATAAGTGTTCATTTCCTAAAGAATAATTTAACACAATATAATTTAATTTACAAAATTATAAAACATATTAGATAGATTATTTTTATATAATAATTGTGCAGTATCTACCGTGTTTTGTACTTTTGACATAACATCCATGTCACAGCTAAAAGTAAAAGGAAGCTGCCCATTTCTTTGTAAGCGATCATTACCCATATGGAGCTTAAAAAGTTTTTATTCTTATTCACAAATAATGCAAAAAATCCAATTTATTTACAAAAACATCAACTCACTATACGTGTCAAATTTGACATTCATTTGTCGAAATTCAAGGCTTGGTTTCGTTAAATTTTCATAAAAATCCCAAAGCGGACAATTATTTCTGAACAGAGGGATGGCTATTATACGTTGTAAATTAACTTACATCAACGTGATTTCTTCTGATGATAGCTTTGAAAGCTTAATTATAGCTCACTGTTATTAATTATGGATATTAATAATAGAATATCGACTAATATTTGCTTTCATTTGAGAATAAACCTCTTTAAAACATATCAGTCCATCGTATCAACCTAACTTTATCATTCCCATCTTTGGGCAGCTGGAACCAAGGTAACCGTTAATACTGTTCATCCTGTACTCGAGTTGCCGCCAAGGGAAATCCAAATACGCATGTTTTATGCCAGTGGAAGTAAGTTTCCCTTGTAGATTGGAGAAAACGGTGTTAATGGGAATCCAACACCCCGTAGAACAGGATGGCTGGACGTAATATTGGTATACCGGTACCATGGACTGTAATAGGTAAGCGAAACGTGCCGCATAGTTCGCAGTTTAATAAAACCTTCCTACGAATAAATGGTGGATCGAACCATGAAAACCATACCCTTTTTTCAGCTCCAATGCTCCTGCACGCCATCCGTTTTCAGGAAACCTCCCAAATATTTTCATCAAACTTTGTCCCTGCCCCTCGCGATCATGATGGCGCGTTTCTAATAATTCATTCGATTTTGTACTGGGTGGATTTGTGGTCGAATATTAGGTAAATATTAAGGTGAAGGTGGAATGATCGATCATGAAAGTAAATTCCTTTAGTATGCCACCAATTTAAACGGTGCAGCACTATACACTAATATATAATAAAAAATAAAAAATCAATTGTAAATATGATATAATTATATATGATTCATACGTTCGTAAAACTGACCCTTGATTACCTTCACTACGGTGGAAAAAAGTATTCATCCCAGTCGTTGTAAATATGCAAATAAAATCGCGGCTCATATTCTCGGAATTTATAAAAAATCATATTGGCCACGATGGAAATATTAAAACCTCGTTTCGCTTGCCGATCGATAAACAAGTGCACACGCAACTGCATAAAGCAAAAACCGAGTCAGAACAAGGAAGAAATGACGCGTGAATTTGTGGGGATTTGATCGCAGGATTTCAAAGATTTATATTTCATTTCAAACACAGTAATAATGAATCATTGTTTTAAAGAGGGAGTTAAAGCTTCTAGTCCCACGTGCCAGTAAAAGCCCCCAGGAATTCGCCATTATTTTTACATAAAAAATTTAGTCCACCCATAAGGTCGAGTTCGCTTAAGTGCTACTGTGTCGTTTCTACCCTCCGGCTTTACGTTAATGTTAATGCTTGCGTAATTCTAAAATAACGATGCTTGTCTTTTATTAATATATAAGTGAATTTTATTCTGATATAATCAAACGTTATTCAAATAAAAATTCCATTAAAATTACAGAATATTTCTAAGCATATATTTGTTATTATTTTTAATTATCTATGTAATTAGGAAATATGTATGAATGTATCTCTGTCCTCGAGAATTCTGAACATGTCTGTAAGTAAATAGCACTAAAGGGTCAGTCGCTTGCTAGAAAATTTATGAAAATTATGGATTTCGATTAAACGAATATTAATCCGGACAAAGAAGTAGAAAGTTGATACCTTCTACATTTCTATGTATCTTTTGTATTTGTAAATATTACCAGAGCTCTGTGTTATTTATGCGAACCAACATTAGTGAGTTGAGTAAATTAGAATTAACAACTGGACGTGAAACATGGCACTAATTACATCTTGAAATTACACCAACCCTTAGAACACTACTGTTTCTTAAAGCTCCCCTGGATATATTACATTATACGTGTCTGTTCCTTGATATACTCGTAGTTCTGTTCAAAATAAACTCCGAGAATTATTACAGCACTATTAATCACCAGAATCTCGAATAAAAAAGCTCTTTAGAAAACAATGGGGAAAAGACTTTTCAGGCTTCAGAACATTTAATAACTACAAAGTCTAATGCTCCGTGATCGAAATAAAAACTTCATTTCCATTCGTGAGCAAAATGATAAACTAAATCCTTGTATCGTGCTATTAAGCGTAAAAACACGGAATAAAACAGTAAACTTCATGGTTCGTAAATAACAACAAACTGTGTACACTTCTTCGCAACAATGTTATTTCATCAAACTTGTGTACTCATGAATTGAAGCTCATGGTAAATATGTCCTTAAAATTTCTCTTGAATATTGTATTATCATAGTTTGTTGACATTTCGATTAAATAAAAATGTGTGCGTAACTTCATTTTTTATTACATAATCTTTGCATGTACTCTTGGCTCGTTCCATGAGTAATGCACCTTTCTTCGGTCGGGACGGAACTAATAGTAAATCTACACCAGAATGTTGAATTATCTCAAATATACGTCCCGTCACTTTCTACAACTTTCCACCATCTTCCAATCAGATGTTCAATTCCATTTTTATAAAACTCTTTGGGTTTTGAAGCAAAAAACTCAGACATCACCGTTTCGACGGCCATATTTATTCCGTTTTAAAATCGCATTACTTATGGAACGACTCAATATATTATATTATTATATTTTCGTGACATTTCGATGAAATTAAAATGTATCTGCAACTTCATTTTTGATTACACAATCATTGCAGTCGAATGTACGTCTACGAGTTGGAGTATCCAATGCAGCTATTCAGGTTGGTGCACTCTCTCGGGAAATATTGGCCGGCTTTACCTGCGTTCTACATTCTACAGGACTAGCTATCGCGAACAAACATCCACTCGACTCACCACGAAACTCCTTTGTCTTGTCCTCTCGTTTCTCCAGTGGCTACTGACTATTCTATCTCGCCTGAGATGAACCAAGGACTCCTTTTTAGAAGACGACATCCTCGATCCAGGTGTATGATCGATCACCATTCTGCGACTACATTCTGCATGGGTTTCTGCTCGTGTACATTCCGAGAAATGGAAGTTTTCCGAACAACACGTTTGAAGGATTTCCGAGGTTCATCGTGGAATATCGGATTTGAGGTGTTTGAATATTTATGAAGATGTAATTCCTCTCTTTAAGTATACTTAAAGAGGTTTAAATACTTAAATCTTAAATTATTTAAATACTTTAATGTCACGTGGTATACATATTATGAAAGGCTTTTATAATATTGTGGGGATAATTAGCAGGATTTTCTAGGAATAACAAATTTCTTAACTTGGTTCATTTTTATTTTATCTTCTTTTAGAATAATGGGAAACAGTATATCAAAGGTGTAGCTGAATGGACTGTGCATTAAATCTTTACTGTGAATTTTGTAGATATTTAAAGGTATAAAAGTCGTCTTTACACATTGACATAGAAAAAGTCAAATAGGTCGATAAGTTCCTTTTAAATGGTTACAAATTTCGAAGCAGGAATGTTTTTCCGCCTTCCTCGCGCGAATGTGGTCAGCGACGGTTTAAGCAGTACGTTGAATATTCTCTGAAAAACTACCCTTTTCCGTCTTTTTCCAGAGTGTCTTTGTGAACAGGTAAATCCGTAAAATCCAGGGTTCACTACACGAAATTCTTTTTGAAATAAGTGGTGCGTTGATAGGGGATTCGTCGGGCAACGCTTATCTATTCTGCGCATATTTCCACGTTAAACTGTACGTCGAAGAAATGAAAGCCTACTCGTAGGAAGTCATATTTCTCTCCGGTAACGATTGCATCCTGGATAGAAAAGCGGTGGCTCTTTACGCGTCTCCGAAAGCTGAAAATGCAATTGCGAGGATGGATGTATGGCGTTGCGCGGACGGAAACGCAAATTTATGCCAGCCGATGGCGGAGGGGAAAATATACGTAGGAAATGTGAAAAGCGGAAAAGGCCATTGAGTACGCCGTAAGCTTGACGGATAGTGAAAGTCTGCGAGCTAGCGTGAAAACTTTAGAATCGCACAAAGCGTGCTTCAACCTTTTTAATGGCCTACAGTCTATTATTATCCATATAATCGCACTCCTCTTTCCACTTTTCCGCGATTTCGAAGGGTCCTTTTTAAACCATGTCCTCGTGACAATCCTCACCAACTTCGCCAGCGAAAGTACACTTAAAGCAACTGAAAAAGTAAACAAGTTTTACGCTACCGAGGATCCCCCCGTTTCTATTTTCCGCTGGCGGATGACTCTGCAAAAAGTTCGCGGATGCTTTCGTCGTTTTGTTGAAAGTGAAAATAGAAACTCCTGTTTTTTTCTCGACATTTTATCGCTGCTTCTACCAACCGTGCTAACTGAATATAAACTAATAATACTGATTCCATACCATAAAAAAAGCTTTTAAAACTGCATATTTTTAACAAAGTTGTCGGACGAATGATTATATCATATGATTTATATTAACTGGAATTAATCAGAGGAGAAAAGAGCATTCAGCTTTCAAAACTGTTTAACTTTCCGAAATATTCGCCGATTTTTTGGTGAGATTTATATACTAGATTTCTGACATGCAGCTTTTAATATTATTTTACGAACTGAAAATAATCTGCTTCTAAAACGATCACATCATTTTCCAGTAAATGGTTGAGTATTAGAATACCATTGTTCCGTGATGATTTTACGGGTTGGATCACGGTCAGTAATTTCGAATGGTTTGGGAATTTCTATGGAGCAGAAGAATTGTAAGCGGAACCGAATCCACGTTAGATTTTTCACTTGAATTTATTTATCTGTCAGTTCGGGGGAAACTCTTCCGGTCCAGGCCATTGATTCGAGACGTTACATTTCGCAAGGCGCCATGTATGACGACACGGTACGACTTCTAGTATAAAATTTGTATTCCTTTGATGTCATGGACATCAGCATGAAATGTCAACATTCTACTGGAAAGTAAAATGGGATCGCGGTACGTCTAAATCTTCAGTTCTGCTTTCGACAGAACTTCTTTGTCATAACTACCACGCGATTCCTTTCGTTATTCGGTAGGATAACAGATCCACATATAACAGGAAACTACATACTCTGCGATATATTTCATATCTGGGTAAAACTCATATCGACACATTTATAACTTTTTTTATCACTGTAAATGATCTCCTACTAAGTTTCAGGAAGGGTAATATTATTCGTACTAGTTCAATTAATGTTAACTAGCTTAGTAAGACGTTTAAGATGATAATGGTATTAGATGTAGTCCTGTATTAGTAATGGAAACCGAGATTAGTCAAATTCTGGTTACGAAGAGCTGTTCTCAGCTCAAGTTAGTACTCCACGATGTCCTAGTAATAGTAGAAACTATTATAAGTAAAGGAATACATATATACATACATATAATATGATCCTAAAATAATCATTGACATAAGTGAAATACACAGTCATAGTCAGACAGTGCTATGAATTTTGTTTACATCGAACGAAAGAATATATATTCCTTTACTAATAAGGATTCTATATTTCCATATTGCTTTCTAAGCGTGGGAATATATCATAATCATTGTGCTATCAATTACAAGTACCAATGTAAAACGTATAGTCGTTAACGATTAAGAACAATTTTACTATTTGTTCATCCCACGAGTAACGAGTCGTTTTTGGACTCTAATTCTCAATGCAAATTTTGTTTCAAATAAAAAATATTGTTCTACTTAATTCGAACGTACGTTACATACTGCCGAAAAAATACTCTTCATGACATAAAAAGAGAAGTTCCTATAATCATATAAGCGAAACATGATATGAACGTTTATATATGATAAATTAGAAACGGCAGTACTTATGGGATGACCTAATATTTGGTTCTCGTACGTAGAAAGAATACCATTGATCCTTCCTTTGGATGCCAATTAATGATCGTATTAAATGAAAAAGAGAATCTTATCTCGGTGGCTGTAATCTTACGAAAGTACCTTGAAGTGGACCGTTGCTCAGAATTTAATGCTATCGTTCCAACCCTATAGAATTCCGAATAAATCAGCCGTTCGCGGTTAAGGGGGTGATCCGAAACTAGTCCGTGGGTTAAACCGTACCGGTCTTCGTACTTCTCGACTCCCAGTGGATCCTAGATAATCCTCATAATATTCGTGCAAGCCGCCAGTCCAACCACGGCATTTCAATTTCAGTTCAGGTGCGGCGCGCGGCTGGCATACGGAATCGCTTGATTAATTTCCTTTGGCTCAGTGTACACTAGCTTTTGCTCTCCGTTCAAGCACACTTCTGACCTTCCTTGACTTCTCCGACGATACGGACCCATAGAATCAGGAGTGGATATAAACAAAGAACGGGGAACTAGCATCCCACTACGATAGCAATCCAATTTTCCTGCAAATATGCTACGTGGAGTTTGAATCGTTGTCAGCATTGTCATGCGCTTCAATCATCCTCCTTCGGTTAGTCACGTTTCCGACTTTCTCGGGCTAATTATGCGTATCTCGTGTCCCCATGTATTCATACGCACTCGACCGTTGACCTCACTTATCATCAACCCACACTCCGTCATCTGCGGGGTAATTGTCCGCGACTTTCCGCATTTTCCATTCCTCAGAATATAAACTTGATTCGAGTTATTTCTGCCCTGTTTGTTTAAGACTAACAACTGTGACAGCGCAGGAAGAATTCAAAGTGATTGTACATATGTGCTTCTTCTAATCACAGTGAATAAATTCATTAGTACTGCTGCAGTTTTTATTGTACTATGCACTGACATTATTTTAAGAAGGTAGTAATATGTTCCGTAAACTAATAGTTATTTCAGTTACTATTTTTATAATATTACCTAACATCTTTTGAGCTTTACGAATTCTGAAATATTCATTGACATAATTGACATATTTGGATGATGTAAGTAAATAAAAAATACATTGCTAAAACATGTATTGTTTTCATTTACCTGCATATGCCAATTCTTAACTTATTTTCCGAATTGACTTTAAATGAAATATAGAGCCATGGTCAGACAGAAAGTGAATTTAGTTTTTACCGGACGAATAAGGCAGTAGTTCATAATATCAACATATGAATAAACTATCCAGTAGACACGGACAAAATAGTTTAATAAATGACTTCATACAGAAATAGTTTCGAATGATTTTGAATATAATTCAAAACACTTGATTCTTTTTATGTACTGGAAGAAGTACATGGCAAGTCTTTCCTAGGAGTAATGGGAAAGAAGATATTCTTAGAAGTAAAATACACGAGCTGTATTACAGATTTACCGGATTTAAATCCCATAACATTTTTATGGGATGAACCTAACAGGATATCAGAAAACATTGCCGATATCCAGATAGTGCTTTGCGGGAAACTTTAAAACTCTATTCCCCATAGAAACTGCACAGAAGTTCACCCCTTAAAAATTTAATATTACAAAACGTGCATAAGGTCCAAGGCAGTAATCACTTCAAAGAAAAATGATAAACCCTATATAATGTAAGTTTATAATCACCTTTTGTTCAATAATACTTCATTCTTCGTTTCATTCTTCGCGACTAATTCTTCATTGACGAACCAAAGTTCGAGGACTTCATTAACAAAAAAGCTACAACGTGAAATTTCTTTGTTCGAAATTTAGCTACGGTGGAAGTGGATTATTAGAGCTCAAAAGTTATACACAATCATAAAGTTTGTTCAAGCAATTAAGAATCTAATAATAGAATTAATAATCGACTAACAGCATTGCAAGTAGAATAGCAAATATTTTCAGTACTAGTATTATAAGAATATTAACTATTAATTATTAAGGTTATTAATATAATATAATACAAGTTAGTTTGTTGAAGTATTGAAAAAAATAGTTAAGTTTCAAATATACCACTGAGATATGCTACGAATATCTGTGATATATTTTAATTATGCTGTATTCGACTCACTTTTAAAAATCCGTACATGGTTCATGATTTAGTTCATGCAATGCATGGCGTAGCAATAAAGACGATCGTTAGAAACGCCCTATGAAGCACAATGAATTTATACATTCATCAAATACTCGGCGCACAAAACGGCTTTGTAATGTACTTGTGGCTCAGAGTAGAATACTCATCATAGGGTCGATTTATGGGATAAAAATAATTCCTTTTTTGAAGGTACAGGAAGAATTTTCTTTGTCGGTGGAATATGAGTGTGCTTCGCGCTCGGTTAAGGGGAAAAGGGAACCCAGTAATTTAATTGAAAAAAAGGCTTGACCAGTCCTTCAGAGGACAGACTTTCTCGATTTAATTGAAAGCCAGAAAGCTGCATACGGACGTCACTCACAGTTCGGTTCGCGTGAATTTTGAAATTTTTACTTTTAAACTGAACGGAATCCTCGTTCATCTATATGCGACCTAATTCATCTTGTAACGATAGACTTCCCTTATCCGGAAATCCGCCCCGCTTATACGCTCTATTTGTTTTCACGAAGATTTGCATAATGAGGGACAGTTAGAATATGGTACTCGTTCGATGTATTTTGAGTTAATGCAGTTTTGCTAGGAATATTAAAAAAAAATCTCCAACCACAGCACTGATTAAAATATGCATGATATCATTTGTATTTAATATAGGTCATGTTGGCGTATTTAATTGGACGGATTTTTGCCTCTTTATATTTGATGTAAAGTAATTTAATTATTTATTAAATTCTGAATACCTATCAGTAACTTTAACGGAGAAACACATGTACATTTATATATTCACCGATGTGGTACTTTATTTGAATATTATTAATACATTCAGAAAGCGTTTCACTAGATTCGATGCTTTAAAATATTTCCCGAGTATTATTGTTTGAGAAACGAAGGCAAAATACATATTGACGAAGTACATCGAATACTGCAATAATTAATATCGTGCTTAATCGTATATACTAAATATTGAATGCTGCTCGTTTAGTGCAGCATTAAACTCTACTTATGATTCATGCTACTAATAAATATATAATGTTCAACACAAATGTATTATCTGCACAATTCGCTATTTAAAGTGATCTTCCCACAGGGAACTATTTTTAGATTAAACAGTTCATAGTACGCATCACTACATGTTTATTGCAGCGAAAAAGTACTTCGTGTTTGATCCTCAAAGGACTAAATCAGGATGCTGGCGTTTGTACTACGGGATTACGTTTCTCCACTTTATCTTTCCAAGATACTCTTAGAACGGCGAATCGTTCGTTTCCGGGGCCAATCGAGGGCAAGCTAGACTTTAATACGTCTTTTTCTTTTACGATACCTTCGATTTCTATTTCGTACCGCAATTCTGAGCTGGAAAAGGAACTGTATCGTATAAAAAGCCAAGGACAATGCAGTATTACTTTAATTTACTACGGCTTTTAATTATCCTCGAACTTGTATATATTTGCACATGTTGTTAAATAATTGCTAATATGATATATAAAGTAAATATTTCTGCAGAAGATATCAGCCTGAATTTCTTTTATTGGACACTCCTAAAACGAAAAGAAGAAAATCGATACTTCATAGTATTGTTCGCGAACCTAAAATGCTTTACGGTAAACAAAATCAGATATATTTATATTGTAACATGTTTCTAAATCAGAGGAATAAAATTCTTAAAATTCAATTCAGTGTAGTGCTTTTTCCACGATGTCCAGGATATAGCAATTCGACTTCATCAGGTTACATCCACGAGTCATGTATAAAAAATATTTGTTAATAAACAAATACACTTAAGATGTAACGAGTACATGCATTCGTAAAAATACGAAGTCTTTCATAGTGTAAGGACAAAAAATAAATGAAAACTTCCAACGTCAACCGAGAAGATATACGATCATAATTTGCCAACCTCGTTTAACTGCGAAAATCCGAAAGTTTTGCGATTCCGACTGAGACAACGCAACCAGTATCTTATTCGGCTGGTATTAGTATGCATTATAAACCAATCTTGCCTACTCCACCGAGAAAATACAAAATCTTCGTACATCTGAAAAGCCAATTACTTCTTGTATAAACGTAAGTGTACGAGTTAGGGAAGTGATGTGAGTGTACATACACAGAGTTATCAAGTTTGTAATACGAGAGGAGAGTAAGGTATATACAGGTCGAGGTTCGCCAGGATACGAAGGGGTCGGCGGAATTATTAACGAGCTACCACACGGCATCTCCTGGCATTAATGTATGAGCACAATCGTCCCTGTACAACCCCTAACACCATCCCCTGGCCTACTTCTACCATCCGCAACCTCTGTAAACTGGGAAACGAACGAGAACTTCAGTTTTCGTGGGGTGGAAAAAGCGCGGCGTGATAATTCCGCGAATTATTTCCGGGGGTGAACACCGACGTCTACGGGCAACGGATGAATCCTTGAATTTGTACTTTCAACTTGGTATTGTTGCCTGTCTGTACCACGGAAAATCTCACCGTCCAAGATCTTCTTCTTGTGTTTGTCAAGGAAGAAACATTAAGGGTAAGTATTAGCTTGGAGGTGCGATCTGAGAGTGACATTAATAGATGACTAAGTAGCCTTTTTCATCTACCATTATTCTAGATTATCCGTCGTTTCGTGGTT
Organism: Nysson spinosus; assembly: GCA_910591585.2. Taxonomy (NCBI): domain Eukaryota; kingdom Metazoa; phylum Arthropoda; class Insecta; order Hymenoptera; family Crabronidae; genus Nysson; species Nysson spinosus. The sequence continues at coordinate 3,238,643 of OU342834.1, forward strand.
CCCGCTAAGAAAGTACCGGTGGTTTTGTGAACGGAGAAAATGAGATGAAATATCTCCACTCGGTGAATGTATTTGAATGATAATCAGTAGCCTGAAAGTAATTGAAGATGATGTATAACGGGGAATATTTCTCAAAAGAATGTGATAATGGCGGAAGTAATCCCTGCCCTAGAATTAGTATATTACTGCTCATTCAACTATTACCTCAAATAAATTTTATATCGCGAATTCGCATTGTCTTTTATTCTCGTGGCTTTTACGTAGCGTCCAATGATTAATAATTCCTGAGGCCCCCTCTGAAAGTGGAAAATAATCTTGCGACAAAGCCAGCTCACATAGGTAGGCGCAATTATTTTCGATGAAAAAGCCGTATGACTACAACGCTGCAGGAAAAAGTATTATCTCTGTACGTCGTTAAAAAAGAGCTGAAAATTATGTCCTGCGTCTACACCTCGATTTCATAAGAGAAATAATAAAAATACTTCGAACCTGATGATGGCCCGTCTTATTACTCAGTGCATAAAAGCATTACGTTTAATCCCGATGGTGGAACGATTAGAGTTATAAATACGCTTATTTGATAAGCAGGATTATGGTTAACCATAAGAATCAGGAACTAGTGCCCCTTTCTTAATTTTACTATTTGTATTGCACTAGAAACTAGATCCGAACAAACTTACTATTCCTGATGCTCCAGAAAATAATCAGTCTTCCCAACATCCCACTGTGATTTACGTGATGCAAGCTCTCCAGTATATAATAGCAATTCTCTTCTCTATTTTCCAATCGTCTAGTAGAAACATATTTCTGTCTTGGAAGGATCGCAGTATGGGCACCCTGTGTATGACTCAACTCCAACTCCCCATTCCATTCCCTGTATTTCTTTCTCCGTTATTTTTATTTTCCTTTAGACCCTCTTCCCATTTCCTCCGCTCGCTTGTTCCCTTTTTCTTTCGGTCACCAAAGTGCAGAACACTGCAATTCTTATTGCGCGTCGCGATGATAAGAAGATCGCGGAGACACGCTCCGTGATACATTCGTACTCCCCTAGCCAGTCGTAATTCAAAAATATCGTGAGCAACAATATTCGCACACCTTTGAGAAATGAGCTCCCTAAACGTTACTCCGTGTTCCTTTCTCCTTCATATTTTTCTGCTACCTCTTGCCAAACGTTCACTCTTCTTCCAAGCATTTCTGCCTTCTTCGTTCTCCCGTTTAGACGAAGAAATTATGGGCCAAGGGATTCGAGCTGTCTCGAGGTATTCTGTATCGTTGGGACCACGCGAACAACCACCGCGCTCAGGATATATCCGGATTCCTATGTGCTTTCTATTCTTATCCAAGAACGACAAGACGAATAGGAGGACGTTTCTTAAGAACGACCACGTTTTACGTGCCTGTGATTTCGAAATCTATGAGAATCATACGGCCTTCTTTGACCTCACTCGGAGCGCGAGACGATTCCACCGACTTTTGCATCCTGAACGAATCTCGCGTGGACTTTCTGAGAATTCTGCATTCCACGGTGAAGAATATTCTTTAATATATTAGTAGATGTTCGTAAAGACTTAGGATGAAAATTAGATAACTTATGTTCATCGTCTCGATAAGTGGCAAGCTAAATTGTAAACCTTACTAAGCTATATGTTGTTAAGTATACGTTGTCAATATGAAAAATGTAAGTGGTAGAAAAAAGTGATATTCGCGTAATTATGGTCGAAAGCCACATTCCCATTTTATATTAACCTTTGCACTTATAAGTTTTTCCAAGTTTTTTGCTGATATTCCTTAAAAACGTACACTGCATTAAATGTACATATGTACTATGCAACACATATATGGTTGATCGTTTTCCAATGCCGGATGGAAATTATACTTTTTATGAATAATTAATATTTCGAAATGGAGTTCAAAATATAAAATGCAATACTAGACAGTTTTTACTTTACACGCATCATGAAATATTCTGTTTGAGTACAATTTAAAAAATATCCGCTCGAAGTTGAAATACCGCTAGATATTGAAACACATGATTCTGATTTTTTTTCAATGTTCATATGGATGAAAGAGTTATGAAGTACAAAGGCGACGTCAACAAACAAGAGTTTCAGTCATTCCATTCTATATGTTTCATATTTAATATCATATAATTGAATACGACACCATCTTCAGTTAGAATAAGCTATCATTACGTATTACATAATCTATATTATAATCCCAGTAGAACATAATCTATTCGCAATCTTTACGACTACTCGAATCTTTACGAGACACGTTTACGTGCGCCACTGCAATTCTTGGGGGTTGTTTCTTCGGCTGTGCTCGCGTGTCAACGGCCACTGTAGTCAGTGCAGTAGCTGCAGTTATATCTGGGAAGTACAACTTCGCGTGAAATTCTTTAACTCGAATAAAATTGCCAGAATTTCAGGCAATACCAGCGACCGTAAATAGACGAGAGTTCAGGTATTGGAAGTATTATCAAGCTATCGTGGCGCGGTTCGAGCAGCCTTGCGATAATATTCACGGCACTTCCTGGTTCCCCTCTATTTTTGAACACGCTCTTATCGAAGGTCTTCATCGATCCGAGGTCGTTGAATGAATCCGACTATCGTACTTTGCTTTGCAGGAAGCTAGCACGGATAATGTTCTTCGTACGAAGGTGATATGTTAGCAAATATCAGCAAGATGGTATAGAAAAGATTTATATAGCAAACCAGAAGTATACATAAACAGTAATAAAAAATAGGATTTATGATAAGAAAAATCTCGAGAAACTAAATACAGAGCAATAGATATCGAATATTTGAACTGATCGTGAGTACAAATAGTATTAATCTTTTGTTATCACATATATTAATAACTCATTAGGTTTGCTGGATTATTAGAAGTTTAAGTAATTGAATTTTCTCATTATATGTCAGGAGCATCCAATGTCTAACGTTTCACGTACTAGGAGTGATAAGAAATTAAAATACTGTGTGACTAAATTATCTTCGCTTCTAAAGGCTTCTCAAGTGGCAGGTTTTATCATCATTAAGTAAAGTGACATTCATGGAACTGCATTAGAATTCGGCCGTGTTTCCGTCATTCTACGAGTTACGGATGCGCGGCTATATATCCAGGTTTGAACGGCGACTGATATAGTCGCGTCAAGCGCAGGCATATAGAGCCGCACATAGCCTTAAGTACCGGCTGATATAGGCCCGTCAAACGCAATTTCTTGCCCGCGTTATCCCCCGGAGCATCCCGTATTTGCATAGTGTGACGTCCCGCATTAAGTTCCATCCGGGCGTGCAACGAGGTTGCAGTCTGTAAGGACCTTTTCGACCTGCGACCTCAAACACGCTGCCTCATCGTCGAACCTGCGATAACGATGAATCGAATTACACGATGACAAACGATATCCCTTCCTCCACTAATGAGAATATATCACTCCGATATTGGCATTCCTCCTTAGTCCTGTACATTTCTCATTTCTCATTTCTCAACGAGAACCAATTTTCAATTTACGGGACTGACGTTGGTAACGCTTGAGCATAACCGTGAGGTTTTTGGTCCCACCAGAATTGAGATGGTTTTTATGAGCTGTGGTATAATTTACCGGCAAAACTTCATCACCATTAATAAGAAGTTAACGAACTTACTCCCAACTGTAACCTACCATCCCAAGTCGCTTGGCGCCGTGCAACCATTTACCAACCACCCTTCTTAGAACGAGTTAGTCTTCTCTTCGAAACTACTTGCATTATTCCTATCTTTCTCTTTTGCTTTCTCTCACTGGCCGTCATACTTAGAGATTCCGTTGAATGCTTGATACTGCATGTCGAACCATCAACGATTAATCATTGTGTCGCGTAGCTTGACGTTAGTCTTCGTACGGACGGGTCTGACGATTATTATATATTCATTTGATGTATGCACGTTGATAAGTTTCAGGTAAAACATGCACCACTCTGGGGACGGAATTTGCTTGAAATTGCCATTCCGCCCTTCTTTTATTATACGGGCATCTCCACTTCCAGATCGAAGTACTCGTTTGAAATTCACGGCTCATCGCTTCGCGCGTGACATTCTTATCGACGTCGATAATGCGAAGAGTGAGACGCTATAATTATAAAATATGGATCGTCGTATAGAATGTGATGGACTCAGTCGTTTCGGAATTCTTACACCTACAGCTTTCCTCTCTATGTTACACTCTATTTATTTATTCATACTGTATTCTAAACGACGCACAACTTCATGGCATATTCATTATAAGACAACAAAATTATCAATTTATCTTTTATATTTCATTATGACGTACATTTTACTATGTGTATCATAAATTCGAATTTAGAACTTGCGTCTGTTTTCAAACGTTTATCAGTTTGCCGGTGATAACCCATATAGTCGGCAAATATAATATTAGATTTTAACCAGTTATTCTGCCAAATTATTCTGGCAGACTTTATAAACGAATTTTAATAGTAATTAGATTACTAAAGTTCACTGTTACATGCACGCGACGGTAATGCAAAACGTCATTAATAATATCAACAAACATTATTAGAATGACTTCCTTCGTTATAATAATGCCTGTAACGAATGAGAAGTAATGGACGTTATCATTGATCGGCATCCTGTCAGCGATAGGTGTGGTCTTCATTAATGGATGTTGATACAATTTGCTTCTTAGAAGCCATTAAGGGTACACCGTTCGCTATCGCGGTCCTCGTAATTACAGTGCAATGTTGCACCAACCTCGTTACATGTCCCGAGGCCTGGAATCGTTGAAAGGACTCTATCCCACTCCCTTAACTTTCCCATTTTTTTCTTTCATAAACCAAGTTCCATGGCATTCGGTATGCCCGAAGCTAATTAAGCGACGGTAGGTTGCCGTCGTAATCAGCATCTATTTTGCGCATGATTAATTGCCCGAAAACATTCGCGATAGCGTTTTTATAATGCCGCGTAAATAAAGCTGAGAAACGAGCAGGCGATAAACGGCAGAGTATAGATATACAACCGTTTAAGTTCACTTAGAAAATCCTCACTAAACGTGAATGTATGTTCTAACTGCACATAGATGTAAAATACATAGATGCATGTATCTGTAGGTGTACATTGTATATAGTTATAGGTTAAAGTAATTTGTGGGTCCACGTTAAACTTTTATCCTTCTTCTTGTCTTCCGGGCATCGCTTGTTTTATATTATCACTGAGGCCATTTAAATTATTATCAGATCCATCCCTTTCTCGACGTTCTTAATATTCGGCCGACTGGTTATAATCAGCTTGCTGTGTACACAATGTGTTTTATAAAGAAAAATTGTGGTTGCTCGCGGTTCCACGATTAATTAGTTCTCTGGGGATGAGAATAATTTACCGAGGTAAACACTTGCTGCACGGAACTTTTTATGCGATATTAATTTCAGCACGCTCCGGCAAGTTGAAATTGTCGATTTATATTAACAGGATGTATAACTCGTGAAGTATTTAATATCGCGTCTGTTTCAATACGAGAATGGCATTTATTGATACTAGTGCGTACTTGCATATGATTGAGTGGAATAAGTGACGAAAATAATCGATTATTACTTGCGTCATTCGGTAATCGGGAATAAATAATCGGGTTAAAGTTCAGCCAGGTTAAATAAATTTTAATATTTGTACGTTATTTAGTATCAATTGACGAAGTAAACACTTTATAGACCAAACCATTGTAGAGTAATCCCGCAAAACCGGAGATTATTGGTATTTTTAATACATTTTATACGCTTGAAATCCACCGAAAATATTGCATTGTGCACAGGAAATAAAACCACGCTGAATATAAAATTCATTATCCCATTTATAGTGATAGTAAAAGATTTTAATAATAAATCTCAAATTTTCAATATTTTGCTACTCACTCAGAAATATGGCTCTTTAAAATCTACATGTGACGAGATGCTATAAATCTAAACTGTTAATTAAAAATTATAGTACACTACACTTCCTCAAACCATAGTCTGCACGTTCAATAACCCTAGGTTTCAGTACACTATGTAAAAAAGATAAAGTTTTTTAAGTATACGATGCATTTTCTTCTACTACAATGGTGTCTCGTGGTTTGACCCCATAAACTTGCCAGACGACTAAACTCTGCTCTTAATAGAATGTCTCTTGGTTATTAAAGCGAACATTCCTCATTCATGAATAAAAAATGACTTAATATCCTGCGAAAGTTTGTTGTCAAATATCTAATACCAAGTACACGGGTGACATTATAAACTTCGACTTTCATTGTATTGCGAAAACCGATCTTGTTTCTCTGTACCCGATGGGTGGCCTATTAGATGGCCCTCTAAAAACTTTTGCCAGACGACTAAATTGGCTTCTCAGTAGAAAGTGCCACGGTAATTAAAGCCATCATTTCAAGGTGCCAGGACGTCGCTCGTGTGTTCCGTAACGATAACGCTCGACTCGAGCAATATCGGTGCCGAGTGTAACCTACGTACGTACGTAAAACTAGATAAATATTTCCTGATAGTTTTCGCGATGGTCCCTTCTCTCCCTATCTCTCTTTCTCCTTCTTTCACCCTCCTCGTATCCTCTCGCCGAAATTTCTGCGTATTCCTATGGACGATGATATCGTTCCATGTTCCGTTAGAACCAGAGCCTGACGCGCCAATAATACCCCCATGAAATTTGATATCCTTCTGGGTCATAAAAGCTAACAAGAAAAACACCGGCGCAAAGCGTAAAACAAACGGAAATGGATTTACTGCAGCATATCACGCTTGCGTTATCGGTATGAATGGAGGAACGGTCTACGACGTGGAAGACAATATTTTTTGACCCGCGTTATCTTGGTAGATATTTTTTGTGTAGTACGGTAGTCCATACTGATTCCGTTTGATTATTTAATTACACCGTTGGAACTTCGCGGTGAAATGGAATATCAAAAATCAAATTTAAGGAAATGTTTCACGAAAATTGTCGACCTTTCTTGCAATAAGTGCTGATCTGTTACTCGATATATCTAAATGAAGAAATGTTAAATTGTTCTTCCTTGTTTCTTATGATTTTTTGTGCGGTTGGAAGGATAATTGTTTGAAATTGTAGGAAGCGTGATTGTCCTTATTAAGGAACGATGAATATAAAATTGCAGCGAGGAGAGCAACGAAACTTAGAAATACGTTATAATGTTTTCCCGGAATTACAATTTTCGTTTTGCTCCAAGCTGTTTCGCAAAGGCAGATTTGACAAATTGGGTCAAATTACATTGTCCTTAAAATGTTTATTACGATTCCACGGTGGACTTGCATTCCTCAGGAATTAAAAAATTGCAAACATTTGTGCAATATGTTTACTACTGCCCTATGTTTTTTTATACATTACAGTAAAGCTTAATAGATCAATATATACAACATTACAATGAAAACATATCTGGCTTCCACAAAAAATGTAGGGGTATGTCAAATATCAAGAATACACAATAGAGAATTAAATGAAGAGAATATTAAGATCGTAATTAATTTTCATAATTATTAATTTCCCCCGAGATTTATGAATTCAGATTCCAATGAAATTATTTCTGGAATGTAATTAGCCGGCATACTTGGAGGTAAGTAATGGAAAAGAATTACGCTGCTGGGTTCCGAAAGAGTTCCGAAAATGAGCTAACAATAAGATAAAAGCTGTACTATTAAACTGCAACTAAATAAGGGTCGAGCTTACAAAGCATTTAGTTAAAAAAAGATGTGCTGGTCTGCCGGATTATAAAGCTTTGCGGTCAATACTTTGTTTAGAACGTTCCGACAATTTTATGGGAGAGTTAAACTGGTCAGATTCTTATCGCCTTTCTCGTCGTTTTGAGCTCATTGAACAGAGTACTTCGACAGAGAACGTCAAGAGGATTAGAACTTCCATCGGTCTTGGAGCACAGTCTTCCTTGAATCGGAAGAAAAGTTTCCCCCGTACAAAGGGAAACTTTCAGATCATCGTTAGAAATCTTTATTTCGTTTAGGACTTTCTTCTAACCGAGTGATTTAATTTTTTTGAATACCGACAATGGGCGGAAATTGATTAATTTAAGCGTCTCGCGTAATTATTACAAATAACATACATTTTGTATGATTTATATTTAACTTATATACAGGATATATTTAATATTACAATCATTATCGAGACGATACATTTGTCTTTTTTGCGCATTATATGACATACTCTTTCTTTAACGAAATAGTGTATGGAGTTCGATATCTTAACTATTGTCTCAACCACAAACATAAGATCGCAATAAATATTGATAAACGATCATGTATTGAATACAGGAAATAAAAATTGTGCATGGATTGTAACACTGATATTAATATATCACTGTTAATCTTGACAGAATAAATTATATTACTGAAATAAAATAAACTGGTAAATTTTCTCTTTAAATTATCGGTTACATATTAACCATTTCTAAAAACTAAATATGTTACAATGATAGTGATAAACATGTAAGTCTATAAAGATGTTCTGCTCTGTAAATGAATGGAAAAAAATGGATTAACTTATTTTCTAGATTTACAGCGTAGTTTTGAAGAGGTGAATCAAATAATATCAGGATTCTACCGCAGATCCTTGGTACACCGTGGTAGTTTCTAACAGATTATTACTTTCCTTTATTTCTCTATTTGGTAAATCACATCGGCACTATTGCAGGTCTGTTGGTATCGAACTTCCCTCTTTCAAGTAAAACTTTCCTTCCGCTTTTACGTGCTTCATCAATTAATTAGATGCGTTTAGCCCCAACTGTTCTCCTTTATCGCTTTCTGAAAGCAGTCTTTACCGGCAATCGTGAAACAAAGTTTCCCCAGTTGCCCAGTATACCCGGAATTTTCCCGAGAAAGAGACCGGGTCGATATTAAGGTGGCGACATAGTTTCGATATTGGAGACTGCTGACTAACAAAATCTCCTCAAGGAGCTAGTGATAAGTGTAGGATACTTAAGCCTCTCCTCGAAAAGGGACAAGTAGAAAAATGATTTTCTTATCAGATAAATGAACAGGATTCTCGAGGATAGTTAGGTGATTCTATAATATCTTGTTTATCCACGAAGAAACCTGAGGATTAATTATCCTACGATAAAGATGAAAATAGCGCGCTATTAAAAACGCACGTTTGTAAGATGATGAATTTGAAAGTCTTCGTAAATATTTAGATTATAATACCGTTTCATAAGATGTACCGCGAAATAAGATTCTAGTTTAAAAAGATATAAAACGATATTTTTCGCAACCTTCCCATTGACACGATTTGATTAAAGAAATTTCTGCTTTGTAGGAGAAATACAAGAAAATTGTGGCTGAGAATCGTGAATCTTATCGAGCTGAAATGATTTGCTAAACGTTACTGTGCCCTCCTTTCTCCGCGCGATTTAACATCCCGATTATGATGGAACCAAGGAAACGTTCATTGATATTACATTAATGTCAACACTCCTCATCTGCCACACAACGATAGTAATGAAAATCCTTCTTTGACAATGTCGTTCATCATAAAATAATCTTACGTTGAATAGACGGAAATGCGCTTTCCCCGAGTCTTTCGAATAATGTCTTCCATGCCGGCAGCGTTTGTTCTTTCTACCCGTTTGTATTCCACCCTCTCCTTTTCTCTTACCACTCACGGTTACACGGACCGTAACGAACAACCCTTTTACTTTCGAGTATCCCCACGACGTTTCTGCTGTCTCCAGAAACGCTATTTATTTTTCCTTCTTCTAACGATAACAATTACTTCCCTCTCGATTTATGACGATCATTTCGATAGAAAGAAAACATCAAAAGTGACAAAGCGGAAGAACTGGGGATGCGTGGCAACCCCAACATTTGTGGAGGTTTCCATCTCCCCTTCTTAATCGTATTGTTATGATCCTATATATCACATTTCATTCGGTGGGAACATGATTTTTAAAGATTTTGACATTTTAAGTAATATGCTGTTTTAATTAATTAATATATAATATTAATCTGATTTTACGGAAGAACAATATTTACGTGATTAAAAACTGTGTAACGGTTTGAAAGATTTACGCTTGTATTAAATATTGTACATCGCGGGATAAAATCAAACATAGATTCATTGTTTAAGTCTTTTGTTACTTCATGTTTCGTATTCAGTGATTTATGACAAAAGCTGATTATACCTAAATTTCTATTGATTTATTCGAAACGCTCGTAAACCAGGATACTGAACGCCGATGTAGAACTAAACACTTTTGTTGAAATCGCAAACATAAAATTGATATCAAGGTTTTTGATCGATTTTCTTTTACGAAGAGAAAATTCCTCTGGAATAAGATATAAAAAGGTATAACCCCTCGCCGGTAAAAATACATCCATCTACTCTGTCATTATGCAGAAAAGTTACTAATTAGATTCTAAAGTATGTTTTATGTTCCCCACTGTTTGCCTGTTTATGACGGACTTTATATTCCCCGTTTTTCACCGTGATCCAGTATATTTCTTTCGGTAGAGTACCTCAAGTTCCGTATCAACATTCCTCAAGTGAAATGTGTCGTAAACTGAAACTGCAGAGAGTTGATGAAAAAAAAATGAACGAAAAGTACATGGAAACGCTTCTCAAAGCTATGAAATCACAATTAAATTTCTTCATAAAAATCGAAGTTAATAGCTTTAATAAAAGGCATCTACCACCTTTGCTAATTCTTTCTAAAGATAACGTAAATCACTTTCTATTATCAGCTCCTGCACATTACATCGAGAAACAGTTATTTCAATATCGTTGCATTATGCAAACTGTTGATAATTCTTCTCCGATAATGAGCCTACGAACACCCATTACATACAGCTCAGACATTTGAATCATTGCACCCTATAGATTCCAGGTGATAAGTATCGTAAGCATTGCATCGATATTTCTCACGTAGAATGCACAGTAGTTTGTAGTTAATTGCGATATAAATTAAACCCATAATAAATCAGCGGCTACTACGAGGTTACCCGACGAAGGGAAACTGTAAGGCACTTTCTGCCACACCTTCGGTCGTCATTTAATCCCTTGCCTTGGTTTCTACATATATATGTGTTCTATATATATACAGCTACATACAAATAAATATATATGTGTATATATCCTGTGTGTGTATATATATATATATATATATATATATACCACAACTAGAGACTTCGAAATTACTTGCGCGTAACGGAAGTTGGTCCAAAATGGACAAACCGAATGCCTCCGAGTAAAGTGTACGGTTTGCGTCGGAAAGTACTGAAAAGTATAGGTTGCATGGGTACTTCAATGTGAGACCTTACGCAGGGTACTAAAGCCAATTTATTCGAGAAAGTGGGGCTACTCAAAAACGGGGAAAATTCGTCGTCATTCTCGGCCTTCACCGTTGAAAGGTACATGGGTACCGTTAAAGGTGATTCAAACGAAATCCTATTTTCGCGGGTACCTCGTACCAGCTATTACTCACGAGATGCGGCCCTTTCCTTAAGTGGCTTGATCGATTCGAGTACCATTCTATTGGGATTTCTCCTCTTTGTTCTATGCACTTCCACGCAAGTTACATGCCCTTAGGAGGCGTCCCATCTACCAAAGCTTTCGCTTGAACGGAGAAAACATCAATTGCTCCAGGCTCTTCCTCCTGATGTTAACACCTCCTCATTAGACATTCTAGTGGCGCTCAAAGTATATAAGGGTACTATAGGAATCGTTATTCGCTGTCGTAATCGGTGAATAATTACTGGAGATCTTTCAAGGAGCACGATAGATAACCATTTTAAAAGGAACGTGTCGATAGATGTAACTATATAGTACACAATATGAATTGCATTCCTAAGTCGTGTACTTATTTAGATAAAAAATGATTTCGATAGTATCCTATTCCGAAGAAAAATTCATGGAAAGCATATCATACTGCAATATATAATTTACCAATATTTATAAATTGATTAATAAGTAGTTTTAATGTTCATCGGAATTATAAATGAATGCTTCGAAATTACTGTTTCACGAATTACAAAACTAATCGCGAGTGCATATCGTACTAAAAACTTCCATTATGAAAATTTGTTGGAGTGTACCATCCATCAGTATTTTAAATACATTTAATTATCGGCCCATAATAGATTAACGTAGAATTATGAATGCGAATTGCATATGATTAATGCACGATAAAGTGGTGTGCTGTTGGTATTACATACAGGTATTCCGTCGCAGTTAATGAGATTGAACGTAATTGAAGTTCGGATTCGAAAGGGAATAGGAAAGTTTTGGGAAGCTCTTTAAGCTAAAAGTTAGCTGAAAGTAAATCAAGCCGAATCAGAGACACACGTGTTATTGCGGTCTTCCAGTTGCCTCATCTATCCATCTATCTTCTCACAAGGTTTCCCCTGGATTTCTCTGATCGATTCGATTTCCTGGGTACACCGCGTGCAATGCCGTACTACCAAAATACAGACAACATGAAGGGCCTGATAGTCCTCCGCAATGCGCTATTCATCAAACATCCTAATGGGTTGTAACGGTGCGACTCTACTTGCAAATCCGATATTAACGTGAGATTGCATGGGGCCCTCACACAGAGAAATATAATTAAGAACGTGTATGGAAATGCTCCTGATTGATACGCGTTTGCATGAACGCACCCTGATTTCGAGAACTCTACTTAAACGAGTTTCAGGTTTTCCTCGTTGCACCTAATCGCCTGCAAATGCTTCTGAAAACATCTAAATGTTTGCCATTCGGAACATTAATAAATAAAAATATACGCTTCGCTGTAATTTATTTAATAATGTTGAAATACTTTCAACGAATGATGGAGGTATATACGATGCATGAAGTACACGTAATACTATTAAAATACAGCAACCTCTAAAAAAGATATTAATGAAATATTTTGTGCAAATTCTTCAGGTTCGAAGCTTCTGTTCCCGCAACAACAGCACGGCAAATAAAGTTAAAATTTCAATTAAATCTACGAAGAAAATATTAATGTGCGAACTCGTCGGAAAACATAATGTATAATACGTACATTCGCGTTTGCATAAACTACGCCAAAAAGTATAAATAAATTATTACTGAATAATCAATTACTCAATAATTGAGTTTAACTGAAAACGTAGAATCGTAATTGACGTCGTTTATATGACTCATTATTGTAATTTATGTAAACAGTATTTTATTCATAATCTAATGATGAACCGCGAATAGGTCTAATTACTTTGTAAAGTTATATGTTCTACTCAATTTTATCGAAGCTATATTAGCACATGGGGTATCTGTATTATTTTATCTGTAATCTTGATACATGCATACATACGTGCTAATTGTTGAATAGAATCCAATAACGGTGCTTCCGAACAATATTACCATGTTAACGCGAATGTAAACATAAATCCATATTAATCTGAAATACGGTGATCGTACATCGAGTCGATATTTATGACTCATAGTATTTGACATTTATTCGAAGATATACATTTAAATAAACCAGATGGTATTCCAATAAACAACGGGAGCAATAAATTACACAGAAGTTTTGTGCCAACCAATAGTGAAGCAGCAAATTCACCTGGGATTTGAAAATCAACGTAATACTCAAGGTTTACTACGTACAAAGCTTTGCGATTAAATTGAGGAAGGTGCGGAGAGGGTTTGACAACCGTGTTCATCAAATGTCTCAATAGCAGCTAACCACACTTACACCGGCGTCGTCAACAGAGGATTATACGAACCACCTATGTAAAGCCGAGTAATTACTGTCGTTACATATTCACTTATATTGTCCTTAATCAAACAAACTAACGGTACTTATTTGGTAATTTTTTTATAGCTGAGTTAGAGTAAAGTTGACGGACAAACGAAACGATAGATTCTAATAGCTTTTCAACCAGTTTATTAAAGTCGATATATTCTTCACTGATTTGTTATTTGAATGCAATGCAATGGGGTTAGATGATACACATACCATCATTAGTTAATAAAATAAGAAAGGTGGAATTATGAATTTTTTACAGTTCATTGTGCCACCCCATAGAATTTCCATGGTTTGGATGTACTTGTTTATTCTTATTGCAAACAGGCTCTGCTTTTTGGTATAAATAATGCATGTCGTAATTCATAAGGAAACTGTGCTTCCATAGGAATAGGGAAATGAAAGATTTGTATGAGGAAATGAAGAAGTGGAATTCTAGCTACAACTTTAATGGGGGGTAGGGGTCTGAATATTATTAGCATTCGCCGAGAGTATTCAGGGAAACATGTATCTTTGTTTGCTTCGCGAATGAGTTATGACTATGTTCATCTTTATATTTCCCAAAAGAGTCTATGTTCTAACATTATTTTGATAATTTTTTGCTAAGACTATTTCAAGGTAGGTCACTTACGATTAACGGGAAAATAGGATTTAATATCAGTCTTTTTTACTACGTATTTAATAACCTGACACAATTGTAACAGAATATCGGAAAACACTAAATAATGACACAAAACAGATCCAAATGAACAGCTAATGCAGATGCAAATATTTATAAAAATAAATAGTACCTTTCTTATCTGTGACCAAACAGTCTTCCTGATCGAAACAATGTAGACATTCAAGCAATGTTATCAAAAACTATCAAAACCAACGAGCATTCATATTTGGATGAAAGATCAAGGACAGATTGATGAAACTTCAGATTCATGACATTTATTTGACATTGTTTACTGTGCGTGTTTGATTGAAACAGGGGCGTAAAGGGAAACACGATGACAGGACTTTCGAGGACTACCCATCAGATATCGTAATAGGGTACTAATGATAACAGCATCTACGGATACAATAGTGCGGTGAGATTGCATCGAATACATATGCATGTACTTCGAGATGCAGGGAGTGTAATTCGTGCAAACAACGCTGCGTTGCAAGCAAGTCAGTCAAATGATGAGTGGTTTTAATCAGCGTTGCTGTTCATGGCGAAAGCTATATAGTCGCGAATCGTGCCTTGTAGGTGTCCACGAATACGATCAGATGGATTATAAGCACGGCAGAGGTAGCCGCACCTTCGCTAGTTTCTGCGGCAACCGATAGTTTAATTACGTTGTTAGCGATCAATCCGGAATGTTGGTACACCATATTGCAATAACAGGCATTCGAGGAATTATGATCACTTTGAATTATATAAAACATGCACTTATAATGATGCATATACAGGACGTATACGTTGGTAGGTGATGGAAGAAGCACTTGATAATCTTAGCTGTGAAGATCGTGCATTAAGATATATTACATTACTAATCACCTATGTTTTTCTTCGTGTCAATGATGAGCAGAGAATAGAGCCAGATGCTTTATAATGTTGCAGGTTCAACTTACAGAGAAATTTATTTTACGCGCACCGATAACTCAGTGGATAGTTGAACATAATGGACCATACTATACATTGTGTAAAGTTAAACTAGTTTAAGGTCGAATATTCTGCGAGAGCTTATAAAACATTTTATCCATGGAAGTACGTATTCAGAGTGTGTAGTGTATGTACGAACATGAAGATAAAAGAGGAATAAAACGTTCTATGTACGATGCACCTTTGTGCCGTGCTACTAAACAAATCTCACGGTTGAGGCCAACAATGGAGTGACAGGCAAAGAGGCATCCCTCTTGCCAACCGAGCATCGCAAACATGGATCAATGAATGGGAAGGTTAACAAAAAGATCAAAACTTCCGACTGAAAAAGATCTCGCGTAAAATATCCTGGTAGTCGTTCGATACCATCGATATTGATATTAAGCGATCAGATTACCAATTACATCCATCATAAAAACGGTACGTGACTCTCCATCGCATTAAGTTCCGGTATTGAAAAAATGGCTAAATTTCGAGAAATTTAACTTCATTATCAACTTTACGAACAGTACACAGGGATTTTTGTTAGATGCTATTTAACGGTATCTCATAAATAATTAAAATAGTTTACAGCGGACTATAGGAGAGAGTAACTCTTAATTTAATGAACTTGGAAAGTTGCTGACACTGTATCCCAGGAGACGGAACGATATCATAATGTCCACTTTCCTGGTGTAATAGCATCTATACGCCCTCAGTAAAGCAAGCTAAATATTTATAGAATATTTCTCATTTTAAGGAAAGTGTTTTCGGTCGAACAGTTTTCGGGTTCCCTTACAAACAGTTCTAAGACAAAACTAATGCATTTACTCATTCGCTGGGTCCTGTTTAAATTGTATAATTGAAGGGTATGTTTGCTGTACTAATAATTACATAACCATTAGTGAGCGTATATATATACTAACTTTCTCGTTACATTTCTATTAAATAATAATATAACCATAATACCATTCTATTCTCAACTCACAATCATTGGAGGAGAATCTACACGGTTCTGTTCCTTATACCTAGTTGGAGGTGCAAATATCGGACAACGGCCTCGGGGTACGATGTTCTATCGTGTTCCATCTTGGTACGGATATATCATGCGGCTGGACCTGCTGAAGTTTCCCCTTTCCTAGGATTTATGTGCCCGTTCTCCATCTAGAGAAGCTCTTCTCTACTTTCCCCACGTACTTCCTCATACACTGTATGAGAAAATACTGACCGACTTGTAGGACATGGGCCATTGCGTTACATAAGGACACGCAAAAAATATGGACCTTCGTTCGCAGAAAGCTGACTCGATGTAGCTGAAGGATTAAAGACTCGCTCTGCCCGGTAAAAGGTCAAATGTATTTTAACTTCGTCAGCGAAAAATCTACTGTGTCTCCGGAAATACTGGGACGAGAAAATTTCCATCCAATCGCAATCTTATTACGAAGATCGGATTACTTTCTCGGTACAAAGATTTCTGTCAACTCTCTACCGGAATGCGAGGGATGTCCTTTAAAGAATTACGTACTTTTCTGTGGAAATGAACTATTTATTGGGACACGTACGGGGAGATTTATTTTTGCGTATCAAACAGTTCCTTCATTGAGGATATCGATTTCGACGTTAGACCCAGCTGAACTTTTTGACCTGAAGAATCCCGTGACAAGGAACTTTTCTTTTTACACGATGTATCTAATATTATCGGAAGGTACAATCGTCACGTGCATTTCTGTGGTATGGTTTTGTGGTAATAATAATGTGTCAGAATGATGTAAAATGTTGTTAAGAAATAAAATAGCGTGAACAGATGTACGGACATATTTAGAAAGTCGATGAATAAAGTTTGTTAGAACGAAAAAGGTTCAAGAAGCTTCTTAAATCTTTGAACCCACCACTGCCTTTCTACACCTTCCGACCGAAAGGACTCGTAAATATTTCATCACATTATGTAGAGCATTTATAATTAAATTTTCTTTAATACATTTTTGTTTTGCGATGTATATATATATTTTATAGAGTTATTAAAAATTCCTGTGGTACGCAAATATTTTGTGTCACATGAAACTCATTATAAAAATGATAGTAGGAAAATTACTCACAAGATTAGCAGAATATATATAACGCTTAGTTGTCATTTATCAAATGCATTTTACAGTTCCAAAAATGCATGCATATCATATCATATATTTATACTGCAAGTGGAATTAGCATAACTGCAGACTATCATTCTACATCATACTTTTCAGTTACTCCAGTCGTTGAAGCATCAGTTTTTTGAAAAATACATAAAAACAATAATGTCGTATATGAGTAACTCAAAATATACGCTATATGGGATAATTTTTGAAACGCGTATTTTGCATATGCTGTTAATGCTTATGGTTAAAATGGAGTCTCAGATAAAAAAAAAACACATTATACGTAAAAACCCGTATGATCGGATAGAATGTATTGAAATATCTGCGCGCCATCGAAAAGCTTTAAATCAGTATTATCATCTGGCACCAAGGAATTGTAGAATTCGAACATCACCCTTGCCCTTTCCACGAATTATTTCTCAATTATTAGTACGTTGAGAACAAGTTACAACCTCTGTAAATTCATTTGTGTTAAACAAAGTCACTTAACTTATTCTAAGAATCAAGTATCTAAAACTCTTCATAATATACGCGAAGGGAACTGTTTTTCTCTATGCATTACTAACACCCAAGCTTTCTTGTTCTTCAGAATACAACCGAGATGCAAGAACATTTTAATAAAGAGTCTCTTAATAAAGACTAGTATCTTTTTTCGAAGAGGAAGTTATATCAGTTCCACGACGTTTCCTTTAAACAAATTATAACCGGTGCGCTTCAGTATCGTTGATACGGAAGATCATCGCAGTTTCCGCTAATTAATTCGTGTTCCCAAGGGTTTGGCTTTTACCTCTCCAAACACTCTGTTTGTAGACGTCCGAGGATTTTGCAGGTCCGTCTGACGTATTATGTCGAGAAAGACATTGAAAGGACTGAGGCAGACAGGCGTCTGAAACGTTGGATTGAACGTACATGCAGCGTACATAGAATGAGATGAAGTGGGACATATACAGATTAGAAAGTGAGTGTAAGAGAGAGGGAGGGGGAGTGGAAGAGATGGGTTGAGAGCAAGGGGTAGGTCTCATGAACCGGATGCTTATCAACGTTATTCACGCGGTGCAGCGGCTGTATCGTTCGGGTGTGCACTGCCTTCGTGCTTTCCAGTTCCTCCTTACACATTTTCACGTATATACACGTATTTATACGTTGCAAGGATATATAACGGTATATGTATGGGGTACATAGAAATATAATGAGAATATATATAGGCAAACGCTCAGGACAAGATAGTCGAAATGGGCTTTGCGGGTACAGAGGTCACAGAGAAGTACGTAGTTGCGAACACGCGCTTACTACTCGGCCCCGTTTGCCATGCTTCGCCAGTGTGTACTTCGTTGCAGTCTACCGTGCCGCTGTTAACTGCACCCACTATCGTCACATTCCATTCTGTTTGCTGAAATCTCGCGTGGCTACGATTGCATCCACGCAAACATAAGTAGCTACGCTTCTGAGATTTCGAGGGCAAGACTGCCGGAAATGTTCTACGAATACATGTACTCTCTCGGTGACACCGAACTAGATATCAGTCGAGACTGATATTTCCACACTTTAATCAAGAACAGTTCACTGGAATGAGATCACATTCCGATGGCAAAGTCGTGTCGTTTTACGCCGAATTACGCGGCTGTTTCAACTCATTTTCCCATACAGTGGTTAAGTTATAGATATTCGGACGATGGTATTATAATTAACACGCTGGTCAAATGAAAGTGAATACTATTCCTAAATGCACGACTATCGTAAGAATCCACTTTGTTTGCTGAAATCTCGCACTGCTAGGATTGCAACTGTGCAAACGTTTTCGTGCTAAGATTCCCGCAAATGTTTTACAAATACACGTATTTCTATTACGACTAAAGCAAAGACCATGAGAACAGTTACTTCAGGATTGAAATATGTGAAGTTAATGGAAATAAAACAATAATTAAACGAAAATTAATGGACAGCGATAATATGGCATTTAATTGACTCTTCAATTAAACGAAAGCAAACGTATATTAATGACGCGATGAAATGTTATCTACTTCATTAAGCACACGTTGCATAATTCAGTCAGAAATAATTTGAAACGGTTGAAGAATTAATAACTGGTCATTTACTGAATGCTTGCTCTACTTATTTAATACACCGTACGAAATAAAAGGGTTTACTTTTCTGATTTAACCGAGTATTTTATTCAAAATCAAACATATGGTCATTATGTTAATATTACCAGAACCCATTGAAGCAACCATGTCAAAATGACTTCTTTCTTCAATTGGGAAAGTAATTTTAATCCGAACATCGAGATTGAAATTTTCTGTATATACATTTACAAGGGAGACGTGATTGTAGTGACAACAATAATATTCACCGACGTTTCTCATGGGCGAATCCTAGATGCGTATATCGTAAAATTGAGGGAACCAGGATTCTTCATTGTTGAGATATACTCATTCTGGTGTGAAAACGAGCGATGAACGGAAACCCATGGGACATACACCACGAAGAAAGGAAAATCCAGAGAAACGACACTGCAGAACTATATAGGATTCCTACCTCGACCTTTCCCTACATATTTTCGCCGATTAATGAAAAGAAACGTTATCACCCAGCTTTTCAGCAAAACAGTCAAAAAACCACTGAAAATTATATCTGACATAGATATTCGGATAATACGAATGTTTAACGTACGACTCCTTCTCTATGTTGAAAGTTGAAAATAACACGAACACCTGCTAGACTTCCTTACTACAAGTTCTTTATTAGTTTTATTAGAGAATTTTATTGGCAAAGTTTTTATGCTCCCTGATTAAACTAAAGGCGGATTAAATTTACTTGCAGCGTGAATTTCAAAGTTTGTTCGGTGCTATAAACGTATATGAAGCGAAGATATTGCTTAATGAAGCAGTATACACTGACGAATTATTAAGAATAATTGTGTTTAATATGGTGGTACTTATAGATTTTCTATCAATCTCAACCTTTTGTTTGATATAAAAGAGACTTGTGAACTAGATAAGCTTTCATTTCGCTTTAAATTCACCTTGCTGAAAGTAAATTCGAAAATATAATATTTAAAGCCTCCAATAAATTGTAGAACATTAAACGATTTAATTCATGCTAGAAAGTTATTTATTAATATTAGAATAAAATCTAAAGAGATTATGTAGTGTGTCAGTAAAATATACAACGTAGAAGAACATTTATAAAATTATTTCTGTACGTGAAACAAGTAATTTTTAAAGTACAGTATTTTCTTCCATTTATGGAGATATTCCAATTATGCAGAGATTAATATTAATGGAAGTTATACTTAAGAATTTTCCGCAAACTACTTGTAGGACGCCGTAACAAGAGTACACCGGTAGTTTACACGTAAACTTGTTTCCCGTGTCACGAGCTCTCGGCTAGAAAAAAGGAGTACGGCATCGTAAATCGTCCGTAAAAAAAAGTTCCACGAAACAGGTTTCCGTGGATTACAGGAAAATATGAAGTTTTCCAAGCCCGCGGCAATTTCGGAAAACAGAGACACGTCGATCACGTGCTTAGCAGCTTCTCGAAACAAGTTAAGTTCAACCGGATGACACGCAGACGATGGCTAAACTTTGATCCATCAGCGTTGTGTCAAATCAAGCGAAAAGTTTCTCTGGTTAATAAGACTTCTAGTCACATATATGGAGGAAGCCTAAGCCACGAGACAAATGATAATCCTTTTAACTAGAACTTTTAACTAAAATAAAAGAACCCGAGGAATTTCTTGAAACCTTTGAACATTTTAGACAACGGACATCAAGGTACGATAATGTGATCGAGGTAATATTCGATTCGTAAATTTGACTGAAATTCGGGGAAAGATAACTGGTAACCGGCAAAGGTAACTGCGTTCCAATTTCATTTTCTAAGAAACGGTACGATCTTAAGTGAGCTTAAGTACGCTTAGAGTAGCTTAAAGGGTAGGTGGACGTTGGTTCTGGTCCTTCTCTACTTTAGCCGTTCTGTATCGATCTGTCGTCGAATGTGCCGGTGCAGTCTTAATTTAAATAGCAATTATCTGAGTGGAAAAAGTCGTTAAATTAAAAGTTATAGCGGCTGCCCCTGGGGTTACAGGTATACAGCCGATTAGACCTGGTTCGGCTTCCCGAAATGGATGACCGGAAAATGGTTTGAGGCATGAATCGACCTATGTGCGTACTCGACCTGACCATCTAGTTAGATCTATACAGGGTATCTCTCGAATAAGTGGTTCTTTTATACGAGAACGTATGCAAGATGAAGTAAAAGAAAAAACATCGTTCATTTATAACGTTGAAAATTATTCTGTCATGTCAGAAATTACTAATAATATTTATGTATTCTTCATATCCATAAGAATATTATGAGAGCAACAAGAATGTTTAAAACCAAAATTATTTCACGATAAACACGTTAAGTGATTACTACTTTTATTCACAAAATGATTGAGTTTCTTTAATAACGATCAATTTATTCGCAGTATTGATAATATTTATAGTAATGATATCATTAATTATATATAATATTAAATATTGCTACGTTAAATGCCGAATACTTTACTCCTGCGAAATACAAAATTCATTTATATATAAAGGGTACTTATATAGGTGTAAATAATAAATTCATTATCTTCAAATAACTAAGTCACTTCCAGTACGATCAATAGCGTTAGATATTATTTTTAGTAATTTCCCCAATTCCATTTAACTTATGAGAGATCTTTTTCATTCGCAGTGCTGAAAGGACCATTTTTACTTTCTTTTATACCCATACCTTCTCCCTTAAGGAGACCATCCATTTCAGGGATGTGTCCCCTATACGTCTGTCCGAGGGATGATTATATCGGCTGTGCGCAATCCGCAGCATCCACTCGGCCAATTATTTTTGCTTCTCTTCGAATGTTTGGTGCATGGCTAGCTTGGGGCGTGACTTACCGAAAGCCATTAGCCGTGGCGGACCTCAGACAAGGAACAACTTTCCACAACCAGCAAGAAACTTCAGATTATCTTTCGACGGAACATTTAGGGGGCGATTTCGTGCGAGTAGAATAGCACCGGAACCGGTATTCCGGTTGTCAAGGAATCTTAAAGTCTCTTCGACGAATAACCGGTAAATACTGATCCTTATTAGAGCATTTAATTTTCTTTTTCTTTCGAAAACTTTATCTTGACTTATTGTATATGATTAATACCAAGAATCTCAGTTATTAATATGTCAAATTAATTGCAGAGAGTCTATTTTTGCTGATAAAGTTTCTTAGCTGGATCACGTTTCTGGTCGCAGGTGTTGCAAAGTTAAGCCGAAACAAGTAGACGGTACAAACTATGTAGCTAACGGTAGTAATTTACTCGCAGCTTTTGCACCATAATTAGTAATGGTGTTTAGTCACATACGTTTTCAATACGCTCGAATTGCAGGAACGTTTAACCGTTCTCCGTTCGGGGTATTTTATAACGATACACCCAGCCCACACCAATTAAGTTCAATCCTATTTCCGTAATCACTAATGAATCCAAACTTGCGTAAGTCCAACGAAGCGAGTGGCTGGATAAATTCCATGACATTTTTGTCCATCTACGAGCCATTGTAACGATTTACTAATTAAACGATTATACTTGTAATAACGAAATCCGCTTAAGCGAAGGGGGTTTGTCGTTATGAGCTTAATAACCGGAGGATCGATCACATTCTTTTGAACGTAAAATTAACGTTATTAATAGCCGAAAGTAAAATTAGTGGAGTGTGATAACGCCGATTATATAATTCGTACTAATTCCTGGCAGGTGTACATTATTCTTTTTTTAAATATTGGCTCGTGCACTTCAACCATATCGAATTATCCAATTTCCTCGTTCGAACGGACCGTACTAATTAAATCTGTAGAATATGTACTGCGGCTTAAATGATATTTTCGCGTAAACAAAGCACTGACGTTCACATCCCTACGGTTGTGTAGTAAAGTTAATTAAAAACATTCTCTATGTCCATACATGTATTATTTTCTATATAGTCAGGAAACATTGTAATAAATGTGTATTCTATATAATCGATAGTGCGTCAAAGTATAATTAAAACTCGATAAAGCGGAAGATAAAAGTTGTATGTTCACGTACGAAGAACCGATATTTCCATCGATTTACATTATAAAGGGGAATAGTTCTTGCTGGAAGTATCCTTTTAACATCAGCCCCGCGGAATATACGGGCTACGTAATCCGGTTTTGTCGAATTTCCGGGGAAACAAGTTGGCGCGATGTAGTGACTTTAACGTGTTATGACGTTTCGTTAGATTACACGTTGACGAACTCACGGGAGAGGAGAAAAATCATAACTTTCTAGGGCACCGCCGGTAAAACAAGAGCAACTCTACGCCGACGAGTGGGGCTGAAGTGTTTCTTTGTAAAACTGCAGTAAAAATAAAACGGCGTTTCATCTCAGGACAATGCAACGGAACGATCGCGCAATGTATTCTTACGATGGGAACGAGCTCAAGGAACGTATGCCACGAACAAATTACTTCTCTTTATTTGAAGAAATTGTTTCGAGTACACCGCCGCTATTTGAATTTCAATTATGTTTAGACACCAATTGAGTATTATTATTTTTGCATCGCTTTCAGCTTTATAATAATTAACCCACTAGGTACTCTGCCGTTAGTTTCAGTTGATACTAGAAAGTTTTCGTATTACTTCTTTTAAAGTAGTACTATTATTATTCTTACTATTGTATAATATCGTTCAAGGACATAATACCAGTTATATTTAAAAGGATCAGATATTAACACTTGTTGCTGATTACGTTCTTACATCTTTCATTGTTATCATAAACTATTAACGAGTACCATTTGAATCTACTTAAAATCACAGTACAATGGAATTAAAAGGACTGAATATATTACACTTTTAAGCGTCCCACTCGAGTGCACTGCTGAAAAATTACTACTTGATTCTGGATACCACTTCTAAGCTTAAAGAGAGAAGTAGCAGAGGGGAATTGCGTTAATGGGACTTCCTCGGAGAGAGAATGACTATGTAATCCGAGAGAGATCGGTTTTCCCACAGTGGAGAACGATAATGCACGTATACAAACGCGGGGGGTTAACATGGTCCTCGTGCGAGATACGTCGACACCTTTGAAATAAAGTGCCGTAGTTTTCGTGCACGGTGAGGACAATTTAACCTTTTTATCGGACAATTAGATTGCCGGGAAATAACGAAAGTGTTTCTAGGGACCAATCGTTGGAGTTGACCTCCTCATCGTGCATGGGAAATTTCAGGAATCGCGTTACTCGTAAACCCTATCCCCCCCTAAACGCCAGGTAACCCGTTATAGCCGGGGGCTGAATCCAAATTTTACGCTCGATAAACGCCGATCGTCATTCACGTGCATCCACCGATACCTGTACCTGAGAGTTCAAAAGGGCAACGAGCACAAAAGGTAGGATAGTACCGAATAGGCTATGGCTTTCTATTCGAATTCATTCAACGATGCTGTGACTACTCGTCATTGATCCAACGATTTTAATTGGTACATTATCGAATACCAAAGTAGAGGTAAAATACGTTTAATTCCTCTTCAGAGAGTGTGAACCAAATCGTATGTTTTTAACACTAGAACTACCGAAGATATACTCAGTTATGTTTATACATTCATTTATATATAAACTATGGCTGGAGAATATAAGTTAATTAATGGATTCAATTATTCGTGTTATATATCAAATAAAAGTATATAAAATCTTAAACAATTTGCTGTGCTGCATTCGAATGAATTAACTAAAAATGGCAAACAAGTCACTTTGAGCCCTTTGATAGTTCTAGTGTTAATTTGTGCATTTAATCGATCATTGATTACCAGGTTATGGTGGTTATAAGCTATTTACGTGCAGTAAATATAAATTACTGAAATCGAAAAGAGGAATAAACCGAGGAACATTAGTTTCGTTGTTTCGTTAATTCTCTTAATGTATGTGATATTGTGATCGTCCTTGATAGGAAGTAATTTAATTATCACATTTTATAAATTACGAGTTCTCCGGTATTTAAAGGGCACGTAGTTGTGCGATAAAATGTCATTTTAAATGTAAGATTTCGCACTTTCTAATTACTCGTAGAATTCTAAGGAGTAGAATTAATTCTATTATTTGATTAATTCGTTTAGTGTCTGCCTAAAAAACTTTCGGTTAATTACTGATTGTATAGCGAAGTATAATAAAGCGAGGAATCCTAAGCATGGTGCAAATAATTATTGTGGACATAACATTAATTATAATTCCTTGTTTATTAGTAGTATGTTGGAAGCCAACAAGAAGGATAAATACAAATACTGATCAAACCGGTTTGCAGTACTACAAATAACAACGTTTAAATACAATTTAAAATAAATATGGATGCCCTTTAAACTTTTGCAATTATAAAAGTATTGATAGATATTCCATATTTATACAATATTTAATAATTCGATTAAAGCTTGTACTCAGTAACAAAGCAAATAGAAGTCAATTATATTATAAGCTAATTTCACGTTATCAAATCCCGAGCATAAGATTATATTATATAATTATATTATAAGAACACATAACATGTTAGAACTAAGGAAACATAAGTCTGATCATGCGATACGTTCCTGACTTTAATTCCTCACGTTGGTTAACACGAAAGTTTTTTAATAAAATCTAATAATGCTTCTGGAAAATCGTAACTTTTTCCTTTACGCCTTCGGAGCAGATTTCATTAGATCGCACTTCTATTCTACCCTCCACGTGAATTTTTCTCATTGTTCGAAACCAATTGTATTCGCGGGATCTATCACCCGATGGTTCTCATTCCCCGATCTTCCGAATTCAATAAGTTAATTACAAAAATATATGCGCACCTCCGTTTTTCGTGAAGTAAGTATAAAGGAATAGTTCCATTGATAAGATTCAAGGCTTACCTTTCCCTTCGCCGTGTTCCTTGGTCCGTTGTGCTGCCATTATCACAGAAGAAGCGCAAGACAACCACCAGAACGTAATCAGCAACATGATTATCACTTGTACAGATACTACTGTTCACTATTACAGTTTTATTTCCGATCGTTTATAATATTATTCTGCTCTGTTCGGTTTAAACACGTTGAAACATGTATGAAATCACGGTTCGCGGAATGTTGAATTCCTGACAAGCGTAAATAGAACGTAACGATTTAATTGGTAATCGACTATTAGGGGGGGAAACGCGGCGGAAGAACGAAATCCCCCAACAGGAATGTGAACATTAAACAAAAATATTTTCTCTTTTAAACCCTCTCGTTAATGATCAAACGATGGCATGCTAAAAAGCAGCAATCGCTGGTGTGGATTTACCTCCCGTCGGTGGGACAAGCAATTAAATTTTTCAACTTTTCAATGGGCGGTCCGTTACCGCATGAAAAGGTCGATGTCCATATTTCGCGACAATTCAGGCGTGCGGAATGAGTTTCGAAAAAAAAGTAATATCAAACTCAATGTAGCTGTGTCCTTTGGTCTCTTTGCTCTTTCGGACGAGGTTCGCGATGAATTTCGGATAACTTTTCCCGATTGGCAAATATGAACGCTTGGTATCACCTAAGCTATGGAATCGGTTATTTTCGCTTGTATGTAATGACCTGCCTTTAAATAATTAATTCCCCTCTAGTTTAATTCTCTCGACAAATACCACGATCTTCTTTTACTTAACTTTGCTTGAACCCGATGACCTTACGCGTTCTATCTTTTGTTTATATAGCACCAGAAGCTTGAAATAAGAGCGAAACTACTGAAGGTCATATATCGTATGTAACCCGACTCTTCACGGACTTTAACGAGCACAATTCTTGTATACTATCTTCCTTAATTGTATGTAAACACCTATTTACTTTTTGCAGTAGTTGTATGCGCATAACCGGATGAAACGGCTCATAAACACTCAACGAGTTAGTGCGTCGTAACGGAGAGATTAAGATGAAAGTCACGCGGTTGAGACGTAATCGGTACACACTACGCCAGCGAAATGTGCATCCGGCAGAAGATAATTCGTTAAAGAGTCGAAATACTTGTAGTGTATATCAAAGTATTTGTCTTGTAATCTTAGCGTTCAACGATTATCGATGCATGAAGACGCTCACTAATGGAGAACCATCATTCCCAAAGACATACGAAGAGGTCTTTTATACGACGCACAAAAATCCAAGAAAATGTGAATATCTTAAACTCCAAACAGAAGCAAAAGTAACACGAAGTAAGCTGTAAATCCTGCTTCAGTGCTCTTGTCTTTTGATGATCAACGATGAAGACCTTCTTCTTGTCATCCGAAGGAACACTCGGTGCAGGTTAAAATCTTTTAAAGTTTTTTGCGCCCAGTTCCGAGGATAGTTAAATTGCTATATAATTATGTGCAGAGGTTTATATGTGGATATATTTATATACTTATTTTGGAGCACTATATGACGAAAAACCGACACAAATATACAAGGAAGCGCGTGCTGTTGTGTCTGGACCGAAACTGAGCAACGTACACGCGGCAGGAGACATGAGCGGCCGGCGCGAGAGCAGAGTCTGCGCCTTACCACGCTTTCCTATACTACTTGGCATATACACCACTATCCTCCGTCAGTGCCACTGAACTGTCTCCTTCTATTTTTCCCTCCTTTCCACTATTTTCTCTTGCACCCTCTATCACAGCTTCACTCTTATTCGAACCTCTCCTTTACTCCGGTATACCGCTATTTTCCCTTACACCCTCGATCACGGCTTTACTCTTACTGAGTTTGCAGCCCTCTTCTTCTCTCGAACCCCCCTCGCTATCGAAACCACCGCCCATGACTTACCTTCGCTGCAACACCCACCCTCTGTCTTTCTTCTCGTTACCCTTTCCTTTGCACTCGACAATTTCAGATTTCTGCGGCCTGACCGAGATATAACCCGACCGTCGTCTCACTTCCAACCTAACTGCCGGTCAACTACCAAGAACCCCTGAAGAGCCTCCACCGCAAGGAGGAATCGCTCACTTTCCTCGTGGACCATTCTATCGTAAATAATACCTTCGACATCAGTATTCTCCCGTTGGAATATTGTACTAGAAATAAAGTTACCTTTGGAGAATCTATTTGTCTTTTATTCATGCATGTTAATTTAACTTAGAACTTAGGCCAACGACATTTCCGATGTTCCTCGCGAAAAGATGAAAAGCTGAAGTAGAGAATGTTCGATTGGCAGAAAGTATCAGATAATTATAGTTCGTTTCACTTTAGCATGGATAGCATAAACGGCTTCATTGAACTCGTTAAAAACTTAATTTTGACATGGTCTTCTGTTCGGAATGAATGAGAACACAGAAACATTTTCGAAATAAACTGAAACCCTCAAAAGTGTTGAGAAGATTCTAAGAAGTTTCCTCTTATCTATTTTATCACTGTTACTGAAATGTTGAAGTTTCTAATATTTTATGTAAATAAGTTCCTTTAATTCTGCTCACTTATCGTTACTTGATAAGCTTATTTCGTTAGTTTCCGTGTTCTGAATGTTCCTTATATCGAGCTCCGCGCTCTTAAATTCTTTGTTTTTACCGTGGTAACTTAAAGCTGTATAAAATAGTACCGATATGTAGTGTAGAGAGTGGAATTTATACGAGCCGGTAACAAGTCCGTAGGAAATGCGAGTCCGTTAAACTCATACGTCACGCAAGGAAAAAAAGGTAAATACGATTGACCGAGTTTTCAGCATTTTAAATATTATTCATTAGTCGTAGTAGGTTAGATGTTTCCCAGCATATATCGTGTCTAATCGATCCTTAAACCCAACGGCAGAAGAAGAATTTTCGTTTAGGTTCCGCAAACCGCCGCACAATAAACGTAGTTTACGATCATTCGATAAAACGACACAATTTTTTTCTCCTTTATTGGCAAAGAGATCTATCGTTCAAACTATTTCCCCGTGGATAGATCCACGCGAGGATCAATAGTCGTTTCCTCGAGGACCCGATCGCTCCCCTTTTCTTTCGAAGCACTGAATTTTTCTGGATTCCAAGAGAGAGCTGGTTCGACCGAGATATAACCGAACGAAACCATCCGGCAGGACGAAGCGATTCGCGTTCCCCAAGTGCTCGGTGACTTCAGATTTTTACTGTAACTCTCAAATGCCCTCGACCCCCGATGTCGTCTAAAATGGCGCACTCACCCTGGAAACTAGATACTAGCTATATCTTTATGAGATCCTTTTTTTAGTCCAAACATCCAGGAGAATGCTCCCTCGAACTTTACTTCCTTCGTGTCTAAGTAGATGGAAAATTGTGACGGAATAGATCAGACAAGCTTTAATTAAATCTTTCTCCTCGGGTGAATTATCAGGTAGATGATTAATCATACCTATTGGTTTCATGTATCTCTTCCTTTATCTACCCATCCATCCATGTTGTAATCTATCTGGATGCTTGATAAGTATTCTCCAATCAGATCAAAGACGTACTGAGTCTGCTTCAGTCAAATAGAAGGTCTGAATATAAGCCGTGATAAATTCAACGTGCAGTGGATACTCGGATTGATCATAAATCCAGATTGGTTTCCGACGTGGCCGGCTTTCTGGGTATGGAATGTTTAACCCATATCCAAATGTATTCCCCTGTAATGCGTGGACCGATATGAGCGTCTAGGTTTACGATACCGCCCGGCAATAACTAATCGGTAGATCTTAAAATACGGACCATCCTCACTGATACTAAACTACCGGATAACTCGCCGTAAAGGGATGGCTAATCTGCAGAGTACCGCGGAAATCACGAATGAAGCAAAACAGAACTTAAAGTCTGACGTAATTTTCTTTCGCATATTGGTATAGGTAACAGTGGAAAAGAAAGCAAATTTAGGCGGACTAAATCTGATTAATTAGTACCTCAAACCTGATGACGAGTGACATTAAATTACCATTACGTGTCACTTGAGGTCATTTGAGGTCAAGGTGTTATTCCACATCATATAACTTTCTTTAAATTGCTGACACATTATATAAATATATGATGCATTTAAATATTTGTATTTTGATATTCACGATGGTTTACAATTTTTATGTCCTTTGAGATACTTTGAGATTTGACTTAAGTCAAATGGAAATTTATAGTAAATTAAGTAACCTAATTGCAGGGTATAAAGGTAAGAAGTATATGAGGGCACAAAGAACCTCTTTGTGTTTGTACTTGCAAGAGTAGATGCCCTAAGGAGCCTGGAAGATAGCAAGACATTTACCTTTACCACAAAAGTTCACAAAAAGGAAGTACATTTCATTTGGTACATCTTCACAGAGGCAGCAACCTAAAATGCAAAGCAATTAGCAACATAGACTGTAGATTCACTGTGCATTCATGTTTCAACTTATTTCAGTTCCTCTGTAAATTTAATTTACACGTCAATTTAATATTAACTAAAAAAGTATTGAATATATACTGAGAAATGTTTCGTTAATAACTTGATATATTCAAGTCAGTAAGCAGGCATAACGATTACCTCTTTGTATATTGTATAAAACTCAGTTTAATTTAATTATCACGAATTCACATTAAAATGATTATACCATTTTACGAGTTCATTGTTGAAATAAGTAGATATCGATGTTCCAAGTGTAAATAATTTTGCGAAATAAATATTACCCGACAAAAATCACATTCTATTATATTTCTTATTATCATTGCGTTATTATATTCCATTATATTCTTTATTATTATTATATATCCTAGTTTACCAAATATATAGACATTATTTATAACACTTAATGAATTAAAGGTTCGACTTCTTCCTCTTTATATCTCTTTCTAATAAAATCCTACAAGAATTGGAAGTTACTGCGAAAATTTGTTGATAAAGTATAATGAGATACAAACTGGTTGTGCGAAATAAAAACAGTAACAAACATCATTATTGGTATTTTAATATGTAATGCTATCAGATCATTAACGATATTCCTAGCAGATAGTTGATCGATCCAAAACTTAAATGTTAGTTCTTGCTGTGTTACAATTTTTTCTAGTCACTTATCTATGCGATTTGCTCCTGAAACGACAAACGAGCTGTGTCATACCGATCATTCAGAAGGTACATCGATACTCAACATTTGCGATCATGCTTCTGTGATCTGATACGATCAGATCGAGCAATTCGGGACGATAGAAATGACTTCGTTGTGATCTAACTGGGGTGTCGTTCCGGCGTTTTCAAACAGAGTGTAAAATAAATTCGATTAGCTTCGCGGATCGCCTGGTCACGTAGAACGCCGCATCGAATCCGTCACGATTGATAGTGCCCAGCAAAATGGCCGTGTCACGGTTGAAAAAATGATTGATTACAGCGACCATACATTATTGTTACGCCCGGCAATGCCAGAAAACGTTCCATTAAACCATTACGAAAAAATTAACGTGCGGACGTCGATCGAACATCCGTTTCCGTTAACTTCCGGCCTTTTGTTATGTCACTCAACCAATTCAAGAGTTACTCGATTTTACTAAAAACCGAAATTACCAATTTCGTTTCTCGTGCTAATAACCGGTCATTAAGTCTTCGCCTGTTTCCTTCGGCAACTCTATTAATTCCCTTTCAACAGACGTAAATGTATTGAAATTAAATGCTCAATCAATCATGTAAATTTGATTCAATACATTGTGCGTAAGATTTATCTATGATAATAATACGATGAAGAATTTTACCATATCTTTCGTGTGAAAATAGGATCCATAAATTCAATTTGCACGTTGGTGGTTTTTATCAAGCCGATTTCGTGTAAAAAGAAGATCACTTTTCCCAGAGTATTAATACGGCATGTATTAAAGGTATATAAAAGTTCGTGAGCATACTATAATATCTAATGAAACCCATCACTCATAATAATTGAATTATAATTTATACAGGGTGCGCCGTCTCAATCGGGTCAATGGAACTATTGAATAACTTTGACAATTGACAACCGATCTGCGTCACCAAACACGTTTTGGAAACATCAGTGCAGTACAATTTCAGTCATGTATCATTATACACCAAAAGAACGCGCCGAAATAGTGGCGCTTTACATTGAAAATAATCGCTCAGTGGTGTTAACTCAGCGTGCATATCGTCGAAAATATCGTCACCGTCAATATCGCGATATTGACTCCAGCGGACTTTTTTTTGTGGGGATTTTTGAAGAGTAAAGTTTATGTCAACAAGCCAAAGACCATCGAAGAGCTCAAAGACAACATTCGTGCCGAAATGGCAGCGATATCGCCCGAGACGCTGGCCAATGTGATGGAAAATGCCAGAAAAACAGCTCACTTATGTCTCACCAAGAAGAGCGGCCACTTAATTGATATTGTTTTCGGAAACTAGTTGAGATAAATTGTAAAAGAGTAAGCTTGATAAAACAACAGAACTTTTTGAAATCTATTGAGAATTGTCAAAGTTATTCAATAGTTCCATTGACCCGATTGAGACGGCGCACCCTGTAGAATATACAAAAAATCACTCCAACTAATATTTTCACCCCAGGGAGTAACTTTATCGCATGTTTGGCAATATAAGTAAGCGATAGTACGCACAACTTGACAAGCCTTAAATGAGAAGAAGTAAAAGTTTTAATGTCATTGCATCTACAAGTTCCCTCCGTTTCATAGTGTTTATGGTTGACGTAAAACAGGCTATTAAATTGACGGTGATTTTTAAATTATTATCGGCCAATGGCTTGTTGCACCTGGATACGATAGCCTAGACTTTGTAAGACATTATTGACGTGGTGGTAGGTTATTTCAGGCCAACCAAGGAAATAGGTCAGGGATAAATAAGCATTAGGATGGAGGAATAATATATGGGCCCAGCGTAGACTATAAAACGATCCGATATCGGAAACCGCGAAAGCGCATTGGTGAAACTGGAACAGCATGTTTAAAGGTAACAAAACAAACGAGGGAATAATTAATGGAATCCAAGATCCTAAAGACGTAGGATATCACATATCCTCAAGATTGGAGAATAAAATTACATCAGGGAAATGTTGGCCGCATTGAAAACTGGAAGAACTTATTATCCCCGAGGAATTCTTTTAAGAGCATGGTAAGCTCAAATATTATACATAGTTACTTCTGAAACTTGGAATTAAATCTGATACCTCGTTCTCCTGAAAACAAGATAAATATAGCTGGAGTAATATCTCGTTCAAACAATGGAGGTTCTTAAATGAGGGTGACTTGTGAATTTCATTTCTTTACCAAGAATGATTTTTTTAGAAAATTCGAGGTTGCAGAAAGAATCGCTGCCATTTATTTCTGGTAACAAGCCGTTTGCTGTCCTACGATGAAAGCGAAGTTTTTTTCGGGATTTGATGATGCGCGTAACCCGCAAAGTTTTAATTAAGCAAGCCTTTCGCTGAGAACGGAAGTTGTATAAGACTGAAGAAATATTGACTCGATCGGGCGAAGTTTCTTCTAAAAATTGGTAATAATATTCTATATTGATTAGAAGTCGATAAGTGCTGGTAATACGTTTGATCGTGAATCGCAAATGATAGTTTCTAATGAAATCGACAAATTAAGAACTATTGATTTGAATAGGATTTAAAATAAAAGTTAAAATTGAAATTGTGTCAAACAGTGTATGCTATGAAGAATGTAGAATTACTACTTTCTTTGTAAAAGTTACTATAATCATAATCCTCATAATTTATCCTAAAATAAATTATGCCAAATTCGTGAAGAAGATAAAAGCTTGATTCAACCAGAGATTCACTAGGATTGCCTAATTCTAGTTAATCCCAATTTAGAAAGCCGCTTATGTTTTCAGATTTTGTACCTGAACTTCAGTTTTGCACTATTTTTTTAAAACATTACCAGAGTTTTGGATTTACTAAGTAACGTGCTTTCCATTTTCCAAAGTGAAAAGAATTATATTTATATAAGATAAACGGAACATCCATGAGCTATGAGACAGTTTTTCTAGATACCAGTATCAATCATTAATAAGGATTTAATTTTAAGAAATAAATATAAAAAATTCTACCTGTGTTAAAACATCAATAATAATATTCCTTAAGTATCTTCTTATTTATTATACATAAAGGAAGTACTTTATCTAAACAAGAACACTGATGGTGATACACATCTGCTACTCTAACAATCTTTACAAATTCGCCCGAAAAATACATGATTTCATAATAAATCAGAAAAATTCGATTGAATAGGAGCAGAAATGGATGTTTGGTATAAAACACTGTCACTATCTGCGGTTCCTTATTACAAACGGAAAAGGTACATCACGCGGCAGAACTTTCATCGACTTTCTCCGGTAGTCTATTTCCGAGCAAAAGGGCTAAGGATAGAATGGCAACCGCAGCAACCGCCAGCCAAAACTTTTTTCCCTCAGGCAGGAATAATTTGAATAGTTCCTTCAATGATGAGAAACTTTTTCCAGTAGGTAGTTAGCCTTCGAATCGGCCGCATATCATTAGTGGGTCGTTCTACGATCCCCGGATTATTTCCACCGAACCTGTCGGCCTAATACGAATAGAAGCTACTTGACACTTTAATTCGTTGCTCGGTCCTCTGACCGCGAGAGAATTTCATTTAGTAATTTACCAATTTAATTTGCCAGATATACTCGTATATATTCCCACGTTGAATGCCGTGGGAATCAAATATAATGTATCGCTAATATTCGGAAAATATTTAACATTTTTAATGTTACCTAACGATGTAAAGTAATTAATGTATCGTAGAGCACTTAAACAGTTTTATTTCTAGACGTTATATATACGTTACAAACTCATATCACGACGTGTCGTATAACACGGATTTCGGCCCGGCTCTAAAAGTATTAAAAATATTTTGCTAAAGGAATGGCACATCGTTGACAATGGCGACAGACGTTTCATCAATACAGCTCCTGACAATTTATGTCATTAATTTATGTCAGCATTATAAAGTCTTCTATATAAATTATAAATATGGATCTTCATATAAACTTCAGTTTTATGTAAATATTACAAAAGTGAAATGGAAGAATACAGAATTGTTTGTTCATTAAATTGTGAAGCTTTGTAATTTGATTCTTTTCATTGGTAATAATGGAACAAGAGTTTAAATTCATTTTTAACGTAATTTTAAAGCTTTATTAAATTAGATGGAATCTCGGGTTTAAAGAAAGTTTAAACATTTTTAGAGCAGATAAACATGAAGAGGAATGAAAGTATTTTTAAATATCATACTTAATTAACGTATACGTAGAACTACAGTTTTTGGTAATTCAAAGCGTATATAATATACTCGGTAAAAGGATATAATTTAAATGTTGGATAACAGGTATTCTTTAGAATGCAACGATCACGATATGCATTGGCATTGATTTATTTAGTCCACGTTTGTTATAGATTTTGTTAAATATATTTTCACAAAATAGTGATTAATAGATCAATCACGTTTCCCATCCAAAACTGTGCTGGAAAGATGATGCACAGAATTTTGGATATAACTGGCCTATGTGATATATATGAAACACGCGTTCGCAACTTCGAAAGAGTTATATTACTGCAACATCTGGCGCCTAATGTGTTAGAATTACGCCTCCTGTATCGACTAGCCATCACCCATTACTTTCCGTTCTGAAAACTTTCATAAAATAATGGAACTCCCGCGTTACTTTTTCATTCCAAACAATATCAAACGTTCCATTATCAAATTTATAAAGAAACATAAAAAGTACAGGTAACCCTCGTATCTAACCTTTTATTAGCGGATATTTCCGTTTATTAAAAACATTTTCGTTGTCCTTCCATAAATATGATATTCTGTAAATCTGCCACTCTCGTAGGCATTACTTTTATATAAATTCCAGTACGAGCCCAAAAGAAAAAAATGTTCTTATCATTCCCGTCCTCTTCAACATCGACCACGTAACAGCATAATGAGAAATTCGAGCCCTCTAATTAATGAAGGAAAAGTAACCCTCCCATTTCTCCCGAAAGCTTTCATTAAACGTCGAAGAGCCGGCAAATCGTACGAAAAAAAAGAAGCGGAGTGGTTGAAAGGGGTTGAACAAGACGAAGACATAAGGAAGACAGTCGATGTAGGGGGTGAGCTATCACGGTAAAAACCACAGGGTAAGGAGTAAAGTAGGTAGAAAGAAAAAGGTAAAATGAGAAGAAGATACATATACAGCTCACGTTGCGGTCTCTTCCTGAATTTCAGGAACAAACAGAATGAAAGCATCCCCTCGCTTTGTGCGCCATAACCCGATCTCCTTATCGCGGGAAAATATTCTTTAAGCGTAGAAAATAAAACGGAAGTAAAAGTTCGACTACTGAATGGTGCTTGCGGGAATCAACCGAAAGGAACAAAGCCGGTGGAGGATAGTCGGAGAAAGAAGTGAAATCAGCCGGGGATAGCCAGACAAGGAGAACCTGGAGTAAAGGGTGAAAAAGGAGAAGGATAAAGAAAGGCGATCAAAATAGTAATGCCGGTTACAGAGTGTGCTGCGAGAGTAACGATTTGGGTAAATAGGAAGGGAAGAACCGTTTGTATATATACAAGGAGAGAAGTATAGTAGATCGGCCGATTAGATGTAGGTGGTAGGTGAATTGGAAAATAAATAGATACGTATACTTGGCTTTACATTCATGTACTCCTGGATTGCCTCGGAATGTGTTTCACAAAGCAGAAAGTGGTATTAGCTGCTTTAGTATCCAGAACTCTGTAATAGACTTCTAATGATTTCTAATGTTTAGCAACAGCTTGTTATTGCTTATAATATTATAACTTAATATACCGGATGTCTGTAATATCGGAAGCTCCGTTCTATGTGTGAGAAGCTTTTGAAAGAAATGGAATAGATGGAAAGAAAGAGTATGGTTTATGTATGAATTCTTTTCGATAAGAACTCGTGTGAGCAGTGCACGTAACTCTTCCAATTCGTATTACAGATTATAAATACCCTGTATCTTATTATCGGTAATTACCTTCTTAATTCGTAACTTTATAATTACATGTTTAAAATGTGATCTTTATATCTCTTTATTTCTTCATGGATCTTAATGAAATGTCGTGATGTGTTACTATTATTTGGATAGAATTAGTTAAGTGCGAATGCATGAAATGCGTGGAGGTGTTAATGCACAAATAGTGTCGTATTAACTTCGAGAATTGAAGGTACAAGGCACGTACTCACATATCCATGATCGTTGTAGACGAATCGTGATCAAATTCCGACGAAATGTGCCGTGCGTGAAGATTAATGAGGTTCTTGTTGTTGGAGAAATATTGTGGTGGACGTACACATATTAATCTATAACTTTGCAAAATTATTGGGTTGAGTCATAAATAAGTTTCGTTTTTTAAAATAAAGTTTATGCGTCAATAAAATGAACTAAAATGGACTTTAATCTATTGTAATAAGTTTGCCGTCATTATTGATAACTTCGTGGCATTTTTTAGGCAACTTGTCGATTTCCCTTGCGTAGGACTCTGGTGGTTTTGAATAAAAAAACTCCTGGACGAACGGAACTTATTTACTACTGAACCCAATATTATATTTCATTTGATATACTGTACATGCGTATATTGTACTTGTATCTTTGAATCTTCCATCAGTAATGTTTATTTTGAACCGGATTTGAATTAATATTTCTTGGCGGATGTTTCAAAGTTTATATTAAACGCAACAAGGAAACAACGAATGGGGAATAGATTCGGTATTTCGAATAAAGAAAGCCACAATTTCATCCTGGAAACGAATGCTCAACGAACGAGGGAACGAAAGAGAAACCGAGAGGAATATTAGCGGTTAAAATGAAATATTCTCCGGTATGTCCATTTCCAATTTAGAACCAGTATAATTGTCATCTATTTTACTTTCGGGAAGATACCGTGTAATTATTATTTTCGTTTGTAATAATGGCTCTCGTTATCGCCAAAATCACATTACACCGGCAAGCAATTTAATTTGACTGCAAGCCAAACCGGAATAAACAGTTTTTAATTCATTTCAACATTTTTACAGAAATTCAAAGTTAGCTTAACGAAATAATAAATTAATGTGCATTTATCATTCGGGTTGAATGAACTGCTTCTTTTACAAGAATACGCTGACTACATCAAGAATAGAAATGTTTCATTATTAATCATCTATAGCTGAGTTCTTTTTATATAATGGGCTGATATTATTTCGTCGCACCAATTTTAGCTAGTATTTACATTCTTTTTTATAATTTTCGTAAACCATATTCAACTAAAGCGATTTTGCGGATGTTTACACATAATGGGATATACAATATATTGGGTGAACAAAATATGTACATATGTATATGTTTTCTTGCGTATATCTTCAAAAGTAACTAAAAATGTTGAATCGGTTATCATTTTGTCGCGCACTGTATGTATTGTACATTTTAGCTTCTCTATAAATGTGATATTTTTCTTTGAGACTGAGGGTCAATTTAAGAGGGACTGACAATTGTAGGTGATAATTTCTAAGGTGAGGGCAGGGAATGTCAAGGGAAAGGAACATTAGAGAGAAGGAAAGATTAAGCGTCGGGATGTCGTCTCCGGATGCGGTTACCCGATGCGCCGGTGGGCACACACGTCCAAGGCACACGCCTGGTCGCATAACACAAGGCTTTGTCTACTTCAAGTAAGTAAAGCGACACGGAACCTCGAAAGGGTCCTAATTACATCGTGAAATTAACTTCGTAAAACACTGCAGAAGCCTCGTGTCAGTGCGATGGTTGGCTTACTGTGCGATATGATAAGACCTAATGAGACATCCCTTCACGAACCTCTGTCTAGTGTTCATGGTCGATTTGATCGACAAATTAAATGTAATCCTTAAACGTGATTATCTTTTCCAATTCCAGATAGATCGAATACGACTTAATTCCTGTCAAACTGACGATATAATTCCTGTCAAACCGAATTACGGCTTCGAATAACTACCCCTGTCTGGATGATTGATCGTTCGATAAACCAAGTACAATTTGCGGGGAAGGAACTGTATAAGCATGATACAAATATGGAAAGATTCGTATTCTATAGAGTGAAGTTACTTTAGATTATTAATGATTACAGTCAGGAGTATTCTTGGATATTGTCTTCCTACAGTATTGTACTTGTATTCATTACAATAAATAATCTTCTGTTACATTTAGATATATTTATGGCAGCGCTTTTAACTGTCAAATCCCATTCATGCAATGGTTAATTCTGTGATGCTTTACTGACATTCCCGTTTTTGTTACACTGAATTATTATACTACAATGAGGTGTTGTATCAATTGAGAGCTTAATTAACCCTTAAAATCTATCATCAAAAGAAGTGACGTCAATGTAAGAAAATGTACGCCTATAGCAAACTTGGAAGAACTGATCTGATGTTTTACGATGATACCTAATACCTAAAAATTAGTGTTACTAGTCGCTACGTTAATTAAAATGATTAAATAATAATTCGAATGGGGTGAATTTTCACCCATTCTAATTATTAAGGTTTAACGCGCCATACATTCACATTAATAAGCATTTGTAAATTTGTGTCCTCAAAAATATCTAACGCTTGAATTCGACAATTAGGGGGTTCTTTGACTCATTGTAATCAACACGCGAGAAAGTATAAATTGAAGGTTTAAAATGAAGATAATATATTTTACCATATGAACATTAAGTCGAGTACCATTTTAATAAAATCAATATTCCATGATTATTTCCTTCACCTTAGGATATTAGATTATGTGCCCCGAATTTGGAATGTCCTAAAACAGTAGGATAATTGACATTGCGGTTAGATGGTTAATATATTAATCCGTAAAAAAGTATATCTCCTCTGAAGCCGATAATGTCTCTGGTGTATCGAATCCGGTGCATTCCATAGCAAGAATCGCGATGCCTCTGCGCGTATAGTAATTTCCGGCGGAGGCATTTGCGTTTTAAGCTGCTTAATGCGCGAGAAGAGAATTTGCACGGAATTTAATCAACCCGGCCGGCCGTAGCTGGCGAATGGTAACTATCGTGCCAGCGACAGTCGAATGCCTCGTCGGAAAACATCGTCGATCGCTTCTGATAGCAACGAGTCCTATGGAAACCCCTGTCGCCTGTAAACGGCTGTCGACAAAGGGAAACGACGTCTCGGAGGTTACATAGAGAACTCCTTTCAGCGAATCTAGAAGTAGCTACATCACGATGCTCTGGCAGCTTAACGATAAAAATTGCCTGTCGATCTTTACAGGTAGAGAATAGTCAAGAACAGAGATTTCCGATTCGTTTGAACGGCATTAACGAACCATGCTAGTACACCGAGTCGATGGTATTACGGGCTTTTTTCTTTACCCTTCTTTCGTCCGGTCTTAACCCCCACCCCTTTCACCCCTATTTCTCCTTTGAAAGAGTATCAAGGTGATCGAAACACGCGAGGTGAAAAGGAAAGGTAAGGGAAAGAGCGATCAAAGAAAGACAACCGGTAAGGAAACGGGGGGGTGGACACTTTTCCACTTTCGAACGATACACAAAGGGACGAACTTTGCCCCCGCGGATCTAGAACACCGATTGTATTTTCTGGAAGCACGAACTCTGCTAAAACTAGGGAGAGACTCTCACGAAAATTGTCCCTCGATAGGCGACCCATATTAGTGGCGTTGTATTAGATACTCATTGCATCCTTTACATTCACCGTACCCTAGATAATTTATCAATCGATTCATTCATGTTCGAATCACGTTCAATATGCGTGCTGCGTGAATGCACGATGCTCGATAATGTTTTAATCAATTGGGCTATTGTTATCCAGCTGAAACCACCTGTGTATTTGAGTTCTTTCGTTTCCAATCGAAATAATAGACCTCTGTGCAAAATTATTATCCAATGCGATCACGTTTACCGTTATGAATCGGTGTTAGTAATTTAATTGCTCATATTTAGGCTTTCGAATGAATACCATTATAGGAGAACCTCAAACATTTGATTCTGACTACCCCCGTTTTAATTGACATCATTCTTTTCCATATATGTGCATACCTGTGTAATTCATTAGCTGACGAATAAACAGTAGTTATGCATAATCTAATGAACCGTCAACATTTGTATGTACCTGGAAAGCAACTCCAAACCGTATTCTCCCTTGATTTGATTAAACCAACTAAAACACAACGGACTTCATGTTTAGTATGACAAAGATAAATCTTGTTGGAGTGTGTGTATCAACATCGTAAAATACGTAAGGTTTTTAAACGGTACCCGAGCAAGGTACCGTAGCTTGTATATTATTTACACGTTCCAGTTTTTCTCTCTGAGAACCAACCGCCTGATGAACCTAAGCTTCCAGCAGAAAGATGTATCTTATACTTGCCCCATATCCAACAACCACAAAAAATACAAGGGTTTATGAAGGCCGTACGGTAAAAAACATGACTCAGAAAATTTACCTTCGTGAAGGGGGATAGTAATTAATTTTTTAAACCAGTGACAGGGGACTACGAAAAATAAATGCAGCTGGTAAAAGCGTGCGCAAATCGACAACGATTTAATTCGAAACAAATTTGTTCGACGTACTCGACAAGATGCTTGATAAATATGGTTTCGCTTGTACCAGATTCTACAATAAAAAAAGCAATACTGGACATTTGCGTGTCTCTTGATGCATCGTCGGAGATGCAAATGAAATCATAATTTCGAAATTCCTGCACATCGATGCACTTCCGATATGCTGTCATTTCGTTTGAAGCAAGTTTATGGTTATCGTTGGAAAAAACTGAAATACAAGGCTGCGTAGAATGTTCTATAAATCTTGGTTTTAATGTATGTACCTTAACTTTACGATCAACCTAAATACTGTTCAAGAGTGTTTTACGCTTTAATTAGCATTACTTCGTTCGACGAATATTTATAGGTACTTTCCGTAAAAATGTTTTAAATTCCCAGCTGAAAGTGCGCTTTCCAACTTTCAACTGGGAAGTCGTTAAATTCTATAGAATTTAATATAATTTTGATACTTTCATTTAATTTCTTTTCACAATAATTGAAGAATAGATAATCGTATAATCAGATTCTATTTTCTTCCTGATGATGTATCGTTAAATACTTCAATATTTTATATACTATATTCTCACCAGTCGTACATGGGGAAGCAAACTTACTAGACCAATAAAAGTGCAGAACTCGAGCCGTAAACCAGAGAAAGTTAGGAAAACGGTTCGGTGGACTAAATGAGGAGCCATGATTTTCACCGTGGGCTACACATTGCACTGATATCAGTAGTAATCCTTCCTGTTCCTATTCCCCCCTCTTACTAATAAGCCTTACGTTCCACTTATTTCTATAGTTCCCCTTGGAAACTCGTCCATATTGTACTTAAGTGATGTCCTTCCTCATCCGCCTTTTAAACTTATCTGTCTGCGTACTGCGAAGAAAGTCCTTGTTTTGCGGTATCTTCGTACCCTTATCCTTCCCCCTCACTCTTCCTTAAAACTTAATCCGTTTCGTATGTTTCCTCGTGATTTAGCCCTTTTCATATGGAATACACCGCAGTACTTTCTTTTTATATTTTATGTCGTTTCTTTAGCATACATGCTGCGGTCTGTTACTTCTATGGATTATTTCCCATAGATCATTTTAAATATTCATTCCACTCGTATACTTCTCCCTATTCTGTCAACATGGAATATCCTTCTGGGTATATTCCTGAACGCATTCTCTTTGTCCGTCTGTTAAAACGTTTATGCTTTTCTGTTAGCCGTGTTCTTTTCACACAATAATAGCTATGATAAAAGTACATGCTTATGAGAATGCATTTGAAACCTACAGTTTTCCATTTCACATTTCTAAGAATGAGGGAAAGTATCGTAATCCCGATATACACTCAGTTTCCGAGGTCGGTTTAAATAGAGAGGATACCACGTACGCGGTGAGATAAGAAGCGGGTGATGATGAAAGCATAGAACTTGTGCTTTAAATGTCATGCAGGCAGAAAGATGAAAAAAAAGAGAGATTTAAAAAGAAGCCGGCACCTTAGGCACACTAAATGAGGAGTCATGATTTTCAGTCAAGCGGTACGTCTCGCCGTTCTGACCCATAATCTCGCCTTCTATTCCTTTTCCCTTCATCATTCTGACGTACTTCCGTCCCGTACTACTTAAGGTACACCAAAACTTCCCTTCGTTCAAGCCATGCGATACTTCCTTCTTTTTTCATACTAGATTCCCACAGCAGGCTCGAACTACATTGCATTTGCAGTCACAGACCGAATACATACATCACCGCGTATTCCCAATGTACTCATCGGCTCGTGCTCACCCTGGAATACCAACCCTTCCACCAAACCCACCCTCCTTTTCCAAACCCCATATCCCGGGGCCATGTACCAGGGTGCAACCTAGCGAGATGGCAGAGTCGTCTGAGCCGTACAGAAAATTTATAAGTCTACCTCGAAAGCTCGACTTCTCGGGGCCTTTTCACGCCCGCCGAACTTTTCCTCTTATCCTTCCGTCCACCCCCTCCATCCTCCCAACCAGTTTCTTGCACGGGGAAACTTTATAATTTTATCGGCGGTGAGTTTCATCGTGCGATATCCATTACCGTTAATTCGGCTCTACTTGGTCCACTTCCGTGCCCTCTTAAGTGGTTGTCTCGGATAAACATTCGAGGACAA
The DNA here is from genome assembly GCA_910591585.2 of Nysson spinosus. NCBI lineage: Eukaryota > Metazoa > Arthropoda > Insecta > Hymenoptera > Crabronidae > Nysson > Nysson spinosus. Next base: position 3,282,752 of record OU342834.1, read on the forward strand.
TTCTTCTGCTCGTTAAATATAAACGGTCGCCTTTCGGATTCTTTCCTAAATAGATTACCTCGGTTCATGTTAGCGCAGATATCTATAGAGTACTATAATAGAATTGCAATATTATCTGCAAACAGTGGATAGTATTTATATAGTTTCGATTAAGCTCGAGCAGTATTTTAAGGTTAAAGAACGGAGATTGCTATAAATAATTCAGGAGCCATTGGGGCTTTTATATCCTGAATCTAAATAGCCATGCGAATCTCTGTTTCTTTTTCTCGTGGAGGTACAAGGTAAGTATTTTTATAGGTCGGAACACGGTCGGCGGCAGGTACTTTAGGAGAGCAAAATAAATACGTAGCATGTTCACCGTGACCTCCTCCACCTACGACCTCTATTTCGGGTTCTCTTCTAGACAGTGCAACACATGAACTCGCATCTTTCTTCTACACATCTGGTGTCTCTCTTTTTGTCTTTATCGTCGAGATTCCCTGGTTGGACGGAATTCTACGGGTCAAAAGGTGAGCGTTACCTGGCGCACGCTATGCATACTGAGGTACAAGGTAACCATTTAGCTGACACACTCAAACCCGCAATCAATCCCACGTTATGGTGTTACACGCATTCCCTTAAGTCATGAAAGTCTTATGACGCTGCAAGATGATTTGAGTGTTGCAATTGCGAGTATTAACTTTAATGAAAATGAGATCGTTGCCCAGGTGCTCCAGCCTCGCGCGACTTCGTGCTGCACGACGAATTACCTTGTCGCGAGAAATTAGTAAACGGAACCGTATAAATTAGGTACGGCGCAGGAGCTGAACTTGCCGGAAGCCTTAATGCTCCTTTCGCTACACGCGAGACGCCAGAGACTAGAAATGATTTCATCGATCTTATCGTTCTGATTGCAATGGATTTAAATTACCAGGCTAGATGCTGCACAAAGTAATCAAAATTTCTGAGTTCCACCCTCGGAATACCAATATCTCTCTATGATATCTGTTGCATGTAATTTTATATCTGCCTTTGCCTTTGTTGCAAGGGACATTATGGAACTCTGGTTGTACGGTGATTTGGAATTACGTTACGCAGCATAAATATTCCAAACGTGAAACAATTTTAAGAAAATATTAATTTACGCTGCCAGTGTTTAATTTTACTCTATTATGTAAATATACAAATTATGGAACGAAATTCATGTAGCGTGTGTTTCATGTAGCGCGTGATGTAAATACTAGGTCATCCCATTCGTAATATTGTATCTCATTTACCAGATATAAATGCTCATATGATATTTCGCTGATATGATTATAGGAACTTTCCTTTTTGTCTCATAAAAGGTATTCTTTCGGCAGTATGTAACGTGCGTTCGACCTAGTCAGATGAATATTTTTCATTTGAAACCAAATTTGCACTCATAGTTAGAGTATAAAATGACATTACTTATAGGATAATCAAATACTTACCAGTTAAATTACAGGTTTTCAATTATATTTTTGGTATTTAAATGCATTATTTAATAATTGAATAGAGCGCAAAATCAATCAACGACGATGTACCATAAAGTGCATGAAGGAGAAGGTTATGGAGTGACTTTATCTATGAACTAGTGCCGTTAAATCATTTATAAAATATGATTAGAGATTTACAGGCTGGATGGCACACCGTGACCATGTAAATTAACTTTGGTACGAGGCACCGATCGATACTCTGGCACTCGATGCAATCGGACAAATCTTCGTTTTTTAAATTTGAAACCCTGGTAGTATTCAATGGTTTTTGCAAATAATGAAAGGCTTAAATCCTCGATTTATGCTAGTGCTTGTTTTGAAACAATAGGGTGTATTGATTATGAACATACGCAGAATCGTCACAAAACCGATTGATAGAAATACCAGATTTACGGAAAAGATGTAGACAGCTGGAAATAGGAATTAATGAAACCCGGATCTACAAACGGTAACAAGGATATTACGTATTGCACATATGGGTTTGCCAATTACAATTGCATCCAGGAGCCTGACACCCCTTTCCCTTCACAACGACCGAGTCCTACAGACATAGGCGTACGTGGATTTCTATAGAATATAGTTATCTCGAAAATAGATAAATGTGTATGTACGTCTACACATCAGCATGCATTCGCATGCACACATGGATGAAAGTATAGCATATCCTGGTACTAAACCAACTTCATCGGCGCTCCTATTTTCCGTCTGCTAGACCGCAACCTCGAGTCAGTCGACCGCAAAATGTATCATCTCCTAGTTTGTACTCCCCAGGTTAAATTAGATTTTATTGGGACTGTTATCCATTCTACATTGCCGGAAAGTACTTCCGGCCGAAGCAATCACGATCCCATCCCCTTCTCTACGGAAGCAAAATTCGAGTGCAATTCGACGCTGTGGCCGGATGCGGTCGATCAGTACTAAGGATCTACTAAAGTGCCTATCCATACTTGCTTTCTGTTAAATAAGAAAGGATTCTCTAAATCTAATAGTTTGATATCCATCCGAATTAATATTCTAGAAGTAAAGAAATCTTTGGTTTCCTAAACTTCAGACTCATCTTAGAAAGAAAATATTAATATCTTAGATGTAACGCAATCCTTGGTTTCCTAATCTTCAGACACACATCATTCGAATACACATTTATCGCGAGTGTTACGAATTAAATTACAATGATCCCTCTCGTAATTTTGAAATTTTAATAGGTACAAATTTCAATAACGTACAGTTAAATGCATATATATGTATGTCGTAATTATGAATATATGGCACGGACTAATTTGATTACTGAATCGAAAGTACCCGCGTGATGTGTTTTGGAAGAATTTCCCAGTTACCAAGTTAAATAAGGATTATAATGTACACAGTAATATCCGGATTATAATAGTGTAGGATATTTGCAAATGTCCAAGGAAAATAGTAAATATCAGGAGTAAAAAATGGAGGGTAATATAATATAATGGTGGAACGAGGAGAAGATGGGTTTGTAGTCGTGGTGGGTTCGGGATCTTAAACTTCTTAAAATAACTGCACCCTGGTTAATGCGCCACTATGTTTTTCCAGGTCGGTAGGAAAATAAAGCGAAGGAGATTGCGAGAACGGGTGCGGAACAGCTTATTCGTGCCGCTAACTTTTCTCGATACTCGTATGACATCGACAAACTGTCACAACTTCCGCGAAATTGTTGGAGACCCGGAGCGTCCTATCATCCTTCAAACTTTGCCGCGTGAAACCGCGGCGAACATGTGTGCCGGCGATCCTTTTCGCGATTTTTCTATCAACTCCGCGACATCCTTGACTAAAGTCTCCAACTTTAACAACATCCTTGTCAATGTCTTATGGATTGTTCACATTCACCACGACATCGTAATAGCTAGTCCAATTTAAATCTAGATCTTCTTATAACAGCTTAACTACTACATAACTTATACATTACACACTCACACGAGTCTAGTAATATCTTCTGGTAGACCTATGTTCTATCTGGTGCCGTTTTTATATCTTAATATTTGATCTTGGGAAAATTGTAATCAACACACTCTCCGGGTACTTTTATCATTAATATAAGGAATAACTTTCATAAATTGTTGATATGGTAATTAGTAACAATAATATGCCAATGCTACGTTCCAATATAATTAATTTTAGTGTGAAATACATTTATTTCAATCCTTGTATTTTTGTTTGAGTTTTTCTTTAATCCTAATCGAAAGGGAATTACTGATGCGTTTATCATTGAACATTTAGAATTGGAAGTTTTCATAGTTCATAATTGGGACAAATCAATATGGCTCTCTAATTGTAATTACTTTTAATATACGTATCTCGTCGTAGGCAAAGTTTCCACAGAGTCACTCGAATTATCTCTGATCGTTCTTCGTCCACAAATCATCCAATTTATTCAAAATTTTCCCTCGAATATATCAATCGAATCGTGAATACGGATTGATAGAACGTTCAATGATACCTTATTCCACGTTCTAATAACTGTTACAAACTTCCAGCAAGTTAGTCGAAAGTGGAGTAGTTTCATCTTCTCTATAATTGAGACGTAAGCGTAGATATAATTTTCCAAGAACGATCAAGTTTAAACGTCGTCACAACTTCTTATCCGAGAGAGCATCGGATTCGTGAGTTGGCCGCGAGAAAGAAACCGCTGGACGAGTTTTACGCTGAATTCGTTCTGTTCCGGCCGGAAACGACTTTGCAGGGACCGCGCGAGTGCAACTAATGATAATTGCTACAGCCACACGGCAATGCCTTTTATTTTCGGTAGCTTTCCTGTCCGCGGTAACACGGCAAAAAGAGCGAACGTTCGCCTCCCCGTTGGCGCAACTTTCGCCGAACGAAGATTACGCGGCTATAATTTCTGGTTACAAATGCTGGTAATAAATGTACCGGTACACAAAGTATCTACTGCGAAATTCTGCACGACTTCCCGAAGACTTCGTATTTTCTTAGGACATTTTGCAAATCTCGCAAGAACCTAACATTACTGATAACTTATGGTCCTATTACAAACATACTGAATTTACGAAGAATTTTATACCACAGACTTGAAATTAAGATATGATTATCTTTATTAGAAAATAATGTATTTACGAGCTAGTTGGATGGTTCGTATAGTATTTTATGGTTTCATGAATTCTGTTATTGAGGGTGGAATGTTTAGCAAACCAACATTTATTACAGTCTTCTGAGAACATGGAGCATATTGGAAACGTAATTATAAAGACATAGTGATTTTCTTATGAAAAGCAAAAGACTAGTGCTTGTAGGCAATTTTGCGTTCAGTTTCTACTATAACGTTCTTTGACCGTACGGTAAACTGTACAAAATACGAGAAACTTCGTGCTATGTCTTGACTCTAACAATAAGTCTAATGCTTAGATTAAGTACCTAGGAAGTTGGCATAGACTAATGGCTGCAACGAGGTGGACGGTTATACGGTTTATCAGTTCCGTCAGACGCCTGATGCACGTTTGCAATGTTCCTAGTTACGGGATATGAAATTTCGAAATAAAGATTAATATTTCAACGTACAAAGCTTTCAAGTCGTCTCCACGTTAATTAAGCTTTTCACGTGGCATAAGTTGTTTTAATACATTATTACTGAAGAGCCAAGTATACTACTAGAGGCCAGTATTTATCCTTTGTGACGTGATTAAAATCACCGTTCTGTGTAGATATTGTAATATTTTCGAAGATTGTTTTCGTACCGTTTGTAGTCAGACAGATATATTAATTTAAATCATACCTTTTAATGATTATGCCTTTCAGCTTTGGTATAGAAATATTCGTACAAATGCATGAACGGAGGAAGTAAAAATATACATTTTATTTGTGGCAGAAGCTTCCGCAGAGAGCCCTTTAAATCTCTAGTGCGAACGAAAGGAGATATCTTTGAAAGGTACTGGGCTCGACTGAAAAATTAATATGGATTCCTTTGATTGTCCACCGACTTTGACCGTAATACACGTTTGATCCGGAATACGCCACAGACACTTTATTCCACACGGACTGGTTTATGGTGACATCAAGTAACCATGCCTGCGGCAATATTTAAAAAGCCACCGTCTCAGGTACAACATCAGTCGGAATAATCCAAGACAGGGAACCTTCAGAAGGTGAGGACCATGTAGTATCCATGAAATTTATTGAGTAAACTTCCCTTTGCGAGGATTTCTAATATTGAACTTGAAATATCCTACCGTTTCATTAATTGTATATAAACATAGCGCTCATTTCCTGAGAATACTTCTCAAACAGTAATTTAGTAAAAACGTGGAAATCTGAAGTACCTTTCATCACACGTTATTGCAAAATAATAAAAATTTAATTTAATTAAGTGGAAAATGTCTAGATTAATGGACAGATTACTGATACAATTTCTTTTTTGTATTATATAATATGTATTAATAAACGTTCCTTAACATTTATTCTCCCTTTATGAACTCGTAGAAAAATGTTAACATTGATTAATTGACTGATACATTAGATTAATAAGCTGAAAATGATTAATTTAATAATATCAAAATAAATGAATGTCAGATGAACCTTCATCCAAGTCGTTTTCTTTTTTTATCTTTTAACTGAGGAGTTCTTCCAAAAAACGATATCAAGCTGGCACTTTCAATTTAGTAATAAAATAAATCCGGGCGATGTATTCATAACTGCGACGTATATATGGGTTTGGAAAGTGTAGACTTGAATCACGAGTTAACTCGTCATCTCCGGTTAACAGGCTAATTGATTGGGCTAAAAACAGTTTACAATCATTACAAGTACTTTTAAAGTCTAAGCTTATTATTATTATACAATATTGATATCGAGTATATTGCGCCCTTTTTCCCGAAGGGATATTCGCTTCATAATATAATTCATCGCTCTATTTATCCTACAACTTTACTAAAAAAATATGTAAATGGATCTCAAATGAATATTAATATAATTCGGGTTATCTTCTTTCTTTAACGAAAGCTTATGATTATCCCAAATATTCAAAAAGCGTGAACTTATTTGTACCCAAAATATGTTATGAGCTTCTTCCCAAAGGGATATTCATTTTTGATAATATAACTGACAATTACAAACTGTAGAACGGCGAAGATTAATAGTGCTGGTGATGTACCAGGAACAATCAATGTCACTAGAACTGGACACATTGCGTACCCTTTCAGTTGACTACAAATCGAAAGACTCGTTTGTCTTCATTATCTACAAATGGCCGGACGGCTTAGTTTATTAAGGCTTTCAAAACACGCCAGTTTAGTAACATACGTTAAATAAACGCATTTACTATTTCGTGACATAGCTGGCATTTTCATGCCGCATGTTAGTCCGTTTTATATGAGCCGGACTGTATATTCAAAACTAGATGGTGTATATAAATAATTACCACGGTAATATTAACCGATCGATATCATCCAATTAATATCAGGTACACGCAATACTTTGCACAATGTTCCAATAAATTGAAACAAATAATTCGCCCGTGGATTGGAAATTTTACAATCTACATCAGGGAAATGTTTGAATATGCAGTGCGAAATATAGCAGATAATTTGAGAGCGTAAGTGATATTGTTTTATGATACCCTATTTAATATTCATTTGTACATTTGACTATTATTGGGATAATACATACATAATCATCAGCCAATTTGGATCAACTCTGTAATTCTGTACTTCGATGTATTAAAGGGGATATGCAATTTTGATGACTGAGGGAACACTTAATTGTTAGAAAACATATTTGTAATTAATATATCATGAACATTATGAGGATAATAATATTAGAAAAAGTACGAGGATTTCCAAACAACTACCTACGGACTTGTAATATATCAGAAACAGGAAAACTGAGAACTTTCAGTAGTTCAGCTCAATAATTCATGAAACATGCGACGATATCAATGCATGCCACAAACCAAGAGTACTTAGAATTACAAAAATTTAAACAATGTGATGTAATAATAACAAAAAATGCAATAAATTTATGTATCAATGCTTCAAATCCGAAATGAACATATGAATTCCAGTAGTAGAAACCAACCATTTGTCCGACACGTTGTGAATGCAGTTAAAGTCTAACGTGGAGATATACGCTCCAAATAATCTGTAGAATTTCAATAGCTATTTGTAGAAAGCATTTAAATACTGCAAGCGATAAAAAATGAATAAATACGGAAATGTTCGCTTTAAACTTTTAACGAGTTTACAATATTTTTGTATACATTAAAGATGTTAGGTATAAATGTTTTGCATGTAATTTCTTCAGAAATTATATTAAAATCTTGCAGATTACCAAGCATACCGTATTCGTGGGAGAGATTCGCAGAATTCAAAAGGGTCTCCTTCCATTAATATAATTATCGTAATAAATATAAAATGAAGAGAAATAACTAGAGCAAAAAGGTTTTCTCTCTGAAAGTGTGTTGGGATATGAATTTGACGATGCGCCGCGTAAGTACTGTTACGTTTCATGAATTGAGGCCGATCTTAAAGCCAATATCTCATCCTCGCTTGCGGTCTATTAGATTTCTACGGCTTCGAAGGGGTTACCACCTCAACGATCCCTTCTCGAGCTTTGTCACAAAGAAAAAGGGCCGGCGTAAATCGCGACTCTTTCAACGTCAATCCTTGAAAAGCACGCGAGATTGATCTTATACGCTTCCGACTACGATCGAACTCAGTTCTAACCCCGTCTTTCTGATTTCAGGTTTGTCGACCGTATCACGAAAATCGATAACCCCACGCCAAATCGGCCCGTGTTACCTATCAAGATCTTTAACTCGCGTCTACGACAATTTATCGGTGTCCTCTATGATTTCTGCATCGGCGCCCGATAACATCCACTCTAGCCTCCCTCGAATACCTACTTCTACACAGCGACAAAGTGTAACGATAAAACCTCACGTGGCTGCCTAACATATTTGGCTTTATCGTAACACGATTCTGATAACACAATTTTCTATTCGCACTGTTTCCTTCAGGATCAGTATTTCAGATCTATTGGATTGTCAAGAAAGTTTATCCGAGGGGGCCAAAAAATGTATACACACGTTAATAGATGTTATATTATATATGGACTTTTTCGAAGAGGAATCGAATTACGGTTGCAATGTACGGTATTCTGTTCTCAAAAGCAAATTTAAAGTATTTCATTCCGATTACGGGGCCTCGGATGAGTCCCACATCGTTATTCGTTTTAGATTTCCCTAAAAACAAATTTAATATTACAATTTTATACAGGTTTTCTTTTGTTGAAGTGTGAATACATGTTTTGGCCTCCCTCCGTATAATTTTGATTAGTTCCGATGATATGCTAGTTTCATTTGTTCGAGTTAATTCCGAAGGCCTCAATCCAAAGATTTTAAATCATAGTTTAGTCGCGTGGCATTAAGTATATGATTCTGCCTTCTAATTAATTATATCTTTTCGTGCACTGAAAACAACTATGTAGAACAGTCATATTACTTTGAGTGGGTCATTTAGGGTGTCTGCAGGACAAGTGTAGATAATAGGGCTCTTTGAAGGTATTTTTTCAGGTTTAGTCTGTTTGGAGTCACTTTATCCCAGTTGACCGTTGCTTTTGAAGTGGATCATCCTGCATCCGACGGATTGCCGCAGGTGGGCACGGTTTATGGTCGAGGTTATTATGATCAAACCTCATTTTGGGGGATGTTAGCGGTACTAGAGTCGACGAATGTGACGCATTATACTTACGCCTGGCTACCGGTGATGTAACTTAACTCCCCTACTCTGGGATAGTTTTGCACGGTCACGTATCACCTAACCGACGCTATGATGATCGCGTTTGTGGACATCCGCAATCGCGACAGAAATTTGCGACAATCGCTAGCCCCGTAAATGCTGCATGGATACATCCACTCGTTTATATTTACCGCTCACTAAATTGCATGCTTCCAGATACTCCGGGAAAGTTTACGAGGAATCGCGCACTCAACGCTTTAGTATTTTCGAGTTATTGGAAATACATAATTCATAAACACGATATCTTTTCATCAGCTCCCAGTAATGTTCTTAATGTGAATTTATGTGTCGTAAGATTTGAGCTGATAAAATTTGATGTTCTCAAATTCTGAGAGATCTTGGAAGTGTCTATACTTTAAAGTAATAAGCAGCCGTTTGTAGCATATTCGTTATGAGATAATTAATCAGTTTTTTAAATTTTACTGAGAGTTCTTAAAGAGCGAGATATTTTAGGGAACACTTTTTATTACGCATTATATACCGTCAATATGAATTTGTATCGGTAATATATATATATTCAGTAAAATATAACACTTGATTTTATATAATATATTGAGACCTAGATAGGTTTAAACGCTACGATTAACTTAGAAATAAATAACATATTGTACAAGGATATTATTAATTAAACACTCGTTCATATTACTAGAATAATTACGGTAATATAGATAAATTAATATAAGGAACTGATAAAAAGTTAATAAATGTCTGAATCATGTCACGACTGAGAAAGTACAGTTTCTACTTTAATATTTAAATAACCTCCTAAGTGTGAAAATTCTCCTTTCAGTTTTTTTTGTTTGTGAACATTTGAAAGTCTCTAAAGGCGTTTATATTAAATGCTGATATTATACTTTTATAGGAACGAAAAGTATTTTTATCATCGAAGAAGGAATAGTGAACTTTTGTACTTTCGTAGGAAATAGATGGTACTGCACTTAACGGGGAATCTTGCGATCCTTGTAGAATTAGTTCTGCATCGATAAACGACGTTTTTTTCCAGATGCGATTTATTTCGCTAGCATTTAAATTGTACAGAGCCTTTCCACGAAACAATATCTTTTCGAATGAAATTACATGCAGCACGGAATTATGAAACAGAATTACCTCTCCCCATTTTACATCACAACCTTTTCAACAGTGACGACAATGCACTTGTTCTATCTTCTTTATTTATACATCAATTATTTAACAACTTGTACATTATTTACTTTCAAAAGAAAAGACATATGCATTATATCTGAGAAACTCATTTTAGTGACGTTACCATACTTATTCTTCATGATTCCGTAGGAACTTACATTATTAAGTAGTACGAACATATGATATATCGATCATAAATCGTTATTGGTCTTCAGCAAAAGAACAATATACCCACCGGAATATAAGCACGTACTAATTTTTATGGGTTTCACAAGGCCGATATAAAGGTTCTTGAAATACAAGCAGGCATAAGGGGTTTTTAGGGCTCTCAGTGGTAGAGGACGATCATTGATCAGACATACGGCGAAATTAATGTGGGGCAATATTAGATAATAACCAGAATACCATTAGACAATATTGCTTGCAATTTTGATAACAGAATATTTGTTTCGCATTCAATTTTGTAAGGTTTAGGAATATTAATTATTATCAGTTGGGAAGTGCGATTATTTATCAGGCAGTAGTTAACAATAATATGAAAATACGAAATAATAATATAAGATGGCAGCAAATAGTGCTCCTTAAGAGTTTGATAAAGACATGCATCCTTGATTTTGATATGATATAAGAATTCGAAACAGTTTTAATATCAGTGGAATATGAAAAGTGTTACTTAGAAAGTTTTCGTAGACAAGTTATGGAGATTTCGTGTATGCAGGAATTAAATTGCAACAACTGTAGCAGTTAAAATCTTAACATGAAAAGCACGTACTTTCTACGTAGAATAATGTGCCATTAGATTCTCTGTAACTTATATGAAACCGTGTATAGAAAGGAGATAAACTTTGTATTAACTTTAAGGACATCGACTTCTTCGAGGCTAAAGGGAGGCGTGCAAGATAAGACGGGAAATGAAGTTACGGCGTTCTGAAGTTAGCGTCCCGGAATACACGCCATATGCAATGCTTTCGCAAAAGGAGAAAATTGCAAAATTTCAATCCATCATTGCCGCTCGTTCTTATTTCATTTTTCTTCCGTATCCTCGGCTTATCTCTTTGCAAGAAGGGATCGCAGCTGGGCGTAAACCCATTAGAATTTACTGTCCCTTCTTTCGCATTATTCGTGAAACCCGTTACTTTTCAGTAAAGTAACGCATACATCCGTTTAGAAGAGCATTACTAGAGGTCCGGTATCAGTACGCTGGCTTGCCACCGCGTTATTTATTGCTTATTCGCTTCAGTCTACGCTACAGTAAACAGTTGTATACGAGAAACCGTAAACCGATCCCTAGATGTACACGATATTGCGTTCTACTCTGCTTACACCCCCAAACAACCACCGATACCCCTAGATCCCTTCAGATACCCTCCCTCTCTACTCCTGTTTTACAGCCAAACGTGGGAAAATTGGAAAACTTGGACACTCTCCCCCAATAGAACAAGTTTCCCCATCTATTTATCGGTGCAATTAATTTCTCTAGTAATTACTTTATCGACGCGTTCTCTCGCCACTTCACCCGCCACCCACTTTCCTCGGTTAAAAGGCGAAAGAATACATGCGAGGGAAACTGGTCTTTTACAGGGAATTTAAAAAGAAATAGCTTTACGTGACAATGGTCACGTTACTTGTTAATTAAATATCTGCATGGGAATGACATATATTTAAGGGTTAACTTCAAGCGGAATATCCAGTTACTTAGTACGAATTGATAGGAATGAATATGTTCAAAGAGTTAGAATGGATGGCCATTATGTATAAGAAGATAATGGAGATATGCGTTGCCATTATTGGGTATATCGGAAAGCAATTAATTACTTCATAATTCACTGCACTCCGTCCATTATTACCAAGGATAGTAAGAAACATTAAGCTGCATACTCCACAAATAAAGTACAAACAAGATTTATTAAAAGAATATTCGTGCTCGTTAATGCATAAGCGATGAACCACGCATTTTAGTATGTACTAATTAGCACGAGTGCTTAATCCAAGAAACACTATAAAATACCAAGCCCATGATAACCCTCTATAGCTGCATATAATTTTTTGAAGTCACATACTCGTCTATCCGTATCTTTCATTTCATTTTATTTTTACGGTGAAATTATAATTTTAAAAGTAGACGCTATGATTGTTTCCTCTTTCGGTGCGTTTAAATAATAATTCCGTTACTATTTTTATGTAATCTATCTTCGTTAGAATCGCGTTTAACTAGATTGACGTTATACGATTTCTTTTTAAACATGAAAAAATTGGGCTACAGAGAAATAAGTTTCTTTTTATATAGGCCGCTTTTAAGAGACGTATTTTGCTAAAGAAGGCCGAGGAAAATTCATCGGCCGGGTCGCATGCTTTATGTATTCGCTGTTGCAGGTGCTCGGATAATTTAGAGCACTTATCTGAGAGTCTTGTGCATATGAAAGTAGGGTTGGTGTATAAGAGCATGTAGACACATCACGTATCTTGTTTTACGGGTAAACTTAAGTATGGTGAAGAGGTTTGTGAAGAGTATAGGTAAAGGGTATCATAGTACCAAGCAGTAAGGTTCGCATAGCAGGGCCTCAAGCATCCTCAAGTTTCTGTTGCGCTGATAAAGGTTACTATTGCACATTCACGTGGTATTGCATCGAGCACTGTTGCTCCACTTACGCCGTTCTTGGTGATAGATCCACAAGATTATAATGTGGTTAATCATCTCATAAGTAATGCCTTTCTTATTTGCCGTATATAAAACTCCATAACGGGTCTCGCTGAGGTGATTCGGTATCATAGGAAAATTAATTTTTCTACCATCCATTCTGGTATTGTCTCATACTACTATTAATTCCAAAAAGTTCAAACGCGGGATTTTTACGCCCAGAGGCAATCTTATTCAGATAAGTCTCCTTTTCCAAATGCAATCCACCGCGCTAAAACATATGCGCGTAATCGTAAGTTATAAACAAAAGTTCGGGAATGTCTATCCACCCTCGCTCGGGAGCATCACCCACCGTTCTGAGCTTGCCTTATCCTTTGACTAATTCCAATCGGGTGAATCGGGTGAATTTTACGTCCTCAAGTGATCTTAATAAAAAAAGTCTACTCTTTGGACTGGAATTTACGGCATTAAAGGAACTTAGGGATCTTCTCTTTTCGTGTCCCTTTCGTATCCTGAGCCTCTGGCAAGCTATGCCACAATAACTATTTATTTGGTCTTTTTCTTAGGACATCATGGTAATTCGTGTGTGCATGCAAATATTTATTCAGGACAAGGATTCTAAATGAAATAAGGGTAAACTACAATTTAGGAACACGTTCAGAAAAGAGTGGTTCTTCTTGTAATACTTGCTAGACGTATTTATGTTTCAGCCCGGTTCATAATATGAAGATCTTATTTTCATGAAAAAGGGAGCAAGTTCGTAGTACCTTCGAGCTTTCAAGTACATGTTACATGCGGGTGATGATTCTCAAAGTACATAGTACTCGCAAAGTTCTTCTCTACTGAAGATATATTTGAAGAAGTTCGAAGTAAATCATGCCGTTTCATGCATGCATTGCAGACGTGGCAATATAAAAATTATTATACTGATATTAAACCAATTTTTACGTACAGCAATTTATACAACAGAAATAAAGTAGAAATTGAAGAATATTCTTCGGTGGGAAAAATATATTGCATTGATATTAAATCAGTTTGGAATTATAGCAATTTTTATAATAGGAGTTTACTACAATTTTAAAAATTGTTCTTAATCTTCCGATATGTAATATTTACGCTATATAAAATCGAAAATTATAATTTCTAAAGATAGAATGTATCACGGATAATATGAAACGACTTCTTGATATACTATCTTGATCAAAAATTACTCCGAGCAAGAAATGATTATTAATAGCAAATTATACCCTGAACCAATAAATACTTAACATAAATTTCATATAAATCTCAGTATTCTTTCTAACCTAATCATTGGAATGATTTATGAAAAAGGATTCAGAAGAGTGAATTATTTTTCTATGCATCTTACTTAATCTTTCCCAGATTCAATTCATTAATTATGACGATAAATCAACTTCGCCCGTAATATATCTCGTTTCATCTGCGTTATACCAATGAAATTATCCGGGTGAATGAGTTCACTTATAGAGTTAATAAATCTTCTGATGGAAAACAATTTAAGATGATTATTGATTGAGATGGATAATAAATCGACAGAATAATGTGGTGCACTCACTGGTAGCGCTGACAGCTGGCCCGATGACCGAGTACTTGGGGTTACCGGTAACGACCCCTGGGACGACCTTGTCCACCTCTGAAACACATTATTGTAATTATCCTCGGAATATACAGTGCCGTTAATTACGGCTGGGAGTCGCGTGTGCAATGGAACACGGCCAATCTACCTTAATGCAAAGGGTCTAGGTTTATGATTTATTGCCTCATAAATACCTAGAAGCGTTAAGGTCCTTCCTTACTTCCGTTTCCCTATCACCGATAATATATTACATTCCAATTGAAATCATCTTTAAAGAAACAACAAACTAAAAATAATCTCATGTGATCATCAGATGTCATCACATTTCACATTTCCTTCTGTGTTGCTCAATTAATTGAATTTAATTGGATAGTCTAATCACTGATGTTACCAGGACATATGATAAAAACGTAGATGTCACATTTCAGAGTAGGATAAGCTTCGGAGATTATTATTTGATAGAAGGAGGGTGGAAAAGTTATCCGCGGTGATAACACTGCCAGATGGTAAGTTGAAAAGGTATGTTTTAGCACAGAAGTGCAGGAACGGGGTTGCAATATTACGGTTTGCTGGAAACCGAGCTTTCTCTGCTTTACCGACCACCCATGGAAGCTTCTTATCAGCTCGAAAGCTTCCTCGAAAGCTTCCCCTAAAGCTCAGCTCTCAAGCGCCTCCGCGTTTACCATTGGAAGCTGAGCTTGCGGGGGTGGATGCTGTCTACTATTAAATACCGACACAAAAATCTGCAAAGCTCCATCGTATGAAAGCTTCACCGTACAGTAAAAATCCATTTCACAGAGTACTAGTCAGTTTTTATCTTTTTTTTTTTAGATTATCAACAATATCTATAAAGAGGAGTGATTTGTTTGCGGAATTATAAAAGCCAATTGTTAGTCGCACAATAATTGTTTAAAATCTGTGTGATAAATGAAATAAGGACGAGGGATGAATAATCTGAATTGGGGTTTGAGTTGAAAGTCTTGGTCCAGTTTACGAAGGAGTGGAATGCCAGGTGTAATGAAGAATTTGTAAGATACAAGCACTTAAGTAAGGATGGTGCCAGGTCACTTGACCCTCTTTTAAGTAGGGCTACGTCCTCGGTATCTTTCTAGGACTCTCCATATATTAGTAGAAAAGGTGAAAAATACGAGTAAGGATACAGGGTGTTAGATTGCAGACGGTTCAACCTATATATTTTCAGATTATTCTTTAACGGATAATAAAAACCGGAGAGTATTCCGATCATTTAAGTTGACTTTGAAATCATATATCACACGGTTTATAAAGACATACATCCTTTCATATACACCGAATTTGTTTATTATATCACACACGATATTCCAAATTATATTCGATAGGTATAAAGTTATAAAATTTCCAAACACTCGGTTAGGACAGTGTAAGAAGCGGAATGCATGTAGCAATAAATGATGATAAATTCCAACTCAATAAATGCAGAAATAAAGAGTCTCCATGAGAAGAAGCAGGGTTTGCAATGTTGGTTTATAATATCGTTTGTTACGAACCAGGATGCGGCGTATCGTCCAATGGCTGGAATTGGAACATCGCCTTGAAGCCTTGCCCCGGCCACTCGGAATTAGCGACGAACTCGACGTAGAGGTCTGGCCCTGTGCTGAGTACCTCCACTTCCGCTCCTTGGTTGCAGAGGACGGCTATTGTGGCCGCCCCTGAATCCGTTCCGTCGTGCACCCTGATTAAATCCGCCCTATTCAGGCAACTGTAACAGGATGCCTTACGTTAACGACGACAACTTATGTATCGGTACGATGCTCCGGCTTGTAAATAACTCAAACGGAAACTGAGATGTTTGTCCTGTACACAAACATGACGGATAAATCGGCTACTTTTCATACGACATATAAACATGATACCGAACAGGGCAATACTGGAAGGTTTTTCGGTATTTTTTCAGTTAACATAGATATTCGTAAACGGATTGAAAGTTTGAAATAGGAGTAAAAGCTTGTTAAGCCGAGTACTCATCTTCACTCATTTATCGGTGCGCTTGTGTAAATGGGAACATCTTGACTCCCGCGGTTAAAGCTGTCGAAAGCGCTCTGGTATATACTCTTCAAGGCCTTGCTCTCAACGAAGGTGAGATAAGTTCTCTTCGAGTGACTCGCTTGGTAGCAAGAGCCCGCGAAAGAAGAGGAACGAGGCGCGGTAAGGGATGCTCGTGAGAGAAGACGAGTGAAACAGAAGAACTTAGCTAACTCTGGGAACGTCAGTGGGGCAGGGTTAAAGGTGAAACTGCAAAGACTGTATAGTGACAAAGAGAACGTCGATTTGAACGATAGAAACTCGAGGGTATTGGAGGGATGGTAGGAGTGGGTTGTTCTGTCAATAGTCGGTGATTCCCTTTATAGGTATACGCCAACTACTTTATCCAATCGAGCGGATCGGAATTGCACCTCGCGGCAACAACTTCAGTCTTTCGAATTGTACAACATTAAGGGAAAGATCGATAATTCGATCGATTTAAAGACTTGATCGATGACGGCTACAGGATAACCTTATTACCTGTACGGGTTTGAGCAATTATGCTGGCAGAGAATGATTATCGTCCGAAGAACCGGAGATTAAAGAGTCCGCCGATCCTTCCGCTTTTATTCTGCCGTCTCATTCTCGAACTCTCATGGATCTCTTCCATATACTTCCAATACTCGCAGCCCGACTTTATACAAACGAGAACCTGTTTCTGCAGAATTTTTCGTTAAGCACCACGGTCATCGATCAAATATACTTTGAATCTAGAAGAGAACCTCGATTCATAGGGCACTGAAATTTATCATCTGTCTTCTTATCCTTCGTTTAATATTCTACACCAGTCACCAACGCCAGTGTAAGCCTATATTCAAAAAACCTGCAATTTATGGGACGCTTATTCATAGTGAATGTATTAAAAGAAGTATTAACATAAAAAGAACACTCTGTTGACGATGAGTCGATGTAAACACTGAGAATTTTTATTCTCAATATTCATCGATGCATCTCGACGTCACTGGTGACTGATTATTCCCAAGCAGACAGTATGATTTGAACCAGCATATTTTTTTATTTGCTTCAGTTAACATCAAACTCCCTTTCTCGTATGTTCATATGAAAATCTTAAAAAACGCGCCGAATGTTTTCTTCCGGAAAGAGCATCGTACTTTACGTAGTAATTCATAGAAGCAAGATAAAATAATGACCTGCATGGTACTAGCGATATATTTCTGCTTAACGATATGAGGAACCAAATTCTCTGTTCACTTAAATTCACGACGAATATGTAGAGCCGAAATCTTGATTCCGTACCTTGTCAGAGAAGTCGAACGTGGCTAGGATGGTACTCGTTTTACGTCTACACTCGTACTAGTTTTACGCCTACATTGGTACTAGTTTTACGTCTACATTGGTACTAGTTTTACGTCTACATGTTCTCACAAGTAGTTAGGAATGGGTGTATCGAGTGGTTGGCTGAGAGGAGCCTCTTGGTATCCATCAGCACCATTCAGTATAATATCCGAGTGCGTCTGACAGAGCGGCTTAACGCTGATATATCGAGGCATTTCTCAGCGGTCTTCCTCACTCTTAGCGAGTTTTACCACGGCCTTCAGAGTAAACGTTATCGAGCGCGAAATTAATTAATAGGATCAGTCCTCTAAATCCGTTTCGCCTTGCAAAAAGGCTTCTATGAAACTAAGTCTTGAAATTAATCATCCTTTTATTCTTACTATGTGAACTCTTTTGGTTTCGCTTATTTAAATCCTTACTACCTTTTCACTGCGAAACTGTCGACGAAATTCTACTCTGAGCACTTATTTAATCCGCTAGGAAATGAAGGAATTTTCTGAAATTTTGTGGTCAGTAGATTGCGATCTACCATCTGAAAGTTTAGTGATGTGCTAATCACGTGAATATGTACAAAGATTTAAATCAGATGATAATCCAGAGTGTCTTCATCCTGAATTTTATATTATCGGAATGTATTATTATTATTTATTCATTGACTTTGGCAAGCATCTTGTCTTTCTGCGTATTCATCGATCACAATTTCCTATCGTGTTAAATAGATAATTGCAAAAATTTGTGAGAGACCAAAAGTGTACATTATAATATCAGATCTCAGTAATATAATAATACAATACAGTACCACCAGTTTGAAGTTGCTAAAAGTAATTAATGGGGATTAAATCTAATTGTCCATATTATTATTATCAATTGTTTAGACAAAACAATTAATATATTACACATTGGCGTAACAAATCTGGGTATTAATACGTAAGCTCCAAAAACCGACTTTCTAAGAAGATATAGAGGTACGAGTAAACAATATTCCTTCAAAAATTATATTAATATCCTACATCTATCAAATCAGTATCCATAATAGCCTTCTAGAATAGCCTTCAAGTAACAAGAAATATGGATGAATACATCGTCCATATTTATACACTCCCGTATATATTCCTCCAATTTTCCGTAATGCGAAAGCACCGCACAGTCCCTTCAATTCATGTAAATACGTGAAAAGGAAACCGATACATAACATTATTTATTTCTCCTCAGGTTTCCTCTTCCATTAAATCGTAATGGGCAGAAAACCCTTTCCGTGTGCGATAATTATGATTCCTGTGTAATATGGAAATACAAATAATCGAAGGATCGAACAATATTTGCCGAGAGGTTGGATAAGGGGGAAATTGATTAATTCAATAAAAGCAGGGAATTTTGCTGAAAATCAATTATCCTTTGCTGATGGAGAATGTTTATGTCGAACGTCGAAAACACAAGGCAGTTATGATAGAATATTAGAGGGATACGAAACAGCGGCGGATAAAATGCACTTCGCAGGAAACTAATATCTGAGAGTCACAAATTCTCAGCTTGCAGTAATTAGAGATTTTTGTAGCTCTTTCGGCTGAATTGCCTATAAATCACTGTAACCTTCAATACAAGTAAAACGAAAGTATGTATAGCTAGTAGGAAAAACGTTCAGCTTCAATTTCCATGACACAGCAACTCGACATGGAAATTGAGTAATTAAAATTTGATTTCCTTATTCGTGAAAATACGATTCGAAATTCACTTTGAATGATAGCTTAAGCTTCATTTACGAACATCCGATGTTGAGAACTAAAATATTGGGAAACTTTTTTGACACGCAATTTATATTTAACGATATGAAGACTGAGAAGGGTCAAGTGTTATCGAATCTACAGTATATATTGGAAAGTGTCAAGTTGTTGAAAAAGTATTAAAAGTGATGAACATTTTTTACTGCATGTAATGAAGTGCCTTACTATTGCGATTTAACGATTTCGATCAAATGCAGTTAAAAATAGAAAGAGAAATAATGAAATCAATTTCAATGGATCATATTTCGCCTACGCTTTTATTTCCCGAGTATTATTTCACCAAACTTTTAGTACTTCGGACTATATGATTTGAAATATGAAAACGTACGGTACATTGAAAACCTTTTTAGTTTGATCTTGTTCTCTTTTCGCGGAAATTATACAACGATGTCAATGAACAAAAATGTCTATATAGAAGCATAATCATATATTCTTTTAAATAAACATTTACTGCTTCACCACCTTTTTCCATTTTCGCATTCGAAATCGGCACGAATTTCCCAAACGACCTCATACTTCAATGACCAGCTTTCAATATGTATAGGGGAACTTGCGGTAGAAGTTGATGCGTATAAAATTCTCATAATTTGCCAGTAGAAGATTTTCAATTCGCAATAAAATTCCAGAAGAAATTCACGAGGTACACGTGCTTCGAATGCGAAAAGTTTGTCCGTCCAAAGCTACCGACATAACATCGCCGGCGTAAAAACTGATTATGTTTCTGACGATATTGTGCGCTATCTTGTTTCGCGCATGATGCACTTGTTGCGAAAATTAGTTTCGGATCGAATTACTGGGTCACTCGTTCTGCAACTTTTATATTGTTATCTTTCATTCTATGATGAAACCGCATTTTGACAAGTTCCCATTAACGTCGCAACGACAAAATTCAATGTGAAACTGCTAAGTGTATTTTATACTAATTATTTATTTCATCGACATTCTACTGTTACATTTACTAATATCTTTTTTATATTACATTGCCTTGGTTTCATGACATACTAATTCATTACAGGTATTTAGAAGTATCGCGAAGTGGGTCACAAAGTGGAAATAAGTAGGCAAAAGGAATATTGAATATCGATGTTTATGCAGCGAGAAATACAGTTTAATTATGTTACTGAAAGAAACTGTATAGAATTGTAAATTACAGGTAACCTTGTATAACGCGGAAGTTAGGTCCCAGAGGAAGGTCGCGTTATGTAAGACTCGGATTACATAGACGAGTTATATCGAAGTTGCATTTTATAAGTGCCGTGTTATCCGATGATCATCATAATTAGTGAACCGCGTTATATCGAAACGGCGTTGTACGAGGGTTACCTGTACATGATATCAAAACAGTATTGAAATATGAGATGCAGTAACCATATAAGTTGCTAATAAACACTTTCGATAAAACAATACTTGTTTATATAGAAATAACAAAGTGGATGGACTCACATCAGCTTGCATAACAGTCATTTACAAAGTAATTAAAAATGTCGTCTACGGTGATTCTAGACGGAACAGAATCAAATAATCGAATCTACGAGATGATTGCACTTTCTTTCGACTACGGAATGAAAGTCAACATAGTTTTTTGTTCGGAATAGAATCTTTTAAATTTGTGATTTCATCGGATTCAAATTCAAGGGTTCGAGGCCCATAGGTCAGGGGCGGAATGAAATTAAGGAAGCTCAATACTGAATTAGGACGGAGTTCGAGGATTTATCAAGGATTAACTCCTGCACGATGCAGCTGCAGCAGTCCCCCGGTACCTCTCCCTTCCCAAGTCTACATAGCCATCGCCATTCTCAGCTCTAAGTCTTCCAGCAAAGTGGAACTTTATATGGGTTAAGTAGAACCATGGTCCATGCCTCGCTCAAAGGATTTAGGGGTCAGGTGTAGTCGGCACTGCGGGATTTAAAAAGTGTGCTCCCGTGAAAGTACGTTAACCGCCGATTCAAGGACCCATTGTGCTAGAGGTAATTACGACTGACGTTAAAAGAACTCTGTTAAATACATAATCCTTTATCGGCGCTCTTCAATCTCCGGACGGGCACATCATACGTTTGATACTTGCTGGTCTCTCACTTTGAGCCGTTCGCGCAATTATTCCGTTGGAATGCTATTAAAGAATGATGAATCTAATCGATATCTCCTTTCATTGAATTTAAACAGGTATATATAGTTATTTGTGAATGTAGTTCAAAGTTTCCGAGGACAAATTTAGAATAGATCTCGTAATTTATGTAGTATGAATATCAAGAGAAGAATTTGTAGTAATTCATTCTACATTAATACCTTCAATTAAAGGAACTTTTTTGCAATACAATGATTATTTCTGATCTATCCGTACTTATAGGGTCATTAACACATCTCCGCGACTCTAAGTATATTTTTCGAAATATCTTATGCGATGCAATGATATTATTAATTAATATTGCTGTCCGTGTTATGTTCATCATAAGAAACTTATTAATACTTATTTATATTCTATATATATATTATCAATTTAGTGGTACGAGCGTGCGTCTTTGAGAAAATTCACGTCATATTTTACAGTTCGCGCAAGGTGAATCTGAATGGGGGGGATTCATGATAACCCGTTTGAAAGGACCATAACCGTACCCTTAGTATTACTATCTGACAGATTTATGCCTGTAATATCAGAAGCATTAGGCATTTGACGTATTGGAGATCGTAAAGTTTCGAGGAGAGTAGAAGCTATCTTTGATTCATAGGTTGATAATATGTCAGGCATCACAACCTCTCCCCCGCGGTGCTCACCATGTCGTGGTGGGGGAGCTTCGTATTCTAATGATCCTTCGGGCTATGCCGGCGGGAGTCTCGAACTCCCAGCAGGTCCTACCTAGCCGGACAGGCCGAGGGCGAAGTTTCAATCAAGAAGTGCCAACATCCTAAGCTAAGGTGAGAGGCATCGTGCCGAGAGCTGCATGGCCGCCAAGATGTAAAATAGGGCGGTCGCAAACGATCCCCCCGGAGTAACCAGGCTTACCCAGGCAAGGCGGCTCTGCCTGGGTGAACCTTATTTCCGACCACTATCGTGAGAAGTATGGAGACAATTTCAATAACAAAAACAACCGGACGGACACAAACAAATGAAGACACGGCAAACGAGACGGACAACGAACACACCGAGACAGGACGACCACAAGAACCAGGCATGGACACGGACACGCAGGAAGGCACAACACTCTCCATGCCGCCTCCTCGCGTACTGCGAACAAGACGAGGCAGCCGGGCAGGACCAAGAGGAGCAACCCCAAAGTCCTCTAGAGGCAGCGAGGAGTCGGTCGAAGCATCCACGTCCCAGTCCTCGCAGCTCTCTACTAAAAAGAGAAGATGGGCGGAGCGCCAGACGCCAGAAGCGCTGACCGACCCCGAAGACTTATATGAACGAGAGTCAAGGGCATCACTGCCCTCGGGGTCGGACCTCGCCGAAGAGATTGGGCGAGAGGCGACTGGGACCCTCGCTGGGAACATCTTTGAGAAAATGAGGGCGGTGGAGAGGGCCTCCCTCGCCTCCAAAAACCTCAAGGGCAACTTTGTCCGCGAGTTGAGACTGGCGGCTTGCACCACGAAAGCCGCAGCCACCGAAATGGTCAAAAGATCAGTCCGGTACTCGTCCTGGGGGACTTCAACGCTCACGCAACCGTGTGGGGCTCCCCCAGGACCGACACAAGAAGACGGACACTTCTGGACTGGGCAGCGGAACAAGACCTCCGGCTGCTGAACCAGGGCTCCACACCCACGTTCGCGCGGCGGCAGGGAACGTCGATAATCGACCTGACATGGGCATCACCCTCTGCCGTGCGACGTGTTTCGGGATGGAGGGCGGACGGGGCCGAGACGATGTCCGACCATGCTTACATCACCATGGTCGTCTCGGCCCCGCCTCCACCCCGGGCACGTCCACCAGCAGGAAGCACACCTCCCCGATGGGCCCTTAAGAAGATGGACCCGGACGCCCTCGCAGCAGCGATCCAAGCGGTGGCATGGCCGGGACTCCGGCCGGGGCCTTTCAATGTCGAGGAAGAGGCGGCCTGGTTCCGCTCGGTCATGACGGCTATCAGCGACACCGCCATGCCACGGGCCAGGCCCGCACCACCCCGCGCCGTCTACTGGTGGACCACGGAGATAGTGGAGCTAAGGGACCGCCACTACCCGGGCGCGCCGCCGCTACCTGAGGGCCCGTCGGCAAAAAGGAGGACCCACCAACCCGGACACCGAGGCCCTGTACAGGGAATACAGGGAAGCGAAGGCTGCACTCCAAAGAGCAGTGTTCCAAGCCAAAGCGGACACATGGAACCAGCTCCTCCAGACCATCAGCAGGGATCCATGGGGGCGCCCATACAGGATCGTCATGGGCAAGATCCGCCCATGCCCCCCCCCCCCCCGATAACGGAGGCGTTGGGGCCGGAATTCCTGGACACCGTCATCGACACCCTCTTCCCCCGAGACGACTGGGAAGCGCAGCGACGGGTCCAGGAGACAGGGGTTCGACGCATCCGAACCCCTTTCCGGAGGATCAGCACCGAGGAGCTGGAGAGGGCGCTAAAGCGTCTTGCCGCCCGGAACACTGCCCCAGGACCGGATGGAGTCCACGGCCGCGCCCTTGTCGCGGCTCTCCGCGTCCTGGGATACAGATTCAGAAGATTCCTGGAATGCTGCCTGCGCACCGGGAAGTTTCCAAAGGAGTGGAAACAGGGACAACTGGTGCTCCTTAAAAAGCCAGACCGGCCAGCTGATTCGCCATCCGCGTACAGGCCCATCTGCCTGATGGACGAGGCGGGAAAGCTCCTGGAACGGATCATTGCTTCCCGCCTCGCGGAACACCTCTCGAGAGTGGGGCCCGACCTGGCCGACAGTCAGTTCGGTTTCCGAGAGGAGCTGTCAACTATAGACGCAATTGCTCGCGTCCGCTCCCTTGCAGAAGAGTCGGTCTCCAGGGGTGGAGTTGTAATAGCAGTCTCGCTAGACATAGTGAATGCCTTCAACTCCATCCCCTGGAAAGTCATTAGAAAGGCACTAATATACCACCAGGTGCCTCTCTACCTGAAAAACTTGATCGGGTCCTGCCTCTCGGACAGACGAATTGGATACCCAGGCCGGTACGGGAGAGAAGAGAAGCAGATCTGGCGCGGAGTACCCCAGGGGTCGGTCCTAGGGCCGACACTCTGGAACCTGGGGTATGACCGCATCCTGAGGACGGAACTCCCTCCGGGAGTGTCACTGGTGTGTTACGCAGACGAAACACTGGTGCTCACCTCCGGAAGGGATTACACCCGCACACTCCGATTGGCGGAGTGTAGCACGGCGTGCACCGTGGCGGCCATCCAGCGGCTCGGACTGGAGATAGCCCCATCGAAAACCACAGCAATGTGGTTCTTTGACGAGGCTAGGAGGGGCCCCCCTCCAAGTACCCCTATATGGGTAGGCGGCGGGGCTGTCGGGGTGGCTCTCAGATGAAATATCTGGGAGTCACGCTCGACAGCAGATGGCGCTTCAGAGCCCATCTGGAGAAAGTGGTTCCTCGGGCGGAGAGGACGGCGGCAGCCTTGGGTCGCCTCCTTCCAAACCTCGGAGGACCACAAACGAACGTACGTCGTTTGTACGAGGGGGTGGTGCGTAGCATCACCCTGTACGGGGCACCCGTTTGGGCGGGGTCCATAGCAGGCAACCTGCAAAACCGATTGCTCCTGCGCCGAACCGAAAGGACCCTGGCCGCACGGAGCATAAGGGGGTACCGCACTGTCTCACACAGGGCGGCGACCCTGTTAGGGTGCTCCATCCCATTGGAGTGGCTTGCCGAAGAAGCCGCGGAAATTTACAGCTTCTCCGCGGCTCTGAGGCAGGTGCCGGGCACGGACGAGAGCCGTGCAGCAGAGCTCGATGCCTGCAGGATCCAGGCCCGGTGCCGCTCCTTACAGAAGTGGCGCCGGCAACTGGAGGGGCCCGGTTCAGGACAAAGAATCGCGGAGGCAATCCTCCCAGTGTTCCAGCTTTGGCTGGAAAGGAGAGGGCGGCACACGTTCCGACTCACGCAGGTGCTCAAGGGACATGGGTGCTTCGGAAAGTACCTGTACCGGATCGGCAGGAAGCCGACACCGCAGTGGCACCACTGCGAAGAGGGAATGGACTCGGCGCAGCACACGCTGGAGGAGTGTCCAGCGTGGGCAACGGCTCGCCGAGCCCTACGCCTTAAAATCGGTGGACATCTCTCGCTGCCCGCTGTCATTAGGGCAATGCTGGACAGCGAGAGGTCATGGGGAGCCATGGCCTCCTTCTGTGAGTAAGTGATGGCTCGGAAGGAGGCCGCGGAAAGGGCCCGTGAAGCTGCGGACCCAGAGGGCAGAGGGCGGAGGCGTGTAAGAGCCAGGCCTCCGCCAATGGACGCAGCGGCCCCCGTCTGAGGCCGCCGGAACCACCTGGACGTCTGGGTTGGGGCCCAGACGTCCAGAGAGGTGGATCTGAGAAGAAGGGACACAGAGCGGTGGCCGCACTGTGCTCCCAATAGGGACTAGCCCTCCAAACCAGGGCAGAGCGTGGGGGACTACTCGGAAGTATCCGCCGGGACCCCAGGGTTCCCCGCAACGCTGGCAGACGGCCACAGAGGGGTTTTTAGCCGGTAAAAATCCGGCACTGCCCCGGTCTACCCCCCAAGGGGATCGGGGTGTCTATGAAGATTTCCCCTCGTAAAAAATAAAAAAAGGCATCACATCCTTTTAAAAGAGACCATCTCCATGACACGTATCCGATTTACATTCAGTAAATTATTTGAACGGCACCGTGAAATAACTTAAAAACACAAAAATATTTCACCCTTGCCACATTCCGTTATTTCAACAAATATTCTTGCATCGAAAAAGTAACAAGAAAGGCATATAATTATTTCACAAAATACAATTTTATCCTCCGTCAAACATCAATATATATTAATTAAAATTCTGATCATCGTAAACATGTTAAGCATATCCTCCAAAGAAAAGGCATTGCCAAGATGACCTTAGAAAGTGGATGGCTGAAAATTCTATCTTAACTTCAGATTGTTAAGAAGCACGTTCGTTATTAAGAGATGTTTAACGACTCTTCCAAGATTATCGGGCAGAATCATAAAATGAATAGGATGGAAGGCGCCACTCTGTTCCTGACGTCGCGAAATCAATGTTCCTGACGCGTAACGATGTATTGGGTGAGTCTTAGTTATCGAGTGCGCTTCGGTTCGCCGATCTTGTACCTCGGACGGAATATATGGCGCACATTATCGCTGTTCTACGTGGTGGCTGGTTAGAGAGGGAATTCGAGGATCAGGAGAAAGAGACGAACACGTATATTCACGGAAAAGGAAGAGAGGCAATGAGGTAGACTGGCTTGACATCGAAGAATATACCGGGATCCTTACTACTCTCGCAGGACTTCTCTCATGCGATTGTTCGCCAGCTGCCAGAGTCAGTTTTAGGTGACTCTATATCAAGGTCCTAGCACCGACGACGGGACCTACATTACATCGACTATCCACGTTCACGTCGCCGCCGTTATTACCGCTTCGCAAACATTTGGACGTCTCTGTTTGATCGGCTTAATCGTTCATTAAAGTTTACACCCCGCCTATGACATGCTTGCTTTCACTTGGATTATCCGCTCTACTTTGCGTGTTACTCTCGCGTAATATTGCACTAATATACTGGCCGGCTCGTTGACTTTGGTTAACTCCTTATTTACGTTCGACTAGGTTAATTGGAATTTTATAGAAATTTCGTAGAAACAATTTTGTAACACATTCTATAAACTGTATGTTCTTATTGTGTGATAAAATGCTACATTGAAACAATACAAGTAAAATATTTTATAATGAGGAATTGTTAAAGTATTCTTGAATTAAAACTACAAATACATGTTCGCGTAGCAAATTACAAATTGTTACACGTGAAACTACCCAAATAGCAAGAAAAG
The DNA here is from genome assembly GCA_910591585.2 of Nysson spinosus. Taxonomy (NCBI): domain Eukaryota; kingdom Metazoa; phylum Arthropoda; class Insecta; order Hymenoptera; family Crabronidae; genus Nysson; species Nysson spinosus. The sequence continues at coordinate 3,310,495 of OU342834.1, forward strand.
GTCAGGAATAATTAATATCTACTGCTTATGTAGATCCTTGAAGGGAATAAACCAAAGGATCCGATATAATTATGGTATCATCAGAACTCATACAAATTGGATTTGAATGCACTCTACAGAATTAGATTAGGTTAATAATTAGAATTTCCCTGAATTCTAACGCAGTCGGCGAACTTTACGGTGCACGATTTCAACAAGTAGTACTAAGCCGCTCGATAGTATTATACAGTCAGGAAAACCTATAACTATTAAATGTAATATCTGTTTAACTGGTTCTCGTAGAAAGTAACATGAACCCGGCAGAATGTTAAAGGTTCTTCTAAAACCGCTAATAAAGGAAGGCCTAGAAGAGGTGGGCCACTAAGAACACGCAAACTTTCCTCCACCGCGTTTACTTCCACTTCTTATCGTTTGGTACACGCGGATGCTTGAAAAAGGGATACTTCTATGTATAACAAGAGTTATGGTGACACAATTGCTTTTTAATTGACACTAAAAACAAAGGAGTGCCATTCTAGATTAATAATCAGGCGGTTCGTGGAAGTAACTCCTGACCGATTATTTCCCCATTTAATTTAATATTAGTGAGATTGTGCAACGGATAACGTATTATCTAATGAAAAACTATTAACGGTAATAAATTCACTGACTATGCAAATCTCCATTGCGTGTTTAATCCACGCTGTTCTTCTTTCCGGGGTATAGTTTGACGTATCATTGAGCGGCAACGAATACAATGCTGTTTCAGAAAACTTTTAAATAAGAAAGTTTCGTCTCTGAGCTCGCGAATTTCATAGCCATTACTTTACCTCATTACCTCGTAAACGTTAATAACCGGCAGGCATCGTAGTTTAGTAAACCTATTAATAGGATGACTTACAGTTTATGTAACTATAGCCTTTTACGATTTATCAAAGAAATTGTTCTTTGAACAAATTCCTTTTAGTGTTCAAAGCTAAGATTGTTTACTATGTACAGCCTTCGATACTATATTTTTCGTATAGAAAGCAAGTAATAATATTAAAGATTGCATACAAGAATATAATATTCAAATTCCACTAATATAAATGAAATATTAGTTATGAGACTTCATAATGAAATTATATACTGTTAATTATTGGGTTGCCCAAAATGTTCATGCTGATTTTTAAGGAAAATTTGCATGCACCGTTTTGCTCCAAAACCTTTCTCCACTTTTAACGCAACTTGAAGATTTCATTCTCCCAGAACTTCTTCATTTTTTAGCCGAAAAGCTATTCAAAATCGGCATGAACTTTCTCGACAACCCAATAATAAAAAAGACATATTGCCGAATTAATGTAACTCCGTAGATGTTAGTGGTAAATGCTATGATATTATGGTTCACAAAGTTAACAGAGAAAAGGAGTTTCGATGGGACTACCAACTGCCATATTACCTTAAATTGAAGTTTGATCGTTTCGTTCAAAGGCCTCCCCCAAGGAAGAGTTTTCGATCAGCATACGAGGAAAAGCGTGCCTCAAAGTTTTTAATTCTTTACGCGAGTTTTCAGTTTAAGGCACGATGACCTCCAAGTTTATTGGAACAGAAAGTTCAATGGATGTTTCAAGGAGGGGAAAAGTATTTTATAAACCGCGTCCCCTCGAAGTCAGGGTGTACTTCGTTACTCGTAACTTCTGACGCACCGCAGGCCTAACAGTTTTGAAAGTGGCAGACCTACGATCCACAAGCTATATCCCATTCGTTTAATGGCGTATCTTTTCGCAGACTCGGGAGACAAGCTTGGTTATACTTCGTAAATTCACGACTTTGATCCTCCGCACTAAATCGGCTCGCTTCCCCCCCCCCCCCCCCCCAACGTGAAACTTACCGAACTCAATTTTTATCCGGAATATGCCAGGAACGTACGGGCAAAGTATTCCCGCAGATGCGCCGAACATTACTTTTACAAATCTATCAAGTTCGAAACGAGCTCCGAGAGAAATTTCTAAATCATTTATGCGGCATGAACTTTTAAAAAACTCTACGCTACGTAAACGTACTTCATCCACAGTAGCCGAACATCAACGTATTTAATGTAGGCATTCCATAATTTATGGTTACGATAAGCGGATTTCCATCAACGTTTGTTATATTAAAAAGTTTCGCGTAATGTCAAATGATTTTCAACCCAAATCCGTTTTTATTAGCCTTAAATATTGATCGAAAACGTAATAAAATTTTTCTCCGTACAATAGCCAATATATCTTTCTACGTGAATTTGTATTTGGATGAAAATCATTTATATTTGACTTTGGTTGCGTTATAAATCTGGAGCTTTACTTTCTTCCCTTTTTATATCGAATAACGAATTTGAAAATAATAGTAGCAAGAAAAACATTTCAATAAAAAAGTGTAAACCAAACAGTTGGAAAAACATTCTACCTCGCATTATTCGAGACACAACAAATATTTTAATTATATGTTAATCTGGGAAATTCGATGACAGAATTGTTCCAATCTCTGTATATGAGTCATCGGATTGGATAAGATCACTCGTGAATTTGTAAAACGTGTTAAAAGAACAATTTCAATCTAATCATACCTTAAGTCACCCTTTTGTAGAGAGATCTCCTCGAAGACCAAACGGATCCTCTCCTTTAATCTGAAAGAAGATAAAAACTTATTATTCGTAAGAAACGTCGTTACAGTGGATCTATCAGTAGGGTTGAGTCTACGGGCACATAAAGATGTAAATGAGAAAAAACTGATCGCAAGAAAAGTGCCATCCGCTTTTTTTCCCCCTTCCTCTCGTCGAGACAACACTTCGTTCTCTATTGGAGACTACGGAGACGGAACGGTAAGACGGAAAAAAATTCATTACGTTGGAATTCCTCTGCAAAACCGTTGACAAAAACCCACCCTCGAACGCGTAATTATATAAACCAACAGAAGACCGGGCACTCCAAAGAACGTTTTTATTAATGCAAATATAACACCGATGGCAGCTGCATAAATTTAATTCTGTGCACTTTCATACGATTAAATGAAGACTGCCAGAAGTCGTAATTAATTTAGTTCCAATGAAACCAAGTGAATGTGTAAAAAGATGTCTGTTGAGAATTCAATCACGCACGTAGCACACGAAAATTAGTGAAATGGATATAATCAATAAAAATGGTAAATGCCCGATAATTTTGTGTCAGGAAATTCCAATTTTGACGTGAAACTTAATATTTCAAAAACTAATAGAAAACGAAACAGAATTTAAGCCCATCAGGGACTAATTGGGAAATTATGCATAACAGATTCATAATTATTATTTTTTGTTATTATTTTTACGAACTCTTTTATGTAAACGACAAGTGACTATTGTTTTTCTTGAATTGTTGTAACTAAGGTTTTTATAAATACGCTTCTTATAATTCATTTCAGTCCTTGACATTATATTTCATTCCACGTAGCTTTATTCTGGAACGGGATTTAATTAAAGTCAATTATAAGGTAGAGAAGTACATCACGTTCTTGAACTGAATAGTTTTGTGGAATATATTTCAAATATTAACGAACAGTGATAGTGGAATTATGAAATGTATCTGGTAATTATACCTTGGCGAAGTAAAAAGTTCAGTGGAGATTGTGTTACGTGTCGCACATTAAATCTTTCTTTTCATTCTTAAATTCTTTACAGTTTCGTTTTTCCTTCTCAGGTTTAAAAATAATTATCAACAGGAAGAGGGTCGACAATACATTGTGGTAACATTACGAAACCAAAATTTGTCACGTACCGACAAACCAAAAAATATTTAAAACACCCATCTTGAGTAACCGTCGCCAATTGTTTACTTCGATTATCGAGTTACAATCGCGAGATGGTAAAAAGAATAATTATTTAAAAACATAAGCCTCATTTAATAGTGTTCTGTTCACATGTTTTCAGCTGATTTTGAAATTGCACACTCCATCGCGCGCGTACGTACTAATTGTAATAACGAAACCATTTCCATTTAATTCACATACTTATCCGACCCTTAATAATTTAAAAAAATATTTTGCCGATCTGAATATTCTCATGCTTGACACTTTATCTCTCATCCTTCAAATAAACTACCGAACGCCGTGCACCAAGGAAGAAGAAAAACACGATTCTATTGAATAATACTTGAAAAGCTTCCACTCAACTTTCTCTCGAAGTAGAATGAGTTTGTAAGTAGAATAAGTCTGTAAGTAGAATGAGGTGCAACATCGGCTGATTAATAGTGCTGAATAGGAACTCCAAATATCTTCACCGCGCGGAGTATTGATTGTTCTCCTTATGTATGTTTGTATATAAATTTTCTGGAAGAAACATTCAATATGATGACACGGCTGATGACGTTTATGTAACTAGCATGATGAATAGATAGGAAATAGGCTGTGTACGAGTACATATCTACAGCCCGCGAAATTTCTATAAAGCCACCACGTTTTTTGCTAATATCTTATAAATATTTCATACTTTTGATAAGTTTGTGGGTGATATTATTTTAGGAGTATTAAAGACACATATTTGTCGGTTTAAATAATTGAAATAACATTTATTTAAAATAGGAAACGGAAATATGTAATATGACATAAGATTCGATGCGAAATTTCTATAAAGCCACTTAGTTTTGTGTGGATAATTTTGCGTCCCGGAACCGTTACATTTTCTTTTTGCAATTTGTGCACGTGGTACTACTTTCACGGTTAAACGGATGTACCATTTTGAACTTTTTACCATTTCGGACGGAGTTTTTATTACCCTAAAACCGCACGGTCGTCTTGCTTTGGGACGGACCGATGCTACAGTGGCCAGAGGACCTATTGTGTTGTTGGTCTATTGTTGCTAGTTATGCATCGGTCCTTACGCCCTGTACCTAGCTTTGCAAATTATTACTTATTTTTGAGCGAACGGATAAGTCCCACATCTGGGGACCAAACGTCGATCCTCGCGGCCCCACCTGGACGCACGACCCATAGGAGTTCGCGGATTCCTGGAATTTATTGCAAACAATGGAACCCAATAGTATGGTTCCAACTTGGTTCGACCAATTAGTGCAAATTGCAGAAGTTTCTCCGCCTCCGCGAAGGTGGGGACCTGGTTGTCCATCCATAAATAGTGAGAGAAAATCGGAAAAATCAGTCTTTCTTCAAATTCACTTCGAGATGCCACAAGGAAAGTTATTAACGAGCGAAGAAAAAGCATCCACTGATGCTTATAAAAGTATGGGATGTTCTAATCGCACAATTGCAAATAAAATTAATAGATCACGTACGCTCGTAAATAATTACGCGATATTGGGCGAAGGAGAGGAAGGTGTCAATGAGGTGGTGGTTCACCAATGATTTGGGCTGCATTTCGTGCTGATGCAAAAAGACCTATCTGCCGAATCAGCACAAAAATGAATTCTGTAGAATATACAGAATTATTAGATACAGTGCTAATACCTTTTACAGAAGAAATTGAGCACGATAATTTTATTTATCAGCACGACAATGCCAGTGTCCATACGTCGAACCACACCAAGCAGTGGTTTTGTCAAAAAGACATTAGAATTTTATCATGGCCACCCGATCTAAACCCAATTGAAAATCTTTGGGGAATAATTGCGAGGAAAGTTTACGGTAATTGCAAGCAATAATCGTCAGTTAATGAATTATGGACAGCGGTGAACGAAGCATGGGCATCCATCGAAATTGACACACTTCGAAATTTAATTGTGTCAATGCCGAAACGAATTTTCGAAGTTTTTCGCAGAAATGGCAGTTATACAAGCTATTAATATATAAATAAAAAATAAATTATTGTGAATATTGATTTTATCTCTCAAAAAATCCGGTGGCTTTATAGAAATTTCGCATTGTATTTTATGTCATATTACATATTTCCGTTTCCTATTTTAAATAAATGTTATTTCAATTATTTAAACCGACAAATATGTGTCTTTAATACTCCTAAAATAATATCACCCACAAACTTATCAAAAGTACGAAATATTTATAAGATATTAGCAAAAAACGTGGTGGCTTTATAGAAATTTCGCGGGCTGTATATCCGTTAGGTTTACAGTTATACATGAAACAAGGTAATGCTGACGTAACTGTTAAGCATACCAACCCGTGAATGCTACTTTGATATAATTACTGCAATTAAGCAGAAGCCACAATACTACGGAAATCATATCTGCAAACTGGCTCGTCGCCACGATTAAATTCAGTACGTTTGAACGACACCCAGATAGTACCGAGACAGCCATTACATTACGTGATTGCCGATCGTTAATCAAGGAAGGCGTTCATCAAACAAGGTAGTTATAATTTTCGAGTGTGTCATTAATTGCAATTAAAACCGAGCGAGCAATTTAAGGGAACGGAATGCTGGAAATCTTGTTTAGGTGCATCTAAATTTTTTAGGGCGTGAATTTCGTTGTGCTTTCAGATTCTTTTCTTTTATTATTATCGGCAGAGATAAGAAGCATTAATAATAATATGTATATAGCGAATGTTTCAGCTACAAAATATGATGTCAAATTAATATAGTAATTTTGCTTTTTCAAAAAGTTTATTTGTGCAATTGCTTATTCAGCACAAAATGTTCTTACATTTAGTATCATTTACAATTTTCATTTTGACGGAGGTACTAATTAATACCGATATTTATGATTTAAGTAAAAGCATGAAACGAAATTAATTTTTTTGGATCCGTTATATCAAAGAGATTACAATTCTGTTCGCCGGTACTTCAACTAATGCGATTAAAAGAAGCTTGACTAAATTCTGTTGCGAATAAAATATTCAATATGGAACTTCAAAAATCTTCATATTTTAAAAGCTATCCTATTAAGTTTAATGTATAACTATTTGGTCTAAATCATAGCCGTACTCAAATAGCATAATTAATAACTATTAACTATGTGAAATAACATATACAGATAACCCTCATACAACGCGGTTTCGATAGAACACGATTCACAAATTGTGGCGATCTTCGTATAACGCGGCACTTACACAATGCGACTTCGATATAACGCGTGTATGTAATCCGAGTCTCGCATAATGCGACCATGCGTCGAAACCTAACTCGCCCAAATTCGTGACAAAAATGAAAATAAATAAATCATGTTTGGAATCTTAAGAAAAATGTTTAAGCTTAATATCCAAAGGCAGAAGTGAAGAGCGCAATATGAATAAACAAATCTCGGACTTGATGAAATCGAATACGTCCCGAGGGAAAGTTAATTTCCGTTCAACGTACTCGGGTGAACTTCAATTTCAAGTTGCATCGAGAAATCGATTAAACACGGTGTGAGAGATATATAACACCAGTGGTGCACAGAGTCTATTTGAGAATTAGAAGATCAATTTCCTGCAGGAACTTAATCACACAGAATTTTGAGTTATAAAATCTCTAAGTAAACGAAGAAAGCGACCGGAGTGAAGTCAAGAACAAATGTCATTATTTACTCGGAACGGTATGATTTTTATCCTCCTTTCTGGCAGATAACGCGCGGCCTGTTTCAGCTTTTGTTACGCAACCCGCGGCTTCGAGGAAGTAGCCGAGCAGTTATTTCGAAGATCCGGGCTCAAGAATACCAGCACTTCCTGTGCGATCTCTTGTGCCAAGCACTTGCTGCTTTTTCCCTCTATCCGGGCCTTTATATGGGTATACCGGTCGGGAAAATACAGTTCGGAGCCGACATAAACTTTCGACTGTTAGCACGACAAGGAACATAGAATGAGAGACGAGGAAAGTTGGGATATAGGCAGAAACTCGGAAAATGTCGCGTAACGCGCGGGCTTTACTTGTACAGGAATTACCATTGAGAATAGAAAAAAGGAGAGATTATTTCAGAGAGTTTAAGCCACCCTCGAGCATGCGGATTGTAGTTTTTTCTTCGTTGACAAGGATTCTCATTCAGGGATATAGGAACCGCATAAAGACAGAACGGATTAAACGGATCATCTATTAATTAACTATATGCCGGATTACGGATTAGAGCTATTATTAAATGTGGGGGAGAAGTTAAGATATACGATGCCATCCGAGATTGGTCTCCAAGTGTATTATATATGTATAGATTACAGGTTGGATCAGTTTGAGGACTCGCTAGTAGGTCAAGTTAGTTACCTTGCCCGGAAGAGGTAGGAGCACCGGATGTTCTTCGGGTAGGAGGACGGATACCGCGGCGAGTAGAATCGTCCGTATTGTGGTGTTGACTGGGAACTGACAAACTCGTGGTCGCACATCGTGCCAGGAATTAACAAACCGTTCGTCTCGAACAATCCTGAAACAGAAACATGTCTTACGATTTAGTATAACAGAAATTTCATATAAATGATTTGTATTTAATAATGAACTTATTTAAATATGTCATTAACCCCTCGTTCTGTAATGTCGATTTTAACTGGTCATAAGATTCCTATTCCAGCTATGCAACGATGAGTCATACTTGTCAGGAATTTTTAAGTAATGATACATTTTAATTAAGAAGCATATAGACAATATACAATAGATATTTAAGCATAATTGTATCTAATTAGGTTGCAGTAGACGATATTAATGAGATTTGGGAGATCGTAGACATTTAATAGATATAACGTCTACTTGTTTGAAATCAATACATGTCTTTATTTTAACTTGATAAATAATTGATAAATAAACTGTTTTGCAATTTATAATAAATTGAATATAATCGATTCTTGTGATTACCTAATGCAAACTATTCATTATAATGCATACAATAATACTTATGAACTATCAACGTGTTTAAATAAATCATGTGTGTTTGAACACGTAGATAGGAGCACTTGTATGAGAAAGATAGTAAACTGTAATTCTTTTTTCTTCGTAATTATGTAGCATCTGAAAGATTGTAAGAAGTCGAACTGAAATTAATCAGTCCGCAGTAGTTTGAACCTATAAAGACACGTGCGTGTAAACGCCTTACTTATTGATTAACTCGTCGCACATCTCGTACTCCTTTTAAAGGCGATGGCCCGTTAAGAAGATTTAATTCAATGTCCTCCCCGTTTTATTAATTGAATATCTTTTCATATTGTTATTACCGAAACAGTAATGAAACATACATCGCACCGAGAAACGATCTGTGATTTTATGGGGCTTTAAAACAAATACACCCACAGTCCTCTTCAATCCGTCATTCACATTGTTATTTCCCACGAAATGGATTCTAGGGATTTAAAAAAAAATCAGCATTGAAAATCTGCTGGGTGAAATGTTCATGCGATTGTTAAAATGGTCAATATATTGATTTCAAGAACCCTGTATACATACACTATGTATTCATGTATACAGAATATTTGAATGTACCTAACTTCGATACAAATATTATTATAATATAATAAATTTATTACGAATTTAACTACAAGATAGTAAACAGCTTAATAACCAATCTTTTATATTATACTTATTAATATATAATATCCAATACGGCTTGCCAATCTCCACGTGTAGATTGTACATGCATACGTACATATATACTTACAGTTTCCATTATTAGCTTAACTCTTAATATTCGTAAATATAAGTCGTTTAAATACTTAAGTGATTTATAGTTTTCTAGAAGGAATATGTGAAAACAAATTAATCATCGAAATCATTTCCGGTATTGTTGATCACCTTTTGCGATATTTCTGGCAGCTTACAAAAGAACAGGAGAATATTTCGATTTAAATGGCTGCACTGATTACGTAGATCCAGTCGGCAAGCATTCATTCATGTACCTAGTAATCTGTTGTTAATTTTCGCATTGTTTCTTCGCGAGTAAAAACAGAGGAAATTATTCTTTCACAAATAATCCTACAATTCATGCATTTATAAAATTACAGTGTTGGAAGATCGGTTTTGAGCTGCTGTAATTCTTTTATTCTTAACAGAAAGGTTTGAGAGAAAAGTGTTTGTTGGTAAAGATACGGAAATTCTGATGCATTGTCTGGTGAAAAGATTATTTTCTTAATGAAGCAACAAAGAAACTATTATGAGAATCCTTTTGTGGAGAAATTGTACTTTACAATGTTTTTATCTCAAACATATAGGAGTACGGAAATAAGGTAGGAAATGCAAGATGCTCGCGGCTAGGTTTGATCATACATGACGGACTCTATCTGCTCGTCTTGACAAATGACGATTATCGGCCTTAGCAACGTTTGACTGACATAATCAGGTCCTGACATAACAATGTGTCAACACTTAGACGCGCCGAATAGATTTCTATATGATTGATCACATAGATCGATGCCATTGCAGAATGAAACATCCAGAATAAGATTATTAAAACAATAAATAAAATTAAAATAGACTCTACGGTGTCTTTATCGAATACGATAGATTACATAAACGCGGAATACTGCAAATGCATCTAATGTAAAGAATAAATGTTATTTAATGTTATGAAATAAGTAAATATATAAGTTAATACAATTAAAATAAATTGTTTATGTTATATACATAAACTATTTTACGCACTATTAAGTTTATTATATAATTATAGTATAAATATAATGTTAAGAATAGTAAGTCTAATAAGAAAAATTTTTATTTTCTAATAAGAAAATCTATAAAGAAATTCTTTGAGAAGATAGCAAAAAAATAATCTCAATAATAAAGTTTAAGGAGCAACATACATTTTTCCTTGATATATACAACTTTGACGTTTTACATCGTAAATTATTCTCTGGATTTAATTTCCTTCACTCTCCCAATAATTTTCTTTCTGTTACTTTTTCTATTGTTTTTGCCATCTCTCTCTTACCTTCTACTTTTCTCTCCACGGAACTCGGTTTTCCGCGCAAGTTTTACAGCTACTAAAAGTCCAGGTTTCAACCTTACGGATCTATGTGTACGAAGTATCGCTCACGCGAAGCGTGTACGTGTACAGAGAACTAGATGTTCCGGGGAATCTCGTTTCATATATAGTAGAACTTCGTATAACGCGGTACTCCTACAACCCGAACTAAAAATGATTTGTTACTTTTTCATAGAGTATCGCGAGCTGAATCGACTAATGCATTAAAATATATATAAGTAATCCCATTTAAAAAAACATTGACCTTGAATTGTCCTCTACGCGTTCACTTACGAAAATACTAATTACATCGAATAATGTCCCGCTCGAAACCATTTAACTTTTGCCTGAAGAATTTTTCGATATAATTAACAATTTCGAAAATATTTCAATTTCCAGTTTTAGGTGAACCATTCTGTATTGTAAGAAGAATGAGCCCTATACACTAAGGAGCCAGACACAAGCTAAGAGAAGTGGCAATGAATGTCTTAATTACCAGGATTCATCGTGGGGATCGGTAATTAATAATTATGCAGGGGAACACTGTGCTGTGATAAATAAACTGGGATAGTGGCGTGATAGTATAATAAATCTTTCCCACCGGGCAATGGAATGCTGAATTGGTGTAACATCGTAAAGTGTCGATACAAGATTGTTCTATACTTGATAGATGGATATAACTTCTGATACCTTCGTAATTGGATCTGTTATCAGTTACAAACAATATTAATCTCTCAGTGGTATACAGATCAATATAAGCGTATCGGTATAATAGTATTTGTAATTAGTATGTAAAATATTACATTTCACTTTGAGGCTTTGATTTCCATCGTTCTGTGGACCAGGAATTAAAACGAGTTTTTTATCAAAAAGGAATTCTAAATCCCTTTTGCGTTTTAATTCGAACAGAAATACCATACTGTGAAGTTAAGTAAAACTTTAGTTAGATACACATGACTTCAAGATGAAGAGAATTTACGTAAATTATGCCATAATTATGTTGCGCTACAAATTCTGGATGATGATATTTATGAAGATGATTGAAAATGAAATTCATGAAGATGATTGAAGATGAGATTCATGAAGATGATTGAAGATGAGATTCATGAAGATGATCGCTGTTAATTAAAAATTAATGGAGACAACTCAGTCATATAATAAAATGTTGTATATCTATATACGTATGTATATTTATTGATGGAACGAAAGCTTGAAAATCACAAATCCGTACTGTTATCTTTCGCGCAAAGAAACCGGAGAATCCTAAATAAAAACTTCATTTCGCAATATTTCATGGGAGATCGTGGGTAGATTATCTCCTATTCCCTTGCACCCGATTCAATGTACGGCGAAAGCCTTTCTAAATTTTGAATACACACGCGTGGCAGCTTTTCTATGATAATTGCATATTGCCAACCCCGGCAGCTGCGAAAATTTCGACCGATCAAATTTTCGACTACCACCGCATCCCTTCCCTATTCGTTCTGATTCGAGTTTTGATGCCGTTCCACCCACTCTTTAAATTCTGGTTAACTCATTATGATGTCACCGACGAACAATCAACAAAATTTTCGATCGGCCCACTAACAACGAAGTAATCTAAGAAGCTGATCACGCTTCCTGATTCACCCTGTATATTCAGTACTAACAATAAGAAAAATCTGTAAAGTTTATTTTTATTTCAAAATATCAAGGAACTTTTAAATGAAACTTCTTGTAAACGCTAGACATTAAAACCTGCCTGATTTACAAGTCATACCTGAATTAATAAATTCCCAGGAACCTCGAGAATCCCCTTATGATTTATTCGTTTATAATGGAGTCTGCATTGCTGGTTGAAGACCAACGGTCTGAGCAAAAACCAGCGCGTTTGCGAATCATGGTCCCATAATACATTTTCGCGAAGCGCGGGCATTCCAGGGTACCTGAAATTCAGGAGGCAACCTTCCGGGAAACCGACAGATCTCATCTGAATATTTTACAGGCGGCAGCAATGCCGGAGGTGCCGAGCATGCCCGAGTGTCGATGCATAAAATTTCACGTCACATCCTCGGACATTCTCGAAGAAAGCGAGGGAGCCAGACAAACAGAGAAGAAAAGAGGATAAGGAGAGAACCATTTGGCTTGGAAATAGATCTGACGGAAACTCATGTGAGAAGAAAGGACAGTAAAGAATAAAAAAAAAAGGTGAAAAAGATAAAGGATGCTGCGTCTCACAGGGATACTAGAGTGGTTCAGAAGTTAAGAAAGTTCGTCCTAAAACAAGTTCAAAATACGTTTCGTTCGTTCCCTTGGATATATTCACCTGTGACTCCATGCCGACCAGTTGGATCTGCAAGAGGCATTTACGCGAGCATTTCTGCATAATCTTCGCATTTATTTTAACGACGCAAACCACGACATACACGCGAGGTTAGGATAGAAAGTAGATATTAGCACAAAAGCGTTGACCTTTTTCATTCTTCCTTTTAATATGTGTAATGAACTACATATCATTAGTCTCAAAATGTACTTCAAGCTTTTAATATTTACCCTGCTTGAATCACGAAGGCCACAACAAAGATGTGGGTTAAAAATGTACAGAAAAGTTTACACTGAAGCTTATTTAATTGTTTAGAATGCAGATATTTAACATATACGACAATACATGACAAATGTGCTTGAACAAAAACGATAGATATCTGTCATGTATACATTTTTATAATAATATGTTATATATTACATTCATATATTATTTCACTTAATCCTATAAACACATGGATGTTACTGTGATATTAAATTATGAGGCATTACAAAAGTTGTACACTGTAATTGTACAAAAAGCTTTAAGTTTTATAAATCACTTATATTGACGTATTAGTAATACATATTTATGAGAGAAAATAAATGGCATTTAAAACAAAAAGATGTTAAAATATCCTGAATTATTGCGATTTACATGATGAGGCGAAAGAACAGATGGTTCCATACCCTTGTTCTGTCTGATGATTTAAACTTCGTATAATAATTATGAATGTGGCTTATAATAAAATGGCGTAAATTAGGCATGATATATTTGTGCAGAGTTCGAAAAAGGCAGTGGGAAGTACGCGAAGGGTGCATTTCCGTGAGTGTAACAGGCGCATTGCGAAATCGTGAAAGATTCATTGCGAGTCCTTTCCGGAGGAACCGCTCAATGTAGACCGCGGTAACCCGCTTTCCCACAAGATCCGCGAGGAGTACTTTTTTTTGCCGCCTTAAACGCTTTGTCCGTCTTAACGAGAATAGAAAAACGGACATTTAAATGTTCCCCGTGAGTAATGCCGTGCGAAGGAACGTTTCAACTTCCGCGAAACTCGTCGTTCCGATTTTCCCTTTTGCCAGACCGAACAATGCTCAAAACCTTTCCAAAGTTTCAGCTAGACTAGCCGCCACAGTCTCATTCCACTTAGTCGTGCAGAGCGACGCTTTCAAAGATAGATAGAGTAACTTCGAGAGAAGGAGAAAGAAGCGAAAGAAGAAGAAGAAGAAGAAATAGAGAAACACAGTGGAAAGCAGAGTTTCTAAGCGACAGTATCTTTATTTTCTTACACGATTCGCCATATAACTGATAGCGTTTTAACGTTTAACTCGCAACTTTCTCGGAACACGAGTCCAATGTATAATTACTTTAGGTTTAGGTAAGTATTTCGTAGATACTGGTTTCCTTTCGTGCCAGTTTTACCGACCGAATAAAATCTCGCTCGTTTAACGAGAATCCTGAGTAACGAGTTTCCTTTCAATTCTTTTAATCGCTTTCAGCTTAGATAGTAACCACCGTGAAATCGAACTGCGTGGATCTCCTAATTTCACAAGTCAGTTTTCTTTGCAGCCCATTCAAGGGCCAGAATATCTTGTTAGAGGGAAAGGTTATTTTGTGCTTGCCGGAAAAAAGGGATGCAAAGTGACAAGGTGTCACGAGATAAGGGACTAATTAAAACGACTCATCGTTTTGGGGTTGAAGCGCAGAGAGTCTACCCGGAAGGGTTGCCACTTCCTTTTTTTTACAGTCCTTCACATCGTAAAGCCGACAATTCTTATAAAACCTGGACTAAGTAATCCTATTTTATTGAGCTAATAAAGCGGTTCCCATAAAGAAGACCCCGAGTGCATAATGTAAGAGCCTTACCCAGTATAACCTTATTCCGCTAACGTACGAAGAGACGGCTTTGCAAGGTACACACGAGTTACCTCAGCTGATGCATTTTTTTCCCTCTTCCTTTTTGCATATAATATCGTCGGCAATCTTCTGAAACTGCGATTGTATACTACGCCTTCCTTTATCACTCTTATTAATCCGCTTACGCGTAGTTAAACTCCTTTGTAGGTTGGCCGTATTACTATTTATCTCAATATTATCTTGCAAGCTCACCTAGCAAGTAAATTAATTACATCATCCTTAGATTCTTCTAATAATTTTAATATTTACATTGCCACACAACAGCCATATTGAGTTTCGAACACCACATCTTTCCGTCACATTTCAATACTAACAATTAATGAAAAGTCATTACCGATCAACTAATTTCAAATATTCAATTCTTAGTCGTAAGTAACGACAAACATGTATAAGTATCGAACAAAAATATCGTAAATACCGCGGCCCCTGGTGTCGGATTACGATCAATTTCAACCTGAATAAACCATCGATAAATTCTTTTTTCAATGAATTCTACCCTTTTCGAAACGTCCATCAAGGTCGTACTAATTATCGTTGCATAACAATGTTTACTGCATCCTGGCTGTCATATGTCTACCATGTATCACGGATACTCAAAAAAATTACCGATCCATTCACGGGGTTTCTATAATCCATTGAATAGCTAATTTATATGTAGACGAATGGCTGGTTTCCTTGGCAAGTTTTCTGAACTAAGATAAGCGGTGTGTACAGTAGACGAGAAGTTAATACGGGTTACTTTGAACTATATTATTCAAGGGATCCCTGGTGGCGGGCGATTTATCGAATGTATCCTACGATGTCACGGATAATTTAAAGTTCTCCCAGGATCGGCGTAATTTCCTTGATCCGCCAAAGTGGAACATGACGAGGCTAAATTAACCACGTTAAAACTCGTGCCCCAATAATAAATGACTTTCGTAATTCATCGATAATACTATATTTTCAAGAGATCTTATAGATTTGTTGATTTTTAGATCCCGAAGTGTGCTCGACACTTTTTGCAATATTTAAGCATATAAAGTTTATTTCCGTACCTGAGTAAACCGGTTTCTGCCCAAAGTTTTATTATCTCGAAGTGTAGAGTTGCGGACTTTACTCATTTCTGAATTGTTGTGGAATTTTTTCTAAAACGTAGTCTAGTTGAACACAAGTTCAATACAAGATGAATAAGATTCGGCAAAACGTGATGACTAAATAGGAAATGAATAATCTATTATTGCATTTTTATAAAACTCTGCTTGAAAAATAATGAAAAGTGACGTATCATTTGTGAACTTGTCTATTGGCGTAATGTATAAATTAACACGTAAAGGTTGTGTAGATTGCGGTATGACTTTAAATAAACGATGGAAAATGTGGGAAATAAATTAAACCGTCAGAAAATGATTTCACATTTATTATATCTTCAAAGTCCCGTAGAAAAGAATTCGCAGAGAGCTAACGAAAATTGCATTGCCGTAAGCGGCACGAAACTGCTTCCAAGCAGAGGAAACTACGGAGGTAGAAATTACTTTTACCGGAACCGAGCTAGCCATAGCAATGTTCAGATCTGAAAATTAAATTTACCCTATCGCCCTCCGACGAAAAATCTTTCGATACGTACACCCATTCTGACACCACCGTCTTACAAGCTTCAGATGTATTCAGTGTCTTCGACTGCTCTGGAAAAATCCACAATAAAATTACCGGAAGGTCGAGGAGAGTTTTATTTCCTACCCCAGGAATTAGTAAGTCTTTTTGGAAAGGAAAAAAGAGTAACAGCATTTTCTGAGAAGAAATGGGTATAATTTGTAATAAAACACTGTTTACCAAGAAAATAGATATAATCAGAGTGAATACATCTTATATTACTTTTAATTCGGAAAAATATCCTGAAATTCATTATTGTGATTCGCGGAAAAATATCAAATATCACGGGTTGTACTATAATTGAAATAATATGATACGAAGAGGAAGAGAGACAATCTGCAGCTATATTTCTATATGCACGTACATGTACACTACCGCTCATAAGTATTCGAACGCCTTCAGTGTTTAAGATGTTTGGAGGTTTCGATTATGAAAAAGGGTTTGCATTCGCTTCTGCTTTGTAGGATGATAAAATGACAACAAATACTAATATCCATGATAATTAATTTCTTTATTTTGTTATTATTTTTTTGCTAATTAGTGTCCAAACGTATTTCGTCTATATGACCGCCCTTAGCGCGTATGACGGCCTTACAAATCTTAGGCATTCTAGCCACTAATTTTTTTAAAACTTCTGTATATGTCCTTAAAAACAAGGATGGATGGAAAAAAATATATTAATCGATTTCATTAAGTCCATTATGGACCATGAGCTGCAGAGAATCTGAAAAATTAGGTTTTTATGAACTTGTACCGTGTTATTAAATTCCGCGAATTTAATATTGTGCTTTTACAGCTTCCGTAGCTCCATTGTTAAAACCCGTTTCGTAATTTAAAAATCTATGCATCCAATGTGCCATTCTTTAAACGCAAATATAGGCAAATTGCAGGGTTTCGTACTAATTATGAACTTTATACTTTATATTAAATACGATGTTATATATTTTCGCGGAATATTGAATCACAGGGTGCACAACGTAATAATTCACATAAATATAGAGAGATTTTCCTTTATTAAGTTTACCTTAATAAGTATGCCGACGTCTAGATTTATTACATCACAAACTGTTGTTCAAAGATTCAGCAATATACTTTTTATGCGTGTTTCAAAAATGAAGAAAACTTTGTATAATTTACAGCCATGACTAATAAAATGAAATACGCTATGATATAACAAAAAAAAGATTCAGTGCTTCAAACGTATAGTATAATAATTACTATATGAAATCATCCGTGTATATTCAAAGCAGTGGAAAACAGTGGCATGCCTAATGGACTAAAAAGTATTTGTTGAACCAATCAGTTTTATTAGCTTTGTGCTTCTTTATAGAAAATTTCAATAAGCATGAACAATTCGGGGCTCTAATTGGTGTTCACTCATATTGAAAAATGTGACCTAGTATTCTTTCGAATGCAGTATATATTTCATTATTTCTAACGAATTTTAAATGTCTATTTTTTTAAAACACGTAATACTTTAATTAACTTCAGAACAACTGATTTAATTTCATTACTAACCTCTTTATATTGAGAATATACTCTTTCCCCGAAGTAAAGGAACATAAATGAAATGCACATTCGACACCTAGTTACAGAAGGTTAAATAATGCAAGAAGCTAAAATTATAATAAATTGCAGAGAAAAACATGTATCGCAAATCGAAAGCTGTCAGTGAAATTTCAAATGTAAATTGAACTCCCGTTTCTATCGTTTCACTTGACGATATGAATTGAGTCATTTAAAAATAGTACGAAACATTTTAAAAGGAAATTCCTCTCTAAATTGGTTTCGATAGTATTTAAATTGTATTTAGATTATCCATTTAGATATTTAATATTCATCAAATCTATTTTTCAATACGAAGTATCTGACACGAATATAAGTAAATAAGCTACAACATCCACGAAATAAAATGATTATGATAATTCAAACAATTCTTAGTTAAGTTTAATATATCTAATATCACCGTCAATGTACAAAAATCGAAATTATATCTCATCTTACACATTCGCAGTTAATATGTTGCTTCTTTTATGAGTCAAACCTTTGATATGACAAAAATATCTTTCTTCTTTTAACACAACCCTAAATTCAATTTTTGTGTTATTAATGTTTACATCTTGAACATTTTCCTTTCAATTGCAGCAGATAATTATCAAAAGTAAAGCTCGGTTTTGGATATCTTGAAAGGTGTCGTATTAACCCTTTCACAGTGAGGTAAAATTACGAATTCTGGTCCAAGAGTGTCTAGTTCTTTATGTTCTAAAACACTTCGGCACGTAATCAAAAATGTAAAAAAACGTGTTTTATATGTACCTTGTTAGTAATCAGTTCGTCTATGGTAGATTTTAAAACACTTGACGCTTTGCCCGTGACTGTCACGGGAAAAACTGTTTGGTACTGACGCTCTGCCCGTGACAGTCACGGGATACAATGTCAAAGGGTTAAGGAAAAGTACAATAGAAGAGTTAAGCTTGAAACAACGAAGAGTGAGATTACTTCTCCAGCAATTCAACGTATGTATGACAAGAGGAATTAACTGACGGTGCGAATCTAATGAAGGGTTTAATTTAACAAAACGTTTTGTTAACACGCTAATACCTTTTGTTCGGTAAGTTATGAGGAGCTATTCAAAGGATCCGAATTACTTTGAGAGATAAATAGCTGATTCGTCCTTTCCGGGTGGTATAGGTAGTTGAAACAAAAGAGGATTTGATCCGACAGAGGTTGCACGTCGACATAGGATCCGATAACAAAACGAAGACGGCAACAGTTTCTCTAACTCCCACCGATCAATTCGCCACGTCTCGAAAGCGCGTGCACGGACTTTTCAAACATTTCTATTAACGAGAATGAAGGGCTTTCCTTTAATAATTACAGTGCGCCGCAGATTAATAGCATTTTTCTTAATCTTCTTCCCTCGCGGCAGAGAAAATCTTTTGAACTACGTACGGCAATTAATGTAAAATTAAATACATTTTCTCTTAAGTCACAGTACTTTACTTTTCAAATAATGTAAAATGTTAATAAATATATCTCACTATCAGCCCAACAATTTCTTAATTATCTATTAATATTGCAATTCTTAAAACATTCACCAAGTTTGACATTTCAATTGAAATATGTTGAAACAAAAAGAAATGAAAAGCTTGGTGATAATAAAAGTACAGATATGGCGACGAAACAATGAAGAATGAAGTTTCTATTTTTATATGAATTCGTTTAATATCTGATTATGAATGGCTGTTCGGAAACCTTTTCTTATTCCTTCAAACGGTGATCTCAAACTTGAAGAAAATCAAGAGAATTGATTTTCCACGAGGTTTCCGTTTACCGCGGAATTACGAGAGATAGAAAATGGTTGGATTTCTTTTACAATGGATAATCAAGCTGGTAGAGAAATATAGGTAGGAAGGGGAAAGAAGAAAGAAGTTTCGAAAGGGCAGAAGTATTGCATCGATATTTCGGTGACAATGGAACGGTAGAATTCCGTGATCAATCCACTGCCCATAGATTTGTCTCTCTTTCTCTATATTCGACTTTCATAGATTTCCGAAATACGAGTGGAGGTTTCCGCTCTGCTCTGCGTCCACACGCGAATAACTCGCTTCCCTAAATCTTACGGGGGAAGATTCTGATGACAATTCGAATACAGTATTCCTTTATTCGTACTTTTTCAATGGCAACTGTGACAATGCCTTTTATCTCCTTATACTTCTCTATTATCAGGAATAAAAGCAAACGCTTTCACTTGACCCAAATACTCAACGAATGCGGTACGCGGTTTTTCGTTTCAAACCGGCAAAAAATCGTCATATTTCTTTCAATATCAAAGGGGTAGTCTCGTGTAGATAAGATCTCTCTTACGTTAGACGTTTTATTATTTCTGACCAGCTCATTGTCGTCAGTTTTGAAACAGGATCTGGGTCTAATTGTTATTAAAATCCAGAGAATGGTTGGACTTCGTACAGTCCATTATTATCTACCATTACTGCGGTCCAATATTAGATTATTGATATTCAGAATATATGAAATATGCAAATGTAGCCTGAATTAAGTCTTGAAGCCATTTAATACTAAATTAAAAAATTATTATTTTCACGGCACTACATAAAATAGTATTTATTTACTTGAGATAACGGTAGTACGATCAGATGGAATTAAAACTTCTTTTAATCAGTGTTCCTTTTTCACCTAAACTTATATAATATTCTTAACTAAGGACTAAGATGAAGAAAGATTATGGCATATGATTCTTGAACAAAAAATATATGAATATAAGGTATCAGACATCGTTATCGTAATAAGCATAAATGATAGTTAAAATTGTATTAAAATACAATGGGGAGAACAGTACCTTGGAGAACGGTCTCAGGGGTACCGATCTTCATAAACCATATTTAAGAATCATTTACGGCTGAGGAGATATCGTGGAATCTTTGTTCTAATTGAACTCAAGGAGATAAAGTGCTGTACTCTTATCTGTCGGGAGAATGGAAAATTTTTAATTCCCGTAACGGTCTTGACGAGTTGCAAATTAGATGCTGTTCGTGTTCTGTAATTGTAGAATGCGTTTGCATATTCATACCTGTTGATTACAACCAACGCGATTCCTACTGTCTTAACTTACTTGACTCTAAAATTACATACTTCGCGCGATACTTTCTAATCCTTATTCCATTAGACACTTTTTATAATAATATTAAAATGTTATTCGCCATCTACAAGTTCCGTTACAATAATCTTCCATAAAGTTTGAATTAAGGAAACTTCGATAATATCGGGAAAATAATAGATTGTATTTTATCGTGAACTTATCATTGCGTTAAACGATAATGTCTGTGTTTGTCAAATAAGGCATTTATGTCTTTTTTTAAATGTTTCAGAAAAAACATTCTTGTAGTAAAGTAAGATTTAAAAACTCTGCACTTCCGGTTTCGACTAAAGTTTACGCGGTTCTAAAATAATGAAAAATAGGACCCCACTATTCTTTATCGGTGATAACTCTGGTTTAAAGGAAGAAGCTATTCTTCAAAATTTATCCCCCGCATTTTATAAGGAATACCATCGATGCTGTAAATGTTACTGCATAAAACTTTTATAGTCTTTAGCTTCAATTGTGTGAGATTTGTTTGCGTAGAATCAGCCGAAATATACGACTTTATAGATGGCGTAAACTTTTATGAAACTGAATTAAAGTTGTAGCATAATTTCGGTTTTTAAATTTTACTTTTCGGACATCATCCAACTGCTTCAATATGTGTTATATTTAAAGAGCAATCGAAGAAACTAAGTTTTATGATGGGAATGGTTAACTTTGAACAAGTAACGTAATTTAATTAAATAATATATAATTACATAGGGTTCAATAAACCATGCAAGAGGAACAGCATAATATAAACTAAATATATATTTTGCAATTGTTATTCAAAAGTGATATAAAAATTTCCAATTACACTTGGAATAAGATATATATTCTGTAGAATTAGGATAAGTTTCAGATAAGAGGATGGTATTTTCCTCTGGCGAACATCTAATTGTAAGTCAGCCGCAACAAAAAGTTACATTAAGTTTAGCAGAAAAATATCTTTGCAAATTCTGTAAAAACGTTGACGTTCTTTAAACACGAACAAGAAGAGGAAGAAAAGTATTAAAGTAGAAGAAAGCGGGCTTACTTCGTGTGTATAGTTATAAAGAAGATACGCGGTGGTTTACGCAGAACCCATTTAAGCTGAAGATCCTCCTCACAGCATACAAAAGTGATGCGTCAAGAGAAGAAATTAATTTCTCGGCAAGTGCGTTCTTCCGCAGTAACCACGCCACCTTTGTCCCGAAAACTTACATCTTTCATTTTATAATTGTGGCGCGATTCCAAACTTACTTCGAGACAGTACCTATCTCACTTCAAATGGGTAAAGTCTGGCCGGTTCTCATGAAGATGCAGACTTTCGAGCTATGCTCAGCAAGACACAAAGAGTGTTTGTAATTAAATGAAATTTATACACCAAACTATAAAGAAAGAGTTTGGTGGAAATCTTAATCTTTGCAGACACATTTTTGAATATTTATTCTATGCAATTAAAAATTAGCAAAATTAGCTGTTGAAGAACTATTAGGTGCAAAAATTTATCCGGCGCCTTTTTTACAAAATTAACAAAAATATTTATTAAAAAACTGGGAGGAACAGTATTATTGGTATCATTGATCCTGCACCACGTATCGGGTTATTTCCGTATTCAATTATGATAAAAACTCGGCGGCTCTCAATTCATAAAGTGATCGGTGGTTTTTTATTTATTTTCTGGGATAATGTTGAGGGGTACTTTATTAAGGAAAATTTAACAGTAGCACTTTAAATCCATAACTGCGCGAGAAAATATTCAGATTTGAAGTATTGATTATAAATACGTAAAGTTAAAGGCATTGAATTAATCGGTACACCTAAGATTCATCGCCTAAGAAATATTCCAACTTCGAGTTCCATTACGATATTCGAGAAAGTATTTTATCTAGAAAAATATTTCCCATCGCGTAGAGAAAAATGTTAGGCGCATTCAGCAGCTGTGAAAGAGACGAAAATTCGCAATGCTACAAGACTGGAAGGAAAGCCTGCTAAAAATCAAAAACTCGCGGGGGTTATCCATGTGTCATGTATAAAAGGGGGGCCATGTGGCCGACAACGAAGTGTATCCATCGATTCTAAAGTCGTTTACGAATTGGCGAATGTAGCAGGCAAACATTGTCAACAAGAACTTCGGGTCTCGTGTTCGAACAACGTTTTACGTTCTTGGAATTTCCTGTGCTCAGCAGGTCGAGGTCCATACAGGAAGAAGGGGGAGATTTTTCTTACTTACGCAGTCTGCTTGATTTAGTCGGAAACCACGTAAGAGATCGTAAGAGACTAAGTTACTCTCTCTGGGATCCACCCCCACACGTTCCAACGAAACGATAAATTGTCCCGGTATTACCACAGAGCGTATGCTGGTCTTGCCGAATTTTTTTTGATTTTTTCGGTACATGAATGTTTGGATGTTCAGAAACGTATAAATTCACTCTTAAATAACTTATGCCACATGCGATGTCTCTCAGAATATCTGAATTTTAAATAAAAAATCCTAGAAATAATTAGGTGTAAAAACGAATTCTTTCCAACTGGATTCACATAATCAGTACAGTCACTCAGTCATTCAGAAATGGAAAAAGGACATCAATAATAATGGAACTTGTTTAGATGATTGATCGGTTTTCATTCTTTTCAAATTTTCTTTTTTGAATGTATCCAAAAGACGGAAGGAATTCATTTCTAAATCTAGTATTTCATTAATGATACGCATTATAAGTGATGATAGAAATATCCTATTTAGTGTCTGAATACACGAATACAATCACAACAGTATTATCGTGATATTGTTAATACAGGTGAAATAATAAGGACAGTTGAGTTCACCGAGGAATAATTACGAAAACTTATTGCGGTCCGCACGTTTCGTTGAATTGTTAACCCCGGCAAAGCTTATTATTATTGCCATTCGACGACGTTGACTTCCATTAGGGCCTCACAGCAAGTCTCGAGGAGTTGGTAAACCAATGTCTCTCCATTCCAGCCCCCAGTTTCTTATGAGTTATGCAAAGTTTTTTACTTGGCCTATTGCCAAAGAAAAATGACCCCTTCATCGTTTAAGCGGAATATAAATCGGTCGAGAAAGGGACTAAAGGGTGAAAAAGAGGGTAACGATAGAAGCCGTATAAGGGATAGAAGAAAAGTGCGAGGTGGGTTAAAAAAATGGTAAGTAGGCCCATTCACGCTGGTTACAATGGGAGACGGAGAAAAACCACTGCTTAATGGCCGGGTTTATTTGGATTTTATGGTCCGAGTCGAGTACCAGCCGCGAAAATAAGCGCCGTGCTCTCTTGACTTTGTACCTACTTATTCGTGCTCCTGTCGCTTGAAAATTCCTGGCTAGACGACGATAAACTCTCTTCGGGAACCAACCCCGGAGCTATGAAAGAACGGATCAAACCACTAGTTCTCTACTCAATTTGAATGCATTACCGAAAGGGAATCCATTATCGCCTGATATGACCTCGGAATCGATTCATTGTTATTCCATCCTATCTGACAGAGTTTACTCCAAAATGTTATTTATGTATGGTTGTCATCTTACGAAGAAGCCCGAGACTTTCGTGAGACGAAAAATGAAGACGTAAATCAATATAAAAAGTTGAAGCTTATTAGCAGAGCTCTTAACTGTTTTCTGCATAACTACCAAACGAGCTATTCAAGCTATAAAACC
This sequence comes from Nysson spinosus, assembly GCA_910591585.2. NCBI lineage: Eukaryota > Metazoa > Arthropoda > Insecta > Hymenoptera > Crabronidae > Nysson > Nysson spinosus. The sequence goes on from OU342834.1 coordinate 3,335,403, forward strand.
AAGCGCTCGTGAAGTTCAAATTCGTCATAAAAATTGTAGCTGAATCTTCCACAAGGAAAACTTCGTGAGAACGGACCAAGTTAAGATCTCATAAAATTTCTTCGTTCGTTAAACAATTTTCCAAGAGAGAAATTTTTTATCGGTTCGGCTATTCTCAGAGGGAATATTTACTAGGCGGATAAACAGCTACCGTAAATATTAAGCTTAATTAAGCTTGTACATTTAACCCGGTATATGTATTCTAATTGTATTCAACTCGTTAAATTAAACTGTATACCGTTTCCCTAAATTGATAAATATTTATAATCATTTGCCAACTGACGAACCAGTCTTTATACAAGCTATTCAATAATTATCTGAATATTCAGAGTAATGCAATATTAACAAACGAAGGGAATGCTTAATGTACATCTAAATAAATAAACCAACCGTGAAAAAATCAAGGATCCACAGCAGTAATTGGTTCATTTATAAAATGTTTATTCCCCATAAAAACGGTACCGCGAGAAGTAGTCGCGTCTGTTAAAATGCATTTACTAATTCAATTCGTTCTGCTGTTTAAATGAACGCACCAATCGCGCAGAAAATGTACTAAGTAAATAATGTATCGCGCGAGGGAGGAAGTTTAACAATTCAATAACAGAGAAATTGTTTTACGGTAGATTTTTCCGGTGACTATCTAACGGTTCCCGGTTGTTCCACGATGTTAGTTTTTTAACGAACATTATCTATCTCGTAGAAGGGTGGCAGGGTATATCGGAAGAACACGATAAGCGGAATAATTACGCGCAAGCTTGATAATGGAATAACAGTGCGCCTGCTTTTACGATAAATAATGCGAATGGGTCCAGCGGGTGCTAGCTTGGCACGGTATCGTCCAGACCGGCGTAATTGTAATTTGCATTGTTTAAAACCAGATAAATAGTAACCCGTGCCGTCGATCGACATTATTCAATGTGTCCAAAGTATATCGCTCTTTTATATTCTCCACCGTCTGCTTCAACATCGACTGCATTCCGTTCCACGTGAATGGAATTTAGTTTTGTTGACATTCATATTTCACTGACAATGAGAACATGCTATTCCAATACCAACAACAGTTCCATAACAATTCTAGAAATGAAGAATAACGAGAAATGAGAGAGTGCAAATTATCTTCGCCGTTTTCTGATAATGAAAAACTGGACGTTCGTAAATATGACTTTGTCACTGTAGTAGACAATAATCCAAACGAATGCCGATTTGACTTTTTTGCACTAAGCAATCTTACTCGCTGAAGATCTTTAACAAGAATGAATCTAGTTTAATGTTGATATTATAAAAGTCCTAAGGTTCACTGGTTCTTCACTGAAAAACTACTGAAAATCGGTATGAACTTTCTGGACAACCCAACATATTGGAAGTCCTTACACCCGTTTCGAGGTAAAAAATAATCAAATGAAAGTGCAACTAAAAATTCATACCAAGGAACGATCAATCCTGGTATCCTTGTATGCAGAAAATAGAAAGAATTATTCGAAGTGGTCCTTTTAACCTTGAATGACCATTTTTAGAAGTGGAACAGTAACGGATAACGATCGTCCTGCCGATATTTTTATCGCGTTTAAAACACGTACGGGTGATTCTGGGCCGAAGTTTATTGACGCTAAACGTTGTTTCAGAAACATGTCAACAGGGAGGTATACTGTGCACCGAAACGCCTGTCGTTTCACACGCTCGCGACCATAGAAGTAAATATCGAATCGATGCACCGTTGTAATACCTGGACACCCTCGTTCATAGATATCGTTTCCCATGCCGGAATCCCGACAATGACATTGGCACATTGCTCTCGTATAATTGTTAATTAATACTGGCGCATCTGGCGATGCATGAACGATAATGTTGCAAAATATCTTAAATGACTAGAATTTCGACCGGCTGCTACCTGGTCCACCAGCTGCGCCGGACGGTCGCTTTACTATTAACTTTGTCATTTGACGGGAAGAATTTTCATTACTTGCAATGCATGTCCCTAATGGAAGGATATGCATATGTTCTTATGAAGTTAATTAAGTCAAAAAAATAACGGTTGTATATTGGTGGACAAGATGATTGTAGAATGTTTCAGCTCCCTAATGAGCGACGGGTGACGCTTAATTGCTGCATAGCTAAGCATAGATGCATAAACATCTATTTTAAGAATCGATAATTGAAATGAATATGAAAATGTGTTGTTAGAATCCCTCAATTGTAGAGTATTATTATTGAAGTATAGAGACTGTTCACTTACTTAAAAGACGAGCTTTTACTTTCAACCTGCACTGCACCATCATTTTGACATATTTGGACTAATTTTTGACAACGTTCCCATCATTTTTCGGCAAAGTGATAAGGACATTATTTGTTCCTCGGAAGATACTCTTAAAGGTCCTGCATGAATTTTTCATTTCCAGGCGATGCCAAAAACGGCCTTTTATTAACACCCTCCTTTATTGATAGAAAATTGCACAATATTGCTTGTGCCAAAATACTAACAATTTATGAACCTATTTCTGGTTCTAAGAAACGAATACATACAGAGGTTTCTGTTGAAACTCGCTGCTCTACGAATACTTTTTGTACTCACTCTATATCTTTATAGTTCAATGTACCATATAAGATTACTGTATCTCTGACGGAAATCAATATGTTTCCATTACGATATTATATTTAATGAACATCAATAAGCAATCAAGCCCTTGGTATCGATATCATCGTCGAATCCCCTGGATGCAATCAGGAAACTTTACCGTCTCAAAGTTCCGAACTATACAAAGGCTTTCCCCTTCAGTAGATACAGCGATCCCTAAATGGACTTTGTCCTTCCTTACATTGGACAATTGATAATAGGCCTGGATCTACTACTGCGGTGTTTGAGTCTGCGAACATTTCTAAGTGTGAGCCCAACGAAATCCTCGAAATTTATCGTTCATCTTAGATACCCGGTCCATTACATCGTACGAACATTAGGACAGTAGAAAGCAGTTCGAAGTGCTTAGGTATCCAAGGAACTTTCGCAATTTTCTGTCGAAAGGATGCGTTCTCGTAAGGGGTTATACGCTTCTTCGTTCACCGATAGAATTTCCCTAGAGGATGCTCCAAGAAAACAGATACCATCTTTTGGCTAACGAACTTCGAAACAATTCCTACCGCAATAAAGAGAAGTCTTGCGTGTACCAAGTGTCGTAAACTGTTGTTCTTCCATCTCATAAAATAGATAAATCGGTAGGATAGAAACGAAATCAATGTTGGTACCAATCGATTTGAACGATTCGTAGGATGCAAGGAGAACGACGGCTTTGATAGGAAACATTCTACTAGCGTCTCAATTTCCGGGTGTGATCTGATTCCGACGGATTCAATTATTACGTCTCTGAAAATGCCTCCTTTGATTTTCTGCATCGATAACGAGCTGAGGCTCAGTGTATAAGGAACTTTATTTGAATTTGGAAAGTTTAAGTGCATAGTGTAAAAACTCATTGTACTGTTAAATTTGTTTAATATATCAATCTATAAAAAGCAAGAAAGATCAGCTTGATTAAGATCTCAGCTTGATCAGACACATTAGATAACTTGAAATATTGTGGAATTAATAATTCCAACTATGCTACCATAACTTCTTTTATAATCAGTATTTAATAAACAGCATACTAGGAAGAAATCTTTTCGTTTGTATATCTAGCACTTTGTACTTCAACTTTCCTCCAATCTGCTACATTCTACTTTATACGGTTCCTTGATTTTGTGTGCTCAAGGATTTCGTATTTTGCTTGTTGCATTATTTTACTTCTCTGAATATCTTCTACAACGCAGGTACCCAGTTAGCTTTCCGCCTTATTTCGCTTTTAAACAATTCCAGTCGGTTAAAAGATTGAGGTTCTTACACCGTAAAAAATTGGCAGAATTCTTTTTTTGTACACCCAAAGTATAACGCCTTTTACTATACCAATATATTTTATAAAATTATACAATAAAAACATCGATTTCTATCGGGATATCGAGTTCAAATACCCGCCTACTGTCCTATTCCAGGTTTGTTATCAATTTTTTGTTACTAGTGACAAGCCGATTATTATCGGAGAATTATTTGGACGCTCTGTCGAAACTACAAAATAAAATTGATACTTTTTTTGGATCATACTCGTATGAATACAAATCACTGGCTATCCAACCGAGCTTTTTGTACGTTCGCCGATAACAATGTAAAGGAATATCCCCAGAGATATACTCTTTTTTGCGTTGTCCCAAAGTAGAAATTACCAAGTTGTAGTTTATTTCTTTTTTCTTCGGCGTGCACGGCGATAAATGCTGAACAAATTACCGCGTTGACACGCAGCCATTGAATGTTCTGTTGTCTTAAGGACTCGGAGAAACGTGGAGTTCGTTAGGGACCGGTATGTGTTAGCAATTCAGTCTGCACGGTGGCATGGTAACGTGGTATTTGCGCACATATAATTATTCAAATTTGCAGTAATGGAATTTGGAAGTGGAACGTTACTTTGCGAACGCAAAGCCACATTCTACGATGTTTGTGTATAAAATACTGAAAGTCTCTGAACTAGAAAAATAGTTGCATATTCCTTGGTCCCGTAATTATTAGTTATTCAGTTACTGTACCACTCTCGGTTAAACTTGAACTATCTAACATTATATTATATTATACAATGCATCATATTAATCCTCTATAATGTCATGTAACTTTAACTTTTGTCATGTCACATACTCATCTATCCGTATCTATTGATTCGTTTCATTTTATTATTATACTAATAATTATAAAAGTACGCGCAACGGTCGTCACATTTTTCAGTGCTTTTAAGTAATAATTTCATTACTGTTTTCATGTAACGTAGCTTCGTTAGATTCGTGCTTAACTATTGTACTTTCGCGTTATATGATTTTCTTTTAGACACGAAAAAATGAGTTATGGAAGGTTAAGTTAAATTTTGGAATAAAATTATATAATTCAAGTTCATTTATGTAAATGAGTTGTAAATGGCATTAACTTCAATTTCAAAGATCATTTCCGTATTAAACTTTAGCAGTTGCTTATTTCATTAGTTAATAATTCTTCGAAATTATACTGCACAGGCTCTGAGCAAATATGACGAATGATGTAACCGAATGTCCAATATAATAATTTAACTATTTTACAATTTACATTGATATAAAATTCTATGAATTCAGTGTAATGTTTAGTTAAGCTTAGAATCTATATTCTCCGTACAATGTTCGTATGTATACAGTTTCCTTGTATAATAAATTTCCATATATATTACACCGCCGCCTTCGAGATATTAGATTAGTCTTCAATCCTTGCATATATACACCCGAAACTGCAATTTAATGAACACTTTTACATTACGTTTGCATTCCATGGAACTTTCGTCTTTTCTCTATTAATCAAATTATACAGCTCTCCTATAACTTTATTTTTACCCAAATCTTAAATACATATACTGCATACAATGAATCAAGTTTGTAAAAAGTTGATTTACTGAATATTATTACTATTTTATAAAGTTAGTTTAAGTGTAATTGTATTGAGTTAATTTAGTGGAAACTAGGAAGAAACTGCTACAGATGGCCAATTTGAATTCTTCATTACTTTTTTCAAGTATGCGAAACGTTCCGGCATCAGTATTATGCTCTCATTAGTCACAAAACTTTTGGAAGAGAATTACTGAAGTTAAAATATTGAAGTTAGGTTCAAATGTCTTGTTGAGACTCAGATTCTATTATTTTAAATTATGCGCCTGTTTTAATTATAAATTTAACGACATTTAGAATTATCTTCTGTTCATCACATATTCGAAGAATTGTCTTTCATAGCTTGCTGCTTTGAAATCCTACTCGACTGACTATCTAACCATAATTGTTTAATGAAAGACACGTGCTGCACCTGAATTAATTTTATTATTATTTTCCGAACTATAGTACCCCACTTTCGGACATAACATTTTACACACATCGAATTCACTAAATATTTTGTGGTTCTGGAAAATGAAGGGAATAAAAGAATACAAGTGAAATCCTGAAAATTTCCAATCTCAGAGTGTAAGTTAATCTTATTCGTTTGGCAATCACGTCGAAAATTAAGTGTATCTCCATGGATGAATATTTCTAGCGAATAGACAGTTCACGGATTAACATGTGCACGCGCGTGGGAGAAACAGATTGTATGGGATTGAAAAATAATAATTGAATTTTCTGCCGACTGACGTGAAAACTGTTTTAAATCCTTTCCTGCGCGAGACAAATTGGTGATCCATACATTGTCGGTATTGTTGGTAACGAAAACAAACGACCACCAGAATATAAAAAACAGTATTATTCTTTTGGCGGAAAAAGTGAGGTCTGAATAGCAGATATAATTTCTGTGTCATTTTCAAAGTGATTTATCTGATATGTTTCCTCTAATCCCATTACTTTTCTTCCAAGTAGGCGAACATTAAACAAGAGTCAAGAATTTAAGAGCAAGTCTTCACGCAGAGTTATTATTAGCAATAATTGATTACAAACCGTGCATTATGAGATAAAAACTAGTGTAAAAAGAGAATTGAACTGTGCGTATCATTGTTACACACTGATAAATGAACCGTTACTTTTACGAGTGGTATTGGATAATGGCTCGAATATTAAAATATTATTTAAAGTTTCATTCTATATACTTATCAGTGTGATGTTACACGGCGTTATATGTAATATTTAATATTCTATTTTAAGTCCTATCTTGAATACGTTAGCATTTTCTGTTCCGTCCATCATAATTAATATTTTAACGAATTTCGTGTTTCGGATAGAACATAATTAACACATTCACACGCTTTATGTTGTCGTAAACCAAGAAGGGAGATACATTTTGTCACATAAGAGGGTTCACATCTGCACGTAGACAACCTAACTGCTGAAGATCACCAGAATACGACATCGTTCTGTCACAGACCAAGTATCCCGCATTATCGTATAAAGTAGCAGAACCCAACTGTAGCTGGATTACAATCACGTGACACAAAATCAATCCTCGCCCAGCACGATTTAATGGAAATTATTACATTAATCATTATATTGTATTAATGAAACAAATGTTATACTCTGAAGATTACCAATGTGGGCCTCATTAATAAATTATGAAAATAATATCAATCTATAATATTGATTAATGCACTATATTTTCCGACTGATACTAATATTAATGTATAAAATATGTAATAGTTTTAATCAGAATTGCTGCTTTATTTCATAATAGAAGGCATACAGCTCAAACAAGATATATTTGTACTTCCTACTTCTACTTACGAAAAGCTTGTATTTACATGTAATTGGCAATTCTCTCATTTAAGCGAGTCATATTTTTGGAACCTCAACATATGTTTGGTTAAAAGAGGGTGAGGTTTAAAGTTGGATTTCCCACGATATTAAATGCAAATAAGCAAATTATCAATTCCCGCGTATCCATTGCATTCATCAAATAGCCCTGCCCGACCATTCGCATCTGAACGACCACAATTAATCTTGCGAAACTGTCACGTGCACGTGTTTAAAACGAATGCAGTAAATGAAATAACGAAATTCATTGCACTCAGCCTAGGAAGGCGTTAACGACCTCGTCGCACAGTTTTACTACATTTTCTACGAGAGTTCATCCCTTCCGTTTCTTTACCCGTACCTTCAACCGCCGTCACGAGTTTTGCCCAGTCGAAACTACCCCTAACAGTTGTAATAGAAAAAAAACAGAGATACTAGGAAGGAGAAACTCCCCCGACTGATCTACCGCAACCTCCATTCGTCACTGTGACTTCTGTCGTAAAGAAGAACACAGTAAAAAAGTGCATAAACGTGCTATAGCTATGGTTATACCGGAAAGGTTGGCCTTTCCCCCAAGGAGAAATTCCGGGATACTCGATCTTTGCCACCGATTGGTAGTACGCTCGATACAGATAATGTGTTCCATGCTACAACTAGAAATCCCTTTCCAATTTTGTCCTCGGCGCTAGAACCCGGAAGAACGTACGCCACCGAGATTCTTCTTAAACTTCGTGCTGTAACGCCAGACTGTAGATAGATTTTAATGGGGTTGGTACGCCGGACACGTAGTCACTTTCCGTCGGTTGGCCGACAGCCTGGCTACTCGTGCAACATATCTCACGGCTATGCACGTGTTTAACCACCTTTCCACATATTCTACTAATCTTTGAATGTCGTTATGAGAGATTACATTCTACTTATTATTTCCATTGCGATGTTAACTGCTTTTATAAGCAGGTTTCAACGACGGATCCCGAGAATTTAAAATAATCGTGATAATTATCTGATATTATTTTTTAACGCAACCATGTGTTTGGTATTCCGTAGAAAATTTATCATTTTGAAATTATATAGCTGTAATGTATATATATTTGCATTATTCACTGCATGTTCTATGACACTGATATTCTTATTGAAGAAAGTAGTTAAATCCCATCAAATAAATATAGAAAATAATTGTTTATGGTGATTACTTTAAGATTGTTTTATGTTTCTCTATGTTTCACTGATTTTCAGAATTGCATAAAAAACTTGTACTGTGATAATATCAAGATTGTAATAAGGAATTGTAATAAGAAAAAAATTGTAATAATAAATTGTAAACAAAATTGTAATAAGAAATCTCAAGAAACAAATAATTGGATGAGATGAGTCTATCATACCGGAGTATTAGTTGTAAATATTTATTTAGGACTATCCAGATAATTTTAATACTGAACCATTTTTTGGGGTGTTATACGATAAATAATTTGTCGTTATATAAACTGAATTATTGTCCTGGCGATAAATAAAAATTTTCCGAAGAGTTTCTGTGTCAATATTTCAAACAAACGCGAGTCCGTGAAATATGAACTCCCCTAAACAGAGATATAGAAACAGAAGGGTGCTGAGATGATTTATAAGCGACGGCGTGTCCACAAAAAACGGGGGAAAATCTTTTTACATTAGGTGTTTTCTTACGACTTAATCTTACGGCTTAATCTTCGCCTTTCCATTTCTTGTCCTTCTAAAGGTTAATCCCATTACAAAAGCTATTTTCTGCTAGAGCATCCTACCTATGTACCAAGATAGTTCCTGAGATACTCTTTTAACTTTTGAAGCAAATTTTGCAGCCTTCCACTGTGACTCTTATCAGCAAGCCATAATTAATTTGATTGTCTACCGCAAATAGCTTTGCTAACGAAAACAAAGATATTTTTCTATGATAAATTTGAATATATTAAGCTTAACGAAAAATTCTGTCCGCTTGGCGCACAATTATTTTAATTACGTAGGAAAGCGTTTTAATCAAAAGTATATGATTCATTCTTTACACCGTTATGTTTTATCATTGGTACCCCTCGGCATATCTCGAAACAAATTATTTTATCATCGGTATTTACCAAGGAATACCAAAGGAAATATGTCTGTTGATAAGGTTCATTTACGTCACGGTAAACTTTACGAATATCAACAAAGAAAAAATGCTGCGGAAGCATGAAAAAGTTTGTTCAATGTTTTTATAGCAAGCGCGGTATCTGAAGGAACACGTGGAAGATGGTTCGACAAATTTAAGGACGGAGACTTCAACTTTAAAGACTAACCACGCTTTGGAAGATCTAACATTTTAATATTATATTATTATATGACTGAAGAAGACAAAAATAAACAAGCCGAAACGTGTGCTAGTTCATAAATGTATAAAGTAATTTTTATTCTATGATCAATATTAGCTGTTTATAGACCTAAGTTCTAGGTGGTTGAGTGTATATTATTTTTTCAAAGTGTTAACACGTAGTGCAAATTTCAAAGGTGAGAACAAGTTTCGAAACTTTTAATCAAACGTCCACCCCTTAAATAGAGCTTGGCTCGAATCAATGGAGGGTGCAGAGATTTTCACGTTATTTTAAAATCAGGCTGCATATGCGAAAGTGTCAATATTTGATTACGTAGTTACGCCCTGTTGGAGCCGCAAACGTTGCCATTTTGCAATATCGCAGGCAAGCAGCCAAAATTGTAGGCGGTACCACGTTCGATTTCACTGCATCGTTATTCCCGGTCAGTGGGATTGAATTTCCTAAATTAATTGTGTAATGATGCTTATGATTCATTATCAATTTATCCGTTCCAGTTTAAATTAAGGCAATTGCCGTGATATACTCTCAGCGAGTGTCACATACGCATACTCCTGGTTCAATAGAAGGACGGGATATGATTGTCGTAATACGATATATCGTTCGCGCATCATTTTCTGTATTTCGACACGATCTATTTTGCAAATTGTAGCCTTTTAATTACGAGTAACACCAAACACGTATTGCCTCGAAATTAAAATTACATTAAGCGGAGCGAGCTAAATATCGAAGTTCGTTACGAAGTGGCAATATCCACATGTTATTACTACGATTATGATAATCATCGACTGATCGAATACAAATTACACGACTCCTCATTATATCCATAATCGTAATTGAATTATCATTTATACGCCCATCGATAAATAGGCATTTCTCTTTTCCAATATGATTTAGTCCTATCTCGATATATTTTTAGAACGATTTTTAGTGCGCCTGTAAAACAAATATTACAAAAAAATAATTATATTTATTTTCAATATTAATCAAGTCTGTTCTGAATTTGTTGTACGAAAGTCACGATGGACAACTAATCTGCAGGACTATTAAATTATTGTTTAATTTGTTTATTAATATTGTCTTATGATATTTAGCAATGTAAATTTTGTTGTGAAGCTTAAATAATTTTAAGTTGAGGTATACTGAATGATATATTTTCAAACATATCAAACATAATATTAACATAAATATGATATGTCCATTGAATTATTTTCTATAGATTTCATTTCCATATCTACGTTATCAATCTAGTTTGGAAAAAGTCAAAGGTACCAGCACAGATGTTTTAAGTACAAAGCTAAATAAGTGTCTAGATGTGTTAAAGATTTTCGATTTGCGGTTTGAATTTAGTAGGGCGTCTAGAAACACGAAAACTTCCGAGCCTTCCGACTTTTCCTCGTATCTTTACTCAAGTAACTGGTTACAAGAAGGTTTTCGTGTTTACTCGGAACCAGTACTGGAAATTTGTACATGCGCACCGACTAGAAACAACGGCCAGAGGAAACCAGTCAACGCTTATTCTTTCTTCCTTACTTGCGGAAACAGGTCATGCATTGCTTCAAATTTCGAAAGTAACATCTGTGCAACTTCCATTCACATTATGGTAGATGCCAGTAATAAATCATGATCAGAATAAAGCTACGTACGAAGGATCTCCCCATAACGAAACATCTTCGAGAATTAAATGTGCAAAAGAACTTAATTCTCGAAATATATTATTTTCGTGGAAACTTTCAAATTCGGTTATCTAAATTGCGTCCAAAATTATGCAGATTTTCAAACACTGGTCTTCCTAGACAGAAACTAATTATGCCGATTCGTGTCCGATTTTTAAGCAAAATTCAGAGGCAACATTTTTATAAGTTGATATATATTTATTAAATTATGTATGCACCGTTTTGTTCCACAACCTTTCTTCATTGTTCACGCAACTTGAGCATTCCACCCGCCCAGAACTTCTCAATGGTTTTTCGCCAAAAAACTACTAAGAATCAGCATGAACTTTTCGAACAACCCAATAATATGTTATACCATAATGCAATATTCAATATACTCTAACATAAGTTAATAGTCTGTATACAAAAACGTTCGAATTGGCCGTTACTATACTTCTGCTGTAATTATTACTATTGTGTATTATTTTATGTAATTACATACAGGTGATAATAAAGCCTAGTTACACCAGAAATATTCGTTTCGCGTTGGTATAAACTTTTTTTACGAGTTCCACCGAACTGCAATAAACTAATCGTAAATTAAGTCTAAGGTATTCTGCGTGATATAAGCCAACCATAGTTTTTCCCTGCATCGAAAATACCAGGACTTCTAGTATCTTTACCCGGCAATCTCGTTAAGACTAACGGCGAGCTTAAACGACGAAAGTTTCTGCTCATAACTCTCCTGCAATCTTGATGCATACTTCGTCCAGATTGAAACGCCAGGTAAGTATAAAGGTTATCCTTAGAATCACACCTTTAACGTTTACTAATTCATTCGTCACCATTTACTTCGTCTTTGAAAATCGACTCTTGTCTACGACTTCTGTTACTATTAGTTCGTCTCATAGGAAATGACGTATTTTGAGAGTCGAAACCGAGAGTCGCCACTCGCTTCATCGCGGGAATTCGATTGACAAGTGAAGACGACGTTAAGATTCAATACGGTTGTCGATGATTTAAAGTCCAATAGCTAGAAACAACTAAATCCATCGACGTATATTTGAAATTTAATGTAAATATAAATGAACGGGAATTGTAATGTATGAAACAACAAACTTATTTGGAAATATTAAAAACTCTATTATCGTGTAGATGTACGTGATGTATACTATATTCTGAATACATTTATGATATAAAACAATTTAATATTTCCGAAGTTTGGAACTGTAATTAAACATGCTACAACATTTTATAACTCGTAATAAAATCGCAAACTTAATCTCGGAAGTAAAATTGTAAATATATGTATACGTATATTGAAGGACAGCAAAAAGTTGTGTGTGATAGTATACGAGAGAAAGTACTCTCTAACAAAATTATCCAAAGTGTTTACTTCTGCGTCTGACAAACGTCAACTGCAGTTACACGCAAACGGTCTCCTGTCCGCAAAATAAATTAGCGAAAAATGCTAGATACGTTGAGTGTACTCGTGGATGACAAGAAATTCCTTTAAGTTTCATTAAATTCGTACGTCACTGGGGATATCCGTCACTAAAACTCGAAATGGTGTACAAAGTTGTTTACGATGCCATGAAGGAGATGGACATACTGGAAGGAACTTTCGTCCGATCCTCTTATTTCGCGTGAGAAAGAAGATTCACCGTAAGTCCTGACATTCGGAAAAAGTTTAGGACTTTAAGTACTTCGGGTATCACGTGTCTCGAAGGAACTATAGAATGCGCAATAGGAGAGATTGCATAAAACATTTTAGAATTCTACAATTATCATACCAGTGATAATACGAACTGAGATATAAAGAATACCTTACTGCAGGGATCGTAAACTGGATCCGCAACCTTAATGATTTCTTTTCTAAAAATCGCCAGCAATAACTGAGCCTTTGTTAGAGCCATTCTTTTTTATTTTATGTTTTGGTTCGCAAAATAATATTAAATACGGCCTGCATCTGAAGTACATACATTTAATTGACTTTGACGCGTTTGAGTTTGAAACCCCTGCCCTACTGCATCCAAATTAATGTCTATTTACGAAAAGCAAACAACGAAACTCCTGTCTTCTACTATTGTTTCAAAATTAAAAGAATAATTTGTTCATAATCAATATTAACCTGCATATATTGTACATGGTACTGAACCCCTTCCCCTACAATATCGTGTGAGACTCGTGGTAAGGAAATCAGGCCAATCAAAAGAAACACGAGTGACAGCCGTGGGGTACGTCGATCGGGTCAAACGTAAACAACACCTGCCAGCTTCGTGGTTTGTAGATCGGACACAATGTAAACAGCACGGGTTAGGCTCGTAGTTAATTTTCGCCGATGTCTTTTTATCTCGGTTACGTATTATTCTTGCCGAACCGTCAAATGGCTCGACGTGTGACCGACCTTGCTGTTGATTATGGCACGCGCCATCGCAACTTAAATCGCAGGACAAGCGGTTAACGCAAAGTAATTATATTTCAGCTAAAAATAAATAATTGCAAATAATCAAGTGAAAATAACTGCCTCACTCCCGAAACCATACAATATTCGACATTAAATTCGTGCAAAATGTATCAGAGATATAAACTCGTTGATAGTGGAATTGGAAAATTGGTAGTAACTAATCACGACTGCCTATCAGGGTACCAATTTCCAATAATCCGTAATGTGTAAAATATTTAAAATATATTGAAAATACCGTTTTTCATTGCGATTTTCACGATATACCCTTATTAACGAAACGTTTAATTGCAGCGTCCACATAAATTCCAGTTCGGATATTGCCAGGTTTAATAAGTACTTTAATATTTGAAGTCATACCGTAAAAAACTATCAGGAACGAGGAATTTTTTTCAGTACGTATACTTCATTAATTGATACGCGTCAGTAAATAATTTGAGAGCGTTATGGCGTGACTAATATAGTAATATCTCCACCATGTAGATCGGAATCTTTCACGGATGATGATCAACGAATATGCATCGGACCAGTGCGCCCTAATTGCCGGAAGATTTAAAATGAATTCTGATAAGGTTAAATCGAAGATCGTTCGATATCTCGGCTCCGGGGTTCTGGCACTGTCGGAGTAATTAGCACGGTGCCGTCGGTAGAGAAACTTGAAAATAGTCCAGCCTGAATTACCCACTTTAATCAATACCGAGCAAATAGCCGAGGGACTTTCCGACTTGTACCATATTTCCTCTTTATCTCGAATATTGTAACGCGCTGTGCTTTATCAGTGACGATAAGCACTCCTACTTGTCAAAGTTTTAATCATAATTTCCTGACTTTCAGAAACAACCTGACGAATACTATTTTTCTTTTATGTCTGATAAGTTATTCCGGCGAAATCTTCCAAAATTCTTTAAGCCATCTAGCTATCGGTGATAAGCAATTTCAATTTTTATAACTAGAACTACGGACATTATATTCAGCTATATTTATACATTCATGTATACGTCCTGAAAAGAGAGGATGAATAGGAAAGTAAATTAATCGATTTAATTACGTCCATTGTTTAACGCGAGCCGTCAAAAAAATCGCAGGTCATGCGACCTTATGAATTTGACTGTTTGATTAAGGAATTTGACAAATTCCATGCACCCGTCATTTTGACGGGTTTCGTGGTCCTAGTGTTACGTAATTACAAGAAGCCAAATATCTTTTTCTATTGATCTTGATTGAAATTTTCATGAGACATTTATTTATATCAAATTGAAGTTCAGGACACATCTGACAAAAGTCTGGAGCGAATTCACTTCAATTAGTTTTGCCCGGAAAACGATATTTATTGATAATTTAGATAAGCACGATACTGATATAAAAAGGAAGAGAGACCTCAAGTTAAAAAAGACTATATAATAGAATAGGCAAATAACTTGGAATAGGAAATTAACATATATCAAATAATAATAAATTTATAGCGACTGTATCCTAAGAATATGTATAATATGATTTTAATAACCGTATTAAACTGTAAAAGCAATATCTTTACAATTTTATATAACAAAATCCGTCGGTGTCGAAATGATTATTACACCCCATCGCATCCTTCTAACACAAGTTGCACATTAAATTTATGACCTAGGTTTCACGAAAATTACTAAATCAAGTGATTATCGGGAGATTATGGAGAACTCGTTAATCTTGAAGGAGCCGCGAGCAATATTTTTAAGAAGGTAACCACAGGGATATCGCTTTCGCAATTTTCACGTTAATTGCCGAATTTTGGATAAGATTGAGGGTACGGGTAAAGAGGCGCAGTAAATGAATTAACGTATAAGTTCCACCCATTTCCATGAGGGAGAATGCTTTGTCACGGCGACACGTAACGACACGAATTTCTTGATATCTTGAAGGAATCAAGCTATACAACATTAAAGTTCGATTATCGACACATGAACTACTTCCAGGTTATTCATTCATGAATCTATCAAACGTTGACGTAGCGCAAACTGATTCACGGAATTTGTACTAGTAGTATCTCAAAATAAATATTCAGTCAATAATTACTTATATTTTATTATACCTTAGACCTATAAAATAAAATCTGTAAATATTAATGCCAAAGGTAAATAAAAATAATGATTGAATTAAAAGTAATCGCAGAAGGTTTGCAAAGGTGATCTTTAAATATGTATCCTGATTTACCTTGAAGATTCGAGAGCGCATCGAAAATTAATTCGGTTAAAACGTTCATGAGGTACGCGGGATAAAACAAACGAAGCTAACGAGAGAATAGACTTGTGGTTTTGAGTCACCATGATAATCACCGTAATGCCACGCCACACGTACGGTTTACCCGACTCTTCTTCGATTTACCCCGTTGTTTGATTAAAACTTCCCGACTACGCCGAGGGAGAAATTACATTTTAATTATACATGGTTAATCAGCGTATGCTTTGCTCTACTATGTGGTCGGCTACTATTTAATATATAATGAACGCGCATAATCCGCCGGGAGTATGACGAATTTTCTAGTAGTATTATCAGGTAACCGTAGAAGGAAAAGGAATGAACGACCTGGTGCGGCACAATGGATCCACACCTGGTGGGTCGTTAAAAAAGAAGCACATTTTTCACCGATACCGAGCATCACATTTTTTCCAACCTTTTTCCCTGAGCGCATCGTCAGGCCACACATCCGCCAGTGACGGCTTTTGCCGGATGATGGATCGAGGGAAATGGATTCGTGACGTTTTCCACGCATTAGGATACCGGGAGCTAGGAATGCATTTTTCTTTCGGAATGTCAAGGTCCTTTGTTTGGTGTCCGGCTCTACGTTCCAACGGATGAAATATCAGTGAAGTCATGCGTAATCAACAGTGACGATATCGCTACGATAAACTAAACTTTGACTTAGAACTAGTCGAAATTGAATATCGATCGTGATTTCGTTAAGAAGAGATCAACAAGCTCCTTCCGAGCGAGACATTATATGTTAGGTTGCTTCGATAACGTGCTTTACCGCTAAGCCAGCTGCTGGACACCAATTTTGCTATCCGCTGCCTAATCTCTATCTACCTAATCTCTTCGGTTATCAGCTACCATAATGGTTCATCGGGTTTCTGGAAGGATTTCGCCGTACCTCGGATTAAGCTTACACCATACTCTGCTTTCAACCAAAGATACAACGTTACGGGATAAAGCGATTGCCTTTAATGAAATAATCTTTGTTATTGCTCAGTTCGTTTGCGCAAGAATATAATTCATATGCATTTCCATCGTAAGTATAAAATGGGGTATCTCCAACAAGTGTGGCAGAAAATTATACGATTCAAAATTGTAAAGAAAGACTTGCACCGTGCTGGAAGAATTATGTCTCTGTTATATGTGGCATACGTAAGCCCGGCGACTGTACGTAAATAAAATAAAAAAATATTACTGGCAGCATGTTTAAAGCACGCGTCGGTCAGTCATATTCCTGAAACGTTTACTAACGAACCACGGTTCTACCAAACGTACACAATATTTACTATTTAGACCCAGAATGTTGCTTGGTACGACGAAAAATTATGGAATATTCATCAAGTTTCGTAACTATCATAAATAAAATGTGATAAAAATCTCATATTGTTGAAGGAACCATTTCATTGATTTATATGCACAAATTTGCCATTTATTGTATATGAATTTATCGCAATGAACAGTATATGCATACGTACATATATTAAATTATACATACATATGTAGTATAATGCCGCAAAATAACTTATCATTTGCTTAAGGGATTTTAGCAAAATATTTCTATTATTAATGGCAATATTTCGTGATAAATGGTACAATATAGCAAAAATATTGTGGAATAACGATAAAAGGTAACGTAATACATGCATATGTATATTAATAATAGTATTTAAGGTTCACGGTACAAGAAACAGTTATTAACGACAGATAAGTTAAAATTAGTGCAAAATGAGATGACTAACTCTGAATTAGTCTCCTTCCAACACCTGAGATAATTGCTATTTCATCCATTTTACATTCTTATATCTATATAATACCGTTACTTTTTAACATAAACTGCTGACTCACGAAGGCGAAGAACTAAGCACCGAAGCGTTTGACTTTATAATATAAAGTAATTTATTATATTTAAATACTTATGCAGTACGTAATACTGTTTAATTATATCTCATTGTTATTAAGTAGTATTTATATTTACAAATATGCAGAGGTTTGGCAACTTGTATGCTCTTATCATAAAATAATGCATATAATGAGTCTGTAATTATATGTAATACCTGAGTCTATAATTAATGTTAAATTTGCAAACACTAATGTGAGAACTAACGTAGCATTCGCTGCAGGGGAAAATCATGTAACCACTATGTCGCCATTGGATTTCCAAGAGGAAGACTAGTATCCTTTAAACGGAACAGTTCTACCCGGAAATGCTGCTATTCACACATTTCCGGACAAATGGCAGTGTCAAGACGACAATTTCCGCGGATGGTTTAATATGAATTTGTAACACCTGATTAAATTACGTGCACTCGTTTAACCCGTAACTTTCTCCTCGGCTTAACAACGTTTAACATGGGATAACTACAAAATATACTTCGAACAGATGTAAGTAACTAACGCTTAAAACAAATTTCTTGATTTCAATTCTCTTGCAGGTTTAGCGATAACAAATATATTCTCATAGTTCTTATAAACTATAAACTCTTAAAAGTAGTTCAAAGTATTCTTAAGATGAAGAATGCTAGATTTAGGTGATCCCCTATTATTATTATTGTATTAGGAATATCGAAGTGTAAATACGAAAATAAATAATAAATTTAGTTTCACATAAGAAATTACGAATATGAAATTGTAACATCTGAAGGTTTACGTTATATTAGTCTTATTTATTATCATATAAAATAACTAGTTTTACTATTATATAAAACAAAGTAATGTAACACAATCTTCAGATGTTGCAATTTCTTACTCATTTCTTATGCAAAATTAAATTTAATATTTACTTTTATAAAGAGGTACTAACAATTTCATTGAATACTTGACAACTCTAGACATTAATTGACTTTCCAGAATTAAGTATCCAGTAAACGATTTCTATAACAACGTTCTTCTGCTTAAAGAAGCAACACTACTTTTAAAACGATGCATTAATTAATAGATAAAAGAAGAATTTAAGAGCATTGGCTGGAGTTTAAGCTGTGGATTCATCGCTGATGAATCTGGAAGATGTACTTCTATAAAATATGTACATACACCCGTACATTCGCGTGTGTACGACGCCGTCCGTTAATTAGCGTCGTTACTAAATGAACACGTCCGGGAGAGTTTTTTCAACGATCTACGAGTAACTTTAAAAATATTTTCCAATTGAGCTACAGAGTACTAAGGCCTGCACTAGAAACAGTTTCATAAAACGAAACCTGCAGTTTCTCGATAAGTATCCTAGTGGAGTGGACCTTTTCGACCTACAAGAGTTTTATACTTTCACCGAACGACGGCTGTCGTTAAAAAGCCGCCGGTCTTAATCTACTTTATTTCCTAACATGTACTTCCATATTATCAAACATTTGGAATTCACTAATTATGTTTGTTTGTTAATGAATAGTGATGAATCTCTGATCTTATACTTTGAGCTGTAGACCAATCACAAGAATTAAAGGTATTGCTGTGTGTTTGTAGGTGAAAATTAATATATTTATAATTACGCTATATGGGGTCGATTATTCATTACTTAAATTTTTATATATAAAAATTGGAGAATTCAACAGAGATAATTATCTTTTAATTCGTTCGAGATAAGTCGAGATTCGTCATCCGAATATGAAAATATGTCATTAGAATATGCATAGGATATGGATGAACAATTAAACGTAGTCACGAAAGTTATATTATCCTGACATAAATCTAGAGTTTCCGTGAGAAGTAATAATTAGACGATGAAAGTATCATATTTTTCGTTAAATAAGTTTCACTTATTACCGAAGTCAAGTCGAATAATAAATTCCGTCACTACTCAGAATAATTAGACGATTATTAAAACTTTTAATTCATATAATATTTGCCACATGAAAACTATTAATGTATAGAAATCCGAGTTTCAAACACGAAAACATGCAACCGCGTGAAGGTTATTTTCGTCGCTAGGGACACAGTATAGCGTGCTTGCTCGTTATAAACAGAAGCCCGTCCTGTCCTTTTCTATTGCTACGCATTATGTCCAGTCGACTGCCTGCGTTTTTTGTGACACATTCTGCGATTCGCTTATCACTATGTGTCAGTGTCTTATTCTATTCTTTGATTATAGAATAATATTACGCTAAGAAGGTCAGAAAAGGCTCCATTCGTTTGAATTTTTCAAAATTTCAATGACTTTCGAGAACTAGATTCTTAATTATTTATTCTGTTCTAAATTAATTCAATTCGAGATGATACAATATCGCACTTGAATTGGTAAAATATGATCACATATTTTATCTAAGAATAATAAAATCGCAATTGAATCGGCAATTTAAAGAAATCATATTGTCCTATCGCGAAGTACGCGTTTTGATAAAAGTATTTCAAGTAAAAATTAACATATCTGCATAGTAATATGTAATTACTCGTAGATTAATGTTACTTACATTATCGTAGATACTTAAAGGACAATGTTGGAGGACGATCCGCGAGAAATGCGTCCTCCGAAAGTGAATTATTTAAACACAACACACTGCTCCGAAATAATCGCGAATATATAAAACAGCTTTTGTCAGAATAATTCTTTAACGAGATGGCTCCAAATATTGCGACGCGGAGGTTTTATTACCATTTGGACGTTCTTGCGTTAGTTTTACCCCGAAATATTAAAGCACGAAGATAGTATAAGGTGCACAGGGAACTATTTGGAAGATGTAAATCGTAAGATATTAAATAGTTTTGAAGAAAGTGTGCGAAGATAGTACGCAGGAAGGACTGTTGCCTTCGGTACGCCTGCTCACGACGATAGCAAGAGACCGACTGCTTACGTCAGGTTAAGTTCCAAACACAAGATTACGCGACATCGTATTAGACTGATAGGAATACCGTTAATAAGTCGCCGTTACAGAGAAAAAATTCATTAACTAACATTTTCGTGTAAAAATTACGGCCTTTCCAATAAATGGATAACAAAATTTACTGCAATAATTACAACAGAGAATTTGAGAAAAATGTAGTTGATGAATTTAAACTCTATAACAACGAAATGTGAATCTACATATTAATATTAAGGGGATTTTCTTGTCATGCAGATTGAATTTATAATAACTGATGTTTAAAAACCATTTAACAGGCTATCAAAATTATATTCATAATTATGCCCATGTAACACTAGAACTACCGAACTTACATTTTATATTCGGTTATATTTATATATTTATTTGTAACATCTGAAGGTTACGTTATATTTAAATTATGGCTGGAGGATGCAAGTTAATTAACGGATTTAAGTGTATGAACAGTTTGATTAAAAATTGTAGACCGGTTATTTTGACTGCTTTGATGGTTAATAAAGTTATTATACATGTAGAGTTTATTAGATATATCATGCCTTAGAATTATTATGTACAACAGTGGAGAATCTTTCGACCTTTTTAAAATAGTATTATTTGAGTGGATATAATGCGTAATGATAGAAAAGGGGAGATACATCTATCTTTTTTTAGTTTAAAGTACCGGCTTTTGCTAGCTGAAATACTGGTTTAATCCATTTATATGCTGTAGATCATATGCGTTATTTCTGGATTTTTGTAAGAAAGATGTACATTGTTATATCAATACGATATTGTATAAATATTTCATGTAGATTTACTGCTGACTGTTTGGATAATTATGAGTTTTCAAATTCATCCAATTTAAGGTTATGCATATCATAATATGATATGAATTTAAATATTATTTAAATTAACCAAAATATGATCACTTAATAATTAACGACAACTGATAAAACCACAATAGGTCCTACAATTTAAATTACGGACTGTGAGCTGAATTCAAATACATACCTTTTTTCAATTAAGTAATTCTGTGTTCATTATTAATCGAGCCAGCGGATAATAACTGTAACTCTATCAGTAATTTTCCTGTGATTTTATAGGAATTAACTTCTTTTTAATCAGTGCTAAGGTTTCTTCGTATTCGCATTTACTATATTAGCAAATTATGTTGAATATAATATGGATATCAATTAATTATTCGAACGGGTTGGCTTTTGAATTTCATTCCTAAAGTGCGGTAATAATTGCCAGCGATACGCTAATTACGAAGAAACTAATAAAAAAATAAACAAATTGCTAGTCATTGATATTAGTATTTGTTGTCATTTTATCATCTTAAACAGCAGATGCGAATACAAATCCTTTTTCTTAAACTTTCTCATAAAGAAAGCGTACCAATTCCGAAATAAATACAGGTAACCCTCGTACAATATGATACTTATACAACGCGTGCATGTAATCTGTGTCCTGCATAACGCGATTTTTCTAACGCGACCTTTCTCTCGAACCTATCACCCGCGACATACGCGGCATATGTAGTAATATTAATATCATAATTAATAATAATATTATTATAGTAGAATAAATTAATATTATAGTGGAAAAAAATAACTCACGTCTGTCGATGAAACGAAAATTTCCTAAAAATCCAGTAGCATTAGACGGAGATCCCTCGGTGTGAAATTCTAGGATAAGCGTTGATCTCGAACTGTATAGAACCTGGGGAATCTCACGCAATTCTCCGCAAAGTACGCCAGACCAAGGCGTATACTCGGAAACCCCAGTGGTTTCCAAATGTAAGAATATTTTTAAAAAGTCGCTCCTTGCGCAGCTGAAACATAAAGATCCATTCTCCATCAATATTTCTGGCAGAAGATAGCTGATAAACTGATAAATTATACATTTTGAAATGAATTTTATTAGTTCAACATTTTCCTCTCAAGTGGAGCAAATATATCAGATCCGTCGAACATCACTAATATTTAATATTTCGTTACACATTGCATATTGTGCGTCAATATTTGTATAAAATATGAAGCCATATTATATGTGAGATTGCAACTGTGTATTGAGTGTCCTCGAATGTGCAAATAAAGAAAGGCTTTGAACCTTGTAAAATTTGCCGCGTGAGACTGTCAATGGTTTTATAAATGGGTTAAAAAGACGGATGAAAAGTAAACGTTTAATCCTGGCAAATGTGATATACATGCATATACCTAAGAATAGACAATATAATTGGACAATTCTGGGGAAGAAGTAAAAGAATTCGGAAAAAGTATGTGGACAGAGATCAAAGGGAGGATCTAATTCTTTGTTTCAAAAGGAAGGAAAATCGTCGCATAGCCGAAGACTGCAACGATTTATTCGCAGAAAGACGGAATACACAAACGTACGGGAAACCTATTCTTCAGACAAAAGCGACGAAATTGAGGTAACTGGTTTCTACAGTTATCTAGCTACTGCTTTGTCTCACTAATCTCTAGAATCATCTGCTCTCCGAAACACAGCACAAAGTAATTGGGTTTTCTGCGACTGCAATAAAAGTAACCCACCAATTAAACTAAGGATATGTTGTCTTCTGCCTCTCGAAGTAAATTTATCTTTCCGTTACTGATAACGATATATCAAATGTTGCATTTTTAATATTCATATTCACTGATACATTTATTTATTACTCCCATTTTAAAAATAACAATTCTACCGAATATTTCAAGAAATATTCTACCGAATTCATTTATAAGATATTATCGGCTTATATATCGAAATTGAATTACAAAAGAAATATTCCTCTTGATACCAGAAAGCTTTAGAAATTATAAGACGGTTATTGATCAATAACTTTGTACTAACAATAACTTACATAATTGTTAATGAACGTATTGTAACATTAGTAATGCTTACTCAATATGAGAATCAAAAATTAGTATTTCGGAAGTCAGTAATCGTCATAGAATATGTAATTTAGTAATTACCCAACGACGCCGAAACGGAACAGGTGTTCGCAAGTCCTCGCGTACACAGATTACTAAAGTTCACGTGCTTAGAGTGCATCTCTGATCAAGTGTATTAAAGCGAATACAATGCTCAAATTAACGTGGATTACAGTGGAGTCTGGGAGCTTAAGAATGCGGTGTATTCGTAAAAACAATATTCCGACTCATTAGCGCAGTATACCCGGAAATCTCCGACGCACCACGAAACTATTAACGGATGAATCCTCTTGAACGTTCATTATCTAAGCTTAACCCGGTCACTAACTTAAGCCCTTACCTCATACGCGGCATACAGGGCATCAAATTATAATCTGGAGTCGTTTCACGTAAATTATTTGCTCACGTGCCGCGAATACGGTAATTCCGCGCCACTACAACTTTACTTGGAATTTACTGAGGCTTTCATGATCCCGTTACGCAACCTATTCATCAAGACTATTTGGACGGTTTCTAATTAATTAGTGGTACTCCCTCACCATATTGCATTTGTCGTAATCATCACTGAGAGCTTTCCTGTTACTTCCGTCCCATTCTTCGATCTCGTGAAGGAAAGGGAATTAATTGAACAAGGAAGAGAAATTTAATGCACATAATTCATCTATCTCATGCTGGAATACAAAACCAAATTGAGGATGCTGAGGAACAATTAGTAACGGTATTATTCATCGAGTTGTATAATGGTGGATCATGTCAAAGTGTGACAATGATAATGATAAAAAAAAGAGACGAGTAATAAGTGTGCTGGCAAGCTGGAACGAAGAAATTATGAATGGAGATATTTTGCAAGGTATAGACACTAAAGTAATAAACATATTTTCACGCTTAACTCCTTTACGTGAGAATGCAGTCATATCGCATAGAAGTGGAACACTCGTCTTCTTCATTTATGATTTCCCGTGCAGAATCACTATCAATATCACGTAATAAGAACAAATTTGACAAGCTAATACCGAGGAACATAATTCTTATCACTAGAGTCAGCTTTACCTCGTGCTTACTGACTTCCCAGCTGTCAAACAATAAACCTTTCAATTTCCCAATGAAGTATTTTCGATACCCGTAACTTGTCGTATGTACATATCCAAAGGATTCGAGGAAGAAATCTATGAGTTATAATGTCATATTTCATTAACGTGTAATTAACTATCGTACATGACATATTCCCAAAAAACACACGAAGTGTGTTAGACATTGCCGCGGAGAAATACAAAAGCGAAAGGCGCATATTGAGGGTGGGCACGGACACCATATTAATCTCAACCCTTAATTTCCCAAACGTATTTCCGTCAAAGCGTGAACCTTGAGGATTGCGAAACCCTTGATACGTACTATGAGGGATGGATGCTTTTGCAGAAGTTAACATTTCACATACTAAGCCAGAGTCACGTGAAACCTTCGTCTACCTCGTACACTGACAAGTATCAACTAATAAGAGAACGGTTCACCAATAAGGTGACAGTATCTTGTAGCCGTAGGACAACCTCGATGTCCTTTACGGCTGAATTTGGTAGGAGATATTGATATAACGAACAGAAGGATCGAACGCGTGAAATTACATATCCTTGGAGACAAGGATATATAGCTTGCCGGGGACAGTGGAAGATGCAAAGTCAAGGGTCGCCTTGTTTGTCAGTGTATACAATGAAATTTCGTCCTATGCAGTGTATCTTCATCTACATAGCTTCCTGTTGCATTCTGTTATATTCCTGTTACTTTAGTGATAGTTCTGTGTAATTTGCTACCCTGGTCTCTGAGCAATATCTGATATATGTAGGTAGGAATAGATACAGCGAACGGTGTAAATCCTATTACACTGTAATAAACACGTAGTAGTAATATTTAGTCGTTTGAAATGCTGACCATCTTTAACCCCTTAACTACGTTCGTCACTAATTGGTGTGATTCTGGATTGCAAACTCGATGCGTTATACACTAATTGATGCGACCCTAACTTTACCTGGAAATCCACCGTGTATTATTCATCAAATAAATCCTATCTGTAAGATTGGCGGGTTTATGAGATTTTGATGATGTCATTATATACCGAATAGTCAGAATCGCTTTATTTATCGCTTAGAGGAATTATTCATTTATCATTGAAATATTCTTGGAGTGAAATGGGTTAAGAATAAAGATATGTAATACGTCCATACACAAAAACTGATACATTACTCCGGAGAATTATTATTAATACAAAAATACTGGATGAGAATTCTTGTAGAGTATATTACGAGGTTAAGGCTTTAAACATCTTGACGTTGCTACTACTTAAAACACTTAATACACAGCGACATAATCATTACAAAATAATAGAATCCATCTATTACATTGTACAACCCCATTAGCACAATTCTCTTGAGATTGCACTTGCAAGTCAGTGAGAAAATGAACAATTTTGATAGGAGTTCCGTTCAGATGGTGAGCTCGGCTGAATGTGCAATGGCTAATTAAAGAATGCAAATGTAATCACGGTTAATTGGTAGGTAGCAGATGGAGCTATGCAAACGTGTTATACAAAGAGTAAAGAAGTAGGTGAAGGTGGTGGGAAAATAAAATGAGGTATCACGTATGAGGTGCTTCTGACTGAATGTCAGTGAATTAAGATTTACGGCATTCATGTGGCGTGCTCGACGGTGTCATAATGTCATCCTAGGTAGCACGTGTTCACCAAAGGACGACGTGTCGTTCCCGAGTGCTCAAAGAGACGCCGCTCGTCAAATGTCCCAGCAACTCTGGCAGAACCTACATCCAGAATGAGCCGTAACCAAAGATGAAAACAGCTTTCCCACTGCCGACATCCAAATCGTTGTGTACCGCTTTGTTCCACTCCGCGTGCTTTAACTCTTCTTTGTAAGGCCCCAGGGGAAGGCTTTTTCACCCAGCAATTTATTACGCCAACGGAATATGCGATTTTCACTACGGTCTATGACATTCTCTGGCGCTTTTCATCAGATTTCTCTAAAATAATCATCGACCACCATCGTTCTTAAAATGGGAATTTAAAAGAATTTAGAAGAGACATATCTGGATTTTTCCTCGACATCATTATAATAATTTAAACGAATGGTCAGCACAGTCTTAATTTAGCAATATCGTGTTACTCATACATTTTCATATATTTATAATTATCGTATAATTTATTGTATGCTTAATTACATTTTAGAAGGCTTCAGTCTAAAATCTAGTAAACCATATCTGGATGCGAAAAATCACGCGAAACACGAATCTATAATAAAGAATGGTAATCCTCATTCAAAAATACACCAAATAAATATTCTTCAATAATTTCTAACCTAATGAAGAAGTTTATATAATCGACCCATTTTTTATAATTCTGAAGTGGATTTTAGCATTGTAAAAGTTTCTCCTTCTCTACGGATGAAAGCTTTAAAACTGGTAACTTTTAATCATTTGAACGACGAGCGTGCTCTTCGTATGCTGCGTAAGAGGATTACATTTAGAATACGTGAAAGAACCTTACACATCAAATGCACAGTGGCTATATGCAAGTTTTCCATGCAACTTTTGTCGACACTTTTCGTAACTGGTTCATTCACTTCGAAAGGAGTAACCGAATAAAATGGATCTTATCGTGATTCGATATGGAAACCGATAGGAAACTCGGGAAAGTACTCGAAGATAATCCGTACAGCGCATTTATATACCGAGTACGGACTGTGTTCGGACAACTATGAGAAATACTGCGATCTGAAAGATAAAAGAACGATCGGAAAGTTTCTTTTCGGGTGATAAACTAACCGATTTCTAAGCGCGATCCGATAAGAATCACTACTACGGTTCGTGCAATTTTTCGTTGAAATATCCTTGTTGTTCAGATAAAATATAATAGAGAGATAAATGTAATAAATTACTAATATCTGAATATAATTATTAACCTCTTTGCTCTACGATTTAAGTTGCGATGGCGCGTGCCATAATCAACAGCAAGGTCGGTCGCACGTCGAGCCATTTCTCGGTTCGGCAAGAATAACACGTAACCGAGACAAAAAGACGTCGGCGAAAATTAACTACGAGCCTGACCCGTGCTGTTTACATTGAGTCCTATCTACAATCCACGAGTCTGCAGGTGTTGTTTACGTTTGGCCCGATTTCCTTACCACGAGTCTCACACGATATTGTAGGTGAAGGGGTTAAAACAGAAACAGATTTTGAGGAGTCGGGATAATTATTGCAGCATTAAATAGTGAAATGGTAATGGAGCAAGTTACTTTAATATACGCGGGTATGATGACATTATGAAAAGGAGAAATATCAATTTATTTACAGCGGAGAAAGAGATAAGGGCTAATTCGAGGGACAATTGGCATCGTTCCTAAAGGCAAAGAAATAAAGTTAGTTTTTAGCAATACGTAAAAGGCGTGGACTGATTAGCGTGCCGCAATTCAAAAAGTTTCCCCTAAGAATCCGGAGTCTTTGGCACAGAATCATGACGCGGTGGAACGAAACTTTCCACGGAGTGTCCTCTCCTTTTGATTGGCCCCTTGCCAGCCGTCGACTCTTGGGATCTCCGAGTGTGAAGAATGTTTTTCGAATATTACCTTAGAAATGTATCTAGCTCGTCGACATCTAGCTACGTCCCTTCCTTTACGAGGTGCAGATCGAAAATCGTTTAAAGCCGTGGCGCCAGTCAAATCCCCTTTTACTGACACAAATGTAATTTCTGTAATTCCACAATTCCTCCGTGATTTTCGAGACGAGAAACATTTTTATGCTGTTATCTTGACGGGGAATATCGCGTGGAAAATAAAAGATGTTTGAGGCAGATGTTGAAGGTGCATTTGAATAATAATTTTTAAAACGATTTCTGGAAATAATAAGAGAGAAAAAGCGGTATTAACGCGCTGATGATTCTTAAATTTTAATATACTTAATTGTTTTCAAATGCAGAATGGAAAATGTTTGTAACGTGTACATTCTTCCTAAAGAGACTTCTGTTTTATCTTAAATGACGGAAGTCAATGCCTCATTTTTTTACTTCGCCTAGATGTTTAAAAACCCAGAATAATTATTTTCCACATATTATAATACACGTAGTAATTTTGCAACTATGAATGCATCGTTACCATTTTCACAAACTAGTTTTCCAGTTAGTTGATACGAAAAAAAAGACAAAGAAACTTAAAACCTTTCAAGGACCATTTCCTCTGGGAATAAAATTCAAATTTAGAAATATGGTTTCATTAAAAAGGTTAGGTATGCAAGTATTTTGAAGCTACCCCCTTTTCATCTTCATTTTCAACACAACAATATATTCCGTAGAAACATATCCTCTGCCATATCTTTCTGTCATTATTACAATTCGAATATTACAAAATATTAGCATGCAATTTTTAAATAAAAATGGTAAAAAAGATAATGTAAGAACGACACTATTGGACCATATGGTCTTTATTTTACTTGTTACTTTATTTAATTATCGCAACCTTCTCTGCGCCCGCATCAACTACAATTAAAATGTACTCCCAAAATGTAATGCGTGTAATCGCATTTTTACCTTTCCTATCGCCAGAATACTAAAAAATCGCTTTTTATTATACCGTGAGTAAGAGTATTATTATTTGTAATAAATTGCATTATTTACAAAAAGTTACAGCAAAAAGCACTTATTTTAATAAGGGCAAATCGTAACTATCTGGCTATTTCAATATGGAATGTAATCGAGTGATTTTCACCGTTTCTTCAACTCACGATATTCGCAAGTTTAATATACCATTAGTGTCACACGATTCTCATCGATTCACGGAATTGTAGGGGAGACGTCTTCGAAGGTTTTCATATCCATCGTGCAAACGACGTCCCGATTCTCCAGTGTGCTGTCCAATCTAATTGTAAGATGTGATTTAATTTGAGATAGATATACCAGTGATATGCACGCAGATACACGAACCAATGGAGTTTCTGATTCGACCTCAGGGCATTCATACGTTTACCCTTTCCGGGCAGCGATAAACTAATCGGCCGTTCAAATACGTATGATGTAACTTAGCTCCTCCAGTTTCCAGGCACCCAATTCGATCTATCGGTACGCTCTGCGAATTTCTATTACATGTGCCAATGACTGCTTACCTCCACCCAACTGCTTCGTGCGTGGACCAACAAGCGTCTACCTTGTAAACTTATACATTTAAATTCTTCTTTTCTAGCTGTTGTCTAGTTATATTGCAGAAAAACTTTCTATGTGCCTTGATGTTTTATGTAAATACTTCATTCTGAATTTTTTCTCGCTTTCTGCAAAATATCCGCGGAACTGTGTATTGTAATACGTATTGCAATTCGAAAATAATAAGTTAGAGATTTATAAGCGGAACGTAAATATTAGGTGTAGTAATGAATTCTTTCTAAGTGGATTCGTATAATCAGTACAGCCATTCAAATCGAAATATTCCTTTGGTATTCTGCAAGCTGCCAGAAAAATGTCAAAAGGTAAACTATTATAATGGAAATTATTTCGATTATTGATTTGTTTTCATTCTTTTGAAGTAAAATTTTGAACGCGCCCAAAAGTAGGAAAGAATTTGTTTTTACATTTAATATACGTATATAATGGTGCTAAAAGTTATTACGCTTTAAGTGTATTCTAAGTCACTTTAATTCTTTCCGAAGGCAGGTGCTCTTATTTTATTTCATCCAAAAGCTCTGCAATTGAAGGAAGGTCATATTCAACTGCAACTGGGATGCATCAAGGACCACGTGATTTATGATTGCGGCGTTAATAAACGTCTTATAAGAAAGATAGAAGGCAAAAGGATAAAATGGTAAGGGTAACTAAAACGTTCTTTGCATCCTTCTGAGTGCAAAGCTACGTGGTCGTTGAGGCTCAAATCAGAAAATGGCGCTTGCAACAGAAACTGTTGTAGACGAAATGGCTCGTACCGAGGACGAGCTCGTAAAAGACGTCTGCCAGTGCTACTTTAGCACCGTAATACGTGTTTTCCATTAAAAGGTTGCAAGTGTGTGTGCACAAGAGTACGAAGCGCAGAAGTTCCCTTCCTCCCCGTTTACCTCCCACCATGTCAGCTACTAAAGCACCATTTCTCCAACAGTGTCAAGAATATACCGTTTTAAAAAATAGTTCGTAATAATGCCACGTGTAAATTATACTAATTACATATCCCCAATTTGACCAAATTGTTCTTTTACAGTGTAGAATTTTATATTCTTTTTTATCCCGAAAATCTCTGTTATTTACGCGCATGGTGAATTTTGTGGTGCATTTTACCTCCAGTTCGTAAAAATAAAACGCCTTATACCTTTCCCTTGGAATCTGGTTATTTTTTTACATAAAACCGCATCGTGTTTAACTAAAGGGCACGAATTTAACTAAAGAGATTCTATATTTCGAAACACGTAGTATTTAATGCCGTGCATTTAAATTGTGAGCTTTGCGTGAAATTTTCGGGTCTGAATAACACGGCATTTCAGAAATTAATAATGAATACAGTTATTATCACGTTAAAATGTTCGACTTCAAATCTTCATTTGAAATCTCATCTCATTATTTCCACATTTTTAGAAAATTGGAAATTGCTATAAATAAGCTCTCTAATTTATTTTCCGTTTTTGTATTTACTCATTTCCCTTCCATCATATATCTTACGCAATTCATAACAAGTAATATCAAGGATTAAGAAATTTAGGATCATAAATAATGACGCTGTTTACACATGATGATTTATCTAACGACCCTACTCATAAAGGTCTACGTATAAGACGACGGTGTTAAATAGGAAAGCCTCGATAAAGAAGCACAAAATCATTGCTATCATAAATCACGAGTACAGAAAGTATGTTTTTTTGCAATTATAATTCTAACATTCCTAGTTCCATGAATCGGCTACCGTCGAGTGCCATTAACCCCGAACAATGACCCACGTAGCCCTTTGTGAACTTTATTACCATTGGAAAAATCGTGATTGCGTGACTGATAAGTCTTAATAATCGAATAAGAGGGTCGTTTTATGTGTTCGCAACCATGCAATGTCGAAGATCATGAAAAAGATGGAAGATTCTACCCAATGATAATTTCATCCCCATAGTAAGATCCGTTTTTCTTGCTCCCCTATTGACAACGGAATCCCGACTTCCTTCCTTCAGAATGAAGTACTAGCATTCCACTTTCCACCATCACCCATGAAAGAGGAACCTAACTCTCGCGAAAGTATTTCAACTTTTAGAATGCTCTATAATTTAATATCTTTATAAGGGGTGCAGGGAAGTTAATCTTTAATAATCTGCATTTGGTTTATGCTTTCGCATTATCTTGGAAGAATTTATTTATGACGTACATACCTCTTTACGAATGTTTCTCAAATAATAGTTTTTTAAAACGATTATGTCTTCGGCTGAAATCTCTATATTCTTCAATTGTTGTGTATTATTTAGTATTTCATGAGATAATCGAAGAATTCATTTAATGAATTGATCGTCTATAAAATATAAAAGTATGTAAAACGTTAACAAAGGCTGATAACAAATCGACTAACAATGGCACTGTAAAAGAACGAAGAAAGGACTTCTCAAAAGTGCACCCATTGTGATTTTAAGATTACACAAATTTAAAAATGTTGGATGAAAGTCTCAAATCCAGAAACCGTAAACCGCAAATGATAAATACCACTCGTACTGTCGTTTTACGATTTTTGCTACAGCGCAGTGAAAATGAAAAACTTAAATACAGTACAGAGATATGAAAATCGCCTTCCAAATAATATTAAATATAACTGAAGCCATATTAACAACCAAAAACTGTCGTAGCATGTAATATTTAACTATGTTGGAAAATTAAACCTTATAAATTACGATTCAATCTGTTTCATTTTCTTTATAAATGTGACAGGTATTTCGGAGCAAGATTCAGGTGTTGGATGTGACGTTTATTTTGGGACAAAGAGAGTATTGTACTAGTAATATAAAAATGTATTACCTCTCTTACAGAAAATAACTTTCTGGTTCATAAAAAGTCATGAAAGAGATCCAGAAAACGATTTTCTTGAAGAAAGTACATCTAAAGAAAGTAGACATTGCTCATGGTCAAACAGATTAGGAGGCTGTGTAGTTTTGCTCCGTCACTAGTCAGACGAAGCTGGAGAAGATTCTAAGTAGTTTAGCTGTATCACTTCTCCGACAGCGTTGCTGGAGACTGTAAGTAGTTTAACCGTGTCATTAGTCAGACGCCTTAGAAGTTTTCGCACACGATTTTACACAGGCAGTGTTTCCAACGTAATTTGAGATAGATTTTGAGGTCTAAGTGGTTAAAGTTGCTACATTCATCCCAACAATCATTTCTCTTGTATGAGAAACTCTTGTGGTCATGGGAAACTCTCGATCATAGTTGGTCATCAACCCTTTGAATTTTTGGGTTACTGCTGACGTAACTACTGATAACACTATATTTAGTTAATAAAACCAACAGCATGAAACAGTTTGCATCCTGCCGAGTCCATCACATCTTTAAAATATATAAAGCATGATAATTAACGTATTTCTGCAAAGCCATTATTCATATTTTATAAACAGTTACCCGTATAATTTTAATAAAAGGCGGCAGTAATCTTAATTAGAGTACATAAGATTAAATACTTTACGTTTCATTTCCATTGTAAAAAATAATATATTGCTAGTGTTAATGTTGTATTAACTTTAAACTTACATATCACAGCATACATTGAAACAAAGAACAGCAAGTGAAACATACTTTAAACTCGAGCACCTTAGAGAGATTAATATCACTCTCCCTCGAAGTACGTACATTCCCGAGACAGCCAGTTGTCCGCAAACCATAAAACGAGGATCATGGAAGTCTGGCATTGTTTCATGGGGTCGACTGTGTCCATCGTT
Organism: Nysson spinosus; assembly: GCA_910591585.2. Lineage (NCBI taxonomy): Eukaryota > Metazoa > Arthropoda > Insecta > Hymenoptera > Crabronidae > Nysson > Nysson spinosus. The sequence goes on from OU342834.1 coordinate 3,369,054, forward strand.
CAATCCGCAATGGCTTAACCGAGACACGGCCTACCACTTTCAACGGGACGCAATTGTACCCAGTGCGGCGCGACAATGGAGATTTAGGAATGCGAGCTCAGCTAAACAATGGAGCTTTATGAGAACCTAAACCCAACACAATGGACGTCGGTCGGTGGCGTGCGTACGTAAATCGATACTTTAAGATCTCGTGGTTGGCCTTGTGTCTCAAAATGTCTTTTGATTCCCACTTTAAATCTTTCCAACCACTTGGCCTCACAATAAAAACAACCCCTCGACTCTAACTCCTTGACCTTCTCTGAAATAAAAATAAGCGTACGTGCAAAAGTGCTCGGGTGACCTTTACCTGGATCTTCATGTACTTGTATATTCAAAGGAAATTTCACCACTCGTTTCAATGAGAAAGATGAGAACTCCATTCATTGTCAAAATGTACTTAACATTTATAGAACTGGAAATATAAGTTCTCTCGAATTAATCAGAAATATTATTCTTAAGCAAGCGATGATTTTGATATGATACTATTTTATATTGGCGATATAATATGAATAGTTTTCAATCGTTGTAGCTTTGATATCATATCGGTTTCGTATTGAAATTATTTATTTTAATGTTATACTCAGGATTAAGTTCATTAAATCCTACATATTATTCATAAATTTTAATTAATATAATATGTATCTGTACAAAATCGGGATGAATTGCAACTGGAATTTCATGCATTGTGCGAGAATCCTCGAAAGTACACGTTAAAGAGAATTTGCACAGTTCTCCACTGCGAATTGACATTTGTACAACACATTGTAAATTCTCCTCATTTTCAGAGGACGCTTAAGGGGTGCAAACGCGTATCGTAAATTTAGTAATGTTACTCGCACAAAGCAATATTATTTGAAATCGCGAAGAACTCGTTCATTTGAGGAAATCTCATACCGCCTAACATCGCGCTGGTTTTCCTCGACATGTTTACTGTTTTTCGAAAGTTGATTGTCGTATCTCCGACATAAAACTCCCCATCACGGTTCGTGCATCCCACCCGAACGTTTCAACGCGCAAAAATAGAGGAAGTTGAGAATGCTTTTAAGAAGTAAATCTAACATTTTTGTGGATTCCAGATAAATGTCAGGAAGCCTCAAAATGAGGAACAAAAGTTTCATGTGCATCTCATTCAAGTTTCATGTGCTATTGATTCTATACTGAAGTACCGTAAATGATTCAGGAATTTGTTTTCCGCAATTTTGTATATTTGAGAATCTATTTCTCCGCATTTCTACTTCACATTATGAAAGTAATATCTTTCGATATATTAATACTTTAGCTGGAATATGCCGAGGAGGCGAAAACGTCGTAATCGAAATCTTCGGCACAGATCCTTGCAGGATGCTTCATTACTTTGTTTTTATATTTTTTAGTTCCCATCTCCAAAGTGCTCTGTCTAAGTTTTGGAAATCGAATAGTTGAGAAAACGTGGGAAATATGTTACTTTTGATGTTACTTTGATTATCTTCATTATCTTCTATCCGACGTGAAAATGAAGGGGTACCGAGTATGTTACTCTGACAGTGCCTGTCGAAAATGTCGAAAACTGGCGATATTCTTCTGAATAATCATTAAATTCTATTGATGAAACGTTTTATGACCAAATCCAATTGTTGCTGACGCCTTTTCAGGATTCGTACTGTTTCATGAAACTTTATTTACATCTTTTTCTATGTACAAACGAGTAACCCTGCGCTCAGGTTAACCGTCCTTATATTTGGATAAAAATTATGTCTTCTTTCATAAATGGCTAAACGGGTTAAAACGAATGATTAACTAAGGTATAAGAAACAAACACTGTCCATGTTTTAATATTACTTAACGAATATATAAATCCTGGTCGGTATGATTTTCATAAGGTATAATTGTTAATTAACACCTGCATCAACTCCCGAATCGAATTGCTGGAAAGATGCAATAATTATAGTATAATTAATGGATTTGTTTGACCAACGAAACGCTGATCACCGTAGCACAACAAACCAAAACAAACTGCGACCGTTACAAAAATTAGTACGATATCAGACCTCTATTATTAGGAATTGTTTAAAGAAATTTCTTATTGTTACAACGATCGTTGCACTCATCGCACACTAGTCCAAAGTATGCACCGTGCAACATTTGGTGCATCCGGAAAATGCAGTTTATTAAAATAATGAATGCATAATATCTTTGAATAGTAATATTCACTCGTCTGAAGAAGTGCAAAGTCGCGACACACTTTATCCTACATTGATAATTTAATAAATTTAAAAAATTACGACTTAGTTATTGCAATATTACTGATACTAATTAATTACTAACGAGCCATTTGATTAAGTAAAAAACAAATTAATAAAATCTCAGGCGAATCCGAAGAAGCCTCTTTACTAATGGATAACTTGTCCGCCGATAAAACGGAATCGTTTCCGTGGATCGGTGTCCAGTGCCCCAGTTATGACGTAATTCGCAAAAATATTCGAAAAAGGATGAAAAAATATTTTCCAAAAAGCTTTCAAGTTGATAATTGTACAAATACTGTCGATAGCAAACGGCAAAAGTAACGAATATTGAACGGTTTGTTCTTCGAGGAACCCCACCAATTTTCACCCCTTCCTGGTTCTTGAGGAACCGAGGTGACGTGGTTACCCCCTGCACAAGGAGCTCTCGGGGAGGAAAGACGTCTTTCCCACTCCTCTCTTCCCAAACTACTCCTTTTCCAAACCGACGACCCTCCTCCTTCTAGGATGACCAATACCGACAAGTACGGACCACTACCGACCACTGATGACGAGTGCTAACTACTGGCGATCAATGCTGACCAGTACTGACCAATGCTGACCATTGCTAACCAGTATTGACCATTACTGACAACTTACTTGTAATTCAATTTTTGTTTCAAATCTGTTCTAGGAACTTATAATTGACGTGTTTATATGATTATTGATACATTCAAAAGTTTACTAATTACTTGAATATTTAGTAATTATTTACTGATTATTCATTGCTTATTTACGGATAATTTATTTAATGATTGTTTGCTTACTGACTATTTATTTACTGACTGTTGATTTACTGATTATTTATTTACTGACTATTTATTTATTAATCACTTATTTACTGATTATCTACAGATTATTTACTGATTATTTACTCGTATTTTACGGATCATATATTGATCATTTACTGCTCATTTACTGATCATTTACTGATCATTCACTGATCATTCACTGATCATTCACTGATCATTCACTGATCATTCACTGATCATTCACTGATCATACACTGATCATACACTGATCATTCACTGATCATTCACTGATCATTCACTGATCATTCACTGATCATTCACTGATCATTCACTGATCATTCACTGATCATTTACTCATCAGTCACTGATCATTCACTGATTACTTCCTGATCATTTCCTGATTATTTCTTATATATCGCATGGTTGCTGGGGTTAGTAGTTCGGTAGAAATGTTGGTAGTTTTTATAGCTATTCAGGTAGTTTCAAAATTCTCAGAAGATGAGCTTGAAGAAAGAAGAAAGAACTGTACAACAGGAACACTTCTGTAGCGAAATTGAATAGAAGTAAGAATAGAAATAAGAATAGAAATAAGAGTAGAAACTAGCTTATTAGGTATAGTTGGTGCAACGCTTTCTCTGCAAAGAATCTTTTACCTGATTCATATTGTACGTTCGACTTGCCACTTTGATTCTGTTAGTATTTTAGAATTAGTATAAGTTACATAGTGGCAGGGAAAGTGTTGTTCTAGTAATTAAGCGTTGAAATGTAAATCACTGACAGACTTATTTAGGAAGAGCGAACATTTGCAAATTCTCAGATTTTTAGCTTCTCTTTTCCTTTGCTTTGTTTCGCGACCCGATGTAGTTTAGCAAATGTTCTTGCGGCATCTCTCCGCCTTATTCGATTGAGCTAAAATGTTACAGAACTTATTTTTTTGGAGTTGGAAGGGATTGCCGGAGGGAAATCTCAACAATTAAAAAAAAAGTTCAACAAAAAGTAAATAAGGACCACCCTATTGTAAAAATATCGTTTAAAAACACTATGCTTGAAGCAGTACACCTTTGCTGAACGTTTTGTGAAGAGTTATAAAGAAGTGACAAAAGATTTTCAAGAAATCGAAATGAAATTTCTATATGCAAAGTAGTTTGTTCGGTAAAATGTATAATTCCGTTAGATCAAAAGTATCAGGCTGAATAAATTAAATGAATAACGAACGTCTCTGGTGAATATTCGTTGGTCGTTCGTATAACTTCCGGCGCTAATCACTAGATTCGACATGTAGAACCGAATACTGATAACGAACTTGGCGTGCTCGTAATCGCAGGTCGTTCCACGGCGTGCTATACGTGTTTAAAGTTGCGTACATTCTCTTCCGGCGTTTCTGTCGGTTCTATGCACCGCGAGGGGTACGTTTTACATGCACGAAAATCTCGTGACTTACCGCCGTAACTCCAAGCCTGCGAAATTCTCGACTCAAGTACACGAATATTATCGCCGAATCGCGAGTCATCCATCGCCATTATAGCAAATAACACTCTTATATCTTGCTGTCAAGATCCTTACAACTACTCATTTTCCTTGCTAATGTCAAGAATATTTTCATCCGAAACACCAGGGGGAAATGGAAATCTGTCTGATTAAAAATGTAGCTTTCCATTTACTACGTGCCCCTCCAAACAACTCGTAAATCAAATTAAAATATCTACCTTAAATTTAATCGTAAGATATAATTATTAGAGATTGCATTAATGTTGATCGAATAAAATGAAGTTTTCTTTGCCCTACACTATGATGGTTCATATAATTGATGTCAAACTATCTCGTTAAATCTTATCACATGTGTCTCACATGAAGAACATCACATAATCTTATATCCCCACAGAAAAGGAGAAATAAAATCTGTATTTCGGGCATGTTTCTGTAGAACATACTTTGGTGCTACAATCAGCGGGGTTATTTTTCCCCAAAGAATCATAAATGTAATCAACGATGTATCAAGAGTATGTCAGTATTCCCCGGTGATCTGGCCGGAATCAATCGCCAGGAATATTCAGGCCATCACGTTTCTGGTCCAGTTACGCCCTCAGACAATGCGGATGTTTGTTCTGATCTTTTGACGTTTTCTTCTTAGGAAGAAGCTGGCCGCTCTGCTGGGAATATGACCCGACGATGGAGACTGGCTATCCCGACCAATAATTCAGGAAACGACGTCAAACCACGGGCGAGGAATTTCCACATTTCTGTTTGTCCTCATCTTATCGTATGAGAGTTGGCTCATATTTCGTTAGGATTGTATGAGCCATTCATAAAAATACAACACAATAGCATTGCGAAATGTTTTCGTATACACAGGCGATTCGTGTAACCCGTGGATAATGAGGAACCTAGGACCAAGCACAGCAGAGAGATACGTTGAACCATGGTAGAATGAGTAAAAGGTAAAAAGGCTTTCAAGGATCCATGATAAGGTCATGCATCTATGGATGTAATGTGAAGAATACTCGACTTCTCGTGTATCTTCTATGTGTATCTGTACGTGTATGTGTAATAGCATCGCACAGTTGCAAGCTCGGATCAAGCGGCTGACTTAATTCTATCGGTGCTCTTTCCTTCCTTAAATCCTAAACCCGCTTGGATAACGAATTTCAGAGGTAACTTTCCAAGCTCAGAAGGAACAGAATCCGGATTATCCATGATGAAGTGCTTCGCAGGACTGCAGGTTTACAGTCCGATTAGAATTTCGTTAAAGAGATAAATGACAGTTGATGGACAGTTCTTTATCGACAGTGCCAATTGTTTAAAACATTAATTCGAAAATTAGTAAGTGTACAAATTCATTTGCTATGGCTTTCCCACATGAATTTCTTTCTAATCAATGTTTCAAATTTGAGTTTTTTCCTGCACTTTTAGTCTCAAAGTGATGTCAACAACGTTTACATATATCTTCATAAAGTCAAATCAAACTATGGGCATTACCTCGTAAAAATACAATAAACGGTTGGAGTAACTTTAAAAAATAAAAAGAGATACGAAATAGTATTGACGATCTTTTTCACTCAAAACTGCCGAATTTTTACCGTGATGGAACTTATTGTTAGATATAATCCAATGAGTGGTGTAGGGCCATCGGCACTAAATGCGACTATTCGAATGATTGTGTACTGTAGTTTTTTCACAAATAAATTTTTAGTGATGTGATAAACAACACTGAAGTAATTTACATTAGATATAGAAATGAATTCTTTCCGACCTGGATTCATATAATCAGTACAGCCATTCAAATCAAAATATTCTCCTGTTCTTGTTTTCATTCTCTTTAAATGAAACTTTGATTATACCTAGAAGTCAGAAGGAATTCATTTCTACAACTAATACATCTAATAAGTATACCTAAAACATAACTATACGTAAGTGAATTAATATTATGTGTGGAATAAATGATTCTTTAAGTTAGAGTGCAAGGAACATTATTTCTGGAAGTGTTCAAAGCAAGTGAATTTATATTGTAATCGTGGTTTGTCATTTACCGTGCAAGAATCGAACGAAGTAAATTCGGCGTAACAATTTGTTCAAATCCTCTGAAATCCTGATCCGCGCAGTCGACCGGCCAAGTCCTCGGCAAACACCACTAAGGGACTATCTTGGTGACAGGAGATTTGTACAACCATGGTACGACACAGTAGTCTGAGATATCCGTCGTACAAACAGTATTTTCGAATAATAGTATTCTTGAAATTATGCTCTATTCTTTGTTGAGATTAATACGACTTTCAGTTTCAAATCAATATTTACTCTCCACTTGGAGATACCTAAGAATAAGTTTTTATGCAAGTTTCTTAAAACTAGAACTACGAACAATATATTCAGCTATGTTTATACATTCATGTATACACCTTTAAAAATAGGGACAGGTGGAAGAAATAAATTAATCGATTTAATTATGTCCATTATGCAACGTGAACCGCAAAAATCTCAAAAAATAGAGCCTTACAAATTTGAACGTTTTTATTAAATTCCGTGGACCTGTCGTTTTGACGGCTTTCGTAGTTTTAGTGTTAAGTACCGTTACTTTAATATCTCTATCGAGTAAAGATAGTAGTACATTTATAATGTTGCAGAATTTATGTTCTATAAAATGGATTTAATCTAATGATTATTTATAAAAATAATACAGATGTATGATCATATTAATGATAAACATTATAGCCTTAGTGTTAATTCTACTTCTCTACTGGAGTGTCATAAATACATTTCGAAGGCCCAAACTTTCCTTCCTTATAATCGTGCGCTCAGAATTTCATATTTTACTTCGAGAACTTCCAGTCCTTTCTTTCGCGCGTCATCATCGGGGCTACGTGTCAGTTCGGTAGAAGATATTCTTTAATACTTTTCTCGCACTTTTCATTTGAACCATATGGCGTCGGAGATACGAATTCGTGATCCTTTTCAATATCCCGGGAAACCGGCGCACAATCTTACGTCTTAAGTGATCATTCTAATAAATAATACCGAAGAATATGTGGTAAAGCTAAGACGTTTCAATATTCGCAATGTATTATGCTTAGGAAATCTAAAAAAGTTTTAATTGAATGTCATTTTTCTATTCTTCTTCGCTTTTATAAACTATAAACTATTACTCTATTTTTGCAAAAGACATTTAGAAAAACTATTTCTAACTATGAGACTAAACTCTGATAATACTATAAACATCGAAACTTTAATATAAGTACGTATTAAGGCTCAAGTTCCAGTGTAACCAACCTAAAACGCAGATTTTGCCGAAAATAAAAATTGGAAAACATAATATACTCAGATTGGAGACTCTACACCGGTATACTTTTCATACAAAGGAAATTATATAAACAAATAAAGATGTTTATTTAACTTTTTCATCGTTTTAAAATCCATGGCCAGGAAACTTTGAGTCTTTACCATGTAACTAGGGTAAATTAAACTTTACATTATCACAAAAGTTACGTACTATTATAGTTCGTAACATTGAACCTTTGGTTATCTCGCGCGCGATTGTAATCGACGCTTGATATTCCCTTTCAACTTTATACAGAATACTATCACTGAACCTTCGTAAATGAAGTAAACTATAGCGTTTGTAATGTATCGGAATATATCTATACACTTTGAAGTGCTAACAAGACGTATTGCAGTTGATGAGATGAGAGGAATATGCTTATGTTTGGGTAAGCAAGATCACTCATTGCCCTCGTTGCATGAATTCGCGCGGAAATCCCAAGGACGGAATGCTTTGTGAGATTAACATCGATATGCCGAACATAGTGACATTCAATGCAATTCCTCTATGAATGGTAAGCTTTAGGGTACTAAGTTATTTTGGGCCAAACCCTACACTAAATACGCCATTACCTCGTCAAAGCAGCATGGAATAACATATATTTCAGCAAAGAAGCAAATAATTTAGTGAATAACATCTCCATAATTGTACGTGGTTTATTATAAATCAAGACATTTGATCTGTTCCCACCAGAGAGATAAATAATTTATTTTACTTACAATATTTCACTATTACATATAACACCTTGCATATAGTAAATGACACAGGAAATTATCAAAATCTTTTATTGCAACTGAGACAATTATCCGTTAAAGAATTAACGAGTTTCATGTGTGCCATTTATATAATATTTAAATGTATAAAATATTCTGCTTTTTATATATACACGTTTAATAGAGTGGAACTATTTAATACGAAATGCAATGAAAATAATGTGCGGCCTTAAAAGGTTGACATTAATTACATAGTTAATGTGCCTCGGAAAATGCCTTTGCAATACTAGTTTAGCTCGCAACAATGGAATGCGAGGTAATGTGGCCAAATGCCTTATGAAAAGCGGAATGGATAGCAAGGTGTTACGGAATGGAATGAGGGAAAATAGGAAGAGGGATTTCTAAGAGAGGCTGTTGACCGATTATCAAGACGCGTGCCACTCTCATCCTTATTCTCCTAAGTTCTACTCTTGCTATTACAGCTGTCACTTCCCATTCCGCGGTTTTGTGACGTTCCATCACGATTTCTCTTTGCAGAATTCCGACTTTACCTTCAACCATGGTTTCCTACTCGACTTATGTCTTATACACCGACCTTAATATTTAATCGCTCGCATTCGTAGCAATGTTGGATGATAAAATATTTCAAAGTATAATTCTCAGAGATATTACGATACTAATGGTGGCCAAATTAATATTTATAATAGTAATATTGCATATAATGTTTCATAAATGAATTAACTGAATCGCGAGTTGAAGTTAATAGCGTTATATAAAACATTTAAATTAGCGTTGAATAAGTCATCTAAATTGACCTTCATTTAAATCTTCGGTAATTTATGTCAAATTAAATATACATTATGGTGCGATGTTGTATTTCATTTCTATTCGATTAAATATTTCATTCACTTTCTTTCGATTGTTCGTTGTAATACTGAATATATATTCTCCCGTAAGATTTTAATTATTGCATCAATTTATGTTATAAAACACAGATTAACGTATATTGCCCTTTCATGTTTGTCTTGGGTATTAAAATAACGATATGGGAGCACATTTCATCCGATTCGGACATACCTCGCTTATATTATTCCACTGAAAAATGTTGCATGTCGAGTTTCTTATGTCTCCGCGAACAGGCAGAATATTATAACTTTAATGACGTTGCAGTAAATGCTTCAAGAAGCAGGGCTGAATAATCGAGAGCAAATTATATTATAATAGCTTCCATTTGCGGTATTGGATTATTTAATATCTCAAATATCAGAAATATGGATCTAAAATAAAACCCAAGAGAACGAATTATTTGGCATAAACTTGGACAAAAGCTCCGTCTCGGTGATATTTTTCATCCTGTAGTTTATACGACATTTCATACTTTCAGTTGCGGGTGGCGCAAGTTTATATGCATTTGTTAATAATTCACGACACACCGCTCGGTTACCACGAAGCTAGGAATTTCCCTGGCAGAGTGCATTCATTGATATCGTGCTTCCGTAAACGATATAATCGAACGATCGAAATAAACATAACTTCAGAAATGTCGGTAATAAACGTTCGTATTTATTCCTTTAATCGTTCACCGAAAATGTCGGAGAACTCGAAGTGGCATTCCGAAACACCGAACGGAAAGGAAAGAGTTACAATGCCGTCGGCGAAAACTGCAACCATAAATATAAAGTATCACTGCTTTCCTATGTGCGAGATGGACGAGACATTTTTTTTAACATTCTGCCGTTTATTGGACTTGTTTCGCGAACGTAAATAATGTGGGCGGACTACGGGAAGCTCGTACACTACTCTTTCTGGAAATTCCGGTCGGACCGTAAAGCTGCTTCCACGTGGACTAAGTCGAGCGTGGACTTATGTTACATTTCAACCACCGTTTGCAGGATGCATGTAATATACATACATGTATGATCCAGAAATACACCGCCATATGTATATTGTTCGAATCCCATTTCAGTGTGCACTGAATCTTTATAATTCGAAGAAATGTATCACATGGATGTATCCATAATTTTAAATATTACTAGTCAGTTATTCCTAAGATTTATTGTGAAATTCTTAATAATATCGATATTTGGACGCTGCACTTTTTGTTTCATCTATTCAATCATTTTGATAGTTTTGATATTTGAGCTTTAAAGATGTAGTTTATTTTCATTCCATTCCTGTTTAATATCACCATTCATTTATTACTTCAATATGTTTGAAACTTGGGCTTGAATGATTTAGTTTATTTTCATTCCAATCCTGTTTAATATCACAATTCATTTATTACTTCAATATGTTAGAAATGTGGGCTTTAATGATTTAGTTTAGTTTCATTCCAATCCTGTTTAATATCACAATTCATTTATTACTTCAATATGTTTGAAATGTGGGTTTTAATGATTCAGTTTATTTTCATTCCAATCCTGTTCAATATCACAATATTTTGCTTTGGTTTTGAAATATGGTTGGTTGCTGACGTATTTAGTGTTAAGGGTTTCATTAATTTCAGCTAGCATGACTTAACATGACTTAATTTGTGAGCACTATCTTCTCGAACTTTATCTTCGATATCTTACTTCGTCCGAGAATGTTGTAGTTTTTCAATTTGGAGTTAATTTGAAGTTAATTTAGAGTCAACTTTAGAGTCAGAAACAAAACAACAATCACAGAGAATTTGTCAATACTTTTAATACCACCGAATTTAGCGTCTTCCGATGTACCTTGAAACATTCGCTATTCTTTAAGGATATATAAGACATTGAAACAAACAATATTGCATTAAATCAATTTGAAATCATTAATTTTTGCTATATAGTTCCAACATATTAGTCCATGAATCTTTACCATTTACATTCTAATAGTAATTAATGTGCATAACGGATACATTTTTTAAGCAGTCTATTGGTATTCTAATATATTGTAGTTTGAAAAATATCTCCGCGAATCTGAAGGCATAGCCCAGCTAATACACGTCGGCGACATCAAAGAGTAACTTCCTGAATCAATTATGCAATTTCAGGCTTCCGCGTTATTTCCTGAGTTAGTTAACGATGGTGCTAAAACGCGTAGACACAGTTGCTTATGTAATAAAAGACCCGCAGGGAAATTAAAGTAAGTCTACTATATAATTTACTCTCCGTATTATTCACTGTCACTTAAGGGAATGTAGTAGTTTGATGTACAAAAATCCATACAAAGTTTGTAATAGATTGTCAAATGAAAAGTTCGAACTGTCACGATAAATTAAAACTGTAGACAAAATTAATGAATGTTCAATATGCTCTACAAGAAGTTCGGAAAATTCAAATTCATTTAATTTTTGATAATATAAGTTTCCGTTTTATGTGGATTTTAATCAGCTTCCAAATATTTTCGTTCCCAAAATCTCCGAGTGATCTGTGAAATGGAAATAAAGTCGAGCTTAAAACAAACCAGAAACTTACTTCATAAAATAACTAGGTTGAATACGCTAAAAATAGGAAGATTTTAAGTCAAAGTAATTCTGCCATATTTCCTTTCGTAATATACGGATAATATTAGTAATAAAAATAAGTTGTAATTAAACAATCGTTTATAGAATGCTAAGATTAATGAATATAAGCGGCTAATAACGATCATATTAATCAATATGAGTTAATATTAAGCGTATTAATTAATATGATCGTTATACGCTGTTTACGTACCTAAATTTTAGTTTACCGATAATAATATGTTTCCAAAGTCAATGTGATATTTATATAAAACGATATGATGCTTATTTACATGGTTAATCATAAATAAATAAACGTCGTACAAGGTATTTTTGTAATGGGCAGGAATAATAACTGTTTTAGACATGTTCCTAAAAATTCCTCTCGACTTTTTCCCGGCTACTGACTGCGGTCTTGTACTTCCAACTACATATTCCACTTTAAAAACTATACTTTTGTTAGACTGCGGTCCACGATCCGAGCTTTTTATATGAAACCGAACACCCCGTTCTTCTGTCACGCGAATAACTTTCACCGGCGAGAGAAAATTCCAGAAATTTGGGTCACATTTACATTTGGTATAACGGTATTCTTACTTTATCTGTTATTTCCCATTATTATGATATTTCAGATTGCGGCACGCTATAAAGCAGGCTATTTTAAAATCGCATTAAACCTTTTTACTTACGATTCGGCTTTTATTGATTCCATGCAGAGCTTTAAAACATTGATTATATATGGTTATATGTAATATAATTGTAACTTTACTCCCAAGTTGCAATTTTGTAATAAAGAATCAGATACGAATTACTGTAGTGTGGAAGCCGTATATAACAGCTTCCGTACAAATTTTGTACTGCAAATCATATTCACTATTGTACAATACAAATAGAATGGAAAATAATTCGCGGGTACATTGAATGTTAACTTCAGACATTCAGATAAAGGTAATCAATAATCAATTTCCGTTGCATCGGGAACTTGCTTTTCTGACAGTACTTTCTGCGAATCAAATACGATGTACGAGATACAAAGATAATTCGTGACAGGAGCTGCCGTCACCTGCATTAGACACCAAAAAATATCGAAAGAGTCTCTATTTTATTAAATGTCGGTCGACGAAAACCATTGCGATTCTGTATATTGTAGCATTATCATCCCCTTGAGCTGGTGACCCGCTTTTTCATATTGTATCGACGCCACTCAAACCGCTCTTTTCGAACTGTCTTCGAGTGGCATAAAAATTGCCTTCGCGGTATCCTTCAAGGAGACCAGTCTGATTCTAGGCCAAACCCTTTTACTTGCCAATCTGCGAAACTAAACGCGATGCCTCCTCGAAGTCTCGTGGTTTTGCAAAACTGCATTTTATCTCTGCCAAAACCACGTTCAAAGTAGCGATTTCTATCGCAAATGATATTTAATATTTAACCTGCTTCAATATGCAGAGAGATTAAAGCAACTTGATAATATGCTTATCGTTCGCCCCTCGAAGTTTTAACCGTCAATTGATTAATGGTTTATATCCGATTAAATTATAACTTCAAAACAGGCATCATTCGGTAAATACATGGATAAACAGAGAAGGGTTAAATCCGATGAAATATAACAAAAAGAAATACATTCAAATTGCAAGCTTTTTGTGCCACTGTGTACTGCGTATTATTAGTCATCAAGTGTGATATTAATTTTCCTACATTTTATTTCTTGTAATCGTGGAAAAGAATTCCATGGGAAAGCACCGATATAATAAAAAGTCCATAAGCGTAAAAGTACGAGGAAAGAACGAGGAAAGGTTAAAGTAAACGTTGGGAATTCTACTTTCGAAATCGGAAGTGACAGTAATTTTGGAGGTCTACTTTCGGATTTGAAAAGAGCGTTTACCGTGAAGTGCTCATAAAAGCGGCGCATGATTACCTGTCCTGGAATCTTCGACCTCATAGTAACTTCGACCTAGTTTTCTTCACCATCGTCGTACATTTTCAATCAGTGGAAACAGAGTAAAACTTTTTTCCTTGCGTATTATCGTCCACTCCGAAGAAAATGGTAAAAGAAAGGGCGGAAAGTGACTTACGTGGGCGGACACTGATTTGATGGACGAGGAGAAAGGATAGGAATTTAAGGGGGCTGTTACACGGCGGAAAGAGGGGCAATATACCGAGGAAAGTATAAATTGTAATTCTTCGGTATTCGTAGCACGATACGGTTTGTTCAATGTTTGGTTTTTATTCGTAATGCAGCTATTTGCGTGGGATATTTCTCTGTTCTCTCAAGGTTGGCCTTCTACCTTTATATTCAATACAAATAAAACTGTGAGACGACGGTAGTCGGTATATTTTAATTCTCCATGAAAGCCTGAAGTTTTCATTCCACGAGGGTCTTCTTTTCTTCCAGCTAACAATCTTTCATATCGTTTACCTCTGGATCTCTCACCTTTCTTACTCATTCTTGAATATCCACGTTTTTCTTTTTGTTAAAGCCAAATATGATTTTTCGCACAAACGAAGCCGATCTCATTGCGAGAAAATTCATTGGAGAATAAATTCCGCTCCGTATCGAAGCAACTTGATTAGTTTCTTTTCTCGTGGAATTGATCGAGTATTTTAATTCACACGGAATTCGCTCGAGCACTAATTGACTACGAGAGTGCGAAGTTTCATTTCCGCCCACCTACAGTTTTTCGTTTCCCTTTTTACACTAGTTACGTACATACATTCCCGCAGTATCTTGCCGATATTTTTCTTTCCATTTAACCCGGTACCGCTTTTACGAGATCGTGGACCTACGAAAAAGCATCGCTTCTTTATTTAGAAACAAGCTTAATTCGTCGACTCGATTCGAGAATTCAAGCTTCGATCGTTAATGCGCTTAGAAATCCCGTAGGTAATTCTCTGATAGTAATTCCTCGCTTTTTTTCCAGCAAATTAAATAGCCGAATAACCACGAAATCCCCCGTCTTTTATTTACCTCGTGAGTGCCAGGTTCCTACCGCAATTGCGTCCTCTTTTCCTTTTACGTAATCTAAATTCGCCACCATTGACTATCCACGACAATCCTCTCTTCCAATTCTCACACTGGCCTTTACCCAATGGGAAACAAGACACCAGAAGGCAATTTTTCCTCCGAATAACGAGATCAAATCAAAAACATTGTAGGAAAATACGGAGAACATCGAAGATTTTATTCCACTGTAATTCGAATGGCAAATTCCACTGACTTTGAAGTCCTACTTCTATAAACACATGGCGTTTTGTTCTCTTTAATTTAGCGCGAACTTGGCAAGTTTTTGTACAACCCAACTCTTCCCGGCTTTTTTCATTAGGCACTCTGTCATTGTCCATTTCTACCGTTTCTATTTCTTTTTTCTCTGCACTTTCCCGTAGAAAAGAAATAAGTGGTCAATTCGTTATTTAATGAAATGATTTCATTTCTAATAGGAATGAAAGAAATGCTCGGTGAAGCATAAAAATAATTAATGTTAATTGCCGATTCCGGAATATTATTGGTTTTGTTGAACCATTATTCTGTTTCCATCGAAATATTTTCAGATAAATAAGCAGTATGATATCAACATACTTACTTGGTTTAATATTATATATTATACATCGGATTAAGTACTCAACATGATTAATCTGCATGCATAAATCTAATACAAAATATTGCAAATCCTGTTATAACTCTTATAACATATTATCAGTATGAACTTTCATTACGGGGGCTGATTAGAAACAATAGTACGAAGAATAGTAGGCGAAATATTACAAGAAAAGGATTATGAGGAACAACTATTTTCTCATTAACTTCCAAATTTAAGGAACACATAATATGAGTACAGTTTCCAAAATTAAAAATTACTATACTTTCTCGTTCCAATTAACTCGTTTTAATTTGTTTCGCCCGAATAAAGTTTGATCGCGTCCCGGCTAACTCGCATTTCTATTTTGTATATCATGCGAATATGGATCTACTGTTGTTCCAGATAACTCATCACAATAAATAAGTACTATCGACGTAAAAGGGAAAAGTTTGCCAGAAATCATTATAAACTTCAAACATCATTCTTATGGGTCTAATAAACACGCTTTGTCAATAGGAAAACGACGATTGAGTGTCGCTCCAGAAACTTTTCGTAATTTCGGATTTCACTCGCGGTAGTTAGATTGCCGAGCACGAATATTTATCTCTTAAAATTTCATCGCGAAAGTAATATCGTCTGGAAGTAATATCTCGTCCACCTTTCGTGAAGGGGTCTGGAGATACAACTTCGCCGTTTTAATTATCCTACCGTTAGTTGCAACAAATTCGACGTAATCATTTTATGGACGATATGTCCCCCGGGGGGTATAACGATCCCGAATATCCTTTACGAGAAATGTTTCAGATGGACCTTGCTAGGTTTTCCCTATTTTATGAAATAACTTTGCAACAATATTTTACACTTCCCTCGTTGAGTTGATAATTTAGATACCAATATAATGGGAGCAATAATTCATGATTAGCAAGGGCCTAAAGCTATAAGTACGAATTATAAAAGATAATTAAGATTGATTTCATACAATAAAAAGAGATTGGCTATTTCTAACGTGCCCTGATTAAACCGTAAAAGACTTGAATCGGAAATATGTTATAAAGTGAATTTACACAATCTTCAAATAGGTACCTACTACTTTGAACATTTTAGATCAACAAGAATAATAACTTAAATTTAATAAATACGAATTAAAATGATCCGCGTGTCTTTATGGATTTACAGACAACAACACAAGGTTACCCCTCGGAGTAGTTCTTGATAGAAAGGTTAATTTGGGAGTTAATAAAGATCTCCTCTGATTGAATAATATCTTAATACTTCCACTGATGGAAAGTTTTCCGAACAGTGAAAGAACACCTCTTCTCGTTCACCGTAAAATTCCGCTCCTTTGTCTTCTTCTCCTCTCTTCTTTCTTATTTCAGTCTCCAGTCACTTTCATTTAAAAATTAATTAAAAAGAAACTTTCGCGTTACCTTCTCAGCCGCCCATTATTGAGCTATCGTAGTAACTTCTCGGTCAGTTCTGTATCACTTACTAAAGGGTGACTACCCCTTGCGACGAGTTATGAACGAGATTTTCGAGGGTATCCCTGTCTTTCGTTGAATTCAGCCCCGTATATAATACGCGATGAATAACGACGATACGTCTTGGAGGTGCGGGGGGAGAGGGAGAAGTATCGTAGCCACTTACTTTTAGTGCTCATAAAAGTCAAACGATCAGTGAGACCGTTATAGAGTCGTGAACCGAGACCGACGCGACCCTCCGCATCTTTTTCACCGCCGACAAAATATCATCGCTTAAAGAATACTTGTAAATAAGTCACGCTATTCGACGATTTATTCCCCAGGCAATTACAGCTGGATACGTTCCTTCTTACTTTGGCTTCTTTCTTATTCTTTCTCCTTCGCCTTTCGTACGCCCTGTCGAGACTAATGTCCGAGTATAATGTCTGATAAAGGGAAAATGTTCTTCGTGATGAAGGCCCTGATAAATACTCTTTGCGAGTGTTACACTTGAAATATACGAATTTCCAGTGTCTTAACGTAATATTCTTGGTAGTACTATGTATTGTCACGTTGAATGGAATGTTTAGTACAGAAGGTTCTACGTGTTGTAAACAAATTCGTATAATTTATACACTTTTGTTCTTTAAGCGAAGTATATTTGAAAAAATCCTTTTTCTTTTGTCACGTTAAATGAAATTTTTTGTACAAATGCTTCTACGTATTGTAATAAAAATCATATAATTTGTATAATGTAGATCTCTATTTCATCAAGTAATATTGTTGTCACTATCATACATTTTGTAGTTAAATGTATTGTTTGGTACAAAAGCTTTCGCGCATTGAAGCCAAATTTACCTGCGTATTATTATCCGTTAATTGAAATTAAATTAAAATAAGTTTGAGTCGTTTCTGTATTATTATAGAAACTAATACTTGATGTATTATCTTTGAATTAGGAATAGAAAGACTACAACTTTCGGCTAAATTTTCGGAAAGTGGAGATTGCGTTGGGTGCAAATAACAATTATAATATTAAAGCTTAGCAAGTTGCAGTGGTCTTACACTGAATATTATTTATTTAAACAAGTACTAAGTTTTCCAAGGTCTATCTGTTACGGAATTGTTTAAGAACTAACTTCGGGTACAAAATTAATCCCAAGTTATAATTGGGGCTACGTATAAGTGAATTCTTCTGTTTAAGAGATTACACTTTTCTGGCATTTTCTTCTTATAAATTTGAAGTCACCTGTCGCCAATTGAAATTTAAGTAAATAAAATAGCTGTGTAAACGCGAAGAGCTGTCAAAGTTCTACCACCAAGCTGATATAAAAAATTCAATATAGTTTGCTGATGCTGTTTTAATCTGTACTCGTAAATACAGAAGTCGTTTCCAATGAAGTTCAAAAGGTACTTCACCAAACATAAAAATCTACGACTATTCCGAAAAATTTACGGATTCTATAAGTACATCTTTAATTATACAAATCTGAGGGGCACCAAAATTGACGAGGACAAATTACATAAAATTTCATTTTACCTACATTAAATATTACTAAATAGAGCTTTTACTCATTAACCTCCAGTTCTCAATAATGCAGCTAAATGGAAGATATACATATTATATTCTATAAACGAGTAAAACTTGCATAAACGAGAAGTTTTGAATTCTACTCCAGTCTACAATTGAATTACCACGATGTAATACGGAATGAAATAATACACTTCCATTATTATCAAATGCAACAACGTCCATAGAATTACATTCTCCCTCCATTGTCTGAACCTCCGAAATTCTATAATAACCTTCAACCCCCAAAGAAATACTTCGGGTGGCTCTACAAGCATAAAAAAAGTCAATCTGGCTCCTGAAATCTACAAACGATTTAAATACATCTTTAATGGTACTAACCCATGTAAAAGGTGGAGGACGAAATGGAGTGTAAATTCGTGAAGATTGCGGGCCTACCGAGCGAAGAAACGAACGCAAAACCCGTAAATATTCTGGAATGTGGAATACGGGAAGGACGCGTGAGAAAAGGGGAGGCACGCCGCCAGGGGTGAGATCCCCTGAATTATTCATTCCATGGGAAGAAAGAAAGAAAAAAGGCCAGGAAAGAACTCACGCAATCAGAGAGCCGACGCTTTCAGTTAATTCGTGTTTCGTGCCCCCTTTTTTCCACGGGACACTTACGGAAGAACGGGACGCTTAATCATCGCGTATGTTGCGCTTCTCGTCTCTCCGACGTCGACCTCGACATCAACGTCGGCCACGAATGCCAGCCAGGAATCACAGGAGCCTACTGGATATGACTTCACCCTCGGAAATTGGAAATGTCGCGTGAACAGAATAACGAATACCTCTCCTTTTCTTCCCTCATAGAAAGTAAACAACCTTTCTGGCACATTGCATGTTACTCTTGATAGATCCTAAATCTCCCCAGTGATAAAGATAAATGATAATAGCCGAACTCTAATCGGATTTTAATGAATTTTTAATCCCTCGTGTTGGATCGATAATTATTTCACTTTTCATCTAATTCTTTTATTCTTGTTTTTGTACTCTGATATATTTATTGTATGTGACTCAAGTGTTTCTAGGATATAATATTCTGACAATGAGAAAGTAATAAACTTTTATTATACCAGATTTGAGATCGCAGAGTATTATAAGAAATGAATTTTAGTGGTGCGATGCATTTTTATAATTGTCGAATAGTTTTAAAGGAATCCTGGAATATTTGTTATGAAGTAGGTAAATGGATGTGAGAATTTATTAGCAAGCTTTAAATTAAGCTTGAACTTGATACTTTTCCTAAAAGTAATGAAGAATTAACAGTATCTTAGGTATATTTGTATAGTCAATGCATATTTAAGCTCATGTCTCTCTGAAAGTGTTAATAATAATTCCTTAGTCGTTTTAAATTCTCATCTAATCTGCAAAGAATTTGTTTCGCCTCAAGCAATATTAATCCTTTTAAATGCAGTGATTACATTGTAAATTAAATGTTCTCGGATATCCAAAACTTTGAGGACCGCGTGATTTCGATATGTATTTTTATTCAAACAATTTTTGGCTCCAATGTTTTTGATCACGCCAAAGTAAATTTACTTTTCGGTTTGGAGTTTTGATCGAAGTGCGCGGTGATTAAGTTACAGGGTTTATATTCCACAAACATTAACTCATTTTCCCCTCAGACATCGAGCAGTCTCAATGCTCCCCTTCAGTTTATACGTGTAACTATGTAATATAGTTTAGAATGAACGGCTAAGTTGAAATTCTACTCGTACTTCCATGCAAACATAATTTCGCAGATATAAAAATTCCATGGCAAACAAATTACATTCTAAGATGTCAATATAAATTCAAGGACTTCAAGCTTAAATTGCACGCCTACAAATTTTGCAATAACCTCGTAACAATATCACTGTACTTTACTCGCGAAACAAGGTCCAATTTATTACGTATGTAATATAACACTCAAACCAAACTGAAGTTGGCTTCAAATAGATATTGGTCGTGGTATCCCCGCGAGTACAAAAACCCCCGTATATACGGTGTACAAAAATGGTTGAAGTGTACCTAAGGCGGAACAAAATCCAAAAGAATGAATATCTGTCGTCGACAGATGTTAAATTCAAATTAAAAGGTGTCACGTGGTAGCATGCATGTTATATTGAGCGTGCACATAGGTTAACAGGATACGAGATATACGAATGCTCCTGAAAAGGTAGGCAAATTGGTACTCGAAGCAGCAAAAGCGATAATTCGTTTGAGGCTTAAGCGTCAACGCCCCTTATTGCCTTTGCTTTTGGCCGATATGCTTACTGCCACGAAGCTGAGAAAGAGAAAGCTCGTAATAAGTGGTCGAATGAAATGGAGAAAATAAAGGGGAAGGTTCGTGACTTTAGCGGAATAGCGATTCATGTTGGATGATCCCCTTTATGGTATACGCGCAAGCTTTTATGTTACATGGTAAGCGTAAATCGCTATCGTCGCCGAGCACTGTAGAGGATTCGACGTCAAGCACAAAAGCGTGAAACAATTATTTCCGGTGAACTATGGTAACGCTCAAAGGGATAACGACAAGCCACTCTGACGACATAAGATATCAAATATCCGAGCAATTTTACTATATTCAACAAGAACATGGTTAATCTATTTCCTCCTTATCAGACCTCGAAAGATTTAATGGATTAATTTAAGCAGGCATTACGAAATGATGGATCGTAAAGAAGAGAGAAATCCGGAACACGTAAAAGCAGCTCAGTGGATGCGGCAACCGTTGAACTGAGCAGCGGGGAAGAAATTGCTAACAAAGTGGCTGCAGACTCCATAAAGTGGCATTCTGCTTGAAGGCGGAATAGAGGTGAGTATCGCATTTTATATTTCGCTACTCTATCTTTCTTACTTCCTTGTGCCAACTTTGGTATAGATCTTCCGTATAGATCGTCCGTATTTTTATATACTACTTCCTCGGGTTGCGACGTACTTTTGACAATTGTCGTGCTACCAGCTAAGACACTTCGTATATTCCTTTCTCGGGGATATACGAGACCTTTGTCAGAACTGGTTTTTTTCTTTATACCTTGTATAAACGATGGGTCGTTCACTGATTCTTAGGTAAAGCGTAACGAATACAGGATATATAGATATTCAGTAGATCATTTATATCGACAAATAAATATTCACGTTTATCGAACTTCTTCAAACGCTATGGGTATCTCCCATTCATTTTTATGTTGCCATTAGCATTAATGGTGCACACCGTCCTTGTAGAAATCAATGAAAGAATATCCACGTTTCTTTTTACACGGGCGCAGATGTAGCGCCATTTATTTTCGAAACAAAGTTCGTCCGGCCAATATCCCGCGAGTCGTTTTCAATGCTCACTGGTACATTGAATATTTCATAAAGTTAACGTTGTTGCATTTATGTTAATTGGGAGTACCATCGGCGGGAGTTCGAGCTCGATGTAAACTTTTCTATTCCCTTGGCACCTATAGCTGCACCCAGAACGAATTCAATGCTAACCGTATCGGCAGGAAGAAAAAGAACCATGGGTTTTAACGACCGATGCTTTCTAGCGGAATTTATGTAAATACATCCAGGAATTTACTGTGCACATAAGCAAACCACCGAAATTGCCTTGCCGCACACATTACATTAATTGTTCGAAGAATGTAGAGAAATAAATTATTCGTTGTAAAAGACAACCCGAGGAGAATGGATATAAATAATATTCTCTTCTGTCTCGCGAAGAGCATCACCGTCAAATTGCTTATTTATAAACATTAAGGGTAAGCAACTTCTCGAGACAATCCCAGGAATTATGATTCTCGGGGGCGTACTCTCGTCTTACGTTTAATCGTCACCGAGGCAGAGAGCAAAGTTTTCGCTCCGGATATCCGTCTTAGGATCCTCGTCATCCACTGAGTATATACTGAAATATTCATGACAATTAAAGTGAAACTTCGAGATGAACTAGCCACGATGTTTTAATGCCAGAATCTCTGGCTACACCTCAGTCGGATCCTCAGCGTTTGCCAAGGTGTTCCGGCCAAGTGCTCCCTGCTTCCGGCTAATTTAATATCCTGAAGGTGAAGAGAGGAATAGCAGAAGCCAGCATCTGGTAATGAGGATGTAAAAGTGAGAATGGGAAAGAGTGAAAAGGGAGCAAAAGGAACGGATGGTTAGTCCCATGGATTTTCTTTCTTCAGTGGAGACGAACGACCATCAGGGATTGTCACACTCTGCCGCCCAGGAATTTCATCTCGCACATAATTAATCTCGGCAATTACGCACCAGACAAGTATAATTCCATAGTGCCGTAGGTATTCGCTTGAACCACCATGAAAGCCGATGCTACAACGTACCGCACTACCACCCCTGCCACAACCACAAGGTTTCCTATCCTTCTGTAGTATCAACCCCTTTCTCTCGATACGAAACAACGGACAAAGAACCCCAGCACTGTTCCCCGCAGCGTCTCCGGAATTGCCCCATTCCAAACCAAAATGGACACTTACGAATCGCCAGGTACAGAATTATCCTTGTTATTGATATCACATAAACCGTTCTGTCCAAAGGACAACAAAGCTAGCAATAACTACATATACATGATGTCGTAAACATATGAATGTTTATGACTGGCAGTAGTAATATTTTGGATAAAATATGCTTCTCATCTTGGGAATAAAAGTGGTGTTGTTGCTTTTTCCAATTAATTTTATAAGTTGTACGGGCACTCAAGAGCATTTCAGGGATTAAGTAAGCGTACCGCAACGTTGAGTTTCCCTGAAAATTAATTTCGATATACGCCGAGATTAATCCTTTAATATGGAATTCATTAAGAACTCTGATAACGTTCCTGTGGAGTTTGTGAAAAGTATAGTTGGGATGTAGCCGCGGATATTCCGAAGGGGAAACTAATGTGTATCAATAAATGTCAAAATTGTCGGATGTCACTGAAAGGCGAACAGGCTGTCCAGTGACATGGACTATGCATGATCACTTTAGTTATCGAGAATGATAGGTCCATTAGGTCCACTTTCTTTCAATCTATCATTCAATGACATTTTATTTTGAAAGGCACTACTATTAAATATCCTGAATTCCCGAAATACTCGTTCAATATATTGGAAGGACTATTGAATTGATTACCTTACACGATTATATTGGCTGTGCTTTCAAAGCAGATGAACAAATGTATGAAGAATATAATACATCACACATACCAAAATTCGACATCCTTCTATCAAAATGAACTATCAATTAGATCTCTTTCTGTCAATAGAAAAAACATATAGAATTTGTAGTTATTATTCCTAAATTAGCTTCGAATGTACTGACAATGCTATTGTAATAAGAGGATCATTGTATTATATAATCATAAAAGTAGCGAAGCATAATAATGACACTGTTTTCTTCATTTAAAGTCACTAACGAGTTAAATATCAACCACGGAATACAACTTTTATTAAATATCTGTACTGTGCAAGGAGCAACGTCCTTCTTTTATATAGAAGTGTAGAAAAATTGTCACAAATACATACAAGCAAAACAATATTCTGTTTATTATTTTCGTATACGCGTTATTTATTGATATTGTATGTAATGTCATTGACGAATTCTACGAACACGTCTTCATGGAGCAGTGTTAACGAGTTATATTATGTGGAATGCTTACTCTGATATGTAAGTTCCCATTCTCGGAATTGGTAAAATATTATCTCGAGGTAGAGGCTGGAGAACATAGTCACGATAAACGGACATACAATTAATCAGCCGCAGTACAATTACGTAGGACCATCCGATAATTAGAATCGCTTTCAACTGGAGAACAGTAGTTAGCTCGAGGAAACTTCGAGCAGTATCTCTTCCACGTACATAACTCGTAGTGGAGGCGGCTTAATATTGACGCGGCTGGATCTAAAGGGGAAGTTTCCTCTCTTCTCGGAGGGATTTTCTCAGCTTTGGAGCACATAGTACACGTTACAGTGTAAACCGATCGGCGTACCTTTGCACACCATATTAATAGGGCTATCTCCATGGGCACTTTAATATTCGGTATAGTGAGCTCGGATAGTCCTTCAGACGCGCAAACGATTTATGGTTCCTAGCACTCCAGGATTTGTAAATAGAATCCTGCCTAAGAAGAGCACCCCCAGGAAACGCGCGTGCTTGGCATAAGTATACTGCCCCAAAAGTGTGTCGTGGAGTCAGCCAACTTCCGCCACCACCAAAATATTAATCTACATTCCGGTGTATCTCTTTCCCTTCGTTTCTGACATTTTAACAAAAATACCGAAATTGTTCACCAGTTTCGCATGAGTGCTACAGTTTCGCATGAAGAGTTCCAGTTTCGATAATTTGAAGCCTCGGTTGACTCAAACCACCAAAATTCCGGTATACCAAACAACATTACTGTCCCGCTTCTGTGATCAGAAAATTTCTATGTATATTTTCCAAACATTTCCTATTTACTGTGATAGCCAACAGTTCATTTGCATACTTCATTTATGACTGCCATGATACAAACGATAATGATTCAAGTATATTGATCATGTTAATTGAATGTCCCATGCAATTAAACTTCAACTTTCAGTGTACTTTCAATGACACAATACCATCAATAATGAGAGAACTCCATTTATACGTAAAATGAACCGCTCTACTAAAAATCAAGGCTCTTTAAGATCTATTTATGTTACCATCACTCGACTTTCTTAAGTATACAATACTAGTACCAAATAGAGTTGACCCTCGACTGGTTGGTCCCTCAACCAAACCAAATATTGACTCATTGAGTGGGGTGAGTTTTGCCCTCAAGATAAAGGAGTGTCACCGAAATTTGGGAACATCTGATTCCCTTCACATAAAATGTATACCGACTCTATTAATACAGCTAATTCGTAACCCTATTAAAAACATCGAAAATTCTGATTATCCTGTGTAAACTATTACTTAGAAGTCCATATGTCTACAGGATCCTTGCGTATTATCGAATTGTTTGCCGTATGTTCCCGGTGGTTCGTCTTGTGTACCGGAAGTTTCCACCAGCCTACGTAATCCTGTCGTACTCCGATGCAGATCGCCCGTCAGCAGGAATTTCGACCCATATTTGCGTTCCTAATCGGTAGCCGGTATCTCGAATAGCCATCACGGGAAACGGTCCGAATTAGCCTATCGGCCGATGAAAAGCAATTAAAATCCAACGTATTCGGGTTCATGGATCACGCGAATCGTAAATATGGTCCGGCACTTGTTTGACCCCCTTTCCTAGCAGGCTAACTCCCTTCTTGTTAATTATACCGACGGCCCCATTGTGCTCACCGAACAATCGACGCACCGGCCGGATATTACATTTTCAGAGGGAAGGAAAAAGAGCGCCAATGGGTGGTAGTGGTAGGGTGGGCCGGCAACTTCACAAAAGAGAGATTCATATTCCGCTCGGAGGGACAGCCCGCATTTGGAGGAGAAAATAAAATCTGCCGGAGATGCTCGGTCCACGAAAACGCTTCCCAGTGTATTCAGGAACGTTCCTCGTTCTCGTCTCATAACTTCCTCCTTCCTGAACTTCTAACTGAGTACTTCCCCCTTGCCGGCTGACATCGCTGACCCCTCCCGCACTTACTTCTCCTAAACCAACTGGCAAACTTCGTGGTATGCATTTCAAAAGCCACCAGAGAGCAAACATTTTCTCGAGTGGATGCGTGCTGCCGGATTTTCTTATCACAATAATATTTGTCCCCAATCTTAATTTTTCCCTCTGATATAAATGCATTGCGAATAGAAGCGGTGCAGTATGTTTGACGAATTTTAGAATACAATTTAATGCACACCTAACCCGAGAAATTAATCATTCCTGTTACTTATTCCTAAATAGTATAAAATTTGTCAAAAAATCAATCATAATTCCTACTACAAAAAGATCTATTTTTAGGAACTAATCACTATAAGAATCACTTGGAAAATTTCCAAGAATTGACACTAGGTTCATGCAACGGAGAAAACGGGTGATATGCATTTCATATAAATTCTAAAGCTAAGATCTGCAGTGAACGTGTGAAAGCAGATTTTCTTGTCAGGATAATATTTGCCCTAAATTTCAGTATCCTCAAGAGCGATCAGCGTAGAGACAAATAAGCCCGAGAAACATGGAAGTGGATGATGCTCCGAGATATCCATATATCGTACTGTCGCGGTTGCAATATGGGAATGCCGTTGTCTTGATATATCCACCCTTGCAATCGCGGTACCTGTGAGCAAGTATCTAGGGAAAACACTGTGCAACAGTCAAGTAATCAAGGAACCTGCTGGTTCAACGATGTAAGATAGAAGAGGTCTCGTCAGTTCATCCGTATTCCCTTAAGACATAACATGCTCCGACCATACCATCGAGTTTTCTCCTTAATCTTATCAATGTACTTCATTAAAATCCTACAAACTTATTCAATAACTATTTTATACCGGAATAGCATAATATGTATCACTTTCGTCTAGCAGTTTATATCCCTGAAACTATACCAAGTGCCAGGAAGAAGAGAGAAATATTATTTCTCCTAGAATGACATATCCTTAAAATCAGAATATGGAGTACGCAGGAAAAATGAATGGACGGAGAATTAAAATATCAGTAATTTTCTAGTGAACTATCGCCTGCACTTTGCCAACGAAATATGTCATGTAAAGGAAACTGGCCGGCTATAAACCAGTAGCAATTGTGTATCAAGATACCAAGATTTATAGACGGTCAAGATGCGATCTTTTGAAAGACTGTACGTTATATACTAGCCATCTCTTAATATCCTCAGAGAAGTAAACGTTCCGCAGTAGCACGTTCACACATAGGTTGGATTCCATAGCTAACCTACGATCGATGGATCTACTTGCCCAGATATACGATCCCGAAGGAAGTCCAAGTACACCAACATTTAAACCTTGTCACACCCTCCACTAGTTTATGTTCCCACGTACTTTAATCAATGTAAGTAGTACGTCCAATTAGTGAATGAATCTAACTCAAATATTAATAAACTTAAATGACTATCAGAGTCGTATTAGGTAATTAATTTTACCATACTTTGCAAGTTTAGCAGTATCTTCGTTAAGCCTTTCGAGTAATACATTACTTATTTATATTAATGTTTGATAGAAATTAATTCGCAAACGAAAATGTGACTTACAAGAAATGGCTGATGATTCAAAAATTACTATTAATTTCTGACATGAATTAAACAAAGCATCATGAAATTAATGATTTCTTGTTAGAGAGTGGAATGCCTTGTTTAGTATAATGTTATCCTATTTTTGTGAAATATCTTAGGATGGATGAGATGTGGATACAATGCGAAGAATTCGGTATGTTTTAAATTGTGAAAATCCAAGGATAGTCCAATTCAGGACGTTCGTTAAATCTTGTCAACACCGAATCCTTATTATGTGCCGTAGGACGGTTTTGTTACGAAGGATTTACGTTTTCGCGACTAGCGCGTATCTTTCTGGATAACGTAGGTACGTAACGTGCTACAAATTGACTATCAGGTTCTCTTTCCTACTTGGGGCTCGGCAGAAACTGCCATAAGTCACCCTACTCGTTCTACCATTCGCTGTCGCCTAGGGACGAATCGCATCTGGAATTCAATTCCACGAAATGGTCGTTATCTTACGAATTTCTAAGTGGTTTATATAAAAATATAAAACCGTAAGGCGCACAGAAGGATTGAATTAAGAAAACTGGAACGAGTTTTGCTGGTAAAAAGGACATAAGCACCCGTGTCTGACAACAAATAATAATAAGTAATTGGGCTGCATTCAAAAGTAGTATAAACCACGACAAATGTGATTCAAAGGCGTAGTAATATGAAGAAATTTCAAGAAAGAAATACTTTCCTCATTATGGCAAAATTGAATGAGCAAGAATGAGTTCCCATGTATAGCACTACCGAGGAATAAAAATTATGTGTTAATTCTTATTTGAACAATAAAATACCTGAAAAACAATATGAGACGTGTCGTTCTTCTTCGCTAATCTTTTTTATTGATAAGTTTTCGCTAGTTATCATTTAGACAACTCTCAGCATGATATTCGGAAAAGAATTATATTCTACCAAGTAATCGTTGTAAGAATAGTTTGGATGACAAACGATACAATTAATCTAACCGTTTGTTTTTTAAACGAAACCTATACTACTTTCACTTTTTTTAAATACTTGGAAAGCGATAAACGTGCGAACGTCTGGTTAAAACGATTTAACATAAACCAATTTACTGAATTATAACGAGTACGTATATTGGAGAATTTCTCATAAAAACTATTTCCATTAAGTAATCGGGAAGTTTTATCGAATAAATCCCTTGCCAAATAGTTACTCCGATACTTTGTAGAAGCAGGCTTCATCGATAGATTTCCGCCTCGAGTTAACTAAAAGTTTGCGAAAATTTCTTAAGGATTTTATTTGAGCAAAAAGAACGACATACGGAGAATTTCAAATTATATTAGACCTGAGAATTTATAAAATGCATTTCGTGTAATTAAATTATTATCCACCAACGATAATTTATATATAAATAAATGTGTAATCATAAGTAAATATTATATATGCTCGATCGTTCTAGTGTTAATTATGGTGAGTGTTGTTCCACATGTATGCTTTATGTTATACGTTTATCCTTTGAAATATACCCGCAAATTCTTCGGAGACACATATTTCATTGATAAAAAACAAGAAGCATAAACACATGATATTAAAGAATACGTAATTGGATCAGATACTCAGCATTCAGGGCATGCACGAATGTCATTTACATCCTCGGAATTGCGTACTTACTCGGGCTGGAAACGGCGGATGTTGAAGTGATGGAACGTCAGTTCGACGATTTCGTCGGGTTGACCAATGAACGTGTAAAGCAAGCAATCAATATTCGACGGATATCGTTTGGGATAATAAGGGGATGTAAATGTGCCACCTTGAGGTCGGTCCGAGCTGCTATACACAACGCAAGAGCAACCTGAAACAACAAACGTTAAATTGAATCCAAATATGCTACGAAAATATACCGCGCACGGCGAACTATTAAGTTCCGTCAAACATTGACGAAGCTCCCATACAAAAAAACTCAAAAAATTAGCAAAATCTGAACGTTGTAATTAAATTATTCATAATAAAATTGGTATAAATTGTGTCGAATCAATAGTTTTCCATTTCATTCTGTTCTAAATTATTTGATTCTTCGAAACGTAATGTTTATTAAAACATTTGTCGGACCTAAAATATTGAATGCTAAGAATAATTATATCGTTAACTTGCGTGGTTAGGAAATACCTAGTTACATTATAAATGTTAATAAGTGAAGCAAATTAGTGAAAGCCATATTTCAGTAAAACGTGAAATCTTACTCGAAAGTGTTTGATTTGGGAAAGAATGGCTGATAACTTAATTAAATCTTTCAATTACTTGAAACCCAAAGTAGTCAGACTTTCTGCGAGTCAACGTGGAGATATTAAAATTTCTCGATATTAAAATACACCGCCTGATAGTGTCTCGAAGTAACGATAGCTACTATCTAGGTTTGACGAAACTTTTCTTATTTCCAAAAGGAACTCGTCACCCTGGATATCGATTTATGCCCAACCCACATCCAGTAACTATACCGCGGACCTTATGTCAATCTCAAAGAATTAAATTAAAGTTTGACTTTTCCATGAAAGAACGATCCGTTGGGAATCCTATAACTTTCGTAGAAAAGTTTCATGCACGAGCACCAAAGTCATCGACTTAGATAGATGGTCCTTTGTTAATTATCAGCCGTGAACGGTCAACGAGTAACTCCGTGTCCCATGGGATGTGCCACGACACGCAGGAAACACAATCCCATGGATTCGAAGCTCGTTTATGTCATTTGGATTCGAGCGGCATTGAATATCGAATGATTAAACAAGTCGATAATTTATAGGTGGACTATGCCACACGAGAGTAGGAATATGGTGTTCCTGTTATCCGTCAAAGCTGTGAAAACAGAGAAAATTTAATTTCCTATTTTTCAATTAACTTCCACACTAGCCAGTCTTCTTCGCAATGGGAGCACTCGCAAGAGAATTCACGGAGACCCCACGTACGAATGGTTAAATAACGGGATGACACTTGAGTTATATCACCGGTACAAAAGGTCGAACGGCCACGGCCAGTTTTATGCATCGGGGACCCCATTGTTCACAGTGATTCGAGCTAATGTAGAACGAAAAAATATCCTTTTCTCCGTGGTACCACGTATGACCATTAAAATATGTGAAATCGTCCCATTACATTTCCCGACGCGTGAAATACAATGTAATTTCCCGTCAGTGAATCCAAGGTGCTAATTTTAATTTCATTCAATTTCGGGTAATTTCGGGTTTTATTGTTATTCCATGTGTGTAAATATGTAGGCATGTCATTTCAGAACATTACATTTGCTATTAGACGTTGGTATTGATATTGCACGGTTAAACCATAATTTATGTTTGACCGAAGAATGTTGTTATACTAACCAGTTGAATTAAAAATAAGGCTGAATTTTGACAAATAAGCTTTTGATACAACAACCTTACTGCTTTCCTAATGTTATCAGTAATTTAAAGAACCACAGGAGGTGCCTTCCAGCAATTTGAGTTTTAGCTATTTATACAAAGAACATCAATTCTGGAAAAAAACGACGTAACCCGGAATAAACAAACCGTAATGAGCAGTATTAAGGCATCCCCTCGGTCTTAATTATGCATCGATGAACATTAAGGAATAATTACGACCAGCAATAAAAATGAATTAAGAAACGTAAGAAGACTGATACGTATCACTTGAAAAACAAGAATCTCAAAGTGGAAACTCAAATTTATTCGAAAAAGTAGGTGTCACGATCTATTAATTATTATTTGATGGTAACATATAAAATGATTAATGACGGTGATTTATGTTACAAACTAAATCACTGAAGTACAGAAGTACGAAATGATTTCTACCTTCAAGAAGAAGAGCGATCAACATAAACCACAGGCCCATTTATACGAGAACGTTGTTAGAGAATCCCCCTAAAAAACTGCTATCAACTTTCGCAGTCTGGCGATATCGACGTTTCGATAGATAGACAAAAGGATCGCCTTAACGATCCTCGAAATGTGGGTGATTACGAAACGGCTCGTTAATACGAATGCAATAATTTATCCAAAGTAGTATCACCGGGCTTCCTTGCGATTAGTCTCTGTCGACGCGCAAGCACACGACGCGGTCTCGGTGATTATTCTGAGAGAGGCGATCCATTAGGAAGCATTCGTTCAACACCACTGCTACTAATCCTGACAAGATAATTTATAAAGATGGTGACGCTATTAATCAGCTCTATGAAAAACGGTACCTTCAAATATGCGGAGAGATGATCATCTTCGATCGACAACGAAATTGTAAATATTCATCATTTTGTCCCATCAACTCTGGCTTCTATTTACATGTTTTCTATAACTCTCATAAACCGTGTGCAACTAAAGCGATTTTCCGTATGTTTATTTTTACGGATAAGTATACATTTTCTTGTGTATGTCTTCAAAAATAAAGAAAAGTGTTGAGTGGGTTATCACTTTGTCTCGGACTGTATCAGATTTATTGTGCAATTATTCTGCAAATTAATAAAAGATTTTTCTTTTATAGTCGACGTCGTTCAAAAGAAAGAAAAATTCCATGATACGAGCTAATTTTACGAATCTCCAAAATCGTGCAAATGGGTTAATGGTTCGATGAACTTTATAGGGTTAAACAGCCTTCACTAAATTAGTAAAAGCATTTCACCTATTTCCAGTTCTCCCTTTTACCTATTCTTCAACTAATGGTAGCCAACTACTTTCCCGCGTTTTTCTATTACTCCACTTGGCTCCTTCCTTTGTAAGCTTTTGCGTGAAGTTCTTTATTTCCTGCTTTCATTCCCCTCGTTTCCGTTTCCTTCACTTTCATCTTCCTAGCGTTGCGTAAAACTGCCTGCCACTACAACGACACCAAGGTGCCCTATCGCATAAACTCCGCGTCTTGGACACAAACGAGCTTTCGCCGAATCCTAAGCCATTCTCCGACATCCGCGAGCTTTGATACATCAAATATGAAGGCTTATGGAAAGCGCTCTACTTTACTAAAGACTACTTTACTTTGTGTCATTTAAAATTTATCTGCATCGTTTTAACATTACTTTGTGATGTGGCCAGCACAAAGGACGTTAAAGTTTTATGAACCAAAACCGCTGACTAAAATCCTCCGGATATTGTAGGCTCTTCCCTTCCGAATAAGGCTATACCTTATTAAATCCTTGTCGTTCGATATAAATATTTCCTCGTACGTATTTTCCGCGGTGATTTAATATACCTAATCCTCCATGCTGAAACTACATTTTCGATGAGCATATTAATCTTAATGAACTTTGAAGAATTAATACGAACGGAGCAGATTATGGATTAAAATGGAGTAATGTTTTAGTACTCGGAAACTCTAAATCTCTTTTGCAGTTAGTCATTAATTTTTCTTCTTTTGAAATTACATTCTTGGTGCATCGAATTTAGACATTGAATTCGTGAGATGCATGGCGCAATTGGAGACGTCGATAAAACAGCGAAGTGTAAATATTATATTAAAAAATGTCAATCGGAGAAGCTGCAATCTCTAAAAAGATTAATTTATTATTTAGATAGAGATATTTTTTTAATTCTACAGGTTTCCGAACTCTCATTTGAGAAATAACATTTATAGAAATCACATGCGTGTAAAATAGCAGTGAAATATAAAGATTTCATTTCTACCTTACAAAAGTACAGCACGCGAATAAAATGATTAAAAGCCGAAATTAAAAAATTTGAATGGGTACGGAAAAGTGATCAATTATTTTGAGCATTCTATTTGAAACTCCATCTATTTTACATTATTCCTTGAAAGCCATAATTTCCTTTTTGAACAAATCAAATTCCCAAAACTTCAATGCGCAAAAATTCTCTCCGGTACCCCTAATATATGAAAACATTCATAAAAAATCGACTACCGAAGAAGTACATAGTAGAACCCCGACTACTTTCGATCTTTACACAATGACGCGATATAAAAGCTGGCGCGAAAAAGCGCAGAGATAGCAATTTCTCCGTGGAAGGTAGTCAAGAAACGTCAGGAATATTTAAAGTAGTACCCGAATTAATTTTCTCCTCGCCTCCACACATACGTGGCACGTATACACGACATATGTTCCAAGCAGTATATGAGTTTTAAAAGAAGTGGCACGGGCTCTTTACTGCTCAAGTTTCTTGGATAAGGCGTTCTAAAACCCCTACGAAAGATCATTGTTCGGTCACGTTCGGCCACGCTGACTCGAGCATCTTCTTGCGTTCCCTATTTATAACCGTTGACGTCTACAGTTAATGGATAAAAAGTGACGCGCCTCTTTCTCCTCGGCAAGTTACCGATGAGAAACGAGCATATGATATGCCACCCCATGCTTTCTGTACTCTACTTCGAACTCCTTTACAACGCAGAATGCGCGACTAACATTCAACACTTGCCCGACAGTAATATCGAGGTACAACATTTTAAACGAACATTATCCTGGATTCATAAAATCATGATATCAAATCATTAATATCTGATGGACCATTAATAATACTCCGACTATAGGCATCAGTCTTGATTCCAAAAATGTCGGTATTCTCATGCTTCACTTTTATTATATCAAAGTAAAATTACGAGATTGCGAATTTAATATGTTTGTAAACGATTGATGATATTCTGATTTTGTAGTAAATTCTTAAGGCGAGAGTTTCTAAAGGATATATGGTTCCGACGATGTAGGAATATGTTTGCAATATTTGAAATGAGATTTTGATCAAGCAAATATAACATATTGGAAAATCTGATCAATACTGTGGTAATATTGGGATACGGTATGAAGATGATTTTCCTAG
The DNA here is from genome assembly GCA_910591585.2 of Nysson spinosus. Taxonomy (NCBI): domain Eukaryota; kingdom Metazoa; phylum Arthropoda; class Insecta; order Hymenoptera; family Crabronidae; genus Nysson; species Nysson spinosus. The sequence goes on from OU342834.1 coordinate 3,403,586, forward strand.
GATACAAAGTGTAGGAGATTGAGAAAGGCTCTTTTTGTAATGAGACTATATACCTCTCGGAAGTAGAGCACCTTCCGCGTGCATTAAAGATAAGATATATAGATATGTAACCTCGTAACTGTCTGCTGCAAATTGCTTCAGCACGCAAGGATATATAATTAGTATGCAACAGTTGTCTTTGCATCGACTAAAGCGGGTCTAGTCTATGATATTAATCGCATATAAGCCATGAAATTTGTATTATGCTATCTTGGCCGTTCGTCCCATTCCTAATGTATCATTTCCTTATACAAGTGAATTAATTATCTCTATTACGTGCACTGTATCTAAGACCAGGAAGATTACTGATCAATTTCTTTAATCTTAAATCCACGAGTAGATTATTATAAAATGTTGAAAGTCTTATAATCGTAAGAACATTGGAAAAATTCAAGTTTGATTACGCCTAAGTCGAGTAACATAAGCAAGCGGGGCACATTAAGCTATCCACAGATGGTAGCCATGTTTTCTAGATGCACAACGTGGTCGCGATCTCGTTTCCACTTTTAAATCACGGAACGGCAGCATGTTCTTTCGAACATTATATTGTAGTTTGAGAACTCTCGCAGGTGATTCACGGACCGCTGACACCGGTTCAAGTTAGCAGCCGCAACACCGCGATCGCTGATACTTTGCCAATATACGTAGGTATATATAAAATACATAAGATCGGGAAAGGCGAACTTGGATACTTGGAAGAAATATTATTGGCCGACCAGGAACACTAGAAATCACTTAGCACCCGATATCCCAGTAGCAAGTTGACTTTTCAGGATCGTAGACTGATGCCACATGCTTGCATGGGTTGTTGGCAACTTGCAGGTTCCCACAAAACCAAAAGAAACTCTTACTCAACCTACGATTTCTTTCTAAGTTGGTTTTTCATGTATGAACTTACGTATACATGTATATATATATACGTATATAAGTAGGACGGAATACCTTATCTATCTCGAATGGTTCAAGATTCTTCGCGATGCAACCGAGCTGGTGAATCCAGAGGTATCTGTTGAAAGCTCTACTCCCACCACTTTAAGATCACGCGATTACCCCGTGGACACAGAAAGGCTTCTGCTAAAAGCTACTGGATAAAGAAGCGAGTAAAAAATCCTTCGGGGATGGAGAGTGAGCTTGCGAAGGAAAGCGTCTTTCACTACGGAATAACGTTTGTGGTGAATAATAGTTTAAAGTACAACGTTGGCACTTAAACATTATTCAACGTATTTGAGAATCTTCCGATGAAATGAGCCACAGGAATATGATATGTTTCTTATAATGTAGCTTCTCGAAATCTTTAAATTCTCTTACTTCCGCGATGGACTATTTCATTAAAAAGAGATTTATCTGTTTTGTATGAAATCAATTCACGCTAAGCATATTGAATTCTAAATTATCCGCTAAATGTTAGTTATCAAAATGGTTGTTACAGTTATTAAATATTGAACGTATTTATGCAATTTATATAGCAGATATATAGCATAATTATGTGTTGTCAAACTTAAATAATAAATAGAATTCTTTGTATGATACAAACCTAAAATATTATTAAATATCATTTAAACCTCATGCTTTCTTCTGAATTCAGCAATAGACTGTAAATTTACATTTCATACGATATTCTCTGATAAGCTCTGCTCTGTGTACATGCATATGTATGTGTATGTGTATCTTAAAACAGCACATAGAAAATATTTGCGAACATCGTCGGATATATCCGATTGGTCTCTTAGGACAGTCTCAGGGGTGGGTTATTTGAATTCCAGAAATGAAAGTTGTGTTTTGGAAAAGTCTTCGAACATAATGCCTGGGAATGTGGGTATCATAATGAAACTTCGAAGCACGAAGTATTCCGAAAAATGTAAAATATCTGTCGAGAGTGTATCGATTGAACCCGATTGGCAGGACTATTCCTTTGAGAGTGAATGCCAGGAGATAAACGAAGCTTAAGTGGGCGCCAGATAAATTGAGAATAATACCTCCCCCAGTCTACACGCCCCCTCTCACCACGTACCGTTTTTTACGAGTTCAGCCTTTCTCCGAACCCTCAGCTCTTTCCATTTCGTAACATCTGCTAGCACCGATTATTCTTAGATATTTTCCTTTGTCTCTTCGTAAAATGACGTGGTAAGTCGGGAAATGCTTTTTCCGTTCTCCTTTCTTGCATAGTAATGCACTTTGCGCCTGGGTCACTGAGAAAGGAATCCTCCAGGGCCAGGAATTCGTTTACTTTTAATTAACTTTTCTTCAACGAGTGCGGATTACCCTTGTGGCTGATTATATCGCTGTTATTTTAACCGCCTAACCCGTTCGTTTACTTACACTACTTTCACTTCGTTTCAGTGAGATATATTGGTCTGTTATTGTTCTTGGCCTTCATAAGTTTATATTAGAAACGAAGTTTAATTATAATTATAGTATATTGCAGTTCGAAGATGAAAATAATTTAATGTATCGCTTTATTCAACGTTATTGGAACGAATTGATATAGTGTACGTAATTTAATCGAAAATACCAATATTACCTCGATTAGTGATAAAAATAACAGAAAAAAATAAGCTGTTTGCTGAACTCTTATCACGCACATAAGTAAATTAAAATCCTCCATACGTGTTGGTTCGATATAAATTCTAAGGTAAACATTCGATGAATGCAAAAACAACTTAATTAAAGAACAATACACCAGTATTTCAAGTAAGCAATCGGGTAAAATCATATATCATAATTTCAACGTTATTTTCGTCGGCAAATTAATACAAACAGTGTCAACGTTGAAAACAAAGCCACGGAGGAAAAAAACAATAGCGTTTCTCGTCGATCTGCCGAGTGAACACAATAAAGAGGGTAACAAAAAATGCGAATAAAAATCTTCGTTAAATTTATGATATTGCACGCTTCACTAAATTATTCCTGCGAAGTATACAGCCTGAATAAAACACTTCCGTACCGCTTTACCGTTACGTACATCTATCTCATGTATGATAAATCAAGCCAGGGAACAAATATGCGATACTAGAAGTTGTTACTTGCTTTTGTAAATAATAACCGAGTGTCTTTAATCGTGAACATACGATATGTGGGGTCCATTACTCATGATCAGTAGATTCGTAAACCTGGCCGGAAAAAAGTGTCACGTATTCGGATGCGTTGACACTTCCCTTATAAATCGGTTCATGCTACCAATGGAGGAATCCGTTTGATAGATTCTATTGCGTATAGGGGAGCATCAATCTAGGAGCAGGTGGTCAGAATATCCACAAACAGGCTACCAAGAATTTATATATCCGGCTACCGGCGGTATTGTTTTATCTTCTATTGGTTGGGATTTGTGCATTGCTCGTAGTGCGCGATTTTTTTTGTATACATACTGCCAAGTATTTATTCATGAATCCGGAATGACGTTGTAGCCGCACCGTTTCCGTTTCACGCGATTGGTCGTACGAACCCAGGGAATGTTACATAGAGATATGTCCTCTCCTATATAACTATGCAATTTTTTTTCGTTGTTTTTGCTAATGCAAATGTTAAGCGCATTTGAATTGCAAACGCGTACATGACTGGAATGATTTCCCCCCTGAATGTATATCTTGTCATTTTTTAACCGCTTGTTTACTCGCTTTTGTTGCATTGTTGTATTGTCTTTTGCACTTTCTGGTGTAAATGTTTGTTTTCCTCTGATTTCCACGCATTTCTCGCTTTTTACGAATACATGTCGAATATCTTTGGAGAGTAGATGACGATCGGGTATTTGTTTGTAAAAATGTTTGTTAAAGTTTTACATCAATGTAGCTCGCACACAGAAATGCCGGTAATACAAAATGTCAATGTATTTCCCTGCCGCAAACGAACCAAAAAGGAATTTGAAGAAACGTAATCGTAAATGGAAAATAAAACCCATATACAGGGGAATAAAACGTCGAAGGATATAGCGATATGAAGAAAACAGAAAATGAATTTTATCGATTTCGATTATACACAGCATCGATTAAATAAAACGCCAACAGCGGGATAAAGATGCATTGAAAAAAATAGCTAACAAGAAATAACACTTTATATCCTGAAGGGATATAATTTGAATGTACTCACATTATATTATACAAAATATGAATGACAAACACGAGTATGCATAATAGAAATATTTATCCTGTTTATATTGCTATACATTATTCCCAAATTCATTAACTGAAATTATGATTTCTTTGTCTCATTATACATTGTGCATTATACGTACACGCATGAAATTGTACCGCATAATAAACCGGATCAACTCAAATTGCAGATCAAATTTCCTAGTCAACAAAGTGTAATAGTTACAAAATATCGTTAACGATTAAAGCCACGGGCAATTCAAATGTGATAAACTTTATGTGAATGCTATGAGAGCAACTTTGATGAGAGAAATTCCTCAAAATAACTGGAAATAAATGCCGTCCACTGAACGCGGATTGGGAAGTCCAAAAGGAGAAAAGGACAGTCACTGATCCGCCCTTAGAGCCAGATATTCACTGCACCAATGGACTATCCAGATATTTCCTGAATTTTCCGGCAAAAGAACGCTTCAATGAAAAACTTGTCTGGTAATACTGTATCAGAGAGTATATATTCACAATATCAATAGATACTTCAAAGAAATGACAATGTCTCTCAAAAAATAAATTTCGTAGAAAGAATAATCGCTGTACTATGAAAATAATCCTTTGTAAGTTCCCTAACCATTCGATCGTGACTATGCTTTCGTATTTATTACAGTCGATTTGAAAAACTACCACAAAGAACTTATTCCATTGAAGAAATTTAAACCTTAAAAGGAGTAAAAAGGAATATAAGTTATTCGACTGTAAGAAAATCTGGAAAGAAACTACGCCAAGTTTAAGTATATCTTGAGTAAAATTTAAAGAACGGGAACTTGTTATTGTTGAATTAGTTTTATAATAAGCAAAACTCTATGTACACTGCAAAGGAAATAATTTAATATCAGCAACCTTTTAAAGGTATTTTTGAAGAGCATTCATAATTATATTTTACAGCAGAGTATAATATTGATTTATAATAAAAGCCCGTAGCAACCAATTATGGGCAATTTATTTTTCAACGTTTTACATAATTATTTCACATTCTTCATATAATGTTCAGAATAACACTTGCCAGTAAGCTTTCCATGTAAATTGCCGAAAGATTAATGTTTTGTTACTCTGATAAATAGAAGTATTATTAATAAAATACAACGAACGATGCATAGTGTAATGGAAACAGAGTACAGAGGGCAAAGTACCATCCCTCTAAATTCATAGAATCGAAATATGCGAATTGCGCTGAAGGTACGTGACATTAGCGAAATCGTAATTGAAATATTAATTTATGACGCGTAACGACCGCCTAGTAATTAACACGCTCTGTAACCCTGTGTCGACGGATGCGCAATGCATGCATTACTGCTACACAGCCGCATTACATAAATACTCGGCTTTAGTCTGCTCCCAGCCAGATCATAATGGTGCAAAGTGTACAATTCGTCTATTATCCCGACGATACCCCCGCATCTACACTGACAATCCACGCTTGTATGGGTACAAACCCTTTCCTATCCCTCTCCTTTCTCTTCTTGTTCGCGTTCAAATTGTTCGTGCATGTATGAAACGTATCGTTAAACCGTGCCATTATTGTACGCATGGAGAGGTGCGTTCATCCGTTACATTTGCAATCATCCATACAAACTGGACGGATTAATACTAATCCTGCAGTTAATTCATACGTTTTTCATTATTCGCATCAATCCTGGATAATGTTGGTATAAAACAAAACACGCATTAGATGCGTGCAATTATAAGGACATAGGGTTAATATTTACACATAATTAACATTTTATCTCTGTAAACGCTGTAATGATCATTAATAAAGAAGAATACTTTTAAGATAAGTAGAAGCTCGAGTGATTAAAAAGTTTTTCGATGCAAAGTAATATTTTCATTATAACCTGAATTAAAAGGGTGAATTGATCGTCGGACACCCAGGACATTCGCAGATATTAGAAAGTCGTTCCACAGGGAACCCTGCGAAGCTCAGAATTCAGGAATTAAAATGAAAAAGGCTGAAAGGTTTCTCCGTGCAACTTTGCAGACTTAATGTAGTCGAAGATATTGGCAAGAAAGGGATGGGGTGATAGACTCGAGCATTATTCTTCATCCATTACTCGTCGCGACGACTACCGGTAACTTTCCTTAGAAAGCCAGAATGGAATGAAATAATTTCCTTGGACAAAGAGAACTTTCCTGTTCGAAAAATCAGCTTCGATATTTCATCGTGTAAACATGAATGCAATTCACTATAATCTAAGTGCACGAAATTTACTCCGATTCGTGTGGAATTGCTTGAGAGGAAATAAACTTACTTATAAATTACGAGTTTACTTAATCTGCTTCTAAAATGTAAGGTTGAATTATAGAGCTGTATTCAATCTGACGCCATCAATAAAAAAAGGAAGTTATATGGGTATAATGTTTCATGCAATTTAATTTATTAGGAATTTTTTAATAATCGAAACGTAGATTTTTATAAAAATCGATTTTTAAAACTTGCGTCACACTGGGAAAGGGTCATAGAATATGAAGGAGAATATTTACCAGTTTAAAAGTGTCGCATGCGGTATAAAATTTCGTCTCGTTCTTGAACAGCGAAAACCGCACGAACATACTTGGACATGTGATATTATTAAATTATGGAAAGAATAATGTATTTCATAATCGTTATTATATAAAATAATTCATTTCCTACAGCACTATCTTAATTTGTTCCCATTCATTTTTAACGAAGTTGAATAACATCAAAGCACAGAAAATCTGAATTATTCGTCTTTAACGATGGTTTCAACATACTACTGCAACACGTAAGCAATATTAAGAACGGTTTTATGAACGTTCTCGCAACATAAATCTCGGTGTACGTCAAAAGAGGTGATACACTGCGGTATTATCGCTGCTCTAACAATATTTTTCGCTTCTAACGTGCATCGAGAAGCGAGTGCTTGCTCAGCTGATATTGCCAATAATCTCAAGTTAATTGCAGAAATAAATAGACCAAATAATAAAATGTACAGTTGTAAGAATACCTTTAACACTAGAACTACCGAACATATACGATTATAATTTTAAATTTATTTGTACATAAACCATGGCTGATCGTATATAAACTATTACTTAAAAATTTACTTTAATTAATGGATTTAATTATGCATATTATGTATATAAAATAAAGACAGGTGAAATCGCAAACAGTCCAATGTTGCAAGTATATTAACTTTCTGCATATTTGAATACTTCGGTTAAAAACTGGGGACAGGTCTTTTTAACTGCGTTGGTAGTTCTAGTGTTAATTTTGTATATCACGTCGACGAGTATAGCGTGCTTTAATGGCAAGAAGAAGGGAGAAAGTGAGATTCAACGGATTTGATGGGTAACGAGATAGTGCGAGCTCACAGGGACCATTCCACAATAGATTGAGCAATATGATGGATCGGTTCTCGCGACATTGCCTAGTAACTATTGACGCGAGTCAGCGTTGCTGCACTACTATCGTGAATTAGGATCCCCATTAATATGCCCAACAAACATGCCACGATACTAAGCTCCAGATAGTAATAGATGTCTGTTTGTCACACTTCTCGTTTTGCATTTAATCGCACATCAGAAGTTCATCAAATATGGCACGTATAAAATATAGGTATGCTTTCAGGGGTACCGAAAACTAATAAATTATTAGAAAAAGTTTATTATTAAAATTTCGAGGTTACGTCGTGTCTAATTGACTCGGATAATCGAGTTAAGTATTATATAATATTAGGTGTATGTAAAAGTTTTAGTCATAAAAATGTAGTACATAATACTGTATCTATCAGATATCAATTGGAAAGTATGAATATTATATATATACGTAAACATTATTTTGTTAATATTCTAATTGAAAATACGTGCTCCAGGTGTTCTTCAGACCACGATTGACTCCTTTTAAGCTCGACATTCCCATTAAATACGTAATTATGTTCCATTAATATTCTACAAAGCTTTGACGTGGGATACAATCTGCGGGTTGTTCGATGAATACCGGGTTATTATCCCTGCAAGTTGCATAAAATTTCCTGTAGCTTTATCGAGAGATCGAGTATCTCAAGGGTTTATTCCATATTGACGAAGCATTACAATAAGCAGATTGATAAACATTACCTGCAGATTGTACATTCAAGTTAGATTTCCTGTCAATAAACCCACTGAGTTCCTGTCAATAAACTCGATAGCATGTTAACTATTCATGTATCGCTAAACTGGATCAGAATCGTTTATCGTCGAATTGATCTTTACATCAAACAAACCAATGTACCATCCCTGAAGAAAACTCCCAGAATTACATCTTCGTAAAATATTAACAGAAATTAAGATCTGAAATTCGTCTTTCCATTTTAAATACTGATTACGATTATTGAATTATTATAATTATCGTATGACTTTTTTATTTACTTACTATTTAATAAAGTTTCTTATTACATAGCTACAACGAATCCATTTACTGGCTAAAATTACAATTTCCTACAATAATTTATTTTAATGTAACGTAATATAATTATTTTTAGTTTGAAATAAGGTAATTAATTCAATACAATTTTCATTTAAATGCTGAAGTTAGAATTAAAGAATCTTTAAATTCCATAGTTTTCGTGGTATAAATTATGAAATAGATACTGCATCATAAAACGTGAAATAAAACTGATATATTATCGAGATACTTTTCTATCATAAAGCCCTGATACGTGCTTATATAAAAGACAAGAATATCAGGAAGTATTTGAAGGGTAGCGAATAAATTGTAGCGTGTACCGAGCGCCTTTTACAAGCTGCTGAAAAGTTAATAACTATCACTTTTACGTGTCGAAGTATCTCGAGTCACCATCTCCTTTTAACTGATACTTCGTTCCCGGCAATTACGTCATATAAGAAGATTTTCCGGTTCATAAAGGATAAAGTATATAGATATTTATGATCGTTCCTCTCGGAAAAGGCGGATTAAATGGGAAAGAACTTACAAGGAATAAAACTCCACAATAATGAATACACTTAAAATTCCCGATTGACATCGAAATAAAATTCATTTTCCATCGTGAGTTGGTGGAGTACTTGTTTATAGATTCTACTATTTATGAATAATAAGTAGTTTCATTATGTTTATATCATTAGCATGTCTTTGACAACGAGTATAAATTGTTCGATAATATGTATCATGCAAATTAAAATTCAATACGACTGTTGTACAATCGAATATTTTATTAACGCAGACCTTGAATCTAGGATATAAAAGAATAAAATTAATAGCGATGTAGATTGTATTGACAGGGAAACTCTCGTTAAATTGCTTGGAATTTTTCTCGGGATTGAATTGTGTTGAAAAAAACATATTCTTCTCGAAAATGAAAAATAAACATATATCTATGTGTGTATCTACGCGTAACGTGGAACCCAGGCACGAGGAAATAATTTTGTTAGTCGTTTTTTACGTTCACCTGTAAATGCTATAAAAATCTGTTTACCAGAACAGCTGCATGTGACAGCATGTTCAAACACTGTAAAGTTAGAAATTAATTCATGTCCCCGTGAAAAAAATACTATGGTTTCTAAAACGTTTTGGATTTTATTTGTAATAATGGAACTGCTATGTTTTTCAAAAGGTTATGCCGACAGAAAAGCGCTTTTTTATTTAAAAAAATCTGGGTTTCCTGTCACTCGTTCATGCTAATAAAGCACACCATCGTTATTTTTGAAAACCAAACATTCACGTTTGCTTTGTGATATTAAATGTATCTTTTTATTGCGGAATTGAATCACTTTGGGACGTAAACTTATCACCTGTTGAACAGAGATGATACAATGCTTTAAAGCATTTCCTGCTTCACATCTAAGAGGTCTGACATTTTAAAGCAAAATATTTGAAATAGGTGTAATATTTGATTTCCATGTGTACCAATTTTAAAATATATAACAAACATAGATCGAATCAGTTTCAATATTTACATTCTGTTCAGTATTCCGAAAATACCTCGGCGACCTAAAAACCTTGGTGAAATCTTTCCAGAGAAATGTAATACATTTGTCATACTGTAATAGTTGGAAAATCATTCTTTCCGAAAGAAAATATTCTCTGATCCGCAGTATCTGAGTTTGATAAAAAAAATACACATATTATTCTATTATATTATTCTTTTAAAGCGAACAAATTTACCACGGTGTATTTTTATTAAACGGATGTAGTATGATCGTTATGAAATTCTTTATTCAATTCCTGGAATTACACTTCGACATCACTTTTATCCTTCATCGGGCGCCAAGAAATTGTTAAAAGAAGGAAACATTTTAATACATTGTGCTCTTGTATTTATATAACCTATGGGTACATATGATCCAATATTGGATCGTGTTCGATTTTTAACGGTGCACGAAAAATTAACTGCTACCTTTTGCCAAAGCGAGAAATCGGTGAAATAATTCTAAGCGTATTCGAGAATAGATAAACCATTATTATAATATAAAAACATAAACATTTGGATCGAGGTTCCATTGCAAATAAATATTTTGGAGCACACGGTAAGACGGTTAAGAAACGTTGGTCTACATTAGCTTAGATGACATAATCTAATAGGTGCAAAATCATCAATTTCTATGGAGAACATATGCTGATCTCGAGTGTTTCAGTTTGATAAAAAATATCTACATCGTTTAGTCGGATATTGTATTCTCGCCGCACGATATAAACTAACAAGTGCATGATCAAATTTACAGGGTGCAGGATAATCGGAGAAGTTCCGATGGCACACACGGTTAACTAGTCAAATGTACGATGATCTGATCGACAGACATGTTTGTACCAAGTCCTAGACCTGGGTACAAAGGGACGAATTGGAAGGGTTGGAATTGACCGACTTTGCACATACGACAGAAACCATTGATCCTGTCGGATGTACAGTCGAATCATCTGAAGCAAATCGAAAGGGCCCATTGGGGTTAGTTACACGGACATTCCTGGTCCACCGAACCTCTTCCGTTAATGAGGGTCCGCCGCGTCAAACCTCACGCCATATCATTCCTCCTACTGCGATACCCAAAACCGATGAAACTCCCCTTTGCCTGTCTAACTACTAGTTAATCTGTTATGTTTCATGTGATGTGTTGGCGACTATTAATATTCTAATTAACCATCGATGACTGATATGCTTTAAACTCTTGAAAAGAATTGTAGTAGCGTAAAATCGAAGTTAATTTTATATTATTTTTAATATTATTCTTGCATATCTGGAACGTCGTGTATACTGCCAGTTGGTGAAAATAATAGAAATTGAATACTACAATGATTTTCAATTCACAAACCCCTTTAAGTTACCAGAAACCTGCATGTACTAGTGAAAGCTTTAAGGTCTTCAAAAGCAGTAAAAATAAATTCAATTTCTTTCCCTTTTCAAGCACGAATTGTACATAGCTACTTACTAGCCATGCATTCTTGCTATTGTTCCGTTTACTCTTTAATTTACCTAACAGACGTTGTTTCAGAAAACCAAGAAATAAAAAGAAACTTGTAGGAAAATGTCAGGGTCCCTCAGAATGTCAAAGAACTTACGTTTACCGTGCTCAATAAGAATAGTTCGTGCGTGGGACATTCCTTTTCCAACATTTCTCTGCGAATCAACGTTAACTGCGTGTTTTTCTATCTATTTACGACAATTCGCTACACTCAACACGATGACAGATTATAGTACTGTAAAGGGAAGCCTATAACAACGATATAAGTGTTCCTTTTTCCCGCAGAACCGTATGAAGTACACTCAGAAGCTCTTATCTCATCCAATACTGCCGAGATGATTTTTCATAGCTAACAAAACTGTCATACGAATGAAATTGTAACAGTATTTACAGTAATAGCGCATGTCCTCTTATGTGACGCAAGGAATACTGAATGGTGTTACTTCGAGCAACATTATAGTCAGGGAACCATTTTACCGCGGGTTAGCTTACGACTATTCACAACTTTTAAATAACAAGCAATCTGGTAAACCATCCCTCGCAGCATTCAATGAATGTTTTTATTACACTCATTAAATATATAATATATTCGCTTCGTTTGCAGCCTTGGGTACAGGAACCGCAGAGAGCCATTAAAGTGCATTTAATATAATAAATCTTTAGAAGATTATATCTTTACACTTTTAATAAGGACACGGTAGAAGATTAGAAGATAAATATCATTAACATAAAACATACCTTTGACACCATTTTCCATCACAGCTTCTTTTGATCGCAAATATCCAAGTACCGTTTTAATGTCTCTATATATTGTCACTTTAAGTTACACTATATAATCCATTTAAGCACATCTTATTTAAATAAAAGCACAAGAATATTTCAATAGAAGATCAAACTTCGATCGAAAGGATCTAGAAACAATAATGCCCAGCAACGAACGCGGTTTATAGATCTTCTAAACTGTTAGCACTTTATACTCGCGTTTAAGTAGTTCTTTTATTGAACAAACTCCGAGTTTCTAGTGCATTACGCATTATTAAGTACCGTTAAATAATACTGATAATAAAAATGTAATAATTGCGCACTCGATTGGAGCTCGGAGAAGGCATTTACTCGTACACGGCACGAGTTAAACTGACGATCGTCATCCTCAAAGTCAGGTTTCCTTATTGTACTTATATGATACATACAGGGCGTTTAAGAAGTCTGGAAACCGTCAAATACCTCCCAGGGGAAGGATTTTTGTTAAAAACATTAAATGGAAAAGTTTTGATTTTAGACTTGTATCACGTTCGACAAACAATTTCTAATATCAAAAACACTTGTACATCTTATTTACTTATTTTTTATATTAATATAAATAACAAGTACTTAATAAGTGATAATTTAAAATTATATACTTTTTATTGTATTCTTTATTGTATGCGCTTATAAACAAATCTGTCTTTGAAATACTTCAGTGTCTGCATTTTCTACCAAGAATAATTCGAAGATATTATGCTGAATAAAATAATACGAATGCGTTGTAAAGTATTATATAAATATCGTGTACAAAAATTGTTTCATTGGTTAGAAACTATTACACGATATTGACGGAAAGGCATTCATTTCGCGGAAATATGTTTCCATTACCTCTTTAGTTCTTCATTTACTCAAATGCTTTGCATTCTTCCGAAAGATTACAGAGATTCTATTGGCGTTTAGAATGCACATAGTTGGAACTATTAAGGTTGAACGCGTGATATAGTGCCATGTGAATTTAATATTAGACTTCTCGAACTAGTTGCCGTTTCCAAGAATATGTCCATTTGCAATATTCAATAATTTGATTTCACAACATGTACTTATTTGACTGTTTTGGAACGTAAATAAATATTTAAAATACATATTTAACTCCCATCGAATACCATTACGTATACGTTTGTATCAGTATTACATTAATACTTCAGCCTGGTTTGTTATATAACAAATTTATGAAGTCAGATAACATATCATATATTAATGATCTCATTGACATTCCCCTTTAATCTTAATCACTTTCAAATTTTCGTTTAACATTTAATGTGAAAATGTTCTTCATCAAAGTAATATGAAGACCCACAGTGCAGATTCTCTTTAAACATTTTGTTGGAAATACAATTAAGAACTTTAAATGGAATGGTATAATATTCAAATAATGTAAATATCATCATCGGGAATTGTGCTCCAATTCAGTAGGGATTCGATGCGATATCGATCTCCGCGGACCACGTTATTAATTATTTTTTCACGGAATTGTTTGCAGTAGGGAACGATCAATCTCGAGATCCGCGGTGATCCCTGAAATTGAATTTCCGCGATGGCAGATATTCGTCGTGAAGTAGCGGATGGGAAACCAGGCTGATATCATTGGAAACCGGTGCAACTGGCATTTCCCTTTTTTTTTGGTTCACAGATTTTTATGGTGACCACTCGATTGGTCGCGCGCCGACTGTTTCAGTGCCTCCTGGGTGCCTCTTTATCGCAGGGCCCATCGATAGACGGCATTCGGCCATAGTGTGAACGTATCGATTTTATCGTCAATGTTGTCCAACACGGTAGAAAACATTCTCGTACTATGAGATCTCATCGATTTCGTACGACCTACATCTCTAACCATCTCTGATTTCTCACCCCTTCTGAAATAAACCAGTTTCGGGAAAATCTGCTTGAAAGTGCGACGATAAGACCTTCCCGTTGGTATGGAAACCTCCTAGTTTTATTATAATATCATTCACGTCAATGATACTTTGAATTTTATCAGATATGATAAGGAGGGTGTCGAAAAAATAATTCAAATTTGAAAAGCGTAAATGAATGAATTTATAAACTAACAGTACATGGCCAGCATACTTGAATAACTCATCTAGTTAAATTTGTAAGTAATTTTAAATATTAAATACTTTATACATATTCGAAATTCAAATACAACATATTTATGAAATGATTTAAATAAAACAACAGACTAATTACTACAAATTATAAAAGACTGAAGGTGACCTTGAAAACTCCGAAAAGAAGAGTTGACAGAAAAGTTGCTATAATCATCTTAAATCGTCTACACTTCGTGATATAATTCTTTACAGTGGGAATAACAAGGTTAAGAGATATACTACTCCATTATTATTAATTTTTTAATCTCAAGTTCGAAATTCAATCGTATATTACGATGCACAATTAATAAATAAAATTTGCGAAACCACCCCCTTCTAAACTCAGGGAACCTCCGACTGAGGATGCACATCATTGCACTACTCGCATACCCTGAAAAAAATCGCGCTTGCGCTTTACCGACGATCTATATCATCAGTTTAATTGAATGCAATTATACCGCACTTTGTTATACCGCTAATTATTAACCCTTATCACTCCAAGTGTGCCTGTCAGACACAGCCGATATCTAAAGTTCTAAAATTGTAATGTTTCGAGAAATACCACATATTAATTAATTACAGCTAATCCATTAAATATTATTCTCGAACTTTATAGTACTTCGAAATGAATAAGGATTGTCTAAAAATGTTTTGAAGATTACTACTTGCATGTCGCGTTGTTCGCGAGGAAACACATACCTCGGATAAGTTGGAGTTGCTGGTCGACAGTCACGCTAAACAGTTGGAGTGATAAGGATTAACATTCAGTTAGTCATGGTTAATGTGCGAACGGAATATATAAGCGGACAAGGTTTCGTCTAGATTGGGCCGTGCACCAGCTGTCGTTTGGGCCTCATTGCTGTTCCTGTCACGTCAGTGCTATATGTCGCCACGATAAATCTAGCATACACCCGAATCTCTCGCGTTATTACTTCGCGCTCTACTCTCCTACGCGCTTCCACCCTGTACCGAGTCAGCTGGCATATTTCCTCACTCTTTTCTCGCTCAACTCGTGTTTCTTATTGCGACTGTAATCATTGCACGTACCTTATCATGTCTTATTGGAAACAGGAAAACAACGAGAACCGAAGCCTGATGGATTTTGTGCAAGAATAGCAAATGCATTCATATTTACAGTTCAAAGAATGCAGGTGATATCAGTTTCGATGAGGTCAATGAATCGGATCGTAAATTTAATTATAGTAATACTAGATCAAAGTTACGTGTCTTGATCGTTCTAAGTAATTGAATGGTCATATTATTAAATATTGATTTATTAGAAAAATCCGTCTTCAGTCTCATACTGGTTTGGTGCCAAATCGGTATCATAACTGTGACGCTAATTCTTGAAGCCGTTTCTTTGAAAAACAAATGCCTGTTACATACATTTATATATTTATATATCATTAAAGATGATTAAGAAAGTAGCTTATTTATTGTAGTTCTAAACGGGGGATGTGGTCACAATTTAAATGGTGCAAATTATGTCAACTTGTAAATATTCATTATTTCATGTTACGTTTTCGTAACAAGTTTTATAGAAGTACACAATGAATACAGTGTTCTTACCATTATCTTTCATAATATTCTGTTATAATATTGTACTAAATAATAAACAAAGTAACAAGTTCTTCAAGGATAACGTAACGCCGTTATTTCTTAGAGCATCAGGCTCTAAGAGACAATCTTTAGCTATACGATTCGGAGGACCCTAGAGATAAAGAAGAAATCGGCGTTGAGCCTTTTCTTTATTTAATGGCGCTTAGAGAGAGTTTGAAACAGTAAGTTGATGGTAGTTCACCCCTCTGAAAGCCGAACTTTTCTTCGCGATATTTTCCCCGAAATCGGAGCAATGAAATCCCTTCGATATGGGTACTGACATATCAAAAAGGAGGAATAAAACCAAAGGGAGCCTTCATCGACTCTTTTTCCCCCATGCACTCATTTACATTATTTCCATAAAGCAACGAGCATCTATGGTAATAAAACTTCAGCGAAGATAATCTTATCATGACAACACCAGGGTTGGTTGATAACGAATAATAATGTGTTTTTAAACCTTCTTCCTCAGCATTCTTTAGTGATTTATCGGCATTCATTTATGAAATAAACACCATTTTCCGATAATCGAGTAAACATATGAAATATGTTCTTCTAACATCACATTGTATAGTGAAAGATGTATAAATATATGAAAACCGTGTCTAATTTTAAACACCCTTTTTTTATAAAAATACGTGGCCCATCGTACCTAAACTTGTGTGGAATAGAGTTAGTCCCGTTGAAAAATCTCACATACAACTGACAAACCCTTCATGTAAGTCCATTTCAGTCTTGTTAAGTCTAAAGAAAGAATTCTCTAATATGTACAACAAGGACACAGCAATATGTCTATACGATGAATTCCGTGATTGATTAGTGAAAGGATAAGTTTAACGGCAGCAATGAAATTGCCATCCGTCGAAAAGCCGTGACAAACTTTCGTAGAAACTTAGGTAACGAGGTGAGGTCGTCAAACAATCATGGTGCGAGGCCACAATGAAACCGCGGTATTGCCAATCGCTTGGATTGGGTTCTACGTCCAGGTTTCGAGTTTCCACTTGATTGGATCGATAACAGCTAGGTCAACCAGCTAAGTAAGGTTAAGACATAGTTTAGATCAATTAGAACGAACAAGTGACATTTAACCCCATACTTTCTACGAAAAGAAGTATACTCTCAACGCCATATTATCACGATCGTACTACACATTTTGGCACATTCGAAAGAAAACAGTCCGCCATCGATAACAAACTTGGACTCGTTTCGGTGGATTACAGTAGCATCAATTTACATACGATTGAATTATGTCCTCGACACGTCGTTTTTCCCCACAAAATGCAGTTAAATGTGTTTTTTCGCCCGCCGCGTGTTTGCGCGCCCCACGAAACTAGCAAACACAAATCTCCTCATGTGTTTGTTGCACGCGACCAGAAAACACGGATATAACTGTTGTAAAATGTTCCGCGGGTTCTCTGAATTTTTATTAGTTTCAATGGAAATTTAATGGTAGTTTGTGCAGAATATGTACATAATATAATTAATCGCCTATAGAATATTATCGTTTTAATTAGCGCATAATCGAGGCACTTAATTTATTATTGATATTGCGTGGCTATCAAATTTTCAGCATTAATTAATTCTTCTGAACATCCAATTTGAAGTAACAATATTGACATTAAATAATACTGAAATAAATTTTACGAAATTACTCAAAATAATATTCTTAAAGCAATATATGAAAAGAATATTAATAAAAAAAACTAGGACAATTCATTCTGATTACGTAGATAGACAAAGCAAGGTTAACTCTATTATCTCATGCAAAGGTGATTCTAATTTGCTTGATTAATGAAAACGATTAATTACACATCGCGTTGTATCGTGTAATGAACATAGAACTAAATTAGCGCTTCAACGACTGTTATATTATCATTATTATTATTAGGTAGCGGTAGCTTTTGAAGTCTGATAGAGTATTCTAAACGACAAAACAAAATTACGTTTTAACACGGTCTCATACATAGTTATAAACTTCCTTTAATTAGGCACACGAAACTCGTTGCACCGGGACATGAAACAGATAATTGGTTTAATAGATATTGCCCTTAAATCGATGTACTTTGCCCGCGCAAGGGAGGCGGCCAAGTAAATCCGCAGATATTCCTATCTAACGGGATATAGTGAAAGTCAAAGTTTCGTCGCCTTCCTCATGCTGTATTATTAAACTTCCGGTAAGGCAAAAGCGAGCATATTCTCCTGTCGGTCTAAGATTGTAATAGGGAACTTTTGCCCCATAGCTACACCGGGATTCCCCGGCTGCTCCCGCTGAAACTTCGCAAAATTATTTGCAGCTGCGTGACAACCGAATTGATTAGATCTAAACTTCCTTTCGCGAGAGATACATTTTGATATCTCGCGGTCTTGGAATCGTAATTCCAATCCATAAGATAGTAGTTCCTGGTTTATTTTCCTTCTGAACACACTGGAATAACTACGATAACTTATATAGCTTCAAATAAACTTTCATTCTCTTTTAGCTTATTATAAATACAGTATTCCCTCGTCCACTGTATCATAAATGTTTGTAAATATTGATTAAAAATGTTTGGAATGTACTCGTATTTTCTGAGCTTTTTTTTGTTCAAACCTCGGGAGAGTGTTTATACTATTTACAAGGTTAAAGCCTCAGAGAAATTATAGGGTGACTTGCATCAGGCCTCATCGCCATTAATGACAATGCCCAATGAATTCACACGACAGTTTCGCTTGGCAGATAAAAACAGCTGAAATACTTTTGCCGTTCGTTTATCGAGGGGTGGATACTAGAAACCCAGAGCACGGAGGGGTGGAAAAGAGACAAACGGAATGTCGTTTTTTCCGTGCTGTTAACCACATGTGTGATGCACATGTACTGACGTAACACGTTCAATGATGCCGGGCAAAGCAATGAATACCGTTTGCTGTGCACGGTTCACCAAATGAAATGCGATACACTTTTTGCATAACACTACCACAGGCTCTGCACATTCCACATAATGGAACCTGTTGTTTTTCTACCCTTTCTTTGTCTTTCATTGTTGTAAAAATTGCAACTCTACATTATGTCGACAAACGATATACGTGAAGCTGTACTGTAAAAGCAGCTTGATACAAAAAGGATTGGATACGCCAGCTATAATACATAACTATGTATTCTATATTTAATATAATAATCTAGATATCACGTCTCTATTTGAAAACGGAGTTCTTGTGACGGCACGACGCCGCGGGAAGTTTTGCAATTTAATTACTTTCCGTGGTATACTCGATAAAATTTCCTACACTATCTGCATAAAGTTGTTTCCCTCCGAGTTCTCGCGGAAATTAAATAAGTAATTCTTGTCCCGTAACTTGACTATATGTTGCTATTGATATTTTCACTGGTATTGGAACAAACATTTTTATATTATTTCTGCAGCACTAGGTATACGAAAACAATCATTGCTAAAGTAATGAACATAATGGAATTTGGAGATTGTGGGAAATAACGGGAAAACGTAAAATTTTCGAGTATAAAATGTTGGAATACTTTACGCGGAAAAGCCATGAATATACGATAAATTTTAAAGGATTGAAAGTTATTATGAACTTTTTTAATTCCACAAATTAAATATTAAATTGAAGCGGGCATAATTTTAATTTCGAAAGAATATTCTTCGTATTAGGATTTTAACGAAAATTCTGAAAGCTGGTTTAATGGTCGAATTTCTCGAGCTTTACATTATAATCAGTATTTAGCGCGAAACCAATAGCATACGATCATATTTTTATCACTATTTCTTTTAGAATATCTGCTTATTTTAATCAACAATATTATGTTTTAGAGCATTCGTATTTTTAATAAATTTCTATACATCGTATTAACGAGAATTTCTTCTCTATTTATTCATTGATATGAATCATAATCCGTGTAAGAGAAAATGAAGTTATTCGAATAAGTGGTATCTCTATTTCTCTCCAATTCGACTTTTTATAATCTTTATCTTATGGCTTACATTTTAACGCACCCTCATTACTGGTATATGTGCTTTTCCCATGAACTGTCATAATTAGAAGGTAAATTAAACTGCCGCTGAAATCGTAAAAAACGAAGGCAGGCGAACACACCCCTTTCATACATGATATTAGTCTGTATAATATTAATACAGATAGAGTCTAGACCTCACTTTTGCGTAATGCAATTACGAGGGAGCTAATTAAGATACTCGGATAGCTAAATAATCTACGAATAATCTCGTGAATATCATTACTGAAAACTAAGAGAAAGATAGAACTTTCGCCTACAGTACTATCGCGCACGAAATATTTTCACCGTGGAATTAAATGACTTTCATTTAAACTGTCCAAATATCATATCTGTAATTATATGAATATCTTCTTAAATTTAGAATTCCTTTATTTTCCAAGATTATGGAACCATTTCCTGCCGATCTGAACTATGATAACTTAATCATTTTCTTAGATATATTGCACAATTTCTACAGCAAAGAAACTTTGAATATTATAATATTCTTATGAATTACAAGAGAATCGAATTACAATAGAATATTTTTAGGTTTCAAACGTGCATTACGTTATATAATCAAAAACCATCCTATAGTACGATAGGAAATGTACTCCACGTATAACGCGGATTGGATAACCATTGCAAAACAGTGTAAATGGAGGAACGAGGTGCGCATCCCTGCAATTCGTGACTTCAAATAAAAGGAACGAATGGCCGAGCGGCTAGTAGTATAGTCTTGTTTTTGTCCGGCACGTTGCCTGGATACTAATGCGCTCAAACACCTAACATCCGGCTATAAGTTAAGTCTGATGTTCGCTATAAATGTACCTTATTCCGTCACGATATCCGAAAACAAAGGTTGGATTTTATCGATTTGCAATGGCGCCTATTAATTCTTACGAGAAAAGTGCCGGTATCGATGAAATTATTCGCAGCCACTTTTCACGAGAACATAAAACTCAATCACAGTATTCATCAATAACAAAAATATGAAAAATGCTAGAAATTCATTTTCATAAATCGAAAATAAAGCAGTCTTGTATAGCTTGAATGAAAATAATTCATTAGGATTAATTGTTAAGCGTACATGAAACCGATTGCGGATCTATTGAAACATAAATCTTCTCGGTAACGAGAACAAGATAGCGGATTAAAAGATGATGCTTACGATAAAAAATTAACAGAATAATTTAAAGGGGAATAATCTTTATGATCCTAATGAAAATAACAACGCTTATATTCTCCTTTTTTAAACGAACCTCATACATTTATACAGCAGTAAATGCAGATAAAAATAACATTAAACGTATCCTTTGCTAGAAGAAATTTAATATTACCTGGATTTACGGCGTGGCAGTGGTTAAGGAGCGGCAGCCAACAGAGCAGTAGCACCGCTCTCTGCATCTGAAATGAGAATCAAACGTAGCTTTTATAGTGCTTTGTATTTCACCATTACTCGCGTGGTTATCCTATGCAGCACGTAATTTCACATAACATCTTTAATTTCAAGTAAACCCCAAACTCCTCGAAACTAGAAACCTTTCGTAAAAAGAACAACAGTGAGCTTTGGAACATAAACTCCATTGTGTCTGATAAAAGATTACGAACTGTAAACATATCTTTAAACTTCCCTGAATTCAGTTTCTAATTACAACATCTCATATTCCTGCAAAATAACATGCGAAGGTAAACAATGAGAAGAATTACGATATAAGTAAAAGCTAATTTCTATTACAGGCAAAATGAATCTGATTAAGTAATTAAAAATGATGTATTTATGAAGTGAATAAAATTTGTACTCCTGCCTGGCATTTTTTTAAATAAACTTCACCCGATTACAGCTTTATGCAGCAATGCCGTAGTGTCGTCGTATTGAGCTCAGGAAATACAACGAAATCAAAGAAGCCTTAATTACTTAGGAACTCGAAGAATACCGCGTATATTCTATACGGGGTACTCATAATTTTGTATGCACGTAAATACGGAGCTAGACCTGGTATGCTTGTGCGGAGTAAGGCAATTCTCTACTATCCATTGTACCAAAAGTAAATGAACTCCTGAGAGTGTATGTATGGTAGCACGGTCTCCGTATACTTGTGTGAGTACGTTTGGTGTAAACGCACGAACGATCTGCATATAGAGGCACCCGTGCAAGAAGCACTGTACAGAATTTTCGAGGGGTTACACTTTTAGTTGCTAAACATACTGCCGTCACCGTGACTAGAGGGATACTCCGGACATCCCTTGCGGAATTGGAAACGAACGGTGGACGGACGATTTGTCAAATTGATTCGGCCGGTAGATGCATGGAATTTTAAGTTACTCACTCGCGAGAAACGGATAAGCCCACGATGCAACCAGTAACTAACTCCTTTATGTGAATATATAATTTCGTATAAAAAGTCTGGGTATACCAAGTTTACAACGTACTTCGCTCTGTGGTATTTTAACAGGGCAGTGTACAGTGCAAATGTTAGTTTTAGTTATCTGCTATGAGATTAAATTGTTCAAAGCTTGCTTGTAATTTTGTGACGAAGTTGTTGTTAAATGTATGCCGAGAGTAATTATGGACAGTGGTAAATGAATAAGAACATGTTTTTGAATATTATGTAAATAAAAGACTGTTGTAAATAAATAATTGTTAGGCATTCAGATGAGAATACAAATTAATCTACGTTTCGTGTAAATATTTCATTTGTATTACATAGACTGCCTTTCATAAAGAAATATATTAATATTCCTATGCGAAGATGGCACTGAATCATTGGCCAGCTGTACTTCCAGGAAATTTATTTACGACTATTTTATTTAAAACAGTATACGATAAAAAACATGGAAACATGTTTTATGTATGATAGAATATATTTCAAATAAAATTGCACTCAAAAAGGATCGTTAAGTTTCTTCGTTATTTTTGGATAAATTGATATTGCAATTATATATAATCATCAACGGATTGTGTATTAATCAATGAATCAATTACCAAATTATTTATCTTAATTTTTCTGAATTGTCTCCTTCCCAAATCAGAGAGGAAACAATAAGTAGAATGTTAAGAGACACAGTCGTTTATTGGGCAAAGTTTATAATTTTGAATAACAGAGAGTCATATAAAGTTACAATGAGTGAACACATTTTAATCGAATTCCAGCTGGTCCAATTACACGCTGATTTACATAATTTGAATTGTACCGAAGAATACTATTCAGAATTATAATTAAACATAATACAGTGATTGTTTTACTACGTGATTACAATGAAGGAACTCGATGATCATTACCACTAAATGTAGAGGCCTATTGTATCATTTAAACAAAAGAATACTCCATTCAACGGTAATCGCTAATAATTGTATGCCAAGGTGGAGGGGGTCGTGCGTTTCTCTTTATTCGAAAGAAGGCAAGAAGGCTTTGATTTGAACAGATAGCACATCATAAATATTAATTAAGCAAATAACGGTGGGGACTTCGTTAAAATCTCATCACCGATCGGGTCTGAATATCGAGCGACCCTCGCACGACTGAATCCATTTCAAGTAGAGTAAAATATCTAAAACCCGACTTCGTGATATCCCCTCGAATAAGATTCCACCGGAAAACTGTATACTCTCTCACGCCCTCTCCCTTTCTGTCTTTACGTCGTCCCCTTTCTCGCCCTCTCTTCACAACTTACGCATACGTAATCAAAAATTTCTCTACTCGATGTGCACGAGTGAATACACTCTTACATGCGGTCTCATATTAAAAAAATTCCTTTTATGGGATGAGACAGAGAAACGAAAAGGATATATCGTGTCACGGTACGATCAATGTTACATAAAGCGATAAAAAGAAGGTAAGCAGATCGGTTCGGAAAGCTTAAGAAATCGGGAAGCATGGAGACGATCGATATCCACTACTTTTACGGACAAAGGAAGTAACATCCAATAATTAAAATCTGCCCGACAAGTATCACGTACATATATCTATAAAGCTTAGAACCTGCGAATTTAAGATATACTTTGGTTATAGAGTACATTTCAAATATGGTTCTGATATCTGTGCAAAGGAAACCGATTATTATTTTAAGACAGTTAATCACTTTGTACTTTAATCCTATCTTTATAAGCCATTTAAATTGTAAGATTCTACGTTTACATATTTAGGATCCAACTTCGGCAGAATTTGTTTTAGGTAGATGCATACTGAATCTTGACTAGATTAATTTAATACCAGCTTAATTATTAACAGAATGTTATAAAAGACAAGGACTTTCGACATGCATTAAAATTTCTTGTTTCGTGTCTATTCGGTTAGATGGACGACATGGACGTTGCTAAAAGCAATGCATCAATAGATGACTAGAAACCATTATTTTATATCCACAAATCAGAAAAATCTCCATCAGTGTTGTTCAAAACCGAGTACTCCGATAGCCGTCTATGTGTTATGGGACAAATAAATGTCTCACAGGAAAGATCTATATAGAAATGGATACTCGTATCGAGATCAGTTGACTTGCACCTTGTATTAGTTTCATTCCGCGAGCAACACGAAACGGAAAGGACAGCCTGGCCCCGGTGCATAAGGTCACTCGGGTCAAAAGTGCAACGAGGATTGCATTCGAACGATCAACACCGACAACACGAACACGATCAAGTCGATGATTAAATGCTAACGATTTCGTGGTCAATTTTAGGTTTACTGCACTCAACAGTACCGCGAAATAAGCCGATATTTATTCTGCAACGTCCACACATTTAAAATTCGGTTTCGTACTTTTCCTTTCTGGATCCAAACAAAGCGCTAAGCTTTACATTTCCGTGCTTTTACTCCCTCAGAAAATCCGATAGGGTGAATGCACTCCTCATCCAAGACGACAACGGAAAGTAATGGAAATAAGAAATGCAAATGTTTGTGTTTTTCAACGGAATTAATACAACCCCTAGCATGTTTGATCAAATTATAAGTCACTATATAACTCTAAATTAATCTACCCTTTAAAGTACTTGATTAACTCTGAATGAAGAATAAGAAGAAACTATTGGTTCCTGAATGGCAGACAATAATATTTAATAAATACCAACTTAGCATTGCTTTTATGTACGGAAGTGTTTCATCTTTCCTACTTAATAAACAAAAAAGGTAAAAAGTAGATATTTAGGTGCAAAGTATAACTAAGAAAGTACGTCGAAAAGATAGTAAAGAAAATGAACGATATAAGTCTTCATTTAAGTTCATTACAAGTGTCGTAAAACAACAAACCGATTAGAGAAAGTAACAAAAAATATATAAAAAGCAGGCAAGTACAAGAGCAGCACTCGAGCGATCAAGGTTGTATTTGGTGAAAAAGGTCAAAGTAGCATCTACATGGAAGTCACGGACTAATGAACGTTATCTGGAATACATCTATCGAACCTCTTCGAATATTACAGGTGCACTCTACAACGTCATATAGAAGTTTTGTGTTGATATGCAGCTTCAAGTTATAGATATACACGTAGATAGGAGTATCGCGTTGATATTTGCTCGAAAGGTAGCTTCGAAATTGTATTAGCACCGGCACAGGTCCACGGAAGAAGTAGGCCGTTCCAGTTGCACTCACGTAGAGAACGCGGCAAAGGTCAAAAGTGCATGAATTGTTGCGAAGTGCTTCAGCCTTCCGTGCTAAAGCAGTACAATGCGATCGGTGACCCCGTTTCATGCCGGCGGCCTGAAAACCACTGCCGTCGTTGAAAAGCCTCGCAATCAACTATATTCCTTCGGCTTTATGTTTTCCTAAAAATTTAATGAAGACTTCACGGTGTTCTCAACCTCGCCGGGGAGTTGTCGATCTATACTACTTAAAGCACCTCAGCTTGATTTTGATTATCCGCCCCCTCAAGCATCATTTACAAACTATTATGATAAACCACTTATTTACATCGACTTAAGTCAGTTCCTTCTACTTATTTAAGCTGGGAAAATCATCTTTAATTAAATTAATGTTACGAGATTAATGTATCGCTATTGGTATTTGAAACTTGCATAGAACGAGGCAAACATTTATGAAATCGGAAAGTATCGGGTAATAATTTCGTTGTAAAATTATACTTATGTTTATGATATTCTGTGTTGTAAAATGAACTTGAACTGGAAATATTTTAGAGATAATCTTATGAACCAGGTATAACGATATCGGTATAATGTGAATTAATAAGGGAACAGAATTGTTATGGTAATGGAGTAATTATTTTTTCGACGAAACAGACTGTCGGTTATCTTCGAAAAGTTAGCGCAAATGTGCAATACACTGAGATTTATTCCACGAGGTTTATCGAGTTTCCTTAGTTTTCCCGATATTCTTTTAACCGCTATATCACGGAACTTTTTCAATATGTCCAGTTCACCGAATATAATACAAGCGAGAGACAGCTGTTCGTTTATTTCTTTTTTGCGGAAATCATTAAGCACGAGTTCGTTGCTTATATACAATGTGTGCACAAAAGGAACTGATATATTACTATTGTTACTTGAAACTTCCGCGAAACGAAGAAAACATTTCGCAAAGTATCGGATAATATTTTCGTGGTAATATTAGACTAGTTTACAGATGATGTATCTTATACTTAACAAATGAAAGCAATCCGAGAAATGGTTATTTCACACTTTCATCGAGAAGTTAATATTCTCCTTAATAATGGAATATCTATAAAGCTCGGGCAATAACCATAATATTACTACTGCATTATAATTTTATTACTATTATTATTTTACGCTAAAATTTCGAATTTCAAAAATCTGTTATATTCATTCATAAAGTATATGTATAACTATTATTACAAGTAAATTAAAACCAAACTATTAAAGAGACGGTCCTCAGAAAAATAAAGAAGGAGTCTTCGTCGACATTTAGTTTTCCATATTTGACTAACATTATAATTTTATTTTATTATTATTATTATTCTACACTAAAATCTCTAATTTTAGAAATCCATTAGATGATTTCGTAAAGTATCTATGTATGATAAATGAATTAAAATCAAATTATTAAAAAGGTGGCTCTAAGCAAAATAAAGGAGAATTGACTTTTGATGAACAACGATATGCATTTAAAATGGAAAATCTTCGAAATCTTATAAGAACATGACACGTTTCATTTTCCATGGACTTGCAACTTCAGCCGCGTTTATACATCGATTCTTGACTTTGGATCAGATAACATATTTCATTTCATTCAACCAGTGAGTAATGCCACGAGCTACGTATCTAGACAATTTATCAAAGTGTTTACGGACAGAGAGAAATATCTTCTCGATACAAAGAATGATCCCCGCTCAAAGTTGTATCGAAATACTGTGCATACAAGAGTTAATATCCCCTATCCTTCAAAGGATTCAAATAACATTTACGGAATTTCTCGACAAACACCGTTATTATAATTCTATATACTGCTGGATCAATATGAAATACTATTTTATATCAGTTGTAATCGATCATGAATAATAATGCATTTTTTAAAATTACCAAAGCATTAACTGGGATGTGATCACTGAATGTAAAAAATGACACCGTATCTAATTATAAACAAATCTGAAACGTTAGTTGAAATAGCGATGTATTTGACAAGAAACTGCAAAATATAATAACCAAATATATTTTATATTCATATATATTGATGTTATGGCACATATGCATATTGTATATACAGCAGAGTTTATTAAAAGTTCATCTAATGAATATTTACTTTAATTCCGCGTTAAAAGCACATGCAATGTAAAAAGACTAACCTAGTTTTATACCTAATTATGTTGTACTGTCAACCATGAATTATTTCATCACTCGTGTTCAGCAACTAATTTGTTGACGATGCATAATTCAATATACATTTTACAAGTTATTACAATAATCCCATAATAACGTAGAATAATGAAGCTATGTGTCAGGTGATTCAAATAATTAATGTCGTTTATTTATTATCCTTTGAACTTGTCAATTTAATATGGAATAGTTACATTCATATTTTCACAATTGCATTTGTTTTCAAATACACGATTATTTTCAAATCCCACTTAGTTTCTTTCAAATACATGATTAATTTTTGTATCCGTTCTCTTGTGCTTTTATCATATTTCGAAGTAATTTGAAACTGTAACTAAATCCCATACTAGCCAATAAACGTGTGCTTTCTTGCGTGATTGATAAAGCAGTTGGTATTACTAGTTCCGATATCACCATTTATTCGAGTTTCTCTAAATTTCGTAATATTCGGCTAGTTCAAGGAACACGAATCGCGTTCCGCGTAATGAGAAATTCGTATGCTAGTACCATGTCCGTGCTTAGCGCCCCATTTTACGCAATGCAATGGAGAATTGTTCGTTTACATGCAACAGATTTTGGAAATCGCATTCCGTTTGCAATCATCGAATGGTAATTTTACGTTTAAAAAAAAGGGATGCAAGATAGGAGAGACAATAAGTGGACAAATAAAGGAGAACTGATCCTGAAAATCGTCCGGGCCATTATCGCAAATTTTTTGTGTCGTAGAAAAGATTAGGGAAGTGGAACAAAGCGAAACTTCTACCTCCCAGTTTTCGAGTGGGAGTGCGCTCGAAAGAAGAACCCAGACATAAAGTTGCCATTCTCAGGAAAGGCGTGGTAAAAAACAAGTTCGCGTTCCCCTTAGGCCACACGGAGACTACTCTGCTGCTTTGATGGGTTGCAATAAATAACGGGAGATTAGAAAATCAATGTCCGAGTGACAAGGATAAGAAGAATCGGGAAATCTAGAAATTGCACTTAAAATTAAGATTTTAATTACCAATGAAGTGCAATAAAGAACGATGAATCATTTACGATCGTGTAAAGTATAAGTTAGTGCGGATATAAAAGGAAGTTTAGAAGCAATTTACTCAAGTTTATTACTATCAGGAATAGCTACTAGAAGATTAACATATTAAACTAATACATTTTAAGACCTTTAATATCCTGTTGTCGATAACATCTCCTTTTTGAGATCCATAAAATGAAGTGTAAACAACAAGGTTATTAATAACGCAACAAGACTACGCTTTCCATACATTATATCGACATATTAATAACCCGACAGCTTGGAAAACACATATCACAAGTCAAAGTTAAATTTACCGTCAAGATAATATTAAAAAAATGATGCTCATAAAAAAGCTTCCCGACCCTATAATACAGAATATTACTTATACCGTTACCCTGGTTTAACATAAAATCAGCATTATTGTACCCAAAGTGTACAGATATTTTTAGAATTAATATCAAAGTAAATAAACGTTAACAGGTTGCACGAGAATGAAAAAATTCAGCCACTTCCTTCTTAAGAAGCCCATCCGTTTCAAAGAGCCTGGGCATATAATAAATAACAAAAAATACGGAAATAATTCAGGCGCGTTTAAAAACAATACACCACCGGGTGGTGGAAAGTGCGCCGTAAAGTCAGAGGGAAGCTACTGGCGCGTATAACTACTAACAGTGGAGGAATGGAGAACGGTGGTAGGAAGAGATATTTTCGGTGGTACATTGTTTGCGTGTCAGGTCAGGGACAGTACTTTCACAAATGACAATATAGTGTGTACAGAGACGTCAGATACGCCGAAGCAGTTCCCCTTTTTTGTGCACCGGATTCTGGTGCTTTATACCGAGTTAAGTAGAAAATGACGGGGTGTGTCGGACCGTAGGAAATATTATATCGCGTTCTCTTCCGCGGTCGAAAGTGGCCACAAGCCAGTAAGCGGATAGCTTCTGTTCGCTTCACCAAGAAAAGAAGCTGGCCGATATTAAAACTTGGCATACCCCACCGACACCAAATAAAAGATGAAACTCTATCCGGTTCTAACGGATCAACTTTTATCAGCCTCCCTTGCCACAAAGATTATTTGCATTATTAAACCATTGTGACCGATAGTGTGAAGGTAGCCACATACCAAGCTAACTCTGTTATAAACCTGTCATCCATATCGAATGACGTAGGAAAATCTGCTTCAAGTCTGACCCGACTCACACTCTTAATTAATGAAACACACCGAACATCGAAGCGTTACCCCTTTCAAGCCATTCACGTATCATATCATGGCATACGTTAATTTCATTCTCCGTTCCTCATCAACGTTTGTCGATGATCATCCTCTCGGTTCCAAATTACTGTCTTCCTGACCATTGTGCGTACAAGTAATTTAATTATGTAGACATCTGTGCAAGCCAATAGTGGAACTGTTAGTTAATTAACCGTGTAATTGATTTGAATCCACGATATTCGAATAAATGCTAATAGCAAATTTATTATGGAAACATCGTTGCGGTTTGGTACGGTAATTATAATTACATGTGTGTAGATACCGGTTAATGAGTATAAGTAGAAGAATAAAATATATTATATAATTACTCTGGAAGCTGTCTTTGTAATAAGGCCATATATTGTCTTGTACATCAAAGTCAGAAATTCTATTTCATTACATCACATTCGATGTTCTCAGACGATTAAAGTAAGACTCCGATAACAACATCCTATAAAGAAGTTACAAAAATTCTATTTATTGCCTTACATTCAGCCTTCGTATACAGTTGAAGCATAAAATTGCAATGTCCAGATACGTAATAAGGTCTAAAATTTATTACATCCGGTTAAATGCCCGGATACGGATATGCGACATACATGTATATTTCTCAGAAGAAACGGAAAAAGGAGAGACAGATATTGAAAAATGTGTTATATGTATATTATAGAAATTGTCGTGAAATCAAGTAACGAAAGCGATAACATCGAACACAGAATTTTTAATCAAAGATTAGAAACCGGTTATTTGACCGGCCGTAGTATGTTTAATGTTAAATACCTCCGGAAGTGTTTCCTTTATAAAATCTTTTATTAATGGTACAATAACGACAAGAAGATCATACGTGGCAAGTACATTCCTCGTAATATGCGTGTATCGATCGTGAAAGGGTTTTCAACGGGATACTCCTTCCTGTAATCGTGTTCTCGATTCTCCATTCCGTGCAACCCCCATCACGAGTTTGTGTCAGTAATATTCTACCGCCACGATATTCTTTGCTGTCTGTAGAACATTGTAAACGCGTGCACAAACACACAAGCACCAGCTGCATCGGCGACGCGAATTACACAGGTGCTTTATACCCGTTTCTTTGTGACCTGTACCCCTGTTGAAATATAAACAGAGGTCAAAGGACAACACGCTTCGATGGAATGTGGGTGTCACATGAAGTGATACGTCCACGTTTGATTGCTCAGTTTGAAAGTCCTTCAGTTTCAATTTCCAATCGTTTTACCACTTGTAAAATACGTCTCTGCTGTATTTGAACAATCAGCACAAATATTAACTTTTGTTGTTTATAAAAACGGTTAGAAACGATTAATTCACAAAATGCAAGAAGTATAAAGTCATTTACTTTCACTTGGATTAAGCGGCCAGCAAAACATTTTTTTCTATTATATTTATATTATACGTTTTATATTATTCCGACTGGGGTCATTGATTTTTAAATAGATAATCAAATACTGTTATCATGCAATTGGTTCCTCTTCAGTGATCATATGCACTCACTTTTTATGACTTTGCATCACGTGAACAAAAATCATGCAGATGGCTTTGGCGTAAATTAATGCACGTATACAATTGAGTTCACTATGCCAGCACCGAAAAGTAAATCATTTTAGCAAGTAGTTTAGAAATGCGCGAAAGTGCGATGCGCATGTTCAACTTCCTCGATTCTTCCGCATGAACAATCTCTACCTGCCAGCGGAATGCGAAGCTTTTCATGGATTCGAGAGGGTCCAAAACCGAGCTAGGAGTTAGATTCACCCAGAATCCAAGCAAGAAATTCGGAAGATGAAACGTCGTGAAACAACAGTCACAGAACACAGATACAGTGTCATCGTAGGATATATAGTTTCGCAACAACCGTCACACAAAGGTAAAATAGTTGCGGAGTAAGAGGACGGAACTAACGAGAACGCTTTTTACTTCGCGCCGCAGGAGTTTCTGCACCACAGGGTACAATCGGTGATGTATCGCTACCCGACTATCAAGTAACGTTCTACCACGGAAAATAAACGCTAGGAAAAATCCTCCCATCCTTTTTAATGTTTCGAGTTCCACGTCGTCGTGCTTCTTATATCCATACATTATTACACATGAATGAACTTAATCAAAATATAGATTTCAACATCCTTGCTCACCTTCTTCATACTGTCCTCGAACAAGAAACCTTTTCTCTGCTCTAATTACTTCGTACACTGTTTACTGCTTTAAAACTGCATTCGACGAAGTAAAACAATTTTCCATAAGTTTATTAAACATCAAGCTACTCTTCCGTTACTGATATTACAATAGGATTTCACAATTGTAGAGTTTATAAGCTGGATTGTTACAGAATATTAAAATGAAATTTCTTTAAATGCCCGTTTCCTTACTTTGTATTCTAGGATGTTATGAGGATCGTAAAGACACTGAATCATAAAGCAAAACGAGAATACGGTATGTGACGATATGTCGTATTCCGAGAAGCATATGCACGAATACGAAGAAGTTTATGGTATTCGATAGATGTTCATGAAAAAAAAGAGATCCTGGGAAGATTGCTTCGAAGCTCACAGCGAATGGCAACACAGAAGTAAACACAGTCAGCAAAGAACGAGCAATCAGAAGTGCGATAAGGTACTGACGGACTGACGGCAGATCTACGTGAACGAAAATATATTGTTGAAAAGACAGTTTCCACGAGTTCAAATAGAGTAATGAAAAATAGAAGGATTCGTGACCTGAAACATTCAGAGTTAAAATGTTATTCTACTCATCTTTAATAATGAAATTGACAAATAAAGTATAATGAGACCAGATGTACCAGAAATACGTTTCGCTTTCTGTGCAACCATATTATAAGAGTCATATACGATTTATATGTGGATTACATATGCACCCGGAAGCACATATTTATAAGGGGTGTGGCAGTTTGTTATAAATGTTGGATGCAAGTTAATATCACTTTGAACATGAGCGAAATATGAAACATAACGTTTATCTATTTTGTGTAACTAAGGCTATTTATAATATTAATACCTTCGTTAGTCTAATTAAGTTATGTCACTGTGTTTATGGGTATAGCAATAATCAATAAGCAATTTATATTATCAATGACCAATCAATTGGAATATATAATAGAATGTTCATCATTCTTACAAATATCAATATATGATTTACATTACATTATTAAGAATATAACAGTAACATATTTTTCTATTCCCTTTAAAACGGAACCAAAATTATAATTAAGGATATTTCCTTATTATTTAAGTTCAAGTGAAACGGACACTTAAAGTTATTGTGAGATTTAGTGTCAGAATAAGTTTATCAAAAATATAGTTTGTCACGCAGTGCTAACAAAAAGAACTACGTAAAACACTCATATTTTTGAACACCTGTTCATCTGGTGCATTGAAGAATTTGTTTATGCAATGCAATTGCGATGCTGGTTGCGGAGAATTGCATGCACGCATATTCGAAGTAAGATAAAGTTGATCAAAGAAAAGTGCATGGATTCGAAGATCAGTGGGGCTTACCAGCGGAAGTAATATATCTTCGAATGAAACTTTGAAAGCACCGCTTCGGAAGGAAGAGGAGTGGAAGAGGGTGAGACATGGAAAACGGTAGAGTGAGATGTTCCAGGAGTCATATAGAGGAACGGATTGATCCCGAAAACATTCGCGGAGAGTTTCCATGGTTTTGCGAGTTGCCACGGAAAATAGTAGGTCAGCCGTAGCGCACACCCGCGACGTTTCTTCCTTCAAGAAACAGTTATAACAGGTTGAGGAACTCCGCGCCAAGATAGATAATGGAAGGACGAAGAACGAGGCGAATACGTGAAGCGCGATAAAACTGTGATGAGGGGAAAATGTAAATCTCCATTGGAACATCAGTCAGAATTCATTGATGCGCACCACTGACTTATCAACCAACCAGGTGCCAAAAGAATACTTTCCGGAGAAATGGTCCTAATCATAAACGTAAACGTCTCGTATAATCAAGCTGAAATAAGTTGTAAATCGCTATGGATTTTAAATCAGCCTAATTTGCGAAGCAAACTTTATCGGCGCTTACTTTAGCAAAAATATGAAACTAGATTATGTAGTTAAAGATAATTCAGCTGGAATTGTTACAGTAACTGAAGGAATCATCTTTAAGCTCGAATTCAAATCTACATCATAATCCACTCCAATTATTCGTCATTTACTATAACTTGCATAGTACTCTTTAAATTATAACTTGAAATGATGATGACATTTTCTCATTAAAAATATAGTTTCGGACATATAATAACTACATTATCCTATTAAACAGAAATGAATAGATGACATGCTTAGGAATAACATGAATATAATTCATGTAGGCAGGCACACGTTAATGTATGTACATGTAATCTGTAGAACTTACGATGTGTTTAGTCGTATATAGAGTGTAGCCTATTGATGTTTCCGGTACTTTCACCCTTTCCGGGTGATGAATGGACGCAGAAGTAATCGCTCTGAATGGCTATACTATAGTAGGGACGCCTTTTTCCCAATTGGTAGCTTCGCCGTCCAGGACATTTTGGGTCTCCTGTTTCCTGGTCTGTCGTCGTTGCGAATAAGAGGGCAAAAATTCTATCTACCATCCAATGCTTTTCCTATCTCCTTCGTGTAGATTGTACTTCTGTAGTGTTACTATTTGACTGAATACATGCAGATTTAAGTGTACATGTGTTGCTTTGCAACAAAAATGCATAGACACCATTTTCGATTTTCATTTTATTGCATAAAAACTTTATTGCAATCACATTAGCCGGTGGGCTTTCATTAAATTGTTGGAATTTTCTTAATGCATAGATAATCACTTTATACAGAGATCCGCGTGTATATAACTTTGAATAATTATGGAGATAAAACGAAGTATACTGGAATACGAAATGTACCGAAAAGAATGATTTATTATATCACCCATTATAAATAACGCCTTAAATAAGAAAGAATGGCTAGATTATCGTTGAAATTCCTGATTCTCTGTAACTGAACACTAGGAAATTCTAATAAAGAAACATGGCCGCGAACCCAATGCGGAATTACGTTCATTGGAAATGAATCGTTACTGCCTTCGTGCCAGGCCCTATTCAATGTTCTATGTAGAGGTAATAAATAAAATTATCTCCGTTCACACATAATGGCACATTAGATTGTATGTAGGTAACTATATGGGATCGCAATATTACGGTCGGGGCTCCTATTTGCAGGAATCACTTCCATTTTCATATGGGCAGCCTCTCATTAATTCTGGTTAGCCCGGTAATTATTTCACATTAATCTAACAACAAGGTTACTCATGATCAATCATCCGTCAAGGTTGCACTATGTGTGCCTTATCGTAGGCATGATATTACCGGTAATTCGTGAACATGCATAGTTATTCATACGGTGCACGTGGTCGGTCTTCACTCTGACTACACGTTCGTTTTAACGTAACGTACGTGCTTCTACTTCTCACGCACGCTCCACTTAATTACAAGACCTGTTTCTCTAATGATTAAGCCACGCTACGAATTCGTTGTCATACTTGAATTCTGGAACAACCAATCTACAGGACACTGTGGAACCTCCGGCACCCTCAAGGAAATCGGATTTTCAGCATCCCGCAGGGTCACCGGATACTGCATTTCAATTTACGATTCTCTGATAGAATATTCTATGCATAATTTGCCGATAGATCGTTCCATACATTATTTACGATATAAAATGTAACGCGTTCTTTGCCGATAGAATAGTAACCGGAACATATAGATTGGGACGTCCATGAACAACCATGCGCAAGTGTGTAGAAAGAAGATAAATGGTAAAAACTTATTTATAGGAAACTGTTATAGTTTGAAGTTTTTGGACTTTACTTATAAAGATAATATTGATGAATCACTATGGAAGTATGTTTCCATATATTCTGCGGAATACAAGTCTAAGTTCTTCAATATATAAAACTGTTACAGTAGTTTATGTCAATAATAGTCAGCCACGATGAAGTACTTAAAAAGTTGAATTCAGCCAACTTATAAATGGCTAACAGTTACACAGAAACTATGTTTGTGTATATACACCTAATGCAGGGTATATCGTAACTATTCAAATATCCATCGCAAGCATTTGTTTTCGAGTAAACGAATCAGAAAGTCCTTTACCATTTTGTTGATGGCCACATCCTTTGCGAGTTATCACCCTTTAAAGTTTCGATATTTTACCTCCAATTTAGCCATTTTCGAAAATCTTAATGTCGTATTTATTATATTAAGAATAACAAATACAATATTAAGATTTTCGAAAATGGCCAACAAATACAATATTCAAATAATAATATGTAGCTTTAGGTTTATTTTTTTAGATTTAAATCAGTTTTCAAGCAGTCTACTAAGAGGTTTGAGACAGAAAACATATACACGATTTACGATTGTTTCACGCTAGGTTATTATTACTATTATCATTACCACCGTTACTATTACTATTGATATTAAATTAAACTAATGTATTTACTTAGTTGAAATACGCTCGTACTCATGATTAAATATTCCTTCATTCATTTCCTGAACAGAATATCAAAACAAGAACTCTACAGATATACAAATAGTAGATACAATATTTATATTTGTTATTATTAATATAACAAATACGATGCATATATCTACAACGAAATAAACTACGATTTTTTCAACCTATCATATAGATAACCCTATAACGGACACTTCCGAAGTAATCCGCAATTACGCGGATGATCGCGACCTAACTGAAATTGCCTGGTAAATTATACAATACTGGTGATCGTCCTACCTGAGGCAGTAATATGCTTCCGGTCTACTGTATTGAAACGACCCTCGAAATACACACACAATGAGATGTTTGATACATTCAGAAGGATTATCGATACAACTTCATCACAGGTACATAAAATCATTCAATGTTTCGCTCGTTTCGAATACCTTTTCATTCCGCAGTGTACTCAATACTACAATGAGTTAACTCAACCAATACAATAAGTTGTAAGCTACAGAATAGCAAACAAACTATGAAATACAAACGATGGCCACGGATCAAGGAAATTAATGTACAATGGGTTTTGAATATTTCAAAAATATATAGAGATATGGTGGTATTCGTATTTTAGCGGAAAGTTATCAGACTCGAAAGCTGTTACTAGTTTAGATAAATAATATAAAGAATATAATAATGTAAGAAACGGTGAGTGTAGTAGAAAAAATAATTTAAAAGTTTTCGGTTTTATGAAAATATACTTATATTAAATGAAAATTTATAAGTTTATTCGAAGCAACTCGTTAAAACCTTATTACGCTTCCCTTTCAGGATAGCATTTCCCCACATAATAATGTTTCACGAATCGCGCAACAACTTCATCAAACTGATAATTACGGAACAAATATAATCCAATTACTGCAATTAGTACCGGTAAAATATAAAAAGCGCTTCATTAATTGCATCTCGAAATTGTTCGCTCGACGTAATATCAGTTTTTACACGAGAATAATTATAATGCTATAAATATACGAAACCTAAGAATAGCAATTAAGTAATCGACTTGGGGAAAAGCAATGGTAGAATAAAATAAAACGACATTTGATCAAATGTTGGAACGTGATCGAAAACAATTTCGAAATTCTTCAAATCATTGGTGAAATACAATGGATTCCTGAGTAGTACTCAAAAGATTGAACACGAAATGGTGGAATCGAATGGTTCTGGTATTTCTATTCCCTGGTGCAAGTAAACGTGCATCCTGCTCAGAGGATTGGTTTCGACTCGTTACCGCTTTTTACACGGATACCTCGAGACTGTAACGATATTTAATAATTTAATATCTCCGCATCGACGGCACAAAAAGATTTACGAAACGAATGCATCGTGAAAGCAGAACATTTTTATGCACCGACCGTGTAAGTACGTTTTCGCGTTCGTTTGCCTGCAATATCCAACGGATGCAATATGTATGACTGCTAGGTTCGAGTGTGACTCAATTTTGCGAAGTCATTTTACAGAGGACGTCGCAATTCATATTTCAATTTCTATTTCCATATTCCCCTATGATTCCGGATTTTTAAATGACTCGCTCCTGGCGAATCGTATTTTCCTACGTTTGTTTTAAAACCCTGTAAAACACCGCTAATAAACACTTTGATGATAATATACTCGGATACCCTTTCATGGAACCAAGTTCAGTATCCACTCGCTTCTCAAATTCTTTCATGAAAATGCTTTTTGATGTCGCAGATGGAATGGATAAAAACTATTAGGTGCCCAACTAAGTTCGTGCGCTTTTCGTTGTCCAAAAACGAGACGAAATTTGGTACCGAATGAGTAACTTTTAATCTGGTAAATAATTTCCTCCATATTCTATGACCCTTTCCCAACGTGACACAAGTTTCAAAATCCCATTTTTATAAAAATCTACGCTTTTATTATTAAAAAACTCAGACACTGTCCTCTTTACTTCCTCTCCGTTTATGAAGTTCCTATTGGTTATATAATTTTGTAATGCTAAAACAAGGTGGTAATCTGTTGGGGAAAGGTCCGGGGAATATGAAGGATGAATTAAAGTTTCCCATCCGAGGTTGCAAATTGTTTCTCGGGTCTTATTTGCAACGTGTGGTCTGGCGTTGTCCTGCAGCAAGCGTACACCTCTCCGATTTACAAGTCCCGGTTGTTTTTTCTTCAATTCCTCCTGTACTTTTTGAAGCTGAGCAGAGTACAGGTCCGCGGTGATCATTTGGCCTTTTTGTAAACATTCGAAATGAACAATTCCGGCTGTTGTCCACCATACACATAACAAAATCTTCTGTTGGTGAAGGGCCGGTTTTGCAGTGGATGGAACAGGTTCCCCAGGTGTTAACCAGTAGGAATCGCTTCTTATTTGTGTATGTGACCCATTTCATCCCATTTTTCATCACAAGTAAGAATAAGATTCAAAAACGGATCATTTTGGAACCGTGAGAGTAGGGAAACGCAAGCCGCTACCCTTTGGCACCTCTGGCTCTCGGTAAGTTCGTGCGGTACCCACCTTCTTACACGATACACTTTACCTACAGTGTGTAGATGTTTCCTAATCGTTTCTTCAGACATACCATGCTTGACTGCAAGCATTTTGCACGACATTTTGGGATCTGTCTCAATATCCACTTGCAAAACTTGATTATTCATAAGAATCGGCCGTCCGTCTCGTTGCTCATCTTCGAGGCTTTCATTATCACTTTTAAACTTTTGAAACCACTTTTGCGCAGTGCGATTACTTAATACACTGTCCCCAAAGGCCATACAAATTTTTCTGGCCGCTTGCGTAGCCTTGGCTCCAAGTTTGAACTCATAAAGCAAATATGAGCGAATTACTGCGTTAGACACGGTCATTTTGGAAGTAATATTATAGACGAAAATGAAGTGTAAACTACGATTTTTTTCTACATACTGACTCATTTTGACTTCCTCTAACACCTCCCAAAGGTAAATCAGGTAAAGCAATAAAAACATTGGCTCTAGGAGCAATAAAGTGGTCCGCGCGGGAAAAACCGCACGAACTTAGTTGGGCACCTAATAGTAATCGAGTGATAGATTTTTCAAACACCGATCTTCTTCCAAATGAAAAATTTAATTCAGAATAGAATCTGCTTTATTAACAATACAGCACAGACGTGTTTAAAATAATATAACAGTGAATATTTAAATGGAATGAAAAGAATAATTAAAAAAGCGAAGGTACGGCCAAAAAAGTAAGCGATTGGTATTCGATATGAAACTGTTGAAATAAATTAAACCAATTTCATGATTTTTTTACTGAATGCCACCGAGTTAATATTGAAATATTGAGGACAAATAAATATTCCGCGGTCGGTTTTTGCCAGCTGATATCAGTTAAAAAATGAATTAAACGAATAGTTTGAATGTCGCAAACATTTTCTCTGTATCCCTGTTTGATTTGGAAAATATATGGTAAAGATTGAAAATAGTATATTTGAGGGAAAAACTTGAGATAGAATTTATTTCTAAACATAAAATAGAAAGATTATTAAACTGATTCCTGCACTATTCGTAGTTTGACCTAAATCGTATTTGGTTAACAAGTTGTGTTTAACCTACATTTTATTTTTTATAAAATATAATAATCAATACATTTCACTGAAATTATTTATTTTTACTGAATACTTGAAGTTATTTATAAAATTTGCTTCAATATGTTTCTGGTCACAAGACTCGTATGTATTCGAAATAAACAAATTTAATATGGCCCCTAAACTCATCGATTTAGAACATCACTCTAAAAAATAGGCAATTATTTAGTATTATAATATTATACATCACTATGTAACCTTGCCTATTTAATAAAATATATGTACCACATAAGAATCCATATTGTTCTCGTAATTGTCATATTCCCATTCGTTTTAATTTAAAATGCTATTGGCCGTCCATTAGTACAATAATTATTCACTTATTGTTAAAAACTTAAGCTCCAGATTCGGCGCGAGAACAATATTGGAAAATACGTGCTCCAAATAGAGCCTTGAATTATTTATACAATCGAAGAGCTTCGAAATGTAATTTCTAATTCTGGCTATTCACTTGTATAGAACTTATAAGAGAAAGTTTCGTGAAACCCAGAATTCGCCACAGTACTGTAGGTAACAAGTTCCGCGTTGAATAAAGTCCCAGCGAAAGAATCCAATTCGGTTTAGGTGTAGGAAAGCATTTTATTGTATCGTGTCTGTGTCAATGGTACACGGGATCATGGGGGACGTGGCTACCACGAGAGTGGAGAGTTTCGTCCGTCTGTTGGTTGAAAACTACAAAAGCTGACGACAGAAACTTTAATGAAGGGCTCCGCTACTCAGTAGTACAGGAACCAAGAGAGGGAGAAAAACGGAAACCGCGAAATCGTGTCTGCAGGTGAAACTTCCACTTCTACTTGCCAGGGCCGTGGGATTTACCGAAACTTTCATCTGGCCATTATTGCAGTAGGAAGATGTAATGAAAAAATCGACTACAATGGTAATGAAGACCCTCGATGTACTAGTTAATATTCACCTCCGAACCTTTGAACACAGTGTTATTTAAACTGGTACTTTAAAGAAAATATAAGACTGTAATTGTGTTCTAATTGGCAGTCACAAAGCTAAACCTTATTTCTCAAAGATGTAACTACAATAACTCATTTTAAGTAATGTCCGCTATCAAAATTAAAATGGAAGTGGAAATTGTAGCCGATTGAACGTCCTCATCATTATAATCAATCATAAATTAATAGTATCCCTTGTACAAATACCACGATATAAAAATTCATATGTATAATAATAAATAATATATGTATAAATAATTCATCAACAGATAAGCTTTCAGTATTAACGGGATACGGATAACGTAAATACGCTCTGTTGCCATTCAAATAGTACAATTCTTTAACTTAAAAGCACAGTAGGAAGCTTTAAAGAAAATGGCAGACGAATATTACTAACGTATAATACTATATGCGCAGTCAAAGTTAACTCCATCTTTACATCATCTTACTTTAAATATACTGTCAGAATTCCGTTTAATGCACACATATGTATTCACAAGTAAAAACAACAATCAAATTCTACATACACGCAGAGATTATAGAAAGAAAGAACGAAACGACGTAAGTAAACAGAAAAAATCATTCGCGATAGTCTTGAGAAGGCGAAATGGTAAAACTCAGAGAACTGGACATAAAGTACTTCCGTAACAATGCTGATCCCTCCTACGAAATAAAACATACTCAAGATCCGGGTGACGAGGCGGGGAATGGAGAAAGAGTGAAAAAGGAAAATAGGAAAGTAAAGTAGTAATAGTGGAAAAGGGAAGCCAACTTGCTGTTTGCCTAAGAGCTAATGAGCTACTGCGCTGGGTGCGATGTAAGTGCAACTTAGAAAATGGACAACTTTTCTCATAGTTACTTTACGCAAATGTTATGTATCTATGCTTTACAAATTTGCAAGAGTAACTAGTACTTTAATCATTCCGATATTGAATTTCACGACCTCTTATTATTAGAGCTTAAATTACCTTTTTATTATATAATTTCCAAAATTGTTCATATGTAGTTATTCGAAAAATTTTTGAAATATTTCTTTCTACTGCCATCACCTCTTTATTTACCTCCTTTTATTGCATTTTAGAATTAGTTAAGAACTATAAAAGCAAATGACCGAATCAATTGTCATCAATTAAGGCAAAACTTGAAAATATTTAAACAGCAGGATTCATTTTTATACAAATTAGAAAGATATCCGAAGTTTACAAGAGCATATATCAATTACTATATTTTTATATACAACTATATATTAAGTCCAGAAATGAATTTGTTCCGACTTTTAGATACAAAGTTTTATTAAAGAAAAAGACTGATTAATCTTCGAAATAATTTCCATTAATCTTAATG
Source organism: Nysson spinosus (assembly GCA_910591585.2). NCBI lineage: Eukaryota > Metazoa > Arthropoda > Insecta > Hymenoptera > Crabronidae > Nysson > Nysson spinosus. The sequence goes on from OU342834.1 coordinate 3,446,126, forward strand.
GCTTGCCATTTTTCTGGCAGCTTGCAAAAAAAGCAGCAGAATATTTTCATTTGAATGGCTGCATGGATTGTCTGAATCCACTTGGAAAGAATGCATTCGTACATCTAATATTTGTTACACGAGTCTCTGTCTAAAAACATTCACTGATATCAGGTACCCAGGAGACTCTAACTATTTAACGATCTAACTATCGGTGAATAGCAGATATGAGTCAGTTCGACGGGGAAACACGTTTCGCCGATAAGTTTCGTGCGATCGAAGCTGCCCATTGGGCCGGAGTGAGATCAATCTTGTTAGGTCCACTTAAGAGTAATTCCCAAGTGCTATTCCTAAGCGGCCTTCATTTCATACGAGTTTATTTCCGTTCCTCCGAGTATGGTGCAGGATATATCGTAGGAACTAGTTGATTTTACAGGAACATGAACGTAGTGAGGCTACCTCTTTCCCATTAAGGGACTACGCCTTACCGGTCGCTCGATGAAAGCTTCTACCTTCGTTCCACTGCTTTAACTAATGACTCCATCCCAGGTCATTGGTATCGAAGTTAGGATTAGATGCTGTTATCGACCTGAGAATGTACATGTAGACCTACCCAAATCCACGGCTTCGTTAGTCCCAGAGGGTATACTATCTCGTAACATCAAACTACTCCCTGCTTATCCAGGATCTCGTTCTTACGATTAGACCGGATTTCTAATTTCGCGGAGTACTACCAGTACCTCCTAGTTACTGGCCTCTTGGTAATTATTAGAGACATGTATTCGTTGGATATTTTCGTGAGCATACACTCTTTAATGTCGAATACCCTATCACCGAATGGTACCTTTGATAAGGCTAATTAAGTGCACTTCGTCAAACAATTGTAATCTGTTTCAAGTCGCGAAAGTCTTCGTAATGATGTTCTATATACATACAATTATGTATGTGTTTTAATAAAAAAATGCGTTGGTATTCGTTCCAGTAATATCATATGTATTCACTGTTATAAAAAAGATTCATCTAATTGAAGAAAAGTGTACTAAATCCTGCGTATACAATAATTAGCGTTCCGCGGTATAATTATATTCCTCTATTACAACCACACGAACGAGCTGGAAAATTCCCAAAGAAATTACGAATTTCTCGCGTGCTTTCCATTCCTAAACTAATACGGGAAAGAAGATTTGGTTTTGCTTATTAATAGTTTAAGTACCAGCGAAAATCCAACGACTTTTAACGCGATCGTTTTTGTTCGGAAGAATATATATATCTTCATTCATTTCGTCTGTTATTTTTCCTAGTCAACGAAGAGGGTGTTTATCCCAAGAAACGAGTCTTTTGGAAAAGCTTGGCCTACATTTCCTCAAATTTCTTTACTGATGGAAGTTCTAGGGAGAAGTGATGACGAGTCTAAAAATTTCAGGATAACATTAACGAGTACTACTACTCCTTGGTTTCGACCAGGCCGACCACCCTGAAATTTTTAAGAGCTCGATAACGAGGTGACTCAACCTCACCCCGATCAACTATATAGTAATCTTCTTTCCGTGACCTCGTGCGGGTGAACATGAATCTTACGAAATTTCCTACAATCTTGAGACCAACTTGGTATTTTAATTGTAATATTAAAGAAACCCACTCCTTAAACCTATTTTCCGGATAGTTTATATAACAAAATTTACTTAAAACACACTAAGCTGCATTTTAGCATCTGCAACTGACATGAAACACCAAGAAAGAATAAATTTGACAAGAATTAAATATGGATATAGTTTGAAGTAATCGTATAACATGTTTCGAAAATTAAACCAATTATATGTACTTTCTATATTGCATCCAGAAGTGAATACATATTTATCGATATCTAATTAATAGCATAAAATTACTTGACTTAATAATTAATCAGTGTTGGATTCATACATGAATCCATAATGATATATACTTTAATATTCACGGACTTGATTATTCCTACACTTCTACGAACGATCCAAATTACATTCACTAAATGTAGTTCTATCGCTATAAATTAGATACTTCGATAAAAGTTGATTTACATGGCTTCGATCGGAGCCCGGATATTTTCTTCCGTGAATTATTACCGTTTCGAATAATACCCTCGCCAAAGTTCGTTCCGCGGAATAGTCTAGCTAGACTCTAGCGGCATGTTATTTTCTTGATGCAAGAAACGCAGTAAAGGAACCCTTCTCCACTTTTCCCGCTCTCCACGAAAATGAGGTGAATATAAAACAAGGTGGCGTAATAAGAAGAGAGACGAAAAATAATACAGAATTCTAGGGCAGATAATAGAAAGATAACGAGAAATATAGTAAGTAAATTCGCTCGACTGTGAACGAGAATACACGTCGTATACCCCGATTGTATTCTATCTCGGATAATTATGACGAAAAAATACCATCGTCACGATTACGTTAGTAATTGGTATGATTCTTTAATTTGAAAGGCAGCAAGCAGGTTAAACTACAGAATTCCACGATCTTCATTGAAATTGTGTATTCAAGACATTGTAACTTGTTAGATACAGACAAAAACGACACAAAGAAACCCAGATAAGAGTCTGAATAAAAGAATTGCATTCAGGGGAAACGTCTTTTAGTTTCCGTCCTCTTTATGCCAGACAAACTCTCACCCGCAGTGGAATGAACAATTTACCGATGGTACTGGCTATCAGGAATACTTATAACTTGATCTTCCATTATTGCGAAATAATTAATGACTTTAAAATTGACTTCGCTTTCTATACTACAAAAGTGGATTTCTTATGAGTTTACGTTTTATGAACCACTGGTTTTTGCCATTAAGAAAGTTAAGGAAGAAATAAAACAATGTGCTTTTCTCGTGCAGAAAATGCGACAATCAAATGAATCAATTACTAAACGTCAAGCTAAAATTCCACTAGTATATTTAAGTTTGATAAAATATTAACCCTTAATGCAAATCAAGGATGAAAATCCACCCCATTCGAATCTTGTTTTAATAGTTTCCAACAACAACGCGACTGGTAACACTAATTCGTGGGTATTTCTTCGAACGTGATTCTACAAAGCGACGTTAAAAAATGTGATAACAGAATTCTTCTGATTCAGTGGAATTTAAATATATACCGATACATTATTCCGAGTCATAAACTCACGTATTAAGATAGGAGACAGTATTGTCCTATTCTCGGAGAGTAAAATGAAACAAGCAGGTATCACTGTGCGATAAAAGCGCAGCTTAATATTTTCCTGGATCTTGCGAGGGAGGAAAGTCTAGCACCTTCGTTGGAATAGACGATGAACGTTGAATATGCTCGACTTCGTTATAGAGTTGCACTAAGCTGTCTTAAGCTTGGTGGATACGCTTGCAGATATAACCCTCGGTTTAACGCCATGAATCTTTGATCAGAAAATTGTACTCCTTGTTCCTTAGTCCTTGATAAGCTCAGAGTATATAGATCAATTGAATAGCCGCGTTCCCACAGAATGGACTAATTCACTTCGTCCTTAATGCAACAGACAATCAGGGACCTCCAAGAGTCGATATTTATTACAGTACATTTAATACCAACAATAGGTCCTAACAGACGGTCTATTGATCTTTTAACTTTATCAATTTAATTACACGAATATAGAAGGCAGATAGTAGCCATAACCTTTATGGTAATAGAGTATGCATGGAAGTCGCGGTTTTAATATTTTACCCCTTAACGTTTGATTGATAACACTGATAATACTACGCCACAAAAGGCGTACATTTTTCACACGTCCATATCACTTTATTGGGCTATTAGTACATTAATCAATCATGGAAGATAGCATAGACGCGAATCAAGGTTTCGCGTGAATCACTAATAGCATCAGGAGGTTGATTCACCGGAAGACCGGTTCAGGGTTACGTACGAAATTTTGGGGCTCGAGTGCAAAAAGGATACTGGAAGATCCTTTGCTAGTGGAAACAGATGTCACTTTGAGGCATGATATAAATCAGGCATGAAAGGAGCTGCTGCCGTGGCTGGAAATAATATCCTATGTGTCACTTCTTTATCGAGAGAAAAGAAGGAGTCATCCAGTGTCCCCCTCCCCCCCCCCCCCCCTCTATTTGTCTGGGTAACGCGCGACTCGATCTGCCATCGTTCTTTCACGTCCGAGCGAGATTATCGCGTATATTTTATCGCACCGGTCGACGTAGACAAACAGTGCAAATAAATAGTCGTACATCTCACGTGCGAAACTTCTTTATTCCGACATTTTCGTCAGTGTTTCGAGTGTTTCTTGCCCCCCACACCCCTATTGCCTTCTTCGCAGTCCTTTACTGAATATTAATATATATTTCTTGTGTATATTTCTGCTCACGTATCAACTTATTCTTTTTTCGTGTATAATATATAAAATAATTTGTCAAAGGAACCTTATCTAAATTGAATACTGATGTAAATGGATTACTGTATCTTCTTCATTGAAGACCAGTTTCTAATGGCTGAATAAATATTTCATTTTCGTTTTAAAGGAAATTTTCATTTTTGAACCTTCCATTTTCACAGAAAATACTTAAATGCTTGATTTTATCTGAGCACTATTAAAGCGTGAATTCAAGTTGAATTTAATAATCATTTTAAAAAATCCTTTATAAATGTAATAATCAAGCTTGTGCCTAGTAACAAATTTAATACGAACGAAGTTTTGTGTGACACCATTACTCCCATTTAGAGAACAAACAAGAGGCCATCATACGATAGTCGTTTTAGGAGAGTAAAGTTTCAATTTTTTTAAATAAATAATACAATACTAGTGCTATCAGATGCACCTGATAGGATACACCTGCAGTGTCAGTTCCTCGCATGCGTTGTAACATTTTGATATTTCATAGATACCCAGTTGGCACTTGGAAAAAATATTTCCAATGCTGTTCGAAATCTAGAAATACGATCGCCATTCATGTCGCGTGACTTTGTTTTGTACGAGCTTCCAGTAACACACGACATGTGTGACGTTCTCAAAACATCCCTGCATGGAAAACTCCCGTTTCTGTCCACCCAACTATTAGGCCACTGTAAATCCTATACGTTATCTTGGTAAAATTACAGTGGCAATATTTTTTTATTAAAAATGCTTTCATTCTGCATAGCTATTTATATTACTGATTATACTTGGGATTTTCTCAACGAATTCTTAGGATTAACTTCTTGACGTACGAATTAACAATAGTTCTATAACCGATTACAGGCTGCGATAATTACCGTTGCAAACACTAATACTTGATTAATTAATCACCCGTGCATATTTGCGATATAAACGGTCAATTCCCGATTATTCGGCAAATTGAAAGCACTCACAAACAGCATTCAATGTAGCGTGATCCTGTTCTGATTACAATCGGCCCATCCTGATAATACGATTGTTATTACTCGTTGATAAAACTATACTATGGATATTGCCCTCATTAAACGATAAATTTCGGAGTCTTGCCTTTGTCGGGAATTAATGATACATAATTACGACCTATCCCGTAAGATTAATTACGGGAGTGTTGTTGCCCCACTATTGATTGATTCGTCAATAAAGTATCGTCTCTTTCACGGAGATTTATTTTACGTTGATCGAACACTACCTGAGAGCAGACCTTTCTTGGATACGAAACTTTTCTCAAGATAAGCTACAGAAAGGCCTCTTGAATCAAACTATCTTAGAACAGCGTACAATGTCTCTTCCAGCTTGCCATACAAGCTTGCCATCCATTCCAATCGAACAAAGGTGAAATGCCTCAAAAGAACCATTTTGTCGAACGGTTGCCCTCCACTAGTCTGATGAAATCACGTTTACCTTAGAATCCTCAAATTCTCCTTAAAGGTCTCCACTTTAAACCTCTCTCTCTCTCTCTTTCTGGCAATTACTGTAATCAAACTTTTAATTGAAAGTGAATTTTCTTAACGAGTATAAAATTATATTTATTATCATTTTTTGTATTCGAGCTGAAGTCGGAACAAAAAATCGAAGAAATTTGAAGCAATCTACGCAAGTTGATTATCACTGTGAACAAAATGCCCCCTAATTTCTATTATGATATTTTAAAAACAGAATGCATTTTATTATGTAACCTTCATTATTTAATTAATTCTTTTGTAGTATTGTATATTAATATAACACATGTGCGGACTATTAAAATACATCATTGAATTCATTTTTAATCATTTTGTTTACCCCGAAGTGGATAGAGTTGAAAACATTATAAAAATAAAGGCTGTAGTGGGAAATGGAGAGTTCAGTTCTGGTCAGGTTTTACTAAAACTGTAACAATATTATTCAATACTTAAATTAAGAACTTCCGTTTCAATTAAATATCCATCAAACTAGGAAATTCTCATAATCATTTGCCTCCTTAATACATAATATTGTTAGAAGTTCGTGAAAGTTGAGTTCATATTCCCAACGGAGTACTTTATCATATTATTGCCAATGAATTGCGAGCTCCCAAAATCTCGGTTATAGTTACTTGCGAACTATACTCTTGTTAATAACATTCCAATAATTAGAAATAGTATTTAAACCAGTTACAACCGTGAACAAAACTTAGTATCATTATCTATGTACATAATCATTGTTTTTAAGGACACAGAGGTTTGGAAATATTTTGACCACAGTATAAATACTTTTCAATAATAATGCAGAGTTTTCAGTAGTGGCTTCTTATTTTCATTGATTTCACAACTTTTTCCTGTTGGAAAAGGCCGCGGAATAGGAAAGGCGAAAACTTTAATTATTGTTCGCAAGAAACGCGAGAAGGAATGGTAGCCGAACATCCCCGATTCGGAAACTTTCGAAAAGTAGTAAATTACTTTAGTTCGCCCCGGCGCAATGCATCAATTGATTAGGAGTCATCTGTTCGTAGTTTTGAATCGGTCGGGTGATCGGTTAAACCCGAAATCGAATATATTTGTTCTACGAGAGGGCACATTCGCGTACAACATTCTATTCTTTTCGTGTGTGAAATCATGTTTGGTCAACCACTCGAATCAAGTATCGTGCAGAGAACACAATGAAATGAAATAAAACCGAGTGAAATGAGAGGAAATAAAACAATGAAGAAAACTACGTTTATAATGAAGAAATTCATTGCCTTTTTATTGAACTCGATTTTTTAATTTCTATTTGATTCGATTTATATAATGATGTCCTTTGTAACTACAATACTAATTATTGTTATCATCTTATTTCGTATCTTATTCCACCGTGATCGGTTATTTATGATTTGCATTCGAAACATTATTATTTCTTTTGAAAAGATAATTAATTATATTATGCACAATAACTTTACGTACAAAGACGTATGGTGACTCAGTGAATTCCATTCGAGGCCGAAGAAGGTACCTGCATGTTGTTATGGAAAAGAAACTCGGTCATAAAAAGCTTCATAATAGAGTGCAAAGGACTTCCTTTATAAAGAAGCTACTTCCGATATACACTTTACGAGGATCAAATCTCTTAGAAGGACTACAAGTACTTAAAAAAGTAATTCGAACTACTTAAAAGCACATTTGGTCAATTGTTTATCAAGGTTTCGTGCTAACGATCATCTTTATGTTTATTTTATGACAGTCTGCGAATTTATAAATTGCACCTTATTCTAATGTTGTAGTAGTGTGGAGTAGCACAAGTACAGTTAAATTAATTAACCCAAAATCGATCTAAGAACTGTATTCGACATTCATCATCTCACAAAATGGAATGTTCAGAGTAATAAGAAATTCATGAATGCGATATAAACTTTCATTTACCTCGCAATGACTTATACATAAATAAAAGCAATCAGCTATTACGCAGCGCTTGCAAAATTCATACGGCCAGAAAGCAGAAACATAACTTCCTCGCGCTGCTATCAGTATAGAACGTGATCAAATAGTAACCCATGTAATATGGAATTTATGGTTAACACCATTCATAATACTAATACTGTCCTTATGTTTAATAGGAATAAACAGCAACCCCATTGGGTTTAACCCTTTGAACTTCAAGAGTATTTCGGTTATAAACGAGAATATATTCTAAGACGTTATAAATAAAAACGTATACAAATAAAAAACACAGTAAATAAATGAATTGAGTTTGCGAATTATTCCTTCGCAATAAAATCTTTCGAAATCAAGGGAAGTTTCAGAAGCCTTCTAACAATTTATTATTAAAAACCCTACTGATTTTGATTTAAAGGGACTTAGGGAAAGACCATTCAAGGGAATGGGTTGTATCTTGATCGAATAAGTATTATATTGCAGAAAATACAACACTTTAAACTTCACCCTCAAAATGCGTCATTTTATGTGAAGCGATCTAACGATATACATAAGTAATATTGCTGTGCACCGGTTATCGTATATTCGAATGAAAACATATTTGAGGGCATTACTGTGTATCCTATCGATACACAAATCGTTTTACTCGCTGGTGGAATATTTATTTGCATGTATCTTATTTAAAGGCGGCAATGTATATGGAATCTGTATAACGCGCGGATGAATGTTCAAGAAGAGGTCAGAATTGCACCCGAGGCAGCTCACTTTTACCGGAGAAAGATTTTCAAGAGTCTCGATTGTTCCCTTTACTACCCTTTGTCGTCCGGCAGAGTGCCGCTTTCCAGAGATAGAAACGTTTTTCCCGGTGCCGGCGGAAAGGCTGAAAAACAGACATTTTCTGATTGCAATTGACGATGTCCAAGTAACCCCGAAGCCGAATTGTTTTCACTAAATGTAGAACATTAAACAACAAATACTCGTCGAATGGATATACCGTTAGAGTTTGCTAACAAATATTGTCAGACGTTCAAATTGTGTACTCTCATCTTAGTTAATTAAATGCTTGAAATATGATAAGAATGTTTGAAAGTGTTTAATCTATTTATTTTATAAGACGTAAGTACTATTTTTATCGCGATGTTTTGTAAAAAATAAAATTTATCAACGTTTCTGTAATACATGGGAATTACTTTTTATACTGGCATTATATTACGAGTTATGTCTCAGGGTATCATGCCAGTATCTTAAATTTTTGTAAAGGATGAAATACCTTGGAGAGTTCCCTTATAATAATTCCGCAATATCGAGGAAACTTTTAAACCAGAATTTATAGCGATTGACAAAGTTGTACTGCATTAAAGTCGCCATTTTGATTCCAGGGCTTTTCATCAAATCTTAATCTTAATCTTAATGGAAAATCAAGTTATGTTATTTTGCGACTGGAAGTTGTATTGAGATTAAAAGCAAACAGTATTTGAAGGTGCCAACGAGTCACCTGTTGAGGGGAAACTATGTAAATGGGTTAAGAAGGACTTATTCTCTTCTCCCATTATAACATTTTAGTGTTGCTACATCCTGCTCATTTATATTTAATGCTTTGAGACATTGTGACGAAGAATGCAATTTTCTCTTTCTGCCCGTGGATTATAATAACTCTCTTTAGTTTGGTGTTCACGGAAAACTTTTCAATATGCCACAACTCAATGTTCAGTTTATATACTTGATTTGTATCACGATATCAAAGAATGTGATTGTTTCAATGAATATCTATGATATAAGATTTTGAACTATTGTAGGCGACTTGAAATGTTAGAAATGAAACTTGAAAAGCATAAAAAGTTAGTTCACGTTAATATATTAGATAATGTACGATAAAATGTAAGGCGGAAAGTTTTTCGTTAACAACCGAATTTCGAGAAATGGGTTCCCATTTGAGACACCATTTCGTACGAAACTTAATCCATGTAAATATTAAATTGTGTTTCATGTATGGAAAATGTTATAATTAATGTTCTCCGTTGTAAGTAAATATTCATCCAAACGAATAAAAATGCAAGAAAAATCGAAACACGCGATGTTGATCATATAGGTAAACAAACTTCGAAAGAGAAAATTACCGTAAAGTAAATAGAAGTCTAGCTATTGGAGCATTTAATTACTATCCAAGGCGTATGAACAACTTTAATTTTCAATACAAATATTCCTGCAACCAGCATCAATCACATAAAACATAAACATTATAAAAGTACTACACTCATTATCGAAAAAGTCACAAACCAAAGATTTATGATACCACATTGATTCACGTAGTTTAACAAAAAACGCAGTACTCGTAAAAAGTGGTATCCCGGTGGTTGTAAGTGGTATCCCTAAAAATGAAATTAACCTCGTAAAATCCGATATTGATGCGAACCGCTAAATCGACGCCTATAAAACCGACCACCGTTCACTGTTTAGAATCAAAAAGACCGATGTTGCGGCCACGTAAACGGCCATTAACGAGTAGTTTGAAATCACGGAATGCGGCCAGACTTCCGTCGAACCGTTGTCGCCGAACTTTCCTGCGATCCAAGCCACCGTCGGATTTCGGTTTACCTCGGACTTACGTGCGCCGTAATTACTCGTTCGTTTCATGCGCACACTGGTAAAGCCACTTCTCTGTTTCCGGTTAAATCATAGAAATACCTGACGCTATTGGATTTCGAGATTTTACACGAAATCTTCTAGGTTTACAGCATTCTTATGCGATACTCTTGAAAAGCAACACTTTCAATCTACATTTTCTAAAGATATATCTTGGTATAGCTAAATTTGTATAGCTTCTAGTTGTATCTTAAACCAGTTAACCGGGGAGTTCTTCCAGGAAACAACATCACGCAGGTACTTTCGATTTAGTACTAAAATAAATCCGTGCAATGTATTTATTAATTACGACGTATATAAGTTTGACTGTTCATCATTGAAACTTATATGTATTCAAAATTGAGAATTATGAGTGGGATAAATGTATCATAATTAAATTCGTCGCTTTCGGGATAAGTGCAGATTCGAGTGACGAGTTTTCTCCTGATTTCCAGCTAACAGGTTAAAAAAGAGGGGTTTTAATCATGCATTAATCCTTAATTTGGGTTTCATATTACAGTAATTTGTGGAGCAGATTTATTTGGAAGGAGTATATTAAGAAGGATTAAATATGGAAGAACTTGTCTTATGCATATTACAGAAATTTAATATGGATATGAGTAGAAGATTAATTCGCGTATATTTAAATTTTATGTAAACATGCAATGTGTTTCTCTCTATACGCGGAGGCTTTAGGTAAACTTACGAGAAATAACATATGAAACGGCATTATACATCCATTACGAGTACATATATCTATTTAGAAAACGTATCGTGTTTCCTCGATGGTTTCGAGTTTGCAGTGCATCGTACGAAATGCTTCATTCTGGTTGGTAGAAGTTCTAATAAATTATTAGAAACGCTGGAGTATTCCTTGCAATTTTTGCATATTATTGGAAGAAGAGAGTAGGCCTAGTCCTTATTGTTAGATTCAGTTTTTATAATAGTAAGAACAGTCTTTTGGGAGTTTGATTAAATTGTGACTTAGAATATTGCCAGAGCATTAACTAACAAAAGAGGGTTGACATGGAATTTAATGTTTATTGATTGTTTCGTATGCATGGTTGCATATTCATCACATAATATATAGACGAACTATTTGCACATTCCGGAATATAATAAGTCACGTTCTCGCTTTAATGCGTTCCTCCGAATTTATATCGCCTCCTTCGAAGTTGCAACACTGAATAGAAATTGTGATAACTCGTATTACCACATTTGCGAATGATCGAACGTGTTTCACAGTATTTTCCAGTAAAACAGTGGATTTTCCATAAGTCAGTTTATGCATCACACTATTATTTCCATATTGAATCCATCGGTTATAAAATAAGCTCATCAATTTGCATTTTCAATACTCCGGCTACAACGGCTTATTTATTGTTTCAATATTTCGATGCTACTTTATTTGCCATCGTTTTGTTTTGATATGATACTATACCAGGCTTAATCATTGTTCCCTTTAATTACAGATAATTTATAGAATATATCGTATTCAGATTGAAATAAATGAAGTCATAAATAACGCATTATATATAAATTCCGAAATCCATACAAAGTGTTAAATGGATAACGTAACAATGAACGAATTACTGAATAATGACTTATTCGGAAAGAACGGGAAGAAATTAAAATGGCATTACACCTAAAGTACTGCTATTACTAATTAACTTAAACATCATAACCATGGAATTTAATTAATGAATGGGGATTCACGATTATTCACTTATCCAAATTCTATTGCATTTTGAGTAATGCATTCGATCAATAATGATAAGCACACGAAATTCTCGTAATGAAAATCAAAGCAATTGTAAGCGATTAGGGTGTGCGCTAATGTTTAGCAAACAGGTTGCGGTTGTGACTGAAACAACCGTAGTATAATTGGCGCCCAGTATCTCTGCAGTCGAGATCATGTTAATTTGCATAAAACATCGCGGCAGATCTTCTCAAGGGAAAACGCGTTATACATATGATTTTATATGACTCAACGACATGAGAAGCTCGTATAACGATAAGACTGAGCTTGATATTTAATGAAGTTCGATCTGTTTGTATGTACAATAATCATCACACGGCTTCAGATTAATTGAGAATGTACAAATAAAATGGCACTCATCTTATTTGTAACTCGTGTTCAATTTAGCAGTTCATCGTAAAACGCAGCTCCAAGTTGTACATTACATTTCATTAACTCTGATATACGCGCAACTACCAGACAGTGCGGAAATACATTAAACGAGTTAATGTTGCTTTATATACTGCCATTAATTCTGCACACATTAATGAATCGCAATTTAAGCAATTTAAGCGCAGAAAGTAGCATACGAGAGTATTCGATATGCTAAACATTAATTTCACGGTTAATTGACATTTCAGATTTGTTTGATGAAAAGTAATTCTCATATGCAAGTTGATAGCAATCAGTGTGAATGTGACATCAATAGATTCCTCTAATACAGATATATTAATGAAACGCCCGATGAAAATGAAGGATATTTATAGTCGAACATAAACGACTTATTATCCGTGCTATACGATACCTCGCGATAACGTCCATGTAACATTTAAAATTAAAACTCTTTAAGCACTCTACGATACATTGGTTACTTTACATCGTTATCGTAACGTTAAAAATATTGAAAATTTTACGAATATTAGCGATATATTTGATTCGAATTTTAGTAATAAAGGCATCAGCGACCACCGGTGACCGCCATGGCGTTCAACGTGTTAAACCAATGCGTTGTAAATGATATCCATGGTCAATTAAATCGATGTATCCTCGCAATGTCGTAACCCAGTCAGACCGGTACTCGGTGGAAGTAAAGAAACGAACACCTATCTTATAGTCGAAGGTAGATCGCGAGTATATACTCTCCGGTATACATACACCGATATTCTTCTAAAAGGGAAACTCTGTGTGTTTCGTTGAATTTCTCTTCGGCAAGTTTTTAGATGGTAGACCAGCGAGCCACTAGAGCTATACAGACCAAAAGGGAAGACAAGCCAGAGTTCGCCAGAGGAAACGCCTTAGCCTTCTTGTTCCGAGTATTCTGTGGGAAACATTGTCTCTACGCGGGTGCAACCTAAATACTAGCAATGCCATCACGACTACTAGTTAGTAGCTCCCATTGAAATCGAACTCTCCCTTTACCCTTTGAATTACAAATAAAATGAAAACGGATGCATAAAAAAATGTTATTTAATATAACTCGACTTAAAAGTTATGTAAGCTGTGAAAAAAACAAAATATTTACATTGCTAAATGTCATAAGACCGTATTAATAAATAATAATTGTATAACAACTTAAGCAATAATTTAATGGTCCTGTAGACTCGGCTTTCATCGTCGTTTCGGTATAACATATGCAAAAGATTAGAAATGATATTTCTGTAATATTTGTTTTACAGGCGCACTAAAAGAGAATTTAATCGCCGTAAAATTCTTTTCGTCTCGAAGCCGTCAATGTTTACGATGACATCAAAACAAATGACCTATTACAGTCGTTTTTGTATGTCAAGAGGATAAACTTACTACCTCACATTCTACATTTTGAAAAACTGTTTGATATTAGAGAAATTATCGACCTTTTTAGAACTATACGAAAGACATTCGAGTATTTTATTATTACAGAAATGACACCATTACGTTGTTACTGTGAGGATATCGAAGCTCGTGAGGTAATTAATCTTTTATTATAACTGGGATGTTCTGCCAAAGAACAACATCACATGGGTACTTTCGATTTAGTGATAAAATAAATCTATATAATATATATTTATAATTGCGATATATGTATATATACGGGTTTTACTGAAATTTATACATATCAAAAACTGAGAATTGTGAAAGTGGTAATTACGAGTTAACTCGTCATTCCCAGTTAAAGGATTAAAGAGGTCGAAGTTTGATCTATTTTAAAGTCATACTTTAATGCTGTCGAAGAAGATTTCCGTAGATCGAAAAGGGCGAAACTGAAATTTGTTGATTCGTGTTGAATGACACGTCTACCACTACTATCGCGATTAGAACTCTATTTCGCCGAATACGCGCATACGATGGAGAGCTTACACAGTAGATGCAACGAGTGATCGATGTGCCTGAGTGATTTCTATTGTCCATCGATCATTCTGATGATTTATCATTCGGGCTGTCGTGGTGTTTAATGCTTCCGCATTACTCCACGAGACTAGCCAAGCAAAACGTTTGCCGAAGGACACGCGGGGTTATCCTTAAAAACAACAATACTGTAATTGATGTAATAAAAACAGCTACCCGATTATGTATTTCGATGGTTAACAATTAATATTCGATTCTAAATATATTGATCAGCCGAGTGGTTTAACTGTTATGTGGCTATTATGATAGTTAACTTTTTGATCTTTAGAATTTGTGAAATAAAAGACAGTATGTCGAATTAGCTGTAAGTTTATATATTAGGCGATTATTCCGAATATAAATACCATCGTAATCCTAAGATTTTCAAGGAGCTATAGTACTTATCTGAGCATCAAAAGTTTGCGAAACCAAAAAGTGAAAAATGGTTATTTTAATATTGAAATACATTTGATCGATTATATGTATGAATCAAAAGTTTCCAAAACAGCTCGAAACTTTAATAGATCATTCTGACAAATGACAAATTTTCTTACTTTAATCAGAATTCGAGTAACTACTGGCGATCAATCATCTCGAAAGCCAGACTTTTGAGTAGCGCTTTTAATACTATCACATTAATCCATAGACCTAACAAAGCAGGACATTTATCAAAGGATTGGTAAAGCCCGGTTCTTGGGTTAAAATTACCGAAGTCTTCAACCTTTAATCGAGCTGGGCTAACTCAAGGAACCTTATTCGTACAAATCGAAAAGAAGTAAGAGAAAAATTTAATTGGACTGAAAACTTGGAGCGTTCCGCCCCTTTCGAGTCGGTCCGATCGTTTTGTTCGACTGGGAACTTCGATATAACGTTATCTTTTCCCTTCGAAGGAAGAAAGCCGACCAACACTGGCTCCGATATCACCAAATGAAAAATTTCAGTC
This sequence comes from Nysson spinosus, assembly GCA_910591585.2. Classification (NCBI taxonomy): domain Eukaryota; kingdom Metazoa; phylum Arthropoda; class Insecta; order Hymenoptera; family Crabronidae; genus Nysson; species Nysson spinosus. Next base: position 3,461,555 of record OU342834.1, read on the forward strand.
TTTTATTGCCGTCATCGCTCAGCTAGTTCGACCCCTCTGATCTCACCCTCTTCCCTTAGGGCTAGTAAAAATCCGTAATGTAAATTCTTAAAAATAGCTTGCCCGACAACAATCACTTTCCCGGTTACCCAATCGTATTGCGGCCATTCTCGAACCCGTATCACCGGATTTGCGACCAACTTATTTACCTTTCGCATGCAAAATTCCATGCGATTGTAATTTGATTACGACGAATGTAGATGTTTTTGACATTAGAGTTTTAAACAAAGTTCTTGCTTCCCCAAACCTGCAGCAATTCGTGTCACGTGTCGCAACTCTAGTATTATAACATTATCAATCTTCCGTTTGCCTGTTTTTCGTTATTCACTATTTTATATTTTCCCAACTCCATGTCTAAGAATATTCACCATGTATTATTTATGAGAACATGGCCACTTCCATTATTCATTTGCAACGACGTCTATCAAACATCGTCGCGATAATTTATATCAGTGTTATTTATGCAGGATTTTTAATAAGAGTGGAAAGAACATGTTCACGAGGTGGTTGAGGGAACGAATTGCTTCAAATAAAAAAGGTATCGAAATTCAATCGGCGAAAATGAACACTGAATGATCACTAAATAGGGGAGTATCGTATATAAAAGATTGTGGAAAAGGTTCTCGGCTTTACTCCCGAATGGCGGTCAAATCGATTTTGTTATACAGATCGTGATGGTCCCTCGAGTATGATGTGTGTTGAACAATAAATACTTCATATCGCAAGTTCAGCACTTGGAATACTGAAAGCAATTCTCCCGGACTTCATGATATAACAAGTTTTACATTCTCCACGCTTTATATACTATTTCATATATCTACGGATACATACATCGATGGGGAATTCAGTGAAAACGAATCAATGGCAATCAAATTGTATTTTAGGTGGTAATCGTGAACAAGAATAGATTCGGCCATTAGTTCGGCGAGAATGATTTCGGATAATGATCGTTTCAATTGCGCAGAGATAATTGCCGCAGGAAGATCAAAGAACGGCGTTTAACGATTAGTTTCGTATTTCGTGAAAAATAAACGGGAAAACGCATATTAAGTCTAAACGTATGCCTCATTAAAATTCTATGGAGAGCAGCTAAGGATGCATTAATAACGAGTTATAGACAAAACCATTAAAATTCGATCGTACACTTTGTTCGAGACTCTACTCACTATGTGTAACCGTACTCTGAACAAACGGAATACAGACAAATACAATAACTGACGAACGATAAAACTTTTAGCGCGGATGTAGCTCGTTCTTCCGTCAAAAACAGGAAACGATGAGAGTTTTTCCGTTTCCGTCTTATCCCCACGGATTACTCGTAGCTCATATTCGTTGAAAGCACTTCGGTGTTAATAAACGTTACCGTATCGACGATCCTACTACGAACCTAGATTCCATTATTTGCCTCGTCCTACGGCTCAGAACAAAACTTATTTACCTGCATCGATTCGACCAGGATTTTCCATTGAACTATTATCTCCACGTCGAATCAATTTTCCTTCAGATTCTCCTGATCTTTAATTCTATTTCTATTCAAACGTCACCCCGTTTAATGCTATCTAAAAGTATTACTTTGTTCCGGCGAAAAGCAAGCTTAAAGAAGATCGCTGAAATAATAAAGTTGTTGGGCCCACTAAGTAAATATATTGAAGGAAATATTGATATAAAATAATATTTCAAATGCACTGTTTATTTCTTTCTTGTATCCCATTATTTTCTCATGTAGATTATTATCCACCATTATCATATTATGAAATTATATATTTTACATGTAATGGAATTATTATAACGTGATAAAATACAAAGAATCTGCATATCAAAACAAGCTTTCTAAATGTACTTTTTTACGTATTATCATAAACATGATTGCATTTATATTAAAACCTTTATAACTTGATCTACATGCGTAAAATCACATTTTATACGATAAATTATATTCCACTATACAAACACAAATGTCTATCCAAGTATATTAACAACTAAATGAAACATTTACTTATTTAAGAGGTAGTCTGCAAAATTAACTCAAACATTGTGCATAAATAACGTCATTTCATAGGCTGTAGAAATCTCTTGCTAATAAACGTCATCGACAAATTTCATTCATGAATAGATAAAATGATATCAAACCAGTGCGGCAAATCGTAAATTTCCAGTATAAATGTATTTTACAGTGGCAACCGAGCTATGCAATTCTGGAGTAACGCGAAATTTTCCAGTGGCTAGATGCGGACATCCGCACCAAATAATAAAACATTTAAATAAAATATTTCGCTGGAGTGGCAGCCCAGAAACAGCAAATAAATCTATAATAAAACCTGGGTTTACCGTGGCCATTTTCGTTATGCGAACTACTGCGGTGTTCCATTATGATTATTGGAAGAGCACTATGCGAAGAAAAACACACCTGCCGTCAGGAATCCTATTCTATTTTAAGCACACCCCCCCCCCCCCCCGTGAATAGGGACACAGTGTGCATAATGGTACACGGTTCGTTGTTAACAATTCCAAGGCAAATGAATAAAGGACGAAGAATGACATCGCACTCCCATAAAAAAGTATTACACGGAATTCATGCTCGCTCACATGCCTCCACGAATGTAATGCTTCCTATTTATAAAATTTTCTTTATGATTGGAATTACTTAATGAAATATATGTAATTGCGAGGGTATATTTAATACTGGTCATTTTAAGATTTCTTTTATAATATTGTGTGATGTGTAATAAATTATTGTCAGTTTGATAAAGTACTCCAAAAATTCAATCTTTAATTAACTCGGACACGAAGTCCATAATAAAGAAGTGCGATATAAATATATGAAGAAAGTGACATTTAAGCTGGTATTCTTTTAATAGTAATTTACTAAATAATTTATTAAGTAATTTATTCATCTTTGTATTTGTATGATATATACTGAAAATACACGATAAAGTATCGAGGATTGGCATGAGATTATTGAAAAATATATAATTGTGGACGTGTATTTAATATTTCGCTTTGTAACTAACTTTTTATAATTCATTTATAATGATACAGTGTAAGCTTGTATAAACATCTCCGCCAGTTTTAACGCCTCCTAAAAACTCGTACTTTCTCTGTGGAAGTTCCTTAAGAAGAACATTCTATGTATCCTTATTTCCGTCTCTTAGCCTTAACCTTAACAATCTTGATTATTTAAACTATATAAAAAACCTCTAATACTATATTTGCAATGACATTCACGAAGGTGAACAAAATATTTAAAGTAGAAGACTCAAGTAGAACAACATTTTACATTGTACAGGTGTAAGCTTGGCTATAAGAACAATGATTATATAAAATGCAATATGAATAATTAACTAAATGCAGCCTACTTAGTTCCGTACACAATTAACAGCATCAGCATATTTTATTCACACCACGAATAAAAATATATAATGTAATCAGGAGAAGTAGGACGGACGATAATAAATTAATTAAGTTTAAAGTGTCATTATGATGCGCTTAAAGAGTGATGCATAAACATCCGAATAAGAAGCTATGTCCTATAAGCAATGTTTTATAACTGTTCTCATTCCAGCGATAAAAGTGTGAGGAAATCAGGTCAATCATGTACAAAAATTTACTGGTTAAACTTTTTTTAATTGCATGAATTTGTTTAATAGAATTTCTCGGAACTTTCACCGGATTAGTTTAGTAGTTGCAGTGCATATTAAATAAAACATAATGTGATATAGAGCGCGTCATATAAGACATAAGAGGAAGACGATTTTAAAAGCCTCTCGAGTAGTACGAACTTTCTCTGCTTCTGTAGCGTGGGATTTCAAGGGGTTACCAAGTGACACTGAAATCCTCGAAGCCCCGACGAAGCTTCCTCACTGGTGCATTCAAGTTTAAAAGAGTTGTACGACCGTTTGAATTTTGTCTTGCACATGTACCATTTATATTTCCGATTTGCCTACAGACTAAGTACTTCGCTTCAGATCAATGTATAGAGACATATCATATACGTATCGTCAACAACACATTTTAAAGACCACTTGCCCCATTAAAAGATATATAAGCCGTTATTTTCGAAATTGGTTTAAGTCCACCATTTCTTAGTTTTTATCAAAGTGTATAAAGCTGCTTTATTTATTTAATAACGTTTAGTGAATGGCATTGATCAATTCTCTAACGGAAGTTTGAAAACTTATCACAATATAAAATACATCAATGTTGCTGATAACATTATTCTATCTTCGTTAGTTTATTTGACGATACCAGGAATACAAATTATTTCGATTGCTTTCTCCAAAATTAAACATTTATTTATTTAACATCCCTATTACGTTCAATCATTAAAATAGTTGCCGGTGGCATCGATTAGTTTTCGGCACCTATTAGATTTCTATGAAGTTCGATAGGGCCAAGTACCACCACACTGTCGAAAACATAGTTCCTAGCTTGTTCGACTGTGGAAAAAGCAATTAAATTGGTGGTCAATCTTGTCCAGTGCGGTGCGTCGAAATCAGAACCAGTACAACAGGAAGAGGAAACCAATGTCAGGTGCTTGTAAACACGGTGTTTAGACAGCCGCATAGTGGCATATAACTGCAGCCTGGTTCCGCGTACGAGTGTGGTTCGCAAGGAAAACAAATGATACGAAAATACACGGTGCGACATAAAAAACTCCATAGTCAAAAAGGCTTTTAACTCTGTCAAGCGGTACCTGATCCACTACAAAACCTTTCGGCCGAGTATTCCGTAGTCGAGTAAAACTCGACGGTACGTTCGACTTTTCTCAAAAGCGAGTGTATTACCCGTGAAATGTTCCACAATGCTTCTGGCCTATTCACTGATATACTTCTTCCGACTCTCTATTGGGAAGTAGATTTAACTCGAGATTTGTATGACTCCATTCCGTAACATATCTAAATTTACAGTCCGTTTCATAGTGCAATTAATGCATTCTATTGTGTGACAGGAATTGTCACTTAACTAAGTATTTCAAACAAAGCTTTAAATAGAGTCATTTCGTAATTGAACATCATGTTTGATCGGAAACGCTCATCCGTTGCAAACAATAGGATCATATTAAGAGGAGTATTTTCAACGACAAATAAAATGAGTTCCATTGATTTTTTTCGAAGGTATATCTTTCAATCATTCATCACATAAAGCTCGTATTTTCAAAGGACTTACTGTTTATTGCTGAATTACATCAGTATAACCACAATGGTTCTCGAAATAATCAACGTGTATTTTTAATCTGTTATTACACTTCTTTCTATCGAGTGCTCGTAACTAACTTTAACAGAACGCATTTTCTTCTGGAGCTTTCTACCAATAACATCAAATTTTTGTCATTAACAGAATATACTGGCTAGTCAAAATGGCTTGATGCCAAGTGGGCGGTGTTAGTGAGATTCGTGGCTTGAGCTAGACGCCAAATACATTGTTCGGCAAAAAGGGTTGATTTATTATCACCAATGGTTCAGGATGCTCGGTTTTGTCGGACCTTGTACAATCACGTTTGCTCTGATAATTTGCCTGCTTCTCAGCACAGCGCATTCTACGCGAAGAAAATATTTCACACATATAAGATATCATTATCTTGCATGTTAAATAAGAAATTCAAACATATGTTCAGTCTGAATAAGACTTCAGAATTATCTTTAATCATAGCATAAGAAACATAACATCGACTAGTTTTGCTTAGGCCTTATTATGCCAATTAACAAAAATAATCATCGTGTGGGTTATGATTATGTCGCTCATTTCAATGAGCAAATATCTAATCAAATATTACATCATGGAATTATATATATATATTAAATATCGAATTATCGTCAAGGATTTCCTCATCCATCATTAAATGCTTTCCATATATTAATAAATTACATAATATAATTGTATATGCAATCAGACTGTACGCCGAATGAATATTTAATAACACTCTATTTATTTATTACTCCATCTGTTTATTTTAGTGGAATAATTCATAGCAAACGCAAAACATTCTTTGAGGTGTTTTATCACACATTTGCATGAACAAATATATACCTACGATATCTACAATTAATTCCATCTATGAATACACTCGAAAATATCAATATTCGTGTATACAAACTAGTTCTGCAATTTAATAAAGCATTAACGTTAGTATGCTGATATATTCAAAGAAATCCAGGGGACAAATAGAATTTGGGCAGCCGGGAAACGGTCAGTTCAGAAGGTAACCTTCTCACGAGATTCCAATTCACTACCTTACATCATTTACATAATCGAACCAACCCTTCGACTATCCATTCCACTGGTAGATACTGCTCATCGAAACTGATCCATTAAGGGGAAACTTTGGAATAAACGATCGATCCTCCGACCCGGCTCAGGACAACTCAGTCCACTTGCAAAGATCCACAAGAAACGTTTTCTTTCTTACTTTTTGGTTCTATCCCCTTGTGGTTCTCCATTGCGCTTCTATCGCCAAACTACTTCCCAGGATTCAAGGCCACTTTTCAACGATACAGACATATTGTGCCGTGATTTATAGCCACTACGATTTACAGAGCAAATGTGGTCACGATTAATCTACTTGGACTTCGGAGAACATTTATCCTCCAAACACAATTCTTTAATACTCACGCTTATTCAAAAACAAATATTTATAACCCGCTTTATCTAGAATGCCTAACGATATTATTTCACAGAAGTGGACTTGAAAAGAATAATTACTCTCCGACTGATATTTCATTTTACTTCACCCCATTCCTCGATTAATCTCAGACGTACCATGATCATTCTGACGGAAATATGTATAATAATGTATATCCTATCGGAAGGTTCAACCATCACATAACGTGTTTCTTATCACGTATCATTCTTATTGCAGATGCTTGCTCATATTCATCCGTTTTATTCTTTCTGTGCGAAGCAAAGGTGTCGGACGACTTCGGAATATAAAACAGGAAACGTTCATATCGAAATGAAAAAAAATATTTCTTGCAGTGTTAGTAGAAGATTGTTCCGTTTCGATAAGAGTAGTTTTAAAGTTGATCATCGATATGAAGGATAGAATTGTGACATATGCGTGGAAATGGAAATTCGTGAAGACAACGAATCACGTGGCAGTATGTGCTCCACAATAATTCATGTACGAGGAGGGAACTCTAAACTATTGGTTCGATCATTGAAGCGTGTACTACTAAGTTATTTCGAATGGAAATAATATCGCGGTAGAGTGGAAGCGTGGATAACGAGATTCGAAGCAGTAATACGGGCCAACCCCATAGTTCCGTGTGTGCTGAAGCGCGAGTACTTGAAGGGGTGAGCTTTCGAAGGTTATCATGCAATAAATATCTACCATTCATTGTAGAAATACGACTACTCTTTACTTATCAAAGTAGATATTCAGATTTTTCATCATTATTTTTCATCCGTCGAAATATCCAGTTACCAAGTTCCTTCGTGAATAGTAGACAAGGAAACCCAAGTTTATTGTGTATCTTACGCGGGAGGATATTACAAGCGGAAGTATATATCCGAGATTACAAGTATCGTCTAACCGTGGTTGCCACAAAAATGGAAGATCTGCTCTCAGATGCATATCAGAACAACATGGATAGGTATGTATGTAATATATATGGAAAACGATGTACCATGTCCTGAGCTTGAGAGGTTACTATTACTCGACGATGGTTTCATAGGCGTGCTTCATACGTGTTTGGTCTTGACACCCATGACATAGTGCAAGGAAATTTTACACCCCCATATACCGGCTAGGCGAATCTTGTTTCATCTACATATACACTTGTATCCATCGCATATACGACATCACACTCACATAGTCTTTAAAATATAGATACCGAAAAGTAACAGAAATCATCGAATTCTACTGCGATATAACCATTTACCGTAATACATGTATTTTACATTGCATACGTGCCGCATGTAATAATCTAAGTAAAAATCAATTTTGTTAATTACATTAATTTACTATCAACAACGTTTCCTACATTATGTATATAATGAAAATAATTGGTACATGTGATTTCAATAAATTACTCTTACTTTATGCTAAAGGTGTGCACTTTATGGTCATTTAATCTTTGAGGCCAGAATATGTCTCAATAGCTGTTCGAATATCACAGTATCTGACTATGTATATCTTAAACAGTGAATGCAATTATATAGTCATTGATGCCGGCGCTTAATCTATTCGGTTCTCATGAGCTATTGAGTGGGTGGACCTATATATCTGTGATTCAAATGGGATAACCGAGATGAGAAATCGCGAGTGGTGAGAGCTTGACGTGCTGTGAGCAGCGTACAACGCTTTAACGACCACTTGCGCTCACTTCCAAAGAATATTCCCGTTCTTCCGAGTGAGTCCTCACGGAAATATCTGGTGACAATTGCGCGTTCGTGAAAACACATATCTCTATTCCCTCGGTATGGTATTTATCGATATTTCGCGGCAAGCAGCACTAAATCATTATGCGTTTGGCACCAACAATTATTTATAGTTCAGTCGAACATGCATGTGGTATTTGAATTATACTCGCGGCCCGGAAGACCATAAATGTTGTATGCACCGCCATTCAATAATAACCACATAGACATGGCATTCGTTTCCTTCTCAATTATGTTACAATTAACATCTGCATGTATCCTAGTAATGGTACTACTGTATTTTCAAGAACAACTGTGTTTAATGGTACACAGTTTTGATCTTTTATTGTTCAATATCTATATTTATTTTTAATTCGTTAATCGGCCTTGCCTTAAGTGGTTGAAATAAATCAGGGCCCACTGATTGTGAGGTGTGCTACGCACGCAACACGATCTCTTAGGCGCACCGAGAGGCGGTATTCTCCGATACCGCAATATTATGACTAGAAAAATGAAGATATGAATTTGTATCGGAAAATTATATTTACTTCCGTTTTCATAAAAACGGGACTTATGCCACTTTCAAAATAACGGCTCGTTTACTTGTACAATAACTATACGTAATACACAGAATCGTCCATCAATTTTCATTCTGATCGCAGTTCAATGTGTTAGTTTATGTCAAAGCAGAAAAATTACGGCTATAGCCGTCTACATGTTTTATGTCCAATTTCAGTAAAATGTTTTTGAAAATAAAGTTTTAAGTATGCTGTGCATATTAAAATTGAGACAGGTTTCACGTTTGCAGGAAAAAGTATGGCTTAAATGAATCTGTAATATTATCAATAGAATCGAGGCACGATTATCAGGTGTCATGTGGAATGGCAAGTTTCCAATATATGCTATCTTATTTAACAAATGTACCTTCTCACAGTTCGTCTAATCGATTCTATGTCACATCTACATTATTGATGATCTTCGACAGTGGTGTACAAGTTATTATTCGTTTTATCTTGCGTGATCGCTTATCTTACAACCGATACATCTTAGTCAGTAAATCATAAATATTATACGTGCTAGTATAAAACAGCGAAACTGAACGATTATACTCTCGTCATTTTATCAACTGGCAAATTTTACTTTGATAAAACTTTTCGAGTTCATATTAGATAGAACCAGTATCAAAGTTATAGTGCAGCATAATAAAAGATACAAGCAGAGGTTGCCGAACTATCTAAATACTCTTGCAATTAATCTGCACAATCAATCTATCCCGAGAAGATTAAATAAAAAACATCCTAACGATCTAACAATATAAGAAACGGTATGGATCACTAGGAAAATATTTACTTGATATAGATACAAACTCAACACACAACATTTCCGAATGTTTCTGAGACAAATTGTAATTTATAGAAAGGAGATATAAAAAAATAGTTTCTTTGCATTTCTGTTCATCTACCACGTGTAATCATTTACGTAGTGATATTGCATTACAAGGCTACATAAAATGTTATACTTTGTCGTTAAACCACTATGCTGTTCGGAATTTCTAAGTCCTACTGGATTTTATGGGATTCAATCATGAACCTTACGCTTAAGTATTTTTTTTCAGACACGTGTCAAGAATAGGAATTTCACTGGAAGCGGCGCGTTTTATCGGGGAAACAACAGCAACAATTATCGATCTCGTTGAAATGATAAAGGCCTTTAAAATATAGTCGCAACGAGGATCATTTGTTAACTTTATCAGCGAACAACATGGAAAACTCAGAGTCGAAACAACCTACGTGTCTTTATCGTGAAATTCTTCAAAGATAAGGGCTCTATATAACTAACTCCGCAAGAATACTACGTGCGTGCCCGTCGGCAATTTTACTGATTCCTCGTAGCTGTAATTTATGATAAATATAATTCTGTAGTCAAACAGATATCCTATTTTCTTTAGAAACCCTTTCAAACGTCACTTAGGTACGAAACCACTCTTTTTGGGATATAAATAATAAATACATCCACTAGAAGAATCGGTTAGTAATTGACTGAACAAAGTTATACTTCACATATGTATAGACACGTATATACAACTCCATAGTTCAATAAAGAGTCTTATGCTATCCAAGGCCTCTTAAAAATGTACTTGCATAGTAAAAATACATACTTTTTCATAAGAAATAGATCAAATCGAAGATGTGGTAGAAGTTAGTTATGCTTTTAATAGAACCGTAATTATGGGTTAGTTAGTTAGGCTTTAAGACTTTCTTACTAAAAATTCGTTCGTGCGGAACCTTAAATCAGTGACGATCTTTCTATTAATATTCTATTAATACTAATGAATTAATAAGAATACGATTCATGGTGTAGTTTGCCGAATAGTTCACGTAGCAAATTATAACCATAAGTTCCCATGGATTTTGAAAGGTTGAAAAGAAATTAAAGGATCATTCATATTTTTGAATTTAATATGCTTTATTTGAATACCTTTCCTAGAAAGTCGAACTACTTTTATAATACCACTAAAAATGCAAAGCAGTGTGGTATCTGTAAATATCTTTTAGCAAGAAATTATTAATTTGGTCGGATCGGAAATTCTTAATCCATTCAATGTATATTATTCGTTTGATATTTGTGTGAATAAAATTCATTAATGTTGGGAAAGAAAGATATTTTATAATCATTATCGATAAGCCAATATTCACAGGTACTTTTATAAAAGTAGATTCTGCTGAATCCGAAGGCCAGTTTTTCTCATGATACGTTCTGCGAATGACTATTAACCTCGTTATAATATCTGATTTATCACCGGAAGTCACGAAAGCTTTATTGACATAATTCGAAAAGCGACCTGGTTGGATTAGGCTTAGGTCAAAGGAACGACTTTAATTTCCTCCTCTCCCGTCATCCTTTATTCCGGTTTAGTTAAATCTCTCTTCCGTGATTCGCAGACCGTTTCTTTGTTATTCCCTTAATGGAAAGCTTTTGTCATTTTTGGTCTTCGCAAACTCGGAAAACTAATCCGAATGTGCCACGCCGAATTCTTTGTGGAAATAATAACGAACAATAAAAACCGCGGACGAAAATTTGGAAATATTTCAGTAAGAATTTTATTGTTTTCTGCTGACAGAAAAGAAATACTCAAGGATTTGGTGCATTTGGATTTTTATAGAACAATAGAACTGTGGAAGCAGATTTGATCAGTTACGTTCAAATATTAAATCAGTCAAACCGTTGTTAACAGACATTGTATGTAAGTCCAAAAAATACAATATTCGTAATATGAAATGAAATATAATATTTAAGTATGAAATATTCAGGAAACCAGGACTTCACATGAAATTAATATTTTCTATGTGAATGCACAGAACGATAGGAAATGGATTGTAAAATACGTGTGCATTAATTAGGTTCAACGACGGATAATGGACATCATCAAACAAATTTTAGACAGAATGTAAACTAATTCTATCAACCGACATGATGATTGATGTTTCGAAATATATTGCCAAAAGGTCATGTCGTAGAAAAGCGTTGGCGTATGGTTAATTTGTGGTTTGCTGGTCGTAAGTGCCGTTATATGAACCACGGCCACGATGGTTTTGGGAGTTTACCGATACTCCCATACACAACCCTATGAACCTAATTGCGCGCCCCTCGATCGTATACACGTCACTTCATGTGCACTCTCAAAGGATCAAATCCCTTGACCATAGTTCCCAGCAACTCTCGACAGTCGTCCATATTATACCCATACCCATCTTTAAGCAGAATTAGAACCAAAGCCTCTAACTATCTGATAGTAAAATATAAAATGCGGAATAAAATAGTACCTCATGCTTCGAGCTATGAATCGTTCGAAGTCCGAATTAAGATTTTAGATTTTAGGTTTTTTAATGTTAATAACTTAAAAAAATTAAACAATATAGTTTGATGTTTGTTTTATTAATTTTAAGTATTACGGCATAAAAATTGAAGTGAAGAATAATTTTTTGTGTATAAAAATCGCAAAGACGAACATATTGCTCCTGGACTATTGTTCGAACTTCGAAAGTTTCTTGAAATATCATAACTTTCCACAACCGGATCATACTTCGTATCTTCAAATTAACATACTTATTTAATCTATTACTAAATAAGTAATAATCTACTGTTATAAAAGTTTTGAAAGGAACAGTATTAGACATTCGACGCGAAATAAAAGAAACTCGTGTAAAAGGGTTTTAGTTTCCGCGGAGCAAGCGTAGAGAGAACGAGCAACACTCGATGATAGAACGCACGCTGTCAAGAGTTCGTGGGAGACATTACTTAAGTCAGAAGGATGTGCGGATTGTGAAGCCACGGTTTCAGTGTGAATCGAGGTTTACACCATCATGGCAGCTTTATTTATCGGGCATTCGAAGTCAAGCGTGGTACACTAGTTGGAGGTTTATGACTTCTTCCACGATCTAAGAACCATTCGAATTGCCAAGAAATGTATACCGTCGTTCCGTGTGGTTTCTACGTTGCAGCACGTGCGATCATCGCAAATGCATGCGTTTACAAACGTTTCAGGCATGCACCCCGAATCGATTCGCGCGGATCATTGACGCGGATAGTAGATCGCATTGTGGAACTCCAGACCGGAAGGGAATCGATGAACCTTTTTTACAGCCACTAGACAAGAATTGTACAAACATTCGAATGAAATAACGATGATCACTTACAATTATAAAGTACCGAATTTTTATTTCGAGCGAGGCACACTGTGAAGTCTTTTGTTTTATCTCAACGCGTGCAATACATGTGGAAAAAGGAACATTTTGAAATGTAGAAATATATGCATATAGTTCCAAGAAAAACTTTATTCCTTTCTATGTTGAATATGATGAAATGCATCTGGTTCTTTATTAATAAAATCAATGATTAGTATGAATGTAGCAGGTGCATATTAATATAAAATTTAATAATTAATTAGTTAACTGCTGACTTTATAAGGCTTTATATTACCAACTTCCATTAATATTGAATATAATTGATCAAGAAACAATGTAATATCTGATATTACTTGGTGCTTTTGATCTTGTAATTAATCTGAGGTAGTTATGCGTTTAAGTTCTATGTTTATCAAGTATATTGCATACTATATTACATATTACGCAGATATGTATATACATTATATTATTATACAAGATATGCATATTACAGTCTATAGTTACGTCTATGAGATATGACATTACATTGACGTAGCCTCCATAAAGTCAAAATGCTAATAATATCAAGTACTTTCTATTGCTTTAACCGTGTAAAGCTGTAAACAACTCAGACTAATTACGTCGCAGTGTAACTTCTCTTGTACATTACTTAGTCACCCCGGTAAATGCGAAACATTTCGCTATGCATGTAATCACCGCGATATACGAGAATTGCAATTACAGATGCTCGTGTGTTTAATCAGTTACTTGGATTATGAATCCTGGTATTTATGAACATTAAGCATCACTATGCCGATATAATCGGCACGGTATTGATAATAACAATTAGGTAATCAGTTACATTGAAGTAGATTAACTACCCACGAAATCAATTTACAATGGAGTCTCGAAAAGTACCGATTTTCATTAGAACATTTGATATTATAATATTGTGATTCATGTAACGTATATACTATATAAATTATCGCTATTAAACTAATATTTTAGCAAATTATTATTAATATTCCACTTGAATGTATTACTGCCGGAGTAATAATTCACATATATTAATGCTATTAACGTTATTTAAGTATCTAGAATTTTGCGTATTTAGATATATACTTGAATTAATTTTCCATGTTTCTTGGATAAATAGAAAAGGATTACAACGATAAATCTGGTAGAACATCTTTGTAACGAACTGACGAATGAACACTCACGGGACTTAAATTCGAGAAAAAAGTGACAGAATATAGAGAAGAAAAGAACCTGGAAGCACTGTGACATGATAAATCAATTTCGAAAGAATATATCATCATTTCGGAAATTTTCTACAACGTGGGTGTAAATGCACTGCAATATGATTGTTGGCGAGAATGCTGACTCGTGTCACGTGTTTCGAGTACGCACGTCACCCGCATTTGAATGTCACGAGCCATCATCCTACAAGCGTCGAATAAATCACTATCACCGAAAAAATTCCATAGGATTGTTGGATCGATGAAACACTCTCTTGTTTTAACCCTTTGGAATCTCGAAATAAACAGTGATCAGGTGCTGATACTAACTTTACAATTTTGTAACTTCCGAAAATCTTACACCTGAGGTATAGTGGATGAAATATCATCCGAAACTAATTCTCTTGTTATGTTTGTAACAAAGTACATAGAAAAATTGATCTGTTTTATGATAATTTCGTCACTACTGACAGTGTGAATAAATACCCATAAAATTAGTGTTGCCAGGGGTCACTTTTTTAACGAAATTTCTGGGTAAAACTCATTTACCTTTTTTACTAAACTAACATAATATTGAAGGTACTGTTACTTGTCGCATAGCAAACGATGGAATAATTAATCCCAATAACTACTAGATTTTTCTTATTTTTACAATCTGATTCAGTCTCGACTAGTGTCACGTGATTATCGCACCATGTAATAATAATTATCTTTGCTAGAGCCGCAGTCAAAGGGTTAATGCTATCGAAACATTTGTAAATCGCCTAATACAGGAAAATGAGGAGAAACAAGGGAGATAAGGAGAAATGTGATAAGAACACTACAAGAGAATTTCTATGATCACCAGAGAAATATGTATCATAATAATATCCATATACATATTCCTTTGTATCCTGTAGTGTACAAAGGAAATAATGAAATTTCGAATGTGTTAAACCTAAGAACAATTCCAGCGCAATTACTGATAATAGATAATGCGTTTAACCAGATTGCGTAGCAATTAAGAGGGTTGCATGGAATACCGAAGCCAATTGGTAAATCAGCCTGTACACAATTCAAAGCACTATTCTTCCATCGTGCGAGCAGAATGGATCGATTAAATAGTTAATACGATAAATCCTGATTATTCGGGTATCGGCGCATCGATGTGTATGACGGGGAGTAGAATAATGCAGAGTTTAGAATCGCAGTCGCCATTGTGTCTGACATAGAACTGACACATACTCAGGTATGTAGATTGCTCACCTCGACACGTGCCATTAATGGCTGATTGCACCGAACTCTCTACACTGCACTTCTACAACGTCTGTCTACTTTTCCGGATTGCACTTCCAAACAAACAACCTGAAGCTCTTCAGGGAAAAATCAAGCAGACGTGAAATTTCCGAAGTACTAATTGTAAGGGAAAAAGGCAGAAATTCGAACGGAATAAAACGGTTTCTTGTTTGACTTTACCCCGTAATGTCGAACACCATAGAAATCCGCCTAAATTCACGAGTATGAAAGTTCGAGCATGTAGGTGAATATATGAATAATATGAATAGCAATGATGTAAAATTGGAGACGATTGTGCATGGATCAGTGTCAGATTTTATATTAGATGTAATATCTTTTTAATAATATATGTATGTGGAACCCAGTTCGAGCATGAATTCAGGAACTGTAAACTGTTACATATGTTTATGTAAATGTGCGATCGATTTTCCTATATTTTTGTGTGGTAGGCATTCTTATCTATCAGCGTATTGTTACAGAAAATACTTGCATATTAATAGAAGCACTTGACACTGTTGTCATTGCTTTGTACGAATGATTAACATCAAGGACGCTTGACATAGAAATGTTGTTCGCGCAGTCAAACAATTTCAGTTATTCTGACAAAATAAAAAGTTAATCAATCAGATGTACATGTAACATGACAATGTTACAATCTGGTAGCATCGGAAGAATATACTGGTCAGGCAATTGGTCCTACAGTGTTTTTTCTAGCAAATGAACAAATGAAAACTTCCTATTCATTAAGAAACTACATTGTATTGAAACAACTGTATTCATAAAAAATTTTCAGGAAAAATTTAGACATCTGTAAGCTGAAAAATGTTGACA
This sequence comes from Nysson spinosus, assembly GCA_910591585.2. NCBI lineage: Eukaryota > Metazoa > Arthropoda > Insecta > Hymenoptera > Crabronidae > Nysson > Nysson spinosus. The sequence continues at coordinate 3,477,957 of OU342834.1, forward strand.
TTTCTGAGCTGAAAAATTGTCCAGATTTTATCCTTAGAAAACAATATGTTGATTTCAATAAATATCTTAAAAATTGCATATTTTGCAAGATACTTCTAGATGATACGTTCATTAAACGGAACACATTTATATACATATCGGTACGATGTAAACAATATTGAAATAAAAACACACAATACCTCACATCATATTTCTCAATTACCTATATGAAGCTCCGTGTAAATAAGTTACGAACAGAGGTCGGTAAACAGACCAATTGTGCAGTATTTTACGGCACAGAACAATCATTGTGTTGACGTTTACCAAGAATTATACAGTATGGTGAAAGGAGGTTTCGGCATATCACAGATTTGCAATATTCAGTAAATCTGAATTTAATGTTTTTGATGTCCATAAATTTATATGATATTCAACGCATTATAAAATGGGTGAAAATGCATTGCAGTGTAATGATTGTGTTTAATAAGTGTAAAATATTTGACAGTGGACTTTCCGACTGACTAAGGAAACCAAAGAAGTCAGTTCACATGAAACTTAACGAATTAATTTCGTCACACATATAATTGACTTCCGTTTATTAGGAATTAATATTCTTTCATAAAGGATTTTAAAATCGGTTTCAATCAGTCTCAAACCAATTAAAGCTTCGAACTCAATTATTTAAATTCATCAAGAAAAATCCTCCATCAAACATCGCACATTTATTATTAACAAACAAGTATTATCTCAGAGCTTAAAGTACCTTTATTTTACCTAGAGAAGATGACTGAAATAGATACCTACTTCAGAATGTAATTATTTAGATGTCAAACACTAGAATTGTGCAGAATTATTGTTGTAACATAAAAATTATACGTATATATAGAACGTGGGTTACTGTAACTAAAACGCTGTTTTCTACACTGAAAAACGACGATATTCCAAAGTTATGAAATTAAAACACGCCGTCAGATAAATGGACCATTTTCGTAAATTTGAAACTATTATAATTTTGATACCCGATAAACGCATTCTTAAGAATTAAACTAACCAACGTATCAAAATTCCAAGTAATCAAAGTCATATTAAAACACGATTACTTCCAACATAGCAGTCGAGAGTAATACAAAAATTAATTCCAATGAAATTCTTAAATTCGTGGCTTAAAATAAAATAATTAATATTGATCCCGTTATGCTTTTCAAATCTAATAAATTGGGTCCACTTAATTTGGTGTAAGGAATTCGTGTGAATATACCGGGTATATTTCGGTGTATTCTGTACATTTTTGTAACGTGTATGGCTAACGATTTGGCGGTGTAACAACGACATGGGTTTGCACCGCTCTTCCTGAAAGATTTATATGCACTCGGAACACGCTTTAAACGTTCCAGCGTGTCTACCCTCCGGGGTACGGACGAAACGCACTTAACCAAACGCATGTGCATCAAACCATCTAATAGGAAATATATAACGGAAAATATGATATTCTGACTCACCATTACGTTAAAGATTCAACGTCCCTCATTCTTCGGCGCCCGATACACACGTTCCTTTACATCCGGGCAACGGCACAACTAAATCCGCACGGACAAACACTTGCCACAGATTCATGATCAATCAACACTTCCCGATACCCTTTCGGTCGCGTTCACTAACAATAATTTCGTCTCGGAAACAACAGAAAGCAGCAAATCAAAGGTAACTAGTCAAAACCGTAGTTACACGTGAACAGAAAGAACTTCAATGGTCAACTAATAAATGGGCTCTTTAAGGATACCACGTACTTTTCTTAACACTAACTATTCTGCCATTTTCAGTATTAATCGCCCATTCGTGGACTTTGTTTTGATCGACACGGTTCGGCGATCTCGAATACTACGCGGACGAACCACACTGTATTAAGTTAGCCGGCGTTTACTCGTTGAACATCAGTCCTCTTTCTTACGTAGAAAAACCGGGGATATTTTTAATCAACCGGAATGTCGTCGCATCATGTGACACGCTGTATTAGTTTCGTAGTCCATACGAAGGGCACGCTTCTTCGTGTTATTCGCATGGATTAATTAGAAAAGAGTCCTTCGATGGTTTACAAGAACACTGTTTAACATTGATGACAAGAACGAAATTCCAAACTAATCTCGCGAGATTGAAACTTTCGACAAAGAATGAAACCGATGGAATCACGAGAGGGTTGAGAGAGGCAACGGGGTGCAAAGCACATAACCTTCCAGCGGCAGTTGACGCGACACTACAGAAAATCGGAGTTCACTTGCCGCCACAGGATGCCGGGCGCTTGCGCAAATCGCTACCACGAGCGGCGGGATTTCGTATGATCGGCGCAACGCGCCAGTTTATTCCTCGACGACTTCCGGATAGAATGTATCCGCCGTTCCTCCAAACTTATGGCCTTCCTCGTCTTTCGAAAATGCAACCTCTACCACTTTTATTCAAGGTTATATTATACATTTTGTCCTACTAAATCTGATCTAGTATTGAAAATGATAATAGCTCAGTTACATTATTGATGGCATTTAAATACTGGTTCTACAGGTCTCAATTCATTTTGTTTAATATTATAAGAAATAGTGAAACCCGAAAATTAATCGTTAATTATAACTAAGAAGTAACAATATTATATTAAGCAACTTACAGCAGAGGATCAATTTAACACTATTTCTACCAAAGGTGTAAAAAGACACTTTTAAAAATTTTAAATTAAAATTATTTTCTAAGTTTAATCATTTTTCCGCAATGGACTTTTTGACTTTTCCTATAATGATTCTTAAATTAATTTTTACGGTTCTTTTTCACGTACCTCCTATTTTTTTTAACTATTATTTCACCAGTTATTTTCATCCAAATGCAATTATATCAAACGACACCTTTTGGTCGAAATAGATATACATAAAGCCGCGGTAGAAATAGTTTTAATATATTTACGAACTTCTTATGTTGTTTTAGTATTTCATTATATCTCTCTTGCAAATTATATTAGTGTGAAGATATAAACTCCTTTGTTATAAAAATACGTTCCTCGAATATTACAAGCTACTTGATTAGTTAATGTATAATCTTCATGCAACTAAGTAAGGCTAATACCTACGTATTAACAAATGAAATGTACGGATCGACATTAATGAAACGGATTTCACTTAGGATTAGTGATTTCCGCTATGCACCGAATAATCCTTTCACGTTAATGTAAATTAATACTCGGAGAAGTAACGAGCATAGATGCCGACAATAATGTAGGTACACTATCAACTGATAGATCACAATTCTACTCGAACTGATAGAAACTATGCGATTTGCGAAATATAATGAGTATACGGGAATCAGAAAGCTGCTGTGATTAACAGGTCTAGCATAATATCGTTTTCGGTTCCATAATTATCTTGCTATCGAAACTGTGTATGTATCGCACTCCATAATCCTCTGTTTACTTTGAACTCCCGCAGAGGTTACAGGATGATATAACAACATCTTTCGCATCGTAACAAATACCCTCCACGCACTATTATTAGGCACCGGAAAAAGTTCGTGCGGATTTATAACTAAAAATTCAAGTACTCTGGACACAGTAGAAAGTAATTGTATTTGACGGAGTAATCACCATTTATTTCTACGTCTCTTTTCCAACGTTCTAAAAAACTATAGATTCCTTTTTTTGCAAAAATCTGGTGTTTTACCCGCAAAGAATGAATTACAAACTCACAAAAAAATAAAAATAATCCGATACCTAATGTGTTCAGTAACACAGATATTATATTTGTCAAATATATATTTTTTAAGTCTGTACGATTGCTAAACATGATTTTCTACGCAGTATAATATAGAAAAATGAACGATACAGAATGCTTCATAATTGCTGTTAATTCTACTTGTATTTATTTCCTATAAGTTAACTGTCCGCCTGAGTTTATATAAATTCCATTTTTATAAATTTAATCATATTTGCAACTAAACTACTGAGAACTTAAGCAGAACTGAGCAGGTTAACTTTAATATACAGTTTCCATTGTCATATATGTATCATATTCTGTTTCATTTTTTATCATATCGTTATTCAACAATTTTACATATTGATGAATTGATATCGTTTATTTTGAGCAGTTTTATGATTACCTTTACGACGTCCGAGTACAATTATTAGTTCGTATAGCTGCTGAATTGCAGTCGTTATAGTAGTAGGTTTGAAATTAACAAAGTTTCTGCTGACAATGGAGTCGATCAATGCATAAGTGAAACAAAACGAAAGTCCGAAGTTGACTTGAATGAGACATTTGGTTGACTTAACGCATTGTATTTATAATCCAGTAGTAGTGACCCTGTTATCGATAGGTAGCACAGTTTACGTTCCATAGTTATGCCATTAGTTCGGCGTAGGGACGATTACGACCGTTTCAAATTGCCAACCATAAAACGAACTTCTGCTTTAATCCCACATAACGTCACGAGCCATTGAACGGACCTGGCTTTTCATCATTTCACGGACGAGAAGTAACATTTGCCTGTTTATCGTATGGAAATAAGACACCAATAGGACAAATTACCACGATCATTCTTTTTTATGTGTGACGATACTTTTCAGTGTTTCCAAAGTTTTTGATTTAAAGGATATTACATGAAAGAAGTTGTGGTGATAATAAGATTTTTGTGCAAACGAGCCTTGTTTCATATGGAAGGTACATATGGGTACTAATTTTTTATTTATACTCCCAAAATGTTAATGATACACTACATGAAAACACTCAGAAGGACTTACAGAAATAATTGATATTCATTCCTGTAACGACATCAATTTTCAAGTAGCTAAGACCATGGTGAAAAGTTGCGTGAAATATTAAGACATTGCATCCCTTTGGTTCTTGGCTGGTTCCTGTAAAGTTTATTATACGACGTAATCTTTTTCCTTTTTATGATAACGTTCGCGTAACGTAACAATGAATGATGGTCTTTCTGAAGGTAGTGGAAGATCACGTTTTGCGAAAGTTAAAAACGTGAAATAAGGTACCTTAATGATTTCTTGTTTATGAAAGCTATGCACGGATATACGTGGTCATTCGACGTTATAGAGATAAACTAGCGACTTCGTAATATTACACGATACTCCTATGACATAGAACTCGCTGAAAAGCATGCAGTTTGAAAAAAACGGTAGTTGAAAAGTAATGAATACTGATGGCGGAGTATAACTTTGCGTCGTTACAGTACTTCGTGTATTAGTTTAAGTTAATGTCGAAAAATATCGGGAATGTAAGGAAAGGAAAAGGATGAACCAAGCCGATGACTTCAAAAACGGTTAGAGCTAAACTTCCGACAAAAAGGTTTTCATACGGCCATTTACATCTAGAGTACTACCCTCCTCATCAATTATAGTCGAAGGACTAAAATACTTCAGTCTCTCTAATTCGTGAAAACACAATATGCTTTATTTTTAATAATAAATACAGGATTATTATCCCTGTTATCAGAGATACAAGAGAAGCCTTTCAGTTGACAAATACATGATTAGGAATCTTATAATGTGTGATCAAATATAAATGATTTATATACCGTGCATCTACTAATATCCGTAAAAAATCAGTGATGGTACAATTATTCGAATACCGTTGCACTTTAAATACTTTGAAGAAAACTACGCTGTGTTCTGTTATTGATTGACCTTGGATTCTTCCTCTGAGAGCTCCAGCCTCTTCAAGAAGGTCTGAGAAGAATCCGCAAAATCGTAGATCCAGCAATAAGTACAGTCTTCTTTCTGGCACTACTCCAAACTTCTATTGCATCGACACTTTTTCTACTTCTTGTCCTTCGGGAGTTAGAGATTTGGCGGTTGATCGGACAGATGATCTTTGATATCGAATACAATTTCGTCCATGCGTGCTTTAAAGGATGGTACATTATAATATTGATGTGTTACGAGCTCTGCTCGCTTATCACCGTATAACACATCTTCCAGTTTTTCCGGATTATCCCCAAATATCTGTTTAATAGCTGAACCACTAAGTAACATAATTTGCGAATTGGTAGCAGCATACACTATACCGACACTTTTGGATTCTCTACAACTTTGAATAAATTCATTCCATGGTAAACATTCTTCGATATCGAGGCCCTCCATTGACAACTGTTGTCGCATCGTCTCGTGATAGAGTTTGGCAAACGTCTCGAAGTACCGGTCCCTAATAGCTCGATTGGTTGTCAAGTAAAGAAGGAGAACGAAATCGATTGCCGGTGGGCAATACCGTAAAAATTGATAGTCTATTATGTAGCAACCGTTTGGTTTACCCGTGGAATCATACTTGAACATAATATTGTTTGCCCATATATCCCGATGGCATATAACATTTCGGAATTTACTGGATGGCTCTAACAACTTGCTTATTTTTCGACACCATTTATCGAGCTTTTCCTTTATCGCGATTCTTTCCTCGTCCTTTAGTCCCACGACCAAATCAACCAACGTACACATGCCCATGATACTCGAGGAAAGAAACCCTTGTGACCTTTTGTCGTTCTCGACGAAGAGCACTTCGGTGAGCAGGTGTCCATAGAGATCAAGGATCGTTTGGTCGGCACTTCGCCGAAGCTTCTCGTCCAGGATCAGAGACCTCGAGTGGAACATCGAGAGTGCCCTCACGATCCAAACGCAATGCTGCTTGTCGAAAGGTACGTGTTTATCCGATATTACGTATCCCTCCACCGTGACATCCTCCAAAACTATTATGTCGTTATTCTTGCCCAGATAACATTCCGGCTGCCACTTCATTCCACCCACTTTCGACATTCTTGAAAACATTTCTATATAAGCGGTTATTTCTTTGTTGAAAGTATCGAAGCGTGTTAGGAACTCGTACTGTGGACTTTCCACTGGTGGAGGTGTCTTCGCGAAGAACTTTAGACTCCTCGATTTATCATTGATCTTAACCGTCACCAAAAGATTGTAATACTGTCCAAGAAAACCATTAGTTTCTTCGACAGGTTTTAGAAGCCAGTTCGAAACTTCAAAATTATTATTACATAGTTTAGCCTCGACTATTTTATTTACATCACTATTATCTAAGATAGGCGGTACACTAAGCTTAGAACAAGTTTGTTTCGGTATCCCGTCGATCAAGCAACATGTCGAATCTGCACTGACTGTTGCCATTATGTCGGAAGAGATGCAACTCAATCGCTCTGGCAGAAGATCAAATTTATATCATTCTACCCGCACGTACGGTTTCATAGTGGCTCGTAAATAAACATGGCGGTACGGTTAAGTGAACATGCGAAAATGATCCTCCGATAAATATCATCTCTTATATCAGTGTTTGAGATTTCTTCGCGATATGGACAATTCAATAGAGAATCTCTTCAGCAAACATCCCGATTCGGACTATGTAATTTATACACGCCGTAAATCTGTCGGATATGCCTTCTAGATGTGACGAGAAAGCGAACCATCTGATTTATATGGTTTTGGGGAAAACCCAAGACCGCGATAGTGGCCTGTTCTATGCGTATATATAATTTACTGGCTTTCCGGGTTCCAACGTGATTCCTCAGAAAACTCCCGCAACGAGAGACTTCGTAGTTTCACGCTCGAAGAGTATGTTCTCGATCGAAACGTTCAGATTATAATCAACCAATACTTTTCTACCCCGATTCTTTGATTTACGACCAATTCGCGGTCGATGTACCTACTCTAGTCTTTCGTATACCCCACTGATAAGAAATTGCACTCTCATTTACGCGAAAAATCCTGATAATAATCCGTTGACAGAGCAAACAATGATATGCTATTCCAAAACAATGTTGTAAAACAATTCGAGTGTCTAGATTACATCAGTATGTAAATAGTGAAAAACGTTAATCATGGAAATCACGGTGATTATTGTCAGTAAAATACTTATTAGGCAATATTACGTTCTTACATTTATTATAATGTTACTTATACTCATTAACCTCCTACTTCGAGTACCAGCAAGATTCTTCTATACAATGACTAACATAATAAAGGAATTTTAGTGAAATTATTCTTGTTGGAAACATTTTTACTGAACATTGGCTAGTTTATATATATTTTATCGAGAAAAAGGAGCTTACGACAATCTAAAAGGTAGAGAGGGACACGCCAAAAAACCTGCTTTATATGGTTATAATCGGATTATCGAATTACCGGCAGAGGACTATTTAGTTTATCATGGAAATCGAAAAACAGGGACATAATAAAAAAATTTATTCGAGTGAATTATTTCTGTAGCCATAACCTGTCCATGAAAAATGATTTACGTTTAAAACCCTATCGTTATGTATTCCATGATATTGATTTAAATGTACGAAAGTTATGCCCCTAATGATATTGCTATGCGCGTGTTTACATGAAAGTGTACTTTATATCGTATGTAAAAATAAACTTGCTAAACGATACTTATACGATGACATCAGTCTGTAAAATTTAATTGAGTAATTGTTTATTAATTACTAGCTTAGAACTGAAATTATCGGTTACAAATCAATGACGTAGCAAATAACTATTTTATTTACAATTTCGATAATCGAAAATTATCCTCAACTAAATCATTATTAATGTAATTAAATAATTATATCCTTGCGTAATAAGTGTATGTATTTAATATATAATTACGTAATTATTATCGGAAATTGACGAAGCTATTTGATATTTTGTCGAAATTAAATACAATTTTAGCACTTATTACAAGAAGCTTAAAGGTGGTTGTAAATATGATTAAATGTTTCGAATAAATTTATCGTATTTCTGGTTTTATTTCCAACGTAATATCAGTGTACTGATTGCCAGGAAATCATTTGTTTTCAAAATACAATATTTTTTTACAAAACATAGTTAATACCGGAATAGCCAAAATTATTGCAATGACAGCTTCTAAGCTTTAAAAGTTTACTTCAAGAACCTCCGATTCTGAGATATTTCGCGAACAGATTGTTTACACAGGTTCAGTGTTAGAAGGGTTAAATGTAAGCGTAATAGAGTGTGGAAAAATGACACGTTCCCTTCACAAGATGCTGCAAACCATTCTCTTGAAATTTGCTTTTTCAACACAAGCCATAATAATATTTAAACTACACGTCTTGGTTTTAAAGGCAATATTTAATCGAATCACACTTCGCACATGATGAATATTCCAACAATTGTTTATATAAAATTGACGAATGCTCCATTTCAATAACGCGTTGATTTGCGATTGACCAACCCGCGTGCACAATTTGAATGGTACTTTGTAATACATGTAAAGCCAGAGCTCCACTAATTATGAGAAACAGATTAATATATTGAATATTAATATAAAAACTGATGAGAAATGCACTCGCCACGGAAAATAAGTTAACGCTTGGCATCTGCAGGCAAATGTATGTACTATATATTTAATAATGACAATATAAATTTCTGAAATGCAATTTTTTATTTACTTTTATCTTATAAATAAAAACAAATCAATAATTTGATTTTATACTAAGAAATAAACAGAAACAGATGGAAAATGTATATTGGGTCCATCATTGCAGCAACGGAAAGTAAGTTATATTTGGTCAACTAAAAGAGTGGAAGGTCGTGGCGAACTTTTTCTATCGATAATTTAATAAATTTATTAAATTACGGCTTAGCTATTACAATATTACTTATATCAATTACTTATTAAAGTGCCATCAGATTAGGTAAAAACAAACTAATAAAATCTCAGACGAATCAGAGGAAGTATCTTTATTAATGGACCACTTGTCCACCGCTAAATGGGAATCGTTTCAGTTGATTGGTGTCCAGTGCACCAATTATGAGGTCATTCGCAAAAGTATTCGAAAATGCATGAAAAAATATATTCCAAAAAGCATTCAAGTCGGTAATTACACGAAGACTGTCGATAACGATCGAAGGAGGAAACAAATATTCAACGGTTAGTTCCTCGAGGAACCCCACCAATTTTCATGCCTTCCTGGTTCCTGAGGAACCGAGATGACGTGGTTACCACCTGCACAACGATTCTTCATTCCGCTGGGAGCCCTCGGGGAGGAAAGACGTCTTTCCTAATTCTCTTTCCTAAAACTACCCTTTTTCCAAACCGACGACCGTCCCCTATTTAGGATGACCAATTCCGACCACTGCCGACCACTGCTGACCACTGTTGACTGCTCTTGACCAGTATTGACCATTACTGACTATTTACTTGCTAATTCAATTTTTGTTTCTAATCTGTTCTAGGACCTTATAATTGACGTGTTTGCATGATTATTGATACATTTAACAGTTTATTATTAACAGTGATTGATATAAGTACAATAATATTGTAATAACTGAGCCGTAATTTAATAAATCTATTAAATTATCGATGTAGAAAAAAGGTCGCCACGATCTTGCACTCTTTTAAATGACCGAATATTACGACTCAGATATATTATGCTTTCATTATTTTACTGAAATGCAGCTTGCGAATGTACCAAAGGTTGCACGGTGCATAATTTAGACTCGTGTGCGATGAGTATAACGACCGTTGTAACGATAAATAATTTCAGAAATTTTAATTGTCATTATTAAACATATACCACATACATTTATATTCAGATGCCAAACGTTAACTTACTTTCCGAGGTAAGTGTTCCATAAAATAATTATAATACAAGTTTACCTGATGTCCCCGGACAACGAACAAGTGTTATCCAATACACAAATCCACAGTGATTAAATTTGTTGATAAATATTTAATAATTCAATATCATATAAAACCAAATATTTAATTGCTAATTGGTAACTACACAACATTATAAAGTGTAAAGTATAAATATAGCAAGTATATAAGACACATAGTGGCCCGCATAAAATTTGCCTTAAACAACGATCAATTATAATAATTTTCCAATTAAAGTATTGAATTGTTCAGAAAGTTCATGCCGATTTTCAATAGTTTTCCGGCGAAACACCTGAGAATTTCCGGGAGAATGAATTCTTCAAGTTGCGTGAAAAATGGAGAAAGTTTGTTGAACAAAACGGTGCTTACATAATTGAATAAATATATATCGGCATATAATTATACACCTTTCATCATTCCTGAAAAATCAGCATTAACTATTTGGACAACCCAATATATTCAAGTGCGAAACCAAGGAGAAAGATGATAAACCAAAATGCGCAATGAGCGCGAAATTCTAAGACGGTGGAAGGTGTTAAAGTCCACTGGGTACTATAAAACAATTCTAAGGAAAGTTCGCAAGGGTCGTAGCCGCCAAAATTTATTTGCCCTCACTAAGAACGCATCTAACTTCCCGGAAGCAGAGTATTAATGAGGTCACATTCTATATGCCCCTTTCGGCTTCGTTACTTTACGGTACCAAAGGTAATTCGATTAACTGCGTTCTGGTGCTGTGAAGGGAGGCGAACTTGCTAATGTTGCGCGCTCTGTACATAGCGGTATAATTATCGCTGATAGAGTTTTCACCGCAAAGTTCATCTATGATGGGGCGCCCGTCCTTTATAACTAACAGTGATCAGGGCAAAATCGAACTTTTCTTTAGCCTGTAATTAGCATCCTCCTGGGATACCTGCATAAATGTATGCACCTTCTTCTATCTCATTAGAGTTCGCCAAAGATTTTCTTCTGTAATTAAGAGGATCATTTGAAATTCTATTCGATGTGGTATATTATTGAATAAATAAGGTTACATTGGTGTCATCGATCGATTTTTAAAATGTACTAAAAAATTATCATGCACTATGTAATGGAAAAAGAATTATTATTCGAGCATATATTCAAACAATTACAGCGACAGGTGAATTTTAATCGCAGTGAATTCACTTGCTCGGCAGAACATTGGATGGTCATTATACGGCAATTTTCCTAGAGTGGACAGCTTTTTAATTGCCCTTTTCATAATAGCAACAGGAACGCGGTCATAGTGATTGCCAGAATTGGTTTTATTTATTTTTTTCTTCCCCATCCTGCCGGAACTCAGAGGAAGGTCAGGGTAGTAAATGGAAATGGAATTCTAATTAATTGACGTGGTTTTAATTAAACATTTCATTATCGGGACAAAAACAAACAGGTATTTTGTGAAAACGCGTTATCGATCCTGACCCATCCGAATGATTAACTGCCGACAATAGAAATCTTGTGCAACAAGACAGCCACCGTGGTGCATTTATGCGCATAAATTTGCACAAAATCTCCAGTGATTAGTGATCCCCATTCAGAGTTCCGCAACGCCTTCGCGTCACGGACCACCGTTAATTTATTTCGCCGGCATGACTCGAGTAAGAAAAGCACATTGAATCCCGCGAATCTACCAGCACGTCGTGCAATATTCATTTTATTGTTACGTCTTAAATACATACGTTTTACAAGTAAGGGCACCATCATTCTCTTTAACAGATGTAATATAATGTTCGGGGGTATGATAACCGCTGAATTACACGGCTTATTCCAGGAAATTGCTTCCCAACTTCAGAGGGCTGGAAATTATTCAACAATTTCTCGTACATCCTCAACACTTACATATTTCTCTTTGTAGTTCTAGCTTTCTTCCAAAATTTGTAAGGTTTAATTGTGCGTAGTTATTATAAGATGAAAACAATAACTACAGCATTGTCCTGATTCCATTATCAGTTACATATTTGGCGTACGAGTTAATCCAGATTTAATTACCTTTTTTTAATTTACTCTATTTAATTGACTTTTGATAGCCATTTCAATATTAGATTGCACTTTGTTTTATTTGCTTGTCATTTTATATGGTTTGCGTTTAAATCTTTTTCAATTTACCTTTATTTCTGTTTGATGTTATCTAATGTAAACAGAATTATTACAGATTGTCACAGTACCGTTTACAATGTTTGAAAATACACTGGCTACAATTAAGTTTAAGTTAATATAATATTGAAAGTTATATTGTTACCTGACATTCGTAATTGGTCTTCTATTTCCACCAATCTCTCAACATTTGATTTAAAATTTGAAATAACTCGGAAACCTAACAAGGAAGATAAAATAGTGGACATGTTAAAATAATTACTGTAATCATTATAAAAATAATAAAAAGGAATCGCATATGTATTTCAAGGAATGAAAAGGATATTAAAAGATTTGAATTCAGTCGGCGTTCATCCTCTTTCGCAAAACAAGTATATTATTTATAAAAGTTCGATCAATCTATAACGTAGAAGTAATTGCTTTAGCTTTTACTGGTTTCTTTTCGGATCTTCCTTGAGAGTATATACTTCGTATTGCCGTTATTATACTATCATTTATTCATCGGAAAAGTTTATATTGTTTGCATCGATCTCGTACTACATGCACAGCTATCCACAGATGAGAGCACAAGAAGCGATCCCCTAAAATATTCACGATGCGGCTGACCTTTTACTACACATTCCACCCTCTGCTACTTCTGACACATAAGCTTTGTGTAAATATAAACAGTCAGGCTTTCTGAAAATATTTCTCCGTCGAACTGGCATGGAAAGGAAAGTAAAAATAGTCTGAACGATAGCTCCTGTCAAACTGTACAACTTGGATTGGAAGTAGTAACTATTTTCATATTTGGAATGTATAAATATTAATCTTTATTCTACACTACCGTCTCCTTCATATATCAGCTTTTGCTATCCAGAACAAACTTAAAGTATTATCAGTAATGGAGATTGAAATTCTTCACGGAAAAGCACATAGAGATAAAGACTGACATATTTAAGTAGAAATATCCGTATTTAAGTAGACATAGCACCGTACAAGTAGAAATGACCCCACCCTTATCAGACTCCCGAACTATTGAACTTTCGAATAAGAAGTTCAACTCACAAATAAAGTTCAAACATCGTATCGTCAGTTTCGTATATAAATAATATAACAAAAACACTTTTCATAAATATTTGGTTTTAATTACATGCTTTTTTGTACGTCTTATAATAAGACTCCCTACGTATATCATATACAGCAATACCCTATTACTCTACTATTAAGATGAATATTATTTGTATATTAATTGGCCTTGAAGAGTAAGTTATAGATCTTCTAAACAAAAACCTTGGCGTAACGATCGAAATACGAGCCAGCATTAATAATGCAAGCAGTGGTAAGCAATGTCAATCGATGGTTCCCATCTATGTACGAAAGGTTCGAGTGTGTGCGTATTATAGGTTGCATAAAGTTTCCGCGATTCGAATCGATACTTCCCGTACGGCCTTTGAGTTTCACCGATCTCCCGATGCCCCGCACGAAACTGCCAGCCAACTTACAGTAGTATGTTACGGAAATACGCGGACGCGTAGTTGTGACTGTGGCTATATAACTATAGGTCGCTTTTCGTAGTGTTCCCTTCGAGTATTCGAAAGTAGCAATCCTAGTATCAACCACTCTTCCATTCTACGATATGATAGCGGAAACGGAAATGCCAAAGGATACGTTGGGAACATCCCCCGCATCGTCCTCGGAGAATAGGAACTGAAATTGTTTTCGGTCCTGATAAGAAGTATTCACCGTGGTCCCTGATATCCTTAATTTGCATTAAGTTAAAATTAAAGTAATTATTTAAGGTCACTGGAAAATTAGAACTTACAAAATTCAGGTATAAGGGAAGGTCTGGATTTTTTAATTATATTTATAATTATGAGTTGGGTCTTGTAAGAATCCAATTAGAATATGATAATAAGGGATATAATGATAATAACTTAGTTATCATGCAACTGTGGGAAACTTGACACTGGAGAACGATATACAGTTACAAAACTTTAAAGTCTCAAGCTCACTTTAGATAGTAGATCTCCAGGTATATAAAAACATTTACGAACTCCGTGAAAATGTGTACTTTCCCACTAGCAATTCAATGCGATAATAGAAATGGAGAGTACAGAGGATTAAGAGATTCTTTTTTGTGACCAAGAGTAAAAGAAAAATCTCACAATCAGTGTTGAGTAGGAAGTTGCGTAGGAAGCATGCGTACATAAAGAATATTGCACAACGTATAAAAATATATAGGAAACAATGTGGTGTATATATTTATTTAAAATCTTCGCCATGTTAATGCATACTCTCATATTTATTTATCTTATACTTATTTTACAACCTCGCATTCGAAAGAAATACATGGTTATTCGAGGATCATTATAAAAATGCTTTTGATATTCGTGACACAGTTGAAATAAGAATAACATTATACAGGATATACGTCTATACAAATCCATAAGGATAATTCACCGGGGACCTTTACCATTTTTCGGAAGTCATAATACCCTTAACACCCTTCTGCAAGGAAACCGATAGTAGCAAAAAGATGGACGCGAGAAATTTTAAATTTAAACGACACGACATTGATCCGCCTTTCGATGGATACGAAAAACGTGCCGACGATGTGGTATATGAAAGCTTTGTGCGTTCGGGGACGTGAAAAGTATAAGGCCACCATACTTTATGAATCACCCTGCCGTTCTTAGACTGGCTGCTCAGCACAGAATGTTATTCTGTGCATGAACCACCCAAGAGTTTACTCGATCTATCTCTGGCTTTCGATGAAGTCGATCGAACCCCACGATTTATCGAAAGACTGTTGTAGCTCTCCGAAAATTAATTTGCACTTTACGGCAAAGAGTGGATAGAGTAATTTTGTAATTAAAGTAGTGGACACAGATAAATTTAGTTAGCAGCTCTGGGCTGATTATAACTCTTCATTATTCAGTTGATTTGTAATATTACATGATGGTATAAATATATTATATATGCATAGGATATGAATATATTATAGACAGATAATTTATAAAGAATTATCATAAAAGTCCTCTTGATGTAATAATCTAGTACATCCAATAATATCTATATTATACTACAATTCCAAATTATCAAACTTATTATAAGCTGACAATTATTGTCAATATCAAAGATTTTATTCCATACTCCACCGTGGTCAAAGTAAAATCGTATTACAAAACTTTTACGAACGTATTACAAAACCTTCTTAGTACTATAACCCGATTGAAGAAGTAATTTTCTATCGACATTAAACTCAATGAGGAATATTCAAGGAAAGTTATTTAGCAGATCTGGTATTCGAGTTCCGTAATTAAATTCAAACGATTTCCATCATAGAATTCCTGAATTTTACTGGATCTATTGAATCTCTTGTCCGGAAGATCAACTTGTTTCCTGTTAGGGCGACCATACCCGTGACTGCTAGTCATTGGAACCTTGTGACTTTTGTTCTCCTCGTAGATCTCCTGCCAATAAAGCTGCGGGTTCGTACGATCGGATCGTGGTTTGCTTGGATCGAAGGTTTCTATACTGTGGAGTTGCTCGTACGTCGATTTCTTGCCATCTTGCTTCCCATTGTTAAAATACGTGATCGAGTGCCGCGGTGCAAACGGTTCTAACTGAAATTAATTCTCTCTTTCCGAGACTACGAACAGTCGGAAACTTAATCTGGGATTAGTTTCGCGAATTACCATTGAAATAGCCGTATTGAATGCTCGATGGGACATTTAATCTTTGGCTATATATTTCGAAATACGTCGAATACAGGTGATCCTATTTCGTCGAAAAACCTCGACTATTTTCCCATGTACTCACAGGATGAAATATGGGGGAAGACCAAAAAGCATGAATACAGGGGGTGTGATTTCTGGCCGTTGCATGTCATTAATAAATACTGCAGCTTCTAGCACATTTTAAATTGCTGAATAAATTGATACTCCCAACGCGAATTTAGGTAAACATAATAAATTGACGCATACAAACTAAAAGAAACGGTACAATCTACTTAAATATGATTCGTAATTCGAATTTATTGCTGGTTGGAAACTCAGTTTTAAGTAAGATTATATGATCTTTAACGATATTATTAACTTGTCTTAATTCTGTATTCATTTTGAGAATGAAATGAATTAATACGACCTAAGGAATGTATTCGACAAAGCGCAAGCAACTATAACGATGTCAACTCGAAATATACCCTCGAAGTTTCTATATTTTATCATAACAAATTAGCACCTCACGTTCTTTTTGTCTTGCTTGTGCTTTTCTTAGTCATGCGGAAGACTGTATTCTTACTTTCCGAGATTCCCCCGTAAATCAATATTTCTTTTATTCTCGTAAGTCGTCTTACCACCGGATAATATCTTCTCGCTCTGCGTATGCTTTCTTCCCACGCCTTCACTTGCACCCAAGGTATAATGAACTCTGTTCGTTTCATTGTCTCATTCCACCTATTTATTTAATCACCAACACATTTCTTATATAATTATTTAACAGAAAATTTAACTTTCTCCGTTTTAAATGTAAAACTTCTAAAAAACGGGTTATGGCATCAGTGCAACTTTTCGATATACATCGCATTTGACAAAAGAAAAAATATCTGAATGCAATGTATGCATGTGCACCAGATTGAAGTGTAGTTAAAAATTAAGGCTGTTTTTTAAGTTTCTCTTTTTAACTTAAACCAGCATACGCCATCTCACGAAGTGACCAACGAGTTACCCAGTGAATCTCCTGTCAAACGATTTTATCCCGTGCGGCGCTACAAGTATAATTCCATCTAATTTCCGCGGTAATCAACATAATCGAAGTTAAAGTAATTAACCGGGACTACTAATCTCCGACGAACAATTCCTGTTTAGTATTCGCGATCGTACCCCCACTCCTAACTTCAATCGAGCCTCCAGTAATTTAATTAAACGATGTAAGCCATATCCCAATTGACATAACTTATTCAATTATTTTCATTATTTGCGAAATTCCAATTTATTATGCTATATTGAAATAAATTGATTAGCGCCACAATTATCAATGGAACACTGTCTTCTTCCTGAGTTTTGTATCGCGGAGAGTTTAATTTGCTGTAACATGTTTTAAGTATTTAACGTGCAGTAAAAAAAGAAATTTAGACATAATTTATGTTATTACGACATATTATTCAGCCATCCAAATTACCAATCAAACGATAGCTTTTTCTTAAATTCACCTGCCCTGTCGTGAAATAACTTCCACTTCTACTTATTCTACCAGTGAAAGGAATACTTTTTACGGATATTCTATTCGAAACTATTCACCAATAATGTATCTATGAAAATGATCATTTTTTACTTCGCGCACCGAGTTCTTATTGTTGAAGGGATTGGATCGATAGTTTTTTTTGGAGGGAAGAGTTTCTTTTTAAGAAGTATGCGTTTAGCTGTAGTGTCATTCGGTGACCGAGTCCCACGGTTCACCGTGCACTGTCTCATACATTCCAAACTCTTATCGCAAAAGGGCAGAAGTACTCCCAAGGGGGAACTTGCCTTTTTCACTCGTTCTCGCTTCCGAGTAAAATGTCGCTCGCAGTGGTGTCCGCGAAGAACAATGTACATTCGTGCGCATGAACCTTGCCTCTGGATTGCACTGTTTTCAATCCAGCATCTCCTCTCCTCGATTCTCGGGGAAACGAGGCGAACTTCCTCGACACCGAAAAGAAATTTCGCTTCTACAATATGTATGGAATTCCTTACGTGTTAATACGAACTTTTTTATCTCCCTTATAAGCATACCACTAGTAACCTGTTCCAAGACCTTTTGCCAACCTGATCTACCTTTGCTACACATTTCTCTGCCCTTTGCTTGGATCTTTCAATGAAAAGATTCAAAGAAACGTAAATCGATAATGATATTAATTCCTGTGTAGTATTGGAGTGATAAAAGTATAACTGCTATATTATTATAGTAATAATTTCTGTTGAAATTTGATGTATAAGATAATGTAATGGGAACTAAGTCTGCGTGTAATGTCAAATGTTACAGAGATGCAAGTGTAGAGATTTATTACAATTCGTCTACTTTACCTATAGTTATAGAACTTTCATACTCGTGTATGGCTACAGGAACTTTTATGAATTATGAAGTTAGAAGTTGTTGCATGAAAGTGAACCCATAGTGAAAGTCTTCAAGTGTTATTATATGCATTACGAGCTAACTCTGGTTTCTAATAGCTTGGCCAAAGCCTTTATGAATATACCTTTTTACTTATTATTCTATTTATCGTTTATGTTTTATACATCAATAATGACGTACGAAAACAATTGCATTATGCACGTTCTTGTTAAGAGGCGGCACGAGATACTAACAGATTTTCTGCTCCATTCGCAAGCAATTTATTAAGGAACTCGTCGACCAGAATCACAACCATTTATGTTGTTCCTTCTTCATAAGCATTTTCACAAAGATAGTATCTATTTGAATTCTATTCAAAGCAACGTCTAATCAAAGGAGCTTCGAATAGAATATCCGCAAAACTATTCCTTTCACTGAATACCTCCAAGAAAGTTCATTCTTAGTACACGTAGAGGTATGATCTTATCTTCCAGCACATCCGCACAATTTTCCAAGGAGAGTAGAATCCCGTTTTATTCGGATTGAATCCAGGAAGAAAGAACCGATACAGCGCTCCTTTTTCGGGAACGTATAAGAATTTCCCTTCTGCTATCATAAAAAAATGCAACGCCATGTTTCTATCATTTAACTAAAATATAGTCTAAGGATTTCTTTCGAAACCTGCAAGTGTAAATTAAACTTGGATACAATTCTATTACAATGCATAATTCCAATGCATCTATGCCTAACGGTTTATTATTCATGATACGATAAGAAAGAAGCAATAGGCAAAGCAACGTAACATTTCCTTCTACCTAGCAACGAAAAGAAACATCGACCTAATCTCGAGTAGGCCATCTCGTCGCATGGCAACTCAGAAAGAAGCGTTTCGCGTACTTGAACGTACTTCTGCACGAGTGAAGAAACCACGATCAGGTCGGATATGGTATCGGTACTCCTATGACTCTTCTGAACGGTCAAGTACGGTCCAGGTTGAAGAGAAAAAGGGAGAACCAGCTTGAGAAGAAGAGGATCTAGTGAAAGGAAGATAAAGAGGGAAATGGAAGAAGGAAAGGTGATAAACAGAAGTAAGAGATGGAGGAAGATAGCGATCATAGAACGCAGGAAGAACGATGCCAGGATATGGCAAGAGTGAAGATCGTAGGAAGGGAGTTACGGGAAGTAGGAGGTGGAGGTGGAGAAGGTTAAGGGAGGAGGTGTACGGGGGCATGCCATACGACACACAGGGCAGAGTTTAATCAGGTTCGACTAGTTAGTTGGCAGGTGCGAGCATCGTGCGTATAGAACGAAGAACCGAGCGGCCTCCAAGAAGTGGCGTGGCTCATGCACCCTGCTACCCTAAGCAAGAAACACAACTCCAGGGCCACCAGACGCACAATGCCAGGAACAGAGATCTGCCTTCGTCTCTTCTCTTACATTCTCTTCTTTTTCGCTGGCTCTTTATCTGACTCTTCATCTATTGGCCTTTTCTTCATCACTAGGTTTTACGCGATCCATTGTTTCTACTTCTTTAATGGCTATAATTGCCATCGTTGATCCTCCGTCAAAGCGGAATTTATTCTCTTCCCTGTTTATGGTGCACCACTGTAGTATACACCATTTATCAATCAGTTGTCACGATGTTACATTCAGGAAATGTAAATGATCTTCCAATCGAAAATCGTACGTACCAAGCACGCTACATACTAGGCTGTCTATGTCAGGACTTGGAGGCTTGATCGGTAACGGATATGCCGAGTCAGAGTCAAACTGGGTGGTAGAATATTTTCGAATTCGAAATATGCTATGAAATGGAATACTGAAATGTATGTAAATTTATAACGAATCTATGTAAAAATGTGACCAATTTTATCAACTATACTGACATACTGATACGCACATAAATCCGGTAACGAGACTAGTGTCTATAAAATGCGGATGTTTCACAGATCAGTGTCCACTTTTGGCCTTTGATATTTTAGGAATGAACAGAAGTCTACTTTACTAAACAAATGTATAAACATCAGTACTATTCCAAATAGCACCAAAATGGAGTGTAGAATATTCAATTACTCTGCTAAATGGACCGGCCCCAAGGTAGTGTTACAGAGTCGAAATGTAAATAAACCGTTCTTTTACTGTTATTCGGAACATTGAGACTTCCATGGATTTTTAGTAAGACTACCGGGTGACTGCGCCTATATTGACCGAGACATCCATGATTTTTCCCACGTGTCGTGGCGTGACCTCTTCACGATTGCATAAACGCCAAGGTTTCTCGTAATGAGCGATCGGCGGCGAATCAGCCCGGCGTTCGCGTTAAACGGCGACTTGTCTCCTGTATACCGTTAAAGGCCCCCCGATGCCCAGTGTACCTAATTAATGACACGTCGGTTGCGTGTGTACCGGTACGCCTACCTGTAGGTTCACCGGATAGAGGAGTACCACCAGCTCGCACGTGCGACTGCCTAACATCCGTCTTACTAGCTGTCACGCCATTACCATCGCGTTTCAACTACTTAGTAAATAGGCATACCAATCCGTACGTTAGATTGCACCCGAGACAGCCGGCACGTGCTCTCCCTTAACTTCAACTTTACCAATCCTTGGTTGCTGCATGCGTATCAAAGTATAATTAGTTGCCTCCTATCGACGATCTAAACTCATTCCTTCGATCGAGATATCTTGGTGCACGCACGACAAGATACGCGTCCACTGAGGAGATTCATGGGACTCAATTATGAACGCCCAGAGCTTGGATTAGCTCTCTCTTAACTGGGACGTCTTATTTAAGAATTATCTACTGCAAAGTGTGTACTAGATACAATAATCTAGTCTTCGAACACTGAATTATGATACTATTTAAATAATCCTTACTTTAACTTTTATTAAGGGTATATTCCCAAGTGTGGAGTACAACATAGTACTTTATATACGTAGTTGGAAAGCAATAAACATATTCCAGACAGAGTAGCATCGACACATTTTATGATAATTGCCATGGTATTCCTCTACACGAAATCCTTATAGATATCGGGATTATACTTATTGGTTTGATATGATTTTGCGCGGTCACGCAAGATGCTA
The DNA here is from genome assembly GCA_910591585.2 of Nysson spinosus. Classification (NCBI taxonomy): domain Eukaryota; kingdom Metazoa; phylum Arthropoda; class Insecta; order Hymenoptera; family Crabronidae; genus Nysson; species Nysson spinosus. The sequence continues at coordinate 3,499,859 of OU342834.1, forward strand.
CGATATATTTCTCTGCAATGTTCCATATTCTATTGATATCCGCAATAAAAATTCTTTTTGTTAAATAACTATGACAGGAATTATTAGAATGTTTCATATACAGGGTGAATCACGAACCATATTATACTAGATAACAACATTTTCTATACACCCATTAACAACAGAATAATCGAAGCTGATTCAGCCTGTATACTCGAACGACAGATCCACGAACTATACATATGTACGTTATAATTCATATTTAACCGAATGAGCGCATATTCTGGAGCGCTTCGCAGTTCCACAGTTACAATGGGATTTCACGAATGACAATCTTTCGACGTGTATAATTACAGTAGGCGTTCTCGTGAATTCTTTTGTAAGGCTGAAAAGAGGCTTATCCCATGGAAGTAGTGTCAAGGGTTCAAGTCGTAACAACCAAGTTGTATCTAAAGATCATAGAGAAGAGACGTTGTTTAGCCTCTGGGATACTCGATGAGGCTTCTTTTCTTCAGGAGAATGAATCTACTGGTGAGCCACTTGACGGAAGAACGACAACGACAGATAGCAGGAAGAATAGCAACGAAGAAGGAGGCCACTCTCTTAATGCGAAGTAATGGACGATACTGACTTGCGAGCTACACAAATAATAGGCTACCACTTGTACAACGACACGTTTGCGAGAGGCCAATTCATCCTTTTACTCCTCCTTCAACCTTCGTTCCTTGAATTCCTCAATAACGGTTTGAGATGGCTAATTCACCTTTATCCAGGAAGTGGTACTAGAGGATACACACGGGAAACCGTCTTTCTATACAATGTATACTGAGTAACCAATTCGAAATAGCAATATACTGTCTGCCGAGAGGACTGGTAATCTTTTACATCACCGTGTCACGCACTGACCATTCAATGGTAGCCCTCTGAAAAGTGGTTTCTTCCACGCGATCCTTGCTCGCCGCCTGACTGAGAGATAACGTGAAATACATGGAATTCGTTAGAGAAATTCACCGAGGCCGATTAAGATTTTTCATCTGACATGTCGAACAGAATATATGGATTGTTTATTAGCTGTTTCGATATATGTTCTGAAGTCGTACCACGATGTAAATTCTTCAGACGATAAATCAGTACCATATATTATCACCGTGTTATTCAGACATATACAACATTATCATGATTTCCGTAAACACGAAATTCAATGAATGCGAAAAAATTCCAGTTTATTTTGATACCGAAGATTATTGAAATTATTATAATAATGTATCAACGTCGCATATTACAGAAAAGACAGAGCTGCCGGATTCAGAGAAATATTAAACACCTCGATTTATAATCCAATATATTATACGATGTAACTATTAAATATAAACTTATGTTAAGCATATGCTCTTCATGACATCAAGCACACGAAGAGTTAATACAGTATCCGGTTCCGGGTCGGAATCATAAATGTACTATTAGAAGTTACGAGTACTGTGTACCGGAGAGAGTAGGTTAAGAGTAATTCCGCGTGTGCAAAAGAACGTCTTAAAAACATGAAATGGTGCTAATGTGGTCATACAGTAATGACATTAACCTTATGATTATTCTCTTCAGATTCTAAATACCAGACTTCAACCACTTACATCTCAACGTTAACAATATATTATTGACACGAATATCATTTTTAAGAAACCAATCATATCACTGTAAATAATACAGGATATAAGATCAGTCGTTGAAGAATAATATCCATGAATCGGTTAGTATTATTAGTCATCCTGGTACCAACGAAAAATATCGGCAATCGAACGATTGGACTACCGTTAATTTCTCCTAATCGTCTCGGTTACAGAACCAGATGAAAGGAACGTACGCGGAAGCCCAGAGACGGATACGAATTGTAATGTAAAATCACTGTCAGGTTATTTGTGACAACGCGCTCGATTTACTGCACAATGTTCTACATAACATGCTTGCCAAGTGCATGACACGTATAAAATGCTACTACGTCCGGTTGTTCCTAAATCCTGATTTTCGTCGTACCACTATGATCATCAATATGTAGACATCGTAAAAATTCTGATTACCTACGATGAAGAAAGATTATTGCCTTTAAGCGATATAATAGCGAACGTTAAGTAACTTCATATATGTTGATTCAAGTTTAAATGACTTCTAATGAGACTTAATAAATCCATTCTATTTATTAGTACGACATTTTATAGATTTTCTTAGTACTCATGGTGCCTGTATACAGATGTATATTACAGTTACAGGATGTTTATTCCAGTATCGTCTAAATTAAGCCATGAATACTAAAGGACGATGTTGTTTGCGTTGACTCGACAATATTATACTAACTTGTTCGTTATCCTTGCAATCACCATAGAATTTTGCATCGTATATATATTCGATATCTCGAGTGCATACTAAAAAGCATTCCTCGGTGCATTATCGTAAAAGAATGTCGTTCGGCCGTCATCAATAAGCTAATTAATTGTTATTATATATTCCAAAGAAATAATGTAATAAAAAACTTGGAACTATTATAGAATGTAGAATTTATCTGAATACTTATAATTTAACGATTTTAAATTAGATAGCTGCTAATAGATATTGAAAATGAAATAATATATGTAATAGGCAAATCAATCTTCCGCTGGGAGCGGATATTATACGATAACTTTATAAAGCAATATATACGCTCGAAATGGACAGCAACATAACATTAGTGTCACATATAAAATACCAATAAGAATCCAAGGATGCACGATTTCCTTGAAGCTGTGTATTCCTCAAGAAAATCCTGGACGACAGCATACAAACCGTTCAGACTTTCGCATAAACCACGGAACTTAACTGGTTTATCCCGGTGAGCCTCTCGCGATTGCCTTATTCGTTTCTTCGATGGGTGTCTTCTTCCACCTGGTTTAAGATTCGCAAGTGTGCGACCTTGACATCGATCGTCCTTGGTTCCCGAGGGGAAATCGCGCGAAAGTAATTTTCATTCGCCTCTTTATGCTCTCTACTTCCTGCCAGATATTAGTTCGATGTGCACCAATAACTCCGTTAAAGCTTACTCTATTAAGTGCATCATATATCGATACGGCCTAGGAACTAGCCCAAAGCGTGACTTTCTCTCTCTTTCTCTCTCTTCCTCTGGGCATTTGCTTCTTTCTTGCTTTTTTTCACAGTTAATGCAGCTCGCGTGCAGACTTGTCCGGCGCGGTTTGAATAGCTCAAGAGTCTCTTCGATCCCAGTGAACTCGACGTGCAACACGGCTCATGCCAGTCAGCGGATCCGCGATGTGTGCACCACTTTCGAACTTTTGACCTGAAAACGAAGACTGAACCTGCATGGGGAGCATGTAGCCGTAAGTTACCGTGGAATCTCCGTATGGGAACACTCCTGAATCCTGGCTGAAGTTTAGTGGTACCTATGTCACCCGAGGCATAAGGATATCTAGTATCGTACCCGTTTCCCTGAGAGGAACAGGATATCGATGCTTCACGGATCGCTATCTTTCCCCTTCATAGGACTCAAATTGCTTGAGATGTGGTTTAAAAGACCTGATAAAGCCATTTTTATTAAATTACAATTGAAATACCATCTTCCTTGCCATTTGTCAGATGTCTTGTTAAACAAAATTAGTATCTTTCAAAATATTCTTGGGCTAACGTTCTAGGCAAAGTTATGGTTATTGATTATAAATTGAATAAATTCTTGATATATGAGATACAACATTAAATAGATAGTAGATTTATATAAATGTTGAATTGTGCAAGTATTATGCTGTAAGTAAAGGTATATCGTTCCTGATTTCAACTTGGTTTGGTAGAAGATAAAATAAGATAATTAGAAAAATCATAATCATCCAATAGATACATGGATATGTATACGGAAAATAATGCAATTGATGATAGCGATCAGGAATTTACAGTTAAATTCTTTGACATATAAACTTTTCAGTATATACTCTTAGCAACATCAACTTCAAACAATAGGTTACTGTACGCTTGTCCCGTAAAAAAGAGGAAAGAAATTCCGGTCGCTGGTTGACCGCGCGCGTTTGAAATACCTGACAACGTCTCCCTGGCTCCGCGTTACCCACGATCGGCTAATAACACGATCGCGTCGCGCGACTTAAACGAATCTAATGATTTTAATGGTCTCCACACTTCTCTGAAGTGAATAGCTTGGAATCACGTGAAGAAATTTGCAAGTGTTTCTGCGTACCAGGAAATCATTAGCTTAGCTACATAAAACGTGGAACCATTTGAACGTTTAATCGTACGTTTACCGTAATATGACTAGTGAAGAACCGATTTCGTTAGGTCAAGCTCATTGTTATGCGTATTACGAATTTAAGGGGATTCGTTGGTACAAGGAATAAGACAATGGTCACTGGAGTCTCCGGGAGTCTTCCGTGGCACCATGTCCAAAATGCACCTCACGTGTGACCAAAGGTGCTCCGCGGTTACCGACGATGTCTGACGGATCAACAAGCGGCGACGGTTGTCGCGGCACTCTGCCAACGAGCACATTCCCGTGAGAACTTTTCGAGAAAAGCCGAAAGTAAGCCGATATCCGGATAACGACCATGTCAAGTATTTCTTTCTACACAAAGAGCATCCTTAATCAGCATCCATTGGATTAAGATACTTGATACTTATTACGGGTCTTAGGTACTATGTGCTCCATTGACCCAGTGTAATTCGATTGACAATAATCAATCAGTTGATGATATCACATGGTATATTTTACTTGATCTCAGTACTATTGGACTGGCTTATGAATATGATATGATATGAGATGATTCATTAAGGGTATATAAGGGTAGGTTTGTAGCAATCTGAAATGAAAGCAGATCGATCGGTTTCTGGTAAATTCTTGGCGTTGCTTTGAAGGAAGGTGGTTGATCAGGCACCACGGGTAAGAGGTTCGGGACACCTCGCCATAGATATCGTACTCATGGAGACAACGGTGACTAGGTAGCAAAGAGAGAACTACCTTTTAGGGCAGTTAAGCTCACGACAACGACGCCTTGGTTGATCCTCGTCTGGTCTGGTCTCGCCTGGCCTCGCCTCGAATCGGATCGGATCGCCCATCGCGCTCTGCCCCGCCTCGCGTCGCATCTTCTCGCGTACAAGAACGCTCGTGCTGGCGGTCCCGCGACCCCGATACTTCTCAGAACGCGCGCAAGAGACTGCATCGGGTTTTTAGCGCGATCTTGAAAACGGAAAATGTTCCTTTTTTCCTTGATCGCTACGCGTCCGCCGTACCTTGCCATTCTCTACCACTTTTAAATAACTGCCGAGGGTGAACGTGGTAGACTATCGAACACCGAACATGTCTTATGAATATTTATTCATTTAATCTCAGGAATAAGCTCTATTATATCAATATCGGATTTATCCAAGTTTCATCGGTGAGAAATGATATCCGTAACGGTGTTTCCGCGGAAATCAAGAAGGGACAAAGTGATCGATGGCGAACGTCATTGAGACGTTGAATCGGAATACAATACACGAAGAATAGGAAAAGTAGGAATTGGAAAGATGTATAAGGATTGGGGTTTCCGAGGAATATAAAGAGTAGAAAGAGTAAACGAATATGAAAATCAATGGTTACAACATATTGCAAAGTTGCGAATGAGTAATTGTGGACGGGAACATTGGTAAGCGTTCATGATTGACAATTTGATTGACCACGTCGGTTACCAGGCTGGTGTGCCCTTGGTTCGCAAATAGCGATCACCGAGTTCTCGGGATGATGGAACGCAATGAGAAAAGGACCATCGCAGATCGTCCCCCAAGATATCGGTCTTCCCAGAGCTGGCCTAGATGAAGAAAGAGAAAAGGCAGGAACGAGAGGAAGAAAAAGGGTGAAGCATGTGCGTATAAGACGACAGGAGAGGAGGAACAGGACGAAAGAGGGGAAGGGTGAAGACGAAAGAGGAAGAGGATGAGAAGGATGAGGTGGCACGATAGCGGCAAAGATGAGGAGGGTGGGAGGTGGAAAACGCGGATCGGCTACGAAATGGCCGGTCCCTGAAGAGGCCAACGATCGAGAATGACCACCCGACATCTCCCTAAATAATGACAATCACGATACCCTAGTTTCAAACGACTCTTGGCGAACATTATTCTTTCGCCATCCCAGAAGAATTACGGAAAACTTTCCGATCGTATCTTCGGGAGACAATGTATCACCCATAACTCACTCTTCGAACTGTTAGGAAAACCATGACCGAAAATCATAGGAAATATTCAATCTATATTCCCGAACTTCACCGATATGTCTCATTAAAAGTTTCTCACGTATCCTAGGGATTGTGTAGCTCTAGGGGTACTTCCTCCGGGGGTACAATGTAATTTCATTGATCTAGCTGATCCTTGTGGTCTAGAGATCAATTGATCATAGGTAGATTCGTAGAATCTCAATGAGGGAATTGTGCTATCGGTGGTGGCGTCGGAGGTGGAGGTGGTGGTAGCAACGATGTAGTTTTCGGTAAATGTGTCGAAGCCCACCGACCCGCGGTGCGGTGTCGTTGCCCTCTTCTCTTCGGTCTGCTCAACGTTGGCTGCACGGCCTGCCGCCGCCGCCGCCGCCGCCGCCGCCGCCGTTCTTCGTTCACCATGATCCTTCTCTCTTTTCCGCCTCTTTCATTCTTTCGGAATGTTTCTCATTCTCTCTTGAGATGCGTATACACCGACAGAACCACCACCGCCGCCAATGCTACGAGTAGGTTATCCCTGTCCCCTCCGTGAGACCATCCTCTTATTCCCACTCCTGGTTCGCAGCACCTGTCGTGCCGGGGAGTTCGGCGCGTTAGGGGCGCTTGCCGGAGGTAAGTAGACGGCAGGTTATCAGTCGGCAGAACATCTTCGTCGCGAGCGGTACCCGTAAACCAGTGTGGTTACGCATTCTTTCAGGCTGGCCAGAAAGAAACAAGGAGGCGGTAGTGTCAGTGGAAGTAAGCACCAATTCAGGAAAGAACTTAACAAGCCCTTCGGTGGATGCTACCAGTTATTGTTCCACTATTATTATCGTTTCTATTACTGCTGTCATTAAAACATTCTTTCGCCTCATCAGGGAAGGTCGAATATTGGTCATCGATCATTGCCAGTTCCCTAAGTTACCTATATCGCGATCTCTCTATTCATCGTGATCTATTACATTCACGATATTCCTCAATCAAGTACTAAGTTTCAACAAATATAAAAAGTACAAGTTTTATATATATCACCGGAAATCAGTGATTTGTCTTGAATTAGAAATTACGGCTACCTACTTAAGGCTACCTACCGGCCTGTTTGTTCGCTATATTTACGGTGTGCCAACCGAGATAAATCATAAACTGTAGTCGCGCAATGAATGTGACCACGTCAAAGTAAACGCCGATAAAGAGGTCACGGCACCGGTGAATTGTGTTAAGTGACGGTTCCCACTGCACTTCAAGACGCTCGTCCAGGAAGGTAGTATACGACAGAACACACGGCGTCGATGGTATCGTCGTATCATCAATCGTTTGGTGCTTCAAACTGAAAATCTAGCGGTTGGTGTTAAAATATTACAAGGAAACGACGAAGAAATATCACTTCGAGTAACGCATATAGAAGGACGAAGAAGGGGTTGATAAGGCGATAACGCGGCTGCCGGGATGCGGCACGAGGAGCCGCTAAGCTACAGCTAACACGTGGCGACTCCGCACGCACTCCGCGATCGCTAGGTGAGTTTTATTTAATTGCCTATAATTTAACATTAAAGTAAACTTTGTTAAGTGTATGTATTATTTGTGATTCTCGAACGAACACGCACTTAAGTTAGTACTTAAGATCATTCTGGCGAACTTTTACATCAGTGTTTATCAAAGATGTTATAAAAGTCAGCACATAAAACTTCGGTGATAACAATTTGTATCTCACGAAATAGCTCCGATATGAGAAAGTAAGATATAACGTAAAGTTTTTTCATTTTCTGTTAATAATAGGTTTGGTATCGATCGCTTAGAGAATGTGCAAATTTGCAAACTATTCTGTAGGTTACAAACTATTGATTCCTTTTATAGCATAAAGCAGATTTACTATATATTTTAACGCAACATTGAAAATTGTAATTTAAGCCTAATGTTTCAATGATCTGCTTGCAGTACTGAATCTGATTACTTGATACAATATTGTATAACATAAATTAACTTAGTGTACATCAATTTACATCACGTTCATAATAACCAAGTACGAAATCCATACTTTCGAACAATATTACGAAAGTATAGATTTCTCCCTACAACACATTCTTACAAAGGAAAACCAGTAACCAAACAATTCAATCATAACTGTAACGATCTCATTAAGTACAAATCAATGGAAGTAGAATAAGCCTCTTAGCTTAAGACCACCCCAATAATTCTCTGATTCACTGTGGAGCATCCCTTCCGATTTGACTATCTACCATTTAAAACACAAGACAATTAAACAGTCCAAGAAACTAAGGATTTAATTAAACAACTTACAAATAACGTGATTCAATATAAGTCATCATAAAATCAGAGCAAAAGGTTCAAGCATATCTGAACCCGGAGAATGAGGAAGAGCCCATTATTGATGCATCCAACTCTTTCGGTTTAAGAGGTTTCCCATTGAGCTTACACTAACCCGATGCGACAGTTTATGCAAACCGGGCCGATGATCCGGGCTGTCGATGCAAACGTGCGCGGATAGAGCGGGACCACGGCGAAAGAGCCAGGCGGATAAGGTTCTCGTACGAGGAAATTAAGTGGGGAGGGAATGTGGTCGGTCGGCAGGCAAGGAGGCCTCACCAAATTTTCGTGCCGCTGGTCTGGACGCAATGTGCCTGAGATCTCCACGTGCTTCGAGACTACCATTCTTTCTCTTTCTTTCTTGGTACCCTGATTGCTCTGTCTTGTTTGGTTGCTCACTCGCGGAGACTTCGTTCCCGCGGGCCTCTTTCCCTCTCTTTCTCTCTTTCATTTCGTCTCTATACTCCCTTACCTGTCTCTTGTTCGCTGATCGCAACCATCTCTTTCTGTTCTTCGTCTTCGGAGGTGAACCCAGCACCCAACCGCTTTGCGGAGCCCTGAGAAGTTAGTGCGCGCATTCCGGTTAGCGGTCCCCCGAACGTTTAGCTGTTGCTGCTTCTCCTTTGCTACCAATTTTGTTCCTGGTATTACTATTCATTATCGAATCACTGCTGTTAGAGCATTCATTTTCTACCTTTGTACCCAAGCTCTGTAGGTGTTTATTGCGCGAACCAGCAGGGATTATAATAGGAAACTAGAATTATACTGAATGAGAGTATGGTTGACTACCATAGTCGTTCTCGTGTTGCCGTACCTTATAATTATTCAACGATTAGAATTCAAAGTATTAAACTATCCATAAAGTAGAGAAGAATGTACTGCATTAGCGTTATTAGAATAGTTTATTACGAGAATGCCCTAATCTACTTCCTTACATAATTTGCACCCATTCATAACGTAGGCATATGATGGCGTTGTAAACCAACAAAGTAGGAAATGCAAGAAGTGTTTATGTCACATTGTCAGAACTATCTCAAATTCTTTATTACGTGAATATTAAGGTTTCTTCGTATTAAAAACTCCTGCAGAATCGTCATCTTCCCACGTAAAAAGAGTCGGTGCGTTATGCTAATTAACACTTTCATCGTGGAGCTCTCTGAGAAAATATAAGGTTATATGTACGGGAATCTTGGGATGCGAAGAAAATAATATATTTTCATAGAATTATCTTTACATTATCGTGAACACTGTATAAGTCGTGGCATCGACCTTCCACGTCAGAGAATAAAAATTCGCACCATATCGAAGTGAATCATTCGAGTCATTACTTTCACGATTTAATTTGGAATAATATTCTGTTACTTGATCCTGTAATGGAGACACATTCAAATTTGGCGGATATATCAACCGGGTCCGGATAAACATTCTTGTACAAGAATAAGGACACGATACACCTGCCTACACCTGCGTGCCGCTCGAAAATTCGTTTCGGTGATTCGCCGAGTCATCGATTTCGTACTTCTGCCAACCCCCCTTTCAAAGACTTCCTTCATGGACTTCCGCGGTAATCATACCATGTTACATTCACGAGCTACTCTTTGTATCATTAATTCAGACATTCTACGAATCAAACATCACGTTACCCTGTACGTATGGAGACTCTTTGCTAAATGTGGGAATAATTTATGTTAATCGATTCAAAGAATCCTGTCTACCTTCGTGCGAATTGATTCTTCTACAAATTCCATCCTAATGGAGCAGTGAACCTGAACTTTAGTCAGTAAATCGTAAAACGTGTAAAATGTACTACGAATACAGCAATAAGGATATAAATGCAGCAGTTAAATAATATTGCGTTAGAAGTAATATAAGTTGATAAAGTATAAGTTTTACATATGTAAGCCGGGACCACTCGCTCGTCGACCATTCTTTATTACTTCATTCTCGTGTAATAATAACGTGGACGATCAGATTAAAGGAATTCCGTGTTTTTGCACGAATTCAAATATTCTCGAGTTTTATTAAGTATCCACAGAACGTGCGCGCATAACTGCTTTTTAAGACATACTCGCGGCGGGAATTCTTTTAAAAAATTTGCATCGAAATAAGTCGGCGAACGTCCGTTTGCCATCCCGAGCCATCGTTGGCGGGCAAAAGGAGTACGCTAACGGTTTTCGAACAGGTGTCATCTCTTTTTTCCGCGCTTCATGAAATATTCACCAGGCATACGATTACGTTAGTACCGCGCACTAATCCGTACGTTGTCGGGGGCATTCAACCTCATGGCAGCTTCGTGAAATCACGCCCGACATAACTTTGCATTCGTTTGCCAATGTAATTTCTTGGGTTATTAACATTAGCATGTTGCCTCCTCGACTATTTGTCTGGAATGAATATGGCGACTAAAAGGAATAACGACCAGTTGTCTACCACCGTAGTTCAGCGATACTAACAATTTCGTGAATTTCAGTACGAAGGTCGTCCAGTTGCCCGACGTGAATTCTAACATCCATTTACTTCCCATGTTCGACTAGAACTTGATACCATCCGGTACCACTAAAATAAAGACATCACGCCGTTATGAAACCCATAAGGAAATTATGTAATTCCAATTCTTCCAACTATGCACCAGATACGCGTAATGTTACGATATTATAGTAATCGCCGGCAGCTGCATTACAGCAAGTAAATCGTCTTTAATCTCATATTATCTTTAAGAGTATAATGTCACTTTGCATGGTCTCATGAAATTTCCAACAGCAATATAATTAACATTGTACTATGTATAACAAATTGAATGCAAAAGTGCAATATTTTATGTACTTTTTAAACTGCATTATTATGTAATATAGTACATATACAAGACTACCAAAACAGATTGGTACCGCAATGTTACCGTAAACCTTTCGTACAAAATAGTTCCTACTTGTTAGGTAAATATGTTACTCGAAAATCTATGCTGGAAAGGGAACCTGAAGAATCATTGCTTTTTCAAGGGAAGCCGTCAATGCATGATGTAAACGCGATTTTAGTAACTGGTACTTGAATTGATCTACCGCTAACTCATTGTTCACTGTACGAAAACTCGTGACACTAAAAACGTTTCACCGCTAGCCTTAGAAGACATCACCGTAGGATATCGGACATGACGGAGTGTTTGATCTATTGCGGTTCACTCTGTAACATGTTAGGTTAGATTCTTATTAAAGCAGTTAGAATTCTATTCTCGATGATACTTGAGATTCTCAGGCTGATAATCTCATAATCATACTTCGAAGTCTACTGTAAGTAGACTAACTTCCTAAGCTGACTGACTGTAAATTTCAGATTAAATAGAAGTCAGCTCTGCAAGACATTGCATTATGACTACAATAATAATAAAGCAGCCACGTGCAAGATAATATCCCCGCACTTTATGATTCCCGCATAATCACTAAATTAATGAATTGACTCTCTACTGAAAATATGAGCCTCATTCTAAGCTATTCTAGAAATCCACGCCGAACTACGATCACTAGATTGTTGTATCCACAGATATATTTAGATGAAAGTCCTTGATAGCGGCAATATGCCTATCGATCATCAGTCGGTGATTTTCGCGGATTACGGAGTATAAATCATCAGGAGTGTATTATCACATTTTAGTCGGAGGATGCCGACAGTGGCGGAGGCGGCAGGTTAGCCTATAATACTTTACGCATCGAGCGTCAGAAATACTGGTCGAAGCGGTAATCGGTGCGGGGTTACGCGCTGCAAATGCGTCCGCGTACATGCCAGCTCTATATCGTTTAATAGCGGCCGATTCCAGCCGGCATGCGCTGCTGTACGTGAAAACCGGTATCCCTCGTAGATCCGTGCCATTATCCATTATCCACCGCGGTATTACGTTCATTTGACACGGTATCCGCACACACAACCGGCACACTGAAACAATTCCGCGCGAGAGAGGAGCAACGGTGTGCGCGCATATCGTTATGCGTATACGATTTCACCTATTACTAGATTCACCGCGGATACTCATTAATTTTTAACGAAGCCATAACGAGGGATCAAAAAGTTTCCCGTTACGGATCGATGCGCCGATTCCCCACGGAAATAGTGCACTGCGCTGCGCGTTAATTTCAGCCCACTTTTTTCCGAGTTTAGTAGGTATGTGATATTAACTACCAGTTTTATATTCGGTATACGATGAATATTTAAAATAAAGATATTTGTCTGTAACTTTGTTAAGGTATAGTAATGATATTTATTACTTACTGAAAATAATACATCATAATATCGAATGATGGTATGACTGTGATAAAGATATAACGTAGTCCTTTTTATTAACTATTTTGTAAACAATTATTAATATGATTAAATGGATTGGTGAGTGAATGGAATTCACTCGATGAAAATACTCCAAAAAATACGTACTTTAATTTTTAGATGGAGCATAGAAATATCCTGGTGTTGCTAATCATTTACTTTAACCAATTTTTGTTTTTCAAAGAATTAACATCATGTTTGATAGCAGTCCTATCATTTTCGGAGTTACAACAAACAATGTACTTCATGCATGACAAAGTACAGTCAGTAGAATCGTCATAGTGTCAGTTATAATGTCTATTCAACTCACTTACTTGTTGCGTAATATGTATACATTATATCTTATGTTAGTTTCCGTTCATATTCTTGCAGATTACATAAAGTATGTAAATTACGAATCTCATATATTCTCAGCAGATTTTCCGTTTTTAAGCATCGCATAATCTACCGAGAACAAATTGATCTTCGTTGATTAATGGAAAAGGCGCCATGCATCGTGAAACGTGATAAAGTAGTAATAACGGGGTCGACATACCTGGACTTCGTAACGGAGTGTCTATGCTTTATCTTGACCATTCGTAGAGCGTGACTCGTTAGCCGCCTCCGCGCATCAGCGAAATTTCCATTCACGTTGGTTCTCCGACTTACACGCACACAGCTTATCTTCGCGTGTATTTACATATATAGTATGTAAACCCGTGCACGTGTAAGGATTGCATTCACGTGACTGAATGCAGGACATTGCGTAGAGAGGTGCGTAGTACGCGTCTGGCGAGTAGCCTTGATACGAAACGATCGGTACGCGAGATGGACATTCGGCACGCGATAATTGCTCGTCTTTCGCCGTCAGCTTCTTCGACGATACGACAATCACCGGGTCACATTAACCGTTAATGCTAACATAACCGATCTCGATCCCCCCAGTGAATGGATCGTAAAGTCAATTATTCGCTTGGTTACGGCTCGTACGGATCTCCTCTTGCGCCTCCGACACGCTCGTTTCATTCCTCGATTTGTTAAGCAATAAATTCTTGAATAGCATCAAGTGGAACCCAAGAAATCAACGTAGACACGGTTTACGAGAATCAAACCTTTTTCTTCGATAATGAGGAGTACGTCGAATAATTATGAATAATAACACAACGAATGGGTGAATTGTGGCGTTACATAGTAAATCATTGTAATTGCGGTCGCTGTTATTGCTAGCTGGCATTAGACTATTTACGGTAGACGTGCAGTTACCTTTCTCAATGGTGTTATTCCTGAACCATGTTAATTTGCATCGTTCGTATCACTCAGGATTATTAGGTAATTACGTGAATGTAGATGATAGATGTATGAATATATTAACGTTTTTGTACGTCCACTTGACTTGGAGTTTATTGGACAGCTATTACTTAGAAGTTAAGTGATATTCGATAAAGCATTGTTAATGAAGAAGATGTTAGATGATGTCGATTTTACGTTCAGCTTTTATGCTAGATAGTTAGATAAGAGGTACAGGTCTTTCCCATTTTGATATCACCATAGGACCGACCTGTTCTCGTATAAATTACCGTTAAGTTTGGAGACACTTACAAATTGCGAAGAGACGTAAGAATTAACGACTATTGGCCAGAGTCAGCCACGTCGACTACGACGGATCCACGAATCTCTCCTGATCCACGACGACATATGTTCCTCGTACATTCCAGGAATAATTTGCACGTTACGAGGCATAATATAATCCTTCTCACCATGGGAAGCAGGTGAAATATGTGTGCATGTATATGTTTAGCTATGATTTATTAATATAATTCATAATTGGTGAGTAACCGTTGCACGACTGGCATATTATATATGGCCGAAACTAAGATGCGCGGAAGACATAATGAAAATGATTAAAAGGGCATTATCTCGTTATTACGTCCGATAATAAACGACAGGTTGGCCTGAACGTACGAGGTGATTATTTAAGGTGTTTTTAAAGATTATTTAGGCCTTGAATCATTACATGCTTGAAAGCAGTTGAATGATTAGTAACGCTATCTTGACCCCGTTCACATTACGATCAGCAGTTTCGTGGTAGTTTTTTTAATGCGAATTTACTTTAAACGTAGGCCAATACATCAATGCTTAGACCAAAAGGCTATTTTGCAGCCTTTTGTAATGGAAGGTACGTGGCGTTTCCCAATAACCGTAGATGAAATACGTTAAATTCATTAACTTACTTCAATGCATCACATGAGTCACAAAAAACGACTTGATCTTTAACGGTCAGACAGCAATGGAGTGTATCCGGCACAAAAAGTCAATATCTACCATCCATTGAATTAAAAGAGCTTAAAGATTTCTATAAAGCAAATCGTCCGCGTGATGTCGATAATTAAAGCAATTGCAGTATCATTTGTACAGTGCCTTTATTAATATACCCGAGGGGAAGTAATTAATTAATTCGGTATACTAAGATGAAGTATGTTAAACATTAATTAAGTAGATTCAACACAGTCCTATCCTATAGGGTATAATTATATGAATAAATCAAATCGATCGTTCGCATATTGATATAGAATCAACATAAATACCGCAAAATCGACGAACAAAATGTGGAGGCTGGAATCGTTGATACTACATTTAAATTAGCGAAGAAATTACTAGCGTAGGCGAGATAGAAGGGCAGAATAAGGAAAAGATTCAGGGAGGAAATTAAAGACTAATCGACAGACAACAGTAGAAGTAGTTGTAGTCGTCCAGGCTGACACGATTGGTACCACTTAGTTTGCCGTTACATAAATATTTTAGCAGCTTAATAACAAAACCACATACTTACCAACGGATATATTTATATCACGTACAATTTTAATATTTGAAAAACATTCTCTATTATGGTTTACAACTTATAATTTATGTCGAATCAACTCGACATGGGACCGGCTGGAAGGAAATGTAATGTCGAATCAACTCGACATAGGATCCCAAAGGGTTAATAATGCGTTATTGCAAATGTGGGCTTCAAACGATAGCCTAATCATTCAAATCTTCTTAAAATGGTTAAAAGTATGCAAGACACCTACGCTACTGTGGGTCGCATCCTGCAGAAATCTTGGTAACAGCAAGTAGGGGACACCGTTACGAAGAGTCCCTGGTAATCTAGCTGGCCCGTCTCGAGCATTCCTAGAATGTATTGCCTTTAAGATACTGCAGTACGTGCAAGTCTTCTACCTAAAAGAACACGTACGTATACTGGGAGAGATTATTGCCCGTCGCACGGTATATTCGATTCCATAGGAACGAATAATACCCAGGACAAACTACGATCGCACAGTGAATCTTCGATTCTTCAAGATCTTTCGCCCCGAGGAGCGTACAATGGACACCAACGGCTCCCACGAAGGAAACGTATATCGTTGAACACCGGTACGGTCCGGGCAATAACGGGTATCGAGGTCGTTCGTTAGATTCCCCATAATAATTGTCGGAACACGCGAAGATCATTGGACCTTCCGCATCGTGCTGGATACGCAAGAGTAGTTTGTTGCGGATGATTATACACAATAGTCGTAAATATAGTAATTAGAGAGTAATAGCGGCGTTAACGATAATAATATTAGCGGCAGTTAATACGGAAACAGCAATTACCGTAACAACGATATTGATGGTAATAATAGTAGTTGTTATATTGCCGGAATTACTGAATAAATAACTGCAAGCATATTTCAATTAGCATGTCTCGGTAAATCTCATACATTTCAATGATATTTAATGTACTACATAGTCGAATGCAAAGAAACATAGCCTGCGAGAAGATTAATCTTATCGCATTAACGATTAATCTTATCTGTAACATAGTTTTTACAAATTGGATCGATTTATACCGATCATAGTGTCTTGAGAGTTATGAGACCTCTATAAGGTATTTGATAATCAACTAGAATTATGAGCAGTTTTGTGCATCGAGTAGTAAGTTCTCTTGATAAACTTCAAAATATTAAGATGATAGTTCGAAATCGACTATGTTAAGACGATAACCAGGGATCGACTGAGAAATTTAAATAAGGAATAATAAAATTGAGACTGGCTCTTATCGATTCAATCCTTGAAGATCGTTCCAGTAGGTTGAGCACACGATGTCCGTCCTTCTTCACCACCGGCTACGACTCATTAACCAATCATCAATAATTGTTTAGTATCCACTAATGGAAATCTAAAGTAAGAGGATCCAGGAGGTACTCCCGATTGTAAGCGCAGTAATTAGGTATGCCTCGCAATGGCAGATTCGTAATACACTGTCGTCTGGATATAAGCCGCACACATAGCCCCGCAAACACAACTCAGCTCTAAATATCTCTCGTAATCTGCGACGTGCCACTAATGTGTACAACTGAGTAGTAAACTCGATTTTAATTAATGTATGCGTTGCCACTGCATTCCATGTGCATTTAGTTTATCTTTTTACTACGTTTGTCCTTCTAAGTTGGGAGTCTTAAAATCGACATCGCCTGATACTTGATTCATTTGTACGAAAATAAGTGCAATGCCTTGCCGAGTTCTATTAAATTGAACAATGCAAGATATCAGTAGTATTGTATCCTTGACAGTCATCGAGGATATTCTAACATTGGACGAGACACCTTCGTCGGCAAGAGATGCTGACAGAAAGGTCTCTGTTACCAATAAAAATATTCTGTCCCCATTAAAGTCATATGAAAAAAACGATGAATTATAGGATTTGTCGGTATACTAATCTACCTGGATGAAGTAACGCCTAAAGCCGGGCCAAAAAGTAGTTCGTAGCCGTTCGTTATTTAACTAGTCACGGGATATTGTGACAGAGAAAGAGAGAGAGATATCGAAGGGGACAGAAAGAGAATGAGAATGGATAAATTGCTCGCAGCGATCATATAGTCGCGTCTATTCGGCAATCACGCATTGCAAGACGATCGCCTGTCAATCGAAACCTTGGAGCAGCGATGCGTTTAATCTCACAAAAACCAATGGCGAACCTAACGAGCCGAAGATACGCTTGAAACTCGTATTGAATCCTATGGAGAACTTCGGATTGGTACGAAAGCCGAATTCCCAAATCCATTCGTCGACCTTGTTATTTCTCTTAATTGGAGTTATGACGTGTCTAATCTAAAATAACAGCTCCATGGTCTCTTGAGTTAGAATTATTGACCTTTCTTGTCTCATACTTTATGATATTAATTATTCCAGCAAATAATATCTGCTCTCCAAAGCACGATCTTTGTTGATCTCGATCCATCTACTTGGTATTTCCGTTTAGATTATATTTATTTATATACAATTTGAATAATGATCGGTACACGAGACAGTGAAACTCGCGGGCATGTGAGTTGTTCTTGATTGAAATAATTTATCGCGACACGTTCCGCTTTAGAATACATCGTACATTATAACGATAATCTAACTCTTTACGTGTCATTTGAGAACCGTTAAAACCGGTGCGAAACAAAACTGAACGGTCGACCTTACGCGACTTCTACCTCATTCATATCCATTTAAAGAACGATGCGGATCGTTGAACCAGATATTGTCGAAAATGAAAAATTCCGAGTTGCACTGGTCGATTGTAAATTATATGCGCGAGAAGGAAACATTAGAAGAACAATCTGGGAGACGAGAAACCGACCAAACCGGTAATGTCTCGCGCTTATCGATTCATTAGTGGCTTCGTTTCGTTTATACTCAGACCGACGTGGCGCCGTAAGTGGAATAAAAACCAACATACAAGACATTGCTCGTAATCCCTCGTTTACCTTTCTGACGGCGATTTTTTTCTCTGTCGGATTCAGTGGGGAAATGCTAAATAAGATACTATCTTCACGGTGCATTTTTTACGAGATATGATACTAACAGTTTCACGATAAACATCTGCAAACGAACGATAATCGGAAGTTTGAGTCTTAGTATCAAAATCCAGTAACCTTATAATACGGTAATATTGTTTACTGTTTCTGCTTCCATTACGTTATTCATTACGCTATTCAGCTCTTGAATATGTTTTATCGATATCAGGACCAGTTCCGCTTTCTCGGCTATCTCGTTCGAACATATAAAATATGTCGAGGATATATCAAGGAACAGAGAAATCCGCTACAATTATTCAAATGATTATGTTTATTATTATGAGTGTATTTATGAAAATAATTACTGATACAATTAAAACCGAACCTATCAAAATAATTACACTTGCATGTTCACAAATAATAATAAATACATAGAAAACTATGTCGTGAGATTGTAAACCACACGGATGATCTTTATGAAATACCAACACCAGTAGAATGATCTCGGTAACTCAAACTGAATTCTATTCTATGGGAATAGAAATTTAAACGATCGTAATTAACTCCGCTTCGATATCGAAGTAAATAGTGCTGAAGTCATTTAATTTAATTTATCTCGTATTCGGAATTGATAGCACGTACGAAAGCAGACGTCATATATCCTGATTCCTTCGGACGGATCGAGTACACGTACGCTCAAAACCCCATAACCATGATTTCTCCAGGCGAATCAATTTTGTGCTCGAGACCTCCTTGGGATTCGAACCGCGAACTGGCGGACGGTGTTCAGTTAATTTGCTCGCTAGACCATGCTGCTCGGATAAATTAAAATAGATCCGGCTGCAAGTTCCTTTGCGGTATGGTCTCCCTCCGCACACCATCGGGACATTAAACCGGTGCCATAGTGACAATCCTTTGTCTTTTCTAGGGAAGCGTATCTCATCGTGAGAGGCTGGGACCTCCAGGATGCCAGGGGTGTGGAGGTTGCTACGTATGCTGATCTATATGGTAAGTTATCCATCGAATTACTGCGTACATATAACATGTCTCGTAATGTAGGCAAATAAGATACGGATACCGGCTGCGAATAGAAATTCATATGGAAATGCGAGTCCATATTGGATTAACGGTTAGTTAGATCTTAGAAAATCTTTACATAAATCTTTCCAACTTACCGCTCGGGTGACGTGTTTTTGCGTCTATTACTTAGGTCTTCATGACACACATTCTTTATGTGTTCCAACGAATATTGATTTATTATAGCATTTAGAAAAGGGAGAGAGAATTTTCACTATGCCTTATATGCCACGTGTTCTTTTAACATGTAATTTATATTTATACATTGCACACAATTCGTGGACGTGCATTATTTAACACGGTTAAAAAGGGTAATATTAATAGAAAAACGTACGGAATTCTTGGATACTCTATCATGGCGTATTGCCAAAACATACGGTTTCAATTATATAGTCGACCGTAATTTTCGAAAGAATAAATCAAAGATAAAATGATACAGGCATATCGAATTTATTCCCGACGGTGAAGTATGTAATAAAGTTTTTATCAATTCGACGTGCAAGCAGGTGTATATGTTTACGTCGATAGTAAACTGTACGATCGAACATAATATATTACCTGTGTCAAGGGTAACCATAAATTTTCCATTATAGAAAATAATATATTACGAAAGAAGGAGCGTCAGAGGTTTAACCTACGATCAGTACTGTCAGTAATACTCGAATATCTATACGTGAACTCTCACCATCTAATATTCGCACGCCGCTTATGATTAACTTCTTGTCCCTTATCACCTAGCGGTTTCTTTTGTCGGCCAATTAAGCCCTAGAGCGTACAAGTTCAAATACCAATTTCAATAATGGGCCATAATTTCAAATATGTTTGCTAACGCGGTACACGCTTTCAAGTCCCTTAATTAAAGACTAACGGTCTCACAGACCAAACATTCTACCATAAACGCGTTACCGTGGAGAAGAAATTACAGAGATATCCTTGACTAGCAAAAGAAGGAGGAGGAAAGGGAGAACGCAGAAGACGAAACTGGGGCCGTTCTCCCCGAAATCACTAGCGATGAGAAATTCGTTGATAGTTCAATGACAATGCGATAACGCAGCGGGAGACACGACAGCTTGCAAGCGGATATTCGTGACTACTCTAAGTACCGTTACACGTATCTTACGGCCTTCTTTTACTTCCCGTTCCTCCCTGCACCGTTCTTTCTCTTAAAGTTATTCAGGACCCTTGCAACAACCTATTGGCCCCGCAACGTTATTGCGTCTACCGAGTGAGACTTATTGCGGTATCACACAGGAAATGCATCGTCCTCTCGAAGCTTGCCTACCTGTTGCGAATCTTCATTCTTCCGCGTCCATTTCTTTGTGCTTCTGCACAAACGGACCTACCGGATTGCGTATTACCGTGTTCACAATAATAGCCAGTATGGCGATTCATAGTTTCTTTTGTATTCCGTTTCTATTCTTCACTTTCATACGAACTCAAGACGTTCAGTCTTATTCTACTCAATTTTAATCGCGGGGTGTTCCTCAGCCTTATTCTACTGGGTTCGAGTCAGAATGTGCTTTCAGTCTTATTCTACTAGATTGCAGCAGATCGGTGTGCTGATGCTAAGAGAGAATAATTAATATACCTTCCTGAAACAGAACCCGATATTATTGGGAATGTGAAAGTCTTTATGAGATTAATGAAAAGACCCTTGGAGGTGTGTTCTGTTAGTCAGTTTATTAATTCACTATACATTATTGTGATAATCTATTGCTTTATTAACAATGATAGTTAATCTTATCATATCGGAATCCTTTTGACAATCAATTCTATACTTCGGATTGAAAACTTCATAGAAATAACACAGGGAATAAGTCTCTGGAAAAAATATTAATTATTATTCTCATAGTGTCACGTTAGAATGTAACTAAAGAGCTTTAGTAAACATTAGATTTATTGCATTAGTGGTGATTCCAGATTGCAGAGGATTAAAACGGGTGCCACTCGGTGAAAATTAAACATAGAAACAGAGAAAAATCATTCGTAGTAAGACGAACGCAGTCGCGAAGAGTAAGGAAGTCATTTCCGGGTGTCACGGGGAATACAATTGAGAACCCGGAGACCAAGCATTAGTATTCGAAGAAAAGAGAGAAGTCACTATGGGAAACTCACCTGCCGCCTCGACTCACGTTCAAGTAACTTGGGATACCGATACGTTCGTGTCTGTAACGAACCGCTGCGAAATCGTAAAGCCTATACACCGCGAATTGCTTCCGCCTGCAACGCGTAATATAAATATCGTTTGCCATTCGTTTCACGTTCGGAAGCACGAGCGTATTGTCTCGCCGTGATATACGTGCATGGAGAAGACGTAGTCGCCATGCCAGAATTTCCAGTGCATCCTACCTTCTATTCATCGTACTCACGTACCGATCGACGTTTGCCGCACGCATAAATGCTCTTTGATCTCACTCGTCATTTGTCAAATATTCCCTTCGGTAATTGTAAGTTCCTACTTAAACGCTGTAACTTAAATGGTGTAGTTATGTATGTCTTTCGAAAATACCTGATGAACTTGTTCTATGAAGTATCCATTACTATCTAACAGTAAAACAAATGAAGCATTCGGTCGTAAAACGTGGTATCTGACATTGTTTACGAAATTGAATTATTGGGATCAATGGATAGAGTATTTAACTCAAAACTTTACAATCGATTTCCCGAAAGTTTACTTTTTGTTGAAATCTCAAATCTCTTCTGATGGATTATAAATTGGGATTCGTTTGCATGCAATTTTTATATTCCATCCATACAGATCTGAGTTTATCAGTTAGATTATTAATTAGTATTAAAGAAATAGTAATATGTAGAGCAAGTAATCAAATTTAAAAATAATTTAGTCGCTGTCGCTGCTCTATAAAGAACATTAGCAAACATTTTCAAATTCTCTTGTTTGGCTACATAATCTCGTTTGCCTGTAATCTACATGAAGTACGATGAAACGAAAGAAAAGCGTCTCGTGATTGGTGGCACAGCCGCGACGATCTTGAATCGACGAGCTTGAACCATGGAACTCGGCGGTAAGTGAACAAAAAGCGGACTCACACACGCGCGTGTCCTGCGTACGCCAGATGTGTATAATCATTTCTAATGAAACGTTGTCATTTAACAGTGCGATTGTAAGAGCGCAGAAACTTGTTTTCACTTACGCGAAAAACTGCAACCGTTAATGCAGCGGTAAAGACGCGTCTCCCGTTACAACACTGTGCGGCCATGGAATACATGGGGAACACCTTTCTTCGACGTTACTCACTTACGCGTACACGTCGCAGATAATTCGCGGCTACCTTCGACGATCCTGTAGGTACGTCTTCGAAGTAATACGCCCAGAAACCGTACGGCATAATGGAGGTTCCTCGAATCTAGAAACCTTCCGGGCATTCACGCCTAATCTATCGTCCGATGGCTATGTGACTTTACAACTTCCACGCGTTTCCTGGTCTGGCATACTATTTCCTGATTCTACTTACGAGGAGAGTTTGTCAGTTGCGTGTGAGATTTTTCAACGAGATTTTGATGAGGCGTAATATAGACGGAAGTAATTCTATAACACACCATTTTTAGGTGCAATGGCTCACACGTTTTACAAAAGAGGAGTTTAGAATGAGATGCGATTTCCAAACATTTCTGTATCTTTCGCTGTACAATGTGACGTCACAGTCTGTTTTAATTAAAACGTTCTTCTAATGATAGACTTAATCGTATAAATAGAAAATCGAATTATTCTGTTAATTGAAAGTCGTGATCTTTGAGAGGTGAATGTAATGGTTAACTAAACATTGCTCGTTTATTGCAATTTAACGCTCATAGAATTGTCGGCTAAATGGAATTCTTTAAGCATTCCGCAAATGTTTGGGATACGTTCGGTATATGCACCTGGAATAAGTTGATGTGTTGCAAACTTGACTTGTCAACGATGTATTTAAGGATAATTATATTTCATAATTATATCATAAACAACTAAATATTATTATTATAACTAAAAGCACACGTACTATACACCCACATGTCTATGCACTGATTACGGCATGTATGAATCCTAATAGCTTCCAGAATACACCTGATCTCTCACAGCCTGTCGACGACTTCCCTGCGCGAAATTCTTCGTGTAATACACATACGAACATGCCTTAAGATTTACACCCAGTGCTGTCAGTTGAATACGAAGCAAGCAATCTTCTTTGGTATGTTTGACCCAAATGCATGAGAAAGCGAAATGCTTCTTACCCAGCCATCACTTGTCTTAAATAAAGTGCCGTCATTTAATGTGATGGTCTTAATAATACTGCAGAAAAGAATTCATCATAACTCAACGCTGACATCAGTCAAATTAATCGGTTAATAAAGTACGAAGACTTCTAGACTATTACAGTAATTAATTACTCTTAATTGCTGAAGATGTGTGAAGAGAGTAGTAAGAAGAAAGTATTTTACGTTAGTTTTATAACATTTTATATTATTTTATGTTTAAAGATTATTACGTACATGCGATACAATTCTGATTCCGGAAGAATAACTTTACATGGGATTGTATTTTTATCATAATAGCTTAAGAAAACAAATTTCTAGAAAAGCTTGATTCGCAAAATGTTGACTTTGATCTGTGAAAGGGTGAATTTGATTTGTAATAAGGTGAATTTAATTTACAAAAAGATGAATAGGATCTGTAAAATAGTTAATTTCGAGTGGCAAAATGTAAATATGATCAGCAAAATGATTCATTTGCAATGTAAAACTTGTACACCAACTGTTAAAACAAGATGGCCACTTTCATTAATCTATGAAGAACATTAGCATCGTGATAGATGTATCGTATAATCATCTGACTTCATTATATGTATGCATAGTTTTCTACAACCTATAATAAAGTGTAATAGTTTCGAATGAACTTTTTACTGTGTTCTTAATGAATGAACAGATGCAGCTAAAATACTGCGAGCTATATATCATTCTCTGTAAAACGAGTCCATGTTTTCAAGCCGTTGGCAAGGAGTACCTTTGCAAATCATATTTTCTTATTAGACCGCGATATGCATTCCAATTATCTCACGGTCTTGATACTCATATAGTTCATCCTGTAATAATGTACGTAATAGTGGCGGCTTACGCTGGGCGTATGGACGCTCGTAATTTCTTGATTCGGTACAAAGTGTGTGTACGCAAGCAACGGTACGGGTAATACACGATAGATGAAATGCATGGCAGCTGTTAAGTACCCGGTATAAATAACTTAACATTTTCTTATGCCCTCCGTCCACGAACAAATGTATATAGTTTCCCGTGGTTGACTTACGATAATCGAGTTATCTATCTTGATAAGTGTATCTCTGTAAATCGGATCTCTATAAAACTTGCAATTTATGAAATGCCTCGTACTTGTTCAATTTAATTAGATCATAGAAGTCATTTTTAATCATGTAATTTGTTTTGGTTAAGCCTTTTTATTTATGTCGAATATTGATAATCATATCTATATAAATCAGATCTCTATAAAATCTGCAAATTATGAAATTCCTCGAACTTGTTGAATTTAAATGTAATACAGGATGGAAGTCATTTTTAATAATGTAATTTATTTTCATTAAGTCACTTTGCTTGTAAAAATATTAATAACTGCATTCGTAAATTACAGTACTATAATATCCGCAGTTTATGAAATTTCTCAAACTTTTTGAATTTGTTTATTATACATCGTATAAATAATGTTTGACGATATAATTATTCTGCTCACGGCACTCTGTTTATATAGCATATGATAAGCGTATCTCTATAAATCAGAGTTCTATGAAATCTGGAGTGTATCGAATTCCCCCGACCTCTTCAATTAATTTTCATCATAAAAACAATTTTTAATCATGTAGATTATTTGATTCAAGTGACTTTGTTCGTCTAGAATCTTGTACGAAATATATTAAATTTCCTGGAAACGTAATATGTGGCAAGTAGTGGAATATATTACAGAAGGATATTTGCCTAGATTTTCATCTAACGAGAATGTTACTGAAGAAGACTGTAATACTCGAGACTAGAAGCGCGCAGCTCTATTTGCTCTAGTAATTATTTCAGATGAAAATCTTGTTCATATCTTTAATAATTTTATTCAAATTCTCGACGGCACTGAGAATATGAGCTCCGTAAAAAGTAATATAATATTACTGAAAGATTCTTATAAAAGTCTCTGAGATTTAGTTACAATTTATTAATTCCGAGCAAATTTCATGAAATTTCTTAACCTGCTAAACTTTACATAATATAAAACTAAGTGATGATTCTGATATCATGATAAAACAAAATTTGTGTAATTCATTTATAAAATATTTCCTAATTACTACGAAAATAATGAGTGCAAGCGATGAAAGATGTATGTGATGACATTTAACAACACAGTCTATGGAATAATTAAATTTGCATCATTCAAATAATGTTCAACGACACAATTTATTATGTTAAGGTGACGTTGTTTATACAAAATCTTGTACGAAGTATATTAAACATTTAAATTCCCATTCTTTCCATTGCTTCAAAATTGTTACTTTACTGTGTATTGATGTTAAACAAATATAGAGAAACTATGATATTGATTGAGTTAAATGGATTAACTTAAAAAAAATGATACTGCTTAATTACAGTTCCTTTAATGAAACTACTTAATATTAAGGACGTACATATACACATGTCGCAGAGCATCAATATGAACGATAATTTACATTCAATTTTTATTCTCGTTTTTAGTAATTAATTTCGAAATAAAATCGAAATTCGAAATCACGAAAGCAATGTTATCGTACATTATTCACACAGACATCGTTTAGTTCGAACGCGGTATATTGTGGAACACGATATCCCATATTTCTCGAAGACTATAACTAGTTTCTTACGAGTGGGCTTTAATCTTCGGCAAGTTCTTAAGGTCTTAAAGTTCGTATGATGTTTATCGAGTATGGTAGCATTAACAGACTACGGCGAGCATAAAAGCTATCATAGTTTCTCGATTGACCATGAAGAATATTTACGAGGAAAGCCCGATAATCACCAAATATCTAATAGACACGCGAAGCGAGAGCACATGGATTCTTTAACACGTTGAATGCCGTGGAGATCACCGGTGACCACCAATGCCAATATTACTAAAACTCGAATCAAATATATCGCTAATTTTCGTAAAATTTTCCATATTTTTAACGTTATAATAACGATCTAAAATAACCAATGTATTGGGTTGTTCGGAAAGTTCATACCGATTTTTAAGGAAAATTCAAAGGCTGAAGATTCCTTCCGCCCAGAACAGGTTCTTCGCCGAAGAACTACGGAAAATATTGAAAATTTTCTGAAAATTGTAGAGTGCTTAAACAGTTTGGTTTTTAGGCGTTATACATGCGTCTCGCGTAGTTTCGTATAAAACGGATTTCGGCCCGGCACTCAACGCGATAATTTTGGTTAGAATCGTCTTATTAAAGAGGAAGATCCGTGACCCGCGATAACAGACATCTCCGCAACAAAGATCTTCATAATCATCGTGAAGTAACGTTAATGATTGCTGACTTGAGATATCTTTTAAAACGTGTCAAGTAATTTATCCCTTAAAAGATATTCTTACAAATGTATCCTTACAGAACAGGAATTGACTTCAATCATGGATGAAGCTTATCTACAAAAATGTATCTATTCGCATTGTCGGTGTCATCTTCCACTAATATTCCCAGTTGGATCATTAATCATATACGACATTTACTATCACTGACCATACAGTTACGTTTACATCACAATAATAGGAAAATTGTTAGCAGTATTATATGCTAAACAATTACGTATATAAACTAAAAATATCCTAAATATATAATAAATTTCTTTATGATTGATTGATAGTGGGTCGTCAGTAAGAAGTGATTAATGTGGGATATAAATGTAGCCAATTATATGGGATATATTTATTACTTTGAGCTTATAGAATATTAGTGAGTAATAAATGTCAGTGGCGTAGAAGTGAATGATCGTATGAGGATAAAGGAAGAGGTATAATTGAATTGTGTAGGTGGTTGGCTTGAAGAACGTCAGTAGCAACAGCGACATTTGGCCGCTGGAGAGGCCAGAGGGGATGCCAGCCATACAATCTCTCGAAGTGATGTGTGGAAAGGATCATATGGATGTGCATCTCTCGTTTTCCCAACCCTTCGAAGGTATCGTTTCGTCGAAGGGCCAACATGCAGATCCACGATGCGTCTACGTTCCGCCATCAACCGGTCAGACCTTCTTCTCCTTTCGGATAGCTTACGCGAGGTGAGTTATATTAGATTGGTTCACAAGTTCGTGCGGTTTTCGTTTCATATTAAACGTATCTCGTAACAATTGCCTATCGGCTATATGTTATACATTATAGCTTCTAGCATCATACATCGATTGCTTTTGCTTTATTCTTTTATGTGATTGTAAAATGAGCCGCTCAAATGCCAAAGTGAGTAACTCCATAAAACAAAAATTAGAGAAAATAATTAATTAGGGCATTCGGTCGTAACTAACAAAATGTAAACTTTCGGAAAATCGATTGTAAAGTTTAGTGTTAAATACTCAATACCTACTTTTTTGTTAATATAACATATGACTCTTACACAAGCATTGAGAATTTACTAAAGAATGTCTAACTGCTTCACATAATATATATTTTTTTAGATATAAGATTTAATTACGCAGAGGAGTACACATAGTCAGATGCCATGTTTTACGAGCGAATGTCTCATTTATGAAACGCTAAGTGTCAATCATTAGCTTTGGCAGTAATATTGGAAAATATTCAAAAAGTCATCTCAATCACTTTGGCATTTGAACAGCTCAAATAATGGTGGAGAATACATTGTAGATTAATTCGTATTAAATATTTAAAAAAAAACAGAATTGTTCACATGCGACGAAACTGCGCCGACTTATGAAACAACCCAATAGTAATTGTAAGCCTCCCATTGATCCGTGTTTATCTACGGGGAAAATCTTTATGGAAGATCTTTCCCGCGCTCCTGCTTAACACGAACGGGGAATTTAAGGTGCATGGAAACCTTAGCTCACGATCGATTATGCTTGGTAGTTTATCGTGAGCACCATAGAAAACAGCAAAGTTACGACTTGGCTCGAGCGTTATCTGAATCTTGTCGAGTAGTTTCCAATTATATAAATTGGATGTTGCGCGATTCAAAACTTACATCGCGTGCTTCTAATTAATTGTTATTGGATTTCTATTATATATAGGTTCACGTTGAGTATGTACACCGGTTGTTAATAAATATGATGATTAGTGTTGATGATTGAAATGTGGAATGGAGATTGTAAATGTATGTTATGATAATATACGTGCGAATATTACTCGAATGATTACAGATGTGGCACCAAACCAGATATGCATGGTCAGTTTTACGAGAATACCGTAGTCGTACAGTATGACAAGGATTTACTTGAGGTCTGGGACGAAGCCAAGCGATTACGCTGCGAATGGTTCAACGATTATGAAAAAACTGCCTCGAAACCACCAATGGTCATCGCGGATCTCGACGTAATACAATTAGACTTCAGAGGTATCATTTACAGTCGCATCATACTTACAAAAATAACACAAATTACACTGCAATTCGTAAAATTCACCATTAATTGATAAATGATTGGTAACTTTATAACCTGCTTCTTTCGTGACACAAGCAGCCTGATGTTTATTACCAGATTTTTAAATTACATACTTAACAGTAAAATTGTATATTATAACATTATTTAAAATCGATCATACTTATAAAAATATTGAGAATTGCACTTTAATTTTGAAGAATCCTCCTTTAATGGATAGATGTCTGCTATCTTTCTGGCACGTTTTTGCGCGAAATAAAAAAAGTTCATTCTTGATGCCGTGTTTTAAAATTACTTAACACTGGACATAATTATTATAAGCTAGTTTAAATTCAATTTTGGTTTGAATATAATGCATACGTTTACGTATCTACGGGAATGTAACGGATAGGAGAAACGATGATCCAGCGGTGCAAAGAGTTTAATGCAAGGTAAACGATCGGTCCGTACACGGTAACCCGTGTAGTCGCGGTTGACCACAGGTGGAACCGCAGCCACGCCACTTAATTTCAGTTTATACAACGTATATAAATTGCAGCTGGCATACAACAGCATGCCTAGAAAGTGGCTACCGATCTACCGAGTTTCGTAACACAATGAAAAGTAGAAGTAACTTCTGTAACTAAGTGTTCGATCGACATTGCAGGCGACAACGTCGATTGCTGGATGGAAATTCAGCATGGCAAGGGTCCCTGGGCACCGCCGGTTTCGGGAATAGTACCGCTTGGTTCCACTTTAACTCTGGTCGTCGCCATAAACGATTATCGAGGTAACGAGCGACAGAACTTCCAAGGTACACGAAACCCCGCGTGCAATCGACGAGCCAACAGGCGCTAACGTAATTCTCGTTTATTACCTCGGTGCAGGTGAATTTGACATGCGTGTCAAATCGTGTGTCGCCTCGGATGGCGGTGGTCACACGATACAACTCAGCGACGAATTTGGTTGCGTACTTAGGCCGAAGATGATCAGTAGATTCTTAAAGGCACGGGGATCGGACGATCGAGCTACCGTCATCACTTATGCCTTCTTCCACGCATTCAAATTCCCGGACGCGCTCAGCGTTCATATTAAGTGCAAGGTACGTGTCAATGAATGAATGATACATTTCAGTATATTTATATGTTTGAGTATTTCCATTGTGCATATACATCTGACATTCCTACTAAAAACTGGCAGTGTGAATGATTGCAATTTAATTAATATTTATTTATTCCATTCAGGAGTATTGTATCCCAAAGCTTTACTCAAATTTAATTATTTATACTAACATATAAATCTATTAATCATAGACGTGCAGCTTAATTATACTGTAAATAGATGAAAAGCTTTGCAAGAAAAGAAAATAACCAGAGTAATGATTAGTCCATCAATATAGCTTCATCTTAGATTTTGATTTACAGTAATGAATTAATCTTCGGTATTAAACTTGTGTCGAATTCGATACGATATAAATTACAATACAATGCAATTCATATAAAAATAGATGATTGAGAAATCGTGAAAGATTGAGACAATGAATCGATACGATGGATTGTATTTATTAGCAATTAGGTATATACATAGCCGAGGATATAAAAATTCTGAAGCTATACACATTTGTACATGTTTTCAAGTTTTGTTTGCATAATCAAAATCATATACATCGGATGATGATATCAAATCAATAGTAGTCTATATGACGACCAAGTCATTTCTGCCAGCAATGTTCGTAATTTTGCTTTCTGAGAGTCACGCGAAAGATCGAGATGATGAATCATTGCGATGACTGTCAAGGTCGAGATCTGCCGGCACGGTTGTTTGGACCATTGTCAACTGAGTGGGTCCGTCGGCCACTACATTCAGGAACGAAAAGATCAGATACGACCGCAGTACCCACAAACCACAGCACCGCCCACCATTCACAATGACGACGACGACAACAACAACAGCGCTGACAAGGATAACGAAGATGTAGGAGGTGCTGTCGAGCAAAACGATGGCTCTTTTTATGACGACATTATTCAGGATGGTGACGAGATGACTTCCATAGGCGGTCACTTTTTGGGCGTCGAGAAATCTATTCCAAAGGCACAAGCGCAAACAAGTAATCGGCTACCAGCACCGGTTGTAGAAATACCGGACGAAAAGGAGGATCATCCTGACGACTCGGATCTTTCTCGTCCGTACTTGGTGAGAGCGATTATAATGAAGGAAATGAAGGTGTCTTTAAAGTCATATCCACATCTAAACAACTAAGAGGATTTTATTTGGAAAATTCAAAGCCTTTCTCTGTAAAGTAAATTAGAACATTTAGATCACGATAAAATTCTTTTAACATAATAGAAAAATAACTTTACTTTTCCATTAATTAGAGCAAGATATTACGGCACGAACAGAAAGATAATATAAGATATTAGAAAACACACTGATTATTTTCTCAACCATATCTTCATCTTTTTGTTTCAGGAGCCACCAAGAGTAACGCGATACGAGACCGATCAAGATCAGTTCCCACATGGACCCCGGCATCTCGAAGAAGACAGCGCGTCAATCCCGTCGACACCGTTGTCCTCTTCGACCGGAAGACGAAAGAGATCCGTGGTGGTGTCCGATAGGAAAGTACGAAGCGCGGATGTTGGAGTGAGTGGTCTCTACGAGGTGATCTCGGAAGCTGACCTCGCCTTCAGTCCGGACACCCACGCAGAGGCGGTGACAGTGTTTCAAGGTAGAATACGGGAAGAAGTGGTTTACGGTATCTGCCTACCGATGCCTGGATTTAGCGCACTGTTTATTGTGGTTGCTCTATCGGCGGTCGTTTCTGCCCTGGTTGCCGGTGCTATGTTACATCGATTACAAGCACAACGCGAGGCGGTGGCTGGCAATAGGAAACATAATAGAGCAATACATACAACAAATGGATGGCTACCTTATGGATTACTTCGTGTACGTTGCGCGACGAGGGCACAACAAATCCAGAAGCAAACAAATCCAGTCGCCACGAATCCTTCAGTCGAGAGAGGTTGACGATCGTGCGTGACTTCGGTGCTGGTAGTGGGACGCGCTTCATACGCTCCTCAATAGACAATGTGCAATAATACGCTGTACAAATTATCGTAAATGCGTAGAGTCGCGCGCGATTTTTTAAGGACTACTTTATGAGAGAATTCGTGTCTTACTTTGAGAGAGTTCGAGAGTGTACTCTGATCTGAGTTCGTTTTATATTCATACAGAAAATTATGTGCTGACTGGCATCCTCGAGTTTGTCGATAATCATTGAATCGTTGGTTGGGATCAGTGAATTATTTTCGAAGGACATAAGTGAAGTGTTTAAATTATTGGTCTAATGTAAGTATGGTGCTAATGTACGCATTCGACGGAAAGTATTAAATTATTTAAAGGGCTTCATTCTTACGATGGATCGAAAGAATTAGAATGGTGACTCCAAAAGGTTGTAGAGGTAGTTAAATGATTAAAAAATACTTAGGATGTTATTGTTTAATTAACTGCTCGAGATCTTGCCAACATAATTGGTACGTTATTGGACGTTCTAAAAATGAAAACATAACGTTGCTTCTTTCGGAAGGCGTAAGGTTTCGGACGTACGATTAGATAATTTAATGAATCATTTACAAGAAAGGAGAACTCGCCTCGTACTACTCATTACTACGTGTCTCTAGGATATATAATCTCTCGCTGTAAACGATATTCTCTTCGTGTATGTAAGAGTCATCGCGTTTACACGTCTTATAGCATTGCGCGTCTATTACCTGTCTAATCAAGGATTAACTCCAACGAGGCTGAAAATGTAATACTTACCCGCGAGGCAAGTCTTCAATTTTAAACCTTTTGATGGAAGTATTAGATCGATAAGAAATTTGCATATCACCATATATTTTTTAAATCTCCCAATATTTTATAAACTGTGACACCCCAAAAAATCATAACATACAAACATCTTCCTACAAAATTCAGAACACCATTACATAAAAATTTCCATACTATAGAATATATTAACATGACCGGAGGATTATATAATATAGAAAATAGATTTTACAGGAATTTAGAATATTGTTACCCGAAAATAGAAAAAGGTAGAATGAAGGTGGTAGTTGTTTTTCCTAAACTTACACATACATTTTTTGGATTGTCAATGAATGTTCGTATACGTAAACAATAAGCAACTCGAGACTATATATTAAGATGAAGAAAGAGAAAACTATTTCCTTATTCAGAGTTTAATCGAGCAATGCCTTATCTAACTAGAAAGTGTTTTATATCGATAAAGTCGACTGTCCTCGTGGGTTCTATAATCTAGATGACTAGGGTATAGAAAAAAGTATTTAAGAGTCTTTGAAACGAGATACATATTTTCCCGTCGAGGAAGCCGTTTGATCATTACCAGAGATTGAGATCCATGATCGTTGGATCCCGAAATACCGAATATACGTAATTATATGTAAGAAACTTACACCTGTAAAACGTATAGCGAAAGGGTATTTTCAGTTGAAAGTAATCGTGGAGATACAAAGGAAACAATCGAGAGGCACTTTGTGTCAAGAAAGTAAGATATCCTCTCGTCTTCCATTCTGCAAATGTTTTCGTTTATACGTTTACGCACTCACACGTAATAAAAGGAATCAACCTGTTCCCTTCCTGCCCTCCATGAGAACGGTGTAACCAGAGAAAAAGAAAAGACTAGCAAGAATCAATTTGTCGATACGGTGGTTTTGGATTGATATCTTCCTCTTTATTCTTTTTTAGTTATTTTGTCGAAACGCTGACGAATCGCCAAGAACAATTCGTAGTGGTTAAGACTATCTCTCGTTTAGTTTATTATAAACATACGTATACGCGTGTAAAAAGGAAAGTATAAAATATTCTAGTTCGCCGGTAATCCGTGCCGACGAATCACGAGCGCAATACTGTGTGGTGTTGACACAAAAAAAAAGATACTTCTCGAGCGAAAGGAACAAAACGTTCATTTTAATTGTCAATTGAGAGGTTGTGTTTTTATTTAACATAGATCAATGATAATGCCAATAAAATGTATCTACAGGATCTTCCAGGACTTCGACGTGACCGATGCCTTACTACCTGCATATTCAATTACTCGATTGTTAAATGATTTCTTTTTAAACAACACCCATTTCACTCGCCTGAGATACTTATCTTACAAAAAACTAACATTCGTCGATGGAGAATTATTTATAAATATTCTTATCCACTTATAATTAATATTAAATTTAAATAACTTATTACATCGTATTACGAACTACTGACTAATCGCTTTATACAGTCGATCTTCCTTTTCTATATTTTGCAATCCGTTTTTATCGGTATACATTAAAATACAGTGTTTCTGGAACAGAGGAAATTATGGAGATTTTTGATCCGCCGTTAGTTTGATCTGCTTCAAAAACATTGCGTTCCATTGTACAAGGTACAGTTTAAACAAATTGTGGTAGTATCTAATACTGAAATGAGGACGTGATGCGTTCGTATCTGCAATAAACAAATTACTAAAGACTGGTAATTAGAGCACGTTGCGAATAAAACAATTGGTAATTTATTGCCTAAAGTTTTACAAGATTGGACTTTTTGGTTATTGTATTTATTCCATTGAGCAAGTTGTGTTCTTTAAAGTTTGATGCCAAAGTGGATGAAACAAATCTTTTGTGAAAGTGCATAGATTGACTATTTGACTCCATTGAAACACTTTATGAAATATGGATAATTATACAAAGTATGAAAAAGTGTACTATTCAAAGATTCATGGTAGACTATGAGTTCATTGAAATTGATTAACAACAGACGATTATAACAATTATATTGATATTAATAATTTGATCATAATGACTGGCTCCTGTAATTACACCTGCGTAAGTTTAATACCTGAAAATCATTAACATCTAAAGATTGTCTGCAATAAGTCGACAAAATCCATACGCGCCGTACGAATATCTTTACCAACATTAATTTGCAATTTTTATTTCGCCTACGTAAAAAGTCGCTCGTAATATCCTTACATGATAAATAAATAACCTTAACAACGGTATTTTCAACAGTATTAAAAAACAGTGCTTTAAAAAATATGTTTTCGGCTATCCTCGCGTATTCTCAGCCTTTTTCTTAAATAGTTACATGTTACTTATCTTTTACGAAACAGGTAACGGTTAAAATAAATACCCAAATATACCATGTTCCCGTGATAATTATAACAAGGAAGTTGCGAATCGCAGAACGTTTGATTATCTTTGACTAAATTTCCGACGTATCTATACAAGAGTCGCCATCGAGGGCTTGAGCGTCATGTTTTCGTCATGGCGAAGCACAGATCTATATTATAGGTTTGTCGTTTTAACAGGACCAATGCCGTACACGCAACAAAAAACCTTTATGTAGTTTATTATAAAATATTATAAAATAGAGGATTGTATATACGGATATACAGAGCCGTGCTTGCCACATTCGGTAGCCTCTACAATACTTGTAATGGCGCGTCCACGGAGACTGATTCCTACGAAATTCATTATGAATAACACAGTAATTTCGATATTAATATTCGATGAATATAAGTCGATAACATTTGTCAATCATCAAAGTATTTGTCCCGTTAATTTGATAATGTTTATGTGCTTATCGTGCATTTGACCTGAGTTTGGAAGTAACAAAGAAAAGTTTTTAAACTCAGTCGACTTGATATTCATAATATCAATAATGTACTCATGATTAGGGATTAGAAGATGCATAGAAGCCAGTTTCGTGGAAGGAAACCGTTTCCATTTCTCAACACGTATGAATTTACGGTGTGATTATTTCATCCCTATGAGTAGAAACATGTTCTCGTAGATTTCTTCGGGACGGTGTTTGGTTCACCATTACAATATGCTGTAACCTTCCTAGCTTTCGCGGAAAATGGTCTGAGACGCATACAGAGGTAGGTTGATAATACGCACGAAACAAGTAAAACGGCGAGAAGTACAATGAGAGTAACAGCAAAGCCTGGTGTGGTCATGCAAATCATTGCCGAGCCTGCAGTGTTCTCGTTACGCATCGGAAAAACCATTGTCGGACCATTTGCTTCCCCGGAACTAGCTTCGTCAATAGAGAACGTTAAATCGCCAGTAGAAACGACTCTGATAATTCGATTCACTCCAACAGCTTTCTGAGGACTAGGCACAATTTCTCGAGATTTTCTTCTTCTTTCATCCCTGGGTCGACCTGCTGCTGCTTGCAAATAAGCTTCCAACGGAAGCGGTATAGGAGGTGGTAGACCATAACCAGCGTCAGGATGTCCATTAGATGATGGATGATGATGGTTTTCCAAGAGTCCTTGGGACTCCAATAATGGAGAAGATTCCGAGCATTGTTCGGGGCATTGATATCGACAGATTTGTATAGTGCACTGGAAGTGTACCTCCATTGAATCCGGGAATTTGAATGCTTGGAAATGTGCGTAGGAGAGCACGGATGCGGATGCACCAAAGTTTTTAATCTTGGTGAACCTTGACATTAGTTTAGGTCTAGTTATGCAACCTCGTTGATCCACTAATTGTATCGGTGCTCGTTTACCATCGTGCGCCATACAATTTCTCACGAGCATGTCGAATTTGGAATCATCGTCTTTGATTGCAAGTACCATCGTCATCGTTTGACCAATCTTTACCAGCCCGGAAACTTCGGAAGCCCATGGACCTTTTCCTACTTGTATCTGCATCCAACAACCCACATTGTCACCAGCAAAATCTGCGCGCACCACGTCTAACATGTCAACCGGGAATGGCCGGAATGTAACAGATTTCTCGTAGAGATCATGCCAGGTGCACCGCAACTTGCGCGCCTGGTCCCAAACTTCTTGAACTTGTGGATCATACTGCACCACGATAATATTCTCGAAATACGTTCCTGACCCGGATTCGGCACCATATCCGTACAGACCATTCTCCGTATTTCCAGCTGTACCACATGCGTGAATACTAATCTCAAAGTTAACCGATGTACGTCCTAAGCCCGCTGGTAGATGAACACAATTCACGTTGCTATAATGACCCTTGCTGAAGACAATACCATAGAATGGCTTATCGAAGCCAAGATAGACCTTCATTAAATTTTTCTCGCACTTTACATCCAGAGATATTATCTTCGGCATGTCTGGCGTAGGTGCCGGCCAAGGCTCGGCACCGACAGCTGTGCTCACACCACCACCCGTCGTGTAGATTTTGTCCATGGCCTCAGATTGTGCCTTGGATTGTGGTAACGGTGGTGGTGGACCATGATAAGCGACGTTGTGGTGTGGTCTCGGATGTGGTAATCCCAGACCACCACGTCCCGGTGGCAGGGAAAGGGGATGTCCTCGAAGACCACCCGACTTATAATGTGTACCACCAGGATCCTTTTCACCTAATGACTCCAATGCCAATTGATCCGAACTATTTATATCGCTATCTTGCCGATTCAACGCCGAGTTTTCATTCCTTTTATCCTCCCCTGGAATTGCCTCAACTACCTCGACATCCTCTGCCCGAGCCAGCTGTGAACATAGAATGGATAACGTCTCCTTAAAAGGATTGAAACGGAGCATTCCGGAAGATGCATTCCCATACAAAGTGGAAGGTGAATCTTTTTTAGAGTGCCCTTCGGCGGTAAGGGGAAAAGGATAAATGATGAGAAAAACGAGGGATGTGAAAGTAGATTAATGTCTTCCAAGTACATAATTTGCAGACGTGCACCGTGTGAGTTCTTGAAAATCGGGCCGCCTTTATCTCAAACGGCCCCCACGCAAAATCGTTCAACAGTCGTACATACGTGTCTACATTATCGTATAACGATCCATGAACTTACTCAGAATTTCCCACTGAAAGAAGTACCATATACCGGAGCACCTCAAGCCAAAACTTTGCCATTTACACTAAAATCAAGATACTTTTGCAAGATGATCGTAATGATCTTCCATTCATACTTCCATTGTCGAGTATCATCCGTTAAGCCTCTTATCGTTGCAACCTTTAAATAACCATTAAATAACAACGATGCAATTCTATAGACATTAGAAACACAGCGGCGACTAACATACACAACAAGACATCGTACACGAAGGCTATTGCAGAGAATTGCGGATCTACACGTGCGAAGAAAAATGCATGCTTCATTTTCACAGTGTGTTATCGTAAGTCGAAGGAGACGAGACGAAGAGCTGTCTCCGGTTGTGCGCATTCCTGATTGCCGATACGGGAGACAACAATGTCCGATCGACAAACCCGTTCCGTCTGTTCATCGAATGACGAGTTCGAAGGGTCGAGGAGGGGCTGACCAAACGACGGAATAGGAGCACCAGCCTGGTCCGTATAACATCGTAGTGGCTGATTGCGTCACGCGTGACCCTGGGGCATAACGGACCACCCGTGTCTTTAGCCGCGGGTCAATCGGCCAGCACAGCGCTTCGGATACACCTTCGGTTTTCCCTTCCCTCGCCTTCCAACCGTCCTCTTGTCTCGTCATGGCTTTCCAACGT
Source organism: Nysson spinosus (assembly GCA_910591585.2). Lineage (NCBI taxonomy): Eukaryota > Metazoa > Arthropoda > Insecta > Hymenoptera > Crabronidae > Nysson > Nysson spinosus. Next base: position 3,538,639 of record OU342834.1, read on the forward strand.
GAACGTCCCATAATTCGACGAAAGCTTAGTGGGTCACCTGTGAACGAACCCATGATGGATTTCGATGACAGAGATGTGGTGCATACTTGCCCGGAAACAAGGATGATAATAGTGCCTAAGAAACCACCTCGATACCGCCAGTCTTTTTTCGATGCTACCAGGTTTTTTATCAACCACGCTCCGGTAGAGTGTATATAACTTTGTATTGATTTGATGATGACGTTCGGTAGATGATTATGATGATATATGTGTAACGCTTGTCACTGTTTTTGTTACTGATACTTGACGAAGATGTGTATGAGGAAGAAACACGAATCTGTTATGTAACGCAGATTGCATTTCTTGTTGATTTCAATGAAAATGTCGAAGTATTATTAACTCTCTATTTCATGCCAAAATGAGGAGTAAATATTGCTTGAGAAACATTTCATGAACGAGCGTAATTATTGGCGAGAGGATAGTAATTATTTTCTATCTTGAGCGTGTCGTATCTCCGAGAATTTCTTCTATCCTTCTGGAAAGCATTTCATTCATCTTAACCGCGTTCCATTCACTCCGATAGGGCGTAAAACCATTCATGATTACAACGCCGTACACGATACCAAAAAGTGTTACTAAAGGACGTCGAGGATGCATTTTAAAATTCCATTTCACTCGTGTTGTTCTTATTCTGATAAAAGAGTATGTAAACGCGGACTATCCATTTCGTGCTACCTCGGAAGAACAAATACGGGCAGGCTTGTTTTAAACCTGCTAACAGCCAGTTATCACGAAACGGTACATGCTGATAATCGAAGGTATCAAGTCAAAAAGGAGAAAGTTCCAATCGGGTCACATAACAGGAGTTATGTATAATCGGGAAACTGGTCGTTATGCTTGCAATATTTTAACGTGCCACTTTGCAACAACAACACGAGAAGAATGCCAAAGGTAAAGTGCTACTTTGAACCACCGGATACCGGGGAAGTAGTATAGGACCGTCTCGTACCCGACACACTTTACATTCGACAATGATATATCTATTCACGACGCACACAATCTCGTTTTAACACTAAGGCTACGAAAACCGTGAAAATGACGAGTCCGCAGAATTTAATAGAAACGTTACAATTTAAGGTTCCGTTTTCACGTTCAATTGGAACTCTCTATGACGTAAAATATTGTTCTGACTTAGTCTTATTTATAACGGAAATGTAACTGCATAGAAATGCTAGTTAAAATATTATTTATTTTCAAAGATATGATAAGATGATTTATATTTAAAGATAAATTAAAGTTTGTTTCGATAGAGCTTTTTTTATGTGCTTTAACCCCTTGGTCCTAAATGACGAGTATTTCTCGTCATAGTAATATAAAACCGAAGCATACAACTAATTCGAACAAGAGAAAATGAACTTGATGAAGGCTAATTAATCACGGAATGATCTAAATTAAATTGTAGTTCGAACTGTTAATATATGCTTCCATTTTCATACATCATATTATATATAATATAACACGTAACATATACATGATTCTTATAACTCAGTTTCGTAGAACGCGGGACACATTCCTCATGTTATACAGCAAGCCATTATGTATGTTTATACATAACACGATTTAAAAAAAATTTTAATCCTTATTCAACTTTACACTCCTCGAAGACAAGTTAATTAATTTCTAAATCAAGCACTCATGTCAACAATTATAAATGAAATCTCAATTACACCTCTTACATATCTCAGCTCTTTCAGACATCCAACACCCATCGTGGATCATCCTATTTTTATATCAATACCCATCAGATCCATCTCACATAAAGTTATTGCTATCAATGTTCCATTAAGTCCACGACATTGTTTTTACGAGAAGAATTCAGGGTGAACAGGTTGAAGAGCCGGAGGTTGAATGTACGAAATTAAAGGAGAAGAAGAAACGTGAAAGAAACGAATTGAAATCTGTTGTCGGTGAAGAATGCAGGGTTGCAAGGTACTCTTGTGGAACCAGTCGTTTCGTGCGCGATTTTTGCGCACAATCTTGCAAGAACGACTCGTGAAGAGGGCCGACAGTAAAACGTTACTTCGTAGCAGTAGCTGTGGATGAGCCGGATCGGAACGGCGCGCACCATTTCAAGACATCGGTCGGGTCTCGAGTCGCCCTTAGCTCTGGGTCAGAGCACTGGGTAACGGCATTGCAGGCTACGTACCCACCGTGATATCTGGGTTATAATGTTGTAATTATCCAGACAGACATACCGACCTACCCCCCTTGGGAGATCCTTTCGTACGATTCTCCCGTCTCTACAATCTCGAAGCCATTCAGTACCTTCGAATGCTCGGGCAAATTTCCGTCGCCCTCTTTCCTTGATATTTCATTCAATGTACCCGTTGCAGATTTGAAAAGCGTAAGTCTCCTTGTAAATTATCGAAAGTAATGCAAGCATTTGAATTCTATGTTACGTTTAAATTTATAACGATTGATAGTCTTGTACAAAAGTTTCGCTTGATTGTAATGGAGTTCGTCGAAATGAGTTGGAACTGTTTAGCTTCAACTTGGTGAACTTGGCTTTACTTGGAAGATAGAATATACTTTCACTGTTCACTCTTAACTTAAAGTACAGTGATATGAATTACTTTAACTTTAATTTACCATGTCGAATTTACTTGTGTAGATAAAAAAAATTGTTTAGCCTTACTCGACATTTTGAAGATTATGTGTTATTGAAAATATTATTGGTGAAATGAAGAAATTTACTTACCCCCTGTAATAGGAGACAGGCTAAAATGCAAATACGCAACCGCATACCGTGTTAGTGTCCACGGTGAAGCACTAAAGGTACCACTGAAAGAACAATTCCTCAAGTTAAGCACCGAACGAACCATTATTTATTATAATGAGTGTTCAGATTATTTAACATTATGATACTTAAAACAGACACATACCTACTAAATAATCTCCTATGTTTCGAGTGTAATCGCAGAAGGAATAATCCTCAAGCCAAAGTAAAATCGTGATCAGAATGTAACCCTGTATGCTCTTCAAGAAAGTATTGCTAGTCCTCTCACGTTCTGTAATTCAAACGTAAAAAAGCCTTCGATTATAAAGAGTGGTAGAGATCCGAGGTATTCTATTCGCGGATATTTCGCAGTGTTTTCAATGAATGCAGAAATGGGCATTCACCGTTAATTGCCGGTAGAAAATGCTAAACATGGACGAAAGATCCGGCCGATCGTTGGACGGTCCGTTCGTGTTTGATCGCCAATTATCAGACACATTCGCCTCGCGCGTCCACTAGTCTACCTGTCCCAAATTCCTTCCGAAAGTCCGGGTTTTCGCTCCGTTACCTCGTTATACGCATGACGCCCAGGCTGCCACGATCGACGTCTATCAGATGTACGAACCGAATTCATTGAACTTATCTCAAAAAGCCGATGGAACGCAAATCATTTTCTGTGCCGCATTCGCCGAGGCGTACAAGCTCATAAATGCCGGACCACCATACAGCATACAGCATACGCCGGTGAAAAGGCAAGGAGGAAATGCAAAGTGATTTCTCCGTCGAGGTAATTCAGGGTACACAGCGCATACAGAATAAACTCTAACTATATATGCACATATGTATCAACCTCCTTATGCTAGCGGAAGAATGGCAATAATTGCCATGAAGCAGAGAAAGCATCGGAAGAATGCTAAATGATTTATTCCATAAATAATGCAACTGATACCGATGTGTTATTATTGGTACTTAATATTCTTACATATGATATACATGGTAGACGTGTGGATGTACGAGATAACATAATGTGCGGAAAGGATGTCTTTGAACAATGGATTGAAATTAGCGGCACCATATGCACAGCAAGTAATGTGCAAGAGAATTATGCAGGAGAGTTAAGAAGCACGTACAACGGTCTACGAATGTAGACAAGTAGGTTTCCGTCAATACGTCTTGAATATTCGTACCGAATTTACTTGCCGGATTCGATTTTAAACGATCTATTCGATCGGGCTGATGAGGTCACACGTTCCACCATGGGATTTTGTTCCAATTTCGAAGAGCGATACTTGATCCAAACGACAAATCACTGACTTGGGAATCGTACGTCAATTTTACCGCTATTTCGATTTAAGTACGCCTGGGAATTTATAAAAGATCGTGAGAAGTCTGTTACGATTATCCATGCTTTCTTCTACTGTTACTTGTACTATGATCCCTTTCATTTCTATTCGGCTCGATTTTAACACCAGTTTTCAATTATAACAGAAGTTGCGTAGCGTAATTATGAATAATGTTCTAATAATCTCGAGCAATTGAAATATCTTTATTCCATGCACATCTCTGTCTGTTATATACGTGGAGAACCTGCGTTGAATTTAACGCTACTTTGTTTTGGATTCTATTGCATTTATTCCATTTCAGAGTGCAGAGAATGAAAGACTCGCACTTCGATGTAATTGATATACTTCCTTGGAGAATCATACGCTTAATTGCCGATTCTGAACTAATTACGATATAACATCTACTTACTACATTGAATTCCGTTAAGCGCGATAAGTATTGAACCGCTTGTTAACCACTGGCATACATTAGTTATTGTCTCGATTTGCAATTCATGTCACGATAAATCGCGACACCTGTTCTTTCATTCTTTACTTGGATTGGTGCTCGAGCACAAAATTCACCGGCGGCTGTTTACACGTCCCTTGTTCCATGCTAACCATGAATCGGGCACACCGAAGATGTGGCGTGGTGCCAAATACATATAACGGTTCCACCGGTGCGGTAATTCCGAAGTCAGGCATTCGCATAATGAGTGCGTACCTAATAGTGACCTATATAGAAAGGTGCCGAAGATTTCTCTCTTATTCACCTCCTTCCTCTTCCATCTCTTCCCATCACTATTCTAACTTCTATACAAACTTCGCAGATTTCACTTGTTTCTTAATTTATGCATCCGAACCCAGCATCTGACGCGTTTAAGCCCAACTATTTGATGGCATTAAATAAAATATGTGAGTCAAATAATACGTAGGGTTTCAAGTATTTTTGAAAGTAGTATACAAAGTATTGTCCTCATTACATATGTACATAGTAATTATAATAATTGTTTCATATTTCATTTATTAACGGGTAACCCTTTAGTACAAGCAATTGGAACAAAAGCATTGGTGAGAATGAAATTCAAATAGCCTTCAAAATTCATATTAATCATCGTGATATGAAATATATTGCAAAAGTAAGAATTTGTGCAGAATGGTGTTCATCAAATTGAAAATTATATACTACATCTATATCTATGCTAACATAATATCGTATTCAAGTCATGTATGATAGAGAATTTATTCGTCCGTGTCGGCACGTTTATTAGTGGTCATCAGTGGTGTGTTGGTGGAATACATAGTACCTATGCAATCTATATTATTTTATCCTCCGCAAAGCGGCGAGCGTATGGTAATTAACCGTAACGAAGCAAACTGACAACTTGATGGCAACTCGATGCACTTTCAATATAAAGGTGTCGTATTTCTGATCGATCATATAAAGCTAGTAACCGTTGCAACATACTGAATGAATATCGACTACCGTAAATATTAACCATCGACGTGCTTCTACTCTAATATTCATTGAGCCTTATGGCTGTGGTCAGACATGCACTATCTACTTACTTTAACACGGGTAACCGCTTTATATCGTTGGACTACATTGACTACATAATATCCAAGAACATTTTATAGTCTAGTAGCATTAATTATTGAACCGTAAATGTTACACGATGTGAAATGCAAGAAAAAGAAATGATTAATGAGAATAACATTTGTTAAATCCTTTACAATGTACAAGTGGCGAGTTTACGGCAGATGAAGGATAATAGCTGAATATTTTTCAATGTCAGTAAATCAGATGAAAAAAGAAATCGAATGCATCCTGTACCGGTAGTTTGCGCGAGATGCACTCGCCAACTGTTGCCGGTAGATGCACATTGAATAGAATGAATGCGCTGACCACGTGGTCGGCAGTAATGCGGTGCATCGTCTACGCCGCGGTGTATAATTTCTGTGAACGAGGATGCTGCTCCTATCATTATTAACTCATTACCGAGACGTGAACGACGACACCCGTTCTCGGCGTAATAACTTAATCAATGACGCGTAGCTAATTGGATTATGCCCTTGCACTCAGTAACTGCTCGTTAATCCGTCACTTATCATCCAAGTAATCTTCATACAACGATCACATATCTAATGGAAAATTAATAGCACATGATATCTTCATCGTAGCTCGTATCAATTACATCAACCATTATTAACTATCAGAGATTTCAATCAGTACAAGCGTGTTAATTAAAAGTACCTCACATTTCTTTGCGCTTGAAAGGACCACCAGGATGCTGAGCAGAGACCGCTTTCCCACAGATTCCACGTTAAAGATGATTCTCGATGAAGTATAAAGATGACCTGATTGGCGCACCGCACAAATCGAAGCACCATGTGCCAAAATCTCCACGTGCCCGCGCGAGAATGAAGTCCCCTTAAATTACACTTGGTGGATGTCGGCCGACTTCTATCGCGAATTGCAATACGCTCAAAATGTTAGTTATATTTCCTGACACTTTTAGATTCGCATTTTCTTGAAATCCCTTTGTACAAACACCGTGGGGTACTTCCCGTCGGCACGACCTCCTGGTGCTTAGTTCGCGGTACACCACGGTATCTGTCGCGGCAAGTAGAAGGATGCGTTACGGCGTGGCTGCGGCTCGATGGTGCACGCGAGAACTCGTGGACTCGGAATGGGGTACACCTGTCCGATATACAGAGTATACTACAAACGTGGCGGCCCGCCCCCTGACCCAGACACACGGTACAGTTATATAGGTCCCTCACAAACCGGAGGATACCTCTCCTCGTTCGAATCACACACGATGTCTTCCGACCACCACGACCGCGAATCTTGTGGACGTGGTTGCGGTCGTGTTCGTATTCCTCCGTTCTTCTTCTTGTCTCACGTGTATAGACATAACTTACCAGATACTACTATATGTATCCTCGATGTCACACGAGTTTTACTGTATAGCTATTACTAACAAGGAGAGCTTCCAACTGTTTGTCAGAGATTTCCTTTATTTTTGGATATGCCGTAGTGGCATATCGATCAAACTTTAATGATATATTAAGGGTACTGGAAAGTAATCTATTGTTTTTCGTATACTTTAGGAAGCTCGATTTACTTGTTCATATTACATCATTCTATTAGATACACCCCATCGATGATACTTGATCGATGATTCTCCAATGTCATAATTCGCTTTTTGAAGAAATCAAATTGCCCAGGTTTCGATGCGCAAACATTCTCCACTGCCGAATTGATTACTTTCCGGTATCCGGGATAATGCAATAAATTAGCGGTCTTATGTCTAGGACCACCACATAATACGAGGAGTAGGATCGGTTATATATGAATCTGATGATAAATGTAGAAAGATAAAAGGATAACGCAATTTTTATGCTAACAAGACGAGTGCTAAACGATTGTCTACTTTTATGCCAAAAATATATGGCTGCCTTAAAAGATATTTATTAGATACATAAGACTTGACACAGAAGTGGGTGGTCTTGCGATCACTAACTTCTACATTCAGTATACACTATTAAGTAGTGAAATTATCCTTGAGGAATCGTTAAAGATGTAACGATATCATTATTATTTATGAAAATAGCACACCGCACCCCTTGCAATTCTAGATTCTTCATTATTCAGTTTCAAAGCCCTCCCTTTAAAGCTGCGACATCATCTTTCCTCCAGAGTTACCGTGTCCGAGAGCCCGGTAAAGATTTTTGTGACACGGATGACGTTACCCATCAAACACATAAAATAACTGTTTTTTCATATTTTTAGTCCTGAAATTACAAAAATAAAATATGAATTTATTTTTTTCAAAAACGCTTACATCGGTTAGCATACATATTACTCGACATTTAACAGATACATACAATATCTTTCATTATTCTATAATTGTGAAATAAATACGCCACTACTTTATCATCATTGTGAGAACAAAATTAAATTATTATTATTAAATTATTACTTTGAAAAAAGGATAAAGACAAAGTGGGTCAAAATGCCGAATAGATTGAGCAAATAATAGTTTCTTTCAGCGTCTGAAATGAATGTTAATCCGTAATTAACAATCGCGAATATATCATCCGAGTTTATGTACGACTTGGCACGTGTCTCATAAAACTAATTAAAATTACCATTCAAGTAGATTGTTGAAACCGTTTAATTAACGCTATATTAGTTCTTATTCGCTCCTTTTAACTTAATTTTCGTTTAATAAAACGTGAATTAATCTTGTTCGAATCTTCTTGTATTTGCTATAAATTTTCTTTTCAATATCCAGTAATATATTGTTCACATACTTAAGAGAATTTGAAAAATAACACTGTCCGACAAAAAAAAAGTTACAACAACATATATGTGATCCCTCCGTCACCCTGAGTTTTCGAAAAAAAAAACAATTTTGAAGAAACGGGTCATTTTCATCTCTTGAACAGGATTTGTGATGAACAGTTCAGACAGTTAGTTAGCTAGATAGTTAGACAGTTATACGTATAGACTGCTTCTATTAATTGCAAAACATTCTGTGGACCTGTGCGAATAAAATGATATGTATTACATTAGCAATATTAATTTGCAAATATGTTTAAACATTAGTTGAATTTGGCGAGACACGCCCCGCATGTTCATTCTTCGATACTCTTTTCAAGTTTGCATAAAAACTGTGTCGTAAGTATAAAAGTTAGAGAGAACCTGTTTGTTGCAAAAAATTCTGTGGACCTTTGCGAATAAAATGATATGTATTACATTTGTAATAACAATTTTCAAATATGTTTAAACATTGGTTAAATTTAACGGGGCACGCTCCACGCGCTGATTTTTCAAGACCTTTTTTAAATTTCAAACAAAATTGGGCCTCCGTCGAACATTCCAATCATTCTACGTGATAGAGCAGACATTTTTCTTTGGAAAGCACTCTTGAAACGCACAAAATGGGCTTTGGTGTCGTGAATAAAAGCCAAAAAGTCGCGGAAGTCAAGGATTGTCAGTAGGGGTTCTCAAACAGCATCGAGTGTGCGCACTAAACAGTGCTCTCGGAGAACCTCTGCTGAGAATCCTTCATTTAAGCTACTATTTGGCTTTTATTTACGAAATAAAAAACTGCTTTGCATATTTTTGGAGTGCTTTTTAAAGAAAAATGTCTGCTCTATCGAGTAGAGTCACTCGAATTCCCGTCAAACACCAAATTTGTACGGAAATTTGAAAAAAGCGTCGAAAAAAGAACACGCCGACCTCGCCTCGCGAACTTCAATCAATATTTAAACATATTAATTTTAATTACTTAATTTACGGAAATATTAAACGAAGCCTTCTTCGTTAAAAAACAAAGGATTTTTGTTAGTATATGTATAGTAACAGTTTATTAGTATACGTGATATTTAAAGGAAATTATTTTGCATTTTTATTTCTGACTAACCCGAAATTCATGGGCAAAAAATGCTTTCCATCTAGCGGTGAGAATTTGGAACTAAACCTGCTACACCCCTCCGGGTGAGTGAGCCCCCCCCCCCGCAAAAGGTAATGTCGAAATTCTTGGGCAAAAAGATGCCTTCCATCTAGCGGGGAGAATGTAAAACTAAACCCGCAACACCCCTCCTGAAAGAGGATCATCCCCTCAAGGTAATGTCGAAATTCATGGTCAGAAAAAATGTCGTCCATCTAGCGGTGAGATTGTGGAACTAAACCTGTTTCTCTCTTCCTGACAGAGCCCCACCTCCTCCCGGTAATAACGAAATTTATTGGCAGAAAAAGTGTCGTCCATCTAGGGGTGCACAGGTGGAACTAAACTCGCTACTACCCTCCAGCGATCGACCAACGTAATATCAAAATTCATGGGCAGAAAAAATGCTGTCCATCTAGCGGCGCAAACATGGAATTAAGCCTGCTATTCCTCTCGTATGACATTTTTTAGATGGTCGGTACTTTTTCTGCTCATGAATTTCGACATTTGGGGGTATGTGGTTCTCTAAGGAGGGGTGTAACGAGTTTAGTTCCACCTGTACACCGCTAGATGGGCGGCACTTTTTCTGCCTATAAATTTCGACATTACCGAGGTAAGGTGAACCTCTTTCAGGACGACAGTAGCAGGTTTAGTTCCACGTTTTCACCGCTAGATGGACGGCATTTTTTTGCCCATGAATTTCGACATTACCAAGGTAAGGTGAAGCTCTTTCAGAACGACAGTAGCAGGTTTAGTTCCACATTTCCACCGCTAGATGGCCCGCATTTTTTGCCCAAGAATTTCACATTTATGAAGGGTATCTCCGAAATAAGAACGCAAATGATTATCTTTTCTCGTTTATTAGAGCAGATAGAAAGAAAATGTTTCAACAAAAATTGTTTGCCTTTTAATGAGGCTATCCTGTTGCTAATATTTCCCTAAATTAAGTAACTAAAACTAATAATTTTAAATATTGCTCCCAAACTGTGATTTTCACAAACTGTTGGCTTTTATTCACGACATCAAAGTCCTTTTTGCATATTTCAGGAGTGTTTTCCAAAGAATAATGTTTACTCTATCGGATAGAGCAATTGGAATCCACGTCAGACGCTTAATTTTTATAATAATTTTAAAAAAGTTTCGCAAAGTGACCGTCCGGAGCGTATCTCGCCAACTTCAAATAATGTTTAAAGATATTTGCAAATTAATATTGTAAATTTAATACATATCATTTTATTCGCAAAGGTGCACAGAATAGTTTGCAATGAACAAGTACCGTCTAACTTTTATATTTACGTCATAATTTGTATGCAAACTTGAAAAGAGTATCGAAGAATGAACATGCGGGGCGTGTCTCGCCAAATTCAACTAATATTTAAACATATTTGTTAAGTCATATTGCAAAAGTAATTCATATCATTTTATTCGGAAAAGTCCACAGATTTTTTTGCAATCAATAGAAACTGTCTAAATGTATAACTGTCTAACTATCTAACTGACTAGCTGTCTAAACTGTTCATTACAAATCCTGTTCAAGAGACGAAAATGACCCGTTTCTTCAAAATTGTTTTTTTTTCGAAAACTGAAGGTGACGGAGGGAAACGGTTTGCGGATTCGTTTTCAGCGTGACAAAATCTATAAGGATCACATATTTGTTCTTGCAACCTTTTTTTGTGTGGGACTGTGTTATTTTTCAAATTCTCTTACACCTGTGAGCAATATATTACTGGATATTCAAAAGAGAATTTATAGCAAATACAAAAAGATTTGAAGAAGATTAATTCACGTTTTACTAAGCGGCTCAAATGAATATTAATTATTATGCCATATGGAAAATTAAGTTATAAGGAGCGAATAAGAACTAATATAGCGTTAATTAAACAATTTCAACAATCCACTTGAATCGTAATTTTAACTAATTTTAAGAGACACGTGCCAAGTGGTACATAAACTCGGATGATATACTGCCAATGGTTAATTACTTATTAATACTGATTTCATACGCTGAAACAATTATTATTTACTTAATTTATTCGGCATTTTGAGCCACTATGTCTTTATTCTTTTTTCAAAGTAATAATTTAATTTTATTCTCACGATGGTGATAAAGTAGTGGGGTATTTATTTAATAACTATCGAATAATGTAAAATATAATATATATATAGGTGGTCCAAAAAGTTCGTTCCGTTTTCGGCGCGGCGATTTTATTACCTTCTTACCTAAGTAATAAACCACAATACATACTCAGGTAAAAATGTACATATTCCAGTACACTTCTAGTTTGCTTTCGTGCGAATTAGACGTATTTTTTCAAGTTTTTCTGTAATATCTAAACTAAAATCATGACGGACAACAAAATTCATTTTCGGCACATCATGTTATATATGTTTTGTAAAGGGTATAACGCTTCGGAAACTTCGAGAAATATTTCTGTTGTTTACGGGGAAGGTGCTGTAACAGATCGTACGTGCAAAAAATGGTTTGATCGTTTTCGTGGAGGAAATTTTTCATTAGAAGATGACCATCGCGCTGGACGACCACATACTGCTGACAACAGTGCTGTACGTGCATTAGTGGAGCAACATCGTTGCATTCAAGTGCGTGAAATTGCATCGGAACTTCAAATGAAAAAATCCACCGTGCATAATTGTTTAGGGAAGATGGGATGAATTTCAAAGTTGAATATGTGGGTGCCGCACGAACTGACGGAGCGTAACCGCGCAGACAGCACGACAACGCTCGACCACACGTGGCAAGAAATGTTATTGAAAAATTGAATTACTGGAAACATCGCTTGACTATCTTTTAACGATGATCTATACTTTTTGTATACAGTGTTGTACACTTATAAGTATTATATATATACACACTTGTGAATAAGATAGGTAGATGCACGCAACGGATTTGCATTTGTTAGTAGCAATATAGTAACGATGCACTCCCACTCAATTTATTGTAGTTCGTCCGCCACGTCTTTTTTTAGGGTGTACTGTTGACTGGTTGCAGTACAGAATTGTTTACTCGTTTCTGCAGGGGACGCCTTTTGTTGCGTTGATTTTCACCGCGCCGGTCATTTTTGAGTGGAATCACGAAAGCCTATTTAGTACTTGGTCTACTTATATCTCACCTGTGGTATAAGTACACGTGGTGACCACCGGTCACTACGAGTGAATAGTGTATCTATGCAACAATGAATGCATCTTAATTGGCGGTCATTGTTCTACGGCTTTGTGGAGAATTCTTATTTTTTGTAAGTACAGTATGGAATTATGCATATAATCGTATATAAGATCTCTTTAGTGTATTGTTTTGTCCGTATTCTGTGAGTAGAAAATACAACGTTGCGTTTACTGTTAAGAACACTAGAACTACGGGGGCCGTCAAAATGACGGATCCGCGGAATTTAATAAAAAGAATTTAATGTAAGTTTCCATTTTCTGAGATTTTTTACTCACGTTGCATAATGGACGTAATTAAATCGATTAATTCATATTTTTCGATCCATCCTTACTTGTAAGGACGTATACGTGAATGTATAAATATAGCTGAATATCTTGTTCGTAGTTCTAGTGTTAAAGAGAACGCGATGATTTAGTTAAGGGATAAAGAATAAAGAAGTAGAGAATGATTAATGCAGATTTTATGTATACCACTGTGTGACGGCAACCTAAAAAACAGACACATTTCGATATATGAATACACTATCGATACATTTATATATTACATGATTACTGGTTACTACGAGATCACCAACAATAGTTTTGTGCACGCCGCTGTCAGAATGACAATGTCATCAGTAAGCGATTATACTGTCGCTTGTAAAATATTTACAATTGCATTTACACAAAATACCTACATTCCTTTCCTGCGTATTTACACTGAACTTACGATAGAAATAAAATACATCGTACATCGAAGTCTGATCGTCCGGTTGTTTATATAACATTGCAATGCTGCTTTAAAAGTGTCTCTTGGTACGAAGGATTTTACAATTACAGCTGTTTTGTCTAGGGTTCGAACTTATATACGCGCGAAAGAGTAACACAGAAAGTCGGTGTCGTTTCCTTCTTAAAGGCAATTTATCAAATAGAAATAATTATAAAGTGCAGCGTCTTTTAACGGCATTAAACGTCTCTTCTCTTCTCTTTATGCGTGTTGTTCTTCGTAACTATAATTGACATGTCGCGAAACTGGAGTATTTCGCACAAAACACCTCTAAATCAGATAGAAATGATACAATCTACAACGTCGTATCGAACTCTAAATATAGCGAGTGTTGTGAGCATGTGACAACCTCTACGGTATTTAACATTTTAACACACAAGGCGAGCCTTGATACTTACATTGATCTTTTAAATTTATGCGTGCTTTACACATAGCGTAACGTTTTCAAATCATGATTTTATACATGACACGTTGATCTAAACTCTTACATTGAAAATTTCGGGGAATATCCTCTAAAATATATGAATAGCGTTCGTAGAAAAACTTAACGATGATGCGTTTTAACGTCAAAAACCACCCTCTCGATTTTATATATTGTCTTCGATATATATATTACGCTATCTTATCGCTTTAAAGTTCTAGACGAACGTGTGTGTGTCTGTGTATATGTGTTTTGTAGTTTTTAGAAACCATCAGGATCTATAAAATCCAGTTTGATTCTCATAAAACTTATGTAAATACTATCCAACATTTGTCTAATTACGGATTACCGAGATATATTATCGAATCTACAGTTATCCGTACAATTCATAAAATGTTCTATTCGGCCATCGCTTGCGTGCTTTTTTATACTTTGTTTTCACCAAGGTGCTCTTTTTGTCCCTATGAATACAATTTTTACGTGAACAATTCCATGTCATCCGTGTATCTCGTAACAGAATTTCGGCAAATGTATTTTGATAAATGTGTGGCTAGATGAATACAGTGGGCCAGCACCGAAAAAATGATAATACAACAAAGAAAATTAATATAAATATAATAACCTCGATGTTAAAAATTGTTAAAAATACAATATCCCATAAAACTGATTTGTTTGTTTTATACGACTTAAAGCTGTAGCAAAAGTTCAAATTGCAGTTTACATACACGCATTTGCAATCCTTTCTACTTGTCACCCTAAAACTGAATAATCTCTGAACATCAATTTTGTGGAACAGCCGCTACTATTATCTACAGCTTAGAAGCTCTCTAATCACAAGATAGTGGAGCTGTTGGCAGGCAACACAAAGTAATCTGCCACAAAAAATTTTGAGTATAATTCGATGAGTATTTACCTCGTTGAAACGGGGCATACAATAATTTTCTTTTCAGCGGACTTCGATGAGGTAAAAGAAATATATGTATATATTGTTGCTCTTATTAGTATTATTAGCACTAGTGTGCAAATTAATATAGTATTTTGTTACGCGAGAGCAGATGCAGGTAGGGAACTGTGCTTAGGTTTTGTCTTATTTAGAAAAACCTTTATACAGCCATTAAAGTCGGCACTAACAAGAACATGGCCGCCACAGCCTTTAGTGCGCTGTTCAACGACAGGATCAACAGGAGGAACACCTACAGACGAACTATCTATATTTTTCGCATCTTCCTTACCTTCCCACTGCTCTCTTGCTTCAATCTGTTTAATAATACTATCTGGATTTGGTGCAAATACTGCGCATGTTACTACCGCGTTATGAGCTTTTATGCCTTCCCAGAAGTCGTTACGATCTCTACGTACACTCGCAAATTTGGAGTAATCGTGATGTGTCTTCCAAATATAAATGCACTGGTTTTCGGAACCGCTAACGATATATTGACCGTCTGGACTAAAACTCGCTTTTATTTGACTACTGACGTTAACGTACCCTTTATACTTGCATGATAAATTTAAGTCCCTCAAATCATACAATCGAATACGACTATCGTTTGAAGTCACTAAAATCTTATCCTCTCCCGGCATTGGTTCAATACCGCTGATTTTACGCCCGGTGGAATTTTTACCTCTCGTGGATCTAACGTCTATTTGAGTATGATACTTCAATTGATCCGTGTTATAAAATATACAGCGACCGTCGTATGAGCCAACAACCGCGAATTTACCATTCTGACAAAAGTTTGCAGCGGTAATTAATTTTGTTTGACCGTTCACCTCATTCCACACAGCAACCTTTTTGTCCGGTATATTCCAGAGCCGAAGTTTTCCATCGAGCGAACCCGAAAGAAAATAACGGTCGTCGCGTGGATGAAACACAATCGCTGTGACAAAATCGATGTGTTGAAAACAACACAAACACTCTTTTCTTGAAATATGCCATAGACGCACGGTCTTATCCATCGACGACGATAAAACGAAATAATTTTTAGACCAAGAAACATCAAGCAAATCTGAGGTATGACCGGTGTACGTGCAGAATGGCTTTGGCATGAAAGGACTTTTTGTTCCTTCTATTTCACTGAAGGCACTAGCCACAACATTAGGATCCTCCATAGACTGTTGAGAAACCAAAGATTCCTGTGAAGGAGTTGGGCTAACTTTTTCTGCATTGTATTTAGTCCGCATATCTTGAAAATACGTAAAAGCATCCCGTAAAACCCATATTCTTAAAACTCGATCTTGACCCGCAGTAGCCAACAGCCGGCCGCAAGCAGAAAATTTCATACACCAAACTGGCCCGACGTGTTCACCGCTTAAATCTTGGACATGCTGTAGGCAACTGAATTCGTATGGTCCTTTGTGACTATTGGATGCTTTTAATTTAATATATTGTTGTTCACCAGGATAAACTTCGTCAACTATGTCCATAACATCTTCTTTGTGCCTCGCGTGGGACACTTCTTGTGCAATAGATTTTGCTTTGTCCATTGTTTTTTTCACAGTGGATCCTAAGAAACGTTTTAGTTTCTGCGTTTTCTTCCGCACTCTTCCAACAGCCACATCTTCGTCCGGTGGTATACTAGACATTTTACTGTCGACGCTCTCCTCGTCACTTTCTTTTTCTTTCTCCAGACTAGAATTACTTATATATTCCGAAGTTAGTCTCATAATGTGCAGTGACAGAGGGTTGATGCACTGAGGCAATTTATCTTCTGCTATACTTAATGGCACTCTTTCTCCAGTATCTAGATTTAGTACTGTTACTTGTTCCAAGATCTCCTATAAACAAAATATACGATGTCTCTGAGCTTTTTCGTAATTTCTCCGCTTCATTTTTTTTAATTTTCGGATCTTGTTCGGTAAAAATGGTGTATTGTATTAACATACCATGTCTGTTAGACGCTTTCCCGAATCTGTTCTCGTTCTTACAAACATATTCAGTTGTTTCACCATATCTTGATCGCCGGCCGATTTACGCCTTTCTCTTGAGCCTTGCGGGCTTAAACCCGAAAATTTATTAGGTCCTAAGGAATATCGGCCAATACTATTACTTGACATAGATCCCAATGGGGTTCCAGATTTATCGCAAGGTCGTACACTAAACAATTCGGCTTTCATTCTTTCCACTCTTGCTAACTCTTCAGTTGATGGTCCTTCTGCTTTTGATTTATCTTCATCCTGCAGACGGACGACATACCACTATAAATACTACCAATGACTGTTCTATACATTAATCACAATGTGAGTGTAATGTAATATCTACCTGTGGTTTAACAACATATTGTCCTTTTGTCGCGGATCGAATGTCAAGTGAATGTTCAAATTCTCTAGTAATTGACTCAATAGTACTTGCTGGGCTGGGCAATGGTGATGCAGATACTAATGAATCTCCTGTAGTTGGCTACATTCATAAATTTATATTAGTACTCTTTTCTCTATAGTTTATTCAATTTACTCGACATATAAAAACTGAGGATATCGAAAAATGATAGGGATTTTTCACCATCATGTAATGCAAATCAGAATTATATCTTACAGCAAGATCCGTAGGCGTTTGTGCTTTCGATTTTTTTTTACGTCTCGGAGGTGCAACAGGTATCCCGGTTGTAGTTACGTCTTCGTTAGATTTCCCGTTATTCTTTGTACTAGCGATGACGTCAGGTTCTTGAAGCATAACAGTCTTATCATTTTGTGAGTGAGAAGTATAATTGGACCTAGTGTTAACAGAGGATTCCTGAAGGATATCCCCTGATAACGTAAGGATGCTGGAGGACTGGGACACCTTACCCGATGCTGTGTCCTCGTCTTTGCTCGGAATACTAGCAATGGAGGACATCTGGCTTTCACGGGTAAGGATGGCAGAAGGAGGACACTGGGTTATATTTGGTGCGACTACACCAGAAGCATTGTCTGAAACTCCCGCCAAAATTCTTCCCACACGTCCTAGAGAGGTCATACTTTGTAAACTAAGGGTGTCATGTTCTATGATTCTGAAGGGATGGGTTGTTTTTGAAGGAGTGGGATAAACACCCTCAATGGATGATGTTTGACTATCTGGAGGGGAGCTATTGACTGGGATATCATCATCTTCAGTTTGCATACGTTGTCTAAGCTCACGAAATCTTTTTCTACCCATAATTTTATCTGTACTAGTTTCTTCTCCATCTTCTTCCTAGGGAAAAGTTTTTCTCATTCATTATTTTTTTAAGTCATTCCTTTGATATGATAGTTGTTCATGGGAATAATGGATTGTTGTGAATAAAAACTCACAGTTTTATCTTTACTTTGTATACACTCTATTGTAATATGTTCCTTTGGTACAACAATTGGTTTGGGTTCAGCTGGCTTCACAAAAACATCGTCATCTGTTTGTTTACAAGTATCTGGTATTTCCTGGCTCTGTATATCAGCACTGATGGAGTCATGCTGCTTATTTTTTCTGCAGCATAAAATACACACAGATTACATAAATAAAGTATATGAGGCAAGTTCTATTAAAAAAAGGATATTCAACATCACTGTGTTTATCAATTTATTCTTAGTTCATAATTAAGGTATATATACATATGCAGAAATACATATTGCCTATTAATCTTATATTACTGTACAATTGGTACAAATATACATTTTAATAAATAGTATACAGTATTTTGCATTTTGTCTATCTACATAAGTGTGTAAAAATCATATTAATAAACACAATAAGAGTAACAGTGATTTATACAAATGTTTATTATTTTCGGAGTAGTACTATGTGGGTCTTGAATTCTAACTTCCTGTTTGAATCTAAAAAAATAACCGCCGACTACTACATTCTCAAAGGCCCGTAGATGCCGGCCCTGAAATGACTGCACCACACAATCACACGGATGACTGCACATAAGTGCTCAATGCTGATCTAGCTAGTAATGATAATTAGTTAATGATGCGATAGGGCAAAAACACAAGTTAGATACTAAAAACAGGTATGAACCTAGTTCTACAGATGCGAAAAGTCAGGGGGGGCTGTAATAACTCGGACGTCACGAAAACCGTGAATCTAATATCTCCAACACATATACTTTGATAGCTGTGTCAAAATAGTAGTCACGAGTGGACTAAGGTAGATGTATATCAAGATAATTGATGTCGAACATATATAAGAAATAAGAATTCGTTCGATATTTAAAATGTAATTCCATAATAATGAAAAATTATTAGAATTACCGTGCTGTCCGGTGGAAGGTATCATCCTCCGCATCAAAAAATTCCTCGGAATCGCTGCTTCCAGACATTGTCGTCTGTAATGATTAATCCGCAATAATAGTCTTGCCTGCATCGGTACTGTCAGCTCGCGTCACGCGTGTCGCGAAATCGCGAACACTAAAACTAAGCAGAAGCGGCTAAAAGATCTCAGGTGGTACGAAGTCATGATTTGACTTCTAATAGCGGTTACACAAGTTGCACAGCTCGATGGGTACAGAGTCTACTGGTTGCGTACTTCAATTATCCTAGTACTTTTTTACGTAAATTAACAGCTTCAAAGTGGTAACACTGCTGGAGGTCATCCAATAAAGGTAACGCGTCATGGAAAAGAGTTGCGCGATTGGTGAACAACGAATTTGCAGCCTCGAACTTGTGCAGCTGTCCTCTCGCCAGCATGCCTGCTGCAAAGGAGGCGAGCCGTCACACAAAAGCAAGATGGAGGATCTCACAGTCGAAGTATGCGGCGAAAACGGAGCATATTATAAGGTTCGTTCTGTGAAAAGTATACAAAAAACAGGGCGGAAGATTAAGGCCGTAGATAGACTAACTCTCGGCCCATGGCGCGGTTATAATCTCAGTTATCGGACGCTCGTACTTCGCGAAAGCGCGGTCCTCAAATGTTCGCGAGGTAACGCGGCTTCCTCCGACGCCATGTCTCGTTTGACAGGGCGTGATTTTCATCTACCTTTCCATGTAGCAATTGGCTTCCGCTTTTTTGCAGCTCGAAAATATATAATCTTCATATAACGATATGATTAAAACATTCTCTTTCTGCGGCTGCTCGTTATCCGCGGCTGTATTATGGCCCCAATATCCTACACCACCACATCACTACAATCGTTGTTCGCGAAACGAATAACTTTACGTGCTTTGCGTTCATTTTGCAGGCCTTTGTCACCGATGTCTTTGAAGACGAGGTTTTGGTGTCATTTGAAAATGAGTAAGTATCTCTTTTCATATCCAAAAAATGGTTTACATAGCTCCTGTGATATAGTATACTATCATGCTGTAGAGGCTAACAACAATGTAGTATTCTACCTATAAGAGCTTACACTATTTTTGTTAATTTCATAAGTCTCAATCCTTCCCATGTTTATACTTTCATTCTAGGTAAGATATATCTTTTTATAACTGCCATCCACTATTTCCTGCTAAAATAATTAAAAATTTCTAAATCTTGTACTATATATTCAAGGAGGTACCCCCATAAAATATTTGGGTTTTTGTCTATAATCTTAGTTTACAAAATTTAGATGGAAAGGTTCCAAGTTCTCTATAATATTGTTGTTTTATTCTACAATAGGATATTGTTTTTTGCAGCTAAATGTTATAACACCATGCAGTGACTTGACTAAATTTAATGTGGAACATATAAGAAACATTAATTGATTTCCACAATACATCTTTGAACTTATGTTTGTACATTTTGTATTTTTCTTACATCCAATGTCTCTTTGGATGAATATCATAGAACTATATCATAGATTAGATAGATAGAGTATCATAGATTATAAAATGAAAATTAGATGAATCACTCAAGTTTTTTTCTAGATGTTTCTCTGACCATATCATTCCCATTGTTTATTTCTCTAACAGTTTATTATTTTCTGTATTGCAATATTCAATTAAATTATTGAATTCTATGATTTCCTTGAATACAACATAAAACAAAAAAAGTCTTGTTATGCTCTTAATGAATTGCAGATGCCAAGAAGTATGCACTTCTTCATATAACCCACATATTTAATGAGGATTTGTATTTCAGTCAATGTATAAAATTATCTCAAGTATCATATTATACTGATGCTCATTAATGAGAATTTTTTTTATCTATGTATCATAAGATTTTTATCTAGATATTTCATTTAATATCAATCTACCTTTTTTCTTTAGAACATTGCAATGAATAACTGTAAACATTGTGCTGTTACTTATCTGTGTATCACAATGACCTTGTATTTATATTTATTTTTTTTCTATGCAGTGTATATTTGATATATCTAGCATATTCTTACTGGTGTTATGTTCAGAGTATACAAGAATACTAAGGAGCATTAATGATAATTTATATTGTACAACATTGATGTGTAGAAACTAATTTGTTAGTTCCAATAAGAAATAGTACATATATTATGTGTGATTATTGTGAATATGGCAACTCATTTTTTGATTCACTTTATAAGGATGATATAGGCTAATTATTGTTACATCTAGATTGTATCCACAGTTTATAAGTTATATATTGATAATTAAAATATTAACACAATAATTATGCATTACACATTCCAGCTGGCAACCTGAATCCAAATTTCCATTTGCTCAAGTACGTCTACCTCCAAAAGATGGACCCAAACCTGAATTTCAGGAGAAACAGGAAATTGAAGTATGTTCTAGGTCTAATGAGCAAGAAGCATGTGGATGGTGGAAAGCACTTATTAAGGTCAGCAAAGCAGAAACATCATAAATATTTCGGAAAAATAATGTTTTAGTAGAAATATTTCGGTGAATTCATATAATTTGTATTTATTTTCTTAGATGAGCAAAGGTGGCTTTCAAGTAGTTGAATATTTGGGCTGGGAGTATACTTATACTGAAATAGTAAGTAGTGAGCGGATAAGAGCAAAAAATCCTAATCCCCCTATTGACAAAAATACATTTCACAAGATCGAAATTGAAGTACCTGAAGATCTAAGAGAATTGTAAGTATAAAGATAAAAATAGATCATGGTTGATATTTCTCTCGGAAAAATATTATTTCCGTAATGTTAATAAATATTTCCATTAACGAATTTTTTTTAAACCTGTTTAGTGCCAAAATGGAGAATGCACATAAGGAATTTCAAAAAGCGATAGGGGCGGCAGTGTGCCGATATGTGCCTGAACGAGGAGTACTGCTGGCCATCTCCCGTCACGAAAATATACATCGTCACAGTAGCATGCTCCAAGAGATGCACTTTAGAAACTTATCGCAAAAGGTTTGTATCTAAATCTCACGATCTTTTGCCGATTGTTTCGGAACCCGATCTAACGTATTAAATACGTATTACAGGTCTTGCTGTTGAAGAGAACAGAAGAAGCCGCGCGCCAACTTGAATCTACTAAACTTCAAACGATCGGGGGGTAAGTTTAAAAAGTTTCTAAGTGTTGCCATTAACAAAAAATCTTGTGATATTTAATACCTGCCCCTATCCATATACTGTCCTGACAACCATCCTGTCTGTGGTTTGCATTTACTGGCAGTAAAACTTCACAAGATTTCTGATCATTCATTGATATGTTTTGCTTTAACATCATATGACTTCCATGAATGCGATTAAGCTGTCGTATTACAAACGTTTATAATACGTAATGTTTCTCTTGTATGTTATATTTTGTTATCGTGTATATAAAATGTCCAGCAAATTTAACATCATCTTTTTAAAATCCGTATAGAATTTTCTGTGTTAGTGTTCATTTTATTGTAAACTTTTCGTCAAATCACGAAAGCACAACGAGCATATATTAAGATTGCACACGATGTATTCTTTATCTTTTTTTGTTAGCAAACAACACTATCTGCTAACATCTTATGTGATTTTTCGTTATTTTGTTATATTATCGAATGTATATAGGGTAATGCTCTATGTGTCTTACATCACGATTTTGTTTGTATTACAGAGTATTTAGAAAGACTAGTGCTTTAACATACTCTCCACTAAAAACTTTCAGGTTTCACACTAATAAATTACTAAATATTTATCAATAAAGTTATCGACGTATCGCGATTAAAAATAAATCGCATCACGCTGCGGAACTTATAGTTTCAATAACTTAGATAAACAATTACGTCAAAAATAATACGTATATTGGGGATATAATAAATTGTTTACGATAAATCTATACGCCTATAAAAAAACTTAATTGTAGATGCTTGTCTGTTTTTATGAACAATGGCACTTCATTATTTTCCGATATAAACTCGTAGTTTACAATGCCGTATAAGCGTTCCATTCATACTCTTAATTTGATAAGGTTCCGAGAAACAAGTGTGAACATGCTATTAAGGCATCAGGTGGTATTGTCAGTCAGTTATAAGACACTTTTACATTGTTGATACATTAGCTTTATCTGTATAGAATTAATTTGGCACTTGTTTCCGATTACAAAAAATCACAACACCATTCACGAGTCTAATAGTATACAAAAACATCGCGCAGTCTGAAGTGGGGTTTTTCAGTAGTCTACATAGATAAATACACTTCTTGTGTATATCTAGTATCGCTCTACAATTACTTCCAGATGGTTGAACAACCGAAAAAAAAGTGTAAGCACCTGTTAGCGCTAATCGAATTTGTTTTTACGGTAATAATAGATAATTGAATGAGAACTCGGAAGCTAGTATTATCAAATATTTATTATATTGCGCGGTCGTTCGTAAAATTGCCAAAATAAATATTAATATAAAGGGAACAATTGAATAATAAATTGCCGTAACGCCACATTTAAGATAGGTATGCTTAGGGTATGACATACTGTTATGAATGTTTCATGTTTTTTTAACGTGTTAGTGCAAATACAACTTACTAAGTACTTACAGACTTTGTACAAATGATTTGCATAATTCAAAGGAAAGTCTGTAAATGTTCGCATGCATTAGTGAAGAACAAACAGACAGAATGGCAGGGACACAGGATAGGGCCATCTCATAAATGAGTTTCCACTGAGTTACACCCGAGTTTCTTTCTCATTTCAGCAAATTTAGATCTTCAAACTTTATATATCAGCGTGTCTCAGACTTTGAGGCAGGAGTGAAAACAAATTCAAGGTGAGATCACAGCAGCGTGGTTTAGATTTAAGTTTAGCTTATTGTATGACAAGTTACACAGCTGCATTTTTCAAACGAAAAATGGAATTACACTATAAATGTGCATGTTTCGGCGTTGTGTAGTTCATTCACTGAATCCCATGTGCTTTAAATACACCGATATATGAGATTCATTATTTACTCTTTTTTCCATTTATTATGTGCTCTGTAGTCAAATCTTGCGTGACTTATAATGAAATAGTAAACAGACATAAACGTGTAGCTGTGATCAGTTTTCAATTTCCTTTTACTTTACATCTATGTGTTTGAGTAGCGTTTTCAGTTTATTGTTTACCTTATACAAGAAAATGCCATATTTCGGCCTGCCAATGTTTGAGAAACACTGATATATTACACATTTTGCACATATAATTAAATCGATGATGGCTCTATCATGTAGTTTCAAATGCAAATTAATTAATTATACACATGAAACTTATCACAATGGAGAAAAAAGACAATTTCCTTAAATATGAAATAGAATGAATAAAAGACTCGAAATATATATAACTAGTAATACACTATAAGAGTATTTCATAACTCATTTTTTAAAAGACATACTGGAACATTCATCCTTATACTCAGTACTTTATCCATACTTATCAGATATACTGTATTTCATTAAACCACTTCGTACGATAAAGATTCATTGTTCTAAATATTTTATTATCTACGTTCATAAGTGGCTAAATTATTATAGGGATATAATGGTCTACTATTCGCGACATTGGGCAATTACAGTATTAAAACAGATTAAGAAGCATGCGAATTATGCTGAATTTTAGAAATCATACAAATTACACCATATTCTACAAAAATATATACAGTTTCGTATAATTTATCAATATTAAAAAACCGGCATTTTTGCATGTTTAAGAATGTTACATCCTGTCTTTACCCTCTGGTATGAGCTCAATTTAGTATCAATTATGCCATATACAAAATTCCTAGCGAAACTTATGTAAAATTCTTTGATTTTTACGTAACGGACACTGCACTTACATAAATATCCTTTTTTAACCATATTGTATGTTATCAAAATGTTATACAAAATGATCATATGCATGTAAAAGAAATTCAATATTAATTCTGACTTAAATGAAATCTTCCTGTAAAACCTGATAATTAATGTCATCACGGAATCGCTCAATCATTCATTGCATGGATAATACAAGTTATTAAAATATATCATCAAATAGATGTGGTACATCGTAAGATTTAAGGAACCCTTACGTATATGCTTTATTACCGTCTCTATCTGCCAAGATGCAAGCCACTGACAGACTCCTAAATTCTATAAAAAAAATATAAATATTTTACGTAGTTGAATCTGCCGACATTATAAGTTTCTGACTGTATTATTAGAAATATGAAACATTTCAATGTTTGTATTCACTCTGAAAAATGTAAAGTGTATGTGCTTATAATGTGAAATGACATAACGTTAGTAATTTAGGGAAATTATTCTTTTATATAATATAATATAGAAATGCTCAATCATATGCATACGACACAAACTTGTATAGAAACTTATTAATACGTTGTCATTATTTGGCGTAATTGTAACATATTCGTTTATAGTTTTACACGGTTTCAGCGTAAACACGTGTATTCAGATTTCAAACTAGACAAACGTTATGAAGACGTGTATTTTATCTTCTAGATATACGGATGAATTTAATGTTCGAGAAGACCTGATGGGTTTAGCTATTGGTGCTCACGGTGCAAATATTCAACAGGCAAGAAAGCTCGACGGAATTACGAATATAGAATTAGAAGAAAATTCGTGCACCTTTAAAATATATGGGGAGGTAATGATGAAAACTTTTATCTTAGCGGCTAATTCTTCAATGAGTAAATTCTGTCCCTTTAGAAATATATTATCTCAACCGAATTTATAATATAAACAGCAAAGACTTTACTTGAAGAATATGCTTAATAATTTCATTAGAAACAACCTAATTGTTTCGGTTTCATTACTTTTTGGAAGAAGTTAGAAATTCTCTATTTTCATATTTTGTGTTGTAATTTTCAATTACAGACACACGAAGCAGTTAAGAAAGCCCGTTCTATGCTGGAATATAGTGAAGAGTCTATACAAGTCCCCCGTATTTTGGTAGGCAAAGTAATTGGGAAAAACGGTCGCATTATACAGGAAATTGTCGACAAAAGTGGTGTAGTAAGTATATTTGTACTATTTTTTAGTACTTTGGTAAGTCTTGTAAAAGTACCATATGTTGCAAATTATGGGTTTCTTAGAACCAAATAGAATTTGGTAACTATTACTCTGTATTCTATTGCATAAAGTACAATATTTTGTCTACCACAGTTACTTTAATTTTCATTTTCAGTTGATTCAACATTATTGTATTGTAATTAAAACATTGCTAGATCTTTGTGGGAATATTTCACAGCTTATTATAACAAATCTTATGTGTTCATTTTTTCGGGGTATGTAGCGACGATACTTTCTTTTTGTGAGTTGCTCCGAGTAATAATAATTATAGGTGCTGTTTTAAGGTATACAGTTATGTTATTAGGAATACATGATCAGATTAACAAAATTAATATTCAATTGAAAATGGAAGTTATTAATTATTACGGGTTGCGTTATATATGATATACGTGCATTGTTTGTTCTCGGTAGATAACAACTGGTTCGAGTGGGAATGTACATACTGATAGAGTAAGTATATCATTTTATATTGTTTCTGATTTTCTCATCTACTTCATTCAATTGAACCATATGTATGTAATCAAAACCACTTCCAAATTTTACACGAACCACTCGAGCCAGTTATTATTTCTACTTTTAAAGAAACCTTATTTTAATCGGTAGTCTAAGCATTGTACTTTATGCATAGGTCGTTTCATGTCCATGCATTTGTTTTTCGTCGAAAATCGTTTTATTTCCAAAAATGACACGTATTTTGAATACGAATTATACTGACAAATATCAAGAAGAGGAATGTTTTGCGATACTTCATATTTATCGTAATACACGGTATTAAGTATATACAACACATACAATAGCTCTAATTGGACTTACTTAACATTGGACTGAACACATAAAAGCACATAAATTGAAAAAATTAATATGCTGACTTGATATGAAATTATCTTTCATAACTGTTAATCAAGTTCGGGAGAAAGTAGCTAGTTGCAATTTTATAGAACTTGAATGTTATATACACTTTTTTGTTACTTATTGTCAAGCAAGATGGAACTTTGTCTAGTAGGGAGAATGCAAGCTAAAATATATATACACTATATTTTTGGCATATTCAAAGTAAACTTAAAAAATATAGGGCTTTAAAAGTATTGGAAAAGCCATATCTTTGTTGGAGAACAATATTTAGGCAAATTTTACAGACTGACCAACAATTCAATTGATGGAAATAACAGACAACAGAGACTGAAAACCGATGGTATGGATATGATACAGGATTAAATATTTTATACTTTTAATCCTCATCATTAATATCCCGCGAATTACGAATCCAACTATTGTATATTTCAGGTACGGGTAAAAATAGAAGGAGACAACGAACCTCAACCAACGATGCCGCGGGAGGAAGGTCAAGTACCTTTTGTCTTTGTCGGTACAGTTGAAAGTATTGCCAGTGCCAAAATGTTATTGGAATATCATTTGGCACACCTGAAGGTACATACACAGTTTTGCGCTACAAAGATAAATTTTATTTAACATTCTTAATGGCATACAGTTTAAGATCATCCACTTCAATTATGGTATAATATGCAGTTGAATATGGGTTTTTACTATAGTAATAATTTTGTACTTCAAATAGGTATAACTTAGACTTTAAAAAAATGAAATCTAAATGTGGCCACTATTTTTTTATAGCTATATATGATTGTATAATACTAGGATGGTCTTAAGCTTACTCACTCTATAGCATTTACTTTTGATGTTTTACAAGTTTATGTCATATGTATCCATATTATATGCTACTCACTATTCCTTTGTATATTTTGTATTTTTAAGGAAGTGGAGCAATTGCGGCAAGAAAAATTGGAAATCGACCAGCAGTTAAGAAGTATGCATGGATCGACTACAGGACCAATGCCCAACTTTGCTCCAACTAGACGGGTGATGTTTGCAGGGCCGGAAGAAGGAGGTGGATGCCGCGGTGGACGAGGAGGTCAATCTCGAGGTCGGGGCGGAAGAGGTAGAGCGCCGACCAGACACAACGCCGGTAATAATCTTAATCAATACATCAGCAAACTTTGATCATGGGTTAACGATAATTTTAATAGATAGTAATAAATGATTGGAATAGTCCATTCTCCTAATTAGTTAGTCCGTTTATGCTTGCTTTATAACAATACTGCTTCAGAAACTTTCTTCGAATATTCAAATCTTGTTTTATGCGTGATATGATGTTGTACACATTTGTACACATTGTAACTTGCAATAATTATATTATAATGTTATCGCGTTTCTTAATAATGCTTTGCCTTGTAAAATATGAAAACCTTGTTATCAATTAATAGTCAATAATATTATTAGGAACTTTATAAGAAAAGGATTATTAATGTATGACATCAATTTTGTTTGATCTGTAGGACTTCGTCGGGACACTTTAGACGGCAGCGAGGACCGCGTCCGAGATCTTCCCCCGAGAGGAGGTCATCAAGGTGCAGGCAATTCAGGATACATGGGTGGCCGACAAGGTCGTCCTCCAACTCAGCGCAGAGATCGTAGAGACGAACGACGTCGAACAACTGATGATGAAGACACCGTACTCGATAGCCAAGACGTTTCAAGCATTGATAGAGGTAGTAATATCTTTTTGGATAATATTTGAACACGCAGCAACCGTTTCGTCCTAAGGATCGTAGTATGTTATACTAAAATGCTTTGAGAGTGGCATGAATTGTGGAGCAAACAGTTGTGACCATCTAACACTAACAATATCAATGATGACGATACTAATGCACGCTACTAACGTATGCAGTGTAGCTTCTTTTATTATAATATTTAAGTACATTTGCATTTCAGTCATTCTTAATATAAGATAAAAAGATGGTCACAATGGTTTGTGTATGCATAGAGTCAGCATCAAGTGTGGAGGGAGGACCGAAAGGCATTAGACGAATAAGGATTCCAGGCCCTCGGCGACGTAGTTCAACACCAACCAATAATAAAAAAGGTAACTAACATCCTGTAAGAGCTCGTACACAGTATCCCTTTAGGACGATCGGTTTTTATAATTTATGTTGCAGTTTAGTTCTTAAGTATATTAATAGGAAACTTCTCTTGATAAAAGAAACAGTTTAGTGCCTTCTAAAAGGAAAGCAAAAACATTCAGAGTTAATGTATACATTTGTTCAGGCAGTAATGCCGGCCCGGGAGACCAGTCAACAGTAGCTAGTAAAGAAGGTACACCGGCGAACGACGTGTCTGCGTCAAACAACAGTTCCCAAGGTCCTAAGGGCCAGAGAGAAGCACGGCCTCGCCATCCTCGTATGCAGCAGAGCAATAAGCCTAAGGAAGCTCTGGTTAATGGTACCAGTGGCTAAGCAACCATTACGGTCGACAACTGCTACTTACATACATATGTGTAACACTACACCTGATGAGAGCTATTAACATCCAGCACGTAACATGACGCATACCTACGCAAGGACTACACGATTATGGAACGCGACATGATTAGTCTACGCTCGTTGTTAAGACTGTTTGCTACCGATAAGAAATACGACAGTTTAAGAAATCGTCATTCTCCTTAAACACATTAAGGACACATATTAATATCCATGCATGGTTTAGTTTAATGATAGTAATTATGCTATCATGTTTGATATATGGATACATTCATTGGGAGATAGTAGCAGCATCTGGTAAGAAGGAATCCCCTGATTGTGAAACTGTGCCTCATTTTTATACCGAGCTCCCAACTTATGTGACAGTGATTTCGACGTACTGAATATGGTACCTCTTGGTCACTTGAAATGATCCAATAATAGGCTGGATATTCGCGGCTCGTACGTCAATTACCAATTCGAATAAATTTCGCCTAGGTGTGTCGCTATGTTTATGGAATTTATGTGGTTCATACAAATACGCAGATGCAATGAGTACGAAGCAGAACTTATAGATTCCTTAATCTCCGTTAAAACATGCGGACATCTACGTTGATGCATTTGTTTCTTACTATGAACCCGAAACAGTCATTACGTTCAATACATTTATATATAACATAATTATATAATATTGTGTTGTGTTACGTTCTTTTATAAGAAATGACGATTCAACACTGCGAACGTAACGATTTTGCGACATAACTAGGATGAAACTTAATACGACACAAGGAAAGTAGATTTCCGCTATTGAACTTAACAATGGTTGGCGGCAGCTGTATGAAATCCTGGTTCAAAGGTATTCCCAATGATGTTCCTTCTATTTACTTCACAAGATTGAGTTTTTTTTTTGGTTTACGATTATTAGTAGAGTTATTTAACAACACTAGATTTTTATGTTTCAATACTGAGTGTTGATTATTAATACCATGATGAATGCTTAAAAAAATGACTTATTTGATTGTAAAAGAACACAAACGGGTGTGCACAAGGAGTCGGATTTTATTTCTGGGTACACTTCTCACGTAATTTAGTCTTTTTTTACTACAGTCTAAGGATACTATATCAAACATTAGAATTTGATATGAACTTCGTTTCTGCATTGTTTCGCATGATTTAAAAAGAAAGTAAACGTATACTTAGTAATACCAATGTATGATGTGCCAGAGAAGGAATGATACATGTTTTATGATATCTAGCTGAAGTGCAGACTTAGCGCATACCTTTATTACTATAATACTACTTAGTCGAAATGTGGATGTCTGAAAAAATAAACTAGCTTTACTATACTAAGCTATAAAATAGATACGGCTAACTGTTTTAAATTAATTATCAATGGGTATTAAAAAAGTCAAGTTATCAATTTAAAACAGTTGCCCCTTCTTCCGGATATGACAACAACTAATCGGACGTGTCTCATGGATTTTGCAAATCCGCATGGCGGTTGATGCAACACATTGACACCTAACAAAACAGCTGCCATTTATCTGAATATTCTTATGGCAGCCAAAAAAACTGAGATATCCCCCAACTTGCTTGTTTCAGATACATTTGTATTGATTGCAATTTGTGCATAATTTAAGAATAAAACATTTCTGTACATAGAGCGGTCATTAGTACAATGAGCGAGAAGCGTTCCAAAATATTAATAATCATTTTCCTCTCTTAGGTTCCTTATGAAAAGCTTTCTATAGCAAATCCACGAACCTAAATACCAATCGTGATCTCCTGAAATCATACTTTAAAAATCCCGGTTTAATGTCTAATAACTACTTTCATGCTTATTACAGAATCTTCGGAGCCTCGAAGTAACGATTTAAGTATTCAAGAATATTGGAAAGTTTATGAAGTGTATAATTAGAGTACATTGCATCTTTTATTCATGATCGAATTCTTTGAAAAAACGTGTTTAGCTGAATGAAAATATTTGCGCAAGAGTGGAAAATTGCAACGTGATTGGTTTCCCCCCGTGTTTTCCATATTTACGCTATATCGAGTAGCGTCCTGTGTTACCGTGATCATACATTCCATTTATCGTTCGCAAGAACTTAAGACTATTCTTTTTCGTGTATCAAATTCTAACGGGACACAACGACTTCTCTTACGTGATCCTAACATTAAAAAGGAAATTAAGTTTCGTTAATGTGAAAGTGTATTGTTACGCAAAAAGTGCCAGTAACATTCTGTGATTGTTTTATTCTCATCTTAACGCTACATCAATATGATTTCCAAATGCAACAAGTTGCACAGCTGATACCGTTTCATGGATAATCAACAACCAGGTAAAATTTATTAGTTGTACTGCATTAAAGTGGAAATTTAGAATTTACTTCTATAAGGTTCGAAAATTCAGATATGCTGGTACTTTCTAAACATATAAATTTAACTTAAAGATGGACCAATGCATAAAGATTGCATCTTAGACGTGCCATATGAACAACGTAAATCTTTAAGTTACATTAATCCACCGTCATGCCTTTCATACTAATTATTTTAATTAACAATATCACACGTTACGTATATATGCTGATACAGCTGTGGTGTCGTAAATACGGAATTACTACAAGATATCCTCATCATAATATGTGCCAGAAAAAAACCTGGTATTGTGTGTAGAGACATAAGAAGTACGTAAATACACTTGACGTAAATTAACAGGTTTTTGCACAAATCTTCTGTATCTTTCTAAAACGCCTCATACAAAACGTTTCCATTGTTATTTAATACTGCTTAATCAGATAAACATTAAGTACATAATTGTCAACATCTCTGAATAATTGTCTCGATGAAACAGATAGTATTCTCTTCTAAAAGGCGTATTCTAGAAAAGCAATTAATTAGACTGTATTGTTTAATTACATCCATTTCAACCATTTTATTCTGAAATCGCTTTTTTGTAATAGAGTCAGAATTAAAATTTATTTTATTCAATTGTTCATGGACACAGGCTAGGAAACCATTTTTAACGAAATGTGGTAACACCCCCCCCCCCCTTCGTTTCTCGCGGAGACCCCCCGCATATATATATATATATAGTTCAACTATTTAAATACGCTAGTCAAAAGTTATATGTTTTTACATCATACGTACACAATTTTGTTTATGTGGTCAATTGGTGTTTCATAATTTAGCAATATAAATTGTGAGCTACTGATTTTCATAAACTTTTAATGATATCCAAAACATGTTAATTCTCCAAAGGAAACGTTTAAATCATAAACGTTCACCGATGTTAAGTTTCGCCGTTACTTCAGTCCGCATGCGGTCCAAATTATCCATTCTGTTCGCTTTAAAAAGATTGTTAATTCACCATGTAATTAATCGTATGTTTTAAAAAGCTTATAATATACGCGACATTTATAGTATCTGTAATAACAAAGTATGTATGTATATACGTTATTATTTTATCCTTGTTACCTGTAACAATCAACTTTAATTTACGCGGTGCATATATACTCGGATATTTTCATATGGCGGCGCTGCACATATATTCCCTGCAAGTGACCTGTTACGTTTCTAATCTTACACGTTTTTCACGATAAAAATCCGTAGTCCGTAACAGTCAGCTGTTGTGTCAAGTGAACATCCTTAACCAACAAAATAAGTGTTACAATTGTCAGTAGTGTGCAACCATAGTGTTACAGAAAGCTTCCGTTAACTCGTGCGTATCATCATTGATTTTAAAAGTGTTAATAATAGAAGAAAACTAGGTTCACGAATAAGCTATATCGGTTTCTATTACTTTCCTTGAGGATTTCACACACCAACATACGTCTTAGTCATTTCTCACGTAAAGTTCCTACAGTATTTAATTCCGATTTGACATATATTCGTTTGAAATTTACTTTACTTGACAAGCATGATATACAGTACTATGTAATAAATACTTCATGAAGCTTTGAAATGGGGAAAAGTCGATGCTAATCTAGAAACATGTACATATTGCATGCCTGCCGTGTAGAACGTATGTACGTGCATGTTTAGGCACTTTACAAATGGCCATTATTTCATACGCTCCTTAGACATCGTGATTTTAAAAGTGATTATTGACTTATTATATTCATAAAAGTAGCTTTTACCGCTTTCACGAAGGAGCAATACGTCGATGATAATTTAAGTTCTCTTCGTACATCATTCAAAAGTTATACGTAACATAGCCAGGAGATGTCTTTAATACAATAAACTACAAAAGTGCACTTTTTTTACGGAAATTTCATTTGACATCTTTGTGAGTAATCAAGGTTACATGTGTCGCAAGAGTTATCTTTTTATTTTGTTATGATTCATATGTGCCGTACGTGGTATGTTACTGCGGCACGTAACACGATACGTCGAAATCGTGTAATAACTTTGATACCAAGAAATGTGCATTATCTCGGTTCTTCAAGTTACTTTAGATACGTCCTAAACTATTTAGTGTTTTGATTATTTAACGTATACGTGCGATATGCGGTAAACGGCGGAATTGTGAAAATCTATTTAACTTGGATTGTATTAGATCGAAGTTTCGAAATCATTGCATGCTATACATTAAGAATTTCGACACATTGATTATTCATGCGTCCCATGAACGCGGAGAAATCGTAATTGATGACAACTGTTCTGCCAGACTATATAATGCCTTTTTTTAGAGAAAGCAGATAGGTAGACGCCAAAAAAAGATAGTTATGACGGAACCAGTATTTAAGTCAGATCATTAATACATTTCCGTAAATTTTTCAGCGGGGCTTAAAACGCGCGTAAATCTTATATTAAAGTTTTTTACTTCCCTCGATGTAGGGTATATGTCCGTAGTGAGAACTACAAGAATTGCTCAATTGTGAAGTAAACCTGACATTTAGTATAGCACATAGTTTCTACGATTTATGTGATTTGTTTTAATTTATGATATTTTTATTGACGCAAAACGCGATTTACGAGTTGTAAAAAGTTGTTTTCTTCTCTTTTACGTCAGTTATCATTCATGTGTACTAAGTATATTATGCTAAGTATTCGACTTATAATTAATAGTATCCATAATCAATAGAGATTAGCGAAACATGATGCATTATTACTACTTTTTTTCAATATTATTCATTGCAGTCCAGCGACAAAGTACCGGCAATGGATCCGTCGGGAATACCACGGATGCATTCTATAAATATTCCAGTTTATTTACTTGTCCACTGTCAAATAGTTTAACTTATGATTGACGCACATACTTAAAGTTTGGCAGACTGCTAACTGATGCAACTAGCTTAGTGAACCTTGTTGCTAATATCTTTCGCGTAAACGTCGATGATTATAATATCCTTCGTTGAAGTTTGTTTAACCCGCTGGCTGCAATCGTACTTCTGCATTTCAAATAAATTTTTTTATTAAACAGCATAAATGAGCCGTTTACTTGAAGAATGGATTTAAGCCACTTGCAAAATAAACGGCTCAAATATCCTTGTGAAAAACACCAAATAAGCAGTTTAGAGAAAGTTGAATTACTTATGAGTAGCCGAAAATGAATGGTGATTATAGTAGCCAAAAACAGTCAGCGGGTTAAAACTAAGCCCTCGATTATATTGCACTTTTTTATACACGTAGAATTTAATACTCTTTTATATAGATTAAATTTTTCGGACTACCAAAGCGAAGTATGAGACTGTAGCGAGAGAAATAATACCTCTCAAGATGTTCAAAGAAAATGATAGTAACTCGGGTGGCTGCAGTACCGCAGCTCCTCGACCTCGAAGGATATTCCCACGATTTTCTTTGCGAAGATTGTTATACTCTAGTCCTCTAATAGGCCGACGAATTGCCAGAACTACAAGCTCAAGCAACAAAAGTTCGAAAAGTAATATATATTAATGACATACGACGTAGATACTTGAAATAAATTACAGCGGATCGACCCTTATTCGTTTCTTGATATTAATTTATAGCGAAAGATCAGTCTGCTAGCAAAGTAACAGATATCGAAAAGGGAGAAGCTAGAGCGAGCAATGGATCTAGCCACTTTCAGTTTCATAACATAGATTTACAACGTGTTCCAAGCAAGGGCTCTGTACTTTCTTCCGCAGGGAAGGTACTTGTAAAATATATGCATCTGCTAGCCGGAATTTTAGACGTACATATGATTCGATGTTACGGTTAAATAATGATTTCAGAGTAATGAGAATGGATTAATGGAATGTCCTTTGTGTTTGGTTGAATTACCAGTCGAATTCTTTCCTGCTGTACAATCTTGCCATCATAGAAGTTGTTATGACTGCTTTCAACAATACTTGAAAGTCGAGATCTCCGAATCTAGGGTTAATATAGCTTGTCCTGAATGCTCAGAGCCATTACATCCAAATGGTATTTATTGCGTTTTCTTCCGAGTAGCTCGTACGCTGAATCATATGTTGAACACATTTTTTATCCTACAGATATTCGAATGATTTTAAATGATCCTAATCAATTGGAAAAGTATGAAGATTTCATGGTGAGGAGAGTTCTTGCGGTAGAACCCGATGCGAGATGGTGCCCTGCACCCGATTGTAGTTTTGCAGTAATTGCAAGTGGTTGTGCTTCGTGTCCAAAATTGCGGTGCGAACGACCCGGATGTGATTCATATTTCTGTTATCATTGCAAAGCTCGATGGCATCCAAATCAAACGTGCGATGCCGCCAGAGCACAGCGAACTCAATACTACGAACGTAGTTCATCCCTCAGTTTCAGTCAAAGTGATTCACAACACAGTAAATATTCCCATAAAACAATCATAAATTCGTTATAAAATAAGTTCGTTACTTTATCATACATGTATTCTACTCTTAAGGGGATGACATCAAACCATGCCCACGATGTCAAGTCCTTATTGTCAAAATGGATGATGGAAGTTGTAATCATATGACATGTGCTGTGTGTGGGGCCGAATTTTGTTGGCTGTGTATGAAAGAAGTCAGTGATCTACATTATTTGAGGTATTAAAACACACCGTTGAATGTGATTTAAATACTCACCGTCCATTTTTTGTATGTTTAACGAAAATATTTTTCGTTTGATTTCAGTCCATCTGGTTGTACTTTTTGGGGTAAGAAGCCATGGTCCCGAAAGAAGAAGATTCTCTGGCAGCTGGGGACGTTAGTTGGGGCTCCTGTTGGAATTGGACTTGTGGCTGGTATAGCAGTACCCGCGATGATTATAGGTCAGTAAATCTTTATATGTATACGAGATTTACGCGGAAATGATCCGCGATGCTGAAAACGTTGTTTCATATATAGTGTACGGAAATATGCAGCTTTTTTCAGCTATTTCGCGCATCAGTCTGCGTAAGTGATAAGAATGTAAACAGATAACGGAAGCCACTAGAAGCGGGAGTAACGCATGAGCGTTATTAGACTTGCACATGTAGATATCACTGTCAGTTTGTTTACATCTGCTGTTTCAGGCATACCAGTGTGGGTGGGAAGAAAACTATATACGAGGTACGAGAAGGCTAACAAACACAAGAGGAATGCTTTTATAGCGGGAGGAGTCACCGTGTCGGTGAGTCAATTATACAACTTTTATATTTTATATAAATAGCACGCAGAATTATCGCCATCGATAATTCTGCGTGCGGATGTTACATCGAAATGATGCACTTTCTTTTTGAATAACTGCACTTAGTGGACGTGGTTACACAAATTAACATTGATGTCATTATTTGCACAATAATTACAATAATTATTTGGACAATAAACACTCGGTCGGCAACATTTGATTTACATAGATTTGCATGCAATGGACATTAAAATAGATTTGGGTAGAAAAACATTTTCGGTACTCGTGACAACATCAAAGTATATTTTATTTATGTTGTTTGTACAAAGAAAGAGTAATATAATTATGGCATACCTTAATTAGTAATAACAAAATGTTCTTATTATATCCGATTGAATAATTGCGTGAAGAAATGTATTTGGAGGAACAGATTCGAATCGAACGATCACCTCGCTCTACAGTCTTAAGTTAAAGGATTCGTTTATCACTTGAAAGTTGTTGCAACGTTTTGCATGTGAAATTAGGTGGAAGAAGTGACATTCAATGTTCAAATAATATTAAGCGTAGTGAACTTTTCGGTTTTATTTTGCTTCGCTTTTAATACTGAAACTTTTAGAATGCACCGCTTTTCTTACAAACTTCACGTATATTTCATTAAGACTTAAATGTGTGAATTGAAACAGCAACTGAGCATATCGATCCTCTAATCATGCACAGTAACTTCTTCCGTTCTTCTGAACTCCTTCAAAGTAATCTGAACCAAATGTCTAATGTCCGCTATATCATTCTTGTATCGACCGTAATTTAACATGACTTTGATTTCTTGAACTACCCGCAATTACGTCAATATTGACACAAGCCTTCTCCTCGAGATGAGATCACGATGTTCATAATTTCAACGTCAGATCGAAACGTTATTGTTTCAATCGATCAGTATCACAGACCGATGATTCGCATCCCGGAAACAGTAATTTGCAGCAGCACTATTAAGAGCGATAATAACGCTGATTAAGGATCGCTTTCACTAGCCGCGATCGTATTCTCGTCTGCAAGTACCCCATCATTATGGAGATCTTCAAGTACATCAATGAGCCGTTGTTCAGTCTCAGGATCACCCAATGCGAGATCAACAGATCCAATGCAAAGTAACAGGGCAAGAAGTTGCGATCGTCTATAATCCTTATCTAAATCTTCTCTGGTATATCCCAGATCCTTTGGAATGTCGATTCCAAGTTGGCAGGAAGTGTCAGTCAGTGCATTCCAATATGTATCCAGGAAGGATTCCGTGTGCTTGCGACGTAATTCCGTTGGTACAGAACTTACCAACAGTAAAGCGATATCGGTAGTGGGTCGACTGTAAGTCACCATTTGCCAATCTAAAATACAACATTCAAGACCAGAAGGTCCTTCTTTAAAAAGTAAATTATTACACCAAAAATCTGTGTGCGTTATTAGTGCTAATGGTCCTTCCGGTGCGAGTAGGGCAGATATTATATGCTTGGTCCTAGGTCGTAAGACTAGTAAAGCTTCAAGCACCGCTTCTAGTCCTGGTGTACTCTCCAGGAAATCGGTCAGTTGCGGTAATCCTCGTTCAACCAATTGTTGATACGAGTCCGTAGCTTTAGCCGTTTGAAAGAGAAAAGGATAACGTTCAGAAAGTAGTTGGCCATCGATAACTTTCATTGCCAAAGAATGCGCGTGTATACGAGCTATAGCGTCCAATGCAACTTTAGTTTGATCTAATGTCAATCCTTCTCGAAATTTGGCATTTCGAAAATCAGATTCGCGAAGATCATCCAAGACCAAAATAGATTCCGGCGGCGTGGGACTGTCATCGGTTCCACCAGCTGGACTGTAATGTGCGTGATAACAAATCGGAACTGGTAAAATGATTTTATCAGACTTAGTTTTTTTGGATGCTAATTGTCTCGCCTGGAACTCTTTTAAGTCGGGCATGACCTACCACAAATACAGTGAAAATCATTAGTGCTTGAGTACACAATTTTAATATCAACAGGTAGATTGTTATTGATTACTGACCTGTGTATAGAACTTTATTTCTCGAAGATCAAATTGACCTTCGGTAACAAAGAAACGACTAAATGGATCTTTCGGAAGTTGCTTCACAATAATAGATAAGTCATGAACAGTATCCGAGTTAGCGAACATATATTTGACTTTAACGCGAATAATAGCGCTCAATACGCTTTCATTAGTTGTGCATCCAGGACTTATATTATAATCAGTTACTGTGACCTAGGTTTTATAATTTACGTTACTCTTTAATGTGATCCCACATTATGAAAAAAGAAATATCATAGTATATACGGAAACAAAACATCTTCGTTAAGCGGTTTACAAAGAACATAATCTTTTTAACAGATTCTTATTAGACTAACCGTTTCCTCGTGATATTCCGAGAGTATACTGTCAAGCCACTCCTCGTCAATCACGCGTTCCGTGATAATTTGCTCCTCTCCGCAGGAAGAATCAGTATCTTCCCAGTCCGCCATCACTCTGTTGCTTCAAACCCTTCTCCAATTTATTTAATTAATGCACGTGTATAATTAACTATTGCAGTTAATCACACCTCGCAAATTAGTCCGAAATTAATTCCTCCCGGAATTAATTTCTATTTAAACACTACTTTTCCCCTTATTGTTGATGAAATTCATAAATAACCGCGTATAATCGCAGGAAGAATATCTGTATTGGATCCTGCACATATGATTGCACAGATATACAATATCCTTTTAAAGTCACCAACACAGAGATAGATTCTTCGCGTATCCCGGTTACTTCCTGTTATCTCTACCGGTCCTCGAACGCTCGAGCCGGCATGGTTCGATGTCCTCGCATTGGAATTTCGTTGGCCTTAACACGACACGCCCTTGGCGCAGAGCACCGAGTACTTCCTGGATCTGGCACAGTCTCCGTGTCGGAGGTTTTGATCGTAGTGCAGTCTGGATCTTAAAGTACCGACTGACACGGTGCGCGTTCCATCATCAGGCACCTTGGTGGATGCAGGCCGCAGGGTGGGACAGAGAGGATCTCTCATGCGCGTACTCCTACTGCCGATCAATATCCTTCCTTTCGCACTTCCCGCACCTACAGTGCTCCCTGTTCTACACCTTTTCCATCTTCGATTACCCAGGCTCTCGCTCTTTTCCACGCTCGATGGAAATCTAGAAAATAGATCCCCCCCCCCGACTACCAATCTTTTCCCCTCATTGTACCCTGCCTTTGCATGATTTTATGATACACATACGGTACTTTACGACAACGCTTTATCATCTATCTGTGGCACCGTCGTTCTACTCGAATATACTTTGCTTATCGATGTACGCACTTCTCTTTGCGAGTTTTCAGTCGACTGTAATCAATGATCGTCGCAGATTTGTTTACGAGTAATTACTTGCTTGGAAAACATTTGAGAGTACTTGATATCGCGCACATTGATTTCTTGCATTCGTATGTTTCATAATTAATTTCACTGAATAATTATCTTGATCAGCTTTTTTTAATGTGCAATGATAAACATGGTAGTTTAGCTAAAAATAAGGCGTATTATTGAAATACGATCATGGACGTTCACCGATAAGATTAAGTAATTTATACTGAAGGAATTTTGCTTAGAATTCTATCATTAAGATTTATCACAAATAACTGAAATACATATTTCGAACGTACAAAATTATTGAGAAGTTATAAATTAGAGGAGACAAGGATACAATGCTTTTAATTACAACTACATTTATTCTATAATTATTATTGCACGGAAGTTGTAAATCGCTCCTCGCAATATCATACTGATAAATTAATTAAGACTAAAGAACATTAATTATTCACAGAGCAGTAAATCTGCGCGAATAAACATGACAAATGTTTACAAGATATGCACAAGTTAAAATATCTGCTAAGTTGATAAATGCATCGTTTCTTCCTTTCGAGTGAAATTATTTACGCATATATCATTTCAGTATTTAATGAAATAAATAACATGTACCTGTTATTTATAATATGAGATTACACGCAATTGTGATAAACAATAATCAAGGAAAGTTAATACTGCTATAAAGTCATTTCAACGTATCACGGGAATCGCAGGAACGAGATAAAATGTGGTTTCATAGTAAAATAGTAATTCAAACAAAGAGCGATAAATTGTGATAGCAATTAGTGTCAAAGCGCAGGTGTGGCTAGATCAGAACGTATATAAGTGAAGAGCATTCACTACAAACCGGGCATATTAGCCCGCAACTCTTTCCGCAAATTTGTATCAAAGAGATGAAAAATATGATTTCCCAACGAAATTTCGCCATAAGAAGGCTATAAATATTGAATCCAAATGAAAATTAAAATACAAGAGACCTCAAAGTATTCAACTAAACATGCCTGTACATTAAAATATTGGAAAAACTGATAGGATAACTATATTTATCTTTTTATTATAAATGAATATTGGACAGCCATAAATTAAAATGAAAGGTTAGTGAGACCCTTTGTGGTTTCAATTCCGAAACCCTAAAGGCTAGATTGATATCGTAAAAAAATAGTACCAAGAGAGTGCCATAAGTAGAATGACAATGTAGGTTGATTAGACCTTCTAGAAACATCATCATATATATATGAACCAGATATGAATATTTTCACGTACACCGGCGTGCACGTATCATGTCTCGTGAGTAGAAGATAATTACTGCATGGCGATAATGGTCAGGCTTTTAGAGTAAAGTTATGTAAATGCGGCAGTGTTTGCATCTTAAATTAAGATACTTCTTTACATTCCTAATTTGCATACTACGATGTCCCACGTACATAGAGATGTAAGACTGGATTGAGAGGTGTATTTAAAAATTCTTGGAATTATGATACTATTATACTTTGCCTTACAAAAATGCTTTCGTTGAATCAACTCGCATGTGTATATACATATTTGAAACTCTTTGAGGTAGTATGAAACTGACGTGAGTCATTAGACTATAGTCGAAACCTTGAAATATTGCACCTCATTCCCATCTATTAAATTTTAATGTTCTGATAAGAGGTGGTACCGCAATGTGACATTAATATGCACGAACGTAAGCGCCGCTTTTATGGCTGTAATTTCAAACTGATTCATTTTTATTCCTACTATTCACACCGCTCGAATATGTCCTTTCAACCTTGCGCAGATTAGTATCGTTAATCCGTATTTCTTTTAACCCTTTCACAGTGAGGTAAAATTACGAATTTTGGTCCAAGGAGTGTCTAGTTCTTTATGTTCGAAAACACTTCGGCACGTAATCAAAAATGTAAAAAAACGTTTTTTTATATGTACCTTGTTAGTAATCAGTTCGTGTATGGTAGATTTTAAAACACTTGACGCTTTGCCCGTGACTGTCACGGGATACACTGTCAAAGGGTTAAATATTAACGTAATATTTTGTTGACTACGAGATACGCATCTATGTAAATAGAGTGTCAATGCCCATAAATGGAATTTTTATTTAAAATTATAAATTGAAATATACAGCTGGAATTGTGTTAAAAGAATGCGAGGCAAACCAGAATAAAATTTGTTTATTTCATGTGGAATATTACAGAAATGGTTGTATATAGAGCCTATTAAGTAGGGCGTGAAAGAAGTTATTGACTTTTAAAAAGCCAGGCCGGTTTCTTAATTCACTAAGCTATTCATTATAATTCCTACAGGTTTTGGTGTCACCAGTATTGGCAGGACTAGCCGTGGGTATTGGAGTACCCATTTTATTATTTTACGTTTATGGAGTAGTACCAGTTTCACTTTGTCGCAGCGGAGGCTGTGGTGTATCCACAAATGGTACTGGTGTCCGATTCGAATTCGATGACGAAAATGAACTTATGGGATACTTAGGTGTGCGAAATGGCGGAGGTAAATATTAATTAGGGCAAACATCATAATGAATCAATAATCGAACACTCTATAAATGAAACAACGTCGGATATCGAGAATACAGCTAAGCTAGCAAGGTATTGTATTTCATAGATGCAGCATCAATAGATGTTGCCAGCCATGGTGGTGGCAATCCTTCGATAGGAGAAGCTTCGCTTTCATTGGGTAGTGGCAGTCAATTGGAAAAATTGGGCCGAGAAAATGATCGCGAAAGCGCCAGTAATGTTGCTCTTGCCGGTACCAGTCTTGCTGGAAGCATAGCTTCCAGCGTCCTTCCGGGAGGTCAGAGGTAATATATGGTTCCCATATCAGGATTGCGAAAATTTGAATTATTTTCAAACCATATATGGATATATTTTCTTTCATAATAGGCTGGAAGTCCAAGCTGATGTAACGTCTACACAACGATTCAGTTTATGCAGCGAAACTGCTTCAGCAGCGACTAGCTTGTCAGAGAAATCGGTAAACGCGTCTATTGCTTTGGATGACGGGGCTTCTTCTACAAGGGCATTAGCAGGTTCAGTCCTCAATTTTAAGGTAGGTTTCTGCTCCGTGTATCATATCTACTTCATTGTAGATGTGCAACTCAAGTACTTTGACCTTGGTTCATCATACTAATACAATAGTTTTATTTGAAATGTATAGTTGGCTGGCGGTTCGATTAGTGGTGGAAGA
Organism: Nysson spinosus; assembly: GCA_910591585.2. NCBI lineage: Eukaryota > Metazoa > Arthropoda > Insecta > Hymenoptera > Crabronidae > Nysson > Nysson spinosus. Next base: position 3,582,316 of record OU342834.1, read on the forward strand.
AGCACGGAAAGTGAACAAGCAACAAGTTCTGGCAATGGAGGAGGTCATATGGATTCCGCGAGGCAAGCTACTTCTCTAAGTTCGCTCGAAGAAGTAGCTCCAGTTCTAGCGAAACGTACTCGACGCAAACCGACATTAGATCGTCAATACAGCGATTCGAGTAGTTGGACTGCATGTGCGGAAGACGGAGGCTCTGAACGCGTACGTTTCGATGACCACGTCAGTTTTATTGAGGCAGATCAAGAGGGGGTTGTTGGATCATGTGGATTCAATAACAGAAGCACCGGAAGGCGTAAGCGTAATAAGGACGTAGAACTGGAGGTTGATGGCTAAAAAAACACCTCTTAAAGTACGAAATACTATCATGTCGTGAAATTATGGAACAATGACAAATTCTTTTTATCAATTGGTCTTAACCTGACACCATTTGAATTCGGATTTGATTTTCTTTTTACAGGAATTTTATTGGTGGATTAAATGTCGGCGCTTTTATAGACGATAATTTGTCTGAGAAAACAGATTAACGACGCGCCTTTGAGAAAGGTTTTCTTCCACAGTTGTACAAGATTCGCGGATCGCGAAGCGCGATTGCCAGTTATCGAAGAATCGTTTTGTGTTAAAGCACAGTCTGCCACAGCTCGTGTCTTTACACCATGTGACGAAGGAAGTAGCATGACAAAGACGAACGAGGACTTAAATTCTTAAAAAAATAAATAAAGACTGAGCACCGATGTTATGGCGTATACGCGTCTTTCAATTATCCAGGTCTATGGATGCGTATATACATACGTGTGTATATATGTATTTAAGTACATACCATTGTGCGCTCGCGAAGCCAATAATTATCATATTTGTGCACAACATGTATAACCACGTTTTGAATGCGATATAGGGAACAAAGAGGAAAAAAATGAATTTCGCTTGACGAAGTCGATATAAAAATAATATATGCATTCAGATAGAAGCGTGCGCGTGTATAAATATACAATGTGTGTACGTGTATATACACTCATTGGCCTCGAATCTGTTATGAACAATCGAAATTAACGTGACGTGAATAGTTTTCATTTTGTGCCAATTCTTTATGGATCAGAGACGATTATAATTCTCACGTTCAAGAAAACTATATATCGATATAAACAATCTACGTTTCCAGATTTAAAATACCTGATTGACTAGAATTAAATTTTCCAATTTACAAGTAGTATAACTACGCAAACGCTCGACCTTAGTTGTATATGATAATGACTTAATGAAATGATGAGTAAAAAGATATACAACGTTTTATTAGGATGTTATCAACTTGCATTTTATGTTAAGTAACTATCATCTTTTAATTGAAACACGTTCGCGGAATCATCGCTCATCTTCCAAGCTACATAAACATAAGATTCTTTGTGTATGAACAGGTTTTCTAAATGTTGCTCACCCTTGATGTGTGAAATATATGTAATATGACAAATAGAACGTCACCTCTAAAGCCAATATAAATGCTTTAGTGTTGCATTACCTATGGTAATGTCTTAGGAAATAATTGAGTTTTAAAATGGTACAATAGATACGTATCTTTAAATTTATTTGTACTAATACATACTAATCCATTCTTAGTGATTTCAGGTACATTACTCTAAACACACGGAAAGCTTTGTTTTGCTATTCTTGCCGATATAAACACATTTACACGATGGTATATTAATCCTTTGCGGACGTAACGGTTCGAAGCCCAGCGCTCTGAGGAAGCATAATAATATTCTTGTGGATTTGCAAAGAAAGTTTGAATATTTTGCATATATCGAAAGCGCAAACTAAACGTTGACTCAACCCACATATGAGCGCTTCGTCTTCGTCGATTGTTTTTATTGAACGCATATTTGAGTTTATCGGCGATATTGATGGTTTACGTTGAACGCATATATGCGTCGATCGTCTGCAAAGGGTTAAACGTGCGTTCAATAAGTAAGAAGTACTATCATATAAGTGCTTTCATAGATTCCATATACTTTGTGAACATTTCTTCTGTGTTCCAACGAATTTAAATACATATACGTAGTTTCGTAACAAGTTAACTAGATTACGGGATTCCTGATGGAATGTTTATTTCCTTAACAACAGCTTGATTATCTTTACGACATACGACCAGCTAATGTCATATAGACGCGCGAATAAAGCCTTACTTAAACAAAAACTCTTGCCACTGATAACGCGGACCCAAACAGCCGAATTGTGAATTATGACATAAGCTGCCATACCACCTTTATACATATATAAACAAGAATATGCGTTATATTTAAGCCTGGCACAGTTAAAAACGGGTGCCTAGAATAAAGGCATACCGAAGCGCAAGATACACGGAGTAGAGTAAATGTATCTATTTCTAAGGTCACCATTTTTCCGAAATGTTTTCAATTTTGCGAGAGCATATTTTTTAATAAGATGATTTAAGAATTTTCATTTTTCGTGTGCGTTTTTATTTGGCACCAAGTGCCGTGCAATACTTATATTACCGCATAGAAAATATCTCGATGCGGATATTACGTTTTCACGAGGTTTTAGTACTAGTACTTTTGGTTTCCTTAAATCGTTGTACATTTTTTATGTTACAATCATAATTAACTGCGATATTGCAATTAGTTGTGTATTGTATAAAACAACATAAAATATGTAGTTTCAAATGATATTTATCGATTAATGAATGTACATTCACGAATGTAACGGATCGAAATGTAAAGTGGGTAATCATAAGATTTCAGACACTCCATCCAATTACGGAATTTTTGTTGAAGACTTGTTTATTTTATTTTATGTTTTGTAGAAACAGGATTGGCAAGGAAAAAAAGGATATTTCGAAAATTTCTGTGTACTAAATATATTTTCCCTTATTATATTATACATTAAACTATAAAGATCTACTTAAAAATAATGGCGATTTCTTAAACAGTTCATCTACTTTTAATTTAAATAGTTCACTTTGAATAGGTTCGTTTAATTGACACAGCGGATTTTTCACAACATATTCTAAGTAAACCTGGAAGAAATAAATAACAATAAACTATACTACCATATGAAGATTATTTATTACAGATTCTCCAAAAAAATATATATTTACGATATATTCACCTCTCGATAAAGCTGTTGTAATAATTCCCTGGCATTTTGAGTAGCATTATCGGTGTTTAATACAAACTTTAATCCCGACGGTGTTTCAAAATAATGCAATGTATATTTACTTGTCTTATAATATAAAAATCCCTCCTTCGGGTCTAATGGTGATATTTTACTCACAAAAGATTTTATAGAGAACAACATTCCATACATTAATTTCGCTTCCTAAATGTCAATAAACAACTTCATTTGTTATCACGAACGAGCTATAATCCGACTTCATATACATAATGACAAAACAAGATTGTCATCTTCCTCATGCATTAAAGAATGTACTTTATCGTAAAGTATTTTTGTGATTTGTATATATCAAGTATCAAATAATCAGAAGATGCTTATAAATGTCATATTGAAGAGGTTATAAATGATATACGTAGTGATATTAGAGGTTCACAGATTTGTTGCACCTACCTCTTCTTTCGTGATTCCAGATTTATTTAACCTGTTCCATTCAGCATAATATAACAGTGTTCCATTTTTGGAAAACATGTACAAATTATGAATTGCCATATTCGAACAACACTGTCACTGTTTTGTGAGCTGTCAGAAAGTGGCAGCACAGACGAGATATATATGTATAGGTATCTCGTGTGTGATGCAACGCAACAAAAGGTGCACCCTACAGAAACGATTAGAAGAATTGTGTACTGCGGCTACTCAATAGCACACGCTGAAAAAAGGCGAGGCGGACAAACTACAATAAATCGAGTGGGAATGCAGCGTTACCATATTGCTACAAACAAATGCAAGAGCGTTGCGTGCATCTACCGGATGTGATGTATGGCAACTATCTTATTCACAAGTGTATAACATTGTATAAAAGTTGTTATATACCTCAATACACGACGTACCAAATAGCCAGAATCCCGTATATCCTAAAAACTTCCTCGAATCGTGCGAATCGAATACCTCCACACACATCATGATCTTCTGATACCAATTCTCGATTTTACGACAAAATTTTTATCGAAAACCCCTTAGATCTAGGAATCCAATTTACATTTAAATGGCGCCGGCGAGTCGCCACAACCATTTTCGCGGTTAATTCGTAACGGCTTTCAATAGCCAACCGTCTTTTGCAGTTTAACGGCTTGGCGACTCTCGGTCGCCATTTAAATGAAAACCGAATAACGCCAATTCCTTGGAACCCACAATTTTACTCGAGAACCCCCCAAAATTCGAGGATTTCACTTTTCATTTGAATGGCGCCGGTCAGTCGCCACGACCGTTAATTCTTAACGGAAGGGCGACTCTCGGGATATTTTTAGGTCATACGGGATTCTGGATATTGGGAACGTGGAGGAAATATAATATATGACGCTATATATTCGTAATTAAGTTATTTCTTGTAATTGTAAATTTCGCGGGGTACAACAATTTTCATGCAACATTGTACAGTAATAAATATTACAATATAACAAACATAAAAATATAAAAATATGCATTGAAAAACACTTGTAAATAAAATGTCTTGACGATGTCTCTTCCTTCCTTTATCTTCTTCGATTGCGGACGTCCCGGCGAAAGAAGCTGTGGCCACCCTGCAAACATCAATAAAGAACCAGATTAGTTAACAAATCTTATAAATTAGTCTATAAATAAAAGTAGTTTTATAAATTCAATTGTTCGAAGTATTATATCATTAAAATAGGATGCAAGAAATAATTCATGTATTTAAAAAATAAAACCCAGCAGCTTTATCCGAAAGACAAACCATTAATTAATTAAATGACATTCTTCAAAATTTTATGTCATTAAAATAAACTGTATGAAATAATTAATATAAAACCACAAATTGTGTGAAATAAATTCCTTTGCCAGCTTACTTGGGCACAGCATAAGTTTAGAGAATATAAGAACTAATGAATGTTAATATATTGCATTACACAGTACACATTAAGTAATTCAAATAAATATGTTTAAATATTGCTCACAAACCGAGCCTTCCACGACCTTTTGGCTTTGATTTACGACACCAAAGTCCGTTTTACACTTTTTAGAGTGTATTCCAAAAAAAATGGTCTGTTCTATCGCATAGGGTAATTGGAATCTCCGTCGGAGGTCCAGTTTCTAAGGAAATTTTTTTAAGTCTTCTAACCTGAGCGTGCGGAGCGTGTCTCGCCCAATTTAACAAATGTTTAAACATATTTGCAATTACATTTTGAGAATCTAGCTCATATCATTTTATTCGCAAAAGATCACAGAATTTCTGGCAATGAATTAATATTGACTATATTTTATAATTATCTCATCATTACGACGCAATTCGAAGTTTCAGAGTCTCGAAGAAAGAGCATGCGTAGCGCAGCTCGCCAACATTAACTAATGTTCAAATATATTTGCAAATCCATATTGGAAATCTAATTTGTATCGTTTTGTTATTAAAAACCCACTTAATTTTTTCCATTTAATAAAAACTCTTTATCTCTTATGTGTTCGTCACGAATCCTGTTCAAACACAAAAAAGAACCTTTCTTCAAAATTGATTTTTTTGAAAACTGAAGGTTATGGAGAAAAACGGTTTGCGGATTTCTTTTCAGCGTATCACAATCTACAACGTTTACCTATTCGTTGATGCAATCCTAAAGAAAGTCAAAATTTATTGGAGAGTGTTTTTTAATAAGAATATGCAGTAGTCTATTTAAATAATAATAAATTAATAAAATCTCATGCGGAGCTGAAGCAGCTTGGGGAATACAATACAGTATGACAGCATTACAAGTAGAGCATAGTATTGCAATGCAATTAAACTTTATTAAATGTGCAAGTGCAAATTACTATATGAATACATCAATAGCTGTTGATTAGTAATTTTGTACACTCAATAAAGTTTATAAAGTATAGTTCATCGCTGAAAGATAGTGGAGCGAAATCCGACTGGATATTCCTAAATTATTCGGTAAGCGAGGTGTTTAATTTCTAATTAAAGTACACACATAAAGCAGCTATTAGCTCGGTTGTAATTGTAGAAGGATTCTAATTCTAATTCTCTACAATTATTACCGATTACCAGGTCCCACCACGTGGAGGTTGCCGCTAGCAGAGACCCGGGTGGGTGGCTGGATGGTGGCTCGCGTTCTGCCACCGAACCACCCACCGTTTTATTCCAAGTCCTCAAGGCATATTCTGCTTCGAGTCAAACTCGAAGAAAAATAGGACCATCGGACTTGGAATATCATCGCGGATACAATGTTCTAACTTACTAACTATTCTTATGCCAAACTTATCGCGAAGTCACTGTCAGAACATTATTTAGAAGAGCGAACGTACTAATTGGGGGGATTGACTCTAAGAAATGACTCTAATTCTAAATCGCGATTCAAAGTTTGCTCGTCAACCTATTGGCAACTTCATTTTGCGAAATCTAATTTAGTCCGCCGATCCATACTCACATACTTGTCAGTCGGAACCATGGCACATGGACAACGAGTGCGTGGCCCTCGCGTCTCAGCGCGCGAGAACAAACACTTAGGAGTGACAACGAAGGAGAACCGCACGCAGCCTCCAAACGGATGACCGACACCCCGTCCAGGAGTGTTTCGCTTAATCGTGACTTACGCCACGACCGCCACATGTGCCATGGCCCTTCCTCGCAAGCACAGGACATTTACCTCGAAATCTGCCACCCTGGCCCGATTACCGGAACCAGAATGAACAGACCCGAGTGAGGTCCACAAGGAACCCTCTCAGGATCGGAAACAAACTATACTATCCAAGATTTTCACTTCGATACTCTGGAAGAGAGTAACGAAAGAGCGAAAAACTTGTCGCTTATTGCTGCAAAATATACTATTTTACGTCGCGAAACAAAGCAAAGGAAAACAGAAGCTAAACGTTTGAGAATTTCCGAATGTTCGCTCTTCGTAAATATGTTTGTCAGTGATTTACATAGGTGTAATTTCTAGAACAACACTTTCTCTGCCACTATGTAGCTTATACTAATTCTAAAATACTAACAGAATCAAAGTGGCAAGTCAAACGTATAATATGAATCAGGTAAAAGATTCTTTGCAGAGAAAGTGTTGAACCAACTATACCTAATAAGCTTATTTCTATTCTTATTTATATTGAATTGCGCTACCGGAGTGTTCCTCTTGTACAATTCTTTCTTCTTTCTTCGAACTCATTTTCGGAGAACTTTGAAACTAACTATAAAAACTACAAACTTTTCTACCGAACTACTAACCCCAGCAAACATGCGACACATAAGCAACATTAAGAAATAATCAGTAAATAATCAGGAAGTAATATGTAAATAATATGTAAATAGTCTGTAAATATTAGTAAATAATCAAATAATCAGTAAACCGTCAGATGTATCAATAATCAAGCAAATAATCATACAAACACGTTGAATATAAGTTCCTGGAACAGATTAGGCACAAATATTGAATTATAGGCTAAATGGTCAGCAGTGGTCATCAGTGGTCGGTATTGGTCATCCTAGGAAGAGGGGTAGTTTCGGGAGAGAGAGAACTAGGAAAGACGTCTTTCCTCCCCGAGTGCTTCGGCCGGAATGAATAATCGTTGTGCTGAGGGTAACACGTCACCTCGGTTCCTGAGGAACCAGTACGGGGTGAAAATTGGTGGTGTAGAACTCCCTGGTCAATCCCGATCGGTCTTTTTTTCAAAGAACTAACCGTTGAATATTTGTTACTTTCTTCGAACGTTATCGACACTGTTCGTATAATTATCTATTTAAAAGCTTATTGGAAAATTTGTTTTCATGCATTTTAATAATTGGTGCACTGGACACTAATCCACTAAAATAATTCACTTTTAGCGGCGGCCAAGTGGTCCAGAGTTTTTGAAAAAATAATTCGATGTCTTATTTTTGTATTTTTGGGATTAACAATATATAATCACAGCTATTTTATGTGTTTGGTGGGAAACGTCACCAGTGACACAAAAATCGTTACCGGGCTCTAGGACTCGGTAACTCTGAAATTACAGATTGCATTGCCGTTTTACTGACAGTTGGTGTACCCCGAATGTCATTTGTAAATATGGCAGAAGATGGACACAGTATACTATTTTTTACTTTCAACCCTTCTGCTATGCATCGATGCACGTAAAGGCACATAAAGCCTCCACCCTTTCTTGTAAAAAATGGTGAAAAGGTACTTTCCGTCGTTTATGAAAATAGCGTTCGTGGCAGCCTAGGTGAGCAGCCTAGGTAACTTTTTTACACGATTTGTAACTCTCCGTTTACATATTTTTTATGTAGTATAGAGTTTACTTACATGGCATACTCCTTTATTCATTTACTTATCTTTAGCACTAATGTAATCGGTAATAATTTATTAATTTCTTAAAAGTTTCCCACTTATGATAATGAATATTGCAAATTAACATTTCATGTCCCAAAATTACGTCGAACTTATAATACAATATTTTGAGTTTTCAAGTCACAGTTACCGTTTATTGCAACTACTGGGTTGAGTCATCAATAAGTTCCGCTTTTTATAATAAAGTTTAATCGTCAATAAAATGAACTACAATGGACTTTAATCTAATATATTCGCCGTCATTATTAATAACTTCTTACCATTCTTCAGGCAACTTGTCGATTCCGCTTGAGTAAAACTCTCGCAGTTTTAAATAAAAAACTCCTAATCGAACGGAACATATTCGTAACTCAACCTAATAATTTGTAGATATTCGTGACTCATTTCTTAACGCGTTTCACCCATGAATGTAAGTTGATGACATTCTAATAAAACCTTGAATATCTTTTTATCTAAGATTTCATTAAATCATATTATCACATACAACTAAGGTCAATTGTTTGCGTAGTTATACTACTTGTAAATACAAAAAAAACGCGACTTAACTTACGATTACTTTAGTGTTAGAAATTAATTATTAGACGAAGAAATTTTGTATGTTCAGCACAACTCTTCATAGTTTAATGTAATTCTGATGGGTGAAATCACATTATAAGTACGAAAGAACTTTTCGAGTTTTAATATGAAAACCGGTATACACATCTATCGCGATCTAAAACTGTAGTTTATTTCTGATATAGTATACGTTCTATATTAATCTTTTTCAGTAGTTTGATTCAATATGGAGTCAGACGGCTGGTATACCAGACATATTTCACATGCCACTGACTCGTTCTAGTTAGCGTCCAAATGACATACGTTTATATCGAGTTAAACGCAAACTATTCATAGTATGCATGGACCTTACGTTGTTTGTATTATCCTCTTCATAGTTGATAGATTTTCTTAATATAATATTATTTCTAGATAGAGTGGATGAGATTATAGAGTAATATATAATTATTATACCGCGTACATATCTTTAGTAATTTATTTCGAATTGTTTACTATGCCCACGCGATTTAAATTATTTTCATTATGGTTGATACTATTTTTATATTATATTGTCTCTATACAAGGTTGATCACATTATACACAGTAATATATAATTATTATACCTACATATATACATATATCTCTAGCAATTAATTTGCAAATCTGATACAATCTTATGTCGGGTAAGCTCGACATAGGACCAGAAAGGGTTAAATACGTCTAATTAATTATATCTTTGTACCTTGTACAGTAGATATAAAAACGTTGGAATCACACGATAAACTACAGCTTACTTAATCCTTCGCTTCCGCCCGTCTTTGTAATCATAAGGTCGATCTTAATGTAATCAGGTTTAAGAAAGAAATCATGATACATTTGCACGAAATGCCAATTAATTCTCGAGGCAAATGAGGGCCGATACTACTTGCTCCCATCACCGTCATCCATTTCAAACTAAAACAGGTGTAATTTCCAGGAAATTCTACAGTGACTAGCAATCGATCTGCATTTTACATGAGCGTCTATCGAAAAGAAAGGCATTCGCTACGGAGACTGCTCAAGCCATTACCTTGCAATTGTATTCATTGAAAACAGCATAGTAAACACTGATTACTATTGAACATGAACATCGAAAGCCCCGTTACCGGAAACACGGATGTGTACCATCGAAACTCTTTAATTATTGATCGGCAGTGTGGCTACACCGGGGACAAAGATAAAGGCTGCCGGAAGAACGGTAGATATCGTGTAAAAACTATTCGAACACGATAGAAATTGTTGCATTCTATTTGCCCTCGTGAAACAACGAACTATCATCGATTCGAGTAGTTTTATTAAGGCGGCTCGAAGTAGCGTGTCGGGGGTCGAACTACCGTGGATTTCCACGTTTATAACGTCGCTTTTAGTTGCGATAGGTCTACGGTCGAGCGTGCCATTTTGCTTTTCACCATTCGAGCAGATATAAAGGGTGGTAGAAGAGACCGGTTAGACCTCACCAACACTAACGTGAAATACAATGTGAAGCCGTATAATACCACCGCGAATGACGCTATGCAAATAAATATGGAACAAACGTGTATGTAGGGAAGTAAAGCGGAGAATAAACTGTAACGGCGTGCATGTCAGGGGAAATATATCAAATTATGGTTGATGTGCATTTACAAAATGTCCCACCGACAGTACACACAAGGAAGATGCATATTAAAGGGGTCACTGATACGGGTTATAATATCCAGTGATATAGAGATATGATTTATTTAAAAGTTTATGCAATGATTACTGCGAAATTAATTAGAGGATATCTACGTACTGTACCGTATTAACATTTACCGTCTCTAGTGCAGTATACATTTATCTTAATATTGTATTATCGATAGTAGATAATCCGATCGTCAGAAACACGATACGTCATAAGATTAGTATTTCTACGAAAAGAGTTTAATATTCAGTCGCACGGTGATATACTATCAAGATTAGTTGTTACAACGTCCAACGAGGAATGTAATTACTGCTTTTCTCAATACAAAATGACAGTCAGAAATTCAACAATAATAAATCGCACATTTGGTTTTACGTAAAATAATACGAGTGTAATAGGATCCTTGGTGCTCGATGGTATATCCTCGTTACGAATGTCGAAGTTTAACGTAAAATGAATTATCGTTGATGCCTGAAATGATTCGATAACAATGACCCAGTGCCGTAAATCAAACAAAGTACAACCGATGATACGGTAAACTACTTCGAGCGCGTAATATCCGCGCAGATATACTTCGAATTTGTGAAACACGCGGATCGCAGTGAAAATGACTTCATATACGGCCCAATATAATCACTAAGGCCCAAATGTTTGAAACTCTGAGTTTAAAACCATACATATATAGGGATTGTGTGGGGGTTGGTGGCAGTGGAAGTAGATAGCCTAGCCGGAGGTAGTGGACTATATTGACCCTGACGCAAGCTTACCAAGTTTGCCAATACCGTCCTTTCCGGCGTGGCCGCTTCTGTTAATTTCATTCACGGTGTTAGTACCGTGACTTCGGGCAACCTGGTGCATTCTGCGATTTAGTGGTTAATGCATTGGTAACATCGATCGCATCTGTCCGGAATGGTTTCGAGGGTCGGAAAAACATTTGCATTAGCACGCCAGCGGGCGCAATAAAGCGGACTACAATAAACTAACGGATGTATTGACAAACTTCCAAATATCGTTCGCGGGGCCATCGCATTACATGCTTGAAATTGCAATAACGGACATCCCACCATTCCAACCTTTTTCGACTTTCACGAGAATTACCATTCGAAAATCAATGGTTTGTTGTTGCAATCGGAGCAATTAAAAATCGGGAAAATCAACCGGCCATTGCTAACCGGTGAAATGTTATCAATTTGAATTACTTCCTGCCAATATATGGTTGAACGTTATTCACGAGATAAATAAAAATATGATGAGGATAGTAGAGAGTATGAGAGAAGAGGGGATTCAATGGGGATGACTTCATAAACGGTGAAAATAGTGGAAATATTTTATAGCACGTAGGTAACACTGCGAAGCACCATAATTCGTAAAATTTGTGGGTTACCATTGGATCTTTATAAACGATAAGCCCGAGCTTTTGTTTGCCTCACAATCACCGAAGCTCCATATGTGCCACAGAAACCAAGTTTGCAAATCGTCTCTTTTATCCCGAACTCGTGGAGCAGATTTGCTCGCCTTTCCCATTCAAACCACTCCCCCCCACTCACGGGGACGATGGTGCATACGCGATCGGAAAATACCGAGATCATCCTCCGCTTGTTCTCCCGAATATAAAAGTTTTTTGCACCCGACATTTCCGCGATAAAATAGTACGCCGCTTTTCCCTACTCTTTTTCTCCTTTGATGTTTTTTCATCCTTGAATTTTACTTTCGGAAAGTGTAAAGAACACCGAGCGCAAATCGTCTGGGAAATCATCCACCGGATTTATTATACCGTTTTCAATGTAACGTTTCGATCGATAGACCTTTTTGTATCAACTGAAATTCCTATCCTTCCGCGAGACATGTTTGGTTGCAATTTCGCGTATGCCGCGTGACGTTAGAATACCTTCAATAACTACCATTAATACATTGGAATCTTTCATCGAAGTATGAAAGAAACACTTATTATCGAGTAGTGTGTTATCGTGATAATTAATACTTGCCATTTTATCCATATCATTATTCCCGAATCAATACAACAATATCATATGAATACAATGTCGAAAGATAATACTTCTAGTTTCAAACATGAGCGCATTGGTACTTGAAATACGTGCGCGTTTAGTGATAAAGCAACAGTAATTTATAGCATATGAAGTGATTAAAACACTTTATTTCACGATATTTCACGAATTAAGTGATTCCCCAACACCTTTGAGATTTGATGGTTCGTACGTTAATACTCGGACACTTGAATTTTGTCTGTAATCATACATATCAATCAAGCACACGAGATAGCCCAGTTCGCGATGGTATTGGATGTTTAACGTCGAATTATCAATAATTGCAATAGTTAAAACATAGTAAAACCTGGTATGAATAAAACACTCTTGAATGAGCGCGCATCATCGGTACAAACTTGAGGAGGCGCCTTACGAGAACCGAGAGTCTTTATTTGCTGGTACGACGTTATGAAGTGGATCTGGATCCACTTCCCGATAATGGCCCGTGCAGATTATCTCGATATCTGACGTTATACAGTTGTCTACCCGACGTGAGACCGTTCAGACGATAGTAATTGCAGTTTCGAAGACGGATCGAAGCCAAGTATTCGATGTAACGTCAGAATCGTAATACATCAAGGCACTGATATTACAGCTGATTTTCTGGCTACGGAGCCATGGCGGACTTAGGGGAAAGGTCACCTTCGGTCTATGGAAAGGTTCGTAAATTGGCTATTTATCGTAAATCGTTTAGATCAAAATCACATACATATGTACTTCCACATATCGCTCCCCGGCTCTCAGTTACATTTCGTTCTAAAATAGATTTATCTACCAACGATACCTTGTCAAATATCATACACGGAGTGATGTCTGTTGGGACATTCGGTATACATGACCCGAATGTTACCAGCCAACAAAAATCTCTCGTCTAATCCATAATTTCTCATTTCACTTAATGATTGACCAACAACGTTCTCCACATGACGTTAACCTGACGTTACACGAAACATTTTGGCATCCGTGAATTCTCCATGAACTGTTCTTTCATAGACACTCGAAAGCGAATTGACGAAGACTATTTCGGTACAATGAAACATTAAAGGATTGCGTGTTGTGAAAGAGCGACATTGGAAGATTGTCGTCGAGTAAGTCAGTCGGTCGTCTATAGGAAAAGAACGGGCGGTACCGGTATTCTTATCTATTGGTGGGCTTATAACACGAGTAGATTAAAATACCAATTCGTTACCGTTCAACTTTAGAGATAAATTCTCGAGATTCTACCGAGATTCTCCGTTCCCCTTAATCTTATTACGTAAATATCGTCGTAGGTCCTCGAGTATTTGGCTCACCTTCCCGTTTTCCGTATTACCTGACGCGGCCTCGTATTGTCTCCTATGTTTACGCTCCTTCACCCTCCACCTTCTATTCCGCCTATCATCCTGGGCCTCTTCCCTTTGTTGAGTTCCGTGATAATTTATATGATGCAAATATGACATAGCCTCTGTTATTGGCAGGCGAAGAGGGTTTCTCTTGGGGTCGGTGGTGCCTTGGTGGTTCTACCGCAGGAAGCTGAACGGGGTAGCTGGGCCAACCCCATCGAGTTTGTTCTATCCTGCATCGCGTATGCCATTGGCATCGGCAATGTTTGGCGTTTCCCTTTCCTCGTATATCGTAATGGCGGTGGTACGTATGTGTATATACCTACATCTAACCATCCCCTATATACATTTTCATGTATATACCTTCTAGGTATATACCTCTCTATATCTATATAATATATATACGTGTATACGCACATTCGTTCATCGAGAAAAAGGTCTAGTTGAATTTACTAAACAGACAGGCTACGAGCAACGTAAACGAATGTTGGATTACCGGAATGATTTATTCTCATCCGTGAGTAACCTGCCAACGAGAAAAATGCGCGCGCGACGTGACGAAACGGTTGATTCGAATAATTAAAAGCTATTTGGCAGCTCGTTCAACGAACGTTTCAACAAAATATCGTAAATTGTCTTTCGGTACATTCGCGTGTATTTAAGCGTGTCCTTACAGCTGTTTGGACATTATCCAGTCAATTTGTGTTCTACCTCTCCCATCGGAAGTAGTTTATCTAATCTTTCCATTTTTGTATAATCTGAGTATGTATTGATTATTATATATTATCATTTTGAAATAGAATATTATTGGGATACAAAGCTTGATACAGAACCGATTTCGAAATGCACAAAAATATGCAATCCTCCGAAAATTGCGTTGTTTCTGGATATTCATGAGTCATGCGATTATTTGAGCATTAGATAGTCCTAAATACAAGTGAAAGGTAGAGAGAGGAGATAAGATTGCATGTTCATTGGTGTGATTCCTGTATGTATACGAAGTCGAGATTTTGTACATTATCAGCGGGATAATTGCTTGATAATCTAAAGAGAATTTTTTCCTGTTATGCGCTTTGATCATAATTAAAATAAAGGAAACAAGGATTTTACATTTCCTCGTAGCAAGAACACTTTTAATCTACATCGTCAAGATAAAAAAGATATAGTAATAATAATTATTTTCAAACTAATAATTTATATTCCTTGCTATCTAGATTGGAAAATAAAAATTGAGAACATCATCATCGCTAGGTTGAAAGTAATTAAGGAAGTCGCCATAAAAAAATTATGCTTGCTCTTTACGGGATTCTTTTATATACTTGCTCATCCCGTAAGTAATGTCGTTTCTTATTTACCATGTACGAACGTTTATATCACGTTTCTCTGATATGATTATAGGAATTTCGCTTTTTATGTCATAAAGAGTATTATTACATTATGAAACGTGCATTCTACCTACTCAGAACAATATTTTTCATCTGAAAAAAAACTTGCGCTGAGTAATCAGAGTCCAAAAGCGACATTACTTATGAAATGACCTAATACATAGCGAAGCCATAGAATATAGTAAAAGACTATTATTTATATGGATTCTAACGAGGGACTTTTTTCTGGAAATAGGCGCCTTTCTTATTCCCTTCACGTTGATGTTGGTTTCGATGGGATTACCAATATTTTTTCTGGAGCTTGTAATCGGACAATATTCCGGCCTCGGCCCTAATGAGGCATTTGCACGTATGGCTCCGGCATTTCGGGGCCTCGGTTATTGCACGCTGGTTGTTATCTCTTTTGTAATGATCTATTACATGGTAATCGTCGCCTGGACCATTTTCTACATATTCGCTTCTTTCTCCTCGAAACTGAGCTGGGCATACTGTGATAACGACTTCAATTCTAACAGTAAGTATTCAAACGTCAAAACACTTCCCTGCCAATTAAAAACATTGTTAATTACAATTAATTCTATACATTGACATGTCTCGACAATATGGGAACACCATTTTTTACGAGCATCGGCAAGAAAGTGGTGCACGTTTGCATATAAAATAAAACGATAACATAAATAATACGCACAATAAATTCCACGATTGCCTCGGATTAAGCGAAGCACCATTTAATCGAAACTCGAATTATCCGGATTCTATTATATTAATACATCATGTTGCAATATTTCTTGATTACGGTCTTCGTATCTTATCACTAAACAATTATTATACCTTGGTACTTGAGCATTACATTATAACATTAAAAGAATAATTAATTGTGCGATTTAGAAATCCGACGAAGCTGTTCACGCAGCAAAGTGTACGGTGTAGAATTACATAGATATTCAATATGGAATACGGTCTAATTGTAAGATATAATATGTCGACGTTAATGAGTTGATTTCTATAGATACAAGCCTAAAGCTAGTCTGCTATGTATCTTGTGTAGTACTGGAAGCTTAATCGTCAAATACGGTTGGTGCATCGTACGTTGGCATAAGTGGCAGCTATTCCCTTTCAATCCGCGATAGCCTTTGCAACGCTTTGATGCCGTTCACTAATTACCCCGTATCCACGGTAACGATATCGGATATCCCTTCTGAACCCACGACATCGACTCGAACAGATTGTTACAGTGGCCTCCAGGATCTCGAGTGTCAGAAAGAGAATTCCAAGATATTTTATAACAAGACATGCATGAGTATCAGTACAGTGTGTTCAAGTTTCGGTTTCAACGATGGTGGGAACTACACGCATTGCTTCGATGGTATCAACGCTACGCAACTCCGACGTCTCTACACGCGAATACTGTCCTCCGAGGAATACTTCAAGTAAGATAATACAGAATAGTGGAGAAAGTTTAATGTACCAAAGATAGTATCGTTTCATGGAAAGAGACTATAAGATGGACATTCCAAAAGCGAGAATACAAAGACTCCTATTTTTCACTAATAATAAGATGTACATTCATTGTAATATTATTATCAATGATATCTTAGCATTAAATAATTCTATTACAAGATACACGTCTATACACATTTTCATACCGACGTGCATCGCGTGTAATGCTGGAAGCTTAATCGCGAAATACGGCAACCACTTATTTCAAATCTCTTTTATATCATTCGAATATAAGGTACTTCGAAAGAGTTCAGAGTTGGATTTACAGTCGGCTTAGTTTGAAAATACTTCTTATCGGGTATTCTTTAAACGTAGAGAGTCCGGCGAGTTTCGTATTCTTGCTTCTACGAATGTTTCTCTTAACATCTCCCTATTCTGTGTCTCGGTAAGAAAATTCTAAAGAAAGGCAAAGCATGTAATCGTGATCGGATACGATCATTGATCTCGTTCAGTGACTACGTACTCGGTGTGCGCGGCGCTACTTGGGAGAATTTCGGAGGCATAAGATGGGAATTGTTCGGATGTCTGACCCTCGCCTGGATAATCTGTTACTTGTGTCTGATGCGCGGTGTCCAGTCCATTGGAAAGATCGTCTACTTCACCGCCCTTTTTCCTTACGTCGTGCTCTTCGCTCTGCTGCTACGAGGTAAGAAAAACCGGAGAGGCTTTTCGTGTTATAGAACGCTTACGATCGATGGGATTAAAAGTTACCCCTTCATTTTTCATTGACACTTTAACATTTCCTGAGAAATTTCTCATTTTTTTAAAATGGCGGGGATAACTTAAATACTCTTAAGCTCGGATGAAAGGGAGCTTACAATGATAATAAGTTTATTTGTGTTGATGCAATTATTATTATACATTAATCTTTAGAGTGGTAGGGGTAACTTAAATATTCTCGAGCTGGGATGAAAGAGGGCTCACGATAATACTTCATTTCTTTCATTCATAAAAAGCATTCGTATCGGTGCAAGTATATTTGTCCAGTGTTTTATGGCCGAATTTATAATTATCGACTTTTTATTCATTCATTTAGTTAAAGTTATGGATATAATGGATCAATATATTTAGTTCAATAGTCAATACATTAAATGCTTGCAATGAAACAAAACAATAAGTGGACATTATGCCGATAACAAGAAGGAATTTGTAATCCATCGATAAAATATTAATTAAAGTCTTAATATGATTACAATTAATGCCCATTGCGTTTGTTAAAGTATTGGTATTTCTTGTATGAAAAGACCGAATAATCACTGGAATGTACTTTGGAAAAGCCTTCCATTTGCTAATTGATCGAGCGGTCCTATTAAATACAAATATTTTATAGCGTTTAACAAATGTTTCGTAGAATACATTTTCACGGTAGTTTGTTTCATAAATGAGAAATAAAAGCTGTAGCTTCTTCCTTTCTGCTTGGACGGTTGGTTATATAATTTATATCGGGACAATTATCGGTAAAAAGTTTTAATTGTCTTCTCTTTTTATTTCCAACAAGTTTGTTGTAAGACACACTTGTTGAACATTGAGCATTTAATACGAAGAATAATAAGATCCGCCTCCTCTTGTTACGCTAATGAATAAGTGCATAATTAGTTAAAATATGATTATACTATTCGGTTCTCACAATTTGTTACTTTGTAGAGTCGGTACCGATCAATTATTTTATTTATTAGCAACAAGTTCATTATAAAAGTATTAAACAGATTTAGCACGAGGGATAATAAGATACGTCTGCTTTTGTTATCGCGATGAATAGCTGCATAATTAAATTAAATATAATTATACTATTTGGTCCACACTATTTGTTATTTTGCACAATCGGAACCGATAACATTGTTGTCAGGGTTTACACACCATTATTTACCACTGGAACCAATTAATTCGGTTCCCAGTCAAGTCTGAAATACGTTACCCGGTAGTTTCACCACTGAATGTAATATATACGAACGAAAATCGCTGGGTGTCTGCAGTATATCATTTTCCTGTGTATTTATAGTATCCTACGATACATTTCGTGCTACGAGTGGCCACGGGTTCAACCACGCGACTCTCCGGAATTTTTGTAGCTTTATCGCACCGTGATACTGCCAATTATCCTCCTGATATTAATCTATCCTTAAAAGATTACGTTTCACTCGCAAGGAGTAGCAAGGAGTAACAAATCCATATCTGATTATGTAAGACGAAATGAGTAGAAATTGATTCGACATGGTAGACTTCTAATAGAACGCCATTAATTAGACTATTCTAGACGACTATTCTACATAAACTATGTGGTCAAAATTATAACTAATTCTAAATGCTGATTTAGAAGTCATTGCAAATTGTGACACGTAAATGAATATAATCTATCCGGGATAATTAACAAATTTGTTTTTAAGATCAGGGTGTACGTCCCGTGAATCAGTGGGGGTCAGTGGACTTGGACTTCCGGTGTTTGCGTTAGGAATTTAACAGGAGAATCTTCGTCTTACAATTAGTAAAGGCATCGAAGTAGGTTCTATAATCATTGATTCACGGGTTCATAAATACGCAAGGTTAAATCCATTTAATTGAATTTATCTATTAACTTGCTAACGGGGGAGTCCTTCCAGAAAACGACATTACGCGGCTAATTTCAATTTAGTAATAAAATAAATCCGCGTAATATATTTGTAATTTCAACGTATATATGAGTTTGTTCGATAAATGAAATTTGTATGCTTTTGTACGCTTTAAAATTTGAGAATTATGAAGGGGATAATTGTAATTGAATTCCTTTGGTATAAGTGTAGATTCAAATGACGAGTCAACTCGTCATCCTCGGTTAACAGGTTAAATATGAAAATTGAATTACAATTTGTGTAAGGAAATTGGGTTTATCGATCTTAACATTCATAATACTGGTCATACTTTATTCTACTTTATTCTAATGAAATAAACTTATTATCGTATTTGTGAGCAGATGAATTTGGCTTGCATTTCTTGAGATTTATAAGCTGTTTCAATAGTCATTTGGAGAGGTGCATTAATTTTCAGGTGTCGACACAATTTGGATTAATGTATCTAATAAATTAACGCCGATTCAATTTACTCTTTGAAGTACGGAATTAATATAACATATGTAGTCCCGTTTTCAAAGAGAAATTATTATACTGTTGAGCTAAAATTCGGGTTAAATATATGCATTCTATGTGCTACATTATCATCGTATTTAAGTCATACATTTAAATACATATGGATTTATAATAAGTCGTGACATTATTAATTTATTTGCTTTTCGATTAAATTTATATTTGTTACAAACACTGACGAACATGAAATATTGTGGACTGATGAAAATTTATATCAAGATGAGTGACGATGCAAATCATGTTGCGCGAAATACAAATTTGGGATTGCGACCCATAAGTAGGGGTACTCTGTACGAAAAAATATATTAGGACTACCGGAAAGTAATCAATTATTTTTCACATACTTTATGAAACTTCATTTTTTTATTCATATTAAATATTCTTTTATTAGATAATCGCCATCGTTATCCATAATCCTTTACCGACGATCTACAAATGTCATAATTCCATTTTTGAAAGAATCAAATTCCCAACTTTCGATGCAAACAAATTTTTCACTCCCGAAATAATTACTTTTTGGTACCCTTAATATAAGTTTTTATACGAAGTAGCTATAATATAGATGTAAATGTTATCTGGGTATTCAATCGGATGTGTCCATCCGTTTGTACCAGGAGATTAAGAGGAAACACGTGAGCACATTTGTCGTGCGAAATACGATAAGGCTATCGGCCAATTAAACGAGACATCGGTACAGGTGTCACGCTGGAAGGTGCCGGCGCGGGTTCTTTATGGTATATCAAGCCGCAATGGGAGACATTGAAAAATGCCAATGTATGGGGTGATGCCGCCTCACAAATCTTCTATTCACTCGGCATTGGTTGTGGATCTTTGGTTACTCTTTCGAGTTACAGCACCTTCAATAACAATTGCCACAGGTACGTAAACGAAACTCAAAGTCAGTAAACACATCATTTATTCGTCCGGTTGTTCTAGTGTTAACCTTTTGCACTTGAAGAATATTCTGGTTTTAAACGAGGTCTTACTCTGAGACGTTCAGTGATACCGATTAACGAGTTATAAACGGTCTTTTTCTATGGCATTTGATGAATGAATCTTATAATATAAATGTTATACAGTGGTACCTCGTACTTTGAACGCTTCTAACTTCAAACGTTCCAGAGTTCAAACGCTTGAGAAAAGCAAGAAATTTGATTCGAAGTTCGAACGTCGTTTCTAAGTTTATAGTTCGAACTATAGTTCAGGAGCAATATTTTCGTCTTCGTGATTTTTATATTAAAAAATTATTCTTCGCTTCTATTTTTATGTTGTAATAATTAACATCAATAAAGTAAACGTCAGATTATTTTGTTTAATTTTCTCGAAGTTATTAACATTAAAAACCTAGAATCTGAAATCTTGATTCGGACTTCGAACGTTTCATAGTTCGAACGGGTTTCTGGAACGAATTAAATACGAACTACGAAATACGACTGTATATTTATTTTGTTCCTTCAGTTTGTGTGATAAATGGAATACTCGAATTTAGAATTAATTGCTGCGGAAGCATGTCGCAGTTGAAGCGTCTACGGAGTGCAAAGGGTTAATACTCTCTTATTTATCGTTAAGATTTTAATTTTAATTTTAAATCAGACATTACGATTATGAAAGCATTCTTATGAATACGTAAATGCATGCATACCGAAGTACGTTTTAGTGGGATTGCAATCCCGAAGTGCAAGTAGGAGTTACGTTACAGGAGTTTCAGGTTTGCCGTTAACTCGTGCACCGGATAACGAATTAACGCTTGTGTGATCTTAATCACCCCCGAATCTTTGATAACACGGTTAACTGGCGGATTATAGATTTACCGGTACGTCTCAAAGCGTGTAGGTGGTAAACACGCACAAAGCGTCAGGCTGAGTTTCAATTTGTAGGATATCAGTCGTAAAGGTGACTGACCATATGACGATAGGTTTAAAGCGGCGATACCTGAGGTAGTGATCTGGTTTAGAACACCCTTTCGAAATATTATCGCTTTGAGTAATAATTACTGTTATTATCCTACGTGGAAGTTGCCACATGACGATACAATTCATCCTAGTTTCCATCGCGTATAATTTATGTTCGCACCGTGGAACTTGAATAATAATCAGTTGGTGGAAATTGCATTCACCCTAGGCGATAATTAAGTTTTATTGTTGTCATTCATTTAATCAAATTAGCTTAAGGTTAGACGTATTAAGTTGATGCAATAGGAAATAGGTAACAGACGACTATTGACGACCAATTTGAATTCTCCTTTTCCCTTTTTTAAATTATACTAAGACTGCTATCTTTTATATTATAATAATGTAATGAATATTACAATAATGTAGATAATTACTCTGCTCTTACCTCTTTCTATTTAGGGATGCGATCTTCGTAGCCTTAACCAATCTGTTCACATCCATCTTCGCTGGTTTCGTGATATTCTCTATCATGGGATTCCTAGCCCATCAGATGAATATGCCGATCGAGGAAGTGGTCCAAAGTGGTACAGGGTTGGCTTTTATCGCATATCCGGAAGCCGTGGTACGGATGCCTTTACCAAACCTTTGGGCCATCCTATTCTTTTTCATGCTCTTTGTACTCGGCATTGGTAGTCAAGTAAGTACACGATATTATGTAAGTTTACACTTTAAAAGTAGAAAAAGTAACGATCGATCGTAGTCTAGTGAGAAACAACGAATGAATAAACCTATCTTTACCAACCTTTGATTTAAAAAGAACATTCGAAAGAAAGACTGTTCCCTTTCACGACCTGGAGAACGATGCGCGACTAACGGAGCTTACAATGCCACGGGAAAAATAAAGGAAGCAACGGCGAAAACATAGGATTTAAAAAAAAATGGAAATCTTTATATTTCCATGTTGTTTAAAGTTTTAAAGCGTTACCTTCGCCCTTTGTACGGTGTTAGTTCGCGCGAGAAAAGGGAACGAAAAATTGTTCGTCCTACCGAGTCGGCTAAGAAGGCGCTATTCAAGTACCCTGAGAACCCGGCACGCCAGTTGCCGTATTCGTCAAAAGAGCTGCGGGCGAAAATGTGCTTGCAAGTAGCCAGACGATCGTTCCCTGTTACTTTTGCATCGCCTCGTCCTACTCTCCCCACCCTGACCTCAGGGCTCGTATATCACGGAAAGAGTTATGGTTTACCGTCCCGGTGAAATCCACACCTTCCTCCTTTTCCACGCTTTTTCTATTTTTCTCCTTCGGCCGAGAGACAGCGTAGAAAAGTAAACGGGAGTAGAGGACGTTAGACGAAGAACGAAAGTGTTGCCCTTTTGTTATAAGCATTCTCTGTCCTCCCGCACTTCCTTTCTTCCTTCCTTCCTTCCTACCTTCTTCATTGCACCACCATGGAAAAGGGTAATTAAGACGGACCGTGTAAGAAAAAAGAACAAGTAAGAGGGCGAAGGATCGAGATAGAGATAGTCAGATAGAAAGAGAGCGAAATGTTAAGGAGAAAGCTCGTCAGGCGTGCATCGGACTTCCGAGTAAGGACGGTCGGTCGTTACTTTTTACGATACAGTTCGCAGGCGTGCAGGCGATAAACACCGCCATATTGGACGTGCGACCAGATTTGCGAAAACACGAAGCATTCGTAGTTCTTGGGATATGTGTCACGTGTTGGATCCTTGCTTTGCCGATGGTTTTCGATGGTGGTATTTATCTATTTACGCTGATGGACTGGAACACTGCTTCTTGGGCCATTCTATTGATCGGTATCGCCGAGGTCGGCGTAGCGGCCTGGTGTTACGGTTGCAACAAATTCCTCGGTAACATTGCCGAAATGCAAATGCGGTTCGGCCGTTTACTCCGTGGTTATTGGTGGCTCAGCTGGGTCGTCCTCGCGCCTGTCACTTGTCTGGTAAGTGCATTGCTATCGTATACCCTGCATCTGTGCCTTGATGCGCTAATGTGCCCATCTAGGAATCTACGGAATTCCGACAACGATGTACATCATTGTCTGTCTGGATCAAACTAACTCTTAGATATCTATCAAACTTGAATTAGGTATTTTAAGATATCATTAACCTTTTGCACTCTTAAGTTAAATCCATTGCGCGACAATATTCAGTTGATAAATTGAGCAAGCTGAAACAGCTTCATTAAACGATTGCATCGAGATAGATCTGAATGTATTGAAGTCATATTACAATACTTTAGATGCTCAGTAAGTTTTTGCAGCAAGAAACAAGTGGCTTATTCTACATCAAAATTGCCCGAACACGATTAGAAGGTTTTACATCTTTCAGAAGTCATATTTAGTCATAGAAGTCAGTTTATTCAATTTTCCATTTTTTTACATATCGGAAATTGTTGCAGGGTATCATACCTCGAAGAAATATAAATAACAATAAATTAAATATTTATGTAATACAATTATGCACGTTTTGTAAAAATTTATCAATATTCCATTTCTTAACATTAATATTATAATTCATACATAGTTTATAAAACGGTGCAATAACTCAAAATAGTTTCTCTTTATTTAGACAAATAACAAAGCAAGGAAATATAAAAAAAGAGTTGATATTTTATAATTGCTTGATATGTAATAGTATTAGTAGATATATGCTATTGTAACAAGAAGGCACATTTTGATTCATTTGTTACTCAGGCCATGGAGCCTTTTGGATTAATTAGTTCGTTTAAAGAGGTCTAATATTATACGAGATGAAAAAGTCCTCAAAAGATTGAAAAGAAATGAAGCCTCATTCGCCACTCTTCTTCCCTTGTTTGGATGAATAGAAGATGGATGGGATTAACCCGTTAGATCTTCATTTGTTCAGCATTACGCGAAAGGCATTTCAACGAGAAAAATGTTCCGCGATAGATGTACCACGAGGGAAAAACTTGCATCATCGAACCAATCACGAATTGATTGTTAATTATGAAACGGATGTTTTATCAAAAGAACCGTAGTAAAAAGTGGAACGACGATTCAACACACTCCGAAAAATGACGCGTATAATTAGAATATCATTAATAATGAATACAATTCCTCTCAACATTTTCTATGCATAGACGTATATGAAACCCGGAAATGTTACACGGATATCCATAAGCACCTCGAAATTTATTACTGTATTCAGTTATTAATATCGTATAATATAATTTCGCTATTACATACATCGTATATAACACCCAAAGATAGCTGAAAGAGGTGAATAGCTCGGTAGAAATAAAAAGAGGTACAGCCGAAGAATAAGAAGAGTAGTTTTCATTAAATGCCGCTATAAGTACACACACCAAACGACCCGAAACTTCTCACTTATAAAATTACTTCTAACCGAAAGATGGTCACAGTGAAAGCTGCCAGTTATTTCTTCGGATCGCTTAGTTTTTTTTCATAATATCGGGGTATCATTACAACAAGATACCACAAACGGGTTGGGTTGACTCGTTCATAAAGCCTATTCAAAAACCGGATGATAACGTTTTTCCTTGGTATGCATTTCACGTTTTTTAGACACCGTTAATCCTTTCTCCTTCGAGGAGTATTTTTCGTGACGGTATTATCGCGGTTTTCTTTCTCGGTCCGCAAGCATTTAGCGCGACGGCCGTACTCCATTATTGATTTTCCGTTTGTTTTAGACTCTTTCCCTGTTCCCAGGTTGTTCTTTTTCTCTCTTTCTCTCCGCATCTCGTTTAGTAAATGACCTCGTACTCGGCACTCTCAGTCCTCGGCGTATATGTATATATATGGCGAACATATAGGTGGTGCGCCTATTGAAAACGTTCTACCCTAAATAATTATGTCCTATTACGCGTGTTTCTGTTAATGAATCTAAATTGGAGTGTCGGAGGGAAAGGGGAAGAAGGAAGAAGAGGAGGTGGAAGTCCTGGACCAAGTCGATAAGCGTTGAGGGATGGAAATGTCGAGAAATGTCGAGAAGTGTCGAAGGATAGAATAATGATTACTCGCCTCGCACTTTTTTACGATCTCATTTTACTTCGTATGAACTGTGCAACCCTCGTCGATCTACGCTCATTGAGTTAAGCCCTTCGTACGGATTCCAGGATACGGGGTATCCCGAGAAACGGGGAAAGGGAAAGGGAAAGGAGTATTTCTCGGTTTTAATTTCGTTCGAGACTTACTCGACTCTACTTGACTTTTCCCTTCCATGTTCGTTCTCGAGCCTTCCAGTGTAAAACGCTTACTGAACCTGCTTACAATTCGATCTCTCTGTAAGAGGCGAGTATTTCTAGGAATAGAGGGTGGGCTGTGAGTGAATCTGGGCCATCTTGATCGATCGACCATTTTATTAACTTTGACGTTTTCACCTTTGAGTCACTCAAAGGAGTTTACATTTACAAGAATGTGCTTCTTCGAGTAAGAGGGTTTTTTCACGATTGTTAGGTACGTTTGACATCAGGTCTTATTCAACCTCCATAGTTCGACGTATTCATCCAACGAACTTGTATCTCCTTATTTATTCTACTGGAAATCTTAAATAAGTGGAATGAGTCCTTTAAGTTTACGCGTACTGCTTCTACGCTACGTTCTGAATTCGTGAAACACATCTATCTTTATATACCCGGTTCCTTTGATATATCAAGAATACATTTCGAAATGGTATTAAAGAGAAAAAGAAATTCTCAATTCCCTTCTCAAAGTGTTATTGTACATAGTTTTTATCCTTCATTATCTCAGTTCCTCGTGAATGATTTGGCAATCAGAATAACGAAGAGGAAAAAAAGTTCACTAAGAATCACATTATCCGAACATCCATTATCTGAACGTTCCATTAGCCGAGTAATTTATTCGCTGATAAGTCTATTTAACATTGGAATAAGAATATTATATAGACATTTCAGTTAGCATTTGTGTTATGAAATAAAAAGTTATACTTCTACCTTGCCCAGTATAACTTATCATACATTTAATTATAAGAACTTTTGTTAATTGTCTGGAATAGGTGTTTGAATAGCCTATAGAATTCCGTATAATTAGCTCGATCTTACAAATACATTGAGAATGATATGTAGAAATATCATTCATTTCATTACTCCATATATGCATGTATGTATGCACATCCACGTATCAACACATATCCTTCTTTTGGAGTGATATTATAATTAAACGTATGCTTTTACCTCGTCATTTCTATTAAAATTTGTTCCCGATTATTCTTACAACGGTGCATCTCTTGGGTGGCGTAATAATACCGCAATTTTTCTAAAAGTATAAAACTTCCAATTTTGCTTGAAAGATTTCTATGTACATTATACATATATTAAGGAAAATCGGCAAGTGTTGCACACATGTCCAGAACAGTCTCAGAATTGACTACACTATTTAGTTATTTATATGTTTGTTGGTTACCAAAAAATATGAGCAAGCAATTCATGAAAAGGATCACACAACCAATCTAACCGAAGTACATCACATTTAATGGCACGTAGACATTCCAACATAAACAACCCCCTCAATTGAATTCCCGAAGGATACTTTTTTTCCTCTAGACGTGGATTAGAAGAACTCGTCGAATGCAGGCACACAGATGGATTTAAAGCAGACATTCACAATGATAGCCTCTGTCTCACACACGTATCAAATTGATTGTTGGAAAAGGGTCAGACAATGAACTCGACTTCGAAGGTTCCTCGGGACGAAGGGTAGTCGGGGGTAGGGAAGTAGGGAAAAAACGGAAACGTTAGAGCCGTGCTTTGTTTCGCGGACAATCGGATCCGATCGTACTTGAATTATTACCTATTTTCACGATCGTACTATGTATATATCTTCCAATCGAGCCCTTTATTTTCATAAATAGTACATGGAACGAGTAATAACACTCGCGGGATGGAGGAATTTCTTTTCGAGTCCGATGGAATTATTACTCTTACTACACGGTGTTTCTTATCTCGGGTAACCTTACCACCTTCCTATATATTTTATTAAGTTTAACCGCTTCTAACCGGCAGATATTAAAGTTGCCTCTCGATATACACCGGGTAAAGTTTCATTTCGGTATCTGTATCTCGCTGGTTGAATTATGGCCACCCGAGGGAAGGAGTGTGTCGAAGTTCGTTCCGATTAAAAATATGAAATTCTTAATTGGCCGTTGTACCGTAACCTCATAGCTCCCGGGGGGAAGTTTTCCGAAGGAATAACACCTTTTTTGGTTTCTACCATCGTAGGCGGTGTTCGTGTATCAACTATATACCTACAAGCCGGGGAGTTATGGCTCCTACATATTCCCTGCCTGGGCGAACGCGATTGGAATACTGATCGGACTGGCGACCCTCGTACCGATGCCGATCTTTTTCTTTCAACAGCTATGGAAAGGCCCGGTAAGTTCCTCACCAATCTAATAATCGTACCACTAAATCTCGGCTATTTATCTCGTTACGTTAAATATACCAGTTGGTTTCGATTGGGTCAATTGTGGTAAATGAGTGGCATCGAATTATCCAATTGATTGCTTGGATATCGTTAATGGATGCTGAATCTGGGTATTCAACAGTGATGTACATAAACTATATCACGATCGACTGGTTATCGTGTAATGATTGAAACCAAATCGAAAAATCTGTTCATTGCCAGAATATATGTTAAAATGATTTGGCTATTTAAGTATTCAGGGAAATAAGCCAACATTTATTTAAAGTAGATCGCGGTAGGGTTTATATTTAAGAAACTGATCTTTTTAGAAATTAAAAAATAATGGACAGTTATATAAAATTCTTTCGATGATTCTGATTTCCTATGTTAATTAATCATATAAATAGCCCTGAATGAAACTTAGTTGTTATATTAATACAAGGTTATTGAAGATAATATTATTATGGTATAAAGAATGTTTACATTTGTTTTCATTTAACAGTGATCATTACAATTAATCTCTTCCTTTTTAGCAGCTATTAAGATAAAGAAATTGTCATTAAAAAATATAATTATCCACTGACACTCTTCGCGTATCAAACTCCTATTGCGAGTAATTCAAACGCACGTAAATCTAAGTGCGAGCAAAAATTATTAAAACCCTCCTTTGAATGTTTGCCGTATTTACATTTATTCGAGTAACCGGTGCCTTCTATGCACCTCTTTCTTCACGGAAACGCGAAAGTTTGTAAATGCAACATTTTTCCATTTAAGGAAGTCGTAAGTCCCGTCGTTATTCTGCATTTTACACGGACGAAAATGACGAATGGCTTACTATTCCCGCGAGGAGGGGGATTGGGGGGAAGGGCAGGATTTCAAAAGCAAACAGTAATTAGGAGCAAATTGCAATAAGGGAGGTTTGCATTTGGAGTTGGCGAATCGCAAATTTCTCGAAGAGCTGTGTACTGTCCATTCGTGCTCACCGTTGTTCGGGCGTGCAACGCTTTAAAAGTTACCTTCTTTACCGTGAAATCTCGAAAGTTCGAACGTCTTAATACAAGTTTTTCCACGGTACGTAGGTAATCGTACTTTTGAATCGAAAAGTTTCCTCCGCGCTCCATCGCCCGGATCGAACCTATTTCTACCGCGCTTCAACCCTCTTCTTGACCGCTTCCGCTTTGTGTTACCCGATAAATTTACCATTACTCTTATCTCCTTTTCCACGGGTTTTCGGCCGTGTTGCCTTCCCCCGACTCGGGTACCGCACACTTCGAAACTACTTGTGCGGTTCTCGGAGATATGAACCTACGAACTAAAATCAACGAATTCTTCGACCATCGACGGGTCTCTTCTTTCAAAAGACACGCTTCCGTGACTTTTCTACTTCCCATTGATTTATATACTTTTATTATGTGCCTTACATCCATTCCATATTTCCAATCCTTGATTTATATCATTTACCAAGATTGCTTTGTTCCAACAATTCAAGAAATAGAGGTGTCTTTATCCTTCTCTTAATAAGCTAAATTTCTAGATAATAAAGTATACGATGATATAGTTTTTGTGTTGTTCGTCAACCGGGAGAATAAACAATCAAAATTAAAAATTGGTTGACCTCTCTAATAGTATCCCGCTGTTTTAGCCCAAAAATTACCAAACTCACCATGTATGTATATACGATGTGACCTAATTTACTTTGATTGACGTTATCAAATAATTATTTATTTGCCGTTGAGTTTGAACTGTATTTTCAGCCAGGTTGTCGTTGCTCACTATATATTAATCAAATGATCACAATCTAATTCATTGAATTTCAAAAAGAGTATATTACGTGTTTAATTCACTGGTCGTTGATTAGTTTGAATAGACGTGGACTACGGTGAATAATGAATTTGTTGTATTTATAAATCGGTTGCTAAAAGTTTGGAAACAAAATCATAGCCGTTCTGTACATATTCGTCTCTTACGATGGTAGGAGAATTTAATTTAACACGAAGGAGAATTACAAATATACCGAGGGTTAATTCAAATTGGCAGGCGCTTATAAAGTATTAATGGTCCAGCTTTTCGATAGAGTTAAATCGCCGAGAAGTTCGAAGTACGGGGGTAGTTGAATTTAAACCATCTCACTGTAAAGCTAATCTGAATTGTTTATACAACCCGGCACGGAAATTGTTCGGACGATCTGACTTTCGATGTTTAATTACCTGCAGAGAGACAGGAGTTTATTCAAGCCTACGAAAGCCTGGGGTCCAGCAATCAACAGGAATAAGGGCAATGACACAGCATCCACGGCTTCCGTCAAGACTGCACATTTCAACGATCCTTAAACAACTTGCTGCAATGTAATAAAACTCATTCCTCTATATGTCTTTTATTGCCAGCATTTTGATATTAATTTCATCGTGTGACGAGTAATATTAATTTATATTATCATCATCATGTTAGTCCTCTGATTATGCTTGTTTGTTGCATTCTCTTCTTATATATGTACATTGTTTTTATTATATTTATTACAAATTGCACGAAATCCCTGTCCTTGAATGTAATCAAGGACAAATAAATAATACTAAAGACAAATTAATACCTTGTAATAAAGAACGTAGAAAATAATGAAATATTACGAGAATTACATAGAACAATATAAAGTGGTTTAATAAAATTCGTGATTTTATATAAACGGCTCTATAAAAAGTTTTTAAGATTCACTGATCCAGGTTATTAAACAAGAGAGATTTATTAAAATATCATATTTTACGAACTAGAGATGGATACCCTCAGTAGTTTTATTTATATTCAAATTATTACTCCGCGTGATACCAAATTCTTAACCGCTTCGTATTTCATCGAAAAAGATTTAAAACTCGATTACGGCGGTGGAATCTCTTTTATTTTTATTTTCGAAATTTTTCGGGGCAATCGTGGTTCCATTAGAACACGAGCTTATTCCTGTGACACGGTACATGATGGTACTCGATGCGATCAAGTATCGGTGTATAAAGTATCTCTAGAAAAGCGTAGTATGTCACATAGTTCCACCTCGTGTTTTCCCCTAATTAATGGTGAAGAACATCTCCGGTACGAGGAATTCCATGTCTCTGGCACCGTGGCAATATTGTGCCGGTAGTCACGCTGGCTTGTAAGTCACCTTATGGGGGTGGCACGGACAACAAGAGTATCACCCCCCGCACTCGACTCTAATGAGAATTTTAACTGGTCACCCTGCACCCTGGTATTTGCATACGTATCCCCTCCCCGATCAATGAAAAAGGATTAAGTGATAATACCGGCATCCGCAAAAATGCGTCTTCATTCTAAATAATCAAATACGAGATTTTTTAACAAAATGTTACTTTTGTGGTTGGATTTACGTGTGGCTTCTTTGGGGATACTTTAAATGAGTATACAGGGAATGGAGAAGTTAAACGAGGGTAGTTTGTTGAACAATTAAATGTTAAAACAGTAGACAGGTAGACTCTCTATATTTTATGTTTATACCTAATATACATATACGTACATATTTATTCATTTCTTTGAGTACGCGTTTACAAATTATGCTTTCTTTGGAATGTTTTTCATTATTTGAAATATCATATTTCTACAATTTTGTACATGACTTCTTGTTGAAAATGACTGCTATACAACTTTGTTGTGTCACGCACATATATACATGTTCTGTTAAATTAGAACAATTTTCATAAGCGAATAGTACCGTTTTAAATTACCTCATTTTCGTCGACTATATACAATTTATTTATATAATTTGTATACACGATTTAATTATACAGTAATTTACATTGAATGCCTGATTACGTTTCCGTTATATTGGCCCCCGTAAACATTTCCATTTATTTAGTAACCTTCTTATTTAATATTATATTAATGCATGCGTTCTGTTGTATTGATGTATATGTCCATACTTTCGAAAGGGTGCGTGCAATACTACTATTACAATTGATATTGCAATTGATGTATGGTATGGTATTATCTACTTACAAGTAGTTACAATTCGTACTTTCTACCTAGGAATTATAGGCCTCGCGGTTATATTTCTTATGCGCTCCTCGCACATTCTCGTGGAAACTTTTTGCAGAATATTAGACATCGGGAGTACAAGGAACTATTTAAACGATATGATAAGTTATGAAGGAGGCGCATAAGAAACGTGGGATGGAACGAAAAAGTTAGAGTTTGATATAGGCGGAGGGGCTAGAAGAGATAAAAAAGAGCCAGGGGGTATAATCTCTGCGCGATAACAAAGTAATCGTGGATGCTAGTTTATAACGACTTAAAGAGAAATTTATATCGGCAAAACTATGGGAGATCCGACACAGCTGTAACGCAGAAACCACAGTAAAATTGGGTAACAACTTCGATAACTCGAGTCGCGTATATAATGCGCTTTAAGTTTCCCCGTATTGCACACCGTGTACGCGTCTCGTTAATTAAGTTCCCTTCTTACCCCTCCCCCTGCTGAGTTACCAGTGAACCGACATTTTTTATTCCATAATCACGGCTAACGGATGTTCCTTCTTAGGAAAACTCGCGGATACGGTTAAAGTAACTTTCCACGTGTATTTGCAACACAGTGTAAGTGTATTTATTTCATAGCTGAAACCGAGACAATATAAGTTTACGATCTACGTGAAATATGTGCTCGTAAGAAACCGAGGGGGAAGGAGAGGGGCCGATAGCTAGTTGAATCAGATAGGATTTTATGACGATAGTCAAGAACCGCGCACGTATAAACATTACTAACATTTACAGAAATTGACATTAACTAGCTATGTGACATTAATTATCAACACTAAACGTAGTACAGAACGACACCACGATTTAACAGCATATTTAGAAAGGAAGATTATGTACATCATATTATACATATATTTATATATTTGTAAGCATGTTAGAAAAATCGTATTCCAGCAGTATAATAAAAAATAAAAAGGTAGAATTGGAACAAAAAATTCGTTCGTGAAAGGTAGAATATTTTAAAGAAAAATTACATCTGAAAGGAGCTTCATGTTCGGTTTGTTAGATCGCGAGGTGAAAATGCATCTCGTCATTCACGAATCGTAATACGAGAGTGTATTTATTATAAGTGTATATGTATTTTGCTGGTGTATTACGAATATTTAACGTCAGACTCTCTACCTTCTCGACTAGCTTGTGTCTAATAAGAGCTTCCGATTTGTATACAAGTTTGTTATTTATAAAAGAAGATGAATCATCGGCTGCAGAGTTGAACAGAAGCGTAGAGTCGAGATGTTTACATTCGCAATAAGAGTCGACAGTGATTCGTTTGAAGTAGCGCAACGGCGATGGTGGCCGTGTAACGTGCTCCGCGCGTTCTAGAATTTTAACGAATAAAACTCAAGGATTAAGTGCTTTCTCCAGTGTCGGGCTTAATTCATTAATCAGTTACCGTGGAATAAATTAAGTGGGAAAGAAATATAGCGTCGATCGATATTTCTTGCAATGGAAATTGCCTCATTACTTACACATGACTTCTATCACCTATTGCGCCTTCTACGTAACTTGCAATTTTATTACTTTCCTTACATTAAACTTTGCTTTTCTGTATATTAGCTTCGTTTGATGGCGTAAACTCGAGTTAATTAGCTGGATCGATAGACTTTAACTGTATAATAACTAATAACATTGTAATTACGTGCACTTGTTATGCAAGTTATTTTTCATCGGAGTTACGTAATAGAAACTGTGAACCACTTTTAGGAGCAATTCTTATTCATTTTATATAAACATATTCGTTTGACCATAAATCCAAGTGAATTGTCATTTATTTCATAGTTCGCGAAAGTGCTAATTAAAATGGTGAAACCGTTCCGGAGATTGCAACAGTTTGCAGCATCATAAGCAGTACAAGGTAAGGTTTCATGCTTTTTATCCAGGGTGAATAATTAATAACGAAAGAATTGATTGTGCGGAATTTCACTACTTGTTTCGCGCGCAGAACAAAGAGAACGATATGGTTGTGGATGAGAAGGAAATGAGGGAAGGGGAGGGGGATGAAAGATTGTATTGGGAAGGCAAATAGTGACGAAGGAAATGAAGAAAAATAATTAGAAAACGAGTCATTTATTCCGGACATTTCTCGACCAGGTCAGCACTCGCAATTAGTCTTTAATTCTCGTTAGTCTCCTCGTGGACTTGTTCGTCCGGCCTTTTGGCACCGCGTCCGCGTGGATGGTACTCGCGGTCTACCGTTAATTGAACTGGATCTACTTGCACGAATAAAGGAAAATAGACGGTAGAAAATTACCCTGTCAAAATCAAGTCACGATCTAATTCAATTTCCGATCCCTTTGACGAGCATCATTCAATCGGGTCCTTTGTGTTGGTTATCATAAAGGAAATACTTTAAATCAAAAATACAGGAGGCTCGGTGATTCATTTGCTTGGTGTTGGCTTTCATCGGCTGCACGAATCTGTGATATCAAACGTATTGTTGGATTCAATGCAAATGTACTGAAAACGCGCAGGAAAAAGCGTAACCTGCAATGCTCGTTGACCTGCTCGGTTTGAAATTTTATTTTTGAGATAATTTAGCGGATTAAAGTACTCTTGATCGTCTGTTATTATCAGCGTTATCTTTTTTTACTATTCAGCCAATGATAGTAGAATAACACCAGCTTTCTATTAAACTTTTAAGTGACTAATAACGTGACGTTTCATGCAGTTCATATAATAATGCAATAGGAAATGGTTTTATTTCATATTCACTTGGATACAAGAACATTATTTCATAATGAAGAAGATCTTATTATTATTTCAAATTAAACTATTGTGGGGTGTGAGAAAATATGAGAGAGTGAGTGTGTGAGTGGCTATCTCGAGAGCTGCTATGTGTGTGTGTGCGTGTGGGGGAGAAAGCGAGTGTTCGGTTATGGAGGAGTGAGTGTTTTGGTTATGGGGATGAATGCGGGCAGAGTTGTCTGACAAACGTTTAAGAGAGTAGTCGAAATAGTGAAAGAGTGTAGTATTTGAGTTGCTTAGCATAGTGTTGATTGAGTCGTAGAGTAATATAGTTAGTGTCGTAATTTAAATAGTGTAGTGGATTGTTATTACTTTATTTCCTAGTTTATCAAATATATTATATAGACATTAGTTATATCAATTAACGAATTAAAGGTTCAACCTCTCCTCTTCATCCCTTTCTAACAACATCCTACACTATTGAACGTTTTTGTTACACCTAAAAGTAAATATTGAAACAAGAATGAAAAATCTGAGTGAGAAGAAATAAAGAAAATAATTATAGTGCAGATTTTAAACAAAAATTTTGAATCATAAAATACTAATTCTTATTACTTTCATTATTTTCATTAAAAGATTTCCAATCAGTGTTAAAAATATATTCCATGTTTTTAATACTCAGGTTCATTAATATAATGTAGTTAATGCAGTAATATACAGTTCATATATTATAAAATATTATGTTTCTTCAAGAGGGAATTCCTGTACTAAGAAATTCCCTTATTATCGCAAATTATCACAGTTTATCTCGAATTAAAAAACATCGGTTTATGACCGGCGACGCGTAACATTTTTTCGCAAAAGAAAAAAAAACAGGGATATTTAATATGGGTCTTCATCCCTTCCCCGAAACGAATTATTTCGCAAGGGCGTACAGACCAGAGTCGGTGGAACGGTAATGAATATTGTTGCCATAAAAATAATTCATGTTTTTCCTCGCGGTAGGAATTAACCGAGAGTTAATTCACGACAATTACACGGGTTATCTTTTATTTAAAGAGCATCATCCGGCATTAACATTCGCTCCTCTGATCCGCGAAACGCGGCATTTTAGTTTACAATGAAACTTCCCCGGTTCTCTGTGTCATTTCCGAATCTGGGGCTAATTGTAGCTTACGACGTTGTTCCAACCCACTCTTCCATTAACCGCACAGCACTGCAATTAAGCGGAATTTCTATGAGATTCCAACGCTCCCGCTTCAAAGGAGGACTTGAAATTTATTGTTTCGATTTATTATGCACTCTGTATACTACCTTTTACCTTTTCCCTCCTCCCCCGCCACTTTATTTCACTTGTCTACTTGCTCTCTTCCTCCATCCACCGAGATGCATAATAAGCTTTACCCCTTTTCGCTACAAATGTCTCGTATAATCGTAGATTTAAATTTTAAAGTGAGAGAAGAAGAACGCACGCGTGCGGATTTGAATTTTGGTTCTATTTTATAATCCCGGCTATTAAAGTTGTCCTGGGATTTGCATTCACTCGGTTGTACCTCCTTTCGCCGGAAATTTTTACCCGTTAGAGAATGCAGGGACCGTGACGATGGTGCCGGGCTACCGAATAAAATTCATGGAGGAATATCTCGCGTGTCTACGTCTCCTTCGTTTTTTTTACCGATTATTATCGTGACCGACGACACCGGGAACATTTGTTTCTCTGTCCTGTTTGCTTTCCATTGTCCCCCTACAAAAACATACCGCCGAGTTACATGGAGGAGGACGAACCCGGTGATAACGAGAGGCAATATACTTCCCAGCATACTGACGAATCGACGGCGATTGTAGTTTTTTACCAGCACTTATTGTATTTCCGTAGTTCCTACGTTTCTGATCCACTCACGATATGTGCCAACCGCTTTCTACGGCCACGGTCAATTTGTCGGGAAGTATCCACCCACTAGTTACGATTTATTCCTTGAGATCGGCTAATTTTCCGGCCGATATTTTTCCACACGCTCTCCCTGAATAATCGTGATCGCTCCGCCCTTTTTTATTGCGCTTTTAATCGCCGCACTGAACACCGAATTTATACGGCTATTAAACCGTTGAACTATCGCTTAAGATATTCAATGGAATATTCACTGTTTGGAGCTTTGCCATTTTGCACTCTAAAGTATGTATGAAAGAGAGATAAATCACGGTGAAAGAATACTGTGTTGTGTGTTAGAATCGTGATTTCCGGAAGTAGTACCAGTTCGTAATAATTCTATCCTGAATACTTCGCGGTTCCTTTATTGTGGCTTAGTTTAAATATTAAATTATTTCAGAAGATTATGCTCATTTTTAAAAGAATATTTTTAAATAATAAATACCACATTGGGACAGAGGGAAAGAACGAAAAACGAAAATGTGTTTACTATTTAATATTGTATATTAAGGTTTTGATTTTTCGCAACGATTTATACCTTTGCGTGCTAAAAATATAATATCCATTAATAGCTATTCGTACTGTAATAATTGAAAGGTTATACACGTAGTGTATATTTCACATTTACTTAATTGATTTGTTTTCAGTTGATGCGCATCAAGCAATTACGTTAATTAAACGTGTGACAATACGAAATGGATATTAAAATATTATTGTTAAAGATTAAACTTCGAAATTAATCCTTTGCACTCTATAGACGCCCCAACGGAAACACGCATTCGCAGGAATTAATTCAGAATTGAATTGTTCTATTTGTCACATCAACTAAATTAACAAAATAAACATATAAGAATTATATTATAAGATTCATTCATACTGTTTATAATTCGATAATCAGTTTCGCGGAACGACTTACAATATATCTGTTTCTATAAAAGAAAATCCTCGTTTATAACCGAAATCTTCTGCGAGTGCAAAGCATTAACAATAAAATTTCGAATAGCATCATGTAACATCCAATTTAATTTAGCTTTCAACAATTTGGAAGATAACAACAAGGTAATAGTATAGTTAATCAATAGTTTATTAATTGGTCCAATAATAATTTAGATGTGACCCGTCAAACACATCCAAGGTAATAGTAACATAATATTTGAAATTAATCACTTAAAAATATTTGTGACGGTATATAAATAAATTGAAAGGGTTATACATTTAACAAATCAATTATTTGCGGAAACATGAAAAAGCTATAAAACCTTCGAGTTTTAAAAGAATAATAAATTGCTTTAAAACTCATATCTGGTATAAAATAATGAGATTTTGGCGAACTGGAAAAATACTTATTCAAATGTATTAATAATTTGAAAAATGTTATACATGTAATTTTAATACTTGCATTAAGTCTTTCATAATCAGTAAATCAATACTTTGAAATCCAACATCGTTATATATTCCTGGCTGAACTTTTTCAAATATTCATTGGAATTAAAAAAGTATATTTAAATAACAGAAGTGTTCCAATTTTCCAGGTGATGCTTTTAAATATGAACATCCACTAATTGACAGAGTTTCTGTTTACCTTTTTAAACTTGGCCACGATGATTGAATTTATACGTGTTATTGGCCTGCAAAATTTCCGAGCGAGTACGAGGCACTCGATTATAATTAAAAGAGACATTTAAAACGTCACGGTATCTACGCCTATATTTATCAAGGTTTGTTAATCAACATCGTGCCATCGAAATAGGATCCGCGGATGTTTCATCGACGCTTGACAGTTCAAGTTATTACATAAAGCGCGCGGCGGATGTTGAAAAGTTATTCACATTGAAACTAGTTATGGAAGAATAACGTTGCACCCGTCAGTACCCCGAGGGTTTGCAGTAACCCGTGTTGACAGAGAAATACGCCCACGCCCGGTATAATTCTTTCTTAAGTTTTACAAATTACAGTGCATTGTATGCGGAAATTTATGTGATAAACGGGATTCATCTCGAGCCAAGATTTTCCTCGACAAACTCCAAGATAGTCCTGACACTTCTCCTCGTTCTCATCCATCCTTCATGCGTAATTCGCCCTTCGCCCTGACATCCATGGCAAGTGATAGGCTTCTTACACCACGGTCCATCCCCACCCAGCATCCCCATCACCCAGAGGGTGAGTTTTGAAGATGTTTCAATCAAGAACTCGACAGCCGGTTTAGGGGTAAACGATTCTACTGGTGAACGTGTACGATGATGAGAACTTTGCGGGATTTCGGACAGATAATCTCTCTTATAGTTTCAAGTGCATCCTAATAGCGACCTTAGTACGAGTCATTTATTCTGGCATTATGCAACCTTCCACGGGATTCCTTCCTTAGTCGTTCATAATATATTATAATCGTATTAAGATAATGCTTAGTAACTTAAGTGGGAACTTGAATTCCGAGGAGTGAAGCTAGATTAGAAAAATAATCATTGCACCCTGATCAACTTTAAGAAACTACAATTATTAATCTTTAATTTATAATACGCCGCCCTTATAATCCTGCCTAATTCTGTATATTTCCTTTTTAATAGTTCAGAATTC
Organism: Nysson spinosus; assembly: GCA_910591585.2. NCBI lineage: Eukaryota > Metazoa > Arthropoda > Insecta > Hymenoptera > Crabronidae > Nysson > Nysson spinosus. The sequence continues at coordinate 3,621,897 of OU342834.1, forward strand.
ATAATTCTCAGAATAATTAGAGTTATGTACTAGTGATTTAAATTCGCTATTACAATATAATAACGATATATCTGTTTCTATTAAAATTATTATAAAATATGTGTTTAACATAAGCAATGGAATTAGTAAATGAGGCCGGGGTATTGTTTCATAATAAATTGTTTTAATTAAACAAATTTGGAATGGGTACATATATCGAGTTGATTATTTCTTAGGAAAATATTTCAACAGATTTATTATAAGCAGGATTAAATATGGAGAACGGTCTGTTACATAATTAATATGAAGGGAATTTCAGAGAAGTGCTATGATACTGTCTAGGGTCCTGTTTTATTTAAATTAGCTGAGTCGTTTCAGCGATAATTGGTTTAGATAACAAAATGCAAGAGTAAAAAGTTAATGGTAAGAATTTGTGAAGACTTTATCTTGCAGTTATTGAATATACTAAAAAGTGTTCGTGGAAATAGCTAATAAATAAACTAAAGAGACGTACTTACTTAAAAACTGTACGAAAGTGGTCTTAAATTAGTTTGCCCGCCTTAAATAAAAGATGTCAACTCTGGATCACATCATAACCAATTTCTTAAAACTACCTTTGGACTTATTATAAATACAGAAATAATTTATTGACAACGGGTACATACTATTTTTAAGTTGTGATTAAAATATATACTTTAGTATTATTTATAATATACAAGAAATAGGTAGTGAAATCCAAAAGTTGTTGGTCCGATCATGCAATTTTAGACCATTTTAAATAAAAAAAGTAAAAGTTATTGCTTGATTTTATTACTCCTTTAATACAATTCGGTCAGAAATGTTTGGATCTCGTTATGTATAAATTATCAACTCTACCTGCAAGGTCCAAAATGAATTTCCAAACGAGAAAACATATAATTTAAAATACGATATCTAAATTTAACTTTCATTTAGGATGCGTATGTGATTTTCATTCTGATGCGATATGAATAACAGGTGTACGAAACAGATATAAATTTCATTAGAGGGCGGATGCTTCCGTCTTAAGAGTAGTCGCCCCATTGCGATGCATCATCATCATCATACTATATCATGTTAAATTATAGTTATCAGATGAGACTGTCATAGATGATATTTTTTCGTATATTACACGCTCCATAAATCTTCTGTCCTGTAAAATTCCAGTTTCTTATTTGCTTATGACATAGGCATACGATAACAGACTGTATCGTACAAATTAAACAAATATTAAAACATATTCCGAGGATTTCAGGAACTATTTCTTGAAACTAGTTTTGTATTAATTATATAATCGGTCGTTTTCTATATTTATCTTTCTATATGTATCTTTTACGATAAATCTGCTGAAGTATTTCCCTAAGGAAGCATCCACGTGGAATATACGGTTATCCAAAATTTTATTAATGAAACCGAGTAAACGTACAAACACATTGTCAGTAATTAAATTACCCACAACAAAGAGCTTATCCAGCGTATATCGTGTAATTAATTCGTGTGCAATATTTTCGAAACATTTCGAGTGTTCTTACTGTTAATACTAATTTTATTCTCGAATCTTAATATTTATATTATTCTGGACCATATCTAATTTAATTTCAGTTAACAATGAGATACAATTAAACAATCTTGTACAGTATATCAATGTTTATGAATATAAACGATATTATTTATAAGAAAGTTTTCGTAGGTGAGTTGAAACGTTTATTGTCTAAAAGTTGAGTGTCGAAAGTTTGAAATTTGATATTTCGTTGTTTCGGAGGTAAATAGTTACGGATGGAATTTCATTTTCATAAAAACAGAATGACATTTTCATTACAATTTAACCCCTTCATTTCATTCGGTTTAAAGTATAGACGCATTGTACGTTACGACTGAAATGATGCCCGTTAATCTGTAAAACTTCTGTTTACGTCACGCAGTTCGGGGTTTCCATTCTCTCGGATATTTCAGGTAAATACAACCACAAACATGACAGAAATTATAATTCCTGTATTGTGCACATTAAATAATTATTATAATATATCCCGAGGATTTGACTAGTGAACATACAAACACTCTCGGTAATTACACTCTCCGCGACAGACAGCTAATCCAATGAATAACGTGTAATTAATTTAAGTAAAATGATATGAATTGAATTCGAATCTTCGTACCACTTAGACATATTTTTCTTAATTACGAAGAAATCAAAGTACGAATTATATTACTCTTTAATTCAATGCTATCCACCCCCTTTTCAGTTTGCGATATGCAGCCACCCGTAATAATCGAAAAACAGGAAGAGCAGCTGATAACGATCTTCCATAAATCGTAAAGACAGTCTTCCTGTTATACAATGATTGCAAGTGTGTCTACGCATGCTGGTAGCCGGCACGGTATTTCCGTTCGCGATTTATTATCAGATAAAAAGAAAGGCGTTCCGACGCGCGAAGTTATCAATTCGTTTCAGCCGATTCATTGTATAAACGTTATATATGCGATTTTAACTCTCGTCACCGTAATGCCGGCGGTAAATCAATAACTGACGATTGCCTGGTAGAGGTATAACGTCGGTGAGGAGAGAGAGAGAGAGAGGGAGAGTGCGTCGGAAAGGAAGGGTAGGAAAAGGGGGTGGGTGGCGGTGGCGAAACGTTGTGGAGGTAAATGCGGTTGCGACGATGTGAACAGCCAAGGGAATCATAATTCGGGATACCAGCCAGAGTTGGCTGGAACTCGCGGCTACCGGGAACTCCATCGTAACGTAAAATTCGTATTCCGCCGGATGAAAAGAGGGAGGGTGAAGTTCACCATGGTGAGTTCCACCCTCTTGTCGAGGGAGTATCTTTTGAGTTGGATCGAGGAGGACAGTCACGCGTTCTGTTCAATGTTTCGTGAAGAAATAATAACAACATCGTCTACGGTACCACCACTCTTAGTAAAGGCAAACATTATTCGATGGAATCAGCGGGGGGTTGGTTCCACTCCATGAGATTTCGTTCCATGGCTAGTCGAAGTAATTGAAAGAAAACTTTATTAATAGGGCAATGCAGTGCTTTATCGAGCATACTCTATTACTCTTTAAAATTAATGTTGAATATCAGAATGATTCTGAACCTTGTTCCTTCAGCTTCTATGTAGATCGCTGATACAAATCGATCTCATTAAGTGTCGGTTCCTGGACGAGGTAGCATAAATCTCTCTCTCGCTCGCTCTCTCTCTTAGATGAGAGGGTTCATCGTTAGAACAATCATCCTGGGAGCACAAAGACCCCGTCAATATTGATAGTCACAAATTTACCGCTATTATTTCGTTACTAACAAGCAAACGGTTTCCCTCCTACTACAAACTATCGAGCAACCGCATTCGAACATATTATGATATAATAATACCTTTCTGGTTTTCGAATAACGAGCTTGAGTAATGGAACCGAAATTTGCTATAGAATTCGCAGCGAAGGTAAATGTTATTATCCTTTATTACTTAAATGTTCAGTGTATGCAAATATTGGAAGAAATTAGTTTTCCAGTCACGTTAGGAACGCCGGATAATAATGACGCCTTTTACGTAATATTGCGTTGCACATTATTTATATAAACTGGATAATTTTATTTCATTATTTACATAATGGATTAAAGGTTATACAAGGAAAATGTTCTGTGAGCAAATCATTTCTGCTTAAAGCGACCTGAATACATAAAATATTTAGTTTAAAGTAGTATACGTAAAATAATAGATCTATATGAATCAGTAATTATTCAATTAATTTAGTATTACCGTTATAACGCGGAATATCGTAACAGTATATAAACATTAAATAGCTTATATATCGTCAAAAGAAAAATTGTCAAGCAGGAAGCATTTTATAATAAAATATGCAGTAAGATGCGCCAGTAGCGTGACATAATCCAGTTATCCGTGGTGGAAGTAGAAAAATCTTCGTACTTCGAGCACATTCGGTGAAAAGTTCATTGAACAGCGAAGAAGCATAGTGCGATGAAAGGTAGAAATCGAGCAGGAAGTTGGCAAAGCCTCGGCGAAGTTTGCAGGAAAGCGGGAGTTCGAAGGAAGATCGCGGTGTCCGGTCACACCATGGAATTCAAGCGCTTTTCGGTGGCATCAGTGATAATATCTCGCTCGATTCTGACGGGCGTAGTCGCAGTCACGCACTCCGCTGCAACCGACACGCACTAATTATGCAAATGAGTTTAGGACCCGCGGATCGCTGTTAACGAGGGATGCACGTGCATTTGCGTTCCATCGGGTTAAGAAACATCGCGATCCTACACTGAGCGTGACACGTGTGTGCATCATTCATGCCATACGGCAATTCGACGCATTTAACCTACACTCACCTTCGTTTTGCATCCACTTGGTTTGCTTGTCGGAATTTCGGGAATTACCTTCAAATTCGCCTATAATGGATTTCGGACGCCATGCTTTCTAGTCGTAAATTCGGAATATGCTTCTTTCAGGATATCAGTCTCAATTTAGAATAAATTGAGGATAATGGTAGATGGTGTATTTATATTTTTAAATAATTTTCGATGTTGAATCAGATTTTGATTATACCGCAGAATTATTATATTGGGTTCTTCCATAAGTGCGTGGGGTTTTTGTCGAATGTGAAACATTCTGTTTTTGTTTCAAATCTTAATACGAATTAATCTGCAATAAGTTCTCCACCATTATTTAAGAATCACATGAAATAATAAAATAAAGCTCTCGAATGACCTTATTACCAACCTAATAGTAGGTGAGATTATTTTGAATTGAAAGTTTGGGTCTTGTAATTTTACTTTTACTGAATGGATTATGTTCAACGGGGAATATCAATTAATGTATTGATAAATATTAATAATTACTAATGTAACGAATATTAATCATATGTTATTATTATTGGAATTTCCGAATGATAGTTATCTGAAAAAGTGCACGTGTGTTGTCCACCTCGCGAATATGAAGTTAGTTTTAATTAATTAGTTGCAAAAACTCATAATTAAATTATATGATAATAATTTGAAATTATTTCTTCACTTTAATTTCGTTTGAAAGTTGCATCGATCGAGCTTTTCATTAATTTAAACGCCTCGATTTAAAGCAGCAAAATTCACGATATTATTCCGTAAGAATATTATTATAAATTCAAGATTAATTCAGAATAAAAATAGATAATATACATCTATTTAAAAATAATTTGGCATATCAAACATAAACGTTCATTGCATAACGCAGCTTCCCAAATTCACCTGTGTATATATCTCATTATTTTAATTAGAGATGTATAAAAATGTGAGTTTCATTAATTCGAAGTCTCGACTAATTGCAAGAATCTTTTTCTGTACGTAGTAAGTCGGTTCTAATAAGCAATCCAGCAAAAAGCTTGTCACGTGTTCCGGATTTTCGTAAAACCTTTGTGTCATGCATTACCTGCTATTATTATCAAATGTGTAAGTTGAAAGGTACTTCACATACTTGACGAACTAAAGGCGACTTAGTGTGACATTTAGTACGAATTTTCGGCTTATATGAGTCATGCATGGGAGATTCTGAAAAGGGCAAGCTGGAACAGGAAGTTCAAAATCCTACAATAGATTCACCAAAAGCATCGGATACTTCTTTATCAAACGTTTATGTATTTTTACATTGAAAAAACACCGCGCTCCTCCTATAAATAAGTTCATCAATCTTACACCGAACCATTCACTTTTTACTTCCTGCTCTAGATGCATCTTTACCTTTTTTCCTAGATGCCACGTCCGACTTATTTTCACTTTGCTCGTGAAATTAATCACTCGTTACTTCCTACAGTATTCTCAACATGGCATAAAATGAAATTGATTTATGTGTGTCTTGCGATATACAGTGATTTAATTAGTGTGCAATAATACACAATAATCAATTACAGAATAAATCATTATGATTCGTTATAATCCAATTCCAGATATTAATGGAAATGATGAAATATCAGAATTCTAAATCGTAGTTGACTCAGGTGCCAGTAGTTAATGCACATCAACTGATTATTTTCCACAGCAAACGTAAACCTGTACTGACTTTCCACTCGCAGATTTAATGTTTTAAAGTACCTACATTACCTTGATGGGATTACGTAAGGGTTGGATCGTTCTAACTCGACTCGGGGAAAGACGCGAGAATTGATTCACATTAACTGTTTCGCTAAACGTGTTTCGTGGCACGTTACACGCAGCTATTACAATTTCTATCAGTACTTGTAGTACTCAGAAAGCATTGCCTTCATTTGTGCCAGGGAAAAGAATGTAGAATGTAATACTGTTTAACGAGCAGTAATTAACTTGTAATCCTTGTAATTTAATTTATATGATTTTCGTGATTGCAATTAATTGAGGAATTATAGTACCATTAAGTATATTTAACTCTAATCTCCATCGATCTTAAAGATTGCAAGGTTTACCTGCTAAATTCTCACATATTTATCCGCTATGTACGGGATAAACGAGCGTAATACATTTTCGACAAAATCTCGAAACATAATTCTTCCCGACCACTTTACCCGAGTGGAAACTTTTTCCATAGAACACTTAGTTCTCGCATGCATTGTGCGCACCACGATCACCAGTGCGAGATTAATCTGTTTGACAAAACCAATGACCTCATTGTATTTCTCTACCGCGTTGATTTTTGTGACGCTCAAGTCTCATTTGTAAGCAGAGGCTCGTAGATTAGCTTGTTTTAACATGGAAACGGTATAGAATTTAGTTCTGTCGAGGACGAACACTTGCGTATGCATTGATCAGTTGGCGACGGTGACTAGTTGGGTGCCTCGTTGATTCCCCGAGACGGCGCATAGAATGAGGAACACATGCCACATTTTTCTGTCTCTTCTAGCTTCGATTTTCGTGGCTTTTGAGTGTCACCGCAGAGTGGAATAGGTAGCGGGAACCCTCCCATGGTTCGCGCGCACCGGCTATATTGACACAAGTTACAACGACCAATTCCGATCTGAAAATTTTCGTGCGACAGACAGAGCACTATCCATCGCTCTGGGGACTCCGGCCGTTCTAGATACATTTTCCTAGTGTTCCCACACGTGGAGGAAATTATGAATACACCGGATTCTGCCGGTGTACACCGTTGGAAGCCACCGAATCGGAGTGAAAAAGGGAGCGAGAGAAAGGGAAGATACGATGAGAGAGAATATAAATGCTGTGCACGCCGGTCGCGCAAATCTATTCGCTGGATCCGCCAGCATTGTCAGAATCCACCTCCCGCGGTTATTCCGTGGTCTGGGCTTCGGTTAAATGAGAATCTTTTATACATTCCGTGTACAGCATTTCCGTTACCCTTTTTTCTCCCCATATTTTAATTAATGGTAGCTTCCCGTGCGAATGCAACGTACGAGAAATGAAATCACGGCGACCTACTAGCTTCTTCCTGCTCTCGCTGAGACACTTCTTTCTCTCTTAGTCACTCTATTGCTCCCACCTATACATAGAAATACTAAACAAATGTATTCTATTTTCTCTCTCTCTCTTTCACTTTTCTCTACGTTTGCTGTATCTCGAAACCTACCGGTCTTTTCCTCTCCAGCTCTCCACCCCCTACCTCTCTTTGGTCGTTTTTCCGATTTTATCCTCTATTTTAGCCTCCCCCCCCCCCTCTCTCTGTATCGCTTTCTGGAGTTTAGTCTCCCATATTTTCTTTCTCGCTTCTTCTTTCTCTGGCTATCTCTGAAATAATATAATCTCTTTTGCTTCTGCTTTGCAAACTTTTTGACGATACGCTTTCTTCTGTTTTGTAGCAGCTACTCCGAATAAACCTGAAATTCCACGGTTGAATGAAATTATGAATAACCGTGTATACTCTATCGCGCCTCTCGCCACCGATCCGACACCCTTTTCATTTTTTACTCGCCTCTCTTTCCCTCCTCCACCCATCCTCACCCTTTCACCCTCGCTTATATTCGTTTCATTCTTTTTTCCCTTTTCCCCTTTACACATCTGGTTTCTCCTTTACTAGTTCCACCCGTTTTTATACTTCTCGGGGAACTCGGTACGCAGGTTAAAATGTTCGCAATGTCCAATATTTCTACGACGATAAATCACAAAGCAGGTTTCCCAGAGCATCCGGAGAGGCGTGGATGCGCAATGTCACGTGTCTATGTACTTTGACTTTTTTGACGTTGAATCACGCCCCCGACGCATCCCTTGCACCGCGCCAGTTTTATCTGAAACGAACTGCATTCACCTCGGATACGTATGAACTTTTCACTTGTAACAATTTCAAATAAAGCTGCTGTATTTTTCAACTGGGAACTGGGAACCTTTGAAGAAATCCTCGATTGCAAGCTAATATTACCGAATCGCTTCGCCCAGGAACTTTATCTGACTCTGAATTATTCCTAGGTCATCCTAAAGTGTACTCGAACGTGCTACACCCTTATACTTTGCAATCTTAAGATCGATATTCGTTTAATACATGCAGAAAAGCTTCTAATTGCAATCCCCATTGAAATTGCTCACGCAACAGTCAAGAGTAAAAATAATGCACTTAACGAGTCGGCGAAAGAGAATGAAAGAAAGGAATTTGAATAATCACTCGATTTCAGTTCACTTCCGTGACACGCGAACCAGTTTCTACTTGATGGTAACTACGATCGTGAAGTCATTTATTTCTTATTGGATCGATACTACCCTCCGTATTTCGGCAATCTATAAACCATATTTCAGTTTGCATTCTCGAATAATTATTCACACTTTTCAATGAGAAGTAATCGCATAATGTAAAGGGACCCGAAATCTGTCGATTAATTACGTCGGCTCAGTGACGAAGCCGATTTACATTATAAATCACCAAGCCGTTAAGGAACTCCGTTCGATATCTTAGGACACTTGTATATTTTCGAATTATCATTGACTTCATTTTTCACGTATTTTTTTTATCGACCCAAACAATCGACATGAAACACGGTTGAAATATGAGAACGTTTCATTCACTGCAGTTTACATCCTAAATATTTGTGAATCATAAAACTCTATTGTTTTATTATTTGTTCAAAGTACACGAACATACATATACAAAAATATAGGCAAATTATTAAGCGCATATAAAAAGTCAGAATAAAATTTCACTTTCCGGTTTTGTTGTTGGTCGAAGTTACCGAAAACAATGCGGTATATTATCCGGTGTAAAACGTGCATTGTACGTGTTTTTCGGCTACGAGATTTACAATGAAAAATATATCCCCCCATTTTAATCTCGTTTTATCCAGATCTGTGGTTATGAATGTTACGGTATTAATTAAGGGGTCAGTTTAAAACCACCCGGAAAACACGGTGAATATGCCGAAAAATCAAACCGCTGGGATGGTCCCCGTGGTATTTCCGAAGTTTTGAACAGCAGTTTGCCGGCAAACCACGCTGCTTTCGAGACCACAATACCACGGCGATATCACTAAAGTTCCAGCCGATTTCGCGAAAAATCACACCCCCCTCCCCGAACCCCACCCCATCCCACCTGATTTTCGGGTATTAGGAAAGTTTTTGCGTTGTATCTGCGTCACCAACGATTATTTGACTCTAACCGTAATCCGTCCGGTGATTTTTATCACCGATGATAAACAAATTTTGTTTACCCGTTTCGCTGCTCTCACGAAAACGTCCGCATATGCTACCACCGGCTGGACCATAAAACGTAAAACGGATACCGTGTTACAGGCCAGTGATCGCCAACCTTTTTCCCATTTTTTTTTGGGTAAACGACTTACCTTTTTGTTTGCACTGTACATACATTGAAATATATTGTTTTTGCCAGGCGAATTCCAAGCGTCGTCACATCGTTGCGATTTTTACTTATGGTTTTAGTAAATAATTTTACTGTTTTATTTTCATTGCGCCGCATTTGGTGCGATATTTTTTTCTAATTCTTTATGATTACCGTTAATGAATACAACAGTGCGTGGTAACGTTTAATTGAAAATGCCTTCGTAAAATATACTGAATTACATTAATAAATTAGAATCGCACTTTAATTTCCTGATTTTTTGTGAAGGTGGTTAATTCGGAAAGTATTTCCATCATTTTATAGATACGCTTCTATTAAATTTAGTTATTATTGTTATACTACTACAAAATCTATATATATGTGTATTTGTAACTCTTCCGAGCGCATTCGTTTTTCATAAGTTTACACAAAACACATATTTGTATGTAAACATGGAAGCTATCGTAAATGTAATATGCCCAATGCACTAAAATGTTTATTTCGAAAACATGTTATTGAACCAACAAAAAACTTTTAGGCGGCTATATTTGACATTTTCCTGCTTTCATATGAAGAAACTCTTCCAATTGCAATGAGAATGGAAATTTATTGCGGTTTCAGTGCACTGTGTATAGCTATTGGACAAATGAATATATATTTCGCAAAAAGAATAATGAATAATGAACTAAATATAATCTATAATCGTCATAAACGTGAATAGATTCAAGATTAAAGATTTCGGTTCCAAAATCATATTAATTCGCAACAATTTTAAGTAAAGCAAGACTAAGCATAGATTAATCCTTCCCCTTTCAATATCAGCATAATTTTTCACAATATTGTGTAAAAGAAAAATAAGCATGAATTAACTCCTCCGGTTCCAAATAATTATAGATTAAACCTTTCAGTTCCAAACAATCATAGATGAATCCTTTCGGTTCCAAAAGCACAATAATCCACTATGAAACTATAAAGAAGAATAAGCACAGAACCACAAAACTGCATAAAGCGAATTCCGGCAAACAAGTAGGATTATACACGCGTTGTATAGGATGCGCCGAATAGTAGTTCGGTTTCCATTTGAGGAAAACTCTGAGAAAGACGATTCACGGGAATAACGAATACCGTGGAGCATTGAATTGCATCTATCGCAAATAAACAGGAGCAGTTGACGAGCACCGGTGCGGTTGGATAGCATAGAAGTTTTCACGCCTGCCGGATTATAAAATGTTCGTGTTCACTCTCCAGAGCGCAATTTCCATTATGTAGCTCGCGAGTGGTAGTCCGCGGAGTAGAAGTTCGCTCGGGTAGCGTAAATGTGGTTTCTCTTCTTAGCCAAGGGCACCCGGCCATTCCTAGACTCGTTGAAGAGGCCCGTTAGATATCGTTAACCGTTTCACTGCCCGTAAATTCATAAACGCTCGAAACATTTTCCGCTCGTGGCTCCTTTCACGTGGAATTACGATTAACTGATTTTATAACGAATCCACTCTTGCATCGCGTAACCCCTGACCTCTGTACAAAGCATGCATACTGGATAAGACAGATATTTCCTTTCGGTTTCTGAGTCGCATAGGGATGTATCGCGCATACCAAAAGTCGAGGACGAATATCGCGACTTGAACTTTACTCTCCAACGAGGAGTTCATTGGAGGAAAAAGGTACGAGTATGTGGAGTGAAAGAGCAATATAGATGGGTGGAAGTAAGAGAGAAAGAAGCCATCGTTCACCATCGATTTCTTGAGACAGGTCCGCGTGAGTGACGCTGGCACGAAGTAAACTCTCCGCTATAATTGAGTTCGATGTGCCCTGGAAGGGCGCTCACGCCGACACAATACACACCCACAACCCCCTCGGCTTCTACCTTTCTCACCCCCTTCTACGTGTCTATTTGTAATTGCATTTGTAATTGTCCCCGGTTTACTTCGCTCATCTAGGACGTAACACTGGTACATGAACAGTTCCGTACTTTGATCGACTTTATAGCGTAATGTAGTAACACGTTTTTTTATTAATTTTCGACTCGCTCGAATGGCAGGTTAATTAATTAGTTTTAATGAAGCTGGATACACCTGATCTTTCGCGAAGTGGAAGTTGAGTTGTCCGGAACGATTACTGGGAGCAGTTGACTCGTTTTATTGTATGTAAGAGCTGATGGGACGATAAAGGGGAAAGTTTGTTGGATGAAACTAGTTTCTGGAAACGCATTTAAACGCGGGTAGTAATGCAAACTTGTAAATGTTTTGATACGTGTTGATTTAATCGTACAAAATATTACGGTAAACACGGGACGGTAAATAGTAAATAATGATATAAAGTATAGAATCGTTGGTTGACCACAATGTAATATGGTAGGAAATTATTATACTATTATATTTGCAAACAATACCGTTGCACATTAATACCGATAACGATTCTGTCTCTTTGTAATTTTCGAATATATTTCGTTATTTGTCTGGCGGTCGGATTTAATCATTCCAAAATAATTATTATTTTAGTGACTCCTGTGATCGAATAATATTTTATTACCGGTAGGTCAGAATGTTTTGTTCATTTTCACTCGGAATTGTAATTAATGGAAGGATTAATTAATGTTTCACGATGTCATACATCTCGCGATTTTATTCGCATTTCCGAGCATCCGGTTCGCGAGAATGCTGCGTGAATGATTGAACATTGGCTACGATTGGATTGTACCTTTTATTACATCCGTGAGTTTATTGAACGATTATCGAGGGAATTCTACGTGTGGTGTCGTGTACGTTGCAAAATCGTTTAATCACGAAATGTGTAAAGTACGTTACCAGATACAGAATCTCGGCGAAGCAGTTGTACCACGTGCCATTTTTTTTCCTTTATAAAACACTCACACGATATCGATATATTTCTTCAGTTCGCATTCTCTGGCAGTCGATCGGGTTTCCAATCGACATTGTCTCTTGATGTTCCACGTTTAAACGAAACAGATCCTATACCAATCAATTTTTCGGGTTTTACATAGTTATTTACTGCACGTCTACAGGGTTCTTGTTTCAGCAGGTACAATCAGTAAAACAAGCAGAACGTACATTCCGAATACTATCGAAAAAGCGAGACTACGATAGTCCTTCCCCTGCGCTTGTAGTTCTCGTTAATTTTAAATTTGTTAATCGTCCATTCTCTGCATGTCGACTACCTTGCACATTCACCTTGTGAAACAATACAATTTACACTTTTATGTGCCGCGCACATTTTTCTGCATTTGTATCGATATATGTACATATAAATATGTACATACATATGTTCACAGTTTCACGAGGTATGAAGTATAGCACATTTTTTCAATTTGCCGTGACCCCGGCCTCTATATTTGATCTTTTTTTACAGAGGAACAATCCTTTATTTACTCTTAATCGCGTGTTCGCACCTTGGTGATGGCTTGGCAAGAACTAGAAAACACAAAAACGAAACGTAAAAAATAAGTGAACGTTGTTGGCGCTCGTGGCATCGTCGGACACCGGCGAGAATAACGGACAGACTACTTAAAGTATCTAGAACTATTTAAAATATCGTACTGCCGCTTTATATATAAGAATCAAGTATAAAAATCCATTTGGAGAAACATACTAAATGTGTGGACTCTATTTAACGGTAGTTTAAATGGATTTTCCTTTTAAATGTACAGACCCTAATTGACACAATAAATATTGGATAATACGAAATGCTTAACACTCTATAATCAAATTTCTTTCGAGTCTAAAAGGAAATCATATAACGTAAATCTAGTTAAACGCGATTCTAGCGGAGGTACTTTACGGGAAACTCGTAACGAAATTATTACTTAAACGCCCCGAAAAAGGTGACAATCGTTGCGCGTACTTTTATAATTATTATTAGAACGAACAAGTAAAATGAAATGAAATATACGGACGAGTATGTCACCTGAAAGTTACATTGGTACTATATAGGGTTAAATGAATGAAATCTTCTGACTAGTTCCATAAAATCACTTCCCGTGGATAGGAAATGCTCGCGTTATGATATTTGGAATTGAATAAGATTAGTTGTCCGTGGTGATTGATCTTCTAAATGATAACTAATACGTGCTTGTATCAAGCTTCAATTATTTCATATGTGAAACGATTATCACGTATAATGGGGTAAATACCAATAAGTATATGGTATACACAGTGAGTTCACTAACGTGGTTGCATTTCGGCGTACTGCACTCCGTTTAAACCAGCGATCATCGGGTACCGGGTTATGTACTTTCGCACGTAGGTACGTGTGTATGTACGCTCGGGCTTATATGAGCGTTGTAAACGTCGGTTTACTGCAGCGTTGGGTAGGCTACCTCCTACCAAACAGTATGGAAGGAGTAAGCGATGCAAATAAAAAGAGAGATAGATGCGTGGAAAAAGGAAATGGTAGACCAGTGGTTTCCAAAGTATGCGTCTTGCCTCGGCAGAGACTCAAGGACGAGAGTCTTGTCGCTGCAGGGTATGCAGTACTCTCTAAGAAGTCTTTAGTATTCAAACAATACCTTACCTTCGTACTCCCTACCGTGTAACAGTGAATTTTATAAATTGATATAACATTTTTGTTATATTAATTGATTACATCTACCTGGAAAGATCTCGGGGAGAGTATGTTCGGAAGCTAATATTACACGTAGAGGATACAGTATTAGATTCCCGAGTATCGTTATACAAAGTTTGGAAACCACTGAAGTGAAGATAGTTTACGAGTTTCCAAGAAAATATCCTCGAAGAGGATACTTCGGGCCTCCTCTTACGATTCAACTACCGGTGGTGGACGTATTTATTTCTGGAATCCTAGGATCGCACTTGCATTCGGTATCGTGATCGTGTCTTGGTACATTGGTCGTAAGGACATACCGTTGCAGGACACCGCGATATAATTTTTATTCCCTTAGACTTCGTGATCGTATATCCTTTGAGCGTTTACCTCCTCGACGTACCTTTGTTCCACTCGTCTCCTTTAATCCTGAAAACGCGGGTCGACGTTTGGCAGGCAATGCACGCAAACTATGAGACTTGTGCTGTGGTATTTCTGCCGGTACTTGTGCTAGTCGTTTTCCACTTTTCTCTATCCACTTCGCTTCGTTCTTCCTAATTCCGAAATTCAGACCGATGTACAGAGAAAAACATGGTGCCCCGAGCAAATATACGGAAATGCATCGTAACGTCAGCTTTCTCGTGAACCTTGAGTATCGTTTTCAATTAATAGTGGAAGATAATGTTTATCCTCGTTTCGAGATGTGTATCCACGTTTATTCTCCTTTCGTTATTTCAACGTTCCACGTATCGGATAGTTTTAAAGCGTGATATAAAAATACGACTCCCCTGGTTTTTATTTAACTTTGCGAAATAGAACTATAATTTTGCAACATACATAGAAGAAACGACCGATGAAAGTCATCCAATATTCCACGAATATGTTGATATACAGAAAATTGTTTCCATACCGTTCGATTTTTCTCATATGAAATTTTTTTCCATCCTACCATATTTCCTCGCATATTTCTTTTCCATCTTCTCCGAAATCAAGGAAGAGGTACGAGAGATGTTCCCGAAGTTAGTTTAACCGGCGCACCATGGCCGTGTATATGCATGAACCGACCCAACTCAAAATGCATATTCCACTGTTTATGCATCTTGAGGAGTATTACTTAGTGTGGCCAATGAAAAAGGATGAGCCTATCGTGGCGCAGAATAAAACAATATTTACCGGCGTGGTAGTGTAAACATTTACCTCGAAAAAAAGCCGCCTTCCGGTTCGCTGTGAAGTTGAAAAGGGGCGGTCCATCGTTTACATTGCTGAAACGGTAGATGAAGTGCCGACACCGCAAATAACCACGCGAATCATCATAACGAAGCATAACCAGTCCATGGTTTCGTAGTTGTTTAGGGACTGGGACTGGATAGATGAAAAGATCTGCTTATGGATTGTGCAATATACTTCGTTAATTTTAATTCACTTCATCATGGATGCGGCAGCGCGGTATTTGTTTCCGGATACAAATGGAATTGGATGCACTTTAATAATGCATTCTCATCGATCACGGTTACTGAAAAAAGGAATATAATATAGTCGGATTATGTTTGATATAAAAATACAATGATCTCCATATCGAACTGTTTTAATTAACACTATTAACGTGGACCGGCAAATCCAACTTAGCTTCGGTGTACGTTTGCTAGCGAGAACATGCAAATAGTAATCGTCAAATCGTTTTCAGACAGTCTTTATTCATTTCAAAGTCATATAAAGTTCGAGGAAAATATTTAATTGATGAGTTGTAATTAATTACTCTGTGGTATTTCTTAAAACATTACAAGCGTAGAAGTTTTGATATCTACTGTGCCTGACATGCACACTTGGAATGATAAGGGTCAATAATTAGTTACAACAAAGTGCTATATAATTGCATTCAATTAAACTGATGATTTAATAGTACTTAAGCACATGGTAAGCATATGGTATTTAAATAAATATATGGATTGCGGTGTACTTGTTATAGTTTGCTGTATTTGTTATAAACGAAAACC
Source organism: Nysson spinosus (assembly GCA_910591585.2). Classification (NCBI taxonomy): domain Eukaryota; kingdom Metazoa; phylum Arthropoda; class Insecta; order Hymenoptera; family Crabronidae; genus Nysson; species Nysson spinosus. Next base: position 3,638,168 of record OU342834.1, read on the forward strand.
GCTTGTTACGGTGCTTTACTCATTCACGGGCCAGTGGAGAGCAGCCCTGGGGAGAGAGAATGAAAAATATCCCTAGTAGTATAAGTAAACTGCAGTGATGGTTGCACCGTGGCGAAAATCTAACCCGAAAAGTTGCCGTGATCTTTCGCTCGTTAGGGAGGAGTCATATCTAATTTACAAGAAATCCCATGAATCATGGAAGAACCTGCTACCACAAACTTTAAAATAATAGGGACGTACTTTAAACTTTTCGACAGATTCATCTTTTCTTATTCGTGTCGTGTTAACAGACTGTCAGTAGTTTATTGCTGCTGTCAAAAGTGTCGCGTGAACTGTCGTTGATTTATAAACAAGATATTAATTAACACCTGTTCATCGAGGTTATCGTCAATGTACCACGATGTAGCGCGAAATATTTCATATGCCACGTGAAGAGGATTTAATTATTGTAGAAGAATGGCTTCATCGCATTACATAAAGTCATAAAAAGACCTTAATTCGGTTTTGAAATCTTTACAAAACCGTGACACTGATCATATTAATTTTACGTCGGTATCATCTACGATTAAATAAACTTGACATATGAGACATATGATTGATTTAAGACTTGATATGAGACATAAGTGATGAGGAATAGTGAATTGGAAAACTGGAGACACTTTCGAGCTCCAATATTAAAAGCATTATTCCATTATAATTGTAATAGTTGCTACTTCTCTTGAACATTGAATATTTCCGAAAGATACCATCAAATCAAATTAAGTTTAATTACAAATGGCCCTTTCAAAAACGCCACATTAAAAATCAATTATGCATTGGCCGATGTAATTAATTAAAGCAATTTATTAAGTGCTCTATACTAAATTCCGTCGTACCTAGAAAGAGAATTTCCATGGTAATATGAATTACAAAATTAGAATAATAAATTGCATAAAGAGAAGCATTTTCTAAGTCAACGTTAAAAGGTTCATATCGTTATAATCAAAATCCTTACTTTCTTTTCAATTATTTCTTTATAATTATAAGCGAGACTTCGCCGATGGTGGTGGTTGGTGCAACAGAGAGATATGCACTTAAGATGCGAGTCGTATTATTTCATTCGGTGCGATAGCACTTCATTGCAACGCTTGAACGCTCCTTCAAGTAGAGATGAACTACACGATGACACGAAATTTCTTGAAAACTTGGTTCACACGAGCACTCTCGGTTGGTTCGTTATCCGCGGTATTGGAATACGGATTCTATGTGAATACTTCTTTCATAACCTCCTTCAAATTCATTTCAAGGCCTTTTATGTATTATAATATCTGATTTTTATGGAGAGTATTATAATTCATGATTATAGACATGATTAATGGTTACGTTAAGAATTAATTACTCAGTTTCGCCATTCATTTCAAATTTATTAATAGCATCTGGAAATATTTAGCAGTTCTGTGAAATGCTGATTATGTGATCGATACAAATCGTGCTTTTAAGGAATGGATGTCGAATTTTGTTGAACCGAAATATCGATGACTTTGTATTTTAAACAAATCCATTTCCGGTCGGAGGATGAGTTTCTCTTGATAAGTTCCTGCGGATATCGAGGTGTCTTGACTTTAATATTTAATTACCTAGGAAAGATATCAATCTGTAAATAAAACTTATTAATTATATTGCATTGTATAGTTTATGCGATATAGTATATGTAGTTATATTATAGATTTTCATAATATAAAAATTGAAATAATTCGATCATGATAATTATAATAATTTTGCTAATAATATAATATTACATCATTATATTATTAGAGTATTTCCGGCAGAAATGAGTATCTTATTTCAAGACCAACTCAATTCAAGTATAAGTTCACTAATTAGTTTCATTAATATAATTTTAATTTCAAGTATACTCGAAAAGTACACTTCATAAGTAATCATTTCATTTGATAAATGGCTCGCAGATATCGTCGACGTTTTTGAAACTTTAAAAAGTCTTAGCCATTTGCAGATTTTTTTGAGTTTCTCGAAACGTTCGTATCTCAAGTTGAAAGATCTAGGTCAAGCTTTACGACGGCGAAATCTTTATCCAGTTGATCTAATCGGCGTTCCTTCGAAAATCTTTGAAATTCTCGGTTCACTGAACTTAGGAGTCGAAATAGTTTCGGCTTGGCAACCGAATATCTACATAATTAAACGGTACCAACTCTGTGGCGGACTAATCTATGTACGGCCATAAAATACTGAGAGAGTTCTACTGATTTTCGTTCTAGTTACGTGCCCTTCAACTACGAGTTTTTGTTAATTCGTGTATATTTCTCCAAATATACCAGCAATTATAATAAATCAACACGCGTGAGCAGGATTTTGAAATCCATCGCACAACGCGTCCTTCATTTTTATTCCAACCCTGCTGCAACTATTATACAAACATTTATAAAACAGATTGTTTAAGCCCCGTATAAAAAAAGTACGTAGAAAATGAATTTTTTGTACTACCTCCAAAATATTCGCAAAAATATGAGGTTTAATCTAGACAACGAGGTTACCATTATTTTTAATCAACGCAGTTGATCAATTTTTTATCAACAGAATTAATCCCGATTGTTTAAAAAATCGATCTAAGCCCAAACATCAAATAATTCATATTTTTCCTATATAATTCGGAAATTCTTATATAAACCATATCAAAAGTGAACTTTATTCCATGATGATAAAAAACCAATCAAAAAATAGAAAAAGACTGTCAATCGTGTAATTGGAAAGGTTCACAGAAAGCTCATTTTTTTTAGCTTTCGGTCAATAGTCAAAGGTGACTGTCGGTTCGATGTTTTTGCAAAAGGCCACCATTGGACTTCACGAGGCTCGTGACATGAAAAATTTATTTGATAAAAATCATAGTTCGACAGATAGTTGTACAGTTGTTGACTATCAGGTTGGTCCAGGCTACCAGTGACGATTGTGTTTCATGGTGGTACCGTCGCAGAACTTTGAAATTTTAATGCGAAACCTTCTTCCGGTGGTCGTGGCAAAAACTCTCGGCGTCGTGAAAAGATCCAACGAGTAACGAACGTGCACCATACCCAAGAGGCACGGAGCCTGAGAAGGGAGAGCTGCCACTTGGGAGCTCGTTAATTATTTAATCGTATGTGCTGGATTTTTTTTTCTGGCAGCAGGCTCGGTAAGTTCCGCCTCGCGATATGGGGACTTGAACTTTCGGCCCCGGAAATAGTCACCGCTCGTTATATCCACCGGTAACAGCACCAGCCCGTAATCACTGCGAGGGTGTGTAACGATGTGCTTTCTCTTCGTTGTTTTTGCCCCTGGCATCTGCGAACCTATGTTATGTGTATCGTAGTATTCTCCAAAAAAACACGTCCCTCTTTATTCGAGGAAAAAAACCTTTCTAATAGGCCCGCCTTAAGCGATTTGTGTACAATCTACGTGCATCTGGACTCATTAGTTGTCTTCTTAACTTGGGATTGTTGGAATTTTCGTTGCTTTGTCTATTATCTTATCCCAATTTGTCGGCGAAATAAAGTGCGCTTGTAAGATTGCATATAAAATATCGGTCAAAAGCAAATTCTTTTGGCTATAGCCACTTGAATGCAATACAATTTAGATATAAATACTTGAATTTATGCTTGATAATAATAATAAAGTATTAATGTGGTCTCATTAGTGGACTGTTACCTGTTGCCTTTTTAACTTGGGGTTGCTGAGATGTTGATTGTTTCGACTATTATCTCAGTTGTATTACGTTTGTTGTCTCAATTAGTCGAGAAAATAAAGTGTTTGCTATTTTCCACATAAATTTATACAATTGTATCTATTTAAATTTATATTTAAGTACTTATTTTAATTATTCTTTCATTAATGTTTTCATGATTAATTACTAATTATAATTTACATATCTAAGCTATTCTTTTTAAATGTATTTAATGAACACTTTATTTAACTGAAAATTCGTTGATTCATGAAATGCGTGTCTGCAACATTATCAGTATCCTTCTTCAAATACAGTCTCCCTAATTTCTTCTTTTTGCACAAATTAAAAGCACATATTTGTTATTCTTCATTGTGTATACTTTATTGTAATTATAATACGTTTCAGTTTTCAAAGATCTCACAATCAGATTCATGATCCACAGATATCGTTTTGAAACTGAGGAGATAGGACTTCCCCGTGATAATTTCGTTCACTGATTACTAGGTATTTTATCCACAGTGATAAGCATTTAGAAGAATTACCGTGGATCTTCTTAAATTAATAGATACAAGATAGATTTATCAGTCGATTTAATCACAGATACATGCGTTAAGTAATTGCTACGATTAATCTGATTTTGTTCACTTAACCTGTAGCACATTTAGGAAATACTTGTAGGAAATGCTATCCTCCGATAGATGTCAAGATCGATAACACTTGAAATAATAAAGTATTATGATCAACGACATATCACGAGGCTAATTAAAAATAATTAAAGAATAATATCAACAATTTAAGTTTGTATTGGGTCGTCCGTTAACTTCATGCCGATTTTTAAGGAAAATTCAGTGGCAGCATTTTTATATGTTGATATATATTTATTCAATTATGTATGCACGGTTTTGTTCCATAAACGTTCTCCATTTGTTACGCAACTTGAAGATCACATCCTCCCAGAACTTCTCAGATTTTTCGCCGAAAAACTATTAAGTGCGTCGCTATACGAGAATCGTCACCATTTGTGAACCGTGTAATACCGAAACCGCGCTGTATGAGGGTTACCTGTATATGGTTGTGACTAAATGAATCTTGACTTTAACCAATGTTTTGTATTTAAATTAGTAATTGTCATTTTCTGCTGACCAATTAACATAATAGATGTAGAACCAAGTTAATATGATTTTAAGGAATGCAGCGAGTAAAGCTTCATTAAAAACGGAATTATATCGTTGCAACATATCTTCTGATAGAGTTTCCAAACTTACGATGTTCGAGTCGTAAACCGATGATATCATGGTCACTATCAAAACGATCAATAAAGGACAATATCGTTTCGTATCTATAAAAGAGAAATACGAGTCGCCACGGATAAAACAATAAAAATCCTCCTCGTTAGCTATTGCCAAAGTATTTGTAGCCGACACTATTGGAAACCTTGGAAACTTGGTAAAGCTAGAGTCGGCTATCCAGCGACATCAATCATAATGAAGCAATAAACGATGATGTATTCGGACAATGAAGAAGAATACTGATAAGAATGTCTCACAGTGATTTCACGACACATAACTTCAGCTTTTTGATAAGCCAAGAGATTATGATGTATGATATAAACTATCTGATCTTGAAATTTACCCGAAAAACGTGATAAATGAAATCCACCTCATTTGTTTCGGAACCCTCCAAAACTGTTTAATCCGTTAATAAGCAAATTTTTCCAAAAAACGACATCACGCGGGTAATTTCAATTTAGTAATAAAATTAATTCTTGCGAGATATTCAGAATTACGATGTATATATGGATTTGATAGTTCATTAATGAAATTTGTACATATGAAAATTCGGCAGTTACGAGAGAGGTAATTGTACATTAATTTGCAACATTCGAGATAAACATAGATTTGAATGACAAATGAATTCGTCATCCACGGAAAACTGGTTAAATAAATCTTTGACCATTTTTGATGATGAGACTCATCATACAATTAATGTAATTAAAGTAAGTAGGTGTTCTATTCTTGGTGTTAAAATATAAATTGCAACGCAAACATTTAATGTCCTTCCTCTTAGCACTTAGTACAAGTATATTCCATCGTTATCTGTTAATTCTCACTTCACCTACTTATTCTTATCAAACTTATAACTCCGAGAAATTATTAACTGATAATTCTGTCGCGAACATTGTCCGTATGGTGGAACTATTAAGTCGGAATCTTGTTTTAAAACAATTAACTTGTAATCTTGGTTTAAAAGGGTCGATCACCGAGAATTGACGTTATAATTGCAAACTAATTGAACTTTTAATCGACACATAAACGGATGCAATTTATAACATAAAAGTGAAATCCTGAACATAATGTTTGTTTATTAGCAGCTATTAATGACGAACTTGTTAATTGGGTAAAAAAGTATCGGATGTACTATCTTCTACAGCAGTAATTAATGCAGCTTAAATATAATAATAAATGTTTAATTGTGCGTAGTTTATATTGACGTTCTAGGTGTAATTAATAGAGGTACTCCTCGTATAACGCGGCACTTAGGTTCAAGAAAATGATTCGAGGGTTTATCGAGGGTTATCTGTATATTGATTATAATTCGCAGAATCTAATTGTAAGTTAGATAAAATGACCCAAACGTGGTGAAGGTTGTTCAGAATGATAGAACCAAATTTTCATTCGGTGTGCGCAGCTGTAGTTTAATTTTTGCATAATTGACAATAGTATTAATTAATCTTGTACAGTTTCTATAAATATGGAAGCATAAATAGGTTAAATCATTCTGCTGCACATTTATCGCGTCTGTAACACGATCGAGTTACGATAATAATACGGCAAGGGTCCTCTCTCTTTCTTTTCCTGTCTCTCTTTTATCTGCATTAATTGGAGCTCGTACTTTTCTGTTCCTCGTACAAAGTATATTTTCATCTAACAAGACGTGGCCCATTCATATGAAAAGGAAAATATTCATAAAGCAGAAGTTGCATTAATGTCAAGTAGTATTTTTGAATATTAAGAAGACATACAAGTTGAATATGCTGTTTACTTTTATCACTTTTATACCTCTCATTCTAGAAGATGGCCTTCTTCGACGCGTGTAATTTAATATAAATCATTTAATTAATTTAATATAATTCATTCTATATTCGTCCGAAAGCATGGCTACTCGTGAAATGTAATATTCATTTTATTTTATACCCGGCCGCGTAAAGCAGAGGATAACTGCCATCGACTTTGTGTAGAAGTATCATCGAATATCTTTATGGAAAATTAATTTATGGTAAAACGTAGCTATGAAAAAAAGTAGAATTAAAATAGTTACGTAATCAGCGCGATGGTTCATTAAAGCTGCTTCATTATTGATTGAATAGTGGCTTCATATTTGCAGCTTCCACCCAGAAAGGAAATTATGTAATTTCAGTGTTAATGGAAACATGAAGGAACCCGGAGCACATTACAATCGCGTTTATTATGAGAAATTGTTTAACCTTGCGCTTGTATCTCAATGAAATTTGAAATTAATTTTTCCCTGAAAATACCAGACTTTGTTGGCAGCGAAGGTACATACATATTTTTACGATTAACGCGTATGTCACGTTGACTTTGAAATCGGTTCATTTGTCGTTGGTGATTAATCAGCCGTAGTAATCGCCGACAGATTTCCCAGAAACTCCGTAACAATCGCACTCGTTCAACTCCATTCGATTCAATTTCTAACACGCTTAACGTCTGCTATTTTTCAAAATCTCTCGACGAAAGAAATCCCTGTTAATAAAAATGCTGATAACTCAGTTCCGAGTGTTGGGGACTTGGAAAGTTTCCGGTTGCTCCTATCACTTGTCCCGAGAAAAGTGAATTCCAACTTTGGAACTTTCGTTCGTTCGAAATCATTATATCTTCTAGATGGATTCTTGAATATTGAACTTGATGGTATTCAACATTCTTCATTTGCTAACGTAATACTTCCGTAGAGATTCAAGTTGAAGACGACAGAACTCTCATTCATTCGAAACATTATATCTTCTCCCAAATGGATTCTTGAATATTGAAATTGATGGTATTCAACATTCTTCATATGCTAACGTAAGACTGTCGTAGAGATTCAAGTTGAAGAAGACAAACCTTAGTTCAAAATCATTATATCTTCTGTTAGATGGATTCTTGAATATTGAAGTTGATGGTATTCGACATACTTCATTTGCTAACGTAATAATGCCGTAAAGATTCAGGTTGGTATATCGATGTATAGAAAACCCTCTTTTCCTTCTTTCTATGTTTCTCCGTTAATACTGTATGGATAATTGCTGGAAAATTGCCGATGAAAGATTCAAGTACCAGTGCCGAGGAATCGCTAAGTACGTGAATACACTCGTAACGGAAAGTAAGTTAACGGTTGGCATCTGCTTAAAAATCTATGTGGTATATGTTTAATAATAACAATATAAATTTATGAAACGCATTTCTTTATTTACTTATTCCTTACAATCGTTAATAGTATACACTAAATAAAGTTTACAAAAGTATAGTTCATCGCTGAAAGACAGCCCAACGATATCCGACTCGATATTCCTAATTCATTCGTTAAGCGAGGTGCCTAATTTCTAATTACAATAATATATAAAGCAGCTATTAGCTCGATTGTAATTGTAGAAGAATTCTAATTCGAATTTTCTACAATTATTACCGATTACCAGGTCTCACCACGTGGAGGTTGCCGCCAACAGAGACCCTGGTGGGTGGCTCGGTCGCGGATCAGGTTCCGCGACCGAACCACCCCCCGTTTTATTCCAAGTCCTCAAGGCACATTCTGCTTCGAGTCAACCTCGAAGAAAAATGGGACGATCGGACTTAGAATATCGTCGCGGATGCAATGTTCTAACTTACTAACTATTCTTATGCCAAACTTATCGCTAAGTCACTGACAGAACATTATTTTGAAGAGCGAATACTATTTGGGGGGATTGACTCTAAGAAACTAAATGACTCTAAATCTCAATCGCGAGAAAAAGTTTGCTCGTCAACCTGAAGTCCGCCGAGCCATACTCAGTCGGAACCATGGCACATGGACAACGAGTGCGGCGCACTCGCGTCTCAGCGCGCGAAAACAAACCCTTAGGAGTGACAACGAAGGAGAACCGCACGCAGCCTCCAAACGGATTACCGACACCCCGTCCAGGAGTGTTTCGCTTAATCGTGACTTACGCCACGACCGCCACATGTGCCATGGCCCTTCCTCGCAAGCACAGGACATTTACCTCGAAATCTGCCACCCTGGCCCGATTACCGGAACCAGAATGAACAGACCCGAGTGAGGTCCACAAGAAACCCTCTCAGGATCGGAAACAAACTATGCTATCCAAGATTTTCATTTCGATACTCTGGAAGAGAGTAACGAAAGAGCGAAAAACTTGTCGCTTATTGCTGCAAAATATACTACTTTACATCGCGAAACAAAGCAAAGGAAAACAGAAGCTAAAAGTTTGAGAATTTGCGAATGTTCGCTCTTTGTAAATATGTTTGTCAGTGATTTACATAGGTGTACGCTTAATTTGTAGAACAACACTTTCTCTGCCGCTGTGTAACTTAAACTAATTCTAAAATACTAATAGAGTCAAAGTGGCAAGTCAATCATACAATATGAGTCGGGCAAAAGATTCTTTGCAGAGGAAGTGTTGAACCAACTACAGCCCGCGAAATTTCTATAAAGCCACCACGTTTTTTGCTAATATCTTATAAATATTTCATACTTTTGATAAGTTTGTGGGTGATATTATTTTAGGAGTATTAAATACACATATTTGTCGGTTTAAATAATTGAAATAACATTTATTTAAAATAGGAAACGGAAATATGTAATATGACATAAAATACAATGCGAAATTTCTATAAAGCCACCGGATTTTTTAAGAGATAAAATCAATATTCACAATAATTTATTTTTTATTTATATATTAATAGCTTGTATAACTGCCATTTCTTCGAAAAACTTCGAAAATTCGTTTCGGCATTGATACAATTAAATTTCGAAGTGTGTCAATTTCGATGGGTGCCCACGCTTCGTTCACCGCTGTCCATAATTCATTAACTGACGATTATTGCTTGCAATTACCGTAAACTTTCCTCGCAATTATTCCCCAAAGATTTTCAATTGGGTTTAGATCGGGTGGCCATGATAAAATTGTATACCTAATAAGCTTATTTCAATTCTTATTTGTATTGAATTGTGCTACCGGAGTGTTCCTCTTGTACAATTCTTTCTTCTTTCTTTGAGCTCATCTTCGGAGAATTTTGAAACTAACTGTAATAGTTATAGAAACTACTAACATTTCTACCGAACTACTAACCCCAGCAATCATGCGATATATAAGAAATAATCAGTAAATAATCAGGATGTAATAAGGAAATGATAAGGAAGTGATCAGTAATCAATGAATGATCAGTGAATGATCAGTAAATGACCAGTAAATGACCAATAAATGAGCAATAAATAATCAGTAAATTACCAGTAAATTACCAGTAAATTACCAGTGAATTACCAGTAAATAATCAGCAAATAAATAGACAGGAAATAAATAGTCAGTAAATAAAGAATCAGTAAATAAGTAATCAGTAAGTAAACAATCATTAAATAAATAGTCAGTAAATAAATAATCAGTAAGTAAATAATCAGTAAATAAATAATCAGTAAATAAGTAATCAGCAAATAATCAATAAATAATCAGTAAGTAAGTAATTAGTAAATATTCAAATATTTAGTAAACTGTCAAATGTATCAATAATCATACAAACACCTTAATAATAAGATGCTAGAACAGATTAGAAACAAAAGTTAAATTATCAAGTAAATGGTCAGTAGTGGTCATTACTGATCAGCAATGGTCACTACTCGTCAGCAGTGGTCAACAGTGGTCGGTATTGGTGATCCTAAATAGAGGAGGGTCGTCGATTTAGAAAAAGGGTAGTTTCAGGAGAGAGAATTAAGAAAGACGCCTTTCCTTCCCGAGGGCTCCCGGCGGAATGAAGAATCGTTGTGCTGGGGGTAACCACGTCACCTCGGTTCCTCAAGAACCAGGAAGGGGTAAAAATTGGTGGGGTTCCTCGAGGAACTAACCGTTGAATATTTGTTAATTTCTTCTATCGTTATCGCCAGTCTTCGTATAATTATCAACTTGAAAGCTTTTTGGAACATATTTTTTCATGCATTTTCGAATATTTTTATCAATATTTTGATAAAAATATTGATCCGGAGATCTTGGTGGCCAGTCAATATCGCCAGCGATATCGCCACTTAATTGATATTGTTTTCGGAAACTAGTTGAGATAAATTGTAAAAGAGTAAGCTTAATAAAACAACAGAACTTTTTGAAATCTATTGAAAATTGTCAAAGTTATTCAATAGTTCCATTGACCCGATTGAGACGGCGCACCCTGTATATGCACGTAGTTAATGATCATTATCAATCTACCATAAATTATCAGAGTGTATTGATATATCAAATAATGTTGCTTTGTAGCAACCTGAATATTAAGGATATTTAAACGAGCCATTGGTTACGATTCTGAAATGAATTATTTACTCCAACGGCATATGAAATAATATTTATATTTGACATTCATCCTAATTCAAACATTGGTATATCGGAACCATTTATTTGCATGGTCCTCAAATACAGCAGGCACTACATACGTGTTTCATATTTCGTAATACGTAACATTCAAATAATTTCTGACACATTAATGCCCTGCATTTATTATTATTCTTTAGCTCGTATTTAAGTTCATATTTTCATATTGCGTATTATGCAAATAGGATGTGCCATGTCGATCAAAATTTGCCGCATTAATTCATTTATTAATAGGGATAGTGGCGGTGAAAATCCATAGGAAATATTAAATTCATGTTCGAGATTTCTTTGATGTCGAATAAAGGATTATGCTTCTCTGCGCATGCAGTATCCCTGAAGTGCATCTGAATTGCATTTTCTTACCCTCATTTCGAATCGTTGTTTTAGTCGCGTTTTATCGGAGTATCATCGATCGAAAGTGCAACGTGGAAAGTGCACGTGGAAAGCACAGATGCTGAAGTGAAAATAAATCTTTCTACAATATCCATACTTCCGTCGTACGTCTGTTAGAACAATACGAGGGAAAGTGTGTTTGTTTAGTACGTAAACAAGTGCACTTGGCTTCTATCGCATTATGTATACAAAATACATAATTGTCAAGCAACATCGTTTGCAACACCAACATTTTGGTTTCGATCAAATTATGTCGGTCTATGAAATAATTTGTTGCCAAACTCAGGACGTTATTTGTAAAGAATTTAGTTTCTTATAGTCATTTATTTTTCAATCTTCAAATAATGATATATACAACATTATTTATGTGTATAAAAAATATTACAGAGTGCTGAACTTAAAATTATACAGCAAATGTACAGAAGGATTTGAAAGGTTCTTTAAACAGAAATGTATGGTTCATAAGACATGTTTTACAACATATTTTATTCTTCTCGCGTCTGAATCATCTTTTTACTTTAAGCTCGCTTTAAAAATTGATCCTCAAATGTTCGATATATTCGAAAATAAAAATATACGGCTAATGCAAATATAAACACGTATATAAACAGAAAAGTATTCCTAAAGTGTGTACCCTAAGGGTCGCTCCACATGTTTAGTACGATAACATTTATTTTCTGCGAATCGAATGTCTGGCTATTTGACGACCTGAAATCTAGCCGCAATCACACTACAAAAAGAAGACCCAGCAAAACGGGAGCTCATAAGTCTCAAGTTTCAACAATTCAGAGAAAGAGTCGTGAAAATCGATTCTCATTCGTAGGATATTTTTCACAGAGAAACTCCGATTTTTACGAAAAATTATATGTAAAAGAGAGTAATAACGGCGTGGTAGATCTAACGTATGAAAATTTATTCGAAAATCATTCAGTGTTTCCACGCGGTGTGTCCCGCTAAAATTCGTCGCTTAGTTTCAGTACGGTTCAAAGAGTAAAAGAAAGAGAGAGAATGCGCACGAGAGGTCGAGTGAAAGGGAGAGAATGATAGAGCAAAGAGGGTAGTTTTATCCGACTAAAGGTAACGACAGGAGAAAAAAGAACAACAAGCGAACTGAAAAGAAAGAAACCGTGAGGGTGAAATGTAGAAAGCTGCCGTGGAAGGACACGGGATGAGAGATCACACTGCGAAAGAGAGGGATCAAGGAAAGATGTGAAAAATGGAGGCATGCCGCCTGAATACAACCTTCCAGATGGAGAAGGGGTGAAAGACGAAGGGTGGAAAGATACGATAGGAACAAGTGGAGACTGCCTTTCCCGCAAATACGAGTCACAAATCGTGGCACATTCACGAAGCGGCATTCGTCGAGAATAATTGCTTTGTGCGATACTACGGCTAACGGCGTCGTGATGCTCCTCTTCTATTTTTTTTGCATTTCTTTCCGCTTTCACTTCACTTTCTTCATTACGGGCCGGGAGTTTTAGCCGTGTTTCTTCTTTCGGTTTTCGTAACGTTACCGAATGGCCACTTACTAATGCCTTTCTTAATTAGCGCTTGCGAATTATGAAATTCCTTCTAACCTCCTCGCGTGAATCTATTTCAAAGGTCCCTTGTTCAAATTGAATTGCATCGTGACCCCTCACCGTTTCTTATGAATATAAATGATACTCTTGTATATTTATAGAACGTCCTTTGTTAACTAACTATTTACCATGTAATTGAATTTAATTACCTATTAGTATCATTGGTTTTATTAATGGTACAAGGAAGGAAGTCATAATGAAATTATAATAGGCAGCGGGGGCTTATGGAAAACCCTAAGGTTCAGACACTACTTCTACTTTAGTTTCACCCTCGGCGTTGTTCGGCAAGTAAGGGGAGAAAGACGTCTGCATTTCGATGGGATATGTTAGTATTTTCAGATAGTTCCCTTTGTAGGAAGAATACAGGAAGTCGTGGTAAGTAACGTTGATTATCATCTGCAGAGGCCGGGAAAACAAGTGAATTACACGGTCGAAGTGGAGTTTCGATTTTCCTGTGGCTGGTAACCGATGAAATGGTATTTTCACATGCCGCGAATTTATTGTCGCGCTTCTCCCTTTACTACCGGTACCACCGAAGACGTACAGAGGCAGTCTTATCGCTGCATTCTTCGGGGAAGCAATGAGACAACTAGCTGCACCGTGGCCTGTAATTTACGTAACTGCCGCGTACTGAATCGCCGAAGTTAGCGTGCCATACACAAATTCAATACCCTCTTAAATTGAATGCAGATCAACTGACTGAATCCTTTATCCCGGTTCGCGCACTGGAAAAAGTTTATTGTTTACGTTCCACTGAACAGGCTTTCAGTTAATTCGAATAAAAATTCACCAGCGTTTCTGATTTTTGACATGCTTTCCTTAATGTGATATACTGCATTCGAAAGAAGAGGCTTTTCTAAATATGAACGTCCATGGGCGTAAAAATCCCACGATTCAAACTTTCAAAATTAATTAACATATCAGACATGCCGAGGACGGGGGTGGTATTGCCGAACGAGGTTTCCTTTTGAAAACTAATATTTTCAATGAACACAATAATTAAACGCACTCATGAGACTTCACGACTTCATTAACAGTTGATGAATTAACAGAGTTACTGATAATACAATAGGCATAAAGCTAAAATAATGATACGATAAGAGATAGTAGATCATGTCACGGCAGAATAATGTTCACTGTAAAAAAAAGTTCTGTCAAATCTGATTGAAGTACGAAACGTCTCTTGAATGTGGAAATTAAATTAAAGCTGAAGTTGCAGAATATCAATGGAAAAAGTCCGTGGATAATATTAATGAAAATTTTGTTATAGGTTTCCAATACTTTCGCGCGTTTCTTTTTATTCTTAGTTATCATTCCTATACTAGTCTATGCCTTAAAATCAATAAATAAGGTAGCTATTTCTCGAGGAGGTATATTTAAGATCTTAGGTAAATACATAAATCGCGGCACATACCCAAGTGACGTAATTCTAATTACACATGATATATTAAACTATTTAAACTACATCACACCGACCCCGTATAAATCATGAACAACTAGCGTTATTCAGATTGCACCGGAACTCATGGAGCATAACGCTTTTTACATTATTTCCCTGCAAGCGCGGAATATTAAATGCATTAAAAACTTTTCATCTCGAGAGTAGAGTATCGCTTAAACTTGACGATAATTAGCTTTAGCTTTATGAGATTCTGCGTAAGCCGTTGGATATATCCCGGACGGAGTCACTCGAACGAAATGCAGCATCCAGTGTGATGGAAAAACCGATCTCGAGTGCGTCCAACGTGAACGAATAGACGTGTTTGTACACGTGATGTACAGAGAGGTGTTCCCGTTAGTCCTTTTATGGTTAGAAGTGTTCGTGCATGCAGGATACGAGAGAGTGGATTCAAGTGAGCCTGAAGTGTTCCACCGTTTAAATTCGGACGAAATGTTTGCATTCCCTGTGCCACCGTATATGTCTGTGTTTGCATCCAATGTTCATCTATACGTATAGGTATGTACCTAGGTGTATGTGGATTTTTTTTTCAACGGTGCCTGCGGCAGGCTGGCATCGGCTCAATCGTCAAATTAGCCCGATTCCAGATGGCCCGCGGCCACCCTCTTGCCACGTGCTCTTTATCACAGTGGCTCTTCTTGCCTCTTGCATTCGTTTGCTGTTCCGTAACCTCAGGCAACATAGGCACAGAACCTATTCTAGCATGACTCACGATACTACTGTAACTCTACTGTCTGATTTCCTCTTATTCGAGGTACTGACTTGCTGACCTCTGACCGCTTTCTATGCTCTGGCTGTCTTGCTAATGGTTTCTCTCTGATGCCGACCACTACCTCTGAATGGGTCTACTGGTTGTCAGTATACATAGAATTTCGGTCTTCGAGAGGACGTCATTAAGGAACTCGCCCGTATTTACGCTTTCTTGGCGTACTAGCCTTCTAATTGGTACTTTGAATAGGAAACGACAATGTCCTCCTACTAGTATTATCAAACGGCTCTACTACTATATGCGGAATATTTGTTGCGGATGGCTTGGCCCGGAGGATAGTAAGAAATTCTATTTGAGGAAGATTTACGTAACGGTATTATACGGTAGAGAATGCAAAGTACCAAATAGAAAATGCAGGATCCTCTAAAATTTATTGGTTACCCTATTAATTATTTTTCCTACTCCGGTGTCGTTGAATAGTTCATTGTATTTTTATCAGGGAGGGTTTATCATGTGTTAGACCATTCAAACTTTTACCTAAGTAATTACGGATTCTTCATGAATAGATTTGATTTTTATTTACTTGGCACTTGGTACGATTTTCCAAAACCTAAATAGGGTTGTGCGTTAAATATGTGATTTTCTAAAATGTAGAAGCTTAAATATTATTTTAAGAATGACAGTTGATACCTTTGTAACGTGGAATAGACAATATATTAATCGAAGTTGTATGATTTAAGCTTCACATGTTGATTATTCCTACATCGATTTCTCTCGTGGAATAATTTTTGTCGGTATCGGTTAATTCAAACTTTTAATTTCGCTGACGTTTGACATCGACTAATTCGTAGTACACAAACTGAAAAGATTTTTATCCCGACCTAAGTAATTACTCCGTTGTCCAGAGTTTTTCATATCGCGCTCCAATTCCCGAGTTTTTGCGATCGCTTTCAAAAACAAGAAAATCCACCACAATATTTTTTTTTCTTATACACTGAACATATTAAATCAAATACGAATCACTGCTTCTTCGTAATTCAATGAATTTCCGGTATAAAATCAACGTTAACCGTCTGGCCCTCAATTAAGCCGAACGAACGGTTCGTCGGTCTGAATGCAGGTGATATTCGTGGAGGTAAATGAGAAGGATCTGTCCGGGTCTCCGTGTCTTAAATTAGAATTTCAGGTGAGTCGTTCTGAAATCCGATTCGACGACTCTACATGGTACGAGGCTCCGTAATCGATCGCGGCGAGCCAAAACGAAAGCAAGTGAGAGGTCTAGTAGAATATATAGATAGAAAATGAGTAAGTGAAAGACTGTGAAGAGAATAGAAAGGGAAAAAGTAACAAAGGGGTGAAACCGTAGATGTGGAAGAGAAAAGAGGTATGAATTTGGATCCTGATGATGGTCTAACTGGCTATAGAAGTACCCATTCAAGTTACCAAGGTATTAAATTTCAAGTGCATTTTGATGCAGGCGCCAATAATACCCAAGTAATCATTTAATATTAGTATGTACATATGCATGAGTACCCCGTGGAAAAGTACATTCAAGATGTTCATGGTTGAATAAGGAGACCGTGGTTTGGGTGGTGAACTTCCGTAGCTGGTAAACCACATCGTGAGTGTACTTAATGCCGATCTCAAGGGGATTTTTCTAACGGATCCCTAAATCTCGGTCTAAATCCCCCAACTAGTTCTACTACTCTAGCATCATGGTTTCTTCGTTCTTCGACTTACGACTACTTCGTTAGAGCATTTACTCAAGCACTCGGTCTACGAACCGATAACGAAGTTTGACATTTGTGCCCGCAGTATAAATAATGTAACTGATACCTATAAGACCACCGGTGTCGAGCATACAAGAAGAAAACTTTCTCTTCCGCGGTGGGTGTTTCATGATTACTCGGGGTGTCAAATATTTGTCGAGCGAATACGCGCGATTATCTCCTCGCGTTTTAAATCGTCTTGGGATCTTCCTATTTGCTCGGTTGGTTTTCTCTATTTCGTCCTTTCCTTCGTCTTTGCTTCTTCTCGTACTACTGTGCTCACTGTACTTCCTTGGTTTCCATCTTCCTTCTATTCTATCTATATTTCATTCTTTTCCCCCATTCTAGTTTATCCCTCTCCTTTTTTATATGTCCTTCCAGCAACAGGAATAGGATCTGGGTTGAAACTCTTCTCCTTGACTTACCGTGGCAATTTTTGTCGTGACTAAAGCTGACTCAAGGTTCGAGTTATCTCGGGATGTCCTCCGTTGAGCGCTTACCTGACTCGTGACTGGTGCAGAACTATCGGTTTCTCGTGCAGCGCTACACTCCGTCAGGAACTCGGACCCAAAAGGAAAAATATATTTCAAAGAGAAATAGAGAGGAACGTATGTGCATGACACTGCACACTCTCTAAAGAATATCGAAATAGTGAGACGCCTCGTATAAGCTTCAACATGTGTTGGATTCATAATACAGAAATTTATACGTTCTCGCGTGGACAGATGTTCATTTTAATGTTCAACATATGTCCAAGAGTATTTCAATTAATTTCGGATTTACTCGTAGATT
The DNA here is from genome assembly GCA_910591585.2 of Nysson spinosus. Lineage (NCBI taxonomy): Eukaryota > Metazoa > Arthropoda > Insecta > Hymenoptera > Crabronidae > Nysson > Nysson spinosus. The sequence goes on from OU342834.1 coordinate 3,656,182, forward strand.
TAAATAGCAAATGTGCGATCTGAAAATGTATTTAATGTTAAAGAATGCGCGAAGAATATTCCTGAGGCGTTGAATTACATTTCTAGGATGTTTCCATCAGGATATCTGATATTCACTACAGGAAGGTCATATCTCTTTCTTGTTATTGTATCACGTAATATACAACTGCAGTTTATTACAGGAAGATGCACCATAAGATTATTTAAAGTGGTATCTTTACTTGTAAATACAAGGATGTTACGCAGTTTGTTTCGTAAATCGGACATTTCTACCGCAATGCAGTTTAACAAAGAACAATTCAAATATGCTAAGCAAAGAATAAAATATCTAGAAGTAGTCAAATAACATTGTGAATATTCCAAATCCGTGAGTTTGTGTGTAATTTTAAATAACTTTGAATTCCATGGAAACGTACAAAGAATATCCACCAACTCTGTTTCCCCTCCCTGCGATTACAAAACTCGACCGGAGAAGCTTTATAACTTTTAATGCGGAAAAGTTACAAAAGTTTCTTCCCAGCTATCTAATTAAATAGAAGATATTTTCTTTGAAACGTAACGGAGTTGTTGAGCCGCATTTATATGGAGTGAAATTATATAGGCATATAGGCGAAGTACATATACGGAAGAATTGCCAAGGAAGATATTTTAATTTCGTGAATCGTTGCATCATGCCCTCGCATTCCCTGGACCGCAGAAGGGTAATATATTTTCATGAATATAGTGTTATATCACGGGACTCGTTCGGTTTTTTGTTCTCTTGGTATTTTTCTCTTCTACCGTCCTCATTTTTAACTCCTACTATTCGCTTTCATATGTATGTACATGTGCCGGTAATTACGAAAGCGGCCTAACAATAAGCGATTTTTCCGAAACGGCCGATTAAAAGCTTTCTATGCTATAAATAGATACAGTCTTGTCATCTAGAATCTATTTATTGTCAATACCTTTCAACATCCTTATCACAGGATTAATAGAAGTTTTATATGTTAACCGGAATTTTAAATATATTTATTTTAAGAAGCATAGATGAAAAGTGGCTGTTCCTATACCACAATTACATATCATCACAATCTCTACATATATTTAATATATTTATTGCCATACGGCTATCAACATTGACAATTTTATTCTCCTAGATAAAAGTCATTTAATACATTTGTTCGTTAAGCAATTTCACCCCATTTCTAACTACATCCCGACCTCGTCTCTAATGTACGATACATTCAAATTATTAAAGAAAAATCAATGTTCTGGTTACTACTACTGTAGCATCGAGGTTGAGTCTGTATCGAATGCTCGTTGCCACTTAATGATTCGTTTCTGCTGGCATCGTTCAGAGTTTCTTCAAGAATATATGAAATCCATGACAATTTTTTTGCGAGTGTACTGAATGCATTTAAAATATTCTGGCTCGAACTAACACACATCGATTTATGGTCAAGGAAGAGGGAAAATGGAAGCAATAAATATCAACATGTTTATCGGAATACCTGAAGGTGAATGTATCCATGTTGCATACATGATAGGCATTAATTATGTTTTTATCGTCTTCCTTACTTATTAGTAAGGAAAAATTCAAAATTGGTGTTAAAAATGTGTATGGTTCATAATACTAATACTATGTTATTCAATTGTATTTTTATATTTGTCTTTATTTGCCTGCAGAATAAATTAATGCCCGTCAAATGGCTACCGTACTGCTTCTCACTTCGAAATTGGGAATACGATGAACGAGCCATTAAGTTAGATCAATTTATTCCATTTCAGCAAAGTAGATCCTTTTACAGAGCTTCACCCAAATATATTTTGGGCTCCTCTATTTTCTTCCTCGCAATACTGTTAAGTTAAAATATAGAACTTCATTGATAATTTCGGAACGATTTAATTATTATGAAAACGTGATGTACATATATCTCCCTGATATATTTCAGTTTCGAGTTAATGGACTCAGATTATTCATCATGTATTAAATATTGTGCTTCAAAAATATGGAATTATTTCAAACTATTCCATCGCACAGATGGAAAAAATAAAACCCAAAGTGAGTTATTTTCTGGTATTTACAAGAATGACATGTTTACAACATGGGAGTTATAGGTACAGATAAGAAGCACGAAATGCAATTTACCGTTTTACGATCTCCGTACGCGGTGTCGGTAATATTCAAGGTCGACTTAATATTTGACGTCATTAGCTTGTTTTATATTCTTTTTATTACAAGTAATTTTCTTGCGGCCTGATATAAATATGAAGGCAGTGTGTACGTAGTGCTAAAAACTCGACGAAGCGCACGGAAGCACGAACTTATCGATTATAATGTTCACGTAGCCGGCGTGACTTATTTATGTCGATATACCCGTAAAAGAGAATAAACTGTGTACTTTACGCATACACAAGGGTTAATTAATCCTTCAACGCGAGATAATAATAATGAGCTGTGATTACACACCACACGGTTGCCGCTCGAAGGTTTTTCTGCTTTTGTTCCACCTAACACGTTCTTTTGATCGGTGCCCGATTGCGTTTCTTTAGCAAACCTCAGTGAGTAAACCGATCTATAAAAATATCATGAAGGTGAATACGCTAGTACGCGAATATGGGATAATCAGAGGCCAAGAAGACTCTTGAATCGGATCAGCTGAAGATTTATGCCCGCAATTACCAACGATTCGTATGGTAACCTGAATACTCTGAATATTCTGACATTGCATGGATTCAAGAGAATCTGGTACACACTGCATACAAAAAGACTCCTCTTTAGCGTGATTCCATCGATTTTATTCAAATTGATACCTGATTTGGTAAAAGTAAACTTTTACATTACTCGTGAGAAGATTTGCAAGTGTACTCTGTTACTTAAATATGATGATTAATAGGAAACATTTTAGCATGCAGAGAGTATTGATTAGCTTGGGAAATTTGTAGGAGGAATAAAAGCTGCTTACTTTACATGGCATCATCTTTATCATGTTCTTTTATTAGATTTCATGTTATTCGATGTTTTTATAGAGTACTTTATCAGACCTTTCATACTCATCCGCAAAGTCATTGACTTCGAATATAAATATTGTTTAACAATAGCACATTAATATTCAGTTGAATGCAGTAATACATAATTAGTATTGATTTGTAATAATGAATGCAAGTAGTTGTATTACTGGTTTAATTCTATAGTATCGTAACATTTAAACAATTCGTCAGAACCCAAATTGATTGAAATTTATGGAGTATTATCCCGATGTTCTATCGATACCGCAATTAAACAAACATATAAAGCACATAAATTTAATATTATAATTAGTACGTGGACCTCAGTGTCAAAATTTATTACATGGTCGATTACCGAACGAAGTACATGGGGCATCGGATAAGCGTATTGTTATTCATTCGAGGGTTTCATGTTCTTAAGTGAGTTCAATTTGTCGGAAAATTGTTTGCCGATGATATTTCCTTCTTTATTGCGTATTACTTGGCACGTCTGCTGGTTGTAAAAAATGATAAGGGAAAAGCGGGACCTCCGGTCAGATACAAATTACTGGTGCGTTGTATGGTGCTGGGATGGAAACTAGTCTTGGGAATTGAGGGAGGCGCACAGGGAAATTGCTGTACACCTTTTACCTCCTATCCAACTCATCTTCCCTGCGAAACATCTGTCCTCTCTATTACGTCTCTGTGCCCTATCCTGCCCTTTCCAAGCCACTACCAAGCATTCGCACTTGACGGTTATCACGTAGTCCTGCAAATAATAGTCGCACTGTCGGCAACATTAATAACTATGTCAACAATAATGACTCTGCCAATTTCGACGCGATATCATTAATAACATTATTAGAAATCCAGCAAGTATGAAATTCGAAACTGTAGAACCTATCTATAAAACACTTGTTGTAATAATGGGGGCTATATTAATTATCGATCGGTTTACCCACAATAGCTCTTGGTTTGCAATAAAAATGTATCGGGACAAAGCAGGGAGTTATGAAAAAGTAAACTATACGTAATGAGAGTATTCACGGTATATGAAAGATTTAGCAACATAATTAATGTATATGAAGTATATTGCATAGAAATTTGTTCGATTCTTAAATTGCTTCTCATATTATCATTCCTTGTTATACGATTTGTTTGTATTAGTGATATACGAAGGACGAATAGTTGTGCATTTTAGTACTTCTTACAAGAAAGTCAACATACAGAGATAGAAGTAATAATAGTAAAATTAGTATGACAACAATAATACGAGCGTAGCATTACCTACGTTATAATATTGCGATTTGGTATCAGGGAAATACGAGAGTAATTCTGTCGAGAAGTGTACCGGTGGCTGGGAATTTTCAGAATCCAGCTACTTATAAAAGTAGAAGGACGGATAAGATCGAAATAATACGGTGTGCCGTCATAACGAAACTATCCTCTCTAAACTATATCTGGCGATATTGTAACCCTGAGGAAACCCGTACCCTTGGGTTTCTCTGCTCCGTTTTCCACTGTCCCTGGCTTCTCAGTTCTACCCTTTTGGCCCGTTTTTCCGCTCTTCGCTATTCTCCTTTCACCGTCCTACTCCCCCGCTCTTGGTGTTTATGAGGGTCGAAGATTCGCGACGTAACACCTGGGGCTTATGATTCCAGGCATTATTGCTCGAGTAAATTAACCGTGCGATATCGCTCTCTTCTCTCGATGTTTTGGCCCTACTGACAAATTCCTCCACTTCTCTTTTACCGTAAAGGATTCGGCTCTCGACCTTTCAATTCTTATGGGAGTATGACTCTTTTCCATCTCATGGACAAATTTTATTACGGTGCACGAATTCGTCTTTCATAGCTATATTTACTTTTCAGCTTTGTGGATGTGTTTTAATCTGCATATACATACATATATATCGTTACACGTGTAATGTCTGAGTAATAGAGATGTCTGGATTTTATTTTGTTATTTTAGGTCAGTTATCTTAGGACCGTTGCGGTAATATTTATCAGAAGGCTGCTGTGAGTTTTGAAGGAAGTATGTACAGCATTAAAAATGTCATTTCGTAGTGACAATGTACTTGAAAAGTTGCCATTTTGTGTAAAGATTTCATGAGTCAATGATGATTGGTATTTGCATTTCTGAATTAAAGAAGCGTATAATTCCATATCATATTAACCGTTTGTGTACCATACAGCGCAATCACGGTTTTGTTTTTCTACGTCAAAAGTACCAGCGGATATAGCAATGAATTTTGACCTTAAATTTTAAAAGGCAATAAAAAAGCATACGTCTAATAAATACAATCTTTTAAACATTGTCATTAAAAACGATGAGAAGGAAGTAAACTCATAGCAATGAATTTTGACCTTAAATTTTAAAAGGCAATAAAAAAGCATACGTCTAATAAATACCATTTTTTAAACATTGACATTAAAAACGATGAGAAGGAAGTAAACTCTCTAAAGGAGATAAATCTCTAAAAGAGAGAACTAAATCTCTAAAAGAGATTTTATCGAATGACTGTGGCATCCAAACGGTTAAGTAGTTAAGATATGTAATTTGTGAAATTTATTTGTTTGAATTTCATAATTATAAACGAAGAATTTAATTATTTGACTTACGGCGTAATGAATATCATGACTCTGCGGCTTAATAGCATTATTAATATGAATAATTGCAACGAAACACGCTACCATCTTAACCTACAGTGAATAAAGACGATTATATTCAGACACGGTACGAAACACTTTCTATTCATTCCCCGTTGGCATTCAATGGAAAGACGCTTGTGAAAATGGATAGAACCTTAAATTAGCTAATTTAATTGATTATCACTGCAATGCCGTCATTAATTAAATACTTCTCGAAATTGGAATTCCTTCGAAAGGAACCAGCGAAAATTAAAATCTCAACCCCGTGAAAGATCAAACTACTTCAGACAATCAGTCTGGCGTGTCGTATTAATTTATCCCGAATAAGTTGCCCGTTTTGGTGACAGAAAGGCTATTAATTAGTACCTATCTATGTATCGCGCACAATGCGAAAATACAATACGGAGTACATGGAATACGTTTTAAGTTCTGACGTGACTCTTACGATTCAATCTTCCTGCTTTGCACTGGATCCGTATATCACTGTGCGCATGCTACTGGAATTAAATAAGACTACATATAATGTGCTGTTTCACTTTAATTATATTACGTAATGATATAATTAATTTTGCGGTGCACCGAAATATGCTTCCCTCTATGAATACGTTTACCCTCGATATACAACGTAGTCGGAGCCGTAGACCAGGAAGTATATCGGTTGTCGTTCCTCGGAAATTAATTTTCCCCATAGAGGACTTTCGAGAGGCTCTCTAGAGGACTGTATATAGATACAGCTTCGAGTACTGTAGGCACTTAAGATCGCCGTCTACTTCGTGGTTGAAACGGTAAAGTCACTGTCTTATGAGCTCAAGTTGAATACATGGATGGAAAGATTCTCAAAGGAACAGGTGAAACAATATTATAATTATTTTCTTTTCATAAACGCACTCAAAGATGTAACGATAAACGAGATTTCGACGTGGAAAAGAAGTATTAAACAGTGATGTCTCCTGCTGTTTGGAAAATCTACTGTCAGCAAAGTAATTAGTAACATAACTAATTATAAAATTACCCGTTTGACAGAATGCTTCATTGTATTAAATTTTATATGAACTTTGCAAGGAAGTAGAGGACTCGGGGAAATTAATATGTCTCACGATTTTTGTATTATTTCATTAAATGTTTTGATAAATATTTATCGAAAAAGCATTGATTAATTCATAGCACATAAACACCAATAGTTATATCAGATTTTATATTTTATATGAATGTACCACATTGGAACTTTTATAACATGAAGTTACATCAATTATTGAAGTCAGATTACATTAAAGTATACGCAGATTAAGTGACATAAACGTTACCACTAAATATATGTATTTAATCATATACAATGTTCACAAAGAACATTAATATTTATAATATGACTTGATACCCTGGCATATTTTATACGCTCTCCGTTATCCAAAAAGGATCCTCCGCAAAGAAGGGACAAAGACATCATAGCAGTTCATACTGTTTTCATTAAATACTTCTCAAGCGATTTAACAGAACGAGTATCTAAAGGCGTTTCTGGATTATTCTGCTGGGGTGGCTACACCCTCTTGAACTTAAGTGGCTCACTTTTCCCTACTTCTCTGCAGACGTGACACCATCCTTCCCGGTTCTCGTTTCGCCCTGTAACCCAACCGAATCCTTCGTAAACCCCCATACGCTTCCTTTCGTAGGAGTTGAACGCTTCTGGGAAATCCTCATTCATTAGGGCTATCCAGTTGGTCCCGTCGCAGGGTGTACGGTGTAAATAAAGTTGATACGAGGCCGGTGGAAGGAGAACGGAGTTGTTCTAAACGTCCTTCTAAATAACCGACTACGATTAAGTTCGCAGACTCAGGATAAGTCTTACACAAAGATATATGACCCAGTCTCTTTCTCATTTTATTTTCAGAGGGAGAACGTTTGCAAAGAATACTGTCGACGCTTTTCCGTGGACCCGTATGCTTTTCCAGGCTTATGTCTTCAGATTACAGCTGCAGTCTGTGTAGATACTTTTACTACTGGTTACTCTTTTGCTTTCCCGTTGTTTCGTTGTTTAGCCCCTTGTTAAGTTCAATCTCAAACCCGATTGCTCTTATGTGATATTATAATTCCTCCGTTTTTATGCGCGACGCATTTCCCTTTATTATTTATTACATTCATTCGGTGTCCGACGATTCTTTATGTTTATTATTTCATGTTCTTTCCCATTGAGATGTACTTATCCCTTGATAGCGAAGGAGAAAGGATTTACATTGAGTAGGATTCCGGAGGAGCAGATTTAAATACTTAATCGAGAGATTATGAGTGTTGAACATCCCTGAGTTAGAAATTAAGTCTGAACTACAATTGTTCATTTTCTGATACAATCTTTCATTTTTTACTTCTGTAATATTCCATTTATAAACAATGTCCTTGGTGATATGTTAGAAGGCACTTTTAATAGTTTAAATGGACATCTGGATACTGATATATATTTATTAATATAAGGAAACATTTTCTGAATTCGTACACGGTATACAAAATAATGATATAGATTAATTTTTTATTTTGGTTAGAAATATATTTTGGCAATTATAAGTTTTAATTGGCAATGTGACTGCGCAATCTCTGAAACTGAAATGTGTTATTAGTATTATGTCTGCTGGAAAGTATTGCACGCTTAGCGCATAATTATTTTAAACGCGTAGGGAAGCATTTTAATCAGAAGTAAATAATTAATTATTTTCACCGTTATGTTTTATCATTCTCAGGAGGAAGTTATCATCACTAATGGAAATGGCATTATCAATTAAATATTAATAACAGCATAAAATCAAATTACTTCCTTGACCAAAAAACCAACAGAATTTTGCGGCAGACTTAATATTATCAAATTTTAATCAGGAAAGAGATGATTGATAGAAACTGCTAGATGCATCCAATATACTTAGCTGACCAATGAAGATGTAGGGTACCTGAAGGGTAACAAATCATTGAATGAGAGTCGTCTAATTTGATATCCGATATATGACCAATACGGAACATGTCACGGGGAATTACATAGTAGTCCATACGTTAACTGATGAAAAAGTTTTAATACCAGTCGCGACTCCCGGCGGCACACTATATTTCCATGAACTTATTGTCGAGGCGCGAAACTCGGCTTTTTGCGGGACACGTGTTGCCTGATGTATTCCAGGAGCTCGAAAACTTATTTACCCCGGAGAGTACGCGCCACATTTCATAATGCGTCGGTATATTCTCAGTGGACCCGTAACGTCGCACGAGAATCAAAATAAAGGCGTCCGAACCCCAGCCACCATACTCTCAGCACATTTTCTCTTTTGTTTTTCGATTTTTCTTTACTCTATGCGCGAAATCGCTATGTATATATAATAAATCCATTATTTTACGCGTGTCCTCGAACAACCACTTTGCCTCTCATCCTCTTCCTAGCTGTAAATCCGATAAACTTTATTCGCCAATATGATTAATAATAGATCCGGGATATCGTTTTCAACGCAAAGAAAATACTGCATTTATGGGCACGTTAGATGAATCGTTTGTCCGTTTCCTCGATGATAAATGAATCGGGGAAAATTCATCCCTTTTCACGGTGTATTTGCACTCACAAAGAATGAGTCTTCGGCTTTACGCTTCGTTTTATCTGCTGGGGTGCTTAATTGATAATAACGAAGTGTAATTGATTACGATTCAGTAACTGGTAATACAGTGGTTATTGGAATTAAGATGTGTATTAAGAGGGATTTTTGAAATGATTGTGCACCATAAACGAGATGAAGAATAACTGGAATTCATTCGGTTCTTTATAAATGAAAAACTTTATGTTCTGTTTCTATATGACTCTGGTCCTTGGGATATTTATAATAAATCATTTTGACATTTCAAGAATATTGTTAAGAAATGATTTAATCTATCATCGTCAATTGTCAAGTTTTATATATAAATGTGCCTTTGATATAAGTTTAATACCTTTGTTATAAGTTTTTAATTCATATTATTATGTATCATTAAATAATGACCCAAAGATTTATTTTTGCAGGATACAAATTGGCGAAAATTTTTGATTAAAATTTGTAATATATTACTATTAAGGATGGCCTAGTAGAACACATAAAAGTAGTCGAACCCCGTTAATCAGAGACATAAAGAATTAATATTCTGTTTATGATGGTTGAGAACTCGGTTTCTCTGAAAACAAATAATTTCTTTCATAACTTTAATAAAACTCCTACATCTGCTGATTGGTAGTGTTGTTGAACATAAAAAAGTTTAGCCGAACGTAAGAAACGTTCCAGCAGTTTCATTACTTTGTTGTAACTTACTCCAGCGTTTTTTTCCTATTTCGGGTTTAGTTACAGTTTGTTAGCTTAGGAATACCTAACGAAACAATAACCAGTTTTATTATTTTACGTTCATATAAATTCTTCATATCCTTGCATTTTTTATCTATGAATTTGGAACGAGATTATATTCATACGGTTGTTTTTACAGTCAATGCGATACGATCGGTGTAAAAGGAGTAGAATGTGCTGCCTGTAACAAGTCTATTAACGAAAACCTCTCATAAATCGGGAATGTAATCGAATTACTTTTAATAATAAAAGCTGTCTCGTATTTTAAACCTGATAAATTGTTCTAATTTATTTAGCCATTTCTGTTCCTATAATAGTGGACATTTTGTTAACTTAATTACTTAAATACATATTGCACTAATATATCCCCATTAATTTTTGCCAATTAATTAGATTTAATTATAATTGTGTCAGCAACTTGTTTATAATGGTAGAGTTGCTAAAATGTCCCAAATTATGTGCCGCATTTTCACATTTTTGTTTAGAATTTTAATAGCTTTTCTTCAGTTTTGAAGTGAACTGTGCCAACGTTAATAGAATAGAAAATCTCAAAAAGGAACTCGTAAAAGTGCACCCGCCGTGATTCTAAAATTACGCAGAAATTAAAAAGGATGGGTGAAAATTTCAGATTAAGTAACCGTAAACCGGAAATGACAAATAGCACTCCTAATGTCGTTTTACAATCTTTCCTGCACAGCACAGTGAAAATGAGAAAGTGGGATGTGAGAATCGCCTTCCAACTAATATTAAATAAAATCCTGAAGTCATATTTAAAGCCAAAAACTGGCGTAATATAATATTTAACAATGTTACAAAAATAAACCGTATAATTTATGATTAACTCTTATTCGTTTCTACCTCGTTTACAAATGTGACAATATTTCGGAAACTAACCGTAACTTGAACATAACTTGTTACCCGAATATTCAAGAAATAACCTGTTACGATTTGTAGATTCATAAGGTACTTCATAAATTATTAATCCAATAATAAATAGAATATTCATAATTCTTCTATTTTACACAATCCACGGAATCTATCGATCGTTCATCCATCGATATTCAAATTAATATCACGAAATATTAAACCCATCCGTAGAAGGTGCTTTTTTTTATCGTTACAAATTACAATTTCATGAATTCCTCTTTCAGTCACAAATCGTGTAATGTAAAACGATATTACGTATCCCTTTGACTACATTGATCGAAAGCGACTAAAAGGATATAACAGTTGCAACTGCAGTTCGAGTTATTGGTTATTTTATTCATGATCTCATCATCGTAGTTCAGCATGACTGTGAATAAGCAATTTTCATATACATAATGTACATATTGTTGGCGATTATTATATTGAGTTCGGTGTATTTCGTGGTGCACGATGGTGGATAACGGGAATAAGTGTATTACCTGTACGATGATGGTAAATCATTAGTCAGTTACAGTGTGAAAGGTGTAACCGCGCGGATATGCATTCCCGAGAATATTTCGCTTTGTGCCTCTTATTAATCACTTTTGTTGGCGATCATGTGTTAGCAACGGCAACATGCATAAATGTGCGATTTCGAGGCGCGTGTATATTTCCCACAATGTGACACCACATCGGTCCGCGGTTACTCCATATTCACGCATTGAGTGTCGACGTTGAGTGAAGTACGTAAAGTGAGAGAGAATATATTAAAATAGAGAGAAAACAAGAGGATCAGAAGAGAGTGAGAGAGATCGAATGCAAATTGCAACGGGGATCGAATACATCGGGTTGGTAAATGATTGTGCATTCAGGATTTATTAAAATTGAATATATTCGTATAAATGTGCTTTAATGCAGGCGTCAAGTAACTTTTAGCATTCGATAATATATTTCATTTGTTTGTCCCGCTGTTATATCGTTTTCAGGACGCACACCCGTATAATTGACATAAATCCCACCGAGTACATTTGCAAATAATAAATCGTATATTTTCAACACGGATCGCTCGACCGTTGTATATCCGCTGCCGATTTATGCTTGTCACACTTTCAAGCTGAACGTTGCGCAGATTAAATTTTGTTAACGACTGTAATTACGTTGATTGCAATTAGTTACTTCCGAAATAGCGTATTTTAGGGACACAACTATACCACGTGCGCGACTGTCTGACAGGAAATTCTATGCTCACCGGATAGGTAATTACGTGAATTATGAAATGTGATCTAATCCGAAACTGGGTAACTACCTTTGAGGTATTATACGTGTACCATTTCGTACGTGTATGAATTACATTAATTATATCACAGCTAGATCTGTTTTTGTTTCCGATTATAATCGAGCGTATGCCAGTCGCGTGAGTAACAAACCCATAAAAAGGTTTCCAGTAATCCCGTACATTGAAAAGCATCGAAATACCGATGTTCGAATTGGACCGCAGTGACAGTTTATTTCCGGGACGCCGCTTTTACATGCGCGTAATAACACCCACTCGGAAATTACGATTTAATTATATCTTAATTAATTAGTTGAAATGAACGATATGTCAGTGGACGAAGTATTAGCATTACAAAGTATTATATAATAATACATCGTAACTGCCAGTAATTATGTGTAATCTTCGTTAGTCTCATGTGTTCAGTTTGCCTCTTTCAGAATGATTAGTTTCGAGCAATTTTTTAAATAAATTGGGCTATCATAAATTCTTTAAAAATGATATCTGCAAATGTCGCTAATGAATTTATATAGAAATACACTTTCTTCCCTGATGTATTTGAACTTTCGACGATTTTATATTTTTTGTCCTTAGTCATTAGATTTAAAAATTCTAATAATATAATTTAACTAGAAAATGTTTGAATACTCGTGAAAGTGCAGTGCAGCCTTTCAAGCATTAAAAAAATATTCATTCCACTGTTAGCCACATTTAATTTTCATCAAATATTCATAATAAGCGAATCTATTTAATATGTAAACAAGGGTTGCATTCAACCAATTTAATTTCATATCAGTGAATGGAACGTCAAATTTGATGTGAACATATCAGCATCAATATTTATACGACGTATGAATCGTTAAAAATGTTTGCATGTCGGATTCAGATTTCGATTAATGAATCTTAATCATTCAGGTTAAGATTACTTTGCAGGGTGGTTTCTTTAAAACGTTAAATTCTTGCGCGATCGATGTGGTATAATTACCTTGGGGCAAGTGATTTGTCGACGGATTAAATACAGCCGCATCTATTAATCCTGCGAATCCAGTCTGGCCAATGCTTCATTAGAACAATTCAACCGTATTACTTATATTATCCTGCTCGCCCCCCCCCCCCCAAAGATGAACAGATTTAACTTTCATTTACCGTATCTCCATTACTCTCCCGAAAACTTTCGATTATTCGAATGTGAAATTTTAATTATGATTTATCTCTTTCATCTCAAGTATGACATAAGGTAACATGATAAAATAAATAATACGCAAATGAATATTTTGGGGCATTGAAATATTCAATGACGATCTGACGTTTCAATAGAACTAGTTTTACAAAGCAGAGATTTAAAAATAAAATTTTAATGCAGTTTATACATTCTCTTACAAAAAATCAAGTTATCGTGTATAATAGTTACACAGATGCTTTGTAACTATTATATACTATAACCTGATATTTTTTAAAAAATTGACTTATGCTACTTTCAAAATGTTCGGCTTAATTATCGAATAATATTTTCGAGTAATATCAAATAATATCGTCGAATAACATCGAATAACATTCAGTGCCATTATCAGAAAGCTTGGAACGTAGCGCAGGATTGTTTTGGAATCAGAAGATAAATGTAAACATTGCTCGCAAAGTGATATACACAGTAGTCAAGGTTCATATTCACTTCATAACAGCCGAGCAGTGCGTGCTTGTCACTGTACTGTGGTAAGGCGTGTTCACAGCGTCACTGATTGAATGTGATATTTCATATTATATTTTCACATTATTCCGAAACATATTGCATCGAATCGATAATACGTTTTAGTAGAATTCTTTATCGCGTTGTAAAAAAGGAATTGGAGTGCTTTACTTAATCGACGGCGACGCTTTCCCCACTGTTAACCTAATATCTGGGGTAAATGCGTCTAAAACTTTTTCGATATACACCGTAAATAGCTACCGCTTTATATAGTTTTTATTTGCTCAAATTACCTCCTCGATAGCGTTCTTGCAATTTGCTTTTCTATTTTTGTTATTTGATCGGTATTCGAGTTAAGTGAAGTGCATTGGCATGGATCTCCTTCAGGCGCCGCTTCATGAAGCCAAGATGTAAGTAAATATAGTAATGTTGACTTTGGTATTTGTTTTTTAAATAATACGGAGAACACTGGAGTTTTCCTTTCCTCGATAAATTCCTGATCGTAAAACTGACGGTAAAACCGGTTGTATTACCGTACGGACATTTTTATTTCCTTTGCAATTTTTCAAGATTTCGCCAGGCACGAGGATATTATGAAGCGGTTCTCTTTTCGTATTATTTCAGAAAACATGACTTTGTTAAGTTCTCGGGTGCATTCGAAATCCATCTTTGAGAAAATAAAGTATCTGTCAAGGATTGTTCCACAGTCCTAATTTGTGTTTATTCGAAAACAACAATATTTTAACGATTGTACCATGATTATTACTAGAAAATATACATTGAAACATATTTCACTTTTCGATTTACATATTTGTAATTCGATAAATAAAGAGAAAGTTTGAATATTAATCATTTATATTGACAATTTTATCGTTTCGATTGATAATAAATATGCATATTGGAGCGGAATAATATTAATTATTTATTAATCGACATGCTCACATGATTGTTCAAATAATATCGTTTTTTCATGCATATGCAGTTAAAATGACAAATGCGATTATTTTTTAACAACATTTAGTGAGAAGGAGAAAGGTTGATAGATAATTAATGCATGTTTCACCTGCTGTCGTTAGATAATGTATTATAATATAATTTTATATATAAATATCTTTTACTTACGTAATGGTTTATTCATCATCAATGAATATTAACATAAACTTTAAGATCTTGAGTTATTTAACGATGTCGTAGATAAGCTTAAAGTGTGATTAAAATAATTTACGATTACCACGCATGGTTTTGCAGCAGATTTAACAGTTCAAAGTCGTTACCTTTTGTATGTTGACTGCACGTTAGGAAACTTCATTCCGACTCAAAAGAGACTTACAGTTTAATAAAGGTTAACGATTATGTCGTGCATTTTCGCGGAATATAACCGTGTCATAGTACAAAGTAAAGCAAACTGGGGTCACGTTAAAGTCCAGTTACAAGGTATAAACAGTGAACGCTTGATCCCACGGAAAGCTTTTAAGTTTCGAGTTTCCCTAGAGTTCTATCTTGGCCGGGTCCTTTGTAAGACGTGCTGCCATACATTACAGCCTTTATCGTAATATACGACGTAAAATTTGGAAGCGATTCCTCTGTAAAAATGTACCGTTAAAAGTCTCGATCGAAGGTTGGAGAAAAAAAAGTGGCAGCCACAAATCAAGGTTGTCAGGTACCGAAAACCCTCGGTGTGTACCAACGGAGGAAATCTGAGAAGACGCGATGACAGAGTCGGCATTCCCGACGGTACAGCATGTTGCCGGGAAGATTTATGAAAAGAAATACTCGTAAATTATAAATATGGGGTTTTTCGCGAGCATGATGCCACCCTACCATGTGGCTGGGAGTCGGTTTGATACATGACACGCAAACAGGCTAACCAACACGTATCATGGACCCACCTGACATTTAGTATCTATCACCGTGGCATACCATAAAGCACAAAAACTTGTTCACTCTGAACCGGAAATTAGCACGTAACTCCACTCTACCTGGTATCTTACCAGCCACATTGCTAATAGAGTTACGTATCATGATACTTTCAAGTACACTTTGAATCAAACTCATCCCCCAATCTGATAATAATTTATGCGTATATGCATAAATGAATGTTATTCTAAAATAGAATAATATAAATAAAGTATAAAAAATATAAATAAGAATAACGTTTTTTAACTCTTAAGAACTATCATGAAAAGATATGACATTAACTTGGGATTCTTTATCAGAACCCGGATAACTCAAATATGAGTCTTTAGATACGTTACACTTGAATGTCAAAACGTTTAAGTACGTTCTGATAGCATTGTTCGTTAACATAGCTTTATTTAGCAAAATTCCGTAAAAATTAAAAATGCCCCGACGTGAAATGTAAGTAAACGTACATACATACATATATATATAGCAATATGAGAGAACTGACCTGATGTTTTACAATGACATCGTCACTACTGATAGTGTCAATGAATACCCAAAAATTAGCTTTACTAATCAATACGTCGTTTAGATTTATTAGCAGAAAATACGAATTGGGTGAATTTTCACCCATGATAGCCATTAGGGGTTAACATTTTATTATGCATTATAATTATTTCATTATAATTTGCACTGATCCCGCTTCATTAATTTTATCTCGACATTCGGAGATGTACCTATTATATAACGCTATACATTTTCAACATGCGTACTTTTATTATGCAGCATATGTGGCAGATTATTATATATATTTATTATATCCATCGCACTTTCCTACAGCATCATACTATCATTCCAAATAGCTACAAATTTCATGATGGCACTGATTGAATTTTAATATCTTTTTTATTCAGATCATATACATATATAATACAATGCTTTCGAAGTAATGGTTCGTAATTATCGGTTTTGGAAAAATATTATGAATATCTCTTTTATGGGGAAGTTATTTGAAACTCTGATAATAAACAGTAATGATTAAGCTATCTTTTAAAATATAAATAAAGAGCGTAATCAGTAAGCAAGATAGGTAGGTATGCAAGTCTGTATTGATTAATATATTATGGTATCTTTTCTTTTACGCACTCATTTAGATAAATTCGCAATACAAAATGTTATGCCATGACACATTTTCTTTTAGTCAACGCTTCGAAAATAATTATAATATACATAATTTCTCAGTCCTTGAGTTACAATTTATGAAGTGTCATACCTTGCAAACGTATAAATGAATTTTCCCGAAATAAAGTAAAT
This sequence comes from Nysson spinosus, assembly GCA_910591585.2. Classification (NCBI taxonomy): domain Eukaryota; kingdom Metazoa; phylum Arthropoda; class Insecta; order Hymenoptera; family Crabronidae; genus Nysson; species Nysson spinosus. Next base: position 3,673,212 of record OU342834.1, read on the forward strand.
AGCCGGCATTCAACGGCCGGAAGTCGTAATAAATTCAAATAGTGTCACTTCTGAAAAATGGAGCAATTATAATTCCGAATGAAATAAAAGGTTTATACGTCACCGTATTTACAATTTTAGCAAACCGTATTTCAAAATGTTTAACATTTATAATCACATTGCAGGAATACGTACATTGAACATTATATAACATTGCATGTTTCTGCACGAAACACGAACGAATTACATTTTTCCAAACAGATATAGAAAACAAAATATCGTTATTCATTAATAGACGTTGTTACTGGTAATATTACATGAAATGTAATTCTACGAATTTATTGACAAGTCGATGAAAGTTCACAAAAATATCAGCAACTTTTTAAAATATACATCAAATTCAAAGTAAATAAACGAAAATATCTGGGTATTGAAATCTATCTCGGCTTACTTTTCAATTTGTTGAAGGAAACTTTCAAAGTACATCGGATTTCTTAACATATACAATCTGCAGAGATGATTGAAATTCTTCAAGAAAATATTCAAAGAGGACTTGATTGACAATAGAAGTTTTATGTTTATCGCTTTTCTACTGAAAACTATGAATCGGTATACATATGTATATTGTTTTACGACATCGTGGTAGAAAGGATATGAAGCGTATTTGATGTTCCCGAATCGGTAAGCAGTTGTGTGCCGCATGATCAGTTCACTGACATATCAGTGCTACGTATGTTCATTGTAGAACGTACCTCACAGTGCTTTCTGAATTTCGGTATGCTAGACTCCACAGTGACGTTTAATTTTCCTCGAATTCACCGTGCATGTCGCCCGCTTCAATTCCGACATTTCTGCGAAAAGCAAGTACCGTCAGAATTTTGTATCCACCGTGCAATTTTCTTCCGAGTTTTATTCTCTAACGACTATTGCAGCCAACATTGCTTTGCAGAAGTTTCTCGTCACTCCAAGTACCAGTAATACAGTGTTACTAATATAAATTCTTATTTTTCAATCTTTTATATTATTAACTTTAAAGTAAAGGTACCGGTAAATGACCAGTTAAGAGAAATTCTTCATTAAACCTTCTAGATTATGTAATAAGACTAATTTTGAAAAAAAGTTATGTTATACAAATTTTAAAACCATTTTTGAAAATTCAGTAATTGCTTCAGAATTTGACTATTCTTAAAAATGAAAAAACTAGTAATTGACCCTCTTATTAATTAGTAGTTGACCACATGCTAGAATGAGGGTTAAAGCAATAATGTTGGTAATCATTATAGTATTATTTATTCTAAACAATGACTATGTTCTCCAATTTCATTATAACATCGATGATTTTAGTCTCCCGCGATTATGTTCGTGTAAATACACGTGATTTGCATTTGACATAAAGTGGGAACTAGAACAAGAGGATTGATTGTATATCTATTAAAAGCTAATCATTGTGCATGATAATTATCAATCAAATCTCACGATTTATGCTGAAAATATTTAGCCCGTGCTAACACGAATAATCCGTCATACGATGAATTCATAACGCTTGCGGAATAGATGGATTAATAATGATTTTACATAGAACTACTCTATGAAGTATAGTTTAATTTCCTTCTGCATTAGCAATGATACATAGCCCGCGAAAACGTCGGAGGTAGAGTAGGCAGGAGACATTTATGCACTTGTTGCACTTACATTCACTGAGTGAGCAGAGTTTTTATGATTCACCAGCATATCTTTATGTTTGCCTATCCATTGTACCAAACAAGACAGATTATGCGGCAGCATACGCGAATCGTCGATGAGGGTGATTCGTTGCATAAACGTCACTGTGCATATCACACATGAATATGTATCGGTGCAAATTCTTCGCCTCTGTCAACGTGTGGCTCCACGAAGTAATACGGCTAGTCGTGTTATTATTCCACCTGAATCTATGTTAATCTATATCTCTGAGATGTTTATTATCCGAAAATCTGATTGGATTAAATCCCTACGAATACACGGAGCAAGCTAAAATTATATTCACGGTGAATGTCATAGTTGAAGGTACAAAAACAGCTTCTATTTTATTAGTAGACTTTAGTCCCGCCAAGATATCAAGATTATGGTAATATTGGAATTTATCAACAGACCTTTGCCATTTGTGGAAAATCTGGGATTTCGTAACACGTGGAGTTCAATGAAATAGAATGCTTTAAGTTTTATATTTCGTACTTTAATGCGATAGGATTTGTTTGCGCGTCGAAATAGAAGTGACTGCTTAATTCATTAATAAGTACGATTATAATAATGCATCGGTTTTATAGAAGGAAAACTTTACAATGGTGGGCCATGTATCGGGATCGGCACGTGAGCACGATTCGTCGCATAATCGCCACATCGTATACAACGTTTGAATATGCAAATCTATGAACGCGCACATTATCCGCGCGGTTTGCTCTAAATTCGACCGGCGAATTGTACAGTAATTAATAATCATGACCGTCGAAGCTATACTATATACGACGATCATCCGAGATAACGACCACTTTCCGGTGGACGGTTTAACCGAATCCCTCTTCAGGGTGTCCTCCCGCATGACTAGATCCAGCTGTCTACCAGTAAAAATTCTTTCTAAATTATTCATTTACAATTACAGCGCTTAATCGTGCTTGCCTTTAAATGCCTCGTTTCATAGAACTCGTGTAATGAGCCAGTCTTTTTTGGACGACCATAAACTCCGCGCCAAAAACTCTCTCGACCTGAAATTACCACGGTAGCTGACACGAATATTGTATTTCTAAACTAAGATAGTAATTACATGTTATTTTCATGTATTAAACTTCCGGCATAAATTCGTGTCATAAATCAATGTATAATCAACCTGTCATCTCCTGGAAATAGCACGAACTGGTTGAAATACAATTCCAATACTTCGACATCTCGCCTTATTAATTGTTGTTTTATTAATTACGATTGTTATTAACGTATCGGATGAAATTTCAATTCCATTATGATATTGGTGAATCATAGCCAGTTTTACTGTTTATTTTCGACAATGCGTTACGGGTAATAATTTTGTTTGTCTACACGCGTTACAGCATTTGCATTTCTATGTAGTCGATGGATTTGCAGGATGCTGCCGGAGATACGAGTTAATAAGTAGAGAATAAATACGATTCTGTATGAATTTAATATGGCATTAATTTATATGTGCGAGTAATTAAATCGTAATTAATGGAGGTAGTTATCCGCATCGATCAATTCTCATACATGTCTATTTGAATACACTACATTTGGATTATGCAGTTGTTATATCATAATAGCTGCAATTCCTGTGATCGCTTTCGAGAGATGTAAAATTTATAGATTTATGAATATTTTCTTAATTTTATTGCTGACTTAAAACTACTTGATTATACAAGCTGTAATACATGATATACGGGAGATTCGTTAAATAGACGAGTTTATTAGTTGTACGATAAAAAATATATGTTAGAAATACTACCCTGAATACTTTTAAGACGTGTAACCGTTGTCAAAGCTCTGGGGTAAGTGCCGTGGGGTTGTACACAGTCCTCTCACCAAAAGGGCATACGCCCCTCCCCACTTCGTGGCCAGAACTCAGTGTACAACGTACCTATTCTTTGAGCAGTGCAACGTCGGGTTGCCTGCCTGATCCTAGCCAGACGCATACGTCAGATACACAGTCCTATGACACCCGATAGCTACGTGACTTCGAGCCACTAGCCATCTCTGGCGACCGGATGTGTATCCTTGTATACTTTCTCCTATTTGAATCGCGTCTAAGTACCGGTCATAAATTAGCTAAGGCCAAATAGCGGCGGGCTATCTGCCTTCGACGTCCCGAAATAAGCTGTCGCTAACATATATATTCATAAAATATGTTGATGTATATCAATTTACATAAATATTTTTATGCGCTGATTTCATTTTTAATGCATACGTCACATATTACATCAAACTATGCATACCGTAGGAATAAAATCCTAAGTAATATAGGAAAAGATACGTTACCCAAATTCCACGGATATCTACTTTAATTATTGCTTGTTTAAATTATGAATACATACTACCACGTCGATGCCTTCATTCCACTGTTATGATTAACAATCCAATATAAACATGTCGTAGGAAGTGTAACAGTTCTCCCGTGAAAAGCTATTAAAATATTTATAAATGAAATTTTATATGAATGTAATATTATATTACCATTAATAACGTAACAGTAATACGTGTTGAACATGAATATAAAATTAGATTGAATAAATAACTGCACGTACTCGAAATATGTTGTTGGAGATATATTCATCTCAATTCTATTTAGCAAAAGTCCAGTAAAGGTATAACATGACAAGTGTTGCCGAATCAGCAATTTTTGGGTGCAAACGAGAGACTTTTAAAAAACGTGCCGTGATGCTCAAGATTTTTCACGTATCCGTGGTCCACAACAGGCATTATGAGTTCTTTTGGAACCACTGAGAGTATAATCGCTTGGAACATACATGATGTCACGTACGTCTCGCTGCCTAAATCCCGGCGTGCTGTTCTTCCCAGCATTTGCATTCGCTCAGTTTCCGCGCTGTTTCTTTCCGTAGAATTATACGCAAACGCATTTATTTAATACACACATAAAACATCGTCTTTGTTTTGATTTAATCGTAGCAGGCCAACTATACAAAATCCTAACGATAAAAAGAACTTTATTTCATTTTAATCGCTCACCGTATCCCCGTACATTTTTAGAGAAAAAATCTATCTGCTTAGAATAACTGGGACAAATGGTTGGGATGGGATCAAAGGTTAAAGTGTTTTTAGTTGGAAGCGGTTACAATGATCTCTTTTTACCAAACCATGCAAAACCAGAACCTGGTCGAGTAACTAGTGTCCCGTTTCTTTGTCTCTGATGCTTACACATTCATCACTTCATTCATAAGGATCAATTCTATCTTACTTTTTGTTCATTTTACAAATATTAGATTCATTTTCCATTAATCTAATATTAATCTCTGCTATTAAGTTTTAGGTATAAAAAGATCGTAAGACATGAAAGACTTTCCAACCCAATACGTATGTATTGTATTAACATGCCATTATTTTGTATGGATTACAAACATGCAGTTAAAGAGCTTTTCTCAAATACCTATACAATATATTGTTTATATAAATTCGAGATATCTTAGGAGTGCGGTTTATACTTTACCTTAGGTGTTCTAAAATATGATGGGAATTCTAGACGGTTTAAATGAATACTATTGCTCAAGAATGGTACTGAGTAGATATAGAATACTCATCTGTCTATATTGCAGAACTGTGTTCCAGGAATTTACATTCCGGGCTCAGTTCGCTTACAGTATTGCTTCGACGCTTTGCAAATGGTCGGATGTACCTTCATTTAACAACGGGAACATATTCTCACGTCTCAATGTACGGGTACTCTCTTTCTCTGTCGGAAGCACATGCTGTCAGTAGCGTGTACTACGTTTATAAGCAAATCTGATAACGTATTTCGTAATCAGAATATATTCCGGAAACATCTTCCGAATTCTCTACGTAGCAGGTTAAATGAAAATACTATCTCCGGTTGTTGCTTTATTATCATACGTATACCTTATTTTATACTTTAACCCGTTAACCAGGGATGACCAACTAACTCGTTATTCGAATCTACACTTACATCGAAGATTACAAATTAAATTGCAATTATTTTTCTCGTAATTCTCTAATTTTGGGTTGGTCAAAAAGTTCGTGTGGTTTTTAACGTACAAACAGAAAGTGAATTTTATTTAATTTTGTGTATCTTTTTAATTTGATTTATGCAATAATGTATTGTCCAGTTTGACTTAGAATTTTGCCCTATCTTTTGGAGAACTTCATAATCCTGTGCTTTTATGAATTCTTCTGAACCACCACAAATAATTGATGCAAACCGCCCGAACTTTTTGATCAATTCAATATATCGCACGGATTTATTTTATTACTAAATTGAAAGCACCCGTTGATGCCGTTTCTTGGAAGAATTACTCGGTTAACAGATTAAATTCAATCTACTGTTGTATCCTGTGAAGAAGACATTCATGGTGTACAGTGAATCACAGTAGTTTGGTACCTCCCTAATTGTTGATTTCTAACGATTGATATTTTTGTATGATGGCACAAATTATTAAATGCTCATCTGTGTATATATATGGCGCGTAAATTAAGTTTCCAATTAATATAAACTTTATTTTAATATAACACTTCAGTGTAACAAAACCAGGAATTAATGTAAACCATCACAGTATTAAGCAAAGCATTAGCCAAGACAGACTAAACTTGTAAATATTTTGGTTTTGCGCGTACAAAATTTCAACGGTACTAATACTGCCGTGGCGTAAATTCTGTGATGGTTTACTTAAATTCTTATTTTTGTTACACTGAATTGTTATATTACAATAAAGCCTGTATCAATGAGAAGCTTAACACTAGAACTACCAAAGGGGTTCAAAATGACTTCTCTGCCATTTTTAGATAAATTATTCATTCGAATAATATTCATACCATGGCGCATTTGAGACTTTATATACTTTTATTTTGTATACATAACGTAAATAATTGAATTCATGAATTCATTTAAATCCTTCTTATATAATATAAGATATATAAGATATATATTATATATCCGACTTATGTATTCGTTATATTACATTTTACGTTGAGTCCACAATTTTGAACTTTGTTTAATAATAAGGTAGGGCTTACGCAATATAGACATGTTATATATCTGTATAATATATGAGGGATATTTGACCGTTTCCAAACAACATCTTTCGACCTATCGGATCCAAACTTTCCGAAGTTCCTCCCAACTGACCCTTCGGTTTCGCAGAGTCCTCGAAAACTACACTATCCTGAGGTATAGATATTACAGATACACAAAAGTCAGGACGTTCAAAGTTTCATAAAAATGTTGTTAGAAACTCTGGCAATGTTAGATACTCGCAGCATGTAATTCATAATTTAGTAAAAAATTGTTTAATGCTTTATATTACACGTGACTTCCTGGAATTCAGCCCTTAAAAGCCCCCGTCGTCAAAAGAACTCATGTTAATATAAATAAACGTACGTTTACAGCAAAGTACGTGAGAGAACTAATCCGTTTTATTATTGTGTTGGTCCACAAATTCGTGCAGTTTTAAATTCATATCGAATATATTATTATATATCAGTTATGTATTGTACGTCATTCGATAGACTTTATTTTATTCTTTTATGTGATTGTTTAATAATGGTGGAGAATACATTGTAGATCAATTCGTATTAAATATTTGAAAAAAATACAAGTTTTTCGCATTCATCAAAAGCACAAGAACTCATGGAACAACCCAATATAATTATATTAATATTACCAGTCGCTACGTTGTTTAAAATTATTAAAACAAAATAAGAATGGGGCGAATTTCATCCATGATTGTTATTAAGGACTAAGCAGTTACGCACAACTATATACTAGTTCATTTTTACACTAAATTAATATTTTATTTCAGCCTGATTTACTAATGGATAATTTTATGTTCCTTATTAATATAACATAAATATTATATATTATGTCTACTTTATGATGCGAATTTCATGTTTACTGGAAACCTGCTTTGAACAGGTTTCCTTTGAATATTATGGATACTCATTAAATTCGTTATCGGATCTTACTTTAGTAACATAAGTAATAAGATTTCAATTCCATTAGTATTTGTTAGTTTTGTTAGCTTTTTTGTATATTTTCGATAGTAACACATCACGAAAATAGTCCGAATTTAGCAGGTCATTATTTATATTAGTTGATGAAAGATTCACTTTGCTTGAAGGTCAAGTAGAATTAAATTTAGATAAGCTACATCTAAAAATATCTAATAATTTCGTTTTCAGAACAGCAATAGAATAGTGAGAGTAATATTTTTATTAGCAAGTCTTTATATTTCCGATTATAGAGTATATTTAACGTAAAATAATATATTTATTACATCTAAAGTCCTGAAAATTCTGATAATACTATTGCACAATATTTAAAACAAATGGAGGGTTATTCATAGTTAGTATTAAATGTTTATTACATTTGAATTCGCATTGCACAGTTAACAGGATTACATTTACTTTTTTGTTTTATTCTTAGCAAATGTTTTGCCACCCTTTCTATCCACTCGTTAGTTGCATTATTGCAACTCTCCACAAAATATCTGAGATATATGCCATTATGTGAATTAATATTACAATAAATTAAATTTTATATGCTGAAACCATATTCTAAGAATACAATAAAGAATTAAATGTGATCGGGTTTGTTGTTTATTTTTTTTACCGTTATCCTTTAACTATTCAATCTTTACGGTCGAGCAAGGAATTAACTGCTCCACAAAACGCTGTTCTACAAAATCCGTGCAATTTTAATGTTAATGACACATCGTAGGCTCATTTTGGCTTAACATCAAACGGCTAAAAAAGAGTATCAAGCATCTTCCACGTACGAAGAAATGAGATTCTCTGCAGTCATAATGCGGGAAACCATCTGCAAGCTCCCATAACACCGCGTATCCATTTCTTCCAAACATTTATCCCAGACGACATTTTCGCAAGTCATTCGAAGTCTTCCAGAATCTGATTTTAAGTACAGTAAAAAGAGGAACTTGACTTCCTCACCAAGATTCAGTTCCATCCTGCATCTCCATCTACATCAACATTTCCCACTAAACAAAAAATTCCATTTCACAAGAAAATCCTTATAAACGTACATATCATCAACTACGAGCTAAATACTTGATAAGATAACAGGAAAATCACGTGCGCATAGTAGTTCAGCAAAGTATTGCGTGTCAAACTGCAAATTGACTTTGCATGGTAAATGTACATCTAGCAATAGCGATATTCATTATAATTTATATTCGTGTGGCATTTATGTACGTACATTTTCCGAATGTACATATTACCTCATTAACGACACGTTGAAAATGAACAAATAAGACCGAACGAACATATTATTATCCGGATTAGTTAGACACTCGAGATGATTATATCGCATCACTCATTCAGATATACGATCACTAAATTTCAACTAATATGATTACGTTGATCCTATTACACAATAGTTCATTTATTCCCACACGCGTTTCTGTACGTAGTTCGCACATCGGGCTGCTGTGTTCGGGAAGTGCATCAAACTTTCTAAAGTGCTTCCCGTTTATTAGGCAAAGTTCACGCGCGGAATCTTCATTCGGAAGAACATCCAAGATATTCTCTGTTCACGTGGATGTATTCCACCTTTTTACTATCCAATGCGACCCGCCACGACCAGACAATTCTACAACGGAACAATCCCTCTATGTACATGTACGATGATGCAGATACGAAATTTCAAAAAATGAATATTTTCTTCTTATCACTGTAAAACGCGATCGACCTACTTTTCCTTAGGATATCTTCGATTATGGAAATGCCAATGTTCGAGATTAATAATAGGATGAAACTCATATTGGACCAAAGAGTTCAAGCGGTAAAAGTTATCTGATAGTCGATGTTATTTTCTACGATTCTTTTATAGAAATTGGTAATATGAAACATTTCATGTTACTTTAATGAGAATATGTGAAATGGTGAATTTCGAGTAGAATTAAAAATGTATCAGTATGTCTGGTAGCTTCGTACACACAGTCAAATATTAATAATATTCCTGCATTAGCGCACAGGAATATATTTATTTATTTCCAGAAAATATGTAGCTTGTATTAAATCCACTCTCGGTGCATATAAATGGGATACTTTTGTGACATATATTTATCGTCAAGAATAAGTGATATGAGCCAAAATAATTTTATTGGAAATGAATGAAGGTATTACATATTCACGGTGAAAAATAACAATTGTATCTCTGAACAAGTGGTTTAATAACCTCGCGACAGTATCACTTTATTTATAAACCTTGTTCGCCAAAGTATTTCGAACAGTAGGTTCCCGGTTGCATTTTTCAATGGTGTTCACTCATGGAGGATGATCTAATAGCAATTTCGTGCGCAGTTCTCAACTCAGCATAGTAGTTTCCATGCCAAGAGCATTTTGAATTCACTGAACAGCGTCTAATTTAATTCGGAAATGCGTATGCCAATTGTTCGTCGGGATGTACACTAACATAGCGGTATCACGCCAGTAAATGTTCCCGTATCGATCCTGTTACCTGCGAAACTATGCGAACATACGACGATGAACCGACTGTGAAACATACATGCCGAAACTTCATTACTTGAAAGTTAAACCACTTCCTGAATATGGCCCGTGATTGCGACAAAGAGCATGCTTGTTTAATAGTTTTCCAACTTTCAAGAGAAAACTTTGTATCAATAATTAACTCGCGGAAATCGAATAATTCCATGCAATGTAACGATCTACGGATGGGAGACATTATACTTACAATTAGACTGTTGCGAATACTATTATCAACTGAATGGTTTCGCGATGTCTTCCGTGGGATAATTTACTTCGTGCATTGATTATTTCATTAAATGTAATTGGTTAATCACGGCCAAGTTTCTCATCTAGTGTTAAAAGGCATTGCAGTATGTTATCAGCAGTTACTTTCATAGTTATTTAGCTGAAGTGTAGTCAAATTGATAAATCTAATAATGAAACTTACAACCGAGTCGAATGCAGTACCTGTGTTGCAAGAATTGTATAGAAATGGTATTTACCGTTTCATATGTATTTCAGTTACATCAAATATTTTCTTTTTCTACATTAATTAGTTTAACTTTTGGACACATTATTTAGTAAAGAGTATGAAATGATTGAACCGAGCTTTCAGGAAAAGGTGCGATTTCATGTCAGATGATTTAATACATTTCAGGAAAAAGTGCTCTACATTTAATCACATTCTTTGTCACTTCATTATAGGATACCAATTATTCTCCATTATTGGGCTACATATATTGAAATGTACATTATTGGGAAATTATATATCATTCCACTAATAAGTACTTCGATGCCGTTAAACCAGTTAACAATAGCTTCTGCAACAGTTAAGTACAATACATAGAAGGTACTCGTGTTGCACGAATGCTTAAGTGCGCCGCATTTAATGACACTCTTTGCAAGATCGTTATATCACACTGATTATCCTCTTTCCTCTCATCAGATATTTAAATGCATCCGAGCGATTAATCACATTCGATCTTATTAAAATATGCTGCACCACTCTTTTAATACCCCAACTACCCAGGTATATACACACACGCACACACCATAGTTTTATTTCAAGTTTGTCATCGTCAGCCCGTCAACTTTAAATCGATGCATCTATGCACGTGAACGGAATTTAAATTGGAATATAACCAAGCTATTAAAGCGCTCTTTACCTGGGAACCGTGCGGTCGAACAATATGGCAGTATTAGCCGGCGAGAATGTAGCCATAAGGTTACTTCGATCCACTTTAACCGATCTGACAGCTCATAAGCAATTATTTAGTATTTCAACCGTCACCTCCAAAAAGTTCCCAGCTCGGATAGCATGTAATAAGAACGAACAAATGTACAACATACAATGACAGTAAAAAGTATTCGTACAGCAATGAATTCAAACAAAAACCTGGCAGAACTAAGTTTCAGAACTTCTTCCCGCATGAAACAAATTGTAAATATTTCCATTAAAAGTATGGATAAATAATATTTTCTTTTATGAAATTCATTCAGATCTCTAAGAATATATATGTGCATACCACTTGCTTGTTACAATGTTTTAAATAAACAAAGTTCTACGAAGCTTTTGTTCAAATTCTTCCCAGTACGAATACTTTTTACAGTCACTGTAGATACCTCGGGTATTTCAAAGTGGCGAAGGATGTCGGTGCTGTGCGTGCTAATCAAGATCAATTCTATTTCCCTGTCTCTTGTGTTGGCGTCGTATGTCGACCGATTAATATAATAGATAATTGCACGCTCTTACCCCGTCATTCTTAATGTTTTATAGAGTGAGCATGACTAAACGGGGTACGAGTGCCTGCGCCACTATGCTCCGCCTTATTTGTTTTATATGTATTCCTCCCCATAAAAGAACTGTTAAACTTACCTAATTTTAACATGAGTCAAATACACCTACTATAGTACATATACTTTCTTTACACATATGATACATCGTATCCCTTATCATCCAGGGTAATTGTATTCCATATATATTTTATATATTCCAAATAACGTAGTTTCAATCTAATAATTGTAGCTTAATTATAGCTACATATCGAATGCTTCACACCTGCAGTAAAATAGAACGTTGCACTGTTTTATTAATTAGAGGACGATGGTGATAAAGCAATGAGAGTCGTTGTCTTTAACTAATTTCGACGATTTTCGATGTAGAAAATATTATAATTTGTATCGAGTTAAGTGGATTATGTATCATTTTTTCGGGTGAAAAGATGTTGCTTCAGTTTGACAAAGAGACTAGGACGACGCGGAGTTTTCCAGGGATTTATTTACGCACGGTGGAAGAGTGTAGGTTGGATGGATATCATTAACCGGGTCGTAGTTCCATGTTAATTCGCGAGTCACGGTGGGTGTCACGTGGTGCACGGGTGGCAGGGTGTGAAAAAGCCATTCAGAACTCCCTCGGACTTACGACACTTCGCAAGAACCTCTTTACGCTTCTAGCATTATGTGCATTGCCTTACACGAGCGAGAGCGCGAGCTACAAATACGCGACACCCTCACTTAAAGTGCAGTTGTTAATTAGCGCCAGAGAGAAAACGTAAACGCTGTGCTTCTTGCCCGTTTATCCGACGGAATACCGCTGGCACAATGTCTGACAAAAACTGATCCCATCCCCTGTAGAAGAACCACCCTAATCCGGAGGGTGGTTCTAAGCGTGACTACTTGCGGAATTGTTATTGTATAATCGTAGCCAATTACGGGAGTTCTCATGCGCAATCGGTGATATGAATCTTTAAATTCACGATAATAATGATAAGTAGATTTGGATATTAACTACTTTCGGACAAATATTCCGATTATGTACTAGTTGAACGTTAGAATGTTCCATGGGTTATTGTTCCTTTAAATCAAAATTATTGAACAATTTCTAACAAGTTGCAAATGGAGCAATCATGTGATACTATTAAATTAATGAAAGTGTTAAGATTGTTCAGCAGTTTTTACGAAGAAGATTAGGAAAGAAAAAATAAAGAAGGGTTAAATATCCAGTGTACGCTAATGCAAATTTCACATACGTTTTTTATAAGATAGCATAAGAATGGGTTAATTTAAAGGCACTTTGAGAGCCGCAACCTGAGTGTTAAGTCACGCGAAAACATGTAATCAAAGTAAAATCAGCACTAAAACAAGAATAATCCGTTAGATCGATATAAAGTTTGTTGCGAAGTCCTTGAGCTATTTCGACAATTTTATTTGAGAAACGTGAAAAAGAAATTATGCAATATTACGTGAATTCATATGTATCAGCACATGTACGCTATTAAAGTCACTGGTTCGTATTACGCTTCCCGAGATGAAAGTGTTTGACGTTCGCGTTTACGCGGCTGCACGTTTCGCAGGAACGATGAAAAAAATATCATTGATAGTCTGGTAGCTGCGACTAGAATTTCTGGCTTTGATCCGTGGAACATATTTTTCGTGATGTTCCGCGGTATTATTTGAAAATCGCGAAGTTTTTCGGCATCGAAAAACCGAATTTTGCGGGAAAAAAACACCGAGCCAAGTCTGGGCTGTGCTTTTAACTTTTCCCTGTAATTTGTAGGATTACTTTGGAAACGGTGAAATATGGGCAATTATTCAATAATTATGCATTCATTTCCATTCGCGAAGATTAATATTACGCGGAATACGCGTGTGCCAAATTATTTTGGATTACTTTAATTCTCTGTCAATACGTCCTACCGTGCCATTCGATACACATGTAAATATATGTACATGTATGCAAGCGAACATTTATTTTCAGGATGTTTTATCAGGAATTATCGTAGTCGGAAATGCCGGGAATTCTTCTGTTTTGCTTGATGCCTCGTTATACCAATTTACTCATAATCCATTGAAAAGGTAAATCCCAATGCGGGATGACATATGAAAACAAGAGTCAACGTGTTTTCCTCACCGGTTTCTCCAACAACGAGTGCATAACAAGCGCAAGTAGATAAGGCTATAACACGAGCTCGGTCACGATGCAAAACAGACATTTCCGTGGGTCACATCTTATCAAACGGTAAAGTCCGTTTCGCACGTAGAGCTGCTCAAACTGATTTCAAATTTTATTCGGTACTCTACATAGAGCATACCGAGCATGCAACACGTGTGATTCGTTTTACGGCTAGTGGTTTGAACGCGCCGCGGCTTTATTTGTTCTACTCTCTGGCACGTCTAGCAATATCCTTTGAGAATTATATCGACATCGGAATCCACTCGAATTACTTCTGTCGATGGGTTCACTTGATTTTACCTAAAAAATGCTTTCCCTCTCGAAAAATTCGCTTTTGCATTCACTTTTCAAAGTAGGTAAAGACTTCATAATCTTTTATGAAAATTGCTATGTGTTTGATGGGTATTGGCTATATGTAGACCAAATGTAAAATTAAAACTTCTTTATTTTATCGTCGAAACGTTTTGGCAATGGTTTTTTGCCCTCTTCAGTCTTATTATTGGACCAATTAATAAACTACTGATTACTTTTATGAAAATGTAATAGATGAAGGATATGTGCGAGATTATTGATAATGGAATCTCTGTGTTACATTCTCTTCGTCAGTTTATTAAATTTTTTTACACTGAGTTATTGGTAGATTTATTAACTACATGATGCATTCATGTGCCTTCAATATCCACTATTGTACTGGAATTAACAGGACGAAAAATTGCGTTGAAGAAATATGTTCGTTCATGAAATTGGTATAAACTGATGCCGCGAATAATACTATGTAGTTATTCTACTTAGAATTACAGTATTCAACGTTGATTCTAATTAATTACGAATATAGTTCATGTTATTTACCGTACTGTGAATATTCAACGCTTTAAGTACATTATAAACTTTAACCTCCCATAACACCAAGAGACTTGAAGTTACCTACATGCCGATATATCTATATCTGCCTTATTTTGTCAATTTGCTGTACCACACTATTGCACCGTGCTATTACAAGAGCGCAAGTTATTGTAAGAATGCATTCCCTCTACAAGGATCTAATCTTTTCTTACATCATAATCCTTTGCGGTCCGCGATATTTTCGCAAGTTCGTTCCAGCCGGTCAATGTTATATTTCCAATTTCTATTATCTGTTCCTATTTCTCTTATCTAATCTCTACTCGTTTCAAATTAAATAAGTATATACAATTATGATATTACAATAGGTAAAAATTCCTATATCGGGTCTAGATCGACACACGACTTGCTGGAACGACATGTGATGTCGTGTGACATTCGAGATAGGACAACGAAGGGTTAAATTATTAAAATAACAATTTTCTAATTCTCTTACTTAAACTTTAAAGGGAATCAGGGCAAGCGAAACATGGGGTTGGTTTAAATGTGACAAAATAGTTGCAGACTTGGCGTGATTCTAGGCGAGCACAATCATTCGAAACGAAACACCTCTAAGGGGATAGGTGGGATAAATAGGTGCTCTTACGAATTGCGTGTGGAATAAGCGAGAGCCGCAGGGGTAGCTGGCTAGTAGGTTCTAAAGGTCTTTTAATTACTCGTTGCTCAGTGTCACGCGAACCGTCGATCTCCGCGGGTAGTCACGTAACGGGTTGCCACAGAGCAAATAAGGGACGACATTAAAGTTTCGTAAAAGCGTTGACCGACCACACTAGAAAGCTAGGTTTTCTGCGGACGGTGAACGTTGATTGCGAAACGGTTCGTAACACCGCGGAAAGGAATTTCGTGCTGCCAGCTTTCTCCGAGTAGGAGAATGGAAAAGGAGTATGCTGTTGAGCTTTTTCTCGATACCAGGCTTCCCTATGAATACGTGCCGTCTGTTTTAAGTCGCACACGCCTTCCCACTGATATTGGACTATATTCCTAAATATCAGGACTTCCCCAGCGATTGTTGTCATTTGCTCTGAAAGCATTTCCTTTTTACGATTTTGGAATTCCACCGTATGTTTTCATTTCTCCGTCTCGGTGGTTCCTTCAGAGTTTCCCTTCTCTCCTTTCTCTTGAATATTTCAATCCGACTATTTTGTGCGGTAGTGTTTTTCAATTTTCTTTTCGATTCCCGTACTCGTGGACAGTTTTATTGATTTTTCGATTAGCTTGGATCTCCTCTGTATTCCTCGTAATTCTATATCAACATTTCTCAAATCTTCACTGTTATTTTATTCATTTATATTTTCTCCCTTTATTCCGAGTTCTTAGATATATTTCCTGTTAATCCATATTTTCTTTAACTTATTATTCTGTACGCGTGGTTTAAGGATATCATAAGGGCATTAAGCCATTATTTAAGTATGTATTAAATATTTGATTATTTAGAGAGCATTCTCGTTAGGCTTTTTGATTATATTCATTGATTCTTTAGGGTTTTTGATATATTATTTGATTATATCCAAAGTGAATCATTTATTTGATAGGAAGTATCTTCATACTTTCGCGGGGAGTCAAAGTTATTTCTCTTAAAGGCTATTTCATCGTTCAACGTCATTTATCACGGTCTTTGAACTGCAAGATCCGAAGATTCGTCGAACAGGTAAAAGTAAGATATTCGCAGAAAGACCGCAGAGAAATGAGTCTCGTAAGTCTGGTCACGAACGATTTAACGTAGCAGTTCGCTACGCAGCATGCATAAGAGCAACTTACACGTATGGTTTCTTATGGTCGGAGTGCATTGCGCTCGAATGGAAGGTAGATCCCCGCACGTTCGATACCTCTCAAAAAGGTCCACGAAAAATGAGATTACGACTTGTCGTTTCGCGAGCGTTATCGGAACACGGAGAAGGATGCCCCCTACGAGCCACCACGTAAGAGTAGCGCGAGTCGTAATCTAAACTCGATTTCCTCGAGCTCAAAATCGAGATCGATTGCTATGAAATCGACCTCGTGAAACCACCTTTCCTCGGGTGACTAAATAATTGGTTCATCTAACGTCATGGTTTAGTGATATGAAGCTCGAGATAGGAATGAAAAATATATCGAATTAGGCTTAATATAGAGTTCGTCCATAAGTGGATGCCGTATTCATTTCATATTGAATATCTCATAACAATTGCCTATCAGCTACGAATTATACGTCGTTCGGTAGCTTTTGTTTTATTCTTTTATGTACTTGTTAAATAAAGGTGGGGAATACATTGTAGATTCATTCGCATTGAATATTTGAAAAAAGGACAGAATTTTTCACAATCGATAAAACCGCACGAAATTATGGAACAAGGCAATAGTTTCTGTTAGTGTATTACTCTTGATTAAGTTAAGATGCTTCGCGTATTGACATTTTTTTAAAGCCTCAATGTATTTCATACCTTTTTTAGTCCTCGATAGGATAGTTTCTGATGTGAGAAGGTTTTATTGAATCAAACAGTAATATGTGATTTTATTATTACATAGAAAAGTGTCGTAAACCGATATCATTTATAATAAAGAAAATCAGTTTTCAAAGAAATGCATCGCTTAAGTAATTATGTAAATACTACGAGTATAAATTAATTAATATTTCAGCTATAATTAATTTCATTGCTTCAATTGTAGAGGCCTTCGGCAGGAATTACTCTTCAGAAATGAAGTATTTACATAATTAATAGTGCAAGTATTAAATGCTTCTCATTAATTCATATCCACCCGAAACGCTTTAATTCATGCAATTTATTTCCATAATAAATTTAATGCAGTATACGTTAATACAGGGTTGACATAAGTAGCAAAATGAAAACTTGGTATTTCAATTGGCCACGTAATCGTGAAATCTCACAATGTAGTGTAATAATTTGAGAAGGTGAATGGACTATGTACTCGTGCGAGTCCACATATATATCTATTCGACGATTACATTTGGCTGAAGTTTCAATCGAAAACGTCATTTCTACGAAGTTCGGCGGCAAAGGAAAATCTTTCACTTCCGGAGTAGCACAGAAGGCGAGGTGAGGCACGCATTCACGTCTGTATAGCACGTGAGCGTTGAACTTTCGACACGTAGGGTTCGACCTCGTTCTCCGGTTGATCGTCGAGATTGGCTACATTCGATGGCCATATAAATTCGTAGATTCGGTAATACTAGAAGTACGTTACTCGACGTACCGTGGACCAGCGATTTACAAAACACATGGTTGGTTGTTAGCCTCCTAACGAGGGTTTAAGCTTCGCCTGAGCGATGCTACTCGTTAACGTTGGCTACTGTGCTCGGTTACTTTCCAGCTCTCAGTATAGAATAGAAGACATTATTTGCACCTCCGTCCTGTGTCTCCCAAATTTAGTCTAAATAGAGCTTATTCCTATAAGCGTGGTCAATCTCCGTTTATTTGATTATTTTGAGAATTTGACACAGTTTCTGTCTTGGTATGACCTGCATGTTTCTGCCTGAAACCCAAACATTGAATTATTTTCAGTTTATATCGCTTCCTTTAATTATTCATTGGTTTATCAAATAGTATACTGATATGTTGAAGACTGGATTTGGAAGAGGATTGAAAAAGTGTCGCAATAAATGCGTATTTATTTTCATTATAAACCGGATAAGAAAACTATTTTTTATAAATAGTATTATTTCCCGAGCTGTCTCCTACGTACAACAAATCCATGAAATTGAAACTTAATAAATCATAAATTTATGAAGAGTGACTTCTAGTAATCATTATGTATAATCCAAATGATTCCAATAATCGAAATCAATGGAAGGTGATGTTATTTCTTCTCGTATTCTCCTTAATTGATACAATTGTCATATTTGTATTATTATAAAAAATATATCTGTTACAGGAGAATCATGTATCTCAGTTACGAATGTACACATTGAATTTTGCAACATAACATGATATAAAAATTTAAAAATACTTTTTTGAACAGGAGACACTATTTCTACTCCTGTCAGTCAATCAAGTGCATACATTCGCGAGTGAATATTCCCTGTCGAAGAGTGGTATCTTTTCGGGCACAGTACATTCACAATGGGACGCTTCAACGTGGACATTTTATTACTTTTTTATTCAGCAGGTTTTGTCGCGTCCTAAAATATCGAAATCTATAAAAAAACATCGCACGCATGCACGTAACAAAGTCTGTACAATAAGTGGGCGGTGAACTCTTTCCAAACGACAAAACATCATAACAGTAGGCGGAAGAATAAAAAAGGTTAAAGGGCATTGACCCATAACGCTCTCTCTACCGATGCTTGATAGGATATATAACTGTCGGGTATAACCAACATAGCGTCGCTGTTTTTTTTTTACGGATTGGATTTTTATATCGTCCAAATTTGGAAACGCCCAATTAATATTGGAAATTACGGACGTACTGTACAGCTTAGAGTTATTCGAACTGGTAAAGTTCATCGCTTTTGAACTTTACTCCGAAACTTGGGATATTTTAATTACTAGTGATACGCTAATTAGGAATAAAATTATAACAAAATAAACAAATTAGTAATCATTGATATTAATATTTGTTGTCATTGTATTATCCTAAACTTGCAAACTCCTTAAACACTGTTTTTTATAGCGGTATAAATTCAACATCCGGAGCAAACTGATGTATTCTTTCAATTATTTAGATAATTAAAGTCAAAAAAAGAAATGGCCTTATAAAAGTTTAAAAAATAATAGCCAATGTATAGATATAAAAAGGGGTGTATAAAATAAATATTTCATAGCCGATGAATTTGTTGGGCAAAACAACATTTACTTAACTCCGAATATACATATTAATTATACATTTTAATTAAAATTTGTTTGCTGAACAAACAATATGCTAAAAATATATTTTTTACTTTATTAACACTTGAAAATGTCCCAGTAAGTATTGGAAGTCCGGAAACATGTACAGTTTATTAAATAAAACAGTTATTGCACAGCTGGTGAAGTTTTAAAACGAAGAAATATTTACTCAACTCCGATTACACGTACTAAGCATAAACATTTATTACACAAATACATATATTCATTCCATAGAAAATATGTTTTTCAGTTGCACTATGAGTTGATTAACTTTATTCTGTCACGAAAATAGTTCATCACTTACGCAGTAATTGAAACAGAATAAAATAACGTAAAATCATTACGCCCTTTTAACAGAATAATTATATGGCATAAAGTTCAGGTAATTTACAACGTTATCGAAAGGAATTGTGAACTCGGGACTTGGATTTTGATATTCTTTATCTTATTCAAGTACGCCTTACTTCGTAAGAAGTATATGACAATAGCAGTTCATGTTTAATTTTATGTATCCATTGTTTACTATCCAACTTTTGTAAATTTCCCTTGACGTGGTTCTACAAAAGCCTTTCGAGTCATTGTGCTTTTATTTCCGTATTCCCTTCGCGAAAAAGAGTTAAAAATAATTTAGTATGCCGAAGAAAGAGCCCCCGAGATGGAATTTCCAGACTTCAGACGTCTATTTCAGGCATAAAGTAAGAACTCCTCAGTATTAAATTTTCTAAAGAAATAAGTAATTATGAGCGTCGCCAGAACTTAAAGGAGTAATACAAAAATTCTCGTTCGCACCATTACAGGTCTTCCTCGACTTAAGTACGGCATAAACTTTTGAAGTTCCTTCCAATATTGAATTCACGGCTCACTTGCACTTTATTCCAGGCCAACTTGTATGGATTCCGCGTACTTTTAATATAATCAAAATTTCGTTAATTACCTCCGTTGAAAATTGAAGTGTGTCGGTAGCTTTATTTTCGACCTCCCGCTTTGATTATTCTTTGTACCGTGGCTTTTCTCTTCCGCTTTATCGAATTATATCCGAGGTACCCCATGGAGTTCATGGTGCATAGTGCATACGAATACATACATATGTATATAGACACGGACCAGGATGCATGCAGAGACTAAAGCTTTTCGTGACTTACATCAAAGTGTACTTCCGTTGATGTGAAAAATGTAAACTGGGCGGTGGACTGGAAGGTAGAGTGTCGCGTTTCAATTAAGCAAATTAAAATGCAGCGATCTCGCTTTTTACGCTTGCCTTCCGGACAGTGCACCGAGTATTTGAATTACGGAAGTGAGATTGCCAAGGCACAGAGCCCGAAGGATTATCGTGTGTTTCAAGTCAATCCTTCGAACAGAGATTTCCAATGGGAATCATTTTTCATCTCACCTTTTCTTCTTTCGAACCTATCTTTATCTCTACCTTTTAATTCCATATATCCGGACGTATCATTTATACAATCCTGATGGATAAGTTTGCACAACTGATCTAAGATCCTTGCTCCTGTGTTCGGACATAGGTATGCAATAAACATTAGTCGTGGGATGCCGAAAAGTCAGCCAACTATTCACACAATGCCGACGTAAATCGGCGAGAAGTTTCTCGTAACCTGGGACAACGTTCACCAGACTTGGCACTTCGATGTTTGTAGAATCGGACGTCACGAAACGAACCTGTTCTACTCGGCTCTGGAAATTACCTTGCTACGGTGAACGTGTTGAAATTACGGGATTTTTACCCTTTCTTTCATAGTTAGGTTCGTATTGTTCAACAAATATAACTCGCATCGATAAACATATTTATAGATGCAAGATAAACGTTCTAAAAAAATAGTGGAAGTACCGCAGTTACGTCATCCTTGTTTATTTGAGTTGAGATTTTTCGGCAGTTTTCATAAAAAGAAAGTTAAACAATTAGGTTAAACGTAAGCAGCTACGGTAAATTATTATGGAGTCTGCAGAATCAATTAAGTTATTAAAGCGTTAAAAATAGATTGTGGTACAAATTAGAGAAAGATTTTAAAAATGCTGTAGTTATGTCACTTTTTGCGGGTTATTTGGAGCGAGAAGCTTCATTGGAGTATGGCATAAAAATAGAGTTAAACAATTCGGTTGGAGATGAAGAACTACAGTACATAATTATGAATATCATAGATTCGGAGAAATTATAATAATATTTTTAAGCAAGATTTATCTTCCCTTTCCTTAGAAATATCGTATTATTCTTTCAGCAACTACATTGAATGCTGCCATTTTTTATATCGTAACATGATATGTCTGTTTTAAAAATAATATTTTGCTGCAAGTTTTAAGTGGATTTATATTTCTTACGATTGATATTTTTTAGCACCTTGTTTATTTACTTCACAAAATACTACTTTTTTAAAATTATGTTTAAAATATTTATAAAATGTTGGACGCTACAGGTAACTCATGCTTACACCGAAATTAAGTTTCGAATTTTCAACCTCATTTCAGTTCAATTTTTGTTTTGAACATATAATCTTCCGAAGACTTTTGCGTCCCGCTGTTTGCAAAGAAACTTTCAATAGGTTTTCAATTTCTTTTTACGAGTTGAAGGATTTCTTTGATACCATCGGTACGATACACTGAGATCTATCCATTGTACCTTCATATTTGAAATGAAGTTTCCGGCGGAAATAGAATTTCCATTTATAACTCCATCTCTTACTTCATTTCTCACATTAAATACCCACGCTATCATTTACCATAAAACGTCCTCTTCTTGGTTAACATGTTAACTATACATTTAACTACCTCTGACATTTCCACGTATTTTACTTTACAATCGTGCATTACTTCTTAGAATTTCCGTTCGCATACCGTTGCTTCTCACTGGTCTTTCGATAAATTTCTCGATTTCCGTAAACATGGTAGACAAGAGAAACGGAAACTAAACGGAAGGAGCGATGGTGGCGGAGAAAAAGAATGGAAAAACTATTGGAATATACATAAAGCATGATGCAGAGGTAGAAAAAGTTCGGTGTATTCTTGGTGGAAGTGTACTCGAATGGGACACAAATGTAACAGGATGGTGGAAGCCTATCACTGACGATACTCACCATGAACGCGACACTGATTTATCATGCCTTGACGTACGACGTAGACGGATCGGGGACATAGTAGGATAAAACGAATCGTCGCAATTGGCGGTGGCAGCTCGTGAGTTGTCGCTGCACTGCGCCACTTGTTTACGCGCCGCGTTATTTTACCCAAGAGACAAATAAAACTTGGTTAATAAATAAATGCATAAATATACCAGGGAACCGACAATTTGTTTCCCGGCTTCCTGCTTTCGACTGCGACCTGTATTTTTCTTCTTCCCGGTACAAAGGGATTACTCCCATTTCTAAAGCAAACACCGCCTGGTAAAAAAATGTCGTCCCTCCATCGAAACCTCAGGCCCGCGACCGGGAAGCCTATTATAATCTTTATCGCATTTGCCTCCTGGTGTCATATCATGGAAATTTATGCATGAAGTAACACTCGCATTTTGGCTCGTTTAAATATTTGAAAGAGATACCGCTGAAATAGTGAATAGGGTAATGCTTGTTATCACGATGTTTTAGCGTTATGACTTCATTTTCCGAAATATGATGGTTAATTAAATTCTTGGCCTGTACAGCTCTGTCACCGATTTTATTAAACCAGCTGAGAATCAAAAGACCACAGGTGTTTCGAAATAAAACATCACGAACGCGAAGTAATGAATTACGTATATCATAAGAAATTTCAAGTATCGACATCATACAAATTATTGCGCAATTTGGTAAGCTTTCCAAGTTCAATATATTCATACTTCATAAATACGATTCCAAATGTTTTCTATATTTTTAATATGAATTATAAAATGCATTGTGGAAGTGCATTGATTTAACGGAACAATTAATTTGTAAGGTGTGACAGCGATCGAACAAGCAGAAAGAATTTGTCATAAGTCAGAATTACCTTTGAATAATCCTCGTGTTCTACGAGATTAGAAAACTGGAAATCTACGCTTTTATGAGTTACGAGAGTTATTCTACGATAATCATAGGTTGTAAACTTCACGGAATTTTTCTCGGCATGGCATACGGCATAGACGAATTGAAGTCATACATTTCGGGATCGTAGACCGTGAAACCGCGAAGTAAAACGAATCGGTGAGTCCGCCAGCGGAAAACGTTTCAGCTTGCAATGTGCTATATTGCTCGTTTACTTTGTATCACCCTATTATTTAAATTGTAAATTAAGGAAGATAAAGCGATAAAGGTTTCGAGTATTTGATCTTCTACTTTACTTTCGAGTAGTTATTACTTTAGAGTAGTGTTCTATTAACTTAACATAAACCTTTTAATTTTCTATGAATTATGCATGTAATGCCTTTGCATCCCCTTAAAGAATGCTCCTTATCCTAATACATATTTGCGAACTATTTAGTTCTTAATATGAATTTCGCAAGTATTTTTAAAAAATGCGGCAGAATTGCCCCATCTTTCTTCTTCCGTCAAGAGACCCCGTGGTTCTGAGTCTGCCATAACTCAAATATTAGCTACTCGAATTGAACGATTTTCTTTCACAACGATTCTACATGATGATTGAAATAATCTCAAGATTAATATGACGTGTATTAACGTAGATTTTAATTACATTCATCAGCATATTCATTTTTCCGTCACATTTTTCTACAATTTATATTAAAGTTCGTTTATGTTGACACCCCTCCATCATCTTCATATACCGAATTTTTTCAATTTTAATCATGCTTTAGCATATCCTTCAAAAAACAAGTGATTTATAAAAGACGAATATGAATTCCATTGGATATAATATATTATTAGGTTCATAATTTGTGGTCCTTCATTAAATTCTTCAAAACAAAATTGTTATCAATGTTTTTGAATGCGCATATTACTGTTCAAAGTACTGTAACGTTGACAATTCTCAAATTCTCTTAGAAAATCCTTTCGAATAGGTTCATTAGACGTCGTGAGATATAAGATATGTGCTTTTGAAGAGAATCAAAGGAGACCCCGAAGAACGTGATTGATTTCGCGTGGTAGGAGCCGTATACATACAAAGAAGAGAAGAAAGGTCACGCAAAGAAGCATGTTGCTCTCTACTTCTCCTATGTCAAGTTGATACGATATCCATAAAGGATCTGTCTGACGATATTCGTCGATGCTGATTTATCACACTTCACCGGTCGACGTAGACCGATCGAAGTAGAAGTAGCAACCAGTGACACGGTATCGGGAGGTAAAACGTATCGTGAAAACAGAAGGGGTGAGCCAGTGACATGAGCTGCGTCGCACCTGTAGGTACGCCTCTACCAATTTCGAGAAGAAATAAGGGTTGACATACGTGGCACGTTCGATTCGTAAACAGTCGTTGATCGTCCTCTCGTCTGGTTCGACAATAGTGGAAACCGTAGGAAAAAGTACGAGTAAGAAGCGAAGTCTGACGAACGAAAGAGAAGTAAAGAAGTAGAGGGCAAAAGACGAAGGAGGTACTTTGATCTTCTGGTAGGTTGTTGCCTCGCGTGTCGAGAAACTCCGCGTAACGTTTGTCACGAAAACAGGCGTGAAATGTATGCGGCTCCCGTTCTACCCGGCCGCTAGTAGTACCTCGTGGAAGTTCCTTAGTCATTTCCCCCTGGTACGCCTTGGGAATGACGCGTTCCAAAGCACACGTTACCCTAAGAACCACGCTTCCTTCCTAAAATATTAACTCCATTATGTAGTGACACCCTGCCGGTACTCGTCGAACTGGAATCGCTCTTCATTTCTCGCGAAATAAAAACAAGGACCTCCGCAGATTGGATGTATACGTTCTGCACCCGCAACGCTATATCGCTTCATTTCGTGGACCTACTGGGCGCCTGCAAAATCCCATCAGAACTTATTTCAACCTCCTCGTAAATTTCCTCTATTCCCTCTGAAGTTGCCTACGGGCTTTCGCTATTTTCTGCACAAATTTATTAATTTTGGCCCGCGTTCTTCTGGATATATTTATCTACGTTCGCTACTGGAGGACATTAAAACGCTCTCCTGAAAGTTTAGCTTTTAGCTTCGTAATCGCTGCTGGGCTTTTTGGTGCTCTTTATTAAATGCCAAATGTAATCGCGAGGTTTTATCGTCAAAATTGCTATGCGTTTCTTATTTTCACCAAAAAAACTCTGTGTTTAATTGTAGAATTGTTTACGTCAGGTTTTAAAAAAAATATGAATTAATAAACAAGTATTGGTGACATAGAGTAGTTAAACACATCTTCATATTTTCTAGTAATTTCATGTTAATTGAAAGAAGACAGGCAGGCAAACTTGAAGATGAATGAATCCAATTTTACTAATCATTCCATTTTATATTTCTAATATTTTTATCAATATCTTACAAAAATTGTACATTGATTTTTTAGCTCAACACAATAATGCATTTTTCCGGATCTATTGTAACATCAAAATATTATCTTTTTTTCTGTGAGTAATTACGTTTACATATTTAATAACGTCAGCAATTTGCATAAAATATACGGAGCAGACACTAATGAAATTTCCACGAACCTTTTCCAATCGCATGCATATATTAATGATTAATTAATATTCATCGTGATGCAATATGTATGCATATAATGCAAGAACTCGTTAACACGAAGACCTTGCCTTTATCATAACTCAATATCTAAGTCAATGAGTTATCACTAGAGTTGATGTTATACGAGACTTAAAGCGATCCAATAGTTGGTATAATTAAAATTCTGGGGAAACTTGGTATATAGCGTGTACATACACGTGCTTAAGTAGACCGTGGCACTACGTAAACCCGAATATTATATAACGTTAATAGCATGCTCCTGCTGTATTCCACTTTGTTACCAGGCAGTACAATCTCCATGTGAAATTGGTTTATTACATCATGTTCTATTGAGCCCTTGAAATCCTCGATCGATTTGGGGCTCCGGAACTGAATTAGTAGTGAGTACCATCAATGTCAACTAAATGACTATTTCAATCAAACCAGAGAGAGCAAGAGAGAGAGACAGAGAGACTTAGGAAGAGGAATTTCATGCAAAGATTATATCGGTAATTATACAGGGATCAATTGATTTCGTCTTCACAAAGAGAATAACATTCGCGCTTGTAACATTACAATTAGCAAAGCAATGTAATACTCCCGGGGAGAAAATGCAGACCTAGATAATAGATCACAGGGTTGCTGTATTGTACTTTAAATAGTATTACGTGATAATAATTCCATTAGTGTAATATAATATTATGCAAAGCTCGATATTAGCTTCTTAAAACTGGCGTACATTCTTTTAATTACGATATGGCGCGTATATCAAAGTTAGTCTTACCTATAATCAGAATGGAAAGGGAAGAGAAGGAAATGCAAAAATGTATGCTTTTTCATGCGCGGATTAAGTCTGGCTGCCTACGCAAAAAATTACATTTTGTTATTTTAACAGAATGAGATGTAAGAGGAAATGAAGTAAAAAGCTTGCCCCAAGGCAAATCCGTGATCCTATTTCGAAGTACATCCCTTTGATGCGATTACACACTGATTGAGATCTTTCCATTAACGTTGCTGCATGTTGCCTAGTCACTTAGAGAATTAGAATTTCAATGTACGTAGCAACATCTTATGTAAGAAATAGTCGCCTCGCTGTCTGCCTGAATGTTGATCTTTCTACTTTTTTATCTCAATGTCACTATACCAGAAGTATTTTCAGTGGTTTTAACTTGAAACTTTTAAATCCGAAGTCCTAAATCAAGTACATAATCGCGTAAACATGCAAATAAAACTAAACATCATCAATACATTCTGACATTCGCTTACAAATAATTAATTAATTATTATTATGTAATTTATCGTGAAATATATTCCTTAGTAACGAAGAACTAACCAGCTGTTGCATGACAGAAACTTCGAAATTTTACGGAAATAAATCTTTAACATACTTTCATTCCGTCTGACTTATGATGTACTTTTCTACTTATTTATGTCGAGTTCCTAATATCGTGTGATGCTGGGGGTATTAATCTTGTCTTTAAAATGAAATAATAATTACACGGTTAAGCAATGAGTCCTGCGCGTTAAATAATATTAAATCTAGTAGAGGAAAGCAGGGCAGATTTTCTTGAAGAATTTTGTATACAAATTTGGCAAAATCTTCATCAGCTCGGCCGTATCAACGTCTATCGGAAAAACTATTCTTGAATTGGCTTTTTGTAAAGTATTCCGCTAATATTCAGGGCGTGAGATGGAGGGCCATTATCACGATTAAAATAAGAAACGACAGTGACGGTTTCCCTGTAACTCGAGCTCTTTCATACATAGTTGAATAGCGAGACTGGGTTCTAGAACTAATTTAAAACGCGGGAATGGCACTTGCCTTACGGTCAAGAATATGGCAACGTCACTTAGGTACCAGCATTTCAATTAACCAAGTAGTTAAGCCAGAACATCCGCATATTTTATTCGAAGTAAAAGTAAGTCAAAATTCAACGAACTTTAACATCTGCAGTATTTAAAACATACGTGAAAGCTTTATGTTGGAAGGTTATATTATCAATCTGCGTATTATTTTCGATTATCATGGCTATAGCTGATCAATTATTGAATTTACACGGTTCAAATGACATCTATATCAATCCCCATAATCATCTAGCAAGGAAGATAAGATAATAGATTTGTTTGCAAAATTCATATACATATATAGAATAGCTATACACAATCCACAGAAACATCAATGAATTCTCATTCTGATAGGCATTCGACATGCAGGTTCCTATCAAAGCAAGGAAATGACGGGTATAGGAGACTAAGTCATTCTCGTTCAATGTCAGTGAAATAGTTTTCAAAACAAACTTTTACGTACATTGCGCATACTAACATTACGAAAGTTTTCATATTTGCATAAAAAAGTGTACTTTTGTAAACATCTTGAAGAAAGTTAGTATTCATCAACATACAATATGTATTATTATAATAATGTAATTTCAAAGGACGATTATCGTTATTATGAGAACAAAGTTCTTATCTTTCTCGTAAGTCAGTATACAAGTGAATGTATCTCATTGGGACGAAAAGTAATCCCGAATTGAACGGATTTTAATGTTTCGATGGAACGCGTTTTTTGCTGTGTACATTATGAGAAAAGTTTTGAGACAAGTATTAATAGACGCTCCCTACTGTGCTGGAAAACGAGTGGAGCTTTCTCCTTCAAAGCTGTTTTAGAAGGATGCTATATTACTTAGAATATGAGAATCAATACTTCGGAAGAAACTGATGGTTAAAGTGACGCACGGATTTTTTTTCTATGCGATTGCACATAACTAGTTTTTTATATTATATTGCATTACTTACCTTACATTTTGTGTTATTTCATCATAAATTCTCGACTTTTTCCTGGAAGATAATAATAATAATAATTAACGGGTAACGTACATAGCTTGCCGTCATAATTATCGTAAGCAGTCTAATGATTTTGCAAAAATTCATTACAATATTACATGATATATTTCAATGAAAATTATTAACGTATTAATGTACGTACAGCTTTTGAATACATTTTAATTAAAATTTTCATAATAATTTCTTGTGGAGCAAAGCTTGCATGTTAATGGATACCACAGAAATGACCAAGAATTAATTATCACATGGAAACGTATTAATATCTTAATTATTGTATATTTATTTAGTACATATTAAATGTAATGCGTATTAAATAATTATAGTAGATGCTAAGCAAGTATGGAATCTCCGTGTTTAATAAATTGAAGTACTCGGTAGTATTAACAAGCCAACACTGAAAGTCGCGTTGAAATAATCTCGGCTTTAGCATTTATGAATAAAACGGTACAGATTGTCATTTGCATTCACATTCGTTTGCATGCAGTTGCAGTCATGAACGACACCTCCCTACAAAATAGTACAAAGAAAAGATAAAGTAACACGTACTTACACCGTTGGTTGTAGGTTGTTACCCCCGATATGAATAGTGTATAAACTATACATGCCTGCCAATTTGCGAGAGAGTACTAGATAGTTCGCAAATCAAATGACACAGTATACGCGGAGGGAGACGTGAACTTTCCTAGCCATAAATGATCTCAATTTAATATAAGTCGATAAAATCGCTCAAGAAGTTTCAACTCGAAAAGTTTATCGCCGCTATAAGTACCCCCGTTATTTTAATAATGTTTCCCACGCAACTATATAATCGCTATTTAGAACTCTATTAATAAACAGTAAGTACCGGGAATACACATTTCTCCGCACCTTCTTTCTCATCTGTTGGATGTAATATTACAGTTAAATTCTTCTTAACTTTCTAGACTCGAAACCGTTCTCCCAGAATTTCGTAAAGGTTGTTATTACTACTTACGCGCGCGTTGAAAGGGGGTGGAAAGAACTTGGGATCTTAGGCAGGGAGTATATTAAAACAGGGTAATAAGCAGTGATTAAGTTAACTGACAGCTTTATTCATAAAAGATACAAGATATTCATTAAGCATACAGTGTCTTCCTAGAATTAATGCTTACCCATTATTAGCACATCATACTTAATCTACAAGTAGTTCAATTAGTTGGAGGTTGCAGATAAAAAATCTACCATCGCAGCACAATGAGATTACATTCTCCAGTAATCTTAATCCGGGTAGTACTGCTCGATTCTATAAAATGTGACAGGAATAGTAAAAGCCGATCGTAAACACGTCGCTCAGAGGAGGAAGAACTGTCCGACAAGTGGGCTTCTACGCGTAGAGTGAGGTTCGCGTGGTTGTTCTGTATGCGTATGTATGGGCATGTATGGGTATGTAATACACGTGTCACCGTGGTACGTAATACGTGCTACTTTATCCTACATGGTACAACCGGTCGATAGGTCGTACGAGCGTTAACGCGATAACCCGATGCTCCACTCGAACCGAGTGACATCCCGGGATCGTTCGAGATTCCGTTATAATGAGTTTGCGTATAGGAACAGGTAGGACCACCGACCAACCACCCTTCGGGGGTTCCCTTGTGATCGAGCCAATCTCTCGACGCAGGTCAAACTTTTACAAAGTTACTAGCCACGTAATTCTCGTGAATTAATTGCCAGGCTTTTCTCTGTAATCTTACGGTGCGGTATTCAAGTTTTAAATTAAATTTGATCCAACGAGGCCCATCCCCCATCCGTTCACTCTTCGCTTTTACCTACGTACCGGTTCGTGCTACCATAAATACGCGTTGAAAGATAGGATAATAGAAAAAAGGGAAAACAAGAATAGACGAGGAAAGCGTGATATTATACAGGTAGCAAGATACATAGATTACACTTGAGTACCTGTATCTATATACGGTGCTTAGCGGGAGGAATGTGAATTTCAAGAAGAATATGTTCAGAGTAGATGGAAAAGAGCGCGCGCGACACGTTTATGAAAAAGAACTGGCGTCTACTCGGTGATAGCACCGCCGCGAGATAAAGGTAAAGGGAGAAAATGGAGAGAGGAACAATAATGTACGGGACTGGGAAGACACGAACAAAAATGATGTTTAAGTGTTCGTCGCCTGGCGCTTGGACTACCGTCAAAATGACGGCGTTCTTTTCTTATTGAATTCATACCGTGCTTTAAGCTATTAACCAGTAGTAACTTCTGGATACAGAGTCTCTTGGCTCCTATTGTCTCATAAACTCCATGGAGAATATATCGTGTTCTGCATTTGATGGAAATTCACCCGTATACGTTCAGAGTTTTGGCCACTAACGTCTCGGGAAGAGAGAGGGAGAGAGAGAGGGGGGGGGGGGTAGAGGGAGATATTAATTTAGAAATCGTTTGAGTTGAAAACTTCCAAGTAAATTCCTATCTACGTTATGCACCACGGTATAAAGTGATGTTGAAGGAGAGTGATGGGAATTACGCAACTGTGGATGGAGTACACGCGCAAGATGCACTTGCTTAATAGTGTCTTAAATGATACATAAATAAAGTGTATATAATACATAACAGGAAACGATATGCCCTCCGAGTATCTCGAGTATTACAGTTAATTAACTGTCTTCATTTTTTTTAATAATAAATTGGCACCATTTCATATTTTAATTATCACTGTTCTACCAGAATGTTATAATAATCCGCTTTATTAATCGCAGACTGTATGATTTTCATTTTTATCGATATTCCATAATGGTTCTATATTGTAGGTTTTTAATTTAATCACAGTGCGTATAACGTTACGATAATATTGTAGATCAATCTTTAACACGATTCCTGGGAATGTTTAATATCTGGAACTGTTTATTGACATACCGCGCAATGAGGATGTTCGCTCGTTCGCAAATTATGATAAAATTCTACGCGAAGTTCTAGCTCGACATAGTGCCGCAAAGGTTTAATGCCAGTTAGTTTTTTACGATTAAATACCGCGGAAAAATTTTGTTGCACGTGTACCAAGGACTCGCATCTGGCCCCGTTTTATATCGCTGAAAAATACTCCCTCGGGAGCATTGCCTTTTGGAAGAAGTTGGACGAAGTTAACCATTATAATTCTCTATAAAATTATTGCTTTATCACCAAGAGAATTGAACAAAGTATTTCACATGGATTAAGCTGGAATATTACATCATAATGATCGGAACGATCAAATATGCATAATGCATGTTAATTGCTACACATATTGCAATAATAGTAGAAATTGATAATAGAGGCATTATCAGGTTACAATACTGTTTCATGCACCCTTAATTGCATTTAATGGACGCTTTACGATAGCAGCCCATCACGCGTTCCTTTAACAGCGTCACTGGTAATGGGCTTTTTAAACACCCGTTACTTATTGGCAAAGGGAAAGAAGTAGATGTTACATCTTGTTCCGCGACAGAGGTAGAGGTGTGGGTGAAAAGACCGAGCAGCAAAGCGCGAAATAACAGAGAGTATACACATTTTACGGTACTTTGATGGTCCTACGCCGGTGACATGGTTCAATGACGTGCACCAAGCGTATAGTCCGCTGAGCTTTCCGCTCGCGTAAGCCTCTGTAACACATTCTCGCGTATCGCAATATGGAAACTATTTGGCGATACAGCTGTCTCGGTGATACGCCGTCACGCCGCACTCCTCGTCCGCGTGTATGCAGTATGCACGCGAGCCCTCGACTGAACACACGATGGAATATAATCGCGTTACCGAGGTTAAAACCAATCCAGAGAGGCTGTTAAAATATTTCACGGTATGTCACGCCAGTTTACATTTGAAAGAAATATCTCGGTCTGACGCTGGTCCGAGCACCCCCAAGCTGTACACCGTGCTACGAATATTACCCTGATTGATACAGTCATACCGTGTATGGGTCTTTATTTCGCGCCGAGGAAAAAACTATCGGGTTCTAGATTATAAAACTGCACACTTGTATAGCAAATATTTCACTCAAAGTAACACTTAATATGTTGGGTCTGTCGAAAATTCTACCCGTTTTTTCATAAAGGTGAATAACAAAATTTGAGGCTGTTTATTAATATTTAATTGACTTGAAAGTTGTTTTTGTTGGTCTCGAAATAGTTAATATTCTTTGGTTTGGAAGGTGCAGCTGGTAGAATAGACCAATATTACATTTATTCTTCTGTATTGAAATTGAATTCGAAACGTTTCGGCACGGATTGTTGCCCTCTTCAGTCGAAAAGAATTTGTCTATTGTACACAGATTATATAAGTTTAGTATAATGGTTATAATAATATATATTAGGTGGTCCAAAAAGTTCGTTCCGTTTTCGGCGCGGCGACTTTATTACCTTCTTACCTGAGTAATATACCACAATACATACTCAGGTAAAAATGTACATATTCCAGTACACTTCTAGTTTTGCTTTCCTGCGAATTAGACGTATTTTTTCAAGTTTTTCTGTAATATCTAAACTAAAATCATGACGGACAACAAACTTCATTTTCGACACATCATGTTATACGAGTTTCGTAAAGGGTATAACGCTTCGGAAACTTCGAGAAATATTTGTGTTGTTTACGGGGAAGGTGCTGTAACAGATCGTACATGCAGAAAATGGTTTGATCGTTTTCGTGGAGGAAATTTTTCATTAGAAGATGACCATCGCCCTGGACGACCACATACTGCTGACAACAGTGCTGTACGTGCATTAGTGGAGCAACATCGTTGCATTCATGTGCGTGAAATTGCATCGGAACTTCAAATGAAAAAATCCACCGTGCATAATTGTTTACGGAAGATGGGATTAATTTCAAAGTTGAATATGTGGGTGCCGCACGAACTGACGGAGCGTAACCGCGCAGACAGCACGACAACGCTCGACCACACGTGGCAAAAAATGTTATTGAAAAATTGAATGACTTTGGCTGGGAGGTCCTGCCACACCCTCCGTACTCTCCTGACATAGCCCCATCGGATTATTATTTATTTCGGTGCATTCAAAATTCGGTTACCGGAAAAAAATGTGAAAACTTTGAGGTCCTCCAAAAGCACGTGGCGGAGGTTTTTAATAAAAAACGAAAGACTTTATGCGAAAGGAATTATGAAGCTACCTGAGAAGTGGCAAGAAGTAATTGAAAAGAATGGTGACTCAGTATGTGAATAAAATAAATTGTATTTGAAAAAAACGGCGTTTTACTGTAACGGCTGAAAACGGAACGAACTTATTGGACAACCTAATATCTTGTACTGAGTAATTAAGACAAAATAAGGGTTTAAAAACAAAAACAAAAAAGATGATAAAGGGATGAAAAATATGTATAAAAGATATATGTATAAAGATATTTAATTGACTATATGATTTTCATTACTGATGAAATCTTCTTTGTAAAAATGGGTTTTCTTTAAAAATGTTGCCAAGAATATCATCATCTATCACGGAAGGTCTTCCAAAACGTGGTTAGTATTGGAGGTTAAAGTCTCCATTCTTAAATTTTTTGAACCATCTTCCGCGTGCTTTTTTAGATTTTTTCCTTGTTGATATTCGTAAAGTTTACAGTGTCGTAAATGAACCTTATCGATAGACATCTTTTCTTTGATATTCCTTGGTAAATACCAATGATGAAACATTTGTTCCGATATATGTCAAAGGGGCACCAATAATAAAACATAACGGCGAACAGAATGAATCATATACTTTGTATTAAAACTTTCCTACGCGTTTAAAAAAATTGTGCCCTAAACGGACAGAACTTTCCGGCAGACTTAACACATCATTGCTTTGCTTGTATTTATATTGTACTAAATTTATCTCCCCTAAATTATTTTATTTTATGTATTTTTTATATAAACAGTACGTCTCGTTAAATTAAACTATTTGATACACACACAAATAAAAAATATATAAAATGTACACTATTTTTATTTGTAAAAGTCTGTCAAATTTGAATATGATATCTTAACCATCGCACGTTTGTTTTCTTTGTTTTAGAGCAGTTTACTCCCATACACTGGCCTCGAACATGAATTCCTTCTTTGGACGAGGAACAATTATTCTTCAGGGTATGATATTTTTTATCGGATCTGTAAGTTTTATTCGAAAATTAATTCTTCAATTCTAAGATAATTATATTTACTGATGATTTATATTCTTAAAAAAAAACATTAATAGAAACTGAATTCGAGTGATTGGTATAAATTCTTATCAGTAGATTGATGCTTTGCATCACAGACTATTATTCCATTTCCGGTGTATAAACCGTAACTTTGCATTCAGGTCAATTGTCGCGAAGCTGGGTATAACATCCCATTTCAAATTAGAAAGCTGTAATGGAAAACTAATTCTTCTTTTATAAAGAAATTGTCTCAATTTGCAATGTACATTCCCAATTGATATTTATACTTTCATCTAAGAATAATTCTCGAAATTTCGTGTTCAGATTGAACTTGAAATTCTGGCCACACGAACTATAATCATTTTTCACCTCCGCCCTCTCAGAATTCTAGAAATATATTTTTACGCCTAGCAGAACTCGTATATAATTATTACAGTTTATATACTAGTTGCTGCCTGGAATAACTTTAAAACAAAGCTTAGTTGAATTGCTTTTGAGTTATTGTCGCAAATGGTCGCGGCGAAGCGACGCTTTGTGAATTCATAAAAATAGTTTAACTACCTTAACAAGTGGCGTCGAGTTCTACAGTAAGCCGAAAACGGAAGGCGGTAACGCCGTGTTTGTTTAGACATTTTAATCTTTGTACATCCCCCTTTAGATTTTATGCATGATTAATGGAACCATGATACACAGTGTTTTGGCGAGGGCCATATTTCGGCACGTTATAAAGAATTGAAACAATAGTTATTTTAACGTAAATTTTTAAACCCGTCCTTTCAAATAATGGAAAATAATGTACAACATTTTAGTCAGTAGGATTATGGTATTAATTTGTAATCATTAATGCGCGTTTTAAACACCCAATCAGCTAGAAAGTATAGTTAATTTCACGTATATAAAATAGAAACAGTAGCTTTTATTATTATTATTATAAATCATTATAGGATTCTAGAAGTCCTAGAAGTTTCAAAATCTTTACCACTAATATGTAAAAATTATGAAATATTGTATTGTGTATTGTATTAGATCATTTTGAGAAAATATAACGCAACTTGCAGTTACTTCGGAAAGTGATTAGTAGTGAGATTCATAAGCTTCTAAGTTTCAAATAAATTATAATTCGATTAATTTCAGTAAAATATCATTTTACGGTATTTCTAGAAAATACCAATGGTGTTGATAAAATGCAAAACTCCGTAGAAATAAAAACGCGAATAACCAAAGAAAAAAAACAGCGCAAGTTTCATACAACGCAGCTTTACACGTTTCAACCCGGCTTAAACTTTGCAGATCGTGAAATATATTTTAATGGAAATTTTCCGGAACGAAGAACGCGTGATTACTACAGTATTCTACATTACTACTGTAGTTCTTTCTATTCAGCTGTATTCCGTGAGAAAGCTCTATCTGTTCGTCCACTTATGTAATTCAGGTCTCCGACAGTAGTTACGGAATACACGATCATCAAGCGGAATGAATTTCTGTTAAAAGCATATCATTTATAATAACAATTACGTTAGTGTTTCGTAGTTACATGAGCGATCGATGAAATCTGCGATTTACGTCTTCCCTTGTGTTTCACGCTGTATTATGTCACGCTAAGTTATGAGAAACGCGTGGCGTCGCAGAGCTCTAGTTTCCGGTGTGTGACAGGCTTCATCGTCAGATGCACTTACACACGAATATTGTCGCATGTGTGTTGATTGTTGTGCACTTGCATCAGACACGTATTCAATTGTCAAGGTACCTATACTGTTTGCTTGTAATCAAGAAAAACGTCCAACTAATGGTAGTTAAGTAACACTAGAACTACCGAACATATACTCAGTTACGCTTAGAGATTTATTTATGTATAAATTATGGCTGAAGGATTGAAAGAAATTAATGGATTCAATTATTCGCGTTATGTATATAAAATAAAAATATATAAAATCGGAAACAATTCGCCGTTGTATATTCTAATAATTTAACTAAACATGCCAGACATTTTGACCACCTAAAAAATATTAATATTATCATAACCGAGTATATTTTCGGTAGTTTTTGTGTTAAAATAGTCTGAAACTGCATGTTGGGGCCGGAAACTTTTGTATTGTACTACGTATAATAGATTACGTAGACATACGTCAAAATGGACAAATTATAGTTATCTCTTTCTTAGAATTCGTGGAATGATATTATGTTGCAACGAAAATATTTGTCAGATGATGGTAGCTTCAGGAAATGAAATAAGTAAGAAGCAGATGGAAGACTTTTGTGAATCTGTCTAAGAAATAGTTGGAAAATATTTGACTTTCTTATTCGAGTTGTTAATCGTGCATATCAATAGATCTATATTCCTTGACATGAATATTATGAAGGGTGAGCTCCTTTTCTCGTCAGTACTGTTTGCCATTAAAAAGTTTTGATAAGTTTATATATCCTTGCGGGAGATTTCTGTTGAATTGTTGATTCGTTGAATTGCCATTAACATTCATGAGTTAAAATCCCGTGAAATGTCAACAAAAAAGGAAGCCAGGTAAAATTTAAACAAGTCCCCTCTAGATTATCCGTCGGGTGAAATACGCTAGGCAGGCCGGGAGCGAAAATCTTTTTGCACTGGAAAAGTTCCAGTTAATGTCGAAGAATTGGAAATCCAATACGACCTCGTGAATTTTACATGCCGTTCCGAATGCCAGATACGATATCATTGAAAAATATTGGAGCACGAGGTGAAATGGCGTGAAAGGGTTTATGTCAATACAAATGTTATTACTGTACGTGTATATGCGCTCACCGTGAACAATTTTTCAAGCGCAGATATAATTCTTGCATTAATCCAATCTCGAAGGAATATATTTGAAATAAACATATACATTAATATAGGTGCAAAGATGCTTGGAAAAATTGATTTCGCGGGAACAATATCCATTTGCTTCTTAATACGTTCACAATTATGCTGAGAATAAGAACAGATAAAAAGGTGTGTACTTACTTACTAAGCTGAAAAACGAAGGACACTGCGAAGGGACGGGAACGGAGACAGGAAAATCTTCGTTTTCTTGATCCTGTTGAGGAAAACCGGGGTTTTCATTATAGTAGGAAAATTCTCACATTTTCCAGTAAATGTCCCCGCCGTGTTAATGAACGACTTATCTTCATATTTGCTGTCAGCACGTGCACGGTCTCGAGCTCGTTTAGGGAAGTTGGCTAGCTGTTACCTATAGCAACTACCTGCGGAATTAATTGAGATCTCCCCGTTCTATCTTATTATACGAGTAAATTCTGAATTCCGGTAACCGCTCATCGGTGGCTAAAAACGAGCTACTACGCCATGCTTCATCTCATTAGCCGCGGAAAGGATTCTAATAGAAAATCCGGAATGATATAATGAGACCAACGAAAGATGGCTAATTATTAAACTATTTAGTTTCTTTGGTTAATTCGTGGTACATGTGTTAATTGCCATTTTTTTATTTTCTTGCTCGATTATTAAAAAGAACTGGTCATATTTTCTAATATGGATCAGTATTCTAATTATATGATATCATTCTATTTATTAGACTAATTATGGAACTAGTTCGTTTCTGTTGTTCATTCTTAGTGTATGTATTAATGATTACCTTTTTTAGGTTTTATGTCGTTATTCAAAGTAATTATAAGGAATTATTGAAAAGAATTATGTTGTTTCATGTCGTTATTAACAGGCCCTATTTTTTAACATGGGTTCTTGTTTTTAGTTATATAATAAAGTTTCTAATCAGGAAGATTTATGTTGCAAGATTTATAACAGAAATTAGCTCGTAATTAATATTTATGATTAGCTTAACATCGTGCGTATTGTTTTCTATAATTGTTTAGTTCTTTGAAATACAGGAGATCTGAGATTAATTATGTGAATCCAATTAAAAGAATGCAATATCAGTTTATGTACCACTTCATTTAGCAAAGAGATATTATTCTTTGGAAAATAAGAGTAAACTTTATATCCTTTGAAATCAAGAATTTTGTATTATTTCTAGAAATACGGGGTGAAGTTCTTTTCACTCGGATAGAGAAAATAGAACTTGAAATGCAATTGTTTCAATATTTTTCCAATCGACCCCAGGGGAAGTTGGAACGTCAAGAAACTTGTTCGTTTTAGTTTGCAATACGTATCAACATATCTATTTGTCGAAGATAATAAGAATAGTACGACCTGGAAGTGAAAAATTGTAAATGCTAGACCTGCTTTAATAATCGGAGAGAGAGAAGTTAATATCAATACCTTGATACGGAGATAAAATATTATTTTTAGATACCGTACGATAGCAAATGTTCATACAGTATCGATTGCTCGACCTGACTTTGTGTTTACAAAACCGCAAAGTACATCCGTACGATTGAAAAAAAATATGGTTGGAATAGCAAAAATGTTTTGCTTCGGTTGGGGCTCAATTGATGGGAAAATGAATTGGAAGGTGAAAGGATTAAATCAGTGAACGTTTAATACAAATCCATGAGTCCTTTATTAAGAAATACTGCATTGTTTCGACAATCGCGAAATGGTGATACGAATATAATGGCTCTTTGAGCTATACGTAGCTTCGACGCAGTCACCTTCTCTCAAGTCGTTGACTTCGTTCAAAGCCTTACCAAGGTAGACTGAAGTTAACGCAAAACCATCCAAGAATATAATAGTTCTTCAGATGGATTCTATTCAAATAGAATTCATTCTTTTCCCATCTCTCATTATCTGGCCACATTACATACGACACTTTATATTGTTCTTTCATTAAAATAATTGTATGAGTCACCTTGTATGAATGTATCGCATCGATGTGCTCTAAACAATATCAACGGTGGGGTCTTCAGTCTCCCTTGTTTTGTGGTCTCGTTAGGTAATCAACAGCTTCCGAACTAATAACCTCGAATCTCCCGAATAAACCACCCGCCACATCGATTGCAAATTACGATCGAGATCGTGAAATATTGCGGATGAACTTAATTAACGATCGTTTAATCGTGGACCAGTCCGAATCCGGAAACTAGTCTCTTCCTTTGAAGTAACCATGGACACTTCTCGGTAAATCGACGTTTCCGTCAACGGCAGTCCTCCAGGTACCCATCACGACAAATTAAAACCCTTTTCTGCAACTCGCCGCCATGACAAAGAGACAATGTAGGACGCGACAAAGATACAGAGACATAGACAAAGTAGATCACGTATCACGACGTATCGTGTTCAGATATTCTCAACAGAATTCAAGTAGTCGCTCGCTTAACAAAGATCTTAGAGT
Source organism: Nysson spinosus (assembly GCA_910591585.2). Lineage (NCBI taxonomy): Eukaryota > Metazoa > Arthropoda > Insecta > Hymenoptera > Crabronidae > Nysson > Nysson spinosus. The sequence goes on from OU342834.1 coordinate 3,713,873, forward strand.
TGTTCGATTCACGATATAATTAGGCTACCGGTTAAATCATCGTATTCGACGATGTTAAAGCTTGAACCAGTTATGCCTGATCGGGAATGATCGAACGCGAGAACTAGCGAAGATACGCAAAGGGGTGCGCACAGAGGGCAGCTTTTAAAGATGATGTTGATGGACGCAGCTACCTTAACAGGTCACTCTGTCTTGCATCCTACCGATTTCGTAGTAATCCGAGGCATACCAGAAATACCAGTAGATGTAATGATAAGTAGAGACGAGCTGTTGAAGGTCCGGTAGATGCAAGAGCGTAAGCATACGACGAGTAACATTCCTTATAGGACTCAGGATTCAGTCGGGTGACTGTGCAGTAATGATGTAGGGCGCAAGCTCCATTCAAAGGACCACCACATCCCCAGATTTGCTCGACTTCCCGTGGTAGAGAAACCGTGTTGGCTGCATAATATCTACACGAATCACAGAAATAACCAGCGTTGTACTTGGGAAGATAATATGCCACCCCTTATAACTGCTGGATACCGTAAGAGAACCAAGTAACCGTATCGGAACAGTCATTAGCATTGTAATGGCGCGATTGCGTTGAAAAGGGTAGACAGTTATCAGTGCCGCCGGTTTGAAATTATCGTCCCGGATAATTGCTCCGAGAAATATGGAAATTATTAATCCGCGGCTGGCAAACTTGGATACCGGATATCTCACGCAATCGTGCCCCCGGATCATGTTAATGCTCTCAGCTGACACCGACCACTTTTTACCCCCCTTTCTACGCGCGCACTTGTCAGTTCTTTTCCAACTTTGTCGTAAGTAATTTATGTTGGACATCCATCGGCGTGTATCAAGGGTGGTTTATAAATATTTCAAGGTTTCTCTTGCAAGGTCGTAATTCGTAGGACTGTTGCTTTAATCACGATGTATTTCACGTTCCAAATAACTGTATACTTTTCTTCCTTGGACAGACTAATTGCCAATGAAAAGTGTGCAATCTACACGGCAAGTTATACTTTGTAATGCATGAAAATGCTTATAATTCTTTGGTACTTGAACGTTTCTAAAATTTAATCTTTTACCTACCTGACGAAAGCGTAATCATTCGACTGCGTAAACCGGTCGGCCAAATCGTGAAGAGTGATCGCTGTTATTTCCTGCAGCTCGTAATAATCGAGCATAGAGTATTCGAGCAGCCAGTTTGCTTTCTCGATCGAATTCGCTTCCGGCAGATTAAGATAGAATTGCGTATAATCCAGAACCTGGATTCGACAGAACGAGAGACTGTATATTCTCGGATCTTTCAATCGGTATGTCACACAAATGGACTGTTACCGGTAGTTTGAAATTATTGGCGATGTACGTGTGTGTGTGTGTGTGTTCGCGAATTTCAACTTACCTGTCCGGTATTAGTTTCAAACTTGTACAATCTCAAACCTGGATTGTTGGGGCCACCGGGAGTACTGGGCGTTATACTAGGTGCCATCATTATCCAAGATACTGGCAGACCTGTCACACGAATGTCGTTCCTCAGCCTCATAAATTCCCTCTATTTCCTATCAACTATTCACACTCGATTATTCTAATACGATATCGATAACACCTCACGTATTCCAATTCATAGTATTCCGGGAAAAGTATTTCCAGCGTGAAATTGAATAATACCGTGCCCTAAAGTGTGTATAACACATACGTGAGATATCCTTCTAAACTGAAATGTAGGGAATGTATTTCTGTTCCGAATTTTGTCAGCACTTGAAGTGTATCGCTCTTTAACAGGAGTAAATATTCGCGGAGATAATAATAGCTCCTCGAAAGAATATGAATCAGAAATGAAGAAAGAATTCAATTATCCGTATGCTTTTATCGGAGTAATATTTCAGTTACATCGGTATATAATTAATTAGAATAGAAAGTTTTACCATCGAAAATGGTGTTTTATCTGGTTTCACAAGTTCTTCATTTATACACAGATAAGATTATACAATAATAAAAGCTTCCCATCAATATGGTACAAATAAAAAGTTGCGAAGGTGAAGCTTGTGAGAGTAATATTTTACGTAATATACCTGCGAGTTATAAATAATAAAAATGAGGAATTCCTTTGTTTCTGTAATTTTCAAATAATAAAACGTTTCTACAAAGATAATTACAAACTGTTAAAAACCATGTGAATTTAAGTTCAAAGCATCAGCACCATTTACATTTTTAACTAATCCCCTAAAGTTGCTCATCTAAGCACCGCGTTGAAGTAATACAACTAGCTCTAATAAGGGTAAATAGGAGTAAACTAGTTATACTCAAATTATGACGATAATTATAATACATGTTACGTCTAAAAGCTGGTGGATGTTAGTTCCACGAGATACTGAGAATACCTCGGTATGCAAGAGCTTAAGCGTACATCGATCCAGCAGCTTAAAACTGCGAGCACATTTGCACAATGCTAAGAAGAACAAAGACTTACCTGTATCACTGTATATCACACGAAAAGTGTCCGAGTGCCAGTGTCCAAAGAACTGTCCACGAATAATATCCGAGTAAAGCCTGACTAGTTGAAGATACCTAGTATTGTGTCTCTCGTTAAGGGCTGCAGCACCGCTTTCCCGATCGTCAACTCCTGGTGGAGTATGTCCCACGATGTAGACCTACGATTACCACATACGGTTTCTCATTGGTAGTTTACAACCCTTCAGTAACATTGCGTGACTGCACACCAATTAAGTGTATACCGAAAGAAAAAAGCCGATATGTCATACGGAAGACATCACGAGGGGGGTTTATCAAATGGCTGTAACGCTTCTATACGATATAATGCTCACATGTTATTAAAATCATCGATAATATCTATCGAAATATCTAATCTTTATATTGAGGACTGACAAATACATGTTTCTAAGGAATATATACTTTAGCCGTTTAACTATAATAATTAAGGGGTTGAAAAACGATGAGCAGTTAACCAATCGCGCAAATAACATTTCGATAGGAAAATGGACGAAATGATATTTTCCTATCAGAAAATACATTTCACATACGTATTTGTATTTCGACGTTTCGGCTCTTGAACGTTTTAAAACACATATCTATACAGTTACTACAGCATATCTCAGTATGTCTCATTTATTTTCTTAGCTTTTAATTTCGGGCTCATTCTTGACCGTTTTTCCTTATATATAGATATTCGTATTAATTAGAATACAAATATAACAAAGTTACATTCACGATCGCAAAAGCCCTATCATCTACTGTGCATTTCTAATTACGGGGTTTATGTATGAAATTTTCAATGAGATGAACCGCTAACAATGCATATTATCGTTAACTGTGGTTTATGAACAAAAGTTTGTAATAAACGATATTATATCCCAGTAAACATAAAATGCGGATCAGCGAGACGGATAGAAGTTGAGGAGTTACCTAATATGTCTAACGAGGAATTCTTGTTAGCATCGTATAAACGGGAGTATCGTAGGCGTAAATTCAGTGTCGTAGAAACCAATTCGGGATACGGATCTTCATGGAAGGAAGAAGGAGATACCTAATCGAGCACGTTCACGAAATTAGGCTCGCTCCGATGCTGCACGATGATCTCGTTTCGCGTTGATTCGAAACTCGAGGCTCGTAAGCCGGATGGATGGCCCGGTTTGGTAAAGAGAGAGAGAGAGAGAGAGAGAAAGGTTACAGGTAGGAGGCATGGCAGAGAAAAAGAAACGAAGTAGAAGAAGGTTGTTGGGTGGATAAAGAAAAGCTCGTTAAGCTGATAGGAGAAAAAAGGTGGAAAAAGTCTTTTTCCATTCGCGCGGAGATCCTTTCGGAACGAATTGTACCGCGGGGAAAAGTAGATTTCTTTAAACGGTGAACACCGGACGATCGCGCACCGGGGAGCAAAACTTTGTCGAGCGAAAGAGATAAGTGTAGTGTAGATCCGTTGCCACGGACAGAAGCTTGTTCGACATTATGAACTGGTAGTTTCCGTATCGCGCTACAATATTTTTCCGATCAATTTTTCCGGCGCGGAACTTTTTAAAAGTCACGACACGTGGCCAGCGTTATACTTGGTACGCGTGAGATTACCTAGGTGTATCGTAAAATTTGGATGCAGCTGACACAATAGATTTTATGTCAATTCCAGTCCGTTCCCCCGCGATGACGTGTTTCAAAGTGTCAGACACTTTTATATTGATGCCTTCATATTTATTTTGACAATCCTTGATGGCTGTTTTAGTTTGTTAAATCGTGCAATATTCTATCGGCATGCTGCGTTAATTTATGATAATCCTCCCTCCACTGATATTTTATCTATCAGGAGTTAACGCTGGTTTATTAAAAATCCCTGAACATCGGACGCACGTGAGCATATTTATATTCAATTATTTCCGTACGGATATCCATGATATCCATTTTTCCGTACGTGATTAAATAAATGTGCACGGAGAGAAAGAATGACCCACGTTCCGTACGTGATTCCATAAAATCCAGCATAACGTAGTTTTTCTTTCTAAGCTGCCTCTGAAGACAGAATCTACTGGGCATACCTGGGTTTCCGGTTATATTGCTCTTTTAAGACCCTTCGATGTGCTCATACATATTCACCGTGTTGATATAAATCGGATCTCCTGTATTAGGAGAAACCCAACAAGAATCTCGTTTGTTGCGTGAAATTGAAGTGTATCGAAGGTCATATACGGTCTTAGCGGAATATCCGCGAATGTCGGGGATGATATTACCGTACAAATATTCATCCACTCTGACTGGATGGCGAATACGCGCAAGGTAAACTTTTGATTTACAATCAAAGTGGAAAGTATTTCAGTGGTAGATTGAAGAATCACGATATCATTCAACTGACTCAGAGCCACGAACAAAATTGGAGCGGGCAACAATGGTGGCACTGATTGGTCAGTTTTGTCGCTGACGCGCTTAAACGGCTCGTAATTTGTAATCGTATTATCGGTTTTCCGAGGGCAGATCGATTTTCCTGGTTTATTCCCTGTTGTCCTCGGCGTATACGCGAACCCGTTTTTCCTGGTATATGGGATCGGCGAATTTGAACCTCTTACGAGCCGGTACGACGGAGGATTATATCTGTCCACGGCAAATCGGATTCCTATCTTCTGTCCGCCCCGGTTACAAGCCGGATATACACGGGCGTACAAGATTTCGAAAAATTCTGCTGAAAATCCCCGGAGATACGGTACCCTGTCTTGCTGAAGGCGATATTGAAAAAGATTTATTGCTGTTTCCCTAAAACGTGTTACGAATACAAATCCACGGCTGATTTATCTGTAACTTTCAGGTGCACCGTTATTGGTAATCTTACTTCCCCGCCCGATTAATACTTTATTATAATCGGTTCGATAAATACTGTTAGATTTAGTGGAGATTAAAAATGCACGAGGATTTTATATAAATATATTACTTCCACTTTACTTGATGGAATTAATTTGTCTCGTAATCCTCTTTTCATTTTGTAATCTTCGGTGTATTAGAGAAATTTATTTCATTCTGAAAATGTATAGATGCATTTACTACATAAAACTTAAATATCATTTCTCACTTACGCCTTAGAAAAGAAAATGGATCTGACGTCGATGATATTAAAAGGTTGTGATTGCTATTCTTTTTATCGTAACTTGTTTAACTTTCAGAATGATTAGTATAAAAAATATCACTGCTGGAGAAAATAACGGGTCAGGATGAAAACGGACGAAAGATAATTTAAGAAACTGAACTACGTATCTAAGAAAATGAATCGTGTCATTCGACATTCATACGACTTTTACGGATCCTCATGTTACATTTACTAACTTCTGATAAGATGCATTATGCAGTAATGATATTTCGTATGTGCAGTATGCGTGTTTATGCGTATCGTGATATGAGAATACACATAGATGATAGTTAATAGGATCAGGATCAATGGAGGGGGGGTCGTTGTAGACATATAGATCCATGTCCCGTGTATGGAATTCAAAGTCCTTCCATAATTTATCATCGGTCGTACTATCTCGAGAGCTGAGGGATTCTCCATCGTTCTAAAGGCCTGAGGTCGTAATCGATAACCGATATCTGGAAGGTACGTTATTTGACACCGATAGCATCGAAATCACGAGGATGTGACTGTCGATTCGAAATGCGAAAAAAAGCTTAGTAAGTAATTGCCGGTAGAATAAATTGGTGCACGACGGATTCTCTGTAGCCCACCCGCTGAGCAAACTCATAAAGTCTCCCTGCTTCGTTCCGTACCGGAATTTCTTGCGGCAATAAGGATGTTATGAAATAGACGTTTGTTCCGGACACATCGATTTTTCGAGGTACTAGCACTACAATACCTTATTGCGACGAACTGAAAGAGTAAATCTTAAAAGTTTGTCCGGTTACAAGAGCGTATTGTCTATTCGACTATTCACTGCTATTGATTCCATTTCTTCGAAAAGTTGTGTGCTCAACAAAGTAACGTTTGAGAATTATTTGCGAATATCGAAGCATCTTTATGACAAAGTCATAAAGTTATCTGATTAAGTTTTTTTTTTAGTCATCTGACAAAGTATTCATGAATTAGAGATGAATAGATATTATTATATTATTATAACGTGTATATAACGTTTAAAAACAAAAGTAAGCGCTGTACGATATACTAATTATAATACTTTACATCGTTATTGTAACATTAAAAATATTGCAAATTTGTCGAATGTTAGCAATATATTTGATTCCAGTTTTAATGATATTGGTATCGACGGTCACCTGTGACCCTCCGGCATTCGACTTTTTAAACAGTAAAACAGTTCAATGATTTTATTAAGTCTTCATAAACTAATATCATATGAATATCACCGAATTTTGTAATTTTATATAAATTCGCAATTACCTCGTCAATAACTGTAAATTAAAACCTATCGTTTTTTCATTCCAAGATTATACTATACAATTTGTATTTCATAAGAATGATTCTTAAATACAACCTACGAAATATATTAGCATTTAAATGAGCAAAGAATGATGAAGTGTAAGTCAGGAAATATAAGGGAGACAGTAGTTGGTGATCATTCATTGGGTGGATTTCATTCGGGAGCAGAAATTGGTGGTGGATTAGCGGAGCTCCTAGGATAAGGAGGGAATTCCATTTCCTTGTAAATTCGGATTTGGAAGATTCATTTTGTAAGGGTACACGGATCCGCGAGTACATCCACGTTGCTTGATCCTTCTAATTATCGAACTTTGGTACCGCGAAAGAACGGAAACTCTGTACTAGTTAAATATACTTAACAGCTCGGTAACGCCTTCTCTCAGAATATTCGCAATAATGTTCGCACCCTTTATCTACCATACAGTGTATCCTTCGTAATCGCGAAGCTCCTTTGTGCGATACAGCCTCGACAATGAACAGAGACTAGAAATCTGAAGGAAGATGCAAATAATATTATATTCTCTTACTTCTCATTGTTAACTTCGCCCGCTTCACGGTTTGTTACTCGAGAATATTTCACTTTAATACACGTACATTTCCTTCAAGCTATAATATTTGGTAAAAGCCGGAATTGTTACGTTCCTTGGGTGAGAGAGAGGGAAATTGTTTTTTCCCGATTTTTCCCCTGTTTGTAGGGCAACTTGTTGAAAAGCGCTCCTTCAAAGAACTTGCAATTAAAAGTTTTGAGTCGGCACTTGTTCTCAGCGATTCTGCAAAGTGTATAAACCACGGCGGAAAGAAATTTCGTAACAGAAATTAATTTCACTCTCGGATTTGAGCGGAATGCACGAGGAGAATATTGTGTAAGACGTGACTAAGAACACGACTGGAATATCTATAAGGTGATTAATGACTGAAATTTCTTTTAATAATGACTTTATGTTTGGCTATTATGAACCTGCAAATTATATGTGTTTCGAATCTTTGATTATTTCGGTTCAAATGATTTCATTAAATTATGTCCATAATAGACTGCCAGCGTTTATTGTTTTAAGTTGAACAGGTTAATGTTTGTGTATAGTAAGGTTATTAATACATATGTTGAACTGGAACGCACAACAAATATCCTAGTAAATTCTTACAGAACGTATCCCGTGGTACGCGATTGGTTCTGTCGTTCTTTTAAGACATGCAACATATTCCTGGTAAAATAGAGTGCCAGGCTGCGGCTGAAATAACACGGAAAATTCTACTTCAATTTTGCGGATGATACAAACATTCATTTTCAGATATCGGTTCTTTGAAAAATATTTACAGCCAGCTCCAGCATAATAAAAGAGCTCGCATTCTTTTAAGTACACGAGCAACGTAAAATTTATATTGAAAATTATAAAATGTGCCAGGGAATTTATTAACGGTTAAGAAGTCTTAGATTTCTCTGAAAACAAATATTACATTTTATAAAAATATCGAGTACTTCTTTCATACTTCCACTGTCTTCCACTGTATTTAATAATTGTCGAGTATCCATACTTAATAAAACACGATAAACAACAGTTTAATTTCATCCTCATATTATTGTAATATTTCCTTACATTGGAATTCGGTTTATGACTCTGTTTTCTCACGTGACCATGCAAGCTTGAAATTTAATGCAAACTTAAACGAAGAAAATAACCGTAGACAAATAAAAATGTTATGAAAGTCGGGTAAGGAAAGAAATATAAAAATAGGGTTCGAATATATGATACACATTTTCTCGAAAGAATCGCAGAATAATTGAAGGGTCCGGTAAAGAATTGTCTTCAATCGTACAATACAGGAATATGACTGAAATCTATCGTTCTAGTAATAGAATACAAGGTAATAAAATAAGATATTGCTCCTGAACCGCATACCCCTACCCCCTCCGCGGCCAATGAAATAACAAAAGGAGGAAAATCGATACAGAGTAATAGCACGCTCGAAGAGTTAATATCACAGATTGAAGAGAATCGAGCTTACCGTTTCCTTCTTCTTCCGAGCGTTGTCAAGGATTGATTCGAACCAAAACCATTGACCGAAAGGATCCTGCGTGTTATCAGCCGTATTACTTCCTGTGCGATGTACCATGCGGTTATCAGCTGTGTTCAACCACAAATTCGTGTTAAGGAAGACGATCCGATATTTCTCCGATCGTTGCTCGATCGTATAATACCCGGCTGTAACATATTTGCAAAAGTGCCACGTATATATTCGATGCAAGTTCATGTTTATACGGAAACATCATCCCTAGTTATTCCGCGTATGCCTATCTTTACTACGAAGTACATATATCTTACCGATTCTAATACTCATATTTTAGCCCACTTTTTATATGGATCCGCATATTAGATACGTTACAAAGCTGAATTAGTTTTATCGGTGCTACTTTATTGTTAACGTTAAAATGTTAAGGACACTTTAAAAGTGTTTTGTAAATTAGTAAGATATTATTTGATTTATTGAAATTTATGTAGAAGGTTCATATTAAATTGTAAGGTATCTCAGGGGCCAGGGAAGTTTCAGAACATTTTATAATCAATCCTTGTATATTATATATTATAATAACTATTTTGTTCCTTGAATTTAATTGAATTTCTACGGATTTGTTTTATGTAGAATTCCCTTGAAATTGGAATGTATCTGAAGGATTAGGAAAAATAATATAACTTTACAGGATCTGTAATGATGTCATTTATGATGGGATTGATATTCTGAAATCCTTCTATTAATTATATTTAATTTATTTATATTTGCGTTATGGAGAATGTACTTACTCAAGATTATCTTAGTAATTATGAGAGTAAATGCGAATATATTGAAATTCAAGCAAACTACCGCAAGGCCGATATCATACACAAAGTAACCAAGATACACTCATTTATTCCGAATAATTCAAAAACTATGCATAAATATATTTCAACAAATTTCCAATATATTACATTTACAATTTCATCCGATATCTAATAAACGAAACCAAGATGTCAGAAATCTAATAAAATCCATATCTAATATCAAACCTCGAAAAGATCCTAACATAAAATATAACTCCATTAAGTCCGATAAGGGCCCAGCCCTTATGAGTAGTACAAGTTGTAAGTGGCCGATAAACCCTAATAATATTTGTCGGAATGGGGTGTAGATGGGGAGGAAATAGAATAAAAATATTTCACACAACCCACCCCTTTCGAAGGTGCCCAGTGCTTCCGGCGGCAACCAGTGCTGCCAGAGAAGAGCCAGCTGCGTGAAGTTGACCCCGATATCTTCGTGTCCGAGGGCAGGGAAGACAAAATGTCCCTTAAATGCGTGTGATAGCAAATCGGTCAAATTCCGTAAACACTGTAGACGTAACTCCGCACTCATGCTGGCAGTACGAGTCAACGCGTCACTGCAACAAGTAGTTACAACCTCGTTAGTACTAGTTACATACGACGAGAGCTTGGGAGAATTACCAAGGCTTCCACTATGATTTGCTGGCAAATACGAACAAACGATGCCGTTTGGAGTGCACCTTATGGCATTTGCAAACAGTTGTTTCAATGTTCTACTGCAAAAATTTGGCTTCCTCTTACCGAAGATCTTTGTCATCGATATTATACACTACTTTGTGAATTTGGAATACTCTGTTGGAAAATGATACGCTTACTTACTTGTTTGATTATGTATTGAGTTGTTACATAAGTAATACTGGTTTTTGGATCTTGACCGTTACGTCGTAACTAATGACCAAAGTACACTAGGACGATTGTGAATATTAGAGATCTGATATATTAGAGGTACCGGAAATCAATCATATTTTGCATATTTTATGAAACTCGATTTCATTTCCGTATTAAACCTTATTCTGTTAAATAATTGCCATCTTTATCTGTGATCCTTGATCGACTTGACGGTACATTTTATTGATATTTTTGTATACACTCAATTCAATAATTAATTGATACTATTGTATTAGGATATAAATATACAGTATACTATATTATATCAGAAAAGAAACAATATGTTAACAACTATTGGTTATACTAATCTGCACGTTGTTTACCTGAATTAGCGATATTTTCATATACATTAATATTAAACTGCACTAGTAAATTCTTTACATTGAAACTACGAAGATTCTGAAGTTAAACAATTTGATATCGATTTGTATTAATATCAATCTTATTATTATTCAAAACTTCCAGTTATCTCTCACATAATCTCGTTTATATTTTCTTCCCAATTCAACCGTCGATCTAATTTCGTCATATTCTACTGAAATCCAGCTCAGTTTCCTCGACCTTTTTAATGACGTCGACATAAATAAATATCGAAGAAATATTTTACTCCATAAGTATTACTGTGTTATCCCAATTAGCGCTTTATTTGATAAAGAAACTAATGTTTTTAATGAAATATTCTGCCCGTTACTATTTGAATAGCGTAATTCTTGAATAACCTCCCTTTATGTTTGACGTAATCCGCTTTCAATTAAAATTAGCGATAGAATAAGGAGAAGGGAAAGTCGAGTGAAAAATAAGATGTCCAATATTTGAAGTAGAAGATTTAATGACCTTTTTTCAAATGTTATTTTAGACCTTTAATATTCAATGTTTAAATTTTACATTAATGAACACGCAATCAGTAACGCAAATTCTATTACTTCCTTCATGCTTGATATAATGTTTATCATCTATGTATCTTATATAATATATAATAATATATAAGTTTTTAATACCAGTTACACTTGTAAACAATTTTTTTAGTAGAAATATGGAATTCGTATTTGATTTCGAATTTGTTGGATATTAATCAGCCATCTTTTCCATATTTTATATTACCTTTTTATATCGATATATTATTCCATGTGAAAATTATTAAATCTCCATCGGAATTCAACAAGATGGAATATCGTAATATTAATAAGTGAGCATGCGATACATTGTTATTTATTCAAGTATTCATAAATTTCGAACTGGCGAGGATTACGGAATTAATTTGGAAGTGGAAATGTATGAAACGAGTACTTGAACAGAAGTGGATAATATATGCGCCACTGCGAACCTGTGAAAAAACTATAAAATCCGTGGATCATGCAATCATTAAATTTCATGCGAATTATTGAATCTATCTCATGAAGCAGCGCCTTGCATAAAACTTTCTTTATTATAAAAGCATAGCCGTTTTTGCAGAAAAACGACATTATTGTATTATCCCAATTAAGAGATCTTCCGTCTGTCGTGACACACACAAACAATAAAGCAAAAATGACAATACTACAATTTCTCTGCTACTATTTTCCGTATTTGTCTAATGGCTTTTAAAGAAAAAGTTAATACATGCAATTCAGAGGTAAAGCATATAATAATACATTCATTTATTTCTGTAAAAAAATATATTCATTTAGTTTCATCTCCATAATCATAGAAACATGTTAACTACATATAAAGAGCACATTTAACTTCTTAAAAGCTTCACATAGTTTCTGAATATTTTCCATATTTGTATAACTGCTTTAATTACAAATTTAGTGGATCAGCTTCAAAGGAAAAGCTTATAAAAATATATTTGATAATTTTGCGTTCCATAATCACAGAGAAATGTTAACGACACATTAAAAATGCATTTAAATATTTGCAAACTATCACAACGAATTCATCGTAAAATTAAAACAGCGTGCAAAGTTCTTTTCGATAATGGAAAGTGAAGTGTTATTATTTGAATATTAACTCAAACTTTTGATTGATCACGAAACTGGATAAAAATGAGTTATTAAGTTGCTTTACATACACGTGGATAATTTTTTCAAGGATATACTGCACGAGGATATTGCGGGTTTTAATTAATTTTGTTGCAAACTAGTAGCCAGCGATTTACGTGGAATAATTTTCACTGAAGAAAATGTCTGATCGTGAAGATAGTACTAAAATGATAATTACTGCTAGTTATACTACTCTTCGTTGCAACTAATATATTCAAGTAGGAAGCTGTTATTAACTTGATATTCGCAATCGCATCTGTGTTCGTAATTCAATTCTTAATACATTGTTTTCAGTAAACTGCAAACTTAATTAGAGAGTATACATTGTATACGCGCGGACGAAGTTCTGTCTTGCATACTCGGTCCTCGATCTCCTGATAGACCGGCTCAAATTATATTTTACGATTTTATCATTAATGTGGAAATGGTCACGCAATCTGAGCCACTGGAAAGGTAACTTTGCGCATGTTAATAATTTCTTTTCTACGTACTTATTTATTATATCAGTTAATCCGTTACTTTATACACAGTAGAAAAATGTAATATATAATATGTGAGTATGAACAAGTAGATTTGAAGTTGGAGTTGTTTCGAAACTCATTCGAGGTAATTTTCGAGGAGAAATGTCTTAAAATCGTTTTTTTTGCGATTTGCCTGGTTTTATATGAATTGAAGCATTTTTGAAATCACGATCTTATTAAGTTCTACCGTTAAATTGCATTTGAATTATGTAAGAGAATATGACTTTAACTCCGCCAAAGACGGTCCCAAGCCCGTTTGAAAAAGGAGGAGGGTTAGTGGGTCGTTTATCGACCGACCCACTGTAAAACTAATCAAGACTTTTTGATTTTCTCTTATTAAATGGAAATAATTAAAGCCAAACAGGCAGTATTACCCAATATACACAAATCATTAAAAAAAGTCAGATTAATTAACTTCAGCAGAGTAACTTAGCTTTCATGCGGAATATTAATAAATAAATTCTTTTTCATTCCTAAAACGCTTCGAACCTACTGCAAGATTAGCAATGTGAAATAATTAATAAAAGCAAGAAGTTTGGCAGAAGTATCAGTCGTAAACCATAATAACGAACATCGACTTACTAATTCACATATTTGATGCACAAAATAAATATTATAGAACGAGAATGCATTTCTGGCAGTTCGATATTCCATTTTATTGCAATCCGCAGTTTACATTACCAAGTAGAAAATGTTTAAACAAATGATCTTTAATTATTTCGCACAAAGAATGTCTATATTGTAAGAGATTTCGGGTCATTAAGAGTGTAAAACGCCAATCAACACAAACCCAGGGCAATTTTTCTTTTTTATTACATATATACAAAAGATTTAGCCTTTCCGAGCTTTTAAATTTTTCCCATTTTATGCAGCCGCTTTGAAACTGTTGTTAAATAATAATAAACGACGTTCTAGTAAATATTTCCATTTCAATTCATTTTATTATGTGGCTAAAAAAGGACTCAAACTTTTCCATACTCTATTAATAGTAGAACTACGGACAACATATTCAGCTATATTTATACATTCACGTATACGTCCTTAAAAATAAGAATGTATGGAAAAAATAAATTAATCGCGTGCATTATTCAACGTGAACCGTAAAAAATCTACGAAAATGAAAGTTTTTATAAAATTTCGCGGACCCGACATTTGGACGACTTTCGTAGTTCTAATGTTAATTCAGCTACAATAAAGAAGTACTCGGTGGGGAATAGAGTTCATTGTAAGAAAAGCTTGGCTAGCGTACCCAGTCCAAAGGACGAATTCGATTCCTTCCCCGCGTTTTGATCTCATTGCCAGTGCGGCTGATTCGATCAAGGCCCAGGGTGAGTCACAGTTATAGTCGCCGAACTTCCCCGGGTACTTTCTGTCGGCCCGTGTCCTTCCGCCGTCCAGGCTGTTTCTCGTGTTCCAGCACACTAGAAACACGGGTAAAACGAGGTCCTAGTAGAAACGTCTTTCGAACAAAAGAACCGAAAGGAGGGAAAGGGGAAAAAAGGAGTAGAACGTGGAAACGAGCGACCTTTAAGGGAAAAGCAACGGGCCGGTCACGTATAGCCATCCCTAACTTCCAAATGACACGAGCCCAGGGTGGGTCGAAATGGTGGCAGGGGACACAATTTGGGATACTACTATTTCATGCAAACCTCGTGCTAGCCAGACACGCTAGGTACTCTAAAACGATCAGTAAATACTGAGAGAGAGAGAGAGAGGACTTAAGGCCAGGTAGATTTGATATGGGTCTAAGCTGACGAATGAATATAAAAGAGACCGGGTTACAATGGTTTTCGATATAAGAAGGAAGTGCTTGGTTGAAAGTGGGGGGAGGGGAGGGAGTTGTATTACATATAAGAGGGAGAAACTACTTACTGCTTGCCGCGTTTCCCTGGGTAGAATATTTCGAGTCATAATGGATGTCGGTGATGTGCCAGAAATATCCTGTAATGTAGAGATGAGTTCGTGCCTTCCTGCTTTAAGCTTTATTTGCATTTTTAACTCGCGGAGCGACGCTTGTCTCTCCGCGGTCTGCGGGATGCGCGGAATTTCTTTCTCTCTAGCGGCCGCTTTCCGCGATCTTCCGCGAAATGTTTTTAACGAAATGCATACCAATTGCAGCAATTTTCAAGCATATTTTTCAAGCCATATTTATAATCGACGCATTATGGAAGGGTGTCGTTATGATATTATAGGTATATATGTTATCATTATTAATTATAAATTATAATGAATCAAGCCAGTATAATATACTTCTTAGTATCAGCATAAGTATGAAATATAGGTTTTTATTAAAAATTGAAATAAGAGTTTGTTGTTATACGGTGCTAATTACACGAAAGTAGACTGACTTGAATTACATACTATTTCACCAACCTGAATATTATTCTTTTTATAACACAATGTAATTCATGTTTATAAACAGATTCGGGACAAAATTCGACTGTATTATTGTAACAATTGCCGTTGTTTCGAAAGCGTTGTATTCTAGAGATTTTACACATGCTTTTTGAAGCTAAACGTAAAGCGCTTCTTTTCATTGATGTATTTTTTTCAGAATTTTCACTGCGATATTATACAATGAAAACCGTATATTTTATACGCTCAAAGCATATGTTCCTCCTACTTGAATGTTATGGGTGTGTAAAACTGCTCTTGTTTGGATTATCCACATAAATGTGCAAATTCCATGACAAATAAAACACAGGACGATAAAACGCACAATAAGGTATACTTACCTATCTTCCCTTGTACCGCGCACAGCCACGAAAGCAGCACCAAGTAATCACGAATCATATTTTCGGGATTGAGCCTACAATCAGAAACCATTTTGTATTATTTCTCTCATTCCATTTAAATTTGCATGTTCAATTCCAGAACCATAGCAACAAAGAACATTGTAATGTTAAACTATTGCATATGAATTTATTAACACATTTACTGCCGAAGCGAAATCAGTATTATACGGTAATTCGCAATAAGCATTGGTGCCATGTACACATACAACATCTAAAAACATAACTCTTCACGTTTTCTATGATACGTTATCGTAATATTAAAAATATTGAAAATTTCACAAACATTAGCGATGTATTTTATTCGAATTTCAGCAATATTCCTATGGCATTCAATGTATTAATAATAATTTTAATTACCAAATGACTACGCTGATATAATTACACGGGTAAATAATCTGGCTTCGAGAAAGTGAATTAGAAAATGAGTAGAAATGTCATCGAAGATAATTTGACGGAGCAGAAAATATGATTGAGGATTGTATATGCATAGTTCTCTTCATATTGCATTTTGCAGACGCTCGAAATCGGATTGTGCTCGCCGTCCAACCTCACGTACTTCAAGTCTGCATTAATTATTAATTATTAGCACGAGTTAGAGAACACAGCAAAATATCAACTTAATCGTGTTTAATCTCAACTGGTATAAATACCATGCGCTGAATGTGCAGAAAGGATTTGAGTTTCGTTATACTTGCAAATCTCGAAGGACACTAAGTCTGAAAAATTACAAGGTGCATAACGTGTTGGCAGATTTTTAGTTTATGTTCGGACGGGACGTTTTTCTTTAATCTGAAATTCAATGTTGGTAGCTTATATACATACGCGTTATAAACGTCTTACTTTGTAATTTAAAAAGGTGTATCGTAAAATATTTTACCGAGCTCCTTTAACTATAGGAAGGGGGTCGTAAAAATGTCGGCGAGCCAATATCCCGCATTTAAGATCGCAAGGTCGTGAATCGTTTGACGACATGACAAAGGGCTGACGTTATAGTCGTGCGACATAAATACATAACTACCTTAAAGGTATTGTGAAACAATACATATTGCGACATACAGCAAATACTGTTTTATAACAGTATCTTCAAAAGAAGCAGATCAACGATTAAAATATTGTATAATATAATATAACACTTCAATAGTTCTTCATCTATTAAGTGGATTCTATTTGAAGCCCCTTTAATATCTTTAATTCGTAATCTTCTTAAGCTTACCACCCAATTGTTTACTAAGTTCTACACTTTCACTTAATAACTAATCTTAGGTTCTGAATTAATTTTAAATTATGAATGCTAATATCACTGCGACATACAGCGATGATGAAACAATATCATTAAAGGAAGAAAATAAACGATTAAAATTTTGTTTAACATTTGAGTAGCTCTTCATCCATATAAGGTTCCGTTGTTATCTTTAATCCGCAATCTTCTTAAGCTTCTCACCTAATCGTTTATTAGACGTTACGCTTCCACTTAATAAGTAGTTTTAAATTCTAAAGTAGTTTTAACTTACGATTAGGATACGCGGAACAGGTTTGTTCTACCTACTTAAATATTCATTTTATATCCTACTTATTTCACATACTTATAGTTACTTTGATATCACCCCTCCATTATCTCACGAATATACCATTTTAGTTCATGAATAGCAATAACCGACCATTATTTAGTGGAAGCTTTAATTTTATACAGAGTTGCTGAAATATCCAACAATTCATCGAGTCTAACTAATTCGAGTTACTGAGATGAAAAGAGATCGTATTCACTGATTTTCATCGTACAATCAACTTTTCCTTAACAATTAATTTTAGACCGTTACGCAATCGTAGTTTATAATCAATATCAGATGCGAATATATATTCTGCCAGAGTTTTCCGATTTGGGTCAACCTGAAGATTTCGGACATTATATCAGCACTAATATTTCCATCGCCGGTGTTGTAGACGACAGTGAAATTTATCGTGAGATACGGCGATGCATTCCTACTTGTAACTCCAGTTTCGGGTCGTTAGAGCCAACTAGATTGGTTGCGTTAATCGATTGACTAATTAAAGTACGAGTTCGAAAGTCAATATTATTACTACGTCGGATATTATAAGAATTTTTGCACAGAGTGATAGAGCTTTTTACGATATATATTTAACCTCTTGTGCATAGATTTTCTTAGAAAAATCATACACCTGCAATATGAAAAATAAATAATCTGTGATTAATCATAGTTCAATGTTCATAAGTGAACAGTAAGAAATATTGTATTAACCTAAGCTAACAAACGAGTGCAGTTATCTTATATATTTTTAAATAATACAGTTAACTTATACAATATTTTATCCGAATCTTCCTAACTCGTGATTAGAAGCTGATAAAGCGTTTTTTGTGAGTCAGAATCGACAGAGGATAAGAATTCGATAATAAACAATTGTGTATCAATGTAACTTGAATATGCGCGTTGATTTAGTTTGAAAATATTATGCATACAGAAAGCGTTCGAAGTATTGAAATAGCAAGAATTAATAGCAGTTTTGGAAATCCTGTGGGAGCAATGAATTAATGCCGCTTTCCCGCCATTGAAGCTATTGAGTTAAAGCGTGTATAAATGGAGCCCGCTCTAATTAACTAATATATTCTTCGGCAGATTAAATCTCACTCCTGGGTCACACTACTACCTTCTATTAAACAGTTTGCTGTCCTTTTTACTTAAGTATTATTTTAGTAAAGAAAACTAATTGAAACCCGATGAACAAAATGTATCGAATGAAATGGACAACTTAATATCTCATCCATTTGATTTCATTTTCGAGTTGAACTGTCGAATGGCTTTTGTAACAATTGGGTCAGTTCTTGATAAATGGAAAATACCGTGAAACATATTGTGTTTATGTACGTATAACGAATCGACAAATATTGTATTACAAAATCTGTTATAATTGCCACTGATTTATAACGTTCGAGAATAAAATAAAGAGATAAACAAGAATTGAAAGCAGTATATGTGGTGCGATTATAATTAATATAATCTCATTTCCTACAATCAAATATGTAATTATTTATGCATAATAAAAATTAATTTTAATTATACCTCGTAATAATAAAAATAATCATATTACATCGGGTAACGAAGTACACAAAAACAGTTTCACGAAACAAATGCCTTCCGTATTATATGCATAATGTTATTCAATCACATATTTTCACCCAACTCAAACCACAAAATGTCAGTGACATATATTGATCCGCCATTTGTAACAACTGTTCATTGTAGCATTACATTATTTTGAAATATTGAAACATTAAGCTGCATAAATACGTTGATTCCATGCTATTAATAATTAAATACTTAATACATTCCCGAAACAAAATTATATGAATATAAGCTATATATTAGACGATCATTTACTGTAATCAATAAATGTTAGAGTTAGATATTATAGCTAATAAATCAGATGTTTTATATTAAGATACCGGTAGATTAAAGTATCAAAAGTATGTTAAAATGTGAAATTGATTATTACCATTAACAGAGTTAGCATTTCATGGATGCTATTTCGTTCTTGATAAAATAATTCAATAATATTAATATCGGCAAGTTCTGATAACGTTCTCACGTCGAGGCATGCAGAGGGTCGTTATTATAAATTGGGGTGCAGCCGACTAGGTTCCGGTAAACTGTGAGTTCCGTTTGGATTCCAGGCCGCGCTTTTGATCAGAAATTACATCTCCGATATTTAAACACAATTGTGTATTTCGTAGATTGAGGAAACCATATCATCGGCGCAACAAATTTACGAAACTAGTTGGTCGAAGTAGATTTCATCGTACTCGGGGGAACGTTATTATAACAGTTTCACGGTTATCTCTGTAGATACAACTGCGATGCTTTAACCAATAATCCGATATCGAACAGGCATCGAACGCAATTAGCATCTTGCTAGTACTTCCTTTTACGGTTTACCTTCCGTTTTACTCCTTTTTAAAACAACGAAATTATCGGAATTGTTGCACTTAACTACACACCGGGGCTATGCAATTTATTTGGTACAGATTAAATTCACCAAAGTGGTCATTGAATATAATACTCCCCCATGATACCAATAAATAGAAATCTCAAATAAACATTGATAATTATTAGGTTACCGAAATATCATCGGAATACAAGTTATATCTATCCAGGAAATAGTATCACGAACCGGGTTCTTCATCAGATACGTAACGCTATAAACATATCTTGTACAAATGGTTTCATCTAAATTCCCGTGTATCGATATTCGATATTCACATTAAATTGGAATATTTTGTTGTGATGATATGCAATCTGCTCCGGCGATATTACAAGATTAAATCCATACCGTAGGTGGTTTTAATTGAAAGGTGAAAAATTGAAATTCATTTAATACTACGTACACCCACGTGGATCTACTCTTCCGTGGATCACATAACCCGTAGCGTTTGGGTTCGAACAATCAATGTATAACACGCGATTAATTAACATATACCATGATTTTCACGTGTTCGACAAGTCCGCTAAAAGCGGTCAGTATTGTAATACCATAAGAACTCCGGAGATTATTATCGCATTAACTTGATCCTCGTTTCGGAGCAAGCCAGTAACGAGCGCGTAAATGCTTTTATGCCTTGCGTCGATCCAAGCTTCGAGTGTCGTTAAACGGTTATAAACCCGACGAAAGAATTAATAGAGTCGAAGAGCTCGGTAAACGATATAAGAATATGGTGGATGGCTTTTGATTAACCGTCGTGATATCGATATAGAGCGAAATAATTATCGATGCTATTCCATCAGGGACTAACGAACTAACTAATCGAGAGCCGTAGATGGTTGGAAAAGTGAACGGGCGTTGGTCCATCGCTAATGCCGAGATCATTCTTTACTAGGACGTTAGCTATCGTCGTTGCGGAAAACCATTTCTCTCTTCGCTGCAGTAATCCTTCCGCCGTAACTATCGTGAATCAGCGGAGAATCCCGATATTCGTGTAAACGGAAACGTATAGAAATTCGCTTTGCCAGTTCAGCTTGGAATTGTAGTTTTAACCGATATTTTTGCCACCCGATCCCTCGTGGAGCCGAGAAAACGGATCTCCCGAGTACTTCGGGATGATTATTATAGAGTTTGCGTGAAAAAAACTTCCAGCAGGAATGAACGTTCACCATCGTTTCTTGATTTACGGGATTTTAACGTAATAATATTTTTATGTTAACGATACAACGTAGTCAAAGTAATTGATGATTTTATAAATTGAGCTTCAGTAATGTGTGTTTCGATTATAATATTTAATAACAATTTGCCACTAGCAATAGAAAGTCATACAAATATAGTAATTGTATCCCAAACTTGTAATTCCATATTCATTAATTTTTAAGTATGTATAATATTACATTTTCAGAAGCCCAGCCCAATTAATATGTTAATCCACTCTGATTGGATTGTCCTATTTATATGCGATTATTATTATCTGATTATTAAATTCAATTTAATCAGATTTCATTCCCTCGTAGCATATCACGGCATGATTTTAGTGCGGCATAGCGAGGAGTAATTAAAAAGATGAAATTAACATTATAATAAATGTTGGCTTTTTTATCAGGATGGAATCTCTGGTTATCATATACACGAAATTGAACTAAAATAGATTACTTATTCTCGCAGAGAGAAAGAGAGTCAACGTGAATTACGTATGCGCCGAAAGTAATTCTTTGTCACTCGAAACTTTTATTAGGCGCTGTTATCTCCGCACGTTCTCCTAATTTCCGTTTAGACGTAACTCCAGGTTCTATTCTCCCGGTTTAAAAGCCGTTTCCGCGCTCGATCCGGTAACGACACGGGGGTTTAAACCGACTTCCGTGGCCATTATTTAAAATCCAAATTGATCTCACGGAATATTTCTATCCGGCTGTAAATTATGTCGCTTATCTGTCCATTCATTACGACGATATTTCCACACCGGTCTGATTGTGCTAACAAAAGAACTCAACGGAGATAAACGTGTCAAAAATTTCTTGCTCGTTTTACGAGTAGATCGCGTGTCCCCCGGTGCAAGGCGACTGTGCCTTAAACGCGAGCTGTCACGTCAACTCCTCGAGGAAGATATACAGAGTAGCCGAAGGATTTAAATCTCACAGAAATCGGCCGGCACAACCCCGCCGACTTTTCTCTAACCCTTTTCGCGTACCACCAGAAAGGCATACTATCGCGGTTTCACGTGACAATTTCTTAACTCGCGTACCCAACATATGTGAAGTTTTATGGTCGAAAGACCTACTAGGCTGTCTCCCTTTCGAGCTTTACGACTGGTACTTTGTGTACCCTCCTTACCTTCCTAAAACACCATGCTATACCACTCGCTTCTTGATCTACCGTCTTTTATACACTCCCAGGTTACGTGCCACCACGGTTTAACGGTAATTGACCTTTGTGTTTGTACCTAAGAGCCACCCTGCCGCGGCTTTCATTTCAACAGAAAGGAGGCGATAAATCCATTTGAAAAATTAGATCCCCTTTTGGTTTATATAGTCAACCCTATCAGATACGATGATAATCCCGAATATAAACGCGAAGACTTACGAGGAATTTTTTAATTAAGAAACTTCGAAGTGTCCAGGATTGGACAGTGTATAATTAAGAGTTTGATAGCTTCAGGCGCGAAAAGATATTTTTAGGGATCTTTTGCTTTACCTTGTAATATAATTTATCGAAATTTGTTTCTCGAAGATATTAAAGAAATACAGTAGACTCCCGCGTTCTATAAAATCGCGTTATCTGGGAATACTCGCATTTTATTATATATAATGTATATAAAAAAAGTCGTCGCAATATCTTTAGCGCGTTGTAGAAACTCGCGTTATACGAGAGCTTACTGTCTTAGATTTAAAGAAATTTTCGTATACGAAAGAACTCACCCGAGTAATTGGAACTTTAATGTATTATATCGAAATGGAGTAGGAATGATTACAAATATTTCGACATATGTTTATGTATTATTAACAATATTCGCCATAAATGTATGTATTAAATAATGTAGGAAATTTAATATGATATAAAAGTGGATTGTAATATCCGAGGTAACTCGAAGCTCTTCCTGGAGTAATAACAATAATTCAAAGTGCTGGAATTTCAAGTGGCAAGCTTTTATGATATCGCCCAATTTCGGTCAAGGGATGCAGCCCTAAACTACAGGTAATTTATTCGAAAACAGGTTGGGTATACATTATTAGAGTTTCTTTGGGTGGAGTGGTGGTCGATAAGTTTAAAACGATAACAGTTTACCTCGAGTGACAGGGTACGTCACCTGCTGCTCGAGCGTGATCTACCAAAATTAAATCAGCAACCGTCGGGTATCACGGAAGACCTTTCCCTATTTCTCTTCACGGCTACGGCAGCGGCGGAGGCGGCAGCTCTCCTGCTTTTCCTTTACTTCCCCCGAGCCTGGGAAGCTTAACGCACCATGTTAATTTATTACCGCGCCTGCTTTTCTCCGGATTTCCTTTTTTAATGGTGCCATGTAATTTTTGTTTAATTTAGTTCCGCCTTTAAAATTAGCGCTCGCCAGCTGCACCTGCGGTATATTATCGTGGAAGGTAAAAAACGATTTCAACCGACCCTTACTACCCGTTTCGTCTGAATTTCTGATCACCTTATTCGCAATCAAAGTTGAGATAAATTCTAATAACATCGTGTAATACATCGTGTAAATAATTACCTTTGAAATAGTTAGCTTCATCAATGACATTTTATTAAAAAATTATATCGCCTTTACATACCAAGAATTCAGGGTAATTAGTTTTGGATTCACTTTACAAGCGGACCTTCAAGTTAGTTTATAAACTTGTACATTTTACCATTTTAAAACATAAATTGTTGACTATTAAAGATAAACAAACCAGCACCGAAACGTCTCAATTAATAATACAACGAAAGTTTTCCTTATCGATTGAAAATCGTCGTTTTTATGTTCAATTCCGATACATTAAATACGATTGTTTATTGGATATTATGATATCATTCAAAATGAAAAATCAGTTAATATTAATTTCAGAGTCAGTAGATTATACGGATATTCAACTTAATGATTTTTCTATTATGATTTAATAAACCACCGGCAGAATTAATTAATTATTTCGTTGACCCTGATTTTTTATTTAATAATTTATTAAGTACCTTTAGAATATTCCGAGGGCACTGGGTTGCTTTTGGCATATTCATATGTCAAGAAGTAACTGTCATGTACCCTAACCATAAGTGCCAATTAGTGTACTTATTAAATTTAACGACGAGGGAAAGCATAGCCAAGGATGTCAGAACAGCGTGAAAAGCTTAACGCAGATTTAAATAAATAAAACAGCACAGAAAAAGTTGCGTCGTTCTATGAAAAATAAGAGTTCTCCAGTTTGAATAATTACTATAATTGTTGAAAATATATTGTTAACTGCTGGTTTATTTAATAATCATTTAGGAAATGCTGAATATACATAAAAGCATGTTAATTTCCAAGCGTAATACGTAAACAAAGGCGAATAAAATATTCTAATTTATGAAATATACTAGAAGTAGATCTGAATACTGAGATTCTACAAAGTTTCCAAGTGTTGAACTAACAAAAATGTTCTGTCAATAATAATAGCCATTAAAACAGTGTTTCACTATTAGTACGTGTAAGTGTGATTTTTTGCTACTTCTTTGTATACCACCTCTCTTGTTTTCACACGTTATTCTGAATTCCTGCCCAGCTTTTTCTGTAATCTTCCGATCTATATTTTCTGCCACGAAATTCTTACGTGAACCTTGTGCAGATCTTATCGACGTCATGACTCTTGTGCTCGTTAACTTGGCTCGTTGCCAATCAAGGGTATGGGATATATTCTCGCGTATATCAAGAGGTGGTGTGAGGGTCAAAAAATGTATAATTATGTCAAGAACAATTGGATTTCAACAAAATGTTCTGAAATTGGATTTCGATATCGGTACTTCGCACAAAAATCCCCTTAAAGCACAAAGACTTTTATTTTGAATCGATGATCCTATTGTCCGTAAATGTATGAATATTAGAGCAAAGGTTTTATATCTATGATTTAAATTATTTCAAATATTTTGGTTTATTTATTTATAACATTTCAATATCATAATCTTATATACAGGGTGTCCCACGGAACTGGGCCGAGCTATATCTTTGAAAGGATTGGGGATAAAAAGAATTGTATAGGACAAAAGTAGATGGTACTAAATGCTTCATATTCTGAAATGTAAAAACTTTAAAAAAATATGAAGCATTTAATATCATCTACTTTTGTCCTATAACATTTTTTTATCTCCAATCCTTCCAAAGATATAGCTCGGCCCAGCTGCGTGGAAGACCCTGTAGATATGTTGTGCCGAACAAGTAAACCAAAATGTATAGTACAATGTATGTTACAAATACTAATTTGTAACATAAATATTATAGTGAATGAATAAATAAGGTACACATAAAGAATAACACAATAATAAATACGTATTTAATTCAATGTTTGAATAATATATCCAAAACTGATCCAATTTTTATTTTTGGAGAAGAAACTTTGTCTTTGAATATAGAACAATAACTTCCTTTCATTATCAAAATGGAATTAAACAATATTCTACGAAAGTCCCCCCTCGAAGTTGGAATAATATAGAAACTTAGTAATAGAAACCCCAATAATATAAAAACATCTTATTTGTATATTTTAAGACCAGAACTTTTTAATTCCATTAATAGTGCTCATTTTAAATAATTACCATAAATAATAATAAATCCTAAATCCAGCCATTCGTCTTTCAATTTTCCAGTTGTATTATATTAACTTTGAAATAACACGCAAAATTATTCATCTTAAATCGTAGAAGGTATACTTTTATTCGTTTATCAAATCTACCAGACTTTTACAGTATAAATATATTGGACTATAAAGTGTAAGTTGTTTCGTTATTTAATATCCGATTTAATGTGAAAATTCCTAATTTCATTAACAAAATGAAATTTTACTATGTCATATCTTGTGCTAACTTAGCCCTAGCCTGTATATGCCGATGGCCTTTGTAGGTAACACGGAAGTCATCAGAAACTTCCAGTTGGCACTGAGCGACCGAATATCCTGCCTGCAATTACTCGCCGTACAAACGCGGTTCTCCGTGCGAACTCGTACATATATAAGTTGTTGTCGTCTCACGGTACACTGGCTTCGAAAACATTTCGCGGTAAACTCGAAAGTCTCTCCGTGCCTCATTGTCGAAATCGTTCTACCCCGGTTTGTTGGTAGGGAAAAAGTAATGAGTGAAATATAGCGGCGGTGCAATCGCTTGCGATACATTTGCCGATTACTCTACTACTCGGAAAATAAAGGCAAAGAGCAATATTTCGCGTTTGCCAATTTCTAAAGGATTTTTAGACATTCACGTTATATTGCAATCTCAGACAACATAATTGATTCATTAATATAACGTAACGGAATGAATAACCGCGTTATCATTACGCTATAATCAATATAACATTATAAGATATCCGATGATACATCAAGTAAGTTATTGATTCAAAATCCCTTATTTATGAAGCGCGAAATTAGCGATATGATGATTGTAGCCTTTGAGGCATCTCAAAAGGTTCACGTAAAGGATACTTTGGTTCTAAATGAGAAATATCGAAGCCTTCGGAAGTGTTAGAATAAAATGAAAAATGGTCGGCATTTAAATGCTCCTGGTGTTAAACGAAAGTACGTGGTATATGTGTAGGTAATTTGTGGTTTACCTCAGCGATTAACGTGGCAGCCGTAAATCTATGGTAAGGAAAGAAGAGGATAATAGAGGAAGTGTGCAAGATCCAAAAGAATCATGATGATTAGAACACGAATTTAGTGTGTAACTCCTACCGTTTTACGGCGAAATACCGGAGGAGGAACCAGGAAGAAGGCACTGTATGCAGGGTGAAGAATTTCCTTCGCCGCATTCTGACACGCTATCCATACAATTTTGTTCTAATGGTACTAGGCCACTAACCTGACTACGGCTCTTTAATCCGCACTGTCATAGGTGAAAAGAAACCAATCCGTCTAACCAACAGTAATACAGTTATAGGATCACACCATCGCTTTATTCCATTGTTTACTGATCATCCATAACAACGCATATCAATTAACCAATCTAAAAGCTGTCGTAGTTGAACCGTGTAAGATGTATCCCATCAGAGTTTCAAATTTGTGAATATTTAATAACAAGTAACAGTTTAAACAATTTAGGGTTTGGTTAATACAGTACGTTTGATTATTTTATTAATATATGAATACATAATTTATAATAATGTTCCTTCGATAAAACGTATTATCGTTTTGATCTTGCCCCTTTAATTCGTTCCTTACAGTTTTTCTGAAAGCACGAATGTTAAACGAGCCATTGATTCTTGCTTAATGTACTACGAAGATTTATTCTGACAGTGCTAAAAAGGATTCCGAATGTTTAGCCAATAATAATATCATCTGATTATAGTATTACCCTTTGACCCTCTTTTTTCAATCTTATATATAGGCTCTTGTTTTAATTCATTTGTGCCTCGTTTACGTAATACGTATCTATATAGAGGAATATATAATTTGTAGTAGTTAAAAAAGTTCTCATGTATATACATATAACGAAAGCAATTTGGCCCTTTTATGATAATATAAGCATTTACCTAACCTCGCATGTTAAAGGGTCTTTAATTCACGTAATATATAGGTGAAAGGTAAAATATTTAATGATATACTTATTCATTATTGATTCGGCTATACGAAATACTCCTTCTTTAAATATTATGAAATCTAATTACTTAGGTAGCCGTGGTAATAAGTTGATGATTAAATAAGCATCTATTTCGTTGTGTTCAATTAGTTTTCCATATCAGTCGACAGAGGAAATAATCAGCGTCGATATATCTCCGTGTTATGTCAGTTATTTTGCATTCTAATATATTGAAGTCTCGCGGAGCAAGGAAATATTCACGGTATGTCGATATCAGTCGATTAATGATGGTGTAATAACGGAACGATAGTGAAGGAAGCCTAGTGAAAGCGGAAGAGAATGGGACGCGTAAGGGAAATACAGCACACGGTGAAATCGTCATGGCAGATCGTTATCTCTTATCGACCAAGAATAAGAAAAAACGCATTAGCATCAGTGGAATCATGTCAGGACATTAGAGAAGTAAATGACTTCTTGCGGAATCTACCGGTGGCATTGTCCCTTCGAAATTCACAGAGAATTTGCTCCGTGGATATTTACTTCGATCTATTCCTATTCTCTTACTGTCATACTATCGTTAATTGATGCACTTCCCATGATTTATGATGCAGTCGTGAAAAAAAGATGAAAATAATCATACCATACCAAACATAGTATGGCACGATTCAATTATAAAAATGAAAAAGATCAAGGTGCCAGGGAAATGAATTAAACGTAAAAATAAATAATTGTACAATCGGTCCGAGATTTGAAATGCAGAAAAATACTACGGTTTTCCGTGAATTCTTCCGAAAATGTCTTTAAAAATTATATTTTATTAAAGATTTATATTACTGTTTCTGTGTGTTTTATAATGGAAAAAATAGGAGTAGGAATTACATATTTAATTAAAAGATGAGTGCAGCTTATTCATGTTATTCTTCAATCTATTGGTTTCTTATTCCAATTCTATCAGATTATATGTCCGACAGAAGACGATATTTTCTTTGATAAAGTTCCCGCGATAATAGGGATATTATAAGTAATTAGATACCATTATCGGGGCCATGAAATCGACGAACATCATGGTGACAGACAACGATATCGATGTCAATGGGAATAAATATATCGGAAAAAGTGATATGCGATTAAACATAGCGAAGAACCGTTGAAAAGTGCAATATATCATGTATGGCCACCTCAATGAGCAAGCTGCGTGGGTTAATATATTCAAAGGAAAACTGTGGAAAAACTGTACGAGGCGGCCTTGATCGTTCAACGAGCGTTAATTCTCAACACGTAGAATAGGCATACACTGAACCATACAACACGCACATACATACACAAACACACCAATACACAGAGTGTTACGATTCTTTTTCCCGGTGAATTTATTCGTCGGACGTGGCCGGCATAACGACAGATGTATATTCGAGATTTACGTGACCCTAGTAACTGTATGACCTACACGAACACAAGCTTGTTGCTAAGCATACAACCCTGAAGGATAGACGATAATTAATGGTTACCTTTAAACCATTCAAAAACCTGTCAAAAAAAAAACTTGAGGTGGGATTTTTGCTATGATTTACGAGGTGAGGAAAAGGGGAACTTTTCTGTTGAAATGGGAACGGTAATGTCCGAGTCCCTTTTTTCGCGTTCGTGTCGACTTATCTCCCTCGTTTATACGAGCGAGCATGTCTATTAGAATAAACACGCGGGAGAGAATAATTTAAACGCGCTGAAGCTTTCTTACTCATTTCACAGTGAACTGCAAGGGAGCATCGTTGCCTCGGTGGAAAATTCGCGTGGTAAATCACTTTCGCTCGTGTTACGTGCAAATTAGGCCGGGCAGTTGATAAGACCCGGAGAGAGTAATCACGAAAATGTTAGTTGGGAATAGCTTTGGAATTATTATTTAATTATATGGAGCTCGTTCACCGCAGGTTTAATACACTGGAGATCGTGAGAGTTTTATATAAATATGAAATCATATAACCTGGCCGAGGTGAATATTCTAACAGAGTATACCTAGCTTATTTCTTGATCTTGTTCGGGTATCGACAGATACAGTAAAGGATCGGCAGATGTTTCCTATTTTCCGAAGCCTATACTTGGAAGAGTATAAAGTTTCATTTGATACGAAACTGACACATTCCTTCTTTTAAAAATTTCATGCAGGGACGAATAGAACTGACGGTGAACCATATAAATCCAGATATATTTGGATAGGATCTCGCCAGGTATATCCTTTCTTATTTTTCGTTCTGTCAATGTTCACGTTACATGTAACTTATAACCCAAGTAGAGACGCGTGGAAAGCACAAAACGAAAAGGTTTATTATAAAACCACGAAAGATATGTTCCATCACGTTCAACGTGTTAGCATACACACCAGAGATCTGATCTCATAATTATGGTGTGGAAAAGGGATTTCGTAGCATCAGGATGAATCTTATCAAAATTCCAGGCAGAAAATTGAATAGCGTTTAAATTACCCAAACCAAACTAACTCGACAGTGATGCTCACTATTTGAATTTTGTTAGACCACCTTGCATTTTGAGAGATTTAACCAGATGGACGTATTAATATTATGTAACGTGGCTGAAAGGCAACGCGAAGGTAATGCGATGTGGAGAATGTCGTTCGATCCTTAGGTGTTAGAGGTACTCTAGGAAAATTTATGGGACGTAATATCATTACTTGAAATCGTAGGATAGAAGTCGCGACGGGTGTGGGCCGTGGCATCGGAACCGGTTCGTTTTTACGGGTGGAGAAAAACCGTAATATCAGCGGGAAAATTTGCAGGCTAAAATGAAATTATCCAGCGACGATCTGGCATTACACTCGTGGCAGTACGTGCTTCGCATAATGTATCGGAGCTTTCGCGCTCTGTAATACATGGAATACGTATCGAAGAACTATATCGTAACTTTCCCTCCCGACTGGTCCACGATCAGCTGGAATATCGTTCCGCCAGTTTGAAATACACGATAGCTGATTTTACGTTCTTTTTATGCCGGACAAATTGATTCGTCTCGTTACTTGCGGCTATCTTTAACGTTAACACGATTCATCCAATAATTCATGACATTTATGGCGATCGCGAGTGAACGTATTTCGAAATGATTTAAAAGCACGAGTTTGATGAAGTGCATATCGAAAAAGTGCTTGAGTTATGAATATGAAGAAATTATCTTTTGCTTTGACCGGACTTCTCTCGTATGTCAAAGAACACGTCGAAGGATGATTAAACAAGACGGAACAATCTCTGTATTTGAATTCGATCAAGGGTTATAAAATACGAGGACTATTCCGTTAACAGCGCAGAAATGTGATTAATGAGTAAAACTTCGATGTGCTCGCGTACCCGGTTTTAATTAAAGCGATAGTATAAGCAATATAAGCAATTTGTACGTCGGCTACACCACGAGCGAGCAGATGATCTTTTTTTCTTTATCGCATCTCGTAAATTTTTTTCGTGGGAGTTTTTAATAATTTAGCTTGTCAAGTGCCTTATGTACTTCCTGTCGGACTGTTTAATCACAAAAGGTATTTATTGTCGCGAGATATCAGAATTTATTTCTAAGAATTAGTACGAAGCCAGTCAAATCTGACCGCTGTAAGTGCACGCTTGCTTAGACATAATATACATAAGAAAATTACGTTTGGTCGAGCACGACCATGTGTGGTCGTGTAAATGTTAAATATTTCTTGTGTGCACGTAAGGCATTTCCCGAGATTCTCATCCTCATCGTTCGCAAGATATTTTTAAAGCCATGCCTCTGATCCACGAAAATTAATATTATGCAAATGTGTAACAATTTTCATCGTCTCAAGAAAGATCTATATTAATAGCAATCGCTATTTTGAATATGTAATAAAGAGGATCTGAACTATAATTTAATACTCAAAGCACATTATAATATGATAATATAATACATTCTTAATATCTTCAGTAATCTCAAAGTTTTATTATTCATCGTGTAATCGGTGATGTAATCAGTGATATAACTCAATAACAAGGCGTAAGTTATTCTGGCGTTTTATTTAAGTCATAAATTCCCATGTCGTGCCGACAGTCATTTCCGGTGGTCATTTGGGAAATCCGCGATAGACAGGGTAATGAAATACGTGAGTAGGTCAGGGCATTGAGTACAAAACCAAAACCGCGAAGACACCAATTATTTTAGGAACAACTGTAACGAGGAGCAATTAGCACTTACGTGTTCGTTGGGTGGTACGAGAGAGCGTTGTAAGAGACTCAATCGTAACTGGTCATATCAGAACACACACCCATACACACACGCTCTATCCCTGGGTTCCCTCCTTTATAAACTTATGTTCTCGTACGTGATGTCGAAGAATACAATTCTGTCAGTTCCAGGATGAAAGTCTCTTTAATGTCTCTCTAATAAAATAGTTCTATATTCCCGAGCACGACAATGAATTAATTACCTATTCAACTCCACTAGACCATTCTTTCTTCTGCGAATAATGTAACACAACTTATGTCTACCCCTTCATCTAGAAAAAGGTTCTCCAACGTGTACCTTCGCCAAATTCACCCTTGGCATATATCGTACGCGGTCTATTTTCACTGTCCAATCTCTTTTAATGCATCCGACCACTTTTCACGTAAATATTTTAAAAGTTTCTGTTTCACAATCTTCACCAGTGCTTAATCTTAGTATTCTCGACACGAACGGATATAATTATGTAATAAGTGTATTAGATTAGTCGGTTAACCGGTCGACTTATATTACGCGTCGGATTAAAAGGATTGACGAACGGTGTGCGGCCCGCACCCTCGCACGAGACGAACTCAGTCTCAGTAGAGAAGGTTGTTGCCGGTAGGACGTCGACGACGAGGACGCCGAGGACGCCGACGCCGACGCTGCCACCGTTGCCCGCCGGGGGTCGAGGATGGCTCCGGCTTCGCGACTGCGCCCCTTTGGCTCTCTTCAACCCATTACGATTCTCACCCGCTCTTCTGCACATATATAAACACACATACATAAGTGAGACAGTATCATACATGCAGGTGGAGGACCTCTACGAAGTAAGGGTTGTACGCTGGCAAACGTGCGCACTCGCGCTCAGGTATAATAACGTTGGGGTAGTTTTCTTCTTTGTATGTGTATCACACCACTCTCTCAACTCTTACTCTGTATGTCTGTTTCTCTATGTACATGGCAACTTTCCCCTCAGAGCCGCACCTCGTCTCACTGAGCCGCAACACGTAGCCTCCTAGCTATTCGCCCCGCCTCATGCTATACCCAGTGATACATCATCGTATCACTTTATGTCTCGCCTAACGTTTTATTAACCAGAAATCAAGCGAGTCCTATTTTATCCATTCTCAATGGTTTAAGTCATTTGCCAGAATCTTATGCTCCCCCTTTCAACTCATGGCGGACATATTCTTGTGTACAATGGGGGAGCCCGGTGGTTGTGTCCGATTAACGAGTTTACTCATAATAGAGATTTCTCGTGAAGAGGGAAGAGAAAATAAGAGGGAAGGCTCCCCTAAAATTTCCTTGGGTAATTGGCTCTCGAGCGCCGGATGGTAAACGAGCAATCGTACCAGCCAGAACTATCCCTGATACTCTCGAGGTGGTCCACGTGCTGTTTGACGACTGACAACCTCGTGAAAGGAGTTACTACGATCGTGAAACATTTTATTCCAAAGCGATTTCTCCGGTAATTGTTCGTCGGTCTGGGATCACGGTGATTTTGTGGATGCTCCTGGGAGATTGATAGCACGTGGTAGCCAATGGTTATATATACACACGCTACCGAAAATGAACCGTGAGTATCGAGGTGATTGCTGTTCCTTTAGTTTTGTTGTTCCCTATCAAACTTCGATCGTTATGGTACTGCAACGTAACAAAAATATATTATGAAAACGAGTTCTTCCAAATATAATAAACCTGTTCCGCACACGAAAAACGATTTTCCCGTGGAAAATTTTCTACCTCGTGTTATTTATTTAACTAGTATATTCTTTTGGACAATGTTTTAAAAGGATTTTTTTCTCGGGTTACGGGTTGTACGTTATGCACACCCTGTATACATAAACATGGGGATATAAATTCGAAGATATACGTACGCACAAACTAGTACGCAATTGTGCATCGCGGTAAGGGAGGCGCGTTGAATCCGCAGGCCGCGGCAGGGAAATAAATACCGAGGTGTGTACACCCCTACGCAACTAACCGACTGCTTTAGACCCTCACCCTCGACATATGCTTAAGGATCTCTACATGCCAGACAGTATTTACGTAATATTCAAGAATCTCTTTTTAACGAAAATATTTTCCAAAATATTCTACCAGTCTCGCGTGATACATAAACAAAGGTACATGCATGTAAGTTCACCAGATGTTTTGTGTTACAGCTTGTTGAATGAGTTCTCTTTCGTTTCCGTATCCGCAATGTCCGAGGGAGGGTACCGGAAGTGGAGTACTGTATTATGTCAAGTACGAAACTTGTACTCAAGTTAGAGAAACTTGCTACGGCTTCGCTTATATCGGGTGTTCGCAGAAAGATTCTGAATTGTATGGCGTGTACTCCCAGGGATTTATTTTGCTACCCTATTTTCTACTGAATTAATCTACGTTGAATGCGGTTATTTTCAAATCACCCACGCGTGTACTAGAGATTCTTTTTTCGCGAACTTTTTTCGTGTTCCTCGACGACCCCTCTCTCTCTCTCTTGAAAACACCTCTTATTTAGCTTGCGTGGAAATTTAAAAACCGACGCAAATTTTATCGCTGTAATTTTTACACGAGAGAAATAAACGTGCATTTAGGTTTTTTGTAAGGTTGCTCAAAAACTTGCATGTTTTCGAAGTAATGTGTACGCGTACTTCCATTAATGCATAATAAATAGAATGTCATAATAAATATGGCAGACGTATATACGTGAGTTGAGAATTTTCCACTGAGTCAACAAATTTAAATGGGTTAGACAACATTGAACTCAATCGACTGCGTTCCTTATTATTTTTTTTATTTAATTAATTAAGGGCATGTTATATACATGTCTTTTATGATATATTTGAAGTATATATCAACGGGAGTGTGTACTGTATATAGAAAGAGGAAGAATCGGATAACAAAGTATGGGTAAATTAATGACGATACGTATGTCTCGACACCAGTAATTCCCTCGAGGCGCGACGTTACAGCGCTTCATAGTCCTACGTGTGTGTTAGTCAGCGACCCTACACATGCACGTTAAAGTAGAATTAGACGTTCACCAAAGGACGTAATAGTCACTGAGAGAGTAGCCACTATAGGGACTGTAATAATATAATGGTTATAATTTGAACTCTTGTGGTTCGTTTACAGTTAAAATTGTAACATTACCCGGCAAGGAGTATAATCCATATACTTCTAAGGTCATTCCACGCTTTATTCAAATACAAATTTCATTCCAGGGATTTAGAAAATGATTATAGTATTGTCTTTAAGATCAAGAATATAAAAGAGATAAATGTACGTATACGACCCTCTTTTTCCCTGAAATTAATTTCATGCAAACTTTATTCATGTCCATTCTCCGTGCGCATCCTGTTTGCTTCTTCCTTCGCCTCCACTTTAGCCGACCCGGTTGTTATTTATGCGAATATTATTACGCTGGTCTGGATTCTGGTACCACGAGCTAGGAACATTTTGGTTGGCATATATATTGGTCCCAAAAACCTTCATACTCATAACGGATAGTACGGTCCTTTTCGGTAGAACTCAAGACGGAGTATCACAGTACACCCTGCTAAAATTTGACACACGATATACATGTAATCTTTTGGGCTCGTCACTTTGTTGATTCGTCGGCTGTAGCATAGCTTCTATGCTTTTAGTTGAGCGCGTCAAACGCATAGCTTCGAGCGGACTTTACTCTGCGGATATACATATATATCCCTCTCTATATATAGATATATATATACATATATAAATGTATACATATATGTTCATATTTACCCTACGTTTCGTAGCATCCCTGCCTTTCTGTATAATTCTGTGCACACAACAGCGCACCGGCGTGCGAGAGGATTGAAACACTGGAGAGCAAACTGTTGGTCAGAATTAATACCGATTCAAATATATATATACACATATATATGAATATCCTCACTCAGTAGGAACTGCCGATTCCTCGAACGCATTGCTCCCTCGGCGCTTAAGAGTGAGTGCAGGCATTAGGTATCAGCTCAGTGATATAGTGCCGATCACTAAATGGTAATAGTACCCGGTATGGACAATGCAGATAGGGATAATCGGAGAAGCTACTAAGATGATTAGTACTAATTGTCCATTATGCCTGGATATAGAGGATTTACTACCTTTCTTCACTGATTCCATTTAACCCGGAGCTTATGCCGTTTTGGCATCGGTACCCATGAAACTTCATCAAACGTGT
This sequence comes from Nysson spinosus, assembly GCA_910591585.2. Taxonomy (NCBI): domain Eukaryota; kingdom Metazoa; phylum Arthropoda; class Insecta; order Hymenoptera; family Crabronidae; genus Nysson; species Nysson spinosus. The sequence continues at coordinate 3,749,997 of OU342834.1, forward strand.
GTAGATGTGGTTGGAGGAACTTCAATAGATCCAACTCCTTTGCGATAGGTGCTGAAGAGATTATGATTAAATTTTGAGACCTTTCTGACTTTGAAATTATGATTTTTTTGAACTTTAGGGAAAGTTTCCTCTTCTGTGGGATCTAGTTAGTATATACCGTCAAGTATGGAAGAGTTACACGGAGATCCTAATTACCGATGTAACTTTTACTTAAGGTTAATTAAATCTAACGAATAGTTCGCGTTATCCTTTGCGATTTAGGTTTGTGATTAAAGTTCAAACAACGTTATTATTTGGCTTTAAAGCAATATGAAATTCATATAAATCATAAAATTTAATTGTGAGGCATATTGTTCATGGGATGTATTTGTTTTCAGTATATTATTTGCTCTATATTGTAAAATTTCCGGTTCAGCCTCATTGATAAGAAGCTATGCTTTAGAAGTATTCTTTTTCTTAAATTATACTTAGTGCCAGTTGCAAGAGCTAAAAATAGTAATAATAGCTTCGTATAAGAATACTCAAAGTATCGGAAAAGTATGAACTTCTTTTCCACAATTTTCTTTGGGGAACAAATCTTAGAATCTTTTATTGTTTTATGAAAATCACTCGGGATATATCTATAGCACATACCATTATATGAAGATCATTTAAAATATACACAAAAGGCACGATTTTAATTTGCGAAATCACGTAGAAATGAATTATGAACAACGGCGTAGATTTGTCTCGTTTCTGAAGTATATCGAAATAGATGCGAAATCTGACAAAGAGCCGACAGTGAGTTTGAATGCAATAAACACGTCGTACACATTTACCAGGTTAGGCGAGAGCATCTGTAAATTATATCAATTACACGTTGCCAGGAAGTTCAGTGTAATCACTAAAGTTTGAAAGTTTGAGTATTCTCGCATGGCATCGCCTATACAAAGACTTTCGGGTTGAGCTGTGCATCAAAGCGTTGCTGGGAAACTTTGAAGAGCTTATAAAAAGGCTGGTATTCCTTTTCGAACTGATTTCACTACACGGCGTACCCGCTACAGAAGTAACCGTGCATTTATTTCTTTTTTTCAAGTTTCAGTACAGTGCTGTACATTCTATAAACTCCTAATTAGTTGATTTCGGCGTGCACCCCCATTCGTGTAAGTAATGCGTCTAACATTCTGCATATATGAGAATCGGGTACATCAAAGGAAAACTTTTATGACGCGGCTTTATATCCTTCATACTTGCCTGGTATCTATACAAGAACATAACAAAACTGAATTTTTCGTTTGTCGAAGATAAGAAGTATTTTTCAAATAAAAATATACTGTTAGCTAAGCAAAAAGATATACGTTGGATCACTATATAATGTAGAGTTATATAGTGCGGGAACAAAATTTCGATGGACCTCATATAACACGGTCAGTTAGACCAGTATGACACAGTTTATGAATTTGATTTGTTCACATTCTAATTGCAACTATCGCGAGAAATATTTTTCCGTTTTACTTATAATTCATTAGACGGTAGTGTTAATTACCATTTAATTGGTTCAATGAAAGTCTTAGAACAAAAATAACATTGAGTTTTCACGAGGATGATGAAAATCGATCGAACGATCACAATAAATAAATGTTTTGGTTTATATTTCTTTATAACGTAGTAATGTTTTATAACCCTTAGATCTTTGGTAAATATGTGCCTCCGGGTGCAGAACTTTTATATAATTTCACTTGTTCTATTTGGATGTGCTCAGGAAGGACATAATTGGTAATTAATCATATTAAAAATTGAAATATATATAGCATATCTTCTCAAAGAAATATGACCAAGAATGACAGTAGAGTAGTACACTTGAGAGTGTACTGTCCGCACATAAAATGATATTTCTACTTCGCTGTCTTTACTTCGTCCTCCGCATGTCTGACCATAAAAATCATTTTTCACTTTAGCGAGGTAGTTTCATATACGTCATGATATTTAATAGTAGAAATTATTCATATCCATCTTGTTAACGTATATTTTTATTTAAAGAAACTTTTGATGGTTTCATTAAAATTTCGTGAATATTTATCGAAACCTTTATAACAATGCTTGTCATATTTAGTAGCAAGAGAAGGAAACAAATTGGGACACTGCAGATAATACTCTTATCCTCGGCTTGGTTAATGCAAGCGTTATAATCTCTTAAAACGTATTCCGCAAACTCCGATGGCCTTCCAGCGGAAACGAAATAACGAGCGTGTCTCGTAACATCCAATCCCCTCGGTGGCACTTCGAGAAAGCGGACAGAAACTAACGCGTTGCTTGGAAGACGATTCGGAACTCTCTGCGAACTCGTTGGAACTCGTAATATCTTTGGTAGTTCTCGAGTGACAACGGAGAAAACAGCTTGGAAATGTATAGAGAAAGATAAAGCTATCCACTTCTAGTTACTTTCATTCGTATGTGTCGTTCGCTTTGTGAACGAGGTTGCCGGTAGTCTACGCAAGCCTTTGATCTTTTACCTCATCCGGTGATATCGACCATCAAGCTTCGCTTTTGAGCGGAGAATATTCGAATACTCTTCACTTGCTACTTTTATCCCAATACCTTTGATTTCATTAAGCAAAGCCTCTCCGCCAATACGAATGGAACTTACCGCGCAGGAAATATACCTCGAATCTTTGCCTACATCGGCAAAATCTCCACTGACTTCTTTTGAATAATGGATAATTAAACAGCAGACTCTCGAACTATTGCCGATTGATTACCTTTCAATTCATGATTTTCGCATGGAAACGTTTAAAACCCGAGCTTCCAGCTACTAGCATATATCTGATTATAGTAATGCGATTTGTGATGAACACAATTGCTGTCCATTTACAGATATAGATTTACAGATATTAATCGGGGAAGAAAAATTGGAGAAAATGTTTCATGATTTCAATGTTTGGCAATGATGAAAGTATGTACATGCAACAATGAGTTCTTCATTGCAATTATGCACCTAGATGCAAAAGGATATTAAAAAGGTGTAGTCTTCAAATAGAAGAACAAGGTGAGGGATACTTTTGTATCTGATAGTTGTGGAACGCATAGAAAGTTTCAAACACTTATTCCGAGGTTTCCAATATAAATTTGTACGTACGTGTTAATTTATCGAGTGAATGTCAACACCGTAGTCGTAGTACGACTGAAACTGTTGAACCCCTTGATTGAACCCCTTGATTATTTCGATTTTTGTCATTCGTTCTATTTCACGTGGTTATTAAAAACCGATTGCTCTTAATCAGAGGGTCGAACGGATATTATACTTTACAGTACAACTATCCTGGCTCCGCGCCCTTGCACAGCTATTGGCAGAACGTCAATTTCACCCCTTCCGTGAATCGGTGGATGCATATTCACGCGGGCTTCGTTAACGATATATCAATAACCAAAATATTAACTTCGCGCCACGTGATTCTCACTGGATACTGAAACAGGTGCTTATTATCTCTCTGCGCGAGAAAAAAAAGATTACCTGGACATTAAACGTCCGCCAAAATCAAGCCGTAATTTCGATATGAACGGAAGCGATTCGAGGGGCGGAGGCGGGGGGGGGGTGAAGTGGACATCGAAACAAACGTAACAGCGATATCACCCGATAGATCCTGTATTTCCATAACGGTGTCGAAGAGCCGAGAATGATCGTGGCTATTCCATTTTCCATTCGAGTGGATCTGCTGAGGCTAATCGATAGTCGTGGCGTAGACACGCCCGACGTTCACAGTACCCTGATAACCGGCCAACGAATGCGGAACCAGCAGAAGCCGATGTAAAATGATTCCATGACGTTATCGACGGTCGGCAGACGTGATAGTACTTATCAGTGATATTCTACGAGTTTAATGGAACACGCGCCTACGGGGGTGGAAATACTCGTTGGAATTACGGAAACCGAGTAAACCATGTGTATATGAAAGTATAATCGGCCGTGCATCGGATCCTGATAGTGGAATTATTACCCCGCGAGCTTTCTCAGGGGTGGATAAGATATGCAAATATATTCGATAATTACTTCCATATCTTTGATCGCATTGTTAATGAGCCTGTTCCGCGGTAAGTATCGTACACCAGCGTTTTTTGTGCGAACCAGGAACATGCTTTGTTTGACCGTTTGTTGGTATGGAACCCTTTAGGGTACTTTGCAGTCTTATCGTTTGTTCCGACTAGTTTACGTTCTCGGTGAATAAAGGCTCACGGTGCTTATTAACTGTTTGAACTGGGATCTTAATAATTGACGGGGTTCCTCGATTGATGTCTAATATAGCATGTTTCAGTAGCAATCTACCGTTCGGTACAGTTACTTAATATGCCTTGACAAGATACTTCCACTGTAGATATTTATCTCCCATTGAATGTTGAGCTATTGATATAGCAATGAATATTTATTATTAATAGCGATATCGCTAACGAGGATCACTGTATGTATCTGGTATTAATAAATTTTGCAGTAATATATTTCACCGTACATCGACTTCTAATGAAATAATTTTTTAATTAGATTTCTTTAATGAACTAATTTCAATATTTAATGATGCAACAGTATATATATTTATTTATTTATTTGTGAATGAGATTGCCACCTTGCGCATACTGTAATTGACGTTTTCTGCTGGTGGCGTTACCATGAAAACGATGCGTTTTGCTGATGTTAAATGCGGGAATAATTGGCCTCGTATTGCGGATAGAATACGAGGGAAAAGGGGTTTCCCGCTTTGGCAGAAATTTATGAACAACTCCCCGGCACATTACAATGCCGCGCCCAATGGTTATCTTATGCGCAACCCCAATGCATTTTCCTAGCCAATTAAAATTATATCTCGGTAACAAGTCACGTGTAATTGTCCCCTGCAAATGAGATTGGATGCTGAGTTCCCAGTTGATGCTAGTAATTAAACTAATTTATCGTACTACGTGATCTGATGTAAACAAAGCTACAGCAGTCGTGAAAATGTCCAGTTAACAATAGCCATATGCACAAGCTACATAACTTTTACATAATTAACATTTTTAGTGGTTAGTATCCATCGTACTTCGTTGTTGATTATATTGTTGTCATCACTCTTTTCCGTTCGTCAATGAAATATTTTTTTACGAATAAACATGAATCATTGATAAATGAGAATCATGTGCCGGTGATTATGAAACAATTTGATTTATAAATAGATACAATCCCCTCATCTAAAGTCAATTTATTCTCAATGAATCTCAACATCCTTTCCTAGGTCAACAGAAATATATATATAATTAATAATAACTATTAATAATAATGACAAATATATTTCCTCTAAAAGGCACATGGATAACAAATGACTTATTGTTAGAGCTCATTCAGAACGCTCGACTGACGTGAACATATTTATAGATAAAAAGTCATGTTTATTGACATTTTTATGTCGATCGTTTTATGAAAAATATAACGAAGGTAACAATATGCTAATAAATATATTTATTTATTTCGCGGAATAAATGGAAAGTGTCTTATACCACTCTCATCAACAGCGGCAAAATTATAGGATATTTTGGTTGCATGCAATATAAATTAATACAGGTAGAAATGAAAACGTAACTCGTTAAAGTTACTTCATTCTGTACGGAAGACCTACTACGTGCGAAAGATATACTGTCTGATCGCGCTAGTGACTTTCACTTGAGACTCTACTCGAAACTTACTTTGTCTGATGATAACCGTTGTTTTTCACTTCATGCTTGCAAGTGCCACTTCTACTGACAGCTTATTCTGAAGGAATTTAAACTTATACTTGTGAAACAAGTAGGCGACGGGTGTATGAAATATTTACAGCCTGAGACAGCCGCCATGAAAAATGTTACAGCAGGCTAGATAAACGGCAAAAATAATTGAGGAAGTTAAAATATATGGGCCGTTGTTTTTGAAAGTGATATAACTCCATTTCTTGTCTTAATTTTAATATGATAACTAATACAAACAATGTATCAATCTGTAGCGGACAATTATATTTAATTTAGTGTTTTTAAAAGCTCAATGTATATCACTTTCATAAATAACGATTTATATCCGGAAAGGGTCTTATATGAAAACAGATTATTGTTATTACGTGGAGATTAGATTTTTTTTCAATAATAATAATCTTCAGTTTCATCTATTTCCCAAATCTTTATTAATAATATTCAATTATTTGCTGATTGCAAAATATTCGAGCGTACATTAACAATGACATTAACGTGATATGTTGATTGCATGTAATTACTAATTGTGTACTTAATGTAATCTACTTCGCTAGTAATATTTAGTACTTTATTAGATGTGTATACAATACACATTTCAATCTATTGCAACCATCTAGTAAACACTCCAAAGTGGTTTCAGAGAATTAATTATTTCATAATGCAACTACGAAATTGTCATTTCATGTTCCTATCTAATGGATCTGCGGATTATTTCAAAGCTTACGTTTTCAAAAAATATTTTAAAGACTCAGAGGATTTGGTCGCTTTATTTGAAAAATATCCATTTTCTAAACGTGCACCGGAGAGACAATGACGGGAGTTCAAACAGATATACGAGCTAGAGTCAATCGTAAAAGTGTCCGTCTAATGATAGTAATATTTAAAGATCGCAGCTCGTTCTCGGGTAATTAACGTACGCAAACGTCCTACTGTTTGATAATGAGACAGCTACTTAATTTATATCTCTATTCGTCCGTGGAGATAAAAACTGCCGTGCAACATTTACGTGATATGTGACACTGATTTGACTATATTTATAGTGGTATTTAACATTGATGGGGAAAGTACTCTGCTGTTATCACTGCATAATATTTAGAATGCTTTTTAAAGTGTAATAGTTTACATAATAATTCCTGCATTATCAAAGGATTATGTAACACAAGCTCCTCGAAATTCTTCGATTATATTAAATATTTACTCGTCGACTTGTTTGCATTCCATGTATTGTATTTGTGCTCAACCGATTTTACAATCTAAATATAATATAAAAATTTAGTTTATAGAGGCCCAAATTCTTTCTGTATTTTAAAACTATATTTTGTACAAAATTTCAGTTTTGCTCATTCAACATTGAACAGAATATGAACATAATCAAGAGGAATTCTAAATGAGTTGAATTCATTAAATTTCAAATATTTTATAGGTGATAATTACATTTTCATATTCATCTCCTGTTTACTTTAACACTAGAACTACCAAAGCAGTCGAAATGACGGGTCCGCAATTTTTATTAAAACTAATCAAACATACAATGATGCGTTGTCCAGGATTTTATGTACACAACGCGCATAATTAAATCCATTAATTAACTTACACTCTCCAGCCATAACTTATATATAAATATATGTGTAAGTATAATATAATCGTTTAACAATTTAATCGATTCAATAATTCCATTGAATTCTAATTAATTATATTGTTATAGTACAACGCATTTCTTCAATATTGATTGACCTACGCGAGTCACTAGCAAAGTCGCGAAACATGAAGAGCAATGTCATCGTTATTCTTTTATGCTCGTGTTTGCCATTATTGCATTGCTATGGAAACTATGTGCGCTATTTGAAGGCTTGAAGGCGTACTTGTTTCATTTCTAAAATGACAGTCCGCGTTTCGCGATATGCAGGATTTCTCCGTTAATAACGGCAGTTGATCTATTTACAATCTCGCGGGTACAGTGCTGAAAAACTAATTAATTAATTAATTAAGCAAGTGTTCCGTGTCATATGGTTGCGCGTCATACGTTGAAGATCATCAATTCAGTCGACAGTTGTAGAAGTAGTAGCAGTAGTGGTAAGGATATTGTTTATTATAACTAACATTATATAAATTATAACTAGACTATTCGTGATAAACTACTTAATAGGATCGTCTTCACTTCTTTATTTTATTCTTAGCGGTATGTTTTAGCACGTTTTTGCCCTTCTTGGTTGCACTGAATAATAAAAGAAGAAGAATCAGATTAAAGTTATAAAATTCATTATTACTGTATTAATCCCCGTGGTGACATTTGTCTCGGATGTTGTGTGGTGACTCAAATCAATTTTGAGAATAAAATAAAAAAGTAAGGGTGATCGTATTAAGTTATTTATCACGAATCGAGTACAGTATAATACTTATATTGTATAAACATGTATGGTATAGCTATATAAATATGGAAAGGTATTAGTGCTTCTGAATAATTACGATTTAGATAAGAAATCGTCTGCAGAATAAATATATTCGGGTTTCTCCGAGGAAAGTATACATTGTAAGAATGTCCTTCTCAAGAAAAGTGTAAGAATAAAGAAACTTGTGGTGTACTGGATTTACGATTGTTTCTGGGGAAACGTGTGTTTTCCTTGATAGCACAAGTTCTTGTTAGAAATCAGTAATTTGTATGACGAAAGACATCGGCATAAAGGTTCAATTGTTCCGAAACTTGTTAAAGCATATAACATTTATCCGTGGTCTATCGTAGTCCATACTCTATATTCAGAATACACATATTATTCGGAACCGAGCTGTTCTCGAAAATGAGTTTCCATAAAAATCCCCACGATCCATGAAACGGTCCTCCAATCCAGAGTGCCATGGATAACAGGAGCCAGGTAAATTTGTATGCGAACAAGGTACATGTGGACGCGAAACTAAAGCCTAGAGATTCGAAAGTTTGTCCTTACCCTGGAGCTGACGTATAAAAATCTCGTTTGCACAGCAACGAAACGCAAGTGAAAAACCTCGGAGGAGACCGAAGAAACAACAAGAATGCGGACAAAGAGGGAATAGAACTAAAGTGGTACAAGATGCCGATTGATTTTTATTATCTACCACCGAGTCCGCCGTGTCGCTCGGTTTTATTGCTCGCAAAAGCAATTGGCGTGCATTTGAACCTGAAGACAGTCAATGTGTTAAAGGGTGAACACATGAAGCCAGAATTCGTAAAGGTCCTTCTCCCCTTACATACTTATTTACGCTTCTATTGATATATAATCAACTTATTAATAACCAAAATCTAGCAATATATACGATACTGCTGAAATATATATTTTTTATATTAACACTAAAATAATTTTAATTATTCTTACTATATTCTTATTATATTCTGAATATTTTAAAGAATATTCAATATATTATAAATGTGTATGTGAAATATGATACAAAATGTGATGCAATATATGATATTTTCTACCTTAAGAGATTCTAACATATTGTATCGGCAAATTGTTCCTTAGATTAACCCGCAACATGTAATACCAACATTGGACGATAATGGATTCATTTTATGTGAAAGGTGGATAATGAAATTATCGTATACTTACTTAAATATGTAATAACTTTGATTAAATTGAATTTGTCTTTATAGCCGGCCGATTATGGGATATTTAGTGAGTAGATACGCGAAGAACGATTCTTTATATCCTAAGGATCCGAGAAAAAGAGGCATGGTAGATCAGAGATTATATTTTGATGTTGGAAGCCTTTCTGAAAATATGATTAAGTGTTATGTACGTACTAAAAGATACTTGCACGACTATTTACTAAATTAATTTCATATTGATTGTCATTTGATGTTCGAAGCCATTATAAACGTATGATTAAGCGTTACGTTGATATTTAAAGATATTAAATACTTTGCTTACTAAATTAGTTTCCCATTAATTATAATTTAATGTAGAAAGCCTTTATGAACATATGATTAAGTTCTATTTATATATTAAAAGATATTACTTACAATTCCATGTAGAAAGTCTTTCGGAACATATGATTAAGTATTAATTATGGATTATTAGGTCGTCTCACGTGAAATAGCACGTTTTGAGGGTGAAATTTAAAGTGCTGTATTTTTTACAATATAATATTTATCTAATTAAAATATATCTCATTCTTTTCAATGGTGTTTTTCCAACATGTAGTTAACGAAAATATGGCTTTTTCATGAAAATCACTAGAGGTGGTAATGATAATCAAAGCTAAAAATTGCAAACATATGACTTGCAGTTTGTTAGGCACATTTTTTCCGAAAAACGAGGAATTTCGAGTCGAATTCTCCATTTATATTTTACCGTACTCTTTTATTTGAATGACTTAATTTTATTTCACATTTACCGTTATTATGCTATAAAGAAAAGGATCCGACGAATTGCAAAGTATACAAAAAGTAGCCAAAACTTCAACGATGATAAAACAATAAAAATTTGGAATTATGCTATTAACTGTAAAGGGCAGGACATAATTAAATTGAACCTTCATGAAAATGCGCCATGTGATGTAAGACGACCTAATAAAAGATACTGCTTGATTTACTTACTAAATTAATTCCACATGAATGTAATTCCGAATGCAATGGAAATAGAAATATTCCTCATAGTTTCCAGTATTATTCGGTAAAACAACCACGATTAACGACGAGGATCTAAAGTCATTAGAAACATCTTGCGAGGTTCTTAACATCTTTTTGGATGGAATGGAATTCGTTGCCGGTGATAATTTAACAATTGCTGATTTCGCTATCAGCACCACTCTTTGCACATTACAAGTTAGTATTATTTCAAATAATTAATTGAAGACATTTGGCCATTTATGATAAACTGAGTTATTAAACCACCATTTGTTTAATATTACCATCTCTTTCGTTTATAGCGTACTATAAAACACAAGTTATTTACTTGTGTTTTATTTATCCATATATAATTTTGTTTATTAACGTTCGTTGTGCTTGAACGTAAAATTAGTCGGTGACCGTTAAAATTGCAAAACCTGTAATGTAGACAAAATTCGTAAAAAAAACCTGTGTTGCGGGCCACGAATTTTGTTTCTGGCGTATGGTTTTTATTGGGGATTATATTCTCTGTTTACAGTGTTTCGGATTCGATATTGGTCGATACGACAACGTGGCCGCTTGGTACGATCGTTGCAAACAAGTTTTAGATAAATATGGTTTCGAGGAGGTGCACGGCCCCGGTATAAAAATGTTTACTGAGATGTATCGCGCGAATTTACAAGAATCTTGATAAAGAAACCGTTGCCGAAGGTTACGTTTCGAGATGGAAACACACTAAATCTGGGATTTTTCGTTTACCCGCGATCGAGATTGAACATGAAACTCGTTCCGATCTCGTAAATTATCTGTCTCGTTTAATGCAGCCATCATCTAGATGTTTAGAAAATATCTTGTTAATATAACAACAATATATGAACCGTTACTTTTTAACGTGCTACAAGAACAATTCTTTATGAAAACTGAATTCAATATAGGTCTCCTCCACCGATCGATATCGTATCTTTATTAGTTATAATATTCAAGTCACAGGAAAAAGTGGATTTACATCATTTTGAAAAACAACGGTTCATATAGTAAAGCTACTTCACGAAGGATAAATAAATGTGCAGAATATTCTGCTTTAATTCTATGAATTGAATTAATATGCTTTAACTATGTGGTGAGTTAATATTTATGTTAATAATCGCGCGAAATAGTATGCACGTAATTTGTAAATTGTAATGCATTAATTGGAATATAATTTATTTCATGCACTGTTTATTGTAATGCTACGTTTCTTTGATGGTTCCTTATGTTTCATCGCTTTATAGCAAGTGTTAGATTTAATATTTAAAATGAGTGCACGTTAAATTAGAAGCTCGCAAGGCCTGAAAGTAGTAATTTTAAATCAGGTCATAATTTCGATCATTAAGTTAAAAATACTGCATACTTGATCAAAGCAAATTAGATTCCATTCGTTCCACAGGAAGAGGATTCATAGTTGAAAGGTATGCAAATTCTTTTTAATCCAACTATCGCCGCTATCGATAAGTTAATATCTTAATTTTATAAATTAATTTTTATATCCACTCCGACAATTTCGTTTAACGATACTGGCGGGCATATTTTATTTAACGTAATTACACTTGTGAATTGGTAATTTCGACTGAAATTTACATCACAGAAATCTAGTTATTCACAGTTAGAGAAATCCAATTAGTTTTATCTACTGTATTTCCGCAATTAATCTCGTAGAAATATATCTAAAACTTATATCTAAATAGACACGCATATTATCTGTTGTTAGATAATATACGCTTTGTCATTTTGACATGGTAGAATCGTATTTTTATGAAATATATAAAATTAGAAAATTGGTACATTCTATTAGTGATATCTTTCTAATCTTATTTTTGACAATAAATGTAATATCTATTTTTATGAGCGTTAATCTTACAACGAATCTATTTGGATCTCATATTTTCGATAAAAAATGTGAGAATTAGAGAATGATTGCTAATTTCTTTATTACTATTATTATTAAAATATTTGACCGTGTATATCATTTTCATATTATTAGAATATTACTACTAACATTACTGTTTTGTATTACAAATATTTCCATGTCTTGATTAATATTACTATTACTATAAAAAATACTGCTATATATGTTTAAAAAATTAATATCCTTAATCAAATTATGAAACTAATATTGTCTCGAATTAATGAGTTATAAGTTACAATTACAATAACGTAGATCCATATGTATAGTAATAATTGTATTTTAATAGTAAGACATTATCTATAATGAACTTGAACCATTTCCCCAATGATTTAAAGAATGATATGAACCATCCAATGTTATCATACATATATTATGTTTTTCTTTCTGCCTGCCATATTATTATGAATGGAGAGAGTATTAACCTTTTATTCTCGTTTAACGGAACTTTTTGGATGAAATGCGATCATTCTGGAAGTATAATCGACGAATCATTTGAAGTACAGTTGAAGAAGGCAATGGCCTTTCTTCTTACGTAAATAGGAAATGAAAAACGGCCTTGTAACTTTGTAATGAGTCACCGTCGTGATTCGGTGATGTAAATTTGGAACGGTCCAAGATGGTCGAGTCTAATAAAAATGGTCACCTCTATCGATCCCCTCTTTTACACATCCGTCGTCTTTCATTATATTAATATTAAAATCCCGGCGGTTATTACTGAATAAATTTGCATAATCGGTTAAATAGGAAAGGAAAGACAGTGATGCATGACACGCGTATGTTTCATCTCGATATTAAAAGAAAAATAATACATACGTGAACATGGGGAAAATAAAATGTTCGAATCATTCTGGGTCATCACGTTTTTAGTCACGCTTGGCTGACGTCATCGTAATTATGGGAAAATGATATTATCGCTCCTCTTCGTACGATTATATTACCCGTTTAAGGATATGTAACTTTATTACTTTGTCATTGTGACATTGCAGGATCGTGGTTTTATCGAATATGTAAAATTAGATGGATATTCCTCATTGGTAGATGATATTAATATTAGCTTTCTAATCTTATCATTGGTAATCAATGTAATACCCTTTTCCGTGGGAGGTAATCTTACAAATAACATACTATATTTCCTACTTTTAAAGCGAAAGTGAATATTAAAAAATTATGACTAAATATTACAACTTTTTATCAGCAATATTACTACTTGTTTATTGATATTACTGGTATCAATCTATTACTCTTTTTGTTACTAATATTGCTTGTTATTAACATTACTATTTCTCTTTGCCGTACTTTTATTACTACGTGGCTCGTACAAGTGATAATATTGAAAAATATTGCGTAACTTTAAGAAAATAACCGGATGGTTACAGCGCGTATGCATTTACCATGAAATTGGAAAAGTTGTACGAGTATATCTCTTAAGAGATAGGATTATTCTTCATTTTCGTACAACGACTTATTTGATGTAAACCACGAAGTTAAAAACTGTAAAATTACTTTAATGACATGATTCTTCCGCACTGGTTTTCCCATATTGCAATGATTTTGTTGTGAACAAAATTCAGTAGTATGTTGGTTCTCTTATATAGCTGTATATTAAGCTACTCGTAATTTCGGAAATATCAAATGTTTAATTGATTCTATAAAAAGTTGCATCTCACAATTACACGTATCTTACATATTAATGTAAGAGCTTTACATTCATTCCTGACGTTGAAGAAAAACATTGTGCATAGAAAAATATACATAACCGTGTTTTAAGTGAAAATACCCAAACAAATGTAAAACAGGATAGGAAAGCTCACGTGTGATTTTTATGCAGAAATAAATGGTGCACATTTATTTTGAAATTTAACAGATCAACTACTAATATAGTTCAGCCATCAATATTATTATTGACAAACTATTAATAGCATAACAAATAATACAAATTAATTATACGAAATGTCACATATTTTGCTCGAAAATTGATTGAGAACAAAGTTAAATTACATTTTTCCCGAAGCACGCTGTTATTGATAAAAAGCTGGTTCTTCACTGCTACGTATCGCACAACCAAAATCATGACACATTTCTAAAGATAACCGATACGACGTTATGTAAGGATGAGGGCGATTATCAGTTATCGTATCATTTTTATCTTATGAAATGTTGCGTTGCACATGTCTTTATTAATCTTTACGATGGATATAGAAGGCGCCTGTAAAATTATCAAAAGTCCTAGTTACGGGCTGGTTATTGCGCAATCCTCGGTAATCTCGCTTGAAGTTTATCCATGACTCTGCACTAAACTACACAGGCTACTCCGAACGTGAGTCCGGTTTGATTACGGTTTAGAAGAAACTGCCGTTACCTTTACCGAAGTTTCAGTTCGCCGATCCCTGATGTTTCGTCTCTCCGAACTTGATTAACTTCTGATTCACGCACGAAATCCGATTCCAATTTACTGATAGAATACTTCCTTCATTAATTTTAGGTGCTCAACGCGTAGAACGAATCATTCGTACGTGAAGGAGACGATTCACCGGTTTTGTCATTAAATCTCTATCATATGACTGCTTCCAAACTACCTATGAATCATTTAATTAAATTTCCTTAGTTAGACAAAAAAGTCTACGATAAAATACATTCCTGGATTAAATAACTAGGGTATGTATCTTAAGTGATTACATATTGGATTGTTTTGATCTGACGAATTCGGGATAAATGAAAATGGTGTAATAGATAAATACTTTTCACAGTTAGTATGTTAAAGTGACAGTCTGTTTTAAATGACGTAGAATCAGGGTTTCAGCGCTGGCACAATCGTGATTATTAAACGGAATTAATAAAACGTAATCTACATTCCGTAACATTTCCCGCAATTAATTTCCAGTCCTCGGCAGACTGTGGCTGGCTTCCGCAAAATGCACCCACAACCGATTAAGGTGGTTCCCTTTTAAGCCAAGCGGGAATAACGATTTTAAACGCAATCGTACTTGTGGTGTCACCGAGATTCTTACGTTTCTGTATTTATGACAATGATATCTGGACCGAACCGAGGTAGGTACAGATAAATGCGAAAAAGTGGGTCATGCCATTTACGTTGCTCGGAATCGATCCACATAGCACAAAGTTGCCGACTGTCACGTATTAGAACTGCTTCCTGGTGAAACGAAAGTATGAATTTAACGAACTACCCCTCAATAAAAGGTAGGGGTAGTCTAAAGAATTCTCTCTGTGAAAAGGAGTGGAAGGAGAAGTATTATACGCGGCCGTCAATTCATAGGTTTCCGTGTATTGTTACGTGAAATGGAATCAAAGATCCGTTGAATTCAAGTC
The DNA here is from genome assembly GCA_910591585.2 of Nysson spinosus. Classification (NCBI taxonomy): domain Eukaryota; kingdom Metazoa; phylum Arthropoda; class Insecta; order Hymenoptera; family Crabronidae; genus Nysson; species Nysson spinosus. Next base: position 3,765,572 of record OU342834.1, read on the forward strand.
ACTGTTCGTTACTCTACTTTGTAGATGAAGATATATCTCTATTGTAAGTATACGGCAAAGAATGTTCGGGAATAATGAGAATGCGAGTTCTTATGACCTTGGATTCTTTACCGAAGGCTGAACAGAAGACCTCGGTACTTGTTACAACGCTTTCACTTCAGTCAACCAACTACGGATCTCGTATTTTGCCATGCTCCAGGGAAATAAGGCACCATTTTACGTTTGAAATCATGTAATATTTTCCACGACAAAGAGAAATCTTTCCTTATCACGCGGTCCCGGTCTACACGATATGCAACGTGTATTCTCCTTTTAAGCGAACCACGGTTTTTTGCATAATCATTGGACGCGCGAACTTATGAAAAGCATAAATGAATAGGCAAGTTGTTATTCTATAAAAAAAACAAAGTAAAAGAAACGAGAGAATATCTTAAGGTGAGATGAACAAGCTGGACATAAATGCCGTATTTTTCCAAGAAATATGAACGTGCGATTAAACGACTGGTTGCGTGATTCCACAGGAAAGAAGCCACCGCGGAAATTGACAAATATTCCCCTTTACTACCACCCGCGATTTATTTTTGCATTGTCACGTGGAATTCGGATTCAAAGTGGAAAGTCATTGCCCCTTCTCGGCTCGAAAATATGGCGTGATATTCTTTATCTGTTTGCTTGGCAAATAAAATGTATTCGACAGAGTGGATCGGTAGATGCATGTTTTTGAAGTATAATAATATTTGACGTAACTTTAATCAGCTGATTACGTTATCAATCCTTTGAATTTTGAGGAATTATGTCTCTAAAGTAGAAGATGATAAGTAAACGGATGTGTAAACCATGATTATAAATATTTGGTATTTAAAGATATTGGACCCAAGATAAGAAATTTAAAAAATTACATTGATATTATGACATGCAATAATTCATAATCACCTTTGAACATTTCGAAATTTGGAATGCGGATCGAAACCAGATTATTTGGGAATCCTAAAATGGATAAAAATAATCGTTCTTGCGGAGCCGAATAAATTACTATGAAATAAACCAAATTTTTTGGAAGACATACAGTGGGTTCCCGCATTTATGCTGATAGTTTTATATTAATTTAAATTCAATATTTTATAAATTTATCGCATTGAAAAACTAGAGAATCAATGTTGATTTTGCAAACATTTTCAGCAGCTGAGCACGTATATTATATAGAAAACAGAAATTTAAACTATCACAGTAATATTGAAGGATAATAAATCCGTAAGTTGTTATAAATTAAGACTATACAGAGTTAACTCCAAGTAGCTTTATAAAATTTACCGTTACACGTATTTTCAAGTATGTAATATAATTTTATGCCGCCACATTAAATAATTCGTACATCATTTGACTGATCTATGAAATAGATCAGAGAACCTATTACAAGATCTTTATTCACTTCCAGTACTAAGAGTAAGAATGATTACTTTTTTATGCTAGAAACCATAACGTTTATACGTATATACAGATCATAACACCAATAATAAAAACGAATGAAATTTATCATGACATCGCTTTATTGCAAATTTAGGAGTCATCTAAAGCAGCCAAGTACGGTGCTCTAGGACAGTTTTAAATCGAAGAACACATGGCCATTTATAGTGTATACTGTTGCCGAGTAGAAACTACCTACAATTAAATCAAGTGCAAGTAATTATTATTCAAAGTGATATAAAAGTTGTCAAGTACATTAAAAGACAACGCCCGTACAAGTCTAACTGGTTGAAGTGTTGTACAGTGGTACAGATCTGCGCATGATCAGTGTCTTTCTTGGTAGCTGCAAAAGGAAGTGGTATCGCCGTTAGCCAGCTATTTATAAAGAGAGTGGAGAACCAAGTTGGTTAGACAGTCTGTGATAATTTCATCGTACATCAACGGAGAACACCGCCCCCGAAGGTTTCTCACTTGTTCCTTAGTTATCTGTCACCAATCATCCGCCAAAGTTTCGAGAGTGGTGCTATAGTTTCGGCATTTTGCAACCCTGTTCTGACGTGCTTTCAACGTCTAATAGGATCTATCGATCGATCCTATTATTACGTCCTTTCGGAGTAAAGTGTGTGAAATGTTTTCCAACTCACAAACAGTGTACAGGAAACTATAATTTCCCCCCGCGTCGTTACGTGTGAAAAATAATTGTGCGTTTGTTATAACTTAACTTTCCCGATTGGCACCGTTAAAACTTTGCTTTTAGTCTCAATAGGTTTCCTCGCAATACTAAAATGTTTTTACTAAAAATCAAGCCTTACTATGAACGCCGAAACTATATTATTTGTCACGTGCAATTTAGATATTAATTAGTAGATTGACGGTTGATTTCCAGGAAATTTCATGGCTCTAATTATGTGTAATATTGTAGATTCCAATATGCCGATCGATTTCTATCAAGTTCCCGGAAGCGCGCCTTGCCGCGCTGTCGGTTTGACGGCCGCTGCCGTTGGTGTTACCTTAAATTACAAACTACTTAATTTAATGAATGGAGAACATTTGAAGCCCGAATTTCTCAAGGTATTAATCTTCTTGAATGTTTTATTAATAGAGAACTAACATAGTAATATAGAATAGCACTTTTCATTCATAATTCATATTCTTATTTATTACCGTCCTTATCCCTAAACTTGTGGACATAGTTACACAATTTGATACTTAGCTCTGTATAATTTATTGCAGCTTATAATGTCAAAATATAAAACATATAATACCGGGGAATTATAAAAATACGAATCTTTTTATTTGAAATTTGCTTTGAATTCTCTGTTGGCAGATTATATAAACATACCCTGATTTCAGTACAAGTATAAATAAATATAACATAGAACGTAAAATACAAACATAAAACACATTTGAATAAAATCACACGATTAATAAATTAATAATAATTCATTGTACAGTAATGAAAGCATTAGGCACTAACGTCCTTTTTTTATTCATAGATAAATCCACAACACACAATCCCAACGATTGATGACAATGGCTTCTACCTCTGGGAAAGGTATATAATTATCTTCAATAGTGAATCATCTAATTATCACGATGATGTAACTTCCGTAGAATTCACCGGATAATCTTTGTAATTATCATACTTTCTCGTAGCCGTGCTATCATGACATACTTCGTTGAAAAATATGGCAAAAATGATGCCCTCTACCCAAAGGACCCAAAAAAGCGGGCGGTAGTTAACCAGAGATTGTACTTCGATATGGGATCTTTGTACCAGGCCTTTGCCGATTACTTCGTAAGTTAATTACCATTAATCTCCTGTATAGATGACTATTGATTAATTAGAGTAGAACTCTAACATATAGAATATAATCTTTAGTTAATGCAGTGAATATCTATATTTAATGACATACCGAATTATGATCGTTTTTACCTCTTTCATTAAACACATAAATTCTACGATTTCACCTAACAATATGATATACCATTTTACTATGAGTCACTCTATTTGTGGAAAGAATACTTATCTTTTATTCGTCTGGAAATAAATTTCCAAAATTATTTTATTATACATCGAGTTATTTTAGTATCAACGCAGTACCCGGTGCCAAAAATTTTCAGCGTGCTATGGCATATATAAATTTGCCGTATCGATAATATTCTGCTGAAATGAATGTATTATTAATAATTTGGGGATTTTAATCACTTAAAGTGCAATATGAATTTTAATGAACAGTTTTCGTTCGCATTACTTCACAGTACCCCCAGGTCTTCGCTGGTGCAGCCAAGGATCAAGCAAAGTTCGAAAAAATCGGTACAGCTGTAGAGTTCCTCGATAAATTCCTCGAAGGAGAAGATTACGTAGCTGGAAAGAATTTGACCCTCGCCGACATATCAATTATTACGACGGTCTCCAACTTCGAGGTAATTGTTGCTACAACTTATCAAAACTTCTTCCTGGTTCTTATTCTTATCATCATCATCAAATTTCTCCAGTAATTTATAGATATTTTTAAAACACAGAAGACACTTGTACATCCATTTACTGTCTGTTCTACTGTTCCACTTAATGTCTGATTAAATTTCCATTTCCCTTATCTTAGCTCATAGACTTCGATTTGAGCAAATACGAGAACGTATTTAGATGGTACAGCAAGGTACAAAAAGAAATACCAAAGTACGAAGAAATCAACGTTGCAGGAGTGAAGGCATTCAAGGCCCTCGTCGATAGTTTGACGAAGAAGTGAATGAATTGCAGCTGGTCCACTTCAGAAGACAACTGTCTTATATTTATTAGATATACTTAATTTTACACTTCTTTTTTATTGTCTGTATAATATAGTTTCGCACAAATAAATTTTAATTTAAAGTCCATACCAAAACAGCATATCAACGAATGTCATAGGAAAATTAATAATATATAACAGATTTACATACTTAATACTCAAGTGGCGTTAAAAATCGTACAGCACAGTGACAAAGTAACTATAAAGTGATTAATGAAACGGAGAAAATCCGTTATATAATTCCTGAATGTTCCGTGACAGACGAGTGGAAGTGCAATTTTCGGGTACAATGACCTACCATACGTATTTGGCGATTGTTAATGTGCACGCACGATTCTGTTGAGACCAAGTGAAAGCATTGGACGTGGCAGAACTTTATACATAGCTCCAATTATCGTGCTTCCGCGTTGCCCTCGTTTCATGTATTTTAAGTGCATTTCTCGCGGGACTTATGACTCCTATGCCGCGTTGATACCAAGAGTACGATAATGTAACGGATACATCAAGACTGATAAAACTACGTAATTATTAATTTCCGTATGTGCAAAGTCATTCAAACTGTTCAAAACTGTTACTTTAAACAAATTCACTTTCATTTCGTTTGTAAATTATTATTAACTATGAAAATTATACAGTCTATGTATAATTGACCACTGTAATCAACCTTTTCTAGTGGTTCGCATGCATATTCATAATGGTGTATCTGTTAAGAAATGGTAATGAATCCTCGAGTTTGTTTGTGTACCAATAGCGCTCGCAAGGATAACAATAGCTATCCTTCAAGGGTGATCACAAACGCCCTATTTATTAATCTTTAACAACAATGAATCTTGTAGAAAAGATCTTAACATACGGTTTATACTATCTTTCTAATTAAAAGTGCTACAAGTAGGAAATACGAACAAGAAAATATTAGGTTTTGGATATCTATTTATGGATCAAAAGGTCATACAAATATATATTATGAAATATATTTTTAGGCAATGTGATTTTTTACAATGATAATCAGAGTTTTTCATAGCGATATGATATGTGGGGAATATAAATAGCCAAATAGTTTTTTATAAAAATCAGGCAATAATTCTTTATTCCGTAAATACTGCAGTCGACATCCAGCACGAATTAATGAACCTTGTAATTATCGAACTCGTTCTTCGTTGTACGCGCAATTTGGCCTAATGGTGATCGTCCTTTTGCCTCGATGCCCGTTTGCCTATTATCTTCAACCTTCATTTTACGTAAGCCTTAATTACCATGTAATGGCTATTGTTTAAGCACTGCTAGCTTCTAATCGACGTTTATAAAATGGCACCCAATAGTTTTATAATTTCCATACGTCTTTAAAGGAATAAAAATTCACTTTTTCGTTAGTAGATGAAGTCAGTGCAACTAAAATGTTCCTCTTCAACGATGATCACTCATCAACCCATATAAAACATTTCTTTTGAAAATACAGTGAAACAATGCGCATAAGTTACAACGTGAAACAATCCGTTATCTACCGGTAATAATTTTGCGATAACCAAAAGTTTAGTAGAAGTAGTTATTGCTGCCACACCACTTGTTCAATACTTCGGAATCCACGAACCGAATATGTTCTAGTTAAAATCAAAAAGTTCGTCTGAATATTTAAAAGTGATATAATTTCTCCGAAAAAGAAAACAGTGCTGCAAAATGGTATTTCTTTATAATCTTCATCATCATTAATTCTTTAGTCGCAACAAAGAGTTGCACATTTATTTACGGATCTAACTTAGGCATCGGATGTTTCAGCTCTTCAGCTACGCTGATATAGTGATGGAAATTTTTATTTTCCTTTATTATGGATTTCTTGGATTGTATCATTGGTACCCTGCAGCAATGACAGCGATAACACAGTACAATAATAGTACGGATGTTGCGGTTACGCCATATTAGAAGAGCAAATAGCAAATAGTAATAGCGTTCAGGTAAATTTTGGATTAGCACTAGGAAGTAACATCGTACTGATATATCTGTCTGACATTCTATGATTCATCTACTCGCGAGTTTAATGCTTGAAACAATGAACCCTAAATTAACATGAATTTTTAAAGTCTATGGATTTAATCCTTCGTGAAGTTTAACGAGGTAAGTTTGCGCATTTATTCTTTCATACGATGTCAAAGTGTTTAAATGCCTTTAACTAAAAAAACTTATTAAATATTATTTAATTCGGACGCTACCGATTAGTATACAAGTAAGAATACTGAATATAACAGTAGCATATTTTCTATTATATTTTTGTATCACACATATTTGTTTCATGTTGAAACTTATATTGTATTATATATTGAAGATGCGGATAAAAAAGTTTCTAACTTTTGGGTCCAAATGCGGCATATTTATTTAATTCCGGACCCAAACACGAGAAATATGATTGCAATGTGTTACGTTATGAACCAAACTATTGAAACTATTTATCAACTTAGGTATTTTCATAATTTATATTTTTTCATTGTACCATGCCGTATTTTGATTTATACTCTAAATATCATATATTTTATCAATTACTTGATGCCTCACGAATATAGGAATACATAACTTAGAAATAATCTGTTGAATACTTAATGAATACGTAATATTTGTCAAAATATGTGAAATATAACTCAAAGGAGTGCAATATGTGCTATGAGGAAATATAAAGAAACACTTGTTGATTTAATACAATACGTGTCATGTACCGATGGTGGAACCGTACATACACAACATATAACATAACGTATTGACTAAAAAGACAGTCAGTATGACAGTCTACCTTCAGTTCACGTGAACAGGTCGACGGAGTCGTAGACTTTACATGTCATAGGTGAAGTAGGTCTTCGATTTTTTTTAATTCTCAAAGTATATTCTTGGAATCGTGTTCGTTACCTTTAGGCTATAAATCGCCATTTTTCAAATCAAACCAATCTACAAGCTCCGTATCGCGCGGGGAAATTATATCGTGAGTATCAGTCATGACATCTGCAATAGTGTCATTAAAAAAGGAATAACATTCGTCATTAACGTGCAAATCGCAAAATTGCGTGCAGATTAACTCCAATGATTAGATTTATGAAATAGAATTAACTGCTTTTACGCGTAGATTTAATGCCTTGTAAATTGTCTGGGAGATAAGTGTTTTGGTAATGTAATTAAGAAAAACTTCATATTTAAGTTTGGTATTTTGCGGTGATAGTTACTGCATGACTGTGATAAGTTTTGCTTTCATTTGGTTAAACGATTTATGTTTAGATATATTTCTTACATCAGAATGCACTATAATGTACCTAATAATCGATCGACGAGTTTAATTTCGGCCCGACATAGGCCTGAATAGTTTATCAACGCGTATCGATTCTCTGTTAACAGTAACCTCACGTGGACTTCCTAACGTGTACAGTGTACATATACGTGTGCGCCTCTGTATCTTCAGAATATTAATATATTGTCAATTACATTCCAAATTATAAACCGTAGAATTGATTCTGTCCGACTATTATTACCAATTAATTAATCTATCTAATAAAGAAATCTAGTAATTCGTGGAAAATAATTCATAACTGAATATGCATGACACGATTATTTAGACTCCTGCATACAACAATTAAATGAATAATTGCTTTCAAAAGAATTTACATTTTGTAAATGACTTACTAACTAATTATATAGAGTGTTTGAAGAGTATGAAAACGGTCAGATATCTCATAGGGCAAGCATTTTCGATGAAAATATTAAATAGCAAAGTTTCAAGATTTTAATCGGGCTATTAGATACGTTCATTGATTTTAATCCCAGGTCCCCTATTTGGGCCCCATTGGTCCCTGGTCAAAAATTTTACATGGAAACCTCCATTCTTTATTACGGATTCGTTTTCCACATGATTTTTTCATCCTGATAAAATATGATTTTAGGTTACTCAATTACGATGTCATTGGATTTATACTATTGGCCCATGAGTTCTCCTTGTCGTGCAGTGTTATTGACAGCGGAAGCAATCGGTTTAAGTTTAAATTTGAAGGAAGTCAACATATTGGAAGGAGAACATTTAAAACCGGAGTACGAGCAGGTCAGAGTTAAAGGTTGCTCTAGATACTATAATATGAATCGAAATTCCACAGTTCTTTTGTCATTGGTCTCCGTCGGGTATTGCATAATTATAATGTGAATGATGCGTGCATGTAGCTCTATTGGGAACTATGCAAATGTGAATTGTATAAATAGTCCAGGCTTTCATTAAACGTTTGCAGTCTGTGTGCTTGGAACAGGACTTACAATTCTGCCTATACTATGCTTTTGTTGCGTGCATCAAGTATTCATAGAAAGCAATGCTACCTATTGTTACAGCTGAATCCGCAGAGAACAATCCCTCTCCTGGTTGACGATGACTATAAATTAACAGAAAGGTACGTAATGGGCGGTCGCAACACTAGGTACGTAATATTACTGATTTTAAAAATAAAATAAGATAATATATATCTCATAAGACGAACGCTTGAGATCTTTGCATCAACATTCGCAATTAGACGGAAAATAAGCAAAATAAACCTTTCACTTGCAATAAGAAAGTCAGGTGGCCAATGATTAGTATGATAGTCTTTTTTTAATAAATAAATGTCGATAAAAATGTAATTGTGTATCATTGTACATCCAAATAGTTCAATTTTGTACTGAATTTGAATCGATACTGTTCGGTGAAAAATTCAAACGTTTGAATTTCGACTTCTTCAGTTTTTATCCGAAATAAAACCTAAAAGCAGGGAAGGTATTTTGTGCTTTATATAGTGGATATTTGAAACCTTTAAAATATATTTCTCGATTGTTGTCAAAACAATACGATAAAGTTTCAACGGTGACAGACAATTTTCGTCCTCAGACTATCATGTTATTTTATTCAACTCTATACGCACATACGTACGTGTCGGAAAGGTAAACAATTGTTTCGCGTGTTATACTGGAGATTGCTGCATTTAACACAGTGCTTTAAAAGCTTCAATCGAGCGTAGTTGAATTTATAGAAAACAAAACCGTATACATTTTAGTCGCGCTATCATGTCGTATTTGGTGGACCAATATGGACAAAATGGAAGATTGAATCCACAAACTGCCGCTGCACGAGCTTTAGTTAATCAAATGCTACATTTTGATATCGGAACCTTATATAAATCTGTAATGGCTTACTATGTAAGTACATAGTGGTTTCTGTTGGCCAAATATTTTTTTGTATACAATTTTGATTTTTCATTTAAAGCACAAAGTAATCTATCGCAGAATACCTATTTTTACATAAGGATTATTTTCATATCACCATCTAATATCGTGAGATTTTTTAGGCTCCTGTTATCTACGGAAAAACGGATACATATGACGAGAAACAAATGGAAAAATTAGACGATGCTTTTGCCATTTTAAATACTTTTTTAAACGGACAGGATTATATTGTTGGGCGTAGTTTAACGATCGCGGATCTTGCTTTGGCTGCATCTGTTTCTACTGCGGAGGTAAATTCATTTGTATGCCAACTAATTCCATGCTGAATTCATACAATTTATTGTTTCGTTTGTATATCTCCAAAACGTACTTAATATTTAAATATCTTGGATGCACTTCAAGGGTAATTAATGTTAAAAGAGATAAGCACTAACAAACTCTTAAACATTTTACTTTATCCATAACCCGCACAACAGGATTATAATTATAAGCAATATTGATCTTATCTGTATTTAGTTAAAGACTTTGCAAACGATTTAAAGTTATTATAGAATGCTTATATTTGACGTTTAATGCCAGGCCTTTGGATTCAACGTGGAAAAATACGGAAATGTCTACAAGTGGATGGAGAAAATGAAGACATCAGCACCAGGATATAGAAAAGCCAATGGCGAGGGGCTGCAAATGTTGAAAAAATTCCTTGAAGAGGCTCAAGAGTGATATACTATTTTAATATTCAGTTATAATTAATTATGCTATATGAGTAAAGTTATTTGATGTTACAGTGTTTTACGCTTTAACGCTAGAACTACGAAAGGGGTCAAAGTGACTTGTCCGCCAATCTTAGTAATTGTCCTGGTATAACATGGCGCATTATTTGAATTTGATATACATTTATTTGATATGCGTAAAGCAAATAATTGAATCTATTAATTAACTTTAATCCTCCAGTTATGGAGGATATGTTCTAACTGAGTATATGTTCGGTAGTTCTAATGTTAATTAAACTGTAAGCTTAATGTATATCCTAGTATCTCGACAAGTGCTATTGTTTTGTTTGTTATAGTTTGTAAATTCAAATAATATGATAATAAATATTTTATTTCTTGGTCTCAGGTAAAAATCATTACACGTGAAGGGGTTACAAATCTCTCGTTTTTTGATGAACGTAATTTGTGGAGATCAAATAATCGCTTTCCGATAGAAATTATTTCAAGGCAGCTACTATTAATAAAGAAATATTGAAGTATGCAGTGGCCAAGTAATTATCGATTACTATACGATTATATTTTATAATGCTAATTTTTAGAACCAACGCGAATTAATGATCACAGATTACATACGTGAAATTCGTAACATGTGAATACCAATATTTAATAACAATTATATTACTCTTTTAACTAATATCGAGCTAGAAATTAGTACGGGATGAAGGTAAGGCTGGTTTGATATCAGCTGAAGGCAATAATAGGTGAATTCCTGTTTCTTTACCACTTTCAAGTAAAAAATGGATTTATCGTATGTCGTTCTTCTCTGCTTGATTGGAAATTGTTTATAACAGAAGTTGTATCTTCTGTTGGTACTTCAAATGTTCTGTCACAGACGAGATATAATGGTCATCGTATTTTGGAAACAATCACTGTCAACAATTTAATATTACTTAATGTTTAATCAATCTTGGTCGGTATGGTTTTGATAAGGTCTAACTGCTAATTAACAACTGCATCAACTCCTGAATCGAATGGCAGTAAGAATGTAATAATTAAAGTATAATTGATGGATTTGTTTGACGAACGAAACGCTGATTATCGTACCACAAGAAACCAAAATAAACTGCAACCATTACAAAAATTAGGAAGACATCATACCTCTATTATTAGTAATTGTTTATGATAATTATATATCGTTGCAATGACGTAGGCACAAAAGTATGCACCCTGCAACATTTGGTGCATCCGGAAGCTGCAGTTTAATAAAATAATGAACGTATAATATCTTTGAATAGTAAAATTCCCTCGACTCAAGAAGTGGAAAGTCGCGGTAAACTTTATTCTACATTGATAATTTAATGAATTTATTAAACTACGACTTAGTTATTGCAATATTATTTATGTTAATTAATTATTAACGAGCCATCCGATTAAGTAAAAATAAATTAATAAAATCTCAGACGAATCCGATGAAATTTCTTTAATAATGGACCACTTGTCCGCCGCTAAAGGGGAATCGTTTCAATCGATCGGTGTCCAGTGCACAAATTATGTCATCATTCGCAAAAATCTTCGAAAATGCATGAAAAAATATTTTCCAAAACGCTTTCAAGTCGATCATTATACGAATACAATCGATAACGATCGACGAAAGTAACAAATATTCAACGGTGAGTTCTTCGACGAAGAAGCGATCGGGATTGGTCGGGCTGTTCTGCCCCACTAATTTTCATTCCTTACTGGTTCCTGAGGAACAGAGGTGACGCGGTTACCCCCTGCACAACGGTTCTTCATTCCGCCCGAAGCACTAGGGGAGGAAAGACGTCTTTCCTAGTTCTCTCTCCCGAAACTACCCTTCTTCCAAAGCGACGACCCTCCTCTTTCTACGATGACCAATACCGATCACTACCAACCACTACCGACCACTGCCGATCACTGCTGACCAGTACTGACCACTTTGCGCTTAATTCCATTTTTGTTTCTGCTCTGTTTTAGGAACTTATATTGAACGTATTTATGTTTATTTGATTAATTATTGCTACATTTGACTATTTACTGATTATTTGAATATTTACTAATTATTTACAGATTATTTACAGATTATTTACAGGTTATTTACAGATTGTTTACAGATTATTTACAGATTATTTACAGATTATTTACAGATTATTTACAGATTGTTTTCAGATTATTTACAGATTATTTACAGATTATTTACAGATTATTTACAGATTATTTACACATTATTTACTCATTATTTACAGATTATTTACAGATTATTTACAGATTGTTTACAGATTATTTACATATTATTTACTCATTATTTACTCATTATTTACACATTACTTACAGATTACTTACACATTACTTACACATTAGTTACTCATTATTTACACATTACTTACAGATTGTTTACTGATCATTCACTGATCGTTCAGTGATCATTCACTGCTTACTTCCTGATCACTTCTTGATCACTTCCTTATTACTTCCTGATTATTTACTGATTATTTCTTAATGTTGCTTGTGTATCGCATGCTTGCTGGGGTTAGTAGTGCCGTAGAAAAGTTGGTAGTGTTTATAATTATTATAGTTAGTTTCAAAGTTCTCTGAAGATGAGCTCGAAGAAAGAAGAGAGAATTATACAACAGGAATACTTCTGTAGCGAAATTGAATAGAAGTAAGAATAGAAGTAAGAATAGAAATAAGAATAGAAACTAGCTTATTAGGTATAGTTGGTTCAACGCTTTCTCTGCAAAGAATCTTTAACCTGATTCATATTGTACGATTGACTTGCCACTTTGATTCTGTTAGTATTTTAGAATTAGTATAAGTTACACAGTGGCAGAGAAAGTGTTGTTCTAGTAATTAAGCGTTGAAATGTAAATCACTGACAGACGTATTTACGAAGAGCGAACATTTGCAAATTCTCACATTTTTAGCTTCTCTTTTCCTTTGCTTTCTTTCGCGACGTGAAGTAGTTTATTTTGCAGTGATGAGCGACAAGTTTCTCGCTCTTTCGTTACTCTCTTCCAGAGTATCGAAGTGAAAATCTTGGATAGCATAGTTTGTTTCCGATCCTGAGAGGGTTCCTTGTGGACCTCACTCGGGTCTGTTCATTCTGGTTCCGGTAATCGGGCCAGGGTGGCAGATTTCGAGGTAAATGTCCTGTGCTTGCAAGGAAGGGCCATGGCACATGTGGCGGTCGTGGCGTAAGTCACGATTAAGCAAAACACTCCCGGACGGGGTGTCGGTAATTCGTTTGGAGGCTGCGTGCGGCTCTCCTTCGTTGTCACTCCTAAGGGTTTGTTCTCGCGCGCTGAGACGCGAGTGCCACGCACTCGTTGTCCATGTGCCATGGTTTCGACCGCGTACGGCTCGGCGGACTTCAGGTTGACGTGCAAACTTTTTCTCGCGATTTAGAGTTAGAGTCATTTAGTTTCTTAGATTCAATCCCCCAATTAGTTAATTCGCTCTTCTAAATAATGTTCGGTCAGTGACTCCGCGATAAGTTTAGAGTAAGAATAGTCAGTACGTTAAAACATTGTATCCGCGACGATATTCCAAGTCCAATTGTCCCATTTTTCTTCGAGTTTGACTTGAAGCAAAATATGCCTTGAAGACTTGAAATAAAATGGTGGGTGGTTCGGTCGCCGAACACGATTGGCCACCCAGCCACCCACCTGGGTCTCTACTTGCGGCAACCTCCACGTGGTGAGACCTGGTAATCGGTAATAATTGTAGAGAATTAGAATTAGAATTCTTCTACAATTACAACCGAGCTAATAGCTGCTTTATACGTTCAATTTAATTAGAAATTAGACACCTCGCTTAGCGTATAAGTTGGGATATCTAGCCGGATATCGCTTGACCATCTTTTAGCGATGAATTATACTTTATAAACTTTATTGCATTATACTTTATTTCGCAAAATTAATTTGCAAATAGGTTTAAACATTAGTTAAATTTTGCGAGACGTGCTCCGCGTGTTCATTCTTCGAGAATCTTTTCAAATTTGCATAAAAATTGCGCAGTAACTCTAAAAGATAGACAGTATTTATTAATTGCAAAATATTCTATGACCTTTTGCAAATTAAATGATATGAATTCAATTTCCAATAAGTGTTTGCAAATGTGTTTAAAGATTAGTCAAATTTGGAGAGACACGTTCCGCACGCTCACCTTCAAAAAGTTTTTAAAAATTTCGTTAAAAACTGGGCCTGTGATGAGGATTCCGATTACCCTACGCGATAGAGCAGACATTTTTCTTTGGAATACACTCCTAAAATGTGCAAAACGGACTTTGGTGTTGTAAATCAAAGTCAAAAGGTCGTGGAATGCTTGGTTTATGAGCAATATTTAAACAAATTTAGTGTAATTATTTAATGTACAGAAATATTAGTAAAAAAGTGTGCCTCGTTAAAAAACAAACATTATTTGTTTACACGTTTTTTTTCTATCTGCGGTAATAAACGAGATATTTAAATAAAACAATTTGTATTTTTATTTCTGAGTCAGCCATATAAGTGTGACATTCATGGACAGAAAAATGCCACTCACACTTCTCTAGGTTGGCTCAGAAATAAAAACACAAAACGTTTTTTTTTTAAATAGCTCGTGTATTAAAACATATAGAAATAAAATGTTTGACCAAAAATTGTTTGTCTTTTAACGGGGAAGGTTTTGTTGCTGATATTTCCGTAAAATAAGTAATAAAAATTAACATGTTTAAATATTGCTTACAAACCGCGACTACCACGACCTTTTGGCCTTTATTTACGACACCAATGTCCGTTTTGCATATTTTATGAGTGCGTTGAAAAGAGAAATGCCTGCTCTATCGCATAGAATAATTGGAATCCTTGTGAGAAGCCCAATTTTTAAGAAATTTGAAATTAGTTTTGAACAGTGAAAGAGTGGATCCTGTCTCGTCAAATTTAACTAATGTTTAAACATATTTGTAAACCTATATTGCAAATATAATTCAATCATTTTATTCACAAAAGGTCACGGAACTTTTTGCACTTAATAAATATTATATATCTTTTAGACTTAAGTCACAACTCTTATGCAAACTAGAAAACGGATTCGCAGAACGAGCACCCCGAGCGTGTTTCGCCAAATTTAACTAATGTTTAAATATACTTCCAAGTTAATATTGCAAACGTAATTCATATCATTTTATTGGCAAACATTTACAGAACTTTTTGCAACGAATAAAAACTCTCTATCTTTTATATTTACGTCACCATTTTCATGCTAACTTGAGAAGAGTCTCGAAGAATGAGCACGCCGAGCGTGAATCGCCAAATTTAACTAATGTTTAAATATACTTCCAAGTTAATATTGCAAACGCAATTCATATCATTTTGTTCCCAAAAGGTCGCAGAACTTTTTGCAATAAAGAAGGGCTGTTTCACTTTTATACTTACACCATAAATCATGTTCAAATTACAATAAACGTTCTAAGAACGAGCGCGCGCAGAATGTCTTGCCAAATTTATTAATGTTTATAGATATCCGACTCAATGTTTCTAACTTATTCGCTAGTGAAAGAGTGTAGTATTTGAGTTGCTTAGCATAGTGTTGATTGAGTCGTAGAGTAATATAGTTAGTGTCGTAATTTAAATAGTGTAGTGGATTGTTATTACTTAATTTCCTAGTTCATCAAATATATTATATAGACATTAGTTATATCAATTAACGAGTTAAAGGTTCAACCTATCCTCTTAATCCCTCTCTAACAACCTCCCACAATATATATATATTCTATCACTGTACTTTATAATCAAAATTCATACCACGTGCTCAAAAAGTTTTACATTCTTTAAAATGCATATTTCCGATACATCCGCATTCGTATTAGTTATACAAAATTATAAGCAGTGGTATCCTATCAAAAATAATATAATAGTTTCGTTAAAAATTCTTTGCGCGCCACACGATGCCTCCCGCAAGTGCTTCCAGCGCCGCCACACCGGCAGCCATTTGCGAGTCGCGTGTCGTGCGACGTACGAGGATCTGACAGTCTCCAAGTTATTTGTTGATTTCTGTGCATAATTTTATCTGAAGATGACTTTAAGTGCATTCCAATGGTGCAACAGGTTAGTGTATATAATTCTTTCCCCGAAGACTAATTGATCTTCATATATCCACTCGAAAGTACGCCGACAGCTTGTTGGAGTATTTGATATATTACGATTTATATACAATACGATGTACTACGTACGTCATTCTGCTATTTATTACTTTAGCGAGTTGAGAAATCTTCAAATAATTGAGATTTTTACGGTTCAGAAAGTAGTATCAAACTTCTGCGTAGTTGAGTGAGATTCTTCGTTTACGTTTTTTGTCCCTTAGTGGTCACGCCGGGTTCACGTGACGGTGCTGTTTTCTTTTACTTCCCATGTTTATGTTTCGATTCTGAGGGTCTTCATACTTAAATAGCACAAGCTATTTATAATCATTGCGGTTTGCGATTAACAACCTGGCGTATTGAATCGATCGAGGCAGCTGTTATAGCATGTTAAATTTAGGTAGATATCTGGTATTCCTTATAATCGGTATACAAGCGGCTAATAACGATCATTTAGCAAAAATTACTTTCTATAGTTATAAAGTGTGAAACGTTTTAACATACAGATTTTCGACTTCTTTATTATTACATTAAATTACGATTATCCCTCCCCTAATCCTTAAATTTTGATGCGCATAAATATCAGTAACGAACAATCAAACCCATATTCACGTCGTAATTATAAATATATTGCACGGATTTATTTTATCACTTAATCGAAAGTACCAGTGTGATGTTTTTTGAAAGAACTCCCCGGTTAAAAGATTAATGGATAATATAACAGATAAAAGGTCAACTGAGGTGTTTTATAGTCAGTTTTATAATTAATATTGAGATTTAGTTTACATATTAATGTCAACGATCTCTCTATGTTAAGGAATATATTTTTACGATAATATTTTAATCTTTATAAATGTGGATATATGGAGATCAATATTTAGGGGATTGGTATAATTCTGATACAGGTTTTGTTCATAAGTTCCCCTTCTCTTAATATTTTGTTAAACGTTATCGAAAATATTTATATAATCACTTGAAGTGCATTACATAGTAGAAGAGAATTACCAAATATTTGTTCTACAAGGTAGAATATGAGTTATTACACGAAACTATAATTTTCATGAACGTTAACGTATAAAATGTTTATAGTCTCGTATGCGATGAAATTTCTATCAAGATGGAATTATTTGCCAATAAAAAGAGAATAATTTGGAATAAAATACCATATATTTTGCCTTTAATAAACTACAACAAATCTAAATAACTGGTTTTATAATACTAAATATCATATTTAGTAAATTAATATAAGATATAAGTTAGATATAAGTAAATATAAGACATTTATATTTACTAAATATTTAGTATTATAAAATACATCATGATACACATCATAAAATAATATACTAACAATTACTAACTTGTAAGATTGGGTTACCCTTACAACACAAGAAACATTTATTTAGATACTATAAAGTTTGATATAGAAAATAGTTTTTTAATTTACCCTACAGCTTGGTATCTATGTGGATTTAACAAATTCATTATTTTAAGGAACATTCAATCACAATCACGAATGTTTTTAATTATTGTCCTTCAAAGTCGGTATCAAATTTCCGCAGAAGTGTGAAGTACGAAAATGCTGTACTCGTTACCTTAATGAAAAACAGTATCACAAATTATTACTATTACTATTAGAACATAATGACAATGATTTAATTATAGTTTATTTGATTACCGCTTTAAACGTTTCGATGGTAACCGGGAAAAAACCTCCAGCCGATATGCAACAAGGTTTCGATGATCGAAACATTATCATTAAAATAAGTAATTTGACATCCTTGTGCGCTTTGTAAAAAGTCGTTTCCCATCCTGCTCTAAATGCTTTTTCACCGAGAGTACTGCTCTGTAATAACACTTCGTTCGCCGTATTTGTTATTACGAATAATTGAAAAAAGCTGCCGTTCGTATGAGCGATAAATATCAATCGTCTGACAAAAGTTCTTTGAGCCTGTAGAAAATATGTAAATATATTATATTTATTAAATGTTGGAATATTTTCGAATAGTATCATGCTATTCAAATTATGTCATTATTTAGTTAAAAGCATTCTGTCGGCGAAGTATCATACAACTGTACTGATTCTGTGAATCCAGTCGGAAAATATTCATTTCTATACCTAACATTTTAAATCTTGCATCACATTCATAACATAATTATGGGATTTTGATTTTTTTCGGTGAATATTAATTCTCTTTTATAGTGTTGCGAAAGATAGTTTAAAAAACTACATAAGATAGTTTAGGTAGTTTTAGATAATTGCTTTCATTTGGTGCACCATAAGTCGTTTAGCTCAAATGTCTAATCAACGTAGGTCCTAAAATCAATCCTTTGCATGTAAAATCAAGTCCTATAATTTACAGGTATTCGATATCGTAAGTGAGTTTTCGCGACATATTGAATGAAAACAGACGAATAGCTTTGGAAGTACATTAATTGAATGACAACACCAGATTATTGTTAATGTCAACAAAGATTATTTGATAGACGCAAACCCACTTACGATATCGACCGCTCGTATATATAAATTTTACATCTAAGGGTTGATTTAACGGGGTTGTTCTTCCAAAACACTGCATCAATCGAGTACTTTCAATTTAGTGATGAAATAAATCCGTACGATATATTTATAATTAGGACGTATACATGGGTTGGACTTTGCACTAGCCGAAACGTATCGAATTCAATTTAAATAAAGAAGAATAAATATAATATTGGTCTATTCTACCACCCGCACCTTCCAAACTAAAGAATATTCACTAGTGAAATTTATAAAAATAAAACTCTGAGATTTACGAGAGCGATAATTGTAATTTAATGTGTGCCCTTCGAGATAAGTGTAGATTCGTATGACGAGTTAACTCGGTATCCCCGGTTAGCAAGTTAAAGACCTATAAACATTATTTACTCCCCTCATTGAGTACTCTAAAATCTTAAAGTCTTGCAATTAGACCTTCTTCTAAATCACCCTCTACAAATACCTTTATTACACTCTGCAAACTTACTGTTTTAACTTTTACATCCATTTTCTATTATGGGCTTACTTGAAAAATTTGAAAACCAGCGACGCAGATCATTACACTCGAAACCAATAATTGGCACATTGTAGGATACGTGAATATATTTTCTATTGTATCCACATACTCGATAAGCATTTGGTGTTGTGCAATGCAGGCCTTTAACTCCTCGTAAGCTAATCCTTTTGTTAAGTAATGGGATCTTTCTTTAGGATTGCTCGCGAAAATCTTTTTTAATCTGTGTCCCAGAATCCGGAACTGGGTTGCAACGTGAATATTTAGTAGTCCCACGAAATTATCGAAACAGCAGAAGCACAGACCTGCGTGAAGGAGTGCTATGATCTACGAACATATTGTAGATTTATAAAAACTGATTAACACGTTGAACGCCGTGTGGGTCGCCGGTGACCGCCGATGTCAATATTACTACAACTCGAATCAAAAGTACCGCTAATATTCGTAAAATTTTCAACATTCTTAACATTTCGATAACGAGGTAAAATAACCAAGGTATCGTAGAGCGCTTTATTAAAAATAGTTTTATTTTTAGACGTTATATACGCGTTACGGACGCGCATCGCGAGGTATCATATAACACGGATTTCGGCCCAGCGTTCAACGTGATAATTATTATTTACAGAAATACTTATAATATTATTGAGTTCTGGAAAGAAGGCATGCGTGACGTAAGTATTACGTGGAATGTCTATTTTCCATTCGTCATATGTGTTGTAAATTATTTTAGTATACATTTTATAATGACGCTTCCATAGATTATATTTGGGATTACTCCTCCTCCGTCTAAATTCAGCCTGCGCTTTCTTTCCAGAACCCTATAGTAGTTATATTCCCTTAAATAAAGAAATGTACTATGTAGATACAGAAATATTACTTATATTAATACAGAAACATATACTATAAACTATAACGCCATGTAACTTTGAAGTCACATACTCATCTCTCTGTTTCTTTCGTTTAATTTTCTCGTTGTAACATTAATTATAAAAGTGCATGTAATAGCTGTCACCTTTTTCAATGAGCTTAAGTAACAATTTCGTTACTGTTTTCACGTAATGAATCTTCCTTAGATTCACGTTATACAATTTTCTTTTAGAAACGAAAAAACAGTGTTATAGAGAGTTAATATAAAAATATTGTGCAGTGCAAAAAATGCAGCTTTCATATAATAATATTTTTAAAGAAAGAAAAATTAATATGCAAGAACGGTCAGTTATTTCTTTTGAACGAATTACATCCAGAGTAAACGCGATCTCGAAATAAGGGCTTTGCGATGCAGGCACACCAATCCAAATGTTAAAAGGCAGTATTCTCTCGCTCTCATTCTTTCCAATGTTTTCTAGGACAAAAATGAACAATCCCCTAAACATTTTTCATAGTATTTTATATAAAATCTGCATGAATGTGCATTAAATAACTGAACGAAAGATAAGACATATTAAGTTCGCATTAATCAATTATAATAACACATTGTAACAAGAGAATTAATTATTACAAGTATAACAAAATATGGAAATATTTGAAGGAAGAAAGTTAATATATTAGCTATCGTAATTAATTAGCGTACCTATTATAGGAGTTATCAGATAAGCAAATACAGTCCCAGAAACGAAGAACGTAAACATAGAAATTAATATCAATCCCTTTTGTTCTGCTTCTTTTAACATTTTTGTGCCATATTCATTGTAATCCATGTACCAAAAATTGTCTTCCGTAAATTTGATTAAGTTGAATATCTTCTGTCGATAGTAGATAAACGTAGTTACTTTGACTAGCACTATCAATACTGGCATCGTGCTGCATGCAACGTACGCCATTGACTGAAATCAGAAGATTAATTATTGTTCACACGCTTAATGAAACTATATTTATTTTTCATATTAAACATTCTTCCATTAGATAATTCCCATCGCTATCTATGCTCTTTCACCGAGGATCCTGCAATGCCATAATTCCCTTTTTGAAAAAAAACAAGTTCTCAAATTTCGATGCGAAAAATGCTCCACTCTCGAATTGATTACTTTCTGGTAACCCTAATATTACAGGAAAACTCGAAGAAACCTTTACCAGAGACACTTCTACACAAAGGTCTTTGTGTAGCTTATAAGTTTGAGTAATTAAATATTTCCACAGAGATTTACATAACTTTAATTTGTAGTGAATACTTTGGTATTACTTATTTCCGACTTAAGAATTTAACATAGCAAACTTCCATATCGAGACGGAGATCCACAGCCAAATTAATAAAATTAATTTATTAAGTCACGATATACACGAAATACTGTAATTAGCATAAAACATATCGAGGAACAATAATTCGAAATTATCACAAAATACAATTGTTTAAATATTATATAAAGTATTATATATACAGTACTGTGCAAAATGTTAGGCCACTTTGCAGGCTTTCCTTTACTCTTCCATACATATTGCTTTCTGATATACAAACAGTATCTAATTATCAACTACGTGATAATAAAAATCTGGCGGAATTTTGTTTTATACATAAAATAACTATGCGATATAAGTTTGGTGTAATAAACAAATATAAAATTATAAGATTCTTCGCTCAATTTTATCTTTAATATAGAAACATTCTGCTCCGAAAGGTGGCCTAAGACTTTTGCGCAATACTGTACATATGTATATACAATAAGCATAATATATTACTTACATAAAAATCACCTATACTGAAATATAAATCGCATGCCTCCACCCAGATTGCAGTTGCAATAGCAATTACCGTGTACGTTGAAAGTGCTCTTAAAAACTTCTCTTCTTTCTCCGAAGAGGCTGACCAGAAACCAGCTGCTTTCATGAGCACTCTTGCTATTTTTATCGATAGAAATCTATCATAAGTCTCGTTCGCCATACTGCGTACTGAAGACGAACCTTTCAATCCAATAATGATATTATATGGTAGAATAAACGATATAGGTATCCGTAATGACAAGCAAAGTATGCATAGCTCCTCGTTCCTGTAGTCGATGTTCCTGCTTATTGATTATGGATTTCCTTATATTCCCTTACCTGTTATTATGTAGGGTAAGAAAGAATATGCTATTAATCAAAGCCCCCCCCCCCCAATGAAACCTTTCCCCCACTTGGTGTTTGTCTTGATAGTATTATCTTCCAGAGTGACAAGTAGAGACGAGTGACAAAAATTCACTTTCTGTAGAGATTGTATGTTGCATACTTGCTTTAATGTTATGCTAGTTAATAGTGGTGTTAATGATATTGCCTGGTGTATGCGTTAGGATGTTCGGATTAATGTCTTTTGATAACAGGTGATGTCACAGTGGAATACTTAAGGTAGACAAAATTGAAAGACAAGGATGACACTAATGTCATCGGAGTATCGTATAAGGGTTTGGCGAGTTAAAAATTAATATTCGTTTCCTTGCGTGACTTATCAAAGAAAATTTTAATTATCTAATGTAAGAGAATGAAAGGATTTACGGAAGGTATTTGAATTTGCGATTAATTGATGTCCCTTTCGATAGAAAAAAAAATTAAATTCTTTAACCTGTTAACCGAGGAGTTCTATCAGAAAACGATATCACGCGGCTCCTTTTAATTTAATAATAAAATAAATCCGTGCAATATATTTATAATTACGCAGTATATTTTAAACTGGTAGTTTAAACCACTACGTTCATCAGGTTATCATTAATTCTTATTAATAGGGTCTTTTGAAATGTGTATATGATTTCATTTCTATATAAGACAATTTCGTCCCATTTATGGGACTACGTAAAAGTATCAGGAATGTTAAGTGTGAAACAATTATTTTCAGTAATAGATTCATCCTCTCCGTGCTCAAGTAACTATCTAGTATTCACCATTAACTAATTAAACTTAACTCTAATACCATTATACTTGTCGTCATATCTTATCTCTGCTGTACTAATGCATTTATTATTAATAATATTAAAATATTCTTTCCACAGAATTTCTTAGATATCTATAAATGAATGTGCTTGTTTTTATGCAAAGGCAAAATATATTTTAAAATCTATAAAACTTTCTTACAATATTATCATGTCTTTTCTAACGTACCATACAAATTATTGCATCTTTTGAAACTGTCGTTCTTTAATCAATAACTAATTCTGTATGTACATTTGCATTTTACATTCAGCTTTGCGATAAATATAAACTTTAATATAAACCGATTGGAGATGTGGTCGTCGAGCAATACATAATCGTTATAGTTTTCATTTATTCTTCGAAAAAATCAGTATCGAACTTCCTTAGTAGTGTGAAGTACGAAAAAGCACTGCTAATTACCTAATTAAAAGTAAATTGATTCCTTATAGATATTGCAATAAAGTAATAACGAATAAATTTCTTTTGATTAATTACCGCTGTAAAAGTCTCAACAGAAATCGGGAAGAATCCTGCTGCTGTGATACAACATCTTCGTGATGCTCGGATCATTATCATTAGAACAGCTGATTTAACTTCTTTATGAACTTTGTAGAGTGATAATTCCCATCCAGATTTGTACATATCATCACTGATAGCACTGCTTGCTAATAATACCTCGTTCGAGGTAATTGTTATCACGAATAATTGAAAGAAAGAGCCATTAGTGTGCGCAATAAATATCAGTCGCCTCACGAAAGTTCCTTGTGCCTTTTAAAATGAATTCATTACAATAAATTTTATTAATTATTAATTGCGAAATACTAATATTACTTAATTTTTATGGTGATTAGATACAAGGCGATTCAGAATTTTAGTGAGCTGAAAGTCTAATTATGTTTAAACTTGGAGAAATATTTCTCGTATTGCTTTTTATTGTAAATTAATTACCATTGCTTTCTAATTGTTTGTTTCCTATATTAAGTTATTGTAAGTTACCATTTCACTTATTATTGTATAATATAATGATAATGCACTCACCAGAAAAATTTGGAATCCTGCAACACAGATCATTATACTCGATATCAGTAATTGGCACATTATGGCATACGAAAATATTCGTTCCAATTTTCTGACGTAATCTATAAGCTGCTCGTGTTGAAAAACGTATTTCTTAAGTACTTCTAAGTCCGGTTCATTATCTAACCGATGAGATAATTCCTTACAAGTTTTTCCAAAAATTCCATGCAATTTATGACCTAGAATCCTGAACTGAACAGCAACGTGAATGTTCAGTAATCCTAGAAAGTTATCGAAGCAGCAAAAACATAGTCCCGCGTGTAGAAGCGCTAAAACCTAACAAATTATTCTCTTTTTACGCAGTCTAGACAAACAAAATAATATTTAAAGTGTCCAAAAATGAGCATTGCGATTAATTATTGCGTATTAATTACTTGCATAACGAAAGTGATTTCGAAATATGGAGTTAGCGATGTAGAAACGCCGATCCAAATGTTAAAAGGAAGTATTCTTTCGCTCTCATTCTTCCCAATGTTCTCTAAAAGGGATGATATGACGTGATGACGAATTCGAGAGCCCTCATTTTTGCGATTATTTGAATACATACAATTATTATTTCACCTAATTAAGTTTGTTTAATTGAAGGTTATAATAAAGGTCGCGAGTTTAGTTACCAGCCGAATAATTTGAACAAACGCAAAATTTAATTGGGGTATATAACATTTATAGTGATAGTGATTGTATAATATGTAAATATCCACCGACATATGCCCATACTCATTGTCTGATTATCTTACCAATTATAGGTGTCATTACATAAGAAATTACGGTTCCAGTGACGAAAAAGGAAAATGTAGATATCAGTACCAATCCTTTTCTTTCCGTGTCTTGTAACGCTTTCGTACCAAATTCGTCGTATCTTGCATACCAAAAGTTATCTTCCGCAAATTTGATTAAGTCATATATTCTTTGCCGATGGTAGA
The DNA here is from genome assembly GCA_910591585.2 of Nysson spinosus. NCBI lineage: Eukaryota > Metazoa > Arthropoda > Insecta > Hymenoptera > Crabronidae > Nysson > Nysson spinosus. The sequence goes on from OU342834.1 coordinate 3,790,781, forward strand.
CGCACGTAAACACTTTAACCATTACCACTACCACTGGCATTGTACTACACGCTACGTACGCCATTGCCTAGATGCAGAATACGTACTAGGATGTTGATAGATAGTACAGTAGGACTCCGTATAACGCGGTATTCCTATAACGCGAACTTAAAATTGCGCTATTGGCCCCGTATAAAGCGATTACGGAGAATATGGAAAATAACTATAAAATGAAATTTCTTAAGGAAATAATACAAGGAGACACATTACCAAATAAAGAACGGACTCGGGTTCAGTACTTTTATGTTTATTTAATGAATACGGCAAATGTTCGAATGATTGATACTAAATTTTTTACTAAAATCTAAATATAATTTTTTATTGAAGTCAGTACTTCTACTTACATGAAAATCACCTATGCTGAAGTAAAAATCGCATGCCTCCGTCCAAATAGCAGTTGCAATGGCAATCAAAGTATAAATCAAAAGTCCTTTCAACAGCTTTCTCTCCTTTTCCGAAGAAGCCGTCCAGAATCCAGCAATTTTCATGAGCACACGTGCTATTTTTATAGACATAAATTTATCCGATGATTCTCTGGGCATCCTTTGCACTGACGATGATCCTCTGTTCACAAGTCGATTACCTTGCAATACTATCGTAGATTGATATACGTAATGACAAAGTGTCTATGCAAAGCCTAACATTTCATTGATCATAGGTCTATCCCTTATCGATTTCGGTTCTCCTTATATTTTGCCTTCTTGTTATTACGTATGGTAAAAAAGAATAGACTGTTAATCGAGCTCGCTCTCCCACTCCACAATCAGTTCAAACTTCGCAGACAATCAGTTGACAGTCTCGCATGCGAAGGTGAAAAGTGACACGACTACGTTGTAATTGAAATGTCGCTTTCTGGAAACCCTAATATAAAGCGACTGATCGTTTTCATACTAACTTTGTTCCATTAATTGTCATTGTGCACATATTCATCACGTGATGGTAAGTTTTATTTGATACGTGATGAGTTTTGTTGAATATTAATAATAATATAATTAATCGTTTGCTATTTAAAGTTAGTATATGCAGTATATACATGAATTGGATGTATATATGTATGTATTGAACATTTCGTGTATATCAATTAGATTTAAATTAATAGATATCTAACACATTTTTTAATTTGATTTAACGAAGGACATAAGTTTCGTATATATCATGTTTCTAATATCATTGTTGTTTATGCTGGATGGAAAATATCTCTTTGCTGTTATAGTTATATGCCGTCCAATTGCATGTCGAATAATAAATCTCTCCGAAACTGATCTATCATTTCGCAAAATCTTCCCAAAAATGGAATAATTTGAAAATAATTCAACAATTTTACTGTCCTTCATACAAATTGTATTTCTTGTGCCGCTTTGAATTAATACATCAATTAGCATATAGATTAAAGATACTCATTAACAAAAGTGATACTTAAAAAACAATCATAATCCAATTATTTATGACTTTGTTTCTAATCTGACGAAATGTTTAAGGCTTCTTCGATCATTAAGGTGCTGGTTAAATATTTCCACAATTTTTTAATACCATTTCTAACATACAAATGTCATTTATTTGTTATAAAGACCATTACATAAATTGGAAAGAAACTTTCCAATTATTAAGCATCTATGTCTGAATCTACGTTATACATACTATATTATAACAAATATAAATATAGGCAGATCAAAAGATTTATTATAAAATCTTCTGCGGATCCTCACTCCTTGTAAATTTCTGGCCTAATTTCTCGCAAGATCTGTATCAAATTTCTGCAGCACAGCGAGGTAGGAAAATGCGGTACTTATCACCTTAATAAAAGAGAAATTGTTAAATACTATTAGAGTTTTTAGGTATATATGAAATATTCGTGAATAATAATAATATAAATCGGAGTCGAGCCGTCTCCAAGTTTAGAAGGGAGAAGATTATGCAAATTTTTTTTACTAACTACACATCGTAATATACGATTGAATTTCGAACCTGAAACGAATAAATTAATAAAAATGGAGTAGCATATCTCTTAACCTAGTTGCGAGGTTTATTAAAGCTCTCTTTGAACCATGTTGCATCAAATAAAAAAATGTTCGACTGGCCCATTAACAACAGAATAATCTAAGCTGATCAAACTTGTTGATTCACCGTTTAAAGATGAGACAATGGTCGCTTAAAAATGAAAACCTTACCCCAAAAATTTGGATGAATACGTTGAGAAAGTTCGAAAATATGTAATGAACTAATTTCAATTGATTTAATTACCTTTGTAAATGCTTCGGTGGAAACAGGGAAAAATCCTCCAGCTGTTATACAACATGGCCGCGATGCTCGCAACATTATCATCAAAATGGCTGATTTAACGTTCTTATGTGCTTTGTAAAGTGACAATTCCCAGCCAGCTTTGTATGCTTCCCGTCCAATATCACTACTTGCCAATAACATCCCATTTGAGGTAATCGTTATCACGGATAGTTGTAAGAAACTTCCAGTTATGTGAGTTCCAAATAAAAAACCTCTCAGAAAACTTCCATGTACCTTTTGGAATAAAAGAAATGATAAGAGTGATTTTTTACTCATCTATTATTTAGGTAAACATGTTCAACATAATAGTTAAATTATCTTATAATTAACTCGTTAAATTATCCCTTATTAAATTAAGCTAGTTTGACGAATATCACTTCTTCGTTCTTTCAAGCTACGTCACAGTTTTTCTTATTATACCATTTTTTCGTATAATTCATTGCTATGCTTAAAAGTTATGAATTTTTATTTAACTAATTTAACCTTACTCTAACGATTTATTCAGTTATAAGTATTTATTAATTAAGTTTAAATTTACTTATTTCAAATTTATTATACCGAAGGACGGCACAATTATAAGAAATTGCGACGAATTAATAAAGCTTAAGCTTCTTATTAACGAAATATATATTATTCCATAATTAAATGCTTACCAGAAAGAGTTGGAACCCTGCCACACATATCATTATACTCGAAATCAGTAAATGGCACATTGTGGCGTAAGTAAATATATATTCCAGCTGTGCAACGTACTTGATAAGCATTTGATGTTGCAAAATACATTTCTTCAGTTCATCGTAGTTTAATTCGTTTTCCAAGTTATCATTAGACTCTTTAAGATTACATTGGAAAATCTTTTGCAATCTGTTACCTAAAATTTTGAACTGACCGGCAGCATGAATATTCAGCAGTCCTAGGAAATTATCAAAGCAGACGAAACATAGGCCTGCTTGAAGAAGTGCTATAACCTAAGAAATCATCCATTATTATACGATAGGAAAAGTACTGGATATTATTTTGATCAAAGACTTTGTCAGGTTGTAGAAACGTAGATATCCTATAAATGACATTAGTTTAATTTCCGACTAATTTGCACGAATTACTTCCAAAAGAAAGCCGATCTCGAAATAAGGTGATTCGGACGTAGGATCTCCAATCCAAATGTTGAAGGGGAGTTTTCTTTCGCTGTCATTACTGTGAATATTGTCTAAATGAAAATATGGGTTTTTAATCAATAATGCAATGTAATAACGTTTTACGGTTTACTTGAAGTTTACCACATTTTTCATATTATTCATTGATATTAATTTTGATATCAAATGTGGTACCTATTATAGGAATCATAGCATAGGCTGTTACGGTTCCAGTAACCGAGCACACGAAACTGATTATTATCTTAAATCCCTTCGTTTCAGCCTCTTTTAACACTTTGCTACCAAACTCGTCGTATACCGTGTACCAAAATTTCTCCTCGGTGAATTTTATTAATTTGTGTAATCTTTGTCGGTGATAGAAACATGTGCCTACTTGAATTACTACTAATACTATGGGCAACGCGCTGCACGACACATATGCCATTGCCTGCAAATAATAATATTAGGGGTATCAGAAAATAATCAATTCGGGAGTGGAGAATTGTTTCGCGTCGAAAGTTCAGAATTTGATTTCTCGAGAAAGGAAATTATGGCATTGGTGGATCGTCGCTCAAAGATCATAAATAACGATGGGTATTATCTAATAGAATAATGTTTAATGTGAAAAATTAAATGGAGTTTCATAAAGTATGTGACAAATAATTTATTACTTTTTGGTACTCTTAATATTTAAATTTGTATAATATTGTCATTGGAATATTATTATTTACCAAATAGTAAATTTATGAATTTCAATTTATCTCGTTTCTATTAATTTCTAAGCTTTTAAATATGCATTTAAAATTCATCACACTGTTTGGATAGCAACACATTAAACGGTTGCAAAATTTGAGTTATTGATCAGTTTTCATAAAAACTGAACAATAAAACGAAAACTGAATTTCCGTTAGAGATTGACGTCTTCTTTTTATTAGTTCTTTTTATTAAAATTCAAAGAAAAAAGTACTTTCAAAAATAAGAGCTGATATGTTACTCACATAAAAGTCGCCAATACTGAGATAAACATCGCATGCCTCGAGCCAAGCAGCAATCGCAAGAGCGAAAATTGAATAACACATAAGTGCGTTTAATAACTTTTTCTCTCTTTCTGAAGATGGTACCCATAATCCAGTAGCTTTCATCAGCGTCCGTGCTATTTTTATAGACTTAAATTCGTCCGGAGATTTCGTCCCCATCCTCGACATTAAATACAATCGTTCGCAAGGGTTCGATTACAATATAATACTACAACAGTTTGACATGGCGTGCGTAATAAAAAGTCAGTCATGCAAAGCTGGACGGTTCTTTGATCTCTGGTCGCTCCCTTATCGACTGTTCCTTTACCTTCACTTTCTTATTATTACGTAGGATAAAAAATAGACTAGTCATTAAGCAGCCCCCTCTTTGCGACCGACGACTACTGGTAAATCATACAGTCTGATTGACAATCATACAGAAGATAGTGAGAAGTATATCTGCATTGTAATAGAAACGTCCTTTTTGTGGAATCGCTATATCAGGGGGTTGCACCCTTAAACTTTTTCCTATCAACTACCAGTTGCATGAATTACACTGTATTAAGATACATTCTTTGGAAATGTATTAGGTTGTCAGGTATGAACTGTCCATTTCTTAGTGGGTAAATGAAAACACTTTTTATACATGTTAACATATCTGTGATTAATCAAAGTACGATCCATTGCAATCTATCGTCTTCTGCCAACCGAATGGTAAATCCAAAATCTCCTTCTGAAAAAATTCGGTGGTTTTGGAAGCAATGAAATTTATAAAGGTTTGTTTGACACTACCGGAATTCGTAATAGATCCGTCTTCGTACTTAAAAGTTTATATTTTTATTGTTTAGATTCAATTTAATTTGAACTTTTACGTATAACACAGAAGTACATTCACAATTTTATAACACCAACGACTTGTGTTTACCGCAGCAACATGATATATGCATCAGTAAATATAACTTACCTAACAAATAATATTTGATATAGATTTACACTTGTATTTGGGATTGCATCGTTGCTGAAGTGTTCTTAATTATTGAAACATATTTATTTCTTGGTCTCGGTTTTTTAAAATAACGATTGTTCAACCATGTTTGCAATGTCTATTGGAATACGAAATACACCCCACTAAAACCTTTGATTACAATCGATACAATGTGCGTCAGGGTTTTAATTAAAATTCGTGTACGGGAAGTATTTAGGTTTATATCGTATCATCTATATTTATCTAACAACTACACTAATTAACAATGCTTCGTTCAACCGGATATGTACACCGAATCAATACTCATTTCGAAACTTATTTCCTTACATCTCCGAAGCTTTGTCGCAGTAATGTAAAATAGGACATCGCAGTACTTAACACCTGTAATAAAATGAATATATTTTGCACATTAATAAGAACACCATCATCAATTTTCATTTAAGTAGTGTAAAGATGAACATATTATTGAATTTCTTTGAAAATCTAAAATCGAGAAAATACTAATCATTGCCAAATGTAATTGCAGCAATTAAATTTTATTATCTACTTTGCCAGTAATAAAGCAAAATGGCTGTTAGTTTATGATAGCAGTATACGCATAAAATCCAATTTAGAATGAATATCATCCACTCAGAAACATTCTTTATCTAACCATATCAATAAATTATTTAGAGTTTTAGGTTTACTGCAAGTAAGTTTCGATAAAAAGGTTCAGCGTAAAGTATGAAATGAACTTAAACAGTAGATCTGCAGATTTAATTACAAAGCAATAGTATTGTAAAGTATATTAGCATAATTAAATTAATCTACCATATAATACTACGACTATTTAATATACAGTGGAGTAAATAGTGTAAAAGTAAACCAATCGGATCATTTTGGCAAAGTGATACTTTCCACTATTTTCTAATAGTTCTAAATGTCTTAAAAGTAGTAAATTTCTATATCAAAATAATTTAACATCTAATAATTACTGCGGTATAAGTTTCAAGAGATACAGGAAAGAAACCGTTAGCAGTTAAACAGCAGGTTCTTCGGGATCTGATGATCATGATAATTATATCCCTCCTCAAATTTTGACCTGCTTTATTCTTAGGTAAAAGCATCCAAGGGATCGAGTATGAAGCGATACCCACTTTAGAACTTTGTTCTATAAGCCCATCACAACTATATGTGAACATTATCAGCTGAATTAAAGTACCTATTATGTCGATCAGAAATGTAAGTCGTCTTATTGGCGGTGCTTCGGCCTGTAAATGACACGTTTTATGTATCGTAATCATAGGTTATTATTGTTCGAGAAAATGTGCAATTTTGTAATATGAACCTTCAAGAAGCCCGATTAAAGAAAGTATAAATATCTTTAAATATTGACAATAGTAACATTATGTATTTTATTTACGTATCACAGTTAATAGCTTTTAAAATTTGGAAATATTTAGCTAGTTTAAATAAGTATTAAGAAGTTTACAGTATAAATCTTTCCGAACCTTCTCATTAAACGCTAGTTCAGTGAAAGTTTGGAGAAATTCAAATTACTATAAGTAATAATTTAAACACACATGGTTTTCATTTTTATTGTACGTTTTAAAAAACCAACCAAAAGTATCTGATATCCAACGAGGCATATCAAAAGACTGAAAACTAGTACTTGGCCCAATACAATCATTGTAAATATGTCCTCGAGTCTTTCGCAGTACGCAATAAGGTCTTGATGCTGCCGTATACATTTCTTGAAAGCCGCATAGCATTTATCAACATCGTTTAATACAATTCTATTGGGAGTTTGATCTGCATCTTCGCCATTGGAAGTAATTCCACATAAACTTTTTAGTCTGTATTGTAGTATCCGAAATTGGCCACTGACATGAATATTCATGATACATAAAAAGTTGTCGAAGCAGAAGTAGCATATGCCAACATGATACAGACATAACACCTGTTGAAATTGACGCCTTTAATTTATCGGTCCTTTCTTTGCCAAAAACTGCCAATGCCGTGAAAGTATGAAATAGGAAAGTAAAATATTAGAGTTTACAAATGATTCAGAATTGGCGAGAAAAGGAATGACCTTATAATTGACTTTGTACCGAAATAATTTAGTAAATCTTTGCAAGTATCTAATAGACTTTATCATAACAATAATTATGGCACTGTCAATTAATTTAATTGATTCTAATAATAAGGTGTGTTTAGGATGATAATGTTTAATGAACGTTTAACACCGAATAAATTCTTTCGATTTTAATCATTGGAAAATTAAAAAAATAATAAACACTTTGCTACAGAGTCGTGTAATAACAAATAGTTAATTCAATGTAAAACATTAGTTCACCTTATGGTATTATTATTTTATCTGTTTTATACTCAAATTTGTTTATAAAGAATTCCACAATTATTTTATGAGTTGTGGTTTTACGATTATCCCCGTCTCATTAGAAAGTTGGCTTTTTAGTAAACCGCTGGTCACGAAATCGGGAATACCTGTATAATAAACATTATCTCAAAGTATGGCGTCATTGATAAGGGAAGATCAAGCCACATGTTAAATGGAAGCATTCTGTCGGATTCATTCTTTCCATAATTCTCTGCAATATCAGATACTAATTAATATAATATATTAATTCATTGCAATACTGATGCTATTAACCTGTTAACCGGGAATGGCGAGTCAACTTGTCATCGAGTCTTCACTTATCTTAAATACAATTATTCCTCTTGTAATTCCTGAATTTCGACACGTATAAATTTCAGTAATGAACAGTGGAATCCATATATACAGTCGTAATTATAAATCTATATCGCACAGATTTATTTTATTACTAGATCGAAAGTACCCGCGTGATGTTTTTTCAAAAAACTCCCCGGTTAACAGATTAATTGTATTATTGTTTGTGTCCAAATAATTGTCCATATTTTCGTCATTCGATATACGTACCAACAATAGGGGCTACTGCAAAAGCCGTCACAGTTCCTACAGCAAAAAATGTGAAGAAGCATATTAAATAAGTACAAGTTCTTTTGCAATCAACTATAATTTCCTTTTCGTTCGCGTTGTAGTTCGAATGCCAGAAATGTCGTTGTGTATACAAAATCAGATTTATGAATTTCTCTCGGCGGACAGACAATATGAACACTTTGTACAGAACCAGTACGAGTGTGAAAACATTGCAAGCTGTATACGTGCAATCCTGAAACATTACAAAAGAAATCATAAAGCCATTATTGGTTTCATGCATTAATACGTTGAAATATATTTCGAAGAAATTACACTGAAATTTCATGAAAATAATATTTAAGTTTCAACTTACACTAAAGTTACCCCAGGAGTAATAAAAATCCCTGGTTTCTACCCAAATGGCAAAGGAGACCGTACTGACTGTGTAAATTAAAGCAAAGTCTCTTCGTCGTTGTTCTTCTCGATCAGCGGCTAGCCAGAAACCAGCAAATTTCATAAAAAAGGATGTCAAAGTGATTGAAAGATCTTTATTAACCTGAGAGTTCATGGCGCCTTTCAAGTCACGGAGTGGAATGTCATGATATCACAATGTGGGTGAGAACGTATCGATTATCTTCAAGAATGGGGTGCACCTAAGTTCTGACAAGTCTTTGATCAATTGCACCCCTTTCGTATGTCTTTCACACCTACCCTTATTTGCACCTGATGTATTAAGACAAAGTTTTACGAGCCTAGCAGGTGGTAATCATTTACGTGCGCGTATAAAGGAAACGGTGTACGATTGATAGATGATAAATTATTCACGAGTAAGTCTCTTGAGTATCGTCATTCGTAAATGTGCCGCGGAAGACGATTTGATAGATTTTTATAAAGATAGAGTTTTCTTAGTTTTTAAAGAGTTTTATCGTCGAATGATAAAACTTGTGGTCGAAAAATGGAGTTTTCTTAGTTTTTAAAGAGTTCTATGATCGAAAAGTAGAGTTTTCATAGTTGGACACGCGGAATCCGCTGATTGAAGTGTAAAAATCAATTGGTTAAATCAGGGGAGTTTCTAGGTAATGGGGGACAATTAGACAGTGAAACTTAATTAACATCCAAAATATTACTTTTTTTAAATATTATTTCCGGAAGAAATCATACGTGCTTTTTAATGTCTTATTAAAAGTTGAAGTTTCCAAATAATCTGCAAATAAGAGTTAGTTTTAACGCATTTACTATGGGGATATTTTCCAATTTCGTTTTGAAAAAACAGGATGCAGAACGATAAGTTTGGCGCTGCGGTCGAAAAACTCATTATGTGTAATCCTAAATATAGTGGAATTCAGTGTCTAATTAGAATTCATATACAGGAAGAATTGCGTTGCGTGCCGCAAGATTGATATTTGTCTAATAATTACAAGTGCTCGATGCAATAAATAGTACAAGAAAATTTCCAGAAGTATTTCTAGGAGCTTCCAGTAGTTTGCCTTAGTAATGTAAAGTACGACATCGCAGTGCTCAGAACCTGTAATGAAACATTTTCACTTTATAATACTAATTATTAATAATTATTAAATATAATATAATAATATCAAATATGCAAAGTAAAAGTTAGTTTTAGGAAATGACTCTGATGCTATGATTTGCTTTAAAGTTATCTTTATTTTAATTACATAAGCGACCGCTCTCTACGTTTAAATGTTTTAGTATTTTATAATTTTTCTATGGACCATCCAGAATTACTTTGCAATTATTCATTTTTGAAGATATTTACTAAGATCACTTTATTTATTTTTGAAATATAACGACATTTATTTTCTAATAACTAATTTCACTAGCTAACGAAATTTATTTTCGAAAAATAAAGCTTGGATAATTTTTCAGCTGAATAATTTCCAGAATATTTCAGATCAGGAATGTCAACATTTTGCATCTCAGAAACGTCCAAACTTTGGTCAAAATGGTGAAAAACCAAAATATCAGTTCAAAGTATTTCTGATAAAGAATGACAGCTTTTGTGTATTAAGTGGGTTAATATATTGATTATATATCCAAAATAGCAGTTAATAAACTTATTGAATCTGAAATTGATCGCAGAGTAGTACCGCGGTATAAGTTTCCAGAGATACGGGAAAGAATCCGCTGGCGGTAATACAGCAGGTTCTTCGAGCTCTCATGATCATCATCGTTACATCTCTTCGTAAGTTACGTCCAGCTTTATTTGTGATCAAAATTGCCCATGGTAGTGAATATGACGCTGTAGCCATTCTTCCACTTTGCTCTATTAAACCATCACAACTATATGTGAACATTATTAGTTGACTCAAAGTGCCTGCTAAATGGAATATGAAGATATAGCGTCTTAACGTGGGTCCATCTGCCTGTAATGTACGTATAATTAAGATGAACATAGTAGTTCCAATTAATTCCATAGCAGAAAACGATCGTTACAATAAGAGTGAAAACAATTTGATAGTAACATAATGGTATGGAACAGTTTAATGGTGAACATACTTTCATAAACCACGAATAAACGCTTACATATATAATATCTTATACCATTAAATATAATGTTAATATATTTAATAATAATTTTCCCCCACATTTTGAACCCGCTGCCTGCAATTGTTGTACATCTGCATGTTAAATAAATCTGTTTGTTAAAAGGCATTGATGCACCGTTTATCTTGAAAAATGGACTTAGAGCACATTCAGAATAAACGGCTCAAATATCTTTGTCAAAAACACTAAATAAGTTATTTAGAGAAAGTTTGATTACTTATGAATAGCTGAAAATGAATGGTCACTATAGTAGCCTAAAACAGTCAGCGGGTTAATTTGACTCTATACGATTCATAACATTTTGTAATGATAAAAATATATCGAAGATTATGAATTAATTTACAATTATCCCTCTCATAATTCTCACATTTTGATGCGTATCAATTTCAGTAATGAACAGCCAAATTCATATACAAGCAGTAATTATAAATATATCGCACGGATTTATTTTATTACTAAATTGGAAGTAGCCGCATGATGTCTTTTATTGTAAGTACTACCGGTTAACGGGTTAAACTTCGTTTTTATTCAACACTAGAATTACTAAAGGGGTCAAAATGACTTGCGTGCCATTTTTAGGTAAATTATTTGAATATACTACGGCACATTGCTTGATGTTTTATATACTTTTATCGTATATACATAACGCAAATAATTAAATCATCCAGCCATACTTGACATATAAATAAATGTATAAGCATAACTGAGTATGTGTTAGGTAGTTCTATTGTTAAACTGTAAGGTGTACTGACCACAAGTATTTGGTAGCCAACAAGGCATATTAGGAGACTAAAAACTAGTACTTGTCCAAGTACTATCAGCGTAAACAATTCCTCGAGTCTTTCGCAGTATGCGATAAGTGATTGATGCTGTCGTACACAGCTTTTGAAAGCTTCGTAACACTCCTCCGTATTATTCAAAGTAATCAGATCACAGCACTGATTTTGCTCTTCGCCATCCGTGACAATACCACATAAGGTTCTCAGTCTGTATTGCAGTATTCGAAATTGCCCACTTACGTGAATATTCACAATGCATAAAAAATTGTCGAAGCAAAAGTAACACGTCCCGACATGGTGTATAAGAAATACCTGTGAAAAGTGATGTACATGCCTGTCGTTAACTGTAGTACGAAAATGCAGTTTATATTTTGGATAAATACTTGAAGTCTTAAAGGCAAATTTTAATAAATTTAGAAGTATCGATACGTGAATGTTTCATAAATAAATATACTATTAACGTTTCATAAATTTATTTACTCATGGCCTAGATACGTATCAAGGTGCAAAAGCTTCCTACACAAACATGCAGTTTAAGCGCATTTAAAGTAACATGCTCAGATTATTTGTTCAGTGATGTAGAAAAGTAGAAAAGTCTTTCTACAAAATGTAATGGAAAAAGGGTGATTATTTGAAAAATATAAATCATTGTTTGATTCTATTACCTCTTTAATACCTTTGGGAAACTTTTGGACCTTACTATGTATGGAAGATGACAAAAATTAATATTAACGCAGAAAGAAAAAATTTGTTGCGTTAAAATCATTTATTACACGGAAGAAAGAAAATAGTAAACCTAAGAAAAAATGTCGGCGCAGTATAGTTCTCCATTCTAGAAGCTTATTGGAATTATAAAAATGTTCGCTTTATATAATGTGGACTAAACTGTATTTAAACTTATAAAATACTGCCTAGATATTTCATATAGTTTTTATTTGGATGAAATAAATGTCAACACAAAGGACCATATCTTTTTTTTTCGAAAAACTGGTTTCATAAACGGCAGTACCTGGGTAGCAAACGCTATCTCAAAGTAAGGTGTAATTGATAACGGCAGCTTGGTCCACATGTTAAATGGAAGCATTCTCGCAGATTCATTCTTTCCGCGATTTTCTATAGAAGATAAAGACGAACGGGGTAATTAAAGATTCTAATTCCAATAAAAAAGCAGTATACGCACGGTAATTTTTAGGAACGTGTATACAAAAAAATAATTGAATTATAATTGTAATAATTTTAATTGATTTTACACGCAAAAACTTAATCAAAATTCTCGCGAAAATACAAGTAGGAAAGTAATGATGATAAATCACTTTAAAGAGGACTAAATTTTTCATAAAACTTATCATCAGATTTTTACATAATAATTCCATTAGAAGTTTAGTAATTTCAAATTTAGTAATTTGCAGAGATATTTTCTTTGTTTTATATTTATGAATATTTGCTCAACACAATTAAAAAATTCGATCTTTATTAATTATATTCGCAATAAACATTATCGAATTTATTGAGACTAAAGTTTATGGCGAGTATGGGAGTATTACAGCACATGTGTTTCTATTCTGCATAAATATTATACATAACGAAATAAAATTGCTATTTTATTTTTATGAAACTAGATTGCAATTTTATTGGTGACATTAATTTTTGATACACGAATAGGACTTTGATCGTTTAAAGGAAGTGCGCTTACCAATAATAGGCGACGATGAGTAAGCTACGCATGTGCCCAGAGCAAAGAATGTGAAGGAACATATGAAAAAAGTGCAGGTTTTCTTGCAACCGCCAATAATTTTCATCTCATGCTCATCGTAATTAGTATGCCAGAAATGCCGTTGTGTATATAGTATCAGATTTTTGAATTTCACTCGGAATATTGCCAAAAGTACTACCTTGTATAAAACCACCGCGGTTGTTAAAAGATTGCTAGCTGCATAAAGGCAGTCCTAGGAAATTATAAATAATATATATCTCTATTATAAAGACAAGTGTATAAAAATATAAGCCACGAAAATTAAGTTTTAATAGGGTCCTCAATGATCTCAGTTTCAAATAAAGTAATATATCCTTCTCACAATAAATTCATTTTATTAATTATCATTCAAAACTCTCGTATCGAAAGTATCAAACAAACCAATTTAATGAAATAAAAATACGCTTGTTTAAAATATATGAATCAGATTTTCGTAAATAAAATTAAAAGATATAGTCGTAAATCAGTGACCAACGAAACACTAATAATAAGATCTATGATATTCAGTTTAAATGCCTCCTTACTCCAATCAATATTTAATGAAATTTGAAATGTTCTATCTATACTTACGTGATGATAAGAGCAAGAATAATAAACATCCCTCAGCAACAAATAGATAGCAAAAGAAAAGGAACCGATAGTATAAATCATGGCGAAGTCTCTGCGCCTTTGTTCACTTTGATCAGCAGCCAGCCAGAAGCCGGCGAACTTCATGAAGAAAGATGTCAGACTGATTGAAATGTCTTTGTTATCTTTGGATTCCATTGCAAATTTCGACAAGAAAGATGTACTATGTTATTGCCTCACGATAAGTCTGCCTGTATTGATTTACGTAAAGTGAACTGCTACTATGTCTCGCTCGCTGACAACCCTTTGATCTGTTGCAAACCGTCCACAAGGGATTCGCACCTACCCTTATTGATTCAGCTTTTTCCAAGAAACTACACATCTCGCGTTAAAGACAAAGTAATAATTTTGGCAAAAGTACATGTTCCACGTCCGGTGTATGAGTGACGGGTGATGAATGATTCAGAAGTAATATGGGAAGCTTTCCGGGAAGGGTGTTTCCGAGGGGGAAATTACAATGTATTCCGCGGTACTTCATGAAGTAACTCTGAACCTCTCAGTTGAAGTACGATACTCGGTGAAGTTGATACTTGAAATTATGTGACAGTGAGCATCTCATGTAGTAACTATACAGAAATCATTAAAATATGAACATAACAAATTAAACTATGTTAATACTGTATAGTTTATAACAACGTAGGATTGACAATATGTCTGCTTGAAGACTTATGTCTATTAATTTTGTAGTATTACTGATGTTTATTATACTTGGCTGTGAAATATAATGGGGTGGTTATTATTTTGTTGTATAAATGATACGTTAAAAAAGAACTTGAGATCTATTATCTAATTAGTATATGCACGTGACAGGATGTTATTTTAAACCTGATCTTTTTTATTACTACGAATAATAAAGTTATGTATCACTTCTTGTAAAGATGTGCTCGGTAAGTTTATTTCAAAAGAAATATGTTAATATCTTATGGTAATACCTTCGTAGCATGAGATGCATTTATTTGAGGTATAATTCTACCGTTTAGCTCCATAAAATAATCTTGTCATTTATTTATCGATTTTATATATCTGCACATCTACTTTACACAAATTGCTTTACATTACATATATATATGGATAGACTGCGAGACATCATATTTCCGGAGTATTCAATCATCGTTTTCAATTTGCGGCCTATTTTTCATCCAGATCGGTGTCAAACTTACGCAGTAATGTGAAGTACGAGAAAGCAGTACTCATTACCTTTGCAAATGAAAATTTATGAATTATCTCTACGGTATACTGGCGCATAATGCTGATGTATTAACTGACGTTGATTGATTACCGATATAAACGTGTCCACCGAAATCGGGAAAAAGCCGCCTGCTGTTATGCAACAAGGTCGAGTTGACCGCAGCTTTATCATTAAAATAATTGCTCTGACATTTTTGTGAGTTTTGTAGAGACATGATTCCCAACCAGAACTGTATGCTCCTTCACTTAAGGCACTGCTCTGTAATATAACCTCATTTGCAGTAAGCGTTATCACGAATAATTGAAAGAAACTGCCGTTTGTATGCGCGATGAATATCAAGCGCCTAATGAATGTTCCTTGAGCCTGAAAAATTTAATTTATTCATTTCATTATTAAATTAATTATTAATTATTACTGAAGTCATTTGATTATTGAATTAACACGTTGAACGCCATGTCACCCATATCTGGGTGACAGCTAAAGTTTCAGTCGGCCGTGCCTCACGTATGCGTGACAATTATATTGCCTCCTCATTAGGATGGTCCTTATTTACTTTTAGTCAACAAAATTTAATATCAAGCTCCCACACTCTGTTCCAATGTCAACAAAGATAAGTTCTGCAAAGTTTTATTCCAATCGGAAAACGGGAAGGGGTGCTTCAAGAGAGTTTTTTTTATTGATAATAATTACCGCTCAGAAAAGCTATTCCTTGAACCGCGCACCTACGCTAATGCACGACTCCCGGCGCGAAACGCGCACTCGCTATCTCCATCGCACCAATGGCAGCAATCGCTCCATTGGTACAGAATCTGACGGCCCTTAATTTAATTTATTATTTTTATGAACCATAAACTTATTATAACAACTCCAATAAAGGGTTTTATCATACAGTAAACTTGCAATTATATACTTGTATAAGTGGAAAAAGCTTGGTTAACGAATAACTATATGAAATAGCGCGTTGCGTTATTTTCATTCATCTACTTATACCAGGCGTGGCCTGATACGGTTTCCTCAATATTTTCTGGACATTCAACGTGTTAAATAGTATAATAATTATGAATGAAGTGACTTAATTATTGCCTGAATGAATGAAGTCACTTAATTATTGAATTAAGTATTAATCATTAATCAAGTGATGATTTATAATGTAATTTATAAGGGACTTATCACCATATAAATAAAAATTAAATTTTGTTTTCGAATTATTCAATGCATTTGTTCAATATTTCAGTAACCTAACATATAAACTGCACATATTAATATTTTTATTATATTATATTACATGCAATAATAAAATAAATATATTAAATTCAACCGAATAATGTAAATGCAGTGCGTTCGGAAAGTCGCTGCGCACTTATAAAAGGTGTTTGGCCGATAGTTTTGGATAGGGTAAACAAAATATTATATTTCAAGAATAATAATAATGTCATTAACGGGACTGAAATTAACACTTAATATCCTTGTGCAATATATAGAATTGAAAAAGGATTTCATATTATTTATATTTCATGAAGTACAGGTAACCCTCGAATAACGCGGGAATTAGATTTCAGAGAAGGCTCGCGTTATAAAAATCGCATTATGAGACTCGGATTACATATGTATGTAGAACGTACATATATGTATAACGTATGTACAATGAACATACGTTGTATTGAAGTCGCATTGTATAAGTGCCACGATATAGGAGGATCGCTATAATTTGTTAACCGCGTTGTATCGAAACCCCATTGTATATGTGGCGGCCCTAGTTTTGTCATCGGCCGCTACGCGCTCCCGCGCCTACCCTCCGGATCTCGCAGGTCCGTATACGGAGCGCGGCGCATAACGCGGCATCCACGCCACGACTTCTGGGTACGAGTACCGCATATATGTTTACTGTTTTATACCGAATATTCTATCGAATCCATTAGTGCAAAGTATAAGTGCAAAGATTGCGATGTTGGACAGTTCCTATTTAAGACTTAGAACAACATATATACAGAAACCACGCGCATTGTGCATATTTTCGGCGCGAGTCTCCGTTCAGTGACGGCACTTCGGCGGACGGGGCTGCCGTAGCGAAAAGGTTAATAACAATAAGGTCAGTATCGTTTATCGGTTTTCCGAACGCACTGTGTATAAACAGAGACGAAAAGTCGTCCAAGGAAGCAGTGTCCTCTGGTATGTTTATTAACAAATGTCAGTGTTTTTTCTGTTGCAGATTCCACACGGTTTATGGACTCACCAGGAAAACCTGGAATCCAGCGACACATATCATTATGCTGGACACTAGTAATTGGCCCATTACGGCGTAAGAAAATATATGCTCCAATGTGTCCACATACGCGATAAGCGTATGGTGTTGCATGATGCATTCCTTCAGTTTCTCGTAGGACGGTGTGTTTTCCAAGTAATCAGATAATCCGTCACTATCATTTATTAGAAAAATCCTTTTGAATCTATTCGCTAATATTTCGAACTGAGCAGCCACGTGAATATTTAGTAGGGCTAGAAAGTTATCAAAACAGCAGAAGCACAATCCTGCCTGACACATTGTTAAGACCTAAGAAATCATTCAGTTTCAGTATAATTAAACTAATTTGAAATGTTGATTTTGATCGAATTAAAAATGTGTTTGATCTTAACACTTTCAGCGCCGGTCGCGATTTATGGCGTAATATGTAATAGGCCTAAAGACGTATTCATATGTATGTTACTGATTTAAACGATTTATCAAGTTCGTGTACAATTTTTGAACAGAAATTTTGTTGTACAAGAGTTATTTTATTTGTACAAATGCATATTCCTACCAAACTCGTCAATATTGTGGCATTTTAGAATAAGTTTCCACCAAAATAGCCGGCACTTTAAATGTTAATGTACGAGGCAGTTGAAAAAAAATAAAAGAAACTCGGTAAATATGTCTGAAAAATTACACTCAGCGTAAAGGCGATCTCGAAGTAAGGACTTAGCGCTACTGGCAATCCAACCCAAACGTTAAAGGGAAGTCTTCTGTCACTTTCATTTTTTCCAATATTCTCTACAAAAAGTGAAAGAGTATAATATTAAGTTTGATAATTATTCATACTCACAAATAATGTGCGTGTCGTGCGCGCGTATATGTGCACAAAGATCAACTTCAAAGAAATGTAACTATTATAGTTCCATCTTAATTATCCTACCTATTATAGGTGTCAACACATAAGCAAAAACAGTTGCAGTAACGAAAAATGTAAACATAGATATTAAAATCAACCCCTTTCGTTCGGCACCCTTTAATATGTTTACATCGAATTCATCGTGCTTCGCGTACCAAAAGTAGTCTTCTGTGAATCTGATTAGTTTTAGTATCGCCTTTCGATGATACATAAACGTGCCTAACTTTATCAGTATCACTACCACCGGTAGCAGACTGCAAGCAGTATAAGCCATTGTCTAAAATTATATTCACAGTTCGTTTTTTCATATGCTTACTCATCTCTGAATTTGATTTCGAAACCATCTAAAATTGAATTATTTGCTGTTCTAAGAAGCGTTCAATATGAAGTTACACTTCGTGTAATAATCAGTAAATAGTTATATCTGAAGAACTTTAAACGAAAGATTCTAAGACGTTACAAATAATGTATATTTCTATAATTAAAACTACTGCAATGATACTTCTGCAATCTTGATCTCGGATAGATTGATGTTTCTAATAAATATTTGAATATAGCAAATCATTTATATATGCTGCCTGTACTGTCTAGTAAAATTGTACTTTTTAAATTATTATATTTGAAGAGGAAAATGGCGATGAAGATAATGAATTGGAATCTTTATAAAAAGGATATGTCATCCGACAGAGTTCAATTTTAAACTCAACGAGTCTAACAAAGAAATCTATAAATTGCATATAATTTCTTATAATCCTTCAAATTGTACACCTATTTCTTGATACCGACATTAAATGACCCTGCATGTTGAAGGTTTCATTGAACAGTGAATAATTTAATTCAGTAGACAATAATATGTCAGTAACACTGGATGGAGTACACATTAATGTTCACAAAAACAATGTTCATTGTTTCGTTTTACTCACGTAAAAATCACCTATGCTGAAGTAAAAATCACATATCCCTATCCAGAGAGCACTAGCAATAGCTATAATAGTGTAGCTCATAAATCCATTCAAAATTTGGTGTTCCTTTTTCGAGGATGCCGTCCAATATCCAGCTGCTTTCATAAGCAGCCGCGCTATTTTGAGGGACAAATAATTCTCTGTCGATTCCTTCACCATTTTCCGTATTCGCGAAGATTAATCGCGATAAATGTATTACAATGTAATACAATGAAAGATATAGACAACGGTAATCACAAGTGAACTGTGGAAAGTAGTCACGGTCCTTTGATCGCTGTGCTCTATGCTATCGACTTTTTGTATTACTTCCCTTCCGTAAATTATTACCCTATGGGGTTTGAAAGAATATATTATTCATTAACCCTGCACCCTTGCTCTGCCTTATACCTCGGCACCTCCTCCGTTAACAGTACAGTGGTGAAAGGTGACATGGCTACATTGTAATAAAAAAGAACTTTTCTACGAGGGTATATTCTTTTCATGTCTCTTGCTGACAGTTTCAGTCATTTGGACATTACGTTCAAACACTTTAAGAAGAATTACATTGTGTCATATATGATTTTAGCTACAATGTCATAAATGAACATGTATATTGGTTTAACATATTATATTGCTTTATTTATTTATTATATTCCTTATTTTATTTATTTTAATTAATATAGATTCGCCCCTATGAGTTTCGTAATTTTTTTAATAAGTTCTGAACTGCTTGTTTTCTTATTGAATGTTTTGTATATTACAGCTCTGAATGCTGAAAGATCGCATTCTTTTATAATCATATTTGAATGTGGAACTTTTCCAAAATCTTTTCTACCTAATTTTTATTTTGCAATTTCAAAGTGACCTACAATAATTTGTATGAAAAGAGTTTTTCATTAAACTCACTTGTAGTCTATAATAGAGGAAGGAAATAATATGTCATCGTAGTAAATTAATTATTATGTTTGGAGCAATAAAAAAACTATTGATTAATTATAAATTAATTATTGGCAAAGGTGCCAAAGACGTTGAAGAATTCTACATCATTTCTTGAAATTGTTTATTTCAAGTGTTTCATATATGCCAGATACTTCTATTTACATATTGATATTTTACATAAAATCCCTCGACAACATTCTTGTATTCTAATTAAAGATCGAAACATTATCAGTTATTCTTCGTATGCAACGTCAAGTTTACGTAGCAAGGTAAAGTAAGAAGCAGCCGTACTCAACACCTGAGAATTAGTGACATTAAATGCCCCGTCTAATTAGGGGATAGAAACGACGGAATTATTTATGTGATTTTATTACCGCCATAAACGTTTCGAGGGAAACGGGACTAAATCCACCTGCAGTGATATAACAGGGACGCCTAGATCGAATCATCATAATTAAAAGCCCTTGTCTGAATCGTTTGTGTAATTTGTATGGCGATGATTCCCAATTGCTTGAATAAGCTGCATCTCCTACGGCGAGACTTTCGACTATTACCTCGTTAACTGTCACAGTTATGGCAAACAATTGGAAGAAACAACCAGCTGTGTGAGCAATGAAAATCATTCGTCTAACCAGTGAGCCTCTAGCCTTGAAAACCACGAATATTTATTAAAGTTTCTAAAATAAATACGAATATGTTAAATTTTAAATAATACCATTCTTTAATTAAATATACTAAAGTAAACACTAGTTTCTTGTGCCTGTAGAGCGTAGGAGCAATATTACCGCAATATATTTATTTTGAATTAATTTTCGATAATATAGTAAACAAAATGTTCATCATTCATACTAAAGAATGATGCTAATAAAGTAAACTTTGTAACGAAAATACGTTTGTATTATTTTTAAAAATGATTATTCTAATAAAGCAGTGATGTAAAGTGCTTAAGTGATATAAGTATCTTACCAGACAGACTTGAAATCCAGCCACGCACAACATGATACTGGATATCATTAATTGACAAAGTGTCGTGCAGGCAAACAGGGACTCCATTTTTTCCACATATCGAATGAATGTACGATGTTGATCAACACAATTTTTAAATTCCTCATAAACTGCCTCCGATTGTAGATATTTGACACCTTCTTTCGAAGTTTCCAAACAGTTACTTTCGAAGATTGATTTGAGTTTGTGTTGTAAAATCTTGAATTGTCCGGCGACGTGGATGCACAGAATACTCAGAAAATTATCGAAACAGCAGAAGCAAACTCCTGAGTGAATCAACGCCAACGTCTGTGAAACCAGATGTCTAAAAAAATAATTTTCCCCTTTTTCTGTTCTTTCTATCTAAACTTAATTACGTACACTGCTTTCTATGAGATTGGTATACAGTTATATTATATTAATTTTTCAGCTTGTTATATCTTAATTCTGGGATATAGATGATAATATTTGATAACAAAAGTGGTTCACTTAAACACATAATTTTAGAATTATGATACATATTTTTGAAACTATACCTGTATAACAAATATAATCTCGAAGTAAGGAGTCGTTGTTGAAGGAAGATCAAGCCACAATGTAAAAGGTAAAACCCTGTCTGTTTCATTCTTTCCAATATTCTCTGCACAGAATATCTATCCGATTTGTATTAAAGTTAATTTAACAATCGAATACACGAACAGTATGAATTGTGATCCAAATATGAGTTGATCATGTTATGTATCATTGTTGTTATGCTATTTATTTATATCCTCAACACAAGAACTACGTAATATGTTAACAAATATGTTTTGTGTGTAATTTGGATTTGGTGATAAAACCACTTCCCGCGAGATATTTATAATTACGATGCATATATGGGTACGGTTTATTACTCAAATTCATACGCATAAAAATTGAGAATTATGAGAGTAATAATTGTAATTTAATTCGTAACCTTCAAGGTAATTATAAATTCGAATGACGAATTAACTCGTCAACCGTCGTCCGGTTAACTGGTTAAAAATAAGTTTGAGCGGCAAGAAAATAAATTAATCGATTTAATCATGTTTATTATGCAGCATAAGCCGCATAAAATCACATAAAACGAAAGAATATATATACACATACATATATTCGAATATTTTTATTAAAATTGTAGAACCGTTATTCTTACTGCTGTGGTACTTTTAATGTAATAAAAGGTGAGTAGTAGAAATGAATGGTTTTATTTACAGATTTCTGAGTTTTAATACTTTCTATTATTAATTGAACAATTATTAAAATGAAGTTAATAATTAGAAATGAATAAAACTCACCAACAATTGGAGCCAACATATATGTAACAACAGTTCCTTGGACGAAAAACGTAAAAGAACATACAAGCATTATTGCCTTTTTATCTATCTCATCTAGCACGTGTTTTCCTACTGCATCGTATTCTCTGTACCAGAAATTTTCGTGGGTGTACTTAATGATCTTCATTATTTCATCTCGCCGCGATAGGAATAAGATTACTTTAATTAGTATTATTACAACAGGCATGGTACTGCACGCGGTATAAGTAATAGCCTGAAAGATTATTAGTATTTATCCTAGATAGAACCTGGATTACTCAAATATAAGTTTAAATGTGTTACACTTCGATCTGAAAACGTTTGAGTCCATTTTGACTAAGCTATATGTTGGTGTTTATAGAATTTTTTTATAGCAAAACTGTGAAAAAGCCGGGATAATTTAAGCTGAATTTAAACTCTGAATATTTAGAGCAATGGATGCATTCATTCAAGTGGATAAAATGAATGATTTAACATACAATAATTGCAATAACCATCGTAAATAATATTTTCACAGAAAAACTTTTCTCACGTTAAATTCAGTAAAACAAATTCAGAGTTATTCGGATCATACGGATTTGTCATTTATTACAAAAATTCAAGGTAACATTCGTCGAGCCGTCATAGCAAACGTGGTGAAACATTTAAACTGAGAAAAGAACTTCACAGGAAGGTCGGAAGTAAGTGGGATTTCTGGTCGCGAAATATATTAGTGAATTTTGAAAACCACTCACGTAAAAATCACCCCAACTATAGTAAAAATCCAAGGATTCGACGCCGAGGGCGACGCCAATGGCAAGGAGGGTGTAAGTAAGAATGACATTTAGTATACATCGTTCTTTCTCGGTTTCGGGATTCCAAAAGCCGACCGTTTTCATAAGGAATTCTGTAATTTTAATCGAAAGGTATTCGGACGAGGTTTCAACCATTCTTACAGCCCTACTGATATCTATTAGAATTGCGGAATAAGCCGTCCATCTGGTATCGATTATGAATGCATACTTGACATCATAAACACGACATGTCCGCCCCATAAAGCCCTCTTCACTTAACCCCTTCTCATCTTTTTTATCTTTGTCAGCGTATGATCAACGCTTCAAGTTAAATGTGTTAAATGAACAAAGGTGATGTCCACGTGTGTTTTCCTTGTATAGCTTTTCCAGTATTGGCTTCTAAGACATTTACGTATGTAGACATTCTGCTTGCATTAAGTTCTTTAAATTAAGCTTACTGTTTCCCACGGTAGCAACAAATAAATTTATGCTGTGGTACTTTAACAGTGATTACGATAATTTATTTATTTATTGGCGCGGATTGAGTGCGTATTGTCGTATATGATAAAGTGTTAACAATACAGCAGCCGTGATGCTATTATTTAATAAATTAAGTTAGACATTTGTGCAAGTAGTAGTTTATGTAACTTAGTGAAAGTTTGCAGTAAAACAAGTGCAATTGTAGTATAATATTTCGAAATATATTAAATTATTAATGAGTTAAGACAGCACGTCTTAACGTTGTATTCAGATTGGTAATTCTGTGAGTTTCTGTAACTTTTTTATAAAAAGTATTCATTGAGGTGATTTTAATAATCAATTTTCATAATGCGATTGGTTCAGATAAATGTCGTATAATATTTTGTTGATAAAAATATTAATTACAGAAATGAGGATCGTGATTCGCGATCTTATTATTAGAAGTGTGATTCAGTTGCAACATGCAATATATGAAACTAAAGACAAAAAGAACTATTTCACTGTATCCCCACGGAAATTCTGACTTACTTTAATTTAGATTTTTTTCAGTTCGCACTAGTATTCGTTCTATCCGAGTGACCCAGTTTGAAGTAGAGCAATCAATTTCTGGAGTCCAATCACTCGATGTCACGAAATTCCTGCAGATGGAATGCGCGGATCGCTGAAGAGATTATAAACGTTTATCCTGGACATCATGGATAATCATTTCTCGCAATTAATCTGCTTTTCCATTAAGTCTCCGACTGCCCTTGCACTTAATTCACGGTTAATCACTGCGACTTTTCAATATATATATTTATAAATTAGGGATATCAGAATTTAATCAATTCGGGTGTGGAGAATTTTCTCGCACCGAAAGTTGGGAACTTAATTTTCTTCAAAAAAGGAATTAAGGCATTGGAGGATCGTCGGGCAAGGATCATAGATAACGATGGCGACTATCTAATAGAACAATGTTTAATGTGCACAAATAAATGTGGCTTCATAAATTATGTGAAAAACGATTGAATACTCTCCGGTACCTCTGATATAATTATCAAAACATTAACAAAAAAAGTAAAAAATCGAAAACAATTTGTATTATATAGTTAGGGAATCCAAAAAAATCTTAAACTCTGCACAAGCATAGAGTATTTCATTAAAATAAAATGATATTATATTATATTAAAATGATCACAGTGAAAGTTCATTATGCTTTTAAAAAGATACATTAAAATATACGTTATACAACAATAATATACTTTATTCACGCGTGTTAGGAGAAGAAATAAAGCACGCAAGAGATTTATAGTGGAAGTATTTTATTATATATATTTTGTATCATTTTTTTGAGAAAATACGTATACTTATTCGCAACGCGGTATATTTGATCGCAAAATATGATTCAGTGCTGTAATCGCATTCATCGTGAGATTTCCTCAGACGAAGTGGGGGAATGAAATTTTATTGCTACTTCCACCATAGTACAGAAATATATACGCGTGTACGGCGTGCGTGTTTCCGCGAAAAAAAGGGCCAAATTCAGGCCTACTAACACTGAATCATTGCTTCGTAAGATCTCCTTTTATACGCTGGACTCAAAACGTACAACAAATGAAGACTATCTACTAATAGTACTTACGTATAGGGCCCTTAAATTTGTAAGTTATTTCTTTACGTCATAGTGAGTTAAAGGGTAATAGGCATCGACATTGTTACAACGTTTACCTGTTTCTTTTGGTACACACATACACACATACACGCAAGCATACACATACCTCACTTGATAATATTAAAACACGTATCAATTTCAGTTGCAAACATTTCCCTTACCTAATATGTTTCTATTATTTCATTGTTATTCGGATAAGGCTGCTTATCCATATAACGTGTACTCATCAAAGCAACATAATTCAAAATGAAAAAGAGGCGTGTCGTTTTTCGATATACGATTATTATTATATTTAAGAAGTCGTTCGTTAACTGAAGTATTTAACTAATACGTAGATATACGGATACATTTGAATTTCCTAGGAAAATCTTGTCCTTCGATTAACACTAGAACTACCAAGGAAGTCAAAGTGACTTGTCTGCCATTTTTAGTTAACTCTCTATAGCTCCATATAACTTTGAAGTCACATACTCGTCTATGCGTATCTTTATTTCATTTAATTTTTTTCGTTGTAATAATAATTATAAAAGTACGCGCAACAATGGTTACCTATTCGGTGCGTTCAAGTAATAATTTTGTTACTATTTTCACGTAATCTTCGTTAGAATCGCTTAACTATTACAGATTTATGTTATGCGATTTGCTTTTAGACCTGAACAAAATTCGTCTATAGAGGGTGAAATTATTCGTTATATATATACAACGAAAATAATAGAATCCATTCATTAAATTAAATCATCCAGCCATGATTTATCTATAAATAAATGTGTAAGCATAACTAAGAGTGTGATCCGTAGTTCCAGTGTTAATTCAGATCATCAGATCGATCGATCTTCATTTCGGTGCAAAACAAACCAGTACTTTTAATCGTCTAGTTAGATACGGGTCTCGGTAGCCAAGTGTAAAAACTATCGAAAAGCAATAGAATGTATATATGGGTCGTCGAAAGTGACAAGCGGACACGCTATTTACAGATCGTATTCGATTGCTCGTAATCAATATTGTCCTCGTCTAACCGGTTCCATTCTCACTGATACGGAAAGAAAAAGCTCAAAAAATCCGAGCGATCAGTGCTTTGCACTGATACGCTCGTTAATATCATACATATGTATACATATATTTATATATTAATCGCGATTCTTTGACAGAAGCGGTTCTTTGTCACAATTAACGGCACTAAATGTACAATATATTTTCGCATGAGAGATCAACTAAATATCTAATATAGCTAAATATTTAACCTTCGGAAGAACCTTCGAAAAAAGGTCTCCTTGTAATAAAGGTGGCGAAACTACATTTACAGTTTTACATCAACGTTATTATCTACGGTAACATCGTTATTTACAGATCGTTGGATAATTATGAACATTTACGTAACGCGAAAGTAATTAGACGTTTCTTGGTACACGAAGATATAAATGATATATTTAGTTTTATTGGAGGAAATGACATTTATGAGAATGACACGAATATACATGTATGTATATATATATAAGTTTTTTGAGATAAAGGACTGAAAATATATGAAAGTAAAAATGCTAGGAGCATAGAATTTATACAACTTTCACTTACGAGATAATGACTGTTATATACATATTATCGTGTGTTCGTATTAACACGGTGCACGTACAGTACCTTTTTATCAACCCGAAATCGGACCAAAACATTGGCGAATTACAGGAGCTTGTAATTACATGGAATTATTTCTAATAAACTCCGACAAATGCAAATATCAAAGTGTGAAGTTTCAAGTCGACAACAATTCGAAATCGAAATATTTCGCAATCCAGGTATGTTTATTAAGAAGATGCAGGTTGAAATGTGCGAGGTTTAGTGGTTAAATAACATTGAAAACATTTTAATTATCTAATAGTATAATCATATTAATACGTATAATATCTGTTAGTTAGTTAACAAAAATTTGAGTAACTGTCATTTCTTTAGCAATCTTTGTCTTTGTAAGATTGATCCGAATATTAAGATGTTACTTAGGAAATATTGTTGATAATTAATATATCGTTATGAAACTTCCAAGCAATGATGGGAAATTATTGAACATACGAAAGTAATTCATGTGAATCATTTTGTATGAAACTGGATATAAAAAAATGTTGTGTTTCTTAGGTAAATACTTGATGCAGATTTGTTATGATTTTGAAATA
Source organism: Nysson spinosus (assembly GCA_910591585.2). NCBI lineage: Eukaryota > Metazoa > Arthropoda > Insecta > Hymenoptera > Crabronidae > Nysson > Nysson spinosus. The sequence continues at coordinate 3,818,492 of OU342834.1, forward strand.
CAACAATTAATTTGAATTTTGATTCACAAAAAGTATTATATGAAGTATTATATAAAAGCAATATAGTCAGGAGCAGTAGTAGTATTAACCGTTAACTTCAAACAATTAAAACTTAAATTCTTATGCAAATAATGGTAACATAATAATAGAGATAATCGAGGTGTTTAAACAATATAATTTTGGAGCAAACTTTATAGCTTAGTAGAGTTATTTCGCTTTTTTGTAAATAAATAAAATCGTTTAATGCTGAAAGTCAAAATAAGCATCTAAATAGGATCTGTTTGTAAAATGTTATCAATTACTTCCGTTACTTTAACACTAATTATAACTTTAACAAAGTGGGATTCAGAGAATTTTGAACGTGTCAACATACAATGTGACCTTTTCGATGTTATGTTTCTCTCCCTCTAAAATTCCATGCAATCTATTCTCTTTGAAATTATCATTTATCCCTACTGCTCGCAAAATACAGTTACAAAAAGGACATACAAAACAATCCTAAATGGACGATGCAACAAAACGAGAAACCACATCGTAATTAATTAATCTCTGCAAGCGAATTTCTCTTTCCGTCTGCAAACGAAACCGGAACCATCGTTGCATCCCAATACCACTGATTACTTAATTAGCCAGGTGATGTTCAGACACTTTTAATACTTACATCACTATCCTCCGCCAACTTAAAAATCTTCAATTCCGCGTATATCAAATACAAGTGAATCATACAACACGAAGAAACAAATGTTTCAATCAATTGTCGATCGCAGAGTAAGAAAAGATCAATCGTTTTTGTTCGACTCATACGCGCGTACGTTTGAACAGACATAACCTGGCTATTTAACACATTCACGGACGATATAAGCGTATCTAATAATAAATAGTAGATTAGACACGTAATATTATAAGTTTTTCCATCGTTTTAACTATGAAAATTAAAGAAACAAAATGTACTGCATATGCAGTGGTGACCCACCACAGCAAAGCGAAAATGCTGCATATGCAGCAGCCGTCCTCGAATGTGTTAAGTGTAACGTGGCTTTTAATGGAACGTGTAGTACATCATTATGTATGCGTATATTTTTACAGAGACCTCTAACACTTTCGAAAGCCATGGAAGCCTTTTTCCTTGAATGTGCGTAAACAGTGATATTTCACAAGTGAGAACGAGTTATTCAATGACGATGACAGAGAATGAGGATAACTGTAATGTACGTAATAACAATGTAGCAACGGTATATGTATATATGTACATACAGACAGCAGGTAGACGAACGTTTAATTTCACTTATATATGGTAATTTATTTATAAGCTATCAATTATCTATTGAACCGGGCACTCGCGTCTATATTATCTCAAATAAGAAAATGATATTTTTCAAAGATTATTAATATCAGGAATGTGGTTTATTCATTATCTTCGTTGTAAATGAAACGTATGAAATAACCTTTTGCGCTCATCTTATTCGCCACCGTTAAAACACTTTAGGGTATTAAATTCAAAGAAACAAGTTTTTCAATGTAATTTTCAAATAATCAGTTTAAATTATGCGAAATATTTAAAAGAATTATGGAAGTTTCGTTTTATAATATAAGGTCTTTTTTAAAATATAAGTTTTAAACGTTTATTTGTGATAATATAGATGAGGATGATCTGGTGCAATGTATGATTCATATTTTCTGTTATACACATACTTATATTCATACAGTTTATTATTAACTTAACTGCTTATTCATGTGTAATACGTATACAGTCGGTTCATCAAGATTGTTCTATTTGATCTCAACGTGTGCCCTCTGTTTTGTTAGTGTTAGTATCATTTCTTAACATTATCGCTCTTAATTCTCTACAGTTCAAAAAAACGTGACGTGATTTACAACGAATGGATTCCAATATCTTTACTGTATTTCTGAGATCCAAGATAGATCGGAAGTAGTGCAACTAATGAAGCCTTGTAAGTCGATTCGTTTCAGTGTGTCTTTATTATCGAGATATAAGTTTACAGATTTATTAATCTCATCTGTCTCTTGTTATAAACAAGATCCATTCTACAGCCTAGATATAAATAACTTTTCATTCTAAAATATAAATATTACACGATTAGATTAATTAAATTAAATATCAAATGCATCATAAATTTTTATACTCGTCAAAGAATATATATATATAATATACATATAAAACAGATTTTCGTAGTTATTAAAATTCGTTAATATAAAGTAATCCTAGATCTATAGCTTAATAAATCCTATAGACAAATATAAAAACATTTATGATTTATATCTTGATAACAAGATTAGAATTGTTTGACATAATTTGATATACATTATTTTATTATTCACCTTACATCTTCGATCTATCCGGGTTCAATGAAAATGCAAGAAAACAGTTGGAGTCCTTTCTTTGTTCGCCAGCAGCATTGAGCGACGGTAGATATGAATAAGAATCTGACGGCTGCCTATTATATTCCGCGCATCTCATTACATCTAAAACCTGTTCCTTCCCCGTATAAAAACCTTACGAAAATAGTAGCTCTATCATAAAATCCCGCAACCCTTATGACGAACCACCTTAAACGCTATAAAGGTTTGAAGTAATGTCATCGTTAGTTAAGACGCAAGGACGCGTAGATACATTAACACATTGGACGCCATGGCGGTCACCGATGGCCGCAAACACCAATTCTACTAAAACTCGAATCAAATACAGTGCTACCTCGTACCTCGAAAGCTTTTTAACTTCGAACGTTAAAAAACGCAAAAAATTTGATTCACAGGTCGAACTATAGTCCAGGAGAAATATTTTCGTCTTTGTGATTTTTATATTAAAACATTATTCATCACCTCTATTTCTATGTTGTAGTAATTAAAATTAATGAAATAAACGTCAAATTATTTTGTTTAATCATTTCTAAGTTATTAACATTAAAAGACCTAAAATCTAAAATCTTGATTCGGACTTCGAACGGGTTTCTGGAACGAATTAAATACGAACTACGAGTATACGAACTACTGTGTATCATTAATATTCGTCAAATTTTCAATATCTTTAACGCTACAATAACGATGTAAAGTAACCAGTGTATCGTAAAGCTCTTAAACAGTTTTATTTTGAGTCGTTATATAGACGTTATAACACGGATTTCGGTACGGCGCTCAACGTGTTAATATGCCCGCAATCCATTTCATACAAAACACTAATCAATCGGCCCATTGACTGATCACTGCAATCATTCGATCCAACCGATCTTCACCTAGAAATTGGTTGCCTGCAATGGTTGTCTCTCATCATGAAAGGAATTTATTGCTAATCTGTAAACAGCGGCATATCGACGGGAGTGCATTATCGTGTCGACAAAAGGGCCCTGAGCCGAAAAACCAATAGGATAAACGCTTGATAAGAGCCTTATCGTAGAAGACAGAAGTTGTTGTTGGATACTCCGTACTTCCGGCTAGAATCGGTTTATTCTGTAAACCGCAGCGGACAAATATTTCTATGTCACTGGACAATGTTCGATTATAGAGATCGATCTCTACAAAAATACGAGTTGCGAATATATGGCGTTTTATCAGCGATAATAAGTACCTTATTGCCTCAGGACGATTGTATCGTGGCATGGAAATAAAGTGATATTCTTATCACTGACAATTGGCCATGTATGCACACCATAATCTCTGAACTATTCAATAATGTGAAATATCCTCTTGGAAGAGGATTGTTATTGTCGCCGGTGACCACATTAATTCACCGCGTACTCAATCGGTTGACAAGAATTCGAGACAAAACGGTAAATCGGTCACTTCCGCCTTTCTCCGGGACTCACGGATACGCGGAGACAGCGGGGCAACGTTGTTAACGCGGGACAAACACGAAGGCGTTGATAAACTTAAATACAACAAAAAAATGAAAAATCCATTGAAGGGCCAATACCTTCCACATTGACCCTTCATTCCATAAGCATAATCTGACTTCTCTTACATACAATCTGTCTTAATTTATATTCCATAATCCATAGACATATATAATATGGCACCTTAAGAACCTCAAAAGGACTAGATCGTCTAACGTTCCCGTAAGAAAATATATGTATATATATTTATGAATATATACCAGCTAGAGGCAATCGCGCTCCAATTAAAGTACTTAATAATCTTCTCATCTCGCATGTGGAGGTAGTGTTCTTTTTTTTTCTTTAAAACTCATTCAACTTGCGATCTCGTTCTTCCTTTCTCTCTTTCACTCATAGACCCATTTACACACACTTCTTCTCACGCTTACATCGATGTATACGTACTTTGTTTAATTCTTTTATATAATTAGAGGAGTGTAGGGTAATGGTAAATAACGTGTAATCAGTGGTCACTTAAGTCGCAGCATGCAATGTACGAATAAATTCTGTGTTACGTAGTCTAATTGTAAGATAGTATATAAGTAACCACCATTATGGATATAAATTGGCGGTGGACCATTACTTTAAATTATCTCCCTTTCTCTCGAAATTCGCGACTATCGATTTGAATTCGGCAGTTAAAAATATCGTTGTTAAGCATGTCTTAATTACGATACATTTTACTGGAGATATTTTGAATCGACCTCAAGTATCGTGTGCAGCCTTCCATTTCATATACATATATCTCACTCACTCACTTAATTAAATCACGATTTCATTGGCGAGTATCGTGCGCGACTAATTGTGTCTCGTGGCAGTGTACGTGTGGCTACCGTCGAGAAACAACAAGATGCTCGAATTTCCCGTCGCAGAATTCCCCTCTCTAAAATCCTTCTTCTTTTCCTTCTTCACCACCCCCCTCCCCCCCCCCAAGTCTCTTCCTTCTCACCCTCGCTGCTGTCATACATCTTACTAATTACACTCTTGCCGGTTGGTGTCTTTGTTCGTAATTTTCTTTTTCTTTCAGAAAGCCAGAAGCAGTCTTGTCTCGGAATGAAAGGGGATCTTACAAAGTTATCCGGGTAGTTTCCCGAATTTCCTGGGGACTCCTTCACGATACGTATGCAAGTGAGCTATCTAGAAGCTTTGACAAAGATTTAAAACCCATCGGCGGATATGTTCGTAACAATCTGGAGGAATGTAATACGCGTGTATGACAACAGTGAGCCTGTTTTAAAGGCAGGATAGGAAAATTGGTTTTAACAAAATACAGATTTTTACGTAACACGTATAAAGTGACGAACCCGAGGTATATCCCCTCGTCAATTAGCAACGGGATCGTATCATTCCGGTGCAATTAGTAGCCATAATACAACGCGCCATTAAATCTTCCTATACGCGCTTACAAAGAAAGAAAGACTCATTATCGAGACAATCATTATGATTTTCATGAAACTCCGTACATCGGTGATTTCCAATCCGAGTAACAATCGGTATGATCACGCGTGACCCAGTATCTCGGATCGGCTCACTGGAACCCGTTCCAGGCACCCAGCCTCGGAATATCCGAACATTAAAATCTCCACGATAAAGCAGGAGTGCGTAGCAATACCCGGTATTAAGTAACATTCTTTAGACGCCAGTATGATTGAATATGTAAGAAACATTGCTATCTTGATGTACCGGTGGTCCATGACAATTTCGCCTAGTCGATGAATTATTGTTATTGTTGTTAACATAATAAGATGACTTCCTCATGCTTGTGGAAGAGGACATCATCGCTACGGTCTCGTAGTACCTTAGTTTACCACAACAACGGCCACTCTTCAGAATTGCGACGAATCCTCGGCGATATTTCTTATTGAAAAAAGCATAGAGGATCGGATTGATACATGAGTTACTGGCACCAAGCCATTGGGCGATTGGAGTGGCGATTGGTAGGATTTCATCCTCCCTGTCAGTCACATCACCCCCAAGCTTAATCACGGTAAAGATCACGTAAAGTGGTAACCAAGACAGGACGAATAATATCACCACGACTACTAACATCTTGACTACTTTGACTTTCGACTTCTGCTGTATCCTTTCCATTTGAGCGTCCTTTGTATCAGTCGGTATATGCCTACGCCAGACCTTGATCCATATCAAGATGTAGCAGAGTGATATCAGTATCATTGGAAGAACGTAGCAAAGGGTTAGGTTGCCGATCAGGAAAAAGAGTGTGCCGTCTTCCGGACGTGGCCAGATTTCCAAGCAAAGTCTGAGATCTGGATCATCATCGTAAATGGCGACCAAGTCGAAGTACACCAACCAAGGCGAAGTCATTGTCAGTGCGATGAACCAAATTACGACGATCATTATCCTTGCACGCCTTTTCGTTATTTGGCATTTTAGGGGCCACCAGATTGCTAGGAACCTGGAACCAAACAATGTTTGACTAGTAATTATGCAATATTTAGTATGATTTTTATAGAGATTTCATTAAAAGCCTTATCAATAATCTAATACTGCATTCATCCATAAAGAATCATGTTAGTAAATCAATTATGTCCGCTCATTATGCGGCAGATCTTAGGACATGTAAATCCGGAAGTCTCATTTTTTCTCGACAGTTCCCACCGTTCCACGTTTCGTAACATCTTTAAATTGTATGTTTACCATAATATCATTAATATGATAGAACGTTTCTTACGTTTATTCCACACTTGACATTAAAAGAAAGCTGATCAGTTAAAGGGAATACACGTGTACCAGTAAAAGTTTCTCAAGCAACATCTATAAAAAGATAATAAAGTCAAGTGTAAAATATCGATAAACGAGGAAGGCGTACTTATGTTTACCACCGGCACGGAAACTGATGAAGAAATTTAGTCCTTCGTTTATAAGACGACGGACTAAAAGCCGTTATGACATGAGATATATGAGCTTCTGATGATGAAACCACCCACGCGGCCAAAGTACCATACCGCGCAAACGTAATAGATCGTTCCTTACGCCTTCATTATGGAAATGTCTACGAATATTCCATTCGCTATTTCGAAAGACCCCCGTTTCGGTCACGGTTGAATGTGCACTGGAGTTATGCACGTGCAAACAGGCACAACGAGTACCTTTTATTCTTCCGCGCGACAATTTTACCTTTTCATATCACGTTCCAACAAACCCATTTATGCGCCATATATGAACAGATAAATATAAATTCAGTTTTCTCGATTAATAGAATTCCAATCCTGAGATATCCCTGGGTATATTTCTATTTATTCTTCTCACGTACATATTTATTACTCAATGCAATTTAATGTCTTATTAGGTAATGAATAGAAATGCAAACGCATGACGTCCTTTAGGTTGCCATACTATTATAACTTCATCGTGCTCTTGACTTCGACATATCGCGTCTATCAAAATTTTATAAAATAATGACAATTTTGCATTATACATAGCACACTTTGACTAACCACGGAGGGCAAGAGTTCATGAAATAATGATCATTCTCAGTGAGAATTCAAATCCGCAAAGATCTCGTCACAGAGATATTCCTTTTTGATGCAAAGGCGCTAGGCCGGCAAAGCAGTTGTGTATGAAAGAAAATCTGAAAAGGCACTTTTTCTTCGTTAATTAAACGTTCTTCGTGTATTTCCTTTGCGAACGATGTCGAACGTCTCCTTTCGGTACCTGCGCCATAATACTGGAACGTGGTACTACATTCCAGAATCATTAACAGAGCGGCACAGTTTCGGAGTCACGAGTGACGTTTCTTTATATCTCCCGAGTCCTTACCATAATGGCACTTCTCCGTGGATTCTCTATCTCGTCCTTTACTTTCTTTCGCGAATGGGAGACGTATAGGTGTTATCATCTTTATTGAGACTTCGCGGCGAACAGTCACGTCCTTCGATATAGATGATTAAACGTAAATGTTATCGCTGTCGTTGGTAAAAAGTCCTTCTATAAATCAGTTGCAACGATATCGATCTACACGATTGTTCTCATAGAAATCCACTTCCGACTAGCGCCATTCCTTCGCGATCTTTAATGCATATGCATGTCCAAGGAATGGTACCTGTACGCCGCACCTCCTGGAGGATGCATAGACAACGAAGGTCGAAAAAAAATCCTACGATTCGCGGATATGAGCAAACGAACGATCAAGGTCGCGGGTACCTACAGAGGAGGTAGGGGACAATGAAGATGACAAAGCTTTCGACACGTATATATAAAGAGTGCGATTTGTGTAGGGCTAACAGTAGCATCGATTCACATCCTTTCGTGTTTGCGAACGGAAAAGCCGATAAAACGTTTAACATGTTCAAGCTGGTAAGTATATCTGCTATAACAATATATATACACATATATAGTATTTATATATACAGTAGACTCCCTCTTATCCGCTCTCGCCGGTTTTAACCGGCCATATTTTCGTAAAAATTTTTTTCCGCGTATCAAGAACTACAGTACACTGTACTCAGAGACAACGTCTTACTTCGTCTACAAAGTAACTGATTTTTTACTAAATAAATAAATGTTTATCAAGTATTCATATGCAACATATATAGATACTTTTTCACTCTGATTTACAGTTTATAAATACTATTTTGTATGCTTTTTCGGATTAACCAGCCATTTGTTTATCAAGCCTAAGTTCCGATCCCATAGAGGCCAGTTAGTCGGGAGTCTATTGCACTATATATATTTGATATATTACAGATATTATATCTATCAATATAATATTTCCTCCAGTAAACATGTAAAACGTATAAAACTAAATTGGTGTGCACGTATTTAATCAATAGCTATCCATGTATCTGTATTTATAATTGAATTAAATCGGGGCACTTATAAACATTGCTTAATCACCAAATTCCAGGAAACAGTATTAGAGAATGTTATTTCCCATGTTGCAAAGAAGTAGTCTTTTTTTATGGATATTAGTGGTCTGTTATCATTGCAACATGTGTTTCACGTGTTTTATCACCTTGTTGTAGAGCTTTCCAGAGCAGGACTGCGATAAATTACATTCTTATTGAGAAGGCATGAAATCGTACGGTTTCAAAACTTTCGCGGTTTAGTCGACAACTCTATTTATTTGCCACTACTTTATTGGGATATTGAGAAATGAGATTACGTTGAACTCTTACTGCTGCTATAAGTTTGCAAAGACTTTGGAGCACGACGAGAGAACGCTTAACGAAAGTGAATAAGACACAATTTGTGTAAGTTCGGAATAACAAGTAATCGGCAATATCTATATTTTATTTATGTGAAAATCTACTTATCGCGAAAATCTACTTATCACATTACTGAAAAGACTTGCATTCCTTTACCTACGTATCATTTTGCGGAACGTCAAATATTAGCAGAATCCACAGACAAGTTACACAGCTTTTCCAATGTATTACTTTACTTAATGAAATATTGCTGCTTTCATGTACTCCTATGTTAAACTTCTAATTGAATAATAAGTACTGTAATCAAATAAGTTGATTCATGAATTTGCCCTCTGCATACTCATAGTATTCTTGTGACACGAGTATTTGATTCGAAATTGTTGAGTTCAAGTCTATATAGACAGTGAATCAAAAACAAAAAAATATCTCCAAAATAAACTAACTTTAATTGCAATGGCTTACGGAGCTAAGTAATTTCTTTTGAGATAAGTCTCATGAGTCACAGAAACTAAGTTATAAAGTTCGAAATACTTGAAATTAAGCTATCATTTTGTACAATTTTTAGGCACTTCTTATGGCTGTAGCAATTGTTGCTGCTACGTGTGCACCAGCCCCCGTGCCACCAATAATTACTCATCCACTGGTCTATCCGCAACCATATATCAAAGTGTTACCACTGCATCCTGCAGCGGTTCCTCTGACGTACCATCACGGATACAAATGGATTCATCCAGGCTCAGTCTATCTTTACTGAAGTCAATGAGATTTTCCAATTCGCATATTAATATTGAATATTTCTGCGCTATAACACATAGACCCTCAAAGGACAATATATCCCGCCAAATCATTTTATATCGAAGAATGCCTTTAAAATAAAATAAGCGTCCGCGGTATAGACCGCAGGCAAATCAACTGTACTTTCCTTTACCGGTTCAAGATCATTCAATTTCTCTCCGCCTCTTGTAAAGTACATGAGACTGTTGGCAAAAAGACAGAACGACGTACGTAGCTTCGAAGTTGCCACGTTTTAACAAGATTCCGGTACATCGGCATGTTTGCGTATTCCAAGTAGATAAGAGAAATGCAAGCGAGGAAAGTAATTCTTTGGAAGGACTAACCAATGTTCTGGGAAAAATGAAAATAAGAAAGAGGACGGAGAATAATTCTTTCGTCAGGGATATCTCGAAAACGCTCGTAAAATGTAGGAAGGCCAAGGGTGCTGCAATCTTGGGTTTATGCCCTGAACAATTGTATATCTATATACTGTCATTTACATACATGTATATTCATATACAGGCAGCCGTGCACGCGTACATATATCTGCACACATATTTTCATCGGAAAGGATGCAATAAGTACACACTGCTTTATTACGCTCTTACGAATGTAAGACCTCGTTCGAGGAAGACAGAATGGGGGGAGGCATATACGAAGACATAAAACTCGTAAGATCGCTTAGGAATAACCTGGAAAACCAGTACTGCCCTTGCTTACTCCCTCGTACGTATTTCCATGAAGTACGACGAACATCCATAGACAGAGATAAAAACGAATGAGTATCCGCACATTGAGGGTAATTAAAAATAACAGTGGTTTTTTTTTAATTAAAATTTTATTAAAATTCCGTATGATCGAGGGGAGGGTTCCGGGATGATGGTGCAATGATCAAAGCGAATAGCCAAATTACATTGATGAATTACAAAAGTGAATGTAGAAAAAGGAAAGCGATTAGCCGATCCTGGGTACGTGCCTGGTCATCGGGCCGTATCTTTAACATTTTTCTAAACTCCCACGCGCTGATTTGGTCCCTGGGAGCCTGGTGACTGGAATAAGCCGCGATGGAGCTGGATGGACATTAGGAAGGAACTGTGATAGTTTTTTTTTTGTTTCTTTCTTCGAGCTATGATCTTTCCTTCGTTTTATGATCGTCGATTTACGAGAAAGAAGGGGGTATGTTTTGCTTAAAGGGGGGAGGGGGGTTGTCTCGCCGTGACTCGATGGTGGTTGTAGTGGTGAGATAGAGGTTGGTGCTCGTCTAACCATGATAACCATGACCAAGAAGGGGTACGACAGCGGGGGTCAGCACGGTCCTGGTGACAACAGGGGCGGCATGGACCACTGGGGCAACCGGCTGGGCAACAACATGCGCAGCTACGGCTCCGCCATGGCTGACTACCGCCGGAGCACGGATGGGTCCAATTCCATGGTCAACAACAATGCCAGTAAGTCCACCGGGAGCGGCGACAGCGACAGCCAGAATGGCGGCGAGAACAGCCTGTGATAATATGTCCATGTATTGTTTAGATACAAAAGTCCTCTGTTTTTATCACCCTCTTCTTACTAAGACAATCTGTTTTTTGTCACCGTCACGTCTTCAGAAATGTTCTACCGTTTTCGTTAGGAACGGATCACTAGTTCATTGCACGAAGACATTTATATAATTAAAAACTTCGGTCACATAGCGGAATAATGATTTAGTAATTGACTCGATAAACTGCTGTATGGAGTCAGTTAAATTATTGATCAATACTGCGGTATTTAAGAAATGGCATTTATTTCGTGCACAAGGAACATGTTAATAAATCTAGCAGAAAAATGTTGCTCAGCCAGCTGCATTTTAAGTCTCATTCTGCTAAAGACGGATAATTATACTATCGAGCCGTCAAAATTTCACAAGCTAACAATTTTTCCAGTGAAAAATGGAAAGCTATAATGTCTGTCTTGAATACTCGTTTCAACGAGATCGAAAAAGATCGACTGAATTCCATTTGTGCAAGAGATCAAATCTCGATAAAAATTGAAGTCTCGTAAATTTCGTTTATCGATATAATAATAGCAGCCCGTGTATGACCGTGAAGGAATGCGAAGTCAATTCTGCAAGAGAAAAAATGCAAATACTACAGCGTGAACTGCATTCCACTTTACTCGAGTGCACGCGCCGTCTAAGTCCAAACGAGTTGCCCGTATTGGCTAACAATGTGCATGCTTCAGTGATTTAGCTCGCCCCGATTTTTGAGACCCGACGGAAACTCGACGGCCGTTCAAGTGAACGTAAGGGTCCGCTCGTAAGTAATTGTATGCACACGTTCAGCACCAGTCGGAAAGATCAGAGTAAAGCGTGAACCGGGATACTTTTTTGTACGGACTCACGGAGAACTGTCTCTTTATCGATCAAAGTAACACGAGTGGGAACGAAGGAATTTTCTCAGCCGAGTATTAAAGTCTCTCTACGATATATATGAACTTCTACTACCCGATGCACATATAGCCGCACATATATGCATAAATATAGTTACATGTAAATGTACTTGCACTTAGGAATAGTTGAGTATACAAGGACAAGTATGTAGTCATCTGTATACGTAGATCCGTATGTGTAAGAGGGTATATGCAGAAATTAGTTTCTATACGATCCTATACTACTGAGGTATATGGTTCGGTGTAATATCGTCAAAGCCAGTGGAATTATTTGGATGCAACCGTACAGTCTGCTAGTCAAAATGTAGAGAGATCTATTTGTATGCGCTTCCTTAGTTGTATTGGTAAATGTCTCGTTGTATAGAACCGTACGTCCGTTTAACGTAGCCATGGTCGAATATGTGCATCTAAGTGTCTTCTCACAAGGTAATGATCCGTTAATTTCGTTGGTTAATTCTCAGTAAATAATAATGAGAGGGTTGAGAATTACCCACCCCTGATATCAAGAGAAAAGTGTCTTAATGTATTCAGTAATGTGTGATGATTAAATGAGTGTATTCATCTTACCAGCTTGAACATGTTGATTGGTTGTGGGTTGGTAGTTTACTTATCGGAAGCAAGTAAGCTTATGCTGGATTTAACTAACCGAGGTCCTTTTATACGAAAGTTGATTTTTAAAAATCCTTATAAATTTGATCACGTGGCCCGCCGTTCGAAGTCTGACGTTATACACCGGCTAGTTGAGTCAGCCGGACAATTATCGGGGTGGGGTACCCCCGTGACCAATCGTTTCTCAACGCCGGTACGAAACGACCCACTAATACCCAATGGCGTGCTTTCAACCCCAACGTGCCGATCGCGAGGGAATTAGGTTAAGACACTTTATGTGGAAATATTCTACCTATAATGTGCACGTTTCAACGTACATACGTGCACGCCTGGTGTACATATATCGCCTAAATCTGCATTTACATATGTGAGTGACACGAAACTTACAGTCCGGGGTAAATGTATGGTGTAAAAATGAAAAATAACCCAGGACCGCTGTATACGTTGTTAAATGCAAACTCATTTCCTAAAAACCCAGCCAAGGTCTTCTTCAGTAACGACCTTCTTCTTTACGAAAGAGCCTAGAATATAGGCACTGCGGCTTTTCAGAGAAAGAGGGAGAATACGTCTGGAATCTTTCGAGATCGTTGAGAGCGTATCGCTTTGTCAGGAACGTCAGTTAAATGGAATCCGAATACCGTCACGGGAATCGCAAGCCTCCTGTACCACTGCCATCTAATTCGTTTACACAGGCGTTCCGCTCTCAGATTCCTCGACCAAGGAAAACGACTAGAAAATCGTTCGCCTGCAATTTTTCTTTTGTCTTTGAAATTTGAAGCAAAGCGTAATAGGAGTCAATGTAACGATCCAAACCAGTAAGGTTTCAAATCAATCTGTTAATTCACTGATTACCTTCGCAGATAGGTAATACAAGAATGGAACGTAAAAACGCTTCTGGTTATTGTTATATCAGCCATTGTATTCGTCGAAGAAGATTGCTAATATCGTTATAGTATATTTCGTAATTAAACCTTTGAAATGAATGTACTTTAACAGACCAGTAATATAAAAGACCACAAAGGAAGACTGGACGAGCACCCCTAAGATTTACACTGGTGTATAGCGATCCACCAATGACAATTCGTTATCGCGGTATCTTGAAGAACTATTGTATAATTTCCGCGTACATAACAATTGTATATACATAACAAAACAGAAAGAAATTTGTTAACATTGCACACAATCTCCGTCCTTTTGATATTATTCTTATTTCTTATTATAACGGAGTTACATAATTGACCAAAATATAGTTCATACTCGGATTCAATTCTTCCCATTAATATCATAATTCAACTCATAGAAATATTGGGTTAGATCAAACAAATTGTTGGTAATATCAAACTCCATGTTGTAAAAACAATTTTGCTTTCTTTTGTATGTATATATTTAGTGATCATCACGTGAATGGCAAGAAGTATGCCAAATGAATATAAAAAGTGGTCCAAACGGTACACGCGACCGCGGTGTCTATCGTTTCAGCGAGGAATCGTGTCGCGGTGTCCCACGGTGAATAAAACTTTTATCAATAAAGCACGTCGCTTTACATAATTGCGGTCGCATTATTCGCTAGCAGCAGGTACTTTTCCAGGTTACTCCACATCGAGAAGCATAATACCATACCATGGATTACAGCCGCCACGAAACGCCTAGACGTAAAGCAAGTGAGGTGGATATCGTATGTCAACCACACGGAAGTCTTTGCTGAGACTTTTAGTGGGTGTATATTCCATAAGTGCGATATGAGTGAATAAATGTAACGCGTCGCCAAAGAACCTGCATCGAGTTACAAGCCATACTGTAATGGTATCAAGATCTTCTTAAGCATATAAACACTTAATCGGCTTTAATTACCTTTCGAATATTTCTAACCATCTTTAATATATTCCTTATTATTACGTCGCTCGCATTTGAAATATTATACAAATTAAATGTTCATATCTAACTCAATGAATCTAAGTTATAGACATGTTGAGTTTGAATTTGGTTTACGTTCATTGAACTAAATATATTCTTATAAGATGTTTTTAGAAAATAATTTCAAATTTTAATACGCTATGTTCTATAAGGTTCAGAATGTACAATGCATTGTGAGACTAATCGGGGATTTAGTGAATTTAGTTTCTTATTTCATTTAATATTTCCAATAAATAGCATATCAAGTATAATCAATTGGATGAAAACATCGAAATCTAAGGATACCTCTATCGTATCGGAAAGAATGTGACTGTCGTTTTGATCCTGCATGTCGTATACGAAGACTGAATTTTTATTGAATTTATGTCGAAGGATGGGTCCGTTAAAAGTTTCTGGTTTTCCTGCGCCGGGACGGAAGACGTGGTCGTTCAAGGAAGATATATTTTTTGGGGTGGCACTTGGCTGCACTGGGGAAAGTGGTGAAGATAGAGAGTAATGCATGCTTGGATGGAGGTTGGGCAAAGGGTAAGACAATTCCGAGTTTGCTAGGATCGCTTTCGCCAAGCAATTTCGCGGAGATCGATCGTTCCGAAAGATTCTATAAAACTATCACACGCGCTTGCTTCAAGACTCTCGTTTCTAGGCGCCTAACGTGAAATTGATAGGAAATCATTGATCGACGATATTCAACCGTATCACCAGCTTCCGTTCCACCAGTTATTCCATCAATAACACCTGGCGTTCTAATATTTTCGTTGGTACAACCCTCGATTGTTCTCCATTCAAATGTCTACTTACCCTTGTATTATATCACATTTGCATATTGACAACCACGAATCTCCGTTACGTATCAAATAAGACCGTATTTCCGCGACAAAGAACTTTATGATCACCTTTATACTAACACTTTCAAAGAATGTCGATTATTCTAAACAGATTTCTGCTTCAGCAGAGATTTCAGCAATTCAATTTGAAATTAAATTCTTCTCATTTTACATTGAATTTAATCACCACAAAGTGCAACGTCCCTTTAAAACTATTGACATTCTTGTCGCTCTTTAGATTAAATTATTATATTGCTATCACGTGAAGTTAATATGCATCATTTAAAGTAAATGTATGCATGTAATTATTTTATGACAGTTTAGATGCATTAACGAGCAGCGTCATAAATTTCTTTGGAAGAGTAATCAATATTGAGAGAGTGCCGGTCGTTAGAAGTGCATAACGGACATCCGACTTTTTCTAAAAGAAGGAACTTTTTAATTCCGATAGAAATGCTGTCCTTCAGAAACCAACCCGTTACTGCCGCGTTGTAGAGGAAAACAGCAGGGGTTGTAAAAGATAATGAGGAAATATGAAAATGTGTAATACACTTCCCTAAAGAAATAGAATCAGAAAAATGACAATAATGCCGGTTGGCCAATGTGATCTCATAACTGCAAAATGGAAAATTGGTGCGCGTAGAAACATTCGAGACATAAAGCTCGAGCGGTTTATTAATGTGTATATCGTATTCCATTAGAAGTTAGGCAATACAGCATTCTCTTAAATTATTATTAAAAACAAGAAATCATTGCAATATTTATTAATTCAGTACACAGCTGGTTATGATATGTTATGATACTAATAGAGGGGCACTCGATACACACAATCTAAATGTCATAACAGGATGGAAATGCATCGATAAACTTATAACCAAGCATATGATACCGGCTATAATTGTTGCTCGCGGACACGTTTTTATGTAGATGAGAAATAAATATGTCAGGGAAGAATATGCATTAACATTATGTTGCAATCGATTTCTTCGATTACGAAAGACTCATAGGTGCATTGATTTCTTGTAATTTCCATAAATCTTGGAAAGTAATACTGGATATTACAAAGGACATTATTAAAGATCGATAACCTGACATCAATTAACTAAGCTAAACTAAATCATTGTAAGACATAAAAATAGATTTTCTTCCTCATAATTAAATAATATATTAATTTAAATAATAGCTGCTAATAAATCGTAATAAATTACTGTTGACTTTGATAAGTTCGCGGCCTAACTGGGAACGAATATAACTTTTTTTTTTTGTAATGCGCCACTTATATGTTAAGCCGCGAATTTTTCAAATTGTCCTCGTATTATGGTGTACAAGAATAATTAGATTATATTATTTATGTACATATAACATTAATACATTTAATATTATAATACTGTATTATATACAATTTAACTCTTGTATGTAATATATTAGCATTTTAGGTACTACTTAATTAATAATGATTTAAAACATAACTGAACAGAGTGATTAAATAAAATCGTTAGAATAAGATTGGGGAGTATGATTTCCTTTAGGATTCAAGCTTTTTAAGTTGGATGAAATGGACAGCTTCGTAATATTTTTCTATATGAAGATTAGTGGAATTCGTAGAGGCATATTTCTTTTGAAACCACCGGATATTTAGGGTGCGTTAAATTTTCATAGATGATGCTTTTCATGGAAGAAACACACGTACCTGTCCAAAGAAACCGCAACGAGGCTGTAGACCGATGCTGCCACAGAAACCCCTTGTATATACGCAACTGCTTTACACATGAACCATCCCAGAAACCAAGCTGAAACATAAGTTCATAGTTTAATATTGAAAGTGATATACGAAACTTCAAACCGCGGTTAAAACTTCGAATTATGAGGGAAACTATGGAATAGCTTTTTAGCAGAGGCATCAAAATTACCACGGTTTAAGTAGCTTCAAATATATGCAGATCTACAAGAATGATGAACCAGTTAATCCTTAACTTGTTTCGTTTTATTTGAAAGTTTAATCCGTCGAAAGCGACGATAAATGTCCTTTAAAAGTTATAGAATATAGAAAGTACTACAAGAAAAACCGTATTAAAATGGTGCTATGTTTCTTTGTTTGTTACGAATGTAAGAGTATTGGAATCGTAAACCTTGACCTGAACCTGGCTGGTTTTTATTTCTATATGAGACTGATTTTATTTCATATTTTTAACACCTTGTTTTTGTATTGCATTTCTGTATTTTTTCAGATACAATAATCTCACGGAATATTTGGAATTGGTATTGTTAATCTACTTATCGGGTTTTTATGTAAATAAGTAAACATTCTATATTGCTTATATTTGCATGGCTTAAACTACGATTAAAATACTTGTTTAACTACAATAGTTTTATAATGGTTACGACACGACACAGTGATACCATACTAACTTTATATCATAAACGTATTCTAAGTACCTTACATATCAGAGTTTGATTAAGTAATTATCATCGAGTATACTTAACATTACCACCTAAATTCATATTAACGTTAATATTGCAATTAATATTCAGCTAACACCCCACAACAATTCTGAGGCTTACAAAGCATCCCAACATATTTTCGTATATAAAGGGAGAGCACATAAGAAACGTTATTCCAAAGGAGACTATCTGGCAAGCAATTACTGTTGGGATCTGGAAAGAAGGCACTCGTGACTTTTAGATGTCACGTGACATTTTGGTCTCCCATTAGTTATATACATTATATGTTATATATTATTTATAGGTTATACATGGGACTCTCGCCTTCCCATCTAATGTTACCGTGTGCCTTCTTCCCATAACATTGCGGTACAAATCCCCTCTCGAATAAAAAGACCATGCGGTTTGTTTTTCATTTTTGAGTAAGTTCTTTCAGGTTCTACCGATATTGATTGTACGGCCGTTTAGCCAATAGACAGGTCCGAAAGTATTGTGTGAAGTGAAGGGGTAGACACAAGGCCGCATAGAAAGGAACTTCCCGTAGGCCGTAGATCGAGCGTTACGCGAATAATTATTTATTCTACTAATACGTCACTCCCCCGGACCGATAAGGCTCACGGTTATTGCGTGCCTTAATATCAACTAATATATGGAAAATTACAGGAGGTGAATAATTTCGGGCATATACAGAGACAAGTTGGGTCTCCTAGTTCGATCTAGAAAGTGCAGTGGACCGTTTAAACCTTATAATGAGTTCTGAACCTCTCTCCGCTATCAAGTGATCACCGAGAAATATCGATAAATACCAGTGATAAGTTAATTCATCATTAAACGTAAGAAATAAATCTTGAAAAGTGGAAAATGCGATTTAATATGAATGGTATTTAAACCAAGTTCCAAAGTATTCTTTCATGGTATTCATCGACAAACGGCGTGAGGCTTTAATTGCACCTACGATTACTTCCATATGTCAAATATAATGATATATTACTGGTAAAGACTTGTACGTAATCCAATAATACTTAAAGTGTGCAATGAAAAAATAATTGGATAAGGAATTATCGATCGATTATGATATTTTTGTCGGGCTCGGTGATCTACAAAAAGAAGGAAGCCATAATCATAAAGTTCTATCAGCTCGATTATACTCGTCGAAGGGCAAAAACATTTATAGATGTCTCATTAACTTAGCATAATGCGACGGTTTAATACGATCGAATGAAAATTCAGGGAAATATTCGGAATCTTGATAACATCGCGGTTTTCCTACGATAACGTATGTATACTGGGTACATATAACATGTCGGCGCAGACGAAAGTGGAATCGAAACGAATCGGAAGGCGTACGCCTCGAAACTTTTATAAAATCCAATCGATTCGAAGACTTTCTTGCAATCTGTGACTGCGGCAACGGCTGGCCGGAACATTCCTAAAAGTTTTTCACTGAATAACACCAGCAAATCTCGACGATTCTTCCGATACGCGACTACTTGAAATTCTTATTCTAACTGTTTATCGGATTCTAAGATAAAATCATCGTTTCCATGCTTTCCAAGCTATAACTCATCTCACACGTGATGGTCCCGAGCTATCTTTGAAACGTTTAATTAATCTAAAGTAATAATGATCATTTACGAAGATAATTTCTTATGAAGTGTAAATTACTCGAGGAATTTCACGGTGAGTTATAAAGAGAACGTATGAAATTGGTAATTTTACTTAATAATAGCTATGATCGCGGTGTGAATGAGCTTGAGTGAGGGTTTCTCTACACGTTCTAAGTAAGTGTGATTAAATGTTTCCATACTTCATGGAAGATTAATGTGTAATACTTTTAACTATTAATGTTGAATGTTGGATTTTAATCAGCAAACATTTTTATAATGAAACAAAGCGTGTCCACAGTCAGTAACGAGGCAGAATGAAAGAGAAGGGCATCATAACGTCAGCATCGATTTGCTATTCATTTATGTATAATTATATAATAAATTCGCGGTTAAGAATTCTCCTTCGCGGTGGGACCGAACGAAACGTGCGATATATTACAACACAGTGCCCTATAAAGATTAAAATACTTTCCATGTGAATTTCGTAATACTAATCTGCACGGAGATAAATACAGTCTGATAAAGAGTTATATGAAAAATTAAGTTGCCCGAGATAAGTTTAATATTGATTACGAATTATACTTTGCCACTGGACTGGTTTTGTCTGTTCTACTAAACGATTAGATTGAGTAATATGTACTTTGCAGTATGAATTGCTTGATGCGATTCATTTATTATATAATCTAACGTAGGAATCGTTTCTTCTGACTTTAGTCGCGAAGATTAATGAACGAATTATTCGACTCGTTAAATATATCGTTATCGAAAGAAAGCTCTTCGTCAATGACATGATTAATTTCCAGCGATGAAAATGTTCAAAATTCCGACATACATGAAATTCTCATTACAAGATCGATCTAACAAATTAACAATTTCGGGCGTGGATTATTGGTACTCTCGCTTCGCGATTACATACATTTCCTCTATTAACAAATCCGCCGAATTGCAGGACTCTTTGGAAATGAGCGCAAAACCGCGGACAGATTGAAATATCAATTTTCGGGATGGCAACCGCAGGTGATTAATAGACACCGATTAGACTCGATGGAAATATCACGGATTTCAATGTTACGAGAGAATAGAGATTGAGTTTATAAAAGGTTTAAGTAGCCAGGACGATGATTGTAGTCGAGAATGGACTATCAGTAAGAAAATGAATATTAATGAACCGTTCGGAATGAAAGGGCAAAGTCACGTTCAGATCTAAATGTCAAATTTTTGCAATCACCCGCTAAGTACACGTTTTATACCAGCGACGTTGCACTCACTCATACCCTCGCAATTTCTGCATATTACTTTCACTGTCTACGCTCTATTAGACAAGGCATATGAGTATGGTGTACGCACTTCTCTCGCGCGACTCGCGACCCACACATTACGCTGGAGTTTATCCGAGAATCGAACTACTCACGAGGAGAGTTTGTCAGTTGTGTCTGAGATTTTCCATCGAGATTTTGAAGAGACGTACTATAGACACAACTACTTCTATAGCACACCATTTTTAGCCCACACTTTTTTGTAAAAAGGGCGTTTCAAATTAGATGTGATTTCTAGATATTTCTTTATCTTTCACTGTACAGTGTGACTTTAGCTGAACGCATGATTTCGTTATGTAGCGAAAGCTGTATAAATGTATGGAAATCACGTTTGATTTTAAACCCTCTTTTTTGAAAAACGCGTGGGAAAATCTCACACAAAACTAACAAAGTCTCTTCGTCAGGCAGGTAAGTTCGCAGGGAGAACGGGATTTATTGGCGAATTATTCGACGTACCGTAGTGGTGCTGCAATTGCAAATCTACACAATTCAACAGGGTTCAAGGTATGATTATTTTCTACGAATTAATCGGTGGTTTTATTTACTTTACCGTGGGATTAGTGTTACGATCTTATTCTATTAAGAACGCAAAACTCTACGGATTTCCACAGGGTTCAAGCTTGATTACTTTGTACTATTGAATCGGCCATTTTGCTTTCTTTACTGACAGACGAGTGTTGCGATCTTATTCCACTTAGAAGACTAATTTCATGTGCATTGCATATTCTTCGGTATTTTAGGTAAACGTTCATTTTAAAAATAAAATAGAAATGTAAAAGACGAACGAGAATGTATTCATAGAAGTAAAAGAATTTGTTCTGTAAATTTGAATTCAGTCAAAAGGCCGCATTTAAGAACCTATAATATAATAGAAGGCCACAGGTTCGCTACTACTGAAGTAAACAAACGACTAATTTCGACTTCAACCATACTAATTCAATTGGGGTTTTTTTTTACAGGGGATCATCAGATACCTCGTCGATCGTGATTACGGACGAAGAGATAATCATGAAGGCCGTGATGCTGCCAAAGAGAGCCAAAGAGTAAAGCACGTTGGATTGGTTTGGCACATGAGCCGTTTTGGTACATCCGTGTGAGCCGCAGCATCTCGTCGGACGTATTTCTATTTTTCCTGTTACCGAAGAAGAAAGATGAAAGTAAGGTAAAACGATAACCAGGCTAGCAGTAATTTTCTTGCTACAACTTTCGAACCACTTCGTGGATTTATTTGTTCGATACTAAAGCTCGAGTTTAGGCTTCCCGTATTATCTGTTTCCTTTCTTTAAGATAACAAATTTGTCACCTTCAAAACAGTAAATTCTATATACATCAGTTTTATTTATATAAATCAAATTTATATTACATTTAGTAGTCTTTCCATTACATCGCTCGGTGGAAGTTATATCAGCAGATGGAATTGAAATATTAAATTAATAAATCAAATTACCAACTCTTACTAAATCAACGTGTATGAACATAAATTCTTCATATTCGTGAATAATAAGTTTGTTTGTTTTATATTATATTTAACATTAAATTAAACATTACAATTTTGCATCTAATTGTTCGTATCTGGTAAAGAAATATGCGGATGGAATTCGTTATAAATTGCAATTCATACTTTAAATAAACTGCAACTATACTACTGCATGAAACTCCGATTCGATCGTGCTTCCAGTGCAACACAGTAAGCGATTATGCACGCGGTGCATGTAAAATTTAAGTTCCTGCCTTCGGCTTGAGACATTACAGTTGCTCATTAAGACTCGCCACCCACGCAAACGGATTTTCTTCTATTTTCATGATCGTTTGTTGCAAATGCATGAAGTGCACCTTTGGCTTTGGCTTTGCTTCGAAGAATAGAACCTCCAAACATTATCCACCTCGCCAGGAAAAGTTCAAAGTATTATATTCCTAGGAAAGCTGCTTTTTATTCTCACGCATCAGCACCCCTTTCCCATAATCGTTACAGTTTCGAAATTTGGTTGGAAATATAATTGTATATAATATAGAGTATTGTGTATTTATTAGTGTTTGAATAACGCAATATTGTTTAGTCTTCTGACAATTTTATTTATAATATAATTATATATTATATACAAAATTGAAGGGTTTTTATTAAAATATTTTAAATTGGACAACATTTTTCGAATGCAAATATGATGGTTTTATTCACGAATGGAAATATATTAACAGTATAATACATCATTTTTAAGAGATTTTAATTGAATTATGTATTTATTGGACTTTAAATTATAGTATACAAATGTAGTACACAATTTTAAGGCGATTTTAATTCAATGCTGGGTTTCTTAGACTTTGTATTTATTAGACTTTAGATAACTCAATTGAATTATAATTGATTTTAAAATTGTGTACTATAATGTTGGATATATTTCCAGTCGTAAATAAATGGAACCACCCTATTCGCATTCGAAACGTGTTCTCTAAATTAAAACATTTCAATCAAAATCCTTCTGTTTGTTGTATACATCGATCGCATCTTACACTTTTGAACTTTGTCGACAAACTAAAATATAACTTAAATAAATGGAAAACAGATTAGTTTGGTGAATCTATATTAAAATAATGGGGATTACGAATAATATTCTTCACGAAATTTCACGATTGGGGTGGTGTATGTAAATAATGAATATAATTGATTCTCGCATCCCATAGCATGAATGCTGTATGAATTACCTTGGGGGGAAAAAAGGAAAGTGAGAAACGAGTGCATTTTCCCGATTTGACGAGCAACGAAGTAACCTAGTAACGGATCTCTTGAATCGTTGAGGGTCAAATCGAAATACCGAGCCGACTCGAACGAATTTCAATCGCGAAACCGTGACCTCCTAACTGGCGACGGTTTTACTGCTTCCAGCATCGTTCTTTTTAATTCTTTTTCAACTTTCACGAACTCTTTCTTTTTACATCCGATTCACTCAATCGTTCATAAATGGCATATAAGCTGGTACACTTCGTCTTATAGGAGTTTTCAAAATACCACTGTCGATTAATCTCCAGCAATTAGTAACACTCGAGTATCCTTTGAAAGCTTTCCTTCAGGAGGATGTAAAATGTTACGAGTACAGAGAAGCATAGAGAATTTAATAAAGCTTTACTAAAAAGATACAGTATAGAATCTAGAACACTTTATTTGGTTGTTACTGTTTAGTAAATTAAATGTTATTTATTGGTGAATTTTAGTATTTTCTGCCATTTTGAGTCAGTATATTCTTCATACTATTTTATATATTTATAAAGTGTTCGGTACCATGTCTCTTTATTTCTTTATTGTGATTTGTTTCACGCGTTTAGCTTTTCGTGCAACAATGTGATATGTAAATTAGAGGAAATTGTCCGATAGTTGTCCAATAACTTAATCCAGCAGCAAGTAAAAGAGCAATATGAAACATATAATCTTGAAATTGAAGCACCAAATTGCATTCTCAACTTTCACTAAAACGCTGAAATCAATATCTGTCTCCAGTTATAACATTCTTCGGAGAACGAGTCAACCAGTCATTTGCTTTGAATTCGAAAATAAAATCCAATCTCGAAGATCGCGATTTAAATGGCAAAAAGTACGAAGCGATCATAGAAGTCGATCCGGAGTTAGAAAATTCAAATCACCGGAATCCCATAACCAATTTCATTTGGTTGAATCCTATAAAGTAAAAGAAAGAAAAAGAACGCTAGAAGAAGGAAACAAAAGAAAATAAGTGTTGAATATCGCATAACAACTTGTTTTACTGCGACTTGTGAATGTTCGACGAAAAGAAACACCATATGTGCAAGTGTTTTACTGGATTTCGAGATAATATTGGTGCGCTTGAAAGTCCTATACACACCAAAAATAAACTAATGGTTGTCTATAAAAAGATAGAAGTATTCAAACTTATATTTGAGTATAAATTAATTCAGAAATATCTTCATTAATAAATCCGAGAATATTCTTTAACCTTTAATGGCTTCATGAATGAAAATTAACCCCATTCGAATTTTGTTTTAATTATTTTAAACAACGTAACGACTGGTAACACTAATTTTTTTAAATATTTGTTCACACTATCAGTGGTAATGAAGTTACCATAAAACAGATCAGTTTATTTATTCACATTAAGAAGATTTATTGACATTAACGTAATTTCTTTTGATGATAGCTTTTACAAAGTAGAAGAGTTTGTCTGACTAATAATAGTCAAACCAATAATAATACAGCTCATCAATTTTTGAAAGATTCCCACGAAAAAGTTTAATAAGAATAATCTTCGTATTGCACTATAGAGTCATTTTACGTAAAATAAAAGCGCATGCGACTATTTTGAAGAAACTTCAGAAGTGGTTCTGCATTAAACCCTGTAACTTTATGTTAATGACACTCTCCGTACTGCTGGAAAATATTATGCAAGATATATTCATTGAGAGGTAAATACCGCATAGAATATTTTTCATCGGAGTTTGTATTTCTGATTAATCGTGCATCCACTTTACTTCTTTATCCAGTTTTATGTTTCGGAACAATACGAACGAGACTAATCGTAAACTCGCAGTGTTTACGAATTCCTCGTGAAACACCTGCTTCTTGTGGTAGTCACTTTGCACTGTCCGTCCTGTTGTCTGCTGATTACAAAGTAAACGTTCCTTTTTTTCTGTAGAATACATCCTACTGTTTGCTTTCGATCTACAAACCGCACGGTGATACACACGCCGTTATGCGGACCACGAAATTCTGCGTTTATACAAAGAACGCTCATATTTCTTTGTTTAATATTAAGTGCACGTATAAAACGATATAGATGTACGTGCAGAGACGAAAATCTTGTTACCGAACCCAAGTGTTTACAAAACTTGGAGAATTATTTACGTAGTTTCGTTGACATAGCGCTTATAGGAAAGAGCAGGCTCGATAATGGCGTAGAAAGATCTATGAAAGGTCGAAGGAAATACCTTCTAGCTTGACATTGAAAATAACGTGTGAGAGGAGAGCAAACAGAGGCGTCATCGTAATCACGAAAGTGACTGGAAATGCGGAATAACCAACAACCTTTTTAACCTATCTGCGTAGCCTTTGCTCGTTCTCCGATACGTCTAGACGTAAATCCCGTAACATATTATCCGATGAAAGCCATCGAAGCTACTGCTGTATTTAATTTTAATAAATCACCGGAGATCCACGCTGGGAAACGGGCCGATAATACGAATCCGATGATCCGCTAAATTCCCTTATCGTGGCGCATTCATACGTAGATCGAGGAAATTTCATTTAAAAAAATATATTCCGCAAAGCCTGGTTAGATCAGGTAAGGATAAGCGAAAGTTGGATTATCGAAGAAAATATGTAAATAAAGCTGGAAAATATGTGAAAGGACAATCAATTGGAATGGGATGGTCTCTTAAAACGTTTGAATTATGCTCCTTGCGGCGAATAGATTTTGCCTTTAATATACAAATGGATTTTCCTGTGATGGCAAACACATATAAATCGTAATGTAAATGCATATGAGCCGCGATAAATAACTTATGAACGTGTTTAAAAATGTCCTCTCTTTTAACGTCATTAAAGAAGGATCCATAAATCCGTGTTTATTAAATTACTTCAATATCGGAATACTTTAAATACGACTACAGAAAATGAATATAAGATTTATTCTTTATTGAACATTAATTACAACTTTATATGTCGATATGCACATAATATCAGGGATATCAGGAAGTGGTACCTTTTTTAAAAGGGAAATAAATTCTTTCGGCGATTTGCATTGGTACATCAATTTATGCAATCTCTACTGTTACTACAACCGGCCATTACGAAACTAATTTTGTAATCTACTCTTCATAGACAGATGGTTGGAAAGCTTTATCATAATTGATAAGGTTCGGTTATGTAAAAAGCCATATTATTTTACGGTACTATTAGTGCACTAAAATGGCTCAATGTATCATCGCCGAGGATAAAAGAATCCGCATTTATTAATAACTTAAAGAAATATATATATATAAAAATGACTTAACGAAAACAATCGTACATCCAGTGCAGACATAGAATAAATAATATATGGTTTTTAAGGATCTACGATAACGTTTTCCTTATTGCAAGGTTCCCTTTAATGAAACACACTCGTCGAATCCACGTTTCCCTGCGCCGTTTATTTACCGCTCGAACAAGTTCTCGAGTTTCTGGCTGGTACACGTCGACAGAATTTATGTCGCAACATACGAATTCGGAGGCGTACGATACGTAATTATACAAAAATCAGGAAAACATTTACTCGGAAACAAAAGAACGCGGTGGAGAGAGAAGGGGGTGAGAGAAAGAGGAAGTGCAGGAGAGAAAATATTTTCGCTTTATATTGGAACCTAGAAATAAAAACCTTTCTACAGCATTGTACCAGCTGTGACTCGTTATCGTCACCAGAAAATCCCGACGAAGCCAACGACGCCGAAGAAGACTGCGGCGACGACGAAACCGTCGACGAGTGGACATCGACGAGTTCACGATTGTCCAACTCAGGCACCCATGGCCATTATATGCACCCGTTGAATTCTATTATGACGTCGTAAAACTAGCTTCATCAGCAGTTTCGGACTTCCAACATTCGGCGACGTTTATTCAACGATTTCGCTAAATTATTCTCATATGAACATAAAATCGACCATCGAACACCTCCTCTATCTGGTAGACCATCGTCTTTACGGCCACCATCTTTCTATCGGCTACCATTTTTGTACATATAATTCGGATCATTCATAATTTTTGGAAATTAATCATTTCTGATACCTTGCAGATATTATGCCTTGATTTACTCATGAGGTTAGTATATTTATTATTATCTTTTGTACTAGTTTAACTAATTGAATAGTTGGATTAAATTCATTTCGTTCGGAATTAATTTCCCCCGATTACTAGTTTTACTTAATTGGATTTGTGTTGTTCTCTTTAATATATTCTAGTTGAACGTAACGATACATTTAGTGTATTATGATTATAATAATGAAAACATTCATTTCAACACACATTGGGGCATCCATCTTCTCCTGCAAGTAGAATAAGCCAATCGCGTAGAGTGTTTCATGTCACGAATTAAAGTGGTATCATATTCTTTGAAGATTTTTTATTTAATAGATGCTTCATTAGGTTACTAGAAAAATATTAAAAATTCAGTGGACAAACGAGAACAATATACTTTTTCAAAAACATCAATATGTCGAGCCAAACTTAAGCTAAATTATTAGTAACAAAGTAGTTGATGAAAACCTATTCCTATGGTTTAATTAAAAAAATTCAATAATAATTACCGCCATCATTCCTCTTATTGAATTTTCGAATTTTCAAGCCTCTTTTTAAATTAATATAAAATAATTGGTAGGCAATGAAATCAACTAATGGATACCACTTTATTGAAAGTTTTAGAGTAGTTTACAATAAAATAACATTCGTTCAATGATGCTTGGATTACCGTAAATTCTCCTTTTAATTGGAAATTTATTACAAATAAAATAAAAATAATACATTTCGAGATGGTGACACAAAAAGCGGCATTATTTACAAGAAAAATAGTACAGAAAAGTCGTACAGAATAATTCTAATTAATAATATTCTACATACATTGAATATAACTAATATCCAATCTGTATGCAACGTATGCACCGCATTTTATTTGTTTTACAAAAACCCCTTAATTACGTTACATTACAACAATATCAAGAAATTTGCAACAAAAACAACATAATAAAAAACATTTCACAGTAGTACAGCTTGTTTTAAAAAAGAAAACATATTTCGTGCTTCATTAAATAACACCGGTGAAGCACGGAGCCGAATATTTCGCCAAGTGGAATTTAACTAGCACGCAGACAGTTTTACTCGCGAGTGCCTCATTACAGTCGAGTTTGTAGTAAATTCGTAGGGTTTGTATAGTTAAACCAATTTATCGGCTTTTCTAGGGGGAATCATTTCGATGAATTACGACGCGGTGAATCCATTTCCGCGCTCTGATTTCCTGTTCCACGATGCGTCTGTTTTAATATCCCTATACTACTGATTCTCCCTTCATATACTTCAGTCCGCGACAAAACGATATCCCCCTCCACATTATGTTCTATTGTTGAAGATGCACGCAAGAAAACATATATTTTGTCCACCCAATATATTACATATTTTATTATAAGTATAAACATACGAAAAATCGCTTTAGTTGAACATGGTTTGCGAATGACATGGTAAAAAGATAAAAGTAGAAGCCAGAGTTGGTGCGACAAAATGATAGCACACTATATGCGAAACATGGCGATACAATAAATAAATAATTTATTAATACTTTATAGTTCGATTAAACGATTTGATATCGATTTATATAGCTTTTTTAATTTTCTCTTGTTGTAGATATTAAGCAAAATATACTGGATTATATAGATCACCGTAATCTAATCATCTTACTGAGAATTGATATAGAAATGTATCTTTAACGAAGTTTCATACATGCAGCTTCTAATTAAAATGAATGTCGGAAGTAATACTTCATAAATCCTGGAATTTGCCACGTTGAGGAAGTAACCGTTAAATATGCTTAAGAAACGTGGATGCTTAAACTTATATGAATGAATTAAGTACGATGATAACTGTATGATAATACGTGGTGGTTCTGAAACGGTAGAATTAATCCCGAGTCCATCCCAATCCGGATTTCCATTTCCATTGCAAACCGGTAAGTTTCACTCTTATTATTCAAATTAATTACCACATTGAATAGCCCCGTAGAAGGATCGACTAGTTACAGTAGCCCAGATCGACGTACCATTGGATTCTGTTAAAGAATCGATCGAAAATTGTCAGTGGACCATGAACGAGATTAACGTTCGAAAGTATCGACCTTCGACGAACACAATGCATTTATGCATCTACTCAGCGTTCGCCCAAACAATCATTTATCTACATACCCATCGATTGAATCATTAAACAAATACGGTTTCGGTAATAATTCTCGTGAAGGTTGAATCGAACTTCTTTCATTGCACTTTTTTAAATAATTTAAGATTACGTAATAATAAAAAGGTTTCAAGAATTTGTATATGACAACATTGAATGAAACAGCAAGAAGTTTCATAATTGTTTGTGTATCAGTTATTTAATTATCATTAATATTAATTGTTCTTAATGAAGGTGTAGACAGTGCTTGAAAATGTAATGAAACAGCTGAATTAAGTATTTGGTTTAATTATCTATTGCTGTAATACTGATTAACTAATGTAATACAATAGTACATAATATCATACCGAGATAAGAAATTCATTCGTGAATCAATGAAATATTTAGAAGGGTTTATGTAGAGCAGCATTGGATGATGAATCAAGGAATTTTGTAATTATTTGAGTATCAATTAATCAATTAAGCAATATATTTTGTTATAAATGAGGTGTGTCGTTTAATACAAAATGGCTCTTAATGAAGGTAAATATATGAATCACAAAGGAATTAAATAATAACCATTTAATTTAATTATCGATCGATATGACACTAATTAACTAACAAAAGAGTACATCATATGAAATTAAGATAAGAAATACATTAGTGAATGCATCATTTCATTTTCTCTCTCGATCGTCTACCGTGTTGTATCGCGTTTCGATAAGAGTTACAACAAATACGAATTTATGTACCGTTAACGATGTGAAAAATCGTCGGGATATCCTTGATTCTTTTTGTCTAAAGCCACGACTTTTACTTGCAAGCATCACCTTGAAAATTTCTTTTAACCCTTCTTCAACATTACTTCACGGTACAGGCTTCATTTAATTCGTGTCTCATATCGTCGCTGGCTCTCCATTCTTTTAATGATCTAAGAATTATCGTTATGTGCTCCAATTTCTTAAATCTTTCTTCTTCTTCTTCTGAGTATAATATGCTCCCTTTTAATCGTGCCACGGTTGCACATAATGTCGATTTACTGCAGCTTTCTTTAATCTTCATTATCACTAACCATCACTTTCCTATGCGTGTTTTTTAGTTTAATGAAACATAGATCAGTGGCCCGGAAGTCATTCCGGAAAGTGATTTATCAGGAAATCAAGAATCTATCTCAATCATAAGTCAGCCCCTCATCATATATTTCTGTTCACTACGTTCGTGGAAGACATTGTTCTTCCCAACTGATCCATCAAGTACTGTCAGAAGAGTATTACATCGCACTACCGCGAAGTAGTTAAAGTTCCTTTATTATAAAACTTGCCGCTTATTTTATTCGAGGTTCATTGCGTCCTGTGATACACACAACCTCATACAACGCGGTTTCGATATAATGCGGTTCATAAATTGTTGCGATCCCCGCGTACCTTATTACTTATACAACGCGGTTCGCAAATTGTGAAGAATCGAGATGTTTGTTAAAATTCGCTGTTGTGCGAATACTTTTTACACTCGCTGTATGGATCCTAATGAATTCATGAAGGGCGTTCCGTGCAACGTTAATCTTCTCATTTCTAATACGTGACTGACTGGTCTGTAAAGTTGAAAGGCAAGTAGGAGCGTGCTTGTATAACATTTTACGAGGTATGCATTTATATGAAAAGGACAGAACAACCCCATTGCGGTGTAATTTTGAACACGAGATCCCTAAAGACCCGATTCTACGAAGAAGGGACATCAAGGGAAGGAAGGAACACGGAAGATACGTACAGAAGAACTAATCTATCGTTGCTTGTTAAGTACATATTTGGAAGGAAATGGGTTGTAAAAGCATCATTGAAGTAAGGTCGTCCTTATACAGTGAAACACATCTGCTATTAACAGATCTTTGTAGTTCTTATTACGTTTCGTTGGAATTAGAATTAATTCCAGTTAAAATCAGATCTAGTGGAAACTTAGTGTTAAATGATTTTGAATAGAGCTACTGTGAAAACATAAACATAATAACAATTGCAAGTTTATTTATAACCGAGTTATATAATCATTATAATTTATGAAAATCTAAGAGATTGATTCCACGTTTGGAGCATATACTAATCGTATTTTTTGTTGCAGATACGATTCAATGACGAGAGGAAGATGGACGAAGGAAGTCAAACCAAACTAGCACAATGTTATCCTAAACCAAATTTCAATTCATAAATACATCCACAGTTCTTATTTCCACCATAATCCCAAGGTTCACACCTTACATATATTTGACTTCAACCCTATACAAACAAAAGCAATTTAAATACATTGAAAGTTCCTGCTTCCAGGAACTCGTTCAAAGAAGTTTCCCCCGGCCAGATCCATGTATCATCAGTAAAAAAACAAAGGTAATATTTGAACCATTGATTTTTGTATATCTTGTTTCTTCAAGGGATAATGTCGGATTAACGGTGATATCAAGCAGTGCCGGGTATAAATAAGAAATCGAACAGGATACAAAAATTTGTTTGTAAATCTGCAATGGAGATTTATATAAAACGTCGTGGCCATAACGAACGAGCCTTCTCGGGGGAATCGAACGAGTGAAGTTCTGTTCTAGATTCGGTGGAAGCGAAGACAGAGTTCAGTGGTATAGCAGCCTCGATGTAGGGCAACCAGGCTTTGCCTCTCGATCTACTCGACGCTTCAGCGACTGCGCGGAACTCTCTTCGGGACACTGCCCCGGTTTCGAGTACCTTCAAGGTCTCGCGGTACCACCGTGCAACCCCTCTTCCTGCCACATCAATCCAGGTGCGTCTCTGCACCGGAAGCACTTGCACTGTTCCTCCGTTCCACTATATTTTGCATTTCGATAACCGCTGGATTGCAAGCAGGTTTTGAATTATCAAGGTAAAGTAGGATCAACAAAAGTATCACTAATGCATTCTTCACTACCTTCATCATATTCGATGGTAAAAGTAAAATCAGGAATATTATGGTAAAAGAATGGAGTTTATCTCAAAATGAATCTGTAATGGTTTGTTAAATTCTTTATGAGATCAGCAAGATAAGCAATCACAATTTTGGCTAGAACCGGTCCTGGAAACTTTAATACTCTATCTCTATTATTGTTTTATTAATAGGCATTGTTTGGTTATTTCGTCTAGAAATTTTGTGCATTTTGTGAGATTTAAAAGCTTTTGATATTAGTGGGTACATTATATTTGAGAAACGCGTGAGAAAAGATATCTTTCGCCTAGCAGTAGAATAAGAGAATCATAAAACAGAACCTGATTTAGTATAATCAAAGCAGATTGTAATTAAATAATAATTAATCAGAAGCTTCGTTTACTTAGTTTAATATATTGTAAGACAATGATTCTACTAATGAGGTCGATCGTTGTGTAAACCTTTCAAAACGTTTGCCTTTGCCTTATACTCTTGGAAATCCTAATTTATATAATAACAAGACTCTTTCTAGTAATAATAAGCCGCTTACATCAGAAAATGCACCCATAGCGAGGCATGGAGATTGCAGATTTAATGCGCTCAGTTTAATATGTCCACGATCTTGGCGTACAATAAATAATAATACTGTAATCGATATTATGACATGGAACCTTTCTCTTGTAAAAGAAACATTAACCCAAAAATTAGCCCAACTCTCTATATGGTTCCATTAAATCTGATAAATACATATTCCAAAGACATTCGTAACAGTAAACAATACCATAATTATTCTAGTCGCAACGTATTCTATAGTAAATACTTTTTATAATTTCCGCCGGAACAGGATAAATACGGAGTTTTTCCAGAGCGTATTAATTTTTTACGAGAAACCCATTTCACTTCTGTTGTCTTGTTTATCACGCGGGACCATCGTTGACCTTCCAACGAGAATGTAGCTGCGCTTTACCGACAATCACGGACATATTTAAACCTTGCGCATTTAAGAGACACGAGAGCTGATGGCAGTTGCAAGTATTCGCGGGTAAACCGTGCCCCATATATATCGGATCAGATCAACGAGGAGAAAGGAAAACAGAGTGAGAAAGACAGGGTTGATAGAACCGTACATATCGGATCAGATCAGTGGGAGGAACGAAGATAGAGTGCGAAAGACAGGGTTGGTAGAAGGGGATGAGTCAGGACGAATGAGGGAGGTAGTGACCCAGTACAAGTGGCCGAGATGCATGACCCGAATACCGGTACTATACAGGTGTGTGTCCCACTGGCCTCTACCCTCTTCGAAGCACGGAGTGCCTTCAAATAGGGCGAAGATAGTAGTAGTGATAGTCGGGAAAGAGCTATGAGATCCCGAGGGATACACATAACCAAAATGCCATCGATCTTTCGACATCGATAATCGGAGTCCTTTCCTGCCCAGCCATGAGTGGAAGTAAACATGGCGTTAATAACAGGGCTAACGTTTTAAAGGAGTAAACATTAGGGAATGCTTCGTCACATCGAACATTGTCTTCGTTAAGATATAATCGTAGAGTGACATAATAGGGAGCATAAAAAATCGTGAACTAGTTCAAAGTAGACCGATCAAAGGTGCACACTTTACCTTTAGCAGATTACTTGGAAGCACCTGCTTATAGACTATGCCGAAGAACTGTATTGAGGTAAGTGTCCCGACAAACCGGGGCGAGGCTTTTAATAACTCCACCCTTACCTGAATTCTCGCAAGCTATTATCGTGGAATAAAGATAATAAACTTTGTTGAGATTCGGATGGTACCCTACGAGCTGTCATTATTCTTGTTACGAGAACTCGTACTGGATTTAACACGGTGATAGCTACGAGGTATAAAGAAGTGAAATGCCAAACTTCTGGTAGGAGAATGGTAAATTTCGCGCAGATGATTTATGAGCGTTTGTCATCGAAGTATGATGTAACGTCTTGATCAAAGAGATGATTCAAGTGAGGAAAGATATATCGATCGGCTGCAAGTGTATCAAAGCATATCGGACATCGAGTACCAAATTCTTGATTTATATAGTATTATGTTTTAAACAAAGGCTACTTGTAGTACATCTATTACTATGAACTCGCAAAATTTAGTATATTGGCGCCATGCTGCGTGGTTATATTCGACAGATTTATGCTCGCCCTTGACCAAAAGCTTAGTGTTTAACGTATTAGTATCGCTCTGAGTTCCTGAATAATAGTGCCAGAAATGTCAGTGTCGCAGCTTGCGGTTTGAAACTTCCGGATCGGGTAGCTGAGCCCTTTCCCTGAAAGTTGCCGGAACGTCCGATTAACAGTTGATTCGCGTAAGCGTACTAAACGCTATAACGATCTACTTCTACTAACATAGAGAATGTCTCTTGTAAATTTCCACGTAAACAATTTGTTAGTTCTCTCGAGCTTTCTAGCAAGGGTACCACACTCTGACCTTGACTATAACCGCGAAGACCGATAGAGAAGCTTCGACGAGAGTTTACATTGTGGCTTGAGAATCGGCTATATGTTTGAAACCATTGCAACTTCTACATTTTTTACTGAACTACACTTGTGAACAATTATTCGTACATATTTTATATGCAAAGTATGGATCTAGACATTCGAAGTATTATCAAATAGTATGTGTCGAAGCTCTTAGTACATCGCTATGTTATTCTGTGATATCTTTAAGAGGTTCCATGAAGTATCATAATGATGTGTGAATATAAGTACACATCAGTTATCTGTGGAATCGCGATGAAAAACGTCGAACGAAGTTTGTTTCGGATAGCATAATTAAGATAGTAATTTAAAGTAAAATTGGAAGTATTAGAATTAATAGGCTTGGTAGACCTACATAGGTAACTCTGCCTACTATCTGTATCATGGCCGAACTGTGCAGATGTCCGTCTGTTTGACCTAAATACGTAATTATCTTTTCGCGAGGCACGACCTTGGGCAGGCCAAGTCCAAACTGGGCCATGTCTCTGTCTGCCAGTTTTACTTCGTACATCAAGTTACCTGTTCAACCCTCCCCTGGCTTTAAGACTCTTAGAGAAGTCTTTTGAAGCAGAGAGAAGAATCGGATACTCAAAACCTTTTTCTCCGGAGAAATAATGTCATAATTTCAAGGTTCGTCATAGACAATTTAATTAAACCACATTAGTGGAAACTGAGTACACCCATCACTGCCTCTCTAATTATTCCTAAATGAAGAATTATCACCACGTAGAGATTTAAAGCATCCACGAGATATTTGTCCTTGAAATCATGACCCATAGGTGAAACCCACATATTCCAGGTGTATTAAAACCACTATTTTATATTCAGTAATATACTTTCCAAATATTTATTAAATTCTTTAAATAAATACAAGTAATGCTTAAATAATGATTTATCGAAGAATCGGGGAATTTGTAGGATGGTAACCTGGTTTGATTTATTGGATTTCTTCTGGCAATGTTGGTCTACAGGTTTATTAATATTTAATAATAATGAAGTTGTTGAAGCTTGGCGAACTAGGTTCCTTAGATAGAACATTTTCTACGTTGCTCGATGGTGGTGCACAGTCTACAGGTAAACTCACAGTCGTCCCGGTGACCACCACCCTCAACCGCGCCACCCCTATCAACTGGGACGCTGACCTAGTTAGTTTACCTGTAGAAACAGTGCCAACACTCCCATACCTATGGATATCGTTCTGTCGACGCATGACCCTGTACCCATCCAACTACCCCTTGCAATTCCCTTATACATAACACGCGAATCCTTTTGCCCCTCGCAAATGATACCTGTCGAATTATTCCTTATTCAGTAACAATACCTAGTATTTCTGTCTAATTTTTAATACGGTGCACAGTTGGTGCTCGATGGAAATTGCAGCTTTAAGGTTTCGCCAATAAAGACCCGACCTATTTCCTGATTTAATAACACACATTTTATAGCTGTAACTATAAAATGGTCGAGTAACATGTAATAATAAATATTTCAAGTAAAACATAACGATTGAAATGGGTCAATGTATATCTATTATATATTCTAAATATTTATATATCATGTACTTATTTCTTATTATTCCGTTCAGAGGTAGAACAGAATGGAAACATCCTCAATAGAATATTTTCTTTTTCTCCGTTTTAATGTTGATTCACTTCACCTCGGGGTATAATAATTTCTTGGTGAATTTTGGTGGAAAAAGCAGGAGGAAGGATCTCGTATATTGTAAAAATTCGAGCCGTGACTACATAGTGTGCATTCGTAAAGGTTGGAGGATGGGCGGCAGGTGGAGGATCGAGGAGGGGAAGCCGGGTCGGTCCGCGGGGGTTGAAGTCGTTGGGGGTTGGAGTGTGATCGGCCGATGTATGTAGGTCAGGCGAGAGTGTTGGCCCCTTTCGCCTTGACACAAACACGGGTTACATGGATCTGAGTTTGGGTCAGGTTACCGATGCGTACGGAATTCTTGAAATTCTACGAGGCGTATTTTATGTTTATTGAAATAATGCTCGATTAATAATTCACTGACAGCATGTGCACGCATGCTACACGCATTACCATGAAATCTGAATTCCTACGACGCTGAAATAAAGTGAAATAATGAATGTTATTCTTTGTAACAGTCACACCTGCTAGTAAACGATTTACCAATTCAAGACCGGTGAATTTTTGTCGCCTTGTTGAATTTCATTTTGCTGGTATATAGGTGTGCATATAAATACATTGTATATTTATGTATGTATATATTGGAGAACCCGCCGGTACGTTTAACGATCCACGGCACACTTGATTTTTGGTTTGACTCGTGTCAAGGTTAAATAAATATGCGCCGCACTTCCAATTTTTAGAAACGGATTTAAGTACACCGACAGTATTTGAATAATAGATTGCAATGCGTAAAAGTCCGTCCATTAATTTGCGCGATGCATATGCAATTAGACGTGACTGTTAGTTTTTATGATAATTCTCAAGAATATTGTAACGTATACTTTAATGTAAGATGGAAATAAGAAGATAGAGGAGACGGGGATGGGTTACACTGTTCGGTGATGTTTTAGACACGGTCGAGGAGATGCAAAGCGGAATGTATTGTCTGGTTAATAACGCGCTTTCAATTACTCAGCCTCACGTCCGTGACGACATGTGTATTCACGATTACAAGACGACACCAGTTGTGTACACGACTAGTATGTCCCACCTGAAGAAACATTCCGGCGCCGTTTCGACGCATCTTATACATTTATCGTTCTACTCCTTTTTGTTCGGAGTTGAACGGATTCGATGGAATCTGCGAGTTGAATTTCACGCGACAGAAATGGCCCTGAGCCTGAAAACTTGTGGAAACCGACATGGGGAGTATCGTATTGAAGCAGTTTATAAAAGACTTAAAATAATTTCAAGTATTCGAATGAATTCATTTAAAACAATATTCACCAGAAACTTAAGTAATTATTTTGTAATGACCAAGCTTTGAATAACTTTATATTCTACCATCTGTTTTAATATGATCATTCTTAAACCTTAGATGAAATTTAGATGCAATTACAAGGGCTTTAATGACTGTCATTTTATATTTATCGGAATCAGAATGTCTTCGAATAATACGCAACATCGAAGCATCTTTTTGGTTCACCGAACATATCATCTGCCACACAAATGATCTGAGGAAGAAAACGTAACGGTTTTCTAGTAAGCTCAATGACGTGCAATTAAGCATACTCGAAGCACATAACGTTTAGTGATCCATGAGAAACGAACACTGAATAGTCACGTTCATCCAACGCATGCTTCTGCTTTATGAACTTATATATCTATGTACCAGTTCGACTTCCATCGTAGATATCTATGTGCATATGCATACATATTCAGGTTTATGCTCCGCCATATGTGTCAGGGTCGATGATTTATCACGCGATTAAAAAAAAATATAAAAGCATGATGAAAAATATTATAACGGCGAAAAAGAATCCAGTGACTCATGGG
Organism: Nysson spinosus; assembly: GCA_910591585.2. Lineage (NCBI taxonomy): Eukaryota > Metazoa > Arthropoda > Insecta > Hymenoptera > Crabronidae > Nysson > Nysson spinosus. The sequence goes on from OU342834.1 coordinate 3,857,257, forward strand.
ACAAAAATGACCCTGTCTATTTTCGGATAACTCGAAATGTAGTCGAAATAGTTTGAGTACTTAGATGAAGTTACAGATGGAAAGACGTATGATTAAGTAAAGATGGCTATGATGAATAAAGAATAATGTACTCGACTCAAAAGTAGCCTCTTTAATTGCTTTCAAGTTTTATTTCTAAACAATGAAGATATTGAGCCGTTATAAATGAAGGATGAAAGAAGCATGAGAGAAAAACTTGCATTCCGCGATTCGATCTATAATCTGTATAAAGCTGTTGATAAACAAGCTGAAGAATCGTGGATTTCATGCACAATTGATTTCTGATCTTTTCAAAAATGATGCTCAGCGAACCGTGGAAGATGTTACTTCAGTTTCGAATGTCGACAAGGAGTCCTTGATAAACGATAAACCATTAATTCGCCAAGCTCTCTGAAGGACTTCACCAATGAACTATACATGCCAAGGATGAACAGCAAATTTCACCTACGATTGGTTCCCAATCGCGTTGAAATCGATTACTGATAAACACATTAGGCGATGTTAATGTAGTCCAAGGGACAACGAACAACTGAAATAGCCAAATGAAAATACACATAGAACGATCTTTCACCGATAAACCCCCAATTCCTTTCTGATTGTTCTTTATCAGTTTGTAGTCATTATACAAGTGGGTCTGAACGAAGGACTTTATCGAAGGCCAAAGGTGTTACCACGTGAAGCGATAAATTTCATCTACAATCGGTTTCCAGCCGTTTCCAAAAATTATTAATAACTAGGATAAGTGTTGATACCAATTAAACACAACTGGGTACAAAGCTATAAAATCAGAGTGATTTATTGTGACTTATTTTTATCGAAAATATTAACAGTTCTGCCCTTAACCCAAAGGAATCATTGACCTACCGCAGCATAACATTGAATAAAAAGGTCATCAAGTAGATTGAGACTTCAGGAGAATTCTTTTGAAATCACCTAAAAACTTTATTTAAGTACTCAAGCAAGAACGAAAGCGTTGGTTTTGATCGAATATAGAAAGAATGAGTCCATAAATTGTGGACGCGAATATGTTAGAATTAAAAATAGTTCCATTTCGACTAGAAATGTTAATTCCCACAGAATGTGCTGGTCGCAGCACCGGTGTTACTCATACCTTTATTACGATTCCAAACCCAAAAACTAATACTTTAAAACCTGATCCATAAATGCTAGTAGATTACACATATTAAAAAATCGAGTATTAGTAACCACCTTAATGTAGATAATACACAAAAAGGTATAATACCTGTGTGTTAACATTGATATCCGCACCCGTGATAGAAATACCTTTATCTATCGCCGGCACTGTCTACGGAATCGTTCATATTGTAATTACAATATATTGTAGTAAAACATAAAAATGATAATAACTCTTGATCCTGTTACCTGATTTACGCAAAAGTCCGAGGATATATGTAAATAAATGTAAGCTAATAGGGAAAGTGGAGAGAAAACAATAGTAAGTAACATGCCACCGGTATTTGCCCCTCATTTTGTAAGTAAGACCAACGTGGTGCCGCCGGACGGCAAAGGGTTGATAAACAGTGAAAGAAGTGTTAATAGGAGTAGCACTCGAGTAGGTGCGGGTGTGGGAAGCAGTCTAGAAGGGGTTGGTCTCCAACCGGTAGTAGGAAGGATCGAAGCAAGGGTGGTTGGTATGGAGGGACCCAAGCCCCAGTTTCCAAAGGAGACTCGAAAGCCGGGCGTGGGTGCAGGTAGAGGGTGCGGGACGCGGTCACCTCGGGTCGTTCAACCCTTGCAGCCAGCGCACTCGATACACTCACCCTCTGTCTAGCTGCGGGGGCGTACGTATACGTTTTACACTCGCCTCGACGAAGCGTATCCGGTCTAACTACAACCGACCGCCTAAAGTCTGCTGTGCACCAATCGCACTATATACTTACGGCACCCTCCTTTACCATGATTATGCAACAGAAAATATTCTCCGAAGTATGTGAAGTAGATTAATTATACCCTTAATTGATTCTCCTTTGTCGGTTATACGAGGCACCGCAAACCATACACAACACAAAAAATAGCAAGAGGAAGATTAATTAAAAGATTAACATCGGCTGAATTTAGCCAACTAACGATGTTCTTACTTAATAATAATAATTGCAGAATGCTACTCTTTAATCGGCATGCACCGAAAAACCCTGAAAAATTAGCACTGGAAAATATATATTTCGTTAATCCAGATTCTACAAATGAGCCCACTTATAGGTACTCATAGAATAATAGGTAACATGTCAACAGATTATAATTAAATTAATCGTTAGCAGTATTCTTAATAAATGATACCAAAATACTCTCAAAATTCGTAACAGGTTGGAGTGGCCACGATCCATTAATGATAATAGGCTATTATTGTGATTGGCTAAATGTCCAGATGCTTAGAGTCAATAGTAGATATCGTATACCTATTAGCCACAACACCCTTTCAGTATATAATCGTTAACAGCCTCAACTCTGTTCGATTCGATCAGAAGCGACTCGTTCTATCGGTTGGCGGAGCTTCATCAAGGGTTATCGGTTTATTGTAGATCCGACGACCTAATTATCGGCACATCGAACATAACAGTTAATCTGGCTTAGTCTTTCGAACCGTGTTCTTCCATTCCCGTCTCCACCCTGAATGTTTCTTCCTCTTTTTTTCCCCCACCGAGGGAGGAAGAAAAAAGAGGAAAGTACTTTAAATGAGTTTTGAATGCAAAATGAGATACACCGTTCAAGAGACACTTTGAAAGAGTTTAGTTTCAAGGATATTCCAGACAATCGTTATTTCGTGTCACTAATAACGCCGGAATTATTGCGATGCCGAGACCATTAAAGGATTGACTGTGTCGCTGTGATGTAACGATGAAACAGTTTATCGAGCAAATATAAATGACGATTCGTTTCGCTACGGAATTTTACGTGCGAATCAGTTTACGTGTCTGTTTTTCGGTTTCGCTGAGCGAAAAATAATACCCCGAGTTTCGCTTGTTATTCAAAGATTTCGTTTCTCCCAAAAAAGTATAAATCTCTGTAAATAATTTCATAAGAAAAGTAGTAATGTGTTAGACACTTTTCAAAACTATTGCAAATGATCAGGTAATAGTTTCTTGTTTTAATTATAATTGCAAATATTTCATTTCTTTAGATGCAATGTTAAGGTGAATGTTAAACAAAAATCAGAAAAGATCTTTCAATCATTTGGACATTATTCAACCACTTCACACGTGTACATGCATATTGATAAAATATATCGAAAAATTGTCCGTACGTTCGTTAAGCCGTATTATAAGCCAAGATATCAACTTGAGAATATATCAGAAGCGGCCGCACAAAATTTACGTCAGAAGGATTTCCGTACCCGTGATTTACTGACGTCCTGAAGTGGGCTCTTAAATCTACCGGTGAATCCCCGTAAAGGAAAGACTATTTGGTGGCAAACAATAAAACAAGAACGATCCTGATTAATGAAGAAGAATTCTCACAGCAGCGTACCACAATATTTCACTAAAACTACTTGATACTTATGAAGAATTTATGTGAAAGCCGAAGATTTTTCCAGCCTGTTTTTCTAAAAAAACATGTTGGTCACTAGGACATCTGCCGAGTGGTCTTAATCTATTATTGTGATCTTCATCAATCACTTCGATTATACTACACCTATTCTATAACGAAAACCAATTAGTTTCAATCTATTATACTGTATTTTGGGTGTTGAAAGTAACGAGAGTTTTTGACGTTCTAATATTAGCCATTTCCAAATTCTATAATTCGATAGAAATTAATAGTTACAGTAGATACTGATATATAAAATATTGCGAGGTAATTATCTATCTCGTTACCAACCTAATATCTACGAGTTCCATAGAATTAAATCGAAACTGAAAGGAACTGCAATCTCCTCTATGCTAGAAAGGTTCCTAGGGATCTCGAACCTCGAACCCGGTTTTCTAGTAAGGCAAACGGATTCTATCGAATGCCCACGGTAAATATTTGAAAAGTTTCACGGAGCTATTAACGTGCCGATGGAAACGGTTTCAGTTTCCGCGGGACTAAACGATGAAATCACGCTCGATATGTCGCGGCCGTATTCTAGCAGACGAGCGCGTAAGCATACGAGCCGATCCTGGTGATCCGATGATCGACTCTGAGCGAGAGTAATTCGATTTGCCGTGTCGTTAGTCCAGAATCCCGAGATCGTTGCCAATTTCCATTTCAAAGCAAACGATGAGCAAGCCTCGTCGTTGTGTGAGCTGCCGGCCCGCATGCATATGTATAGATAGATATCCTAGAAAACGTAATAGTAGTGCTGGTCGAGCTGGCAACATTTTCGAACTTGAATAGCTGGTCCGCCCGGTGGGCTCTGGGTTTGCAACGCGAGGGGAAATCATTTTGATTTAACTTTGCTTCCTTCAGCCTTTCACATCTTTTGTTCATTCATCCAATCTATTCATCCCTCATGAATCGTTGCAAGATGTGCATTTCCCATAGTTTCTTCTCCTTTAAAACCTTCATTTAGATCATGATTTTCGAAGTTTCTCTATCAGGAAGTAGTGGCGGTAGATCAGGGCAGGCAAACTGGCGGCCCGCAGCCTTAATGATTTCTTTTATAAAAATCAATGTTTCTAACATCTTGCTGGGATTAAAACGTGAGTCGTAAAGGCCCAGTAATAGAAGGGACTTTGTTAGATTCTTCCTTTTTTAGTTTATGTTTTGATTCACAGAATAACATTGAATACGTCCCACTTTTGTCGAATGGAAAATTCTATTTTTTTTCAAATATTTAATACGGATTAATCTACATTGTATTCTCTGTCATTATTTAAAAGTCACATAAAATAATGAAACAAAAGCTACCGAATGGCGTATAATACATAGCTGATAGACAATTGTTATGAGATATATTCAATATGAAATGAAAACCGCACAAACTTATGGACCAACCTAATAATTGACTGACCCTTTGTTGCGTTTGGGTTTGAGGCCCCTGCGCTAGATAAATGACTTTTAGTAATCACTGGAGCATGTCGATACATGGAGACACAGAGCTTAAAGAACCAGTTACTCCATCAAAGCTCAGCGTATTAAATAATATCGGTTTTGGTTTGACCATCTCCTCTCGTGTCAGCTTCTCCGAGTAACTGCACACGTTGCACCTCGAATCGATGCACCCGAGCCCACGAATTCAGGGCGATGTACCAGCCGGATAAATAATCTAAAGTACAACCTCAAAACTGGTCGATGCAGAACCTCGACTCTCCCGTTTTATCACTTTACATTGCAAGAATGCCCTCCAGGTGTTTTGGTGATCCATCTATCTATGTGTATTTATTCAAGAATATTTCACCTAACATTAATATATATATATATATATTCGAGGCATATGTGTATATATAATTGCACTGTCTGAATGCACTATCTCATATACACATGTTCAGTATATAAGATATACTTGAATAGACTTACTATTATAATACATCAAGTGCGTATATATAACTGTATGGATATCGTGAAAATAGGAGAAGAAAGAATGACTAAGATGCAGTTTTATCTAGGAAGAAGTTCCGCGAGCACGAGATATTTCCGGCAAATATTACGTGCACGGAGAATGCACGTTTTAGGGATGTCGAACGTACCATCGATGATCTAATATCTCTACCGTGGAATACACTGAATATCGCGAAAATAGGCGTGGAATATTCTCAAGGATCAGGGCTACATTCGCGTACTTATGAAACTCTCGTTGACCTCCGTCACTTCTTGGCTGAAGGGCCACTACTGATAGAGTAGCTTACCGAGGAAAGCGCTTAATGCAGACGTAAACAAGTAGCCCTGCGGTTTAACGTTACCGGGAAGAATGGACGAAATTGCATGGAGTAGCAAGTACTTTTTAATAGATAAAACACGCATTATAAGATCCCTTTTAAACAGGAAGAAATTCTATGCATAATATAGTAATTAGTGTCTGGAATTTGATATATAATAATTAGATGAACTTTTTGAATCAAATTTTGGCAACTATATTTATAACGATATCTATAGACGTAAAAGTATTTTTATTTCAGTAAGTATACATCATTCGTAAGTTTCGGTTGATACGTGTGCCTGGAATTTATTTATAAAGATATATAGATTTCTATTTGTTTGACGCTAATCAACAAGATTAAATCTGATAACAATTCGAAATAATATCATTGTTAAGTATCCTGTTTCTTTTATACAATTGCTGCGCATAAATCCCTGTACTTCATTGTTATCGTTCAACAAGTCTCATCACTCCTTATCTAAATTCATTTTGTAAGGAGAGGGAAATGTTTAATGGAAGACATCCGTCTGACTGTCCATTATTACGTTAATTTCTCTGTAGGTGTAATAAGAGTTTATAAAGCTTCTTTAGCTGAACATAATCTTAAGTAAAGCCGGAGTTTTCAGGACTCCGAATATCTCCGAAGTGAGCTTTACCATTTCCGCTAGCATCCATCGCACACCAAAGGCTCGCCGTTATCACGAGAAAGTACTTGAAGCGTAATTTCAAAGCCGGAGTTCAAATCGAATTTGGAAAACTATGCAAATCCATGGAAGTTAATACAGTTAGATAAAAAGGGAGTTAAACTATCAAACACAATGAGAATATAACCAATAACGCAGTACTGTCATCCAGAATACTATAATTAGTAGTACGTCCTTATATAATAACGGAACGATTAAGTGATCCTTTTTCTGTGAACCGCGGGCAGAAAAAGTTAAGTAGCAGATAATGGCATCGACTGCCTAATGGTAATGTTCTGAAAAGGTCAAGAGGGGTTGGGTACACAAGCGAGTCAAGTGCGAGCAATAATAACGCTTTTAACCGTGACAGATCACAAAAGAGAAAAAATAGCCTGCGACGTTATTCTGGCAAAATTCTCACTGGCAAACTGAAATCTACACAATGCTTTATCTGTTATCTTCGGTGTAAAAACACTGGAACTAGTAGAAGACCAAGACTCCATGTTTTCACAATCAGCTTCTTTCGGCATGGCAAACACCAAGAGTATACAAACTCTGTCGGCTCGCGACAAGAATTATTATTGACATTTTGACCAACTCCTTTTCTCTCGCAGTTCAAACGATAAATTCAATCTAACTTGAAAGTGACCCTTTATATTTGACAATGATTCGATCGAATTCCAGTATAATCGCTTCGGAAAAAGATAAATTGCCTCTCCAAATGAACCGAAGCTCCGAGCAATTGGCCGACGCCTTAGTTTACCCTTCATTGAGTGAAATTGACCGTTTCGATGGTAATTCTTGGATGTGACCTCGAAGATCGTCCCATTTTGTTCTTAGAAATAATTAGTCGGCCAGGTATACCGGGATCGATAGTGTGAAATGTTTAATATATTCTACAAAAGAAAGCACGATTGTGTGCACGCTGGATTGTCTTCGGAAGGTAGGAGTACACGTGGATGTCTTCTGCATGAACAATAACCTGAGAATATGCATATGTGTGTCTCAGGTCGTACACTCGACAGTGGCTGCCACTTGAATTCCTTACAAAAATTAAGGCGTCGGGTCGTATTGAGTGTAAGAGTGCGTGTTAATGACGTCGTTAGTCATGCGACTTGGTGACAATTGGCCGGCAGAAGTGAAGAAAATACAAGAGTCTGCAGTTTCAGGGTCGGCTGTATGTCTCCCTGTATATACGAATTCCCTATAGGAATTCAATGTGACAATAGAGACGTACAAATCGATCCGTCAGGAACGATAGGCCTACATCAACCGTCAGGATAACGAGCAAAGAACGAATAAGAAATTACATGTCGTTACATCAAAGAATGGAGCTAGACGATTTATAAAGATTTCGTAGAAGCTAGTAAACTATTATAGATTACGTGATACGAAACTAAAAAGAACGGGAATAAAACTGGTAACCTATACTGTCCGTAATCGACTGCGTACCTGATAAAAGGCCTATAAGAAGTGTAAAGACTATCCTAAGAATGCGTCGTGTATATATTCTCCTTTGCGAGAAGTTACGCTTCGATCAGTCTTCCATTATAAATCAATGGAATTACAAAAAAATACATTCTATGTTACAATAAACAAGTCAGGAATCATTTAGGCATTGAATGCACATCTACACAAATGTTTCATGTATCTGATTGCGTTTTCACGTTTTCATAATTAACGGGGACATCTAATTAAATCCGCGGGAATACAAGCGACAAGGCTACACGCATTGTCATGGAGCCGATAAATTTGTCCAATTTCGCGGCCGCACAATTCCAATAGAATTTCGGACGGTCACGCTACAATAGCGTACGATAATCTATTATGAACGTCCTTGTTACAGATTCAGAAAAAGTCGACAAAAAATTGTATTCATTCGTCGTAATATTTATTTGAAATCATTTTTTCAAAATTTCCAACGATTGTTCGAAAATCAATGTATAAGGTGATAGAAATGGAATTAACGATCTCTTCGATGCATCGAGCGTGAAAAGCGGCAGAGGTAGTCGCGAAGGAATCGATTCTATGGTATCAAGGGAACCCCTCCAGGCAAGCCTTCAACCCCCGTTCGAGCTCGAAGGGGGGTTGCAGCGAAAGCCCTGCAACGACAAATCGACAGCAAACGAAACGCACGCACCCTGCTGGCCGCTTTATCACCTTCGATCGCATTCGCGAGCTTTAAATTTCCTTTTTGTACGTATTACATATAATTATCACCGTGAATTCAATCCGTCCCCCTCCACTTCTGCTTGTAATACAAACTTCGTGCAGAGGTAGTAACAACTTCATGAGACAGATGTACCGTATATTAAATGATAAGAAGAGTAAACACGAATACATTCACTGTATTAAACGAAACATGAAAAGAATTCCAATGTACGATTGCTTAATATATAATACATTCAATAAGTCTTTACAAATCATGTAGAAAGAGGTAGAGTTTTAAAGCAGATATTAGTATGTAGAAAATAAAAAGATAGTACTTACGAACAAAAATGTTGCTCATTAAAGTTGCTGGTAAGCAGAACACGATGACAAGGACATCGGCTACCGCAAGGTTCACGATGAAGAAGTTCGTGACGGTCCTCATACGCGGGGATCGGTACACCACGGCTATGACAAAACTATTGCCAATCAGACCGACGACGAAGACGAAAACATAGGCGACACAGTATACCGCAGACATTGTCATACTATGCCTGTAGAGACGATCAGGAATTTGTTCAGCACTCGAAAGATTTGCCGTTTTACTTGCATTAAATAATCCAGCTTGTTCATCCATGGATGCTCGTGGACTCGTCGTAATAGCGTCCACTATCAGATTGTTTAAGTAATCACCGAGATCGTTCTTCATTTGTAAGAGGGTACCGGTAGCAGGTGGAACGGCCGCGACAGTTGTGGGCGGCATATTGCCGTTATTACTTCTACGGCGCGTATCAACATCGAATTCCTCCGAATCTGGCAAACGTAGAGATGCCATCTCCAGGAGGGGAGACGGTGGTTGCAGCATTGGGAACTTAATCGTAGAGTGCCGAATCGACGTTTCGACCATCGGCCAAACACGGCTGGGAACCACTCGTAATCAACCTCGCCGATGTCCCTTACGTCCAGTTCTTCGCCGACGTCGGCGTTTTCTTCGTCGTGTCGACGACCTCACTCCACCTTCGCGCTCAAGCGATCTTCTTCCCTTGCCATTCAACGAATCGAACTTTAACTTTCCATGAAATACCTCGATAATACCACTCTTAGACTTTCCTCGGACCTATCTAATCAAGTGTAGCGTACAATTTTTTTTAGAGAAATTAAAGCAGATCTACCCTGGTATACAGGTCATACGATTTACATTGCGCATAAACAAGAATAGCTTCGTCCACTGGGGAACTCTAAGGGAAGCAGGTGGAAGTCACACCCTTTAATCTACGAGATGATACGGGTTCGTAATCCAAATTTGAGGAATCTTCCGTCAATCGTAATCGATATATCACAACGCTGTTTTACGAAGAGAAAATACTTGCGATAGATAAGGGTTGAAATGAAAGCGCGTGGTCGCGTATCGGGTTCGACGCTCCTCGAGTCAGCTCGCACGTGTACGGGAGCCCATCGAATCGAGTTGCATCCCCCTCGTGAGAGAGGTATCGTTCGAATGGATAAAACGGTAACTTTTACGATTAGAAAAGACCGTGGATCGAGGTGGAAAGAAGACAGTAGATAGATAAGTATGATGATAAATAGAGTTATTTTATCAATGTCGGATGTGTACGAAAATGTGTCCCGGCCGAGTGCTGAGCGACTAATGAGCTTGCTTTAGAAGACGACCGCGAACTGCCGCGAGATGCACCCGTAGCGGCGAACTGTCTGGCAAACCGCGCGGTCTGCGCAAGCGTTAGGTCCACCGGCACATGCACCCGCATGCGATGTGCCCGCGATCACAGGAACGCAAACCATCACACTAGGAAATAGGAAGAACCGACGATTTCGCGATTCCCAAGTCCCCACTAATTTCACTGATCATAATCATCCAATGGATGCTGAATTACATCCCCATTAGAATCATCATTGCAAACATCTTTATCCAGGTAGTATTCATCGCGTGATTCTATTGACAGAAGAGCATGTTAAACTATTATTTCTTATCCGCGTTTCTTATCTACGAAAGTAGGTTCAAAAGAATAGTAATATATATTAACAACTTAACCTTTTTTCGAGTAATAAGACCACCCAAAAATAGGATCATGGTCTTATGTTTGACTATGAATTGGATTTTGAATCAGTACTTTTGGCAATACTTTATCTAAAATACTTCGTCAAATATCAAAACTTCGCAAATGCTACAAATTAGGAAAGTTTTTAATCAAGACTATTCTTATTATTATTAACATCAATAGGCAGTATGGTACATATTTTATCGGTGCATCTAAGGCGATCTACTTCATTCTTATAATATATTGGGCAAACTGAGCAAAATGATTCGAAAAATATATGATAAAAATTGAATAGATAATCTTAGAGACCCCACTGAAAGGTGCAACCCTTAGCCATAACCCTAAATAATTCCATTCCAGAGTCCTATTCACATTCTATTTAATACATCCCTTCCAGCCAAGGAAAAGGAGAAAGTAGGAAAATTCCGTTTCTGATTCTTAGATCGCAGCTAGGTTTTTCCTTCCGAACTTACGACAAGTTCGTAATTCGTTTTCCACGTCTCGCCACGAATTTGTAACTCATTTTATCCGAGTCCTGGGTTTACGTCAGTGAAAGGTTTCGTTACACATCTATTCGGTATCCGTAAAATATCGTAAATTCCGAGGTTCCACACATCCAGGAATTTTATTTCCTTGAATCTAACAGAATTGTTAGGAAGATACTTCCGATTTCCATACTTCCTGTTGCTTCGTTAAAACTCATTCTTCGCCGAAATTCTCCTTTAATGAAGTAGTAATTGTGGAGGTATTACGTCTTTACATATGGCATACAAGTGCAATTAAAATCGAATTTTTGAATAAAAATGAATTGAAATTTTGAATGAAACGACTGGCTTATATTAACACTACTTACAATCATTTTTGTCTAGTTCTACATACCTTATTTGACATAATTTATTGAACTTTATTAATATTATTTGAACATTATTAAATTCGGCATATATAAATATTTTCATTTCGAATGATCCAGAATTAGCAGTAGGGATCCAATTGTTTAAACCAAATTTGAAAAAACCAATGTTCAATTAAAAACTCAAGGATACTTTTTATCAATAACCTTTATCTACAAATCGACCAACGTAAATACATATTCTCTCCCACGATTAATTTCCAAAATTTATGGCAAACAAACTCATCAATTTTCAATTAATTATCTATTAATCTATCGCTTACAATACCCATATATTATATATAAATAACAAGTCCATATATTTCACTTTTTTTTCATAAAAACCACAATGAACGAAAAAATGTTATATTTAGAATAAGTCCCTTTGGCTATATGAAATTTATGTACGCAATCTATAGAGCCTTTGAACCCAGTGAATCGATCTCGTCAGCAGATAAATGATAAACGATGGTATCTAGATTACTTTGGGCGAAAAAGATTCGAATTGAGACCTGTATTCATCCCTACGGATCGATCGGCAGAGAATCGGTTGGAGCAATTCAAGGATAAAAATCATCGATGAGACAAGAACGAACGGTTGTCACGGCTAAAAATCGAAATTGCGTTCCGCATGATAGTAACTTTGGAGACGCGACTAGAACGAACGATCGATTTCTAGGCATAAGCTTACAAGATATCCTTCCGCTTCGAAATAAGAGCCTGCAATGCAGGAAAATTTTCCTGGATCTCAATGAAACCTTTGAAGAATAATCTTCACCTTATCAAAGTAGTTTTAAATATCTAAGTGCACCTGAATGCATAGAGTGCAGAAAAATCGATTATTTAAAACATGCTCTACTCTTAGATGCTTCGAATATTTTTTAACAAGTGACATCATATATAGAATGATTTAAGCAGTAAGTTGAAATAACTGCGGAAATATGAACACAAAATGTTACTATTCGTCTTCTATCCAAACGAGTAATTGTTTGAAGCCCGCTATATTTCTTTGAACCAATGGTCAGTTTCATGACCGATAATTTAAATTATGATATTAAAATCTGAAAATTGTAAATATAATCTTAATGGGGTTTAGTAATCTTGGTTTATCTCTTGTACAATGAGTTAATTAAATTTATCAATTAATTCATTTTTTCTTGTAAAAGTATCTCACAATTCTATATACATAACTACGTCTTTTTACTGCATATTAAATGATAAGGTTGTGAATAAGTTTCCTAATACATGTAATACGTACACATTTCCACCATTTTGAAAATACCATATTAAAAAATATTGCTTATTATGTAGTTGGTTTTATGTTTAGAAGATAATCTAATCTAATCCAATTGGAAATGTATACAAGAATTTAGATACAAATCTTCGCCTCACTTTTCGGTACTTTCATATAAATTTTTAGATATTCAAAATTACTTTAGGTATCGAGCATTACGTTTCGAGAAAGATTGTAATCTTTTGGCCTGATTTTTAGCATAATTACTCTCTTCGTACTTCTCTCACTTTTATATCGATCCCCATTCTTTGCTCTTATCTTATTATATCCCGTAATAAAGTTTTATCTATTATTCAAGTTACCTTACCCTCGATACTTTCCAATTCGTCTGTTCCACTTTCTGTTTTTAGTCGTGCAACCTAATTTGTTATATCTTAATTTAAATGGCCCCAGAATTACCTGTCATTTTCCGGGTCGGTTAAATGCACGCCGCGATATTTGCATGCTCGTCCTGAAGTTTTCGGTTTAATTAATGAATATAGGATATCAAATTTGTGGACATATTCGATCGGATATTGGGATTAACGGGGAAAATTCGATAGCCGTGGTAACTCAATTAGTATCTCGATTAGTCTCTCACATCCACTCAGCTACTTTCATGCCACACTTTTCCTTCCATACTTGAAAACATACAACGTTTTATTCTTGATTTTCTACAACGTTCAGATTAATTTTATGATAGGTTGTTGCTTTCATTAAATTTTATTATGTTATGATTTACGTTGCAAGAGTTAGAAAATCTTTCTTTTTATAATACACCGAGGTAGAATGTACTGAAATCAATTGGTAGGCGGTAATTGTTGGCATAGAACGACTTTTTTAATGTACTGTAATCTGATTTTCTATTGACATCGAACACTTCCGGAATTCTTTACACGCTATCCGGTAGTCAGTTATTTCTCTGACATATCGATGACTTGTTTACCTTCGGACAGTGTCATGGAAATTATCTTCACCTTCTGTTAGAGACTATTTTTTATACGGATTATTAATATACTTACTCCGCTATTTATAAAGTGTGCCGTACATGTAGTACTGATAATTTCAAAAATACAAAACCATATGTATCAGAATAGTTAACACTAGAAATTCCAAAGCAGTCAAAACGATTTCTCCCCCATTTTTAATTAAATTATTCTAATATGCCATGGAGCATTGTTTGCGATTTGATATGCTTTAAATTGATATACATAATACAAATAATTGAATCCATTAATGGGTTCAGATCCACCAGCCATAATTTAGAAATAAATAAATGTGTAAACATAACTGAGTACATATTCAGTAATTCTAGTGTTAATAAAGGAATCGATATATCATGTCTTACGATAAAGCTAATATCTCGATATTTGTATAATATGAAAGTATTCTTCACCACAATTGTCCTGAAATACTTTATAGTTTATGAAAGTTCAATGAAAGCTTTGAGATCTTTTCTTTAGACCAACTTTCTCGCGTATTAGATCAGTAAAACTGGTATTTAAAATAATTTAATAAAATGCCTGGAAACACGATGAGACATAAAAACAGTGTTCCAAGGCTGAGCAAATGCTAAAATAAAATCCAACGAAGTTGAAGAATGTTTTCGGATGATAAAAAATGTCAAATTCTTGAAGAGGCTTTATGAAGCACTATCGGTGTGACCCTGTCTTGCGGTACTTCAAGGTGACGATGAAACGACAGGCCACGCAAGAAAAGCTCGACGGAAAGTTCGATTTGGATCATAAATCTCTGAGCATCGTCGTTGCCGTTGTCGTCGTTGTCGTAGCGACGTCTTTCCCAGTATACCTACTATCGACTTCTTGCTACACCCGGCAGTACTTCCCTCAATTCCTCCTTGTTTTCCAGAATCCGTGGGATAGGGGTCAGGATTATTCCAGTAATTAAATAGGAAAATAATTAATGAAGATTCATTTAAAAAAGAGAGATTTTGCATTTGGAAAATGCAGTAATCCCTGCGAAATCATAATTTGATAAGCTTGAAACGAGACAAATTAATATATTCTTAATTTTGAAGTCTACTTAATCAGTGGAATAATCTTTTATTATCAGACATGTGACTCCTTGATATATCGGTATCTTTATGGTTTTGATGTAGTGATATTTTTGAAGGTATTATGGGTAATTACAATTTACATTAATTAAAACGTGTCTAGAATATTTCGTAATCACCGTGGAAAAGGAATTTTTTCCTAACTGACCACGTATGCATACTCGCGGCACTTCCAAGTACGGAATGTACAAATTAATTAATCGCGGCCGAACTTTGAAGTGCAAACTTTCATCAGGAATTTCAAGTAATTTTAATTTTCCTCGGAGAATCCAGAATCTCTCGGCACCGAACGATGCGCGCCGTCTATGAAGCAACTTTTTTACGAGTTCCCCGAATTTTTCTTCTTAAAACTAATCGCCTTTTAATCGTCGTCCCCGCACGGTGGAAAGGAGCGCACAGGGTTGGACAAATCAAGGTCGTAGGATGACATACGAGAGGTGATCTTTAGTCGTTATCGTTCGGGAACGTGCGATCGACTTTTCTTGTAACTGCTGCCTCGTGTTTCACGTGCTTCTAATAACGGTTTCCCTTAATGCATACGATTGAATATGCGAATTAGCTCGCCTTGGTTCCCTGGGCACGAAACAAGTCGTTTATTCCCAAGGGTCGATCGATATTTAATGGAAACCTACTTGAACGCTTTTCTTTCGTTCGAATGGAATTCCCTCTTCTGTTTGCACTGAAAGTGCATTGTGGATCCGATATTATGATACGGAACTTCGAGAATTAATGATGATAACTTCGTAAACGTAGAAAATGGAATTCCTGCGAAGCTTAATTCCAATAAGTAATAGGAACCAACCGATAATGGAAATGATTTTAAATTGAAACATTATCCTCCATTGATCTAAACGTGACTTGAAGCAAGTCTGCGAAAAAAATTAGAATTATAAAATTCTTAACCCTCTATAGCCGAATTTTTTTCATGTATAAAAGGAAATCGTATAACGGAAATCTAGTTAAACGCGATTCTACCGAAGATGCATTAAGTGAAAATAGTAACGAGATTATTATTTAAATGGACCAAAAAAGATGACAATCGTTGCGTGGACTTTTATAATTATTATTACAATGAAAAAATAAAATGAAATGAAAGCTACGGTTAAAATTTGTAACTTCAAAGTTACATGCAGCTATAGAGAGTTAAGAATGAATAAAATTCGGTGACAAGAATCGGTGGTAAGAAAGATGGCCGAGTGTCTTCAGAGTATGTCTTCCTCTCGATCCTCCGGACGATTCAATCAAACAAAGGCGTCGCAAAATTAAAACTCGGAGCAATCAAATGGAAGCGGCCAACAGTCTAATGTAAACCCATTCTTAAATGGAACAAGAAGAGAGGCCAGGTTGTCGAGAACTTTTGGTACCCTCAGGGCAAAATCGAAGGCTGCAGCTTTGCCACTGCATTAAAGCACAGCGATTCCTTTTTGTTTTACGAGACATGAGCTTCTGGAACATTATTCAAATTCCTCGAATTCCTTCGAAATTGTTGCACGTTATATTTACATAAAATACACATTAAACAAGATGTTGAAAGATACCAATCATCTATGATAGACCCTTTCCGCGATATTATTTATTGAAGTTTCTAATCTTACCAAATTTAACCTTTTCTAATCCTGGACACATTCGCGTGGGACGATTTTCAGACAAATGTTACGTGCATGAATAAAGTTATGTCGACAAATAATGCTATAAACAACAATATATAACTTAGTCGAAACGTACTCAAACGTTTAGAGACCGAAGTGTAACGTATCCAAAGACTCACATTTGAGTTATCCGCGCTCTTGTAAAGAATCCCAAAGACAATACGTACGTCATCCGGTGCGAATATTTTAACATTTATTCTGGAAACAGAGATAATCTATATTATATCGCAAAATGGATCTAATGGAAGTATTCGAAGTTAATACAAATAATCAATTGAAACGATAAAGTATTTAACTTTTTGCTGCTTCTACGTTAGACCTTCTTGATATCCAGCAGTGAATTCCAGTAGGATCGTTCGCAATAAGAAGATATGAAAGGGGACATGACTTTTCAACTACTTAAGATGGATCCCTAAACCAAAGTACAAATACTATAGTACGAAGGATCAGAAGTGCCTTCAGGATAAAATCGAAGGTCGCAACCTTGCTACGGATGTATGTTCACGGCGATACCCTTTCCTTTTCCAAGATGCAGTCTTTCGAACCGTTATTCGAATACTCTAGTGAAATATTAGCTACTTAATCCGTGACGGGAGCGAGGGCACGTTACTGACTCTTCCACAAGTTCCCTATTTCTCCCTCGCTCTCTTTGCTCCGCCATCTTTCTCTCTTTACGCAAGAGTGCATGATGCATTCCTTATCAATATCACGGGAGACCCCCATCCCAGGATATGGAGAAGCACTCCTTCCTAAGGTCAAGGTCTCATTTTAATCGTCGGCTCTTTAAACGGCTCTCACCAACTCGTCCCTCGATCCTATTAACCTCACCGTAATTCGATTCGTTTCGGACTGATCGAGCGTCTAAAACTCATTTCCCAAAAATATTAAACTACCAGCAAAGTCAGATTATTCACCGGCTAGATAAATGATTCGGTGTGCCTAGACAGATACGGATAAAACGGACTAATTATTCGTATGTAGAATCGATTAGAAATTTCGTTGGTTAGGATGAAGCATAACAGTCAACACCAGCGATGTCCGCTGATGACAAACATCCGTAACTTCGATAGTCGGCCAATGTTAGCCACGTCAAATGCACCTAACATGCTTGGAACAAGCACTTTCTGCATCGAATGTGAAGCATCGATTTATTTATAATGATGTGTAGTGTTAATGGTATACTCTGCCTAAAGTTGTAAAAGGAAAGTATTTAATATGATTAAAAGCCTTATTGTGATCGATGATTACACATTAAACTTCAACATTCCAACATGTATAGTAGTTGGTTTGTGGGTATGGTATTTCATCTACATTGTAGGTCTGAGTCACTATAATTGTGATTATGTTAGGCATTTATTAGGAATTCAAAAATGTTAAATCTCAAACAATCGTTTCGATATTATCCTTTAATTATTTAATCATTGTACATATATCATATTACATTTCCATTACTATTTTGACTTCAGACATTCTTTTAAATGTCTCTTTAATAGCATGCCAAATTGATCGAGGAATTCAGTAATATACCTCCTTTCACGGATTTCGCAGGGTGTTTCGTCCTTTGATATTCGTCTGGCTTAATAAATCAAACTCCTATCAAATTCCAACGCGATTACCGCGCAGGTTGTGATATTCGTCACGGGAATCACCTCGAAGCTATCGGCCTCTCCTCCTTCAAAAATGATTTACGATCTCAGCCGAGATAATCTCCCGCGGTGTGAGCTTTTTTGGTAGCGGCTGCTAACTCGTCGCGCGACTTTTCACGAGTATTCTTCTCTTCCTTTTTATTTCTTCTACCGCTCCTCTTGTTTGTTGTTAAGCTACATCGAATAATAAAACTAGCTGCACTCCTACAACTAGACCTTGAACTAGATAATTACAAAGAATCAAAATGAGTAATTTGATTTCGACGCATTTCTTTCATAATAAATGCTTCCACTACCTTAACTGGTTTATCGGCTTAATGTAGTAGATTCATATTCCTGAGTTATTTATTGCGCGCAATATGTATAGAAAATTGGAGAGGATTATTTTTGGATATGAATAACAGTTTGTTGTTTACAAGAGGATATCCATTCATGTTTAAGAAATAATTATGTACTTATATGTCTTAATGAATGCCTAAAGTATTTTCATGTTTCTTAATCACCTTGTCAATCATTCTTATTATCGTTATAAAGAACAATATATTCGAAGAATATACCAGTAGACAACGGAAGGACAATGTACAATATTTAATTAGAACAAATTTTGTATTAATAAATCATTCTATAGTCCTTCGATGCTTGACATCTTAATAAAGATTTCTTTTGATTCAATAGTAATTACTTTTATATTAGATAGATTCTATATGTTATATTTTCATAATTACCATTTTTACTTCCTTAATGAATGGAAGAATGTAAATTCGGTAAAAAGTACATATTAATTGTTTCATATGCAATAATGAAGTTCCCGTAATATCATAGCAAATAACCTGCACTGCAATGCCATGGAGGACTCAAGGATTACAAAACACTCTACTTTCAAATGCAAATAAGTTAATTAATTTTAAATAGTTTTTTTATTCCATTATGGAAGTCTTTTCTATTCTTTCTCTTCTATATAAGACTCCCGCTATTCTTATATTCCGAGGAACCCTGGCCGAAATGAATTAAATGATAATGTTTGATTATACCTTGACCGTGGTACTTAAGTAGCCCCGCAATCACATCATTGAATACGTTTAAGTAGAAAGACAGACAATATCATACAACTTCCATAATAAATATCTTATTACTTCCATATTTTTCCCTATCAGTCGTAAAAATTCAGATTTATATCTATTCTACTTGAAATACCTTTGCACAACGACAAATAGATGAACCTTGATCACTGTACTTATAACAGCATAGTTATTGTATTGTATTACTGGATGCTATTAAATACAGATACAGTACTTGATACACCAAGAACCATATAGTTTCTCATATTTCTCATTATTAATCGTGGAAGTTGAAATTTACAATTACAGCTTTGTCCAATTACAGTTTCTTCAATTTACATTTTGAAGAAACCTTGAAATAAAAGCTTTACGATTATACGCGGTGGAACCTTAGTCAGCATACTTAACAAGAAATCACAATTTATAGAAATTAACAAACTGTAATCTATAAATATCCATATTAATGAAGAAGGTACACACTTAATTTTACCACGTATTTTCCGAAAACCAAGGAAATTCGAGCCAAATTGACTTTTTACATTTACCGTTATTTTGACATAAAAAAAGGTTCCAACAAATTGTAAAACATACAAAGTGTAGCCAGAACTTCGACGATTATAATGCAATAACAAATGTTGGAGATACTATTAACTGTAAGGAGCAGGGAATTATTAAACCGAGTCTTTTAGAAAATGTGCCATTTCCAATGAATATTTCATCTAAAAACGTGCCCCTAATTTAAAATTGTGCCTCAAATTAACCATGCCATAAAAAAAATCATTCATGTACATCAACTGTAAATAGCAATACCGATAAACAGCGCACACTTTCTCATATTTTTCGTCATTAATTGTCCAAGTTCGGATTTATGCTCCGAGTTTGTAGAGCACCCTTGAAATACGAATTACACGGTGATTTCCTTGAGGATGCTTAGGGAGACCTTGGTGGTACTTAAGAGAAAGTAGTAACACAGTCACGTCGTTGAATGTGATCTGATATTGACAATGTAAGTGATAGGGTCCACGGTGGCAAGTAGAATAATCCACGTAGAAGAAGAAGGGGTTGAAAAGAGAGTAGGGAAGAATGGTGTCGCGTATGGTGGTGAGGTGTTCCCGGGCCGTTATGTGCACCGCGTGCTAATTCTTCGGAACACCCATATAAAAGGGCAAATAAATCATTGCCAAATGGGTTGAACCTTTTGTAATTGTACCACCCATACAAACCGTGGGAATCATGTTGGACGATGTCAGGGACAATTGCAACCAGAAATCACTGTGCAATACTGTTACAAGGAACGAAATGAACGCGTTGTATTCCGAATTGAATCTTCGGTAATTATTATAAGCAGTGTAATTGCCACGTAGGTTTCACGGTTGATCTCAAAACCTTGTTGCCGGATGCTTCTCTCTTACCGAAGAACATGAATTTCAATTATCTATATAATTACAAATCGGAATTCGTATTCCTCCGGCGTACCCTCGATTTTTGGCACGTGCCTTGGTTACCTTACACACACTCTTTCTGGTAAGAATTCGAGCGAAGGCTTCACACGTGTTTACATTCTTCGTTAATTAACTGAACGAGTTAAATACGTGAAGTTTACGGTGTTAACAGGCTTGTATTGTTCTTCTTAATGGACTAATTGAAGTATTACTAGTTTCGAAGTGTCTGATATTTCATACAATTTTAAAGAGGTAGTATAAATTAATATGCTTAATTATATTATGCTTAGAAAGAGTGACTTGGTATTAGAAATATTACCATAATCACTACTTATCAAGACCAGATTATGATCCATGTGTTATATTCAATGGATTTATATGCTAACTCATATGTTTCATATTTTTATTGTAGTCAGTTAGGAAGTAAAATCTTAGTCATGGTATAAGAATATTACTCTTCTTGATGTAAGATTTCATTCCCAACATCGGCAAACATATTATTCACTACGTCCTCAAGGACACTGTTTCGATGAATTTCAAGGTCACGGTTATCTTAAGACCTAGAACGCGTCTCATTTATGTTCGCCTCGGAATGATTTCAAAGCCTGCTGATCAACGGTAAATGACGGTATACCGACGATATCGGGGACCAGGAATCTACTCGTACGATTCATTTGGCCGTAATTAAAACACCCACGCTGATTTGATCGGGATAGAGAGATTCCTGAGGTGCCAAAGTACCATTGGGTATTGTAGTGTGGCAGGATCATCATCTTCACGGTGACCTTTTAAGTTGTGGATGAAGAACGACGTAGCAGCATCTGTGGCTCGTTCCGTAATTACTGGATAAAAAATTCAAAGTAGTCAAAGATCAATTCAAAGAATGAATTCGTGCTATGATTTACTACTGTTTTGAATCGAATAATGATATTTTTCAGGTGCAGCCATAATGCGGCTGTCGATTGTTAAACGATTCTCTCTTTTTCCACGAACGTATTATATATTTTGCAAAAAGTTTTGAGAGAAGAAAAGGAGTGTAATTCATTTTGGAATAATTAGGGTGGATTGTTGAAGACAGGCTTTTTACAGTTGATTGCCTTTATTAACGATTTATAACACAGTTACGTTCTCGTGATCTTCTCGGATCATCATATAAATTACACATATTTTACAACTTCTTATACTACTTAAATATATTATTTATCTTCTACAACAATATTGGCGCAGAAAGGTGTTAGAAAAATAGAGTATTCACAAGATGTATGTGTATCCAGATGGTAATTAACAATGAATTTATACTAATTCAATATCTCAATCAATATGGCGCTATACATTTGGATGCACATCACCTATAAAACTTGCCGTATATGATCTACGTATAATAATTTACATAAAAAATTTACATGTTACATGAATATACATCTGCACGATAACTGATCGCATTCTCCAGGTCGCAATAACAATACATATCACGATTAAACATAAAGAAATTCAGATTATCGGATACATCTTTACGTATTTACAGGAACACCGAACTTTCGAATTAAGGGCGTATAAAGACTTTGGCATCGAGATGACACAATTTCCGCACTTTTTCATTTACTTCCTCGTGAATCAAAAGTACTCCCTCCCTATCTCGACTACCCGATTTCAATGTCACGTTTATTTCTTCCGATATATGTACGTAGTAAGGTACACAAGTTTCTGGTCCAAGGGTATTAATGAGGTAATATTGCAATTGGCCAAAAAGTTCGTGCAATTTTTAACGCATTAGTCGAAAACCATTCTTATTCAATTTTGTATATTTCTTTAATTTTCTTAATTAAAGAAGAGACTAATTAACTTTCCTATACTACTGAAAAAACAATCTGAATTTTTGTTCTCAACCCTTTGAAAATTCTGCTCGATACAAGGCATTTACTTTTTTATTCAGCTAATACAATATCGAACGTACTGTGGCATGTCACATAACAACCGATCTAATAACTGAATCTCAATTAATTCCTTGATTTTTCGGATTCTTAACAACACAATTCTGTCTCAGACACTATCAGACGAATATAAAAGATAGTGATTTTTTGCTCGAACATACCGCAGTCAAAGGGTGATCTAAAAATGCATCTTCGGACTGAAAACTGTTGGACCTTACGTATTCGTACATAAAAAGACCATCGATCAGACACAAGTTAGTACAAAGAAATCATTAATTTCTACTAATCTACTGTGTCGATGTTACAAGGTGAAGCCATAATAGGTGAGCCTTAAACCCTCTCATTGTAATGTTTTTCTCCATAAAATGAATCTTATAGCTCGTTACCCCGAGAACATCGTATAAAAACTGTATATGTTTGCGGATCCCCGTAGATGAACGGTATCGGCGATAAGAAAAAGTCTATAGTTAGGAAGACTATTATCCGCGCGCCCTTCGGAAGTTCTTTCTCTACGATTGACTTCCTTTAATACAGCATGTGGCTCGTTCTCGATGTACCTGAGAATAAAGGTCTATACTTCATTCAACTTATTGTTAGTATTACGAATCAGGCCAAACTGGTATTATTATCCGGAACTTTATCAATAATATCACGAATGTATACCGAGGGGAAAGTAGGAAGATGTTCACCAGTTCACCACGTAAATGGCAAAGTTGTACAATTCCATTTTTTATTGAGAAGGTGATGGGATAACTCGTTTGGTAGAAAGCACTTTCGTAACTTGTTAGTGTTATAGTAAAGTATGTTTATGAACTCTAAGTAAGGGTTCATTTTCTATGGAAGAAATGTTCCTTGATGTATTGTACAATCATCTTCAATACTGACGAGAGATTAATTGGAAAGTGATTAGAATATTGGCAGATGGAATTTTATAATTGGTATTCCCATTGGTGGAATATGATAATGATTTGCATTTTACAGAGTAATTGGTTACGTTGATAGAGATTATTGACGGAGTTTATTGGATGTTAATCGGATGAGTTTAATAATGGAAATTGCAATCTGTGTAAAAGGAAAATGCTACGTGGCGAAATTCACAAAGTCAATTCTTAAGGTACGACGAATTAAAATGTTTTCGATGCGTGTGTCGAGGAGTGTTTGTATTTGAAACAGCGAATCCATGATGCTACACGTGCTTAAGGAATCCCAAAAATATTGGCGAATTACAAATATAAG
The DNA here is from genome assembly GCA_910591585.2 of Nysson spinosus. NCBI lineage: Eukaryota > Metazoa > Arthropoda > Insecta > Hymenoptera > Crabronidae > Nysson > Nysson spinosus. The sequence continues at coordinate 3,881,179 of OU342834.1, forward strand.
TATTTTATTTATCCAGCCTGGCAGTATTTTCAGCGCTTAACAGACCGTTCAATCGAGCCTGTATCACCTGATAATACTTGTTTGTAGTATCAACATAAAACACTTGCAAAATCTTATCCGAGCGTTGCCACGCTGCAGGAAAATTTGAAAATCGAGTATTTATACGCGAGTAGAAGGAAACATAAATATCTGATATCACTGGATGAACAATTACTCGAAAAATAAAACACCGTGATATAAGACTATGAGTAATTTGCTCTTTCTGAAAAGAACCTATGGTCTGATCGTGTTTATATTATTTTAATCAGTTTATCTTGGCAAATAAAAAAGTCAAGCCGTAGAACCTTCAGTTTTAACATTTGACCTGTCATTTAACATAATTTTGCAACATAATTTACTAACAAAATTTGAAGGACATCGAAACGCGACTTAGTAAATAATAGTAGAGTAATAAAGTTAGTAATAATTAATTACACTTAGTACTATGCTAGTAGTAAATAATAGAGTTTTATAGAACTTGGGAGATTGCCATTTATAACTGAAATCTCTTTACATCGGAAGAATAGTATAGACGTGGATTACACGTTTTCGACTAAGTGTATAATTCTAAGGATAGTTCCAACCATTTAACTGTTTGAACACTCCTCGACGTTTCTATTCATCGGAAACATCTAGTTTACTTATCGGAAGAACTTACCATGAAGACTGGACGTATTCGGCACAGAACTAGCCATAGAGATTTCCGTTCCAGGATGTTCGTGTATCACTGTTTCCGTGATATTGTTTTCCGCCTCTGAATGTGCTCGACGATGTTCTCGTGGTAGCATCTCACTCTTTCGTCTCTTCTCAGTTGCAGCGCAACACCGTTGGTCCCTCTGCAATGTCATCTCCTGGGAGTAAACAGACTCCACGTTTGAAAACGAGTGAAATCGTTGCCGTCTCCTTGATGCAGCTTGATTCGCACGTCTTCCAACGACGCTCGATGTATCGTGGCTCCCACGTGAGACGTCGTTCCCTTTTTCACGACGTTGTAGGGATTTCAGAGAGTCCTCGTAACCACTAAGAGATATCATGAAACAGACATCGACGATTGAAAACGTAAATTTATAGGGATTCAATTGTTAGCAGTCGTGATTTAGATCAATCTGTTAGATAAGACTTAAATAAGTATAGTAAGAACTAAAGTCATATTCGGCAAGCTCTGTCAACTAAACTAATCAAATATATATATATTAATTTGTATATGAAAATGTATTAAAGAATCACATATTGATTACTGAATATAAGAAAAGGCAATAAATGTACGTGCTTATGATGATATTTTTTGTAAGTTCTATGTCCACAGATATTCTTATCGAAATTCTGGCCAAGAAGTAAACAGCAACTAAGTGAGACCGAGATTTATCTGGTTATCGGATGGGATCGCTGGTATCATTTAATAAAACTCTCTTTTTCAATTTAGATAGCGGATATAGGTTCGAAAGTAATTCAGCTTACTTGCTGCTTTCACCACTGGAAGGACTGGAGGAATGGCTGCAGTGGCAAGAGACGCGTGCCACGATCCCAGAATCCTGACCACTGGAATGCAAGGACGTCGCGGATGCCTCGAGGCCTTTGTTGCTCCCCGTCGTCCTTACAGCGTGCTTGCTACTACCGCCCATCCTGCAAGCCACCCACGGTACCAGAATCGACGTGGTGGAAGATATGGAAATTCTCTGATACTGGACTTGACAAATTGAAGTTTGCTCGAGAGAAGAAAAGAATGCTCCCCTTATAAATACATTCCACTTTCAAACCATATTCTGGTACTACCACTTAGAGGATTCTCGGGGAGTCCTTGCATTTCTTATAATTCCAATCTCGTGCAATGTTTCGTGATCGGATACTTCAAGTCAAGTATGAGAAAATATGATTGTTTTATTATGAAAGGCGAAATCTGATTTATAAACACTTGACTACTTGGCTTTAAACATCCTCCTTAAAATAAATCTTTTCACCTTCGCGTAGGAATACCATCCTACTATAAAAAGCTTTGTGAAAACATACTTTCAGGTATTTCATTATTGGATGCAATATCTTTCGACTTTTATGCAATATTAAAATGAGTAATCGAAGTTAGGATATTGTTGAGCATAACATTCTACTTATCGGCTATACCATGACATGCCAGTGCAGAGGGTTAATTATAATAATCGCAGTCAGCAACCAGTAAGATTATGCAACTGTGAAATACACGTTCCAGTGGACATTCTCTTATGGCACTAATAAATCAATTGTTATCATTAACTAAACTTACGTATGGAAACGGACGCAGTTAGAACCGTGATCGCAGATGCTCTGACGCCTGGACATTTCAGCACAAAACGGTTCAGGGTCGTAGTGAAGGCCATCGACAAATGTTGGAAAGAGCGGTGGTTTTTGCAACGTCGCAGTAGGATCTGCCAAGGCGAAACCAAGCGGGCCACTCGTCGAGAACATGGCTTTCTCACGGCGTCTATGTCTAATGAATGCAATCCAGGAACCCCATTCAGTGGGCAATGTTTATGGTGATCATGGTAAGTTAGTGGCCCAACCCCATTCCAATATTAATCTGTACTTTACTGTACTCTGTGCAATCTTACTAAATAAAATTGCTTTATTATATGCTGTTAGAGATTGTATATTTTCATGATGTATGACTTAGGAAAGTGTCCTATGTTAGCCGTGAGATATTATGGCGTGTTTATGACTTTGTTGTTAGTGCATCAAACGTAGTTGATTTTTTTTCAAATTAGAGAGAATATTGATAGTAGAATAAAAGATGGTTCAATACCGTTTATTTCGACGGACACAGCTCACACAAAGCGCAGTGACTAAAGCACCCAGGAAGACGACCAGGCCGAGCACAACGACACCAACTTCGAGGGTGGATAGAAGATAACGTTGATTACCCCGGCGTGCTGAATTTCCGGATATGTCTAGGACCTTATAGTCGTCCAGTTCTCGCGTTATCTCCATTTTCTTGGTATGGAATATACTATAAACATACATATATACATTGGTTGGATATTACATAAAAGCCAATGCTGTAAATGTATAGTTATTTATACGCAAACAGTACTATATCTATCTCGACTAATAAAAGGAGTACTGTAGTCACTCACTTGTGCAAAGTATCCATATCCACCATAACATTCAAATGAGGATCAATAGCATATAAATATACGTCAGTACTGAAATCAAATGAAATATGATATAAAATACTTTGATTTTAATATGCAGTTGTAAGAATGCTTCATTGACTTACGAAGCAGTATCGATCAGATTCTTTTCGATATGCGGTTCCAGTTTTCTTACTCTTACGTCGAGTCCCGTTACATTGTGTAGGGTTCTAGAATATGGATCATGAAATTGATAATTATTGAAATGAATTATATCAGCAACTTTTTAATTTTATCTTTAAGAGATCGCGGACGATATACTCCAGCGATGCAAGTCTAAATCATAATATTCCATATTAATCTTGCCCCGAAACCACATGTACTTACGCGGTGATGTTATCAAGTTGCGGTTCAATATCGATGGGCCTTTGTCCAACCACCATGACGACCTGTCTGTGATCATCCAACACGTACACCTATGTCCGAGTAACACACCAGGAGATAATGAAGTAAATAGTCAAGGTCGGTACCAAGAGGACTTCCGACTCGCGAGATCTCGAACTTCCCCGTAGGGAAATTAGATTTGATTTTATCTAGGAGTCTAATGACAGGTAATTAAGATAGCCAAAAGGAGAGAAGGGTCTATGGTGAACAACTTACAAAGATATTGGCGATGCTACTGCGTCCATTTTCAGCACCCCGTCTGTCGGTGGCCTTAACGTCAAATCCGAAGACTCGGCCGGCGTCGCGGCCAAAACTCGCGACGGATCGCACTTGACCGGTAAGTGGGTCAATGGCGAACCTTGGTGCATCTTCCCGTCCAAGAATTTGGTAACGGATTTCCGAGTTTACACCCTCGTCCGGATCCTCCGCCTGTAGGTCGTGAGTTATTTTTATCTATCCCTCTATCATTTCTATTAGATGCAGTAATATGGATTATAGCAACGTTACTTGTTAAAGTCTTATTAAACTCATTTTATAACACGACAAACGGAATTAGAACTGAAAATCGGGTATAATATACTTTTCATATGAAGCTTAGCATTACTAAAAAAAACTCTCACAAAACTATTCAAATATCAAGAAATTAATTACTTAAATGTCCGTGGGTTTTAGAATTTATACACAGAAATTAGTTGTGCATAATAGAAGGCAAAGTAATTGAAAGAACTGAATATACATGTATAGTACAAAAGCGTACTGGGAGGCAAAGGAGTAAGAAAGACGTGCTTCTGAAACGACGATGAAAAGCGAGGAAAGATGTAAGAGCCGACATAAGAACCGAAATGAATTAAGACTGAGGTACTTCGAGTCCCCACTCGTGCACGAATAAAGCGCACACATGCATTAGTTGCATAGGTGCATAGATACCTCCACTTTGACGACCTCATAGCCATAATGGGCAGTGGTAGGTATCGCGGCGAGGATGGGTCTGCCCTTTGACTTGAATCTGGGTGCATTATCGTTGACATCCTTGACCCTGACAACAACCTTGGCCTCGTTAGGTGCCAGACCATTCAGCCTTTCACCGACCACCGGATAGATCATCACGGGCATTCCACGACCGATCTTCACCCTGTCGACCCTGACCTTGGCCTCATATCGATTGGTGACTTCTCTGTCGACGTCCGTTATCAGATACAGCGAACCATTCTTTGGGACAATTGAAAACTGATTCCTTGCATCTGTACCATCGTCAACGATACTGTATCTTATGTGTTCACTCTGATAACCATCGACTAGGTCCAATTGCGTGATCAATGCCGGAACTGGAACGTTTTCTTCGATCTCGAATTCATAATACCGATGCCGGAAGGTTGGTGTCCTTTGTACTTCATTTTCCACCTCATATTCGTCATCGTCTACATTTAAGACAGTTACCGATACTATTGCCGTCGATGTCAGACTTATCGGTGACCCAAGATCACTCGCTGTTACTATCAAACGATGACTTTTGTTCGTTTCGTAATCAAGATTGGCAATCGTAGTAATTAAACCTTCTTTACTATCAATAGCGAAGTATTGCTTGTCAGACTGCTCTTGGTGATTCAAGTCGAAGAGGATTAAACCATTGCCATTGCCAGCGAAGTCTGTGTCGTTCGCGTGTACTTTAATTACTTTACTACCTATCGGACTGTTCTCCAGAATGGAGGCGCGGTAAACCGGTAACGGATTACCGTAATCATCCCTCTCGACTTCGTCGTAGTCGTGGAACCTTGGTGGATTGTCATTAACGTCCAAGACATTGACTTCAATCTCTACGGTTGAGCTCAAACGAGGAGAGCCATTATCACGGGCAACCACGACGAGACGATGAGCAGCCATACTCTCTCTATCCAAGGACCCACTAACCCTTAATATTCCCTCGTAGGGAGCAACATCGAAGATCCATGAGGTGTTCCCAGGATTCTCTAAATTCTCATTATTGGAAACCAATTCGTAACTGACGTTTGCGTTAACTCCATAATCTAGATCAGTAGCTCGAACAGTGCCAACAGTGTACCCGGTGTACATGCCTTCTGGGACGTCGAATGTATACCAAGACTTGTCGAAGACAGGTGGATGATCATTTACATCGGTTACGTGAATCTTAATAGTAATATTATCTGATAACCCGCCAGCATCCTTGGCTAAGACGAACAGCCGAATATCTCGTTCTGCTGGTAGACCGCGTGCTACAGATATTTCAGCTGACCTTGAGTCGAGATGGAAATATCTACGACTGGTTGCATCGAAACGTCTCCATCTACCGTCGCCGGAAGTGGTCTCGTTTTCTAAGCTATATGTTATCACTGCATTCGAGCCTTCGTCCTTGTCCTCCGCGAGAAGCCGGATTATCGGCGCACCGATCGTCGCATTCTCTGGAACGAGTAGAACTGGGGAACGACGTTTGGCATTGCCGGAGGGTTCATTTCCGGAAAGATCTTCGGCTGTATCGAATATGTCGTTCTTTTCTAGGAGTGGATCAGCATCCTGCTGGTTGGATACTCTAATGCCTTGGTCCGGTAAGACTATCATACGAATGAATTTCGGAGAATTGTCATTCTCATCCATTACTGCTATCTTCAATCCAACTTCAGACTTCAGTTCACCTGATATAAGATATAGATATGTAAAACAAAAAGAGATAGCAGAGTCCAAGAGTTTTGCAGAAAACGTTCGCCAGTTTTGTATGACTAATTACATATAGCGTGAAGGAATTTCTAAGTACTTTACTTTGTAGAAAGTCAATTTATGAATTTAAATTTATACGAAGTCATACCACTGTCCGTAGCAACTACTTGGAATGTATAGTTCGTTTTTTCTTCTCGGTCCAAACCATCGCCAATTCCATCAAAATATACTCGGCCCGTGGTAGGGTGAATTCTGAAGAGCTCACTACCCTCACCATGTAGACTAAAGACGAAGTTTCGATTTACACCCTCGTCTTTGTCAGCAGCCTCTATACGATTTGTCAGGATAACTTCAGTGCCAGTTGGATTGTTTTCCATAATACGTCCTTCATACAAGGGTAATGTAAAAACGGGTGGATGATCATTTTCATCTTCTACGATAACGCTTACCTGAAAGAACACCATGAGCATATTAAAAAAACTTCCTAATCATTAAATACACTATGTAAACACCGTTGAACACATTCAACCCGGTACTCAGCACACCACCATACAAAAGCATAGCTTGTGACCCACCAAATGTGTTAAAAATATATTTCCAAAATCCACGAAAAGGTAAAATTTCTAAAGCACAAGAACTTTCTTCATCAAACAAATAACTAGTTTTGAGAAGAAGAGTTTTATGAATTTCCAATCTTGTTCATCCCCGGGGGAGAAATCTTATACGAGCAGTGTATAATGATATCGACGCACCCTCCGCAAACTGCTCCCGTCATCGACAAATAAGCACCAATAAAGCGTTCGATGGCACTTAATTACTGAGAAGAAAACTTACTTGGAAAACACCAACCCCGCGCGAGTTCTCGGCAATTACGGTGATGCTGTAATTCTGTCTGGTCTCACGATCCAGACCGTGAGGAGCATACAAGGCGCCGTCTTCCGTAATGGCGATATCAGGGACATCCTGCTGATTGACGATAAAGAAACGAGTGCCCGCCATAGCCACCGCCGTACCATTCTGCGGAAGCACTTGTCCGATGTATGTGCCAGGGACATTTTCTTTAGCATGGAAGACTAGAGGGGCCGTGGTCGTTCCCCTGCAATCAACGGGCATCGACTTTTGAATAAGCAAACACAGCTACTCCGAAGTCGATGACTTCTGACCTTTCATTACGTTTCCACGATCTCGGTTTTAACCAATTTCACGTTAGAATTATATGTGTTTCAGCTTACTTTAGGTACTTTAAACGCGCTATTCTTAATCGGATCGGTAGTTTACGGTTGAAAGTATCACTCGCGAAAAGAAAGTTTAGCTGATCTTTCAATTTTACTTCGCAACTTTCGGAGGGTCAATAAATAAGTTTTATGCGCCGAGGAGAAATCAGAGTCAAATGAAAGTGTAAGTATTACACAATATTCGTGTGTGATCTTTTTAACAGGATTCCTGGAGTTCTTGAATTTTTATGAGACTATTTGCACTAAATTGCCGTATTAAAAGAATATTTTAATGATGAGAAATCATGACTATTAATTGCTAATTAGTTTATGTGTTATCGAGTACTTTTCCAATTCTCTTTACTTGAATTGCAAAATTGGCAGCAGTCGTAAATTAATAACTTAACAATAAGGTGGTAATAATTAATACAAAAACACGTCGGAAGTGGCATTATATGTGACATAACTAAACATTTTCTCTGAAGCTATAATGCAAGTGGAACAACTGTCACGTTCGAGTCGCGTTTCACTTCGGGCTCATTAAAGGTGTCATAAGAGACACAATCCTAAAACAAAAGTAAGTTTCACTTACTTCGTGAAAATGCCTCTGCCGTCACTCGGGTCGACCACGTGGATGGAGACATTAGTGATCAACGTTAATTCTCTTTCATCGGTAACGACCGCCTCGAAATCATATTTCGATCGTTTATACCGTTCTATCTCATCCACGACGGTTATTGTTCCTGAGCGCTCCTCCACGGCAAATGGGACTGCAATTCCATTGTAAATGCATGTATGCAGCATGTGTTACACATTAGCATGAATAATGCAGAAATGCACTGCCCGGATTATGAACCGAGATTAAAATCGCTTATTTACCCCCCCCCCCCCCCCCCCACAATTTGTTGGTCGATTAAACCTTTACAAAGCAAACTTGATGCGCTGCATTATGTCGTTAAGTTATGGAAATTCATTAATTCTATGAGGATCATATATGTACGTACCACCTTCTTCGTAGCCGTGTAAAAGATCGTAGATGAGGTCGTTCGTCTTGACAGCATCATTTAATCGAATCTGTCCTACGCTAGTACCGACTGGCACATTGGCACCCACCCAAAACTCGTAAGGGGCTCCTACGAAGTCTGGCTCCCAAGATTCGGGTCCTGTAATGGAGTAAGTTCTCATTTAATAAGACTATTTGAGGGAAGATAAAACTATTTCACAAAGATCGTAATCGCGTGAATGGTATTCTTTCACAGTTTGTGCGGGACATTAAAATACGTTATTTATAATTGTACTTTCCTATTATTCATAAATGAATATATTTGTATTTAAAATGAAATAATTTTTAAATGTATTAATGATCATTTTTTGCACATTTTGTGGGGGGATAGTAAAATACGTTAATTATAATCGTAGTTTCTCATCATTCGTAAATCAATTAATTAATGGAGCCAGGTGGCATTTGATAAGATTATTAGAGAAGATAAAACTACTTCCGACAGATCGCAATAGCGTTAATGATAATTTTTTGCATATCTTGTAGAGGACAATAAGAAACGTTAATTATAATTGTAGTTTAGGAAGATTATTCATAAATAAATGCAGCTAATTAAATGTCACAAAGAAGCTAAATATTAGTCGTTAAATATTGTTTAGCGTTTCAGTAATTTATGGTAGTAAACGGAAATATAAATGCGTATTAAACTTCACTTGAATTTCTCAGTATAAGCAATTATTACTTTGGAATATTTAATGCACGATTGAGATTTATAGGCATGCTTATTTCGCTGCGTTATGTATCTCTACGCAATCTTAACAAACGCTTCCGTATAGATCAACGAAAAGATTACCCTATTTTTTAATTATTTTCATTCCATTGCAATTTAAAATATCATTAAAATAGTGTGATATGTTTCTAGAAATATCCTAGGTATACATTATATAATTCCGCTTTCATTTTTAAGTCAACACAATATAAATGAAAATGTTGTCGTATGTACTTAATTGTTACAGATATTATCTTCACTTTTTAAAGTATCCCACTCATTACATTAAGACGTTATAGTACTTGAGGTTTAAGGAACTTGTGTCAATTAAAATTTCAATTAAATCCACCAAACAAATAAATACTAATACATACTAAAAAACTAATAAAACCTAAGTGCTTATAAAAAATCCTTACATAACGTATAACAATTAATATGTATCTGTATTTGCAACAGTATAATAATATAAAAAGCAATGTCCACGAAAGATATTCATTCTCATTGTATAAATACGCATCTGGTATTCGATATGAGTTATAACAATTATAATCTGAAAATAGTGAAAATTGTATTTTCTTCGTAATCTATGGTAAGGTACGTAGTTATGTGTGTGTGAAATAGTATCCACGCACACAAACTAATACAATTAGAGGTTTTCCAGTAATTGTGCGAGCTGTAAACATTCTCGTGCCGTTCTCGGCGCGCCGTCACCGAGGGATTATTATTAGTGCAGAATAACGTGTTCTAGTTGGAAATGACAACAAAGCGCGGCTCGGAACAGCCGATATAAATACAAGAAACCTACCAGTCGATCGGAAGACGTCTACGGTGACAACAGCTAACGAAAATCGTCTCTCACTCGGATTTACCGGTTGGTCAGCGGCTTCCACGAATATCGCGTGTCTTCCTTCCAATATCGGACTTTCCGCGACAGTGATAACACCCGTGTTTTCGTCCACCGCAAACGGTGGTATCCGGGTACTCGAATTGCCTGGTTTTTGTAACTTGTACTTAACCATTCCATTGGGTCCAAGATCATCATCAACAGCGTGTACTTGTCCAAGAACCGTGCCGACTTTAGAATCACTTCTTGCAACAAGTTCATAAAGATTCCCAGGAACAAAGATGGGGTTATTGTCATTGGCGTCGAGTAAAGTGACCTCAACCTCGACCGACGAGCCGTTGGACTTCCGATGACCATTCGTGATAACTGCGCTTGGTTTCCTTTCCACGGCGAAGACTTTCATTCGTAGATGATCACTCTTTTCTCGGTCGAGAACCGTTTGATCCTTTACCGTAAGCCATCCTGATTGTGGATCCACGGAAAATGCACCGGATGGATCCTTCAGTTCGTAATCGAATTCGCCATTTTCACCCTGATCGCGATCGTGCGCGAGAACTTGCAATACGCTGAATCCATTCGGTAGATTCTCGACAATGCTGATGTTATAAAGGTCCACTTCGAATTGCGGAAGATTGTCATTGAGATCCAACACCTCGATTTCCACACGTGCCACGGCCATCTTCAATGGATTGTCCACCTGCGTCGCGTGAATTTGCAGATTGAAGGTATTCGAAGGTAAGTTTTTTTCTGCATCTAAATCAATGGCACGCTTTAAGAATAGAGTTCCATTCTTTGGATCGAGATGGAAGAATCCTCTTTCGTTTCCGGATATGATGTCGTATCGCACCGAAACATTAATGTCGTGATCACGATCTGCTGCATGAATCGGGGTAGTAAAATTGATCTCCATAAATATAGGATATTCCTGGGGAACATAAAATGTCACATATTCAATATGCCCTTGGCATTGATAATAAATCTTTAATCAGAATAATTCAGAAAAATGATTACCATTAAGCATACTTATAATTAATATTACTATTAAGCATAGTATTAAGTGTACTTCATAATTCCATTATTTATTGGTTCGAATCATTAATTTTTGTGAATTTATATATAATATTCCTTCTTTGTTCGTTAAAGAACCACGTATTACTGTGTATAATATCGGACTCACTTTAGAATTACTTCGTTGATTTGTTTTGCAATTAACAGAGGATTCCATATTATAGCGAATAAAAGATACATAACGAGGAGAGTCGATAGAAAATTAATCAAAGCTGTAAGATTTTCCCACATTTATCGTGTGCTTTCACTGCATGTTTCCTTCCGACCTACGAAATCGACCTTCTTCATATCTCCCGATTAATCTTCACGACCAGTTCAGGTTTATAAGTAGTACTTGAAAGTTGCACAGACCAACCGCCGTGACAAATATTTCAACGAATTAAGTTATACGATCATGCTTTCCTTCGAAATCAGATTTATGCTATCCATAAAGTTTCCCTCGGAGGAAAATCGGCCTCTAACATTCTCCCGATACAACTATGTAGCACAACCTACATTATGATCAACACGTGTTATTTTCGCGAATTCGTCAATCGTTATAGTAAACGTCATAGATCAGTCAAGTATTGCAAATCTATCGTTTCGAGAGAAAAAAAATAATGTCATTTAAAAACGACCAAGAATCGAGGAAACTATGTAGCACAACCTACAATATAATTAACGTGACTTACTTTGGCATATTCGTTAATGTTATAACAAAAGTTATGATAAACGTCATAGTTTAGTAAAATATTACACATATATCGTTTCTAGAGAAAAAAATGTCGTTTAAACGAACAAGAATCGAGGAAACGTTTCGCGCCGATGCTCTGGTAGAAAGTTTTTACTGTTCCGTAATATGCAACTTCCATAGACAATCATCTAGCATCACACATTGATGCAGTCATTACCGTCGGATATAGATATATCTAAGTAATAACCGTGTAGCTACTCGTTGCGTAATGAAGTAATCTCTATGCATAATCAACGTTAATTCATTATAGTCCGTGTAATTAAACAATATTGTATTATATTATACTTTATGATATAACCCGATGTGATATTATTAAACGAAAAACAAGATTTTGTTTCGACTCAATCTGCAAGATTACGGAAATATCAATAGAATTGATGTTGCATTAATTGGTGTATATCTCGTGCTAAGATCTCAGACTACCGATCTAGGAAAATATGATAAATGACTTTCATCGAAGCATATATATATATAGATGATTATGATGAAAGATGATTAAAGTCCTAGGTATTTCCGGTCTGAAAATTAATTGCTGAACTTCCGCTATTCCGACGATGAGTGCACTTCATTGTATCTCCCTCTTATCAGACGTTTTGTTGAACTTTATTTTATTACACTGTTATTTAATAGTTATTTAAAGTTTTAAAGTGATAATTGCAGACTGAACAAATAATATAATCGTCCTTAATTATGTTGCTTAACTCTTTGGGGCATAGTAGCATAAAAAGTGTCCCGACTTAAAAAGTGTCACGATTTACTTTGTTATATTTTTGTAATAAAATTACCAAAAATATAACAAAGTAGATACAAAAATAAAATAAAATTTCTGTGCAACTAGAGTTTCTTGGCCCAAAATCCTTTGCCCGAAAGAATGAACAAATGTCGGAGTGTAAAGTGTAAAGTTGTGTATTTTATAAATATTTACCGGCATCGGATAGAATTCGTAAATCTTCGCTCTATAAACGTCCCTCGTGAACTTGGGATCAAGATCATCGTTATCAAGGACAGTTATTTTTATAGTTGTGTTTGTACTTCTGGATGGCATTCCTCGATCCTGAAACGATGGGGGAAAGCAACGCGTTAACGAAATATTCATAGTTCGAAAGCATTATCGTGCGATCAACAGTAAGAAACTTTCGGAGGAAGTAAACTTCTTTGAGATTAGGATCATTGCATAGATTGGATACTCACCGTAGCTGTAATAACCAGCATGAATTCGCGATCACCGTTATCATAATCCACCGGTTTACGAAGAATCAAAGCTGTTCTGTGTCCAGATTCGAGCGAAAATTTGCCCTGTTCATTACCTTTCACTATCGCATAATGGACATCGCTGTTCGGTGTATTTGGTTTGTCACCATCCACAGCGTGAATCCCACGGAATATTGTTACACCTGCGGTTGTTTTAACGAAATTCCACTATCTTGTCTCATGAATTTTTGAAATAAAGTCAAGTCTCTTTTTATGTATTGTTTCAATAAACATAACACGACTTTTTAAAAATACATAATAAATTTATGAAGAATGTTCTTAATTTTTCAAGAAAACTTTTAGTTCTATAATTACTATAATTATTCGTTTACATTTTATATTATTGTATTGTTATTTTATATTTGTATGTTGTTCACTTCACCCACAGAAGTATTACTTTAGAAAATAAATCAATTCATGGTTGAAACGAAAGAATAATATTTTTACGAATGTATTTCATCATTTTAAATTATTGCTCACGTGCGATTAATTTCTCAATCTATTTTCAACTTGCGGTTTTGGGTTCACAGAAGTTGTAGTTTGCTTTAAATCTACTGATATGATTACAATATAAATCTCAAATTATACGTATTTTATATAATTCTTTCCCACAAAAATGATAACTCACCAACTGGTGTAAGCTCATCCACCGTCACGTGATAAGGTGCTTCGACAAACTGTGGTGCGTGGTCATTAATATCTTCTACATATACCGTCACTGATAAATGCGAAGACACCTAGGCATAAATGATTCCATATTAATTATTCCAGAAATATCCCATCGCTTGTGCATTTCTCTTTTCTCTTTTCCATTTCTGGAGTCCATAATCCTCGAGCTTATAATCCCGTCATAAGTCATAAGAAATCATCATAACTCTACGCACCACATATCTCGCCTTTAAAGATGCAGTGCATTCACAAAAATGATCGGTAATAAAATTCAGATTTCCATTAAAACAGAAACAAAAATAGTTTTTCAATCGGCTATATAAATTTATAGAAGTAAAATCATTAATTACATTCTTGTATTTATTGCTGTTGCTTTTTGTTATCCATCTATTGGCAAAGCCGTGATTTTGACATGAAAATCTTTGTTAATGAATGTTATCTCTACAACAACGATATCTGTGTTAATTGAACAGCATTCTCCGATTGATAACAATGTAGAAGAATCGCATTTTTCCGAATGTCGGAGCAATCAGAATCACGAAGCATTAAGCTATGCAAAGCTTGTCGGTTTAATTGCTTATTTTTTTCGATATCTTTCGACAGCGAATAACTCATGATAAGTAAAAGGTTTTACGATCATAAAAATTCGTACGTCTATAGATTCATAGGTAAGAATGCAGTACAGCGGCAATATGTCGGTCATATAATGGTATACAATTATTACATAGGTTTAACTAAGAAAAGTAACATGTAATGTTACTGCTCGGTTGATCTGCATTCCTACAAAATAGTTACATAAACATCAATTACCATACGGCAAACAGAACCGGTAAATATACTCGAACGTTAGTTACTGTTAAACCAGTCATGGCATGCTCTAATTATTTTTCGATGAAAAATTTGAACACGTCAAATGCTATGCCGGGAACCAATGGGGACCGACAGTATGAAATTTAAAAAATAATATTTTAAAATCCATGGACATACTATTAAAAACTATATTTACACTGTTCTAATGAATTTTATTGAAACATTTTAAGCAAAATGAAATTTTCCTTTGTATGTATTAGAAAAGGTTATAACTTTTTTCGTATAATTCCTAATTATTTCTTTTCCAAATTTTCCTGCATTGATTTCATAGCAGTTTTAATAAAACTCATTCCGAAAGTGTAAATATATTTGTTAATACTACGTGAATCATAAAGTGTTGTTGACCCTAAAGTGAATTTGATACTGAGTGACTTCAAAGTTATATCGCGTTATAGAAATTTCGCATTGTATTTTATGTCAAATTATATATTTACGTTTCCTATTTAAAATAAATGATATTTCTATGATTTCAACCGACAAATATGTGCTTTTAATACCGCTTTAATAACGTCAGATACAAAGTTACGATAATTATGGAATATTTATAAGATACTAGCAAAAAACGTGACGGCTTTATAGAAATTGCAGGGACTGTAGAGGGTTAACAGATATTACTATATTTTGTAGTATTGTAAATTGAGTATTTCTCAAACTTACCAAAGAGTCACCGCCATCAGTGTAATCACAGACGACTCGAAACTTAAGCAAATTTCTAGGCGATTCGGTGTCCACCAAATCCTCCAATGATTGCGCTAATATTAAGGAGACGTGGGTTTTGTTTAAATCTTTGTAAGCAAAGAATCGTGTGTCTTCATCCTGAAATAAATATTAGTCACATAGACCTCGAAGAATAAGCAAGTTATTTTAATTAATGCGGAATATGTAGTAGGAACAAAATCATTTTCATGATATACTTGAGAATCCACTTACGGAATTAAAAGGATAGAGTAGAATGTAATATCAGTTCGGAAACAAAATACACTTACCTTATCCACTGGCATAATCATCAAATGATTCCTTGGATGAGCTTCCAAAGAAAGGATTTCGGAACCCTTTGCAAGGTTTTCCGGAACCCTTACGAATTTTAAGTACTCTCCTATCGGGTAAAACTGACATCCTAGAAAAATATGAAGCAACTCTGTTTAGCCGATTTATACAGATATTGATTAAAATCCAACACGGATGTTTGTGGTGTAAACTTATCAAAATGCAACGAGAATTTTCACGGTGTACTTGCTCATAAGCAGAAAGAATAATAATGTAATTATTCACGTGGCATTGAAAATCTACCTAGTGAGGTCCAAAAGTTTCTGATCCAAGGGTATTAAAGAGGTAATAGAATTAAACAGTAATATTTATTTTCCAGTATAATCACCCTTTAATTCAATACACTTTTTAGAAAGGCTGATTAACTTTTCTATACTACTGAAAAAAGAATCTGAGTTTTTGTTTCTAAACTGGTCTAAAACTACTTTTTCGGGCTCGAAACTTTTGGACCTTACTACGTATATAACTAAGTTATAATACGTTTGATATGATAATATATTGATTTATTAGTTTGCAAAATAATATTTTCTAATAATAATAACTCTTCTTCCACTCCGAATAATTATTGGCACTTTATAATTCAGAAGCGTGTATGAACTCACATATTTCTTGATATTAGTTTCTATAAGATAAATTCAAGTGATTAAAATATATGCAAGAATTTAGGAAAATCTACGACAATATTAAATATTATATGGACGTTATTTATTTTATGTTATTATGTTATTTTTTAAAGCGGTATATTTCTGGTTTATATACTAACCAAAAATGTACAGCGAGAGAATAAAGTATCAACTGTTTGTACATTGTTCCGATGTTAGGTAAGCAAACAATTTTATTTGGCTTGCATTGGTTTATCGTAACACACGATAATATTTGGCCTACGCTACTGAAAAAGTTAAAGAAGCCTGTTGTAAAAGAGATCGCGCATTGTTGGAACTGGCACGCGACAACTTCACCGAGGTTGTACGTGCTTGTCGTGAGAAAGACTTAAAAATGAGAATAAGGTTCAATGCCCCAGAAATTCGGCTATTTTTCAGGAAATGTTTCGACCTCGTCGTCGGCCAAAAAATTCGAATAAAAACGCAGAATTTTGTAACCTGTTACCTTCTCATTGCTATCATATTGTAGATACTAGCTATTTAATATGAATACATTGAACCCTTCAAAATATATGTAGCTAGAACTCGGGATATCTTAACCTTTCAAAAATTTGTTTGCCTTAGAGTTCTTCGCTGCAAATGTCTATTTTGACCTCGTTTACAAAAACACATCAATATTATTACATCGTTGTTATAGAGCTAAAATTCATGAACTAAAATTTCGCCATTTTACGAAAAATACGAAAACCTCTGTAACTCGCTTACATGAGATATTAGTTAATCAATTCTACCTCTACAGCAATGATATGTTAATATTAATACACAGAGGTACTTCATTCTTGTGAAAGTTATTCATTACGATCACTTGATATATTCTAATAAATTTGAGAATAATTTGTGAGACAACGCTAATATTTTTGTACGCTTGTTGTCAAACTTTTTCGTATGCAAGTAAACGTTAATAGGAGTCACGTAAGAGTTACGTGGTACGCACTATAAGTTAAGTCAAAGCAATTTTTCCTGTTCTTCAGGAAGCAGTCGAAAGGTCGTAAGTTATCCTGTTACGTGTATCTGGAAAATCTATACACTCTATCAACTGCTTCCTTTTGCTATTCTTTCTGAATTATGCCTGCTACTCTTCTTTGAAATCCTTGGGTTTTTCAAAGTACTTCTAGAATTCGTGAGCATAATATTCTCGAATATTTCTTATAATATTTATATTGCAATATCTTACACTTGAAAACGTATAAAATAGCTCCGAAAATTCAGACGGTGGTCTAACATCTTCCAAAAATCGAACTCTATTTGAAGATATCATCATCCAAAAGATAATATATGATTCGCTGACATCATTTTAAATGTAAACTTTCGCCTTCCAGTTTATATATTCATACAAATACCAAACTGAAAAAGTTCAATTCAAGTTCAATTTAAAGAAGTTGGAGATTTAAGCCTAAATGTCCTCAGTAGATTTAACCAGCGTCGGTCAGACATTCTACTTAATACACGTTCCACTCTTAAAAGACTTCTGAATTGGAAAATACTTTCTTTCTTTTTAAGCATTCATAATAATATTATACTAGTATACTCGCTTATACTTAGACATTTCTTTATAAACAGATTAAAGCTGGCGAACGCGAGTTAACTAATGGAATCAAATGTATGCATTGTATATTCAAATAATGTTATTAAAAATCATGAACCAAGCATTACAACAGTGTCACCATCCACTGTTTAAGTGAATATAAAGTAAACCAATTACTATTCGAGAAAAGAAAAATTACGGCAATTGAGAATAATTCAAAATGAAACGAAAGAAACTGGCACAAAGTATAACACGGGGAACAACTTTTTATAGTAGCAAACACTTTCCAGATTTTATAGACTTTTTTAGGTGGTATACTTTTATTCCACCAGTAATGAGGGCGTACACGTTTGAAATTAATTCAGGCTACGTTAAATCCACTTGGCGAACATGCAGCTTAATTAGCTTGCACGAACTGGACGTAAGCGTGAATCATTGTTTCCGACTGCAAAGGGGAACAGATCAAGGGACGATAGGTGAGCTAGTGTATTCCTAGTAACCGGTTAACTCAGGAAGTTCACATCTCATATCGTCAGATCTTATCTCAATTTATTCAGGGCTATGATCATCCTCTCGATCTTATCAAACAATCATGCAATACATCGTGCATTGTTCCTGAATTTTCAGAGTAATCTAAATTTTGTCATCCCACTCCGAGTTAACCCGCTATAGCTCCATGTAACTTTGAAGTCACACATGCGTCTATCTGTATCTTTAATTTCATTTTATTTTTTCGCTGTAATAATAATTATAAAAGTACGCGCAACGATTGTTACCTTTTTCGACGTGTTTAAGTAATCATTTCGTTACCATTTCCACGTAATGTACCTTCGTTGGAATCGCGTTTAACTAGATTTACGTTGTACGATTCCTTTTTATTGTTAGACACGAACTAAATTGGACTATGGAGGGTTAACTATTATGGCATCCCATCATGTCATCGTATCATGTTTCGCTGATATGGTTTTAAGAACTTCTCTTTTTGTGTCATAAAGAGTATTCTTTCGACAGTATGTAACGTACGTTGAACCTAGTCAAATCAATAGTTTTCATTTGAAACAAAAATTTACCCTAAGAGTTAGAGTCTAAAAATGACATTACTTATGGGATGTAACATGAGACTAATACCATTCGATACCACGATGTCCGTTAATGTAATTAATTATCGGCAATATTCGTTATGAATTTTTATTATCAGCATCGTATCACGTTTTAATTAATAATGATGTTCTGGAGTTATATCTTCTTCAAGGAAGTACAGCTAAAATTGAAGTCCTTTCCAAATCAAAAATTAAGATACACTAGAGAAGTATAATATTACGTAGTATTTCTTTACCGGCAAAATGTTTCGCTAAATTTCATAATAATGATCATTTATGGTTCGTTAATTTTCGAATAAATGTGTAATGAAATTTATGATTCAAGCACTAAAGTCATCGTCGAATAAATCCTGATGTCATTAAAAGCCATGTAACATCCAGTATCCTATATATTTACAGGTGTCTGTGAAGTATAGTTATCACTCTCGTACTTTCACCTTATCACGTGCCAATTGGAAGCCGATAGTAATACATTGACCCACGTCATAGTATGCAAGCGAGTGTATTAGCACGGTTTATTCGTAAATATTTTTTTCCATCAAGTTTTTCCGGTTCTCCACGTAAATCTATCGATTACGCGTCATAATTCCTGCAACCCGGTAACAGGAGTTTTATTCTGCAGAAAACTAATGTAATACCGGCGTCACACGATCACGTCCTTAACAAGTACAAACAGATCACGACTCGATTAAGAATTCAGGTGGAACTATAGTGGAACTAATTGCCAACTCAATACACTGTTCGATCCAGTCTTGACGCTTTAATGGAGCACGAAAACTGATTTGCACTTTCTAAAGGTTTCTGAAACGTAGGTAAACCTGGTTTAGAAAAACGAAAAGGCTCTCGGTTCACAAGAATACTCGGTGATGCAATTCTGATTCTGTCCATTGACTTTTATTACATTTTCACGTGCGAATCATATTCCATAAATTCTCCCTGACAGATTGCTCATAGAGTATCGTGAATAAAAAGAACGAATGGTGGTGAAGTATTATACGACTCTTGTGTATTCTATCACTTCCATGCATTCATTCTTGTATATCTACTGAACTTCTTTCTGTTCTTTATGTACTTTTATCTTTCCAGTCGATATGAACGGGAATATGTTTCCTTCTTTGTTCTGATAGGTGCGACATTTTCTTTGATACTCTTTGCACTAGGAATACGTGAAAATAAAAATTCTACTAGAATTTATATACTGAGTCGTCTTTAAAAAACGTCTTTAAAAATAAGGATGCGTGTTAAATAAATTAAACAACTTAATTACGTTTGTTATACAACGTGAGACGCAAAACATTTCAGAAAATGGGACGTTATGAATTTGAACTTTTGTATTACATTCTGCAGATCCGTCATTTTGACGGCTTTGGTAGTTCTAGTGTTAAACTCGACAAGGTTTCCATGCATGATCTCCATAGTATAATTAGAATATTAATAAAGTCTTTGCAAATTAACTGCTTATATATTCTTGAAAGAACAGTGTAGTATAAAAACAAATGATCTTATGTTACCACTATTCAAAATAATAGTAAGATTTATGTTTACTCTTCTGATATTAAATTGTAAGATCGCATGATATGGATAGACGTATCAATCAGGATAAAGATCTGATAAGAATAAATATTGTAGCACAGTTCAACGATGCCATTAAACAGTTAGATGAAAGTTAGATCCACAGACTTGTTTGAAAACACTTGAATTTGATTGTGCTCACATCTAATTTATTCCGGCATAATACTTGAAAGTGTAATATCAAACAACGCCAAGCTCTTCAGGGAAATTGGCTTGTTCGAGAGTAGAAGATCGGCTCTTTTCAATTTGCACATATAATTTCCAAGCGGGCCATGAAGATACATAGATGATTATATAACGAAATTGTTTGGTAGTACGTTATTGTATTGGTGCGCGTGTACCAGCATTTACACTGGTAAGTTCGTTTCCGAAAGCTTTGACGGAAGTAGGACAAGGCCGACTGAGTTTTTCCACGTTTCCGCACTTCCTTCGCGGAGTCGACGCTTGAGTATCGCGGGACATACATATGTGCATCTAACAATAAATAGCTATGCTGCTTCATGCTACGACATATTGTAGACTATAGATCCTCCCCTGCGTTTCTCCATGGCTTCCTAACTTTAGGGGTGTACTCGTTATTTTGAGGAAGAAGCTTCAAGAATGATCCTATAAATTTCCATCAGGTATGCACATAAATACTTGCAGCCTGAATCTTTTTATTCGGCTATAATATATTCGCTTGATATTTTATATGATTATTGTAACATTAACTTACGATGCAGTGATTGGTGATTAGAGTCTGCTAATTTAACATTTAGACTTGAGAATACCGAATGTAATAGTTAAAGAAAATTTGTCGAAGCTTATAAGACGTACTACCTCTTTTAAAAGGCTAATTAGACCAAGCTCTAATAATGAATTTTATGTATTTTTCAAAATATATTGTGTATTAAATTGGATGTGTACCATGTTTGCCTTTCTCTAATAACACAGTGAGCCAGATTTATAATTTAAAAAATTGTGTAAATGAATATTGGGTAAATTAAATCGAGGAATGTATGATTGAAAGAATTATATGTTTACTTCAAAATAGAACTAATTAATGAAGAATTAAGCAGGTAATGATAAAGGAATTGGAAGAATGATAGATTCTTGCACGATAAGAGCGAATGAGGAGCATAAATTACTAATAAGAAAATACTAATGTTCGTCCTTTTTGTAGTATTGGGATTCCATCTTTTCATTTTGATGACATATTTTACGGTCGTTTGATAATTATTTACCATTGAATCCCGTGTCATATTTAAGATCACGTATATAATGAGACGATATTGAATTAATTAATTTGTTTGCGCCCGAGCGAACGAGTGAAAACTCATTAACGACTAACAAATTGCAGCTTGAATACGGATAAGGCCGCGATCTCACGATCTAAAATGGTAATGATGGGAATCAGCGGACCATCTTTGCGTTGAATCACGAGAGGTTGAACTTCTTCGATGGTTTGGTGCCTATTTGTCCCAAACTATGTGTCTCTAATTTATCGTGCGATGCACTCGCGAGAAATTACTACACATTAGCCGGCATTATATGATATTATTTATTTCGTACCATTTATTATCCGCTCGTAATTATTTACGATTTCAGTTTCTTTTTTATTTTCTGCATATTCTGGGTAACACAAGAAATACCTTTGCGAGAATAATTTTCAATTCGAGCGCAGCTCACGTAACCTTTTATGAAAGTATTATTATTACGGTGCACTTATCACGGTGATTATAAAACTTTTTATTCATTTAATGCTTTTAGAAATGTACATTGGAAATGTTTCGCAGTATGTTTACTACTCTTCTTTCATGTTGAATTTTCCATTAATTTCACTTTCAAGTATAATTATCACAAAATTATTTCGAGATTTACGTAATCCAGATTCTCATCAATTTATCATAACGAAGAAACTAAATATTATGAAAATGGTAATGTTTTTCAAAATACTTTTTAAAGAAGATATGCGATATCGTGCATACACGTGTTCTATTGAAAACAGATAATGCGGAAGTTTACCCCTTGATAGGACCATGATAAAAGCTTATGTAGATTTATGTCGGTATTTTATTCTCTCCGATCTGCGGGAGGATATCACTTAAACCCCAATGTTGCAAATAAAATTATGCTAAACCGAATGGTGATCGATTGCACGTGTCTCGGAATAACTATCGAATTAAACCACTAATGGAAACGGTAATGCATTGCAGATTTATGTGCAGGCAATTTACTGTTTCAACTAATTTTGAAACTATAGTAGAATATTAACCCGTTAAACGCTAAGCCAGGGACCGTCGGGGACCGAAACTGAACTTTTTAAATGTACTATTAAAAACTATATTTACACTATTTTAATGGATTTTATTAAAAATTTTAAATATATATATTAGGTTTCCCTTTGCATATATTACAAAAGGTTACTACTTTCTTCGTACAATTCCAATTTCTCTTTCAGATGTTCTTGCATTAGTTTCATAGCAGTTTTAATAAAATTCATTCGAAAAGTGTAAACATATTTTTGTAATACCACATGAATTATACAGTATTATTTTTTAAATTTAATTCCCTCGGCCCCCAAGGATTAAAAACCAGAATATTAAAAACATTTTTATCAAGACATTAAAAATACTCGCGGAAGCTGCAAATGAGAAAATATTCAATTTATTGGTATTTGAAAAAATTCATTTTAATACATACCTTGGGTGCAATTTATTCGGGTTAGAAGGATCAGGAATGTCGGTAGAACCAGGCAGCATAACAACGAGGACGAAGAAGGCGTTCTCCCTCGTTGCGACATATTCGATCTTCTTGAGAGTTCCTCAGTCACGGCTCACTCTCGCACATCTCTGAAATAATTTACGGTGAATCGTAGGTTGGCGAATACCGGGAGCACGGTTCCGTGACGTTGCATCTTCACGGATTGCATTAAATGCAGCGTGCGGTGCGCACTGCATTTAACCACGCGCATCGCGCTCTGGTAAAAGCCACGTTACACCTGGCACTCGCGCCTTTTATTAGCGCGAGGAGAAAACCACGATTCAGAAGGGGAAACAATGTATCTGGATTTAGAGTACGAAGAGGTTTGTGTTGTCGAGAAAACAACGATGGAAAAACTTAGTTGTACCTTGCGATACGATGCGGGTGAGTGGGAAAGCAAGTACGTCTGTAATGCATTTTCCACTTACACTGAAAGTAAAATAATACAAATGTTCTGGTAGCTCAGTTACCTTTACGATTCGAGATCGTTTGAGTTTCGCGGTGAGTACTCGGGTTCTTAGAAGTGTTACGGAAGGAAAGTAATAATTATGTTTCGATGTCGATGAGGAGCATAGAAAGGAAGGAAATGTATGCACAGGTGGATGTGCGTGTCAAATTATATGTTCTTACAATTCCGCACGAGGAATATTAGGGACTTATGGGGACAAATTATCACGGGAATCTGTGCCGGACTTTTTATACGGTACGATTTCACTTTCGACGACGTTGGTCACCGTAACTCGAACAAATTGGCATTACGCGACCACCGGCTGCCAATCAATTTGACAGACCCCGAAGAATCCTAAGACAAGTCAACAACTTTTGCAGACAGCTGCTCGTCGTCAAAGAAACCTATTTCAATATGGGCCTTTCTGACCGTTGATTTTAATGTGCCGGCTTTGCGTGGCTTACTTTCTTAATTAATACATTGTTCCTTAATTGCGATTTCTCGGTGTGAGTGATTGGAGTCCTTGCTTCTTGACATAGCCATAAAATATTAACATTAAAAATGATAGTAAACAAACATTTCACTCTTTAAAGTGGTGAGAATTATTATTCAAACAGTGACATTATACATAAGTATATTGGTAATACTTTATACAAAAATTTGCAAAATTTATCCGAATGATATCAATTCCAACAATTGTTATCAACTCTAAATTTTATTATATAATATTTATAGTTCACTGAAGTGGAATTTATTTTGATCTACGTCTACAGAGTCATTATAAATATTTGAAAATATATTATATTTAATTTTAATTCCGGTATGGCTATATTAAAGACGTACAAGAAATTCTTAAATTAGTAGAGTTTACAATATAATTCGTATCCAATCAATAAAAGCAGGATAACTTGAGTGGCATAAAAACGCACTTCAGTTGAGAATTGAGAAATCCAAGAATAGCACCCCCAGATAAGCAGACAACCCCCCGACATAAAGATAAAGCCCATTTATCTCAAAGAATTTACTGCATCCTGCAACTCCCACTTAAAATATAATCCATTTCCTTCCGGATAAATCAAATTCTGGAACGTTGGTATCCATAGTTTCTTCCAAAAGCTATATCCCAATTTTCTAAATCGATTTTCGAGATACCAAAAGCGATAGTAAGACAATAAACGTCGAACGCACGGATTTATCGCGTCTGTATCGGTGATAACCCTCCAATCTGTTGAAGACTTCTTCGACTATTGTTAGATTCTGTACAGAAGGCACACGTGATTTATGTGTCACGTGGAATTTCGATTGTCTATTCGTTGTATATGTTATATATTATGTATTCTATACAATTAAATTCCAAAAGTTTCCAGCCCGAACATGCAGTTCTAAACCATTTCAAGAACAAACATTTAGATTATGTTTTCAGTGATATAAAAAAGTGAATTACCTGTTCTAAAAAATGTATTGGAACAAAAGGTAATTATATTACAAAATAAAAATTATTGTTTGATTCTATTACCGCTTTAATATCTTTGGGTCGAAAACCTTTGAACCTCGCTACACGAGTTGTACGTTATGCATTTTTGTAATGCAATTAATATTACTTAGTTTTGCTTAATTACTTGGGTCTACTGAATTAGTTTTTACAATCTAATTAATATTACCTAGTTTTGTTTAATTACTTAGTTCTGCTTAATTAAATTTTGTAATATAATTAATATTATAAAAAATCCTATATATTATTCGTAATTATGTATAACTGTATGCCTTGTAAAGTCACCGTGTGTCTTCTTTGCGGAACTCCACGATATGCGATACTTTCTTCTCTCTTTTTAGCGAGAGTATAGAACCTAGGAAACGTGTTACTATTCGATGTACGTAAGTTGACCTTGATAATAGGAAGATCGCAGTCGAGGAGGAACGAGCACAAGTAAAATACCGAACCTACTTTAAAGTAGCAAAGGATGAAAGCCATATAAATCTCAGCGTCCCAAGTGCAAGGGCACTCCTCACGACGCTTTCTACGTGCACGATACGATCAGATTACTTAAATGGATATTAGACGAGTATTTAATCCGTGTAATACTTTCCTTTAGTCAAATCGTTATTTATACCGATCATCTTTAACCCTTAATAGTTCGCGTGCGAAAATTGACACCATTTGATTTGGATTTTAATAATTTTAAAATAACGTAGCAACTGGTAACACTAATTTTTGGGGGCATTTATTCAGACTATCAATAATCGTTATTTATATCGTTACCGTTATTGAAATACTCAATTGTCTATTGTCATAGAAATACAAATTTTTTAATTACTTTCAGTATTATTTATTGAGAAGAAAGATATTAGGTATACATGTGTTCTTCATTAATTTATTTGATTAGCTTCTTCTAATTATTCATAAAAAATTCTACAAGTATTCTGTGTACTGCTCTATTTAAGCGACGTATTAGAATTTTACTTTATACTTAGCTTATAATAATACAATTCTCATACTTCATTAGAGGTCAATGAAAAATTAAATCAATTTTACGGCAAGGGCACTTGAACTTCTTATATTTATTAATAACGCGTGATCATAAGTTGGTTCATAATTATAACAGAAAATTAATTCGGTAAGGTTCAAATAAACTACTCTGGAATTCTAAACCTCGAATATTTTGGAGCTTTAATAAATAATGGGGTAGCAGCAACAGGAACTCAATTCCAATGATTTTCAATGTAAACGCAGAAATTTATAATATAAGAGAAGTGGATTGTGTAATAGATCACAAGATATGTAAACAACTTTCCAAGATTCTTTTAACTGGAACCGTGAGCTTGAACTATTTAAGAGGCGTAGCGGAGAATATTATAAAAAATGTTCAAAATATTAGATGAAAATGCTGCAACGAAAACACTCGTTAAGAAGTTCGTAAATGTATGTTACAATACTTCCGTTCTAACAGGCAACGACTAAACTTTCCTTTAATTGTATGTTCCGAGTTGCGCGAGTGAATGGTATCTGTTGCGGTCCAATGACAATCGTCGACTGTTTTATCGCATTGAAATAACAAGATATAAAATATCAAGGATATTTGTTCTATTAAATCACCAACGAACATATTGAAACCATAAAGTAAATTAATGACATCAATTAACTAATTACATTACCTCCGACTAATGAATTTAATAGAAATAACAATGGGCCAAGCAAAAATAGGAATACCGCCTGAGCATTCATGCATGGAATGAATTAGAGAAAATTTCGAAAGAAGCAAAAGCTATTCAAGATCGGTATAACACCTTTTAAAAAGTAGTTACTATTAAAAACAGTAGAAAATCAAGATCATTCGTCTATTAGCTCTTTTGAAATTACATTAATTTAATTACTAACATAACTATTCGAGAGGATGCGTAACATATGAAAGCTTACGATTTAAATATAAATTTAAAAACTCCATTCCAACATAAGAATATATTATGAATCATATAGCAGTAATATAATAATTCGCAAGTAAATAAAACACGTGATAACAACCACCCACTGACCTTGATCAACTCGACACTTGAATCGCTGCACCCGAAAACAATTTCCCCGTAAAACAAAGAGTGCATAAACGTTCTTAAACACACAAAGTGCAAGGACACTGCACGACACTCTTCATCCGAATGACCGTCCCGAGCCGCGCGAAGTAGTTCTAATAAGATCGTGTTCACCGGGGTTCTTCATCCACCTGATACCCGTGATAAATCAGTCCTCCCTGTTTACCCTTCTTGGACTCCCTCCTTCGAAGAGGCAAAACGATAGCCACCAAAGAGTTAAAACTTTCGCTGGGTTTCGCGTTTCACGTTTCACTGGTGACTGGCATTGGCCGCGGTCGGCCGGTGGTCGTACGTCCACCACTTTCGGTCCACGAAGTTCCCCACGAGGTGACTTTCAATGCGACTGCCGCTACCCGGATAAAGTAAGCTGGATGTATTACGAGCAGGTTTATTCGCCGCGTTCAACGACGTCAGTATTATCAACGTGTCTCGAAGAACGAGCAAATGATTCGAGCACGAAGAAACACTCTTGGTATATCCAACGTTTACCCCTCTTTTGCGCGGAGGACGCTCGTCCTTTCGCTTTCAGCGGCCACTGACCACCGCGGCTTATCCGCATCGCCGATCGCGGTACACCAGCCGCGATCTCTTGTTCCTCCTCGCTTCTCCAATTCATTCGAAATCAACGATCCTCCATGTTGCAATTGGCACCGTCGATTCCTAAGATCTATCTTGATGATCTCGAAGTGGTATCTCTAAATTTCGAAGTCCCCAGGTGACTATTCTTCTGGATTTTCTACGCAACTGGTTGAATACGCATAACACACGACATCCACGCTAAATTCGTCTAATATTTAATGACAATAAATAAACTTTGTATTCCTAGACTGAAATATAATTAAGATTAAGGAATATATTAACATGATTTGTTACGGTAAATCAGTTAGCTCGTGGTTTAAAGTAGGGATAAAGAAGATTCAAGCAGAATGTGTTAAACATACCGGAAATAATGCCAGGCATATAAGGCTTTACAGAACATGACATTGAAAGAGAAATTTCACTTCAACTTTTATCTCAAGAACAATTTTATTTCGAAGAAATGTTGTTTTCCAGTACAACTAATATGTTATTATATATGAAATACAATAAGAAGAAACAAATAATATGATTTCTTACAGTTATAACAACAATGTGTAACTTAAAGAACTAAATAAAATAAGGAAGATATTTTTCTCTTACACTCTGTGATTCATAACTGTAATTTGGCAATCGATCGTTGTTTGCTTTGTAACACAATTATTTACGCAATACATATTTCAAACAATAAATTTGATCGCGAGATTAAAGAAATGAAGAAAACAATTCTGCAAACAATCTGCTTTCGCCTTTCTCGCCATAATATTATTCGGATAACAAAATAAAAATTCAAGTTGTACGTCTGGCTCGTTATATCAGAAACATCATTTTTTACGAACATCTGGGATATAATTTATTGGATTGAACGTAATAGATCAGCGGCTTATTCCGTCTGGCGCGAATTGTACGATTATCTTTAATTGATGTGTAACATAATTCATTCGAGACACTCGGTAAATTTAACCGAACTTCGTCTTCTTCTTTTCCACCAAAATGGTCGTGTAATCGTTTCGTGACTTTTATCTACTTCGTTTAATCCATGTAATAGTTTTAATGAATATCGTGCTGTATGATTGACGGAATTTTGTGTAATTAACCCGTGGAAATTATTCGATTACCTTGAATGGATGTGTAATATTTTGTTTCAGACACTCGGCAAACCCAAGTACCACCTGTCTGTCTTCCGCTTCTTCGCAGTTATGTTAAGGTAATAGTTTGAAAATAATTAATAGTTTCAAGTTAATATTTACTTCTTTGTAAGTTGAAATTATAATAGAAATATACTTCATTAAATTTTACAATCCTTTAACTGCTCGAAATTAAGTAATTGCAAGCCTGGATGTATAGCATACTTTTCATTATCCAATACAAATTATTTAAAGTTGGTATATGTTATAATTAATTCTATGATATGCTTACATTGCATCGAAGCTACTTTTTTATTGCAACGAAACGATTCTCTTAAGAAATCTATATACCTTTAAAACAAACATTCTTATATTTTATTTAATTACAGAAATAGTCGTTGACAATAAAGTATCATTAAAACATAACAATTATTATTAATACTTTACATCATAAGGTGAGACGTTTCGGCGCGTCTTTATCAGTAAGAGTTTACGTTTCAAAAATACAAAATATACAAAGATTCCTTACGATGCAAAGTAAAAGGAAATATTAATATAAATATAAATCAACATTATGCAAATAACACTTGGAAAGGAGAAATAGTTTCTAAATTATTAATATAACTATTTTACGTAATTAATACTCGGTTTTTCGACAGTTTATTTAGTACTTTATTTGAAATTACATTATATAATTAAATCTAGATATATGATTACCTAATATTAAAAATAAGAAAAAATATGGGAATTTTAAATATTGCGCATGATTGAAAATCATTTTTCATTTCATCATAAAGTGATTAAATTACATGGAACAATTTATATCATTAGATTCGAGTAGTATACGTGACATTATTATTATCAATAGTCCTATAAGACTGGTTTTAAATCGAATCATACCAAATTCGATCAACAACAACCCACCATGGCGATGTAAATGAATCAAGCGAGGCAAAGTGAACGTACCGTAGTGAATTATGCAAATAAGTGGATAAATGAAATGCGTGAATGTTTTCGTAAGAAGTCGAAAGCCAGCAAACTCAGAGTCGTACATAATGAAACCCCTCAGAAAGGAATTGAATATTTTTACAATTAGTATGAAAACAATTTGTAAACAGTGAAACCTTAAGCTTATTAAAAAAACGACGCCAAGATTAGGTCGTAATTACAATTGCACAAAGTGATTGGCGCACGTATCCTCAACATGTAAGTCTTTCTTCCGCGACGTGTATGAAAGTCTCGAAATAATTAGCATCTTACGGTGAACCCCGGCATAATAATTATACGCGAGTGCACCGTCATTATTTAAGACTCATTAAGGAAATTAGTAATTTGCGGAATGCTTGTCAACGAGAATCTTGATCGAGCTTAATTATGAATCAGAGGACAATCCGGATTTCTCGGTGGCTCCTTAAAATTTATTTATCCACGTAATGAGCTTTTTATGATTGATGCAATACAGTTTCACCGTTGACATTTCACTAGTATTCTTCTTCGTGTCAAAAAACTACGCTACTTTCGTATCAGTTTGATGCAGTTTCGAGAAATATTTACTTAAATCTATTCCATACTGAAAATGAAAAACATTTTTCCGGATAAAAAATGCTGTACAGTCGCTCTCTCAAAGTTATGTTGTATGATATATACAATATAAATTATCGATATTGTATGATAATATAATGTCTTGTATAATCGGTATTATTTCCGGCATTTTTAATATATCATACTTGAACCCTTTTTATACTTTAAGTCAGGAAATAACATGCTTCCAGTAAAAAAGCATGATCTTCCTTTATTTCAATGCAATTTTTATAACAACTAATTAACTTTTCAATACCACTGAAAAAGTCATCTGAATTTTTATTCTTAAAATACTCTAAAACAGCATGTTGCAGCTGAAATCTTTTGAAACTTACTACGTAAATACAAAGTTTCGAAAATATAATAGAAAATGTGGACAATAAATACCAAATTTCTATCAGAAAAATATGACTGAATTTTATCACGATTGTCATATGCAGCATATAGGAAAACTTCACTTGGCGCCGTTTCGTCTAACAATAAGAACTACACTTCCTCCGCTTTCTTTTGCGCAAAAACTTCCGTCCACTCTGGTTTTGACCTTAAACTAATCAAGCAACTGTGGAGGAAGAATTATAAATGTGTACTGATAAATGAATACATCCGGTTCGCTGTGAGGATAACTAAATTAAAATCCTTCAACTTCAGCAAATTCAGTGTGCCTTCAAGCATGATACTTGAAGGCTCCAAAGGAAGGAAATTAATTGCAAGATCTCCGGGTATAGTTTAATTAAACATCTTCCCCTAAAAACGAAGTGAATATTTTCATTCTGCATACCATCTTGCAACTCTCATAGTATTTATACGCTTGCTTTCACTAATTAATATTACGTTAAGCTTTCAGCAAGATGTTCAAAAGTTGTTTAAAGCTCCCTGATACTTAAATCGCCGTAAGTATGTAATATTACATGAAGTTGTAATTTTACGGATTTTTATTATATAAATAGTAGCATCTTTTTTAATGTATGCAAACTTTCTTGAACTGTCAACGTTCTGATTTCTTAAGTAAATGTGTATTATTGGATTTTTAGACGTGCATTTTGGTACGGTTTCTTGTTGATTGCAAATTATGTTATCTACTTTGCCATGCTCTTTTGTTCGTATTGTATTTTATCTTGTGATTATACAATTTTAATTGCTACTGATAAGAATAGAAACAGGGTGCCGAAACGTTTTGCGATAATTAAATAAATAAGGTTGGAGACCTATTGTTATTTAATATAATGGTCAGAATCACGCTACAATAATTATTATTATAACATACATAGTTATATTAAATATATATATATATCTATATTATTATAACTCTATACAATTTTTATCTATTTAGCTTTAACGCACGTAAAGTTAAAGAAACCGTCGTGATTTGAAGTTCAAGGCGACCTTATTTGAATACATTTGTACTGACAAATTCTGATAATCGCGCGTTACACGGGAAACTACGTAAAAACTCGTTAGATATGTCTGTCATGTCGCGCTTCCCACTTGTCGCGTGGAAACACAAAGCTGGAAGTGTGATATTACGGCGGAAAGAGGTCAAGAGTCTTTTACATCGTCGTTACGATTCTGCACGTCGAACAATGCGCTCGCCGACGACATGTCTATGTTTCGGGTCTTAATACGAGATTTGCGGTCGTCGATTCAACGTACAATGGACTGCCAGTCGATAAAAGAAAAGCCGTAGAAGTACAGAGTTCCTATTCTTTTGAGCATTAACGCCGAGTCTCTTTTATGAGTTAACATCGCACATACTGAGCCGCGACAAAAGAAAGATTTCATAATTATCTTGAATATTGTAATCTATGAGTATAGAATATTCCTCACTCTTAATCTGAATAGAAAGAACTCCCAAATTGTGCTCACTTTCTAAAGAGACCCCGTTAAGAATTAAATGAAGAGCAATAAACTATTGTGTCAATTATTCGATGGAACAAATTGCAAATAACATAATGGCTATCATGGGTGAAAAGTTACCCCATTCGAATTTTGTTTTAACAATTTTAAATAAGGTGATTTCTTTTGATGACAGCTTTTATGGTTTAAGACAATTTTAAATATAAAATAAATATTGTATGCTCAAATTATTCTGCGTTGTATTGCAAAGTCCAAATACACTTGTTCTTTAAATACACCGTCATATTTCTTGATGTAAAAACAGAAACATCTCTTCCTACTTTGCAAGAAGGTATAATTATTTACAAAAAATTGGTTCTGGAAATTGTTAAGCTGTTACACACATCGAACGTTATAATTTCAAGAATATTGTTAGTCTCTTAATGTTTCCCGGAACACCCCGTGTAGGGGGAGAAATGAAAATGAACCCACGTGTCCAGCATCCCAGATTATCCTCACTGGCTAGATTTTTGTGGAAGTTAAAGAAACGTGGAACGAGGGGGAGAAAACTGAATAGCATGGGAAGTTTGTGTTCACGTGAGATGGAACATCGCGAGAGTTTTTAGTGCCGGGAAAAAGCGGAGTTTGCGTCGTGCAAGGGAGTCGTTTCAGCAGTAAGTTTTCACTTTCATCGAGGTTGAGGGGCGCCAGACGCATTGAACGGGGCAATTCGATTCTGCCAAAGTAAACCGATGCAGTGATTCTTCCAGCTACGGATATCCTGACGTATTATTGTCGCCATCGCATTGTCGGCCACTCACTGCTTAAGTGTACCGTGCTATCCTTCACTTTATGCCTTTCGAATACATAGCAACGCTGTTTTACGATCCCAAAGAAGTTGTCAAGTTTCGGCTGAGTTTTGATGCGGGTTTAACCCTTAAAAGCTATCATCAATAGAAATCACGTTCATGTAAACAAACGTACGTTTAGAGCAATTTCCAGAACCAATCTTTTTATAAATAATCACACCTTCTTGCCTTCACATCTTCTAAGTTATTTCAGTAGGTATATCAAGAAATATGATGGTGCAATTAAAGAACAAGTAAATGGATTTTGAAATCCAATACAATATAATCTAATTTATCCTTATAATTTGTTAAATATTTTTTATTGCTGGAAGTGTTTTATTGTCGAACTGTTTGATGAGGCAGAAAATTAATATAATTAAGTTAATATTCCTCGATACAATTCTTCTTCTATCCCACTTAATTATGGCTTATTATTATTGCTATAATTATTATATTATTGCGATTGCACCGGTTTTTGCTATCATTGATTATCATCATCAATTCTAGATGAATATCATAACATGAAGCTAAGATCAAGATTTAAATCTATTAATATTTCAACGAAGCAAATAAAATTAAAAATAATTACATCGATTACATAAAGATTGTAATTGAAAGTAAATGCTCTTCTAAAATATTGAGATTGATTGGCCTCAGGCTGCATTCCAAAATACAAGACTTTCACAAAAATGATTTAACGATTATGAAACCATCCCGTAATCATTAAACGAAGTATCATATTTAATTACTCTTATCGAGAAGCAATTCAACATATGAGTGCATCTAGACAAAACATTCATTAGCAGATTTATTTCCATACAACATTAGACACGGATGAGTGAAAGTAATAATAGTTTCCTAAGTTTTTACAAACACACTTCGACTTTGGATTCTACCGGAATCATATTAGATGATCAACGAGCCGATGCATTTAATCGAGTCAGAAGATAAGGAAGAGAAATATTATATAATATCTTAAACATCGTTCTACGGTGTCGAATACTATCATCGATAATTTTAAGCAAACGTATCCTTTAACGAGGACAAAAACTACATTTATCTCGATCCAAGTGATTCGCCATTACACCGTTACTTTTACCGAGTCGTTAAATTCTTCGAGCGTAGACTAGGAAACGCGCATTCACTGGCAATGATTTTGCATTTGATACGTGCAGAACGTATTTGCTCTCTCTTTCGGCGCGGATCCTTTCGATTTTGATTACAAGAGAGATCTGCAAGAACGATCGATTCAGGATGCGGTCAAAAAAGTCCTTAGATAAGAAGCCTGTCTAATATGAGATAGTTATTATGCCATAACTGTGACAATTAATTTGTAAAAACGTAAATTGGCCCGCGGCCTTATTTATGCAGACTGTGACATTGTTAAGTAATTCTGAAAGAAATATAAACCGCGAATAAAGTTAAATTCTTCTATTATGTATTGTACTAATAGATAATTTAATAAAAAAGTTTTTATATTTAATATCGACCTCTAATGAAGATGTCTGATATTAATATTTTCGTCCTGAATTACAAAGCATAAATCATATATGGAAAGTAATGTTAATTATATCGTTAAGTTGTACAATTTAAACCAAAAATTTATTCTAAAGCGAATCGCAGGAAGAAAGTTGCTACATGCCATCGTATATCGTTTGTTGAATCCTTGTAATGTCTAGAAAACGATTGCAGAAGTTCGAACAGAGTGACCGCAGAGATAGTGGCGAGATTTCCTTGAATTGATTTACATTTTGGCAGTGAGTTCCCAGGGTGGTAGATTAATCGCGATTCCAAGGACTAAATCAATTCGACTCCCCGAAGTGTCTCTAATCGGGTAACATCGATCCGATCGAATCTAGTTTTCCTTTCCACCGCTCTCGAAATAAGCCTTCGATACTCGCGTCGAATAGATTCACCGAATAGATTTAGACAAGGACCACTATTTTATCGAACTTTCGAGCCTTCCTAGATAAAACCGGACGTGTCACTGAATTTATCCCCAGAAAGGAAAAACCACCATTGTATTATATTTTATTATTTTCCCTACAATTTAAGGAAGCTCCATAAATATATTATAGTTTAAATGTGGCTTAGACTACTTTTATAATTACTGGTACATAAAGTACTATGCAGAAGGCTTGAAGCACCTCGTAAGCTTGCCTTTACTCTTTCATAAATATTGTTCTATGATTCGAAAATAGTATATAATTAGCATATTTTGATGATCTACCGTCTCCAAGGTATGTACACGTACAAAACATGTGCAGAACATGAGCGGTTCAATGTGTACTCGAAAATACACATTGAAAGTGGTATATGTCTGTTTACTACAGACATGTCCGCTTCTTAAGTACCGTTCGGGTAAAAGTTCTCGCTGGACGCATTTCTATTATGATAACGATATTTCATTTATAGATCATATTAATTTATTGTTCTTGCAAGATTAATGTTTATTATACTCATATTAATAAAGTTGAAGTATTTCATCATTGAAAATCCACAGGTTTCCCTTGTTTTAAATCTTCGAATATGAACATTCGTTGGCACTGATTCTAGTTTTCAATGGAAATTAATCGATCTTCTCAAACCAGAATTGTTTGGCATGGGTGCGCTCCAATATAATTATTTATTATCCCTAATCAATTATAAATATCTGAATCCCTTATCACTCCGTTAAATTGTGCTCAGAAATGTTGGATAAAACAAGAAGTATTCGTCGACTTTCACTGAT
The DNA here is from genome assembly GCA_910591585.2 of Nysson spinosus. Taxonomy (NCBI): domain Eukaryota; kingdom Metazoa; phylum Arthropoda; class Insecta; order Hymenoptera; family Crabronidae; genus Nysson; species Nysson spinosus. The sequence goes on from OU342834.1 coordinate 3,917,228, forward strand.
GATAGACTTCAACTTTATTAATATGGATATAATAAACATTAACCTACCAAGATTGACAAAGAAATTTTTTTCAAAATGTTGAAAAGCTTATAGATAATTAAATGTTTTACTGGCAGAACACACAAGCATTGTTTTCCATTAGCCTCGAATACTAACTGATTAATCATTAGATTGCAGTGGAGTGCATAATAATATTAGTTGCCGCGAAACTTCCGCCGAGTCGAGGATTCTTCAACTTTCGATGTTGCGAGCATCGGTGTGTGGAACGTTGATTATTATTTATTGACGGTTTATTAAGGCCGTCACAGGTTACGGTAATCGTAATTGCAGACTATTATTTATTATTGTACCAAAGGAAAACGTCAACTTCATTACAAGAAACTATGTGCAGAAGTATAATTATTATGCAACAATAACATTTCTAATTTGAATTGAATTTATTATTCAATGAGAAAGGATAATAAATATGTCAAATATAAAGATCGCCTTTTCTGTAAGTATTTGAAAGAATTGGATAATGAGGATTTTTGAAAAGTTCTTTATAATAGTTATTGTACTTGATCGCTCTAATCATTAATCTTTAATATACTGAACAATTATTTTTATATCATGCTCCGACAAACTTTTCGTCCATTCAGTAATTAAGAATTAAATCCTATTTAATAAAATAGGAATCCAAGATAAAAAGCAATGCTATGTGCTTGAACATAATATAATTAAAAACACTTCACTATATTAAAGTCTATGTTAAAAAATCTTACTGTAAGCGATAGCCGAAGAGGAAGAAAATATAAATAACCCTTTAAAAGAATGCAATAACTGCATAATACAAAAAAATTCAAAAAAACACCCAGAAAAATAGTTATTTACCCGAAAGGGGTTATAAATCTCCCCAAGTAGCCTTAAGAAGCTACCTTCCCTTGCCAACTTGTGAGGACAAGGTCTCGTAATAAGTTAAATGAATCAATTACACTTTCGGGTGATTAATTCGGCTAGGAAATGGTTCTGCCGATCATTAATATCTGGGCAAGGTTAGTTTTTCAAATCTGAAAACCTGCAGGCCGTCCCTCAATTGCTCGATCGCTCTACTAAATACTGGACACGCCGTCGATGTACAATGTACTCTGTGTTTCGACCTTGCCCTCCTTTGCACCACCAATTCCCGATGTCCCGGGCTTAAGCTTTACTCGCAACTGCATCAGACAGCTTCCCGGATATATAAGTCAATACTTAACCGTTTGAGTGCCACAGGAATTCGCAAAAATCCGCGTAAAAAAGTGCCAAGCAGCGCGCTCGCACTCGTCGTCTTTCGCGTAATTCTATTAGGGGTACCGGAAAGTAATCAATTCGGGAGTGGAGAATTTACCACGCATTGAAAGTTGGGAATTTGATTTTCTCAAAAAGGAAATCATGGCATTGGAGAATCGTCAGTCAAGGATCATAGATAACGATAAAGATTATCTAATAGAATAATGTTTATATTAAACAATTACAATAATCCATTACATTCCGATACCCCTAATATTTCTTGTGATAAAAGCAAAGGTGTAATTGTATTAGTAGTCACCATTTATTTCTTTAACTCTTTTCCATTTGGTGCATTCTTGATGTCTCGTGGTAAAACGATAGTTTTAACTAGTCGAGTCAGTTCCCCTATTAATGCGAATAGCCGCGTAAGAAGGAAAGCACAGTACTTTTCTTTAAGTTAATTTACAACAAATCGTGAGCAGCCTGTGTATTTGTCGAAGAATGAAGTCGGTCATCGGCTCTTTCTCGATCCGGCGATGTACCGCGCACTTTAAAACCCCTCGAAAGCGCAGAGGAAAGTGGTCAGTCAATTTATACAGATTTTTTCACTTTTCCACTTGAACTGCTCCTCGGCAGTGAACCACATGGCATTGAATCACGGAAAAGGCAATTTGTGTTTCGCTTTTTTTATTGAAAACTGCAGCAAGAATCTATTCGAGACTACAGTACAGAATCATCCTAACACCGTCAAATATTAATTGCGCTTAATGATGATTAGTAAATTAGTAATAAACTCGTAGCTATCATAGTTTAATCATTGATCAAAACGATGTTAATGTGTACCAAGTCTATGTTTCTATTTTAATATTAATACAAATAATCGATTTTTGAAATATTGAATTAAAATCCTGCAAAATCAGCGAAGATTATTAATCGTAGATTGTCAGAAGAACTTAGGCCGGCTACTCTTTCACTTTACTTGGACTAACGGAAGCTCGAAGTTCGAAGGAGATTCTTATCTCCATTCTTATCCATAGAAGCGACTGTAAGGTATTATCTAGCCCGTTCGATTATTCTTATCTCAAGATGATGATCTGATCTAAGAGAAAACGACTGGATCTTTAACAGTTGAACATTCCTTTTACTTATCCAGCATCGAATACACCTATCAATATCCACGGAAACTGTGTGTTTACCACTTCGAAATGCGATTTCAATTACTTTCTATTCCATATCTTTTTCGATAATCTCTTATTACTTCGAGAAACTATTCTTCTAGAATTTCTACGGATTCCATCCACGTAATTGTTCAACAAATATGGACGATCCGTGATTACTTGTGGAGCTGTATTTTGATACGTGCTTTAAATGAAGTACCTTAACATTTACTTAAGTAATGCTCAATATGTCTTATACAGGATATTGTATACCTTGTTAAACAACTGATAAAGAATTTTTAGATTGTTTTGTACGCGATATATCGTAAATATCGTGGTACAGGTGGCTCATAATTTTCTAGTAAAATATGGCCAATCATGCAAAGACAGCTATTGATTTCAGTTCTGCATGAATAGTTGACTCTGTTGTAACTCGTCACTTTAACCGTTTTGATAAGTATATGAATATTTAGATTAAGAATGCAGATGCTGATGTTGGTGTTGAGTAAGAAAAATTGTGAATGTACTCATCCGTTCAATTGATTTCAATCGTGAAAATGTATCCAGGTGTTCACAGATTCCATTACCAGGAGAAACTTGTATCCTTCTAGTGAATAATAGAAATGATCGAGTAATCTTACAGAGAATTATAATTTATCTAGTTTATGACTTGTTGCTAATTTTTAGGAAAATTATTCCAATGGTCAATGGCGGGTTGTTCGAGATTTCTTATACCCTTATTTGATGTAGATAACACGCATAAGTGAATGCATTAATTATCGTGCATCTTCCAGTCATAATTTATATATAAAGAAATGTAAAAGTATAACCGAGTATGTGTTCGGTAGTTCTAATGTGAATTCATTACATGTGGTAATAATTATAATACAAGACTCCTTTATTCCGTATAACAGGTCTACAACCAAAGACAAGCTGTTTCCATAAGTCTAACCTAATCTTAAGCTGAATGTAATCGTAGAACTCCAATGTTATTCTGCACCCGCATCTCGAAGCCATTCATTTAGATGAATTCAGGGCGTAGAAGATCACGGCAAAGAATGTTTCGCGCAGACGCGAATAGAAGAGATATCAAAATGGCTTGAAATCGGTGGACCGCAGATTGTTTGAGCGTTTTAGAATCGTGCCACGGTTGAATGATGATCATCGAATACGTTGCGACGTGAGACACGCTTGAGCGCACCATCGCTCCAATAATCAGGATTTTCCTCTGGTTTAGCGGGACAGTTCGATCTACCTGAACACAATGTATCGCATAAGCGTCTTAGAAGACCGAGACGATGAAAATGTCCACGTTGATTTAAACCCGCGACGATTGTACTGGGATCTAATAGAAAATCGAATTAATCTATATCCCGGATTATCTCGGCTTTCATAATATTATATGCCCCGAAGAAGTTTCATAATTCCGTTCACCGAGCGTTTGATACGCGCGTTGCCGGTAATAGGTGTACTTTTAGCAATCTGACTGGAGAAAGCCTGTTCGACACGTTTGCCGGGATCGGATGCCGAAAATTGCGTAAAACTGGATATTATATGAAATTATTGGATAAATGATTGGACATTTTTCAATATAGCGACATTGATTGGAGAATGGAGTGAAAATAATATTGCAGCGGATGATTATAGATGCTAAATATAAAGGCTGATATTTGACCATTTTATTTTGTCAACCCTTCTTAATAATTACTTATACGTCTAACGTATGTGAAAATTGCTCTATCGATGTGCAATAAATGTTTCATTTTCCGAATTATTTTGTCATATAATTCATTATATTAAATATTTATGATCCATAGTTATATACAAAATAAGTAATACATTTCGTATAAAATCGATACAATGGAATTCTGTCCAAGAAAATTAATTAGGAATTATTCATTAAAACGACACAAAAGAAAATGGCCTGGTATAAACTCCAGTTCCAAGAAATTCATTCGAACTGACAATAACTCCACAAACTCGTAACAATAAAATTCAATAATTCTAAGGAATCAAATGCATATGTTTTCCCATATTTTACATTACAATCCCTGTTATCTCGAATATCTTCGAGTCTCCAAACAAGTTTTATTATCTTACCCTAAATAGCCTCGCAGATATGAATTATTAAAGTTCCTGTGTTAATCTAGGGGCATCCACACGTTTGCGAGAAAAAAATGCGAGCAGTACATTGTGTAAATAAAGCGAACTCGCTTGGAGTTCAGTGACCATCTTACGAGTGTGCTTGAATATAAAACACACATCTGATCCTAGATGTGATACATACGGATCGAATAAACATTCTCACCGAAGGCACGAATCGCATTTTCAGCTGGCAGACTTCGAACTCCTTGCGGAGAACGTAAAGTCGTTTTCGTTTATCCGGTGCAAGTCACGATTTCCTTGGCACACGTGGCATGTTAAAAGTGCGTTTTCGCATTTACGCCAGTCCAGGTTGCCCTTTCGCATGGAATGCGGCAGATAAAGTATTCGCTGGAAGCACGAAGTGGAACAAGTTGTGCGTTAAAATTAGTTCGCCACTTAGTTGCGCTGGTTTTCGAGCACTCGCCGGGACACGGCGAGTGTTTGCATCGAAACTGTCGGTGATTTGATTATGCAATTAACGAGATCGACGAAAAATCCTTTGAGTAACGAATCGTTAAAGGATTCAGAATCCTTCGGCCGTGGCGGAACGGAGCAGATAAAATGCGCCGGAAAATTAACGTGGTTTAAATAACTGTTAACAGCTCAGCATTAACACGCTCGCTTTAACACCTTCCGCGGTAGATTTATTATTATATAATGTTATGTAATTGGGGTAATGGATTACGTAATTAATTAGGTATGCGATATTCGAAGTTTCGATAATATATTATACTGGCAATGCGTGTAAAGTACCTGAAATTGATCACGAAATTAAACAAAATGAATGTTCCAGTGGAGGATTTGAAATAATCACTTTCTAGAGTAATTGCTTTCCATTTTTGTATTTTAATATTTCTTATCTATATTCATGAACGCTGCGATGTCGAAAGACACATTTTTTCATTTTTCCTTGCGCAAATCATTAAAGTAGATCTACATCTTCTAAGCATTCTTCCTTCCCTAGTTCTTCTCTTACGAGAGAAACAACTTTCGCTGAAATCTTTCCGACACTGAATCTACGTAATTATCGATTTAATAACATCCTCCTATTCCTTCACAAATCATCTTGCACTTGCACTGTTGTCAATTTTTACCTTCATTAAATGATATTTCATTCAACATGTTACATTATATGCCAATAACACGCGATTGCTTAAATACATGTCAATTAAGTTGACAATTAAATTGAAAATCGATGACAACTTTCTCAGGCTAACTAGAAACTTTATGAAATATTCATACTTAACTTCCAGTTTCAGTTTACGTGGAAATGTGTAGGTAATCGAGCGAACAACTTGTAAAATATCTATATATTGGAGAGCCTGTTTACCGTATTACAGCTGTACCTCACACGGCCTAACGGATCCGTAATAATCTTTACTGGATATAGACTTTTTCACAGAACGGCGAGTTTACACTGCAACACGGTTACTTAAGATTTTCGTAAGAACCATATCTGATGGCCGAGTGGATAATCGCCTCGAATTCCGGTCTTTCCTACGGATACGAAAGCGCGGCTCTTGCGGATGCAATGTAGGTTCTGGGAGGTCAGTAATTCCGCAGGTACCACGACAGGTACCGTTCAACACGTTGAACACCGCATCGAAATCCGTGTTGTATGATACGTCGCGATACGCGACTCTACATCCAGAAATAAAACTGCTTAAGCGCTTCAGGATACATTGGTTACTTTACATCGTTATCGTAACATTATTAATATTGAAAGTTTTACAAATATCAGAGATATATTTTATTCGAGTTTTAGTATTATTCGCATCATCCGTCACTTTTGACCGCCATAGTGTTCAACGTGTTAATCTAACAATAAGTGTTGTGTATTCTTACTTACTCGAAAGGCACGTAAATATTTATTAATAAAAATATCGGTTGTAATGATTAACTAAATTTACCGCCTGTAACTAAATTCTATTTAGAATAAACCAAGGAATAAATGTAGTATACGATTAAGGAATTAAAGGCCAAATTAATTGCCCTACTATGACAAAAGGATCCAACATATGCTGATCTTTAAAACTTACTGATTTAATGGATATTTAACGGACTGTTACGTTAAAAACTATTTAAATGTACCGAGGGTTAAAAGTGTTCTCTCAAAGTCAAAATAATAATGCACCTACATATATTGGCGTATATTAATTTGTAGAATATATGATATGTGAAAATAGTTAGTAATATAAACGTTAATAATGTCAGTAATATAAAGTATTCCCGAATATTCTTTACACATTGAACACACGTTAAAAGATTATAAATCTAAAATACTTAAGATCAGTAGTATATGCTCGAAATAATGACACAACTGTAAGGATAATAAAGCATGGTTATTTAACCGCAGTTAATTCCAAAGTAATCGAATGATTTAATAGGTACGAACAATCCCGCCAATCATGTGTGCACCTATGACTTCCGTTAATTAATTTCATTACTCTGCCGAGACTCGTACCGCAACATTCTCACGATCGTCTGGTGCGGAATGCCCTACTACTACTTAGTCGTAATCTCAAAAGGATACTTCTAGCGATAGAAATATACAGATCAGGTCAAATAGAGCGAGAGAGAGAAAGAGAGAGAAAGATTTAGTAACAATTTCCTGCTAGCGAACCTGATCTCAAACGAGGCACTCGACGTTTTAGCGTTTCTCATTTTCGCGAGGAAACTCTCTATTCGTAAACGAAACAGAAGCCCGATTTGAAATTCATGCGGCGCCTCTACGCTCGATCGACCGCGGAATAAATATCCCGCCTTATTCTTCTTTATTCTTCCTTCCCTTTTTTACCATCCTCATGAATCAGAAACCATCGATAGCCTCGTAACCTGTTTTCAGTCTTTACAAATGGAATCATCGAACTCTAAACGAAGGACGATTGGGATCCCCCGCATTTAGTGTGTTTTTAATGACATACATTTTAGACTCCTGTGAGAGCACGGTTTTAAATCAGGGTTTCTTAACCTTTTTATGACCAATGGATTGAGTAGCGTGTATCTATAATTCTATTTTCATACTGCCGAATTCAGACATAAATGTAAACAGTAGGGAACACAGTTTCAAAAAATTGTTGTTGAAACAATTTTAAAAAATCTTAAGATTTAAGAGTCTTATCATATTTAAAGCTTCCTATGAGGGTAGACAGATACTCATAAGCGATAGTATCTATTAATAACTTCTTCTGTTCAACTTTTTTGCTCAAATTAACTTCTTGTATTCAATTCTTTTTATTCAAATTAACTTGGTATTATTCAAATTGCAAATATGCAACTAGTTACAACGAGTGAGAAGGCCTCCATCTCAATGAAGCAACATGTTTTTATGCTTCGGAGATCCATATTCAAGAACTATAGATACCCCTAGTTTACCCGTAAGACCGCAATTGTACTTTTGTATTCCAAATAAATTTTTGTGTTAAAAAGCATAAATGAGCCGTTTATCTTGAAAAATGGACACAAGCCACTTTCAAAATAATCGGCGCAAATATCCTTGTCATAAATACTAAATAAGCAATTTATAGAAAGTTCAATTACTTATGAGTAGCTGAAAATGAACGGTCAGTAGTGTTTTATTGTGTTCTATACTATAAACGTACCAATGGAGAACACATATCCAGACTCCTTCGTCCAGTCATCCTCATCTCTTTTCTTCTAATTCTTGGAATGCTACGAAGGATCACCCGCGAACTTCGAGTTGAATGCACTCGAATTTTCTAGTTTGAATCTTTCTGCACGCGCTACCTATCCAGTCGAAGGATTCCCGTGCACTGGACCAGGTAAACTTACCTCTGCTCACCTGGCTAGCATGGATCCGCTGCGAGCGGCAGATGAGATCACCTGTTCCTTCCGGGTTCTTTACGATCCTCCATGATTGCTGGACGCCCTTTGTAACCTCCCGGGATTAGATACGTTGGAAAAGGACTAAGATTCGGGTAATAATGAATATCATAGCATTGTAACAAAGATAAAATCCATTAACTACATTTTTTCAGAAACTGTTTCTTCGTATTTATTGCTGTAACTTTTTTTATCTATCTATTGGGAAAGCCGCGCTTTTTACATAAAAATGCGAGTTCATGAATTGTACCTCTGTAAAAGCAATATACTTCGAATCTTAATTTGAAAAACGTATTCATATTTTTAGTTATATACTTGGACTCTTGGTTTAAGTAAAGATAACTACAATAGTATGTTGTAAAGATGAGCATATTTTTGAACTTTTGATTATGTGAGAAATATTAATTTGGGCTTTTAATTTTGGAGAATTGAGGGTTTTATCCTTCTAGTGTACTTAATTGGGTACTTCATTTATTCTGTGTTTTGTTGTGCATCGAATTGTATTACAGGTGGTAGGTTTAAGTAGACTCGTGTTTGTCTAATAACTCTTCTTTGGTAGCGAAAGATGTACAAATAATTATTTATGAAAAAAGTAATATTATGGTGAGCGTATAATATAAGTTGAATTTGATTTTATTTATTTGAAGTCAACTATTTCAAATCATACTGTTACTTATTTCAAATCAAATATTTGTTAATCAACAGAACCAGTTTTATGTCTTTGATGGAGTAGTTCCCGTATTGTTTTGTCGTGAACTTTACTGCAATCTAAAAAACAATAGTATACTTAGATTACCGGGAACTATTCATTTCACTTAGAAGTATCGTTTAAATATAATACTAGAGTTAAGTATGTGTATTATAATACCCCGGCACTATCATAGTAGAAATATCTCTGACCGTTTCACTTTTATCTCCATCTCGAAGTGTATTATAATCGTATTCATATCATGAGGTGCAGCAGGATTCTTGTGAAATTCTTTTGCAACTCATGGTACCTAATTTTACATTCTTAATAATGTAGCAATAAAAGTAATTCTACGTTGCATTTAATAATATTACCAGCCTTATCATATTTCAGCTTATAGACTCCTAAACCGATAAAAAATTACATTCCGTATCTTCAATTTGTAATCAATACTTTCATAATTAACACTTAGCGATCTCATTCAGTAACGTATTACTTCATACTGCATCATCGTGATTACCTTGTAACACATCAAACATGTAACTGATCACAGTTTTTGCAAGCATCATTAACATTACATCGATTACAGGGACATTTAGTAGAAAACAAAAATGCAAGAAGTATGTCAGGACATTGAAAAGTGTGCACTGCTAAAGGTAACACTATGATCAAATAAAAAGCGGAAATGAATGTAAGTCTATTTACACAATGCAAACAGAATTACATAATTTCGAAACTGCCTGGCAAAAGAACTCACGCCATAAATTATTAGGTGATTAAACTTGCCACGTTACCGAAGTCAGAGTTTACATAATAAAGAATCTCACCTTTTGATTGTTTAATCGTGATTTAAATTACTATCCATGGGACTAATTAGCTCGTTACATTTAATGTCAAAATATTTCGGTGCGCGAGATCTTTGTGGGTTTCGCAACAGTTGCGTTCTAAAGAGGAAAAAATATACTTAACGAGGCTTTCGACGATCAAAAGTGCCGGAGAGATGCAATGTGAATAATTGTTGTACGTAACGGTGACGTGCGATTATTCGCCATACTGTTAAACGTTTCAAAGAGTATTCAATCATTTTTTTTTTCAATGTGCAGATGATGTAACTTATTTTCTCCTAGCGGTACAAGTCGCGGGTAACGTTACTTGGCGACGACATTTTTAAGGAGAAATTACACGCGGCAAAGTAATTCACTTCGAGTAACAACAATGAGGAGGTGCGAATTAAAACAAACGTTATTAAACATCAGTAAGACTGTACAGAGTGTCGGAGTGAAAGCGAAAGGTGGCCGCAACGGGTGTCCAGTATTTTTTATCTTAAAGAAAGGAAAAACGGGAATATGTACGCATGGTAAACCATAATCTGGTTCCTCTACGAAGTCGAAAAATGTAGCACACATATTTTGTCTAGGTTCATGTATGAATGTAACACCTACTGATAAATATAGCTTGTATACTTTTGATAAATTCAGTTTCCAGATTTAATTATGTAACATGGAAGGAAAGTCTGGAAATTAAAATAAATAATCGTTTGAACAGGTAAATTATTGTTTCTTTAATGTGGACCATATTAGATACATTTTGCATACAAGTTTTGCAGTAAAAATTAACCCTTTTGCAGATCATATTCGCCGTTTTGCAAATCAAAGTCCGTAAAACTAAGTTGTACTTCGTAATATTATGTTATATAATTCTGTTCTAGTAATAAATCGTTTATTACTAGTCCCCCCTTATCATTATATAATCAATAATCCAATTTATTTTTGAAAACGAATTTACAATTTAATCACTAATCTATATTTCAACCCCCCTGTGGACTGGGGGTAGAATTGGTCCACAGTATCCTGCTTCTCGTAAAAGGCGACTAAAAGGGGCTGGTTAAACTAAGGTAACCAGTTAACCGAATAAGAAACCATTCGCTAATAGAATTAAAGTAGAAGGAACATAATAAAAAAAAGAAAATTCCGGTAGAATAATGTAATGATAAGTCAAACCTAAAAGTATGAGGTGTTTAAAATTTCTGCTTACAACATTTTACCGAAATAACATATAAAAAAAACTCCCGAAAAATGTAGATCGATGTGAAAGTATTTATCCATGAAATTCCGGGTAGGCAATTAATAATTCTCCCTTGTGCGCCGAACGAGCCAGAGTAGGCTGTCAAACTGGCCAAGTATGTTGTTTCCCCTGCATTTCATTCACGTGAAAGAAGTGGGTGATTTATCGAAATCCGAGACTGACAGAACGAAATGTTGGAGTGCTTGGAATGAATTAAGGTTTCGAATCTTTAAGGCTCGCTCTATCCATAGTCAGTTTATACGCAGAATAATAATGCGACTTTGGCGTGGAAACGAGGTTGAAGAAAGGGGAATGCAAACCGAATACCGAGGGAGATAGTGCTGCGTGAAACTCCTTTTTTCTTAAAGAACGCGAATCTCGCTTCCTTGGAATAATCCACGAGAGATAATGCCGTTTCCTGGAAATCAGTCTTCAACGTTAACCCTTTAAAGGCGCCATTTAAATGAGCAATGGTGAACCTGATCCAATGGAAATAAACCTCCTTTATATACTCGGAACAGCTTACGATTTACCGGAATTACAAATGCGGAAATTATGAAAACTCTTTGCAGTTAAAATGGAACACTCAGAAAACTGTAACACCTGGCGAGAAATACTTTATGAAATACTCATATCTTCCTTTAATAATATCCATAGCACCCACCTTTCATTTTATTGGAAGTTTAATTTGGCAATTATAATAATTCTGGATGCCTTTTTATGATCTTCGTAGTACAAGCTTGAAATAAAATGAAAATAAAAAGTATTTTAGTAAATATTCTTTGCAAATAATATTAATTTTATTATAAATATATAATAAGCGTCGTAATTAAATTGTTATACTATTTTAATTCGGTTTCAACACACATTCATTGCTTTACAAATCTTTTTGTGGAAGGAAACGTTTTAGCATGGGAGTTGATAAGGTAAATAAAGCAAAAGATATAATTTTTAATATGTTTATTGCACATTTACAACATTTAGTGTACATTACATATTGTAATGTGGTTACAAACGTATACTATATTATAAAAAATAGTCATATAAATATACAGGTTTATGTATATTTCTTTTCTCGCAGCGCTTTCGTCCTAAGAACTTATTCCGAAGTAGAGTGCGCGGTATCGTAATTCCATAATTCTTTATATCGATAACACATTTTTTGTGACGAAGGTCGGTTAATTATCAAATATACATCGCACTTCTGAGGATAAACTTAAAGTTTTTTTATACAAAAAATATCTCAAACGACTAATTCCTTAAAACAAATCTTTAAAACTTCGTATAATTCTGTGGAAACTTAATGAGTAATTGTGCAGAAAAAAAACTAGAACGAAAAAATATGACCGCATGTCCGAAGATAATCTGGTATAGAACAATTCTCAATATACTCATCATAAGATAAGGACATCTTCTTCAAATGTTGCGTTATTCTTCGAACCTTCATTTTTTGCGATGTTTTGACTGTATCGCCCTCTTCAGCAATAGGTATTAATTCATCCGTATTAGATTGTTCTTTGAATATCTCTCGTATTAAATGATGCAGAGTAGGATGTTGTTTTCCAATAACTTTTTGAAAACGATTCTGCCATTCCTCTATTAAACTGTTGATTCTTGTTTCTCCGTTTCTTGCGGCATCATAGAGATTCCATAATGATGGCGGATACTTAGGTGGTATTAAACGATTTTTGTCTTCTACGTCGACTTTACCGCGAATATATGTTTCCTCTACATAGTTTGCCAAATCAAGTACATCATCTGGTAAAACGGTCAACAAAATGTCGAAACTTTCGAAAATATCATCTAATGGTACAAATGCCAAACATATCAGCTGATGAACTGCAGTCTGTATGTCAGCCCTATTAGGGTCCATGTATTCACTTTGCAGACCCTCAGTTTTAATTGCAGCCAGGATATCTTGTTTAAAGTGAAAGAAAGACAGTACCATCTTTGAATGTGGAAACATTTTTTGTTGAGCTTCTATTATCATTGGGTCATTATCAGATATAATTATCTTTGGATCAGGGATATTTATTCCCAATTCTTTACCCTTATGTTTGATCTGGTACAATATTGTCTCATAAGTATCTTCAGCTTTACAGTCTAACAAAGCATAAACAAATGGGAATATGTGTTTGCAATATATACCATGAACAGTAAAAACCAATGCATGTGTTCCTGGACTTATTGTGAATGTACCACTCAGAAACCATGTACTGGATTGGCTTAATCTCTTCAAATTATTCTGTGTTGCATAGATAAGGATTCTTGATGCATTCTCTTCATCACAGTTGTCATAGAATAAAAACTCCTCCTTTGTGGATAGGAAATTATATTCCCTTGGTAATTCATCCAGATCACTTAAATACTTGGAACAATCTCTAAGTTTGAATTGTCTTTGTCTACTAAGTGATCTTCTTATAGTACCTGTATCTGGAAGGTGAATCAACACATCTCTAGGTACTGATTTAAGTTCACTTCTAATTATTTGTGAAATAGGTAACTCAGGATGGTCACGTGCTTGTTTCTTTATTTTGTTCAGCACTTCAGCACACTGCACACGTTCCTTGCTGGGTGCATGTTTGTGTTTACCAGTGCATAATACCATCAAAGGACTTTCATTTGTTATAGCTGTGGCATTGCACCCTGATTTATTTATACAACTCCAGTATGTTCTGTCTCTCCTTTCATAACGCTTGTGATACATAAATCCTTTGTACACCAAGATATTGCCTCCTCTCTTGCTTTTGATAAAATAAGGTTCCATTTTTATGCTCAATTCATAAGAACCTCAGTGCTGTATATTAGTCTTACTATGCATTTCTCATGCCAGGTAATTGTAATTGAAATAAAATATTGTAATAAATCGGGAAATTCAAAGTTTCAATTTGGGTGAAAAGTCCAGCCATCAAAAGTCTGCAGGTAGAGACATCCTTTTTAGTAAAATAATTACCAACTACACTCCAAGTTTCACCACCGACCAGATATAAGTAGACTAAGCACGCAATGCAATCTGTAATTCTAGAGTTATCAAGTACTAGAGCCCGGTAACGATTTTTGTGTCACTGGTGACATTACCCATCAAACACATAAAACAGCTGTTTTTTTCATATTTTTAATCCCAAAAATACAAAAATAAAACATGGAATTATTTTTTCAAAAACTATGCGGTTAGCATACATATTACTCGACATTTAACAGATATATATATATATATATATATATATATATACACACTCATATGTTTCTATTAATTGCAAAACATTCTGTGGATTTTTACGAATAAAATGATGCCAATTATATTTGCAATATGAATTTGCAAATATGTTTAAACATTAGTTAAATTTGGCGAGACAAAAGACGTGCACTCATTCTTCGAGACTCTTTTCAAGTTTGCATACAAATTGTGACGTAAGTATAAAAGCTAGACAGCACTTATTTGTAGCAGAAAGTTCTGTGAACTTTTGCGAACAAAATGATATGAATTACATTTTCTATATTAATTTGCAAATATGTGTAAACATTAGTTAAATGTGGCGAAATACGTTCGACGATCACATTTTTTGAACGTCGCTTGTCATTAAAACAGGAATTGTTACGTCAGTATAAAAGTGAAAGGGTTTTGCTGTTTGCAAAAAATTATGTAGACTTTTGCGAATAAAATGATATGTATTACATTTGCAAAATTAATTTGCAAATGTGTTTAAACATTAGTTAAATTTAACGAAATACGTTCCACGCGCTCATTTATCGAAACTGTTTTCAAATTTCCAAAAAAATTGGGCCCCTGTCGAGGATTCCAATCGCTCCAAGCGACAGAGCGGACATTTTTCTTTGGGAAGAACTCCTAAAATACACAAAATTGGTTTTGGTGTGGTAAATAAAAGGCAGGAAGTCGTGGATGTCACGGATTGTAAACAGGGGTTCTCAAACAGCATCGAGTGTGAGCACTAAAAAGTGCTCTCGGAAAACCTCTGCTGACAATCCTTCAGTTGCGCTACCCTTTGGCTTTTATTTACGAAATCAAATCTGCTTTGCATTTTGACGATGCATTTCCACTCAATTCATTGTAGGTCGTCCGCCTCGTTTTCTTTTTCGGGGTGCGCCGTTGTGTGGATGCAGGCACAATTTTTTTACTCGTTTTTGCAGGGGGCACTTTTTATTGCGGAGCATTTTACAGTGTCGGTAATTCCTAGCTGGAATCATGAAAGTCTATTCAGTGCTCGGTTTTCCAATATCTCGTCTGTGGTTTCCCAGCCATAGGCTAAACGTCACTGGATGAAATGTCATGGGGGGTAATTATTTGCACTATAATAATCTATGATTCTTGTAAATCTCACAATAATATTGCGTGTTTACTACTTGTTAGAAAAGAATTTTTTGAAAAATTTTAGTTGGTGCAATATGCATTAAGAAAATTTGCAACATCACACTGCCCCCTACGTAATAAAGTGGTCTTTTAACCATCGATATTTTTGTCAAATTCTGTAAAATTATCCACTTTAATAAAACTGTTATTTCTATCATAATAAGCATAAAGTTGCGATACATTTTAGTGTATCGATAAGTCAGTTACATGGATACGGAAGTCCATAAGCTTTATAATCTACTCTTATTCCCCTTCTGTGTCATCTCTATATTGTTTGAAATGTATGTATCAGAACTGTCAGAATAAATCTGACAAGCTACTTCTTACGTGTTATTTTGATATGTCAAAACTCGTTGCTATACATAGATGAAAGGTGAGCGTAGGACAGTCAATGATGACAATAAAAGTGTATAAATAATTTCAATTTTATACTGGCAGTTAATTGTTACAGAAATTTCATCAATGTTGCATTATTATTTCCAGGTGCATTTCTTATTATCACTGACACATTATACTGGTTTTTAAACTCATAAATAATTAAAAAATTCAAAGCATATAAGTAATCAAGTTGCAAAATTGAATGTCTTAAGCATTTGATTTTTGGCTATTCATGAGTATATATTTACAAGATGTGTGAAATGTAGGGAAAGGGGATATATATTTAGTGTTCCAATTTTCTGATATTCATGTAAGATACATTGTCCAAAGTCAGACTCAACATAAGTCTGCTACATTTAAAGAACTGAGGAAAATATTTATACTATTGTTGACCCAGTTAAGATATAATATGAATGATATGGATCAACCAGAGAATTTGGAGAATGATAACTTCAGTTCTTATTGTGCATTATTGGTTGCATTTAAAACTATGAAGGAGCGATGTCAACAGTTACAAATAAGATTATCCACTGTTGAAGAAGAGAATGTGTGTTTGAGACTTGAGTGTGGTAGAGATATGTCGACAGCTATTATTAAAGTTACTGATGATAATGAAAAAACTATGACACAAACTTTACAGGTTTGCCTAATATATAACTTTGATATGTACAGATAGTTCCTATTTTTTTTGTTTAATTAATTGATACCTCGCGATCGTTCGTAAATCGGGAATTCGTAAAGCGGGGTTTATTGACCTTCAAAATAATATTATAAACGAGACTTGCGTACGCAAAAAATAATATATAAGATATAAAATGAATAGTAAATGATAAGAAAAGACCCCCATACCCCCCTGCCCCCCTCAATCGCCCACGCCGCGAACAATTTAAAATAAAAATTCCGATCGAAAAAATTCGTAAAACGGAAATGCGTAAAATGAGAACTATCTGCATTTAAGTTTAATACTACTACATTTAGTAGGATGTATTAGAATAATAAGCAACATATCTTGTTAGGAGAAAGTGGAAGAACTTTCGAAACAGAAATCTCAATTGTCACACCATATTTTCATGGTTGCTGCAGAAAACAGGCAACTATGGAACAGGTTGACTAAATTAACAAGAACCAATAAATCATTAGGCAACCAATTAACTAAAATCTCAGATACCCTTAAACAGCATTCTCCAGCCCAACCATCAGATATCGTGTCGTATAGCTTTCATGATGTTTCTAATCTTAATAAGGATGATTCTAGTAAACAACTTATATTGTCTACCAGTAATGGTTAGTGTGTTTAAAAAAACAGACATAGTTAGAATATACTGGAGAAATACATGCATTGAATTCTAATGTAGGTGAAAAAGAACAAAGCCTAGAAGAGATCTCTCTTAGACTTATAAACAGCATTATGGTGGAAAAATCTGATTTGGAACAGCAATATGCAGAGGTAAAATAAATGGACTTAGCATAAGTTTAATCCCCATGAATGTTCTTAAAACTGATATTTATCCAGATGGTTGAATTGCAAAATAACACTGATTTAAATTTGCAAAATTTCGGCTTCACATATCCAGAGGATTCTGATACAGATTCTTTAGAACAACTTAAACAACATGATATCAGGTTGTCACAAACTAAGGATGCGCTATTAGCGCAACAAACACGATTAAAACGAGTTCTTCAAAACGTTAAGAAAATGAAGAAAGGTAAACATATTAAGAGCCGAACTTTTATTTACCCACTTTTATGAAAAAATCTCGCTTACAGGAATAATGTGTAATAATTGCCGTATGAATGCGAATAAAAAAATGTGTCAAACGGGTACACAATTCGATTCCGACGATAGTTTTCGGGAGCACGGTGCGACACAAACTAGCCTTCCAGTTCCGAGCCTATCTGTGGAAAAATATTCGAAACCCAATGAAAATACCGAGGAAGACAATAAAATTTGTCCATTGTGTGGAACTTTTTATGGGAAAACAACTTCATTTGCCGAGTTTCACGAGCACGTCTTAAGTCATTTTAACAAAGAAGCAACTATGGATGGTTTTAAAATAGTTCACTAATATTACTCGACAGAACTAATGATAATATTTTTTTATTAATTTTTGCAGCGAGAGTCATAAAATCGGGTATAATTTTAAATACACAAGTAATGTAAATACTGCGAAATTCATCGATATTCTCGTTAGTTTCGACAACATCGTTTTTGAGTACCGAATTATATGAATTGTTGAGCTAACAAAGATTTAATAGAAAAACCATAAGTATCCTGTGTAAATGTAATACACTATTAAGTATAATGATATCATAGTCTAGAATTATTGATGTATTTATTTTTATGTGAAAGAGCTGTTAAAATTGAAAAATTGAAATAATGTTTGAGTCATTCATGCTGGTAATAGTAACATGTGTTAGATCATGAAGGTGGTAGAACAATAGTCAACATTTGCCTTGTATTTTTCCTGCATTCACTTTATTACAATATTTTGGGGTAACAGAAAATGTACATTAAACTAGTTTATTACACAAATTTAATGCAATGTTTCACTGTAAATATGTTTCCATTTATATATTTATATTTAAGCCAAGTCTGTAGGTTTCATATCCTTGTTATCAGAGGGTTCCTGGGTTGATGATTCAAGTAAATTCTGAGAAAACCATGAAGGCCTTTGTTTTGGCATTTCCACCACTCTTTGATTCTAAATAAAAACATTAATCCATATTTATATCATATTATTATTTCAATGGAAATTCCTTATTTACTACTGACATACCTTCCAGAACTCTTCTGATCTTTGTTCTTTTTCTCCTTCATACAATACTACAACATCTTTTTCTACAGGTTCTAACTGTAATGCTTCTTGTATTGACTTCTGGATTTCTTCAGTTTCTTTTTTCACTCTCTCATAGCAATGACCTTACATTATCAACAACCATCAGGTGTGAGTTTGGATTCTATATCCATTGATATTATGATACTAAAGTTTTTTTGTATATCTTACCACATAGTAAACCAGCCTCATAATCATGACCACAAGTTGTACACATCAGAATGTTAGTCTTTTTTACAGGTGGTTTCCAGTAATATTCTGGTATACCAAACCTTCTCTGTAATCGCCTTTCTATAGTTCGCCGCGATTTAGGTACAGCCCATAGGATAGTGTCATTTAAAATATCTTTTAACGAAAATTGACCGGGTTTATTAACTGGTTGAACCTGCTTTTCAAAGTGATTGAAATCAGCCACACATAATCCGCCTAAATGAAAAAATACAATAATATTGTACAGAGATCCGTTCGATGTATTCCGTGCGATATTTAAATTTCTTTTTTGTTGTTTATAAATATTGTTTTACGCGTAAAAGAATGCGAGTGGTTAGATGAAGTCTTTATAGTGAGAGCTTTGAAAATAGACATTGATTTATATCATTCTGTTATACATGTATATTGTATATAGATATGCATTTTTATCACCTGGAGGAAAACCACGGCCAAAAATAATGTCTATAGTTTGCTCGAATTTTTGGAGGGCTCGGGATAACCTGTTTATTAAACCGCTCGCCATGTTTAAAGCGTTAAAAAGCGTGCGTGATAGCCATAGATCTCACAATGAATGCTGATAAACGAACTCGTAGAATCATAAAACCTTTAAGGATCATTCTCATCAAAGAGTGATATGAAAAATTTTAAGTGAAAAAATTCAATGAAAAGCTTTCTAAGTAAGTAATATATATATAATAATATTAAAGCAATACTAATTGAGAAATATATCTTCCATCTTACATCGGCAAACAAAATAACTTTCAATTAAAATAATACAAATTTTCTATATGAATTATACATATATTAAAGTAATTCCTGCAGAATACAAACATTGTAATTCAAAAGAGAATTAAATTTTCCTCGAATCATATTAAACTATATATCTATACCATTTTTAAAAGAAATTTATTTAGAAATCCGGTTAATCTACGTGCTACATTTTAAGACATTTTCGTGAGATTAAAGCAAGGGTATTGAAATATATTGACAAAAAATAATTTGTAAATAAAAAAATCATATCTATTCATAACCCAGACATTCCTAATACATTCTTTCGGAAAAGGTAACATAGCAATTTTATTATCACCGGCACATATATGTCAGTGACAACGAAACAATCGAAGACTGAATTCAATATCTGTTTCTGTTGAGTAATCGCAACTTCATAAAAAACATAGGAATTAAAAATGTCCGCCACAATACAAAATGTCTGAAGTGAAATCCATTCATGCAGTTCCGTTCTCACCGTGCGCGGATAATCCGCTGCGGAATCATTCCCGCGGCCGATCATATCGCATTTACCGGTTGAAGCGGGAAAGGGAAAGTAGGGAAGAGGGGAGAAAGAATACGGTGTTTTTAGTGGGGGACCAGTGAGACTCGAAAGCCCAGGGAGTAAGATGAGTCGGTTCACTGCAGTTTTCGCTATGGCGTGTATAGGGTCGGGTAGGCTCTGTGCCCGTGCAGAGAAACTGTGCCAGTTCGGAAATTTCGCTCAATTACGGAGGAAAGTTTCGACAACATGTGTCAAGTCGCGACCTGGAATCGAGCGAGTGACCGGTACTTTGGTACAGCACTGCCAGGTACGTGAATACACGGCACCCAATGTTATACATACAGTACTTTTCCCCTTGAAAAAGTTATTATTAACAGGATTAATGTAATCACGTTAATAATGGGCTGCAAGAGTTCATGTATGATTAGGTTAACATCACATGTTCCATTCTATTTTTATAAGATATCGTAGGGACTCGTGAATGGGAAGTGACATAACCTGCATCGGGTTTCAGCGGTATTATCTTATTTGTTCGTTATCTTTGGTTCCTGTTATTATCATTGAATTAAAGGGCACGGTCGTAGTGGGGTATCTTCTTGTTGGGGTCAACGAGGCCTTCTAATATAGTGAGAAATCAACCTGCTTTTGTACCTACTTCAATTATATAATAGAAGTTGCATCGAATTACCAAAATTTTCACTTGTATTATACAAGTGTGTATACATGGGGAATGGTTATCTTTAAATTGGCGGTCAAAAGAAAATCAGTTTGTGTCAAAATATGCGAGGTATCACGTGCATAGCTCCTTGAATCCACGTTTCTACCTGGCGAAGCTGTCAGCTGTTCCTAGCAGACGACCTACTGTGAGCTGTCTGCTAGTGACGCTGATCATATTGCATCTATGATATCTAATTAACGCATAAATATTAACAATAACATGTGAATGTGTCTCAGAAAATTATATTTAGAATTATAACAAAGATTTTTTGCCACAATTCCTCTCCATAATGTTTAGCATATAATTTAGAAGTTGTATTGACTACATGAGCGACAGACATTCAATTCACGCATGCGCAACAATTTAATTTAAATCTAGCCATCATTTGGAGGATGGTACTTCATTGAATCTAACTAGAATTAAATAAAACAGGCGTATTATATCGTTATTTAAAAGCTTGAATGAAAAAGTAGAAAATAGGACACTTCATGGTTAAATATGAATCGTTCTTAGTCTAATAATATCTATGTCACGCGTGTTGTAAGAGTGTTCTAATGAAAGTTTTCTATGAAACGTACGATGAAACGCAAATTCAGATGCACGACTTTCTCTGCTCGAAAGTGACACGGAGACCGGGGGGTTTTGAAATCACTTCGGATAGTTCGCAAATCGGCGAGTCGAGTCTGGCACATCGGCAATACTTAATCGTTTATATGTATTACGCAAGACTCAGGTTAATGTTGGCTCAATCAGGCAGAGCACCGACGATCTTAAGAATTCTTTTTCGAGAATTTCGCATAGTTCGTAGTGGCCAATATTATCGAATTAGTGAGGGAGAACCGGTCGTGACAACGACTGGGACCAATTTCAAGTTTCGCTCTCGTAAGTAGGCTAACCGGCCCGCGAGAGATCCTTCTTCGAGTATATTGGCCCGTGTATCCCGCGCTCTTGACTTTCTAGACTTGCCCATCTGTAATCCACGTATCTACACCTGCTCTTACTTCAACCTATTCCTACAATCTGAAAGTTTTGAGCTTCGCAGTAAAACTATAAATTTTCCAGAATTTTCACTCTTCATCATTTATAGGTACCGTAGAAAACTTATTACAGCATTATTGCAAGTCATCGTCGTATTAATGAGTTGAAGAATGTAGGATTTTTAATACATTTATTAGCACCCATTCTTAAGCCCGTAAAATCAAAACGTAATAACCCTTCTCATTGCATTGTATGTGTTACTTCATCTTATCAGAATTTTCAAATATTTTAAATTCCGGGTTAGAATGAACAGTTGTTTACAGAGCTAAAATATCAAAATTACTGAAGCTTGATTATTATCCTTTGTTGAAATACATATTTATTTTCTAAACATTGGAATAATTAATAATTTCATAATCAGAGGAGAAACCCTGGCATATTAGTGAAATACGGGTTATTGACACAACGTTAGTTTTACTAATTTGCATATTAGTGATGCCGGCTGAACAATAATCATAACTACTCTTATTTTGCGTACAATGAGGGAGACATCGTTCACTGACGTAGGACATACACTGGTATGTCATTCCGCTCTCGTGGCAGATGCACCTATGTTTATTGTATATGCAAAAGAATGTATGAATATACTAACAATACAATTACTGTATTTAATGCAATAAATTATTATCAACTGCGTACTGCGTTCCGAGAATCGCGAAGGATTAGCATAAGGAAATCGTGCACGGTTTTTTGAAAGCTTGAATCTGATTTTCCGTACAGATCGGTGTCAATATATAATTCCGAGTAATTATGAAATCAAGTCTGTTTTAATAGTCACATTTTTATTAGCTCGGCGAGTATAATATGGTCAGTGGACTCGATTTTACAGCTATTATTCTACAAGATTATATGTGATATTCAAATACAACCGCGTCTTGGCGTTTTATGGTTAAGTTGTTTTTACTATAAAATATACTTAAAATATCCATAATAATGTCGATGTTAAAGATAATCTCAAAAACGTATGTTTTATGTAAATGCAGTTTCTTCTTTGCACTTAAAGAATTTACCTTGTATTTAGAATATTTAATGGATATATCTAATAATGTATTTAATAATACGTCGTCAAATGTATCAAAGTCAGCATAATTCATATTTCTGTAATTTTCCTTGTGAAATTCGAAATCCGTCAAAATGACGCGTCCCGTAAACCTACTGCTAATAATACATCGTAAATTCAGCATCTTTTGTCAAAACTTCTCGACTTCGAAGGTATGGAGGTCGCCATAATTAAACCTTTTTTAAACACTCCACTGATATCGTTTATTTACATCAATTTAATGTATATTATATTGTTTGGTCATTTTACAATAATGGTACATCATAAATTGAGCATCTTTTGTCGAAATTCCTCGAGGATGAAGATATGGAAGCCGTCGTAATTAGGTATACTTGTTTGTCAAGGATACAGTGCTTATATACCGTCGATTCGAACACTTTCCCCGAACACGTGTATTAGTGTCAGTGCAAGACGTTCCTCGTGGATGACCGAGAACGTACATGACATTTAGGAACCTTCACTTCTCGATGTATTTTACTGGCATTAACCCTTGTCCGGTATCCATACTTGGCCAGAAACAACCGTAAAATAATATATCATTAAAACACTTAACCTTCCTTTCCATGCAATTACATTCTTGCATTCGCACTGTTTCAAGACCTCGCTTACTGTGAACCATACCGTTCAACACTCTGCCGTGAAACATGGTATAATTATTAATTATCTATACTTAAGCGAGGTACTAAGTATACGTATAACAGTAGTACCGTCGATTGTATTAAATTATATTAGACGCAAGAATAACGGAATATCGTTTGAGGCACGAAACATTCGTCCGAAAATCGAATTATAATCGATCGCTTCTAGGAGATCTAAATAATACGTTGAAATCACTTCTATGTGGGAGAACCGGTTTAATATCCGATTTTCTTCATTCGCTGTGACATTTACGCGGAAATTAATAATCGGTAGTTGAATGTCCATACATTAGTGACGTACCTTTGGGGTAAGAGAATTAATGCAGGATACAGTTCTTGTAGAAAGGTAGTTGAAAAATCTGCAACAGAAACATTGCTTAATGCAAGATTAATCGCTTCTTACTCAACGGTAAATTAGAACAGCACTAATTATCAGACGCAGGGTGATATTGAAATCGCAACTTGCGTCAAAGAATCAGACAATTAGTTTCGGGATCATTAAAAAACTCGTTTCCAGAATATGATCCTTGCACAATTGCCACTTAATTTTTTTAATACAAAATCAAATTATTATCGTAAAGAAATCTGAGTGTATAATAATACATTCTACTAAAAAGATATATTTGTATATTCTCAATTATAGTTCTCGATTGCATCGGTACGTAGAAATGCTCATTAAGTTGGTTTTACAAAGCCATTTAAGTTTTATATTGTCAAGTAAAATCAGTATTACGTAAAATGCTTATTTTAATACTTCAAATACTTTTAACCGTAAAACTGGGAGTACATAATTATACCTTTTATCGAAAAAATATATATTATATTCTTAATGATGGTAATAGAGTGCACTTATTATTGGGTTCTCGAAAGGAGGCAGTTGTCCTATAAATGTCACGTGGAATCTCCCTTTTGTTATATGTGTTATGTAACATTATTATATATTATATAAATTATGTATTAAATATTGCATATTATATAGAAACTCTCCCATCAGTTACACATATTAGATCGTTCCATAAGTAATTCTGTGTTTTTGGTCGCGTTGGAACTAATAATAAAAGTTCCTTTTTTAACTCCAATAATGCCTTTACAATTTGCCCGCATGGATATTAGGTAAATTCTATTACTTTGTTTTAAATGCAAAAAAGAATGTATATAATCAATTTTATCTGTATAATAACGATATGCGATTATCCTTTCGCCGTCTAAAGTCACCTTTCCGGAACCATTCAGTACAATTGCAATTGATTATTAGATTGATTTCGACGAACAATAGATTAGGCGTTGAAATGAATTCTTTCCGACTGAATTCACATAATCAATGCAGCCATTCAGATCGACATATTCTCCCGCTCTTTTGTAAGCTGTCAGAAAAATGGCAAAAGGTCATCAATAATAATGGAAATTATTTCTTTGGTTGATCTGTTTTCATTCCTTTTAAATAAAACTTTGATTATATCTAAAAGTCCTAAAGAATTCATTTTAACACCTAATGCTTACTATTTCAACAGAGCTCGGTTTTCACGTTCCTTAACAGGTTGAATGCCGCGGGGGTCACTGGTGACCCGCGATGTGAATATCACTGAAACTAGAATCAAACGTATCGCTAATATTTGTGAAATTTTCAATATTATTCCGATTCTGTCTTTACATGTTATATACATTTTACAAATCCGTGTTACACGATATCTCAAGATACGCGTCCCTAACTTCTATTTATCGTCTAGAAATAAAACTGTTTAAGCGCTCTACGATATATCGGTTACTTTACATCGTTATCGTAACATTAAAAATATTCCAAATTTTATGAATATTCGCGATATATTTCATTCGAGCTTTAGTAATATTGGTATCGACGGTCCGAGGTGACCGCCATGGCGTTCAACGTATTACAAATTCTCTGCTCTGCTATATCCATATATCACGAATCACGAATCGCCTGACAACGTGCATAGCAGACTGGCAACATTTCGCAAGCAGGACGAGTACGATTATTGCGAGATACACTTGTCCAACGAGAATCCTGGCTAGCTTCGAAAGGATCGCATTTCGTGGTTGCACTATAAGCTGCCCCGCCATTGTGCAATTTCGAATTTGGTCACGGCTGCGCACCAGCGACATGGAACTTTATTATAATCTTTGCATAAATACGCAGGAATGTGGCATTCAACTTCTTTCCTTAAACTCTACCTTATCTAAATTTAAACAAAGTTTCGGGAATTTTAATCCGGCGTGTAACGCGTGCATAAAAATGAAGATTGTTGTAAATGGTTGAGTTTAATGTCGGTTAATTCAAGTTTTAATATAAATGCTGATGCTTAATACGACACTAATTTAACATTAATATTCTATTGTATTTACTTATTTACGCGTTCGTAGAGCACGCTTTTTATTACATAAAATGTAGTTACACAAAGTAGGAGTAAAAAATGAAAAGAGAGGAGAAATATATGTGTAACTAATTACAGTAACACATAATTCGTTAGTCTCTTAATAAAGCAGATTATCATAAATCAAAAAGGCTTTCCGAACTCTTTTATTCTAAATTCACTTTTGATATCTGTATACTTTGTTCTAAGCATAAGTTATACATAGTAAAATATTTCATTATTTCTCACGAATTTAAAAAAACAATGAAAGATCAAATACAATTAACTAATTAGCAGTGATATTATACATTGTGTTAGATGCTGTTACGAATATGTAGATACTTATTATTTCATTACCTGTTTTATTAAATCTTTAAAAGGAATGTCCGTGTTAGGATTAAGCTACCGGCCCCAATAAAATTAGTATGAATTTTAATTAATAGGATATTCCGCAGGTGTACCACATGTCTTTAAACACGAGGAAATTATGAAATCGAATAATAATGTACTTTTTTTACCAATCCTCTCTTCTGCCATAAATATCGACCGCTTCTTTCCACAAAATCAATAGAAACAGAATACCTTCTCGTAGGATAGTAGAGAATTAAACGGACCTAACTGCTTACTAATTGATTATTAGTCAGTCACTGAACCGTTAAGTATATTCCAAAACCTATCAAACTTTATAACCTCTTGGAATCTGGCCGTAAATATGTTATTTATAAGAAATTTAATAATTCTCACATTTCACATCTGCTTAAGAATCGTCTGATTAGAAATGTTCGTATGACACATTCTCCTTACGAAGTTACACAGGTAGAAGCGACTATGACTCTAATCGCTGTCAACTAAATTATGCTTTGCATCAAAGTTACTGAACCTGCGGTAAATCTACTTCCGGTTGAATGCTTGCTAGTTAAGAACAATGTAGAAGTAATTACCTTGTCTAACCGAGGACGTGAGAGAAAAGTATACGCCGTGCCAAGAACATAATTGCTTACTGATTATTATTATTACAACATTGTAAATTACGATAACGTAAGCTTTCAGTGTTTTGTCCGGATGACGTTGAGATACGATCGAGGAAAACCTTCGCCATATACGAAAAAATTATTGACACACGTGTGATAATATCATACATATAATGTTGCAGTAAACGGACCAAAACATCTGCGTAAACTGCATCTTTTGATAACCGGCATATATTCGATAAGATAAAGGTCGTCTCACATGAAGTGATATGTTTTGAAGATGAAATTGAAAATTTTGTATTTTCTACAATACGATATTTATATGATTAAAACACACCGCATTTCCTTCAATGGTCTTTTCCCAATGTGTAGTTAGCGAAAATATGTCCGACTTAAAAAAATGTATCGGTTTATATATATAGATTTAAAAAAATATATCGCCGTGATATCTGTGGTCCTAACAATGTACAACCAGTTTTAAGATTCCTTAAAAAGCTGCTCCGTTTTTATATTTAGTACACGGCTTATCTTTATATTGCGCGACGAATTGATATCCACTTTGATGATAATTATTTAAGCACTATGGTGTCGAGATTTTTATCGAAAATCCGATCGCACATGGCGAGTTATCCATTCACGGAGTATTTATGAATCACCTACGTATTCGAGTGCGTCAATTGAAACGTTACTTGCATGAATGAATATGAGAGTCTGATTTCGTCGGCGGTGTCGCGCCGTCCAACGACTGAACTGACAGATCTGATGGTCTGGGATTTGAGACGAGAATATCAATTAGTAACATAAAATACCTTGCTACTTGAATAAATATTGCAATCGTTTATTACGATTCCTCTCATATTCCGTAATTGAGTAATAAATTCCAGTATTGCGTGTCGATTGTTACACGTGCGTAGATAAAGTGCGCAAGTTAATCAAGTATCATTCTAACGATTAGGAATAACATAAATATTCGAATTGCGGTGAATTATTTTGTGAAATACTAATTTTATAGTGAATCAGTTTTTATCATAAAGTTGGATTTTTTTTTATACATTTGATCGGCGAGTTTTTCTTTTGGTCGGAGACTAGCAGTCTCACATTTATGTGGTCCCGCGATATCCGGCTGAAAACTGCGGTCATTGGCCATTCTCTCCTTACGCAATCGAATTGTGGGATGGAATTTGGGACTCATCTTGGTTTCTAAATATTCTACAGACATAACGGAACAATAATGGAACGATGGTTCGTCCGTGATGGGCTTACGAAGCCGTTTCGATAGTCACCATGTTCCATAGAGTTATTTAAAACGATATTAATTATTAAACACCATTTCAGTAAAAGATTTGATATACTTCTAGTTTTATGGTTGAAACCTAATTATTTCACAAAATAAAAAATATAATCTTGTTTCAAACGTCAAAACTCTTAAATTCCAACTAATTAGTATCTTCAACGATTAGTGCAATCGAGAATTATAATTAAGAATATGAAAATATAGTTTTTAAGAAATAGTATTGTTATGTACTCCTATTTACATGATTGAAAATAATTTCTTTATAAGTTGTAATATATCATCCATAATTTTTCATAACTCGCATAAATCAAAAAAGGACTTTTTTAAGAATTCAAACAGACCAATGAATAATAAGATTTTAATTGTTGCTTACTATATTGGTTCTTCTTGAAAGTAATGTTTTATTTCCTTTTATATAAGATGACTATATTTGTAGTCGAATTAAATTATGTAGCTTCATTATTCAATTACGAAAAAGCACTAATGTTATTTTGGGTAACAATAATGGGCTATGTATGTTAATAATAATTATTATATCGTTGATCTAAGCCCAGCGTGAACCAACTATTCATTCGTGCTCACATTCGACATTTATTATATAACAATTAGGAAGTCTTAACTTCAAGAAAGTTCCTTCAATCAATGTAATATTGCCTTTAACCTTTCTCAAGATTTACATTGGCGTAACTCTAAAGTAATAATTTCGTCCGATTTCCGCTTCCGGAAGTGACTCATGAAACATATCCAGGATACACGTGTAACCTGAGGACACAAAAGGTCTATTTAAAGTGATGAATCTATGTACATTTTAAAGAGCAAAGAGTTCTTTCTTCCTCGAAGCTGAATTACCAAAATAAACCGAGGTTTAAAGAAACTAACGACCTTCGTGTTCTCCAGTAAAAAGTTTGATCTGCCCTTGATATGCGTTCGGGACTTTCCCCGTAGTGTCTTCCGCATTTTTTGAAATGCAAATCTATGGCGTACCTGGCAGATCGGTTCCGAAGTCGTCGAAAGAGACGTTGCAGGTCGCATATGCGATCGTTTGCAAAAGCTCATTCGCAGTCGTGGCATCATGCCACCTCCAAGGTCCAAGTTGTCCTCCGTCACGGCTTGCGAATTCTTTCGATATCCTCAGAAAGATATACATCCCACTCTTGATCTTTGAAGGAGGAAAACTGACGTGATGGGTCATCGACTTATTGAAAGTTTTTAATTCTAACGTTTTCGTTCTAATTAATTAATCCATTGATGTAATATATTCTTGATTAATCAATTAATTTTATCATCGTTGTGTCGTAGTATGTTCTTGGGTCTCGATTAAGTATTTAATTCTATCATCGATGTAGTATGTTTCTGATTCTTGATTAATTCATTAGTCGTATCATCGAAGTAGTACATTCTTGATTCCATATCACTTTAGATAGATCATATTTCTCGTTATAAACCACATTAATTTACTTCGTCTTAATTCAGTGAATTCTCGAGTGAATTAACATTTTTTCTTTCTCTTACGTGATGTCCTGCGGATTGTACCGATTCCTGGATTTATGTAACGCATTGATATTCCGCGGTTACCTTTCCTTGTTAGCAGGTTGCGAATCATACCTGATTACCGATACTTGTCTTGAAACGAAAGTGACACTATCACAACTCTTTCTCTTTGTAACTATTTTTACTACAAGGAACTGACGATGGAATTTATTGTGTGCGCGGATTACTGAGCGAGTTTCGTTTAGTACAAGCAATATATTCTTTTCACAATAGCCCGGGTAACATAACTTTATATATAAATTGTTAAATTATGCTCCTTTAATAGGCTATATTAATTATTGATCATTTCAATATATATTATTTATATTTATATTTTTCTGAGAAGTGGTGACTCAAAGATAAAGTTGATAATCAATTGTTAATTCCACTTAATACATACAAATTCTAAACATAAGAGAGCAATATTGTAATCGATTTTATATTAACTTGTAAATTGATTACTCTACTGACGTCTTATATTCGGGGAAGTTCTAATCGTGAAAGAATCATTAGTCATTCTTTGGTCAAATAATTCCCAGAGAACGATTCACTTAGGAAGTTGCTTAACGCAATTTCAGGAAGAATTACGTTATCTTGCGTATTTTGTAATTACTCACGAAGAATTTATAATAGCTTTAATGGTTTAATTTCGTATACGAGGACAAAGATTTTAGATAATAATACATATAATTCAACATTTAAGAGTGTCAACAAAACAATACAAATGTAATAATAATTAATGTACGCCAATAACGGATTAGAATTCAGAAGAGAAATGGAGAAATGTTAGGGAACACGATAATTATGCGGATAATAGAAATCTTAAATAATAAAGGTATCAAAATGAAACAGATTTATTCGAATCCTTTCATATTCTGGTCTCAAGATGTTGCGGTTTTAAATAATGCGTAATAATAATTGTAATTCTGAAATTATTTAAATATGATTTAAACTGATCAAGACTTCAAAATTCATCATCTCTGCAGCATTTCATTACAAATAATATTGCTAATAAAAAGTCCGATACCTTTTACAATTAACATACACTCCATTTAATTTGAACTTTAGCGCTATAAATACACCTCATTTGGGTTTGCACGTCATGTTCGATACAAGACATATTGGCAATGAAAAGGCCAATGATTCCCAAACTTAACTTACACCCGATTTTATTTTTCATGTCATGTTCGATACAGTAATGCCAACACTTTAACGGCATCCGTTGGATATTAAGCTATTTCGTCACGTAATTGGATTAATTGCCGAATGGTATGAAAGTAGGACAATCTAAACTATTCCTGAAAGGATATCATTTAATATTAATATTATATTATAAAACTATAGTATTTAAATTTGTAGAACATTGCATGATGTATCAATCAGCAAACCTGCAACTTTATTTCAGTCACTTGCACCACAATAATAACAGCAAAAATCGAATAAAAAATACTGTATATAGTAACATTAATGTATAATTATAATTATAATATTGTAAAATTAATATCACTACTATATTTTGTTATATTAACCCTCTATAACGCCATGCAACTTCGAACTCTCACACTCATCTATCCGTATCTTTTGTTTCGTTGTAATAATAATTAGAAAAGTACGTGCAACAATTGTCACCTTTTTCGGTGAGTTCCAGTAATCATTTGATTACTACTTTCACGTAACGTACCTTCGTAAGATTCGTGTTTAACTAGTTCCAATTCCACGTTATACAATTTTCTTTTCGACACGACAAAAATTGGGTTATAAAGGGTTAAAGTCGTATTATAAAATTACAATATTTTATTTCGAGTGGCGGATATAAAGCGATATAAGTCCTTTCGCAGATAAATGCAGTGATTGTATCTAACAGGTGGGTTTTTTTTCGTTTTTCTTCGAACGATGGAACGTACGGTTTCTCCGGGACGAGAACGGCATGCAGGTGCCCTCGATACCCAAATGCGAGTAGCAGTAAAAGTTGAGCGTGATTACATACCACGTATTTACATTTTGTACGTTTCAAAGAACGCAAGTTATTCTAGTATATCTGGCTTTTTTGTAATACTACCCGCCATTATAAATTGAGGTCGCATATTAATTTTTGTGTTGCTTCATACGTAAATGTCGCCAGGAACAATCAACACGTAATAATTAATTTATGCCGATTACTAGATATGGGAATTATAATATATTATATGTAAGGGAAGTAATATACTCGAATATGGAATATATTATATTAGCATTATTACTGAAGTTTTTTTTAGCCAAATCAACCGACTATATAAATGACGTTAATTAATAATTACATAATAGTAATTATATAGTAATCAGTGGTTTATTTATTGGTGCAATAATAACTTGTAACTCAATATCAATAATAGTAATTATTGAGCAGTCCGGTAAGTTGATGCCGATTTTCGGTAGTTTTTCGGCGAAAAAATTGAGAAGTTCTGAGAGGATGGAAACTTCAAGTTGCGTAAAAATGGAGAAAGGTGTGGAACAAAATGATGCGCACATAAATCAGTAAATATATATCGACATATAAAAATGTTGCCTTTGAATTATAATTAAAAATCGGCACAGACCTTCTGGACAAGAAAATACCTAATGTGTTGTAGATGCACACAAACGCGAATTTTTAAACATTTATTTACTTATGATTTCAAGCATACAGGTGTGCTGAGCATTTCGTGTAAAATATATATAAGGAACTGGGTTTGCTTACACATTTTTGCTGTTTGAACTTGTTCTCTTCGAGTATATTTGAAGTCATACATTTTTTATATGTTTAAACGGTAACTAAAAAGACTATACGGTGGCGAGCACTTACTTGCCAACGGAAAGTGTGATTTTATTATTTCAAATATAAGTTGAGTAACTAATCATTTATTTATCATTTTTGAAATTTTATTCCACGTACTGTATCTAATACGTTAGTACGTATCTAATTTTTTATAATCTTAATATTAGTCTATTTATTGACATGTCTTGTAGCAAAATAAAATAGCTGCACAGAAAAATATTAATTTCATAAAAATCTCTTTATCATTCTAATATAAATTATTTATAATCATGATTATTGTATAAAGGATCGATTCTTTCGCTATGTTAATATATATTTCATTATTATTATAATTATTATTTAATTTCTAATAAGTACATACACAAAAATAAAATGAAATTAGCTAAATTAAACTAGAAAACTGAATTGGAATTTAACTTAAATGTGGCACTATAAATACTTCTTAATTAGATACAAAGATATAATTGAACAAAATGTAAAGAAATTCAATGCTTAATATATATATATATATATATATATATATATATATATATATATATATATTCTATATTTATAGTGAATGGATAATGTTCTTCAAAAAATTGAACGACGTTCACATTTTATTTTGTTTTCATTTCACATCGGCGGTACTGGATTCATGAGTACACTTGTGCTAAAAAGAATATATTTTCCAAGGTATGCGTTTAAAGAGATAAGACGCATTTCATTCGAAAAATCCTGATTCCACAACGATACACTGACGCGGTACTTAAGCGTCGTCGTTTTCTTCCGATTTCTTTCGTGAAAGGCGATTTCGATAGGCCAAGGTCAACGGAGTGCGGCCATTGGCTTACTTCCGTTAATTTTTGGCACGTAAGTCACTTTCTCATGAGGACAGGTGTACCTTCGACTATATTAAGTTATATCGAGGGTATAATAGTTTAACGAGAACCGGTATTAATGGAGAACATATGTCAGTTATTTGCCCCCATCCAGGGTTTCGAAACTTTTACGACTGTACATTGGTATCCGTGTCCACGGTCTATGGCCATTCTTTGTAATCTTGTTTGCATAGCATTTCTTTGAATTTGAACTTTCATTCTCCATTATGAAGATTACACATGTAAAAATAGAAACTTGATTAAAGAAATGCAAAGAGAGTTTAACAAACGATATTCATAATTAATATGTCACTGTTTGTTTGGTGTATCATGAAAGAAGAGTTGGAATACCGTGAGAAATACTTTTATATTGAACAAAGTATTTTTAACACAGAATCAATTTAATGGTTTATTCGAATTATGTATAACATATTTTCTGCATAATTTATTACTTTACACCAGTATAAGGAGTACTTTATTATTTCTATTATTTTATTACTTTATAGTATCATCATTTTTATTAGTGTTGCGAAAATATACATTTACATGCCAAGTAATTACCACGTGAATGCGGTACGAATGATTAAAGCTTGCAAGATCAAGACAGATAAGCGTATTACATATCTGTACATGACTCTTAAACTCTGGATCATTTACGTGTACCGTTAATTCAACGCGAAGATATAAAAGCAGTGGTAATCCAAGCCTCCTTTAAATGTATTATCAAATTCATTAACTACATGTTATACTCATAAATATTACACAATGCACGTAACACAGATTTGACAATTGATGTAAAATAACCAAGTTCTTATTGTGAAGAATTACATATCCATTTAAGTGGTCACAATATTATTCAGTTGTACAAAGAACGGACGGAAGATTCAGACGCACGATATTGTGCTACAAAAATGGCACAAATGCCCGATCGTTTTTACATTCCCCGTGCTTGACGCGAAGAAATAGAGAAAGAGCTCCTCCGAAACTCTCCACGGATTCCTCTAAAATGCTCTGAGCTATTCATCTCCCTCCCCTGTTCGATCTGCAAGAAACTTTCTTCGGACCTGTTTGGTCACTCCCCACTGAGATTTTATTCCTATTACTATATCAGCATATACTGTATATCTAGACATTAATCTACTTCTGGTCAAAGACCTCTCTGTTCGACCCAGACGCGTGTAACGAAGATTCGGGTCAAGGATGTTGGCCCTTCTATTTAATAATCATTTCCGGGTTCTTTTTACCTCAGCATGGAGTTTTCGGAAATCCCCTCGAGTAAATATGAGAGTGATGCTCATGATTATCTCTAAGAAATTTTTTTCAATAATTAGAGTATATTTATAACGTAAAAGATATTTGTATATTCAACGTAGAATATTTAATATAGAATAAATTTAACGGTTTATTCGAATTATGTATAACATATCTTCTGCATCATTTATTGCAGAATCTATTGTTTTATTATTTTATAGTACCATCATTTAATTAGAGTCGCGAAACAAATATATTTACATGGCAAGTAATTGCCACGTTACTGCGGAACGAATTAATAATGTTTCTATCGACATAATTAATATTTAATATGTCACTATTAGTTCTCATTTTATACAAGAAATTCTTCTTGTATATAAACTCATTCGCGATTTACTATATTATATATTATTTCCGATACTATATTCAATATAATAAATATGATATCAGTGTCAAGACATATTACAGCATTTCCCTAGAATCCATCTATTTCTCTGATTATTTACCTACACTAAATATCAGGTTAATTAATAATGCTACGTTGAAAGATATTTACTGGAGAACGATTTAGAATCATTACGCGATCGGTCAGTCAATCACGATCTCCTTTATTGGCACTACTGAAATAAATCGTCATGGCTGTCACTCTAACCATATTAGGTATTTTCAATCCGTACAAATAATCATATACTTTCGGTATTGGCTGTTAGGTATTTTCAAGGAATTCATTAATAGCTTGACTATCGTGGCGGACTTGGAAAGTGGTTCCAATAAAATTGGATGAAATTAATTTATTTATACATTTGACGGGAAAAAGCCAACTAATTACTAGATAAGTATAAGGAATAAGGAACAGATGGGGAGGCACGAAAAAAAAACATACGAAATAAAGTAACATTTAAATGTTCTTTACTTTTGTATCATACAGGTTATTATTCAATAGGAAAGTAATATAATATATTTTTACAAAGAATCAAGATTTGTTTTCTTATCATATAACGTAGTTATTATTGATATTATTTCGACTCCGCGCATTTCGAAGGTTACGGATTAAACTGGAATTATTTCTCCCATAATTCTCGAATTTTTATACTCATAAATTTCTGTATTGAAGAGTCAAACCCATATATACGTTGTAATTATAAATATATTGTACGGATTTATTTTATTACTATATCGAAAGTTCCCGTGTGATGTCCTTTTTGGAAAAACTCCCCGGTTGCCGGGTTAAGACAAATACCTAGTGATTTATCCGTTTGCCGAAAAGTAATTTTACGTGCGAAACCTACGAAAGGGCTCGCAATTCAATAAGTACAAAGTTGCGAAAGTTATACGTGGTTTTAGTTACGCGTATTGCAAACTCATTAAAAAGAAATAAAGATATTCGATATCACGAATCCGTACTGTATGACCGTTTCATTGGTGCCCATTCATCGCTGGCATCGTGCTACTTATTGGCCAAGCTATACTGAAATGGAAAAGTGGACGATGATTGTTAACCACGGCAAAACGTCCGTGGAAAGTTGTTGAAGAATGCGCATTGACCTTGATTATTCCAACAGCCTGATCTTATCTTCGCGGATCTGGTCAACGGTCTCCATTAGTTGCTATCACCTTAATAATATATAACGATAACGTAAGTAGCTTCGCGGCTGTAACACGTGTTAATTTCCAAACCAATAAGTACTTACATAGGAACAATATCATACCAGCCACACCATATCACTACCTAGAAGTATCCCTAAATATTAAAATGTTCCACTTGACGTGAAATAATAGTGGAGTATCTTAAAAAATTAAAACCTCCACTTAATGTAAGATAACAGTGAAGTATCCTCAAAAAATTAAAACCTTCCAGTTGATGTGAAATAATAGATCCAGATTAATAGATTAATAGCAAAGTATCCCTAACTAATTAAGCCTTCCACTCGATGCGTCATAATTGGCAGAGTTAATAAAATGGCAGCAGCAGCTGATACAAATGAGGAGTATATAAAAAGTAGTTCTCCGTGGCTGGATACTGAAGAGATTACAGGAGGAACAAAGTATCCTGAAGAAATATGGAGACCAGTGGTTTACGTAGCCCGTCGAGACTGACCTTGATTCCCTCTCAGCCGGATTTATCCTGGCTTGCATCGTGGTGCACTGAAATGTTCATCGATGGACATCAACATCCATGAACGTGGCGAGTGATTCCAGAATGTGGGTCGACTAGAACCCATGGAGAAAGTGTATTTTCCCACTCCGTGTCTCTCTTGACATTCGATATCGTTCTTCGGGATTAAGGAGCCAGTTTGGTCGGTGCAATTTCCTCGTTTTTCGAGGAAGTCAAGGAACACGAAAACCTGCTGATGGGAGTTAAGTTCACCGTATATTTAAAACCAGTAAAACAGACGTGCACCATGTGAGCAATGCACCAAAACGAGTTTTACCGATTATCGAGTACCTTGAAGTATACATTCTTAATTTTCAATGTGGCGTGAAAGTTGTATTAAAGTGCGACAATGTAGGGATAAATTTACGTGTGCGTGATTAAAAGCATGCTTTGTGTAACAATGCAATGATAACACAGTTTTTGAAGTTCCTCGAGAAACTATCTTAGAAAAACACTTCTCGAATAGCTTCTGCTCGGTATGTTTTATTCGCGGCCATCGTCGGCGTTCTTCGGTAAAGGAGTGAAAGTTTTTCTGCTGGGCAAATAGGCACGGCTGCTTGTATTCCAAAGATTTGGCAACGGCACGGTTCAAGCGTCGATGAGTGCTTACTGCTTACACTTGAAAGTTTGCCCAAAAAAAGACTTCATCCATCGACAATCACGATATGATTTGCAAATAAACAATTGACGGAGATGATTGTGTACATAATGCGACACAAGTGACTTTACACTGTGTCGTAACATACTTACTGTTTAATGGGATGTAAAGTCTGATTTTAATTATTATGTAACTCGCGAATTCCTGTTCTGCCAGAATATGCAAATCCGCGATGGGATGTGAACGAAGACGCGTGCAAAGTATAACGACAGGGTGAAAGTGTCCTTCGGTTAAGTTGAAATTGAAGTTCGCTCCGAGTAATTCCGTGACGAATGTCCCCACGTTTGTCGTTAAGATTGAACTTAAGCCTTGCACCTTAATTTGATGCGCGGACATTGCTTGCACAATTTGAAGGATGCGCGATAAACTGCGGGAAACATCCTGCGCGAATTATTACGTCCGTTGCAGAGATCGTTAAGAAGGAAGGTTACATCATTTAATGATGGAGAATGCTTATGATTAAGAGGATAGTGAAATCGTTGCATATTACTCGTAATTATTTAAATATATACATACAGACATGTATATTACATAATTCGTATATAAATATGTGAACGTGCATCATTAAGGCGAAAACATAATGTTACGAGAAACAATTACGAATTTAAACTTCTTGCGGTTAATAATATTACATTTTTTTAGCCTGTTTATATTACATTTAAGAGGAAAAAAAAGAGGACAAAATTTTGCAGCTTTCTATGACCAATATAATAGCGTATATTTTTTGAGAAACTGTATATATATAATTACAAATGATTACAATTGATTAGCGAAATTAACTTTATCGATTGTTTAAATATGCTGCATTTTTTGTAGTCAGAGAAAACAATATTCCAATAACTCAATATTTAATATCATTCTATATATAGAACTATCTTAATAGGTTGACTTCCACAGTTTTCATTGTAATTCATGAAATTCAAGCATGGACTATAAAGCCTGCGGTTAAAAACAACGAAATTACCATGCATTAAAAACCGCCTTAAAAATCTTTACGGATTTAATAGCGCATCAAAATTCGCAGTTGAATTATGAAACTCATTACAAATATCATAAAATGCGCTTTTCGAGTTTTTTGCCTTTTGCGTGTTTCACCTTCCGTCCATGCGTTTCCTATCTCTTTATCAGAAGATATTAACAATCAATATTGCTGATTTCAACCAATTAAACCATACTGAGCACTTTAATTATTAACGCCGAAAACATAATTTTACGACAAAAATTATGAATTTAGAATTCTTGCGATCAATGATATTACTTTGTAGCCCATTCTAAACCTTTTTACAGATCTATAAATCGCAGGATTTTATTAATAAATTGAAATCTTCGAAGACATATGCCTTCTTAAAACACGGAGAGTATTAAATTAATACATTTTTTTCGCACGTATCAGTAACATTAAAATCAGAAATTCTTGTAGTACGATATAAACTGTGATTATTAATATATTTGACATTATTATAATGATAATTTTGATACTCGATAAGCGTGAGATGCTAACTGCAATTTTATTGTAAGGTGTAGTTATGATATTTCCTAACGATTTTTGATCTGCTTTTCTTTTATTACATAGTATAATTCTCTCCTTTTAGTTGCAATTTCATTTTTGCAACATCTTTGACGAGTGAAAGACAAATATTTCCGCGTATCTTTGCGCAGTAATATTTGGTCTTTATTTACCGACTTTATTTCAATAAGTGTACGACGCAATACCTTATGTTTTGTATGATTCGAACAAAAAAAGCTTAACGCGTTAACGTATACAACAATAAATACGTGACCTCCATTCTCAGTAGACATTGCAATAATTGCGGTGAAAATTAATTTCTAGTGGTTTGTCTACACTGTCCGACACGAGAATATTTATGAGCTTACGTGCCCTCACCTTAAGAGTTCTATTGTTCATCCAATACATATCTTAGCAATCGGCAACATTTTCCTGACACAGCTTTCGCATTTATGAATTTAACGTTATTGCCTATAAGAATATATTGGATTTGCCAAAAAAAGATCGTGTGGTTTTAACATGTAAATATTAAAGCGATCTTTATTCAATTTCGTACGTTTCATCGAATTTCTCCATTCAATAATGTATTGTCCGTTTCGTCTTATAACCTTTTCCCGTCTTTCGAACAGCTTCGCAAATCCGCGTTGATATCAATACCTTGGTTTTCAAGTAAAAAACTGATGTGGCCTTACGAATTTTCTGACCAGCCCAATCTTCTCCAATTTAATCCTCTTAATACCAAAAAGCCAAAATATCAGTACCGTTGTCTTTGTCACAAAGTTTTAAGCCGATATTACGGCTTTTCCAGATTTTTACAAAAATTTAGTCAACTTTACTATCCTTTACTATCACGCCGGTACTTCACTGTACTATTTATTTATTCTGACTTATAAGATCTACCTTTTTTTGATAGAGATACTTAGGGTGTTCTTTGACGCTTCCTTAT
Source organism: Nysson spinosus (assembly GCA_910591585.2). Lineage (NCBI taxonomy): Eukaryota > Metazoa > Arthropoda > Insecta > Hymenoptera > Crabronidae > Nysson > Nysson spinosus. The sequence continues at coordinate 3,957,226 of OU342834.1, forward strand.
TTGAACAGATTTTTACATGAATATGGTAACCTAAGACATTAAGTGAATTGACATTCGAAACATTAGAGAGAAATCGAAGAAAAATGATTAATTTTCATTTGGAAAAAAATTTAGGAATTATTTAAGATAATTCACGGCAATGGTCACCACTGTTGACGCAGTGCCATAATCTTCTAACTCCTAATTCTCACGGTCTTTCTATAGCATCAGTATTTATGGAAGCACCTGCTGCAATAACTTGTTGTCGTATAGCTTGACGTGCAAGTCGTGATTGTTTATATGCAATATTTCATCGAGTTCCCCATAGAAAATACTTAAAGGTGTCATTTCACTTGTAAAGTGAAACTCCGGTTCCAATAGTCTTCTTGAACGCGGTATATTTTCAAGGATATTATTTTTTAATCGAAATTTTTGAAATCACATTTGACCATTAGCCAAAACTAATGATATATTGATCATACAGTTCACACATATTTTGTTGCATTACAGTAAAATATAATTTCACGTTATGTTTTTTAGTTTCTATCGCGTTTTTGCCTTTTCTGACTTCGTCTAATATGTTATGCTGAATGTGCACTTTCAACATCACCATTTCAGACTTGTTTTTAAAGCAAAATGATAGATGTATTTGAAGGAAAATTTCGTAGACTTATGGAAAAAGGTCATCATTTTCGCTTGGACATATTAAAAATGTATACCTGAGTCACGTGACTGTGTTTTATGACTTAATTATAATGACCTGCGAAATATGCAATTACTTATAAAACGATCCAATATATAAATTATTTCATAAAAATTTACCGAAAGCTCGAATAGTCGGGATGGACGAAAAAATTCTAAATTGATAGTTCATACTACGTTTGACGATATTAATTTTAATAATGTATACATTCTCATAATTATAATAAACATTGAATTAATCGTTGCCATTTTTATTTTCACGCAACACATTCCGTTTGTAGTGCATTTCTGTTTTTGTTAATGTCTTACATTTTAATTAAAATGTAATACAGTCACGTGAGATTGTGTACATTGCTTTAGATGATTGCTAGTTAGATTATTGCGCATATTATTATCCCAGAAAGTCATTCCAGCGCATAACGTTCGCATCGTAATCGCCAGGTTAAATGCTGTCAGACTTAATTCCGTTTTGCTTCGTTAATTATGGCTGACCAAATTTGCAATATTACCGATCAACGTCTGATTTGTAAAATCCACCTTGCGGCGTCGAATTGTCCGACCATGTAACCGCACTTTCTCTTCTTACAGAAAGCCCGAACCTCGTTCTATTCCATTTAAGAGAATCCGCGATTCGCTCCACCCAATCATTCGTTAGATATTCTTCTTACTATCACTTTTTATATAAATTATTAATGATTACGTTTTTTACATCATACACACTTGTGGTAACCTTTATTTATTAATTTAAATATCTTCGAGAAACTTCACAATAATTTATAGCATCTTCAATTGCTTATGAAACTGAGGTTAAATGAATAATACATTTCGATGGATTTTAAGTCCGAATTTAGTGAATATAATCATGATATATATCTTAATGAAATTAATTAATATCGATGTTAATATTCATGAGAAAATGATTGGGGATGAAAAAAGTTTATAAAGTTATTAATGATAATGAGTAATTAGGATGAAATCTTCGACGATTATACATAAATCGAGTAGTATGTGTAGGTATGTATGTATATCCCTTTAGAAATCAGTGGAGATGCAACGAAATTAATCAGATACGCGTGTTTTACCGTAGTGATATATTGCAAGTGATAGTGATATATTAATATTAGAAGTTTCTTAGAACCCATCGCAGTCATCTTAAGCAATTTCGCAAAGCATATTTTTTTCGAACGTGATAACAAAATATGTATATAATATTTATTATTTTCTGAGATGTTTTGCGGCTCACAGTGGACGTAATTAAATCGGTTAATTTATTTTATCCATCCATCCTTATTTTTAACACTAGAACTACCGAACATACACTCAGTTGCGCTTACGTATTTATTTATGTGTAAATTATGGCTGAAAGATTTAAGTTAATTAATGGATTCAATTATTCACGTTATGTATATCAAATAATCGTATATAAAATCGCAAATAATTCGCTGTGGTACATTCGAATAATTTAACTAGAAATGGCGGGCAGTTCTAGTCTTAAAAATATCATATGATTTCGAAGCACCTATTATTTATACGCCTTAACTTCTTACAAAAAGAATACAGCAAAAGGCAGAATTAAAGCATAAAGTATTAAATCATAATTAACAAATGCTATGAAATATGTTCATCGATTTCAGAGTATAATTCAGTTTATTGTGCAGTTTTGATAAAATCGATTAAAGCTGATGACAGTGTTTTAATGATTTATATTTTGTGGCCCGTGCGAGCTGCTTTGAGTCAGTCTTCACAGGTGCGACTTAAGCGATCGGCTTGCGACAGACTCACTTCCAAGAGGCATGCCGATCTTGCGCCATCAATCGCACTTGCATACTTTGTTCGATGACCGTAAGAAATCCTCGGCTGTCTTAAAAAATTGGAGAAAATATGTTTTAATAGAACTTGATTGCTTGTCATTTTTAATTCCTCGGCTAACGAAAATTCGTTTGCAGAACTCTTTCGCGGTAAGAATTTTAATCAATTCTTATTTTTGGATACGCTTTGGGGTCATGAATCAATTTCAATAAATTTCTAATTAAATCTAGATTACCGTTTCATCAAGGATTCTTATCATTGATTTTACGAGGCATCAACATTATCGCCATTTTGAATTATTTTAATTTCACATTAGAAATCGCGACACATTATTTCAAATGTTCAATATTACAACATCCTACGCGTAAGATGACAAATTGGACCTTCTTAATTGACTTTCGAATATGCATGAAATACTGAAAGTAGGCGTAGAAACTTGTGAATGAATCACAGCATTTTTGTGTGTGAAGGCATCGCAATTCATCATTGGCTTGCAAGATGTTAATCATGCTCGTTTAATGTCCAATCGCAATAGGTATTTAAACATTTGTTTTTCGTGGTGAATTCATTTTTAAGTAGAGTTCTGAATGCGAGTCTGTCTCGATGTGCAAATCATTAATAGTTGTTCCATGCCACATGGAATTTGTAGGCGCAACAGGTATTACTTCTATTTACAGTTACTTTCGACTAGGACTTTGCGTGTTTGCAGATTTTTTATCGTAATTTCATCTGCTTTCGAGCAACACCTTTCGGGAGAAGGCGTCGCTGTGAATTGCAAACAACGCATTGGATCCTCACCGAAAGAACATTAAATATTAAAGAATGTTAACCGTGTCCGACCAGCATAATATTATCTTCATTTACATTAGTTATCATTCTAATATTATACACTGTTACACAATCTGTACAGTGTGTGCGAGATTCTAGCGGAATAATAATCATTCGAGATCATAGTGACAGTACTAATAATCGTAGATCCTAATTAATATGCCCATTAGAATGGATTCTGTACATCTATTAAGATTACACGATAATTGCATGAATTTTAGTAATGATGCTACGTATAAGCACAATATATCATTTTAATTATACAACACACTTTGGCAACTTTTCTAGAATTCGATTAAAACCAATTTTATTTAGAAAGTTAAGAACTATATTAACGATGTATTTATAACTGAACCAATATTTTTCAACATATAAATAACTATAAAATAGCATTTATCTTATGTCTATAATAGGAAAAGAATGTAAACCCATAAATTTTTTTTTTATAAAAGAACATGCCGTAAAGGTCCATAGAGAGAATGATCTATGTGAAACAGGTTGAAGAATGCCGCGGATGAAAAATAATCGTGGTATTATATTCGATACACGTACTACCAAGGCGTGCCCCTCCATTTCAATATCGAAATCTTCAAGCCACGTGTCTAGGCGTTGACTTTTACACCGAATATATTATCTAAAAAAAGCCGAGCTAAGTCGAAATGCAAATGTACATGCTATCCCTTTCCCGTTAAAAATATTTGTGTTCCTTGGATTATCGATATGATATTTATTCGACGAAAAGGAAAAGCTTATCGGGTGATTATTAAAGCTGATTACATCTTAGGAAGAAACACACGTGATTTCAGCGATATAAAACACCACCTTGAATACCTGGTAGTACGCGCATGTTTTATTTTCCTTCGGAGTGCGATAAACTGAAAACTAATTGATTCTTGTCGTCCGTTTTATGGTGGAGTCATAAAAGTACACCGTGCTATATTGAAATTATGGTGATTACTGATCTTGCAATAATATAACACTTAAATTATTTTTCTTGTATTATTTTGAGCAGTTATATTTTACAAATTACATTGACTACTTTTACACTGAATATATTATCTAAAAATTGTGTACATAAAAATATCTTTAGGGGTAATAATATAGATAAAATATGTAAATATTCGAAGTGCGATGGCCAACATGAGTTCATCAACTTCCATGGGTCAAAAGCTATAGAAACATGCCGTTATTAGTTATAGCATCTCATGTACAGCTCATGTAAATTCGTCATCCCAAAATAGCGAAGATTTTATTCATGGAATTTCGGCAAAGTATCACCACATGGAAATATGCTAAGCGTCGCCTCAAACCACATTCGAGTCCGATTTCACAACTACCCTAGACGGTGTCCCATCGACGTTTCCTTGATACCGAGTCATTTTGATGATGTACTTCTAGAAATATTTTCACATTATCTATATTGGACAAAATATTTTCCAAGAATGTTCGATAGTCCGCTAATTATAGATTTCTCTAATTGTGCTAATGTACATCTTCATGAATGGGAACTGACTATAATTGACAACGGGAGATTACTCCGCCTCAGGGTGGACCACTTTCACATTCCTCATCTTTTCTCACACGCTCGCTCACAACCTTTACGAGTATTAATTCTTCATATGAAACTTTGAATTCTTTTAAAATGTTGTTTCCTGTCTAATAAATTAACAACTTATCCCTGCGAAATATGTTATGATATACTCAATATTCGTTGAGCATACCGTATTATGGAATTCTTCGTAATTCATAGGTTTTACTATGTATGACATATAATGTTGGGTTTAAGTGTGCGACATGTGGATATTAAACAAATTGCTGGTAGAGTAAGAAATGCGCACTGCAAAGTATAATTGTGAGTTCGGGCTGATGTCGTATGCTGTGTGCATTTGCGTGACCAATTTTCGTTCGTTTTTGTCAAAATGATATTTTCCTTGACGGCGTCCTTGGTTCACGAAGTATTAAGCGGGAGAGGTAAAAGTCCGCTGCAGTGAACTTGTATACCACGGATAGAACTAGTTGTCCGGGAATGTAATAAGTGGATTTACAGACACCGCGTTATAGAAAACGTATGACACGCTTGGACACACATCAAACACGGTCATTGCTCAATGTTATATCGTATCTCGTAAACATATTGATCGTTTCATTTCTGGCAGTGTCAATATTTGATATTATTATTGCGCGTAATGGTAATAGCACCTGTATATTGTTATTACACTTCTTTACTCTATCTTTATTCTGATATATACATATTTAAATTTTCATAAAAAGAAATGATCAAAGTCCACAAACGACAATAAGTACTTTTTATTAACCTTCTCTTACAGATAAGTAATTCTAGTAATTTTCGATGCGATAAGTGGAATAATTAATAGTTTTTGTTGCCATAAGTGAAAGACTCGTGGAGCGCTATAAGAAGCGCGTGAATATATAATTTCTGTGCCAAGGTATTTAATGTGTAATGAAGTCTAACATAGTTTTTGTTGAGGGAAAATTATATTTCTTCTGTGAAATGACTGAAAACTAGTACATAATGTTGTCTAGTAGGTAATGGTTTAAATTTATATTTAGTATTTGCTACGTGGATCATTAAAGAAAATGGAACGATCACAACGTTGACAAGAAAATCGTACCATTCGGGTGATTAGTGTCTTGCAACATCTTAAGCACCGAAGTTCAATTACCGGCACTTAGGGTAATTGTTTTCTTTTACTTGCGTATATTGAATGCTCGTTAAATAGGACGTTGAATTCACTTGGATTAGCCATTATCCAATTCATAATCACAATAATGGTAAACGCATTACGGAGAATTTTCTAATTCTAGAATTTATCATACACGAAGTTACAAGTTACAAGTTTTCTTTAATAAAAAATTATTTATGTGTGCACATATTTGCTTGGACTCGAGTATACCTTGAGACATGTTTATAATGATTCATTCTCTACGAGGGATACAGTAACGCCGATTCATAAAAAAACATTTTAATACTTTATCTTTATGCTATTAACGTTATGATAACATTCACGATATCATATTGTTAATGTTCATAATGTCTTGCAATACTTTTCGTATAACAATCTTGTATTAAAGAAGATATAGTTCGATGTCAGAGAATGAAAATATTGATGAAATTCTTTGAATGTTTAATTTTTAAGTTCATTAGTTTATATAATAATATAAAATATTCAGTCTCATCTCTGATAGAGTAAATTATCAAACAAAAAATTGGTAATTGTTTTAAATTAAATAGAAGATTAAATAGAAGAAGATTATTGTATATGAATACTAACTGTATATTTATAGCTAATCAATACTGATATACATTGTTCTATATGTAAACTATTTTACGACAAAATAGAATGTTATTTTATATCCGTACTAATTACATGTTTATAACTAACTAATACTGACATACATTAATCTATGCGTATAATACATGGAACTTGGAAGAAAAGAGTACAACTGTTCCATTCCATTTAATACCATTTAATACCATTTAATTTGAAGAACTCTTTCTGTATTTGCTTAATATTACACCAAATCCCCGAACCTTGTTTATCTCGAAGTATCAGGTGCATTTGCTGGTGCACGCACACTGCATCCGTGCTAGATGCCATATTATTTGCCTGGCATGGCCTCAATTAATCCATCGGCAAAAAGGCGAACTTGTGAAACGACATTTATCTTACTGCATCCTGGCATCCCCAATGGTTCGTGATCTCACATACTTGCTACCGCCATCGCGAGTAAGCGTCCACGGTGAATGCTAAGAAATCACGGAGAATCAGAAGCAAGTTTCGATGACGAAAGTAGGCATCGTTGTGTACAGACCGAAAGAATGCAGTCATGGCACATGGTTACTGAAGTACCATATGCCGAGAGAGACATTAGACTTAGCAAACCACGCTCTACACACCGCTTGGAGCGTAAAGAGTTGGAGAAACGATAGATTTTGTAAATGCTTGATGTAACTATTTCTCATGTGTCTTTATGCGGTACACGTAACGCTTGTTGCGACGGTGAAATGTTGTGTGTGATCAAATTTGATGAAATTGATATTAAATGTCTATTTATAGAAGCTTGTTGGAGAAAGAATGAAAGTACCCTCCGCTTATGTTAACTCATGCCGCTAATTAAAATATCAAAGTACTACGTCGTCCAATAAATCTACATACATTCGAAGATTGTATACCGCATGCTAAACGAGTTCTACTGTATGCAATTTCAACATAATTATTAATCATTCACTACGCAGTGAAAAATTTATGTAACACATACACAGGGTTTCAAAACGTCTAGAAATGATTTATTTCAAGCTTAAACTTAATGAAATAAATATTAGGAAAATCATCGCAGAGTAATAATTTGCCAAAGATGATTTATAAATGACTTCAAAGAAAACTTGATCTAATTGCGCCGCAATGATCATTTAAAACTACTCTGCTCGCTTAAGTTATGCGTCCCAAGCAAGTAGTATAACCCGTATTTGGCCTGACGGGACGTTTGCAGTAGTATTAGTCGATGCATGGTCAGACAACGCGAATAGTAAATCACACGCTTTGACATCAGCTTGTAACAAGGATATTCTCCTCGTTGATAAGGATATTGTGATTCTTATCGAAACGTAAAGAGTCAATGTTCCATGTTTATCCTGTTAAAGCAATCATTATCTTGATTTACATTTTAACTCTCGCGTACTTCGTGATTAAGCATAACATTGTTATAGAGATAAAACTCGTTAACTACATTTTTTTCAATTTATTAGTCTTAAAGAAAACAATTTTTATATTCGTTATGTGCTATTTGACAGCGGAATGTTTGAAATATAATAACCTCTGTAACTCGCTTACATGAGAATGGCAGCTAATGAATTTTATCTCTATAACAACTATAAGTGATCTTTCTCTGTTTGTTAATGAGTTAAATTAAATGAAATTGGGTGTAATTGTATTGTGTTTGAGTAATTATTTATTGTTTACAATAAGTATAATGGTCTTTCTTTTTCCTTGCAGAGTAGAACGAGCACGCGAGACTGCAGGATAAGCGTGGCGAGGATGAGTTCTGTACAAACTCAGGTACCCGGATCCCTACCGGATTATCAGGTCGACCCTTACCGACTCGTTGACGAGGATCTTAAATATATCTTCGAAGACGTGCGAGAGGTTTGCACTTTATATTATTATTATCATTATTAAGTAATGAATCAGTAAAATGATTATTATCGAAAATTATGGTAGAAATTACTCACGGCTTTAAACGTGGAATATCGTTTTGACATTGTCATTATCATTTGCCGTATCTAAAGCAACCGTGGACTAACGAGGAGAGTTTGTCAGCTGTTACCGAGATTTTTTAACGAGATTTTCGTGAGACGTAGTACAGCCAGAACTAATTCTGTTGTGCACAAGTTTTTGGTGCATCGGTCCACGGGTTTTTCAGAAAAAGGATTTAAAATTAGTTGCGGGTTACATAAGATTATGCCTCTTTGCCTATACAATGTGACAGTAGCGGAATTGATAATGCTCGATCTCGTCCCGTTTTATAAATATTAACAACCAACTCTCTAGAAGTAATAATACGTATAGAAAATTAGCTTGATTAAAACGCATATAATATATATGCATATATAAATATTGCAAGCGTTAACGAAAAACCTACGGTGCATGACAAACTGCGAAATACCGATTTGCGTCTGCAATCAAATGAATGCATGATCGATTTCCTGGTGCTGCTTTCGGTAGAAAGACATCCGATTCGGCAAGAATCGGCAAGTAGTTCCGTGCAGATGTCCTGGAGGGAATCGTTCGTCACGTAACCGCGAAAGCGGAAGTGAGCTTCGTAGATCCACCGATACTCCGTGCAAGGTCGCGCGGTTTTCATATTTGCCTCCTTATTTCGTACGGTTATCACAGTCATCCAATAACGCGAAGTAACTTGCTAGACTATTGGTCGCTGAGATTACTTTGGCCCGATAACATCGTCGGTGGAACGTAATGTATATCGATAAATATTTATACAGTGGAATGCTAGTTTCACGTGGAGGCGCTTCTTCTTAAGGTGCTGCGTCCACCAGCGAAAGCAGTTCGACTTCACGGTCTGCATATGACAGAGAGTAGAACTTTTACTCACAGCCGTGGGTAACTACGATTGTATTTGCGTATGCGCATGCAAACGCGTTTAGAAAGCACTTTTCCCATTGCACGATGGAACGCGACAATGCTGGTCGTCACGCAATTACGTGTCGTCGTGTCGTGTTCCTAACTGTCGTCTATTTTCAATCGGATGAACCTATCACCTTTTGCATCTTGAAAAGGTGTTGACTGATAGTCAGTAATTTGAAAGCGAGCATGATTTACTTTGTAATATACTTTAATGGATAAGGAGTAGATGATCAAGTGCAATGTCATCAGCTAATAAGTCATTTATTTATCAAAGTACTGTACAGCTTCATACATTAGATTTTGCTACAGTAATTATTATGATATAGTAAGGAAACAAATTTGCTACACTAGTTGGCAGTTTATCAGACGATGCTGTGAAGTATGTATCTCTACCTCTAATCATACCACTAGTTCGATTCTATTAAGTTGAAAAAAGTCAGTTGAAAGAAATATAATTTTAATTTTCGTATAATATTTTCTAAATGCCACTTAAATATTCAAGTCAAGGCATTTTAATACATCTATGAATTAATCAATACGGAATTAACAGTTAAAGATAATTGCAGTCGCAAGAGATCATTTTTTCTTAGATTATAAAAACCTTGCAAATGCTGATAAATGTGACCATTTATTATCCTCAAGGTATGAACAATGTTCTTGAAAATTTCAGTGTCCTCGCAGAATGTACTAATAATATACAGGTATCTCCGTTTCTGCAAAGTTCGTTCTTCACCATTATGTTTTTATGAAAAGTCTACCTCGATATTGATTCACGCGAATCAAAAGAAGTGTGAAGTATATTTCCGTTTGTATGAAAAAGTTTTAAATATACATTAATGGTAATTGCTTCTTCGATAAGTAGAATCTACTTTTAATCAGCAAAGGAAATCTGTACAAGGTGCTTACAAGTACAAAATGTCCATGTAACTCCTAATATTTTCTTCCTTCATTATACTATTACATGGACCAAGTTTACTTCTCTTCCGGTCACGTGGCCAAAGGCATCCCACGAAGAGTATTCCCTGACGTAAGCCTGCAAAATCGTCATAACGCGAATTCCGTTTGACTTTGGCCAAATTCCAGAACGAACGAAAGTACTCCGTCACAGCTTTACTCCCATTTTCGGCTTATCGAAAGAATACTCACTCGTCACGTCCACGAAACAATGTTATATGTTAATCCAAATGTTCATTGTCCTTACTAAAAAGACGACAATTGAATGATATAAGATGTCATTAATCCCAGGAAAAATGGGTTTAAAGAGATCGAAGTATGCCAGCGAGGTACATTCACCTTTCAAGCGTGTATGACGGCATCAGTCGTCTTTGATCTAATGTTACGACAGATGTTTTCCCTGGTGATTTATAAGCTTCTCGTCTTACAACCTGCTGCTATACTTGTACCTGCATGGTCGCCGTAATACCACTGTAAATGGACTGATTCTTTTCGAGATAATCTCTTGTTCAACAAACTGCACTTTTCCTGTAGTACTTCATTATTCTATTAATACCTTATATATCAGTAACTAGATAAATAGGACCTGTATTCCAATATTGAAATATATATTATGATATACAGTGTGTTCGGAAAGTGGCTGACCGTTTATAAAAGGTGTTTAGCCAATAATCTTGGATAGGCTAAGCAAAATATTTCAAGAATAATAATCTTAATAATGTCAGTAATTATACTGATATTAACACTTAATATCCTTGTCTATACGATCTAAGAAAGCTTTCATATTGTCTACTATTTATGTTTCATGGAATATTTATAACAGTGAAGTAGAATACCAAGTAATATAATTATCACAGTGTACCACATAATATAATGGTACAGTGTGATAATATATAATGAAGTATACTTTACTCTTAATTACAATGATTGTTCGTCAATCAATTAAATATTCGGTGAACATTTTTGGTAGAAGTTCCATTTAGTCGGGCAAAGTCAAGGTCACGTTTACTATTGTTCCAGGTACTCATCAGGAACACAACGCTGAAGGAGTTGCAGGCCCTCGCAACGTATTACTTCGACGGTGAGGGAAAGGCGTTGCGGCCGATGGTTGCAGTTCTCATGGGACGGGCTATCAATTACCACAAGGAAAGAAAGTGAGTTGGGAGAGACACGCCTTTACGGATTCTTTCAAGTTCGCTCTCGAGAGCCGCTTATAAGTTTCACCGCGATTAGAAGATCATCCTGGTCTGATGCGAAATATTAGGTGTAGAAATAAATTGATTGCTGAACCCTTAGAACGAGGACACAAATGAAAAATGTGACGTTGCATTGCCACTCAAATTGATCCGACTATAAAGCTCTCATCACATATTATCACCAATTCAAATTCAACCTGCAAACTCGAGAAACAAGTATTAATTCCAGTACCCAATACCATATTCTAGTTCTACAGTTCATTAACGATTAAATCTGCATAGAAATAAGTCCAATAGTCTAATCAGTGATAAGAATAATATTATCCTTCATTTTCGAGCAACGGCATCGAACGTAATACATAAAGAGACTGAAAATATGGAAAGGTAGAAAGAGACAACCATAGAAAAACATAATCGTCCATTGATTTATTGAATACACTTTGAAACATGAAACGTGTTTGAATGACTGGCCAGGTCAAGCAGACGATAGATCTTGCATGATGCAATGAGACGTGTTATAAATCATTGCGTTTGAGGGAACACAGACCTGTAGACATTTAGAAAGCATTAAAATGATTGTTCGAAACGGCATACTTGAAAGTAGTAAACCACTTCGAAAGTAATCACCGGTGCGTCGTGGGCGAGCTTATCATGATGAATATGAATGAGATGCACCATGAATGGGATCTAGCGTGGTCCGCGCCATTGTAATATATGCCGCAGGAATCACAACCAGTAGTAAGCATGACTTTGCAAACCAAATCTTAAACTGGATTAAACTATCACAAATTAGAGCACTAATCTGTCATTCGCTTTTCAACATGTCGAATTGATCGGCTTATCGATGCTATTTATTCAACGGCATACGCGAATACGTGCTTACGGCCGTGGGAAAATATGTTAGGCATCTTTTAGGTTTTCTAATGGTATGGGATAAGTATATCGCTCAATTTATTTTTATACGTCGCTTATTTACTCAGTTCTCATTGCTAAATCGGGTAACGATCCATTCGAGTGAAATCTACGTACTTATAATAGCTTATATAGCTTTCTATAATATAATATCATCTTATTACCTGTTGGAAATGTTAATTAAAGATACGTTTTCTTTTGGATTTCTCTCTGTTCGTGGTATGTTTGAATTCACTGGATTCAGCATTCCTTGGTGTTTTAAGTGTAAGAAGGTATGTATCAAGTTTATAACATTAATAATTTGTATCTGTGGATTCTTTTGCATAGTTTCAGTCTCTTAAGAATATTTGAGTACTTGGGCGACCATTAAATGTCGGCGAATTCTGAAAATAATGCAGTCTTAAAAGATAATCATTTCGAGTCTATATTCTACACCTGAAACAATAGCACGGCCTTTACGAAAAATCTTGCTTTTGTAACAACTTATTACAAAAATTCTTCTATTTTATATATACGTAGTAAGCTCGAAAAGATTCCGGCACCAACATACAGTTTTAGATCATGTTAAGAACAAAAACTCAGATTATTTTTTCAGTGATATAGAAAAGTTAATTTGTCGTTCATTTTTTTGCTACACGTACTGATAATCACTTTTCACATAACAAACGTCACAGTTTCCCATAATTCCGCAAAGTACATCACACCATGCACAGCGTTGATCCATTTATCTGAATCCATGTTTTCCTCTTATTCTTATTCTTTCACTTCGTTCTTCAAACTTCGATTTCCTATCTCAGTTCTTCCCTTCTTTCCGAACTGTATAGCAATAAATCTATTATGTCAACTTATGCAAGTTTGATTATACAAATAGAAAAGGGCCTAGAAATGGCTATAAAAGATGGATGATTTGTTTTGTTGCAGTGGTCTCTTACCATCGCAGCGACAGATTGCGATGGTCGCGGAGATGATCCACAGTGCCTCCTTGATTCACGACGATGTAATCGACCAACCGGATGTACGCCGTGGGAAACCGTCAGTGAACGTCGTTTGGAGCCACAAAAAGGTTTGATCGCCTTTACCTCACCTATCTTCTTCTTTATCTTATCTGCTTCCTCTAAAATAATGTTAAGTCTTCTAACTTACAAATGGTATGCAACGGTCATCCCTTGAATCTGAATTTTAGTACAACTTGTTGTGGATAAAAAAATATATATGCTCAGACAAGAATAACATATTGAGCTTATATATTTTAGTAAAATAAGCTAACCCCTAATAATATAAAATTGGAACTGATATGATTATATTTGATAAATATTGGGTTGGCCAAAAAGTTCATTCAGTTTTCGGCTTGTAAATAGAAAGCGACCTTTATTTAATTTTGTATATTTCTTCAGTTTTCTTTGTTCAATAATGCTTCGTTCATTTTGACTTATAATTTTTTCCTGTCTTTTGGGCAGTTTTGCAAATCCGCGTTCATAAAAATCCTACGGTTTTCCCGAAGAAAACTTATGCGAACCGCACGAGCTTTCTGAATCTATGAATCTTATGTTAGCTACATATTTCAGTTAAATTAAAGTCGAAGAACAATAAACTAAAGCGGGATATAAAAACTTGTATAAGTTTATTTTACGGTATCCGATACATTTTAACTTCTAACACTCTGGTTCCATGGTCTCACAGAAAATATTATCCCATGAATTCTCCATTAAAAAATATAAATGCGAGGTATATTAAATTCCTGAGGGCTTCATTTTGATCACTGGGTCAATCAATGGAAACCCGAACTCTCTCTGAAATACCAGAGAAAGAAAGAGGCTAATGTGATTCACAATCGTGCGTTGACCACGTACGCTTTCTTATCTTGGGACCGGAAGCGGGCCGAGCGTTCGTTTGTTCTCTGTACTTTTATGCCACGCTTCGAAAGTTTCCGAAAAAAATTACTTAGAAATTCTTACGTACGGAGAGAAAATCCGTTCCGCGATTGATAGTGCGTTATAACGAGCTGCACGAAATTACTTCAGAAGTTGATGGCTATTGAAATAATGCTGGGCATTCCCATTATTTATCCTCGAATATTTTCCAGTTGAAATTTGTCGGATTATTTAACTTCTCGAGATTGCCAAGAGAATGTAAGAACTCTGGCGAACATATTATTTATTGAATTCTTGTGATGCAACGATCAGATATTAGAGCTACAATCTAAGAGCGCCTCGAATTCTTTTGTATACGCAACTTCATGCACGAATTATTTTGCTCGTAATTTAATATTGGTCAATTTCATAAAAACTTTTAGTTTCAGTTGCACTCGTAAGATTGATTGTTGATTGTCACATTTGTTAAACGTAATTTCCTTAATGTATCCATCGTATATTGCACGCTAGTGTACTTAAAGATGCGTCTAAGTAGAAAAGTACGTGATGTAGTCTGACGGACGAGTCAGACAAGTAGATTGTATTCTTCCACGCCAGCCAACCAACCATGAAATTCTTTCGCGTGTTTCTTTTTAGAACACAATTTACAAGCTTTTCTTCTACACTGTCATTCATACACCTACAATCAATGTGAAACTAATTTTAATACAATGACGATATTAACTACCGATAACAATATATTACTAGTGATTTCTTATATAAATTCCAGGGTATATCAATAAAATACTATTCTATTTATTGTTGTACGTAACAAAGATTGAGATTGAGATTATCAATAATAATTAACATCCCTAAGTTAGCAGCATATTACGATTTCTATAAATATCACTAAAATACATCTCATAGTAAAATCCTTAAAGAGTATGAAAATCGAAAGTTAAGTCAAGTACTCTTCTTAACACGTTGACTGCCGTGGAGGTCACCGGTGATCTACGATGCCAATATTACTAAAACTCGAATCAAATATCGTAGTATTGCGAATATTTGTAAAATTTTCAATATTCTTAATGTTACGATAACTATGTAAAGTAACTAACATATCGCGGGGCATCTAAACGGTCTTGTTTTTACTTTTTATATGTATCTTACAAATGCATATCGCGTGGTATCGTGTTAGAGGTAACCGAAAGTAATCAATAATTTTCCCCATACTTCATGAAACCCCATTTATTTTTTCATATTAAACATTATTCTATTAGATAATTTCCATCGTTATCTGTGATCCTTAACCGACAATCCTCCAATGCCATATTTCCCTTTTTGAACAAAACAAAATCCCAAACTTCCATGCGAAAAAATGCTTCACTCCCGAATTGATTACTTTCCGATACCCCTAATATAATACGGATCTCGATCCGGCAGCCGACGTATTAATTACTGAATGTCTACAAGGAAATATAAATCAATAAATACGTTTATTAATTGGCCACATTTCTCTCCAACCAATCGTTTCTGACATACTGGACGTGACTGCTAAGAGATTGGAAATGTGGTACGTCCTTGAGGGGTGAATTAGCGAGTTACAAAGAAATGGAAAGCCAAGAGATTACCATGAAAGTCTTAAACGCCTGCGATTCTCCGATACCGAAGCTGGAAGAGTATTGAACTAACGAATTGTGTAATGGAGTCCATATTAACGGGACACTAATTGGCAGAGGTCTTGCTTAAGTATATGTATAATAGTTATCGTCGTGTTAGTTGCAAGCAGCAAGGCCAAGCAGGCCATCATTTTCAATGTTCTTTATGGGGAAAAACTACATTAGTAGATAATGATAAAGAACAGAACTATGTAGTATGCTATAATATTACAGTTTAGTATGTTTCTAGTCATGCAATTTTTACAGTTGATATAGAACTAGTCATTGGTTTAAATAATATCCTGCATTCGTGAAGTGAGTCGAATACTTGAAACGTTTAGCAGAAACAAGTTTACATCGTTTAAGTGCTTCACTGATATTATATCAGTTATTATTATTCTGCATGGACAACGATATATATTGCACCGATTTTGACTCAAATTGTATAAGATTTGGATCTTATGTAGATATTTAAATACTAGATTATTATGCTTCTCTTTTATTGGAACTCGTAATCGAAGTTAAATATATTATGCTGTCCTTTATGAGGAATATTTTTCGAAGGAATTCATTCAATTCGATATGCTAATAAAACTGATATAATATTTTGAGTAATGTAGAACTTTTATACGTCGATATCCTTGTAACTTTCATATTATCACTATTTCAAAATCCACTCAATGAAACCTTGGAGTATTGCAACTAAATATTGGGAAATGAGGTGATGAATGAAAAAACATGTAATTGTTGGATTTATGAATTTTTATTTATTACATTAGAATCTTAAGTTTGACCAGGACCGATGGCTACTAAACACGAAATATTAAAACCATATTGGAGCATTATTATCGGTAGACGGGAAAATAAAATGCTGATACAATTACTTCCAGTTATCTCCCAATCGACTCTCACTTTTTCTCGGTATATAATACCACACATACAAAGAATACTTCTCCATACAGTCGATTGAAAGTACTTTTTCAATGGTGATCGAATACACGTACGCTTTTCGTTGGACCGAGCAGCTGCTGCTTTCCACGGTGATTCATGCACATTTTGCGAAATGTTGGCTTTCGCAAGCCTGGTAATTCTAATAAAACATAGTAATAGGGGGAATACATAGTTCTCGAAAGGAAATCCCGTGGCCTTTCGTCGCACCTAATGCGCGTGAAAACAAGGCGGTGCGAGGACGATGCCGGATGTGAAACTCGAAATTACGACCCGTCAGACTACTCATCTTACACCATTGTCACGCGAAACTACGAAAAGTGTTGTTCCTCAATTCCTCGAACGGCCACCTGTTGCTTTACTCTCGACCTCCCCGAATCTTTAACTTCTGTATTTTCTTCCACTCTGTCTTTCGCCTTGAGATTTTGCAATCGAGGAAGAGGAAGTCGTGAGCCTTCATTATGTATGCCGAAAACGATTCTTTTTAAAATATCCAGAGAAAGAAATAACCGTCGTCACTAAATAGGTACCGATGTATAAATTGGTCACTGATGCAATTCGTCCTCAAGGAGACGCAGGATCTACCTCAGACTTATATAAAACTTTTAATTATATGCGCATGCATTAATGAACGTCATGTACGTGAATGCCTTGTCAAATATATTAATATATATATTGTCAATCAAGCAATTAGTATCTCGGTAGGTGATTTTTTTAAAGAAAGTAATCGAGCAGATCGATTTTATATCCTGGTTTTACTTCAACCGCTAAATAAGTCCACCGCCTTCTTTGCATTTATTTGAAGTAACAATACACGTGAACAATACGTTTGAGAATAATAACATCAGAGAACATTTACATAATCTTTGTGCAATTAGTCGATAATAGATTAGATAGTTTTCTTAGCAAGGGAATTAATTTCCTCGATTACCTTAAGCTCATTATCATATACTAATAGCTTCGCAGCAGTTTAACACATTTCGGGGAAAACACTTGAGGGAAATAACGGAAACGTGATTAGAAACTGCAAGGTATCCGTTAGTCATTAAAAGCCATTAAGAGATTGCGGTTTGGAAGCGTCATTCTTCACGGGCAGCGTGTTCATCAACGATTTCCTTTAGCAGCGCACCACAAAACAACCGCAAACAAATGCGTCGGAACTAAATGTGCAATAAGGTGCATTTTCCCTTAAAGTTCCAAGATCTTACTTTTCATCGACTCATACACACGCTGGCTTTCTCGCGGCTTTGCGTGTCAGTTTGTTCCCCATGTTCTTTGACTTACAATAACGTAAAAGAGAAATTGAATCGATACTATTAAATCAAAAATGTTTTGACGTTATAAGAATGCTTTATCGAGAATCATCTTTCACTGTGATTTCTTGAAGAATTGCTTTAATAGTTTACCGTTTTATACTGCTTCTGCGCACTCGCCATTAAATTGTACATCTGATTGTATCTTAACCTTCATAAAGTGTAGGAAATTAACGAAAGAAAGTAACCAGCCATATTTCTCCGTGTAACTCCTCCACGGATTAAAACGTCAGTTCGGGATAATCTCCGTGATGCTGTCTTAATTATCGTTTAACAATATGGCGGGTTTAGCGTAGATTTCTCGTATCTGGCTATAAAGAAAAAGAGAAAATGCGTGCAAAGGTGAACGCACGTTTCTTCGCTTGATATTAAATGTTCGCCTTCTACGAGTTCCATGGCTCTGTTTCGAAGGATGCCCAGTGAAAGGAAACCCGAACCATAATCGGCGGATGCCGCTTTAACTTTGTTAACTATCGGCCAATAACTTAATGTTCAACTATGAAAATTGATAACGCGAGAATATTATGTAACGGTAAACAATGATTGTTTACAATTGGCATTGTTAAAGATGAAGAGGGAATATTGATTGAATGAGTTGGAAGGATATTTATTCAACTGTTGCTTGTTCTGTTTGAAACAGGTGGCAATGGCGGGAGATTACATTCTGGCTGTTGCATCCATGTTAATTGCAAGAATTCGTAATGACGATGTTACCATTACCCTTAGCCAGGTAAAGTATAAACAATATCTGCGCGTGGTTTTATTAATTAATTATTATATAAATTAGAAACTCTATAAAAAAGATAAAAGTAGTTTAACCATAATACGTTATGAATAAATTGAGATTCCGACATAAAATGAAAGAATAAAATATTATATTTAAATGCTTGCAATTTAGGTTTATATAAATAAGAATTAATGAAATTCATTGTTGAAATCAGGAAACGTAGATTCAAATGAATTTCCATAGTGCAGAGAGAAGTAGTACTCTCCAAATTAATATCTGAAAAAAATATTAATAGAATGTAGATGACTTAAACTGAGCCAATAAATGTAAATGTTTTTCAGTCCATCAACGACTTGGTTCAAGGCGAATTCATGCAACTCGGCTCGAAAGAAACGGAAAATGAAAGATTTGCACACTACCTCACGAAGACATACCGTAAAACAGCAAGTTTAATTGCCAACTCTTTGAAAGCAGTAAGTTTGCGATGTTATTTCGATTTATTAATTTTATTAGAACCATTACTGATCAAAGGGCATGTTTTATTACAGGTTGCTATCCTATCAGGCGCTGATGAACAATTATCAGAACTGGCATTCCAGTATGGCAGAAACATTGGGTTAGCATTTCAGCTAGTTGATGATCTTTTAGACTTTGTGTCCTCTTCAGCAACGATGGGGAAACCTACCGCTGCGGATCTTAAACTTGGTCTTGCGACTGCACCAGTCCTCTTCGCTTGCGAACGAGTAAGGATTCGTACATATAATTGTATATTGAACAAACAAATGCATATTTTTGCATAATCATTGGCTAATATTATTTCTCCGTTACTCGTTTCAGTATCCAGAATTAAATGCGATGATTATGCGCCGGTTTCAAGAACCAGGTGACGTCGAGAAAGCATTCGACTTGGTGCACAAATCACAGGGACTCGAACAGACGAGATTTTTGGCTAAGAAACATTGTATCGAGGCAATAAGACTTGCGCAATCCTTAGCGGAAAGTCCTTACCAAAAAGGTTTGATAGTTGTAAGTGATTTTGTTCTAAATCGCATGAAGTAGCGGTATGATAGAGTGCGAATGTATGGATAATAGTTGAGAAAGAGATTATGACTAGAAACATCTTCAAAACGAAAAAGGTAATACAGATAAAAGAGACAAATCCGGCATGAGTTACCGGAGCGAAACCAATTATGCAGGCCAACAAGATACTATACTCTCACACAAAACAAATTAGTCGAAATCGGGAGAAAGAAATGAAAACATGAAGCACATCTTTTCAAAGTATTACCAATACATTCGAGATTTCTTACAAATGTGTTCAATCCACACTGTTAGTTATGCTCGATATTATATTTTTGACTAATTAACTCTATAACCGATATGGTTAAGCTGTTATAATTACGAGGTTGTTGAGGATGAGCGTGTCTGGTAATATCGAAGGTCTCCGCCGAATGTTATTATTTTTATAAAAACCTCACACATAACACGTTAAAGAATACTATGCCGATAAAACACAATGGAAGTATTTTTATGAATAATACCGTGTACGAAAGCTGTCGCCTTTAAAGATCGGAGATTTGAATAGAGATGGAGGAAGAATAGAATCTTCTTTGGAGCACTCGACAGCTGTGTCGAGCTATGTTTATGATCAACAAGTCATATCTCGGCAAACGAAACATGAATTCGTACGGATAACGGGGGAATAAAAGCGAACAGTCGCTGATCAAGTGCCTAGATACACCATTTACTGTTGTTATGAAAGCGAGAGAGACAGTATGCAAACATGAAAGACGAGCGAGCGGTAATACCGCGCTTTGCTCCGCAGTACAGATATTACCTGATTTTTATCGATATTGTTAGCCAATCATAATTGTAAATAAACGTATAGAAGTAGTTATATACTGTTAGCATTGGCAACCCTTTCTGATTGTTTTTTCGTAATCGGAGTGTTAGAACGATTGTTTAGAGTTACGATATAATTGAAGTTTATAAAGTGACGGTACTATTAATATCGGTATTAGTACCGATGATCGTAGACAAAAATATTACAGAATTGGAAAGACTTTCCATCTCAGTAACCGTAGCCAATTGCGTCGACGGATTCTATGTTTAGAAAGTACAACCTCGAATACTATGGAAGAAAAAATTAGTATATTGATTTAGCTTTCTATGGAGATGGATGAAGAAGATTATATTGTATATTGATAGTATCGAGTTTTTAGAGATCACACTATGCTGGAGATTGGTGGGGCGTCTAATATTGATCATAATTTTTGTTCATAATACTAATTATAAAGTTTGTAATTATTATTCATAATAATTATGAAGTTAATACAAATAGAAGACAACAATCGTAAGGGCACCAATACTAACCGGTGGTACAAGTTGAAGTTTTGCTTAAAACGTGAGAAGAATATCTGCCAAAGAAGACCACGTAGTAGGTCTTAATTCTTCCGCTTATTTAGCAAAAATTAATGTTTACCTGTCCAATAAAAATAAGAACCATCTACTGCTGTAAATTAGCACACGCCATCGGATGAACGTAGTTGCTAATGTTCTTAGAAGTTGTACTTTCCTTCGAAAACAATCCAATGAAAATCGAATAGTTTTCTGTTTCTTGCTAAATAGGAGAAATGCTCAAAATGTTATTTTCTACACAATTGAATATATAAGTATAAATGTCTAATGTATAATAACTTATATTTATGACGCGAATTAATGTATATAATTGCGCTGTAAGGTAACACGATACAGTGCTGTAAATTTATCAATAGAAAATGCAAAAATGTAATTATGATCAAACATAGTTTTACGATTAGGATAAGGATTCTCCATTGGCATAAAGAGATGTTACATAAACGAAGCTGTCGACCTATCACATATATTAAACCGTTTCCCCGCACACACGATGAAATATATCAAATAAATTGGACATAAAATTAAACGCACATGACAATTACATTTATTGGAAGAATCTGTAAAGGTTATTGATAATTATTCCTCGGATTATTATTAAACGCTTTATTTCTAAACTCAAAAATATCTCAACAAAACCCATGAAATCTTTCGAAATATATCTTTCTACTTTACTTTGTTTTGCACTAACACATCTAGGAATACTTTTTATATGAAAAGCACATATAGATTTACGAATTACCATTAGCGCGTTTTAATGCTTGATCGTTTTCGTTCGGAATAGAAACGTATGTCAGATATTCAGTTAACTGTGAAAGATATAAATCGATTAGCTTCATTATTATCAATCGCTTGCCGTATGAACCAATATCTTAATTGTTGTGTTGGAATCATTATATCAATGTTAGCTAATTATCTTTTAATATAAGTTATAAACAGTTGTATTTAAAACTGATAATACGACTACTTATTGGACTATAATCGCTGGAAACATACGTTGAAGTAAATCTAACAAATAATAGAATATATTTTTTATTCTTATTCTCAAGGATTAAAAAGCTCCTCATCATTTTCGTATCATTTAAAGTCACGCCAACAGTATTTTTATGAACTGTTGATTTTTACGTTTTAATAAGAGACGTATATAAATTAAATGATGAGTTATAATTTTACTAACTACCAATTCGCCAGTCCTAATATTCGCAACGAAGTTGCACCTGACGTTAGGTAAGGACTGCTGCGGAAAGAATAATTCTCGGATTTTGAAAAACAAAGAAGAAAGAAAGTTTATATGTAAAATAAAAGCTGAAGATATAAGAAATTAATATAAATATTCTACAGTTTCCGACTCTTTTCGTTCCCCATTTTCCGATCTCCAGTCCAAGATCCTTTTCTACGGACAAGTCAACGAAATATTGAAATATTGAGAAGGTTTAAATTTAGAAACTATAGTTCAATATTAAAAGTTTATTGTTAAGCAAAATGTGAATAGCAACGCATGAAGTTAAAATTTTTAAGAAATTTTAAAAAAAGTCTCGAAAATTGAGTGCGTGGAGCATGTCTCGCAAAATTTAACTATTGTTTAAACATATTTGCAAATTAATATTGCAAATGTAATTCATGTCATTTTATTCACAAAAGGCCACAGAATTTTCTAACTTTCATAGTTACGTCACAATTTGTATGCAAACTTGAAAAGAGTCTGGAAGAATGAGCACACCGAGCGAGTTTCGCCAAATTTGACTAATGTTTAAACATATTAGCAAATTAATTTTGCGAAATAAAGTATATTTTTTAATATAGTATAATGCAATAAAGTTTATAAAGTATAATTCATCGCTAAAAGATAGTCATGCGATATCCGGCTAGATATCCCAACTTATACGCTAAGCGAGGTGTCTAATTTCCAGTGAAAGTATACATATGAAGCAGCTATTAGCTCGGTTGTAATTGTAGAAGAATTCTAATTCTAATTCTCTACAATTATTACCGATTACCAGGTCTCACCACGTGGAGGTTGCCGCAAGTAGAGACCCAGGTGGGTGGCTGGGTGGCCAATCGTGTTCGGCGACCGAACCACCCACCATTTTATTTCAAGTCTTCAAGGCACATTTTGCTTCAAGTCAAACTCGAAGAAAAATGGGACAATCGGACTTGGAATATCGTCGCGGATACAATGTTTTAACTTACTGACTATTCTTACTCTAAACTTATCGCGGAGTCACTGACCGAACATTATTTAGAAGAGCGAATTAACTAATTGGGGGATTGAATCTAAGAAACTAAATGACTCTAACTCTAAATCGCGAGAAAAAGTTTGAACCTCAACCTGAAGTCCGCCGAGCCGTACGCGGTCGAAACCATGGCACATGGACAACGAGTGCGTGGCACTCGCGTCTCAGCGCGCGAGAACAAACCCTTAGGAGTGACAACGAAGGACAACCGCACGCAGCCTCCAAACGAATTATCGACACCCCGTCCAGGGGTGTTTCGCTTAATCGTGACTTACGCCACGACCGCCACATGTGCCATGGCCATGCCATTTACCTCGAAATCTGCCACCCTGGCCCGATTACCGGAACCAGAATTAACAGACCCGAGTGAGGTCCACAAGGAACCCTCTCAGGATCGGTAACAAACTATGCTATCCAAGATTTTCATTTCGAAACTCTGAGAGCACACATATCACACGATGTTCAGAAGAAAATTTATGGCATATATCAGAAAATGTAAAAATAATAATGATCTGCGTACAATTTGTAAAAGAATATTAATTTTATTACTCAACACGTTCAAATTCTGATAAACGAATAATTTCATAAACTTAAATCATGTTTCATTAGGCGACTCGAACGAATGTTAATTATTACGCCATATGGCCAAATTAAGTTATAAAGTGCGAATAAGAACTAATATAACGTTAATTAAACAGCTTCAACTATCTATTTTAAATCCGTAATTTTAGTTAATTTAATGAGATACGTACCAAGTGGTACATACAAATATGTGATATATTATTAATTGCTAATTACCAATTAATATTCATTTCAAACACCTAAACTAGCTATTAATTACTTACTTCATTCGGCTTTTTAAATCATTGTGTTTTTATTCATCTTTTAAAGTAACTTTGCGAAAACGTAAAAAAATAGTAATACTTTAATTTAATTCTCACCAGGATAATAAGGTAGTGGCGTATTTAATTAATAACTACAGAATAATAAAAATATATAACGCCACTAGGAGCCCTCGTTTCTCGAGTCGGGCCGGGAATTCTGTTCGTACGTCACTGATATTTTCGCATGAACGATCCTTTATCTAAACAAACCGAAAACAGCAGCACGCTTAAGGTATGTCGACATCAAAACATTGAGATTTCTTAGAATTTATGCACTTCTTATAATGTTTAACGCACAGTACAACCTGACTTATCGATCGTATTCTGAAAGGATGAAAAATATATACGTAGTCTCTAAAACATTATTAGAATATGCTGTATTTTCCCATTTTCTGAGCTAATTATGCAATTATTTTCAATTATATTATTACTTATGAAGATTACATCCTTTTTGCAATAAGATTCCGTAGAAATATGAGATAAATATACACCTATGTACAAGTTGGAAAACAATTTAATGTTGCAAAGAATTCGAATAAGTTTACGAATATTCATAATTCTAGATTTTGAGTACTTCAGACAACACATTGAATGACGTTATTAATGACTCTGAATGTCATTAATTTGTTTAATGCCTCGTTTCGATCCAAATCACAATGATATTTTAAAGAAACCGTGCATTTTTGTCGGAGATTGTGTCGTACATTTTCTATTGTTCGTTGTACATTCATTCTTAATTTAAGCATCCGTGAATAATTTATTTCGAGTAGCTGGTAATTAATGAAGCGTCAAATTGCAAGATTGTGTATATATTGATAAAATTTATACGAATGCAAGTACTTCAAATGTTAATTAACATTTTAAGTTCGTTATATGAACAATCTTTGCTTAACTTATGTTTATATGCAATAATTTTAATGTATAGGTGTAAAATGTAAGGCATATTCATTAACGAACTATGTATTAATTTTTAATAACTCGTTAAAATTAATTATGTCAGAAATATTCGCATGTGACCTCACTCTTTCTGACGTTACATGCGTGAGTACGTAAGATAGCTCACACCTACGAAGGGCTTAAGTGTGTTGGTAGCGTCGGTGTGCTCGGTACGCCGGCTCCCCACTCTCCGAGGTTGCGCACAGTTTTGTCGCGGGGTGCGGTAAAATCACTCGCCGGACGTTCCTCCAGTAGTTTAGACGTGTGCTCGAAGTTTTCGGGTTTTATTTCATCAAAATTTTACTTTTTCGGTCCCAAACGTGTTTTCACATGTGCCACGAAGCTTTCTCGGTTCCGGTTTGTAGTTTTCTTAATAATTAATTCGTGAATTTTCGAGTTTTTGGACATAGCGTTACTTTCGCCGCGGCGTACTTCGCTTGCCTCGTGTTGCCGGAACTTTCCATTTCGGATTTTCTAGTATTTCCGTCATCCTAATAACATTTAGAGTTCCATTTCCGCAGATTTTGCAAAACTTACTTCTGAAATTTCGTGTGAAAGAAGATTGTCAGCCAACTACTACGCAATTCAACGAGGCGGTTTGGTTTGTATTGCTTCGCGACCTTTCAAAGTCAAATCTTTTTTACGACGCAGTTACAATTGGGACACCTGCTCTCTTTCTGTCTTTCTCTATCGGTTTGATTCTCGTCATTCGAAAGGACTTGTGCGATTTCGCGGATACGAGTTATTGTTAAAAATTCCTATCCTTAGAGTTTTGTGTTTCGCATTACTTGGCTTTCTCGTTTCGTTGTCGAGAACTGAAACGTTCATTGGGTCCAGAGTCACGAACTGATTTTTTGGTGGTTGTCGCTTTACGTTGCTCCAACTTGTTTCATCGAGATTTCATTCTCTTCAGGTATAATGGAACTTCATTTTGAAGTTTGTTAATTCCGTTTCTTCGTTGTTGATTATTTTTCCGTTGTATCGACATGTATAAAGGGCTTAAGGTTTCACTTGAAGTGTGTGTCTAATAATATGCAATTGTATTTTTGACGTAAATTTGTGTGTATACATAAACCTAATTTCCGTGCGTTTTCTCAAGAAACTTTGATCTTGCCAATTAGAGTTTCTTGAAAAACGAGGACAGCAGTTTATTTCCTGAATTGAAGCTTTGGCTTTATTAACTGATTTTGTCTACGACGATAATCATCCACCACGAACTAAGAATATATTTAATATCATAATATGTGCAATACTTTTTGTATCACGCGTATTACGGTATTATATTGCATTTTCAACGTTTATCGAATACTTCAATTTTTATTAACATTGATAGAACCAAACAAAACGCTTGGCTTGAATATTTCTTGTGTTTAATATTTCTTCTTTCCAGCAATTTTTTGATCGCGCGCAATGCGATCTTAGAGTCACTTGCTTCCGAAAAAAAGTTCGCGGAAATTAGAGTCAGTGTTGTTCGCCGGAAATAATTGTACGGTCGCGATGTTAGTATTTAGAGTTATAAAAATCTTTTGCAATTTGCTCGTCCGCGATAATTCGAGTCAAAAGGCGATTCCTGCGGAGAGGATCTCCATCGGGCATGGCTGCAGCGAAGGGACCGGTAAGTTTCGAAATCCACATTTTATTTCTCTTTTTCAATTCTATTTTTCCAGTAAGAAAATATTGTTAAATTCAGTCTTACATTATATTGGGTATTTTTACGAACATTGTCTTATAATGGATTTCTCCTTTCTTGTTACAGGATTCATCAGTGTGTGCATAAAATATCGCGAGATAGGGAGTGCATCTTTTTTTCGCCGGAGAAAATTGAGTCGGCCGCGACTTATACCTTGCTGAATAATGGACTCTAAAATCCGTTTCGCGAGTGTTAACTTCAAGTCCGGTTCCAGGTTCCAGCTATTTGAGTTCCGTATTTTGTGATCGCGTGCAATGCGATCTTAGATAAAATTCGCGGAAATTAGAATCAGTGTTGTTCGCCGGAAATAAGTATACGGTCGCGATGTTAGTATTTAGAGTTATAAAAATGTTTGCAATTTGCTCGCTCGCGATAATTAGAGTCCAAAGGCGATTCCTGCGGAGAGGTCCTCCATCGGGCATGGCTGCAGCGAAGGGACCGGTAAGTTTCAAAATCCATATTTCATTTCTATTTTTCAATTCTAATTTTTCAGTAAAAAAAAAATATTTTTCAATTCAGTCTTTCATTATATTGAACATTTTGATGAACGTTGTCTTATTATGGATTTCTTCTCTCTTGTTACAGGACATCAGTGTCTACATAAAATATCGCGAGATTAATAGTGCATCTTTTTTCGCCGGAGAAAATTAAGTCGGCCGCGACTTAAAACTTGCTACATAATGGACTCTAAAATCCGTTTCGGGAGTGTTAAATTCACGCTCGTAGGAGATTGCAGCTGCTTCGGCATCATCTTCATCATTGTCTTCAACACCATCTTCAACATCAACCTACTACAGGCAGTTTCAAGACATCGCCGAGTGAGTCACAATGGTTTCAATATTTTGTATACCCTCTGACCCGATTTTCAATTTTCAAAGTTTTAAATTTAGAGTCTTGTCCCCCCGGTATCCTATGCCGTAGGACGATTGATCCGAATCGGTATGGGGTGCCGGTTATAATGGTTTCTAAATATTTGCGAGCATAGCGACCGCGAGCAGATTCTACTTGTGGAATCTGCTCGTGGGTAGCATCAACATCGAATGTTTTATATTTATTAGCTGAGGTAGGCCTTCTTGTCTTCTTTCTAGCTTCGCGGTTTCAATTATAATATACATGCGCGGATTATTTCCGCCGATTGTAGAGTCTCGTACCGTGGAATCGCGAATCGCGAATACGCGAGTCGCATGAATTAATTGCGACTTTATTTCACTTTATTCGATTAAAATTGGATCATGCATCCGATTTGATATTATATATTAGTCCTTATTAATTTTATTATACATGAATATGTATTCATTAATGTGCATTTCGCTTTGTCCGATTTTCGTTCGTACGCTTGACGCAAAAAATGATTTGTTGATATGAGCAAGAAGGCAATTCGCGACGAGTAGATTCCGGAGTCGAACGACGAATGTAATGTCTTCGATGAAGGGGTCGCCCGAGGTTACTTAAAGATTTCAATTTCCGTATGTACTTTTCAGTACGTACTTTCATATATATATATTAGTTGAACTTGAATTTTTCTGAATATAAAATGAAATATTGTGATACCCCTTTGACACGCGTCGCTGAAATAAAGAATACATCCTTCCCTACCCTCGTATAAATCAATTCTTCAGCCCTCCCTTTATGCAAATGGTTTAAAGTAAAGTCAATTTAGTCCGCCCAGATACTTATTCTTCCACTCTGTTAAGTGGATTATTTAGTCAGGATTTTCAGCAAACCTCAAGCTCCTGTGTACTGTGTTCATTTATTTAGTCTTAAGGCATGCCCATTTTATTTAGCTCGTAATTATCCGTGGATCTTAGATGTGATACGGATGAATGCGGGCGGTGGGCATGGGTTAATTTTAATATTCCCTAATGATGTGTGGCGGCTGGCGGAGGATTTCGCGGTCCGTGCACGACGCATTTCCACACGTATGTATGATCGGTTGTTTTCGTGGGATTGCGTCGGTTTTTAACTTTTAAGTAAAGCCATGAACTTCCTTGCGAGGTTGGCGAGCCCCCAGGGGTCCGTCTACCTCACTTGGACGTGAATCTCTTTACTTTTGCTATCCATAATGTCGTAATAGATTTTAAAATATAGTCATCTGCTATATTTTATATTTGATACTTTGACGACTATGAATATAGTCATGCTCATAGTCTTTAGACGCGAGTAGCTTCCTTTTATTCAAGTTAAATTAACTTGAGATAGAGTCAAATATATTCCAGTTACTTCGTATAGTATCCCTCTCGACACAGCATTACCACGGGGCGCCGTCTTTCGGGGCATAAGTCGTCTCTTATGTGGTGACCCCTCCAAAAATACCTATTCCTAAAAAATAGCCTATACGAAGTAATTCTTGGAACGCGAGTTTATATTTGCATATATGCTCAAAGCATAAAAATTCGCAATGGACGCAGTCTCTGTCAGTCGATTTCAGGAAAAAGGGTACGTACATTTGCGTGGTATGAGTTGGTATCGAGTTCGGGTGTCGGAGGGGTCCCGGGACCTTCTCCCTAGTGTAGGCTTTGCACCCAGGGCTCATGAATGAGAACCGTGGAGTGGGTTGATGCTGATTGTGTTGGTGTGCCTGATTTGCTTTTTGCCATTTTAAATATAGCTTGAGGGAGGCAGGTAGCATATCTTCTCTAACTTTGTGTGCTTGATTATGAGTTAATTTTAAGTAGGTAGGGCCAGGGCTGAGGACTCACCTTCGGTTTAGCATTGATAGGCGATCTTTGTAAAGGTGTGATCCCTCACCTGGGAACTGTTAATAAATTAGTATATCATCACCGATATGCTAAAGTGTTAATGTATTCATAAGTATTAATCCTAGAACGCACGTAGTTTAACAGGCTGCAGTGGTTCTTAAACACCGGTTTCTGAATTCGCTGAGTCCTTAAATCACGGACTAGTAAGGTTGTTCTTTCAGCACGTGGATTGTATTCTGCTTGGACATTCGATTAAATGTGTACAGGTACGGGCATCCATTTCGTTAATATGAAATGGCTGGGCGTGCTCTGTGCTAGGATCCCAGTAAACTTTTTATTATATATCTAACTTCATATCTAATTTCTGTCGAAGTAAAGTCAATATCAATATTATCCTTTTAAATTGAATTAAATTCAAGTATTTTTCGGAGAATGTCACCGAAAATATTCTATTCGTGGGTACTCGAGAATGTTTCACCGCAGGATATTCCGGAGAACGTTCATTCTTTGAATGTTAAAGGGTATTCGACGGATGAATGTTCGCGGATATTCAAGAATAATTCAAGTTATATAAATGTAGTAAATGTAGTTTATGAGCTGGTTTATTGCACCGGAACACTCGTCGTTTCTGTGGAACCACCAGTTCTTTGTACGAAAAGGGAATGTCCGAGCAAATACTTTTCACGCAACGCGGGATGAAGAGCCAAGTGCGAAGAGCCCAAGTGGCGAAGACCTATTTAATGACGATTCATCTTCGGATGGATCGTCATTCTTATGCTATTAAGTCGCTATGCTCGCTAATTACATTTTATTGTGCCCACCTTGCCCCCATACCCCCATACCCCCTTGTGAACCTGGGACGCAAACATCCGCGTCGCGAATCTTTAAGAAATTTGATAATAAAGTTAAAGTTATATTTATTCCAATAATAGTTTCATATCCCTACAAAGTTTTTACTCTTTCAGGCAAACTTTTATTATAAATAACTTGAGATAGAGTCAATTATCTTCCAGTTGCTTCGTATAGTATCCCTCTCTATACAGCATTACCACGGGGCGCTGTCTTGCGACATAAGTCGTCTCTTATGTGGTGACCCATAATGTCCGAAAAGACGCCCTTCCTAAAAAATCCAAACTATACGAAGTAATTATTGGAACACCATAAATATTATTAAAATCGGGTGAATTTTTATATTTCTAGATTACATAAATATTATTAGAATCGGGTCAGTTTTTATATTTCTAGGTAACATAAATATTCTTGAAATCGAGCCAATTTTTATATTTATAGATTCTATGATTTGAAATCTTTTTCGAAGAAGTATATTATTTGAAATTAACGTTAGTATATTATGAGTAATTTTTATTGAATTATTAGTGTTCGAACTCCGTTGCCCCGCGTCCCCAGGGTTCACACACGAAAGCTGAAATTACGGCTTTCATTATATCTGGAATGGTCATATTTGTAATATGACAATAAGGCCTAAAATTGGTTGAATGATAGTTGGAACCAATTCATCATAGAAAGGCCTGTTCAAGAATATAATAATACGAACTCCTTCAAGACTCATTATTATAACAATTAATAATATTACTTAAATCAAGCATTAAATGCAAAATAATAGATTTCATGTTCCATGTATATATGGAGCATACTCTAATATCATTTCTGGCACATATTGTCTGGACATTGCAATTTTTAAGATCCCAAGGTGGAAGACAATATTTGTCTGCCAGCTCTTTAACGTAAATTGCAACTATGTATATAGAAATTGGAAATATATAGTTGAAATTTATGCTGAAAAGTATGGAGGATGAATTTTGTTGAAATTCTTGCGCGATTAAAAATTGTTATCCAGAAAATATATATAAATGAAGAATTGCATGACAATATACATATTGCCCAATCTAATATGCACTTGGCAACGTATCCGAATAAATACTTTCGATAAAGCGTCTTGAAGGAGTTCAATGCCCAAAAAGAGACACGAGAAGGAAGGGACCCCCATGAGAATTTTGAACTCTCCGGCGAGTTGAGCCTTGTTTGCACAAAATTCTTTGGGGGGACGTAGGAGAACTGGTTCATTGCACGAGTATAAACTCCGAGGGCGGTTTGTCGTAGACTTCCGAGGTCTTGAACTGGATCGATTTAAACAATTGAGAGGGTTGTACGGAGTCCACTGTGGCAACTCTATCCGGATAGAGTTCGGACCGTCATTGCGAAAATTCTCGATGATTTGTTTGATCGAAACAGTTCGAGGTGCCGATGGGGTTGGAGCGATTGTAAAAGCTAACTGACGAGTCACTCGAACCGGTTCACTTAGCTCTTCAGAACCCTGATTTTTTATTGAAACAATATGAGACAGATTTTCTATCTGTAAAATTGATTAATAATGATACGATGATTATATATTGATGAGAGAGAAGGTGTAATTAATTCTATATACGTATATATATATTTATTGATGTTATTAATTTTTATAATGGAAATGAAATGAAATGTAAAGTAGCGTGAAAGAGGGTTCTGAAGAGTTAAGCTAGCTCAATGAAAAATGATATAATCGTCAAAATGACGATATTTAAAAAGCCAAGCGTCTGTGAAAGGTTGATTTTCAATGCATAAGATTGTTGAAACTTCTTATTATTGATGGTTTATAATGAAATTTTCTGTCTTTTGCACTTTCCGTGCTTTTATCAAGTATTTACCAATTTTGAAGCAGTAATGAAACACATACATTTTTATTGATTTTGATTCATATTAATTGAGTAAAATATTCTTTCCTTTCTTGGGAAGGTATACGGAAATTTTGCCTCGTAGAGTCAAAAATGATGTTAATTTTCAATTGCATGTCAAAGACATGCACGAGAGTGAAATTTTGTAGCCCTTTGTCGCGGCGCCGCGGTCCTTTTCTTGAGACTTTTGAGGAATCAAGATAAAATCGGGATAAAATCGGGATAAAATCGGGATAAAATCAAGATAAACCCGGGATAAAAATCGTAGTTTGTTCCATGCCCATTTTGCCTGGTCCGCAGTCAGCCGTGGATGTTGGGTGTGAATCGGATGGATGCGGACAGTGGGCATGGTTTAATTTTGGTATTTTAACTAATCAAAATCTGCGACTGGCAGGGGTTTTTGCGGTCCGTGCCCGACGTATTTCCACATGTGTGCGAGTGCGCTAATTTCTGTGGAACTGCGTCGATTTTTTGAGTTTTGGTAAAGCGATCAATTTTCTTGCGACGTTGACGGCCCGAGGGTTTTGTCTACTCCGCTTGAAAGTGAATCTCTTTACTTTAGCCGGCCGATTTAGTCTACCGAATCATAGTCCACTTTTGACTATGTGTATTTTTTCGACTATGAATATACGTAGTCTTCGATCTCAAGTAGCTTCCTTTTAATCAAGTTATGTCTGCTTGATGTAGAGTCGATTTTCTTCCGGCTACTTCGTACAGAGAGCTCCTGTATGAAGTAAATGGAATCGCGATCGTGGAATGTACCGCTAAAAGGTACCAGTAGTATACTTTGAATTTCTTCATATGTTTAAAGCATATTCGCAATGGATCGCAGTCTTTTGCCAGTCGAGTCAAGTACAGCATATATTTCTTTATGCTGAAAATAAATTAGAGTTAGAATTTTGTTGAAATGATTGGGAGGTAGGAATCTACCTCCCGCCCTCCGATAGGGCGGGTCTCGAAGCAGCCTCCTCCACGTGGTGAGACCTGGGCAATCGGAATTATTTGTCGTGTAATAATGATACGAAAATTATTTTAAGGCATTGTTTTATAATATCAAATTTATGTAGAATTATAGTAATTACAGCTCGTATTATTACGTATTCCTTTAAGGAATAAGTACCAGCATTATATTTAGTTGTTGGTCTTATTATACCATAAATAATTTCGAGCTAATCGGCTGCAGATTATTTTACATTTATAAGTGGAATGAACATTTCATTTATAAACGTTAAATAACCAATTCGTAACATTGGTAAATTGTGGATTGGTTATTGTGAACGAATTAAATTTAATATTAATCCACCATCTACCATCGATTTGAACAATTTAGGAACAAAATTGACGACCTTGAAATTTGTACCATTTTTTAATTGTGGGTCGACCTGTTTTTTGACCGGAAACAATTTTTAATTCGCCTTCTTTCGACCGAAAACGGTCCTAGAACATCATTAGGCATAATATACCATCGATTTGAGTCATTTAGGAGCGATTTTAGCGACATTGATTTTGTGACAATTTTTGAAGATATTCGTCGTCATTTATTGCAGTGGTATTAAGTGCGTGTAGTTCACAATTTTTTTACTCATTTGCGCAAAAGGCACTTCTTGTTGCGATAAATTTTGAGTAGAATCACTCAAGCCCATGTAGTGCTTGGTCTACTTATATCTCGTCTGTGATTTTATGTGTCGGCGAGTAACATCACCAGTGACACTAAAATGCTTATCGGGCTCTAAAGCCCGGGAATACGGAATTACAGATTCCATGGTCTTCTTGGTCTATTTCTATTTCATCTGTGCTCAAGTTGAATGATTATATTCGAAATAACTCTGAAGATGTCGTTTTTTAGACGTTGCTTTAAATCTTCCCGCCAGAAGTAACCGCGAAAAATATACACAGTTCGCTGTTCTGTCACAGCGGTTAGTCTAATATAAAAAATTAACATTTGATAAATATATTCTAAATCATGGCCAGTTTATTGGATCTCTGTGAACAGTACTTTGGTGCTCGCGATTTTTATGAGGTTCTAAAAATTCCACAAACAGCTAATGATAAACAAGGTAAACAAGACACCATATCATAACCTTTAGCAACAGAAAGATTTATGTCAAAAATCTGATGAAGTTGCAAAGTACATCAAGCAAACATTCTCCGTTAAACGTTTTATCACTGAAACAATACCTCTTCCTAATCCTTTAGTGAAAAAAGCCTATCATCAATTGTCATTACTTGTGCACCCTGACCGTGTTGAGGAAGACATTAAAGCTGAAGCTACAGAAAAATTCAAGGTTCTTGGGAGAATTCATTCTATTCTAAGTGACAGTGAGAAACGTAAAATTTACGATGAGTCTGGTCAGTACGATGAGGAGAGTGAAGAAGTGATGATGCGTAACTGGGCTGATTATTGGAAGACCTTATTTAAGAAAATTACTGTAGAGGATATCAATAACTATGAAAAGAATTACAAAGGATCAGAGATTGAAATCAAAGATCTGAAGAGAGCATACATTGATAGTGAGTGCCTGGTTATGAGTTTTTAAGATACTTTTTGTGCCTGATACTAATGTGTATGCTTGAGATTTGAATACTTCTTAATTGCTTGACTTCCTACAAGTAGAATGTGGTTGTTAGAAACTTGACTCTTCTCGATAGGTGAAGGGGATATGGATTATATCTTAGAATCAGTTCCATTTACTAACTGCGATGACGAGCCCAGGCTGCATTCCATTATTGAAAAACTTATAGAAATTGGTGAAGTACCAGAATATAAGGCTTTCACTCAAGAAAGTGATAAGAAAAAGCAACGTAGGAAACGTAAGGTGAGTGATACAATAGAAAGAACTAAGCACAAGGTACATATGCTAATGCTGTTTTACAGGCATATTTGCCATTTGTTTTATATTAGTCAAAAGTATGGAATTTATTTTTTTGTATCAGAAATAGTAAGATTTGTACAATCACCTCTTATATTTTATTTAATTGACATTATCAGAAATGAAAACTAGGTAAATTCGGTCAAGAAATAATGTACCTTATTATATTATTCAATCATATATTTCGTATTTTATTAATTATTTCATAATTGCCAATGTATTATTCGATATACAAAATATCGTTAAAAATTCCGACGCGCGCGATTTCGAATAATATCCCCTTTTTCCCCTCTGTCGTGCATTATGACAAAGAATTAACGAGTGAGTAGTACTGAGCTATTTTGAAGCTTTTCTATTTTTATCAATAGACAGTACTGCTTGATGATTGGAAGTAGTAGGAGGTGGAGTAGTAAGAACAGTGAGAGAGGGGATACTAGTAAATAAGTAAAGAGCGACCGCAAATGCGGCTTCAGTCTGCGAAATAATTAGATCGGCTAAAGTTCCTCGTTAGGAATATTACAATTTTCGGCTAATATCTCTACCACGATGAACGTAAAAGTTTAAGTTGCAACGGCGCGCGAAAGGTATAATGAGACGTGTTTCCCATCGCATATCAGATTATAATCGTCGGTGATCACAGTCGCTTGCGGGATCTTAAAATAATTTGTTGCGGACTTTTTCTAAACATGGGTGTCACGGTTGGACTAATATTATTGTCTGTTTTGTGTGCGTGTGTCGGTGGTGTTTCTGGCGTATGTACGCACGTGAAAAATGAGGATATGATAGAATACACTTGCGCCGGTGGACATCCGGCCGATTTGAATTCTTTACCGGAAGAAACTGGAAAAATTCGGATAGTGAACATGCAGATCCCCAGGATAACCGTTGATACATTCTCGAGATTTGGTTCAGAACTTTGGGTACTGTCGTGTTCGCATTGTGGGATCGTGGATATCGAGCCAGGCGCTTTTCA
This sequence comes from Nysson spinosus, assembly GCA_910591585.2. NCBI lineage: Eukaryota > Metazoa > Arthropoda > Insecta > Hymenoptera > Crabronidae > Nysson > Nysson spinosus. The sequence goes on from OU342834.1 coordinate 3,993,699, forward strand.
AAAGTTAGAGAATCTCCAACAACTTAGTTTGGATAGCAATCTTTTAAGCACTGTCAAGGAAGATTGGTTCAAGGGCTTAGATTACTTAACATATTTAGACCTGAATTATAATAGAATACGTACTATCGAAGAAGGAGTTTTTAAAAATCTGCCTAGCTTAGTCGACCTAAGACTCTCCGGTAATCGACTAGAATGCTTGAATTTGGAAGCCATGACGCACTTAGGAGAACTTCGCAGAATATTCCTGAATGAAAATTATGAATTTAAATGTCCGAATGCCGTTAGTAATTTTCTTGAGAATCGTGGTGTTAATTTTGATCGAGATCCAGAATGGGAAAAGATTCCCGTTGATTTAGTTCCGGTACAAATTCCTCCTGAAAGCGCATACGATCAAAGAACTACTACCACTCCACGTATACCTACACATGCGTATGACGAAAGATATTTACCACCTACGACAACTACCGAAGATTCAAGAAGGCGCTATACTTACCCAGATTATTATCCAACCGAAGAAGAAGTCGTATATTCGCCAGAACACATTACTCCAAACTGGAGAACAAGTCCTGAACCGGAGCGATTTCTACCTAATTATCGGGGGTGGCAAACAATACGACCAGAAACTTCAACTGTGCAATCCGAATCACAAACAGAACCACAAGTGTCGTCAAGTTATCCTGAAAGATATCCTACATATCCCACAACTGCAAGTCCAGACTTATATTGGGGAACAGCTCAACCGGAACCTGCACCTGGTTACCGTGAACGATATCCAGTACCACCCTCGGTACCAAGTTCTACGCCAAATTGGATGACAACTACGGAATCCGAACCATCGACACCAATTTATCATAATTGGTATTACAACCGTGATACACCAACTTCAACTTATGATGAATCAAGATCATCTTTCGATTCCTCAAGGTTCCTTCCACCAGTTGATCCTACTTATACACCATACATTACAGCGTCCAAAGACTTGGACATAACAACTCCACGATCGGTGCCAAGAATTACGGAACCCGAAAGAGACTCTGACTCCTCCTCACATGCATCCAATGAAAACGAGAACAAACATTACGAAGTGTATCGTTATCCCTACAAAGAAATTACGGCCTCCTCGTTGGCACCGAATACAAACGATCATACCAGCATGCCACCTTCTGATGACCGTAGTGAGGAACGTATTCGTGATCCATATGAGGAATATTGGAGCCGAAATGTACCCTTCGCATCAAATTTGCCAGCAAAAACATCAGATTCATTAACGACAGAGGGAACGGATTCTACGAGGATTCACGTCGTTAGACCGTTACCCCCTGCAGGGCCAGAAGTAATGCATGCACCCACGTCAGATGATTTCTTTCAAGCACCTTATTATGAACCTACGGTTACCATTAGACCACCACCGCTACAAAATTATCCGCAGCACCAGGAAGAGACCACTTTAGGTGTTCTATCCATAGAAACGACGACCGACAAACCATTGCCCGAGTGCCCGAAGAGAAATTCCTCGTCATCGATTGTACGATCCTTCTGGATTGTTGCCATTTCCGTTCTTCTCGTAGTTATGAAGAACGTCATCGTGGAGAGATTTTAGCTGTAAACTCGATCGCACTTCCGATCGATGAATTTAGTAATGTTTCTAAACAAACGTGGCACACAATATTATAGTAAATCGTACAGTCATCGAAATTAATGACTTAAATCGATCGAGGATAAGTTCAATGACATTGCACCGTGAATATGTGCGGGCATTTATTTATAACGACATAACTCATCTCCAAAGCTAATCGACCGTTCTTCTTAACGACGCTTAATAAAATAATTACCAATGCGTACTGGCGCGAGTGATTGACTTATAATGGATATTTGCAAGTCTGCTTTCATTTACCAAAATAGACTTATCGCAGTGGGTGATTATTACAAATTATTTACGCACCGAAGAATGACCTTCAATCTTCTCTTCTCTCGTTACATCCAAGTCCGCAAAAATCATCGTGTACGTATTATTTCTGAACCAAGCTACATCCCATGAGTTCTGCTTTCAATTACCTTAAGTACAGTTACTGATGGGACTACATATCGTACCATCAGTTTAAGGTTTGCCAAGTGGAAAAGCCAAATGCGATTCGCATGTAATATAGTAATCCCGAATTCCAATTGAAATTAACGAGCGACGAGGGTCGCAATGCATCCGCGATAGTAATGAAATAATTACCAACGTCGTTGCACAGTCACGTATGATCGTTATGCAACGACCTTGACCGATGAACTAGAAATATCAGACTTCGTTAGTTCACCGCTAAAAAGACAGTTAAATATGTAAGCTAAGCGGCGTGTTCATTTTTGAAGTCAAGTTCGTAGAGGTTTCCTATATTCTGGATGCAACAGGTGCTTCTCACTTGCACTCTGATGAATACGTCCATGCCAAACTACGTATAGTACGCAGACATTGACTGACCTTGCTGAAATGACAACAAATCCGATTGAAAAGGGGTCCATTGTCATGATGAACAAGGTTTATCATTTGCATCTCGCTGTTCACGCACGTGCATCCTTAACGTTACATATAACACTCCGCGGTGGAGTGGAATAGAATATTCGCGGAATAACCAGTTGTTGACTAACTATCGGAAGAATTCATCGCGCGTTATCAACGATTTCCGGAACTTCAGGCGTACCACCAGAGAGCCAGTTTGCTCTAGAAAGTAAGGAGACGAAACAAATCAAGGTCGCCGAAAACGTTTCCTGTGAAGTGACACAGATGCATGCGTGTAGACATCGAACACAAATAGTTTGGCATGGTGCCCTTTTTACGCGAAATTCGGGTATTACATATTACCGATTGGAGCGGCTGTTATGTAAACAAATAGGATCACTTGCAGATCGAGTACAAAATTCTTATGATATTTATGAATTATAATTACATTTCGAATAAGTTTAGTAGTGGAAATTGTCGTTTTAGATAGTTTCCCATATTATTTATATATCTAAGATGGAAGAAGGCTATTTATTTGAAGGTAGCAAAAATCATATTTTTAGAATGAGATCTTTTACACTTACGTAAACAATATTTATGATAATACATACCGAGATACTCATAAAAATCAAAACTGATGGGCCACTTGCCACAACAAACAGATATTGCGGCACAAAGTAGAACAACGTTTGAATTGTATAATTGACGGTAATTGTCATTTGATCGTCAGATAAATTAGACTACTCGGACAATGAAAATACACATTGATTGTTGTCGCCTGATTTAAAGCACGTATCGTCTATTTTTGTTCGGAGAAAAATCATTGGCTTTCCTTCTTCGAAATTCCTGCAAATGCTGTACCGTCGATCAGTGCATTCAGAATTTCATGATGCGTTGTGCAAGACCCTAACATTAGTCTACAGCTTAGATGTACTTGCCAGAAATTATAAATAACGGAATTTCCTCAGCACCGAATTATGGAGTAGGTCACGAGTCACCTAGAACGTCATCGACCACTATGCATTTCCACTACAAAAACCTATATTTTAGTTCTAAAACAGGTCACAAGTTTTCGCCATCGTTTCTCAGAAGAAATGCAAGCGTAGTTGAAGAAATTCATAGAAGCGCGCGAATAAAATCGAGTACTTAATGCTATTAAAATAGCACGAACCTACGTTAGAGTTATTAATATGATTTCAAGGAAACAATGAGCTCATTTGTTGTCGTAATACAACTACATTTGGGATATTAGTTACAAACTCCATTTGTTCTTCCAGCACCTTGCGAAGTTACGCTACGTATATCTAAATCTTCAGATTATAGCCTCAAATATTGATGGGATTCATTGAAAATTGTTACGATTAACTTCTATAAAATACGGAAATAAAGTGCTGAGTTTCCGGTCGTAATCGAGAACAGGCATATGCCTTATTTTTTAAATAGATTATAATTGATGTAATCCTTCTGCCCTTGCTGTGAAGTGGTCGCAATCAATTCCGTTAATAAGGGCGCACATCTGCGCTGTAAACTTGCTAGTATCGGTTCACGAAATCTTATCTGGCAGCCATTAATCAAGCTTGTAACTAATGACTAGGATCAAGTGCAACGCAAGCAAGGTCGATGGAAAGGAAGGAATATATACTACCGTATGCTTTTCAACGTTAAATATGTGGTTTCAGTGGGCCAAGGAGGCAGCCGAAGCTGAACGATTGGAGAAAATGTTGAAGATCGAAAATGAAGAAAACTCAACTGCGAATAATTTAGCATTAGCTATTCAAAGTCGAAACGAGGCGCGCGCGAGTCAATCCAATAGCTTTTTCGATTCGTTGATTGATAAATACGCTAAGAAAGCAGAAAAAACAACGAAAAGAAAGGGCGCAGCTACGAAAGCAACGACGAAGAAAACTAAGAAGAAGGCGTAGAGAAAATGAATTTCTATTCGTAAATCATCCCCATCCTCTTTCCTTCGCATTATTTCCATATATTGATTGGATTCTTGTATTATACTACTTGAAGATCTTATTGTTCCGCTATGGATGCTATTTCTATGTCAGTAAATCATTATATTTAAATTTTGTAAGTTTGAAGTATACCTGCTGTTGTGACAACGTGCCCCCCGGAAATGCATTACCGCGATACTGGTATTTCTGTATCGTACTTATCCATTTAGAATGCCTAAATACACGATTTGAATACATCAATTTATTAACACAGCTAAACAAACTTGAATATTAATATTTCATTTACGAATCACTTCCAGAATTTTAGTTCGCGTAGTAAGTTTCAAAGTGGTCAATAATTTCCAGTGGATTTTAAGCTTACTTTAATTCCTACCGTCGGAATATTACCATCGTACTCTTACTTGCCAGAGCATTCTTTTTTATCTACACACCTTTTTAAAAAATGGCAGATTCCTGCATTCCTTGCACTCGCTTGGTAAAACATTCACAGTAGTTCTCATACAATAACTTGTGCGATAATATTAATTAAAGTATTAGTAATTCGTTCATATTAGGTATCGCAATGCATGGACTTGAGAGGAGAAATTAAAATATATTAATTCTCATACAAAGGTTCCAAATATCTTAACACCTCAAAATATTTAATTATTAGTTTTCTCAAATTTCGAGGCTGAAAGGATACACTTGTGTTCCACATTCCAATTAGTATCTAATTAATTGTAGACAAGACACTACTGTTAATTTCAGCCTCCTTTATTAATGTAATTAGTTTGTTACTTATGTCATTAATGGTCAAAACACTTATAAAGAAAGTTGGCCTGATTATTATTGTCATTATTATACGATTATTACAAATATACCGCGGTCTTCGCGTGCATCACGTTTGCTGATTCAAGATGATTATAGTGTCTGTGTTTTTGAGTTGGTGTTGGTTGAAACAGAGTATACCGGGCATCGTAAGTGACCGCCTCGTATGGTCAGGCTCGTGTTATGTCTGGCTTGACTAAAGCGACAACACTCCACACATCGAATGACACACTTCTTGATAAATGGTACATGATTTTTTACGCAGTTATTTAAAACACTCATCGTCGTCAAATGTGACGACACATTTTTAAATCCCAGTCATTTCTTGTAACATAAAAGAATGCAACATATGTCATCGAATTATCTTCCTTATAAAACATGGGAACTTGATGATTTGTGTAGTACTGAACCTACGTGCAAGGTTTCTGCATCATCATGAAGTAAAGAGTAGTAAGACATATATTTTTAAATGTTGATGATAATAATCAATCGATACAATAAATTTCAAAGATAGAAAATATTTTCACGAAATAAAAAACGAATTTGTACACGAACGTAACATGAAATTATTCTGATATGGTCGCAGATGAAACATATAAATAATTTCAAATAATTGACTTTCACTCATAACTTTTGAGTCGAAAGTAGCCTCCTTTGGTTTTATATTTAGAAAATGTGCAACAATAAATGGAATTGACGATCTTTAAATATTTGGTTGGCACAGGGTATCAAGATATGCTTCTGGTCTCGCGATAATTATAAGTTTGTAATTTAAATCTATTATTAAGCCAAGTTTGATTGGAACTCCCGTTGAACACATGACGTCGTACACTTCGATAAAATCACGTATGAGAAAGCATCGTACTATGGGTGAATATGGTGTAAACATAGGTAGGGAAGTGTCAACCAACATTATTATTAGCCAGATGTGTAATCAGAAGCCGAGTTTGAGTTTGCACAAGAATGGGAATACAATAGGGCTTGCTTCGAATTGGAATAATATTTTGACGCGGACCGCTAAACAGTGATTATTGAACCGCGAATAATCTACGATTACAAGCCATTGTACCTGGTTAGAATAGTGACGTGATTTCAGTAAACCTGTAAACCAATGGAGGACTACAAAACTAGTCTTATTAAGTAAAATACGTAGCCATGTTTCATTGAAGTCTGTAACACGAGAACGAGTAATAACCTAAAACTAATTAAATTTATAACTAATCATTAACGAATCAGAAAGCTTATCGAGAGAATATATAATTAGATATATCGAACTATAGTAGAAAGTCCTCTATCCGAGGTAATAATCAGCTTGAGCATACTCTAATTTCTAATTTCCTTTCTAATAGAAAGGAACAAACACAGACACACGTTTTCGGCAAATCCATTTTATAATGGAATGATTTGATGTTATAAATGATTTTTATGAAACACTTTATCACAGGAAGCTCTTAGATGTAATACGCGGAGATTCGCGTCAAGCTCGTTATCAAAATATGATAATTAAATACGAGAGAATAGAAGTTTCGTAATGGGACATCCAAGAGAAAGCAATAAAAAGATGAAGGTTGAGAACGAGAGCTCTGGAACACCAGTCCTGTACGAAGGTACTATTCGGAGGAACCTTTAAATTCGCAAGTCCTTCCTCTCCCTATATTCGTTCCTAATCGCGAGCTGCATCGAGAAATACAACGTGTACCACGATGCACCCCGTTAAATCTCGGCAGGAAATCGAGGGAGAGCGGGGTTGGAGAGAAGAGGTAGAATGAGAGGAGAGAACGTGAACGAGGAGGAAGAATGGAAGAGGTGGAGGTTGTGGTCTGTCGGTGGAGGAGTAGTAGGAGGAAGAGAAGGTGGAGGATGGTAAAGGAGGAGGAAGGAGAGAAGAAGATACCGGTGGACAAGAGGGGGGGAGCGACATTCCAGAAGGCGGCGGCGGCGGTGGTTCTCGTGGGAAACTAAAGAGAGAGAGAGGAGAGAGATCTCGTCCCGAGGAGAGGTTGCGAGTCTTAAGGCACTGTTCTCATCTCCCGACGCGCGACAAGACCGCAGATACTTCTACTTCGGATCTTACGAGAATCTTTAGATTTATGAATTCGTAAGAATAATCATCAAATGTCGATTTATATGAAATAGATTCGAACGAGAGTCTTAATCGTATTTGTAACTTGTGGCTAATTTAAGCAACAAAGTGTTAGAGATAGACTTATGAATATGAATTATTATTACATGCTTTCTTATTGGACGCGGGGAGATTGTAACTGAGAATAATGCCAGCTCATGAACTACGGGGTTGGATTTATTGAATGCAATCACGGGGTAATGTGATATCATTCGCTGGCTTTGAAGTTCGTCAACACCTTATAAGTCTATAATTTGATACAGTAACAACAATCAAAGATAATGGATATGCATGCTGCAACTTCGAATACATTCCCCTTTTGCTTACTCTGCGGCCGCAGCTATTACAATATTCTGCTCTCTGATAAACCCTATAATGCACCGGGTCTCCGCAGATCGAGTTTTTGCAAGGCTTAAGAATATGATAAATATGTTTTATCGGTTAGAGCAAATATTTTCCAAGGAAAATCGAATATTACTTGAAACTTATATCAAAAGATATTGCACTACATATTCATACTGTTATCAGTACCATATGTAGTTACTAGTATCACATGTCCGGCCTTGGGATATATTTGTGGCATCCATATCACATGCAAGTTAACCAAAGCACGCGGTAGGACCCACCAAGGACTCTGTGAGTAGGCCCTTAGGGCGAATCCTCGAGAAGTCCCGGCAAGTGATTTCAAGCCAAACGAAAGAACGAAGAGGAGATGATGGCAAACCCGCGAGGCGTTGAATCATTGCAAATAATCAAAGTTACACGTCCTGATCAATTACTTCTTTTAATGCGATAGTTCCTTCCAGAAGTGATGTGTGGAGTATCGCGGTTTCGATTCTTAAATTAAATGTGCAAATCTTTTTATCCGTTTCCCTGAACAAAGTTAACGAGGGGTGAGAATGAGAGGAGATGAGTGTGGAAAAGAATCATAGAGACGATGATAAACAGTAAATTGTTTTCGTTTATTTGACTAATTAAAAGTCCACTGGAAGATCGCAAGCATTCTGAATATTGCGGAGGACACTGTTCTTATCTTACTGTTGTACTCTCACGGTATAACGACTACACGACAACTCATCATCCATCGTCGTATTCGTCGTAGTCGTGGAATGGTATACGACGGCAATAAAGTACCTCATTATTATTATTGCCATCGTAAGTCAAAAGAGGCATCCGAATGCACGACGTAATAACGCGATAATCGCACGGCGAGCATCGGTATCGGTAAGAACATACACGCCCCTGATTACGCGAAAGGATAACGTCCAACTAAACGGCACTCGGAAATCCAACACCGATTCAGCGAGCGGAATATCCATTTCACTAACCGATGACAACGCACGGTTCTATGAACTTATTATCACACATTTGCCCTATAAAGGATAACAACACTTATCAAGTTATTGGTACAAAATCGTGTCTTCGATTGTGATCATCCTATTTCTGGTGCCTTAAGCTTTTGCTGAATATCTACTAAGATGATATATCTTCCTGAAGTGCATATAGTACTGGATCTTGAGAAAGGTTCATAGATTTGAAAATGAACATTTCCGAAGGGGTTACATGGGTCTATAGACGACCTGGAGAACACCCTGTATAAGGTAGGGGCAGAGGCACGCAGGTCCGCGAGATGAGAAGAAGAAGGAGGGAAGAAGGTGGAGAGTTAATTGAATCCGAGCAGCGTATAAGTGGAATGGCCTATTCCTCCTCCGGTTCGCTCCTCTTATTCTTCTTTCTTCCCGCGTGACTCCTTTCCTCGCAGCCCCTTCGTCTTGTGGCACGTCTCTCCTTGCCTCTCCTTGCGCCGTCCTTCGTAGCTCCTTGTACCCCCTTCGGACGGGGTACCGAGGAGGATCGGTGGAAGGACGCCAACAGACGGGGGGAGGAAGCATTCCTTTGTCTCTGCGCGCACGGACCTAGATCATATACTATATAATGTACATAATGCACGCGCGGATACATGGCTATGTGTCAATACACACTCGGGCTCCTCGCGCACTTCACCTCGCGATAATATATTAGAGAAGTATATAAGCGCATGGCTATCTGCATCGAATTTGCGATAATTTTATTCCTTTATACCCGCGCGGTACAAAGTTACAATTATAATGTAGTATGTTACGTGCTACGTTAATATTTAATTTTACTCATTTCTGTATACAGTGTATTGGTATTCACGTGTATGATAAAATACATACATGCCCGCATGGATTGGGCTACGTGTATATATACACGCGCGCGTTTAATCAGGCCCACCAAAGCACATGTAGGTATACAGGATGAACCTGCAGTTACTCTTCTCAGGAATCTGAAAGAAATCCCTTCCCAGTGCGATAACTAGTGATATGAATTACGTCCGGTAATTTATCGAAAATTTACTTTCACTCTTCGCTGTTTCGTTTCATCTCCGAAAGGATCGATCGTTTGGTGGATACCGACGTTGCGTAGATCACGCGCATCCCTGTGGTGGCAAAAATTATGCTTTTTTCCCCCTATGGGACACGAAACATGACGATTTTTGTGACAGTACTGTGTGCTCTCGCCGCGGGTGCTCTCTGGCACCCCTCTTGCATGCACTCCGTGGATTTGCGTACCCCGAAATAACCCTGCTCTGCCCCTTTCCTCCGTCAGACCGCGAGAAGAGATGAGGATGAGGACACCGAAGACAAAGATGAAGAGAGAAGAGGGAAGAGAAAAGTAGCATGGAGAGGAAAGGAGAGCGGAGCGTGTATACCGCAAAACCAGTTCGCTGGTGAGTAAACAAAAAACGAGAAGGAGCCAACGCCGCGGCGCGGCCTCGTTGTCCGTTGCGAGGGGAAGAGAATCGCTGCTTTATTGCTAATTCGAAGACATTCGCCCGGCAGAAATTAAACTTTATGGTCCGCCCGCGGGGAACGAGGGGTACCTCGCGACGCCGAACGTACGTGGGAGCTGTCCCATGGGGCACTTGGTACGTGAGCTACGCTCCTGTCAGGATGCCTGAACATCCGAGTGCTTGAACGCAACCGATCTCTTCGGAATCCTTCAATTTTCGAGGAAGGATAACTTATTCTTTGACTATATTTTGGAGATTAAACATAGACGAAATTTAGTTGGTTGAAATCTTGGTGCAACTTCCTTTATTTCTTGCGAAAGATTCATTTGATGTAAGAGTTCTATGGTTCTTGAAGTAAATGTACGTGTAGATCACGTATGCAAAAATGTTAGCATAGTTTGATTCTTATTTGAGCTGAACATTTTTCGCGATAAATGAACGATCGGCAGTGAGCGCATTCGATGGAAAAGAATGTAACAAAGGGCCAAGGAATTGCAACATTGCGGCTTTGAAATGTTCGCGCTAAAGGGAGAAGATTACTTAGAAATCTGACGATTATTTTCTCCGAAATCGTTCTCGACTTCCAGCACTCTGGAGTCCGAACTCAGCGGGTGTCTCGAGTCACGAGAATGTTGGATGCTTCTACCGTCAAGTCTCATTACCCCCGGCAATGTGCAAGAGCTTGGCATATATAATCAGCAATCTAATCTTGTTAATTCAGCTCGTTACCTTGTGCCTGAGAGAATTTACAGTACAACCATTGTACGTAAAATCATATGAATCCTAGCACAGCATTAGACAATGAGGTAACAAAGCTCGCATCACACAAGCACGAATAGGACACTTTGATCGTAATTGCAAAAATGCCAGAATCGGAAGATAGCGCGAGATCATTCACAGTTTAAGCGCACAGCAGCCGCTGAAGTGTCGCAGTTGCGCGTTGTTAATGTGAGGCAGGTGCTAACGTGGCGAGAAAGAGAAGTGAACAGCGTCAAGGCGTGTTAAAAGAGAAGAGAGAAGACATGCCCAGATCCCGTCCTCCCCCTAATTGACAAATTGGAATCTTATTAGAAGCTCGTGATGCCGGAGGTACCCGAGGCAAGAGGAGCTTCGAGGGTTCTTTAGTAATGAAAGAAAGAGAAAGGCGAAAAACCGATAGAAAGGGATAGATAACGAGGGAGCCGTGAAAGACGAGGAGAACGAGGGGGGCATAATGCGTAGATGGCACGACACTAACAGGTTGTACGGCCCACGGTGGAACGAAGGAGAAGTACCTTACGTTCGGCCTGCCGGCCGGCAGGCGAATGCCACCCAGGAAGGGTTCGCGCGTGCGCGATCTGTGTGGCCTCGGCTCGATTCGACCACCGGGCCCAACCGAGAATGCACGAGTACTGCCGAAGCCGACGTGTGCTGGCCCACCCGGTAGAGCGCGCGCGTGCCGCGTCCTGTGTGGTCCTATGGGGCCCAACTCTTCCTATTCTCCCTTTCTTCTATACATCCCTCCTTATCTTTCCTTCTTGCCGTTTCTCCTTCTATCCACTTAGCCCTTTCTTCGTCGTGTTCCTGCTCCCTGAGAGACGGCTACGTACGCACCTCTTCTTTCTCTTCCGAGCACAGGATCTTCTCCACATCGCCACCGCATGGTCCACGCCGTCTCTTGCTTCTTCAGTTCGGGCCGCAAAGACGCGGTGGCTCTGAAGACGAAGAGCAAGAGGTGGAAGTGCTGACAGTGGCGTAAGTAACTAAGTATCGTGTAGATCGCACGATATTATCAATGACGGGACTGCCAACTCGAATTATAATTAGAACACTTTTTTGGATTTATTGTGTCACTCATACTACAAGTCATGATATTCATAACTTGGGGACGAAGAATCAAAGATTCAAGAAGGCACACCATTTTCAGCTATTTACATGGATCGTTTCCTTGCCAGTTTTAACGCAGGAACAGATGTAGATGATTAATTATCAAGCTACACGTATCAAAATATAGTCCACCTCTTTACACTAACGTGTTCCCCGTTTTATCTTAAAATGGGATTATAGTATAGGTTCCGAGTGAAGTATTAATCTCTGAAATATCTTATCGAGCTAGCTGTTTCGAAGAGCCATGAACTCGAAGTATTATTATTCGTCACGGCGGCATTTTCTGGTGTCACGTTCACAAGAGCCACGTAGAATTTTATCTACGTCAGTGGCTAAAGAAGGGAGATGAGGTGGTAAGCCCGCTTGACTCGTTCCACCTCTCCTTTCCCGCTTCTCGGTTTCCTTCGCACGGCTTGACTCGACCACGTGCTAACTTACGAGCTACGATCGCTGTACCCTTCCACTTTTCTTTCTTCGTTTATCTTCTTTCGTATTTCTCTTTCTCATTCTTCTTCCCTCTTCCTCCTTTGACCAGTTTATATTCCTCTCCCCGTGTCCTTTTTCCTTCTCCCTCCCGTTGTTTGTTCCTGGTCCGTTCTGATGCTGGGACGTCTCGCTTTTTGCTCCCCTCGACTTCTCTTCGGATTAATAATCCACCGGCGAGAAAGGATCCGCGGCGTTCGCGAAGATTATGGGCTGAGTGCACGGTCAAGGTGCTGCTATGTTAACAAGCCTCAATAGGGTAACGGGGAAAGAGGGAGGGAATTGTAAAACGTGATTCCGAAAATGAAAGATCACGTTTCGTTATCGATCATTATCTGCTGAACCTGCACGTATCACTGACTTTTACTAATATTCAAATTAAGGGGAAATAACACTATCTACCTTGTAACGTAAGATAAAGTCGACGCAATAACAAGTACCATACATTATACTTCGCATTTCTAAAATTACAACCTGCGATATCCTAAAGTATATTTTTGCTAATATCATGCACGAAGAAGGGAAAATGCAAGAAATATAAGGTCACTCTCCATCGAATAAAGACCAGTTTTTATTGTCTACGATTATCAGAAATCATTATCTTCGGAAAGAATATCTACAGTATAAAGTGCATTCGTTAAGAGAACAGTATTACCACCTTTAATGCAACGACACGAAGGGATTGCATTAACAAGAAGAATTTGCACAATGCAACGGGGTATTCATCTTGCTCGCGAAGATGAGGATCGTGTGTGATGAGAATGGACCAGCAACAGCAGGCGCGATGATTGGCCCGGAACTTAAACCTTATTTTCGCATGTAAGATGTAAATGACGCTGTTCTGCTTTTTAGAGGCTGACCAATTTCCCTGACGTACATGTGCGTGCAGGAGGTGGAAGGGTGAAGGGAAAAGGGAGAAAGAGAAAAAGAAGACGAGCAGGGTTCAAAGAGCCGACAGTGGTTAAAGAGCCTTCTTCCTCTCTCCATCTCGACACGCACAAGTACAAGGCGCAACCTTTCGAGCTACCCAGAAGAATATCATCCTTCTTCCTCACTTTTCGCCTCGGTATATCCCTCTTTCTCTGAGCACCTTCGTTTTCTCCGTTCCTTACCCTGCTGGCAGAGCAAATTTATTTCACGTTTCTGCCTTTTCTGGACCTTTCACAATATTTGGCCGTGCTTTGGCATCCAGCACCGGTCGCGGCGGGCACCGGTCACCAGAAGATACGTCTTTGAGCCCTCGGTGATGGATGGTTCGCTCTCCAACCCGCCACGAATTGCTGCTTCTACTCTTTGTCCCTGTCTCTCTTCTTCTCCTTCACCTCCGTGGCATTTCTCTCTCTTTTCCTCTATTTCGTACTCTTTCTCTCTTGTATTCTGTGGAGGATGCTAGAACGCCGCGCATGGAGCCCAGGGCCGATCACTTCCATGGTGTATGCACGCGAACTCTTCTGATCAGATCATCTTTCGATCTTGCACACTCCGAGATATCAATATGTGCATCGATTACTTTAGGAGTTAATGAACGATATCGTTTTCGAAGTGCGTTAAGAGATGGCTAGATTGAGAAGGATATAATCATCGGCTACGTTTGTGATCCGATTTTCATGGAATATGAAGTGCGACTTTAATCGATCACATTTCAATGATTGTAGGAAATGATATCTCGGGTAAGATACAGACAAATCGAGTAGAAAACGAAACGAAAAGAACGTCTTGTGAGACCGAGTATCGCAATAAGCCGTCCCTGAGTCCGTGGACCCCCAGCCCAGGGACCGTTCCACCGACTTCGTGCAGGTATATAAATTCTGGTGCTATTATTGGGGTTTGTGCCTTCTCACAGAGCCCTCTGGGGCCCGCGGCGGCCCCTTTGAGCTACTCTTTCTGCCTCTCTCATACTCTCCTTCATCTCTCTCACGGCTCTGCTATTCCTACACTCTGAACTCCCTTTAGCCCTTCGCTTCTCCACCTCGTTGTTGTACCATTCCTCCTTATCCTTGTCTTCATCCTCCTCTGCCACCTTCTCTTCCTCATCTTTCACCTCCTCTCACCATTCTTCGGCCTATTCTCCACCTCGCAGCCGATCCTACACCGCCCCTGACTTGTTTGTTTTCCCTCGCATCGTCTTCCGTTTGCTAAACGCACCTTAAATTACGCGGCCGATGATAAATATTTGAGCCGTCCATTACGCGAAAGGGCTATTCGAACTTCTGTCTGACCGATGTTACCTCCTTCAGTCGCCGGAGGTTCCTCATGGATCGTGTTACTTTGAAAAAGGGACACCCAGAGTAGAGCCTGTTCAAGCGGTGCAATGAAGGTGTGTAGAATTTTTAACGATAAGTAAACATTAAGAAGGTACATTTTTCCATTCCCTTTTCCTTTGGTACTTGAATTTAATGTACCCTCGTTATCAGGTTATTTTATTTGAAATCGTTTGCAAAATAACGTCTCCAATTTCGTTCCTCGAGTAATATTTATTCGCGGCCATCATTGTTCACGATCAATTTAGAGTTATTAAATATCTCGAAGAACACCTCCAGAAATTCGAAGAATGTCAACAATGTCCCTGAATCACGCGGTGGCAATGATTTTAAGTAATTATCCAGAGACAGGTTTTAATTGCAGCCCAGTTGGAAAGTGATAACCGATGAGTAAAGATTACACTCCACCGTGGTACTTAAATTGACCGATGAATGATCTGCCTCCGAGAATATATTTTCCGTGAACCGCAAAGTTGTTGCTGTATAGATGGCAACGCCGCGACGGGTCTTCCATCTCGATTGCGGAATTTTATTTCCGCACCGCGCCACCGCAACCGCCACAAAAGTCAAAAGTGCCTCGTAACAGGATTATGAAATGTTCGGGAGTAGCGTTCCAGGGATGTTTACAGCTCGCGGATACTCGTTCCCTTTTTATTACCAGTCTGTTTCACCGATTCTGGTATGGGATTCGTTAACAGACGACGTTTATACTTTCATTGGCCAGTATCTTTCCTTCTTTCATGTAGTACGATACATATGCGCCATAATGTAACCATTGTTTTTCTGTATACATTGTCACGTTAAAATCAACACCTTCGCAAACGTATAAAAACCCAATACACTTGGTGATTGGTTAAGTTATTTCGGTACTAAAGAATACAACTGGGAATGCCCGATTCTTCGTTTACCCGCTCCAAGAATTGTCAGTAGGGTTTGTTTGGCGAACGCCAGTTTTATCTTCGCAGGTCGGCGCGACTAATCTCTAACTTTCCCGTTGGTTGGCCCTCGGTTCTTCGTATGTTTGCGGAATCAAATACTGGCTTGTAAAAGGGAGGTTTTCTGGCACATTTTATTATACTTTGGTATTCGAACAATGCATATTACCAAAGCTATGTAATATTATTATAATCTAATATCATAGCATAACTTTTATATTACATCGTATACATTGATAGCTCTTATACCAGATTCAATTGCAAACCAAAAATAGCTGTCATGGTAAACAATATTTATTATTCAGGATACACTCCCGTTTATTATTGGAATTTCGAAGATCTTTCTAGCATCGAATAAATTTCAAGCACAAGAATCCGCGGGTGAGAAAAAGAAGTAAGCACGTGGTGCCTTCAGGAATGATGTTTATTATCAGTAAACCGAATACTTTGGCAGGCCCACCTTTACTTCTTTCCCCCTCTTCTTCGGTTAGAGTTCGACTTTCATATCAGTTGCCGTGTAGCCGCGGTTGGTGACGTTTCATAGTATGCCATTTCTCGAGTCATGTTCTTTATTTTGAAAGCAATTGCATGTCACCGAAACGATACCCTACCTTATTCCTCGTAAGCACGATTCATTGTGAACGATAGTACTCGAAGACGCGAAACGATGCGCTACATAGATAAAACGTTACAAGCGATCGGGTGACTTCGATATAAAAAGGTGTGTGCTTGATCGATTAGAGAATGATATACTTTAATATCGATAATACGTATCTTTATTCGTGTGGTCCGATTTAGTGGAGCGATATCCGTCACGATATTCAAACGGATAACGATAAACTCTATACTTAGGGGAACACGTGGTTTGAGACTGTCAGAAGCATGAGGAAGTGACACCACACTCTTAAGTGACGAGTGTGAAACATAGTCATTAAGCTGGTTGTCTCTACAGTTATGCAGCGAGAAGCCAAGAAACAACGAGCTGCTGATGAAAGGAGGAAGTATGTCGTCTGCTTTACACGAACGCCTGGTACAATATACATATCTGTCTATGACCAAAATCTATCAATATTGACTGAAGAAGATACAAGTGTATAAAAAGTTTAAAGAAAGAAACTCATTGATAGAAACAGATACGTGAAAAGTAGGAAATCTTCGCATCGTTCGTAACCAAGGTCATCCTCCCTCGCAGCATTATCCTCGAGCATACGAGTGCGTGCTTCGGGGGTAGAAAGCCATTGAGAATTTTCGCGGAGCATTCTGAGTACTTGGAGTAAGAATGTTTAAGGGGCAAGGGGGAACCCTTTTAAAAAGAAAATAAGAGAAAGGGACAAGGTAAAACGCGAGGACAACGAAGGAGAGGAGGAAGGATCAATCGATGATAGTGGGGGAGTCGAAGAGTCCTAGAACGAAAAGGATAAGCAACAGCAACAGCAGCAGCAGCAGGAAAGAAGCCGAATAAACGGAAAGATTTGAAAGAAGAGTAGGAGAGAACGAGGCCGATCGAACCGAATCGAACGAGGAGAAAGCTAAAAGATCTTCCTTCTCGCCGCTCACCCTTGTCGGACTTACACCTTCGTCCTATTTCGTTTCCTCTCTCTCGCACAAGGTGCACCTGTCTTCTTTTACCTGGTACATGCCCCGCCCCGACCAATGAAGAAACGTTGGGCCTACTGACGTCATTAAACGAACGAAGTGGGCCCGTCGTGGTGGGGAAAGGATCATCCACCACCAGCTTGATAGGCCGTGAGAGCCCCACGGGGACCGGCGAGGTAACTGCAACCAGCGCCGGCAGCCCGGCCGGCCGTCTTGGTCAGAGGGTGGGGACAGGAAGAGGGGCACCCTGGACCCTGTCAGGGCAAACGAACAACGTTGGGTACCCACCGAAACCCATCCCGCATTTCCCACCACCGACTCGTCCGGAAAACGTGCGCTACAGAGCTTCCGGACCGCGCTCTGGCATATTGAGTTCAGTCAAGTGAGTCAGGTCGATCGAATGCACTTCAGAGTATTCTAGTGAGAACGATCGAGGAATCCGACGATTTTGACAATACGTGCACGTGGATCGATCTGGAGAACGCGGTGGGGCGTTTCTTTTTTTTCAAATTTCAAATGTAAGAGAGTGGTGAAGCTACAAGGAGTCGCGGTTAGATCGCTCAGTGATGGTGTCCTCGAATGTAGAGGGTTTCTTTACATCGGGAGGATCCCTTTGAAAGATCGGTACAGTGATACTCGCGAAGATCGGTTAATTTCTCGGATTAGAGTCTCGGTTATCTTACTTCTGTATCATAGCCATTCCCTGATAAGAAGAAGAGAGATATAACGAACGGAAGGAAGAGGGAGGAAAAAGGAAAGGGGCGGTTCTCCGTTGGGAGAAAGCTCTTATAGTGGCAAGGGCTGATTTCTTCGTGCCGGTCGTTTATCGGAAAATCCTGTTGGTTGTTTCTCGATGAAAATCTCTCGAATCCTTTTTGGTATCGCGCGTGGTGGTTTTACGACACAACTACGACGGTCACACCGGTGGTAAGAGTGCGTGTAGGGGGAGTGTGTGATGCCCTGGTTATGGTTAAGCGTGAGTGAGGTCAGTGGCAAGAGGAGGAGAAGAAGGACCGGTAGCAGCACGTCGTCTTCCAGATCGTCGTCTAGGTCATCGTCGTTCTGTCAGCCGTGGAGGAGGAGGATTGGTGGTGGAGGCGGTGGTGGTGAGGACTCGGTGGTACCGTCGACGTACTCAACGACGACGGTTACAAGAAGGAGCGCAGATAGGAGGATTACCGGGCAGTGACCAGCCAGAGGGTCGTCTAGAGGCAGAGCCACGTGATTATGGTGCACCATCATCATCGTCGTCGCGGCCTTCAGGCGAGCCATCACTGTATCCTCAGGAGACGAGGTACAACACCCTCGCTCCTTCAGGTCTTCCTAATTATCCTCGGCCTTTGGTTACCGGTGCTGGATAACGGTGGCCTCGTCCTCGCTTGTGGACCAGGCAGGGGTGGTGGACGACGGCCACCCTTGAGGAAGCTTACGCCGTTGGTCTTCAAACAACATGTGCCAAATGTCAGCGAGAATACGCTACCGGCGAGTGGACTCAGCGAGGGACGTGTGTCCAGGCACGACAACAGGTTCCGGGATCTCGTACCTAATTACAATGCCGACATCATCTTCAAGGATGAAGAAGGTACTGGAGCGGATCGGCTCATGACACAGGTGAATAAGTGTTTTTTTTTAATGATTTCTTATTAGTATACTCTTCCCTCGCTGAATGAACACTCCTAACGATTGGACTTTGTTCATACTACTTCATATTTATGAGTATATTGTCTCGTAACGTAGACCGTTTATTACATTCGGAAGTTGGCGACTCGTTTGTCGAATACTCGGAGAATATCTTCAGTATAGATTGCCGGGAAATCTATGATAATAGCAACAGCATATTTCATTCATTGACAGTCGATGATATACTAGAAACGATAAATCGTATTGTTCGATATGTTGTTCTTCCTGGTGAAACACGCTTATTGGAAATTCGTCATTTCTCGCGGGGGTACGTTTCAGGCATTTAGTATACGATGATAAAATATCGTGTTGTGTCAACCTGCGATAAAGATGGTCGTCCTTGAAGAACCCGCCGGTGAATCACCGTAGGGGCGACATGCTATTTCACGAAAGAAAAATCGTCGTTCAACCGGGTTTCGAATGTTTCAGAAGTCTACTTCGTCTCGTAGTCGAACGCGGCAACATTCGGGAACAGTTTTCAGATCATAGAAATACGATTTTACTTCGAAAGCCACTCTACGTAGGTGTTTGACTCTAGAGAATTCTACAAAGAGTGCAGTCACCGACCTTTACATCCGATTCCGATAATAGTACGGTGATTCACTCATGAACAATATACTGAGAACTCGTATTGTTTGTACGCTCCACGGGAATAGAAATCGAACATTTGGTACTTCGGAAATCTGATTACAAATTCCTTTGAAACATATCCAAGTAACATTAACACAACAGTTGAACCCCGACACTGAACCACGGACAATATACCATACGGCGTAGAACGTAACAAGCTTCTCATACTACTAACAAATCCTTTATAAAACAGGATTAATCAAATATTATTTGATCATCCTATTTCAAGAACAGACTATTCATACTTTGATCAATAATATATTGGAAGTTCACGGTATATTAGAAGGCAATGATTTCTTACGAAGTATTGCGCACTGTTAGTCGACATTTCAAAGGATTATTTCATGGATGCATATATCATTGATTTTTTAAGATCAATCCCGTATCTCCATTAGCATATCTACACCCTGGTGAACGGTTTAAGTATGGTGACGGCGTGTTATTACTTGAACGCGTGTCACCGTACTCCACGCCGTATGACAAATTAGCTACTGCACGTCGTTAAACGTCGGGCAGGTGATTCACGCGAAATGCTATCCACCCGATAAGAGAGCCTCGATCGTTCCTGAATACCTCTCACGTGCACAGGATCGATACTTGAAATTTGAATACTTACTTCGTATGATTTCTCCAGGAAAGAACCCGCCGATCTCTTCATTATTCTCGATAATTTATATGGCGATGGAAAAATAGTTGATTTATCAAATGATTCTCCTATGTTTTACAACGAAGGACTCTCTGATCAGTGAATATCTCTGCATCGAACGTTTATTACGCTATGTAATTTATTTCTTGGAGAACGTAATATGAATTTGATTTTGAAACTCGATACTTTCAGTTCGAGTCATTTTTCGGATATTTTTCGGAGCTGATGAACTGTGTATAGGTGTGGTTTAATATGTGAGTTTACTTTGAAGTGCAAGAAAATGCTATGATTATGTTGCAGAAAAATGTCCCTCATATTCATCAAAACGTAATTAATTCTAAGTATCCTGAACAGTTGAGAGTTCAGTTCCGTTCAGAGATGCAGTAAAACGTGGCGATTAAATTTCGCAGCGCGTCTTCTTAATTCGATTCTAAATTCACGAGAGACTCGAAGTCGATTTGAATTGAAATGGTGAAACACGTCCAAGGTGTGAATTTAGTGATAAAAAGTGGTGGTATCACAATAGCAGCGGTGAAAAGACTGAAAAATCGTAGTCTTTTGAGTTCTATCATCACCTCCGTGTACGCGTAGCCTTCCGAGTCGTCAACAGTACTCTCCGGTGTTTATTTCACGTCCATAGAGGCTCCATTAGTGCTTTATTCATGCCGTTTTTATCGGTTGTTTGCTTTCCACTTGGCGCCCCCGCGAAGCGTGAAACGATTCTCCTAACTCCGGGCCCGTTGTATTCCAATTTGTAAGTCCCACGTTTTCGGTGCCGCGTTCACTCTGTGAGACACGCCGCACAAAAGCGGGCGCCGGTTCTCCATCGTAAACTATCCTTCTAGAAATGTTTAGCGTAAATCTTCGTAGCAAACCTGCTTGTTTTCCTCGTGCTTACCCCTATCTCGCAAAAGGATCCTGTCCCTTTTATTGATACCGGACAACAGGAAAACCGGAATGAACATTGAACCGGCGCCAAATCTATCGTTCCCGGTAACAGTTTTCACTCGTTCAAATATTGTTCCAAGATCCTCGTTATTGTTTCTCGAGAATCCCTATGACTAGGCAGATAGAATCAATGGAAATTGTGGAAAGTATTGCGAAAGTATTTTTACGACTGACTTATAGTCATTCGCAATTATCTCATGCCAGATCCTTCACTATTTACATCCATTTATCTGGTAATTTTAACGATTTTCTTAATGCTTTATCTTATGTCTAATGATTCTCTTGAATCACACATATGGAATATTACTAGGCAAGGTTTTATCGAATTCCAAATTGACCTGCGAAATTTGATATCGATCGACGGGAAATATTAGAAATAAGCATAGACTGCAAAAGTAAGCTGAACTGAATACGAACTGCAATCCGATACGTATATGTTCAGGAAGAAATAAAAGAATAATTTCCTTCAGTTAATACCACTTAATTTATGACTCGTGTCGAAGCTTTCATTGAATGATTTATCGATTGATTTGCGATCGAAATCGCTTTGGGCTCGAAAGCACCGGACACTTGGCGTGAATCGGTAGATCAAAACGTGTGTTCGGGCATCGATGTCTCCCGAGTGAAACGATCCGTCGGTGAGCCGGCGGTGCGCTCGTTAACGCCGTGTTTTGCGAGCATGAATATCGTGTCAGACGAGGCTACGTTTTTTCGCCGCGATCGTAAAATCACTGTACTATGGCCGATTAGCAAGTCTCGCTGTCAAATTTGAGTACTTCCAATAATTCGCGTTTCTCGAAAGCTTAGCGACTTGCTTTTGTTGAACGGACGTTCGACCTTCCTAGTTGAAATTGGTATTCTTTACAAGCGTATTATTTATATCCTGTATTTTATATGTGTACCATTTGTCGATGAAATACGACATTCTCAGTATGGCAGTGGAATTTTTCAAGTTCATAAATCGTTTCAAAGATATACGATAAAATATCGCATCCACTTGGTGCCTATAATAATAGATTTAAAAAAACCTTCCTTCCAATTCTTAATTTCAAGAAACTCGATCACGTTACATAATTTTGTTCTTCGTTAAATTTTATTTTCATCCAATGCTAATTTTTATCGCAAAATATAAGTTCCTTGTTAAAATCAGTTTTACAAGTCCGACTTAATAACACCGTTCCAACAATATTCTTTCTATACATTACATAAAATCACAATGCAAATGGAGTCTTACATGAATACGTATACCGATAAACGTTTTAAAGGAAAAATACCAGTGGAATATTTCGAATAATGAGACATAATATTACGCTGTTGGTGTCGATTTAAATTTTTGCTCATTTCTCGACGATATTCCAACAATCGAGGGGAAAGTGCTAAGTAGTAATAATGATGTACCACGGCTTGGAAGTGGTGCACGCAAGAAGCACAGAAACGCCGGGAGCAAGGAGCGCTAACAAATCGCTGGGCAGGATCGTCTTCGTCTACGTCCTGTATACGGTTATGTTTCGTCCTTGTCTTCGTCCTGTCCTCGGTGATGCCTCGTCCGCGTGATTGTGGAACTAGGATCACCAGGCTCGCGGAATAAATAGGGATAAAAAGCGCGTACCGTGCGCCGGCTTTAAGTGATTGTGGGTAGGTTTATGGCAGCCATAACCGGTGTTTGGTTTGGCGCGTTAAAGCTCCCCCAATTACGGCGAATAAACCTAATGGCTGCGCTTCTTCTATCTGTCCGTCTCTAGTTATACAAGCTATGCTGATTACTCGAGAATCATTCGATTGTTTGATTGGGAACTTGATTAGATCACTTGGAGAACTTTGAAGGTTCGATGGGAACTTCAAGTCTCATTTTCTTAAAGCAAGGACATTCTAATTTGATACATCATAGATATTTTAAAAAACTGTACAATTAGTTTACTAAAAGCGTAGTAGACGTTTAAATGACTAATAGTTGCTATTCAATGAAACATTTAAAAGTTACTTATTATTAAGTTCCTCATATCTTGGAAACTATCAAGTCAATATGACGATGAAACGGGTCACGAATTCGAGAGAAATTCTTTCACAACTGTGACAATTTCCAAGTTATCAATCTTATCGATTATAACTCATATTTCGGTTAAAGCAAATTTCTAACTCGCATAAAGTATCAATTTTAGTGGTGCACGGGCAATAAGCTATTTCACGATGCAGCATATTTAAACACGTGGAATGATCGTTTTGTGTAACAACATGTGATTCCTCACGTCGTAATTAATATCAGAAACATTTAATATTCACGTGTTCCTTTAGTCGAAGTGAATCCGAACGATTTCAAGGAGTTAGATTGATAGATCGAGAACTCGGTGACGCGATGTATCAGTGATTCGTGCAAGTGCAGGTGATAAAGGGTATAATCCTTTACGCGGTTCGGTAGCCGGTCGCGACTACTTCGATGCACCGAGACGATCGCAATAAGATAAGCGGTGGCATACGGAGCAGTCCTGTGCCTGCAGCCGCATCCAGTGACTTGCAACGGGTGTCTGATGACGGCCGATGACCAACCAGGTAACCCGATAGGCGCACGTGGCGCCACGTAATACGCATCTGACCATCCAAAAGTGTTGTCCAGTTCGAATCATCGAGAAACTACTCTTTTAACACTAGAACTACCAACGGAGTCAAAATGACTTGTCTGCCATTTTGAGTTACATTACTCGAATATACCGCGGCGTTTTGTTTGAGATTTCGTATACTTTTATTTGATATACATAAAGCACATAATTGAATTCATTAATTAACTTAAATCCTCCAGCTGTATTTTATATGCACATAAATGTGTAAGCACAACTGGGTATATTTTCGGTAGTTCTAGGGTTAACACTGGAAGTACTAGCCGTAATTTAATTCCATCTTAGGAATTCTAATGGTTGACTAATACTACTTACAGACTGTACTTTACATCAAGTATAATAGATATGAAAGGGTTAATTGGACTAATTACAAGAATTGTAATAGTTGAACACATTTGATACAGCTAAGTTATAATGACGACAAAATCATCGTAAAGGAAATTCTAATTATATAATATATTATCATTTAGATAATTTATGAGTGATTATTAACTTCGTTAACCTCTCGGTGTTTCGAGGCGGTGTACCCTGATGTCGTATTAAAAAAGCTCATTAATTACGAGGTTTCAGAATGGACGTCTTTTGCTAGGCGCGTTAGAGTTCATGTAATAACTCAGTTGCGTAACGTTGAGAGAAAAGCGTTATTTCGGAAAAATGCGTGTACGATGTGTCGGTACTTGTTAATTCGAAATGATGTCTTGCGGTCCGCGCGCGAAATTTATGACGAACATTTAATATAAATGGCTGTACCTTTTAAATATTTATTCTCCGAACCACGACCAGTTAATAGCCGTGTATTTTCTAGCGGACAATCATGGCCACGATTTATCAGCATGGCGTAACACCTTTAATACGCTCGCGGGATCTCTGGTGGTCGGAAATTTTCTGATAAGAATTTCAACATCGCGACCGATAGAATCTTTAGTGACTCGATGTCGTTGTATATCAACACAGAATTAATAATAATTATATCTGCGAGCGCGAAATCGATCGTAAAATTGCATTCAAGTGTCTCGTTCTACGATTAACCCTACATCATTTTCATATTTCCTGATCTATTATATCACTGACTTCGTAATAATGTGCTTTATCAACATGATCGTTATGTTGAATTCCTGCGTGCAACGTTGCAAATCAGAAGTATGACGCCTTCTAAATTGTTAATAATACCGATGTCATTATAAATCATTATAACGTAATAATATTTTAGTGTAACGTATAATTATATAAATTATAATATGTAAACTGAAGCTAGTTTTGGTGCAGGCTGAAGTACTTCCTCTGCAATTTAAATCTTCAAGTCAAGACACTTCCATAGCTCTACTAATTAGATTAATTATTATTGCAAGTCGGATATCTCGAATACAAAATAGTAATTTTGTAACTTAACAAGTAGCTTTTATATCGATAGGCCCGTGACGAATGATATACTACGACCTCCAGATAAACGGGGAAGATGGGAAAGGAAATAATATTAGTAATAATAATATCAACGACATTATCATCTTAATACATTCATTTTCATTATAAATTAATAATTCGATACATTTCATTAAAACACAGTAACATCGTTGTACTTTGAAGTTCACGGTTCAACACATTTCCAACGTCTGCCGTATGAGTTCTTTCAAAATGGCGCCTATAGATTCTCGTAGATCCACGTAACATTCGCTGAATTTCTAAAAGGGAGTCCGAAACTGCAATGGTTCACTAATGTTTGAAGTTACATATTGCTCACTGCCCATGCTGGAGTATACTAATGTGAACCCGGGATTAACGCTGGCCTTAAAATCCTTCCCGAAGGAGCTACCTCCATCTTTTAAGCGGCGTTATCTTCGAAGCCATAACCTCGTAAATCCACGGGCATTTGTTTCCTGCGCCTCGACGTCGGGGTTACCTCCGTTAACCTCGATGCGATCGTTCATACCTTTACAGCGACAAATCGCTGCCACTCTTCTTCCCTCTTCTTTCCACCCTTGATTCCACCTTATAGCTTCACTTTATTCGGTTTTTCTCTCCGTGGTACTGTTTGATTACCGTTTCCAGTAATATTACTGCATCATCATTAGAACATCAATGTACAACTTCACAGAAGTATAAGTGAAAGGGTAGAATTCGATTTTGATATGATTTGACTGATTCAGATTCTTTTGGTAATTGTAGGTAAGGGATGTTGTTTGGAATATGCCAGTTGGCATTTCGTACCATGGATATTTTTCATGTATATTTTGACAGGCATTTAAAAGAGAGATTGATGTCCTTCCGAGGGTTATTTTTGACGAAGGCTCGGAGGACAATCACGCGAGTCATTATGTGTATAATTCCGTCCATTCGGATTCTTTGTTCATGGGAACCGTCGGCACTTAATTAAAGCAGTGCCTCTGGTGTATCAGGGGAACAGTTTTACACCACATTTAGAAGCAATTATACGGGATAGGTGGTGCAAAGGATGTAACCTTTTAGTGGAAGTATTTTAAACGATAGTGGCGTACTGTGTTCTTTCCTTTCATTCCGATATTAAACCTTTGCCTTAATAGGATTCCGGTACCATTTATCATTAGGTATACATTCCTCGAAAAACACGCTAACTGGTATGCGGCTCTTCGTTCTATAAAATGTAAGGTACCTAAGTATCCCTTTCCGGTTTAATGAACTTTCTATGCGGTGCACAATACGATTGCGAGTTTAACACTAGAACTACCAAGGAAGTCAAAATGGCTTGTTTGCCATTCTTACTCACAGTGTTTGCAATTTTAGAGACTTTATTCTATATACAAAACTCAAATAATTGACTCCGTGAATTAACTTAAATCCTCCAGCCACAATTTATATATAAATAAATGTGTAAGCATAACTGAGTATATGTTCGGTAGTTCCAGTGTTAATATTGTATACTTCAGTTTCATTTAATAGCGCCATTTTTGAACGCGTTGCCATTTGTATACTGAAGCCTCGTAGGTGTTTCGTGTATATTAATGCGTAACAAGATAAATGATTCGGATCCGTGCGATAGAAAAGAAACCGGCGTGTATTAAAGACACAGCTAGCCGTCAGAAGGAATTCGAGTTCTCCGGCACGTAATCTCCACGAGCAGACACCAAGGCGATTTCCTGTCGTTCTTCATTCCCCCGTTCGTAGCACAGATCCGAAGGTTTCGATATAAGACGCGGCTATCTTGATGTGCACGTTGCTTAAAGTAGAAACCGCAGACCAGGATGCGTATAGGCACTAAAGGAACACGAAGCGAAAGCTGTTGTATCCTTCTCACTCGCTCTTCCTTCGTCGTCCATCTCTGTCTTTCTCTCTTTCTTTCTCTCTCTTTCTCTCCCGGCCATCTCTTTCATTCTCTTGCAACATGTTCGATTATATGTGGGATAATGCGGTGAGAACAAGAGAGACAAAGAGATACGCCGAGGAAGAAACCGAGGAAAGGGAAGAAGCGAAGCCAAAGAGCGAGGGAACAAGAGAAAGAGACGTAATCTGGTTGGTCCACCGAGTTTCAACGGGGAAAGGATGAAAGAAGGGCCGAGGGCCCCGAGGCGGCCGCCATAATGCATCGTGAGAAGTGTGCATGGGGTCAAACGGGTCAAAAGAACGTCATGGCGCTCCTCGTCCCTATGGCGGTCCCGCTTCCATACCGTTCGAACCCTCTTCGATTCTTGGCTAATGTCGAGCCCTGTGATGCGTTTTCTTAGGACATCTTCATCGCGGTTTTCTTGCAACTTGAATCCAAAAAATGGCGGGTGGTTTCTCATATTTTAGTACATCTATGTACTCACTCTATAATGTAGTCTTAAATTCTAAACATATAAAGAAGCAATAAAGTCTTCTAAAGTGGTTTGTTTCCAATTCCATGAGTTCAGTGGTCTTTTAGTATGAATTTATAGATCGGATGCTTCTTAATTAGTACTTTTCATTAATATGTACAACCAGTACATCTATGATCGAGTATCCGTCTTAATATATTTGGAAATATTAGCCTCGACGATTACAAATTTCCCATATAATTTTTAATTCAACTTCCAACTTATTAGTAAGTTCGCTTCGAAGTAGGCTTTACATATTCAAATTTTGTCAAACCTTTGCTGTATCATCTATTTACATCTTTGTTTAAACAAACATAGTCGATGATAGATCAAATCAAATATCAATTCATTAACATCGTGAACATTCGGTTATAATTATTAGTTGTGTTCTCCTGGATGCATCCTGGACTTATTAATATCTTTGAAGATATAATATCTACTGCGTATATATATTTATTCATATTTCGACGAATATTTAACAGTA
This sequence comes from Nysson spinosus, assembly GCA_910591585.2. Classification (NCBI taxonomy): domain Eukaryota; kingdom Metazoa; phylum Arthropoda; class Insecta; order Hymenoptera; family Crabronidae; genus Nysson; species Nysson spinosus. The sequence continues at coordinate 4,021,833 of OU342834.1, forward strand.
ACGAAAGTGTGAAAGACATTCTCCATTCGATACTTGAAAACAGCATGGTCGATGCGTTTATTAAGGTCGATGCGTGAAAACAGTAACCGCGGAATTTCCATACCTGCCGGTGGAAGAGCGCATAGCAATTTGTCAAATACCACGTGACGAAACGGCGCGCCCTTCACGCGATTCTCTCTCGATTTGGTCGTTGATACGTGGATCGTTTCAGCGACAGGGTCGTTGTCGTCAATAATGCAGAACGCATGCAGAAGAAAGTTTTGCAAAATATGGGACGGTTCGCGCTGTAAAACGATCTTCTCGACCACTTCCTTCCTCCCGTTGCGACCGGGGATCCGATGACCAGTTTGAGGTCGACGATGACCGACGTGGGAAAGGATCGTCACTGCCTGGTCTTCCCTTTGGCCCTCATGCTCTTACTTCCTTTTTTTCTCTTCCCGTTCTTCTTTTTCTCCCTCTTATTCTTATTCTTCGTCCACCTTCGCCTCTTCCCTTGTGTTTCACCATCATTGTCGGTGGTACTCGTCATCGTTTCTTCATCGTCATGTTCCTCTCGTACATCTTATCAATTTCTCACCATTATCGCCTCCGGAAGTTTGCCTTTCATTAAATTTGCCTTTTATTAAATTTCCTTTTCAATTATTTCGCCATTTTCGTTATGTTACAGGGTATATGTATAAAAAGGTTCTTCAATAGAGTATACCCAGATTTATGCAACCCTTTTCTAACCGGTAATATCTCGATATAAGAAACAAGAAATAGGAGCTAGCTAAGTAATAATCAATTCGATTAATTAATTCACTCAATGTACTAACACTTGTTAGGGAATAGAGAAGAATGGTACCTCGATGGCAGAAGTTAGTTTGAATTCCTAGCGGTGGTAGTCGGAGGGTTCACTTGGTAGGTCTTGTTTAGCTACGGAAAACACAGTCTCGTAGTAAATAAATAAACAAATAACTGTATAATGCATGATACAAGGCTATTGTGCATTGTACGGAAGGCAGGTCTGCCAAATGAACCAGCGGACCTTAGGTAACATAATGTCCTATCTGCTGTAATGCATTATGGCTTGGGGAGCCGGTGTGTATGCGTACACGCACGACTCTACAGGTACTTGCAGGGAAATCTGCATTTTATGATCGTTAAACATTGCTATCGGTTGAGGAATGTAATTATTTACGTAGACATATATTTGATTCGAGCTTTTCGTTTTCAGTTAGAAATTATTGATTGAAATATAGGAACATACGCCGTATAACTTACTTTTCAATTCTAAGTGTTTTAGATTACAATTTGCAGCGTTGAGAGTAATTTCTATTATCTCGATAACGAGCAATTTGTAAATTGCTTAATTATATAAGTATCGGTGGAATAACTCCGTATCGCATAATACTTAATAATGCTGAAAGAAAAATTATTATTCACATGCATAGTTTCAACATTAATGATTTCATACTTGCCGAAGCAACAAGGACATGCAATAGCCATCAGTTTTATTAATATTGAAGTATATCAAGACGTGTATATATAAATTTACGAGAAAATACATCCGAGGATGATAAATTGATTTTATTCAGTGATTATAATTACTTTGGACAATATCTCCGTGCGATAACTGCTGCTGTCATTTGAATCATCCTGTAGGAGTTCGATCGCAGTCGGAGTTTATGGCTCGCGCGTGTTCGGCGTAGGTGGGCAAGTAGGAACAACCGGTGAACAACGCGCTTATTCAAATACATTCAATTAATTTCCATAGGAAGACAACAATAGCTTCCACGGCGTGTAATCGTTCCCGGCGATATACCGGCCGCAGTCTACATGGCTACGTTTCGTGGGATCTCACCAACACCATTAAATCTTCCCCGCGGTACTTATCTCAGATCTGTTCGCGCAATATTATACCTGTATTTGTCAATGAATCGTATTCATTCCCAGTCACGATATTGGAATGATAAAAATGATGTTAGTAGGCGACGGATGAATATAAGAATTCATAGTTAATTGGCTGGCTTCGATTGTTCTCTCGCATTTCTATGATTACCTCATTTAATGCATTTGCTTAAACGAAGTGTATAGTTGTGGGTATAGGTGTACAGAATCGATGATGCATATCGAGAATGGTGTAAAAGTATTTAATATAAATTCACATTGAGATTACAGTAGATGGGTATTAACACGTACGAAACCAAATTGTTTTCACCCGACACCGTGTTATTCGTTCGCTTCTCCAGAATGCTTCTAATTAATGGAATTATATGTAACAAGTTTGCGTAAGGATACGGTAGGTGCGAAGTACAACGATCAGTAAGATAACGAAACTCGACTCGACAAGGAATAGCGGGGCCCGTCGGTCCCCCTGGTTCACGGTTGACACGGCGATTAAGCCGGTAATTGTAGGTAATTCGTAATTAAATCCCCCTTTTCTCGTATGCTCGTTCGATATAATTAGTCGATCGTTCGGAGAACCGTGGAAGGTGTTCCCCGCGATGCATCTTTGAGGGCTCCCCTTCAGTGGAGAGGGAAACGGGGGCGGGGGGCAACAAGAGGGTCGAAGAAAGTGAGAAAGAGAGAAAAAGGGTGTAGAGATATCGGCATAGCAAGCTGTGAATGGCTGTGCCCTTGATGCAACGGCAGGGAGGACCAGCGAGGGGAAGTATAAGAGGGGCGGTTAATTAATGGGGCGGCAACCGACCACTTCCCTTGCCTCGTACGTTTTCTCCTTCTACCTCCTTCTACCTCATCTTCTCTTTTTTCCTCTCACTCGAGGATGGTTTCCAGCATCCTCGATTTTCGCACTCCTTTGCCATCCTCCCTTTTTTTTTCTCTTCACCTCGTCATTTCGGCGGAACCTCCGCCGCCTCCTTAAGGACTGGTTCACCGACGACCTCGTAGAGGAATAGTTGACTCCGCGAACCGAGATCGCGAGCTATCGATGTAGGGTATTAAATCTCTTCTCTCTTTCTCTCTTATATTTTCTAATATCATCGATCTTCATTCCGTCGACTAGAGGATACTCACTCGCCTCCACGTGGTGCAGACTCGTGAAAGAGGCGTCGATCGATGATCGAGGGGGTACTATACCTTTTGTTCCCTCCCTCACATTTTCCAGCAACATTTCGATTCGTTCGCCCACTTGCTGGTCTTCGATCAAAGATTACTTTTCAAGAGACGGCAGTGTATGGTTAGTCGGCTTCGAGGAAAGATCACGGTAAAGGTCGATGATTAAGGGTATTAAATCTTTCATGTACTCTCGCCCTCTCATATTTTCCGTCACTTTCGAGGATCGCCTTCGCTCTCCATGAGAGTCCACTCTACACTGCCGTCGACGATGATCACGCCTACGTTCACTTTAACGCCTGGTTATTTCTCATTGACGAGATACCGATTATACCGTGGAGGCTGTTCATATTAAATTTATAGATCTCCACTTATTTTCGTATGAACATCCAATTGCTTTTGAGACCTACCTCAGCCGTCCTCGTCATAATCGATTTTATACGCTAGCCACAATGACTGTGGATTTTGTGAGATTAATTTCACGAAGCCGTAGGATGAAAGAATTATTATACCTAATCGGTGGTAATGGTGTTGGTAGCTCGATTATTAACATATTCGATATTCCTTAATATCAGTGATTACCATTAGATAGATCGATTAAACAAGTCACTTCCTACGGGAGATGTATCAGAAACGTATTTCCCACATGGTACCCAACCCAAGAATGCTTTTATCCGGTATCATCGGGCTTTCCGAGATCTTCGATAACCCCGTAGGAATCCAATGCACGGTAATTTGTTCCAAGATGACTTCGGACCTCTTCGTTTTTTCGTTGTCAAATTCCATCGTGCGGTATATTTGGAATCACTTAAATTCACTTTCGGATAAACAAAGGTGTGTCTACCGGAGATACCAATGATTAAGGTTAATCAATCACGCTACGATAAGCAAACCAATGCGCAGTTATATACATATTATCCTTACAAATTGCAGATATAGAAGTTGTACTTAAAGCAATAATTCTAAGGAATCTTAATCTATTCACTATTTATTTAATTATAAAAAAATGGTAACCTTTGAGATAAAAGCTGAGGGAGGACATAAATCATTACCTTCACTGTCAACATCTATTTTATGATTTCAATGAAATTCTTTTTAAATCGTGTTTCACTAAATCGTTTTAATCCATCGATCAAGGTATACATCAGAAGCGTATCTTAAGTATTGTAAGAACGACGAAGGAATTCCTGAAAAAATGCTCGGCTTCCCGGCAAGTCGGGCGTTCTCGGAGTTCCTACTCCGCGACTTCTCGACTCCGCGCTTTCTAAAAACTAGCCGTATTTTTCGCGGTAGAGGCTCGGTGTACATCGGGGCCCCGGCCAGCCTGGAATTTGACGATATGAAGCCGCCGGATCCCGTGGGGCGGTTTTTCCTCGATCAACGGGGGCCCCTTTATTCGTGTCGTTCTAATTCGAAGCGAGTCATTGGGGCGCGGACGGCAATGGAATGTTCAACGGCATGCGGTATCCCCTCATTTCTGTCTCTTCTGCTCTTCGGTCGCTCCACCTCGATACCCTCGTTGGGACCCCGGTAATTAATTTAACTTCTTGCCCCGACGATGGCGGCTGCTAATGGTTTTCTTGTACCCTGCGCGAAACTCTCCACATCGTCTCGCCTTCCTTCGACCTGGCTACCGGCCACTGCGACAACTTTTATTTCTACCGTACGAACTTCGTTTCTTCTACCACTTCGGCCACTCTTGCGGATTTTTCAACTTATGGAAATCAGCTTTTTTCTGCGACCCTTTTTCCTAACATTTGTAAAATGGTTCGTAAACAGCCGCCGGAGATTGCTCTTTGGATATCTTTGAACGTTCCTAATATACTCTACGTTGGTATTAGGCTGATTGTTTGTACTGTTCTGGATATTATTGTATATTTCGAACATTTATAAGCAACTTCTTTGTACGCATCAGAATAATCCCAAACAAGAAAACGTATTTATTACAAAAGATCATAGTCACTAATTAAAAATCTAAGTCTTGTTTTGAATGCACGAATAAAACGCTGCCTGAAAATGTGTAACTAAACGTGCATCGAGGAAAGTACCTTTGATTATACAAAAGCCATAATCGTGTTACCTTCTATATGTGAAATTCAAAAGATTCCATCTTAAGATATGCAATGTTTACACATAAGACGATTAAAAATAGATTCGGCTACTCGGAGGCGTGATCAGCTGGCATTATACGTTGGGTGAGAGGTGTTTTATCCTCTTATTCCGTGACGGCAGTCTCTTATCGGCGAGAATCATAATTCCTCGAAGGCGGTCGATTCGGGGGTAATTAGTCGTGGCATTAGCAGACCGTCGTCGTAACACGATCCCGCTCCGAGGTCGAGGTAATAGCCGTGGAGGGCCGACGGAAATGACGTAAACAGAAGTAAGAGGCTATTCGAGATTCTTTCGGCGAGCCTTTATGCTTCCCTTAAAGAGCATTATTTATTTGACTCTCGCGAGCCGATGGGATGTATCTCGTCAAGAGCCACCTCGGAATCCAACCAAGGCATTAGTCTTCGATGGAATTTACTAGACGACCGCATCCAATGACGTGTCGTAATTAGCTCTGCCTCTCTGTACGATTTTTCCCTGAGATCAAGGACGAGTCGCGTGTACTTTTTCAGACCAACGAAAGTATAATCCAAAGTTCAACCTCTGAAGTCGGTTTTAATTGATTTCTTCCTAATACAAGATCACTTGTCCATCAGAAAAGAAGCAGATTATTAAGTGGAATCCATGAATTATTAAGAAGAGACGTACCTTCGAAAGAATTCTGAAAAATCAACAAAAAACTTCAAATACTGCTTGGTCCACATTCCTCGGCACGCAAAGGAAAATCATATTATCGCGTTTTCCTGTTGGAAAGTCTATTCTTTTCGTATCCCTATTCGAAAGACATAGCACGAGGTTGAACCTGAAGGAAGAGAGTACCAAAGGTGGTCGGTAAATAGCTGCGTGTGCAACGTCCGTTTTGGCCGCGAGGCGTTAACGAGGCGGGCAAACACGAAAAGAAGACGAAGAAGAGACCGTAGCAGAGGCTGCAGGAGGATGTACCTCGCAATGCCGCGAGGTAATAAGGAGCGACGGAGATGGAAATTGAAGCAAGGAAAGGAAGATCGAATAAACGAAGGATGACCGATGAAAATATGTGATGATGAAGAGAGACGAGAAGAGGAATGGAATAAGGTACGAAAGGCGCCTTTTGAACGCGAGGTGTGAACTCTGCCGCCCTTCGGATCTCCCTCTATCGTTCTCCTCTTCGGGCATCCACCAGCATGAACCACCTCTTTCCACCTTATTAAGACCCCCGACTATACCGGCATACAACGACCGGACTCTCTCACGGCTCTTTTTCTCTTTCTCCTTTACTCTGCTTCACTCTTCTCTTCCTCTTCTTCTTCTTCTACTTCTTCTTCCTCGACTTCTTCGTTTGCCTCATCCTCTTCTTCCTCTTCCACTATATCCTCGTCCCCTTTCTCCTCCGCGTTCCTTTGAACTCCCATGTCTTGCCGACCGTGCATGTATATGGGGTACCGATGTACCTGGCAGGATCTGCTTTTTGACGATCCTCTTCGTCCAGTTGACTTCAAGAGACGCTCTTCTGGGGCTTTCTAAGGGAATCGAGAACGAAGTGTGGCTCTTTTGTGGTGGTAGTTTCTATTGCAACGATGATAGTACACAACAGAGGTACTTTTAAAGTCTACGTGGAAACTTGTACTCTTTTGTGGATAAACATGAATTTCGCTACATATATTCTTAACCCTCTGACTGCGAAAGGCGATTATATATGCGACCAGTAAATTTTGCTGAGTACCACGCATTTACTTTTTTAGTAAATTAATACAGAATGGAACATACTGTTATGTGTTATATGACAACCTATGGAATAACTGAATCCTAGTAGGTCCTCCATATTAATGTTTTTTTGTTAGTCAAAGGGTTAATACTCTTTGATTGAGTAGCTATTAGTCTCCCAGGTTCATTCAATGTGGATGAAAATGCGTTGCAGCAAACAATTGATATGGACTTCGTTTCATATTTCAAACGTATTAAATAATCCGCTTTGATAAACCGTAGTCGGTTGAACATTAAGGAATGTCATCGATGGTTGGGGATGTAGCCAAAATAAGAATTCGAGCGAGTAAGTCGAGGCGCGAAAACAAGCGCAGCGAAAGGGAATAAAAGGAAAGCGAGTAGGTGGAAGGGCCGAGAGCCGGTGAACAGCAGCTTGTTTATTTTAATCGAGGCTCAACGTGCCACCGAGATTGTTTCGTCTCGCGGCACCACGATGTTTAGCTTGCCGTTTAATCGCCGTTAACGAGCGGTTATCGTTCACCAACTGGAAACAGGACGATGCTAACGAGCCGATCCGCCGGAAGCACGAGCCCTTTAGCGTTCCCTCGCCTTGCTGCTCTCTTCTCTTCCTCTTTTTCTCTTCATCCTCCTTCGCATTATGCCACACAGATTTTTATGACATATTCTTGCTTTAGTTTCGAAATCAACCTCTTCTTAATACACTAACCATCCAGGTTACAAAGTCTCGAGTAATTCTTGATGATAGTTCTTCGTTATAAAGCACCGGACTTCCAGGATCCATGTGAAATGCACAGATTGTGTCTTTCAAGATTTGTTTTGGAAATACTCGCCGTGGGAGTCGGATGTTTATCTTCGACAACTGACCGATATTCGAAGGTCGTCCATTTTCACTTTTACCTTGGACATTTCCAGTAGTCAAGCGTAAAGTCACTGTTTGCAAGCATCGTAGAATAGAATTTGCGCCACTTTCAGGATCCGGTAGAAAGGGGCGCCAGGTCGGGGCTTCCGTTTACTGGATTTTCACTGTGCCGTTGTACCCCGGCTACCCCTCCGAAGAAAAGTGGCTCGTAAATCAAAGGACGTGACTGTTAGCGCAATTTGTTACGGAAAACAGTGGCAGTATTTCAGGGCCATAAAGCGGGCCAGTTGTTACATCCCCCGGGGGGGGGGGGGTGTCTCTCGAAATACCTTACGTCCACGTAAATCTAGAACGCCTTGTTACCGATATTCTCTTTCAAATTTGTTCACTATTATTCACCATGATTCTCTCGGCATTTTCATGACAATACCGGGACCCGTAAAACTTTACTGCCGTGAGACATCGTTTTGTAATAATAGCATTCTTTATGGCCGGCATCTGCAGATTTATGAAGTATGTGAATGGGTCTCTCTGATCTTCCACTTTGTGCTTTATGATTCGAATCATTTCATTACTACCCTTTTAAATAACGAATACAGTTTAAATATGTAGGTATTCCGAACATATTTCCATCGCTTCGAATCTATTACTACAAATATTGCACTTATTATAAATCACTTTATAAACGATCATGTTAAATACATTATTAATTAAGATTAGAAATTCAATAGTTTTTACATATTTCGTAGCAATTTTATTGATGAAAAGAATTTTAGGAAGCAAAGTTATAGAATGAAAATGATTCGGGTGATTATGAAATAATTTGCAAAAAGTAAGATTTATTCATATGTTATAAACTGTACATATAAATGATATAGTGGAAGTATAAATTCAAAATGTTAATTATAAATGACTCTCGACATATGTTTATTGTTAATATATTGAATAGAAGCAGATTCCTCGCCTACATTATTCAGGGAGAAATGTTTGAGTAACAGGATGCAGCATCTCATTTATCAGGAACACCAGGTTGCCAATAGTTAAACAAAAATCACGTAGGAAAGTCGTCGGCCGTGACTGACGCGACCCGTCACGCCCTTTTTCGCAGTATCCCGAACATTCATCCTTCCTTAGGAACTGCCAACAGGATCTCTCTTCTTTTTCCTCGTTCTTCTTTGGAAGGCACGGAAATCTTGGTTGGCTTGTCGACGTCCGTTTCACTTAGACGCGCGACTAATCGGCCCGTACAAATATTTAGGGCGACCTGAGAGAACGGGCCCTACTTCTGTTTACCGTTTAACCGGCCCGTCGCACAGTAGTAGGCCCTTTTCACCCTTGGCAGGCCCCGTACCGTGAAGAATCGCGAATCTGATTGCATCCACTCACAGTAGACACCCTTCTGAAATCCGTAGAGACTTACCAATAAATTCTCCACGGAGACAACCGCTTCTGTCCGGCTGCTGGAATGTTTGGATTCGTTTCACTCTGCCTTGAAAATTCTTACATATTTCGACCTTGGAATTTTCTCCGAGCTTAACATCAACCTCCTTTCTTCAGATTTCTCTTATCGTTAGATGTTTCTAAAGAAACTTTATTACTGTTCGATGAAAATATGGAAAACACTGAAACCTACATCACTCATAAATGCCACCAATGGTATCATATTATTTCATTCTTTATTTGAAATAGATTTATTCTTTGATTTATGCCTCGTCGAAAATCACGTGGAACCATGACATATGTATAAATTAATGTTATCAGAGGATAACAATATACCATTTATTATAACCTCATACAACGTAGCCCGTTGTAACAATAAAAAAGGATTAATCCTTGGCCAACGAAGTTTATGATGTTCTCTTTCGTACGTAGTGGTGAGCACATGCAAATGAATGAAGGAAGATGGAAAAAATGGATAACACATACGAACAGTTCCATGAAAGAAATGATGAAAGAACGAGAAGCATCCGATTATATCGTACGTTTACCTTAATTTATGTGAAAGGCGCGGACAGATTAATCTTGCTGTTTTATGCGGTGGATACATATCGCGATACGATCGTTTCATTGAGGTCTGAATCGGATTCACTCGCGGTCCGGGCACTCTTAATGATTAATCAAGACGAGACTGTCGTTCTGATTACGGAGCAAGGTATCACCCGGGGTTTAACAATACAAAAGCATGATGGCTCTAAAGAGGATTAAGAATATGATCGAAATGGGTGGAGGCTGTTATGCACATCATGATCGCGTTATGATCGTCATAATATTTTACAACGGTCGTAACAGGCCTGGGGATTTTATTGTTCGATGGACAGCTTGGCAAAAACCATAGGGACCTATCTCAAGTGGCTTTGGGTACCTTTGGGTCTCTGTAAATTCTGGCTGGTTAAAGCCCAACACCGATATATCCGTCCGACAAATATTACTAAAGGCAAAAACAAATAAGAGTGTTTATTTTTTTCTTCGAACTCGGAGGACTCACCGACTAAGTAAGGTATTTTCTGGTCCACCTCATAACCATGAAAACAATGTCCTTATTGAAACATCCTGGAAAATTTGGGACCTTCAAGGTTTACATAGGAAAGGTACAAAGGGAACCTTTTGATTGAGATAATAATATTACTCGACAGCATCGAAGGGACCGAAAAAGATTGACTAATGAAAACCAGGAGTGATCGAATGACATCGGTTAATTTTTCACGGGAAAAAGGAGCAATGACGGGGGGTTCGATGACGCGGGATCACCGACAGCCGAGGAGGACGAATTTCACTGGTAGTCACCGATCCAGCCACACGACTGTCTTTTTTTTTTATTTACACGTACGTCACAATGCTCGGCTGGCAGGCGTGATAAATCTTGGTAATAGTCGGCCATCAATCTGCTGGGAATTACGCGCACCGCACGTTCCCTTTTGACAATAGGCCCACACCGCGCTAGCACCGGAATGGGCACCCCGCACGACAATGGGCCCTATTAATAAACCACCGTATTAACAAAGGGACATATATTCGCTTATTATTAAATGTTTCGAGTACCTGCCTTGATTCCTGACGGGTTCGATCTTTCATAGATTTGTCCTCGACTCGACCCTCACGAGAGATCTTAATACTTGAAGTGTGCTACGACGTTATCGACGTTAATCCTCAATTGTGCTTCGATATGGTATGCTTCCTTTAGAATGTGCCTTATAGCTTTCAAGATTTCAATTTTGACTGGAATAATCATATAAGCTAGTTTCCTTTGGTGTATTATTCATCGTATTACGTGATACGATTATCATGTATTCATTAATGATTTACTTATGATTTATAGCTAACTTTGATATAAAAAAATGCATTTGAAATTCGGATACTCTTGCGAAACAGTATCAACAGAAGCAAGCAGAACATTTCTGAAATTCTTCATCCATATTTTCAAAAGTGTTTAGTTATCTATGCTTTAATCATATTAAATCGTACAATTTAGTACATTTTTAATGTTCACCATAATACTATTATAGAGCATAAATATTAGGTTGAGTCATAAATAACTAAATTCTGTTTTTTAAAACAAAGTTTATCCATCAATAAAATGAACCACATTGGAGTTTAATTTAATATTCTAATATTCATTAATAACTTCTTGATACTTTTGAGGCAACATATCGATTCCCCTTACGTAAAACTCTGGCGGTTTTGAATAAAACAACTCCTGGCCGAACGGAATGTATTTATGACTCAACCCAATAGAAAGCATATTGTTCATATAAGTTGTATCTATTTTCATTTTCTACGAAATATGCGGATCAGAACCGCGCATTTCTCTCGCGAACCACGAAGTATCCTTGGCATCCAAGAGTGGAGGGAATTCATGTCGATCTTCGCGCCTCGTCTCGTCCATTCTCTCCGGGCTTCCTTCATCCTCTCCATGAATCTTTCTCTCGGGGTGTAGATGGTGAGCTAAGATAGGGGGGCTACTTAAACTTAACCCTTGCTCGAGCTCGTGCTCTCCGAGACCAGGAGGACCGGTGAGACCGGAGGCCACACACCAAGAAAGACTAATAGCCGGGAAGATAACACTCTTAAACACTTTGCCAGGCCAATGCTTCTCCGCTGTAGCAACCTGCATCTTCTCCGCCGCGTTTCTTATAGCAGAGCTTCCTAACTGACCAACCGGCTACCTATTCGGCAACGATAAAACACTCTGATCGATTATCCGGAAATAGGATCGCGAAAATCATGCCGGATGAAAATTCCACGGAAAAGGGATACAGAGATAGATAATTGCTTTTGTAATGGAATGTTGGATGTTTTTAATCGAACTTGAGTGTAATTTTTGTAGCTTTCTTTTTAGATGTACTTTAGAGATATACTTTATTGGTATTTGCGTACCCTCGCTGAAAATATTTCTATTTATTGTTAGAACTAGAAAGAGTAATATTTAATGATTCCAGAAACAGAATTATCAAATTCGTTCCAACATACTCGTAGTTTTTGCCGATTTAAATTAATTGTCTATTATACTTGCAATTTATCATTCGACATACGTCATTTATTTCTTCAATGTGAATATTCAAATACATTATGAATTCATCCCGTTGGGCTATCAGGTATCAAGCTAAAGAATGAAATTAATAAATGAGGTGATACCAAGTGATACGTTAAATGTAAACCACGTTGATATCTGGATCCATGTCTGGTGAACGAGACGCGCTCACCTACAACCGGAATAACGACTCGATTATTGCTTTACAGTTGCCCGGGATAACTGCAGCAACGAGTTTATTGCTTGCTCGTACATACTTGTAAATATCGCTAACGACCTCCAGTACACGGTACTTCTGAATGTTAATCTTAATTCCCTCTTGACAAGATGCGCTGCTACCTGTTTGCTCGTACAAGTGTGAAGGATTGAATTAATGCTGGCACTACAACTCGCGCGGAATTATCCTGATACTTTATTTCAATGGTAATCCATGGAACTTGGAGAAAAGGAGATAGATTTATGGTGATGGTATGTCTAATTGCAATTCCGTGCATGTATTAAGTTTATGGAAAAGTTTTAGTCTTTCTTCAGCATCTTTTTAAACTATATTTAATATAATACCATTGTCCCCTATGTATTACATAGATAAAGATATCTTATATATTTCTTAGTAATCTATATATTACAGAGTTGCTAATATATTAGTAATTTTTACGTGTACACTGCGTTCATTTATATAAATTTTCAAACACATAACAAGTGACTTCTGTTGGAAAAATTCATCAGCAAAATGGTTCTATATTTCAAACACAAAGTTATCACGAGTGCAGCAGATATAATTGAATATAAAATGGTTGAGATGAGAAGATGAATAACCTACAACAAATATCTTCATTTGAATAACTAAAGTTTCACTTATTATTCTTTACATTAACAGACTGTGTACAAAGTGTAACCAGGATTTATTTTCCTTGTACAAACTCAATTTAATCGAAGTCTAATTCCAAAGCATTCGAGAAGGCAAAGTTAGCGTTAAGAATAAAACATTTAATTTCTATAAAGGCAAGGCAGCTCGTGGTATAGAAATACAAAAGCAACAGGTGGTGAGTGGCTTTGGGTTTAGGTTACCGGTTCAGCTATTCAGTTTTATTCATGACTCGGGGAGAGAGAGAGAGAAAGAACAACTCGAATATACAAATCTACATCCATGGGCCACTCGACCCCCTGAATTCTTTCGTTAGTCGACCTTCGAGGTCCCTTGCAGGTTGTGCACCCTGTGGTAATGCGTTTACAATGGACTTAACGATCGGCTTACAATGTTCCGAGTGTGGCCAACATCACGCGAAACTCATGTGGCCTACCTATACCGAAATATCATAATGATTGTAACAGACTTTCATCATTTGCCCGATAGAATCATGGACTTTCGAACGCCGACATACACGCACCACGAAGTATACAACAAAAGAATTATCGCGTGAGAAAATCTTACACTAAAACCCGAACCATATGGTTAAATATGTTCTTAAAGATATCTCCCGTGTTAAACGTTTGAAGAATAGTTTGAAGGGTGGATTTGAGTTTGATGGAACGGGAGGAAAATGGAGTTCTTGTACGGTGCTTTATTGTTTCAGGCTGATATATGATACTTATATTTTTCGAACTGTTTCTTGGATATATTAGTGAACCTGTCGAGAAGTTTCCGAAAAATCGGAGTGTTTCGTTCATTTGACACGATTCCGAAAGGTCCGGAAGATTCTTCATGATAGGCTTCCAGTCGCCGGTAGTAACATGATCGCGGTCCGACATAATTAAAGTCCTTCATCACCGCTATCTCTGTCATCGGGACGAGGACCTTTTGGTTTTCGTAAATTTTCGGTCCCCGTTAAAACATTTACGTCCAATTTTCTCGTCGGGAATCTGTCTACCTCTCCTTCTGTGCTTCAAGGTTTTCTTTATTCGATCCGCGAAATTACTGATTCGCCGTGTGTGTCGTCCACGCGAAGATACATAATCGAATTCATCGTAATTACATGCTCGGAATTTTATGCTCCGGAATCAACATATTTATGCGGCGCTCCATTCACGTGCTCCTGCCCCGGTAATTATGAATGCGTATTTATTGTCACAATAATAGTAATACCGTTAACCGAGGAAACACGCATTAAAATTTAATCCTTCGTTATAACTGCGCCATGAATAATGCTCGACATCACAATGAGCCATAAAATACATCGAGTTTGTGTACCGAAATACATCGGGTGTGTACGCCCAAGAAAAGTACGATACACTGTAACCGACGGTTAATCGTTTTGCATTTAAAACTGTATTAATATTCTCGTTTAGAATACTTGCAAGTCGGCAGATCAAAATCGAGCCTTTAATCAGAATAATATCATTCCAATTCCATGGAAAGAATATTTCATTTCAACAAACAGTAGGCAAATAATTTGTGGTTAACAAGTCGGCAATCTTTTATCAACCACATTTTAATCCAGCAACTATTTTCATACTAAAACTAAATGAAAGTAAAAAAGGACAAAAAAAAACATTCCAACATAGAAACTGGTTTCTAGGAATTATTACTAGGATCATATTTGGTTCTACAAACACGTGAATGGGTTTTAACCGAGATTTACGATCAGCCAGTACAGTAGACTTTAAATTTAATTGAGGAAAACGTGGGCCGATAATCGATACGTGACAGAATTCAAAATAATGAGTCGATCGTAGTCGCTCGTTATCTTGGATCGATAGCGGCGCCTTTTAATAAGGACTTCCGATCTAAGCTTTCGAGTGCTGCCGGTTAGTAAACATGATTAGAGAAACGGTGAGTCGAGTACTCGGTTCAATAACTTGTGTATATGCAAAAACCTCCATTAGACGAACTACCGTGAGCGCAACCACTTGATATGTACTTGCTGCTGTTTAGATGCAAGATTACACGCTTGATTAGAACTGTTCTTTCTGGCATACACACATATAATTAATATACACACTTACGTTATAATTTCGTAAGAGAAAGCAAGGGTAACTGCAAAAGGAGCTGCGCTATTGCAACCTGATAGTGAGCTGAGTTATTGTATTATACCGACTTAGAATGATTATTAACAAATGCAGCGTGCTGTTTTGAAATCCTCGATTATTACGTGCATTATTATACAGAGTGTCATGTAACTGGCGATTCTACATGAAATGCTGAATCGAAAATATAGGACAATATTTTTTCATGCGAGGCTTTGTTTCCGAGAAAAATGGCTTTAAAAGTTTATATTGCCAGAAATATTGGAAGATGTTCCTCTTGAAATTCGAGGAAGTTGGAAATCTTCAAAGCGATTTTCCTCGGAAACGAAGCCTCGAATAAACAAATCTTATTCTATATTTCCGATTCAGTATTTCATATAGAATCATTACCTTCCCGTTTCTACCACGAGTTACATGACACTCTGTATATTTCTCATATCTCGCAATTTTCTAAGCCTCTTAGTTTGTTATATTATAATAGTGGCCGATCTGATGTGAAGGTGTCGATGTGAAATTGATATATAGACGTGTAACTGTACACTGGCTTCGGTTTGTTGCGCCAATTACAATACTTTCCAGGTGAATATATACGTATATCGTAAAAGACATCGTAAACCCAGTGCATATTTGTCCGTAGTGAATGACTATTATGTACGTATTGACAGAATGTGTTACGATGCGAACGATGTCATTCCAGGACGTCGTAAATAATTATACTTGTTATTCGTTAACTGTACACCGCGTGAGTAGGAACCATCAATTATCTTAAAGCCAGAAAAGATTAAAGTAATATTTGTGCGGATCTATTAATAGGTTTGTCAAAACAGTATCATTAATTTGCACGTGTGTGTCTAACATCGATGTTTAGGGGGAGGGGGGGAATTGTGAAATAATGCAAATTAGGTAAGCGTATTAGGCGTAGGATGCGGTACCACGCGAAACATCCTGTTCGAGGCACTAAACCGTGCAAACGTAGTTCAAGACTAGTCCCGACTGGCGGTCAATTAGCGTTAATTAGCATGGCTAGCTCTGAGCCTCGAGACGGCTGATTGATTTAGTGGACGTGTTGTTCTTTCGTGTATGACATTCGAACTCGCGATTCCTTCATTTGGTTATCTCTTTCTACTACGTGTTACTGTGATTCTTCGTCTCTCTTACTTCGATGTGCAAGGCACTCGGGAAAGAAACCAGCGTGTTCCTCGACGACCGTGATTCACAGTCACGTGCTTTGGAAGCTCGAGTCGTTGCCACGAAGTAATTACAGAAACGACAAGATAAATAATCGTCCGCCCACCTCTTGCATATTCCACTGGCAAGTATAAACCGCCCTGTGATTTGTTGGCCAGCGCCTTCGTGAAACTCGGTGGATCGCAGGAAATATGTCTGTTAACTTATCCGCAGGGACTTGTATAAGATTTGTTAAGAGTCGGTCGAAGAATTATATGAATAAGTATCGTCGTATCATATTATTTAATATCATTATTTTATACCATAAGAAACTGGCCTTCCATACTTGATATTATACGCGTATAAATATAAATCTTTATCATAGATTTATTATTAATATTGAATATTAATGATGCGCAATGTGTCAAAGTAATTAAAGTGAACTTGTGTGTGCTCGACGAAGGAAGTCTTTTAGTGCCCGTGTTACTCAAGAATTTAAACTTGTCTTGATAAATAACTCGATCGTATGATTTATGATATAATTCATGGGAAAATTAACCGGACTAATTAGTTAATAGTCCAGTGATAACTTAATCAATGTAAGTCTCGTTCACGTCGGTAAACAGCGTAATAACTGCGAACACCAGCTGCGTTTATTGCAGTCGTTCGATTGTTACTACAAGAAGTACCTTGTAAAATTTAACTGGTCATTCGAAAAGTGACCATCACATTCATCAGAAGTAAACGAAAGTAAAAGAAAAACGCGCGAGTGTAACGTAAGGATTATTTATAAGTAATGCTGTTTCAATTGGGATGTTGAATAATTCCGTGTTCTAAGTCCGCGATTTGATCAATGAGTGGGAAGCAAGGTTATTTTTCCACAAGGTCAGAATTCAAGACTTTCAGTTTCGTTCAATGCCTTCCATTCGCGAATGAAGGTCGAGAAGCTATAATTACTGAACTTCGGTTACATTTAAAACCGACGGATTCTGAGGTTTGCTTTCACAGAACTCCGATTTAGAGTGCTGGAATCTGGGACTCACGTCGAGTGTGAAAATAATCAGAAGTCTCTTTTATTCGGATTATGTTATGAATGCTATTAATTTATTTCGGGATCACGCGTTCTTAGAAATACGATAACATGCCCGACATACTTGACGTAGTTCTTCGAAAATTTTGTAACAGCATTTCATATGTAAAACATTCTTTCTACGCCAACACTATCGTTGTTTCTTTTATCAGAAAACAGCTATTAATTCGGTGAAAAGTGTATTAAAAAATGGTATTATAATCACTCTAATAATATATTTTCATAATCTCATTAATTATTATTAATGTTACAATTTCAATTTTAACATGCTACGGCTTCTATAATTAATTCCGGTGTATTTCTATTTAGATTCCTTCTTAGTTTGTTCTTTTTATACCATTTTCGACGAATTCGTATAAGTATGATTTATGGTGCACACAACGGAGAAATATATTGATAAAGTTTCATAATTTGCCCGACACACTTCTTTGAGAGCGACCGAATTTCGAACGTCACGTCAGTTTTGATAGGAGTCGGCGGTACGTAATATAAAATGATAATGATCTTAATCGGCGATGAAAAATAGGACGTGCACGGCTCGTAGTTACCTGTGTAACCGCGTTAAATCACCGTGAAACGTTGCACCGTAAAAGCGTATGTAAACACGTTTTATCGTTCAGATCCGTGAAGTGATTAACCCATTAAGATGCCGACAGTAATGCAGCAATTTCTGCTCCTATTCCCTGATATTCCTTGGCACTGCAATGTTTCACTGAACATTCGGCAAGCAGTAGCCAATCGTCGAGAAATATTAGGTTCTCGTTCACATAACGTTTGAACTAATTAATAATCCTAGTGCATTTGAAAAGTATATTTGTAATTGGATATTAAACGGTAGCCAATTGCGCAGATATATTAGCTTCCTGTTCACATAACATTTAAGCTGATTACTTTGCTTTTCATCACAACCAGAATTGACATAAACATATGTTAGGAACAATTACATAAGTTACAATCAGAATGCGATTACAATCATTCGAGAATCCCTAACGAATTTTACAGGATAATGATAATAGAAACACGCATAGGGGAATTAAAAACTATCGCGACTCGTATTTAACAGGAGATGTATAAAACAAACCACTTTGACTTCATTACAATCCAATGGACACAATAATTACTTTTATAAATAACGAATAATATACATAAATAATAATGTCCACATACGTACCACTATAAGTGTTTGCACTAAGAAGTATAAAGCGTAACAATTAATATTTCAAGAATACGAATTATAAAAGTAATCTCAATATCCTAATACAAATACTAAAAGTCATATGATAATCATTAACATCAATGCAACTCAATATTCGTCCAAAGTGGAGGTTTACCAAAATCACTCTTAAATATGTAATTCCGGTTCGCGTAAGAAAGGTGCAATTGTTTTAGAAAAAGTGCAAGAATTTAGTGGTGTGATATAATTTCGTGATTTAAAGACACGTGACAGCGTCGTCACGTGTCGGTGGAGGGTGAAGCGTCGATTAAAAGCTCGTTAGGTTGGACGCGCAGCAGGCATTCCTCGTGGTCGGGAAGAGATTTAAGGCCCGTCCACAGGGTAGGTCCTGAGGTGGATGTTGGCAGAGGCAAAGATAGGATCAGGCTGGTACATCCTGCAGGATCGTGGCGGGCCTCGAAGCAGTACCAGGCCTAACTCCAGGGCCGACTACGGTATCTAATCTGGCCACTTTCGGAGCCGCGGGTAGCCGTGTTTTGGCCGGGGATCGTGTTAAGGGGATTTACATTCATTTCGATCCTAATAACCCGATCCCTCGGATCCCGATTTGGAACACGATATCCGTCCTCTCCGTATACGTATACCCCGGCCACCCTTTCCCTTTCTCTCTTCTTCTTCTTCTTCTTCTTTTTTCTTTTTTTCCCGGTCTACTACTCTTCTCGTTCTTCGTGACCGATGCGACGAGCTTTTAACTTAAGGACACACTGCGTCCTACACCTTTCCCCTACTTGTGAATTATTTCATGCCCTTTTCAAGCGCCATTTGTGACCGAAGAATTCGCGAAAATAGATGCAGCATTGTTGAGTTTTAATGTGGCCATTTTTATACTGCACGGTTCTTATCGTGCAATTCAATGTTATTAATTTTATTTAGATTGGACTATTATTGGATTAATAATTTTAACGAGGGATTTAAACTGATATATTATTGATACAATATCTATTTAAATTTATAATTTATCAATTACTACATCGAACAATACTGAAGCTTATATTTAATCACTATTGTAATCACTATCTTAATTAATCACTTGTTAATCACTATTTAATCATTAATGCGATAAAAATATTTCTCGACTTATAATTTTCACAAGTAAGCTACTTATTCTTCGTAAACCTTACATGAGTTATAAATCTGCGCATCCTTCAAGCTTAGAAAGAATAAAAAATACGTATGTATAAATAGTGTTCATTAGATATTCACAGCAAGTAAATTGACGCCTTGATACGCACACACAATATCCTTTTGTCTGCTGCAGCTCGTTTTTGTTTTCCATCTATTTCTTTGGAGGCCAGATGCAATCATGCGTGTCCTCAACCTAGCAATAGTCTTTCCTTGTCTGCCGGCTAATTTCTCGACTTTCTACTGCCTTCCCCGTGTAAGAAAGTATGTTCAAGGGAATGTAAAAAGAGCGCACGTAGTCGGCTTCTCCCTGTACGCGTACCTGGTACCCCACCACCCGCTTTTGTCTTCCATCGTTTCTTATTAGTTTTCTTTTCACAGTTTCTAGCTTACGTCATTTCTCCTCGTGGGATTCTACCTTTCTTTCATCTTCCGTGTCTTCGAAGTTCAACCGGAGAACGAATGGTATTCCTTGTTTACACTCGGACGTATTCCACTTGTCAATAGTTTCCCGACATTCTGGTCCCTTCTGAACACGGTGAAAGTCCTTTCAGGTGAATGTGTACTCTCAGAATGTGGTAAAGAGCATACTTGAATGAAAGCCCCGTAGTGATTAAACATTGAATGATTTCGAGGATGCTTGACATAATTAAGGTAGCTCTTTTAACAGCTACTAAGAAGATATTCGACGAGAGTCATTTTTCGAGAATATCATTCTAAGTGAGCTTCTGAGAAGCCAAACTGGCTAAATCAGTTTCTTAAAAATTTCTTAATATTAGTGCTTCAAATGATCAAAGCCAAGTAATCAGATTTCAATCAAGGAATCAATGGAGACAAGTTAAATCTATGAATATTTTCTAACACAATAAGTAGTCTCAAAAGATTACGATCACGTATAACATCTGAAAGGAATCAAAGGAGTAAATAGAATCTCAAGGTATCCTGCACATAGTTGGTATACGAGTAGATGATATCAGAACTACTTGGGAAGCAGTGAATTAGCGCAGTGATAAGCCACCGAGCAACGGTAGAAGTAATATCGAATAGGAATGGAGTAGAAATAAATGAAAAGGAATCCTCGGGAAAGGAGGAAGCTGTGAGATTGAGTGCCGAGGCTATGGAAGCGACGAGCCGTAGTTTGATCGTGGTGGACGAGACTTCATCACCCGTGATCGCCTTCGTGGATAGCCGAGGATCCTGTCGACGACGGGCGTGATGTGCCCCGGGGCCAAAAACAACACGCCCCTGTTCTTCTCTCCTTCCTCTTCGTCTTCCACATTGATCTTCCTGGCACCGCTACTCTCCTTCGCCTTCCAACGCGGTAATCCGTTCCCACAGACAAAAGGGCCTCGCGGCCCGTCGACTTCGATTTTCTTCCACCACCTCAACTACGTCTTCGTGGTCTTGTCCACCGTGCAGGTATGTAATAAGGATGTAACCCGAGCTCCTCGGGACACGGAGAGACTCCGATCGTCTACACGACAGGTTCCCGGAGTCCCTCTCGATCGTGGACGTACGATCGAAACTTCCAGGAAAACCAAGTCGAAAATAGTGACAAGGTGTCCATAAAATTGCAAGGCTTTTCAAGTGGCTTCTCGATTCTTCATATCAGATGTAACACTTTTCTTCCATATTTATTAACCATGCGGATCTCTGTGTGGTCCATTGTGCTGATTGTGTTAGACAGGTTCTAATCTAATAATAATGAAGTACATATTGGGTACATTTTGTATTAGTTATTTGGCAAAGGATTGAAATTCGAAAAGAGTGTCGTTCTTATTATCGTGTACCACGATTACCATGGTTATCTAACAATTAATATCCATAGGTGGAAATTAAAAAACTTAATAGGGGAGTTGAATTCATTATTGGTTCTGCGTATAATATTTCGGAATCTCTGATTTCTTTTTGCTAGTATTTTCGTGATTGCGTCGCTCTGCAGGTATGCAATGTAACCCAAGCCTCTCGGAGTGCAGAGACACGCCGATAGAATTCACAGCAGGTTGAAAATTCCTTCTCGAGGACGAACTTGAGATCGATGGCTTCCAGGAAGTCGGCTTACCAAACTACCGATCTATATTTAATTCGGTTTTCGTGTCATTCTGTAACAGATCGGTGGTTGTAATGAATACTTTCTTTACGATGCTAATAGGCCTATGGACAGACACGATCATCATTTACATCCATCCAAATCTCTTTCTGGTATCCTTCATTTAATCCTACGAATATCTCTTTCGTCCTTTACGATGTTACCATGCTATTTTAAGATTTGGTACTCATCTAACAAGCAAAACAGAAGCCACAAAGAAAGAAGAATGAAAATGAAGCAGAAGATGAAGAAGCGTGAGATAGGTCATCCAGTCGCGGAGATCGCTCTTCAACAATGCCCGGACCATCTTAGAGAGCTCGACAAACACTCGAAGAAGCTTGCATGATTCTACTTCAAAACACGGCTTCCATTGTTGCAGTGTCATCTCTTTAAAACCTGCGCCATTGTCCTCCAGCACATGCATTACCAGTCATTAAAGTCTCCCATGCATATCGGCTCCCAAAGCAAAGTCGTATAACGAGAAAAGTATCAATTTTCATGAAAACGAAGTTAATCGATTAATCTATATAATAATGTGCAAAGCTTTGAAGCGGATTCCAAGATCGAATAATTGAAACTACCGGTACTCATTGTCTGAGAATTCGAATTCTCGACGATCACAGACTGGTTAAAAGGGGACGTGGTAGGAAGGTGTCGAGACATCCGTTTCCATCGAGGCGGAAGTGACTTCCTGGGAGATCAGCTGACGCCTGGGCGGTTCGTTTCTAAGCGTTAGTGAATGGAATATCGAGAGCAGTGGTAACCACTCTTGAGTCCCGAATGTGGTCAACGAGAGAAGGTGAGAGGACACAACCGGTGATCCGAATGGATAAGTGGGGATTGGAGTGAGAAAGGAAATGAGAGAGATGGAGGAGAGTGGACCGATCAAAGGAGAAAATGAAGGGAGTGGAGTGTATGGGAAGGAGAGGAACGAGAACGTTGAAACAAGAAGAATGGAATAAAAGGTTGGTCTGGCCTGGCCGCAAAGGTGAAACTGAAGGAGGCCGGAGAAGGAGAAGGACTCGAGAAGAAACCGACGGGGGCGGGGCCCCATCTCTGGATGCTGGGATGGAGCCCAGTCCTCGTTCACCATCTTCGTTCATCTCGGACCCAACCCCCTTTCCAGCCAGAAGGTGGCCCATCTTTTGCCTTCTCTACTCTTCCAGATTCTTCTTCTTCTCTCGTTTCGTCTGCTTCTTATCCTTCCCCCCTCGTTGACCTTCTCACCCTTGCCCGATGCTTCTAACTGTTTGCTTCACCGTATTCTCTCCTTTTCCTTTATCGCACGAAATCTTTCTACCGTGATTATTCTTATCCAATAATTCTTCAAATTTCAAACTCTCGATATTAGCAGAGAGTACATAAAATATACCGATTATAAATGTGTAACAGTGTTACACTTATCATCGCTATTTCAACACGCTCGTGTTTGCAGGGTTGTTATCCGCGTGATAAACGAGTCCACTTGTTCGGTGTTTAAACGAGGCAGTGATAAGTTATTATTAATGAAGGCACGAGGGTACTTCATTTGCGAATTCCAATGAGGGACAAACGCTGATTGAATATATCGAATGTGAATTACTTGCGGGTTTACTTGCAGCTGCATAGCGATTAACACGGCGGGAACCAAACGAGATAAGATACGATACATGTAAACGAGGTGTAAGTGATAGACGCTCGATAATTAACGGGTATCGAGGTGAGAGATGAAGCGGAGATAGGCTATTCGTACCAGGAGACATTATCCTTGTCGCATCCAGTCCATCATCCACAGGAACTGGTTTGCTTTCCACCTTTCATTTAGCTTTCGGAAGAACCACTTTGCAATATACATTCCACTTCCACGGATTGCTTACACATAGAATTCATGCATTAATATTCATTATTCAGATTTATATTTATTATAAAAAATAGTTCCAATGGAACTTAGTTCAGTGGAAGCCATTTTTCTCACGGCTCTTGCACATGATTCACTTTGAGGATATTTTGCGTGGAGGTTTGTGGTTGCCCTTTTTTTCAGCCCCGTGCCCTCTTTCCACCCTTATGAGCCTAATGGATTACGGGCCAGGCCATTTTTCACTCGAAATGGATTTTCATAAGGCCCCGACATTCTCGGCTTTGGCCAACCGCGTGCATTCTCTACCATTTTCTCTTTCTCTCTGTCTCGACTCCGCCAAAATGTTTGTAAATAGATGTAAAGTCTGGGAGGGGCCCTAAGGCCGCCCCGCTGAGTGAACAAGGCACCCCATCGTGCATTACGGCCAGTACATCTCTCAGGCCCTTCACCATTCTTCCCTGTCTTTATATGAAAATCCATCGGGCCTTTTGTACCTCTTTCTTCTTTTCTTTTCCTCTCTTTCTTCATCCTCATCCTCATCTTCTCGTACTTCGTCATCATCCACCCTCCCCCCTCACATTTATACCTCCAACGGTTCTCCATTCTTATTTTTTTTTCTCACTGTCGTTTACTGTCTTTTCATCGTGGAGTACATGGAATAGAATTAGCATCTCTGTCCATAGATCTTGTAAACAAGTCCCAAAGTGGGCGCATCTAGAACTCACATGTACCATTGACGACTTTTCTACTCCCTGAATATATGTCTGTTTCAGTGATAATCATCGAGGTGGTTAAAGTAAACGCGAATATACATCGTGTTTCCAACTGTGATAGGCGTTTATGTAAATCTCCAGCTCCAACGTAAAACAAATTCTAAACAAATATATTACCTCACTTCTACGAGCGGAAATAAATGAAGGAAACCTTTGCGCGTCAAAAGTTTCCGTGGTATATGTCTATTCAGAAACGTTCGTCTTCGAAGAATAGAAAATGACGACGGTTCTCCTGATGAACTGTTTAACACGTGTTGCAAATTATACACCGAGTTCTAACGCGCGCGCGTTTTTCAGAAGTGTTAATTCATCGCTTCGAAAATATGTCGGTTAACGCTGCGTTTGTTTTCTGCAGCTTCGCTGCATCGTGCAAATTCGTAGTGTATCTCGTACTAGGAAATCCGTTTCCTCGTAAGTTCGGTGCGAACTGTTAACGAGTCGGAGAACTAAGTTTGGTTTCTATAGGTTGGTGCACCGCGCGAAATAATTTACAGTGATGAGTTGGTGCTGTTAGAATTTAGTTATAATTAAGTATAATGGTTTACTTGGGACGCGGGATTTGGAGAATGGATTCCTTATAAATAAAACGCCAGTGATAAATTATAGAAACACCAACAATACAGTTTATTAGCTTTCATAATTAATATCTTCTTCCTTTTGATAAACGATTATCTAAACTTATTATCGTTGCTTTTAATATCGAGTTACAAACAATCGAAAAGCTACCATATCTTCCTCAAAAGGTTACGATGAAACTGGATTTATGTATATCAAAGGCGATTTTATACTAAAAAGTACATATAAAGTATACGCAATTATTAAATATCGCTCTCATCACATATTGCTTATTAAATATTTCTATTAAACACAATTAATTACAATTATTACTGTAATCGAATACGATGAATAGAATTCAGGCTGAACCATTGCTACCACTACCCCTGTAGAACAAACAGTTTAAAACCAGTGATCAATCGAATATAATTTGATATAACTTTCTGTAGGGAAACATTTGCAGTGCGGTCCAAACTGATTGCTTGCCTCTCGATAGCTCGTCCGAAATCGTCCGCTCGTCATAAAGTTATGGTTGTCAAGTTCGAATTTACTATAAATTGAATAAAATACATAGCACACGAGGGAATTAAGGTCGTCTATTGAGTTTGGGTTCGGGTGTACGTTTATGCATCGTTCACAACGGGTCTTGGTAGTTCATTCAGAGTTGTATCGTGGAGAGGCTTAATGGAAATTCATCCGACAGCCGATGGGCGTGTGTTTCGGTTGTGGCGATCGCGTGCACGTGGCCGTGACACCGTCCTGGAAAGACATTTGCGCTCACTCGCTCGTTCGCTTGTCACCCATGAGGATTCGAGTTTCGAAAAGGGAAAAAAGACGAGGTGGAAGGTGGAAGAAAGGCGGGACCGGTCCCCCCCGTGCTGTCGTGCACAGTCAATAGAGGCTAATTGCCGCAAGGAGAACTGCAAATTCGTGGCATTGTAAGCCCCGTTTCGTGTTTGCTGTCGAACCGGCCGCATTGTCGGATCTCGCGATTCATCAGTGCTCCTCCATTCCTGCTTCCATCTTTTGCTCGGAGTCTTTTGAAATTGAAGTTTAATGAAAGAATGGGTTGCAATTGGTGCTCGGTGTTCCAATAATAACGATTTCAACCGATTTGTAACGATGCTTGTTATTATTTCATTAAAATGCGCGCAAACGTATGGTAAGTTATACGATCGTCCGCCGTCATGTTTCAGTCGTATGCCTCCTGTAATTTAAAATTAAACTTATAATTACCCTAAGTAAGTAAATTTAATAATACAAAGGTATGTCGGGAAAGAATTCTGTTGTACAATGAATCAATAGACTATCAATCATTTGAAAAAAGGTTCAATTTGACGTAGCTCAAGGAACCTTTGAAAATTGGCTTCTTCCGAATATTCGGTCGAGAATAAAGAGAATAAAAGAGAAGGTATCGAAGTGGTAGTTATACGAATTCATTGAGGCGCATGATACAGCGGTGCGTGGGCGATTACCATTCGAAAATCAACTTAAACACGGCCTGGTATAGCACGAATGGGGCCCTGACAATGCCGCGGGTCGACTCAATGGGGTCTTCTGCTTTAGCTTCTCGCGCCCTCGATACGCCGCGTTCCGGATTAACTTGGGTTTTACAGAGGTCCATGTTGCTTCCCATCACACGAAGTCAGTATCCCTCTTCTTGTAGGTTTTCTCGTAGAATCTATTGACTGGCGGTGACTGGTGCTCGCGCATCATCAGTCAGGTAGAAGAACAGAAAACAGTGAGAGAAAGAAAGAGAATCGGTAGGAAGAGGAACGCAGAGAAGAGGGAGGATCCCCGTGACCGAATGATCCTCAACACCGGTCGTATTTATATTCCTGTTTGCCTCCTGATTCGCCACGGGCTCGGCCCTTAAAGGGCTCCTTAAAAGTCCTAGTCCTTCTACTCGTCCTCGTGACCGGTCAAAACATGCATTCGTTTTCCGGCACCTCTCGGTGGTCCCTTCGTTTACCTGACCGCCGGTTACGCACGGTACGATACCTTTTTCTGCGCGCATCCGCGTGAAATCGCTGACAATTTTTGTCCTCCTCTCTTCTTCCTCGCAGCGCGTATCTCCGGGCAACCAAGAAAATCGCTTTAAGCGGAAACTTCGTGGAAACCTGAAAACCGTTGTTACTCACCGATGAAAAGATACTGGACAGTCCGTAGAGATACGCTTTCTTTAAAATGTCAAATACACTCCTGTCCTGTGACACTTCCCACCAACAATGTTTTGCCTTCTTCTTCTTTTATCTACCGTGTACCATTTCAATGGTACAACCCATCCAGGCTCGAACTAATCCATTTCACAGTTTACCTTCTTACTGTGTATTAAATGATAAGGAAGATTTTTTAAACTACTTGGAAACTCGTCACGGATTTCAAATAGTTCCGAGTCAGGTCTGCGGAAAACATTTTCCAGTTTGTTGAACACCTAACTGGTAGATTTAAAACAACTTAAAGCTACATATAATTATACAATAATGGTGGAATTATAAGTCAATGTTTAATATTGTATTATATTAAGTGTACAATTATCGTATTATTAACTTTGCATACTATTATATCTTATTTCATTTATTTACCACTCTGCATCATTATATTCCGCTATTATATCATTATACTACTTCCATACGTGTAACTTTATTTGTAATCATAAAAACTCTGATTGTGGAAACTCAATTATGAAAATAGGGTCGAGTGATTACAAAAGGAGAGATGAGCAATTATGCACATTTTCAAACGGCACGCATTATGTATTAATAAGAACACGGTGGTTATAGTGTAAATAATAATAACGAATGATAAGGACTCAATATTAATAATAATTATCTAAATCTGTGTTCCTGTATCTATAACCACTACACACAAAATGAGCAATTGCAGTTGCACCTGTGATAGGCCCTAATTGATCCTGTTACCTGATTTCCGCGAAATTCCGTGAATAAATGTAAATAAATGTAAACTAACAAGGAAATTGGGACAAAACAATAATAACTAACGTGGCATTTGCCCGTCATTTTGTAAACGACACCGACGTGATGTTGTAGGACGCCAGAAGTTATAATTAATATGAATGCATAATCAAACTCACGGAGTCCTCGTTATCAATTGATTAACGTTGAAAGTGGTGTGTTACAGAGATGTAAGGAGAAGCTGAACACCCTGGCGATCTCGGTAATGAACCAATGGCCGGGGGTGAAACTAAGGGTGACGGAGGGCTGGGACGAAGAAGGAAAACACGCGACGGATTCCCTGCATTACGAGGGACGTGCCGTGGACGTCACGACGAGCGATCGGGATCGCTCGAAATATGGGATGCTTGCGAGGCTCGCCGTCGAAGCTGGTTTCGATTGGGTTTACTACGAGTCCAGGTCGCATATTCACTGTTCTGTTAAATCTGGTGAGTATGTTTATTCATTTTTAACACTTTCCCAGTCAAAATCGAATTTCTGTAACTTTCCGTTCACCTCGCGTGGATCGTATGCGTTCTGCTTTGTCGAGACTAATAAATTTTGCTTATGACATATACTTTATAATATTTATAGGACTGTAAAATTTGTACAAAGGGTGCAGTCTTTAAGATAAACTACAGAATACGGGGAATATGGAAAAGCAATTTGCAGCGAATTGGTGTTATAGAAATTTCGATCAGCTCTTATTGATGTTCCCCTGTAAATTGTAATTACGGCTTTATTAATTGATGGCTTGGGCCGGGCAAATTCTAATTACACGAACCAATGGCAATCCAATCTGTTAAGGGTGCCAAGCGCAATAATGTTACAAGTGTAATTTACCCTGAAACGCAAACTTGACCATTCAACCATTGGATTTGATTCAAGAATCTCTCGTTATCGATCATTTCATTCTCGAGTGATATCAGTTTCGAGTTTCAAGCCGATTTTTTTCACACCTTTGTCATGGTTATTTTTCATTGATTTTGTACCTTGTCATCTCCAATTTCTTATAACGCGATCTAAAATTGCACCGAACATTTTCAATATAATAATTCAATATTTTACAATAAATTTAATTTGATAGCTTCGTTACCTGGAACTTGATTCTGATTGAAGATTACTTATTCCATATTAGATATCTTTTTAAATGGGGTATTTAAGTTGCATAGAATATTTTCGATCGAACACTTTGGAATGATAATTAGCACTTATGAAAATCTGTAAAATTGTCTTTGATAGAGCACCACTGGTAATTGTATTGTGCGAAAAAACTTCTCTTGTCGCGCCACTGTTTTCTTCGTAAAACAGAAGTTATCTGGCTTACCGGCTACAGTAGGTCTTCAGGGAAATGTAGAAATGTTGTTGGCACTTCAGAAAAGCCACCGACTTATTCCCTAATGCCCTTCTTATAATGTGTCGAGTACTATCTATAGAAGATAAGAAGATGATAAAGAATATAATTCAGTATAATTAGTGTATAAAAACCGTATGTATTCTTAACCCTTTGTAATCCCATGTTGAGTGTCACTCGACATCACATTTCGCTCCAACGGGTGCCATGTCGAGTTAATTCGCATGTGCCATCGATGAAATTTTCCACAAGACAAAGTTCCAGTTAAAGAAATTATTAAATGCAATTCACTATAAAATATTGAATATAATACTGAAAATGTTCATCGCATTTATAATTCATCGACAGAAGTGAATTATAATTAGAGAAATTGAAACCATTCTTAGAAACACAGCATTCCTTAAACCAATAACACACTGACTTACATACCTATATCGGAATATAGTTTAGTTTCGGGCTAGTATCAAATTTCAAAGAAAATATTAATAAATCAAGGCGCGGCCGTCAGCTCGAATTAAAATCGGGCCGAAAAATCGGCGCGAAATCAATACGAGTTCTCACGGTGAGAACAAGTAATCCGGATACGATGGGAATGGAACAAGACGAAGAAGAAGACCGCGTTAGTGATCCGCGCGTGTCAAGCCTTTAACACGTGTGGTCGGTTTTCAGTCCCCAGACAAATCGACTTACTTTCCATATATCACTTTTCCATTTCATATTAAAGGACCATGAAAATCCTCTACGTTAATTATGCATAGTAATTATACTTAATATTAGCATTACTTTATACTACATTTAGACCCTCACCGTAAGACCTGTGGCGATTACTATCCAGCTTATATCTGACCAGTTCTTATATTATTAATTAACCCTTTGAAATATAAATAAAATGAAACTCGATGCGATCGAAAAATATTATTTAACTCTTTTGGTTATAATAGAAAGCTTATAATGGAAAGCCGATACATTAATTACTTTACATCGTTATCGTACCGTTAAAAATACTGCCAATTTTGCGCATATTAGCGATATATTTGACTCATGTTTTAATAATATTGGCATCAGCGGTCACCGGTGACCCTTATGACATTCAACGTGTTAAGCGAAATCAGGATTAGAATTCCACGGGAGTGATACGGATAATATTCCGGAGCATGAGAGAAATATTGTCTGGCTTATCCAGGAAATATTTGTAGGGATTCCTATTCGTTACATCAACGTCCGTTAGTCTTTTTGGTGGGATTACGATGAATTTCTCACGGTGAGGCTATTTCAGAGATGATCGAGATGATTTTCTTCTCCGTGCGAGGGCGAAAGTCCATGAATAGATCCGGTTACCTTACCAATACCTTCCGGTTTCAATGCTTCTGACCAAAGTGCCAGAAAACCGTTTCTAACTTGTGCTACATTAATTTACTTCCTTAAGATTTTAATTTGATTAAAATACAGGAACAATTTTTGTATCATACATTCATAGACTTATTATTAAGTAACATTTTTGAACGATAATGGCAATGATTCGCTTAAATTGCTTTTGCCAAATAATCCTCCAACATTACGGTCTAATTAATGAAATTAATACTCTTAATTATAATACTGAAACAGGAAAATCTAAGACAATCGTTTAACCAATCCATTCTTTATTTCCAGAATCTTCCTCCGCCGGAAAATCGGGTGGTTGTTTCCCAGGAAAGAGTTTGGTCAGAACGGAAGATGGAAGGACGAAGAGACTGGACAAAATCGAACTGGGTGAACGCATCGCCGCCCTGGATTCCCGTGGGGATGTTGTTTACAGCGAGGTGATCGCTTTCCTGGACTATTCGCCGTCCGAGAGGAGACAATTCGTTCGATTAACCACAGAATCTGGTCGAGTGTTGACTTTGACTCCAGCACACTTAATACCAGTCGAAGGAAGATCAACGATTTTTGCAGCAGATGTGCAGAAAGGCGACAAGATCCTGGTCAGAGATCCCTCGGACAGTGCTGAGAATGAAGTCGAAGATCGTCTTCGATGGGACAAAGTGGTTGATATGTCACTCATAGTTGAAAAAGGTGTATTCGCACCTCTAACCACGGAGGGTACAGTTCTCGTAGATGATGTCGTGGCATCGTGTTATGCCGTCGTAGATAGCCAAACGGTTGCGCACTATTCTTTCCTGCCACTCAGACTCTGGACTAGTATAAAGTCTTTGTTTGTCAGCAGGATAGTTAGTCACGAAGATGTCAGAGAAACTGATATCAGGCAGGATAAAGAAGTCAGTAGAACGACGCATCCGGAAGGTGTACATTGGTACGCTTCCATGTTGTATTGGTTATCCTCTTTCGTTCTATCTCCCAAGATGCTTTATAATTGAATGTCCTTCACGGAGAAAGGACTCTTGTCGTAAAAGTGGACCGTGAAACGTGTCCGGAAATAAAGAAGTTTAGCCTCATTGCGTTGACCTTTCGAAAGGGAAACCGGGGTTCTCTCGAAGAGAAGGATGAAGGAACGTGTACAGAGAGAATGAATTTCGACGAAAGGATCATAAACGATCGAAGATTAAGTGGAAGTATTTGAATATCCATCCGGAGACTGTTAGGACTACTTAGGCGTGCTGCGTGTTTCTATAACTTATTGTTATGATCAGAGCTGTTGCGTGCGTGTCGTGTAGGAAAGGTATCGAGAGGATGACGATTAATTCGATTAAGTATCAGTCTTCCTCTGGAATTTCGGATAAAAACGTACTTTCGAAGTGTGGAAATGCGTCGAAGACGGTAGCAAGAGACACGAAGTTATTGGCCAGTGACCCATCCCCGTTCACCGAGTGACGTGTAGTATATTAGGTATATAGAATCGAAAAAAAACGAAGCTTTAGAGGGAGTCGAAGCTTTTCTCTTAACGTTGTGGTGTGTGTACAATACGAGTATAGAATAATATAAATGTCTTCTTTCCCCTCATCTATTCCCGTAATCGACATCGATTGAGCCTCCTCCAACTTCCGATTCGTAACTTCAACTCGTGAAGGTTCATTCATGATGAAATTATTGTTAGATTTTATATATTTCGATCGTATCTGAATTTACTGAAGTAATCGTTTATCTAAACAACATCTATATCAACACAATGCATATCATATAACAAATAATATAATTAAAGTATATCAAACGGAACAAGACAGCACGACAGTATTAATTAACAATGCCATTAATAAGCGATCATTCATTCTACAAAACCAGAGGCAGATTGTTCAACATAATTCTTTACATAAATTCCTCATTCCTATTAATTATTATATGATAAACATAAATGCAAAGACTTTTACCAGACATATTGTGAAATTCTGAAACCACGAAGTAGATGAAAGAAGAGGATAAAGCGCCATAAAAATGAATCATTGTAAATAGTCCCGATAACTTTCTTCCCTTTCTTCCCACTTTCCCCACTCTATTTCTTATCCCAGAAGAAAATTCCATTAAAGTAACACCGCTTTCCATAAACCGCTATCTTTATTTGTATTCAATGTTGCGTTTTTAACAGCGCGTTATTCAGTGGTCGATGATAATCGTCGATTTTCCTCTCGCTGTATAGTAATCTATAATCCGCGATTACATTATTATCGCCACCACTCGACCCCCCCCCCCGTCCTTCCTCCTCCCCCGATAATAATATATTATTAAAACCCGTCGCGGAAACAGTAATTATTTTAGGCACTAGCGGTTACTAAACTGACACCTAAGTTATCCCCCCAGAAAATATATATTATATATTATTATATTATAGTAATTATTATTAATATTATTATATTATATTTTATTATTTGTATGTAGCGCAAAAAACAAATTATAAATTATGTATATATACCATTGATAGAATGAATTAAATCATTAAACGAGATCATGAAACAAGGCGTGTCATCAATTTCATCCTGAATTACATAATTCTTCTTTCAGAATTCATAAATTTTCTTTCAGAATTCATAAATCTTTTGATCAACTAAATCTTATTTCGCCAAATATTGGAGATTCGTATTGTCTTATGTTATTTGTCCAATATAATTCGAAGTCGGGTAAAATTAATTATACATTTCAACGCGTTACTTGTACAACGCGGTTTCGATATAACGCGCTTTTCAATTTGTGGCGATCCTCGTATAACGCGTGACTTATCCAATGCGACTTCGATATAACGTGTTCATGTAATCCGAGCCGCGCATAACGCGATTTTCATAACGCGACCTTTCTCTGGGGTCTAACTCCCGTGTCATCCGAGGGTTACCTGTATTTTATCATAAGAATAGTATGACCATTAATAAGAATATTTGTGTATTCTTATTAATGGCCATAGTTCTTGATAAATTACGACACAAAGGAGAAAGTTAGATGCCATTATTGAAATCATGAAACCGAGCTTTCCGAGGCAACGTTCATAATGAAATATTCCATAATATTCTGTTCGATGCTCTTCTGTTATTTTCCCTACGTTCTTCGTGAAGTTAACGGGATCTTAGAACCTCGATGCGCCTCGGATATTAATTTCTTATAAATGGAACGAAACTTATTCGTACAAAGTGTTCCATCGTAATTAAAGCGAGCGTGCACTAAGAATGGAGGAGAATGAGGAGGAAGAGGAAATCGAAAGGGTGGGTTTTTCGAAGAACAATTCATCAACGAGGTTATCGAACTATGAAATGGCTTTAATTAAAATTACTTAACATTAGGCAGTGCATTATTTCGTGGGAAACATCGAATATTCTCTGTACTGTGAAACACAATACTATATTCTTCTATTAAATTAATAAATCAATATATTTAAATTTGTATATTCAAAACATAGTATCGTCCACATTATAAAAATATACTATTATAAATGTAATCTATTCAGAAGATAAGAGATTTCTTAAATACCTAACTTCATTATCCTTCATTAAAATTCGTGATACCACATTCAGCTGGTTTTATATACTTGTTTGGAGTTTGCATTACGTAGAACAGATTATTAACCTATTTTTTATTGCAGAAACCCAGTGTTGTACTATCACGTCTCCATGAGCTGGAAAAGCAGTTCTTTGATCTTGTCGCCGCTGGGGATGTTTCAGAGGTCCGTAATTTTCTTGAAAACAATGAGAACTTTAATATCAACGCGACTGATTTCCAAGTAAGTGATAAGAAAATATATGCAACTTTATGCAACTTAGATATGTGTTTATACAAGAATAAAAGGTATGTCTTTGAGCATTTAAATATCATTTGTTTACATGAAATTATTCTACAAATTGGAACCTTACATTACAGCGTTCTTTATTAATATAAATATCCCTGTAATTAATCATTATTGTAACATCAGTATAATTGATAACACTTACTCAGAGGCAATTTTGGTGTAATATAAAAGTAATGGAAAGAATAATGTTCTATAATTCAATCTCGTAAGTGCCATTAATGTGGACTTGTAATTCAATTATAATTGTAAAGCCTTAAATGTAATGTTTAATACTAGGTATACGGACAAAAAGATTACAAGTTTCCTTAAAAACTGATTATTTCATTTATAAACTATATAACGGACCCATCAATTTGACTGGTAACCGTATAAATAGGTATACTACATAGAGAATTTCGAAATTAGAAGACTGCGAAGGAAATGAATTTGAATAGTTATTCGTCGCATTCCATTAATAAAAGTCAGCCAAAATTGCTAGGAAATAATAATGGTTTCTGCAAATTTTGTTCGTGAAATCCGAAACCCGTGAAATTGACGAGTTTCGTAAATCTAGTGTTAATATATTACAATTCAAACGTATCAAACACGGATTAAACATCGAAGAAGAACGTAACGAATGAACGGAAATACGGTCTTTTAAAAGATATTCGAGAATAAACTCCTTTCCGAGCAGCTCGTAAAGATCTCCGAATTTATCTCCGATCGTCGGTTTCCTACAATTTCACCGTAAGTGCCGACGACCACTTACGTCGATTCAACGAAAGTTCAGGTAAAAAAAAAGGTGGCAGTGGTCGGTTTCCTCTTTTCTGTGCCGAATCTACAAATTCTGTCAACCCCTTCTCTCTGAGATCATTTCTACCGGTGATTTACACCAGACGTCCCCACTTTTGGGGTTCAAAGAGCAGTGCCGTCCGTTTAGCTCGCGCAAACTATCCGCTGGAATAGTTATCGTTGTCGTAGTCTTCCTCTTCGACTAAGAAGAGGTGGCTGAAGATGAGGCAGAGGAAGAAGTAGAAGAAGAAACCCACGAAGATACTGAATCAAACAAGGAGAACGAAAGCAAGATGAGGTCTCGTTATCTCAGATCTTCACCCCGTAGAGAAACACGTACCCCCCGTGGAATGTTTACCTCTCCTCTTAACCAGACATCCACCTTCTCCCCTGACTATGTAGTCCTCCTCTCTTCGGGGTTCCCAAAAAGCCCAACCCTCGTTTAACTTTGAGGTTCAAGCCGCCGTGGCGATTCACCGAGAGGAGGAGGAAGAGGAACCATCGAAGAGAGAGAGAGAGTGAGAAAGAGAGGGAGAGAGTGGGGGGAGAGAAGAAGGATGAAAAGAGAAAGAAGGGGAGTAAGTGGAAAAGGTATGAGTAGAAGAGGAAGAAGTATTAAAGCGAGTGCGAGAGAAACAGAAGGAAAGGAGCTGACTGCCTCCGTGTATCTACGGCCATATTTCAGGCCGTCCTTTACAAGACAATGGTTTCAACCGAGGACCGATAAAAATTATTCAAATGATCCGCCCCGCTGTAAATTCC
This sequence comes from Nysson spinosus, assembly GCA_910591585.2. Lineage (NCBI taxonomy): Eukaryota > Metazoa > Arthropoda > Insecta > Hymenoptera > Crabronidae > Nysson > Nysson spinosus. The sequence continues at coordinate 4,057,962 of OU342834.1, forward strand.
ATCCGGGAATCCCCTCGCCACCGACTTCCTTGCGAGTTGTCTCTGCTGGCATCGCGTTTGCTCTCGTTTTTTGAATAAGTATCTTCCTCGATGAGATATTGCACTCATCTTGAAGATTCCTTAATTTTGTTGGGTTTAGTGAACATTATGATTGTGATATGTTAATCATTTGCATCATATTTGAAACAATTTGGCCTTTAATTAGTTAACCGATGAACTTTCACCACGAAGAAATATTCCCATGTGTGGTTAAGAACTAATGACAACCAATCTACCTGACATTTTTGTGCTGATTACGAGTACCAAATGTAATAATTCATTGAATGTTACAGTGAATATTACATGATGATGAAAATAGAATAATGGTGATTATCAATTTTTAATACGAGCCTAATACTAAATATTTTTTTATTAAAATTCAGGATTTATTATAATAACACATCACGATAAATATCTACACAAACAACGGATAACACGATGCACCTACCAGTTACAAAAAACTGTTTTCAAGCACATAAACTCTGATCATTTATTATCTCTTCTTCATCCCACACTGACAAGGTTTTCATTGATGGGTTTTACATCGAAGGCGGTTAAAAAAACAGGGAAGGCGTTCAGAAAATTCATCGAGCGAAGCGTTTATTAAAAGAGCAACATATGTGCACGTGATAAAAGCCAATGAAAGGTTGAGTAAATACTTGGTCGGACACGGAAATCGGGCCGAGTCACTTGGGCCTTAAGCCCGACAGCTGCCGATCGTCAAAGCCGAAGCTCTTTTAGCGGGGCATATATCACAAGGTGGCATTGTGGTGTCCTGTGTGGATGTACATAGGTCCCCCTGGGGCCTCGTCGAAAAGCCAGGATATCACGGAATATTGTGACCGGTGCCGACGATAACAATGGAGCGTCCCATTGTCAGGGACCGCCTCTGTAAACGCGCCGCAGATGGGCGACAAACGTCGTCGTCCCATTCTTCCTACAAAAAGGGACACGACCACCAAAAAAAAGGAAGCAGATAATACTTTGAAAGTCGATTTCACGTGAGTAGGAAAGGCCCCGCGAGTCCCGGGAGCGAAAGGAATTTCGTATGCATGGAAAGTCGAAGAATTGGGCCCAACATTTTGGGGTACGCGATAAGAGATACTTACTTTATAAATATCGGATTGAATGGGGATCTTTTAATTGATCGTGTTTCTCTCCGTGGAGGACCAAATGTGCTTAGATTGAATTATTTCATAATTCTTTATTTCGCAAATATAATTGAAAGACTTACATAAATACACTTAATATCTTGCATTACTACCTGATTTGCATTAAATCTTATTGTGTAGAATATTAATATAATAATATCAGGTAAATACTGGTCTCCTTCCTATATTTGCTCACGCAAATTAAAAAGTATAATGACTGGAATTTTTAAAGAGTTATTAAAATAGTTAATAATGTAGAGACAGAATAAAGTATGGCTGATTAAACGGGTCATTTATAATGTTACTTTGAAAAGGTATGCTCCATTTTCTTCTGATCACTGTCATTTTCCATCAATAGAAAAATCGAATATTCAATTAGTTCATTATGTGTTTATCCATTTTGGTCGACATAATAAGTACGAATATCTTGGGCTTTTTGTTATTTTGCGCGGTAGCCTCTTTGAAGTAGCTTATAAAGCATCTTGTGTTCGTTTTCCTTTTACCGCCTACTTCAACAGTGTCTGTGACACAGAATCTAGCCGCTTTTGTTGTGAAATAGAGTCCGACAAATGGTTTACACGCGTTTCGAGGACCCCTGCCTGCCTCTTTGGTTCATTCGGGGGCAGCGATGTTGGTGGCCCCAGAAAACGGTGAATCCACAAAGCGATTGTTAAAAAGTACCACGCCCCCATTGCACATTTCACTGTTTCATTATGAATTATATTGAATTATATTTGTATATTGAATCGAGTAATTTCCATGAATTGGAGTAAATATAAATGTGATTAACACTAGAACTACCGACTATATACTCAGTTATACGTATGCATTAATTTATATATAAATCATGACTGGAGGATTAAAGTTAATGAATGGGTTGAATTATTTGCGTTAAGTAGGTACAATAAAAGCATATACAATCCCGAAGAATACGCTGTGGTATATTCGAATAATTTAACTAAAAATGGCAGACACGACTTTTTGATTCCTTTGGTAGTTCTGGTGTTAAACCTAATAAATATGAATAGATATATTAGGTCTGCTATAATCGGTATTTACCAAGGAATATCGAAGGAAAGATGTCGGCCGATAAGGTTCATTTACGACACTTGTAAAGTCTACGAAAATCAACAAAGAAAAAAAACTGCGGAAGCATGTAGAACAATAAGAACAGAGACCTAAACCTCGAAGACTAACTACGCTTTGGAAGACCTTCAACGGTAGATGATGATATTAATGGCAACATTTTTAAAGAAGACCCATTTTTACGAAGACGTTATCATCATCAATGAAAATCACACTGTTAATTAAATATTAATAAACAGCATAAAATTCTATTATTTTACTTTAATAAAAATACGGTTAGAATTTTCCAGCAGACCTAATAGATACATGTTTATTAACATTGATAAATATCTTAGGTTCAATGAATACAATATCAATATTATCCTTCCTGGACTCGTTAGTTTCCTGAAGATTAATCATACTATTATACGAGACAGTTGACTCCCTTCCCTTCTTGTAACTCAATACAAATTGTAGGTCAGTAACTAATCGAAGGGCTGGAACTGATCGTTCTGACTCAGTCGTCTCTCTGACAAAGCGGACGACCGCAATATGTCCAAATATCAAATAATTGTATAAACGTACACAACTGTATTCGTTTGAGTTTGACAAATATATGTCGATTAATAAAAGAATATTTACGTCCTTTCTTTGCTCCGTTGAGGGAAGCCATTACTTTCGAATAGTGTCAAGTATAGTCTCTTTGAGGCATTGAAATTATTACTTGCAATTACAGAGGACAATTTTATTATTCTATGAGAAGATTTACGTAAAACAGAGACCATTTAATTAGTTGTGTATAGCAGAAACTGTAAGTTAGAAATAGATGATGATAGTGTACGATAGTAATTAAGTAATTTGTGCAATAATTACTAGACCACGATGGCAGCGTATAATGGCAGTAGCTATTACAGTAATTTTATTAGTGCTATTATTAGTTATTATATCACTTGGAATAGAAATACTCGACGATATCTACTTCTGACTTACTAGGAGAAGTAACTAGTAATCTTATCCCAATATGCGCACGTTATTCCCACTTTTAAGGGGATTGCAATTCCAGTGCAAGGGATTCAGGTCTTATTGTTAATTACCTTTTACTAATTCAATACATCCTATTTCAGGGTGTCACTGCACTTCACATAGCAGTCCGTGGAGAAGATACTTCGATGATAGAGTATCTTCTCTCGTTACCAGAAATCGATCCAACCGATACTCATCTCCACGCGATCAGAGATAATCAACCAAAGATAGTAATGACTCTCTTGGACAAGCTTAATGCGATAACACCAGGCCTTGAGTTCGCTGGGGTTATTCATAGCGCTGACTTCCCGGACGATGCTACACCCCTCGCAGTGGCTGCTCAATATGGACACTTTGAAATATTTGAAATGCTCCGGAAACGCGACCATGCTCTTCAGAAGCCGCATCCACCCAGCTGTAATTGCGATGAAATTTGCAAGTAAGTTACCTTTGAGTGGTGTTTATGTTATAACGAGCCCCAGAAGCTCTGCGATTTGCGAATTATCATCTCTTGATAAAAGTACATATAAGTGCACGGTATAACTTGAAAGCCCACCCTTTCACGTACGAATATTACATTAAATTAGTTTTATGAATCAACCATTAAGTTAAATATGATTTTGCCAATTTTGTCTATATTTAAATTGTGACATTTTTCGAAAGTAGATTAAGTTAAATTGTCAGACAGATAACGTATCAATATTCATATTTTACATTGCACAACTGGCTTCCCTATATATGCTCATATTTAAAACATGATATAAATAATTATTACGAATGTAATTCGTAAATTAAAGGAACACTGACACTTGCAATTAACAACAACCTCTTTAAACTATAGGCCAGACAGGGAAAGGAATGATTTATTAACGGTAGAAAAAATGAGATTATTTATGTACAAAGCAGTATCGAATCCAGTTTATATCTGCCAAACCGTGGAAGATCCAATTCTAGAAGCATTCAACTTATCCTATGAACTCAATCAAGCCGCATCATTCGATCGAGAGTTTTATTACGATTATAAAGAGCTTGCACGGGTTTGTCAATATTGTAGTAATTCTAGTTCTCTCGTAATCAGTCTAACAAACGCAAATTACAGAACGTGTCTGATTTTGCAACCGATCTGATTGCTTGTGCGCGCAGAGACGACGAAGTTGACGTAATACTGAAACAGTCAACAGGCTTCGCTCATTCGTCGAAATTCATATATCCACGATTATTATTTGCATTGCATTACGGGCAGAGGAAGTTTGTGGCACATCCCAACGTACAGCAGGTTTCGACATAATAGTTTTCATAATTGAATTAAGTAAAACAAGTTAATATTAATTAAATCAAGTATCATTATCATTTGAGACAATAATATAATATTATATTCAGATACATCAATATATAACTTATTAAATTGAGTGCCCGGAAACTTTTGTTGCAAATTTATGATATGCGTTGAACGTGTTTGTTTAAACCTAATATTGAAGATTATAATCTATAAAAGGGTGTTTTCACCGAAATATCGACATTTTTTTAAATTGAAAGATTGTTACGTTTGATAAGTTAATTAACCATTCATCGAGATTTTCTGGGTTAACAAATATTGATCTGGCTGAAAAACACTCATTTAAGAATCCTAATATAAAATCAGACCTTGTTTCCTTAATCTCACATTTATTATATACATATTAATGACCGTACGTAAATAATTACTAAGTATGTAATAATTAAATAATAAGAGAATTAAATACCATTATTTTAACGGAAGTTATGAAACAAATAAAATATCTGAATGATTAATTTCACCTGTATAAGTGTCATAAGATTATATCAGGTGTTAATTAATCTGATTAGTACTTCACTGATTTCAGTTAATCGAGAATAAATGGATAGCAGGGTGGTACGAGTGGAAGATAAAGAGTATGTGGTGGAAATGTATGTCACTGGTCATTCGAATCTTTACTTTAATCTTCGTGGTGTTGGTGATCATGTTTGCACCGAACACGAAGAAAGGAAAACTCTGGCAGTCGCCGGTGAACAAGTTTCTTTCGTGGGTTGCCAGCTACTTTATATTCCTGCTGATTGTTTTTCTCCAATCTAATGCTGATAAGAGCGAACAACTTCGTGGACCGCCTAACACGGGTATATAATACGATATCCAGATATGAAAAAAAGTCGGGAAGGAGACGTGAAACTTCCACTTCGAGTTCTGATAACGAGATGCTTCTTCAGGATACGAATGGCTCCTCGCGCTTTACGTAATATCGTATACCTGGGCAATCTTTCGTCTATGCATTTTGCACGGGCCAAAGAAGTTTTTTGTGACTGCCTGGTATTGGTGAGTATATTTGTTAAATATTTATTAGTCATTCGTAATAAATGAATTCATGTGATCTCAATAAGTAGATTCTTATTTTGGTATTAATACTAAATGATATTAACTCTTTCCGGTCGTATTTTCCGTAAACATCGATGTTGATGTTTCATGTAATTTTACATGAACATTTGCAATGATAAAAAAGCGGGTATAACTTAGACTTCGACCGGAAAGAATTGAAACATGAGATTGATTGATTTGATAAATTAAATTTGCGTAGGTACGAGCTTCTTATGATACTCCTTTTCATTCTCACCTTCTTCTTCTGGATCACGGCCGCCATTGATGTAAGGATCAACGGACAACTCGATTTAGAAAGGAAATATTGGTATAAATACGATCCGACATTGATAGCCGAAGGCATTTATTGCCTGGCGACGATTATGGCGTTCTTCAAATTGATGTTCATCTGTCAGTTGAGTTACCATTTGGGTCCACTCCAACTTTCTCTCGGCAAGATGGTCCGAGATGTACTCAAGTTTATTGTTCTTTTCATGATTATTCTCCTTGCTTTTACCTCAGGTGAGATTTTGCAAAAGCAATATTTTAATAATTTATATGGGGCTACATAATCGATTAATCCAGACAATATTAATAATAAGGTATAATAAAACAATCGTTTCTAGTATTTAAATATGTAATCGGCAATTACAATCGCATAATACAAAATTAATTTATATATTCATGAAGTGCGACACCTTGTGGCATACAGATTTTCGCCTTCTTCGATTACAATTGAAATTTACAATTAAAATGGAATTTAAAAATTAAACTGTAATAGAAGAAATGATCAGAAATATTCTGTAAATAGCAATTCTACATAATATTATTTAAATTTATTATTACTTTTGCAATTACTCCCCTAATTTTAAAAGGACCTATATATTTGTATATCCTCCTTCTTATTATTGTACTTCTTGTCTGGTTGCAATCATTATTATATCAACAAAAGCTTTTCTCATTTAAATCATTCTTATTCTTAATTCAGTGCTCAGATATTTTTATCGAATATCTAATCTTACTTCTGGATACATCATTTAATTAGTATTAAAATTACAAATCATTTTTCAACTCTTACACTTGCGAGCATCGATGTTTTCATAATGGCAAGATTCTATTCTTACTAATCGGAGCTTTTGATATGTACTTAAATTTCGATGATTATCGATAATTGAGATACTATTTAAACTACTGTCTTATATTCAATCTTTAGAGATACCTTTTCTCTTCTCTTAATAAAAATGGCGATCGCTGTATCTCGTTTTAGGTTTGTGTAGATTGTATCAGTATTACAACGACATGGTGCAGACGGACGATCAAACGAAAATCAAAACACAGCAAGTCAGTTCGTTCATTGACTTCGCAACGAGCATGAAAACCCTTTTTTGGGCGATATTTTGCATGAGTCCCATCGAAAGCGCGGATGTTATAATTGAAAATCTTCCAGGCAAATCGGAAACGGAAACTATAATCAATCATCATAGCTTTACCGAAGTGATTGGCTACATATCTTTTGCTAGTATGATGCTTTGTGTTATCAATAACAATTATTTATTATACATATTTAATCCTTAGCACCCATTCCACATAGCAGTATAATATTCTGCAAATTTATTGAATAACGACGTAACCATTTTTGGTAAATTTCTAAACAACTTGAATTTACGATACAAAAATTAATTTAAATTACTAGAATCCGCAGACGAGTGTAAAGGATTAATATAATATAACTAATAATTTTTGTATGTATAACATCCATACTCTGATGGTTTTCGATGAAACATTTCTTAATGTTATTTGTGACTATACTAATAAGTGGAAAATTTGAATGATTATATTGGAACTTCAGTAAGGTGATTATTTATTTCCGCCAGCTTTCGAGTTCATTTCCGTGATAGTCGTATTAAACATGTTAATCGCATGCATGTCGAATACCTTCACTAAAGTCACGGACAACGTGATCGTGGAATGGACATTCGGCCGTACACAGGTACTTGGACCATTTAATGTAAAAATATTTACATACACTTACCAAGGAAGTTATTTTAGGCTTATGTTGATTTTATGCTTACGACTTCCCTTCCACCACCGTTTAATATCATCCCGACTTACACTGGGATTCGTCCAACCATAGAGTACATAAAAATACTCCTAAAGCCACCAGCCGACAAACGAGCACGATGGGATTTTAATCATTGCTGTTTCATCGTTAGTAAATAAAAATGCAAAAATTGTTGACTGAAATTCAGAAATGATTAAGGAAAATTAAGGAAAATTAATGAGGAACTTTATAATTGACAACATATTCTTCCGGAACCGATTAAGTTAATTCATGAGTATTATAATTCTAGTTTTCATTTCTCAGTTTATTTCTCTCAATAACTTTATGATAAAGGTATTGAAATGTTGTTTACTACATGGCGAGAAGTTGTAAATAATAATGGTAATATATTCTGGATTCAAAGTACGTCAATAACCAAATAAAGTAAAAGAATGAAATCGGAAATTGCATATAAATCAATCGAATAAATAAGAAATTTCAAAATTAAATATTTTGTAACCGAAACTACGCTTCTAAAATTAACTAAAAGATCCATGTAAAATCATGAGAGCAAAAATTGTTTGCTTAGAAATTCAATTTCCATTCCTTCATTTTCTATTCTATTATGAGTAGTTTTTATAAAATAAGTTTTATTATGTCAGGACACATGTTGGATATATGAAGGATATGTATAGATTAGTAGAAGCAATTTTTGAAAATTGCTTTTGAATGATGTCTCTCAAAATCGATATTAAAACATGGTGGAGTGAAACTTTGTTCAGAATGATAATAGATTATTCTGAGTTGATACCTCAATCGAAACTTTCGGCAAACTTACTGGAGTCATCTTCTGACAGGAGACGCTGGAGAAGGATGAAAACGATCAATTTTCTATCGTGATGTCACAACTCGTGCAACGTTATTTCCGTAAGAAGAGTAAAGAGATCGATGACAGTGACTTAGAGCGTTTGAAGAAAGAAATGGCGGAACTAAGATCTCTCCTCCGTTCGGCATTGTCGGCTGATTAATTTCAAACGACCAAAGTTGGTTACCTTTTCCTTTGAGTTGGCCACTTGCCAATATAAAGCTTCATATCAGGTAAAACGTTTCTGTATTATGTCACTCTTCTATTATATACAGTAACTTTATTATATGTCGTAGGATAATATATATACAGTTATTGTTCGATATATATTATCCTATTTAAATAATCCGCGGACTTTAAAACCGAATACATCTTCGGAATATATGGTAATTTTCTTCTACATGATAACGCATTATATTATTATAAATTGTATTATTATAAATAAAAGAACAATTTTATTCTGTACTTATACATATATATGAATATTCTGGAAAACCGCGAGATTAAGTTAAGTACATATTAGCTTAATATATATGTATTCCTCATTCCACCTTCCTTCCTGTAAGAATATGAAAATATTATATTATATATCTATTCCCATTCCATAAGTTGAGTTTATCGATATGAAGAAGCGTTGCAGTTTGTTACAAGCAAGGTGGGTCATAGATTTCAATTTCGGAGGAAAGAGGGTCATCGAAAAGACCGATGTAATACGTCAAATACACAAATTGCCTTTCCGGGAAATAATGAATACCTTTTCAAGAACAAGCCACAGAGAAAAACAAATTTCTCTTGGTAGATTGTTTGGGCAATAAATGCCGTATAACTCGGACTTTTCACTCATTAAAGTGTCAGACTAAATTAATCAGCTCGGTGAGATTTGAAAATGGTAGCGAATGTTGATTATTATAAACGAATTTATTCTGTGGAATATGGTTATCAATTTGTATTAATATCGCCTTTTTTAGTGCTCCATTTGAACGAAGAAATAAAAAGTTGTAGATAAAATAGTGCATAAGTGTGTAAAAGTAATATGTAGAATATGTTTATAATAATAATGTTGTCCATATCATTATTATTATAAAATGCATACACTTGAAAGAATTCGAAGCTATATCGGAAATATCACAGCCGTAAAAAACATACATAAGCAAAGAATTGAATACGCGAGGTATTTTTTTTATTTATTTGCGTTAACGCGAACCCTCATAGTTTTATTTTATTTTTCGTCCTATTCACCCTCGTAATATGCATATCAGAATAAATCTGACAGCTCTGAACATTCCGGAAAACCGTGGGATTCAGTTGAATTTTTAATCCTTTTTTAATGTACAGTGGATTTTATTCTGTACCCTTCGGAGCATTTTTTGCGGAAAATATGAAAATTAAGCAGTTTAAAAAAGAAATCAGTATGGTGATAATTAAAATTTTCATGTAGTATCAGAGTTCTATTTTTTAAGATTAAAGAGTTTTGAATATGAATTAGATAACTTTTCAATCATTTTAACAATGATTATTTATTATATATTTACAGTTATTGTTTAAACTTTTATATAATCTTTTGTTTTACTCGGATTTAAATATTCAGTTAACTCGGATAAAGATATTCAGAAAATTGTCAAGTTCGTGTAGAACATTCATTCTCCAGGCATTTAAAATAGCGTATTGAAGTTTTCCTAAATTTATAATTCAATATAATTCAATGAAAATGATCATTATAGATAACAGGCTCTTAATAGCCGAAAATTAAAGCTTTATTCCAACCATTAGTATTATATTGATAATTAATAAAGTGTCTGGCCCCTTTTACGTAAATGCATCGCTATTAATGCAATCTCACAGTGCATAGACGTAGCTTGCATTTCCATTTACGATTGAATATTATAATGCAGTTCTGTATTAGAGCATGAATATTCCAGGCAGCTGGAATTTCGTCCCTGGACGATCTCTAATTGGACGGTACAGAGAGAGTAATTACCGGGGACGGAGTGTAGTATGAATTTTCAGTAGGCACTGTTGAACCTTTAACTTATCGTCAGTCATTTTAAAATGTACGTTCGCTGTCGTGATTTCAAGATATGTTAACAAGATATATATATATATTTGTTTTATATTTATATTCCATTAATAATTATCAATGAAGTACCAATCCATGTGAAGAAAGATAGATATATATATATAATTAATATATTAATATTAACCCGCAAGGGGTAGTTGATCGCAACTACACGGGCTTAGCAACCCCGCGGACCCTAGCTTAACCAATACCTATTTAAATAAGTACTGTTTTAAATAAGTCTGGTTTAAATAAGTACTGTTTTAAATACGCGTGGTTTAAATAAGTACTGTTTTAGATACGCGTGGTTTAAATAAGTACTGTTTTAAATACGCGTGGTTTAAATAAATACTGTGTTAAACAGTAGTATTAAAAAAAAGTTTAAATATGTACTACTTTAAATAAGTACTATTAAAATAGTACTTTAGTAAATAAGTAAAATAGTACTATTTTAAGTAGAACTTATTTAAACTAAAAGTATACCAGTATTCGTATTTGTTCCTCCACATCCGAGTTTTACAGATAAACTCAGATACAAATAAATTTTACTAAAATTTTCAATTCTAAAGTAATATTTAATTTTCTAATAAAGTATTCGGAAAAAGATATTTAATTATAATTCGGACAATATATATTCACTTAATTCGAACAAAGCTGCTCAAAAAATGTTCTTTAATATATATGCATACCTATGTACAATGTACATTGTACATATGTACGTACATAAATATATTCTCACTTCAAGTTCCAGTAGAATATTACTTCATTCCACGTACCTTGCTTTTCAGCCGCGTAGCATGTAAATGGAGGTGGAATTTTCCAACGATGAATAAAAGTTTTAGTCTAATTGTCTAGAATAATCTATTCATAAACCGGAGTGCATTACTTGCTATAATACACACATATTAATTCTGTTTAATATCCAGTACACGATAGAATGATAGTATACTATTGTTTATATAAATTGGCGAATATGTCGGATTCATAAACCTCCCTCGAGATTGGTATATAAATGGTGAAGTCTTCTAAACGTTTTGCGAGAAAAAACCTCGCACGAAGTGTTATTTGAACTGCTTTATTTCGGCGAAATAGGGCTCGCAATGTCCCCTCAGCACGTATTTCCAATCAGATACGAGATACGCTCGATCGTAAGCTGAAGACCTAAAGATATCGAGAGAGACAGAGAAGGAAAAACTGTGAGCCGTGTGTTCCAAGAACAGATCGTTTCCTATGAGCTACTTTCTTTTATAATATCACAATAAATTTTTATATTTTCAACACCTAGAAATTGCCTCGTGAAACATAACTCTTAAAAGCCACCATCGAAAGAAATAACATTAATATAAATAAATGTACGTGTACAGCAAAGTACGTGGGAGAATTGATCTGTTTGGTGATAACGTCGTCACTACTGATATTCTGAATGAGTACTCACGAGACTTGCTGTGTTTCCTAGAAAACAATTTGTTTGTAGGTTTGTCATAATTTTGTATTATGTCAGAGAATTAAAGCGTTTGTAAGATAGTGTGAGGAGCAATAAGAATGATTATAATGGAAGGCGTAACAGATATATAACTTTGATGAGTGACATATAATATATTTTTAGATGGTTCTATTATTTAGAAAACCAGTAGTATCTGCAAAAAATATGACTCTAATGAAATAAATTTGATGACTGATTTTCTGGAGACATTAAATATTATGCTCTCTACTTCTAAGTGCAAATCATTTCTACGAGGGCGGGAAAATACTTAATGCCGGGGTGTATGTCTCTCCGGAAATGTTAGGAAGTAAGAACTCGTGAATAACAGGGTTAAGAACCTCTTACAGCTTGCGAGGTGTTATGGCGTCGATTTCTTCTCTCCTGCCGTGAGGAATTGTAGCTTAAAAGCTCCTTTCATACGTAACTTGCAATCCAGCCATTGCTTTCGGAGAATGTGAAATTCCGAGAACAAGGAAAAGAAGTTAAGGGAGATATTAATACGTTGAACGCCGTGGAGGTTACCGGTGCCAATACTCTTAAACCACGAATCAAATATATTGCTAATATTCGTAGAATTTTCAATATTTTTAACATTACGATGTTGATGTAAAGTAATTAACGTATCGTAAAAGACTTAAACAGTTTTATTTTTAGATGCTGTATTCACGTTATGTTACTTTCAACGTGTTAATATGAATTAAGTTGTAAATATATTAATATTCTCTGCGCTTTTCTTGAATCGAGGAATTCTGGCTAAAAAGATTTAATAAAAGCAGTGAACAGCCAACTTAATCCTATCTCCACGTTCCTTATGAAACGGAATATGCAGAATTTAATTTTATTACGAAACATATTTTTGGATTAAAGTTATCCAGAGTGAACTGGCTAGATTAAATAACCGAGGTGAATCTTATTAAAATTTACGACTGCATTTTGCTGAAATTAAAAGTTCAGGTGGATTTAATTAACTATGATCAGTCCTTATTGGCGATGAATTTATAAATTTTATAACTGCCTACGATCGAGATTTTTTAATATAAGTTACTTTCCAAATTTAAAAAAGCTTGGGTGAAAAGTAAACTTAAATATTCGAACAGACACACGTCTTGCTAAAATTATGAAAATATTAATTGTACGAATTTAATTTGCTCGAATAAATTCAAACTTATTTTCCAGTATAATTATACAGATTTTGCTTAATCAACATATCATTATGTCATTCAGGAATATTTTAATCACGTATGATATTTATTTTCACGGTTGTCGCACCTCTTAATTTTAATCTCATGTACTATAATGTTGGTACTTATTACGGTATTCCAAATGATTATATCTTATTGGTGTAAAGTATATTAAAGTGAATTAATAGGACTTTAGGATTTAGGTATCTTGTAAAATTCTTTATACTTAGATTCTAGCACATTAAAGACAATCGTTTTATTATACCATATTGTAATTAATAGGTTTATTAAAAGGTTTTCACAAAAAAGTATTTTCAGAAGACGCCTCGGGTGATTCAACAGATAATGGAATTAAATTTAATATTCTACCATATACGTAGATATTATTCAGATAAATGTAATTACCTAATGCGAGTGGCACATAAAATCTTCCGAAATATCTTCCTCGTGAAACTTAATAAGATTGTCGCGCCGAAACTGTGTTTACCGCAGGTACATTTCCAATCGATATTCGAACACAAGTGACCAACCTCAAGTATCTTAAATTGACTTGCGGCTGCTGTTTCGTTTCCTTGATATCGCACTGTCAACATTTAAAGAAGGAAATGACTTGTGTCGAGGGAAAACGATAATCAATAAAGGTGATATCTCAGAATCGTCCAAGTTCCATGGAATACCGATAGAATAAACGAGATAGAAAATATCGTTTGCCTTATCAGATAACTATTATTGCTCTGGGTACATCATCTTTATTACTGTAGTAATATTACCCCAAAGCGTTTTACACTTTATAAACATAAAAAGCAGTCTTGTTTTATGAGTACTCTTAGCCGTTTATATATCTAGATCCTAGAAAACTAGATACGCTCGTCTCATTATACCTTACTGTTATTATTAACAGCATTATAATAAAGTTATTAGTTTAGGTTCCCGCTCGAATCGAAGGAAAATACCTCCTCCTAAGATTCTCTTGTAAACTTCTCACTTCCACGTGCACAGAATACATCGACTTGTAGCACCTTTCTATGTTGTAAGCCAACATGACTATTAATTAGTATCCAGAAATTCTAGTCACAGCTTTGAACCCTAAAACAAGATGGCATAAGCGCGAAACTGTAGGTACAATAAGGTCCCACACCAATCCCTTAACTCTTAGTCACGTGCCCCAAATCCTAATCTCGGTCCTGAAACCACTTCGCTCGGAATTCGACCCCGGAGAGATTCAGTCCTTTCGCGAGAACTTTCCGAGAAAAGGAGAGGACAACTGACTCGTTAAGCGAGTGACAAACGATATTCGCTGAGAGTGGGAATCTCGTTTGACTCCGACGAGGGAGAAAAACTTCTCGTGATTGCTCGATGGCTCGTGGATGAAAGGTTCAAACTCGGTATAATCAACCAGCTCTAGCCACCAATGAAAAAATGTTTCTGATCTTCTTGAATGTCATTGACCTTAACACTTTGCCGACCGACGTGAGAGATCTCTCGATTTTGCAGTTCGTTGCGGGACGACCGATGTGGAATCATATTTCGTCTTCAAATACTAAATTTTATAACACATATTCATTTTCATACATTTTGTGTAAGCTATATTAAATGTAAGATAACTATTATTTGATTAGTCGAACTTGTCTGTCTCTCATTAGAGAAATAGATATATTACATTTCACTTAAGTAAAAATTCGTTATTTAGCACTATTTATCTTATCGAAGATAAATCATGTGTCGAAAATGCATAGCGTTTCTGCAACGTAGCTTCTTTAACACTAGAACTACGAACAATATATTCAGCTACATTTATATATTGAAATTGAACTTTATAAAGTTGAACGTTCTTATTATATTCCGGGGGCCCGTCATTTTGGCGGCTTCTGTAGTTATAGTGTTAAGTTATAGAGTCCGGAAATTGAGATCGAAATAATTGCGAGATAAATCGAAGATATCAACTCATTAAAGCTCAGTTAGTAGTAATAGCAGTTATTAGTCAGACAGGGAACAGGCGACTCGGTTACTTCAGTAGTAAAGGAACGTATAGTGCGGACAGATCGATGGACTATAAACCTGTTAACAAATGATATCTTCCCTTCACGCGTAATTACTATAAATGTCATAAAAAGTTTATCGCTTTTTAACAGACCATAAATCTATTCAAAGATTTCGTTGTTCACTCGTAATTGTATTATACACTAACGTAATACTTTATAATGCTTATATTTCTTTTATTACATCATATTCTTTCAGAAGAAAGCATCCGAAGCTTTCTATTCTTATATTTATCCTTCAGTGATACAGAATAATGTAATTATTTTACAACAAGATGTTTATATAATAATGCGAAGTAAGTGGAGGCAAACGGGTATTGAAAATGTTAATTTATAACAAGTCCTATGTGTCAATTTCACTGAGTACGAAATAATGATGTTTTATACTTGTTAACGAATTATCATCAAAATCCACCCCCGAAGTTAACTAATGGTCCCTTCGAAAGTTAACTGTCAGTCTGATATTGAGAAAAGCATCGGATTGGTCCCAAGTGGATCGTAACCTACCATCTTTGAGCTTTCCGCCTTAGAGAAAAGCTTTTAAAGATAAGATTCAAGCTCGATGTTATCACCCTTGTGGTTCACGTAAAATCAATACTACATAAACCAATAATAAATATTCCTCCTACATAATAATAGACCACATCACTGGCTTGATTTTATGATAACCCGCATTTACATTTAATCATAGAAATTGTGTTAAACTTTATAACGTGTACCAAACTGTAGTTTATTTGCGTCACTTTCTGCCTGTATCGAAAGAAAAACAGAATTGAAATTAAATTCCTCGCCAATTGATTTTATTTACGGTTTTATAAACAACCATGTGGTATGTATAAGTTTTTTATATTATCATTCTTAAACCAGATATAAATAACGAGGATACAATATATAAACCTCGTACTTGATTTTTTGCAAATATATTACTTTGAATTATTTTCCGTTGTACAATAATGAAAATTCTATCCGTGGATTTACGTGTTTAATTACTGTATTTTAATTACATCGTTTATTAAATAATTAAGTTACCATCGCAAGCAACCAACAAAATTTATATTTTCTTATATAAACTCTTTATTTGTATTACAATCAATTATGCAAGTATTATAAATCATATTATATAATAATACTGTATATTTTGTCATGTACATAAATATCTGTATAAAATTGTAAGCGTTTAAATTAGCACGTGTCAGTAACTGCCAGTAACAAACAGTGTACTTTGCCAGGGCTAATTAACGTTGAGTCGTATTATACAAAGTAATACAAATTAATGAAACGTAATTAATAATGAACGTAATTCGTTAACAATCCAAAATATATAGTAACCGAAAACAAAGACCTGTCGGCGTAAGTAAAGCGGGATGGAAGGGGAGGGAGTTGAAGCCGCGAGAATGCGCTGGTTGCGGACCAGAATCTTGCTCACAGTTCGCACGCGACTTTCGTACTGTAAAGATCTATTAAGCTGTCTCACATTCTCAAGATACACGAATAGTTTACTGTGTCTGAAGTCGAGTGTCTCGGAGATATCAAGATTAGTGTTGTGCTTCTCCGATCTCCTCTCTACGAACTTTTAATGCGCGCGAACTACACTCGAGGACTTTGTGATTACTTTTAAGTGCACGTGAAAAATGAACAATTAAGAAAACCTGTAGATTCAGCAAGAAAAAAATGGATTCTTAAAACACGAATATAAGTGATTGGAATGTTACTCGGACAAACTGAATATTTCTTCGGAACATTGTAACATAACGATACACTAATACATTATTGTCGATGATGTCTATAATCAAGATAATTTTAGCAACATATTTACATCCCAGTACACGGTATAGTGAAATGTCAATATCTTAACAAACTATTTTCATCATAAGTGAATGTTTAACGTTAAAAGAAGGACGTAAGAGGTTACGTTTCTAATAAACTCGAAAGAACAGCTTCCGAAGAGTAAAAACTTCGGAGGACCAAAATAAACTTATATTCGTGATCGACAAAGGAATAGTGTGTCAAGATAATACACTTAATCCGAACGAATTCGTCGCCGTGAGGAATCATATATTTTTATGTGAAAACATCGTAAAGTAGGATTCATGGTGGGGTCGTTGTACTTCCCTTTCTAAAACGGACATAATTCATATTGCGTTTGGGGTCGTGGATTGTCTAACAGAGAAAACGCATAACATGAACATCGTGGTTTATTAAGAAATACATCGAAACGTCGGATAACATGCGAGCGTAAGAATTACTCGATGAAATATTGACGAAAGAATGTAACGTCAGTCTACTGTACGAACGGGGAAACTACGTTTGCAAGGAATTTATTACCCCATACTCTTGGAAGGGCACGCATTTACGAGGAAAGTCAGCAATTCGAAAGGTTCACCGGAAATGATGACTACCCGGAAATACTACTGAAAGTAAGAGAAGTAGCATGTTGAACATGAATTATTACTTGTCACGCATAAATAACGGTAGAAACATAACTATAGTAAATGCGATAAAAGAATATACCTTTCTTAACACAAATTCAGTGGATTCATGCTTTATTGTGCATTTCAATTTTTTATTTTAATCTCAAGAAAAATTAAGTTTGTAATACTTTTAGTATACGCGGTGTTTAAAAGTATTAAATTATGTATAATATTAAAGGATTTTTTACTTAATTGGATCGTACTTTAATTAATTACAAAAATTAATAGGATTATAACTTTTTAACTTCTGAATTGATACATAATGGATTAATGTTAAGTGATGATAAACATTAAATTTGCAAGGACAATTTGAATTCATTTTGTTGTTCTTTGCAATGCCAGAGAAGGAGTCTATGAACTAACTAAGTACAGTCAATATTTTAAATTTAATAATAAAATCCTTATCAGCATAATAGTTTGATAATCCGATTTGAAAGAGTTATCAAGAAAAGCGCACTTAAATTGCAATCGCAAGACTTTTATTGGGAGTAATAGGATCGAAAATAGTTAAGGACTTCATTTTCCAGGGAGTTGTTAGTAACTTAGAGAACTTGCAGTTCTTCATCATTGATTTAAACTGTTCCTCCAAGAAAGTTTCGATCTTGGACTTATAATCACTCCTCTTTATGTATTAATAACGTAATATCATTGATACTTATTATTAATCTTCATAATATACGAAGTAAATTTATTCTACGAATAAATATAAAGTGCCAAAGCCAATATTAACAAAAATGTTAAAATGAAACCATTTGGTGCTAATTATTGTTTCGTTCACATCCAAAACTTTTATTATACTTTTCTATTCTTGCATCAGTTTTATTATTATTTGTGTTACTACGGCTATTTTTACAATAATCCACATTTCTATATTCTTATATATATAATAGTATAATATAATTTTATATATTTTCGAATAAGTTACAGTATAATTTACCAATTCTATTACAAATTATACTGAATTTATTATAAAGCAAACCTACAAAAAGTATTTACATCTAAAACTATCTTCCACGAGTTTTATACGCCATAATTTGTGAATTTTACAACAAACAGCGATCAATGTACGAAATCATTCTCAATTTTATTCTAAAAAAAAACATTCGCCGACTAAACAAACTCTACCAGATTTACATAGATCTATTTTCTATGCTATTCTCATATTGTTTCCGATAAAAGTTTGCAATGAAATTGTTTATCATTAATGAAAGGCGGATGAAAAACAAGTAGAGATCACTTTGACGAAATTTAATCTCGAGCTTATCCATTTATACCAAGTAATATAATCAATTCAAACGTCGAAGGCAACCGAAATAAAAGAAATAAGGTTGCACCAATGCTAGGGGAAATCTGGTAATTTGTATTCAGTGCAAAAGCCCCTCTAGGAACATGGAGCCCAATGTCATTCACAGTACTCCACCCGGTGGTCTCTGAATGTTTTTTATGCTGCCATTCTGACTGCTAGTATCGATATTCATTAAATAATAAATATCTCTGGAAACAAGAAACGGCAAAATGGAAGGTCAAATTTCGATATACATAAACGAAAGAACAAGATGACTGAGGTGGCTAACAGAATATCTGTGAAAAAATATGAATGCTCACATATGATGAAAAGAACATAATAATACAGATTAATTAAATATAAATATTCCATTATTTATAATGAATGAAGATAATCTATACTAACAATGCCATTTATCTTAAAAATTATTCCAATTAACGAACTGGATTCGTGAGTAGAGTAAACTTGTTTGCGTCTGGCCAGTTCTGGGATTATTTATTACAATATTATGAACAAACATAACTCTGAGATATATTTGAGTATAAAACTTTCCAATTATTTAAGTATAAGTTTTACGTCATAAGATAGAAAACTAGAAAATCATACATTCATAACGAAAGGTTTAATATGTCGTTTAATCATTGCTCTTTATAGTCTTTCAGCTCGATAGAATTTAAAACCTACTTGCAAAATGCATAAATTTAATATCCAATATCACACAGAAGGAACTATTATGAGCGCTTACAAACATAGTACTGTAGTATTAAAAATAGTTGCGAAAATAACATCGTAGTAGCATGGATATTAAAAATTTCACGCACAAAAATTTCATCCCATAAAAAGTACTATTATAAAGACTATTTCCCGAAGCACTCTCAACGTATTATCATTTTTCTCGTATCACCATTCCAGGGCTACCGCCTCCAACGAAACTCCCTTTCACCCTGTGCCGCATAAAATATCAAAGCCGCTGATATTAGGAATTTTTTATGACACAATTTTCCAATGTAGTCGTTGACATTCTGTACATTACATTTATCGTGATCTTGGATAAATTTAATCTACCCGATAAATTTTTTTACAAAATACTTAGACACGATTTGCTTGGGTGATTCTACGCAGTCCATAAGATTAATACATAAGATTTCTGTCTGACGTACAAGTTTTATTCTACTTCTTTTATGTCAGCGGCGTTTACAACTTCTGCCAAAAGATTCACCTTTAATGCAGTTTATCTTAATTCATTGTAAACAATGGAATACTTATATTTCAGTAGTCTTCACTATTATGTTTTTTATATCATGCAATTAAGTTCGAAACTGCATCAAGAATTAATTTTATACTTTGATCGGTCAATCTTACTTATTCAAGTTACTTATTAAGTAGCAATATTTAAGGTATTTTGAAATCATGTAGTATTACCAATTTATAATAATATAACCAAATCAGTACTGGTTATAAAAAAATGGCATATTTAACTGCGCATTTATAGTGTTAATAAAACTTCGTTATGAAAACGATTAAGATTTAAAGTACAGCATTCGAACTCTCCAAGAAAGTATTCTCTACATTTTTAGGGAAATTATTGTACATGAACCTGTAACTTGCAATCTTAAATATGCAAGATATATGTTTATATACAATGAATATCTAAATAATACATATATCAGGATCTTAATTTAAAGTATATCACTATAAAAATTCTAAGAGCTACTAGAAATTATTTTATGTAATGTAATATACTCTTATTAATTCAAGTATAACACCTTAATCGAGGTAAATAATTGATAATAAAGAACAATTATTCTATAAGTCCGGTCATCAACTCAATCACATTAATTGAATGATCAGTTTCGATTATTTTATAGAGACATTCATTGCTTGTCCTGGCACTAATATCTGGGTTCGACAGATATTGCCGAACATCTTACGTAATTCTCCTTTTGAAGCACATGGGGTGGTTGATCGAACGCGTTTACCTAAACCGGAAGACCTACGATTACGAGTCCAACCGCACTGTTAGTTCCCCATTTTTTTATCCCTCGCATAAGCATATTCATATCTGGCATCGATATGCTTGCATACAATGTCGAACGTTCGAATCAATGATACGAGATAATCAATGACGTACGAGGAACGTAAATACGACTTTCGTGCGGTAAATAAAATCGGATTACCTCCCCTTCTTGCATCGGCCGAGAACCATTTCCCAAAAAAATGGTAATCGTACTAAACTCGTTCAGATTTCCATCGCAATTACTTCCGAAAACGATATAGAAATGGAGATTTTTCCAGAGGACTGAGTAAACCAGGGGAATGTCGTGTCATATTTATTCGCGCATTACGATAATTAAGGAAAATATGGCTAACATAGATGCGATAGTATAAAGGTATCCTTGGTTAATTAATTTTAATGAGTTCGACTCGAGAATGCAATCAGAATTGCGATACAGTACGAGCTAATTGAAAAATGAACGATGAACATTAAATATTGCGAATATTATAATGTATTAGAATATCAATACTAAATCGGCTATTTCGATCTTGAGCGACTTCTTTCATTAACCCTTTTCACTTCAGCGCAGTGTTTTTAATAACTATGCATCGTAATATACGATTCGATTTCGAACTTGAGATTAATAAATTAATAATAATGAAGTAGCTTAGCTCTTAATCTTGTTATTCCCACTGCAGACAAATATATTACGAAGTGTAGGTAATTTAAAAAAAAATGCGTAATGTTATAAATACGTATGGCGAGGTATGGAATATCACGAATTTTTGTCCGGCAGTCAATGTGTTAAAAAACAGTAAAATATGATGTATATATGCTCCCGAGTAGGTTTCTCAGCTTATCAAATTCCCATAACGCCCGATAATATCGTGGGTGAGTTTTTTCTATTAAAATCGCTTCAAGTATTCCATCGAAAACGAGAGTGAAATCTCGAGAGACAAGAATGAGAAGGTCGGTAGATCGTTCGGGAAAATGAATAGATTTTTCTTCCCTTATTCCCTGGCTGCGACCTTTCGAAATGTGGTATCCGAGAAACTCAATCCAAGGAAACGACGTCGGCATCTCCCCTGACGTTACAAAACGGAAACGGTCTCTATATCCTATGACTTCCTCAGAAATCGATTTCATTGTCACTTTGGGAAGAAGGGCTCGGTGAAACTTGAAGGTACGTCCTCAGTTGGATCGCGATATTCTCTTGATAAAAGTACATACGAGTACAGTGTTTATCTTGAAAGCCCACCCTTTCTAATTTGTAGTGGCATTTCTACGTAAAACCCTGCTTGCCGTTTTCCCAGTTGGTTTCTTTTATATTAACACAAACTTTGATCGGCAACATTAAAAGACTGTTATACTATTCTATGTGAAATCAGTAACGACATTATTAACGTAATATTTCATGAATTCAGGGACAAATTTAAAAAAAGAAGTTTGTTTACAAACACGTGAAGTGCAGGGATAAGACTTCTATCGTGAAAGTTTTCACAAATTAGAAAAGAAATATAGAATGACGGAAGTAAGATCATCTTATAAGTCATCTTTCTTATTAAATGTCTGCATTAATTGATTCTTCCACCTTTCTTCATTCTCATCCCGTTGCACGGACCGACTGCATCCCCGAAGTTTAATCATTGATATCGATCTTTCGCTTCCAATCAATTTCTTCAGCAATCAGACGGCACGACCTACATACTTTTTATATGGTATTATCTTCGACTCGGAACTATCGGAATACATGTAGAAGAGCTATGTATTTATTCGTCGAAATTCTAGGCTCCTTGAAAACGAACGATTTTTCACGTACGTGACTGGCTACGAATAAACCGGATTATAGAAACATCGGATTCGTGCTTTTCTCTCTTTTATACTGCCATGCAGGGTGTTACAGAAAAATTGAACTCGATCGTATCAACTTGTAAATCCGCTTTCTTTATGAAACCCCTGCTATCTCCCTATAAGCCCTACTCATAGTGTTCCCCAGCTATATTTCATAGATAGTGGCCCTTAAAGTCAGTGTAGCACTTTTAGCATTTTTAGCCGAATATTACGCGCGTAACGGGGCAATTTCGACAAGTTTTACTAAATGAAGTTACGTTGACAAAAAATGCTATAAACACTAACATATAATTTACGAGAAGAGTTTGTCAGTTGTGTAAGATTTTTCAGCGATATTTTGAAGAGTTGTAGCATAGACAGAACTAATTTTACAGCACAGCATTTTTCAGTGCAATGGCCCACGTGTTTATCGAAAAGGGGATTTAAAATAAGTGCAGCGTATGTAAAGTATCTAAAGATCCATATTTCAGTTATCCGGGTTCTGGTAAAGAATCCCAAAGACTCACATTTGCGACATTCGATGCGAATATGTTAAGTATTCTTTAATTGGAAATTGTTAGATTACGCGGTGCAAATTTTCTCGCCGGTAGTGCAAAGTTGAATTCAATCTGTTTTGAGGATAAAAAGGGAACTTTTTTCCGAAAGGAAGTAGATGTGGAAGAACTAAAATGAAAGCATTTTTCTTATCCGATAGTATCAAGGGAATAAATTTCTTACACCTTACTGGAGTTTTATTGAAGTTATCGTACTTGCTGATGTAACTCAGTAGTCGAGGAAATTAATTGAATCCCATATATTTTGATAATCGATTTTTGGTAATCGCGGAGATGCATATGGTAAAGATTTCTCAACGGTTCAACGATCGAACGTGAACGAAATAAAAAGGTTGACAAGAAAGAGAGAGAAATGGAAGTTTCTATTCGACTCACGTATCACGTACGAAAAAACGATGATATATTCGGTCTTCGTTTATACTATTATTTTTTGGATAAAAATATGTTCCGCATTGTGGTTTCTGCTAGTTCCCCTTTAAAAACTTCAGGAATTCAGATGCAGTTTTTTGTTTCAAGTAGACATAACTTGTGTATAAAAGATATTTAATAAAACCATTGTAACTTCCGAGATCCAATGTTCCTTTATGCAACTGATATATTTTATTCCAATTTAAGGAAATGAAACATAAACTTTTTGCATTTGGGTACAAAATATTTCCACATTTTATTGGCAATAGGGTCAACTATCTCTTCATTGGATGTGCATACTGGCATACTTATATTTGTCATCATACTAATAGATACAAATTTTTGTTGCAGGTGTTTTGGATATTGAAAAGTAATATTACTTCAATAGAAAAATGGGCGACGAAATATCAATTGTTTTAGTAGTAATATTAGCAATTGGTGGAGTGATGATGATGACGACATTGTTGGCTTGTTACGCTTGTATTTTCCGGGATCTCTGCTGCCGGCCGGAGGACAGATCGAAACGGCGACGACAACAAAGTCCTTTACGCGAGGCCGACGACCCAAACAGACCGAGAATGGACGCCATATTGTTAAACGATATCACTCAAGGAGAGAGTATGCCGACCGAATCGGAAAAAGTCTAATAAGATTATAATTAAACACGGCTTTCATACGTGGAAATTTAAGGATTCGGGATAAAAGAAGTAATTGGTGCTAGAATTTATTAGTTAAATTACGAATATCAAGGGAAGCCTTTCATAATGAATCGATGTAAATACAAGAAATACAAGAAAGTCCTTTGATTGAAATCTGCGGTTAAGCAGATGTGTGTATTCTGTACATTTTGAGATACATTCGTACATATATACATACATTATGTATTTCATATATACATATACATATATATATGGCAAAGTTTATGTAATAAAAAATCTCTGATAAAAATATTTCATACGATCTGAATGCCAACGGCGGCACGAGGAAATTCGCCATTAGAAATGGCGATACTTACATCTATATTAGTATATAAAATAAATTTTTGTTTGTATTTCTCGCGCAATTATTACGCTACCCGTATTATATGCAACACATATGCTCCCATCCTTTCTGGTAACTCTACAGATGATTGGTCTAAGTACCTGCTGAAAGCTTTTGTGAATGTCATAGATCAGTAAAATTGTGCGATCAAGACACAAAGGGCATATAGGACTAGCTGATTTGGCTGTTAAGCTGCTGCAGTACGGAAAGTACTACTTCCCGAAGAGTCTGAAAATATATTTTTCACATTCAAGTAAAGGTATGTTGTCGACTTATAACTGCAATTGTAAACATCCATATTTCTCAAAAAAACTAACTTGAGGTTTACAATGTTCCTCTAACCAACTGAATACACATCCAGATAACTCAGCAAAATTTGCTACAGAAATGTTATTAAATGTTTGAAACAAACGATCCATGATTGCTTGGAACTGAAACATAGATGATAAGGCTGAAATAAACTGAAATTTAGGGAATCAAGTACAAAATGTAGGTTACATGTACCACTTGAAACTTGGTTTCATCTGATACACGTGTCTCTGCATGTCCTGGTTGCGTTTGATGTGCTTTAACAATTTGCTCATAATTTGCTTGCATAATACGCAATGCAACAACTTCTTTTCTCAATGCATTACGTTCCTCCTCTTGTTTTTTCTTTTGTTGTAACAGAAACTGTATATAGTCAATGGATTTTTGGAGTACTGTAGCTTTGGAGAGTTTGTATCCAGATGAGTCAGTATGTTGGCAAGTGGGTACTAAATCTTGAAGTGAATCATATCCTTTTTTAATAGCATCCCTTCTCTTTTGCTCTGCTTGAGTATGTGCTTCTCTTCTACGTTCTTTGTAACTTATTGTAGAATTTTTGTTATCACTGTCTTCATCTTCTATAATTAATTAAGGATACATCAATTTTGATGTTGTGCATCAAAGCATTAGAAGTAATGCTCAATTATGAATTCCTTAAATCACCTGTATTATGAGCAGATGATGAAGGGGTATTTACTGAACCAGTGCTGCTACATCGCGAAAATGTATACTTTTCTGTAGGACTAGATGGTTCTAATTTCATATCACTGTCAGACCCAATATTACTACTCCCACCACGCATTGGTATACTGGCTATTGAAAAAAGTGCAGAGGACATGTTATTATATTGCACATTAGTATAGGTAACTCTCATTTAACGCGGGAGTTAAGTACCAGAGTAAAGCTCGAGTTATAAAAACCGCGTTATGCGAGACTCGGGTTAAAATCGAGCGTTACATCGCGCTATATCGGGGTCGCACTTTATGAGTGCCGCATTGTAAGACGATCGCCAGAATTTGCGAACCGCATTATATCAAAGTCGCATTGTATAAGTGCCGTGCTGTACGAGGATCGCCAGAATTTGCGAACCGCGTTATATCGAAGTCGCATTGTATAAGTACCGCGTTGTACGAGGCTTACTTATATATTGTTTCTAGCATATAACTGAATAATATAACAGCAGACTTCTGTTGTGTAACGACATACGTTATCTATAGATAACAATTTCGCGTGAATCGCATCCATTAATATAGATAATTTAATATAGATTTATAAGCAGGCAAGGTGAGAAGTAATCGGTGGGATTTCG
Organism: Nysson spinosus; assembly: GCA_910591585.2. Lineage (NCBI taxonomy): Eukaryota > Metazoa > Arthropoda > Insecta > Hymenoptera > Crabronidae > Nysson > Nysson spinosus. Next base: position 4,084,494 of record OU342834.1, read on the forward strand.
TTTGACTTACATATTCCAAATCCGTCTTTATGCAAAGTATCTGCCATTACAGATATCGTTAGAGGTCAACTCGCCGGAAAAACTAGTATGATTAGAATTCACACGTGGAAAAGGTGCAACGAAACGATAAGAAAAATAAGTTGCACTTGTTACACGTACTCAAAAAACAGGTACCCGTAAAGCTTGGATCAAAAACATGAGAAGTTAACAAAAGGCATTAACACCAACAAATTCTCTGACGTAGTATAGCTAACGATCAGAGTACCATAATAAACAACCCACAGGTCATTTCGTAACAATACTGATCTGTGGATATCGCCATCTTCTGCGGAAATGCAGTTGCGGAAGAAGTGGGAAAATGCATGATCGCCACCTACAGGAATGACGACAACAGCGGGCTGTCAAGCATAGCCACGTGCTCGACTAGCAGACGAAAGTATCAAGGTCACGAGGGATTAAGTAGAATTTACAGCCACGAGTAGTAAGAAGCGGTAATAAAGCAATTTTTTTGTTGGGTTATCATAACAAGTCAAGCATGCGTAGCAGGTATAGAACAATTCCCCTTGTATTATGTTAAATTATGTTTATTATAAGGTGTATCTAATATATATATTTACAGTCGCTTTAATACATGTAAAACCATTTAGATAATATATATTTTTCGGCGATACGGCGATTCGCGCCGTAACGCTGGCAATTGTATTTTTCTATGATCCTTTTCGTGTATGTAAATTGTGAAGTACATGAGTTGTGTGTGTTTTTCTGTGGTTAATTGCCTATTTGAGTAGCTGATCCAAAGACCATATTTACTTGCATGTTTATACACCGCGTATTGATCATGGTCCTCGGATTATAACTGTTCGATCAGAAAAATCATCGATCGGTGTTCAGACATCTTAATGGACAGTACTACTGATTAGGAAATTATTTCTACCTCTAATTGTGTATTCATTGTTATACTCGATTGTAAATATAACTTAGTAGATCTACATACGTAGTACACAACGCTACATTTTGCATCTTTCGGGGACGGATAATGTCGGAAAACCGAGGACTGTAAACTATTTTCAGACAATAAACTGGTGATGGTATATCATTGGAAAATTTGTTAATATTCTCAGTGGGAATACGTGAGGTATGTTGAATTAATTACTAGATCGTAGATTTGTGAATTCAGTTCTCCGAGGACTAATGCAGGATGCTGTTGCATCAGGGGTCTAGATTAACATGTGTATGTTCCGTGTAAAGTACTGTTCCAATGTGTGTTAATCGTTTCACGAACAATTGGTTTCATTTCTTTGAATCTATCAAAAGTCTGCTACTATTCGCGACGTAAGCATACAATGCAAGCGTTTCGAAGTTTCCGACACAGCGATAATTTAACTACGCCCGCCCCCGCAATCCTATTTAACATAACGTGTTAAGTAAAAGTCACACTTCCTTTTTTTTGTAGCCAGAAACGCCCCACATGTATTTTATTTGAATAAAGGTCACTTTCCCGCAGTTAAATCGATAAAGCATCACATCGTAAATTCTCATCAAGTTTGAATTTAATATTCTTTATATATCTCACACACTCTCTCAACTCTCTCATGCATGCGCATCACGACGTTCTTTCCTTGTTCCGTTCATACGCTAAGTTCATTATTTTTTTTCCTAATTCCTTTTTGACATCGATAGAAAATTATATATATATTTCAATAATTATTTGTTATTAATTAATTATTATATCTTATTGTTCCATTAAAGTTTAAACTAAACTGCTCTGCGTGGTATGCATGACTGGCAAGTACCACACTTATACATATACAAATATATAAACATATATATATATAGATTTATATATTTATATATGTATATATTTTTATATTTATAATAAAGTATCATTTACTTATTATCAGTATCCTTTTATCTTTATTACTAGAATCATGAATAATAATAACTCACAATATTTCGAACTACACGTCTTTGAGATTAATTGGGATTGATGCAAGTAAAAGAACTAATCGAATCCAAAAAGACCGATCATCGAGCATCGCGCAGGGTAATACGTTCGATTTAAGAAACAATTGCGTAAACACGAAATTTCGATTTATTCGTTTACTTAATTGCTCATCAATTCGTTTTTTCCTTGTATGAACATTGTTAGACATTATTGAATTCCAAGAAATGCGATTGACGAATTCGAAAATATTTTGCGGTTTCGAAATTTCCAAAATATATTGATACCCAATCAGTATTCCTATAAATAATTCATCCTATAAATAATTTCCTAGCTCTATTAATATTGCAATATACACCATCCGGCGAGTAAATCGCTTACTTCTATGATGGCGTCTTCACAAAAATAATATAACATCCTTTAAGGTATTCAGCGTTCTACGTTTACGTGTTCGGTTCAGATATTTCCTCCCCACCATAATTCTTTTTTAAGGCTCATATACAATTTTAAATGATCGGAATTGTTTTGATTTGTTTCTTTCTTGAGATTTAACATATTAAATTACTTTTTACATAAATTCGATTATCGACAACCAAACGAACAAGTGGATACAACGTTTAACTATAAGAAAGAACTTGAATGTTTCAATGTATCATTTTTTTTTGTTGCTATAGCAATTTATGTTCGAATATCAAGTGTTCAACGCCTACTATCCACTTCATGGTCATTCTTCTAAATAAGATTAGTGGTGTTCAGTAACCACTTGAAGAAGAAATGATTCTTCTAAAATGAACAAGTGTATTTAAATTAGACAATTGATATGAATATTGGTGCACTTGGAGTACCTGCGCGAACCAGTCCCACTCAGTCCTCTCAGGTACTTATCGTTTTATACTGCAAAATAAAATCTGCTAGAATTGTATTTAATGATGATCGCTCGAAATTTTGTATCAAAATTTCTGTAAAGACAAGAATATACTTTCACCCGCAGAAAAATCATTTTCGCTTTATACTGAACATTTTCCTAACACGAATTATATAAATCAACAAATTAGGATCAAAATTCATGAATCGATTCCAAATACTAAACATTTGTTTTTAGAGCTAAATTGATACAATTAAATATGTTTCATAAGTGGTAAACACTGTCTCATGAGTTTGTTCCTGTATTGTCCTAAGTAGTAGTCAAGCAAGATGTAATGTTTTCTCATCGGAAATTATAGCAACACAAGAATTTTGTATAAAGTATACCATGCTGAATAATAATTGAAATCAGTGCATATTCTGTCCCCAAGAAATATAACAAGTGAATTCTTGCCGCTTCATTTGTGGCACACGATCTGTTCTGTGTTGTTGTTGTAAAATGAACACTTTGCACGAAATTCAATCCTATCATTCTTGCGTGTGCCATCGTGATAATAATTAGAATCAGTTATACTATGGGTACGAGAAATGTTACTTCGCGTAATTTTACGAGCGATACGAAAGATCAGCTATCATTTAGAATATTTATTAATGTCACAGTGCGTGACAAATCCGTCCGTAATAAAGTAGGAAAATGAATCGCGTCAATTCCCATCACGCGGTAACCAATGTGGCCATAATTTCCAGAACGGGGGTTCGTTGCGCGAGATGAAGGACGTTCGAGAAAGAATTTTGTACTTTTCTAAGATCATTTGCTCGCTAACGTAAAAGCACGTTTTCCCGTAAACCCATTGGAGATATTAAATAGATATTTGTACCATGATCAGAATCGATTTATATTTTTGAGCGCTTTGCCTGACGCGACTTGGCAGTGCGACGAGGTTTTTTTGCGGGGTCGCTCGATGTTTCCTCCGCGGTGGATTTCCGTTTCGAGGATAATGAAGGAACGGGAGCCTTTGGTGGTGCCATTTCGACTGGTGGTGGTGATGAAGGCTGTGTTACTGTTGGTTCTGGTGCCACTTCCGTAGGACTATGTGCATCTGCTATAGGAATGAAATCCAAGCTTTCGCCAAAAGCGTCTGGTAATACACCCTGATTGGTTAGTGCTTGTAGATCTTCTGTTGGTACCGGCATAGATTGACCGCACCCTACGCACACGGGTATCGCGGGAGACTTAGATCGCCAGTATTGCAGCTCTGTCTTGCACTTGTTCAATTCCTGTAAAATATTAATATTCATTTGTTGGTTACGCGGAGAAACTTTGTGAGATATTTTAAAAAAATCACGATTTCAAGATAAACTATAAGTAATCCGTTTCGCTAATTAAATGTAATCCTCTGTCCTAGAAAAAATACGATCAGTTTATTCGTATTTGATGCAAATATGCTATCTCTTTCAAGACCCCCACAATATATCTTATAAGTACCAAGTGTACCTTTGTAAATACCTGCAGAAGTGTGCTAAATTTTCGTGATGTCTCCTCATTCTTCTTGTCGTTTTCATCGAGACGCGTTGCATATTCAACGATCTGTTTCTGTTGTTCAGCTATTTTTGCCTTACAACTTTTCAAATCCCTACGCATCAGTGTCAACTGGCTGTTGTATCTTCTCATGCCTTGTTTAATTTTACGAATTCGTTTCCTTAACACCATGTTTGATTGTGGGGGTGATACACTTGTTTCCAAAATGCCAGGGTCATCTGAAGAATGTGGTGGAGAACCCTCTTCCCCACTGCCATTCCCTGCTTTCCCACTACCAACACTCAAAGGTGCAGAATCCAGGCACATAAATGGCTTGTTCACATTACTGGAAGCTGTAACCAATTAATTACTAAGTAATTATTCTGACAACAAAAATAGCAAATAGCATTCCAGAGATTCAGACTATTGATACTAACAAGAGAATGTCCCTGCAAGATCTAGGAACTCAGCTCCAAAATAAGGAATTTCTGGTAATGTTGGCTCAATATGTTCTTTAAAGTACTCCATAGCCATAGTACTTAAATCAAACAATTCATCAGTAACTTTGTATGGTCTAGCTAATTTTGGAGTAACTTTAATATAATGCAATATACGATAAACTTCATCTAAAATCTGGAAGATATTTAAAATTCATTAGCTCCAATCGCGTATATATTACTTCGATCGCGTCATAAATAATATAGATATATGCCAATCTCTTACTTCTCCTGGGAAAAAGCAACAATGTTTACGTTCAATGTGCTTGCCAAAGCTCATTTGGAGTAAAGTGAGCCGCATATGAAGAGTTTCAATAATATCTGATTCACATGCCAGCGGGTGATTACGACGCGCGGATTCACGTCGCGGCATTTGTGCTTTAATTGCTTGAAAGCGACTCAACATTTGTGCCTGCAGTTTTTGAAATGTAGAATTTAAAATTGATCCACATAATCGATCCATTTGATGGCAAACCTGAAAAAAGAGTGATATTTTCATAACATATTAGTAACAGAAACTCCTTGATATAAGATGAAATGTTCACATATGACAAACAATATTGTATGATAGTATGATAGCAAAGTAAGGAAAACAATGGATAACTGTGGTACTTACTGGTCGCAGATGAGCTATTGTATTGTAATCCAAGTAGGAAAGTATTTTTTCAAGAATTTCTATTGGCAATTCGAGAAGATTTAGATTTTGAAAAGGGGGTGAATCGGCATTGGGTAGGACAGTAGAAATATTAGTCATTACAGAAGTTTGACATTTCTTTGATGGCCCAATATCTGTAATTTCAGTTACAGGTCCACCCACATTATTGCCTCCCATGTTACTTGACTGACGTGTAGATACCATTTTCTCTAGTTTTTTGTGATCACCTATACCTGAAGCCTGAAATAATCCTTATCATATTAATTTATTTACAGCATACCTATTAGTGGATGTCTTATATGCAAGTTAAGTCATTCTATAATAGCTAAATGTATAAGAAAAGGTGCTACAGTGATATGTTTAGCATATAATCTTTGAGTAACTACAAAGAGTATGAAGATATATCAACATTCCATTACTTAAAGCTTTTGATAAATTGATGTCCTGTTTAAAGCATCAATAATACTGAATTATATTTCATCATAAAACGCAGACCGAATGTAACGAACTTATATTTATTCGTTTCGGGCATTCAAAAGCGATTTAATTTAAATAGTTATAGTTACTATTTTACTTAACAAAAAAAATTCGGACGTTCGTTCTTATAACAAACTAATACGAGAAGTTTCTAACTGTTCAATACTTGCTTCGTCAGAATTAAATGACGTAAAATCATAGAATCGCAATTTTTTGGACGCGAGTTGTAATCTAGAATAAGATTAATACAAAAACCATATCGAAACAATTGTACAGTGTTTCGTCATGATATTAAAAAGAAGCGTGTCGCAAGAACCCCGTAGGCACTTTCAAAGACATTCCCGTACGATTGGGTTATTTCTATCGGATTTCGAAGAATAAAAACTCCGAGCCTTGGCAGCAGCGCAAATAAAAGGTCGGTGAAGAGCTCGACGCAAGAATGCGCCAGGATGATTACAGTACCAAATTTATGATACATTTAATGAAATGTAATTCTCGTAGATTTAAGAAGTGTATATCAAAAATCGTACTAAAAGCTTCGAGTTTCAGAGACGATGAATATTTGGAGCAATCAGCATCGAAAGCGCGATCCTTGGGTTACTCGAATACTATCGATAACCGTGGAATGAAATAACTTCAGAATTAGAAAAAAAACATTCGTGATTACGGGGTGTCTCATTCGCTACGAAAATCAAGTGACTACCGCGTAATGCTTACAAGTACATACTACGAAATAGTTGGGTGCCCGAGGGAAACAAACAGAGGGAAACCGGGTGACCGTGCGCAATCGATGCACCCATAGCTCTTTTTCTTTCTTTCTATTAAGCTCAATAATGCCGAATGTGCTTGCGATAAAAAGCAAGAAGGACTACCGTACTAAGGGGTACATAAAGAAAGATTCAAGGGATCCAGTAATGACGACGTACCCCCTGTTAAACGACGAGAAGCGATCACTGTATCCGCGTTGGCGTTTTCAGCGACATTTTGACGGAGACCCCCTTCCTTCTCCTCGCGGTCACCGTTGGAATGGTTCCCTCTTCCTCTATTTCACTGTCGATACTTCCTCTATCTTTCTCTCACAATCAGTCTGTCACACTTCCTCTCTCGTACTTTTCTTCTCCCTGTCTCTCTCTCGCTCTCTTTCTCTTTTGCTTAAACTCGTGTGCACTATGGCGCACTCATACGTATAAACCGTCAGACCCGGAAAAAGCCCGCGCGTCCAGCGTTGAAAAGCCAACTGCTTCTTTTTTTACACCCTACGATGCCCTACGCTTTCCCTTTTCGGGATAAAACATCGAATGCATCGACTCCTACTCTATAAATATTAGAATAAACGAGAATGATGTCGCTATCCGTCTGTCTCGATCTATCTTGCTTCACCAACACACGGAAGGTAATAGCGCGAGAAAAGCTATGCTTTTCCGTAGATTTCTTAAAGAATCGTTAGCCGAACGAATACGAATCAAGATTGGTAAACGATTAATGCCGACGTCGACGATAACGACGACGACGGACACGAACACGACGACGACGAGTAAATGCGCAACATACGTATACTTTGTAGTCCTCGTCACTTCACTCTCACAGTTTTGTCAGATCTGTGCAACGGATTCACATGCGCCATCCAATTGGTTTATACCTAGACCTACCTCAAAACGCGCGCAATGCTGAAGAGATTTAAAACGTCGATCGGAATTTATCGAAAATTATCTTCATTGCTAAAATATACGATTCCCTAAACTTATACACGATAAATAAACAATTTCCTATTTTTTAAACAGACAATTAACACATTTCCTGTTCATAATATTACAGAACCGTGACTGTAATGAACAAGATGAGAAACAGTCATCTTTGAAAGGGTTTAAACGTACCGGAAGTGCGATGGTCGAGACTATTTCGAAGGCGGTTAAATTTGTTTAACAAAGTCTAAGATTTTGTTTGAATCAAGAATAGAATTTGTGCATTGCAATCTGAAAGCAGGAAATTAGTTTTAAATTTAGTAATGTTTAACATTGATCGCAAATAAAAATTAGACATCGATATTTTAACATTTTAATATCAAAGTAGGCGTTCCTCAACCAAGAAAGTTTGAAGCAGAGATTAGGTGTAAAAGGTAATTTCCATGAAATAGCAGACATTTTTTTCAGCAGCGCAAGATGTAATTAACATATAAATATTGTTTCTGTATTTTATACTATAAGTTTATAATCTATGTACTATATACTATATACTATACGTTTATATACATAAATTATAATTAATTTGGACTTAATTGGTGACTTCTCATTGCTAGTCCAAATGATTCACGTGCAACCTGAAGGTGTCTGCAGGAAATGAATTCTCTAGGATACACCCTGCTTCACGATGGCTATTTCGATTAAAATCTATCTTCAGTGACTAGTGGCCACTATTCAAATATTTGAATATACTAATAAAAGGTTTACTATATCTTTTTATTTTTATACATGAATGGGCTCACGAAAGCCGTTAGCTTATAGTTTGGGTTATTATATTAATAAGTGTGACGCGTGCTAGAATATATAAACACGCATGCATACAATAATTACAACCACAGTATGTAATTCTTTGACTGCGACGAGTTCTAACAAAAAACTACCAACATTTTATGGTGCAATATTTGCATGGCAGTGGCTGGGACTGTTTTGCGTTATTAAAAGAAAGAAGAATCGAGGAATTACTGCGATCCAGTTATTTAATTGGATGCTATGTGGCAGTATGTTTAATACTATATCAGTTTATTAAGAAAGTAAATTCACAGTCAAAGGATTAAATACTAAACATGATATCCAACAGTCATTACCGCGGATTCTCTTCACTTTTAAAGAAGGGAGTAATTTTATTCCCTTGATTTAAACCATACATTTTAACTTATTTTATAGTATTTGCCACAAACTTACTTAAAATAATGTATATAAGTTTCACCATCACGAAGTTCTTCCATTATTATCGTAAACTGTTTATAAACTTAAATTCTACGGAACTTCGTGGGTATATTCCTTAACACTTTATTATACATAAATCTAATTTTCAATATGAATATAGTTATTAGTATTAAGGTCGTCGAAACTATTCATACACCTAGTTTTCTTCGTTCGTTAGAAAATGATTTAGCTCATTGATCTTAAGAGTGCTCCGAGTATGTCCTTGTTTCTGCTTCCCATAGCACCTCGAAGATTTCTTTCGCGCGATATTACGTCGTATCCATTACAGCATACTTGTGAAATCGGATCTAAAAGTTCTGAATCAGAATTTCTGGTTTCCCCATTAAAAACTATGCTATGTATACCTTCTCGTTTTTATCCAATTATACGTCGTTAACTTCAAAGATTTGCTTCACTATTAAGACTTAATATGAAAAATTGTGCGGTCAGTATTTTCATGTAAATAGGCCCCAAATCATTGCCTTACTTCTATATTACTTTTCATTCGCAAAAAACAGGATGTTATTAAGTGTTATTGATGGTACGATTGGGAAATGGGACAATACAGTCGTTGCGAATAAAGGATTGCTAGAATTTTTGTGTGATTGCATGACTAGTTATTAGGAAAAATCACGTACGGAAAATAATCTTACGAAACGGAAGCTGACGCGTCGAAAGCACAATGTTCGGCCCCCGTCAGTGAGAAAGTACCGCAAGTTGTTGACCACACATTAAACCGGATGTCTCAAATAGGACTCCATTCCTCGTTCTATTAATACTTTTAGAAAAAGGAATATTTTCTTTTGCTAATATACCAGCAACGAATTCCCAAAAAATGATCACCATACGGGAACTATTCTAAATAAATATTTATATACAATGAATGAACTCTAGTATATATAGTTTGGTGTCCATCGGTGAATAAACTATAGTAATGATTAACGTCTCCCATATCTTCCATAAAGCTCTCTCAAATGAATCATTTCATGAAGTATTACTTCACCTCTACTCGTATATTAAGAGGACATATACAGCAAGAATATCTCCAATAAAGTTCCGTATAAGTTACAAACTTCTAGAACTACAGACCCTGCTATAAAAGAGAATAATGTGAGACAAACATGCTAACAATATTTTATTTAATCTATTATTCAAATACATCGATTAGTAAATGACATTAACTTGTCATTTCCGTAAAGCCGATCCTTTTTATAATGTACTATATGATTTTTTAAAGAAGCGGCTCAAGGTATGAATAACTTGGGAAACTATATACGAAGTTCACATTAAAGTCGGCAAATGAGAATGAACTTGGTAACTATGTACAGTGTAATTCATTGTACGAAGTGATTTAGCATAAAATAGTGATCAGGCGTGCCATAATTCGTAATCTCGTATTCACAGGGTATTCTGTAGTTAATCTGGTTCCTCCCTCTTTATCTAAAGTTCTTCGTTCCTATGTGATTTTACCGAGTTTGTGCAAAGTCGATAGCGTACAGTAAAATAGAAGTGGTGGTCTCTTATTTAACATGGTCGCCGGAGCCGGCAAAACTCAGTCGACCATCGACCGTAACAGAGCATTCACATTTCTACGTTAACATCCTGACGACCGGTGACAATCGGTAGTGCCAAGGGGTTCTATAGAATAAGGTGACAACATCACTCATCATGTCGCCGCCTGGCATTCTTCTAGGATTGTTCCTACTTACGAGTAAGTCCCTTTTACCTACCCGCATGTATTAAGGCCCAGTAAAATATTTCGAAGCACCCAAACGTATCACAATACTTAAATCATTTCTCCTATATTTGAAATTTAAAATAGCTACAACGTTTTGGTATCATTCTTAAAACGTGTATTTTATAAGTCAATGAATATAGAAAGGTTTCATCACTCAGATGACCCTAGACATTATTTTAGACGATGTTCTCCATGTTATTGATAATTCTCCGTGATATAATTCCGATATGAATGATTTCGTGAGTCTCCTCAAATGGCACAGAAATAACGCAATGATAAATTAGTTAGTTTGATGTGATAAGGTATTTATCTGCAAGTATTTTAGAACACTATGATGAAATAAGAATTATCCACTTCTCGGGTTGGGCAATATCGAAATAATTGTGATCACTTGCAAGACATTATTCTTTCTATCCGAATATTTTCTTTTTCAATTTCTCAATTCAATTAATATTTCCTTTCTCCACAATATTCTGGCCATTAAAATCGTTGTTTAAACTATTACTCCTATGCCTTTTATCGCAGAAACACATCTCAATAATTTAAACGTGCTTAAGAAATATGATAGTATAATAAAAATCTAGAATCTAGAATCCAATAATAATCATTATTGTTAAATATTTGTCTCATCTACAAATGTCTTTCGTATAAATCCATTTGATTAAAAACACTGTCATCATTGAAATCTTTATTTAAAATATTGCTGGCACACCATTCATCATAAAAGTATATCTCAATAGCTTAAGTGTGTTTGAGAAGCATAATAGTATGATAAAAAATACAAACTATACAATAATAATAATTATTCCATATTTACCTTGTCTACGAGGTCGTTAGTGTAAATATATTTTATTAATAGCGGTGTATATCTAAAAATAGGTCAAATTAGGTCTGTGAACAAAAGAAATGATAGTTTCACCGTTGCATTCGGAACGCAACTCTCCAATGCACCTTGGAAACAATATGTAAACGACAATTAGAATGCTGCTGAGGATTTCTAGTCAGTTAGAAACGTTGTATTCGTATACAGTAAGAATCTACTTCAACCAGCACTATAATCAGTGCGTCGACATTAATATAATATGATAAACATGTTGTTACTTAACACGTTGAATGCCGCGGGTATCACCGGTAACCGCCGATGCCAATATTACTAAAACTCGAATCAAATATAGGTATCGCTAATATTCGTAAAGGTTTGAATATTTTTAACGTTACAATAACCCTGTAAAGTAACCAATATATCGTAGAGCGCTTAAATAGTTTAGTTTTTAGACGATATATACAAGTTATGATTGCATATCGCGAGGTATCGTATAACACGGGTTTCGGCCCGCCAGTAAACGTGTTAAAATGGACCACTTTCTATTACCATTCACCACATTTCATACTGCGTATTATAATATGATATTATTCTATACATATTATACTACGTAATATACGTGAAGATCCATAAAATGTAAAAAATTAAGATTACCACGTGTACAGTTAAAGATATTCAATGGGACAATAATTAAATGCTTCAAATATTAATAGTAGACTAATGCTTTAGATTATATTACTATCCTTCAGAATTAATATTACGTATTATAATATGTTATTTATTATATTACTTAATACAAGTCATGATCTACGGAACATAAGGAATTAAAAGGATTACCGTGGGTGTATTTACAAATATTCTGGGACAATAATAATCAACTTCGATAATTAATAGTACATTGATGTTTGACTTCGATTATTACTTAAACGTACTCGTGATATGATTATCCAGTAACGTGTAATATACGTGATTGCAGTGATAAAAACCTCAGTATACGCGAAACGTATCTTCGATAACGGAACGACATTTACGCAACGAGCAGTTACTGTAATATCAGTGATATCTTTGAAATTTAAAAAGTATACATAAAGAAAGCAAAAGGAAGTTCCGTAATGCAATAAGCGACGCAGTTTACACAGCTTCGGTAGTATTCCCTTGCCACCATTAAAAGGTGCAGCTTAATAACATGGGATCTAGCAATAAAATGAGATAATAGAGTACACCTTGAACGAGCTTAAGGTTAATTAATGCAATTTGTCTTTTAAGAACTGAAAATTGTGCTCCGCTGGTTGCACGTATCATAGAGTTATCGTGTAATCCGCTATCTTTTCGGTTTCCAATGGAATATTTAATGGCAGAGATAAGTTCTCGAAAATTAAAGTCATTTATATCCTTTGGTTCATTGAAATTATATACACATACGTGTGTACAATAAAATATATCATACATAATATATTTTATTTGTCCTGCTTTTTACGATTTCTTTCTTTTCTGTCTCTTTTTTTGGCAGAATTATCTTGTTCAACTATTATCTTTTTAACAACCATTTAGTTTTTCTCGTATTTTATCTGCCAGTTTATAATTGTTCTAAATCCTTTATTTATGTAGGTTGGCATTATTATTTTTACTGTTAGTATATTTTAAATAGCTAAATAGGTAGCTAGGTGCAATAAATGACATTATTAAATTTAATTATGATTAACGAATAAAATAATTCATCGACTAAAGTAATAATGTATAGTAATTATGAAATAATAATTGGATAAATTGAATTATGATATGCAGAAACATGTTGGTCCACGTGCAGATTTCAAAGAGATGGAAAAGTATCTATACTCGTGGTGTATCTTTCTTATTGTTCCGATCTATCTAATTTATGTAAGTGCGTTCCTAGTAACTTTCCTTACGAGGTGAACATAATTTAACCCGGAGAGCCGTGCAAAATGTGTTAATCACTGTATCCAGGAAACTTTTCAAATCGCACACCGATAGGGATAAAGCCTCCGCTCTATAATCTCTTCATTTAATGCTATATCCTATATATTTTGAACGTGCAGCCTGATAAATACTGCGATACGCCGGGTAAATATAGACTTTATCGTTTTATTCTGCCTGCGGAAAGTGGCCTGCCGTTTTCCATTAATAAATAACAATTAGTTTAACTTTCATCGTTCAAACATCGATTAACAATTAGTTTGACTTCGCTTTAATTACACAAAAACTGGTAGCCAGAAAGGCATATTTAATATCGAGCCAATCGTCTTTGAGTCACGGCTTAACTAAATAACTCAATTAATAATTACTAATCTTTTTGCTCGCGACGTTTCAAGTTCGCCGAGAATAACATCAAATTAGCGAATAAAAACTTGTTGTTTGTAAATATACGTGAATATCATATTCCAAATATATAAAACAATCGGAATAAGTTCACAGAAGGAATACTCGTGGGATGCTAAATAAATGATCTCAAATACATTGTTTTCAACTGACTTATGGAAAACAATTTTGAAGAAGGACGAATACATAGCGAGTGAAGAATTATCTCGTTCGATCTCTAGTTCCATTATCGCAGAAATTACGTACCCCGGAAAGATATATGTAATACATATACGTGACTATATGACCAACATATTTAGTGTAGCCTGCCGCATGCCATGATTTATGTAATCGGAAATAGAAAAAGATTCCTCGAATCTTAGAAAAATCTTTGCAACGATTTCCTCACTTATACCCCGAAATATATAACTCCTTATTTATGAGATCCTTTTGACAATGGCCCATTGTAGATTCACTGTTTAATATTAATGAATTAGTTGTTTCGCTATACGTAACCAGGGAACAGATCCTTAACGTGTATTAATTTTCAATAGAATGTATAATTCTTTGGAAAACCCGATTATATTCCGTAATTATTTTCAAGTAATCTATCATCTCTCGATCTTACTCGATTTACTCTCACAATACAACGAAAACCGAAGATATATAAACCAGACATATTCGTAATGTTAAAGCTAAATCTTTTACATAATTTTTACCTATAAAATGATTTTTACATTATTTATTTATAGCCAATAGAAAGCTAGTGGAAAACTAGTTTTTATTCATTTAAGAATGCAAACCCTGGAAAATCAGTTAATACTTATATTTATAATCGTAGAAATATTATACTAATTACATCTACAATACGATAATAAATATATGTGTTACAAAATAGTAATTACATTCCATATAAATATTACATACTTCTCGAGGGTTTCATTCTATTAATAAGAAATATAGGAAACACGTGTACGTAAGATACACTTGTTTTAACGCATTCTTTGGATATATTTTATGCGCGCCATTTTCTATAAGAACATACTTTGTGTAACTAAAGGACGTTCGTAAGGTGCGAAAAAAGTGAAGTGAAAAAGTATATCTTTTAATTCGACCGTGGCCTTTGAGATAAGTTTGAGGACCTTAACTGGTTATGGTCCCCGCCTTGAAAATAATATTCGTAACGGGCGAATTATTATTCGGTACACGTGTCGTGCACATGCGGAAGATCTCGAGGTATGAGTGCACATGTCGTCTTCGACGTAGGTACTACTGACAGGGAAGAACTATCGGCTGACTCATTAACCGGTAATGCAGAAGCACATTTAACTTACGTCGGTGATTATTTAGTTAATGGACTAACGTCCATGAACGATCGTTATAAACGGGAAATTTGAATGTAAATTTTTTCTAGTATTGTTGCAAAAAGCGTAACATTTTAAATAGTGAATTACATTAATTTTAAGTATCATTGCAAAAGCACTTAATTTGTGTTACGACTAGAGTAACGACTCCCATTAATATTTGATATAATTGTAAGCGGTTAATTAATAATTCTTATTACTTAACACGCTGAAGGAAAAAAACCTTGAAGTGCAACATAATTTTTAACGGGTGATTAGATATTTTAAGTTATTGGCCATAGAGTTCAAAGAGTTCAAACGTTAGAAGGACTACAGCTTTGCAAATGAGATTAATATCGTAGCAATTAATGTATTAACGATATGTCACTTTAATATTCCTCAGGTAAAAGTACCAGCTTGTATAATTAATAATTTCTATTATTTAACAGTTTCGTACATGAAGCTTTTAAGGGCTACATAATTCTCAGTGTGCAATTAATAACTAATATAATTGCACTAAAAGATGTAGTAGTAATATACTGTTTTGATTATATTTTAAGATGAATGGTAAATATTACCGTACTACTTCCACAGAATTAAATGGCTATACATATAAAACTAGCACGATAAAAATGATTAATTGGAGATTATATATGCATATAAATATATATCTGCAAATACTAACTATTATTAATTCAATTCAAAAATAGTAACTTAAAACACAGAAAACATATCAATATTCGTACATTACTTAAGTCCATCGTAATAATACAAATATCTAGAATATTAAAATTCTAGTAATGAAGTATTAAAAACGTATAGAATATTACTCTTATTTCACGTCCAATGGACATTTTATTAAGCTGTGTAATATGAAATGTCGGATTATTCAAAGAGAAAGAAAAATTAGATTTTTAATACAAATAAACATTTTATCAATTAAAATATACGCAATTTGTTTGTATGTATTTTGGGCAACGGAATTTCATAAAAAAAATCCTCTTTCGTAAAAGTCGCGGTCTTTAGAGGACACAAAGTGTGTAAAGGTTTGAAAAGAAGTCGGACATTTCATATTACACGACCTAATACCTTGAGCTCTGCAGTAATGCTTAAACCGGGAAACAAGAATATAAATAAAAACTAATATCTGCTGTTGCATATATGCAACAAGTTCACAATATTTTATTCAAGCTTGGCAGTATACCTACTGCTTATCCTGTCTAATGGTAGACGGATATGCATTACTTAAACGTTCAATAACAGCTGGTTACTGTTTCTTACAATAGAATCCGCATAAAGAAATCGATGTAGTTCTTAGGATACTTACTCTTTGTGAATAGTCGCTTACAACCGTCATAGAAGAACGTATACAGAATTCATGTGTCGTCACTTAAATCCGATATTTAACGAATCAGTTGGAAACCCTTTTTTGCTTCTACAAAAGTGTTTGAGTGATTAAGAGATTAACCACTTACACTAAATATTTCCTGTGTAAATAGTCGGGTGGAACCAAATTTGAAACAATGTGTATATTAACTCACATTAGCTTCGAGTTTTATTGCAAAAGCACTAAAATCGAGTCATAAGTTATAAGTAGAGTAGGGAGTTATTCTTCGTGAATAGTTGCGTAGAATCATCACAGAAGAGCGTACATGGAATTTATCGGCGATGATGTAAATACAATATGCAATGAAATAATTCAACACTGTATACGTTAAGTTTGATTGCAACAATGTTTAAGTTGAATTGCGAGTGGTCTCACTCGAGTTCCATCACTCTTATAAATCAGTTTTTCCTTAAGTTGATGAACGTGGGAGCTACCAATGGCATTACAATTCTTCCAGCTGAACGTTTTTTGAATTAATTACGCTTGCAGATCATTATACCTTTAATTACACCCGTGTTTTATGAACACGTGATACAGTCGGCGTTTTCTTAAGTGGTGCAATCTTCACCTCGTCCATTGGCAACGTACTCGATTTATTATTGAGGTCATCATTCTGTGCAACGGAAGTATTCGTGCGATCAGATAACCGTAGAATACTAGGAAAACTTTTATTTTCGCTCGACACTGGTCTACTCAATATGTAGTAGCCGATTAGGAACGTATTATAAATCTGCGTATTATATTTTTTTCCAGCATCATGTGTCGCCGACTTTGCTTACGAGGGCAGTCATGGTGAGTCATATATTCTTGCAATAATCTGTGTTTATTTTCGTTGCTATTGCATTGGACCGTGTAATATGAAATGTTGGATTTCTTATCAGACTTTTACAGACAAAAGAATTATTATAATTACCAAAGCAGTCAGAATGACTGGTCCACGGCATTTAATAAAAATGTTCAAATTTATAACGTTTCATTTCCTGAGATCGCGGTTCACGTTGTACAACGCACACAAATAAATCGATTAATTTATTTCTTCCAACCAACCTTTTTTTTAAAGAAATACATATAAATATATAAGTATAGTTGAATACATCGCCTGTAGTTCAAGTATTAATAAAATGTTTATTTCATTGAAAAAAAGAACAATTTTGCTTTCTCTTTGAATAATCGGACTATAATAAATAAGGAAAGAATCCAATGTAATATTTCTTATTATACGACTTAATGGTGAAAGTGTACTTTTGATTTATTCTCGTAGGACCATCGCACTGGGGTGAAGAATATAGAACCTGCATTGGGAAACACCAATCACCCATCAACATAGATGAGCACACTGTTCGAAACACGAGTTTACCAAGTTTAGAGTTTAATGGCCTCGGGAAACCCCATCCCATGTACTTGACGAACAATGGACACACAGGTATATATTTACCTTCACGGCTAAGGAGAATTAGGTCCTCGATAGGCTCACGATACGAGCGTACGCGTTTATAAGTATTTGTTGTGTTGAGTTATAAATAACTTCCGGTAGTTCAGGAGTTTCTTCTATGCAAAGGGAATCGACAAATTGCTTTCAAAATGGCAAGAAGTTATTAATAATGACGGCGGATATATTAGATTAAAGTCTATTGTCGTTCATTTTATTGTCGATTAAAACTTAATTTTAACCCTTTGCACTCGAAAGGCGACTCTCAGTCACCACTTCTGTGGTTTCTTGATGTAAATCGAGAAGCGGCATTAAGATTTACTTCACTTACGTTTAACATTGAATTTTAAATGGTTGACAATTGAACTAAATCTTAATGCCGCCTCTTAATCGTCGTTTAAGTTGCAATAAACTGATTGGCGACTGAGAATCGCCTCTGAATGCAAAGGATTAAAAAGCGGCACTTATTTGTGACTCAACCCAATAGATAAGGAACGTGACTTCTTGGTTGCGGAATATTACTAAAAGGGAATAGAGAAACTTTGCACCGTATAATTATCCGCGTCGGATAATCTGATGAATAAAGATCGCAAACTAGTTTCCTGACCGAGGATTCCTAAGAAATGCCAAAGAGATGTGGAAGAGAATCTGTGACTAATGTTTGCGAAAGATAATACTATCTTACTAACGCCAAAGACTTACAAAGGGTGTTTTACTTTAATCTCGTATATAAAACACATCTATTGTCTTTGATAATCTTAAATCATGTTTAAGGATAATGGTACCAGTGATAATAAGACATGAGTAATGGTCTTCATTATTATCAATCATTATACCATCGGAGATGATAAATATACTTTAAGCACTTAAATACTTATGTTAAGTAAAATATCTGAACTATAATAACATATATTTGCACAATTAAATAATGAAGCATTTCATGTATTACATAACATTTGATCGTAAATGTAGATATTCTTCTAAGGCATGTTATCGATAATATTCGTGTTCCGAGATATAGTTGAACATCGTTATTGAAGCACATTTGCGACATTTGCAATTAAGCTGTTAAACACCTTATCTCCTGGTCATATCACGGAGCAATAATTCGCGATTGTACAAGCTATTATTATCACCGAATTCACAGTTAGCAATTACTTCGGGATTCCACGTGGACCGTTATTTGGAAATCAGTTAACGTGTAAATTCTTGTGACTCACCAGTTGTGTAATCTGTTATTTAAATCCTTACATATTCGCGAATTAATAAAGATTATTAGATGCGAAAGGAATCTCGGTATGGCAAGGAAAGTTCCGCTTTTCAAGGAATGATGGATGATGGAGATAGTTCCGCGGTTAAATGTTCAACAACGATGCATTGACTTCTTTTTTGATTGCGACAGTATTGGTAGAGTTTAAACACTTTTGATACATTATGTAAGTACTTTATCCGATTAATTCGATACAGTTATGATCAGAGCAAATCAATCCGATGCGGCTGAGATAAAAGGAGGACCTATCGGTAATGAGACCTACGTTTTTGAGCAATTGCACTTTCATTGGGGTGCTAATGATCGTGAAGGATCTGAGGATCTTATCAACAATCATTCCTTTGCCATGGAACTCCATGCCGTGTTTTATAAGAAGGATTATGGATCCATGTCCGAAGCGACGAACCATCGAGATGGTGTTACGGTTTTAGCGTACTTCTACGAGGTAATAAATAGTTAAACAGTTGTTTTGCTTTACTTAAGTGTTAATAGTTTCTGCTTGCGGGGGAAGATCAATTTTATTTATTTAGCAGTTTGGAAGACTGAGCTGAGTGACATTAAAAATATTTGGATTCTCGAACTTCCACTATATATTTGTTTAGATCGCTCATATTGAGGTGTATTCATACTTATATTAATTATATTTTTCATTCGCTTTTGTATTCATATTTGAGTACAATTACGTATAGATTTTAACGATCTAATTTAACAAAGTAACAGACAGCTATACGCTGTTCAACTACGACTGCCGTTGACGCTTATGCTTCAATTAAAATTAATATTAGGAAGTAGAATTATATATAATTTGTGTGACGATAGTTTATGATAAGAAATTATATCAAAACTATTTTAATATTGCTGTGTTATGTCGGCGTAACATAATTTTGGACGAAACTTGCTTTATCGTAGTAAACTATTTGTCATGTGTACTCATGTAATTACCGCATTTGTAATTACACTTATATTCAGTGCTTTTTGGTAGAAAAAAAGGTGCGGAACTCGTATCTTGTTACGGTTTTTATTAAAGAAAATGATATTCAAATCTTAATTCAAATGAAATTCAAATGAAAACCAGCTATAGCTACATTGTTTCAAAAATTACTTTTAAAACATTGAAAAACCCTCAAAAATATATGCCGGGTCGCTGTTCCGGCGCGATCCGCCAGATAAAAACCACGGCTTATATTTCTATAAAAATGTTAATGCTCGTACGTTACAGTGTAGAGTGTCATCTAATATTACAGGTAGGAAACGAATCGAATCCAACGTACGAGGAAATAGTAGCGTTATTACCTAACGCAGAACTGGCAACCAAGTATCCATTGCAAGAGTCTTTGCTCTTGAATAAACTGCTTAAAGCAAATCCTTCATCTATGCAGAACTATTATACGTACGAAGGATCATTGACTACACCTCCTTGTCTTGAGGTCGTTACGTGGATTGACTTTAAAGAACCACATTTGCTTTCCCACGACCAGGTAACTCGGACATTACGTAATCAATTTCCGACAAGTCTTTATCCGAATACAAAAACAGCGACTCATATTTGTGCCCACAATTATGAACGAGTCTAAGTCACTTTTCTAGATAAAATGATTGCATGCTTTTTGGATTATATGGTACATAGATACGCACTTTTTAATACTTTGAAGCACAGCATTTTAAGAGGAAAAGAGATTCTATTTGCACAGAAACTTTATTTTAAAAAATGTGCCAAACTAGTTTTTTTTTCATTTATAAATGATGAATATAAGACGATTAGAAGAACTCAAGCACTAAAAAGGCGGGACACTTTTTATTTCACGGTGCCCCAAAGAGTTAATTAGTCTTCTGATTATTCTTCTAAACAGTTAATTAGAATCAACTTATTGTTAATACATACTTGCCGGTGGATTAGCGGAAGTATATATTTTAACCAGAATTATAGGGTGTAATTAAACAATCGTGATTAATATTGTAAGGTTTAGGTATATAAAAATAGTGAACTACTTTCAACAGACCAAGGTGTTGGTCTCGCTTTAACACCTGAGACGAACGTTAACAATTTGCATTATACACAATTAATCATTCCTTTATTACTTATCTCTTTTATATCGTTTTTAAAAGTAACACAAGTAAATAGTGAGTTAAGGTACTTTTATAATCGCCGACATATTTATCGTACGTATTAATGAACCTCGAATTATTAATATTGATTTGTACTACGTTTAGATCACTGCTTTCCGCAATGTCCGAACAGACAATGGTCAAAAGTTAACGCACAATTTCCGGCCGGTACAACCAATCGAAGATAGAGTTATCTATCATAATGTTCCTAACGAAGAGCGTTCACGACACCAGCATCGCAGTGTTTCTCAAGGTGGTTCCGGTCAAGAAGGAATTAAGTCCTCCGGTTTGTTTTTATTATTTACTACAAAATCAAATATACTTAACAGTTTAGAAAAGGAAGAAGTTATATCTACTAATTTACCGCACTCGTTATATACGATTATTTAGCCAGATGTGTTCAAAACAATTTGTTTATTCCAGGTTTAGTTGTTTTGTTTGCCGCCATTTTCTTTGCGGTGTGGTAGAGGATGAACGATACTAGTCAATCACGCTTGTTACGCCTATAAATACTGAAACTGAAAGGTATGCAGTTTTGATCCTCTCAGTTGTAACTCATTTTACCGAGCCAATGTAAAATATTAATATAAGAAACATATTTTCTATAATATTATCTTGCGAATAAATGACGAGGCATCATCGCGTGCACACAGAAACCGGTCTCCATTCAAAGCGCATTTACGTGCGATCAGAACTGTCATCATAAATAACAATAACATAGCTACCCGATATTTATAAACGTGAATATAGTATAACAGAAATCTATATTTTTTACGTATGTTGCCGAACTTTTGTGTCAGCTGTGATAGACTGTGTATACTGATATTTTGTATAAAGATGTTATAGAAATATAATACATTTCTCCCATCCTTTACTTCCCCACTTGAATATGCATATACTTTATACCAAAAACAAATTGTTTCTAAAAAAAAATGTCCATGTTTTGGGAAAAAGAGTAAGCAAGTGATACAAAATAATATTATTTATTAGTGTGTATGTACAAATATTCTTTGTTATACAGGTATTGATATTCTCATTTCTTGTCATTCATTTTAATCAGGAAAACCAGGTGTTATCTTGTACTTCTTGAGCATTGGCCAATCTGGTGAACCATGTTTATAGGCCCATACATGATTGGCTAAGGCCACTTGTTTCTTATGCCACCATAATCTTTGATACTGTGTATGATTTGATAATTCCAGATACTATCATAGTTTAAACTCAGCTAGGTGAGTCTGATTGTTCTGTAGCTGCCATGTTTACAACAGTAGCCAAATCATGTTGTCCTTGTTTTAACCGGTCCCTAATAAGTTCTGCTATAGCCTTTTGAGTCCTTCTTTCTAGCTTCTCTAATTTCTTAGAAACATCTCTTTTTAAATCCCAATCTGGTTTTCGGGGAGCGAGATTACTAATGTCCTATGGAAATATGTGAATATTACGATTCATCGATGTTTCTCGATAAATGACAAAATTGTTTTGCTTACAAGTTCCTCAATGACAACTTTCGTATTGGCGGAATTTAATTGGTCTTGCACCTCCACTTCTACATTTCCCGGTTTAGCATCTTCCAGTACATTATCTTTCAGTCTATCATCCTGTGGTTTGTATGTCCGAAATTTTGGCCTCGGAAAAAACAATGATAAAAAAATGTATTCTATCGTTTTTGAGGTTAATATAGGTTATGTTCAGCTATTAGGTATAACTTCCGATACACTCACTTTGGTAACTTAGTAACGTTTTCGGTTTTATTCTCTTTACTGTCTTCATTCTTTCTTTTTAGAGCTTGTAAACGTTCTTTTCGTTTCAAAGCTTCTTCTTCCAACGACCCAATTTTCTCGTCGGTCATATTTGTGTTGATATAAATCAAGGTAGCAAGCGCAGGGTTGCCACCAGTGATGCCAGTACGTGGGATTTTTCCCACCCCTGCGCACTACCTAATTCTCAGTAACGTATATACTTCACTCAAATATGGGGTATCGTTAGACCCCCGTGACAATTGCAATACGGTAAAAATACGGGCCCCTTACGCGTATCTACTGTTGCACATAGATACGTACATGGAAACAACCACCGTCGAGCTGTGACGTCAGCATGCGCATGCGCACGAAGGCTCCCACGTGGGATAAAATCCCACGTACTGGCATCACTGGTTGCCACAACGAGTATATAGGTATTTTAGCACAGGCAGCTAAAAGCATAGACGAGATATTAATCGGTGATAAAAGTAGACCAAGCACGTAAAGAAATTTGTAATTCCAGGGTTACCAAGTCCTAGAACCCGGTAACGATTTTTGTGTCACTGGTGACGTTACCCACAAACACATAAAATAGATGTGTTTTTATATTTCTAGTCCTAAAAATATAAGAATAAGCTATACAAATATTTTTTCAAAAATTCTTACATCTCCTGGCATACATATTACTCGGCATTTAATGTTATTAATAAATATCATTAATAAAACAACAAATTATGGAATATCTGGAACATCAGATGGAAGAAATATTATTTAATTAAATGTAATTCTTACAAATATGATGTCATTAAAATAAACTTCATGAAATAATTAATATAAAATCGCTCGAATATATGTGCGAAATAAATTCCATTGCCAACTTATTTGGGGACATTATAAGTTTATAGAATATCAGGGCAAATGCATATTATTTTGTTGAATTATTTAATCAGAATATGCAGTAGTGTATTTAAATAATAATAAAATAATAAAGTCTCATCCAAAACTGAAGGCGCTTGCGTAGATGAAGTATGGATAAATTACAGTTTTATTATTACAATACAATGAATTAAAAGTACAAGAACCAATTGCTATACGCATACATCAAGCCTCCAAACGGATTACCGACACCCCGTCCAGGAGTGTCTCGCTTAATCGTGACTTGCGCCACGACCGCCACATGTGCCATGGCCCTTCCTTGCAAGCACAGGACATTTACCTCGAAATCGCCACCCTGGCCCGATTACCGGAACCAGAATGAACAGACCCGAGTGAGGTCCACAAGGAACCCTCTCAGGATCGGAAACAAACTATACTATCCAAGATTTTCACTTCGATACTCTGGAAGAGAGTAACGAAAGAGCGAGAAACTTGTCGCTCATCACTGCAAAATAAACTATTTCACATCGCGAAACAAAGCAAAGGAAAATAGAAACTAAAAATTTGATAATTTGCATATGTGCGCTCTTCGTAAATACGTTTGTCAGTGATTTACATAGGTCTACGCTTAATTTCTAGAACAACACTTTCTCTGCCACTGTGTAACTTATACTAATTCTAAAATAATTCTTTGCAGAGAAAGTGTTGAACCAACTACACCTAATAAGCTTATTACTATTCTTGTTTCTATGCTTATTGCTATACTTATTTCTATTGAATATCGCTACAGGAGTGTTCCTCTTGTACACTTCTTTCTTCCTTCTTCGAGCTAATCTTTAGAGAATTGTAAAACTAAGTATAATGTTTATAATAACTAGCAAATATTCTACGGAACCATTAACCCAAGCAAGCATGCGATAATAAATAATCAGTAACTAGTCAAATGATCTGGAAATAATTAAATAATCAGTAAATAATCAAATAACCAGTAAATAATTAAATAATCAGTAAATAACCAGTAAACAGTCAAATGATCAGTAAATAATCAAATAATCCATAAACAGTCAAATAATCATGAAAACAAATTGAAAATTAGCTCCTAGAACAGATCAGAAACAGAAATTGAATTAAGCACAAAATAGTCAGTATTGGTCACTACTGGTCAGCATTAGTCATCAGTGGTCTTTGTTGGTCATTCTAGACAGAGGAGGGTCGTCGGTTTGGAAGAGGGGTAGTTTGGGAAGAGAGAATTAGGAAAGACGTCTTTCCTCCCCAAGTGCACAGGATGGAATGAAGAATCGTTGTGCAGGAGGTAACCACGACACCTCGGTTCCTCAGGATCCAAGCCGGGGTTAAAATTGGTGGGGTCGACCCCCCTGGACAACCGCGATCGCTCCTGCCTCGAATATTCTCCTGCCTCCTACGAATTAACCGTCGAATATTTTTATTTTCTTCGTTCGTTATCGATCATATTCGTATAATTATTAACTTTTTAGCTTTATGGAAAATACCTTTTCATGCATTTTCAAAAATGTTTGCAAATGGCGTTATAATTGTTGTATTAGATACCAATACACTGAAACGATTCCCCTTCAGCGGTTGACAAGCAGCCATTTAATAAAGAAACTCCATCGGATTCCCCTTTGAATGTATCACTTTGTTATTATATCATCAGATCCCTTGTCAATCATTAATTAATATAATTGATATTGTAATAACTAAGTCGTAATTTAATAAATTTATTAAATTGTCGATGCAGAATGAAGTTTACCGTGAGCTAGCATTTCTTGAGTCGATGGAATATTACGATTCTGAGATATTATTCTTTCATTATTCTATTAAACTGCAGCTTTTGGATGCAACAAAGGTTGCACCGTGCATACTTCAGACTCGTGTGCTGTAACTGCAATGATCCTTGCAACGATAAATAATTTCTTTTAACAATTACCAAAGATATGGTAGAAATATTATTTTAATTTCTGCAACGGTTATGTTTTGTTGTGGTACTCTATTCTCTTTATTAATGGACCACTTGTCCGCCGCTAAAAGGGAATCGTTTCAGTGGATTGGTGTCCAGTGCACCATCATGAAAATGCATGAAAAAATATTTTCCAAAAAGCTTTCAAGTAGATAATTATACCAATAGTGTCGATAACGATCGACGAAAGTAACGAATATTCAACGGTTTGTTCTTCGAGGAACCCCACCAATTTTCACCCCTTCCTGATTCCTGAGGCACCGAGGTGACGTGGGAACTCCTGCACAACGATTCTTCATTCCGCCGGGAGCTCTCGGGGCGGAAAGACGTCTTTCCTAATTCTCTCTTCCCAAACTACCCCTCTTCCAAACCGACGACCCTCCTCTATCTAGGAAGACTAATACCGACCACTGCTGACCCCAGCTGACCCCTGGTGACCAGTGCTGACCACTGCTGACCACTGCCGACCACTGCCGATCACTGCTGACCAGTACTGACCACCTTGCGCTTAATTCCGTTTTTGACTCTGCCCTGTTTTAGAAGCTTGTATTGAAAGTATTTATATGTTTATTTGATTGGTTATTGATACATTTGACTGTTTACTGATTATTTGAATATTTAATGATTATTTGAATGTTTACTGATTATTTGAATATTTACTGATTATTTGAATATTTACTAATTATTTACTAATTATTTACTAATTATTTACAGATTATTTACAGATTATTGACAGATTATTTACAGGTTATTTTCAGATTGTTCACTGATCGTTCACTGATCGTTCACTGATCGTTCACTGATCGTTCACTGATCGTTCACTGATCGTTCATTGATCATTCACTGATCATTCACTGATCATTCAGTGATCATTCACTGATTACTTCCTGATCACTTCTTGATCACTTCCTTATTACTTCCTGAGTGTTTACTGATTATTTCTTAATGTTGCTTGTGTATCGCTTGCTTGCTGGGGTTAGTAGTTCGGTAGAAATGTTGGTAGTTCTTATAGCTATTAGAGGTAGTTTCAAAGTTCTCTGAAGATGAGCTCGAAGAAAGAAGAAAGAATTATACAAGAGGAACACTTCTGTAGCGAAATTGAATAGAAGTAAGAATAGAAATAAGAATAGAAATAAGAATAGAAACTAGCTTATTAGGTATAGTTGGTTCAACGCTTTCTCTGCAAAGAATCTTTAACCTGATGGCAAGACGATTGACTTGCCACTTTGATTCTGTTAGTATTTTAGAATTAGTATAAGTTACACAGTGGCAGAGAAAGTGTTGTTCTAGTAATTAAGCGTTGAAATGTAAATCACTGACAGACTTATTTACGAAGAGCGAACATTTGCAAATCCTCACATTTTAAGCTTCTCTTTTCCATTGCTTCGTTTCGCGACGTGAAGTAGTTTATTTTGCAGTGATGAGCGACAAGTTTCTCGCTCTTTCGTTACTCTCTTCCAGAGTATCGAAGTGAAAATCTTGGATAGTATAGTTTGTTTCCGATCCTGAGAGGGTTCCTTGTGGACCTCACTCGGGTCTGTTCATTCTGGTTCCGGTAATCGGGCCAGGGTGGCAGATTTCGAGGTAAATGTCCTGTGCTTGCGAGGAAGGGCCATGGCACATGTGGCGGTCGTGGCGTAAGTCACGATTAAGCGAAACACTCCTGGACGGGGTGTCGGTAATCCGTTTGGAGGCTGCGTGCGGTTCTCCTTCGTTGTCACTCCTAAGGGTTTGTTCTCGCGCGCTGGGACGCGAGTGCCACGCACTCGTTGTCCATGTGCCATGGTTCCGACTGAGTATGGCTCGGTGGACTTCAGGTTGACGAGCAAACTCTGAATCGCGATTTAGAATTAGAGACATTTCGTAGAGTCAATCCCCCCAATTAGTATGTCGCTCTTCTAAATAATGTTCTGTCAGTGACTTCGCGATAAGTTTGGTATAAGAATAGTGAGTAAGTTAGAAAATTGTATCAGCGACGGTATTCCAAGTCCGATTGTCCCATTTTTCTTCGAGTTTGACTCGAAGCAGAATGTGCCTTGAGGACTTGGAATAAAACGGTGGGTGGTTCGGTCGCGGAACACGATCCGCGACCCAGCCCCCCACCAGGGTCTCTGCTAGCGGCAACCTCCACGTGGTGAGACCTGGTAATCGGTAATAATTGTAGAGAATTCGAATAATAATTCTTCTACAATTACAACCGAGCTAATAGCTGCTTTATATGTAATCTTTAATTAGAATTTAGACGCCTTGCTTAGCGAATAAAAGGAACATTCAGTGGGATATTTCTTGACTATCTTTCAGCAATGAACTATACTTTATAAACTTTATTTACTGTACAACATTAATGATCAACATCTATTCATGAATTCATATAGCAATTGGCTCTTATACTTTTAATAAAGAGTTATTGTACTGTAGTTCAGTATGGTACTGTACCGTAATACTGTACTGTAATATTGTAGAGTATTATTACAATATTGTAATATTGTAATACTGTATTGTAATACACAAGCTCTTTCAGCTCCGCATGAGATTTTATCAATTTATTATTATTTAAACACCCTACTGCATATTCTTATTAAATAATTCAATAAAATGTTTTTCATTAGCCTTTATATTCTCTACACTTATAATGTGCCCAAATAAGTTGGCAATGGAATTTATTTCATACAAGTATTCGAACAATTTTATATTAATTGTTTCATGCAATTTATTTTAATGACACAATATTTTGAAGAATTTCACTTAATTAAATAATAGTCTATCTTTCGGACAAAAGCAGCTGGGTTTTATTTATAGATCGATTCCTTATGTCTACGCCGTAGTAAACAAATCTATTACATATACTTTAATTATTACAGATTTACAGCCACTCTCACACGTAAGATATGAATTATTTCATGCAACCTATTTTAATCAAATAATATACTAACTTTCGAGCTAATTTTGTCTATTAACTAATGTATTAGATTTGTTAATTAATCTGCATTTTTTTATTAATGATTACAAGGTGGCCACTGCACGTTCCAGCGGGACGTCCGCAATCGAAGAAGTTGAAGGAACGAAGAGTCATCATCAAGATATTTTATGTACAAGTGTTTATTTATTTCATATATTTATATATTTATGTTTGTTATATTATATTATGTATTATATATTTATTACTATACCATGCTGTATGAAAGTTATTGTACCTCGAGAAATTTACAATTGCAATAAATGATTTTATTACGAATAAAGTGTTATATATTATATATTTCCTGCACATCCCGAATATCCAGAATCCCATTTACCCTTAAAACTTTTATATGTTTTATCAGTTTTACATGTTTTATAGGTTTTAGAAGTTTTATCTGTTTTATGCGTTTTATATGTTTTCTATGTTTTATATGTTTTCTATGTTTTATATGTTTTCTATGTTTTTTACGTTTTATACGTTTTATACGTTTTATATGTTTTATACGTTTTATGTGTTTTATACGTTTTATACGTTTTATACGTTTTATGTGTTTTATACGTTTTATGTGTTTTATACGTTTTATGTGTTTTATACGTTTTATACGTTTTATACGTTTTATACGTTTTATACGTTTTATACGTTTTATACGTTTTATACGTTTTATACGTTTTATACGTTTTATACGTTTTATACGTTTTATACGTTTTATACGTTTTATACGTTTTATACGTTTTATACGTTTTATACGTTTTATACGTTTTATACGTTTTATACGTTTTATACGTTTTATACGTTTTATACGTTTTATACGTTTTATACGTTTTAAGCGTTTTCTATGTTTTATACGTTTTATACGTTTTATACGTTTTATACGTTTTATACGTTTTATACGTTTTATATGTTTTATACGTTTTATACGTTTTACATGTTTTTTATGTTTTTTATGTTTTAAACGTTTTACATGTTTTATACGTTTTATACGTTTTATACGTTTTATGCGTTTTATACGTTTTATACGTTTTATACGTTTTATACGTTTTATACGTTTTATACGTTTTATACGTTTTATACGTTTTATACGTTTTATACGTTTTATACGTTTTATACGTTTTATACGTTTTATACGTTTTATACGTTTTATACGTTTTATACGTTTTATACGTTTTATACGTTTTATACGTTTTATACGTTTTATACGTTTTATACGTTTTATACGTTTTATACGTTTTATACGTTTTATACGTTTTATACGTTTTATACGTTTTATACGTTTTATACGTTTTATACGTTTTATACGTTTTATACGTTTTATACGTTTTATACGTTTTATACGTTTTATACGTTTTATACGTTTTAAGCGTTTTCTATGTTTTATACGTTTTATACGTTTTATACGTTTTATACGTTTTATACGTTTTATATGTTTTATACGTTTTATACGTTTTACATGTTTTTTATGTTTTTTATGTTTTAAACGTTTTACATGTTTTATACGTTTTATACGTTTTATACGTTTTATGCGTTTTATACGTTTTATACGTTTTATACGTTTTATACGTTTTATACGTTTTATACGTTTTATACGTTTTATACGTTTTATACGTTTTATACGTTTTATACGTTTTATACGTTTTATACGTTTTATACGTTTTATACGTTTTATACGTTTTATACGTTTTATACGTTTTATACGTTTTATACGTTTTATACGTTTTATACGTTTTATACGTTTTATACGTTTTATACGTTTTATACGTTTTATACGTTTTATACGTTTTATACGTTTTATACGTTTTATACGTTTTATACGTTTTATACGTTTTATACGTTTTATACGTATTATACGTATTATACGTATTATACGTTTTATACGTTTTATACGTTTTATACGTTTTATACGTTTTATACGTTTTATACGTTTTATACGTTTTATACGTTTTATACGTTTTATACGTTTTATACGTTTTATACGTTTTATACGTTTTATACGTTTTATACGTTTTATACGTTTTCTATGTTTTCTATGTTTTATACGTTTTATACGTTTTATGTGTTTTATACGTTTTATGTGTTTTATACGTTTTACGTGTTTTACATGTTTTATACGTTTTCTATGTTTTCTACGTTTTATACGTTTTATACGTTTTATACGTTTTATACGTTTTATACGTTTTATACGTTTTATACGTTTTATACGTTTTATACGTTTTATACGTTTTATACGTTTTATACGTTTTATACGTTTTATACGTTTTATACGTTTTATACGTTTTATACGTTTTATACGTTTTATGTGTTTTATATGTTTTATATGTTTTAAACGTTTTAAACGTTTTACATGTTTTATATGTTTTACATGTTTTACATGTTTTATACGTTTTCTATGTTTTCTACGTTTTATACGTTTTATACGTTTTATACGTTTTATACGTTTTATACGTTTTATACGTTTTATACGTTTTATACGTTTTATACGTTTTGTATGTTTTATACGTTTTATACGTTTTAAACGTTTTACATGTTTTTTATGTTTTATACGTTTTAAACGTTTTACATGTTTTATACGTTTTATACGTTTTATACGTTTTACATGTTTTTGATGTTTTATACGTTTTAAACGTTTTACATGTTTTATACGTTTTATACGTTTTCTATGTTTTCTACGTTTTATACGTTTTATACGTTTTCTATGTTTTATACGTTTTATGTGTTTTATACGTTTTATGGGTTTTATGTGTTTTATACGTTTTATACGTTTTATACGTTTTATACGTTTTATACGTTTTATACGTTTTATGTGTTTTATACGTTTTATACGTTTTATACGTTTTATACGTTTTATACGTTTTATACGTTTTATACGTTTTATACGTTTTATACGTTTTATACGTTTTATACGTTTTATACGTTTTATACGTTTTATACGTTTTATAAGTATTATACGTATTATACGTTTTATACGTTTTATACGTTTTATACGTTTTATACGTTTTATACGTTTTATACGTTTTATATGTTTTATATGTTTTATATGTTTTATGTGTTTTACATGTTTTATACGTTTTATACGTTTTATACGTTTTATACGTTTTATACGTTTTATACGTTTTATACGTTTTATGTGTTTTATACGTTTTGTATGTTTTATGTGTTTTATACGTTTTATATGTTTTATGTGTTTTATATGTTTTAAACGTTTTACATGTTTTACATGTTTTACATGTTTTACATGTTTTACATGTTTTACATGTTTTACATGTTTTACATGTTTTATACGTTTTATACGTTTTATACGTTTTAAACGTTTTACATGTTTTACATGTTTTTTATGTTTTATACGTTTTAAACGTTTTAAACGTTTTACATGTTTTCTACGTTTTATACGTTTTATACGTTTTCTATGTTTTATACGTTTTATACGTTTTATGTGTTTTATACGTTTTATACGTTTTATACGTTTTATGTGTTTTATACGTTTTATACGTTTTATACGTTTTATGTGTTTTATACGTTTTAAACGTTTTCTATGTTTTCTACGTTTTATACGTTTTATACGTTTTATACGTTTTCTATGTTTTATACGTTTTATACGTTTTATACGTTTTATACGTTTTATACGTTTTATACGTTTTATACGTTTTATACGTTTTATACGTTTTATACGTTTTATACGTTTTATACGTTTTATACGTTTTATACGTTTTATACGTTTTATACGTTTTATACGTTTTATACGTTTCGCACGTTTTATACGTTTCGCACGTTTTATACGTTTCGCACGTTTTATACGTTTTATACGTTTTATACGTTTTATACGTTTTATACGTTTTATACGTTTTATACGATTTATACGTTTTATACGTTTTATACGTTTTATACGTTTTATACGTTTTATACGTTTTATACGTTTTATATGTTTTATATGGTTTGAATGTTTTATACGTTTTATACGTTTTATATGTTTTATAGGTTTTGAATGTTTTATATGTTTTATATGTTTTATATGTTTTATAGGTTTTGAATGTTTTATATGTTTTATATGTTTTATATGTTTTATATGTTTTATATGTTTTATATGTTTTATATGTTTTATATGTTTTATATGTTTTATATGTTTTATATGTTTTATATGTTTTATATGTTTTATATGTTTTATATGTTTTAAGTGTTTTAAAGGTTTTACATGTTTTATATGTTTTATATGTTTTAAGTGTTTTAAAGGTTTTACATGTTTTATGTGTAAAATACATGAAACAAAAGGAAAGTATGAAACACATAAAACACATAAAACACATAAAACACATAAAACACATAAAACACATAAAACACATAAAACACATAAAACACATAAAACACATAAAACACATAAAACACATAAAACACATAAAACACATAAAACACATAAAACACATAAAACACATAAAACACATAAAACACATAAAACACATAAAACACATAAAACACATAAAACACATAAAACACATAAAACACATTAAAGCTTAAAACAAATAAACCACGTAAAACATGTAAAACACATAAACCGCGTAAAACACATAAAACACATAAAACACATAAAACACATAAAACACATAAAACACATAAAACACATAAAACACATAAAACACATAAAACACATAAAACACATAAAACACATAAAACACATTAAAGCTTAAAACAAATAAACCACGTAAAACATGTAAAACACATAAACCACGTAAAACATGTAAAACACATAAACCGCGTAAAACGTATGAAACGTATAAAACGTATAAAACGTATAAAACGTATAAAACGTATAAAACGTATAAAACGTATAAAACGTATAAAACGTATAAAACGTATAAAACGTATAAAACGTATAAAACGTATAAAACGTATAAAACGTATAAAACGTATAAAACGTATAAAACGTATAAAACGTATAAAACGTATAAAACGTATAAAACGTATAAAACGTATAAAACGTATAAAACGTATAAAACGTATAAAACGTATAAAACGTATAAAACGTATAAAACGTATAAAACGTATAAAACGTATAAAACATAGAAAACGTATAAAACGTATAAAACGTATAAAACGTAGAAAACATAGAAAACGTATAAAACATGTAAAACGTTTAAAACGTATAAAACATAAAAAACATGTAAAACGTTTAAAACGTATAAAACGTATAAAACATATAAAACATGTAAAACATGTAAAACGTATAAAACATAAAAAACATGTAAAACGTATAAAACGTATAAAACATATAAAACATGTAAAACGTTTAAAACGTATAAAACATGTAAAACATGTAAAACGTGTAAAACGTATAAAACGTATAAAACGTATAAAACGTATAAAACACATAAAACGTATAAAACGTATAAAACGTATAAAACGTATAAAACGTATAA
The DNA here is from genome assembly GCA_910591585.2 of Nysson spinosus. Classification (NCBI taxonomy): domain Eukaryota; kingdom Metazoa; phylum Arthropoda; class Insecta; order Hymenoptera; family Crabronidae; genus Nysson; species Nysson spinosus. Next base: position 4,118,756 of record OU342834.1, read on the forward strand.
AACGTATAAAACGTATAAAACGTATAAAACATAGAAAACGTATAAAACGTAGAAAACATGTAAAACGTATAAAACGTATAAAACGTATAAAACGTATAAAACGTATAAAACGTATAAAACATAGAAAACGTATAAAACGTAGAAAACATGTAAAACGTATAAAACGTATAAAACGTATAAAACGTATAAAACGTATAAAACGTATAAAACACATAAAACGTATAAAACACATAAAACGTATAAAACGTATAAAACGTATAAAACACATAAAACTTATAAAACGTATAAAACGTAGAAAACATAGAAAACATGTAAAACATGTAAAACGTTTAAAACGTATAAAACATAAAAAACATGTAAAACGTATAAAACGTATAAAACATATAAAACATGTAAAACGTTTAAAACGTATAAAACATGTAAAACGTATAAAACGTATAAAACGTATAAAACGTATAAAACGTATAAAACGTATAAAACGTATAAAACGTATAAAACGTATAAAACGTATAAAACGTATAAAACGTATAAAACGTATAAAACGTATAAAACGTATAAAACGTATAAAACGTATAAAACGTATAAAACGTATAAAACGTATAAAACGTATAAAACGTATAAAACGTATAAAACGTATAAAACGTATAAACGTATAAAACGTATAAAACGTATAAAACGTATAAAACGTATAAAACATAGAAAACGTATAAAACGTATAAAACGTAGAAAACATAGAAAACGTATAAAACATGTAAAACGTTTAAAACGTATAAAACATAAAAAACATGTAAAACGTTTAAAACGTATAAAACGTATAAAACATATAAAACATGTAAAACATGTAAAACGTATAAAACATAAAAAACATGTAAAACGTATAAAAACGTATAAAACATATAAAACATGTAAAACGTTTAAAACGTATAAAACATGTAAAACATGTAAAACGTGTAAAACGTATAAAACGTATAAAACGTATAAAACGTATAAAACACATAAAACGTATAAAACGTATAAAACGTATAAAACGTATAAAACGTATAAAACGTATAAAACGTATAAAACGTATAAAACATAGAAAACGTATAAAACGTATAAAACGTATAAAACGTAGAAAACATGTAAAACGTATAAAACGTATAAAACGTATAAAACGTATAAAACACATAAAACGTATAAAACACATAAAACGTATAAAACGTATAAAACGTATAAAACACATAAAACTTATAAAACGTATAAAACGTAGAAAACATAGAAAACATGTAAAACATGTAAAACGTTTAAAACGTATAAAACATAAAAAACATGTAAAACGTATAAAACGTATAAAACATGTAAAACATGTAAAACGTGTAAAACGTATAAAACGTATAAAACATGTAAAACGTGTAAAACGTATAAAACGTATAAAACGTATAAAACGTATAAAACACATAAAACGTATAAAACGTATAAAACGTATAAAACGTATAAAACGTATAAAACGTATAAAACGTATAAAACGTATAAAACATAGAAAACGTATAAAACGTATAAAACGTATAAAACGTAGAAAACATGTAAAACGTATAAAACGTATAAAACGTATAAAACGTATAAAACGTATAAAACGTATAAAACACATAAAACGTATAAAACACATAAAACGTATAAAACGTATAAAACGTATAAAACACATAAAACTTATAAAACGTATAAAACGTAGAAAACATAGAAAACATGTAAAACATGTAAAACGTATAAAACGTATAAAACATATAAAACATGTAAAACGTTTAAAACGTATAAAACATGTAAAACGTATAAAACGTATAAAACGTATAAAACGTATAAAACGTGTAAAACGTAGAAAACATAGAAAACGTATAAAACATGTAAAACGTTTAAAACGTATAAAACATAAAAAACATGTAAAACGTATAAAACGTATAAAACGTATAAAACGTATAAAACGTATAAAACGTATAAAACGTATAAAACGTATAAAACGTATAAAACGTATAAAACGTATAAAACACATAAAACGTATAAAACGTAGAAAACGTAGAAAACGTAGAAAACGTATAAAACATGTAAAACGTTTAAAACGTATAAAACATAAAAAACATGTAAAACGTATAAAACGTATAAAACGTATAAAACATATAAAACATGTAAAACGTTTAAAACGTATAAAACGTATAAAACATGTAAAACGTATAAAACGTATAAAACGTATAAAACGTGTAAAACGTATAAAACGTATAAAACGTGTAAAACGTGTAAAACGTATAAAACGTATAAAACGTATAAAACGTATAAAACGTATAAAACGTATAAAACGTATAAAACGTATAAAACGTATAAAACGTATAAAACGTATAAAACGTATAAAACGTATAAAACGTATAAAACGTATAAAACGTATAAAACGTATAAAACGTATAAAACGTATAAAACGTATAAAACGTATAAAACGTATAAAACGTATAAAACGTATAAAACGTATAAAACGTATAAAACGTATAAAACGTATAAAACGTATAAAACGTATAAAACGTATAAAACGTATAAAACGTATAAAACACATAAAACGTATAAAACACATAAAACGTATAAAACACATAAAACGTATAAAACGTATAAAACGTATAAAACGTATAAAACGTATAAAACACATAAAACGTATAAAACATATAAAACGTATAAAACGTATAAAACGTAAAAAACATAGAAAACATATAAAACATAGAAAACATATAAAACATAGAAAACATATAAAACGCATAAAACAGATAAAACTTCTAAAACCTATAAAACATGTAAAACTGATAAAACATATAAAAGTTTTAAGGGTAAATGGGATTCTGGATATTCGGGATGTGCAGGAAATATATAATATATAACAATTTATTCGTAATAAAATCATTTATTGCAATTGTAAATTTCTCGAGGTACAATAGCTTTCATACAGCATGGTATAGTAATAAATATATAATACATAATATAATATAACAAACATAAATATATAAATATATGAAATAAATAAACACTTGTACATAAAATATCTTGATGATGACTCTTCGTTCCTTCAACTTCTTCGATTGCGGACGTCCCGCTGGAACGTGCAGTGGCCACCTTGTAATCATTAATAAAAAAATGCAGATTAATTAACAAATCTAATACATTAGTTAATAGACAAAATTAGCTCGAAAGTTAGTATATTATTTGATTAAAATAGGTTGCATGAAATAATTCATATCTTACGTGTGAGAGTGGCTGTAAATCTGTAATAATTAAAGTATATGTAATAGATTTGTTTACTACGGCGTAGACATAAGGAATCGATCTATAAATAAAACCCAGCTGCTTTTGTCCGAAAGATAGACTATTATTTAATTAAGTGAAATTCTTCAAAATATTGTGTCATTAAAATAAATTGCATGAAACAATTAATATAAAATTGTTCGAATACTTGTATGAAATAAATTCCATTGCCAACTTATTTGGGCACATTATAAGTGTAGAGAATATAAAGGCTAATGAAAAACATTTTATTGAATTATTTAATAAGAATATGCAGTAGGGTGTTTAAATAATAATAAATTGATAAAATCTCATGCGGAGCTGAAAGAGCTTGGGTATTAAAATACAGTATTACAATATTACAATATTGTAATAATACTCTACAATATTACAGTACAGTATTACGGTACAGTACCATACTGAACTACAGTACAATAACTCTTTATTAAAAGTATAAGAGCCAATTGCTATATGAATTCATGAATAGATGTTGATCATTAATGTTGTACAGTAAATAAAGTTTATAAAGTACAGTTCATTGCTGAAAGATAGTCAAGAAATATCCCACTGAATGTTCCTTTTATTCGCTAAGCAAGTCGTCTAAATTCTAATTAAAGATTACATATAAAGCAGCTATTAGCTCGGTTGTAATTGTAGAAGAATTATTATTCGAATTCTCTACAATTATTACCGATTACCAGGTCTCACCACGTGGAGGTTGCCGCTAGCAGAGACCCTGGTGGGGGGCTGGGTCGCGGATCGTGTTCCGCGACCGAACCACCCACCGTTTTATTCCAAGTCCTCAAGGCACATTCTGCTTCGAGTCAAACTCGAAGAAAAATGGGACAATCGGACTTGGAATACCGTCGCTGATACAATTTTCTAACTTACTCACTATTCTTATACCAAACTTATCGCGAAGTCACTGACAGAACATTATTTAGAAGAGCGAACGTACTAATTGGGGGGATTGACTCTACGAAATGTCTCTAATTCTAAATCGCGATTCAGAGTTTGCTCGTCAACCTGAAGTCCACCGAGCCATACTCAGTCGGAACCATGGCACATGGACAACGAGTGCGTGGCACTCGCGTCCCAGCGCGCGAGAACAAACCCTTAGGAGTGACAACGAAGGAGAACCGCACGCAGCCTCCAAACGGATTACCGACACCCCGTCCAGGAGTGTTTCGCTTAATCGTGACTTACGCCACGACCGCCACATGTGCCATGGCCCTTCCTTGCAAGCACAGGACATTTACCTCGAAATCTGCCACCCTGGCCCGATTACCGGAACCAGAATGAACAGACCCGAGTGAGGTCCACAAGGAACCCTCTCAGGATCGGAAACAAACTATACTATCCAAGATTTTCACTTCGATACTCTGGAAGAGAGTAACGAAAGAGCGAGAAACTTGTCGCTCATCACTGCAAAATAAACTACTTCACGTCGCGAAACGAAGCAATGGAAAAGAGAAGCTTAAAATGTGAGGATTTGCAAATGTTCGCTCTTCGTAAATAAGTCTGTCAGTGATTTACATTTCAACGCTTAATTACTAGAACAACACTTTCTCTGCCACTGTGTAACTTATACTAATTCTAAAATACTAACAGAATCAAAGTGGCAAGTCAATCGTACAATATGAATCAGGTTAAAGATTCTTTGCAGAGAAAGCGTTGAACCAACTATACCTAATAAGCTAGTTTCTATTCTTATTTCTATTCTTATTTCTATTCTTACTTCTATTCAATTTCGCTACAGAAGTGTTCCTCTTGTATAATTCTTTCTTCTTTCTTCGAGCTCATCTTCAGAGAACTTTGAAACTACCTCTAATAGCTATAAGAACTACCAACATTTCTACCGAACTACTAACCCCAGCAAGCAAGCGATACACAAGCAACATTAAGAAATAATCAGTAAACACTCAGGAAGTAATAAGGAAGTGATCAAGAAGTGATCAGGAAGTAATCAGTGAATGATCACTGAATGATCAGTGAATGATCAGTGAATGATCAGTGAATGATCAATGAACGATCAGTGAACGATCAGTGAACGATCAGTGAACGATCAGTGAACGATCAGTGAACAATCTGAAAATAACCTGTAAATAATCTGTAAATAATCTGTAAATAATTAGTAAATAATTAGTAAATAATTAGTAAATAATTAGTAAATATTCAAATAATCAGTAAATATTCAAATAATCAGTAAACATTCAAATAATCAGTAAACAGTCAAATGTATCAATAACCAATCAAATAAACATATAAATACTTTCAATACAAGCTTCTAAAACAGGGCAGAATCAAAAACGGAATTAAGCGCAAGGTGGTCAGTACTGGTCAGCAGTGATCGGCAGTGGTCAGCAGTGGTCAGCAGTGGTCAGTAGTGGTCAGCACTGGTCACCAGGGGTCAGCTGGGGTCAGCAGTGGTCGGTATTAGTCTTCCTAGATAGAGGAGGGTCGTCGGTTTGGAAGAGGGGTAGTTTGGGAAGAGAGAATTAGGAAAGACGTCTTTCCGCCCCGAGAGCTCCCGGCGGAATGAAGAATCGTTGTGCAGGAGTTCCCACGTCACCTCGGTGCCTCAGGAATCAGGAAGGGGTGAAAATTGGTGGGGTTCCTCGAAGAACAAACCGTTGAATATTCGTTACTTTCGTCGATCGTTATCGACAGTATTCGTATATTTATCAACTTAAAAGCTTTTTGGAAAATATTTTTTCATTCATTTTCCAAGATTTTTGCGAATGACGTCATAATTGGTGCACTGGACACCAATCCACTGAAACGATTCCCCTTTAGCACCGGACAAGTGGTCCATTCATAAAGAGACTCTTTCGGATTCACCTGAGATTTTATTAATTTGTTTTTACTTAATCGGATGGTTCTTTAATAATCAACTAATATAAGTAATATTGTAATAACTAAGTCGTAATTTAGTAAATTTATTAAATTATCGATGTAGAATAAAGTTTGTCGCGACATTGCACTTCTTGAGACGAGGGAATATTTCGAGTCAAAGATATTATGCATTCACTAATTCCGGAGCACGGAAGGTTGCACTGTGTATACTGCATACTTTCGACTCGTACGCGATGAGTGCAACAATCGTTCTAACGATAAATAATTTCCCTAAACAATTACTAATAACAGAGACAAATTCCAAGAATCCGCGAATTGGTATTTGGTTTTAACATTTTTGAGATACTTTATAACCACCTAGAATATACTTACCATTATGATTTATAACTTCTTACCATATTGTCTGCAAATCGGTATGAACTTTCCGGACAATTCAATACAATGCGTGTTCGATATAACATGAGTATGTAATCCTTCTCTCGCACAAGGCGATTCTTATAACGCGATTTTTCTCCGGAACCTAACTCCTGCGTTATACATCCGAGGGTTATCTATATTATAAAAATAGGCATAGTTTCGAATATCGTTTTTTTTATTAACGTTTTGTCAGTTACAATTTTGATTACATACATATAATGTGGATTCTTCTTTAAACACATGTTGCTATGATACAAATGACGAGGATAAAAATTTGGAGTGCGTAAAAATGTAATTAGATGACAATTTTTTTGTTTTTATTACTTCATTGGTCATGGCGATGGGCCAACTTTGAATGTATATTAATATAATATACCGAGGTGGCCCATGTCCACTAAGAGGGTAAGTGTAATTATCCTTGATCGCATTAAATCATTCCTAATTCGCTAATATTTTTTTGTTTTATACACTATAATCGGTGCACATTCGTCGCTCAAGACTGGTCCAGTATTAGCGATTGACCGACACGCTGTGATTCATTCTCCCGTGTCATTGGACACTGACCACACAGGCACGGATTAGTGCCAAATTCAGAGGACGATATTTACAGAAGAAGAAACGACTCGCCCGATTGTGTGTGTTTTTTTTTGCAATCTTGGCTTTTTCATTCGGATCTCACGATTATCTACACGTTCGGTGCACTCCACTTTCCTTTTCTCTCGTCTATCATCTTCGTCTTCGTCTTATTTATACTCCCCGTTGTGCATCCTCAACCCCTTGTGTCCCGGTTTCATTTACGCTTTTTATTTACTACAATCATCGATTTATTTTCATCTTTCATATCTAGATCCGATATTAGAATGCTCTTCCGAGAATAATTTGCAAATCAATTCGATATGAACATTAATCGAACTGCTTCTGTATATTAATAAGGTGTCTAATGATTATTAACACTAGAACTACCAAAGCAGTCAAAATGACGAATCTGCAAGTTTTAATAAAATTATTTTTATATTCAATGGTGCATTCATTGACATGATGTATATCGTTATTTTATCTACATAACGCGCGTAATTAAGTCCATTCATTAACTTACATTTTCCAGCAATTATTTATATATAAATAAATATACAAGTATAGCTGAGTACATGTTTGGTAGTTCTAGTGTTAAGACAGTAGGGGTATAGTCAAATATTTGTTGCCTTGTTTATGAAATTAGACCGATTCTATAAGTAATTAGATATAAAAAGTAGTTATGTTTAAATGTATCTATATCGTGTATCAATTCTGGTTGCAATGTACAGGAAATATTGAATTGTGTACGGTTAATTTCAAGTTCCGCATATTCCGAATATTAATCATTACACTAATTAACTGCCACATTAACAGATCCTTCTGTAATTATCAATTCTTAATCAACTCTTATAATCCGCAAACACGGGTATAAATGTATAATAAACAATATCAATCTTCTTTTCTTTCTTTATTTTAATATTATCAACTCTACCCGAAATCCTCCTACAAAATAATACGAGAAGGCCACTGCGGCCATTTTGGATGAATAAACTCGATAAAAATCACGTGTCGTTTTAATGGATATTTCGATGAAATCTCGCGTTATCGAAGCAAGACGCAAGGGGTTAAATCGTGCTCGACTCGCAGAACCCCGAGAGGTGGATTATATACAAAATACATCTGACAGAATAGATCCGTATAACACGGATCGAATACGATCGAAATCGTCGCGTTTAGTGGACGTAGAAGGAACAAGGACAGAGGAGGTCGACCCTGTCGTTCAGGTTAAGGTTTCAAAGGGTGAAAGCAAGAGGGTTGAGTCCTCTGAACTTGGAACGACAATAAGCCGCTTTTCTAATTTTTAACTCGTCGTGTCGGTGACGAGCGGCACGAGGTTTCTTTTTGCCATTTTACACAAGACTGACCATTTATCAACAATTATTTGTAGTACCATTTCTTGTGAGTTAAGTCGAAACAGAAGTCCGACACTAATCAGCTGGGATAGGTTTATTTCCGCTTATCAACTAGCTTTTCTTCTGTTTTTATGTAATTGTTTAAGGATTAGTTTCAATGTGAGTGAAAGCAAGAAGGAATTGTTTTTTACGTCTCGGCTACTCAGTCCAAAGGTAACGCAAGTAACGCTTTTGAGTACGATACTCCCTCTTGTCCCTGAGCCGAAATCTACTTGGAACCTTTCTGACTCAGGACCGAAATCTTTGACCCTCCATCTTGCTGGTTTTTTAATTAATTTGATACCTTTCCATTTTAAACAAGAAATCTTATAAGATTACAGTAATTTTCTTTTTATATATAAAACAAATTGGTATGCAATAATTTGTATAATCGACAATGAAATTTTATGGTGTCTCACCTCAAATTTTAGTTTATATTTTATTTATCAAGGTAAATTTAAATGTCAAGATAAGACTTGACTTGAATTATTGAGATGACCTTAATCGGGATTCATCGACAATTTAAAAATCATTAAACAGTTAAAAATGTTGTCCACACAGTTAAGTAACATTTCTTGCAAAAACAATTTTCTTAGCATTATTGTATTTGGCGGTATTTGGATAATAATATTAACATAGAACTCTACATTCTCAAACTTTTCTTTTGCTTATCGAAATAGATAAGGATAAAATGTACGATAACCATTGACACTCTATTCAGTTCAAGTTGTAAAAGCCAACTGATAAGCATACTATTTCCCAGCAAATTAGGGCGGAACTCTTTCCCAACAAACTGTCACCTCTATGATCAATACTTTCACTGAACCCGCTAACAGTTAATCGTCGTTAATCGCCTCGCCGCGTCCTCCCCTTTCTTTTATCTAACTTTAAAAACTAGTTTGTATGATTTTTCGACCACCTGAAAACGGATAGCCACGACATGGCGAGGGAATCATTCTTTTCATTGTTCCGTTAATAAGTTCTAAGAACCTTTGATTTGATCGAATTGCATTTTATGATAAGGAAACTATTGAAAACAAGGATGCCGATCATTGTACCTCGCCACATCCTGGCTCTTTTACATGCTTCCTAAAGTGCATCACCGACGATTCGATTTGCTTTCCGTCAATGTTGGGGTATTTCGAGGGCACAAATTGTTTGAGGAAGCTCGAACGTATTTTTAAGAATTGGAAGTTTCATTCTGTGTGTTTTTGATCGAGTTATCACTGGATTTTATTGAACTATTCATTTTCTATGACTTGGTTTACATATTTGCCTCCACCCGGCTTAAATTATTTAGCCAATGCAGAACGGACTTGGAAGGATTAGAGAGGATCTTAAAAATGTCATTTATTAAGTACGCGTATTAAAAACAGAATTAATTATTCATCCATTGTTTCTCGTTATAACATTTCTTCTGTGCGATCAATTGAGGAAGACTAATTGCTCACACCATAAAAATGATTTCTATAACACCTGAGGAAAGATGTTGAAACATGTCGTTTCTTTGGAAATAGTCTAAATGGAAATATGAAAAAAATGAGGTAAATATAATTTTAGTTACAAGTTTTCATTCAGCTCATTTATATCCAGACATTTCCTGGTATAATATAATATCATTAGTTAATATACCAAGAAGTTAAACACGAACTATTATGATGTGAGAAGAAGCCTTACTGACATATTAATTTCTGGTAAAATAGCAATTATTAATAAGAAGAATGCTAATAAAAGAGGGCAACGGTTTTACGAGAAAAACAACACAGTAGTTCTACCACAATCTTGATGTTAATTTACTCAAACATAATAGAAGGAGCAACGCACACTTTCTTTCTATTCTATGTACACATATGAGGATATAGGAAAGCATTGCAATAAGAAAAATTTGGTCGAAGGTCGGTCGATGCACTTCCTTCCCGGCAAAGACAAGAGTCTCAAAGATTCGCGGGGTCGCGATTCTTTTAGACCTCGTCTTGTCTATAATCCCATAAAAGGGGCCTGATCTTGACGGGCCCGCAACACAGAGCTACGACCTACACTGTCGTTTAATCCCCCCCCCCCCCCCCCCCCCCATCACGGCTCCGTATGTGCTTTGCTAACAATTAAAATTTTTCTTCCTATTACTTATCATCTCGTGTATTTTTCTGTCGTTTAAATTCAATTCACATTATTAGGGTATAATAATTAATTGTAATAGTGTCATTATAATTCGTAATAATATACAACATTTGTCAATAGATCATTTATCCTAGAACCCACCGCATGCTCGTGTCGAAATAATCATTTGCATTTAATCTTACTCTTTCTCGCAAAATGTCTATCATACATGCTTCCTCTCTTTTCGCATCATCATTCTCGCGCATTTTCGCATACTTTCCCGCCAACTTTACCCTTGGCTAAAACTCCCTCGCACGCTCTCGCACAGGCATACTTTACGAAATACCCTTTTCCTATGTTTTTTTTGTTCCTTTCGCACACTCTCACGCTGTGGGACTGTACTGGCTTCACGCGTGGGCTTATTCTAACTAATTTCAATGATTTTTCTTGTAAGTGTGATCTCTGAGTGTGTACACGCGGTATACGCCCCTCCCCAATTCCTCACTCGGCGCGTATCTTTCGCAGCATTTTCTATCCATCTTTCTACCACTTTTATTCACATTCGCTCTGTCTGTGCCTCGCTATCCCTTTCTTTCTCCACTTTTCAAAATCATCTGTCATTTCATCTCATGTAATCCCCTCGCTCGTTGTCCTTGCGTGTAATATTTATTCTATTCAAGCTACGTTGGCTCTTACGTGTTTAACCCCTGCTTTTGTATCCAAGTAAAATCAAATAGACATTGAAACAGGGAAAGGAAGAAGGAAAGCAGATACCACATGAAACAAGTCCAGTAAGGTGACTAATATTAATCAATTGTTTCCTTATAGCATCCTTTATGCAACTTGTATTATCGTAATTTGTGAAAGAACTTAATAGAGAAAAACTAAAGGTTTCGTGATTATAAGTTTGTATTTATTTCAAAGAAATTCTATGTCTTAACCTGCTCCCTTTTCTTTTATTTCGAGAGGCAAAACAGCTGGACTAGCAGGTGGTATCTGTCTTCAATCAAATGTGCGCTCTTCTTAGATTTTCATGTATCTCTTGCTAATTTTTCTTCGCTTTCCTAAACACAACGCATTCTTTGGACTGCGAGTAAGATTCACGGGCGAAACGTAATTTCGGGAATTAAACTTTGTACGACACAAGCTGAAGTGGAAATTTTTTGTATGTAGCGTAGACGCGTTGTCCGACCTTGGATTTTGTCCTCGGTTAACAGTATGACGTTGAATTAATACTCTATTCATCCATCGAAGATCGATTCATTCATTTCGGTTTATATATTAAGTGAATGTTATCAATCTGTAAAAACTTTAACGCGAATTCTGTTAAAATTTCATTTTATACTCAAATATCAGTTTGATGTTGATGAAATAATAAGAGGATTTGAACCTTGAGAACTTAGCGTGATTGGTTCAGTTTTTGATTAAAAATTCCTTGATACTGAAACCGTCAGAAAGAATCAATCTTGGTTAATAGAGCGATATGCAAATAGTCAAATAACACCTTTTAAGGACGCAAAGTGCAAGGATTTCCAGTAGTTCGAGGGTGGAAGTTTTAACTTTCGACAGGATTGTTACAAAGCCCGTACCAACGTCGTATCTACGTGGTGATATTAAATAAAACAAAAACTGTGAAAAATATATATGTAAAATGTGATGTATACGTGTCGTGGTAAAACTAGAGCGATGTTCCTTTCTTACAATTAAGTTTAGCGTACTATGAGCAATGACATATATGCGGCAAGCTTCGAATCTCATCCTCGTGTTTCTTTGTTGACCTGATTTTCATAATATTTGCCTTGTCGGAGAAGAGAGTCGAGAAGTAGCATTACACAGAAGGTATCGCCAGAAACACGAATCGGAGATTCGAGAGTCCTCATTCAAGCCGAGTGACATCGATGATTTGAAAAAGTTATGCCTAGTTCAAAAATACGACTCGACATATTTTGAAATCATCGATATAATGCCCCGTAACGCTCCATCGAGCTTAATAGCAAAGGAAGAGAACACAACGAATCACGAAGAGTAATACACAAATAGGAACAAATACGATGTATAAACATATAATGAGGAACATATACGATATATAAACGTAACGCGCAAGGAACTTTATACTATAATGATTTATAATGTGTATGATTGTGTCGTGTGTATATGTGTTTTCAGGTGTATACCGAATAAAGGGTATTATGGATCACCACGCGCCAATAATTGTCTGATACTTCTTGACTTTGAATATTGCTACAAAGTATACAAAGTAAAAAGGTAATTCTGGGAAATAAAATTCAGCAATTCATAGAAATTATACGATAATTAGACGTGGATACGCGCTGTATCATATAGTGATGACATTAACCGCGATCAAATCGATGTCAAATGCGAAAACTGTTGTTAGGCGCTACAGGGTAATTACGCTTTTCAAGATTTTCATAAAGTCGGAATATATTTATGCATGATTGAAAGAGCGTTTGCGTTCACCTTAGACTTCGAATACTGCCTGATCTTTATCGAGCGAGGGTCTTCCTTATGTTTAACGTGCAAAATACTCTCACTCCTTCGTGGTTTCATTAAATAATGTTAGTAAGAATAAAAGGATAAAATTCTACAAAGACCCCTCGGGGCAATAAGGGCCTGTGCGTTGGCGTTCGATCGGGCTCCGCGCTTTTAAAAAAATTCTCCGAGTCGCAGATGATCCACTCTTTCGCACACCCGTATCTCATCCTCTCATCTTACGTAAATGATCACACCACACTCTGCTACCTTGCATACGCTTGCACAGTACGTACTTACGATATACCTCTTACAATATTTTATATTCATTTACTCTATTAATTATATCAATACTGTTGACGGATAGAGATTCATTCACAGCTCGCACCAGAGCGAATGATCGTCTCTGCCGCGCTTGGCGTACCGTTTTCATATTTTTTTTTAAAACCTTTCTCTCGAAGCGTTTCACCGCCAGTCACTCATCGTTATATTTTATATACTTTTTCTTGACATAATGTTTTATCACACGCTAAACGCCCGACCTCTCTTCCCGAGGCCATCGATACTAAACACGGTGTCTTGGAGCGTTCCATCGATCCATCTGAAATAAAGCACACTACGAGTACCACCCTTGTTTCTCTGCTCCCGCCGTACTCCATTGTAACCTTCTTCAATCTGGTGAACTCGGAGACACCGCGCACCTCCCCATTCGTCCGAGTATTAAAAAGGGACGAATTAAAAACGAGAACTCGAACGGAAAGTATCTACGTCCATGCTTAGCCTCAGCAGCATCAACGGCAAGTCACAATACGACGGATAGATTATCACGCGTAAACAAAAACGCGATCGTCTTCGTCTTAAGAATTAACTCGCGGATACGTACAAACGCACATCTCCTTCTTGTACCGAGTCCGTTAACGTATATATATATATAATATGTATATATCTCGCCTTTCCTACCCATGGGATTTCATTCTTGTTGTCTCGGTTATCAGTATAAGTGTATGTATATATATATATTTATATTTATACTTTTATACGAGAGACGATCACTTGTGACCACGCTGAGCGAAGAAACACTCTAACTGGTGTAAACAGAGCAACTGCTGCATCAAGCTTTGCAATGGATCCTGTCCTTGAGGTTGTGCTTGCTGTCCTTGCTGGAGCGGCTGCGTCAAACCTCCACCAGTAGGCTGAGCAGCCGGCGGCAGCATCGTGCCTGTACCCGACTGCTCGGCCAACAATTGTCGCTGTAGTTGTTGCGCCTGATAATGCGCTACCGCTACCAAATCCGAGGATTCCATCCCCATCGATACCGCTGCGGCGGCGGCGGCGGCTGCATGACCCAGTTGTGCGTGCTGCTCCGAATGATGATGACTGGATGGTAAGCCAGGTTGATGACAAGCCAACGGAAGCACGCCGACGTGCGACAGTCTGCTGGCCGAGGAACCCGATGAGGCCAAGTAGGCGGTGGGGAGGCTAGGGTTCTCGCCCCGCTAGGGAGCCACGTTTTTGGGCCTGCGCCCCCGTCGCCCCCTGGTGGGGGGGCGCGGGGACTCCTGGCCTCACTGGCTCACCGCGGGGCTCTTTTTGTCTTGCTGCTGTTGACTCGCGTCCTGCGTTCCTTGTACACCCGTCGCTGTACCACCCTGACCACCTTGGACTCCCTGTAACACGGGATGCTCCCTTACAATCATCTTTTCCTATCAATATTGGCGGACTTCTGTCGCCTCGTCTATGTCCTCTTCTAGTGAACAGCATTTAGTGATTCTGTATTGAAATCGAAAAAATAATAATGTAGAATTCCCAGGACAATATTTGGGATGTTACCAGACATTTGGGATTAGACTATTAGAAGCTGGAGAGGCTGCGCGTAATAAAGGCATGGACAAAAAAAAGGGATGTAGAATCTTTAATGTGCTGAGATGTCTAATCATTACCCAAACAAACCCATTATTAATTAGCCTAGTAATACGAGCTTTTGCTTCTTCAAAAAGAAATAATAATTTATTTCATCTAATTGAGTTACTAGGCTAAATTAAAATCAGCGTGCTGTTCACGGTTAGTAAGGCACTATAATATTCATTGTCGGAGAATACACAGGGTGTTTGCGTTATAGCGTTCCAGTTCTATTATATTAGAAGTTATGTTCGAATTATTGACATGCAACCTTTTAGATCAGAAATAGCTAACCGACCTCACAAAGGTTACAGTCGGTTTGCGATTATTTTCAGAATCCGACCTACTAGCGATGCGTAGATTTCAATTACAATAACATTCTCTGCTCCTTCGTATCACTAAAGTGCACTTCACCTTCTCAGTTTCTACAGTTGAGTGTTGGTCAGACGATTAAGAAGTGCTTTCCATTAAAAAGTACAACTTTCCAATAAAGCAACCAAGCATTCCATCGAGTTTCTAAACTTCCTTCGAACTTGGAAAAGATATACAAATCTCTGTCTCTCTTATGAGAAGCAGTAACATCTGTTCCATTTCCATTCTCCATCTTTAAACTCATCGTTCCCAAATCAAATCTGGTTAGTAATAACGCGAACACCCTGTACACGTATCGAGGTGATAATTACCTGACTACCGGGTCCACCTTGTGGTGGACCAGGACCACGATCTGGTGGCCACGAGTTCCCTGGTGTTGGTTCCGAATGGAATTGGTGAGGATGCGGAGGTGGTCCACCCGCCGTGTCGTGGCTATGGGGATCTAGACTATTTGCAGCATCATACTGCGTGTTCTCCAACCTTGTGATTAGCCGTTCATCTTCATCGCCAAATTCACCTCCCATCAGAGATGGTTCCCCCACGACCATTACATCCTGAGTCCAAGCAAAGTGACAAGTGTATTAGAATCAATGTAACACAGCATTGTAAACGACAGTAAACGTCCTTCTTAGATAAACGAAACGCATCGTGTACTACATTATTCTAATTTAGCTTCTTGTAAACCCCATTCACATAACCCAGTGATTAAGAGGATATAAAGTCTAGCGCATAGCAAGATTTTGATAGACTTACCTGTGACGCTAGAGAGAAATTAGGACCTGGTGATCTCTTTTTACTCGGTGCCGGTGGTGCACTGTTTCCCGGCCCGGATGCACTAGCCTTCCGCTTTCTTCTTTTACTAGCCGGCCTCTGAGATTCTGCAAGAATGTATTTGCAATAAGCAGACGTCGCGAACGTTCCTAATGGCTTTAGCCATGTAGCAACGCACTAATGAAACTTAAGACCGCTACCCAGCTGTGGACCTTTCTTCGTTATCAAAGGTCTCTGACACACACAAGCATGCATGCATCGGTAGACAAACAAATAGACAGATACATTTCACGTCTCTATTTCTCTTTCTCCAATCAAACTACTAAATCTGCACTCACGTAAGGTATCTTTACAGAGAAACACGCATTGTATTTGAGTTTATACGTTGTCGTGCACGCCCGGGTTCCACGGTTTCCTCGACCTTGAAATGCATAGAAACTAAAAGGAGCATTATACTCCTAGGTGAAACAGGAAACGCGGTGCACGCATACGCATGATAAAAATGCGCGATAACGGCTGCAGAAAGAAATACTTTGGGCGCCAAAGGTGCACGCGATGCTAAGCCAATCGAGAAAATCAAGGCGCCTTCATTATCTCTCCACCGCATCGCTTGTAAACGTTAAAAATGAGCGTTTATGTAGGGAGTGTATATTCCTTTCACGAGTTCAATGCTCGAATAATAAGTTGCTTATATTATAAAATATCCTTCCTTTGAATTCTAACAATTTACCACCGGCACGGAAACACATTCAACGACTGGAAAATAAAAATCGTCATCTTAAATGATTTTAATAATATACGTATTTATATTCGTAGGACGAAAAGGAGATCTCGGGGGGAAAAGTTGAAAACAAAATGAATGCCGGGCTGAAACACTTTCGTTCAAGCAGGTAACTAATGATAAGTTTGACTCTGGTATAATGAGGACTCTAAAGAATTGCAAAATGTGGGTTGGAGAGTATCATACGGATTCAAATGACGGTCGTAAGAAACACTTGGAACCAAGGTACGTGATGCGACAATAAGACGACGACAAATTTTCGTCGTTTCGCGATTAAAAAGAAATTCTGTCGTAGACTGGTCGGCCGTTTGGCTCCACTGGCTGGTGCTTCTCATGTAAAGCAACTGTTCGTCTACCTCTCTTACCCGGCGGGGCAACCATCTTCTGCCATTTCTGGAACAAGGTTGTCTTCAGGCAATCACGTGGTGTTAACACGTACGCCTTGTGCCTCGACATTAATTCCTGCATCGGCTCCAGGATCACGCATAGCTAAACAGAACAAATTTCATCCATTAAATATCACCAACTTTCCATTACTAGCAGAGCATGTGTACAATTAGACCTAGGCCTGACCTAACTGCAACAGACATAAGTTATCAATAAAATATGTATTATACAATGAATAAAAAGATATATGGCTTGATATATATTTCATATTAAGTTTTCACCTTATTTTGATATCTTTCCTTAATAGTATTATATGATTCAGTGTGCTGCTAATCGTGGTGAATGTTGGTCCCCAAATTTGGGTATTATTAAACGTTAAACATATATTCGCAAATACGAAGATATAATATCATGATTCATTCATGCGACTTTAATTGCGAAACATTTTTCAAATTCTAAATGCTTACAGAAATTCCATTTAATATTATTCTTACATTGATAAAGAACAAGTATTTGTCCGAAACAGTTCCAAAACAGTAAACAAGAAAGCACAAGACCGCAACGAATAGTGTTTATGTTTCCTGCATGAATTATATTAGAATAATCGTAGTGTAATATAAAAGCCATTACACCAAAAATCTTGATCGTTAGTTGGAAGTAGGGGCATATAAATTACCGAGCGGTATCCGTGCCTAACAGCTCTATTACGTTAATCTAATACGAAACAAGCATACAACTTAATAAAGAATTCACTGGTACTTAAAGGACCTAATATGCTTGGTGGTTTTATTAAGAGCATTATAGTTATCACGTCGTAATGTTCATGCACCTCGAGGGCAAAGATGCGCCTAATGGCCTCCTTCCGTGTAAACGTGTATCGCATTAAAAGAATATGCTAAAAGGAACTAAAACACTGCATTACAGCTATCACCACAAAATCCTGAAACTCGTGTTTATTATGTTGTAAAATGACCAGCAGTATTTAGTATTATAATAAAGAAGTAGCATTAACACTGTTAATTATAATATATTCTAAAGAAATATTACTGATGTAGTACTTATTATACTCTCTGGCTAAAATTGTAACAAAAATTGCGATAAAAATGGTAAGTTTCAGTTTCAACTTATTAGCGTAAATTATACGTGTATACTATATTATGCAACCGGAAATCACGATGTACGCGGACGAATATGAATTGAATGTATTTTTTATCTAACAAGTTTCATCTCTGTTCATTTAGTGAAAAATTATTTTCGAGCTTAATTGGACGAATACGAACTGATATTGAAACGAATTAAAAGTTTTTAGAAAACACGCGATATCAATTGCTTTATTAATGGGTACCAATGATAACTTGATAGATTAACAGTACGGTTTTAATTGTGCTTTTGTGATTTATAATGTTATGCGTTTAATTTTATTTAGTTTATTAAAGCATTATGCTTTAACAAAGTTAGTTTAAAGGTACTCGAATTCAGATAATATATTAACATTGTACTGTTGATACTATTTTTATTATTTCTAGCAGTATACTTTCCATTCGGGCGAGTGAACAAAAGTTTATTATAAATAAAATCAATTTAACCGTAACTGTGGAGAATATATAAAAAATATTATATAAAGAATACTTTTATTAACTTGACTATAGTTGTACTTCGTTAAGTGGACGACAGAACATTTCAATTAATTCCAAGAATTTATCTACGATTTTGTAAAGCAGGATAGAAAGCTATGATTTATTAGAAATTTTCCCGGAAAATTGTGAAAAGGAAGTATTCTGAAAAAAATTGTTTACTTGTTGATTAATAATAAACAAATGCGCGTAATTTATTTTAATATAAATTGACAGGGGACAAGTGTAGGTGTGCTTGTGACGTATGAAAACTGAATTATCGTATACGGCGTATATTAGCGGAAAATAAACTTCCGAAAATATATTCACGTGATAGGTAACGAAAATGGCGTTACTTTCAAAGTAAATTCAAATTAGTTTATGTTTTCCATAATAAGACTAAAATCCATTTTACATTATTAACGTAAACGAGTAATTTCCTCTTTCGCTTTTACATTATAATTAGGATAATTAAAATAATCAATACTGCGAGATCGCGGGGAGAACACATTAACGGTTTCGCGAAATTGATGATACATTTTTTAAGCACATTAATATAATTAGTATAAATGGAAACTGACAGCGTTAATACAGTATAGCGTATAAATATGAATAAAACCAGTACAAAACTATGATACAATTTATTAACTGTATGAAACATCCGAATTTTCATAAATTATTATTATCAAATCATGCTTAACACGTTGAGTGCCGGACAGAAATCCGTGTTGGACGATACCACGCGATACGCTTCGGTACCGTAAAAATAGAACTAAACGCTCTACGATACATTGATTACTTTATATCGTTACCGTAACGTTATTAATATTGAAAATCTTACAAATATTACCGATCTGTTTGATTCGAATTTTAGTAGTATTGTCATCGGCGAACAGCGGTGACCGCCACGGCGTTTAACGTGTTAATATATAATACAGCTTGTACTTCCATAATAAATCGGAAACTTGCACTCGCGATCTCTACATGCTTTCTTCCCCATTTTTTCTCGATTTTCATTGAATTCTCATTTGAGTTGTTGAGTATACATACCCTAAGGTAGTTCAAGGTGGAGTTTGTGATGCCCTGCCTGGTGATGTTCTTGCTGAGCTGCTCCAGCATCGACGGATCTTGCTGCATGCTGACAACCGATCTCGGCACGAGTTCCTTGTGGGCCCTTACCGACATGTGCCACGATTTTATCCTCATCAGGTCGTCGAAGGTGAATTCTAATATTAGTCTACCTTCCGTGCAAACCTGAAATCGAAAATGGTCCTGTTCAGCGCTGGGAACTAGTTCCACTCCGTTGGCTCTTAAGGATCCATACGATAGATAAAGTTCTGCTTGTATTAGGTTCTTCCATAAATTTGTACGGTTTCGTCGAATGTGAATACATTCTGTATTTTCTTTACAAATATTTAAGACGAATTAATCTACAATGTATTATTCGGCATTATTTAATAGTCGCATCAAAGAATCAAACAAAATTATGGACGAACCTAATGGTTTTCTAATTTTTTAGCACAGTTTTGTATGTAAAGTGGAATTTTTAATTTCATAATTATTATGTTGTTAGAAAATATAGAGATAGGTACTTGACTCGTACTATTATGTACTACTAATGAATCAAGCGAATTATTTAATAAACGATATTTTAGAAATGTAATCTGTAATCATTTATTTACCAATCCTATGAAGTTGTTATAATATTCTAATTTTCTGAATTTAAATAAAGAAACCATGAAAAGATGTCTGAGGGTTCATTTTCGAGAAAAATGGTTGTTGCACCATCAGTTATGGTACACCCTGTATGACGAATGAAGAGGGTACACCAAAATGGCGGCCCGTTTCGTTTAAATTCGTAATGATTCATAATAAAAGTCGCTGGAATTCCTCCTCCGCGTATAGATTATGTGCCATATTGTTCTAGGAAATTAATTATTAGGGAATTTGATATTTTACCTTCATGAACATCGGTTTCCCGTGATGCGTGACCATTACGCACTGATCACAGTCCAGGGTTATACTGGTATTGTGAAACGATTCCTTCGGATGCTTCATATTATAATAAAGTTCTGTCACTCCGCCCTCAAATATTGAGCGGAAGTACCTAGGTATTAATGTCCTTCCTATCGCTGTAAAAACAAAATGGTTGCCATCATTAAATATCTAACCGAAGCATCACACGTTATCTATTAGGGGTACCGCAAAGTAATCAATCATTTCTCGCAAGTTTTATGAAACTCGCTTTACTTGTTATTATTAAATATTATTTTATTAGATAATCGTCATCATTACCTATAATCCTTGACCCATAATCCTCCAATGCCATAATTGCTTTTTGAACAAATCAAATTCCTATCTTTCGATGCGAACAAATTCTGCAGTCCTATTTCCATAGAATCACCCGAATGAGTTAAAAACTACATAGAATTTAAAGAAAGTGTAAATGATAAATAAAGATATAAATATGCTTTACACGCTCGTCCGTAACAGAAACTGAAAAATTGTTTCTAAATGATGCAAAAAATGTGTCTAATTATAGTCGCGATGTCGAACCCTGCCAACAATAATTTAGTAATTCCTATTAATCTTGCCTTCTGCAAATAAATTATTTATGACTTCAACGTGCTTCATCAAAGTAGCACTTCACTTTTGATCCACCCTGTATTACAAAGTTACCAAATAATATTCCAGGAAGCATAAAAATATTTCCATCTACACTGGTTGCATCTTATTACGTCGCTAATGCTCGCCGTGTATTTGTCACTTGTACTCGAGGAGGACGATATCTACATGACGTGTAATCACGTTGTTACCGTAAACTCTCTGGCGACGGGGAGGGGTGTTGTGCAGAGAGAGAGAGAGAGAGAGAGAGAGAGAGAGAGAGAGAGAGAGAGAGAGAGAGGCATTAAAATCCGCCAACTGCAAAATTGCTAGGTGGTGGCACGTAATTGTTTCGAACATACCGCGTATCGTGCGTACACCACCGGCTAAGTGCCGAGAACAATGGACCGTGAAGAAGAGTGTGGTTTCCTTGACAAAAAAAAAGAATCCCCTTACCACTGGCATGTGGGAACAAGAGGTTCAATCTTCCCGCAAACTCTATCGCGGTAATCGTATTAATGTCCCATGTATCATTCCGCGTATCGAACTTAAGAAGTACAACTTCTCGAGACTTTACGTGCCGTGATAAGCGGACGACATGTTTATCATTTAACACTATGCGATGCACTTTCTTACTTCATAATATAATGCCTAGTGTTACGCGTATTTCGTAGACTTTGCAGACTTAAGAGATTTTAAGACTTAGACATTGATTTATGTATCAATTATGGCAGGAGGATTGTAGTTCATTAGTGAAGTCAATTATTCGCGTTATGTGTATCAAATAAAAGTATATATAATCTCAAACATTAAAAATGGCGGGCATGTCATTTTGACCCCCTTGGTAGTTCTAACGTTAAATCTCTACAGCTCAATTTGTTTGGGTCTAAAAAGAAATCGTATAACGTAAATCTAGTTAAACGCAATTCTAACGAAGTTACATTACGCGAAAATAGTAACGAAATTATTACCTGAACAGAACGTGACAATCATTGTGTGTACTTTAATAATTATTATTACATTAAAGAGAAACTATCATTCAAATTCTTATAGCTGATGTCCCTCCTATATCTACATATGTATGTATAAGGCATGTGCATTTTATTTTAAGAATATTGATATCGTAACGAAAGGATTGATATTGATATTTTTGGTTTTTATTTAAACGTGCAAAATGTTCGTAGATAAGAATGTATAATTTGTGGAAAACACTTACTGTATCTTTTGGGTCCATCTTCTAAGCAAAACGAGAGAGTTAAGGTCGCGTCATCCTCGAAGAATTCCGTCGCGAACGCATCCCACCAAAGGTTATCACTTTCCTGAAACAAGAAACAAAGAAACATAAGAAAACTATTCCTCCTGAGATGATTCAATTGCATTGCTACATTAAAACAGCATAGTTACTGATAATATTTGGAAGTTACAATATAGAGAATTATTAACACGTTGAATGCCATTCAGATGACCGTCGATGCAAATATTATTAAAACTCGAATTTTTAGCATTATTTTTTAACATTACGATAATAATGTAAAGTAATCAATGTATCGTACAGCGCTTAAACAGTTTTATTGTTAGACGTTATATACACGTTACTAACGCGTGCCGCAAGGTATCGTATAACACGGATTTACGTGTTAAATATATGTACACAATTTAGAAGATTTCACGAAAATAGTTCGACCTTACAGCCAGTTATTCGTCTTATGAAAAAATGATAAACCATAGAAAAGTGGTAAAAAGTGGGCGCACTAGGTAGACCAATAAAAACGTGTTTTTATAGGTCTGGAAGTAAAGTCGACTATCACAGAGAATGGAGATTATCCTTTGATGTGGAATAAAATCGAAAGTTCCAGCTTAAAGATTAAATAAAATGTTATGCTCCCTTTATATATTCATGTCTATTGTTTATGACGTACCTCTGAGAAAATAGGAGGCTTTCGTGCTTAGAAAAGCGGAATTTGAATACATTTTATATTTCATTGCAATAGTCTGAATATGAACTACAATCATAATTGTAAACCTCAGTGAAAATTCTCGTTCGAAGTTATATTGTTTATTAACTATTTCAACCCATCTTGTATGCCGCAGTTTGTAAACGCAATTAGCATGGAATGAAGTTCAAGAAAACGCAGAATAAATTTCTGCCAAGAAATAAATATCGTTAATTGAAGTTCGAGAAAAATTATAAAACTTAATTCTTCCGAACTTCTTTTCTAGAATTCTTAACTTAGATAAGTTTATAATCAAAACAACTGTGTAGTGTAAAGTGTAATCTTATTAATTAATAAAGTATTATTAGACGTATCACTTAGTTTTAATGAAAGTATAATTCAATTATGAAACATTTATGTAGATGTACGAACGAGTATTAATTAAAACTCCATAAGACTTGGAATCACGCGGACACAGTTCTTTCACGCAAAAAACAGACAGTTGACACATGTCCGGGTTACGGTTTTTATGTAATTAGTGGATGAAGTGTCATGATACCGCGCCATTTATTTAATGAAGAGAATCTGCCGATAATGAATTCAGACGGCTGATACTTTAGAATACTCGAAAATGAGTACCCGCGATTTCTCGGAGTCTCGACATCCTCAAAAAACTTTTACACTTATGAAACTGCATTATTACTTTCTATTTGTACTGATTACATCAATCGACGTCTCTTGTTTGATTATATTAGATTACATAGAATCCAATCGAAGATCTCTTTGGCGACCACAATTTATACATTCGGGGAATATTTATAACAAAATCCACTCAGTTTGTTGCGTGGCTACTGAGCTCAGTAACTCGAGTGGCGACATTAGAATCGCATCCAATTGCAAAGGGTTAATTCCAAATTCAAGTATTCTATTTATCACACAAACTGAATTAACAAAATAAACATGTAAGATTTATAGTATAAGACTCGTCAATTGCCATAAAAAAAGTCCGTTTATAATTCGTTAATCTGTATCCCAAAACGTCTTGGAACAAGTTCTCGTTTATAACCGAAATATTCTTTAAGTGCAAAGAGTTAATAGATACTTGGAAACATTTGAAAGCAGATACATTAACAGCATCCACATGCATTTAATTTCACGGAAAAGATCATTTACTTCAATCATGTAATTCAAGTTAAAACGTGAATCTATTAGCTTCTCGATACTTAACAAAATTTCCTTCTGACCCAATAAGGCAGTCCGACAAGAAGTCGGATAAAGTCAATGAAACATTAAACACCGAAATACTTTCCACCGACCCGATTCGCATCTTAGGTCCAGGGGCACACATACGTGTAGATAAAAGATAGGGAGGATGGTCACAGGGAGTAAAAAGGGGAGAGAAAGGGAAGAGAATGAAGAAGAGAAGTAGAGAGGGTCGAGCAAAGGACGAAGTAAAGCCGGAGAAGGGCCTGTACTCGCCGCTGAATAACGCATGACTGTCTGGCTTGAAATTATAGCATTCCACCCCCTCCCAGTCACAGGAACTACCCCTTGGTTCTGTTCACCGCGCTTTCATTCAATTATGCATCCAGCTTCCCCCGCGTGCTACCCTGCTTCCTGCCCCCACCCGCCACACCCCCCTCTTATTATTATTTTCCCGCGCGTGGTTCACCCCGTCGCCTTTTCTTGTTCTCCGCTCGACGAAAGCTGCTGTCGTCGATGCCACCACGCGATCATTTCAACGGGGAACTGGATACTCATCGTGATCTCTTCGTGTCGCTTCTTCTTGTTCTTTTTCTTCATCCTCCATTTCTTGCCCCTCTTTCGTCTTCTTTTTATGTGTTTGGGGAGGTTTTCCTAAGTGAATGCTTCTACTTCGATGACATAATGAGATCGGAAACCTGAGTCTCTGATTTCGAGGAGAGATGCTCGTCCTTGTTTCTTGTTGTTGGCGAGGCGGTGTATTTTAACGCGGTTTGAATAATTAATATTGGCTACTGAGAAAGTAAATTCTATTTTGGAACACGTTTTCAATGATACGCGATGTTTTCGGTGGATTCGTTTTCCGAGTTTCTTTGACGCTGTCGTTCGGTATAAACTTAATTAGCGGTTTATTAGTAGTACATTGATTAAGGTAGAGTAAGGCAATATTAATATTGGGCATCAAACGTATACTAAAAGTGAAGGTTGGAATGAAAGTAGACCTTGGAGAGGTAAGAAAAAGATACTTTTTATCAACTAGCCTTTATGGAAATAATAGAATTGTTGAAAGCTAGAAACACAAGCCCCCGAAACTTTGCTAGATTCGCAAAGTATTTAGAGATATCATGAGATTAAATAAAACTGCACTAATTGGATAACTTAAACGTTTCATTTGAAGAAGTCGTCAAGACTACAAATTAGATTCACTATTGCGGAATGATTATTTACTTAACTAACAAAATGATCACGGGTAGAACAATCCTAGTAATTAAAAATTCCATAACAGTACGATTTTCATGCATCAGCTTTACCTTAGAAAAAAATCGTGCTGATTAATCACATTTACGAATATAGTACAACATATATTAAATATTGAGTATTTTCACTAAAAACTATACCACACAATAGTAATAAATCTGAGTGAAATATTATATTATAATCCATTAATTGTCGAATTTTTCTGAACATATTATTATTATTGTCATTGATAAAACTTAATAAATGAGCTTTTCGGATAAAAGTCGAGCGTTCATACAAATACACCGAAGCCAACAGTAAAATCATATTTGAACTGCATCAAACTCCGACTAAAACCGTGAACAAAATATCCTATCGTAACAGAGTCCACAAGACTGTTGATACCCTTATTGATCTTTATGCGTGAAAGTTTCCAGACATGCGTGAAATTTGAGAAATTCCGCGTGGATGATGCGTAGACTGCGCGCGAGGAGGCGATTTCGTAAGCGGCTTAATATTATCAACAGGAGGGAGAGTGAGGTGTTCTTGAATTACGTAGGTTTACGTTATATTGACAAAGGCATTCTTTCTCGCGGGACAGAGAGAGGGGGGAGGCTGGAGGAGAGGGAGAGAGCGGGGGAAAGAGAGAGAACGAGGCCATCATCAGCCTAAAGTATTACGGGACAATTCTCTCTATTCCACTCACGTGATAATTTTCTGAAGACATTTACCGCCGGAGGGAGAACGCTTGGTACATCGTTGCTCCTCCGAGGATGAAATGCTTCTTTTGTAAGCCGCGGTTACAAACCTACAGTTATGTTTTGCAAGCCTCTCTTTCCACCTCCGTCTCCAACGTTATCTTCGTTACATTATGTTCGGATGTATAATCACCAAAAATGTATGGCAGCAGAGATTTTATCGATGGCACACGTAGTTACATTAAATTAATTGTTCATCCGGGGAGCTTCGTGAACACGTAAATCGCCGATGTAATCGACGAAATCGAACGAATTGGTAGAAAAGAAGTTACACGAAAGAATGAGATGCACCAAAGTCCTGCGAAACTTTTCAGACTTACGCGGAGAATGTTCGTGCCGAATTGCATACGTGATTCGCATGATTAACCCTTTGCACACCAAGTATATGCCGTTGTAAATTAGTGCTGACACCAAAACACTTCGCGATGTTGATTAACACATTATAAGCGTTCTTTTCGTATAAGAATTAATAACTGAATCTTGTAACATAAATTTTATACATTTGGTTAATTAATGTCATTTGCGTTACATTCAGTAGAACTAGAATTGTAATTGAAATAATTTTAATATTTAATGTGTAATTTTATAATTCAAAGGAAGTACGATTTTACACAAAACTTTAATTTCTCTTAGTAAACCTACGGCTGATCTAAATCCGGGGACTACAAATTTACATAAAAATGTCAATAATTCAGCAAAGCATAAAATGACAAAGTTCTTTGCTTACCGAAGCAGGGTGACTTAATTTTTCCGCGCGAGATATTTCCTTAGATGGAGAAGAGTGGCAGTGGCAAGTCGTTAATTTACCCTCGAAAATAAATAAGACAGGAATCTTTCGCACGGAGTGAAGTATGGCTGAGAAGGGTGGAAGATGGTCGCGTTACTCGTGTCAAATCCGGACAGACAATTGGTTTTCGGGTACCACCGGCTCCATACAGTCGCCGAAGATTTATTTCGGACGTAAGCGGTGCCGTGCCAAATCAAGCAAACTGTTACCACCCCCGCGGAAATTGATATTTCTGGCGAGTACGCAACACCATACCGAGCTCCCATCTACGAAGGAGATGGTACACGGGGAAAAAAGGATGAGCCCTGTGGAAAGATCCTACGAAGAAAAGCTTCAAAACAAATTCTTTATGAACTTTTTTTCACCGTTCAATTTCAATGTAAAAGTAAAATTTTCAACATAATATTTGTTTATTAGTATTTTCCCGTGGGTCACCGTCGCACCTGGGGCAGCGATTGTTGAACTTTGTTCAACGTTCTATTTTAAATAATATGACAATTTAATTTAATTGTTTAAGTATAGAAACCGCAAGTGTACCAGTATGAAGAATACATGTCTGTCTGTATTAGAACAAACTATAAAGAAAACTCTAATTTTATATTGGAATGTATTTATAGGAATATATATGCATCTCTAGAGATATTTTTTTAATTGTTGTATTCCGTTGTTTTATTAATATTTTGTTTTGTTCAATCGGTGTAGTAATTAAATTAGATGTTACCCTCTGATAATTTATTATTCGTCCCCCTTATTTGGACATATTTTATTCAGAACATATTACATCATTTTTGACATATCTCATATATATCTTTATCAATATTTAATTCTGTTCTTTTAATTCAATTTCTCGGCATATTTCCTTATATTTTTACTGCATCGAGACATTTATCATTTACGCTCTCCTTTTCTTTCCTGTTCTTTATGACTATCATTCATAATATTTCGTTGTATAAAATAGAGACAGAAATATAATATTAGGTTGGCCAATAAGTTCCTGCGGTTTTAACGTCTAAATAAAAGGGGTTTGTTATTTGATATCGTATGTTTAGACAATTTTATTTATTCAATAATGCATTGTTCATTTTGACTTACAATCTTTTCCTATCTTTTGAAAAACTTCGTAATTTCGCGTTCTTAAAAATCCCTCGATTTCACCGCAAAATAGTGATGCAAACCGTACGAACTTTCTGGCCAACCAAATATATTTCTATAAATATATGATGGAGCGGTGTCGTTTATCGATCCGTGGATCCTTGGAGCGAATCAAAACAAACGGAAGATCGACGCCGCGATACAATAGTAGTAAACAAAATTCAGAAGAAGTCGGCCAGAATTTTCATCCAACATTCTCAATATAAAATCACAATCCTACACATATTTCAATAAAAATTTCGGGTATTCTTTATTTATTTTAGTTTTAATAGACACATAGACATATTCTTGCTCTTTGTGGACTTGCAGTCTCTAGATACTCAACATTCTTTTCTCACCATAAATATATCCGTACATAAAAGCGCAAACTAATCGAGTGCATTAGTGGAAAATACTGTTCAACAATTTCATACAGAGTCCTTACTTTCTCCCGTTTGTTTGTATCCTTTAATTAAAACTGATACTATAAGAGATGATAAGGTAATTCGCAAATAAGCATGAAAGCATGCAGAGGAGAAATAAATTTCGAATGATTACCGATGAGAATGGAAAGCTCCTATAATACTCACTCGCGTCTGGGTTCCCTGTTTTACGTTTTTCCGTGCGCAAAAAAAAATCTTTTATTAAAATTAATGGATCGAATATTCAAATCCCAGATCGCGGGGAGAGCGAGCCGGCATTAAGTAATACACCGAGCAAATTCGACGGGAAATATATTTCCTTTGGTTATCGAGAAGGATAAAGTCTACGCGTAATATTAACTCACGAAAAGCAAACTTGATTATGAGATTTTTCAGGAGTATTTCGTTTTTTATCTTGGAACCAGCAAACCGGCGTTTTATTAAAATTATCCAATGGCCAAATTAACGAACGAAATATGAATGATGTAAAAGTACGAGAGATAAAAGCCTTTTTTACGAAACCATTTTGCACAAGGAAATAGTGAAATAGCTTCAAAATGGTGGATTAACTAAATATCTTCATAAATACGTGTCTTCCCGGGAAACAGGATTAATTTTATAGCTTAATGGGTCTTGAAATAATTATTGATTACAGTCTAGTGTTAAATGATGAAAGAAGGAGGTTCATTATAAAATACCCGGTAAACTCAAATGAGACGAATTCGTACCAAATTAGTTTTTCCGGGTTTGTGAAAGTCATCGTTAGTGTCGATTCGTGGGAAAAAAATTGGATCATACATATCGTCCGTTTTTTCGAGCGTACATTAAAGTGGCGTTTCATTAAAATTGATATGGAAAAACGTATAAATAGAGGAGTGTTAATTATGTCCTATACTTGGTACTCGGAAATCAAAATTCGATACCCGTTAGATTTAATATGTATCCTCGTAAATTTTTGGTTATGCCGGCCGCGCTTAAATATTACAATTTCGTGGGCCGCGTTATCGGCGAACGTTCTAAAATCGAATATTAAAATCCGAAACTGTCGCTAATTACTTGGTCGAGCTGTCGAACGGGCCAAAAATATGTCCGCGCTTTTCGTTCTTCCGTGCCATTGTATATCGTGTTTCTTTAATGAGCCAAAATATTAATATAGTCCTCCATAGATTTCGTCGGTAATGATATCCCCGCATTTGACAACCATCTTTAAATCCGCGAATGCCTATGAGATACCGTAATAAGCGATAACATTTACAATAATAGAATTTACCAAATATGGGGATTATTATGAATCATCATTGAATACTTTGGAAATCCCACCGATTCCAGCCGGACTCATACGAACTGCATAAATGAAATAAATATGGCAAAATACAGTATACATTCCAGTAAAATGCCCGATATTTGCATATATGAGAATTGTTTTATATTTAAGGAAGTTAATTAATGATCAAATTACCGTTTCAAAGAAATCGGGAGAAGGAGAGACATTGTCGAAATTTTATACACCCTTTCCAAGCTGAAAACATTTATATAATGATAAATGGTAATAATAATCGAAAAAGTGTAAACTGACGAAAAGCAGAAATGTGTCTCTTGACAACATTTTGTATTAATTTGGAAAGCAGGAAACATACACATAATTAAGCGAAATGATTTAATCACAAAACATTCGTGAAAAGCATTGATAAGAAAGTAATTAGATTCTCTAATATTCATATTTCCTGTTTGAATAATGAGCTGTATTTTTGTTCCAATATATCAAATAGTCAGTCATTTAAGAAATGCTGTGCCTTTGGGAGATATCGTTGTAAAATGTCAAAAGAATCATTGATTTATGTCCCACAATATAATACCACACATTAATATGCTATATTAATATTCTTTCTACATTAATATCAGACCTTGTAATTTTTGAAATACTGTAATGATTGAAATAATATACGATAAGGTATACAAATCATTGATGATTTCCCCGATCTCCCGATAATGCGAGTAAACATGCTTTACAAGTGGCGTATTAGCTGAAGTTGAATTCAATTTGTCGAGACTGAAGTAGTCGCGGAAAAAAATCAGTCATTTAATAAAGCCTAGATGCATACACGTTTAACCACTTATTATGAAGCTGAAAAATGCAGTGCTTTTAGAAAATATTCTGAGGTATAGATAGAATCATTGATTTCCTTTCCACATTAATCTGCTACATATTGCAAGTTGCAATTTCTTGAATACTAAAATGTTATACACGTCCGATAATAATCTATGGTAAGGTAAAGAAATCATTGATGATTTTCCCGATCTCCCGACAAAAGGAAGAAATATGCTTTTTCGAATGGCGTATTAGCTGGAATTAAATTGAATTTGTCGAGGCCGAAGTAGTCGCGGGAGAAAAAAGCAAAAATCCAGGCAGTCGTTGCGCCGTAATAACCGGGCAGCATCAGCACGAGCAACAGCGGCAACGGCACCAGCATCAGGCAGGGAACGAACGAACATTTCATCGGCGAGGACGAAGAGAGCGTGGAAAAAAAATGTCCGGTAGCATCAGCCCCAGCATCGGCTCTCCCGAATTCCAGTCCGATTCCAGCATTCCAGTAGGACGAGAAAGAATCCAGTATAATTCCAGTGTTACCAGGTACACCGGGCCAGCGTCGTCACCAGCGTCGACACCCTATTTTAAACCTGCCATTCGCGACGAATAAATTTCTTTCCATCGATTCTCCTTCGTTCGAGCTGTTATTTCTCCCTCTCCTTCATCCTTGCTCCTTAATATTCCTAGTTCTTACACCACGCAATCTCATCCGGTAGATGATTCTTCGTTCTGTCATTTACGTCGCTGTCTAATACCGTCGTTTTTCGAATAATTTTTACAAAAAAAGAACAAAACAAGGAAAGACACAGAACAGACCGTTTTGTATTATCCAAGTCGTACTTCGTCTCGTCCTAGAAACGATTCACCCGCAATAATCTCTCCCTCTCTCTCCATCCCCATTCCAGTGCCTGTTTTTCTTTCACTTCTTCCTTCATCTCTGTCTCTCGCTCTCCCTCTCTATTTTCTCTCCCCTATTTTTTTCCCTTCCATTTTTCGCCTCCCAGGGCGTCGGTCTTTGTGACGGCTGTACGAGCCGGGGTTGCCCCTGGCTTTTCACCGGGACTGTACCACCCTACTGTTGTTAGGGGGGTGTGGGGAGACTAGGGGTGGTATATGATCGTGTATATACGCCAGCGCGAAAGTATTGTCGGCGCGCTCCACCTCTCGATTTTCTTACGAAAATCATTTTCACCGGCAAAACTATCTTGAACAAGGACACAAAGCATATCAGAAAATCGGGAAAATTCTGAAGATGAGGCACACCATTTTTGAAGAATTTCGAATCACCAGAAAGTAGGTAGATAGAACGAAAGAGATTTCTCTCTGGCCGGTCGGCCGGGGACAAAACTCTTCCGGCCGATCGGAGTATATACGGCCAGGGATGGCGGCAGGAGGGGGATACCTGGGGGAGAGGACGAGGGGTTGGGGGGTACAATATGGGTTATCGAGGGGGCCCCACCCCCAGGGGAGAGCAGGGGCCCTCATTTTATTACCCAGGCTCCCATGACGGTTCTCAACCTTCCCTCAACTTCTTCGTTCTTATACTTTTTTTTTGTTCACTTGTCCTTTTGTTCCCTTTTTCTTCTTACTCTTATTCCTCCTCTTCTTCTTCTTCTTTTTCTTCCTGTTTTTCTTTCTCATCTAGTTTTCCTTTTTCTGCGATTCCTTTTTTCTTTACGTGAACACGGCGCACTGGAAATGTTCAACATAAACACCGGGGCCCGCCCTTTACTTAAAGTCGGTATCGTTCAGATATATCGGGAAAGAAAAACGGAAATAATACGTAAATATATATATTTCGTTTCTTGTCAACTAACGCGAAAATGGAGGTCGACAGTGACGTTACGAAAAACGGTTTGTGGAGAGTAAGATTCTTTTTTGGCAAATCGTATCTTCCCCTTCTTGCCTCTCCCTCGAATGAGTTTTCGGCTTAAACCTACTTTCTTCGTTTCGTGTTTCGAGTCTTTTTCCGCGTGTATTTTATTATCTAGGATTTAATTAATTTCGAATGTTTTTAAGTTGCGCCGAAATACGACACGATACGTATGTCCCTTTAAAAGGCAGAATATTGCTGCGTCGCGTTGTATAGATTTTTGTGACGAATATGAAAATGACAAGTTGCCATGCAGATGTTGTATCCAAGCTTGTTTTCAAATTCGAACGTCCAACCTACGATTTCAACGGTATTAAACAGTTTTACTCAATTTCATGTACCATATTTTGTTGTACATCAGTCAGAACTTTCTTTCTGCAAAGTTTTCCACACTGTACGTATTTATTATTCACTAAAGTTTCAGTAAATTTCTAAGCAAAAACCCCCCATATCCTGTAATAGATGTAACGAGAACTTACTTCATCTACGCATACGCCATTTTGAGATTCTGATAAATACATATCGGCTATTAATAAATTAATATACTGTTTCACGTTAATAACAAGAACAACATAACGCGACGCAACAAATTTGAAAAGCACAGAAATAAATAAGTGGAATATTTTATGTAAAGTTGTTATGTTATGTATTATTAAGCTTCACGCATTATATGATACACGTAGTTACGTCATACAAAAAATGATTATAATTATGAGAATAATTCCGAGCATAATAATCGATATGTAATTAACTTTTGATGGGAAATCTTCACGCGAGAGATATAATCCAAATTTCATCACCAAAAAGGAAAATTATCATAGTACGTGGAATTGCCGTCGAATAATTTTCCCTCCAGTTATTCACAGAGAAAAGAACTTCGTCCAGGCGAGGATAATTATATTGAGAAAAATTACCGCACACTGATAGTATTAATGGAACTGCATATTTAATAATTTATATTTACCTAAAATAGATACCGTTGACGCCATGAAAATAAGTATCCACCTCATTCAAAATGGCAGAATTCAGATATTATTACTTCCGGCGTGATTTATTCCTTAAGAAGTAAATAAGAAATATCAATATTGCAACTAAGAATTTGTATAATGTTGGAATTAAAAGTATTTGACGTGTTTAAAGAGAATTTACTGTGTTTTTGGAAGACGGCAAAAACTTACACGTTGAAACGTCTCAAACTTTATGAATATCTGAAGTCATTTTTTATTGCTTTTGTCTTTATTAGCCGTTTATATACCCAACTCCTACTTAAGTGTATCAAATACATAATTGATATTGCAATTTCATAATCGGATACAGTAATCAATTAACTCTAGACAAAATAATAATACCGAAATAAGCTCTTCGCTTATTAGCCGATCGAAAGAAACCGAACCCACCTGCGGCGCATTCATTTAAGTTATGCTTGAATAAAAAGGATTATTTCAAGAAAGGCAGAAAAATATGGGGAACTAGGGCAGGCTTAGTTCACGGAAGGCACGAAGGTAAATGAGATGTGATCTGTCACAATGAAAAAGTGTCATGTCCTGTGTCGACCGAGGTGTTTCACATCCGTCAAAATAGTCCAATGGAAATGAATGCGGTTTCCTTCAGCGAACAATATCTTCGAGAGTAATAAATGAGATCGAAATAAATCACTTCCCGTCAGGTACATTTATTTTTTACAAGTATCATTATAATCTTCATTTTCCAAGCACCTTTTTTATGATGCACTTAAACTATTGATCAAACCACTTCGAAAGATAATTAGAAGAAATTAATCTCATTTATTCTAACATTTCGCGCCGTATCTATCATCTACGAAACTTGCATGATCGCCGGCGAAAACTCTTGTCTTTTTCCAGGAAAAGTCCAGGAATTATAAAAACGTGGGTGTAACGTGTTAAGGAAGTTATGTAAAATGTTTACTTGACTATCAGACAGTGTAATACCAAATTTGAAAATATTCGAATAGAATCGAGGATACTTATAACTTGTTGATTACTTAATGGTATTGCTCGAGGCGTAGCATTACGATAGTCAAACGGACAGAATCAATAAACAATTAAATAATTAATTAATACAGGCACAAGTTGCGCACCAATTCCGAAAAATATGAAACTCGTGGAACAACCAGTTACCATTCTATTTAATTCCAGTTTCAATTCATTATTGATTTAAATAGGAACCTATCATTTGTCGAATTTTCCAGTTTGCTTCTCCTAAATTATTCAAATTGAAATTTATTTAATTGGAAATCAGTAACAGACTGACTAACATAAGCACCGGGGAAACTTTACACACGAATTGGAATTCATTGTGTTACAGACTACAGTCACATGTCATCAAGAGTTCATTACCATTTTCCTCAAAACTATAATAATTAATGTAGATTTAGTTTGGAGAATTATTAATTAATACGAATGTATGTGTAATCCTTGAATTTCACAAGTGTTTTTCTAAAATTGAAATCAGTTAAATCATCACCCAACACTGACGACAAATTTGCACAAAACAGATATTAATTATAATGCAACCGGGATAATAATTAACTACGTATTTCGATTAAAGTTATTAACAAGAAGTAACTATCATCGCAAGTTAATTAGCATTTCTTTAAAACTATAATAATTAACGCAGATTTCGACTACATGGATATTA
The DNA here is from genome assembly GCA_910591585.2 of Nysson spinosus. Classification (NCBI taxonomy): domain Eukaryota; kingdom Metazoa; phylum Arthropoda; class Insecta; order Hymenoptera; family Crabronidae; genus Nysson; species Nysson spinosus. The sequence goes on from OU342834.1 coordinate 4,154,389, forward strand.
ATTAATACGAGTTCGAGTGCAATTATGAAATTTCCAAAGCATTTTGCAAAAAATCGGAATCAATTACGAACTGACATATCAATCATATCAATTACAACAAACTTCTAGAAAATGGTCATGGATCATCATAATTTCATCGTGATAATAATTAATCACGTATCGCGATTAAAATTATTAAAAGAAATAACTGTTATTACGCGTTAATTAGCGATCGTTTAAAACTACGATGATCAACGTAGATTTCGATGGTAGAATTATTAATTAACACAAACATCCACGCAATTCTTAAACCGTGCAATACTCTTCCAATTTTTAAGTCCGAATCAATTATATCATCGCCCATCATTTGTGGCAAATTTGTACAAAATATATTTCAATTATCACAATTCAATCAGGCTGATGATTGAATAGATATTGCTATTAAAATCCATAACAGAAACTGACAAACACGGAATTATAATGATCATCAATTAATATCCTTAATCAACTAACATTTTAATACAATAAAACTACTAATGTTTTAAAAAGCTCAAGGTTCAACAATCGAATTAACAAAGATATTATTGGCAGTCGGACGACCCTATATTTCCAATCTTTACGAAGGAAGATCCTAAGTTCCGAAATATTAGAAATACCGAAAAATAATAAAGTATTTTACACATACTTTACGAAACACCATTTATTATTTCATACTAAACATTATTCTATGATCCTTGACCAACGATTCTCCAATGCAATAATTCACTTTTTGACAAAATCAAATTCCCAAATTTCAATGCGGCAAAATTCGCCACTTTTACATAAAGTATGTGAAAAATAATTGATTACTTTTCGGTACCACTTATATATTGTATTAATATATTGTATTAGACATAGATATTTGACGACCATTATAATACTATGCACCGTGTGCCTTCTTTCCAGAACTTAGCAGTATATAGTCCATCGAGAAAAGTCGCGGGGAGAAGGTTGAGTCGAGAAAGTATCGAAGAGAAAGCATGTGGTAGTCCCGTTCGGTTCTACCGTATAGAGAGTACTAGAATCTTTTCTTTTGAGTCCTCAAGACTGTTGCTTTGAAACTTCCATTCCACGTGTCTCCGTTAAGCTTCCATCGACCTTATTGTTACATCTTTCTCATTTAATATGTAATCCTGACTACTTATCTAACATTTCTGACGAGCTCTGTTGTCTTTGTCTTCGAAACCAGCAACGACTTTCAACTCGTCCTTGATCTCGATTCCGGTACATTTTGATCGAACATAAAAGTTATATCATACTTAGTTGTAAGCTTTATACAGGTTTCTCACTCGAAATTAACCCTTTTGCAAATCATATTCATCTTTGTTATTAGTTTGTTATATGCACAAATATGAATAAAAATCGTTAATATATTTATTTTAAAAGTAGCATTATACTTCCGCGAGTAGCATCTTAATTGGTTAAATTTGACGTTTCTAACCAATTATAAATTTCGAATTAAATTCTACGTAGAACTATAACTATTTAATTATTTTATTGAAGTCATTTTCATCGCAAACGCAATAAGTAGAGGGACAGAAACTATTTTCTGATTAACAATACATTCCACTACTAGACATATGCAGCGAAATAGATTTGGAATTTACTAGTACGCCAAAGCCTTTCGTTCGATTCCACAATAATTTGCCGTATAAACCGCGCACAAAGGTGATACCCGCGAATTTGATAAATTCCACCATCGCGGAATATTCGCCATAATGATCCTAACCAATTCCGATGCCACATATAATTTTATAAAACTAAGTACAAGCTAGATTTGTTCAGCAATCCCTGGTTGCTCTCGGACAGTTCGAATAATTCTGGAAACTATTTTATCACACTACACATAGTTCGACATTTTTATAATTTTAGTTCAAACATAATTTTCCATTCGTTTCACGCAAATTTAATGGTTACCCGTCGTCAATCGAGTATGTTGCACGATGTAAATTGTCATTTGGATTCGATCGATTATGAAGTCACTAACACGAACAAGCCGGTTCCGTAATGCAAATTTTAAATATAGCAGATTAAATATATAGATATAAAATTGATATATTCATAGCGATAAAAATGTTTCTAGATTACGCGATTCCGGTTGCTACGTTTAAATTCAAATTTGAATAAAGATAAAACTTCATTTCGCTTTGCCCTTACACTAAAAAGTATGTTTCTACATTTATATTTATTATACGTTATGTAGAATAGTATTACTTGCGAGTATGGAGTTATTAGTTGCTTCTATACTTTTATCATGTAATTTTACTTACTTTACTTTCTTAAAAATAAGGATGAACGAAAGAAATAATATATAATAATTATAAAGTCAAACGTCTTTATAAAATTCCCTGGACCCGTCATTTTGACGACTTCAGTAGTTCCAGTTTTAATGAAATTTTGTTGTCTATTATGTTAATCGTGTCTCGTCTTACAGATCGATCGGCAGGCATTAATTCTAATTCAAATCGTCGTTGTCGACTGGAAGGTAGATTTCATCATGCTGATTCTACGTTCTATCGGATTGTGCTATAAGCTTCTTTCAAGCTTAGGTCCTGCCGATCTGAAACACTGCATTTGGAAATCGATTTGATTCCGCCGATTCCACCGAGACGACAGAATCTCGATCTTCTCTTCTTCTTCCCGTACACTCATATTACAATTATATAATTTGCTATTGCAAAGTTCCATCTTACTCCGTTATATTTTACAATACATCTTTTATTGCACTGCTTTATTTCTGAGGTCACCAAAGCCTATTAATTGTCAGTCACAATGCACAAGTTCTAATCTCAAAACGTAAACTATTGCGCGTTCCGCTTCATCGAACTGAAACTGCACGCCATTTCTTCCTAGTAAGTCTCCGTCATGTCATGAAATAAAGTGTTGCGCAACCGACTTTTATTTCGAACTTAGATTTTTCTGTATTTATTTCATTTTTATATAGATATCTTTCTATACATTTATATAGATATTTCGTATAAATGGCGGGAAGTTATTAATAATGACGCCGAATATATTAAAGACCGTTGTAGTTCATTTTATTGACGAATAAACTTTATTTTAGAAAACGGAACTTATGTATTATGAGTACCCACAAGTAATGTCGTTTTTTTATATAATGAATTAAATTTATTGTCTTTAGGGAGTTAAAAATCTGTCAGGGAGACGGAAGAAGATGAACCATAACGATGGGGATAATATTCTTAATTAATCTGTACTAAATGTTAAATAAAATAGAATTTTGTATAAGTATAAAAAGCGACGTTACTTATGGATACCTCTAATATTTATAACTCAACATTATATATGGCAAATATTTGTAAAACTTTTCATATTTTTAATATTACTGTAACAATGTAAAGTAACTAACGCATCATAGAGCACTTAAAGTGTTTTGTTTGTAGGTTTTATATACAGGTTATAAATGCGTACTGCGAGTATCGTATAACACGGATTTCAGTTCAACAATCAACGCGTTAAACAAATATTTCCTTCCTTTCTGTATACGCTCTTGTAAAATATACAACTCAAACGAAGCTTTTATATAAAAACTTTTCCATAAAATGAGATAAATTAAGAACCACCCTTAATTATCTACTTTGATATACGCATACGTCGAACATCGGAAATTCAATTGCGATTTTAATCTCTCTGTTACTTTCGCAACTTCTCTTAAAAAGTTCGAATCCATTATTCTAATTTCCAAGAATCATGCAGAAATAATTTATAACTATCGTCGTTTTATTTAACCTAGAAATTTCTTCGCCAGGAATTTTTGTTTAAAAAGGAAAGATTTCCTTTTTTTTCGCCAGCGAACCGCAAATGGCGATTCGTTTAAACGTTGAACATATAAATAACGGAAACCATCGATAACGCAGGGCTTTGTGTCCACAAAAATGTGCTGCGGCATGTTCAAAATATATGAATCAAACTTTTCTGCTTGAAGTAAAATTATTACACATTTTTATAATTATTTCCTTATATAGTAAACATAAGAATAATATTCTTAGGGGATCTTTCTTTATCTACAGATTGCAAATCAATTGGGTATAAAATAAAGCAGGAGTATGTCGTACCGTATATCATTGTTGTTGAAAAGACGTAATAAATATCTAGAAATAGAAAGATTCCCTCAGAATGTTATATGTTTTGATTTCTGCATGAACATCGACACCGATTATATCTGTACGTGTAAAGCCGATCTCTTATCCTCGGTTTACCTACAGTTCTTCGATCTACAGTGCAAACTATCCTTCCACGTCTTCTCCAGGAGGAAGGTAACTTCCTGCGTAGGCAGAACTACGGCAAGCTTCCAAGTTACGTATACTTAGCCGTTCCAACGTCCCCGACGACCACAGTCTAAAGATCTGCCACCGGGTCCCATCCTAACGATCGTTAATAATCCTCTTACTCTTACCGCCGCTAATTAATTTCTCCTTTTTCGACGATTCTGCCTAATGTGACTCCAAAGCTACGATTTCTTGCGTTCCGCGTATCTACGTAGTTATAGAAATGAATTCTTTACAATTGGATTCACATAATCAGAACAGCCATATTCGAATTCAATTCGATATATTCTCCTGCACTTGTGCAGAAATGGCAGAAAAATGGCAAAAAGGTCATCGATAATAATGGAAATTATTTCTGTGATTAATCTGTTTTCATTCCTTTTAAATAAAACTTTTATTGTACTCTGATTGTATTGAATTTTGATTGTACGGAATTTAATCATTCTTGTTACTGCTTTCTAGTCATGTTTTATATTGTAATTGTATTATATTAGTAATTATATTGTACTCTGAGTTAAATAAAGAATTATTACGATAAGCGATATGGGAGATTGAAACCTGATCTACTTTTGATGTTATTCATTTCGAAAAATTGTATGGCGAAGCAATAATTGAATATATCCGCTTTCGATATCGAAGTTAATGTAATTAATGTTATTTATAATATTTGTCTGATATCTTTTATTAAATGAAGCAAATTATAACTAGCATTTCTATGTAGAAGACATAATAAATAATGTGACATTGGAAAAATATAACTTAAATAATATTGAGTTGTCCAGAAAGTACTTCCTCTCCAGAATCCAACAGAATATATGACTCAAATAACGCGGATAATAGAATGCGGAACGTAACCTCCGTGTTATACGGGGATCCACTAATCGTATATAAACATTCAAACAAAGGACGTTAGTCCAATTCAAGGAACGTCACGTCTTCGAGTAGCAGAGACGTATTTGCACGTAGATACCGGAAGTGAAGGAAGAGCCGCGGTGAACTATGCGCACGCACGCTGACAAGGTGCGAGATCTGGTGATAGCGCGAGAAAAGATGATTTATGAGCTGAGAACACGCCAGTTTTCCGAGTCTCGCCGAATGACTGACCAACCGAAAGAGTAACGAAGACGGGACGAGTCGAAAAGAGAAGAAAACTCAGGGAAAAAGAATAGATGAAGACAGGGTGAAAGTGTCGAGTGAAGGGTTAAGAAAAAGGGTGGTGCTAAGGGTAGCAGAAAGGAAAGTAAACACGAAGACAGAGTAGAGTAACGTGTAGTAATGAAATCAAATCTGAGCGATGACTTATGACTCACGTAATTCTATACACCTTTTATCAGAGTTCATATTTATTTTTCCGGCCAAATTGTTGAACAATTAATCTTTCGAAAAATGATAATCAATACTGAAGAATCAATGTTGAAGAATTGAAAATTATGAACAAATAAATGGAGTTTCATAAAGTATGTAAAAAGTAATTGTTTACTTTCCGGTACCCCTAATACACGACATTAACATACAAACTGTTTACTATCAAAGTGGGATAATTCCATTCTTTGACAAAACTCAATTCAATCTTAATTTGGTTAGAATGTAATATAATCTTTTAATTAATAGATAATATACGATCCAGATTTAAAATGGTGTTACACCACTTTCATAATAAGCGGTGCATATCACTGTCGGCTCCGTTACATAATAAATTGGCAATAAAAGAGGAATAAAAAGGAAGAACGGGGGTAACGGGGGTAACGGTAGGGAAAGATCGAAGGAGGAATGAAAATCAAGCAAAATGGAAAGAAGACTGTTACGGTTTGACAGGGGTTGTAACACTGAAATTTGGGTGAGTGCCTTCGGCTCCACGCCTCGTTAGCGACTTTGCTTCGCATCGATACCTTTGAACGCGCAAACTCCTCTCACGCACTCGTTGCACTCGAGGATATGGGTCAGAGCGCCGATGCCACGTGACACCATCGCGTCGTAAATAGTTATTTAACGAATCTCTTGCAGAATGGTATTTGTTAATGTGCATAAAATCAAATCATTTTAAAAATTGACAGACGTAATTCATGAAGACGCATGTCGAATTAGCTTTATATTGTCCAGTTTATAAGTTATTATTCTTACTGAATTGTTATTGAGATTAATGAAATTGTAGATATTAGAAATTATATATTCAATCACATAACTTAACGCATTAGAGTGCATTGGCCGGACATGTAACAAACGCATTACTCATAAGTTGACATAGTAAATTGAAAACAGAATCAAAGGGTGTAGTATGAAAGTTCTAATCTTATTGTAAGCACTCAGAATCTTACATCGAAAACTATCGATGGAATAGAATTTAGAATTGAAACGACTTCATTGAACATTTTACAATTATGGTAGTAAATTTGATTAAATTACGGTATTAAATAATATAAATTTATACTGAAATTACAGATGATAAGTCGAAACGAATATTATAGAAACTAAAACCAGGTCTTATTTTTTAAACAGTGGATAATAATGACAATTTTAAACAAAAAGTTTAAGAACACCTTAATTCAAAATATATACTTTATTTTATTATTTCTTTCGTGAAAAAAATAGCAACATGAAGAATCTGTTTTAAAAAATCGAAAGTTACTTAGATTGTTTACTATTTTCTGTTAATTCTGATCTAATAGTGCCACAGTAAATTCATATATTTATGTAAAACAAGTATTCATCACTTTTACGGAAACATTAAGAGACGCGAATGCATTCCGCTAATTAATATAATTAAAAATTTGTTATCTGAGGTATAACGTTTAATTAACGGATGGGTTATGGGGCCGCACAATACTAACGATCAAATCTTGCAAGTAATTAATTCTTAATTAAATTAAACGTTACAATTGCCAGTTGTAATCCATATCAGCAGCTTAATTATAAGTTTACCTGTTGCGATAAAACCACATGAAACCACATTGAAAAAAGAATTACAAATACACTGTCTTGATAAAATGATAATTATAATTATCCTTTCCAGAAAAATATGCCGTAAGTAATTTCTCGTTAACACGTTGAATGCCATGGCGATCATCGGTGACCACCGATGCCAATATTACAAAACTGGAATCAAATATATCGCTGATATATGTAAAATTTTCAATATTTTTAACGTTACGATTACGGTGTAAAATAACTCATGTATCGTAGATTAGCTTACCACTAGAACTACTAACGATATATTCAGCCAAAAATAAATTAATCGATTCAATTATATCTCCATTATATCCATTGTGCAGATTGAGCAGAAACAATCTCAGAAAGCGAAATGTTATGATCATTTTTATTAAAAACCGCGGATCTGTCATTTTCCCTGCTTTGGTAGTTCTAGTATTAAGCAGTTTTATTTTGGGACATTGTACAGACGTTACGGAAGCGTATCGCGAGGTATCGTATAACACTGATTTTCTACCCGGTGCTCAACGTGTTAATACTGAAAATTTGACGTATTTGAAGTATTAGCGATGTATGAGATTCGAGTTTTAGTAATATTCGTATCGTCTCTCACGAGAAAGTACGGTGAATATATTCCGGGTTGTATATAATAATATAATAGCAATACAAAACTTCGATTCTGACCTTTTCTTTCTGCTTGGTAGAACGATCGATGCCACTTTACATAGGTGGATGTGTAACTCTGTATGTGTGCGCGAGCACGAAGCATAATTTGCACATGCCTCTGATGGCCCATAATGTATCGAACTTACGTACGCGGTAAAGAGAAACAAGAACTTTTGCACTATCAACATTATTATGCTTCCCAAGATTGTTTTGACATCCCAAGCAATAGGAATATTAGTTTGTCATTTATGCACAATAAATGTCTTCGTACCTCCCAAATGACATTCCGTCTTCAATAATTTTCAATATAAACGCACAGAATCTAACAGAAATTACTATCAGTTTAGTCAATTATTTATGGCCGAATGGAAGGTAGTAAAAAGGAAAGCAGGATATCTGCGTAAGTTGGCAAGCCTTCAGAGTTGGACACTTTCGGTGACTTAAGCGTAACAATTTAAATATATTCATTAAAATTTGTAATAATATGTAGGTACTTAATCAAAATGTTCATATGACATAATATATGCTCTGAATTAAGAGGATGTTTGTTAGAATATTTATTATGATTTAGTGCACTGTATGTAACGTAGTTATATCATAACAGAAATAAGTTTGGGGAATGTTTTAATTTATGCAATTATTTGAAGGTAAGCAATAATATTAAACATATCTCCATCATGATTATATAACCGCTATTTTGAAACTGCTTTAAGTCTGCTAAAGTCAATTCTTTATCAAAAAATTGGACCACTTTCATAAATAGTATTTCATACCTTAAATATTTACGTATTTGAAAAGAATAAAATGCAGCTCTAAAGGAAAATCTGTATTAATTAAGCTTAGCTAATTAAATACCGGAAAAAAATATAATTTGTTACGAAAACAATTTTTTGCAAAAATGATAAACATAATATAATAAAGTTCGAATATATATGAAAATTTTTCAATTTCATGTAATGATTTGATTTATGTAATTATTGCTATATTTGCCAGTTATTACATATTTGTACTTGTGATAATCGAAGGTTCTACGTAAACCTGACCTGATAGAATTTTCTATAGATCCCACACATAATGCAGGTTTAGTTATTTATTAACTCGTTGTGGTACGCCGTCGCCATATAGAAACCGCCAATGTCAAACCAACAGTTCGATACCACCATAAAGAACCAAATCCGAAGGCACTGCTATGCCTTTTCATTTTGAATTAGAATAATCCGACTTTTACGACTCCAATCCTTTCACGTCTACATTCACATACTTTCTTCGTCATTTGTGCCACGATAAATAAAACAATTATAACTCGCAATTAGACTTGAATTATATAGTTTCGATAACTTTCCCGTATTCTGTCCTACAATGAATCTTTTAATACTTGGATTATACATATCGTTGTTACAAAAGTAAGTTCTTTAATTAATATTTTTATGTAATCGAGTTAAAGAGGTTTTTGTATTTTTTTTATAATTAAAATTTCAATATTCACGAAATAAAATATTTGAATATAGCAAATCATTTGTATATCCTGCCTGTACTGTTTAATAAAATTGTGCTTGTTAAATTTATTATATTTGAAGAACAAAATAGTGAAATTGTAGTTAATGAATTTTATCTCTATAACAAGAATATGTTGTCATAATCGTATTTAATTGTAAGTATTATTTTAAGTATTGCTTAAATGAAGTTCAATTTACAAGTAGATTATTCTATGTGTTTTTAAAAATGTGAAAGATTGTGTACAAAATAAAATCCGTTCTTAAAGCAAGTTTTCATCACTTTCAGGAAGTTCTAGATTAAATTTTCAAAGCAACATGAATTTGTGTATATTTCTATTTTAGATTTTGCGATACTAATATATTTCTCTGATACAAAATAATTATAATACAATTAAAACATTTACTTAATCGAAGCCCAAGTGATACTCAAATAATCATAATTCCGAGATCTTGATTCACTGCAGTAGAAGATGATTAATCTACAAGAAATCTACCACTTCCGAATATTTCTTAATTTCATCACGAACCGCATATTTTTTAAACCATGGTTTCATACGAAGCATAACAGAATTAAACTCTATTATTATATATTAAATACAACTATAATTAGTACTCGTAATCATATTCAAGATTACATAACTAAATTATACATATCGATTATTGAAAGAATACCATAATTAAATAACACACGGAGCACCGTACATTATTCCTTAATACGAAAGAATTTGTCAAAATAACAGACACTAATCACCGCAAGCGTCTTCAGATGTATATAATTAATCCCAAGAGATTATAGAATATTGGCAGTAATTATAGTTTCCGTATCATTCGAGTACCGAAGTGGATCTCGTAAGACCACGGAAGTGCTGCAAACCAATCAGAATCCGAAAACCAGTTGTCCATCTGGACCAGAAAGATTAATGAACGTTGTGCGTGGATATCAGACTCATTAAGACACATTAACCCCCAGTACGTTCTTTTTTCACCAGTTTCTTAGGCTTACTGACACATTGATCATGAAATATGAAACATAACCGGTCATTCCTGATGATCCGACTCAAAAAAGAAGGAAAATTGGCAACGGTTTTTACTGGCAACAGTTATTAAAAATATGTCGTAACAAAGCGATCGTGTATAATATTCCAGGGTCTGAGCACGCAGAAGGTTAATTTCAATCTTATAACAAAATTATTAATTATATTTATAGTGTGCATATTTTCAGTTAAGAAATGTTCAAATTTTTGTTAGAATTTTAAAAACCTGAAATAACGGGTCAAGGTATCTCTGATAAAAACAGCGGAGCCGATATTTCGAATTTTTGGTATTGAAAGAGTTAAAGTTCCCAAATCCCAAACAAGTCGCCGTGATATAATTAAATAATTTAACTAAAAATGACGGACAAGTAATTTTGATCCCTTTGGTAGTGCTAGTGTTAAATAGATGTCTTTAAACCAAGACTTCGATAGGGTTTTTCGGAACTCTAACAAATATATAAAGGTACGAAGTAATTTTATTATAACATAATAATTAGCAATCTTTATACTCAGATCAACCTTTATCACAATAATTAACAATAAAGAACCTATGTTGCAAGATCGTTTTTATGACTGAAGATTTTCAATTCTACCGGAAGTGGGAAGAAGTCGAACGCCGTAATAAGACACTAAAGCCGTGCCACGTGATTGGGGAGCCATAAAATGAGAATTATGAAGATATCGAAACAATAAATATTCCGAATGTTACGGACCATGAAATAACTGGCGTTCATTAATGCTCCGCGCCTTTCTACGTTTACTTATTAATTCAGTAGGAGTCTCCTTAGCCGATGTTTTACGACATTATTATTCGGTGGCAATTTTGTAATACAGTTAAGTACACTGTGCTACACAAAAGTGTATCTACACATGTTCCAACGTTTTACACCCCATAAACTATATTCGAGAAGAATATAATTGACAATATAATGATTGTATGCTTTCTTAATTGGATATTTGTATCACTAGATCGTGGAATGCAAGTATAAATCTTAATAACAAAGATAAAGTGTGAAATGTGCAAGAAAGCCATATATATTTAAATTCCGAGCAATTGTTGACGTAATTTCTGATGGTAGATAAAATATGTTGTACTAAAACGTACTTTCTTAAAATTCAGATTTCCTTAATCCACGGTTTTTGAGAATGTTAATATTACGATTCAATGATGTTTTATGTATTCAACGGAAGATCAGAACAATAGGGAAAAATAGCAGTTAAAAAATGTTTAATGTCAGTTTCTTATCGACAAATGTAACTCCCTTCGTTTAAAGCATTTATCGCGGTTATGCAGCGCCTATTTAACTTAGTATCTATTCACTCACTCTATATATTCAAAATAATGCACACCTGTTGATTACACTGATAAAAAATCATGTTTTTTAAAGAGAATAATCTCCGAATATTTCCACTCATTTAAAAATAAATAACGCCTAGAAATCACAATTATATACACTAGGTTGGCAACTAAACTCGCGACCATTTGGTTCGTGCTTTCTTTATTCGTTTATAAATAAAATCATGTTTTTTAAAGGGACTAATCTACGAATATTTCCACTCATTATTTAACAATAAATAACGCCTATAAATCACAATTATATACGTTAGGTTGGCAACTCAATTTGCGATCTTTTGTCTTGTACTTTCTTTTTTATAAGAACCATATTTAAAGATTATTTTTGTTAATCGGCAATATCATTTGAGAAGCCTCATTTTTGCGATTATTTTTATACATACAATTATTATTTTATATAATAAAGTTTGTTTAATTAAAATTTATAATGAAGGACACAAACTTAGTTGCCAACCTGATACAAAAGAATCTGTTCGAAAACGTTCTGATTCGAAGCAAGTTTATTATGTCCAATAGTCTAATTCGATATTTTAGACTTGACATTCGTTCGTTAATTTAGCGAATATATTTTTGTTTCTATTATATCAATTTGAGGAATAAAGTTCAATCGCGATACTCGTTGAACCCATATCCGAAAAGCTGCTATAAAGTCGAAATCTTCCTAAAAAGATTCTATTAATCGTGCGCTTCTGAAATCGAGCGAAAACTCGATATTCAGCGGCCGAAACGACATGTGGACGGATAATAATTCGTTCCCTGGGATCATATCTTATCGTTATTATCAAGAATCTCTGAGAAGAGGAGAGTTTATCTGTGTAGCAGTATATGGGCCAGATAATTCTATAATGCGCCCGATCAAACCTGTATGATATTATATCAAACCACTTCCGCTTTACTCAATCGATGGAGTATTTCATTATTTCAGACAGTTATGAATACGTTTACGATTTTTTAGTATATATTTAATATGTAGTACCGCTTATATTAATTATTATATATTGTTCATTCTCGCGGGATGCATTTGGAGTTAGCCGTAGAAAGCATAATGTTAGAAAAGTATTTTAATTACGAAGACATCGCAACAATTAATATATTATTCTTGTTCGTTTGTGTATAAATCAATTTCAATATATAAGTATAAAGACTTACCAAGTAATAGGAATCTGTATGGATTCCGTTGAATTAAAAAATCAAATTGAAATCATTCATAATGGTTATTCTTAACCAAAATTTTGTCATTCAACATATTAGCTGTTAAATGATAACTTTGAAAATTTGTCTTATAACGGTTATGATGTTTGGTGCAAAGTATAATAAAAAGGTGAAAAGTGTACTCACCTCGGTGCGCTGCTGTAACCTCTTGTTCAACTCGTAGAGCCTGTAGTCCGGTTGGCCTAAGTACGGAGTATGCCTCCTGGGGACAGGCAACGATCTGTCAGATCAGACCGATCGGTCATGTTAGGTGTGCTGTGTAAAGTGTATACTCATGTGTGAGTCGCGTGTTGCATGCACATTTAAACACATACGTATGCAAATCTACACATAGTTCGAGGCTATAGTTTGTACATCGAGAGTTTTCGTACTACGCCCGGAGAGGAACACAATTCAACCGGCTCGCGAATGCACCGCTGGACGTGACACAGATTTGCGACTGCAGGAAACTTCGAACTTTCACTCGCGACGCCAATTTTCATTCGTTCGAAAGAATTCCCTTGACTTGAAATTAACACGTTGAACGCCATGCCAGTCACCGGTGACTGCCGATGCCAATATTACTAAAATTCGAATCAAATATATCGCTAATATTCGTTAAATTGTTCAATATTTCTAATGTTACGATAACGATGTAAAGTAACCAATGTATCGTAGAGCGCTTAGACAGTTTTATTTTTAGACGTTATAATGACTTACAGACGCGTATCGCGAGGTATCGTATAACACGGATTCCCGCATGACGCTCGACGTATTAATATCCTCAAATCCACGGATACGTTTTGTATAATATTTTTAAGAATTAATAATAAAGGAATGCAAAGACACGCACTGCTGAGTTCTGGATAGATTAATTACAATTAATTACAAAATAAGGCTATTGTGACGTAGCGTCACGTGGTATGTTGATCTCCGATTGGATATACGTTATATAAACTATAAAAATTAATTTCATATCAAGGAACATATACATATAAGTTACTTATACTCGATGTACTGAATAAGATCCTAAAAACAAATAGATATTAACAATTTTTGGAAATTCGCCATTACTGATGGAAATCGTACAAGAACAATTTCCGCATTCTAAAAGCGATATAAGGTACACTTTAATATGACAAAACAGCCAATCGGCTATCTTCACGATCGCATCTGTGATTCGTCCAGCGTGTCGATGTGTGTTGCATTCTAATGTATAATTTGCACGGTATTTCTCGGGACGATAGATTCACTGATAAGCCTTATCTTTCACGGAGGTGAGTTGAATCGCAGGTCTACCAATTCCATCGCCCCGAGGAATCCCACGTAAATTACACGACGGGTCTTTTGAGAGCAGGTGAGAAAGTAATGAATAGTTGAGGGAGAAAAGTACAAGTGCTATATAATTATGCTTGTTAATCGTTCCATGGTAAACAAGGAAGAATCGTATGTCATACTTAACCCTTTATACTCGAGATTATTTGTTATTATTTAGATTTATCGCTGACATTAAGATTCACTACCTCGCTGCTGATTATTTAAAATCTAATAACAAAAATAACTGAAGTAAATCTTAATGTTGCTTTTCGGTAGATGCAGTAAGCTGAGTGGCGACTGAGAGTCGCCTTTTGAGTGCAAAGGGAAGTAACAAAGTAGAAGTAACGAATGCAAATTGATAAATGTACAATTTATGTAATGTATAATTTAGTACATATTTATATGCAATGTATATGTATATACTTTTTTAATCTGATTTGCAACCTATAAATTAGGAATTATTAACCCTCTTAATACTCAAAATCTCCTTTATTATAACAAATATGCCGTTAATTGTATCAACAAGGTCATCTATTTAAATATACTATACATTCAACAGGTTCGTAAGCCAATCATAACACTAAACTTTCTTCGAGTATAATTCGAAGTTTCCCGCAAGAAGTCTATTTATAAACTAATTAAACAGTGTCATTACCAACAATATATTCACAGTTCCAATCACGATTTGTTCTTTCTAGATTTATCGCAAGCATGCACTTAAGTTTCGTGTAGTGAAAGTATCTTAATACTTGCATGCTGGAATGTATATCTACATTTCGAGTGTAAATCGGCAATGTATGTAAACAAAACACATATGCATCTCAATATTTATATATATAATTAATACACAATTAATTACGGAAACAATATCACATACAGTATGAAAATCGACCTACTAATCACTTAACCGCGGCATTATTATATTATTATATATAATTATTACCGTTTTTTCGAATAATAAAGCTAGGTGTAATTACAGGAAAAACTGTGGCTTTTGCAAACAAAATCTTTTCAAAACAGAAACAAGGTCTTATTTTTAGAACAATAAATAATAATGAAAATTTCAAACCAGTATTTAGACAATATATAAATATTCCGAATATAAGACTTGTTTTACAAAGCTCTTAGCGTTTACTATAATAAGATTTATCGGAAAAGACCGGTAATACTTATATATATATAAATAAATAAATAAATATAAAATAACGCCACGTTTATGTGATTAGTAGGTTGACTTTCATACTGTATCTGATATTGCTTCTTAATTAATTTATATTAAATATACAATGTCATTGATGCAAGGACGATATCTTGGCTAGTGTAACAGTTATTTAAAATAAATGGTTCCTCGGTATCGTTTGCAAAGTTCTAATTGAATACGTGAGTTTACACAGAGAAAGGGTGGTTGTGGAACAAGCAGCGATAAGAGCAGGTTTCGAGGGTCACGAATCGACTACCTTGATATCGATCACATCGCGTACAAACCTTTTATATATTATGCCTTGTTGCACGCAATTCCTTTAACTTCTTTACAACTCCACGATTCTCGGAAGTGTCTTTCGAACGCAGAAACGATTGCTCCACTTACTGATTTGATATTATGGATTAGAAATAGAAGTCACCGAACTTTCACTAACTTTCGTCGCAATATTATTTACGCGTGATCGATCGAGTTTTTTTTACTCTGCCGCGTATGTAATCTTCATATATCATTTAGTTACACTTCCGATGTTAACACGTTGAGCGCCACACCGAAAGACGTGTTATACGATACCTCGCGATGCGCGTCCGTAATGTCTATATAATTTCTTAAAATGAAATTGATTAAACGCGCTCTACGATACATTGGTTACTTTATATTGTTATTGTAACGTTAAAAATATTGAAGAATTTATAATACTTAACGTTCGGACTACCGACTATGTATTCAGTTATATTCCTGGATTTACATAATCGTTCTTAAAAATAAGGACGGGTGGCAAAAATAATCAATTCAATGTCTATTATGCCGTGAGTCAACAAAATCGCAGAAAACGAGACGTTATGAATTTAAACGTTTTTATTAAAATCCACGGACCCGTCGTTTTGACTGCTTTGGTAGTTATAATGTTAAACATCGACAAAATTATAACCCGAAGAATACGATTTCAAATAAACTTTCGCTCGCAAAAGGAGATTCCTCGCACGGGGAAAGAATATAGTTTGAAGAAATAAATTTGAAGGCCAACTAGAACAACGTTATATTAAAACCTACAACAATTTTGTAGGAGTATCATTTGTATCGTCGTTGAGCCTCCAATGGTGAAGAGTCTTTCGGTTGCAAGGGATTCTATTCTGTTTATTGACCGAGATTGCACTTTAAAAACTAAAGTTGGAGTACTTCGCGAAACTTTCCCATGAAGTTCGCGAAGGAACTAAATAAGGACACTGAATTTGTCGGCATGTATCGGTAGAATATTTCCACTCTCTATGACACGGAAGGATTCGACTTTCTTCGATTAATACGCACATTTAAAAGCTTCTTCATAAAATGACGTGACTATCGGTATAAAGATTATATTATAACGAACATATAATAATAACAGGGTAATCCTATATATTGCATATATTCGAAATGCAATATACGTGCATTATGAAATTAATACGCGTATGTCTTTAAAGATTGAACTGATGTGATATTAAAATCGATTAAAACAATTCAGTGATAGTGAAACAACCGTTCTCATTGGGTTGTGGACAGTCGGATGAATAATAATATTTTGATGCCGCGAATCAATTATCCATGTTACCAACGCATTACAGTGCTAACCCAATATCCAAGAATTAGTCTTCATCAGCCGACGATTCTATTTCGTCGATCACCTAATGGCGCGATCGTAAATGTTAACCGCGTAAGTTAATTCTCGTGTAAATTCTAACAAAGCATAGCAATATTGTTCAACTTTAGCGCCAGGGACGCATTAACTAATTAATATTCGAAGAACAATAATAATAGACGAATAACTCAATACAGTATAATTCAATGTAATTAGTATTCCTGACATTATTTATTATAATATTATCTGTGTACTGTTAATGATACTATTTCATTAAGAAATCTTTAACTCCATATACAAATGTAATAAAAAATGATGTAATAAGTTCCACGTAGGACTTGGATTCCCCGTTGGTTGGTAATTTTATATATTACATATTAAACATGATATAATACCGAAACTCTACAGTACTGTTGGGATCTGGAAAGATGGCATCCGTGACGTAAGATTCCACGTGGCATTTGGATCTGTCATTGATTATAAGACTTATATATCATGTAGCTTATATAATAAATATTATGTATTACATAAGTTACATATTATATAACGATTCCTCATTCCTCGCCTAATCACTATGTGCCTTCTTTCCAGAACCACGGCCAGTATCTCGGAAAGTAATTTACGAGACACTTCTCCCGTTTTTTTGTCTATTCGAAGTTGCCGATGTCAGATGTTTATCTTAGTGTTATTAGTTGATAAGTCGTGACTCAAAACGATAAGCAATTACATAAAATTATGTGGTAATTAGAAATTGATAAACTAATTTCTTTCACCATTAGCGTCAATAGTTTTCTGCACGCCGGTAATAATAGTTATCGTGAACAGCGGTAGGACTTGTAGATAATGTCAATATCAACACGGTATTATGATAAAACAACCACGAAACCTATGATTAGCATTATGCAAATTAAAACAATTACTGTTACGTAACGTTTCCACGTACTTTCTTTATGCGCAATTAAAATCCATTATGTTCCTTATCGGACCTTCAAGAAATTCTTTATTCAAATGCAGTTCCTGGAATGTAACAACTTACTAATATTGTATTCACGTAAATAATTGAAAATACGTAATGAATTTATTCGCACACAATTTTCAACCTAATCTTCGTACTTTTCATTTCTAATATTATTTTATATAATGTAAATTCTATACCGACAATAAGTTGATTTTATTACGAAATCTTTAATTCGGTATACGATTTTCTAATCGATCAAGCGTGATGTCATTTTCTGGAGGAACTCCGCAGTTGAAAGGTTAATTAAAGAAAATTACAAGATTTATTGGGTTCGAATGTTTGTTCATTGAATTAGACTTAAATTTGATTTAACATTAAAACATAATACACGTATGCAAAGATGAGACTTAACATTTTGAGTTTGAACCCAGTTTATAATACTCGCTAATGTTCTTGTTTGATCCTGGGATTATTAAGTAGGAAGCACGACCTGATTAATGACAAGAGTACGTAGAATATTCCTGGAACTCGACCCATTTCATGTAATGTATTACACTAAAGTACTCCGCTAACAACTACGCAACATTGATAAGAAATTTATTCGGCAACTTCCTCTAATAATTTCCAGATAAGGATTTTCATTGACGCACCAGAAATTGTCGTTTAGAAAGCTAATAATTATACTTCGTTTTTAAATATATCGTTGGCGTAGAAGAATGTAGAATTAATGGAACTTAATTTTAATAGTTAAATATTTCATTTTGCTAGCGAATTTCTTGTGTAAAAACGTGTACTTTGGAACTGCTGAAGAAACGTTTCGGCGGAGTGCCTCGGGGAAAAGGTTCTCTTGGAAAATGGGATCTAATTTGACTTACACCAATGAACTTTGAAGTTTCTAATCACAAAGGGATATCAAAGGTAAAATGGGGCAATATTATTAGTGAAACTAACTATTCTACTATAATTTGTTGTCAACTCATAGCAACAATCAGCGGATCAACGCGAATTAGTATTCATTGCAAAAGGCTATTTTTATATATTCAATAATTACTATTAACTTAGTGGCAAAAGACGATATTTTAATAGTATCTAATAATATCTAAAACTCTACTAATTAAAATTAAAAGATATCAATCAATAACGGTAGTTCTAACAATTAGAATTCTGATTATCGCTAAATATCCTAATAAGCGGAAATTCTGCTAATTAGGGTTCCACTTACTATTAAATATTCTAATAATCAATTCTAATTACTATTAATTATTCCAATAATTAGAATTTCTTATAATAATACAAGCAGATATTTTTTATATATCAGTTACAACACAAATTTAATTCATTTCTTTTCAATTCTACCTGAACTATTTTCAAAGATGACGGCTCACATTATTGTTTCAATAGATCGAGATACGTTTTGAGAACAGGTTTGTAATCGGCATCGCAAAACCAGGCGAAAAAAGATCAAAATCGTGGATCAAAGTAGGAAAACGTGGTTGAATTTACCGAGATTTTCTTGGTGTTCAGGTAGAAGAGAATGCGTCGTTCTAAGATCGATCGTGGCAGAAAGAACTTGGCCTTTCGAGTCTCGAGAGAATCGACGCCGTGGGAGCTGAGGACATGTCGAGCAACGTGTGTTTCTGCGTGTGTGTCTGTGTAAACGTGCGTGCCTGTGCATGTGTGTACGTGTGTGTACTGTATACACACCGTGGGGTGAATTCAGCAGGGGTGGCGTGGCCTAAAGGGTTGCAAGGGTAACCTACTGTCGCGTACGGTTCACCGGGGACACGCCAACAAATTTCTCATCTCATTCGAGCCCTCAATTCATCCGAATCTCAAACTATTTCGAAGACACTTAATAAACTAATAATACCGTGGACATCGTTCATTTAGCCGCGCCATTCATTATGTAATCTTTGCTTTATTATTTACTATTGGATTTAGTATTTATTGTCTCCTCTATTATTCATGCTTTTGTGTACACCGATATATGAATGTGCAACTATTTTAATGTATGATGGACTCGTTTCATGCTTTGAATTCTTGGGCTGGTTTTAACGTGACACTTTGGAATCCAAACTTTTTCAACAACTTTTGTAGATTATGTTATGCAGAATGTTCAAAGTAATATAAAGAGATATCAACCTGAAACGGACATTGTAATTAATTGGAACTCCAATTGTTAATAAATTTCAACTCCAATTTTCGCAAATTAATTTCCATCGAAGTGAACCTTTTAAAATTCATTTTTATGATAAGCAGATATTCGATAGAACTTACGAATTCTGATAATTAGAGTTCTAATCATTATTCGAGCCGTTTATTTTGAAAGTTGTCTAAGTCCATTTTTTAAGAAAAAATTATATAAATTAATTTGGGAAATTTGATATTCATTACAGAAAATAATCGAAAAAAATGTAAGAGTTTGAACCTAACAAAAGAACGTAGAAAGTTAGTAGAAATGACTCTTTTTAAACAATTTGGAATTTATTAAGCTAAAGATTGTCTAACAATTTGCAAATAATTATTACCAAATCATATTCATATTCAAATGCTATAATAAACTACCTTAATGTATAATACGATCGCGGCCATATTGGAAACTGTTAGAATATATGTAACTATGCTTTCAATTTCCGACGTTACACGATTAAAATAACTTGTGGATCGTAATAATTAAACACTTTCTGATCGAAACTACATGCCATTAATAAACTAAGCCAAGAGATTTATTTATAAATCTGGTAAGCACTTAATTAATTATAGGCGCGGTACTTTTAGCAACGATCGAATCTCGATCAGATTATTGGAGAATATTTTTATTATTAAATGCGCTGTAATTTCATCAATAAATAACACATATTTCGTAGTTCAACATTTATTTTTTGCAAACTACAGATTCGCAAGAACTCAAAGAAATTCGGGAAAATATCTTAAGTACTTTTAGGCGTTCCTCGAAGTATATCATTTCAGAGTACAACACGGTTAATACGTTACGCGTTCTATGAAATCGCGTTATCGGGGAATTCTCGTTGCAAGAACTCGTGTTATACGGGAGTTTACTGTACATGTAACCCTTAATATAACGCAGAATTGGTTTCCAGAGAAAAGTCGCATTATAAAAATCGCGTTATGCGTGACTCGGATTAAATACATCCGTGTATTATATCGAAGTCACATTGTATATATATGTAATGTGCCGCGTTGTACGAGGACAGCCACACCACGATTTGTGAACCGCGTTATATCGAAACCACATTGTACAAGTGTTACTTGTAATAATCAAAATATGTACTTAAGGTGTACTCACATCGTCGGCGAACTCGAAATATTCATTAATTAACGCCATGTTGAACCAGAAATATTCACGGAGCACTAAACACCACCGCGCACTACGAGGTTTCAGATAACACTGGCTGCTTAGCTCAGAATTGTTGAAATCTACCGACTCTAGTATACTTCTAATCCGCCTTTGTACTACGCGACTCGCGGGCTGCTCAATGGTGCGAAATTAAATCCGAACGTTATAAATCGAATCTTTGGATACAATTTTCTATTTTTACAGTTTTCATGCACGATATCTCTGCTGATATTTTTTTTTATGCGTATATTTGGAGATGTAACTGCCATGTAAAACTGATTGTGAGTTAGGTCTATTCACATGTAAAAAGCTTAATACATTTGACTAGATATAATACATTAGACATCATTTTCATTAACTAATTCCAAGCTTTATACGAAAGTCATCAATTGTTTGCTTTGCAGTTTTCTTGCGCAGTTTTTGGAAACCGAATAATGTAATTACCATCCCAAAGAAGTAAACTAAATATACGAAATGTAGGGTTTGCACTCGAACTTTTGCAAACTTTAGAATTACTTAAATTAAAGTATTTGTATTTTTATTGTTATTATTATTTTTGTATCCCTATGTCTGTAGACAAAGGGTCTTTTACCCGTATATATGTTAAATAAATAAACCAGAATAGGCAAAACTTGCTTTATGCAAGACGACTAAATTATTTAATAAAACTGTACAATAATTAATAATCAAGTTGAAAGAAATCTTTAATACCACTTAATCATGCGCAAAGGATTTTTCCAAATATCAAAAATTAAAATATGTCCTACATACAAGCCGTTACTTTTTAAAGTGAAATATGTTGAATTTTCAAGAAAACCGAATTAAATATATTGTTATGATATTAGCATCACAAGAAAAAGTGTTCGTATACCGGTTTCAAAAATAACGGCTCACATAATTCTCATCCTTTTCATTGACGTAGTAAAAATTACCATAAAACGATCGCATTAATCAATCACAGGGGTTCAAGATTTCATCGAGTCGCGTGAAAGTGAGGACCAACTCAAAGTCGATAAATCGTCGCCATCATCGATGTTTTTAACGAGTTTACCAGACAGAGGCACTTGTTGACAAACAGAGTGTCACCGCGTAAAACAGAATCGAAATACGCTGATTTACTGACCAACGTAATTTCGTATCGTTGGGAACTTGAAAGAAGGCACTGGTGACATATCTTTCACGTGGAATTTCGATCTCTCATTGGTTACATATACATTCAATATTAACAATAAGGTATAACAAAACGATCGTGTCTAGTATTTTAGGATTTAGATATATAACCGCCGTATAACGATCATATAAAAACAATTGTTTTATATACTTAGAAAATGTGAAATGTTTCGATGTTCGGATATCTGCCTTCTTCGGTCGCGATTGAAATTAATAAATAATTTCGCTCAACGTTAGAATAAACCTTCGTGTTTAACAAAAATATTCTAAGAGTGCAAAGGTCTGGATTTCAATATTACCACGCGCAATAACTCGCTAAGAACTCAACTATCATGGACAGTGCACCAGTTCTCATTCAAGACGTGCCACAAGATCGAACTAATTAATTCGTTGCACGGCTTCTCTGGCAGGTCGCACGCTCACCGGAATTTTTTTCCTTCTTCCCTTTCCTGCCAAGGATCGTGACAGATCATTCCCTCGATACGGAACTAATCCACTCAATGAAAAACTTTTACTCGCGCACGCACGCCGCATTTCTACCACGCGGAAACACCACAATTGGAGATAAGCACTGTTGGGAGCTGGAGAGTTGACTTCTACCGATCAACACTGGGACCAAAGAGTACATTATACGTGGGATCTGAACAAAATATGCTATACAAGCAAATTGACTACTTAACGCACGTTTTCTTAGTTACAAATTTTTGGAGAATATGTCCCAGTTAGTCTAAGGGGTCTTGGAAGTTTTGCATCGTCCAGGTTTTTTAAAAGAAGCACTATATATCTTAATTAAAAATTTGTATTACTTGATAATGGCGATTTCCGTGACATACACGTCGCTGAATCTTACGATGGATATTATCTTCCACGACTCGAGATACTAATAGAATAATGTATAATATGAAAAGATAAATCGAGTTTGATAAAGCATGTGAAAAATAATTGATTACTTTCCGATGCCCCTAATACTAGGACATAAATACTACGATATATGAAGTTTACTTTATGTCCTTTAACATACTTTCACTGTCCACTCTTCCACTTGAAGTTGCTTACAAGAGAGTCCAGCTACTATTGGGTTGTCCGGAAAGTTCGTGCAGATTTTTGGTAGGTGCCGTAAGGATAGGTCTGAACATATATCAGAACAATTGAAAACAAATGACATGCGTACATATCGTAAAAGACAGTACCTCAGGCATATTTGAAAAACAAATTTGGTTACGATACGTTAATTTTTGTCAGTTTTATACGCCTTTGAATATGGAAGAAAACCAATTGCATTTTAGGCATTTAATGCTTTTCTTTTACCGGAAAGGCAAAAATGGCACCTTATGGCGAAGGTGCTGTATCTGAAAGAACTGTGCGGAAGTAGTTTGCTAGGTTTAAAGCTGGTGATTTCTGCCTTAAAGATCAAGAACGCCCAGGTAGGCCCTCCACCACAGATGAAGATCAGATTAAAACACTGATCGAGAATAACCCACGCTACAAGACACGTAAATTAGCAGAAATGTTAAATATGTCAAAATCCACCTTCCACGAGCATTTTGTGAAGCTTGGCTACATAAACCGTTTTGATGTATGGGTTGAAATCGGCACGAACTTTCCAATATTACAACCCAATATTATACATCGGTATCAGTATCAGTATGTACAGCGAGAGAATATCGTCCTGAGATCTGCGGGGTCCGCAAGCCACAGTTCGCGGGTGGATTCTGGCGTTATTAAGCCGTGGGGGTTAATGGGTTTAGTTAGCGCGGCTAATGAGAGCCGAGACACGCCGACAGGAATCAGCTGACCGGCCAGCTGTCCGGAGGAACAGCAAAAGCGGAGGAACCGCTGGTTGAGAGCCGCAGGCTGCAGGCCTTCTCAGATTGGGTTAGCAAAGGGCGCAGTTCACCCCGGTGGGTGGAAACCGAGGGGTGTTCGAAGTCTACCGTCGAGAGGCATGGGGGAAGAGGGTGTTATTAGGGGTTGCTCATGGGGTGGCACTGCGATCAATGCCAGGGAGTCATGCTAGACCCCTTCCCCTTCACGGAAGTCTATATATAGAAGAAGGGCACACATGTACGTGGGTTTGTAGGTACAGGTATCAATGTATATTGTAGTTGTAGTTGTAGTACCAGAGACTGTTTGTGGCTACGTATTCAGGAAGGGCATGTGCGCCCCGCATCTGACGAACAGTGTGAAACGCGCTACGCACGTGTACGCTTTACTACCTAGATTATGATTTTCCGACTCTATTTTCTACTACTGCCTACGCCTAATAGTATTCTTGTCGTGCTTTATTAGTGCTAAGATATACTATGTATGAAAGAAGTAATAAAACATTAGATGGAACAACGATATATTGGATTGTAATTGATTTTCTGTAGACCCTCCCAATGTAGATGCTTATTATAGTAGATATACACTATACACTACCGCGCAAAAGTATTCGAACGACCACCGAGTTTAAGAAGTTTCCAGGTTTATTTATGAAAAAGCATTTCCGTCCGCATCTGCTGTTTAAGATAATACAATGACAACAAATAATGATATCAATGGCTTGTTTATTTTCTTATTATTTTATTCGTAATTTGTGTATCCCTGGCAATTAAAATAGAAGAAACTCTAGAAAAATTCGACTGCTTATCAATTTCATAAAATACTATGCAATTTCTATGTTAAGTGAATGTAACAGTAGAACTACTGAATATATACTCAGTTATGCTTACATATTTATTTATATATAAATTATGGCTGGAGAATTAGAATTAATGAATGGATCCAATTATTCGCGTTATGTAGATGAAATAAAACTACATTAAATCTCAAAGAATCCGCCATGGTACATTCGAATGATTGAATTCAAAATGACAAACAAGTTATTTTGACCCTTTTCATAGTTCTAGCATTAACATCATATATTCAAAAATTTTATGATTCAGTATTATATCAAAAGTGGTAATACTATATTGTTAGTAACAGAGTAATAAACAGCCTTAGCAATCATGGGCTGAATGATGCGTTTCCACAGTCAAATTCATTCTATTACCGTGTTATTATGCGTGCACTTTTCGCACAGTGACATATTAACTCTCATTTAACGTTACAAAACCTTTACTCAATCTTGGTGCGATGTGTCGGCGTGGAGAATGGTATCTTAATAGGTTACTGTCGCTGTAATAATTACAACGGCCATCCAGCTAATTACCCACTGTCTCTATCGTACGGTATTATTACTTCGTTCTACAGTAGTAAACTGCCGCGGTGTGTACAGTCACGGAGTTATACTTAACTTTTAAGTGAATTTGTTCGAGGTGTCACACTTTGACAAATAAAGGGTGAAATAATTATTGCATTTCTGTTCTGCGTATACATGACACGTACGAAGATTGAACGTGACATCTTCTAATGACGCGATAAGATGTTAACCCGTTAACCATGGATTATTATGGAAGAGTTAACTTGTCATTTAAACCAGCATTTATCTTAACGATTACAAATTACATTGGAATTATCTCCCTCATTTATATATATATATTCATAATATTCCATTTTCTAAAGTTGTCTGCGAATCATGCATAATAAGCACAATAAATGTAATTAAATTTATTAATTAATCTTTTCCATCCATCCTTATTTTTAAGGACATATACGGAGATATAAAACTATAGTTAAGTATCTGTTCGGTAGTTCTAGTGTTAATAACTTAAAATTTGCAATCCTATATAATAATAGTATTCGTTAGTAATTTATGTTATTTCAATCATCTAATGGATGTCTCCTCGTATAAAATACGTAACAATGATAGAATAAAAAGTAGCAATACATTATCGATAATTCCAGTGTTAATAGATAAGTAAATAAAAACGTTAGTATTGAATCACGTTATAGCCTGTTACTTAACGGCGTTCGATCCTATTCTGTTAAAAGCTCGTAGGAAGTTTTGTGGATTTTTAAGGGGATACGTAAAAACTATCAAAGGGATCAGGATTCCCGTTGTAACGTCTTGTGCGTGAAGAGATTACAGGTAACCTATTACACGGTTAAAGAGTGACTTTTATGGGGTTTGTTTTGAGAGAACGCGGCCTTTCTAAGGGTCTCGCGGCACGGCGCAAGAAATGTCTCTATAAATACGGAAGAAAGATCGTTACTTAAGGATTTATTGGCCCGTTGGTTTTATTGGCTCGAAAACGTGCGGGAGTACGTTAGACGCAACTCTCCATATAAACGCGAACGGGACACTTGATGCACGTAAAACGACCCAATTTCTGTGCAAAGGTACTTCGCATTCGAGAAATGTATCGTTTTCAAAATCAACATTAAAACTAGGCACAATATACTCGGATATGTTTTTATACCTACGTATATGTCTTTAAAAATAAGGTTGAGCGGCAAAGATAAGTTAATAGATTGAATTATGTTTATTGTGCAACATGATCCGCGGAAAACCTTTGAAAATGGAATGCTATGAATATGAATATGAATACTTTTATTAAATAAAATTTATTAAATTCTAGTGTTAAGTTACTGCCAGACAATCGAAATCATTATCACGTAATATAAGGGATGTTCATTTAAAGAACTCATTTTAGATTACATACTAATCAGTTCAAAATGAAATGTTTTATTTCACATCATCGAGATATTATTATGATACTTTACTTTAAAATCTTGATAACTTGAAATCAAAGGTTTCTTTTTTAACCTGTTAATCTATTTTGAATAGTTCCCCGATCTAAAAATGTCACCGAATAAAATATAAAGAATTTTTATAAAATAATAAGCATGAACACGATTAATTAAATGGAACATTATATCGATATTCCTGTAGTAATATATAAGCATATTTAGAATTTCTTCTTAGTTTTCTGTAAACCTTATTTTAAATGCGTCGAAAAAATAACTTTTCCAAGAATTACTTTTCGTAATAATTTCTATACCAATTCCAATCCAGAATAAGTACTTATTTGTGCTTGAAAATAAAAGCACGCTCTATGAACGAAAAAATACATCAACCGATACAAATGTACATGATACAGCAACAACAAAACTATAGCCTCTCAGATTCCTCCGAAATTCCAAGTGACATAAAACTCCATTGAAGGACAAAATCTCTCATGGCTCCCAGCTAATTACCGACAAATTGATTAATTCAATGAAAAGGAGAGTCTCGAAAGTGCGGATACATTGATAGAAGCGACTGCGGCGAGAAAAAAAGACAAGAGAAGGGATAAGATCACCCTTTGTCAGTGATTTAGAGAAAAGATTGGTCGCTGCACGCGATGCTTGAGAGAACAAGTGTTAACAGGTGCATACATAGTGCAGTACGAACCTCAAAGTGTTGCACCGCGCGTAATGCGCAATATGCATCGCACAAAGATAATAATGGCGAAAGGATAGAGTAATTGTATTTGCAATTATTATGATGGGCTTTGTGCGATGTAACTTGTTATAGGTCAGTAATCTTCACAGAAACCTTCATAAGCTAATATCCTTTGTAACCAACAAATTGTGCCTATGTTATAAACAATTCCTTAACCCTTTATAGCTCCATGTAACTTTGAAGTCACGTACTTTTCTATCCGTTACTTTCATTTCATTTCATTTTTCCGTTGTAATAATAATTATAAAAGTGCACGCAACGATTGTCACTTTTTCATGAGACCGTATATATACGCATTTCGTAGTCAAGGGGTTAAAAAAGGAATAAGATGGCCAAGCCTTTTTCACATGGTACTTATGTGTACTCATAATGCAGAAAGATACACACGATAACTTATCAGGCAAATAGCTCGTTTACGTAATATCTACGCCGCACGATAAGAACATCCAAGGAGATATCTATCGATCGTTAGTCGGAAACACGTAATTCTATCGATAACTGAAAATGAAATTTCATTGAACGCCGGAATAAAGGAATCGAAAGCGATGACGATACTTTCGACGGTAATTGACTTCTTTCGTCTTCCTCAAGGCTGATTCTTATCGCGCTGCTTTGAAGTACTTGAAAGGATTCTTGTTTGGGGTGATAATGTTTTGACACGTTTTAGATACCAAGTGATAGACAGGCTCGTGTGTTTCAGATTTTTATGACTAATATGTTGTGATTAGGAAATATATCCTTCGAACATTCTTCCTTTGGAGCTTTTTTCATTCAAGACTCTTGTAATGTCTCTTAAATATAGATTTTGAGAATCGATTCATTTTCTTGCGCTCTGTGGCTTCCGCGTGATAGAGCAGCCAATCACAAATTAATATTGGCGGTAATGATTTCAAGTTACATTTTTTATCACATTTCGAACGATAAGTTTTAAAAACTAATTCTGATTTACACTTTGATTAGTGCTGGAAATGTAAGTTGATGCCAATGTTATATTATAAAGAATTTTAATAAAATAAAACGAAACAAGAGTAATCTGGAAGATTATATTCGAAAGTGATATCACTTTTCAAAAACAGAATCGTTATTTCTGTTGTGTACTAATTATATTATTTGCCACCTTACGTCTTCTATGTAATTGTAAATCGAAATATAAGAATTTTCGACGACGGTTAAGCAAGCTTCGTAGAAGGATAGATTGTAATCGATCATTTTTTACTATCAAATTATTTCAAACAAAGAAACACGAAACATTTTCAAGTGACACGATATTCACCCTCAAAAACATGGATACAAATCAAAGTGAGTAAATAAGTAGAAACAGTGCTTTTTGCGAGGAAGTTTCCGCGGAACTGTTACCGAAATTGATTAGAAGCAGAAACTCGGCCCAGAATGAAATAACAGTCGAGTCAGCGACTAGAATGAGTCCCTTACACGTGCAAGGACTTTCGTCGCTGGCGCAGCAGTAATCGCGCTGCCGCTCCAGCGATTTATCGCTGCCCGCGATGCTACTTTATCGGCAATATCCTCCTTTTTTCCTCGGGAAACTGGTAATTCACGTGAACCGTTTTCGCTGGCCTACACTTTCTACCATATTTCCTGGCTATTCTATTCTCCGAGAATCTTCCTTGGCTACTATTTACCTCCAATTATCTCCAGGACGGACAGGTGAGGTCCACCACTAACCCTGTCGAAAAAATACTTCCCGCCATTCTCTTTTGCTACCTGATGGAAAAATATGGCGCGCTTACGGAAGGTTATTTGGGACCTCCAAAATCAACTCAAGAATATCTGAGTTTTTTCAACCAGAGATTAAGTGTTATTTCTGGATTCTGTTAATTATTGGGGAAGTTATAGAAAGAGTATGTTAATTCTTTTTCCAATAAACATAAACTCTATTCACAAGTGTATTATACCTCTTTGTTCGTCTCTATTTTTTTTAAATAATTCTTTTTAAAAGAGGTAATAAACATTTATTTAACACACACGTTATTACCTACAAATCTGCACTATTATTCTATCATATTATCCTGTCAAATAAATTGTACAACTGCGGACTCATCAATTATTCGATATCTCTAAAGAGATGATTATATCAAAGAGATGAAAATAATGATTCGCGAAACGGATTCGCAAATCGCGGAGCTTCGGAGGCACGTATACTATATTGGTAGATACGCGATACTAGAACTAGTATTAATTCGTATACCAATGGTCCACGGTGCTGGAACAACTTTCCCGTCAAATTCCCTGATATTTGGAGTGGAGGGATTCACAGGGATCAGTCAAGGAGAAAATGCCGATGCGGCTGTTCAACGTAAGCACCGGCTGACAGCCACGTTGTGAGAACGCGGCAGAAAGTGATCGAGCTTACCAACCTACCAGAGAAAACCGCGCGTTGGCTCACGATGTGTGTCGACCATAAAAGACCAATAATCGCTGTGGCACGCCGGTTCGCTTTAAACCCTAGCCCTGGCCATTGCTGGAAAAGTGAACGGTGTGAACCTCTCTGTGATGAAATCTCGAGCAGTAGGCGCCATTAGGAAAAGAAAAGAAATCCTGTTGCGTAATATTGCCTCTACTTCGACTACTCGTGTTAGACCTGTCTTTGTCTCACGGAAATATTTCACCTTTTTTTGACCGACACTTGCTTCCATGGAAATTTATGGCAAGGAAGATATTCTTAGATGCTGCATAATATTAGAGAAATAACTTCAACGATGATAATATTAAGTTGGCAACTAAATTCGCGATTCCATTTGTGCGATTATTTTCGTACATACAATTATTATTTCGTATAATTAAGTTTGTTTCATTGAAGTTTATAAAGAAGGTCGCGAACTTTGCAATACGTTATTAATTGTAAAGAATGGAAGATCGTTAATAAGAGTTTTCAGGAAATGCGCCATTTCATGTGAAATGACTGAATATTTCATTTTCAAGAAACGAAACGATTAAGTATCTTAGACTGTGGATATAAATGATCTATTTCTATATAGTTATCTATATGTTTATTGTATATATTTATCCACTTTCAATATAAGCAAAACCAGTTTGGTTTGCGTGCAGCAACCAAAGTAAAGTTGACCCAATGTTATTTAGCCACTCATTAATATTCAATCTCACCGACCCTAACTTCTAACATTTCTTCACATCTTCCGATTGCTTTACCTCTTTAATGGCGATTTATTAGCACTTCCAGGTTAGTAGAGTGAAAACAAATACTTCGGACTCCGGTTTGTTCAGAATTCGAAGCGTTAATGTTCGAATCAGATTCCATGAAATTGCTTTTATATTCGATTACTGTTCTCGATTTTACACGCCATTCAATTTTCTTTGATCCCTATTGCCCCATTCACGCAAAGAACGTAACCATCCATTGTCATAAATCATCCGAAATCGAAACTAAATACTGTTCATTGTTACTTATTTTCTAAGCGTGACTTAAAAACGATTGAATTGAAACGAAAGCATATTTGCATTTGATAGAATTAATAAGTTTGATGTATATAATATATTGACGATAATTTATGATTAAACAACCGTATTTATATGTATATATTATAAAGTTGCCAATTTAAAATTATCAAATTCTGGAAGTTCGAAAACTTGCAATTCATAATTGTTTAAATACAGAAATATTAAAAATATATTAAAGAGTTGGACCGTTTAATGTACCGTATTTAACAGATTAATTTGGACGTAATAATTATATTTTAGTTATAATACCAATTAGCTATATTAATAATTAGATTCTAGGTATTATTCATACCTAATTATTCATTATTCATTAAAATATTTCATTTGAGAAAAACGATCGAACTCTTCGATATATTTCAAACACACCAATTTTCACCGCAGAGTTATAATAATTGTTCAAATCAATTATCGAGAGTTAAGGAAAGCCAAATGAACTTAAAGAGGAACGATCTCATAAATTCTCAGAATATAAATTATTTGGTAGAGCGAGTCTAGGTATGCTAGTATGTGCTGTTTCGCCACTCTCTATGTTGAAATCCCGAGACCAGGTAAAACACCGTGAAGTATAGAAAGAAAAGATTCTCATTTCGCCATCGATACAGTGAGGCCGGAGAATGTTTCCGAGGCCTTCTGTATCTCAGGTAAGCCAGAGTGCTTTCGTTATGAAATAGTTCATCTTAAATTCGATTCCGATTGCGTAAGAACGAAGGGCGACTATTGGTCAACGTCTTTTCAACGATCATTTACTCCAAACTGCAAAATCATTCCCCGCCCTATTCTCCACGTGTCGTAAGAGAAAAGAACTACCTTCGCTAGGGAATTTCGAGAACATAACCTTGGATCGAAGTTTCTTTCGTGTGGTATCATTGTACACGCAAAGTCATACTTGCGTTAAAAATGCTTTAGTAGCATCTTTATAATAGAGTTTATATTACTTCATAATACATTCAGCATTTTCTTGCTGGAATTATTTTTAAGTCCACGATAAGACTGTTATTTGTCACAAGACCGTGTAAAATCATGAAGAAATACACGTTGAAGAACACGAATAACTATAAGAAATGTGACAAAAATTGACCTTCGTCTCGCCTGTGTTTTGTCTTACTCGAACTCTGACCCGGGTGATTAAGGATATCAATTAGCGGTACAAAATTTCTGTTAATAAGAGTCCAAAAGGCATACCATGAAGCCGATAATTAAAAAGAAACCATAACAAGTAGATCGATCAAAAAACTTTTGCTGTACGGATTTAAAACAAGACGTTTTATGTGAAACGCCAGTTGGTTGCTCAACGGAACCAAACATTTATTTATATTTTTATATGTTTTAAAATAAAATAATATATTTACCAATTCTATATATTACATAAAAAGCGACTTTAAGGTTATACTTAGAAATGCCCCAAAAAATTCCTCTTTCGAATAAATCGCTGTCTTAAGAAGACACAAAGTCCGTAAAGGTCTGATAAGAAATCCGACGTTTGATATTTATAACATATTGATAATGGAGATAATAAACAATCGCAATAATTATATGTGTGAAAACACATTATATATGCCGGCCAGAAAAAAGAAGACATTACTTATATTTGCCACGCTTGTCAGGGTAAACCCGTTTTACCAGTCCAACGGAGATAAGTGACATCCTTTATAACCCTAAACAATACTTTGTTCAAAATTGAATCACGTTTTAACTCGAATCTCACACTTTGCAATGCATTGCCTGGGGATGGACTTAATAATTTGATTTAATACTTTTGTTATTATACATGAAGGCCATCTTCGAAACTACTGCTGGGGTTACATTTTCAGTTGCAGCGCCAAAACCTATAAGAATCATCATATTCGTTTTACAAATATTTTGTTGTGTTGGACAGTGTTATTGAATGTCTTAGATTTCCATAAAGACTTAATTATCGATGGCAATTACGTAGAACACATCGGTGATTTGATAACGCAATTGAAAAACGGGGGTTTTGCATTTCCCATTGAGAAACATAGGATAATATCCGTAACGATCTTCCTACTTTAAACACATCGTAACAACGGAACATTAGAAAACGGTGACACATCTGTTCCAGCCAAATTGCCGTGGGATTACTGGACTTTAAGATGTTACACGAACTCGAAAAACCGGTTTGATCGTGCAAACGATAAAAAAGAAACTCGCGGGTCCAGCATCGATCATTTACCCTCTTTCGTATCATCCACTCTCGAGCTTCGAGAATCTACACCTTCCCTTTCCGCCATCTTTTTAGATCGACCTACTCGTGCAATCTAGCCATCCCTTTTTGTCCTTGATTTCGATGTGTTTTCACACTCGATATTCACTTTGTATAATATTTTATACTCGCAGAAAGATGGAATGAAATGATCCGTTTTGTTCCACAACCTTTCTTCATGTTTCACGCGACATGAAGATTTCATCATCCAAGTACTTCTCAAGCTTATCATCGAAAAATGACTGAAAATCGGTATGAATTTTCCGGACAACCCAATAAAAAGGATTATAAACAAATTATCTTTTGATCAGGATAATACAAGGATAACATTACCAGGAAGAGATGCAGATTACAGAAGCTTGAACATGTCAACAAGGAAGACCCGATTGAATAGAAACATCAACATTAAGTCAACGTGGCAAGACGAAGGGACAAGAAATGCCTGCTCGGCAACGTTGGCAGCCCTCGTAGACGAAATACTATTATTATTGACGCGCGTTGGCACTGTTTACACGGAAATGACGACGCGATAAATCCGTGGTGTCACGGCCCATCGTTGTCCACGGGGCTGGAACGCTTATATACCGGTTTACGAGCCACCTCGAAACCCCACCGGCGTTTATTCGGCCTCCCTCGGTGATTTAGGGAGATCCAATCAACAAACGATTGATTCATGAAGTCTCACCTCATCCCCGACATCTTCCTTCCTTCTCATTTCTCACTGTTTTTTTTAATAGGTTTAATGAGGACTTTAAAAACCTGATATCTGTAACACCGTTGAAGATGCCGATGCCAATATTACCAAAACCCCAAGAGACTCCTTTGAAGAATTATTATGGGTACCCATAAGTGATGTCGTGTTTGATACTTGTACAAAATTGTACAAAATTTTATTCCACTTTATTTCCTAGTTTTCGTATTTCCTATTTATTCTACTTTAATTCAATTTTAATTCCCTAATGTCAATCAATGTAATTAGTATTTAGGCTATGCAATAATAAATCACGTACAGGAAAAAGGTGGTGTTTATTAAATCTGATAAAACCTAATATTATGTGCTTGATTTATGCCAAGATATAAATCAGTGATTTGCGAGATTTCGAATAAATAAGTTCTCGAAACAAATGTTTTTTAATTACAATATGAAGAGTTTTCTTGGACGATTCTAATGGTGTGATGATTATTC
Organism: Nysson spinosus; assembly: GCA_910591585.2. Lineage (NCBI taxonomy): Eukaryota > Metazoa > Arthropoda > Insecta > Hymenoptera > Crabronidae > Nysson > Nysson spinosus. The sequence goes on from OU342834.1 coordinate 4,189,233, forward strand.
GGGAATGTAAATGTCGGCTAAAAATGAAGATATACTTGGAATGTGAAGAGATAACTGCATTTGAACATATTATTACATGTATTGGAATGTCAATAATTGTAATAGAAACAATTGCCACTGCTCATTATGCTCATTTACTATCAGAAATGTAGAGCACTTTTATCAACAATCAGGAATCCAATCTAATCACAATATGGAGATTTATGGTTCTTGATCATTCTAATATTGCATGTTTGATCCGATTCTAGCATTACGTTGTTACAGAGATAAAATCCATGAACTACATTTTTTTAAAAACTCTATCTTGTATTTATTGCTATAACTTTTTGTCACCCATCTATTAGAGTGGTGTGCTTTTTACAAGAAAATGTTAGTTAATGAATTTGATCTCTGTAACAACGATTAGATAAGAAACGAAGACATACTTGTAATGTGAAAGGATAATTAAATTTGAAGATATGAGACATTAAGAATGCCTATAATTGTAACTGGAAAATTTTGTCGGTGCTCATTACGCAATGTTACTATTAGACTCTACATTGTTATCAATGATATCCCGATAACACAGCATGTATTCGCACTTAGAGTCAGAATGGCCAATGGATACCCGACATTCAATCTGGTTCCCTTTTTCATGTGTGACCACCGTGTCATGGAGCAGATTGAATGTCGAAAACCCGTTGACCACTGTCTTCAATTTCGAAAACATGCCTCAACGCCGGCAAATCGTTGATAACGATTTGGTGTCTGATAGTGTAGGTGTTCACTATCAGTATGGAGTTAAAGTATGCCACAAATTCCCTTGTTCTATTCATGTAAATGAGTAATAAAAACAAAATCGCGTGTGCAATTGTACCTAAAAATTGTGTGTTATAGAATTAATTGTGTTTGTAGTACATCTTTCAAAAATCTCGTTGGAAAATCGCACACAACTGATAAACTCTTCTCGTAAGACGCGGCTAGGAGATGCAGGAGATGCGTGTCTAACTCGCGTCGTGGAGCGCGCGACTCATAAGTCGCGTGGGAGGTTGCTAATTTATTGCACATTAACGTCACTTGTCTCTGACCACGCACAAGATTGCTTCTGGCTATCCACGTTTGTCTTTGAATCATTACCGATCTTCTATAAAGTTTCGATCCACACTGCTGGAAAATAACCTGCTGATATACGACTATCTTTCAACCGGCAACCCTGCGGTGTTTATCACGGAATTGCTGTCGTTACACGGACTCTTGCACGAAATTTACATAACTTTTACACTGAAAGTAATACTTCGTGTAAATGTACACTTTATTATTTTGGATCTTATTTTTACTGATTATTTAGCCTCTATTAACCCCTTGACATACTATGACGTCTGGGAGACGTAGTTTGTTTATTATGTCATTGTAAACAGTGACGTGTCTGAGACAACAGGAACTTTATACTGATTAAATTCGCTTTTAACGCGCCTATAAAATAAATATTACAGAAATATAATTATATATTTTCAGTATTAAAGTAAACATTTGGAATTATCCCTGCATCATATTTGTTTGTTTTCATTTTATTTATATGTCAAAGAGTTAGTGTCCTTCAGGTTTAACACGATTTATGTGATCTATATATTTATCGATTTCTATAATTGTTTCCTATAGTATTCATTATTAAAATTGATTTGGAATAATTAAGACTGATGGTGTAATTATACCATAAAATGATGGGGTGTTGAATGTAATTGGTGCTATTAGTGTTTTGAGAGTATAGGGTTCCATGAACAACCATAAACTGATCACAATGCCGTCTATTTGAGTTCTATACTTGTTTATCTGGTAAAGCAAATTATGTAATCTCTTATGTCCATATTTGGCACATATTGTTCGGAATCCGTGGGCCACCGTGTACCAGAATTAGGAGATGGCAGTCGACGTGTTAAACATCTTGGGTGTAGTCCAAAGCTCATTTGTGAAAAAGATATTGCGACACGTGGCCCTCATAATAGTAGCCAATGATGAAATAATGAGCAAAAGGAGAAAGCCGTTTAGAAATTGTTAACCTTTAATCGCTCACATTCTTTTCGCGAACGGTTAGCAGATCCAAATCGTTCGACTCTATTAAAGGTACCGGAAAGTAATCAATTACTTTCCACATACTTCATGAAACTCCATTTATGTTTTCATATTAAACATTATTATATTAGATAATTGTTATCTATCAAAGTTTTCTACAAATTTGTGTTCTTAAGCTATTGCAATCAAAATAAAATCCAATGTAAAGGGCGAATTAGATTTGCAAGAAGGTGAATATGACCAGTAACATGATTCATTTGGATTGCAAAATCAGTACTGTTACGCAAGAATAACAAAAAATGAATAAAATTGATATTCACGATAGCACACTTTTCCAACGCGAGTCCCACGGATCGAAGTTAAGTAGAACATAGTATACTTTCCCTCGGCAAGTCGGACAATTTAACGGCAGGCAGAGGAAAGTTGGCAACGAAATGCAATATTTCGGGTGCATCAGCTGTCGGTGATTCGGGAGTTCCGAGGTAGGCCATGGATGAAAAAAATCGCGGGCAACAGGGAAGAGGAACACGCGACCTGGAGAATCACCAGGTTTCTCGGCTGGTAGTTCGCTCGTCCTTAATTGGGTTCATGCCACCGCGTTAATAAATGCGGGCAGGCAAGTGCATTCTGCGCATTGCGAAGTCCAGCCACGCGTACCCCAGGCCCTTATAAAGGCTTAATCAGCCTGATCCCGATTGAGTCATTAATTGCCTTAAAGAGGGCAAGGCCTTGCCTACGACACTAAAATGCAAGCCTCTACTAACGCCTATTATGCTTCGAGTTTATCCTACTCGCATCATTCCATGATGTATGCATTTTCTGTATCACCTTTGGTAAGTCTTCATCGAGAATGAAACGGACATTTTTATAAATTATGATAATATCTACTAACGAACTAGGATAACGCGCATCAAGGAGCGACTCTACGGCGTAACTGATTGATTTATATTTCGAATTATTAAGAGTTTTCATCATTGGCATCCACGGTGTCCACAGCTCCCGGGTGTTACATGGGACGGGAATAGTCCTGGTGGAAGTAGGATAACGCGCATCAAGGAGCGATGATTCGAGGACGAAGGATGTTAGGCGAGTATACCGAGAATGCAATGGTGAAGGCAGGCGGTTCGTTTCATACATTATAAGAAAGGAAGCACTTCCCTCTAGCAACGGCACTTCCCTCCGTTCTCGGGCAGCGCGCCTCGAGGCGCTTCCATAACTTCGTTCTTCGCGCGATCTCTCCACCCTTCGGTTCTATCGCTGTATTTTCCCGCAGATTCCTCCCCCACCCTGCCCCCTCCATCCCTATTCACTTGCTTTCTATCATCTTTCTCTCTTTTATACCCCCTATTCCTCTGTATTGCCCTCTCCTCCTCTCTTTCTCTCTTTCTCTCCAGATACTCCGTTCTACGTCGGAAATATTAATTTTCGAAATTTTCGCTACTTGCATCGTGCGAATAATGGAGGCGAATGTATCGGTGGTTTTTATTAGCATTTCGATGAGCGGCTGATTATTATTAAACGTTTATTGAACGTATCATGTTATATTGTGGAGTAGAAGTTAAGTTGGGGTTGGTACTATGGAACCTGTTTTTGAGTGTTTTAAAACTTATTTTTAAATGTTTGAAATTGTATGTTATATATTAATAGTTTCAGAAATGATCGATGTTAATTTGTAATAGGTTAAATGTTAAATGTTAATACATTGCAATATTGTTTTGTCATATTCGAGCGATCCTTTGCAGTTGCCTGTTGAATTTAAGTCAATTAAATGTTTGCTGGTTCCTTTAAATTGTAATTTGTGATTGCCACATAATTATTGTACCTTATACACTTTTGGCATTAAACTGCGACAATATTTTATAAAATATTATTTATAAAAGTGCGCGCAGCAATCGTCACCTTTTTCGGTGCATATAAATAATAATTTCGTTAATTTCTGAGTTGGGCACAAAGTCCGTACCATTTGCATCCATTTTTTTGGAAAATTAAGGAAATATAAAATCTCGAATAAAAAGTCCCTTCTAGTTACATGGTAAAAACCGCACGAACTTTTAGGCCAACCCAATATTTTCATTTAATGTAGTTCGACAGATTCGCATTTAAAACTGTCGCGTTATACATTTTCCATTTGATTTGAAAAAATTGGGTTGCAAAGGGTTAAAGATCTTTGTTTTCGGCATCTACGAACCTACGTAGTTAAATCATATTCCGGGAGTAATGACGAAGCCGATGCTATTAAATCTCTCGACACATCCTCCTCCATCTGTTTCCCTCCTCCCTGAGGATTATCTCCCGCGAGGGGATATATTTTGCCGAATATTCTTGGCATCGTGTTGAACAACCGTCGGTACCCCTACGACAGGGAGCTGCATCAATGACGAGAGCCGATGCCATTAACCTATCTCTCTTTCTAGTTCTCCCTCCATTCCATTTAGCCACCCCTTATTCTATATGGCCTACCATTCACCATGGAGGCCGATGCAAAATTAATGAGGTTCCCGCCTCACCCATGAGATAGCCACGATGCGCCGATAACTCCGAACAAAACCTAAGATCTTCTGATCGACCTGGAAGAATGCCGGGTTACTACTTCCGCGTAAATTAACACCGTTAAGAATCCCGCGGAAAATACTGTTAACCCTTAACCCTCTCTAGTCCAATTGTTTCGTGCCTAAAAGGAAATCGTAGAACGTAAATTTGGTTAAACGCGATTCTAACGAAAGTATATTACGTGAAGATAGTAATATAATAGATATATCTGTGACATCGAATTAAATGTATAAATATTGGAGAAATATGTTATGTAATATTTACAAGATTTATAGTAATTGTGCATAATTGTTATTAATGATAATAAGAATAAATAAGTAGCACTTTAATTCAATTAGTTTGGAACAAAATTGCGCGATAAAATTAAAACGTATCTAAACAGCTTGATGTTTAAATAGCCAGATTATGGGATCTGTCGCTTCAATCGAATATCTTTTTCCCTGTGCATCTTAAGAATGGTAATTCAAAAAATATCTGTTTTTACCAGCGCATTCGACGTCACGCCTGCCAAAATAAAATTCCAAAGCAAATCGCAAGAGTCTAGTCGTCAGCCTCCACAATCCGTATTTACGAAAGCGGACGATGCGTCAACGAGAACCAATTCGAAGTTTCAACATCGATATGTTTCGCGAGGAATAATTTCGAATTGGCTTCAAGCATTCTCCATCGATCTAATATATTATTGGTGGTGCCGTTAAAATGTGTTTACTTTAATCGAATAAGAAGAGAACAGGCCAAAAATGAACAGGTAAAATAGAATCAAAGAATGCATAAAATCTCATCTTTCATATTCTGCAGCTCCACGTGACTTTTATTTGTGGCATTTTTAAGTCTTACTTCATTCTTTTACTGATATATAATTATTGTTAATGATAACAGCAATGAATAAATAGCTCTGTAATGTACAAAGTAATACGACAAATTTCGAAGGAATTCCATTAGTGTGAAAGAAAATTGGATAATAAAATTAAAATGTACCTAAAAGTGTATGCTACATTGTATTTTAGTTTACTTTCATACCACTTTACTATCGTAATATGCTCTGTTTGCAGTCATTACTCGTCCATTCTTGTTCAGTTCAGTGTCCTCCATTAATAACCGTATGGTTTTATCCATAATTAAACAGATTCGTTGATAAAGAGTTAAAAATACAGATCTAATTAACGCGTACACGATGACTCTCGAGGTTTCAGCTTACACATACAAGAATGCAAAGGAACATCCATAAAATAGCAGGTTCTTGGATTAATTGTTAATTACCCTGACAATGCTTTGAATGCTAGAAAACTGTGAAGTGACGGCATACAAATGTATCGAGGCAAAAAGAATGGCCCGGTTAGAAATTATATCCCGAAGCGATTTGTGGCACAATGAGTGAATTTTGGGATCACGCGGCATATGTGAGCGCGTGTATGTTGCGTAAGCATAAGAAGACTGCTGTTGGCGTAGAACGCACGTGCGAGGACGAAATTAGCCAAGAGCCGTCTCCGAGAGCAACTCTCCTTTCCCCACTCGACATAACTCCCCCTTGTTCCTGAAAAACCGTGGCTTTCCTGAGCAGCTTCCAGTTTATGGAACCACGTTCCTTCTTCGTCCTTTCCTACCTCTTATGATGGCACATGTGCCATTATAGGAGGACCACTCTCCAGAAACATGCAAGTCGCGCTGGCCAATTTTAGAAAGCCACGTTTTCCACCGTTTGGCGCACCACCGACGTCTCTATCAATTTGCTGCCGGAACTTTTTAGGTTGGTAACTACCATGGATGCCAACCGCTGGTATCGAGCAAACTGCTTTCTTCGTTAACCCTCTATAATATATTGTTACTATTTTTACGTAACGTACCTTCGTTAGATTCGCGTTATAAGGTTTTACTTATTTTGTTTATCAAGTATTATTAATGCATTCGCAACCGGATGACGCCCATGCGAATCTTTGGGATTCTTTACCAGAACCCGGATAAAACAAATGTGTACTTTTAGATACATTACACTTTGGTCTCAAAATTGAATACGTTTTGACTAAGTTATATGTTGGTTTTATAGCATTGTTTATCAACATAACTTTATTAAGCACAAATCCGGGTAAAAATGCCACGAAGCGAATTTGTTAATAATGTCAAATATCAAGGATGTATTATAACCACCAAGGCATAATAAATGTGGCACAATAAGTCCTCTGACAATCTCGGTAGCAGAACAATGCCAGAGTGGCAAACAAGTTTGCGGGATCGTGGCGAAAAACGTAGGATCATCGGGGACCAGTAGCTTAGATTATCCGCGGGTAGGAATGGTATAGCAAGGTACAGCAAGGTATAGCAAGGTACAGCAAGGTATAGCAAAGCATAGCAAGGCATGACAAGCGTAAAGAAGCGCAATCCGTTAAGGTGAGACGAGATGAGAAGAGACGCGACGAGGTGTCGTCTCAGTGGAAGCCGAGACGAGCTCACCACTAGCCGTCAGTAGCCTCACAATATCGCTTCGTGTGGCAGGTGGTCTTCTCTTCGTGGCACGTGGACTGACTCCACGATCGAGATCACGCTCCCATCCCGCTATATTTATCACGCTCATCAATAATTTTCAAGATAAATACCGAGAAGCTCATCGTGGAATTACTCAGATTGAATTACAAGTAATTATAGGTCTGACTACTCTGGGTGTCTTAAAATACTCGGTGTATTTTCATGAAATAGGTTGGATTTGAAGAAAGTAATTAAAACCCCTTGAAATACAATTTAATTCCGATCATTCATCTTTTCTTCTTCATGTGAGTTCCATACTTCTCTGTTCGAAAATTAGTAACCTTCTCATTATCATTTTCAATGCAAGGACAACTCATTCTATGTGTAACTTAAGCACCAAACATGGCGTTGGACATAGATGACCCTGACTTAAAGATGGCGGAAAGTGGAGGATCGCTCAGCGGAGACATATATAAAAAAGATGTCGGAGTAGCGCGTTAAATCCTTGAAACTCAACGGGTTCAGTCACATCGAATTATTAAGAGAGATTTCATAATTAATTCAGGCGTGATCCGGTAACGATAAGATGAACGGAAGGCGTCATCTCATCCGAGTCTGGTGTGGAATATGAGACGGGGACAGTAAGAAGCTAAAAGACGTTGTGGAAAGAGGCACGTGCCTACCAGGAACACGTGTTGTCAGGTGTCTCGTCGACACCTTACTATCTCCTTCTAATAATCTCCTTGGTCCACGAGACATTTTTATCAAGACCGACTCTAACACCAATGTATGTATATCAAACGACTTATCATCTCGATAATCTCCGGGAAGCGCGAGATAATTTTATCACCGACAAACCGCGCGATTTCTAGTAAAATCAAGAAAGAATTCGATACCAATCATGAAATTATTCCCTCAGATTTATTGCTGATACGAAAGTCTGGACATGAAACTCAATATTTGAAACGCCATTTTAGCGAACGACTTAAGTCCACTTTTTCACGTGACTCTAATATCGTTGTAAAAGAAGTAAAATTCATTAACCCAACATTTTCATGCAAGCGAGTCACAGAGGACTTTGTTCTCTTTTTAGAATTAAAATTTCAATATTCGTGAAATAGGATATTTGAATATAGCAAGTCATTTATATATCCTACTTGCAGTGTCTAGTCAAATTGTGGAAATGGCAGAATGTAGTTATAAATTGACTTCTATAACAATGATATTATAACTGATCAATCTACATATCTCAATTTTCACATCCCCTTTCGTCACACAAGAATGCTTTCTACTTCCTAATGGCATAAGTTTGTATCAGTACACTTCGCATCGAGGTTCGTTTAAATAAAGTCGGTGAGGTCGAATCTTCATCAACTAATTTTGAAGCGTAAGGGCAGTGCCCTTAGAATGTCCGCGGATTAATTTATTCGGAGCGGCGCGGAAGGCGACGTAGATTGGTGCGGGAAAGTTATGATTTAGCGTAGAATAATCGTCCGGCGGTGGAGCGGATCTAAAAATAATCTCTATGCGGGTTTGCGTTTTGATCAAGTCGGCCGCGTATGCGCGTCTACGATGCCAAGATAGGCCTCTCTCGGCTCTCCTTCTATCTTTCGATCCTCTCTCTTTCTCTCCTTTTCTCTTTTTCTCTCTTTCTCAATCCTTTGTACAGCCGAGACGGCCTCTGGCTGTGATAAATGCTTGGGAATTTTACGGCGGCCGCAATAAGTGACCGTTGTACTCGCACGAGATCGTCCAATATCGTATGAAATACTTTCATATTCTCGGATAGTTCAGTTGAACCTGCTTTTTTTACACGTGTACTGTCGAATTCGGGAAAGAAGACACACCAAAACAGGGATTCTATGTTTAAAAATTAAATAGTCTACTTTCGACTACTTTTCACCCGTCATCTTAAAATCTTCATAATAAACAAATATAATTGGTTAATATTTAACACATTGTACATCGGTCCCGCGACATTGCGGAATTCCCTTATGCGTATATGAAGCACGGATGGCGAACATGCAATCAAATTATAGTATATTTTCTTGAAATATATACTATATACTATTTTGTGAAAATGTAAAATGGTTTTGATCTATTTTCTTTCAAATATTCATTCTTCGTTGGTAGGAAATATAACTGCCGCCATTAACACTAGAACTACAGAACTATAAATTAATTAACGGATTCAATTATTTCCGTTATGTATATATAATAAAAGTTTATAAAATCCAAAAATAATTTGGCTAAAAATGGCGAACGTCATTTTGACCCCTTTGGTAGTTCTAGTGTTAATTATTGCATAATTTTCATAAGGTAAACACATTTACCGAGAAGCTAATAATACTGTAAATATGAAAAGATGAAAATTTGGATGGTGCAATAAAATGAGTACCAATATCTACTTATTTATTATGAAAATTATTAAAATGTCACGTCCCAGAGATTCTTATTATCACAATACTATAAACCACATTGGAATTGAATGAGATGCATTTCTGCACAGAGAGAACTTTTTCGTAAAACTGCGTTTGTGAGACGTCAATCAAACGTTTACGCAACCGTCGACCAGGAATCGCATGTCGCACATTACGTATGTAATTATGCATAGACGCCCAACTCTGTATTTACACGGATTTCTGTTACGCGGTTTTGATTTAATTCGACCAAGAAGAAAGAAAGCGACAGAGAATAGAGTTTAGTTATTGTTTCAATAACTATGCATTAGTGACATATTCTTTACGAATATCAATTTACTTTATATATATGTATATATATAAACAATTCTCCATCAGATTTGTATCATCGACTTAATAACATTAATAAACAACATCACGAATTAATAAGATGTCAACCGAAAGTACATAGGAATCAAAGGTATCTTGGTGTTCGTCAAATACATACTTCTACAATTATTAAGAATAATAGTTAAATATATATAAAGTAAATTTTCATAAAATCTGGATAGTGCAATTAAGTATAGTATACTATTATACTATACTGTACTACTTAGGACCTATATTTTCATATATTATAGTTTCTTTCAGCACATTCTAATTTATCGCCTCAGTTTAACTTGTATTTAGGTACCAGACAGGTGTAAGGGTACTCACATCGTTGTCGAACTCGAAATATTCATTAATTAACGCCATGTTGAACCAGAAATATTCACGGAGCACTAAACACCACCGTGTACTACGAGTTTCAGGTAACACTGACTACTTAGCTCCGAATTGTTTACATCTTCCGACTCTAGGATACTTCTCATCCGCTTTTGTACTACGCGACTCACGGCGTGCTCACTGATGCGAAACATAATCCGAGCCTTATAAATCCAATCTTTGAATAGAATTTTCTATGTTTACAGTTTTCATGCACGATATCCCTGCTGACGTTTTTCTTATGCGTATATTTGGAGACGTAACTGCCATGTAAAACTGAGTTAGGTCTATTCACATGTAAAAAGCTTAATACATTTGACTATATATAATACATTAGACATCATTTTCATTAACTAATTTCAATTTTTATACGAAAGTCATGAATGTTTTGCTTTGCAGTTTCCTGGCGCAGTTTTTGGAAACTGAATAATATAATTACCATCCCAAACAAGTAAATGTATAAGTGATAATATGTACAAGTAACTAAATATACGAAATGTAGGGTTTGCAATCGAACTTTACAACTTACAAACTTTAGAATTACTTAAATAAAACTATTTGTATCTTTATTGTTATAATTATTTTTGTATCCCCATCTCTGTAGTAAAAGGGTCTGTTACCCGTATAAATGTTAAATAAATAAAAAATAGAAAAAACTTGCTTTATGCAAGAAAACTCAATTATCTAATAAAACTGTGCAGATATTATTTATTTATTTTATTACTGAATTAACAGTACCCGCGTGATATCGTGTTTTGAAAGAACTTCCCGGTCAACCCTTTGCGTTCCTATGTCGAGTTAATTCGACATAAATTATAAATTGTAAACAATAATAGACAACGTTTTTTAAACATCAAAATTGTACTTGATATAAATACATCCATCTATAGAGTATGTTGTCGTGTTAATAAGCTGCTAAAATATTTAAATAACGGCAAACTAAACGACACTAATGGAGTCAACGTTGACCAGCTAGAACGAAATTCCGAAAATATCGCGGACCGCAAAGGGTTAACAGATGAACAGAGGTATTAAAACGTGATGCAAAATCTTGTTTATACACGAAGTGCGACGTTCAGCGAGGTCACATGCATTACAATACGACGGTTTTTCCTGAACATAGGACAACGTAACACGTCGCGTAGACTTGCAGATGCAGCTTGCACAATGTGCCGCACAAATCAAGAATGCGTAGGCCAATTGTTTACGTAAATCGCAATGACGTCTGAACTATTTCTGCAAAAAATACTTCCGCGAAAGAACTATTATCAATATATGTATAAAGTTTCGAAGTGACATTAATAAATTGTCACAGATTTTATCATCAACCTTGATTTTTGATTTATTAATTAAGATCGTGAGAACCCCGATTCGTTCTCATTTATAGATCATACTGCTATAACTATAATTTTATATAATTTGTATATTACATTACAATATTAACGACATACTATTAAAATGATATTAAATGCTTCAAATCAAACTCATTCTCCCTGCTAGATTTTTCATTCTCTAATGTCAGTAAATTTAATAAATATATAAGGCTATGTAATAACAAATCACGTCCGCGAAAAAGATGGCACTGTTTAATTAATCTGAAAAAACGACATTACTTATGTACCCCTAATATAGTTAGAATTGTTAGAATTTTACTAAAATAATCTACTCAGCTAAACCGACGTAGAATTCGCGTGAAGTTGACTAGTTTTTGATCAAAGCTCGTAAGTTCCCCGAGGAAAAGCGTCGCGCGTTACGTTATTATCGCAGTGTTGTTGTCGCTAGAGGCTTTGTTATCGTTATCATTGCGCAACGAAGACCATCGAGGACGTACGATGCTAGTAATCGCGGCATTGGAAACCGTCCACTCGCCGATCAAGTCACCTGACGAAACACCATAAACTTTAATATATGCCTTCTTTCGAAAACCCTGCAATACTTCGACCGATGATTCGCTGACTTTGACGAGCCAATGATTTGACGTGAACGGCTTTTGACAGTCGACGAGACGAAAGCGATGATGCTTTGCTCGCGTGCTAGTTTGCTAATAATAACCACGAAACTACAAGACTTTTTAACACTCGCTGACATCAGTCAAGTTGTTGATAATCCAACACCTTCGACAAATCTATGATGTCTTGAGAGCTTAACATTCTCTGCGATTCATTTCTATATCCTTTATGATTTATTATATTCATCTGTGACAGAGAATATTTCCGTAAAAATGAAAATTCCAATCCTCCAAGGTACTGTGAGGTTCTAGAAAAATGGCACCCGCTGATCTTACATAGTCGTTCAGCTTCTCAACTTTTTGTTCAAACCGCGGAATCAGCTACTCGACATTCAAACATCTTTTGAAGCGCTCGGATCTACGTTCAATTTTTATAGTATTAATTAATGATATTACACGAATTAATATTATACGAATTGCACCTTTTATGCGACACTTTTTTTTAATTAACTAACCTGGGCATCAAGTAAGTAATTAATGTTATCAAATGTACAATTAGAAAGCGATTTTCAGAATACACAAGAAAACCCAAATCTGCTTTTACACGAATTGTTTACAAGAATTTAATCAGAGTTAAGATAGAATCCGTTTTGTTTTACAAATAATATAATGGAAATTCTAAACTTTCCACAGATACAGTATATTTTTCTACACGAATTTCTTTTACATGCATTTTTCACGAACAGGTCCATCGTGTAAAAAGAAAATTAGGAGTATTTGAAAAAAGAGACCTATTATTAAAGCACACACATACATACAGATTAATTACTAAAACGTACAATAGAGAACAATAGAAGTATAAAAGTATAGAAATTAACAGAAATATCTGTATGCAAGTGATGCAACTAGATGCATACATCTGAATTAAGTTCTCTAATCCCCGATCATTCCATTCAAATCCAATCTTAATTGATGATGACGTCACCGAGTACGTATAAAGAGAATCATTGTTCAATATATCGCATCAAAAAATCATTTAACCTTTCGTTTTTGCGTCATGCGTCTAAAACAGAAATAATTGTTGTTGCAATAATCGGTATTCTTGTTAAAAAAAAATTGGAACGGCGACTAAAATGCGCGAAAGATAGTATATTATATATGCAGTATCTGTACACTTCACACTATCTTGTCTATTTGTATAATGACCCGAATAAATAAATTAATAAGCAATATATTTATCTACATATATTTTGTTATCAGCTACTACTTTATATTTAAAATCGGCACTTTTGAAGGAGTTAAGAATTGAAATAATATAATTATCGAGATATATATCTCCTGTCAACACTAGATCCACCGAAAATATACACACTTATACTTACACATTTATTTACATATTAATTATGGCTGGACGATTTAAGTTAATTGAGCCGTTTATTTTGAAAGTGGCTAAAGACCATTTTTCAATCAAATTAAATTAACGTTTATAATAGCTGCACAAAGTTACTTTGTAACGTTTTAAACGTTAACTTGATATTTTTGAAAAATGGTCTTAGGCCACTTTCAAAATAAGCCGCTCAATTACTGGATTCAATTATTCGCGTTATTTATATAAAATAACGGCATGTAAGATCGCAAAGAATTCGCCGTGGTATATTCGAATAATGTAACTAAGAATGGCCGATGAGTCATTTTGACCCCTTTGGTAGTTCTAGTGTTAATAATATTTTATAAAAGCATTTCGATAGATCTTATTTTGAGTTTGCCGATCTAATTATACGGAGTCAATCTTTAAGAGCGGCATGGCAGATCCTAGCGTGTCTTTTGTCGTACAGGCACCGATTTGTTTTCTGGATTTACGGTCGCCGAGAGCCGAGCCAAGAAGATGACTCGAAGTATTCGGTCGACGTTCGTATAAATTCGAATAAAGAAAAAGCCAACCCACGATATTCAACCGGCCACGGATCGTCTGGGAATTTAATAATACTTTGCCGATATTTCACCGGGGCTTAATTCCAATGAGATGTTTTTCAAACAATTCCATATTTTATTTCGAACGCGTTAACTGTTAGATAATAGCTGCATAATGATGTCGAGATTATTGAATATTTATTCCCGCAAGAGTGGACAGTTCATAATCAGTGATATATAACATACTTTACGTAGTACAATATTATATTAGAATTGCATTATTATTTTTCTCGTATTATATTACTTTTTTATTTCTTTTCTATTCATACTTTTGCTGCTACTGAACAATTAATATTGTAAATCGTTTAAGAAATAGTGTAATATACTGTAACTATAACTGCAATAAACTACAACAAACTGTACTGTATAACAATGCCAACAATAAATAATAAAAAAAACCTTTATTGATAAAACCTTACTAGAAAATCCACAAATTATGAAGTTCATTAATCCATAAAAAAAGATTATAAACATTTACATCATTATCGAACTTCCAAACTAAGCACAATAATTATTCAATTAATCCAAACTCGAAATTCAGTATCAAGAGAATATCAAGAGAATATTAAGAGAACACAGTGATCTATTACACAGAATAATAGTTCGAGGAAGTCAAGAACAAACCATCGAGGTTTAGGATCTCCATGGGATCATTCGCGAGTGGGTTCCAGCCCTTTTGCTCGCGCGAGCAGGCGATTTGTTTCGAGCGGATTTACGGACGTCGCGATGCGGCTCGAGGTAAGTAGTTGAGTCGGGTGTTCGGTATAAGTTTAAATCGGGAATGGCGGGCCAGGAGGTCGTCATGCGGGAGGCGCGATGGTATTTTTATCGAGCTAAATATAGGTAAACCTCCTATACGGAACGCCATACCAGCAGCACGGCTATAGAGAACCTGGGGAGCCACAGAGGGCCGGGGGAGTAACTCCTCGTTAACGGGCTGCACCGCGTACCTCTGCCACCCTGGGGTGTCCCGTCACCGCAAAACAGCTTCCGCAAAAAAAGACGAACGACCGAGAACCGCGATTAATATTGGATCAAGGAGCACGAGTCCGGTGTCACGAATCTAAACACTCTGTTATTCGTCCGACATTTTTTACCGTCACCCTGGTGTTAAGCCTTTAAACTGATGACTGAAGAATTCTTCGAGTGAACGACGTCAGTTTAGTAATTACATACATCAGTACAATATATTCATAATTACCTCTTTTCTCCGATAATAATACCAAGGTTTTATCTGTATAATATATTTATTATTGCTGTGAATATGTGAGCTTGACTATTCACTACTGAAATTTATATAATGTGTAACAAATTTTGGATATTATAAGAGGAATAATTCTTATCGAAGTATCATCTCTCATTAATAAGATATACTTGAACCTAGAATTTATTTCATTATTTCTTGACTTGTAGTAATTGAATTAAAATACAAGTAAGTAAATAAATAAATTCCACATCTAATCCCAACATTTTGCGGATATTGATACGGCAAAGTCACATATGTCTCAGTAAAAGTGAATAAAATAAAAAAATATTCGTTTCAAACCAAGCTCAAACCTTCCGTGGAATATTAAAAACAACCAAATAGGTAAAACCAAAAACTAATCCTTTTTCCAAAATTAATTAAACAAGTGCGCAACCAATATCACTGTTCCACACACGAGATTCATGATCACTATTCAAGTCCGTATAAACAGCCCCATATGTATTTTACATAACTGCCACGCATATATATTACCTAACTACCGCTGTCAATTACACCTTGATTAGTCCAAATCTGTCAGCTCCACCGAAATATGACATTCAACTCGGCGATCATTACAGTTATTTATACACGTCACTTATGTTTTGATGATGGTCAGCGGAGGATTTTTGGGTAGATAGAGCCAGCCGTTAACGGGCCATATCGTGTAATCGCGCTATCATAGGGTGGTATCCCGCGACCGCAAAAGAGCTTCAACGAGGGAGAAAGGGGGTTAGGGAGGCGTTGGAGGGAGGATGTAATTTGAATTCGATTCAGGGGCGGAGTAGGTTCCGGGTTTAGTAAACGTGTACGTCGAACCCGTTGGCTACCAAAGGGAACACTGCTTCGCCAGGTGGAGGCAGACATTGAAACTACAATCTTTTTGTCCACGCATTGTTTTTGACCTGTAAGCGTCCCGATATTGATACTGCCACAACAACGCGATAAAAATTCCTCGACTCTGCTGCGTTTTCTAGTTTCCCACTGTGTCTATGAGGAGTGAATGACTGAGAAATATCAAATTGAACCAAGCTAAACTTGAATTCGTGGTGCGTGATAGTGGTAACAATGTCGAGTGGTGTGCAGGATTACGCGTAGATAGGAAGATATTAGAAAAAGGTGTAAAAGATGGTTTTAATAAATGTTCGTCGTAGTATAAGTAAAAGAAAGGAAATCATGTTAGCTGATTTTATAACTACGAAATTAAGTAATAATTTCGTGACTATTTCCGTGTAAAGTAACTTCGTTAGATTCGAGCTTTAGTACGTATTATATGATTTTCTTTTAAACTCGAAAAAATTGGGTTATGGAGGGTTAACAAATTAAAGGTTTCTTTAGAAACACTTTGTTTGACAATCCAAAGACCGCAAGTAAGATTTGATGATAATAGACTTCCCGGTGATAATAAACAGTTATAAAAACCATCTGAAATCAAGCTGAATAAGGCGAATTCTATTCTACGCTCGAAGAAGGATCGCGCACAAAGTGGGAAGTCGGAAACAGTGAATTGAACAGAAAGCAAGCCTGATTTTCGCAGCCGTTTACAAGGTGTTACCTGAGCAATGGTAGCTCTGCCATGTCGTGCCGCCTCGGGTTAATCGACTGACAAAAGGTTATGTCACTCTACGTGCCCTCCTGCATGTGCTTCTCATGTGTGCACTACAGAAACACCATACATGCACGCACACGAGTTGAACTGTGTCATAATATTGTAAGGAATATTATTCCACGTATTACAAAGAATAATGTTCCCCGAAATATTATATTGTATCCTATAATATTATTCTAAGGAATATTAAACCACGAGTTCATTAAATTATTACGTATACAGATAGAAGTTCAGATATGTATGTTGTTTAAAATGAGTCAAATTTAAAATCTAAAGTGTAAACAAACATATCGCTAGGCAAGTAAGAAGCTTTCGCAACCTAAGTCGAGGAATTTCTGTTACATACTCTATTTAAGTAGACAAACTTACAAACTGAATCAGACTTATCTCAGCATCACCATGAAAAAACGATTGACATAATAAGACATTTAAAAACTATTAAACAGGATGCTTGTAAACGATGCTGGTAATTAAAAGAAAAACGTAAACTTGTTTGCGAAGTTGTATCAAGAGGAATGTCCGAGTTTATATCATATTTATGTTAATCACTCGGCCGGTATCTTTATCATGGTTTAATTGATTTACTAATCGTTCTAGTCGGCTAGAACGATTTTCAGCTAGATTAGCTAGAACGAGAATCAATTTCGCTGCTTTAGATGTATCTTTGTATTTTACCATAAAAATGGGAATGGAATATCGATGTATTGTGGCATAAGTCTCGCATTAAAACTAGAACTGCGGACAATATATTCCGCCATATTTAAACATTCACATAAGCATCCTTAAAAATAAGGATGGATGAAAAAAATTTATTAATCCGTTTAATTACGTCCATTATACAACGTGAGTCGTAAGATATCTTAGAAAATGGAACTTTATAAACTTGAACGTTTTTATCAAATTTCGCGGACCCGTCATTTTGACGGCTTCCGTAGTTCTAATCTTAAGTTTATTAATAATAATTATATGAAATAAGAAATAGAAAGGTTTAAAAAGATTGTGGATCGAAGTAATATTAGTTTCAGAATATTGTGAATTAACCGAAGTAATTGTTGCTGGAGAATAAATTGCGAATTATAAGAAATAATTAACAGAATTACTATATTAAATTATGGACTTATTATTCTGTTCCGTGTCATCAACCTCTGCCGTAGGTTTTAATTTAACGAAATAAATATTTCAAGGTATAACTAAAAAATATTTGTCGGTCGGACTAAACACACTTGCATAAAGTATTGCAGGATACATTTTGCATCGATTGATCGTTAAAATGCATAATAAAATCCACTCGACGAAGCGAGGTTCATAAAATAAATACAAATCCAAATAGAATATTAGCCTTCGCTAAGAGGCGTCAAAATATTTACACACGTAAAAGTTTAAAGAAGATTTTCAAATAAATGTCAATATGGATAAATAAAATGAATATAAATATTAATATAAAATAGAGATTTCAATATGTTATTAAATAAACACAAATCACTGATTTCTTTGAGCAAATAGATTTACGGGAATTAAACATGATATGAAATATATGTTTAAAAACCTTTGTTGATCGATTTCGTTTAGTGAATACTAATAATATTAAACAAAGATTTTTATATTAAAAAATTATAATAAACATCTAATAAGTGGTTATTATATATTTTCTTCACACGAAACTTCTCTTTACGATCACGCATTAAATATATGTTATATATTCTATAATGTATAGGTTATATAAGTACACTACATATAGCATAGTACACTACACATCTTTAAATATGAGACAATTCTGTTCACACTTAACCCTTTTGTCCTCGAACACAAGTAATATATTTCAGATCAAAATAGTATTGAAATATTAGCGGTACATATGTATACCATTCGATGCGAAAGGGTTAAACTCACCGAATGCCTCCTCTCTGAAACCCAACAGTACATCAAGTGCACCATCTTGCCAATATCTAGCAGCAAACTTCAGAGCAGTCTCCTTTCGAAGCTTAATCTACGGCACCGACTGTACAGCCGTTCGGTGGAACTTGCCGTGAAACTACGCGCAACTTTTGTCGACGCCAAGAACTTCTCTCTACATACAGAGAAGCGTGTGTTGCATTAAGGGCGTAAACGCAACGCGAAACTTTCACCGAAGGCTTTCTGTCGCTGTATTGGTGGCCGCCTTGGTACGGCGACTACCGCGTTTTTGATATCCGGGAAAGAAAAGACTTTTACCACGAGTTCAGAAAAAGGTGCAACAAGTGATTTCCGAAGACCGTGGTTTTTGCGATAATTATGTATTCCGTACGTTCATTAATTTCATTAATTAGACCAATAATGGTGACAGATGAGTACTTATTATTCGCAGATTTTTTTATGTTAGGGGTACTGGAAAGTAATCAATTAGTTTTTGCATATTTTATGAAACTCTGACTAATATATCTGATGGCCATATTTCTATAAAATCATCCGAGTTAAAAATTAAGTAGAATTTTTAAACACTGTTATAATGAAGCACAGAACTTCGATAAATGATAATCGAATTAAGTATTAAACAACAACTGATTACTTTCCGGTGCACCTAACAGACGTCGGAATTTGCTATCATTTCTATTCTGGGGATATCGTAGAATAAATATATGTTTTTAATCATGATGGTATAATAATGTTGTTCAAAATATTTTCGAATTTGATTACTTATATTGGATATTTTACTATAGTATAGTTGAGTATGTGGTTTTATTTAAAAAGCAGGTTCCAGAGATAAAGGAGAAATTAATTCACTTCTTGGCCTATTATTCGGAATTTCAATGTCAAGGTATCCCATTCTTCTGTTCCGTCGCATCGATGCATGATTGAAACAATTGATTCATCGATGAATAATTATAACGCAAGTACTATCGAATAGAAGGAACTACTCTTATAATAGGATCATTTAAATATAAGGATATAAATACCGAGAAATAAAAGAATAAGGTCTGCCACAAACAGAAATCAAGTATCTTATTCATTCTATCGTAGCAATTATTCCATTTCCTGGCATTAAAATCTATCGTAAAATGTTATAATCTTTTTAAATTTCGGATATAACTATATACTATAAATAACGAGTTGTCATGCAACTGTATCAGAATTAAAATCCGCAAAATATGAAGCAACTATTTCGAATAATGCTAATAGATAATAAATAATAAATTGTCGCAGAAACCATGTAGATATTGTTGAGATAAAAAGAAGGAAAGCAGGGCATAATTTAATAATGACATTAAACTTTAACACGTTCCTTGAATTTCGACAGTGGGTAGAAGACAGTGATTCAGATAGCGGTCAGAAAATCACGAAGAAATGTGTGGCCGTTGTGAACGAAGCCAAATACGGAACTGGGTTACCTGAACGTCCCGACATTCTTGATCCCCAGAGATCTTAAAGCCGCTATCGCATATTACTCTTATTACCTGCTTCCTATTGCGAATATAAAAGACAATAAACATGAAAGTGTGTTGTCGTGGGCGCCGATATTACGAACGTGACGTTTAGATTCACGGGGACCAAACTGAATCTACAATGAATCGAGTATAAGAGGCGTGACGAAAATGATGGTTTGCTCCACTTATTCGTTCTCCTGGTTGACGTGTCGCTCGCGCGAACCAACTATCTTTACACGGTGGCTTTACACTGGTACCGGAGAAATCGTCATCACGAAAAAAAAAACTCGTCGACCGATATATTCTGAACTACATGCTGATCGTGAACTTTGAAATCTTTGTACAAATGTCTCTCGTGAAATCTTCTTATAAATTAGGAATTAAATTATCACGTTTGAAACCGAAGATCAATGAATATTTCGTTGCCCTACGGATTTTCCGACAGATGGTTATTAAAAAGTTACAGCAATGTTATACAAAAAAGAGTTTCTGAATAAATGTAGTTAATGAATTTTGCTTCTGTAACAATGATTCAATATTTGCTATAGTTCGACGAGTGCATTGGTATTTTATTAAAACGCTGTTAAATGAGTACATGTTTGGTGTTAAAACAAAACTCGAATGGGGTGAATTTTCATCCATGATAGCCATTAAGGGTTAAATATCCCAAACGACAAACCTAACGAGGGCAAACAGCAGCGGCACACTAAAGAGTCCTAGCACGAGTCGGTTGGTCGGTCTTTCTCTATCTCGGGGCCAGTGTAAAAACGCGACCTTGCTCGGCACGCGGTAGATGCGAACTCGCCCATCTGACTGGGCTGATTCATGCCAAGGCGCTTTCAGAAGAAAGAAGACGAAAGAGAGAACCATTGAAAGAACGACGGAGAACGAAGACTAACGATCACACCGGGAATCTAGAATAAGGGAAACGCAAACATGATACATCGTGGAACGAGGTGGTGTCATTAAAAAACAAACTGAGAGGAAAGATTAGCGTGAAATCCAGCAGGAAAATGTACGTGGAGAAATAATAGGCGAAAGAAACCAATGAAGGCAGGAAGAATTGTTGTGGAAAGAAATGCAGAAGTAATTAGGTTGAAGGATGAATAGCTGAGAATAAACACGTATTGCGTCTCCCTGGAAGTTTCTGAACTTCGCTGGAAAATATTGGTCGACTGTTAACCGATTCGAAGTACTTGTAAATTATGATAATAAAATACAGTATGATAAGTAATATTGTATCAGCTTGCTGCCAATAAAAACGTGCAAACAAATGTTTAGCCTTATTCTCCACTTTAAGACGTCTCATTATACTTTCGAATGCAATATTTACTTTGATGAAAATACCCAGCGAAAGTAGATGAGAATGAAGACAAAGTCGAACAATTCTTATCAAATCCCACATCCGCATCCTAAGTGACCTTCACATTTCACTTCTTCATAAAAAAAAGATCTCCTTCATCCAGCATTGCAGCATTGCATTAAGCAAAAAGAAAAACTGGATCAATTAATAGTTTATCTGCACTTGAAAGAAATCGGTACCACGTTAGGCTGCGGTGTCCCACGTGGCTTCCGGGAAGAGAAAGACGCAGGGAAGCACGTTGCTGCAGAGAACATCGAACTCAACTGCAGCAGTGTTGCATTGTTTGTATTGCTGTTAGTGCCAGCAATAGGAGAACGTAGTAGTAATGGTGATGCTGGTAACTGCCTGGTGTTCCTGCTCTCTGTTCGTCCTTCATCGAGGAGTTGCGACTGCGCCGTTATAACTGCGGCTTGCGGTCGGAAACACGTGGGAACCTGCGGGAGAGGAGGTTCCTCCTTTGGGTGTATTGGTGTGTACCTTGGTTTCCTGGTGCGAGAAGGAAGCATATAGAATGCCCATGGTGTAACACTGTGTGTGCAACGTCCCGTGGGAATCCATAGCCAAGCTCACCGAGTGCGATACAAAGCCGATCCTCCCGCCTGCGAGGGGACACAATGAATCCCTTCCGTGTTTTTCCTCTTACAAGGAGAAGGCTAGAACTTCTGGGATGCCGATTTTCATGAGCTTTATATACAGGGTGTGTCGTAATACGTAGGTATAACTCCTGAGATGAGTTTGGTACACAAAAATGATAGAATTCATATTAATATATGCCCTATTTGATCCTGTTTCTAAATCACAGTTGTGTTTGCATTGGTGTCGATTGCTTTTATTCACACCTTTTATTTAAAGTAGTCACTTTTCACTGGAATACAATGTATCATTCTCTGCGAATGTTCTTATAATGTCATGTATTAAACAATGAACTATCCACATATTTTTTATAATTGATGAGAGAATCTTAGAAATGACGACCATTTGATGGAATAAAGTAATTATTGTAAGTAAAAAGACCGTATAAAATCTAAGGTTTATAGATAAGAATTGCTGATAATAGAATGGACACTGGTGATAGTTAAATAATAATTAATATGTTCGTATTAAGAATTTCATTTGTTCAGGTATTCATCTTCGCTTTGAGATAATTGGATGATAAGATCTGTTTGGACCTTTGTTCTACCGATCGAATGACAGATAAAAATTGATAGGCGATTCTGAATATAAACAGTATTTGTTTTTATATAAAACGATCGAAGCTTTGAACAAATAAATTTTACGAAATGCATAGAAAGAACGACTGGTGTTTGATGGCACTTGTAAAATAACAATTAAACATGTGTCAGGGAGCATAGCTAAGTGGAGCAAGAAGTAAAACAGCTAAGAACGCATGTAAATGGATGTAATAAATTTACTAAATGAAGAGGAGTATTGGAGAGTTATAACGTAAGGGCATAAAAACGCATAAAAGTCAAAGTTACTTTACAGCGCGTCGAATAAAAGAGGCGATAACGATAATGGTGTTTTTATCAGGAACTCGTTGTGCCGATAAATGAGAGCAGCACGTAAAAGGGTTGCTTCCACTTACAAAAACCTGACGAGTACGCTTCGCATACTTCAAGGAAGAGAATGATATTTTCATAAAAAATTGTTGAGACCATAAAAGTTAGGTTGACGGATATAGATCGAGAATTTAATGCAGATTTCAAAACCCTTCCCGGCAAAAGCAGATTATTCAATTCACCTCAGAAAATGTCGCGAATGAACAACCATTAAAGAAGTATTAATGAAACAACATTTGGACATTTCGCTTTGCGACAAACTGGCGACTAAGTGAAAAACCTATACTGACATACAACTATACAACTTTCTCAACAAGTTTGTTAATATTCCATTGAAATAGAGTCAACAAGTTAAATTGTAATTAATATGTTCGTATTAAGAATTTAGGTAGAAGTCCCACCATCAGAAAAGGAGACTCTAACAGGTATCTATCATCTAGGACGATCAGAATCAACACCTTCTGTGATTCCTTTCTGAATGTTCAACGATCGGTGCTCTCATCAGGTCTCATCAGGTGTAGGATCCCATTATTACGTCGTCGAAAAGTAAACGGATCATCGAATGGAAGATGCGTGATGAAGATGTAGAGCTCCCTAAGTTAGCTCGCCATGACCCCGAGCACGTTAGAAGGATTAATCCTCGGTGGGTGATCACAGCGAGACGCAACAAGCAAGCACTTCCTTCCATTGGACCCCTTTGGAACTGGTTTTGAAAATGGTCCAACGACTGGCATACGTACAGACGGAGGCAAAACGCCTTACGGAAATCGAGAATTTTGCAGTGGGAGGTCCTACCACGTTGAATCGGATCATCGTCATTAGGTTACGTTGATGTCGACCGTTCACAATTCCGTGGATAAAGGTAGTCAAATAAATTCAGATTATAGTGCGTGCAACTTTGCATCGCACCAAGAAGCTCAGACATCCCCGGATAAGATGAGGAATAATGTAACAGGACATATATCCCCGGGTAAACGATCTGGGGGATTTTCTGACCGAATTTCGACCGCCACTTTCCTCGTTACAGAAAACTGGGTTATTAATGAGTACTGTCTATTATCATCTTCCATAGAGGTGATCAATTTTGTACAAATTTGAACCACAAACGCTTTAAGATTTCATGTTCCGAGATCAATACCAATTACTAATTGCAATTAATACAAACACTTACGTTTATGCGTACTTGAACCTTGCGTTTATCGGTTCAGTTTGAAAGCTACGTGGAAAGTTGTCTGTTGGCAAGAATTCGAAGAACGAAGCGATGACTTTTCGAAGTTTCCTACGCTTCGAAGGGCTTATTCAAGAACAGCTCGACGACGCGCCACGCGACGTACCTTTCAAGGTGAGCGGGATTCGTCTTTCGAAGAAAAAACCTCGAGGAATAAAGCGGTGGAACTCTATCTCTCTTCAGTGTTCGTGCTCAAGAATGACTTAGACTAGAATGTTTCTCATTTTTAATATCGGTTCGCCGGAGGACTATAATTCGAGGAATCTAATCTTGCTCCCTTTCTCCAGCTTCAATTCTAACCAGTTTTCTGAAGTCAATCAATAGTCGCGCTAAAAGTTGATCACCCAAGGAGCAAACTTGGAATAAACACGAAGGGTGTCAATGAAACCTTATCACGTGCCCGAGTCTGAGATAAATCCATAAGATAAACCATAACCTGCCTCATCGGAAGTCGAACGGAAAATAGTAGGATAAGCAATCAACGATCAACTTACAAGTCTCAATATCAATCAACGTCCATTTTGTAAGAAGAAAAAGAGCAATCCGTCAGACATCGAACTTTGCTTAAGGGATTCACGAGACTGACTTGCTACCAGATATCGAATCTGGACAGCCAGAGGCATAGAACCACGTGGAACTGGTCAAACGACATTTTCCACGTCCTGTAAGGTACCTGTAATTTCTCTTGGAAATGTTACACCCCGCCAAATACTTGTAAACTCATAGAGTCCACCATCAATGTGAGACTTCCTTCGAAACTTCAACGCGTCGCCCTAAATTCATTCTCTAAAGAAACCAAAGGAAGACAGAGTGCGAGGGGGAAAAAGAGAGGATGAAGAGACGGGAGACATCGTTTGCGAGAAGATAGGTGGTGGTAGGTTGAGGTGAGATGCTGCCGAACTGAAGATCGAGATGCATACGTGTGCGTATGTGTGTACAAGAGGAAGAAGCAGAATTTGCTGGTGTTGGTGGAGGTGGTGGATAAGCAGGAGGAGGAGGAAGATGAGAAAGAGAAGATGCAGAGATCAAGAGCGAAGGTAGGAGATGAGAAAAGTGGAAAGGGAGGAGGTTTCGAAGAGGCGGCCTTGAGAACGCGGACCACGGAGAGAATCGCGGAGCGGGACGCGAGGCAAAGGAGGAAAACCAAGAGAGACCAAGAGATCATAGAAGAAAGAGAGGAGAGACACGCCGAGCCAACTCCAACGCGAACGAACTGCTTCACTAGCAAATCACTCGCGGTTCTCAACCGGATTTCAATTCCTCATCCACGAATTAATGAATCGAGAACGTCCGCGAACGTTTGGTATTGTTACCTTGATGATCAATCCTTTTTATGACCTGGTACACCAATGCAAGACTAATTCTACCGGAAAACTTACCAGGTTATAGAAAACGCGAAATAACTGACTCGCTGATCTAGAGATTTATTTCGTTAATCTTACTAGATCTGTATAGTTGGTGAACACTCGACATTTTGATGCACGTACACCACTGTACGGAGTCACGCCGACGATACGAGGCATTATGCAACTGCAGTGATGTAAGAATCGCAATGTAGTAGAACGTTGGAACGTGAATCGATGCTAGATATACGTTTCACTGGCTCGCGAAAATGTTCATGTCGGTTTTCATATTTTACTTGATACCTGCTTCGATATGAAGTTTACGCTTCTGCGACTCATCATGTACGAAAAATGCAAAGTATATCATTAGTTCTGTACTAAGAATTCTTAATAAAATACTACGAAAGTATCTCTTTGTTATGATTGGAACATGTGCATAGACGATATTTACCAAAAATGATCACGGTTCAGAGAAACAAATCAATCTTTAAAAAAACCCTGCAACATTTTTACCTGCAGTTTTTCCAAAAAACAACATCACACGGCTACTTTCGATCTAGTAATGAAACAAATCCGTGCTGTATATTTATAATTAGGAATATTACGATACGATAACGATGTAAAGTAATCAATGTATCGTAGAGCTCTTAAACAGTTTTATTCGTAGACATTATGTAGACGTTACGGACGCGAATCGCGAGGTATCGTATAACACGGATTTCGACGCGGTGCTCAACGTATTAATCTCGGAGATCGGTTGAGAACCGGTGTGTCGTAAAAGACTATACGTGCGGCGCAGGTAGGTCGGTTGAACCCACGGCTCTCTACGGAATATACGGAGACTTTGCCAGATTCGCGAGGTCACGTGCTCCATTTGGACACGCGGTGTTAATTTTATTATTTATAGAGTACCCTTTGCCGATCTCAGGACATTATTCTCGATCTCCACGCATAGCTCTTCCGATCGAATCGACTTCTAGTTGCTGTTGTGCCGAGATGGCTTTCTACGAAAACTCTCGAAACGAGCCGAAACGTCTGAAATAGATAGCCGCGATAAAAATAAAGTGGCTAAATTCACGTGGAGAAGCAACACCTCGTTTTAAATAGTCATAAACTCGCGTTTGCTTCGTAAGACCCCGAGAACACGGAACTAATAAATGGAGCATAATGGCGGCCATTTTCCTCGGCAGTGATACCAATCGAGGTAATCTATATTCTTAATCTATATAAATCTATATTCGATCCTAGATCCTTTGTGGCCCACTTTTCGATATGCAAATTGCGCACTGACGGTTGTTATTTATTTCTAAACTGTAGATTAATATGTTAAAAAGCAATTGATGCTTGCAAATATTGTGAGAAGTGCAATTCATTGATTTGAAATTTGTAGTCAGTTGAGGATCACATGCGGAAGCGATAACTTGATTTCATACTCAAGATTTGATATCAGATTTAGTGCTTTAATGATTAGACACCCTGTATTGTTAAATATGTGTGTTTTACTGATTTGATCCAATGATTCGCGTATGGTAATGTCACTTGGCATTTGCAAATCATTGGATCACTAATCATTCGAAAGGAAGTCTCGTTAGTTGATCGTTTATTTGATCAAAACTGAATAAAGCCGAAAGTTTATTTAAAAGTGAAGACGAAAACTGGAGATTATAAAAGAAGTATCTGTATCTTAATTCTTTCTAATGAATTTGATTTATGATTTGATTTCTAATTAATAATTAATATCAGAATGATCGAGATGAATGCATATTCAAATGATAGATATATATTTCACGGGTTAACAACTTGAAATGAATTATATTTTTCAAACCTTTCATCCACAAATAAAAGTAACCTTCAAAACCACATATTTGTGGCAAACAGAAATGCTACAATTCATGTAAAACAATGCTATTGCTTATTTTCTAAACTAACACAAACATAAACAAACTAAAAAGTGTAATAATTAAAATTGCCTAAAACATAATCCACATATCGAACAACATAAACTATCTAACCCCCTTGCAATCTCCATCTATATAACATTTAAAAATCATTTCTTAACAATAAAGAATAAACAGAACAAGAAACATTGTCCAATGACTCTAAATCATCGAATTACGATGACATGGTTGATTTGAATTTTATGTGAAACAGGAGAAGGAACTTCGATCTGAATCTGCATACATTTATGCTTGTTACTCAACCGTGAATTACAGTCAGAATGTCATTCATCATTATGCTATTAGAAATATGATTAACTTAATATAAACTGTTCCATGTGATGCATTTTTTGCATAACAAACAGGATTTCCACTGTCTCGGAGGTGTGAAAAGCGCGGGCTTATTACGGGACAAGAATGTCTAAACGCATAAAGATTTTGATAGGGAAATTGATAAATCGGTGACAAGCTATCTGTCGGAATATGATTCATAGAAATATATCTAGTTGGTATATAATGATACTATAATAGTTACGCGTCGGCTTGCCGATCTACCGGGGATTAAATTACTGTGTATCGTGTAATAAATAAAGTAAGACTTCACATTACACGGCTGATTTATCGTATTGGCTTGGAATGTAACCTCGGCGCTGCAACTATTTCAAAGGTTGCATTGCCTGGTTCCTATCATGGTTTAACCACCTTTCATTACCCAGTGAAATCGAATTACGATGATTATTTATGCGTTTTATTATTTTCCAATTGCCGTCAACGAGTTATGTAAACTAAAGTTTACCAACTAACATCTTCATCATCCTAGTGACTTCACCTCCTCGGGGTTAGTCGGTTGCCAAGATATGTATCACTGTCCCTAACTGCAGTTTTAAATAATTGCATTCAATTCTTGGTGACAAATCTTGACTTACGACGATGCGCAAGATAAATCAGATTCGAAATTTTATACTTATACGGTTTACTGAAAAATCATTTATGACGATGTTGGGAATTCATTGATTATAGTGTCTTCCAGGAATCAATATATTAGTGTACTTAGTAATTAATAAATAATTACGGTGATAAATAATCGATTCATTTAAAACGGAGAACAATGTTATTGTCAGTCGTCAGTCGTAAATTAATAATTAACGGAATCTTGAATTCTTTGCGGTCCGCGATATTTTCGCAATTTGTAACTTCGTACTGATCCGATTACGATCGCTTTGTTTGCCGTTATTTCAATATTTTAGTAGCTAACCAATAGATATATTTATATCAAGTACAATTTTAATGTTAAAAAACATTGTTCTGTATTGCTTGCAACTTATCATTTATATCGCATTAACTCGACATAGGAGCGCAAAAGGTTAAGGACCACAATTTCTGATAAAACCCTTCGAAGGTATACTGACGTACGAAAAATGATTCCCAGATAAATCTGCAGTTTCAATGATAGTAGAAAGGTCTATTTTAAGCGGAATGCCGGGTAAGAATCAATATAGCAGGTAACTATTCAGAGTCGCGCGGTGGTTCTGTTTCGCCAAGTGTTCCCGTGCCAAACAAAATTGTGGAAGTAGCAAGTGGCGATGAGTAGCTCGAGAGATTCATCCTTGGAATCCACGCACGTGTACGTCGGTTGATCGAAGATGAGGAGAAACCCGTCAACCTCTCAACGCCCTCGAGAGCAGTTCAGAAGCGCGCCCGGATAAAGGATGCCCGTTTCCACTGCCGTCCGAGAAATGCAGCCTACATGTAAACATGTCGTAGCTACGATTCACGGGGGATCATCTTCAAGTGGCTAAAGTCGAGGAATCTCTCTCGGAAGAGAGAGGACCTGACCCACAAAACTTAACGATCCCTACGTATATCTGCACTGTGCAAATCGACAGTCGAGTATCATGCGAGGAACGCTGAATATCATCCGTAAGATGAAAACACTAACGGCCGGACCGAAATCAGTGTTACACGTTAGAAAGTAACTTGGTGTAACTATTATAAACGTTAAACTGATTTTTTGGGGAGAATTAACTTAAGTCACTTTCAAAATAAACGTCTCACATGTTCGGTAGTTCTAGTATTAATCACTAATAAAATAAGTCAGTAATAAAAAAAACTTCAACACTTTATAATTGAGACTGGCGTGAAATGATTGGAAATGAATTAGTCGCAGCATTGTATATCTCGTAGGTCGTACGAAGGAGATCAGAAACGGAATTTCTATAAATGAGTATTGAGAAGGGTTAACCGGTGACACGTTCCAATTCAAATATTTAGTTCGACTTAATTCGAAAGTGACAGACGGGCATAGAGTAGCTGGCAACGGAAAAGCTTAACAATTTGGGAGGACATTTGCCAAATTACACCTGTCCCGTGGGACACCTGCATCGATGTTTCTAGGTAAACCATGACTCACGAAGGCCTTTTCCTTTTTATTGTCACCACTGTCAACTTCTTACCACCCCTCCACTACCATCGGTACATTATTCCTTTCTCTAATATTCGTCAACGTCGAGTGCTTCGACCAAATGACGAACACTCGAGGTGTATACCTGACAATCATCAAATCAGCCGGGATTAGGTTTATTTACCTTCGGAAACAGCTCGCATCCGATCCTAAGGGTCGAAAGCAATTAGAAAAGACAAACGCAAGACGTTAGCGCAGTAAGTAATTAATTATGCGGTGAACCCACCCTTAACCGAGTGTGCGCGCATAATTATCGGATATTTGAGTACTCGTGTCGAGTGTTTTGTGTGAAGAGTACTTCGTACGTTTTCGAACAGCCTTGCTTAATAATATATTATACTAGAACAAGATATATACTCCATGTACAGATTACGGAATAATTCAAAATATGTATTTAATATAATGCTGTTCTTGGGAAGGAGATAATTGTCAGGTACTATTGGGTTCTGGAGGGAAAACACTTCTTACGTAATTGTATTAAACCAAATATAAATCTTGATTATTTTCGGTAACGAAAACTGTTTCAATGGAATTATATGTCTGAGGTATTTTGATTTAAAGATTGCTAAGAAACTATCATTTATTTACAACTACATTTTCCTAAAACTCTTTTCCCGTATTTGTTGCTGTAACTTTTTGTTATCTATCTATTGGCAAAGCCGTAATTTTTATATGAAATTGTTAGTTAATGAACTTAAGCTCAACAACGATATTATATATTATATATTATTATATATTGTATATTATATTCATATTGTATCTCTCCCATAAGTTATACAAGGAACTCCCCAGCTTCGTGTAAAATCTCTGTATGCCTTCTTTCCAGAACTCTACGGTAAACAGATCGGCGAACAGTTTCCAAGAGCAGTTAGAAACTACTTCGAATTCAAAGGATAAAACTGCCAATGCAATTTCCAATTCGCAAATATCTACGAGGAGTTTACATCGCGTGGAGATGTAGTTGTAATACAATGTACGTCGTGCGACAATACTATTCATACATTTACACCGCGCCATGTAAATAAGATATATATGCATATTCATATTGTAGTTTACATACTACATCGCATGATCTTTCCGAAGTATCAAAAGTTACGCTTCGTACCGTAAAATAGAACGAAATGTAGGACAAGCCTTGAGATAAGGGCAGGAAGACAGGATAGATATGCGGTTACGTATATCAATTAGTTTCCGAAGGATAATTCTAACTGTTCCGGTAGAACCGTAATATATCACGTGCCAGCGAATCATCGCGCACAAGTCATTATTATGTAAAAGTGACCGTCAATCTATTGTCTCATTCCTCGTAGAATTCATGGAAAACTGTTCTCAGTAAAACCACGACGAACATATAACAACGGATATGGCTAAAAACTTCCATCTCAAAATTTTAAAAAGCAATCAAAATGATACGTTTAATAAATGGACATTAAGTAGGTATGACACGAAAAAGAACGAGAAGGAAGTAAACGTACTCAATATTTACGAATACACTTCGTCTATCCGTATCTTTCATTATATTTTTTCATTGTAATAATAATTATAATAATCTATTTTCACGTAATGCAATTCATTAGAATCGCGGTTACCTAGACTTACGTTATAACATTTCCCTTTAAACACGACAAAATTGGGCTATAATGGGTGAATATAATTGCAAGGAAATAAAGTTTGATCGTTCGAGCGAGGAATTGGGCGATGAGAATCGATAGGCAAGGAATATTTGAAGGCAAGTCGTTCGTCGAGACTTCGAGTCTGTTCTATGTGCATAAAGATGTGCATATAGATGTAGATTCCCCGAGCAAGTAAACGCGTGCTCGCCTTGAACCTGCCGGGTTACGCCAGGAGTTTCACGTGAAACTGGAACTGACCGACGATACGGCCCGATACGCTCCCTAACCACGGCTCTGCCTTTATGCACACCGGCTCACTATCTTCTCGCGTCTCGCGTCTCACATGCCACCATGCCAGAACGAGGCTTTCCTCTTTATGCGTTTCCCTTTGCCGTCCACTAATCATTTCTTCTATTCTCTTACCGTTGAATTCACGAAAATAGCCGCGAGTGACATAAATGTCACGGGGAATTTCGATCTTCCATAAATTATACAGTAGTACGTAAATTATCCGAACCGCGAATTGAAGACTTCTTGTGGAAAACACTGTAAGTGCTAAAAGTACGATTTTTCAGGAGAACGACAACTTGTCGAGAAACCACGTTAGAAACACCAGAAATACGATCTTTTAGGATTATTATTAATTATTTACAAAAGGAAACTACACTAAAATGTTATACTAAAGTAGTACCACTTGTATGTAGAATATTTATTGATTGTAAAATAATTTGTTATTTTGGTACTTTCAGTGTTTTCTATGAGGAATCTTCAATTATCTGAACTACTGCTGCACCAAAAAATAAATGTGTAACTTTGAGTCTAAAATAATAATTTATAGCTTTCTTTCCAAAAGAGTTTATATCTTCGAATTATATGCAGGTTTAATTATCCGAGCTATATAATTAATCGTAACACCTTGGTGTCAATTAGATCCCAATGAATCGGAAATCACGCGTATTAAAAATTGGGAAATGGTATACAAATATTATACAAATTTAGATATTTCCGTAGAAAATTCAGTGAACGAGATAAGAACTTTCGTAACATTCATATCAGCTTCGTAAATTGTACTTTGTTCTTGCGCGTAATCGAATAACACAGCCTCCATAATGATGTAAATCAATCGAAGAAAAATAATAAAATAATGAAATAAGTGAGTTACGTGTTATTTTCAATCACAATTAAATTACACATCGATAATTTCCAATTATACCTTGATTATGTTATCAACAAAAATGTTTAGTTAATCAGCCATTGGTTTGGATAATGATTGATATGATATTAAAAATTATGCTAGAAACGCAGAATTTCGCTCTGACAGAAATCCTCATTTTACGGAAAAAAAATTAATCGTGGATGCATAACGAAGTTCATTGCGTCAGTGAATCTTTGCCGAAATAAAACGGATATTGTTACTCGTCCAACGGTAATTTAATGATGCGCGGATTCAATCTACCGCGCACCAATAAATTTCGTTTCCATTCTGCTGATGTTACGAGATTTTTTCCTCGCGCCGGGATAAATTCTGATTGTCGATACTGACAGAAATCGTTCGTTTAAATGGCAAGATGGGAAACGTGGATTAGGCGCGATTTTATCTATTCCAAGTGCAACTCTACATTTCTGTGCAATAATTAATAGAATTCGTTGCAATTTCGTTAAGTTTTTAAATGTACATATCGTGTTCAATTTGAATTACAGAACATCTCGTTCATTGAATTTTCTGTGGAAATATCTAAATTTGAATAATATTTTGATCAAATTTCCCTATTTTTAATATGTCTGATTTCAGTAGATAATCATAAATCCAAATATGGCGGATATATAGATAATTAATAACAACGATTGTAAATACAAAATTATCAAATAATCCCCTTTATTAGATAATTACTTCAAAGAATTTACGTGTAGAATCTTCATCTTAAAAGAAGTTATTTAAAAAGAAATAAATATGTAGTTCCATGTTTACGTTTCACAAATGAAGAATAATTATATATATTTATGTTGTCAATCCGCCATATTCGATACAAAAATATTTAAGAACACAGGACATTAATAGCGTTAAAATCGTATAATTGACTTGCTACTTTAATTGGCAAATATCAACAAAGGGCATAACAGGAATTAGAAATTTATATGCGAATCGTATTCAAAGCGAAGATATTAAAAAGACTGTATAATCGTCTTCGATATTTTTCTGTCTTCAAAACCGCGCATTAAGTTTTATTGAAAATCAAACCCAATTGTGATCGTTGAGTTTCAGAAAATATTG
Organism: Nysson spinosus; assembly: GCA_910591585.2. Lineage (NCBI taxonomy): Eukaryota > Metazoa > Arthropoda > Insecta > Hymenoptera > Crabronidae > Nysson > Nysson spinosus. Next base: position 4,223,404 of record OU342834.1, read on the forward strand.
AATTCGCAAAAAAAGTATGAGGTTTCGAGACCCTCGCAACTAGCTAAGGTGCCGATTCGGTTTGTCGCGAAGCGATCAAGGTCCTTCTTATCCTACCGAGGGGCCACGATAAGATAAGCCGATCGGCGGCGTTCATACTTCCGATCGCAGTCGAAACTCTCTCTTACGGTTTCTCTTTCAACTTCGACCACATATTTTCTACTAGAACTTCATATCTTGAACAATAATAAAAATACAATATCCGACGAAGAAAACCGAATTTGATATCGACCTTCGAACTCCTACATTAATTTACATATGAAGCGAATCGCGATCGTTTGTTTACTTACTCGCAAACCTGATAACTGGCTTAATATAACTTTCCAAGCATGTAACAAATATTGCTAAAACCTCCGATAAGTCACATGAATCTGGACGACAGAATTTATACCCGCGCTAATTATAATTATTATTAAAGAACGTATTAGAAATTAATTCTTCAAAAATAAATGAAGTACAATGTAATCGGTTAACGCTCGATAGGGGTACAAAGATCTGCTAATATTTTCAAACAAATTTTGTAAGTTTACACAAAGTATCTTAGTATCGTGTCCATTAACTGGCATATTTTGACAACACTTTATTTGATTTTTCTCAAATAAACCAGATAAACCATGATATTTCTGATTGGCAAATGACCTATCGGGGTGTTTATCCTCCGTAAAACGTAGAACCGGCGCAAACGAAAAGCGACGCGGATTGAATAAAGAGAAAAAGCAGGAAAACAGTTCGCGAGCAAAGTAGCTCGGTGATTCGTGCAAATGTAGCAGGGTGGAACGCTTATGTTAATCAGCCCGCGCGATTACCAGACAGGGCAGCGAGCAGGGAGATGATGTCGGGCCGATAGAGACGTTCAGACCGGATACAAGGAAGGTCGAAGAAGAACCGGATAATCGTCACCGTGCACCTACAGGCTATCGGCTATTCTAACCCTCCATCGAGTCTCGTTTTCTTCAGGGATATCCGACGGAGGAGGAAGTTGGTTTTCGCGGATGGACGTACACGCACACCTGCAGCAGGGGCGCCTCCCACCTGCAGGGCACCTGAACTCCAGATAGTACTTCGACGAAGTCGACTTTCGAAGCACCTGACTTTATAAACATGTACTACAAACATGGTCACATTTACACTTTTTACCTCGAAGATTACTTTCGGTAGCAGTTTACCAATTATGGTGCACGAACAATACTCTATTTACTTGGACTTCTCGTGTTATACAGAATCTATTCTGTTTAGAATAATCATTAATTAGAAACTAGTTCTTATCAGGCTTTTAAGGATGCCTTGGAATAAAAGCCACCTGAGGGTCTTAAGAAATTGAAGCTGTTATCATAACAATCAGTAACGGACAGATGGACCAAGTATACGATGAAAAGCTGATCTAATTAGTTGATTCTGTGCAGCCATATTTCGAAAAATATTAGATAACATGAAGTTAGGAATGAAGATTCAAGGTTGGCTTTAATAAAGCATTTCAAAGAGATCCCTAAAAGTGGAAGTATAATGGATGATTTGAAAGACGCCAGCAAATAGTGAAGCCATAAAGGGGCAGAGTGGACATATAGAAGAAAGCGAGAGATTGCGGTTGTTGTAGCTGAAGAACGGTTATTTTCGAGATCAGATTAACAGCCATTTTGGTGTTCTTCGTGGCTACACTCGCAGCCACATTTCGAGACACGTTCGACCGCACAACGGTCACCAGGAAGATCCTGGTCGAGCTATGATAACGGATTCTCAGAGTATACTGTTACTACGCCCGAGAGAGCGCACTAGTGAGAGACTGTCGGACGATTGGCACGGAACGAAGTATCCAGCCGTAAAACTATTGTCTAAAGCCGAATACGATAAAAATATTTAGAAACGATACTAGTTGTCTTGCTCCTTTTGCAACCTCTAATTACCTGCACACCAATTACCATATAAGTCTTATCGATGTACGATTCAACTAGGATAAAACACAGGTATCTTATTTAGCATTCTTAAGTATGGTGTGCGGATGCAATAGATACCTAAACGCTTCACAGTTATTTCGTCTAAATATCTTTTGGAAAAAGACATTGAATGTTATCCATATCTGTCGAAATTTACGAGAAAGAACTACGGTGTAGATAACACGGTGCTCGTTACTTTCCAGATCAGCAGTGAGACGGCAAATAAGTGGCGGCAAACGACGCGTTTCACACGAAATTTCTTTCGTTCACGCGATACGATTTTCGAAAGATCGCGTGATGCTTTCACCCGCGAAGAGCGTAAAACAGCACCGGTACTTCTTTACAAAGTTGTGCTCGAAACTGAGGAACGCATGTGCGAGTACACTTTCGCGTGACAACAAATTGTGCTAGGTAGAATAATGACAGATTACTTATTTATTTAGGTACAAGCTACGATAACTCTGCGGCCTGACCAGGCTAAGATTGATTCTCTTCCGGCATGTTCCGTAAAATTATTTTCGGAATATGTATAAAAGTACCGTCGCGTTCAAACAAAGATAACCGGCCAGGCTGTTTGTTATCGAACAAGATATCGCAGACGCGTGTATCCGCATATGTTCTTCACTTCACGTGTGAACAAACATGCAAATACCTTCTTCTATAACTCTTACATTATGTTGCGCTCATTACGATTGCCAAGGAAAAGAAGCATTATTTTCCATCGATCGACGGAAATCTTGTCCAAGTAGATTTCCTATGTACCCTTTCGAAAGTCTGAGATGTATACGGACATTTTGACTTTTTTCTGGTACGCACGCGGAGACTAACTTTTATGAACACGTAATAGGACGATTAAACGGTTTTATGTGTCGTACACGGAATATCTAAGGCTTCCAACTAATCGGAGCCAGGTTTATGATTCGGTCGGCGAAGTTATACTTGCTACGTTGTTTCTACTAGTAATCTACGCCACCACACCTTTTAGTACTCTAATGCCAGGGGTGAATACAAAACTTGATAGATCTTCGCCTTGTTTTTTCTTCGCAATCAAAACGGAGGATTGCGTACTGCAATGTAGTCGGAAAACTAATTCGCGATACCGTAAAACCCCGATCATAACGCTCACATTAAATCCTGCTTAGAACTTTGCAAACAGAGCTGTCTTTGTGAACAAATGGTTATTTACCTGAAGTAGTGGGATCCGAACGGTGAGCAATAGAAGGGATCGTTGTGCATATGCGGTTGACCGGGTACTCCAGGTCCTTGGGGATGAGCGTGAGGACCCATTGGGCCAGTAGGTCCAGGACCGCACATTCCAGGCGCTCCTTGGGGTTGCATACCAGCTGGTCCCATCATACCAGCGCCAGGGCCCATAGGATGGGGCCCAGGATGGTGTGGCGAACCAACCATGTGGGGACCAGGATGATGGGGATGAGGTGAGGGTCCGCCACCTCCCATGTGAGGATGTGGCGCATGCGGCGATCCGCTCATCATTCCATGAGGGGGCATTGGATGGGGACTTGGTGATGCCCCGTTTAAATGGGGTCCGCCGGTGACACCACCGTGTGGAGTTGGTGGTCCACCGTGGGTCGGCGTGGTCGCTGGTTGCGGCGGCGGCAAGCTCGGCGGTCCAGTTGGTCCGGTACCCGCGAGCGGTGGCAGCGGACCATTCGCCATGTTGTTAAGCTGTGTAAGCGAGGCCGCCGCCGACGCCATTGCCTGCAAAGGATTCGTGGCGCCGCTCGCCGTGTTTATGCCTAGAGCACTGTTGTTGATGTTGTTTGTATTGTTTGCGATTATGTTGCCGGTATTATTATTGGCGTTAATATTATTGGTGGATGGGTTGGTGACAGCACCGCCGAGAGATTGCAATGCCGGCGGCAGCGGTGGCGAGCCGGTGGGGGGCGCTGCCGGGCCCCCGAGGCACCGGCCCGACGGACCGGAGGCGGTTACGCTGCTGGGTGCTACCGGCACGCCGGCGTGGAGTGCTATTCCACCTGGGGGGCGCTGTGCCACCCTCACCGGCATTACTCCCCCCTCCACGACGCCCTTCACCCTCTCCTCGAACTACCGGCGGGCTTTGCGTTACAACACACTAAGAGCGCGCCAATTTTTCTCCTGGTAAACAAATTTGCTCTTCCTCCTGTAGGCAGTCAGTATCCTTTTTTTATTCCGTTGTCAATTCTATTCTTCAAGTAATCCTTTCAAATACGAATGTCTTCCTTTCACGTCGAGAACAATTCTTCGTATTGAAGTAAAATCCTGGTATCAATCACTATTTTGTCTTAATAGCTTACGCACTTGTAACTGATCTACTTTCGATGGAACTGCCACTAGTTTTTAATGTATTAATTTCCTCTTTGTGTAATTCCTCGATTATGGTATGAATTTCTGATCTGAGGGTGTTCACCCTGGATAGTGTGTCATCAAACGTCACGATATACTTTCTAAAACGTTAACCTGGAAAACCACGTGCTATCGTGAAGTGCACGTCGGACGGAAAGGACGGTACCTTGTATTAACGAATGTTTGAAGTTCTCAGTAATATCAATACTCTTCGAAGACGCACCTTACGCGTAAAACACTGTATTAACATCCTGAAGAGGTCTATTTCACCAAACTGCACCTTATTTCCTCTTAATACACCTCGAGAATGATATACGAGAATTCGAAGGACTTTGAAAGATCGTCAGTTTCTGACTACAAACTATTTATAATTCACTATCCACTAATCCACTACGTACTACCAAAAATCCTTGAGGAAGAACACTCAACGAGGAAGTTCTATATTTCCCTAATTAAATTCCTAAAACCTCGTATCGATTGCACATTTGACGAAGACGTCGGGAGATCGAAGCCACAATTATACTGGTTAGAAGCACCGCACTTGTTTTATCTCACATACGAATCACACATTTTTCTACCCTGTTTATAATCGTTGAGAATATACACTTCCGCGAGATTGACGAATAGTTAGAACTATCTAAACTTCACAGAGAAGTTTTCAAAATTAATGCCAATGAGGAACGACGTACTCACGAGGGCACGTGGCCGTCACGTCATCGGCGTCGCGATGCGCACCTACGTCGCGTACCAGTACTCGTCGTCTCCCGCCCATCCTCGAACCGAACACCCTTCTTCTTCTCCACCTCCTCCTGGCTAAATTCGCCGGCAAATCCCGCGGGATCATTCGCATCCCGTACGTAAACTCAATCGCCACTAAGCGACGCGAAAACCAGCCCGGCGCATGCACGCCGCTTCTCGATCTGTTCTTTGCACCTCCTCATTACTTAAAAAAAAACTTCACGAAAACCGACTCCTCTCACACTTCGATCGACGAAACGCACAAAATCGAAACTTCGACTTTCGATCACTCTATCGAACGCTCCTTCGTCTAACCTTCAAATCGCTCTCCCTCCCACCGTTTCTTCTCACGAGGAGTCCCGTGGAGATGTTTGAGAATTAATGGGAACAAAGTGAATCTACGATCGACGTATCACTGTGCACACATTCTAGATAATAACCCGATGAAACACTAGTAATAGAACACGGGATGCGCGAACGCCGAGAAGAACGCGCGCGTTACCTCCCGTTGCGTGTCACGAAGCAACGAGCGGCGCGGACCGTGAAGACGAGCACTACACTCGACGAAAGCGGTCGCGTTACTGTGGAACGGCAGGCGTGGCGGCGCTGGCGTCGTTCCTCGAGCTCTCGAGGACGCCACGGAGAGAGCGAACTGGAGTGGGAACAGCCACGCGAGGCTACGAGACCGAGGGGAGGGGAAAAGCACGACGGAACGCCGGAGAAAGAACGGAGTACCGAGAGAGAACACGAGTGAGGAGAGAGAGGACGAGAGAGGAGCAGGAGAGGGAACGTCAGAGGGGCGGAAGAGGCTCACGCACGATGCCCGCGAGAGTAGAACGAGTGGGGAGCCACGTGAGCGCCCAACGGCCGGCGTCCACGCAACGACGGATGTAGCACTAACCTTACGTGCCAACCCCCGACAAAACCCTTTCTCCTCCGAGTACTCCTGATTTTCTCTCTTTTCCGACGACTCTGCTTTCATCTGATTTCATCCTTTAGGGATTATTTGCACGCACGCATCGATTTTAGTCTGGTTTTCGGCACAGGTCCGAGTAATTTCGGAATTTTCGATCGGGATGCATTTCCGTTTCTAGGGTATCTGACTTGAATTATTTCAACCAAATATCCTTTGCGAGATACTATCCTTCGTGATTGCTTAGAACAAACTTTAAATTATATTTCAAGGAATATTTCTGTAAAGAACAGAAATTGAAGTCACACACACGATTGCAATTAATTGTGTAATTAGTGTCCTTCCGGGAGATACACCGGCGTCGAGTATTGTATTAAAAAACAGTAATCGTATTACATAAAATGATACGTGCAAAGTGACTCGCGTTAAAACGTACGTATTTTGAAAGCCGAGGACGGCGGCAATCGTATAACAGGATCAGGAACTCGGATGTCCGATTCTATTTGGTAAATTATTGGTCGGCGAAGAGGAAACCGTATCTTCGTCAAAGTCCACGGAGAGACTGGTTTCACTTTCAGTGTGATTCGAATCGCCTGTCCTAGGGACTTCTTAAGAATTGATTCCACGGCATCCACCGGGATCACAGGAATCCGGAAACCCGATTCCTCGTAATCGGGGTCAAGTTGAACGCATTTGTACGCCTCGAAGAAGAACGATGGTTCGGTGACTTGACGTGTAACACGCGCACAATTGGTCTCGGAATCAAAAACCACTAAAAATTCACTTGCGTTTCGTGCAAATTGTTCAAAATTATGTGATCTCTGAAGGAATTCTCGTTGGGGAAGTTTGTTCTTTCCATTTTGAGGAAGATTAGATCTAAATACTTATTGAATATTCATTATTAAATATTAGGAATCTATGTATATTTGCAACAGTGATGTAATATAGAAATATGTCAATCCCATATTTCGAGGATTAATAAGATTTACATATATTTTCAAATGATATGTTGGCACGATTATGATTATTTAAGGGATCACTTGTCATTACTTTCGGAATATGTAGTTGTTTAGTCGTCTTACTCTTATATTACTTCAATCATTATTTACATTTATAACAATAATATTTACTGTGTATATACATACATATCTACAATAAAGATGTAATCAAATATGTATAAATAAAACGAGTTTATTCCTACAATCTTGGTTGTACTAGAATTTACCCAAATTCGCTGTCTAATTACATGCTCAAAACCGCACGAACTTTTTCGCCATCCAAATAATTCCGGTGCAGTAATAATAATGAATAAATAATTCGGAGCTCCATTTTCAGTAACGGTGCACAAATGCACCGTTATAATTGATCTACCGCAGGTACGAAATGTGAAGTAAACAGTAAATGTTAGACAGAAAATAAAAATTGTGGAGGTTCCCATCGACGCTTAGAGATTGTCTTGTCCGCAAACCGGAAAACCATTTTCTCTCGAACACGGATCGGTTTCCGTAGCGAGGTGGGATGTCGGTTTCTTTGCTCCACTCGCGCAAGTAGTACAGGGAAAGTTTCATACTTGAATAGAGAATACGCGTACCGGGCATGTTTCTGAGATACTGCGGGGTCTCAGCTTACTATTATTTATGATCCACATCATATCACGTTAACGTATGCAGCAAGTGCATTGAATAAGATCAATAATTTTTCCGCATAACGCCACCATATATTAAATAAATATTTCCTTATAGAATATTGCTATTTATACTTATACTTGATACCTGCTATTTATCAGTTATAATTAAACTATAAGGTGTGAGGACCTACAACTATATGTTTTATAAGAATTAAATTATTATTTATATCGTGGTCTATGGTTTATGATGTAGATGTGTAACAAGTTCTGAATACTTGCTATTTATCAGGCATAATTAAACAATAAGGTGTAAAGACTGTATGTTTTATCAGAATGAAGTTATTATATACATTGAATATGAGGTAGATCGTGATTCGCCATATAAAACGTGATATAGAAAATATGCAGAGGTGATTTGTAATTATTAGGTTATTATCTTGATACTATCATAGTATATTGTTGCTTGATTCGATAAGAAAGTTTCCCGCGCTTTCGCGATGTATTACGTTCTTGGAAACTTTCAGTTCGTTCTCAGCAACCGAATTTTTGACTAGTAAATATTCCGATGCATTTAATAATAAATTGTTACTCGTTCCAGTTTCATCCACGTGATGTGCGTCGTGAGTAAAAATAATTATGATCCAACAAATCGTTAAGATTCATTTTAAATAATATTAACAAATAAATAAACAAGAGCTAAATAGTAGTGACAACTACTATCATAACTCACAGCGCAAAATTAAAAGATCAATAAAAACTGCTCAACACTAGAACTACCGAACATATACTCAGTTATGTTTACACATTTATTTAAATAAAAGTATATAAAATCTCAATTTAACTAAAAATGGCGGACAAGTCATTCCGTCTCTTTTGGCAGTTCTTGATTGAATATCTACTCTACCTGAAATTCAGCTGTAATCAATGATATGCTTTGTATTTTCAAAGGTGTCTTGCATCTTTTGAAGTGCGAAATGAAAAGGCAAGGAAAAGTTTGTTGTGCTCGAAGTATTATTACGTAGGGTAAAATGTAAGGGAATTTACACGGGTTGTAAGACGATGAAGAGCATCCCATAGGATTCGGTAAGGATCTTTCTATTCTAGGAATTCTTTTTTTTTCATGGGGGTAAAAAATATGGCCTACTCCAGATTGTCAAGCGTGCGTGGAGCGGGTTAGAAACGGTACAAAGCCAATAACGAGGTTCTAACCGCGACCTAAGTCTTGCCGTAGGATAGAAACTCAGGTAACTCGGTACTCGCCGCGCAGGTAGAGTTTGAGACAAGAGGTATCATTGTCCGAGTGCCAGGAGGCCGCAAGTCGACCGCTTACAAAGCGCTGGAAATTCCAGGTACACTACGGCGTTTAACGGAAAATAATGTTAACTTTTTCCCTCTGGATTGTTACACTCAAACTTCCGCTTGTTACTCGAGCACTGCACATCCCTGCACTAACTTCACGAAGAATGATTTTTAATGTATCACAAAAATGAACGTCCCTTTCTAAACCTTCATATTTTACGGGATATCCATTATGAGACCAATTATACTTGAACATGAATGAAGTTTTTAGTGCAAAGTGCAGCGATATCATGGTAGAGTTTGTAGTTTTAATGTGTTTAGGATATACCGATTTGATGATTGTCAGAAATAAATTGTATTCGATAGAAAACTTGTGTTAATAAATATTTGGTATATATGAATTTTAGTTGAATCGGTGTGCGAGTCATTGGGATACGGGATATAGTATCTTAATTCAGTTACATAAAGGTGGCTGAATATATCTTTCTCGGTTCTTTCAAAGGGTATCCTGACTTTCGAAGAATTAGAGCAAAAGTGGACAGAGTCTGATCGGCAAATAAACATCGTTCTTACTTCAATTCACAGCTCGCAAACAAGTCTAGAAGTTGGCATGCTCCGCCCTGTTACTTTAGGATCCCTCGAAAGCGTGATCCTCCGGGCGAACGGTTCCAATGAAATTTTCTATACGTGGGTGGTGTTTCTGGACTACACATCACGTACGACCTTCTGGCATCGGCGCTCGAACGTAGAAGGGGAAGGAGGGTCCAGGTTTGGGATAGACTACCAAGAATTCCCTGGGACCATTAATCTGGTCTCTGCGACACCCGAACTCCCCCCCTTTCCCTGCTTTCCCTTCATACCTAATACCAACCCATACCCCTCCTGGCCCTGTGCCGCATATTCAGACAGGTAGGCATAGTCCTGACCCAACCTGATCCAAAAGGAACCAACGGCATTGTCCGAAAACGGTAATGGACCCACCTTCGAGCCCAGCAAAGCCGACGACCGCCGTTACCCAGTTATTGCTCCGATCAAAACCAACTAGAAACGGAAGAGGCGAGACTCCTTAAGAAGCTACGACAAATTACTTTGCGGATTTTAGGAGCATGCATTTATTCACACCGACTAAACACCTGTTTCCCTGCCAGTGTCCTTTGAGAATAGTCGAGTAGCTTTATGTTATGATTATGTTTAATAGTTATCCTTATGGGTGACATTAAGATGTGGGTAACCACTGGGGACTGTAACGTTAGGTTCCAGTTTGCACCCTAAACTTGGACTGCATTATACTCTCACATTCTAAGTCCTTCACACCTTTCTTTCTAGTAAAACCTTTAACTGTCGTTATGATTGACTCCTTTAATCGTGCTCGACGATTAACACGTTGAAAGCCATCATGATTACCCGTGATCGCCGATGCCAATAATATTAACACGTGAAATTCAACCTGTAACAGACGATGTCCTTTGCATTCTTAAAGGTTCCTTGCACCTTTCGTAGTGCATCGTGACACGTGTTACAGGAGAATGACGGTGAACTACGTAAATGATTAGTAACAATTAAGAACGAGCTGACTATTAAGTGGTCAGCCAGTGGTCAGAAGTTCCAGTGGTGAGTATCATCCCAGTTAAACGTGCAGGACGGTTTACTGCCGGAGGGATTCTTAGGTGACTCCTTGAAAGTTCGTCATCGGGATCTTCGAGGAGGCAAGCAGACCAACGGGCGTCACGAAAGAAGGAACAATTAGAAGCCAAATAAAGATGAAGCGCGTCACAGTCGAGCGGGTTCGCAACAAGCGTGTGTGTGATTTCGGTCACGCCGCACGCCTGTACGTTGACCCCCGGAGAAAGAGGGAGGGAGGAACAGGGAGGAAGACGAGGTGGAAAAACAGAAAGAGAAAGAATCAAAGAGCAAGAGTAAGAAGGAAGAAGAGAGAGGACAATCGGCAGAAGAACGATGGTGTGAGTGAGAGAAAAAGGAAGAATGGAAAAGAGAGGAGGAAGAGAGGAGAGGAGCATTTACTCACCGGTCGTTCCTTCTTCTCGGGCCAGAGAGTCCCCTCGACTTTGCCTCGCTTCCAACTTGTTCACTGCTACCACAGAGAGACGCAGCAGAAATCAAGGGAAGGCGGTATCGCATGTGTGCGAAAGAGATCGAGAAATGGTGACGAAGAAACAAGCAGAAGTACGAGAGAGAAACACAGAAGAAGAAGGAAACACAGGAGAAGCTGAGAACTCACTTCGAGGGACCGAGCAACCGGCATACACACTACGTTTACCTATACAGGTACAGGTAGGTTTATATCGAACCTAACGTGCTCTCACTGTTCGATCATCGAAGTACGAACAACTGTTGACTCTAGTCATAGAGATCATTGACGAACCTTGACACCGAAAATATACTGATAAGAAACAACGGCAAGATTCGGTCCTTAATACTGGGACAACTTCCGCCGTGTTTGACTTCCGGAGTCATTGCAGACTTTGGACGAACTTAGGTTTTATTAGGTCTGACTTTTGCGGATTTAATGTGTCTATGAGGAGACTAGAAATATAACGTTGTTTATAAATAATTGTTGTTATAACTTTACTTATGGCCGAAATAAATATGCATAACTGTAGTTTGTCGTTTGTTATTGTATGTATCCTATCATCCTTCTCTTCATACCTTGCATCATACTTCTCTTGATTCTTTTGCAAGCATTCTAGGCAATTTTATAATTAATCTTTTTCAACTGTATCCGATTAAAAGATGTTTTTCGTTGAAGCTCACTGCTTAAGTATTTATTTCTCTTTTGTAACAATACTGGCTTGCCGTACAAATATATGTAGATAGTCAAATAAATAAAATATGAAATGAATGAACGATTCTAGGACCGACTGTTTTTCAATAATATTGACAATAATTATTAATAACTTCAAAGGCAAAAGATAATAAGCATTCTTGGAATATTAATGCATTAGGTACTCTGTGTTATTCATTATTTTTATTTCTTGGCAATTTTCAATATTAACAACGAACAAGCTGATAAACCCATTGAATTAATTAAATTAAGTTAAGTTAAATTAAAGAAATCAAAACAAGTCATAAATAATAATTAATAATCTAAGATTGTCCGTCCTTGTCCTGATTTCCGAAAGTTGAACCAGGTTTAAATGTCTATTCTGCTTATAATAAGAATACTTCTTTACGCGTCATTAACTAATTTTCTATTCGAATTCAACCAGTAATTATAAAAACAAAATATATCCAATATTACAACGCAACCCCCAACATACATAAAATTATTACACAATACCAATTTAATTTATAACAAAACACTTAATAAAATATAAGAAGTACATTACATTCAAAACCATCCCTCGCAATAAAAGGTTGCAATAAGCGACTGGCAACATTTGATAAGAAATCGTATATGGCGAAGAATTGATCATCATTGTACGACGGCGAGGAAGAAGCTTGTCATTGGAGTCGATAATCGAGAAGCCGAATCTTCGACATATGGAAAGTAAAACACCGATAAAAGAACAGTTGCCGGGTGGAAGGAGAAAGAAAGATGTCGAAAGAGTGGCTTCTTTAAAGTAGAGTATCCTGTCGCGGCCGATAAGTAATCTTGTACCGGAACACCGGGGGCGTGGATACGAGCCCTTTAAGAGAGGTTCATATATATTCGACATGCGTATTACGCGTGCTCCATGGGATTTGTCACGCGTCGGTTAAAGCCACTTTCACAATAGTAAAACATTGGACACTGGCCCCCATACAAAGACACCTTTTCCGCTAAATCTTGTACTGTTTAAGCGAAAAAATTCCTACCCGCTTCGTTCCTTAACCCCTTCAACACTGCGGGGACATACAGTGCCGCCCAAAAGTATTCGAACGGCGACAGAGTTTAAGAAGTTTGCATTCGTATCGAAAGAGTTAAAGCGCAAGATGAGGAAACACTCAACAAAAAATCAAATAATTTCAATCGTTTTAAGTATCAAAATATGTAATAAATAATCATTCATAATTTCAAACTATTCTAGGCTTTAATTTTGAATCTGCCAACGATAATAATAATATTGCATGATGCATTATTAATTATTAGTTTGCATGAAGCACCGGAAGCTAATATGTTCGAGTTAACTAATATACTATGCATTTACTTTGCAAGATATATTTTTGTTATCGGAATGCTCAATTTGTTGTACACGAAGTACCCTTTAGTGAACTATTTGGAACTGTTTGACAATTGGCATATAGCTGCTGCGGGTGATAGTAAATATGACTGGATTCGATTGCCCGCGGCTGGGCCAACCAATTACAACAAATTATTTCGATTTTGATGGGGGTGACGAGTTAACCGTAAATTAACCTGGTAATAGTATACAAATTGTTTACGGTAGGAAAGTAATGTCAATTATTATGAAGAATTAATGTTCTTCTTATTTCATGTGTACGAACGAATGTTCTCAGTTTACATTATTATCCCATGATTATATTAATAATAGAACTACGGAAGCCGTCAAAATGACAGGTACGCGGAATTTACAAGAAAACCTTCCAATCTATCACGTTCCATTTTCTGAGATTTCCTCCCATATAATTAATTATTTGATTAACAATAAACATTTACTTCGACACTGTTGATTATATCTCATTTATTAACATAAGAGCATTTTTTATCATTTCATAGTTAATATTGTATATTAATAGCTAATATTAATATTGGCAACTAATATTAGGCGTAGACCTTCAGAAGTACCAACCTAGTGACATAACTCGCGTGCTTCGGGAAAAAGAAATCATCATCGACGTTTCAAACTAAAAGTATACCATATTTGATAAAAAGCATTTCCCATAGTTTTGATATATGCTGACATAGCATACATTTTCATTGAGGAGACAAGCATAATGCCGTTGTACGAAGGTTTCTGAAGTACTCTAAGCTCGATATACTTAGTGGTTAGCCAATCACCCTCAATCTAACCCGCAACTATCCACTAACTCCTTGGTGACATCGTTGTACACGCTACACCGAGTACACCCTCCGAGAATTTGAGGCAAAGTTCGAATTCATGGTTCCCGTCGAAGCCGATCTCATTACAGATTCGAAATTGCTTCTTTGTACCATGGCTGTCCGGTTTTGACCATCCTGTGCCCTGACTTTGAAACTACGTTAACATTATACTTCGATGGAGAACCGGACTACACGATTCCTCTGTGCTCGGTGATTCTTAACACGTTGAACGCTATGACGGTTACCGGTGACTACCGATATCAATAATTACTAAAACTCCAATTAAATATATCGCTAATGCTCGTAAAATGTTCAATATTTCTAACGTTCCGATAACGATGTAAAGGAAACAATTTGTCGTAGAGCGCTTAAACAGTTTTATTTTTACACCGTATCGTTAATACGTCGAATGCCAGACTGAAACCCGTGTTATACGATGCCTTGCGATACGCGTCCGTAATGTGTAAAAATGAAACTGTCTAAGCGCTATACGATACATTGATTACCTTACATCGTTATCGTAACGTTAGAAATATTGAAAAGTACACGAATATTAGCGATATATTTTATTCGAGTTTTAGGAATATTGGCATCGGCAGCCACCGATCATCCCCTTGGGATTCAATTTGTTAACTAGTTTCGTGTTGTACAATTTTCTTTTAGATACGACAAAATTGGGATGTAACGGGTTAACACACCATGCAATATAAATCGATGGGATCGAAATGGGACTGAAAGTAAGTTCCGCATGTTCCTGATGCACATGCATCGCATGCACTTTCGATTCTCAGATGGTATTGGGAGCACGCTCTGGTTACTCGACGAGATGGATCTCTTTGCTTCTGCCCTAGTCGGCCTTACAGGCCCCCAATTAATGACTCTAATGAGATAATTGATCGGACTCACGTTAAACTACAAATACGAGGTTCCTCCTGTGTAATACCTGATTGGATTATCGTATCGCATAATCTCAGGCTGCTTTGTTCCAACTTGACATCTGTTTTACACCTTCGAGTCCTTACTTAAATTGTTGATTCTCGGTAAACTTGTAATTCGGAGAATTGTGAAAAGATGAATTATAATCAATAATAAATTAACTTCAATATTATGATCTACATATACTTAGTTGATTAACGATCAAAATATTTATTTTGCCAACATATAATGGCTTCTGACAGTGAAACGTTGATATTCTCGGTGAAATACTTTTTTTCATGGTAACTATTTTGCGGTCTTACTCGAATTTCCATAACGGGCATCAATTAATTGAGCGATGTATTTGCGGGTTTCGGTTTCAATAAATTCGATCGAATTTCACTATCACACATCACTAAATCAACCCAAGCGAAATCGACACCTTCGAGGTAAGTGGTATTATACGAATCGTGTTGCGGTACCGTGCTATAAGAGTGATACCTTGGACTACCCTGGTCACTGCTACCGGCCACTTTTCACAACTGCTTTAACTTCCAATTATTTCAATTTCACTATGCTAAGATTTGGATATAAAAAAGTCTATTAGGTAACTAGTTATGCTTCCTGAAGACAGTATTCATTTATCGGTTCTATGATCCCAAAATATCCTACTTAAGTCTCCCACTAAAAAGTTCGTAACCTGTTGTTCGTTCCCTTGCCACGTTTTCCGTAAAAGCATCGTTTTCTTCTCGAAAGAAAGATGCTTGTATCGAAACACAGGTAGAAGACCATAATCCCGGTGCATAAACGAGGAAAATAAGGTGGAAAATAAGGTGGAAAATCAGATTTACGTGAAGGAACGGTGGAAGGAGTAGGTCGAAAGAGTGGCGTTATCGTCGAATTAAGTCCGAGGCTTGTAATCTTTGGAGGTCATCTAATTATGCGGTAAAACGGCGTTAATTCGCGGTTAATTCCTTAACGAGATAACGCTACCACCCGCTAAGGTAAAGGGAGGCACCGTGCCGCGGCTGCATTAGACCCTCTAATGGCTCCGCGTGGCTACATCCGAGTGCTCGGTGGGTGGGTGGTGAAATAAAAAAAAAAGAAAGAGAGAAAGCCAGTAGCCGTGTTAATTAATTGGCGCGTAATTAAAACCCGCAGCGACACCGCGGGGGTAGTTGGTTGTCCCTCGAGTCGATACTTCAAAGAATCTCCGACGATGCCCGGCTGAAAGATTTCATTTTCGTAAGCGCCACCCTGAGGCAAGAATAAACGGGTGCCTGCTGGCAAAACAAGCGAGACAGTGAATGGCAGTCCCGTTTTCTCGTATGACAAAGTGTAAAACTGAGCGTGGCGAAAATCAAAGTAATGAAAAGTCGCGGTGCGCCTGGGATAATCGAGTGGACACATCAAAGCCACCACCTCACTGATATAATCGAACCATTCAGATCGGCCGAGTGTCACTCGACCCTGCAACGAGATACTTTTTTTTATCGAGTACATCCTTGTTCCACGACTAATTTTATATTCCCTCTGACAACTTCGGCTGACTAGAAAACTGATGGTCGCCGTGAAGAACTTTACCCTACGTTGGAGAACTGATCACTACGTTCATCGAAAAAGCAAGATGATTACCGACTATGTAAGATGTCTCATAAAAAATTGTAATAATTCTATTAAAAACTGCAGCTTATGAGAGACTGAGAGACTTCTGTCTTTATCAAATTCTACTTCCTTAACTGTAAGCAATGCCCCATCAAGAATTCAGGCATGCAGGTCGCGACAACCTGCTTTGCAAGTTCAGATGGAACCCTGTCATTTAAAAAATCGTAGGATAAACTTTTCCCCGTTCGAATCTTTAGGTAATCTTTGATTTGACGATTGGTTCCCTCCATTTTTTTGAGCTCTTCATTCTTCGAGACTCGTAAAAGGAATAAGTACGACTGGCGTTGTGAATCTTATTTACCGCATACCACTGCATGGGAGAGCCATGTCGTGGTGCAATTTACTTGCAAGTACCAAGACTTTCTACCCCGTGATTACCCGAGTTGCGACGAGGTAAACCGATCGCCACGTAGCACACCAAGAATTTCAGTCAATAACTCGAAAATGGCACATCGTATTCCAGAAGAGGAATACTTCGGAGGAAACCTGACGTAGATTAGCATGGTTGCCTGAAGAAATCATTGCCAAGCCTACTCATTAATGGTCTATGAAACCAAGACTTTTTTACTTTCCTAAGAGATATGAATACTCTGCTATCGTAACTATCTTCTTTCTTATGTGATTTCACTTTAGACTCTTCTAGCATCTGTGGGCTTCATTAGAGTACCTTCGGACGAAAGCCGGTTCGATTAATCTGTTTGCTGGGGCTGTTAAAAGTTTATGACTCCACGGGGTGGATTGCTTTCCTCAATGAACGATGTTTTATTCTTGTCGATTGATGGCGGATCTTGATGCCTGAAGCTGAGCACTTGGAACCCCAAGATGTTTTTTAGGTGTCGAAATGAATTCTTTCCAACTGGATTCCCATAATCAGTACAGCTATTAAAATCCAAATATTCACCTGCTCTTTCGCAAGTTTCCAGAAAAATGGCAAAAGGTCATCAACGATAATGGAAATGATTTCGATGGTTGTTCTGTTTTCATTCTTTTTAAATCAAACCTTAATTGTATTATACTTCTGGATGTCTCGGGTTAGGGTGAACGAAGTTTGATTTATATGCGACACCTTATATCAAAGTCGTCGTATTAAATAATAATTCCACACCCACCAATATCCCGAGAATAGCGGAAACTGAGAAATATCCGAAGCAGTTAAACTTTAGAATTCACGTGGGCAGGAAAATTCCTCATATTACCAGGGCTCCTCTATTTCTCAAATGAGTCGTAAACATCTTCCAGTATCTTTCAAGAATACCTGAGCTTCACGAAACTCCCACACATCGTTGGACATAGAAAATGAACTTCATCTTATTTCCTTCGAAACAATTCAAGGAATCAATTTACAGGACGAGGATTTTACAATTAGTCTGAGGATACAGACACATGGTTTCGACCCGTGAACCATACAATCATCGGAACCTTAATCCTGAAGAGACAAGTTAAACCATAGGAGAGGATTACACTAGTTCCCGTCAATTTTCAGGGAAATCTAGGGGACTCCCAGGGGTACTCGGATTAGAGGAGTTGGTGCGGTGGGTGACACGGGGAACAACACGGAAGAGAAGACGTCTCTCCTACAGATTCAAGGACACCGATTACAGGCTTTGTCCCTGTGGGGATGCTAGGTCACGTGTGGTTCCACCTAAGGGCCAACATTCACGAAAGCGTTCCGGAATCACGGCTCCCGGACCGCAAAATCAGGCACGCGCCGCTCGAATCGTAATTAACATTCCCAGCTATTAACATGACCGATGCCCGTCGGCGCGATCAATCCTCGTGGACACCTGACAAAGATCGTTCCGATCGACTGACTCGGATTACAAAGAATAAATGTCTCTTTTAAATTTCATTTCAGTGGGGAACACATTCAGCAGCTATTAACACGTTGACCGCCAAGATGGTCATCGGTGACCACCGATATTATTGAGAACGATGACCTAAACTTGTATTATGGGTACCGGAAAGAAATTAATTGTTTTGCAATATTTATCTCGATCATCCTTTACAAAACAATTACACGCACTGTAACCTCGAAATATTATGCTGTATTTCTAACTTACAATTAATCCGACATAAGATATGTATACAGGTATGCTTGTTCTTTAAAACCATAACATGTCATTGATTTAAACCGAGGATTTATGTTACAAAAAAACTTAGCATTGATTAGATAGTCATCGAACATGAAGGTACTTCTGATACACATATAATCAGATATGACGGATGGTTCAGAAACATAAATTCGTCCGACTAATTTAACGGCCCGAGGCGAAGACTTCGATGGGACTTCGATAGAGTTGTATTATACAAAATTTGTCTTTTTAGTCGGCGACTATGGCCGGATTAAAATCAACAAGTTTGAGGGATATCGCGGTGAAACTCAATTATATCCTTGTCCATTTTCATTTCTCTCTTACTAGTTTAGAGTTCTGGAATGAACTCTGGAATGATTGCATATATATACATATATATATTATAATGCAGAGTTCTTTCATAATATATATAATATTATCGTTACATAAATAAAATTCATCAACTAACATTTTCATCTAACCGAGTTAAAGCGGTTTTTACATATCAAACTTTTTACAATTAATTTACGTACAATGAATTTCAAAAATTGGTTTCTTTGGGACATATATTGGTTTCATATATTGAGACGCATCACGGCTTTTCCAACAGAAAATCCTTCGAATACAAAGAAAGGGGTACAAGAATAATAATACGAAAAATAGTGGAGAAGAATAAAACCATGAACCAAGTGTATAATGTATAATATAATGTATTATAATAATCCACATATCACGTAGATATTATATTATATTACAATATACGTTATCCTAAACTAGTTAAAACGTATTCTTTAATTCCGTTGCAGCATAGATACATAAACTAAAAATCAAGGTAGTAACGATAATACGGAAGAAAATTCGAGGAAGTTTGTCCGAGGAAAGTTGAACAATTTCACGAAAGCGTTTAGTACCTCCGTACGGACATCTTTTTCTTTTTCAACGGAAGTAGCTCTTAGAAGTAGACGTTTTTAAAGTTACATTTATGAAAACTAAATGAGCACCGTTGTGCGCTACATAGGTCAACCCCGGCAAACACAGTTCACGGATTCTCATGCTAATGCCGTCTAAAACTATGTCTGACTACGGTAATCGTAAATTAACGAGGTTATTACACCGAACCCAAAATAAATCCAAACAGCCCAAGAGGATCGTCTCGACAAACACGAGTGTTTCGACCAATTGTATGATTACGTATTAATTTATTGATTACTCCACCTTGTTTATTACAATTCCGACAATTTCGAGTATCATAAACATAGAAAAATATTACAAGTATAAACCTTCTTGGAATTTACTTTCTTCAAGAGATTCATCAGTTTAAACCCTTATTGTAAGACGACGTTGATTAAACGTTTCGGAAACACCTAATTGTGGAGAACTTTTGATCAATTGTTATTAATATGAACAAACATCTCAGTATACTGGACATCGTGGATAAACAAATAACCCGGAGAGTGTTTCAGGTATTTTTAATCGCAAATGTGGATACATTAACAATTCGTTTCGGAGGAAGAGAAACTCCTTTCTAACAAGGTTCTCAATATTGAGAACCGCTGGTTGCGCTCGTCCGAGTCTATGTTGAGGGTGAGGAACGAAGGTGGAGGTTGAGAGAGAGAGAGAGAGAGAGAGAGAGAGAGAGAGAGAGAGAGAAGGGTGAGGGTGAGGGTGAGGGTGGAAGAGGGTAATGTGGGGGGTTGGATGGAGGAAGAGGATGGCAGGGGTTGGTGCCAGGGTAGGTTTTGATCAATATCTCGCCCCCACCCCACACCACCCTTCGTGGCGGTACACCATACCCCCACCAGAACCCCATCACCCGACCACCATGAATAACCAAGACCATATAGCGGCCTGCAGATTAAATACATCGTGGTACCATACGATCAAACCACCTTCCTACCACCCTCAACCAAACCCACCCACCTACCCACCACCTTCACCACCATCACGGCCACCACACGACTATTCCACCCCCTTCCTCACCCTTTCACTCATTCCCTCACTCACTCTCTCTCTCTCTATCCTTCTCACCCTCCCCCCAACCCTACAACCATCCTCTTTAACAGCCACCGCTGCTTTCAACGTTGTAGACCCGTCGTGTTCCCGTAAGAACGACTGATTTGCCGCACCACCGACCCGAAAGGGGTAGCCGTTCAAGAGGGAGGATGAGGCGAAGGTGGAAGTTGAAGGTACCAAGGTGTGTGCTGGGAGTACGTGTGCACGAAAATCCCCTTCCCACCGCATTCCGGTCTCCCGTTTTCTCACGAGACTTCCCTGTGGAAACGTACAAGGACAACGTCCCCCTGGGGACCGTTTTGCAACAACCCCGATCCTGAACGATTCCTCTGCTTTGCACCGGCTCCAAGGAAAAAGGATGCTTACGTATTCCAGCTACATGTCGAGATAACGTGAACTTGACGAATATCTGGCAAAAGTGTGTGGCTGTTTAAGTCCGATTAGTCAACTTCATTTCAATACGCCATTATGTTTAATGAACGTACCACTCACTTTGAGAGGAACTTACTGGAACAGCATTGAACTCTTGTATATGCATAATGTTATTCGTCTTATTTTAGTTGATTTTAAACGTTATCTCGTTTATCATATTCATTTAATTTATATTTAGTTGTTATTTCTACATGTATTTAGTTCTTGGGTTATATATTTCATTTATTCATATACTATATTGATTATATTTCTTTTATATTTTATTATGTACATTAAAGGACATATGTATGTTTAATAAAGTATATACATAATTAAATAATGCTCCCATGTTCTCCCATTTACACGCGATATGAACATAAGAATTCGAACTCGTGCTTATTACCGAATTGCAATAATCTCAGTATTCACCCTCACTATTGTGAGACAGAAGTTCAAAAACAATGAAGAACATCCAAGAATATTAAATCAATTAAGTTCACTCTTGGCATTACTTTCTCAGTTAAAGATGATTTAATATGAAATAGCAGGAATGCCTGAAGTATTCCACATTCTCCGTGCATATCATTATATTATATATAATATTTAATTATGGGGTACACAAAGACATCAGCATCCTTCAAATACTACGCTGTTAATTCAAGATCCACCTGTGTCATTTAATTAACTCTTTGGGGCACAGTAGGATAAAAAGTGTCCCGCCATTTTAGTATTTATGTAGGCACAGTAGAATGCCTGTCATCTTGTCTTTTTATATCAGAATTCATTCTTTAAAAATATTTTTAAATCAACCTATTTTATTATATCTTTTTCCAAGTAAAAATTCTGTGCAACTAGAGTCTTTCCTTGTCTTAAAATCCTGTGCCACAAAGAGTTAACACGTTGAGTGCCGTACCGAAATCCGTGTTATACGATACCTCGCGATATGCCTCTGCAACGTTCATGTAATGTTTATAAATCAAATTGTTTAAGCATTCTAAAAATATTGAAAGTTTCACGAATATTAGCGATATATTTGATTCGAGTTTTCGTAATATTGGCATCAGTGTTCACCGGGTACCGCCATGATGTTCAACGTGTTAAACAGGATATCGTTCTCCAAATAACTGAACAAAGTTCCATTCTTGTTTCTCGAACATACCACCTTTTCATTATCCGAAACTGAGTATCGAGATTTGAAAATAATCAGAGGGTACCTACGCGCAGAAAGCCCGGGCTTCAGCGGTTTGCTATTAGGCGCTAATTTAGTTGTAAGCTGTAGGGTTGGCAGAAATGAAAGGGGTCCCCAGAGACGATATTCATCCCGATGGAGCGCTCCGGGTTTCTTTGAGGAATGTATTAAAAGGGAATGAAATGAATGGAGTCCTGTTTTAAACTTCTTAAAATTTGATTTTCGGTATTACTCCTGCCGCTGACAAATTAGCCTCGCAATTTCCTTTGAATTTTTATTAATAATCACCGCCTCTTGCAGTACGATACAAACACCTCCGTTTCTTAAGTAACTCTCGTACAGTGACGTATAGTTTCGCAATTGAATGGCACTCCAAAAGTAATTAATCAAATGGAATATTAAAGTAATTTGAGCGACACTTGGTTTTCAATATTATTGTTTGCTTTCCATGATTAATAACAATTATTGCTTACTAGTTCTCAAATAATACTTCTAAATAATGTCACGCATGGATAATTATCAGCATGGAAAAATCAAGCCAGAAATAATATTGCAAAACGTCTGCAACTATATCGGTAATAAAAATTGATAAGCAGCGTAATCCAGTATTTCATCCACTTACTAGTATAAACTACCAGTTCTACTTACTTAAACTTTTTAGTACCTTAGAGAAAGTTACAAAAATAAGGGATAATAATATTACGCATTTATAAAATTATTATATCTTTTATATCTGCCAATGCCACTAAAAGATTTATGTTCTCGTATTATAATTTACACTAACAATCTATGTTCGAAAGCAAGTATGTACGTAAATATATCAACCAGGATTTATATCCCTTAATATATCAAAATGCGTGGAGATAAGAACACGCCAGTTTTATCCGCGTATCTGAAACATTCGATTTCCTTGATAATGAAAGATCTACATACTGGAAAACGTTGAAACACGGTATCGCATAACGAGTAGCACGGCAAGCATGCAATGCAAGAGCCGTGTATAAATCAAGTATAAACAATGTATTATAGCGAGTATTAGCATTTCAATGAGCGGCACGAGCTGTAGTAACATTAATTACCGGATGACGATATGCTTTTTACTCCACCAGCGTATATTACACTATCAAGTAGAGCGGGTCTCTCACATGTGCGCGCGGAACTAGCATTGCGGAACTCGAGTGTTGGCTACTGATCCTGTCGACGGGGACCGGGGGATCACATTTATAACGAATCACTTGCCGATTACGTCATAGAAGCCAACTCTCGAGCACCAAACGATACGCGTTACCTCTTACGATACGCGAGAGTTTCGTTATCCGCGTGACCGTGTGTTAAGTGATAACGTCGTTTGTTATCATCTCCGTAACTAATGCATTGCTCCGGCTCACCGCTAACTTCTAATCTACTTCAAGTATCGCGCTGGTTCGAGGATATTTTGCGCTACCAAACTCGAAGGCGCTTTTACGATAATTCATGCCTTGCTGTTTCCGAGTGATTTATCGCGTAAAAAGATGTGTTTGTTATTAGGGGTAACGGAAAATAATCCATTGTTTTGTAATACTTAACTCGATTGTACTTTATGAAAGAATTACGCGCGGTGATTGGTGTTAATCCGATATATTCTAACTACCTAAGCCTCGATTCTTAACGGTAGATTGGTTCCGGTGTTTTAATCGAAAATGGTTTTCCTGGTTTTTTAAATTGGAATTCATATTTTTAAATAGAAATTCGTTAATTCGAACAAGATATGCGTGACATTATTCAACGGTACATATTTTCTTCCGCATTATTATTATTCATTTTTAGTCGCAATTAAATATTGAAGAATTCAAGCCAAGTTAAAGTCAGTTCAAAGATCATTTTCCATAAATTCCCCAAGTTTTCAATTATTTGTAATATAAATATTGTATAAACTCGAACGCCATAGTGCGAGTTGAGTATTGTTCAATACATCTCAGCTATTCCCCGAAGTTTTTATGTAATCATTCCTTTGACATTGCATCAATAATGTGAACAGGAAAATCATACGACGTGAATATTTTTAAACATTTCCTATATATCAGTCATTAAAAAATCTAATACATACGCGAAGTATTGTGCAACGATGCGATTGCCGTAATTACAAGTGGCTTTATCACGTAACCAAGCCGAACATGTGCCGTAACATTTCGATCGCGAGAACGATTACTTCCTTGAGACTTACGATTTATTTTAACCCTTATAGTACCTTATAAGTTTTCCGGGTACCGTCAACAAAATACCTTGAAAAATATAGGATTTTTGAAGTATCTATTAATTTTACATATAATTAAATGTCTTTAAATTATATTCAAAATGGAAAACCGATATATCAGCACCAAGGTACTACGAGGGTTAAAGTCATCCCATAAGTAATATCATTTTTGGAATCTAACTCTAAGTGCACATTTTTCGGTTTCAAATGAAAAATATTGATCTGACTAGGTCAAACGAAAGAATACTCCTTATGACACGAAAAGAGAAGTTCCTATAATCATATCAGCGAAACATGATACGAACATTAATATATGATAAATAACAAAAGACATTACT
Organism: Nysson spinosus; assembly: GCA_910591585.2. NCBI lineage: Eukaryota > Metazoa > Arthropoda > Insecta > Hymenoptera > Crabronidae > Nysson > Nysson spinosus. The sequence continues at coordinate 4,248,135 of OU342834.1, forward strand.
TATGGAATGACTTAATATTTATAGCCGTCGTGTTCTTCAAGTGTCTTTCATGAATCCTCACACGAATTATCCAAAGAAGACTCGGTCTGATCTTCTTGTTTGGTTATTGGAATACTTGTTAAGTACTTACTCGTACAAGTATTCGCAGTCGGATGTTAAGAGGAAGGGGAATCCCCGGACGAATAATTCGAGCAGATAAATTTTAAGCTAGCGTGTACGCGGTAAAGGCGCACAGGAAGTTCCTTGGAACTATCGAAAAATCGATTAGACCAGCTCGTTGATTATGGAACTCAAGAAACTCGTGGAACTTCAAAAGCACCGGGATGCTGTTGTTGGTTGCAGATTAGCAAACAGGTTTCCCCTTCACGGAACATCCTCCGCGAATCTCTATTTATCCCGACTTACTACGGTCGCGCAAGAAAGGAATTACTTTGGTTCAATCGAACTTGTAACGCTGCAATCGATTAAACAAACAAAGTCTACTGTTGTTTCTTAGGAAAGCGTCATGCAGAATTTGCAGAAACTTCGTTGAGTCTATGATATCATATCTAATTTTTGTTGGATAACTGCAAATAAATTTCGAAATTTAAATTAACACTGGTATTAGTTTTGTAATTATATCGATACGATGTAAACAGGTGAATGATACCGAAGAAGTAATGACGACTGCGATTAATGAGATTCCTTAAATGCATTACGTAAATTGATAAGGTTTGCGTGCCACGATTAAGTTGATGCTAAGGAATTCCGGTCTTTCTAGCAAGGATTTCTATATTTCTTATTTCTGCGAGCACTAAAAAAAAATAGGAAATAACCTGCTCCAAGGCGCATTCCACCTAGCATTCCATGGTGCATTCTATGGGGTAATCATCTATGATCCAATTATTTCGAGAGATAGATGTAAATGGATATCATCATTGTAATAGAAACGCAGAACGATGATCTTGAATATATTTGTATGAAATAATTAAAAATGATAGCGACACCGATCATTCAAAACGGGGAATAATAAAAGTTCATTTCAACCATTGATTGTTGAGTACTGGAGAAAGATACTGATAAAATACTGTTGTATAATTGCAGTCGTAAATCAAAAATCTCTATGCATTATTAATCGTAATTAAATCTCTCGAAGTCCAAACTGCTGAATTAAAACCACTTTCGAAGCCAGTTTTCGTAAATTCCACGGTTTTCAAACATTTAAAACCCTCTGTGTACTCGAACATTAAGTTGATAAATTTACAAAGTGCGGACTTAATCAGTCGGCTTCTGAAAGGCTGACTTTGGTATTCGAGCGTACAACCGGTTTCGAACTTTTGAAAATTGAGGAATTTGCAAAAGGAAAATTTGATTGGTTTTGCTTCAGTGAGTATATTTTAATTATTCGAATCTTGTCATCTCAATGTGTCCAATGCCTGTGTATATCCATGTCAATATGCGAAGCTTGTTCGAAAGATTTTGAACAAGAGTTTCAAAGTGTTTTAAAAATGTCGGCTCTATCGAATGATTTTCTCTCTTTTCTATCGAAATACTTAAAAAGCGCGTTCTCCATGAACCATTCGAAATCGGCCCAGCACGAGGAAGATCGGAGTGGAGAACGCGATCAGAAATGATCCATCGCTTTAAGGTTGAGCTCAGGTTCGTTGGTTCGCGGCTACGCCGTTGCTACTCAGGATTCCAGTTCTCCTCTCCTCCACCCGTTCCCCTTTTGGTTCAACCTCCGATCCCCGCACCCTCCGGCAACCCCACCCACTATTGCCAGGAACCTGTTCCGCCCTTCCCTTCGCTCCTCTCTCTTGCCATGCTCTTGGTTCGTCCTTCTCTTTCTTTGTTTCTCCTCCTCGATCTCGTACTTCTCTCTTCAACGAGTAAACCACAGTCCTTCTCTCTTCTTCTCACGCCCTACCAATCTACCTGTCTCCCTCGCACCAACAGAATCGCTGCTACCTCACAGTTCTACGTGCGCGTAGAACGAGAGATAGCAGACGAAGGTAGAACGAGGAGGTGAGAGAAGGTGGAACAAAGATGGATGAAGAGCAGAGAGATACAAAACCTACTGTCGTGTATACGCGTATACCAAGAGGGACAGAAAGAGAGAGAGATAAAGGGAGAAGTAATATGAAAGAAAAGGACGAAGATAGTACGCTAGAGCACCCAGAAGAGAGACTCCGTGCACGCGCTGCCATTGTTTGCAGCGTGTGTCTCTCCAGCATTCGCTTCTCCGAGATCGTGTGCTACTCCCTCCCTCTCTCTTCCTCTTTTCTTTTTCTTCCCCATTCTCTCTCTGTTCCTCTTTCTTCTCTTTTGTAGTCTGCCTTTTCTCTTTTCCGTCTTCCGACCTTTTTTTTTCACCCGCTCACTTTTATTCCCACCACCATCGGGCTCAGGTGCAGAGATACTTTTTCGAGGTTGGTACGATTTTTGCCTATGACCAAAGGCCAGAAGGTATGTGTACTTCGAGTGGTTATCAAAGTTGGCAGTGTAAAGGGTGAGGTAGAACGATACAGAAGGAACAAGAGGCGTAGGATGAATCGGTAGAAGAGGATGCAATGCCTGCTGGAAGGACGTAACTGGGGCGATGATCCTCCTCGAGAGAGAATCACCAAGTCTCATCGCGCGACCTTTCGAGGCGCTATGCTTTTTGTCCTGAACCAATGTCCCTCACCTCCTCCACCATCCTTCTCCCTTTTTTTTACCACTCTTTCGTCCTCCCTCGTTTATTCCTTCGGATCTTTCTAACGCCACAGGAGATCGGACGCAGAGGAAAGGTATTACCAGGACGATGATCTCCGGAAGAATTTTCTGCTTTTCCTTCGTCGATCGATACTTTCACGTATTATTTATATGTCCACCACTTCGCTGTATTACTTATGTCCCATGAAATACTCACAAACTAGAAGTTTCGTCTATGACTGATACCCGATGATTGCATCAATCGTATTATCTCGTGAACTCCAAATTTAGCTTTGCCCGAATCAATTTATTAATATCTCTTATACTTAATAATTATACCGCGTACGCGGAATAACAATGGTTCATTCAATCAAACGTACCGCGAATAATTCGGCAGGGAACAATGTCTTTCGCGAAATCCACTTGCAAGGGTTGTTCGTATCACGTTGGGAACATCAGCCGAATACGTGATGCTGTGCAAGCGTGTACTCGAACATTAAGTTGATAAATCGTTTCGTTATGTATTCTTTTTTTCTCAACATTCGATAGAGCTACACCAAATTTAGCAGGATTCCATTGGCAAGGGCATACGGTAGATAGACGAAACGGGTTTCGAAACGAACCTACAATTTTGTCCTCACGTAATAGCACAATCGGCGCCAGCTTCCAAGCTGGCCGGATTGGAACTCGAATTATTTCATGAGCCGCATCGAGCAATACTGGAAACGACAAATTCTTACTGAATCATTCGAAGAAGGAGAATATGTACGCGTCTTTCCAGCGTACAACTTATAAACCAGTTTTCCACGCGTCTCGTTTCTATCGCGGTAGAAACGCCTCTTCTTACCTACGACGAGAATCTTTTCGCGAGGAAAAGAAACCCATAGGCAAATTTCCGTTGGACACTGTAGTGCATCGATTCCACCTTTCTTTTTGCCATCACATTTCAAACTGGTTTTACATTCGGCCAATATTGTCGCGGTAAAGTCTTCTTGTTTACCATGTCGATAAGCTAGCCGCGTATCTTCTGGAGCGGGTGCGCTTGTTTGGCGCCAATGGCTGAGGGAGAAACGTCGAAGGGGAAGGAACGATGAAAAGTTAGAACGAGAAGGTGAGCCATCCAGTAGGGGAAGCATCGAACACGATAGAAAGCGGTAGGATGAGTACGCCGTTCGAAGAACTACGTAGAAACAACGAAAGAAGAAGAAAGGAAAGGAAGAAGGGAAGTAAGAGAAAGAAACCGTAACGGTTACAAAAGCAGAAGAGACCAACGCGAAAGAGAAGTGGCAGGCCTGCGTTTCACATATTGCTGCCCTTACTGGTCACTTTTCCTTCTTATTTCTACGCTATCGTCGATCGTTTCACTCCCATCTTTCTTCGCTACCGTTTTTTTCATCTGCCTTTTTTTTATCGACCTTTCTCCTCTACACCTTTGGCCCCCCTCCAGTCTCTTTCTCTTTCATCCTCCACTACGTGTACCTTCGCGATAGCGTGTTACATCACCGATGAGTTGAGTTAACAGATCAAGTCAACACTTGTTAGTGTGATGATACAATTAATATGCAAACTCCTACGAGAGGAATCGGTGATCTGAAGTGAGCTGAAAATATGAACCCTTAAATCAAGTGGAAATACATATTTCTCTCTTGGCAAGAACACGTTAAACATTCTCCATATACGTTACATATTATCCATTGAATTTTATGTACAATTTTACGAACACACTTTTTAGTTCCCGATAGGCGACACCAGAAAATGCATTGCGCATCTGCCTGATGTGTTTTGTCATTATACATATATTACTAAAAATTCCACGCCGATGGACTTTTTTAAACTCATTAAATTGACAACGCTCTTGATGGACAACCGACGTAATAACGTGCATACCTTTTTCATGCATTTCACGTAAAATAGCTCTTCGAAATTCTATGAAAATGTACTGGTCGTATGTCATATTGTATTCAAATATAAAATACGCTTTTGTTTCTGTTGTATAATAAATTGCAGATGTAGTAGAAACTGTAGTAAAGAATTTTTATATCCTACCAGTTTTCACATATATGTCAGAGATATGAGCATAGGTACCGAGTTCTACAGAAATAGACATTTTCGTGATGCAAGTGTAAAATATAAATTGATGTAATAATACATTAATATTCCGATCGAAATATTCCCGCTGCTTTATCGAATCTTCCTTTGAACCACTGTGTTCCGATTGGTGCTTTGTTTCCGGAAGTTCCTTAGTTCCGCTTACAGCGGATATTCTTTGCCTTTTGAGGAAACTAGGTTCCCTAACTGAAATGGCATTGACGAGCTTCCAATTCCGCCGGTATCAGCGGCCGAGCTTTATGTGGAATTCAGTATGCGGTTCAGAAAGCGATCTCTGTTCGAAACGATGCACGCCATCGAGCCCTGAGTAAACCTTACACCCACGCACATGTAAACGCACCTTCTGCACGCGTTACGACGATCTATCGATCTATTTGCGTTCCCGAGACTTCGAACGCATCGGGCTATGCGTACTGCCGGAACCATTTTCTCCAAAAATAATCGGCGGCCCATCGATCGGATATGCGGAATAGTTGCGAGGTATTCGAATTTGAAATTTATGCGAGACTCTTATTAACAAAATTGTAAATAATCGCGGCATCGAAATATATACCAATCTACTACAATATCATTTGATCATTTTTTCTAGTAGAATATGATTTTATTATTACTTATTACTATAAGCAAAAGCGAATTGTATTCGTGATTGTAATACTTCGGTCTACATTATTAATAATACCATTCATTGTTATTAAATATATAGGATATTAACGCCAATCTCCATGAAACATTTACCGCAATCAACTTTTAACTGTATTACACGTATCAAAAAGTGAACACGAAAAAGTTATTAATGTACCAAATTCTATAAAACTTGTAATTACAGTATTAATTTAATGCGTATGTTTATATTAATGTGATACGTTTAGGGTATATTTATATATATTTTCGATAAATAAAGTTCATAAAAATTAGCATTCCCGAAGGGATACTTTCTACTGCTTCCAAAGATAACGTTATCGGTAAAAGATTATTAACCACGTGAATTGTAACGTGTTAAAAACTTCACTTGGACAGAAAATAATGGATTCGACGTATTGCAATGAACATTATTTATCGTGCATCCGATAAAGCGTGCTGCGTTAAACCGAAGCTGTAATCCAAGTAGCTTTAATTAATAGGCAAAAAGAAGGCGAAGAATAAGAAAGATAGCGCGTAGGTGGTGGCAAGGGAGCACACGTGAATGTATACTTATTTATCAATGATAAGATACGACTGCTGTGATTATCCGTTGCACAGGGATAATCATACAAGCCTCGCAAGAATTTCCCTTCGTAAATACCATTCGTACCAACGTAAATAAAAAAGTATTCACGCCAGCCATTGATCATCCGCAAAACAATCAGACGTTGGTATCACAGTAAATTCCTGTAAAACTCGAGGTTCTACAACGCGCTGAAGATATTGCGACGACTTGTTTTATATAACGCGATTCTCGTACAACGCGTTACGTATTAACCGCGTTATACGGGTGTCAACTGTAACAAAATATATTCCGCATTCTTCATTCACAGTAGAACCGGGTTAAAGCATGAATTATAAGGTGGTTAGATACAGTGGGAAATAATGCGCGGTAAAATACGGTGTAATTTATCAGGGAAACCTGAGCAAATCTTTTAAGTGATTCGATTTAAATGTACCTTAATACCATATTTATTGGCGCGAGTAGGATTCCAGGGATATCTCGTAGGCGAATGGCATCGAGATAACGGTTGGAATGATGTCAGGAGGACAAGACCGTAAATTAAGCGACGGTGGAAATTAACCCCCTTAACCCACCCTCTAAATTTACCCCAGGTGCTCGTCAGTGTCCGATCCTGAAAGCGGGAATCTCGTAAACTGGCTCGCTCGTTCGTTTTACTGTCGTAAGTCGACTGCCCCCTTGGAATCCCGCGCGAGGCTGCGCCACTGGATCTCCAAACCAGGAACCGAGATTAAACATTAACAACGGTATACCAGGAATCGGCAACTCCCTTAAGAGCAACACGTTAAACGATCTCTCCTTTCTTTGATTCCCTTCAATTTCGAACGAGTGCTGACATTTTGATCTTTCTCTTATCTTTAACGATTCCGAACGTTACATGGTGAGACCAATTATAACCAGTGGGGGAGACCACGTGACACTTACGTCACGAGTGTCTTCTTTCCATCACCTGACAGTAGTAAACGGGATGCGTAATTATGAAGGCAAAAAGGCGGGACTTAAAGAATGTTGTTTTAAAGGAAACTAGAATGAAGAGAAGCAAAAGTAAGAAGCAACTCGAGTTGGATTTGGGGGAAATAACGAAAAATCAGACGCTTCGCGAATTTGATGAGTGATACACAATTAGCGGACTAACTGTTGGGGGAGAGGTATGACTCTTTAGGTAAGTGAGTTATAAAACTAACTCGAAAGGGCTTCGGCAAACAATCGTTCCACTTCGGAAATAGAAAAAAAAGGGAGGAGGGAAGGTAAAGGATGCAATAAGCACTTGTCCGTGATTCTCGTGGAACGGCGAACCTCACGCCGCACCCGGCGTTCATTCATTTCTTCGTACGTCAGTAGCAGAAGACACGTAGTGAAACGGCGTTAGTGAATAGGTAGAAAAGAGAGCGCTAGGACGAGAGGGAGAGAATAGGAAGAGCGAAGAGTAGATAGAGTAGATAGAGGAGAGAGGGAGAGAGAGAGAGAGAGCACCTTTCGGTAAAATTACCGCCTAGACTATACGGCCCTGAAGAGCGCGTCATCCCCTTTAACCGGAGGATTGAATTTTTCCCCGACGAGGAGCTCCTGGCACAGGGTGCGCACGACTCTGCCGGCCTGAAACCACCCCAACCCTCCTGCAGCCCACTCATCCCCCGATTCACCGGCTGGGAGAAACGTAGAGAGAGAGAAAGGGACAGAGAGAGAGAGAGAGAGAGAGAGAGAGAGAGAGAGTAGGATAATGTAGAAGAGAAAGAGCGAGAGAGAGCAAGAGAAACCTCATCCCACGCCATCCCCTTTTCGCGGACAATAATTCTACAGTGATCGCGGAGGGTTGCCCGTAGCAACTCTTCGGCAGTGCGGAGGCGAGCTGACGAGACGAGGGCGATGAAATTGTCCTCCTCCTCTTCTGGTAGTACGTGGTTGTAGAAGGCAAAAAATGCAAGAGCAAAAGGGTGAGGGCGGGGTGGAGGACCGGGAGAGAGAGGAAAAAAAATATAGGGAGGATGGGTTCGAGGTGGAATGGTAGGGCGTAAAGTAACGGCAGCGGAGAAGGCAGGTTGGGTATTTCGCGTATCTTCCACCCGGAGGTATCCGCGTTTAATTCTCCGGGTTCTACAAGGAAGAAAAGTCTTGCGGGGTCCACGATTAAGAAACACCCTGATCCTTGCGTATCACCCTCTCATTGGCCAACATTTTCTTTTAGTATTGCCTTCCAAGTATTACGGAGAATCGACGAAATATGCGAGGGGTAGTGTTCATGTATCGAAGATGATTGGGGGCCATGCTTGATGTGGGACATAGGTAGGTAGCTCGGAGAAAAGTCAATTTTATATAATAGCAACCGTGAAGACATATTACGGCTGTTTATATCGATTTCTAACTGTTTATATCTGTATTAATTATTAATAGATCGTTTCATAGAATAATCAGTAGCAGGATATAATTTGTCGCACTCTAAATGGACAATGATATCAATTCTGTAATATATCGATTCATAAAATATCTCACGTCAGAACAAATTTTCCAAATGTATGTAACTTCGACACAATACTTTCGAAATATATTACTCAAATATTCATAGTATATTACAGTACCGATATAAAACACATTTTCTACCTTCGTAAGTATCTAAAGGCGTTACTAAATTGATAACTGTAATTGCATCATACTGCATCCAGCGCGCAAAAAATAATAATTATACCAGCGATACAACAAACAGGAAGAATAATGTGGAGACAAAGAAACAGCGGGAGATAAAGGCGAATCTTAAAAAAGGTAGTCTACGCGTTCGCTTTGACGGATCGTCTCAGCGACGAAGCGGATTAGCAGCAGATCGTGAGCACTCGCGCGTAACGAAGCGCTTGGCGAAGCTCGACGGTAGCTCGGAAACACCAAAATGATAGGAGGAAAAAGGAGATAAAAAAAGAAATGACAAGAATCTACCGTGCATAATTCGATAGTGGATCGTAGAAGCCGGGTCATCTAATCCGGTGGAATATTTTGACACCAATTCGCGGCTGAGCACACGAAGAGAGAAGGATGAAAGGAAGTCGCCCGGGGCGCACCTGCAGAGACGACCAAATTGACGTATATACAAGAAGCCACTTTGACTGAACTCTCGGGTACCACTTCCAGAACCGTTTGGATAGAACTAATCGTTTCACGAGTACTCGCCCAAATAGTTTTTTAAACCATTGCCTTATAATTGTTTTCCTACTTTCTTCTCAACTATGATTCTATTACTTCTTCTTTCAATGTTCACATATTCAAACAGCAAGATATTAAACGTACGAAATGCGATAGTTATATAAATGATGACATTACAGTTTAAAGAATCAGTTAGAGTATCGGACATTTGATTGACAGGAATTAAATAATGGAATACCTGCTAATCACGTCTAACATTCTAAATACATAATGAGAATAATGTGAAAGATGTGCACGCGTAGCGCCGTACCTTAATTCATGCGCAAATGATTCTACACGAATCAGGCAGCGTTTCAGGGTTCTTCTAGATCCATTTCGTATAAAGAGCTTAACGACCAGATTACAGGAGAAACCATAGTCCCAACAAAAGGGAGACTCGCTGCCGATTTGATATGGAACGCCCCGTACTAAATGCATATCTCCCATGCAAGAGTGCGAAGAAGTGCATACACACTTTTGTGCACGGGCACGCGAGACCACGTGTACATTGCAAACCTACGAGTGCACACCTTCCACCGTACACGTGTGCACACATCCATCCCATCACACCTATATACGTTTCTATATGTACGAAGTAGCTTACACGAATATATGTTCACACCGGTATCCACATATTTGTGCACCGAGCTAGCATTTGCACGAATATATGTATCTATGCGTACATATGTGTCTGTATATATATATTACATATACGTATATAGAGAGAAACTGGAAAGGAATAAAAGAGAGAGAGAGAGAGAGAGAGAGAGAGAGAGAGAGAGAGAGAATATAGGAGGAAGAGAGAAAGGGAACCAGGGTCGAATGATCAGCCATAAACTGAGTCAGCGGGGATAGTATTGTCCTCCACCTCCCCACAAGTCTCTCCGTTCGTCCCTCTCCTCACGGGGTCCTAACCACCCCATGATTCCACCTCGTCCGCAGACGCAACTTCGAGAGAGGAACGAGAGAGGCAGAGAGAGGGGGGGGGGTGAAAGGGAGCTGTGGGGTAACAAGGAGAGAGTGAGAGAGGTGGATGAAGGGAGAAAGGTACCTTCGTGAAACTATCATACAGTATGTGTCGTTGTTACTCGAACTTTCCTATATTTCGAGTAAGATGACATTTAACCCTCGCCGGATCCGGAATTCCACTTTAACCGCGGATATTAATCACCGGCGAAAAATCGAAATTTTTATCTTACGCTTAATTGAGATTGATAGGGACAGCTTGTAATGGTAGCCGTTCACTGAGATCGTTGGTAGAAAATCTGGCCACCGATGACATGCTTAAACCAACCGCGAGTACTTTATACGAAAAGATTAATTGTACTTCTTTTAATGATCCCGACACGGTGGATATAAATTATCTGGTTGATACTGAAGGAGCATAAACATTTGCATATTATAATTTCAACTATTTTGCATGTTGGATTAATGTCTACCATATCGCGTATCGCGTATCGCGTTTCCAATATGCGTGCTTCCCATTTGTTCCACCTCTGACCAATGTGTGTACGAATTTCTCCCGTTTCGTTCCGAAATTAATAGAGTTAAACTAGCAAAGGGTGGTCCGCGAAAGCGACACTTGGTGCAAAGGTAGATGCATGTTTTACGAAAGGAATTAATAAAGAGGAATCAGGAAGAGGAATAGTACAGTTTGTTATCTGCAATGTCCTATAACGCGTGATAATTGGCTGACACAAGATTCTTACTACTGAAACACGCGGTAGAAATTCTCATTGGTTCGTCGGTCGAGTGAACGCATTCGTTTGCTCCGTTTTGTTGAGCCACCACGTCGCTAGGTGCACGGAAATATTGTAGATAAGAAAAGCTCGGGGCTCGCTTGAATTCGCCTAACGTAAGGTGCCCACTCTCCGTGGTCCGAATTCCTGATGACCGAAGTCCTCCGCGAGAAACTCCATTTTACCGCCTTATCGAGAACGTCTCGAAAACCTTACGTTTCCTAAGCTACGACACCAGAAACTCAAAAAAACACCAAGGAACTAAGGGATGCCACAATTACAACAAGAAAAAATGATTTTTATAATGTTTACACATCACTTTCAGGTCGTTTTTGAATCTTTGTTTGGATTTAATTAATTCTTCCTTAGTTACACGTTAAAGACCATGTAGTCTCAAATGGGAAAAAAGAATGTTCCCGATATGCTAAACCTTACGAAATTATGCATCAAGCAAATAAGTAAGAGCGTGATTGACTTTTAACGGGGACTTTTAACTTGAAAAAAGTGTTCCGTCGATGTCCGAGCAAGGCATAAAGCCAGGGAGTGTGAACGGAGCTTAAATCGATCACCGTGAGCAGGAGCGGCCGAAGAAACACGGCCGGTGCATAGCCCGAGGGACGGTGAGCAGTGGCATGCAACAGGCCACTAGCTTCATAGAAAGAGAGGCCCGTCTAGTAAGACTCCTCGGATCAAAGCACTTACGATGGTATTTATGCTCGCTCCTTAAACCATCCATTCCTACAGGATAAAAACATTCCATTCATCACGCTCACATCACGGAAGCCAATTATCCTGCTCCGTTCCTTAATTAAAACCGGTCGTAATACAAAGTGTAACTCTGCAAAACTTTCTGGCCCGCCGTTTTCATGGAAGTCAACAATCTCTTTGATCATTTATGTTCTACACGTGTTACTGCTTCCATCGCCTGGTTTTTAAACATTGCATTGTGGCATTTTTAAAGAAACATTCGATTATGTAGAATAAGATAATACATGCTAGGTATCGACTTCGGATTGGGATGGTGTCGGAACCTGATGTTGTTCAAAAATAAACTTAGACCACTTTCAAAATAAATGGCTCATTTGAACAAATCGTGGCAGAGCTGAGACCTTAAAAAATGTGTTGGTTCGAAAGTATAGCATAATCGCTAAGATTCCACAGCAATGGCGACAGTGACCTTAACCTAATAACGTCGAATACATTTGGCAAAGTTCATCGGAGCAAAGGAGAGGCCGAGTCCATCCAGAGGATGTCCTTTTCAGCCATAACGTTGGTAATTGCGAGGACTAACGAAGTTAGTGCTTCGTGGTAACGATAATGAGAACGTCACAACCCCTAATTAAGGAACGTACCGACCGGCAGTATCGGTTTTATGTGGTTCTTCAAAATCATAATACAGAGAGTGCCGGGTAAAGATTTAAGAAGAACGCCATTACTTATGTTGCGTGATACTAAATTACACTCTACTGTTAATTACAGCGCTGTAAGCGATCTGAAATGGCAAAAAGTGGCCACAATGAAGAATGAAGATTAATCTTGCCGGACGGAAGTTTAGTAGAATCTGCGGAAAGTGGAATTGTACGAAGAACAGCGTCGGTTTAATTAATAAACGAATATGTTTACACGGTATTTAAACTCTATGAGCTGTTTGTTCAAACAGACTGACAGACATATTATGTAAGTCTTTTTGAAAAATCAGAAAATATTTTCTTGCGAATTAACTGAATTAGAAGTCCAATTAACTTTGCAAATATTTGACTTCCATAAATGAGCAACTTTCATACTGGATTTTAATACAAATTTATACTTATGCATTGCTTAAAATACGTAGAGCTCAATCGAAATCGTTGCAGACTTTCGAAAATATGTAAAAATGATTTTATATTAAATGACAATTATACATATTTGCACATTATTATCAATTATTTCGTTGTAATGGTGATTTCACCGACCTTCATTCGATACATTTATGCGTTGTTTAAATGTTTCATATCTCTATGCATACAGAAGCGAAAGTTTGATTTTTGTCTCGCTCATTATTTCCCCGGGAATTATGAAAATATATTCCGAGCAAAGGGAAAATGTTTCCGCATAATGGAAACGTAGTAAAAGTGGATTTAGTCTGAAGTCAATTGTACGCATTAACAATGCGTTGTCGTATTGTTTGAGTACCGCGCAGATATATTCGGCCGAAACATATTGAATTTTTTAAGCGTGCATAGTTCATTTCGAATTTCTCGCGCAATCAATGTACACCGAAATACATTTTGATGCCGAAACACGAAAGCCTGCTGAATGCGTATTACAATTAAAATTCATAACATTACCGCCATTAAACGAACGTTCGAAGTTCACAAGTCAAACAGTTTTGAATAACTTCATAATTAAAGTATATCAAAATGTACAATAATAGTCGTCACAAAGAAACCCTTTCACAGTAAAATCAAGTAATACCTCAGCTAAAGAATCAGTTATGTCGAACTAGAGGATATTCAAAATAGCTAAAATGGAACTGAAGAGTCACGTGACTTAAGTGATGAAAGAATATCAGGGGGTCAGTAAGCTGGTAATAACTTCTCGAATCTGTCAGAACCAGCCAATAAGTTGAGGTTAAGTTATGCTAACCGCGTAGGTGTGGCGTTTGGGCATTGAATCGCGAAAGAAGGGAGGTCCGAAAAAAAAGCCGAGAGGTTCTCAGCGTCAGAGTTCCCTCTTTCCTGAAACAAACAGCTTTGTGGGCCCAGTTGCGTTTATGCGGTTTTATAAGTTGTTGGGTTACACCCACTTCTTAGTCAATAGAGTTCCCAGTGAATAGGTTGCTATCTTTGTATAGAAGTTCGAGTGTCCCTCGGGAAAAGATTACGAGAAGAAAGGACCGCGCGTCGGCCCGAGAGATGAAATGGAGATGCGTGTATTATTTCGAGTGAAATGCTCTCATCAAGATTGTTCAACGGTGAATGAGAATTCCTCCCCAGCGAGTCAAAACGACATTCGTAAATATTGTTGGCGAATCTGTTTGTTTTTTTTTTTTACAGAAAGAATGTAAATCGACATCGTCCTCGTTCGATTCGGGAACATGTACCTATGGAATAGACGATAACCAAAAGTACCGTGGTATTTTCTACGGTGATATTGACCCGAACGAATGTTCTGGGGCTGTCAAAACCTGGATTCAAGGGACGAAATATTTTTTTGGGCAGCCTGCCAACTGCTGACGTGACCATCCACTGTGTCAGCAGTGCACGTCAACGAACACGTCGAACCAACCAGAGGACGGCTACGAAATTTTCATCGATGACGACTGCAAAATTCAAGCTACTTCGGCTTCGAATCACGTAACATTTAATCCGGGATTCTCTTAAATACTTCATTGCAAATCAATTCTATAAAGTAGTCACTTTAGCAGTAGAAGTACTGAACATATACTCGGTTATACTTATATATTTATTTATAAATAATTATGGCTGGAGGATGTAATTTAATTAACGGTATCATTTACGTACGTTGTGTATAATATATAAAATATAGGTTTATATGATCTCAAACTATGCGCCGTTACATATTCGAATAATTTTATTAAAAATGCCGGACGGGCTATTATGACTGTTTTGATAGTTCCAGCATTAACTTGCACTGTTAACTATGATACTATTACGTGGTTACCATTGTGGCAATGCACGTTTACCATTCTAGCTCAGCTCATTGTAAAGCAGAGGTATGATTAAGATTAATTCCCGCGAGATTTATCACCGGTTGTATCTTAATGTTTTGAATCTAATTACATATCGTGAAATGTGGACTGTTATCTTCGCATTATACTTCCTACTGTTGGGTAATAGTGATATTTTTTAAATACCTTGCAACGATAATGATTCCAATGAATCACTGTCGCGCTGTATTAACATGTTAACTGCCGTTCGTTTATTGTAAAAAGACACCGAGTGCGGGACTTTAATAATTAATTAAGGAAAATGTTGCGCGCGATAAATCTGCTGTGTGTTGATTTATTAGGAATATTATATTGTAAGCGACATTGAGATATATCGACAAGATAATTCTTCATTCATTCAGAATATATAATAATTAAGTATGTAGACGTACAACAAGATTGTTGACATGAATATGTGAGCAATTGATAGATTCACTTACTTTGTTGATTTACAAGTGAAGTTCCACAAAAACGTAGGAATTCGATTGAAAGATATAACAATAAATAGCATTGAACATTATCCAAGGTATATGATATGTAATATATAACCTATGTAATGAATGGAACGTTTTCCGGATCAAGGAAAAACGCTCAACGTAACGTGCATGTAACGTCTAAAAATAATACTTTTCAAGCGCTCTACAATAAATCGGTTGCTTTACGTCGTTATCATAACGACACAAATATTGACAATTTTACGAATATTAGCGATGTATTTGATTCGAATTTTAGTAATATTCACATCGGCGGTCACCGATGTTCGACGTATTAATTAAGAGTTAAAGAAGAAAGCGTATGGATTAGCGTTGGAGGGTGTAGTGGGAGTCGCGATAATTTTTTAAGGGCGTTTGTCATGGCGTAGGCCCAGGGCGTTACTTGGAAATTATCGGAAATCTCACGCATGCACCTGTAAACGCCTAACGAGGCCCGTGCCACGAGGTGTTAATGACATTAGCAAAACTGTCAGCCGCAAGATAGGAGTTGTAACAGGACGGCTCGTTGCCGGCGTAAATATTTATTCGTCGTTGCGCCGCGTAAAATTGAAAATCTTCATAATGTGGGGCCACCGCGGCGCATATTAAGTCCCGTATTAGCATACATCGCTTAAATCTTGATTCGAGTTTATGGCAGCCCGGTAACCGCGAAGGGAGCCTCCCCCCCCCTGGTTTTAGGGGAAGGGCTTTTACTTGCCTTCAAGCTATCATTTGCAAGAAGAATAGACTTTAGGCACAACGGGGTTTTGCGTAATGAAAATCGTATACAATGTACTTAACATTCAGTACCTTCGCAGTTAACCTGGCCTTTCTAATTAGAAAGTGCGTCGGGCAAAAAGAGAATCGGATTCCTATTCCAACCATTTATCATCCAACCAAATATACCAGGAGCTCACGTAAACGTCTTAATTTGTTTCGTAGTCTATTATCATCGTTGATGTAATGTTGATCTTACTTAATGTCAACCCTTTGAGTGCGGCGTGTTCTAGTAAAAGACTATTAACATCGTAAGCTACAATACTCGCGTGACAGCAGTCGACACTAAACTGTGACGATAAAAATAAGGAAAATCGAAGAGTTATTCAGTTTCAGTTATTCGGCTTCATTGTTATATGACACATAACAGTATGATCCGAACTGTATTAATTTACTAACAAACGAAATCCGTGAAAATATGTATTCAGATAGTTAAAGCTAGTAATGCCAGTTATTTAAAAAATTTTGGGGAATTCTTTAAGACGCGATTATTGCTCAGAATTATTCGAACGGCATGGCTTTTGAACGTAACTCCTAAATTTTCGCTGTATTAATTACCAGGGATACGCTAATTAGAAATAAAATAATTACAAAATATACAGATTAGTAGTCACTGATATTAGTATCTGTTATCATTTTATCATCCTCAACAGCAGATGAGAATGCAAATCCTTTTTCATAATCGAAATCTGCAAACTTCTTAAACTCGGCCGTCGTTCGAATACTTTTGAGGGGTAGTGTATATGTACATATTTATGCACATATGTATGTAGTACATCGATAGACTACACTCATAGCTGACAGATAGAACACGCGCGTACCGAGCATATGACAAATGCTAACATTACTATTATTTTTACAAGAGGCAGACGCGATATTAGAACAGCAATATCGTCATATAACGTTGAAGTGGCACAGCCGTCAAGAGCCAAATATTAGTTCGCCTTTCATAGCCGTCCTAGTTTTAGAAAAAAAATACCGATCTCTGCGCTGCAGTGTTTTGAGTACGGTAGACTGAATTAGTTTAGAACTAATCCAGCGATCAAAGTGATACTTAACATTGTTACTAAATAAGTGACACGATGCACAATAAAATATACTTAGTTACAGCATTCATTCTTACGGCCTAGTATGCCATGCATCTTAATAAGTTTACATCCCAAACATAGTACAATAATGAATACTTTACAGTATGTGCTTCATAAGTCCCACTTTTGTACGTGTTTTATAAAGTCAACATTTGGAGCAAATAGAAGAATATTTTATATTTCGCGACATTCAATTATTGTTTCATTAACCGAGCACTATTTCGAGGGACTCCGTAATTATATCGAAATCGATCATTGTAGTCTCAGAATAATATCAAAAGTGTCAGGTGGGTAGTTGCGAAATAAAAGATGGCGGACGTGCGTTGAGAACCACTGGTGGACGCGCGGTACGACAAGTGCACCGTTCGATGTGTGTAGGTACTGACGCTTATATACGTCCCTACTGGTGTGTTCCTATGCATGTGAACGTAGTCGCACAAGTGGTACGTGCGTTCGCGCGAGTGTAAGTACGAGTGCGAGTGCGAATGTAGCCACCGACACTCCAGCACGTCCTTCGACCGACTATATACCTATTCCCTGATGTATAAAGGTATCTTATATACAAGGATATATAAACATATTACATAGAAAGACGAAGGGGAAGGGCGGGTACAAACAGGGTGTCCCCGAAAAAAATTCGACGTAGCTTCTTTCAGGGCAGCCCTGGTACGGGATACGAACCAACGCCTACACACCGTGAAGTGTTACCTTCGCAAAGAGAAATATAATTGCACGATCGATAAATTCTCCATGCGTACATCGGCGAGCAGCATTTTACACAAATAATGAATATTACCAGTAGCGAAATAGTTCATCGTCGTTCCCAGTCATACAATTCTTGACCATGTGTACCGGCTCGCGAAACGTTAATGTACGATGTCGTAAAGTACAATCTTACCAACCCCCTAAACAGGCGCACGAAAAAAAGAATAGTGCACGATAGGGGAAGTTGGGAAAAAAGAGTATATACTGGAAGATATATATATATGCTTTAGCACAAATTGTGCGCGCCATTCACGCCTCTAAGCGAGCAATTAAATTTAATCAAAAACACGAGAATCCTGAGGCGTGTATTGGGGTAAAGTTACGGGTTCTCTACTTTCTTCACCACCGCGTACATCCAAGGTGAGTACACCGGGCGGCTATATATGTACCAGGAATAACGCATGTACACATAAGTCATAGATATGTGGACCAACACGCGTTCGTACATAATGTGATATAATCACACACGTATCCACTGGTATATATGTACAAGGGCGTAGGTGTGGGTGAAGCGAGCGAAAGGGTAGCGGGAGGGGGAGGGGGAGGAGGAGAGGACGGAGGTGGTGGATGAAGGGAAGGAGAAGCTGGGTGGGGAAAGAAGGAGGAAGAGGTAGAAGAGCCGGTGGAGGAGGGCGAAAAGCCGCCGGGAAATTATTGTCCAACGAGGTATTAACGAGCAGCGATACTATTGACGGGGAATCGGTCAGGAACGTCGGAGACGAAGCGAGACAAAAAATTTCCCATAGGTCCCCGAGCCCTCGAAAAAATATGAACACGAATACGGTTGACCGAACTCTCTATGGGGAAGAGAAAGAGATATCGTCGTATTAAGAAAGAGAGGTGGAGATTGACCCTGGATCTTTCAACGCGTTTGAATACCCAGATTACCGGTATCGAGATGAACTACGACCGAAGGAATTATCGAGAAACATTATTGCCTTTAATTCACTCGGCAAATTATGTGTGCACGAGAAAATATGTAAAGGCTAATGGCGATGAATGTTTGGCATTAATTTTGAATAATGATAAAAGTATCACGATACAGAATCCGCTTAAAGAGTAGACGTATATTTATACTCTTAATTGAATTTTCTTGGAAACTGAGATACGAATGAAAGAGTGGCGAACAAAGATTGAAAGAGAGAAACAGAGGGAATCCAGACTTGTCTATGAATCGGACACCAAGCGTGCAGGATACGCCTCTTCAGAGGTCTGTCAAGGTAACAAAAAGAGGGACAAGCATGTACACGCGATCAAAAGACACAGAGAAAGGAAGCTTCTCTGAGAATATTAAATAGCATTTTTAATTATTTTCATTTTTCATTTATTTATTCGACGTCAGAATATACCCGGCCGCTCGACGGAACCCAGCGCCGGCGTAGCAATCCACCAATACGCTGATCCTTGCGGAGGGTAAAATATTGCGACGGCCAATGCGAAAACGGCGCAAATCACAGGAAACACGGAGAGAAGAATCATTCGTAGGACAATTATTCTCCCGTCCAGTAAATGACAAATTTCTACGAACAACGACAATTTCATCTCATCTGAAACTTCCATATTTTACCTTTCTTATAACGACATTTCGCAATGTCCGTACAACACTGTTCGATGAAATTCAATTTTTACAAAATCCATAGAAATGTTTAAAAGATGATGAATTTCGGTAATTGTCGGTTTACAAAGTTATCTTGCGATCGAACAGCTTTCAGTTAAAAAATATCTTACAGATATCTTTAACGAATTAAATTTGCATGAAATATTTGTGCGGACTTCTTTTTAATTAACATTTCGTAGGAGATTGATTAGTAACATCTATATACCAAGGTTGCGTTAATCAGGCTATTTTGAGTTAATGGATTATTAATTAACCAGTTCTAAAATTACGTGACCGTTTTATATACATAATGATCTCCAAGTTGACGTTCGTAATTGCAAGAATCACGCATAGAAGGTAAGATAACTCGTGTCTTTTAACAATGTCACATTCATAAACCGAGGTTCTCAGTCTTTTCGTTCAAATCTTTTAACCGCCGTAGGACATATTCGAGACCCCCTCATAGGGGTTAGTTTATGTCCTTTTAAAAAAGTACTGTCGCGGAATGTGTTTCATAAAACCATAAATAGCAACTTTTTGAAAGTGAAAACATAATAATAGAATAAATGGATAAAGCTAAGTAAACGTTTATCCTTAACCCTCTACAACCCCGTGTAACTTTGAAGTCACATACCCATCTATCCGCATCTTTTGTTTCATTTCATTTTTTGCTCGTAATAACAATTATGAAAGTACATAAAACATAAATATATTGTTAGAGATACGTTTAAAATTCCCGAAGTATATAATCCTTAGTATATGTACGTATACGTCCTTAAAAATAAGACAGAATGTAAATAATAGATTAATCAATTTAATTCGTCAAGTCATTATGCAACGTGACCCGTAAAAAATCTCTGAAAATGGAACCTTATAAACTTGGAGATTTGTATTCAATTCTGTGGTCTCGTCATTTTGACGGCTTCCGTAGTTCCAGTGTTAAAGTTACAGAGCAGTGATAAGCATAAATCCCTAGTGGCACATTTAACTGACATCGAAAGCAACCTCACGCGGGGATCAAATTGAACTCATCGAGCATAGGAATACGAACCAACCAAGTACTCGTATCCGAGTAGGTACTCGATCTATCGAAGGACGCGCGCATCCCATGGAATCGGAGTCGACACCTAAATCAACCCGAAATCTAGATCGAATTTAACCGAGCGGGCGAAAGCGATGTCAAATTCAGCTGACAGGAGGCAAGCACTCGTTTTCGTCTGGCGGATCGATCGAAAAATAGACAGAAGTAGCAACGACGTAACGGTGTTACGTCTCGAAGGTCGGAATTCATTAAAGCGCGTGGAAACAAACAAGCGTAAGTAGAGGACGCAGGGAGTCAGGGAAGAAGAAGAAGAAGAAGAAGAAAACGAAGGATAAGAAGCGGTAGAAGAAGAAGAAGAAGAAGAAGAAGAAGAAGGTGAGGCAGGATGAGAAGGTGCGCAAGATAGAAAAGAAAAGAGTATAGAAGCAAGACCGCAACAAAGGACAATAGTTGTCCCGCCGGAGGCGACGTAAACTTTTGCCCCATCAGACAATAATATCGCTGGCACGTGGAGCATGGATGCGACAAAACTTTGGCTGGTTTTACATCAGGATCGGCTTGGTTGTCCGCGTTCTCCTCTCTTCTGCCCTTCTCTCACCGCGTTTTCCTCCACCTCGTCCTCCACCTTCAGCTGGCTATGCCGGCGAGGCCCAACCCGCTTCCGAGAACGCATCTACATCTCGAGAAACCGGCCGAATTTTTATACTGCTAGACGGCGCGGGCCCGAAAACAAAACGACCGCTTTTCTGCCAATTACGAGAAAGAGAGAGGGGGAGATGGAAGAGAGAACGAGAGCGCAAAGAGGGCGCAGCCACGAGGCTGGGAGCAGAAGAAAACGAAAAAAATCAAGATTCTCCCGTGGGAGTGACCAGGGAAACGTCGAGATTTATTGCATCAACCTGGAGGGATGAAGAGATAAAAAGAAACTCCGGGAACCAGGAAAGTTCCGTGTAAAGGGTGGAGGGTCAAGCGGTAACGCTTATCGAGTATCTTGTAGCGGTTTTAAAAATTCCCTACGTTTACTTTCCGATGTACGCGATTTAAGACGATTATTTCAAGATGATATGTTATACATTCGAATATTTCGATAACTAAAGGGTTGCTTTCGTGTCAGAAATTTCATGTCAATTATCTGTATTCTTTATACTAGCGTTCTAGCTTATATCATATATTATTTCTCGCGAAATATTCTCTTCTTCACTTATTATAATTTGTGAGTGTATTCTTGTGAATAACGAAATAAATACATTTTTAATATGCAATATTCAAGAGTAACTCGTTCTTATCCTTCGTTTACCGTCATTACGTTCAATGAAAGAGTTTACCTATTATATTTTACTATGCGAAAGAAGAAACCAAAAACAAGAATAATGAAAGATTTAAGGTATAATAATAGGTACATTCTGGAAACTATGAGCGATGAATTTCGACCAGTTTCATTACACTTGGGGGTGGGTAGTTAGTTCCTATATTTCTGCATACTGAGACTGTAACAGGGGGTGGTCATTAGCAACCCCCCGGAACAAGCGGAAGTAAGAAACCTGTGGTTCAAAGCAGAGTTTACAGTTCGGGGATGTGCTGATTAAATCGTTTTCACTATCCGCCAGTAAAATGATCTTAAATATAGTTGTACGTATTAAATATACTTGTAACGTGGCAGTCTTATCTGCGTTCTGATAAGAGAAACGATTAGAAGAAAATAATAATTCCTTGAATAAAGAAATACATGACTTACAATTCCCACTGCACTTTGGGTACCAACAAAGAATACAGTTTACCTTCGTATAACGCGGGAATTAGCTTCCAGAAAAATGTCGCGTTATAAAAATCGCATTATGCGGGACTCGGTTGAAAAACGATTACTTTCAATTAAATATAAAATTTATCTGTCGAGTTAAGAAACAACATAGTTTTATGTCTGTTTTAGGTGGGAAATTTTCATTTAACAAAAGAAAAACCAAATTATTAAAAGTAGAACCCGTTATATCGAAGTCGCATTGGATAAGTATCGTCTTATACGAGGATCAGCACAATTAGTAGCGCGTTGTACGACAACTACCTGTATCACTTCTTAGATATCAACTTTTATTTGATCTTTTCATAAATATGTAATTGAAAGATTAGGTGTAAGATAATGTAGTAAGGAATAATTGAAATAGTAAAATTGATTGTCCAATAGCAGTCCTTTAAAAAGTGCTTCTTTTACGAGGTTGTTACTTCCGTTATTCCTAATATTTTTGAACATCGACATGAACTTATTTTCAACGCGGATGCAAGTTTGAAAATAATTGGATAAATGTAATTACCAATATACAATAAAAAAGCACGATTCAAACCATTTTTACCAATATCGTGTTATTCGAGCTTAATAGGATTCCATTGTCCTATCAACAGCACGAAACACAAATTCTCAAAATAGACTTTAAAAATTCTCCCAAGTCAACAATGTAATAAATTCTCCAGCACACAACTTGCTGCGTGTTATTTTGGGGGTCTCATGTAAAAAAAAGGCTAATCTACATTATCTTCAATGCTGGTGATTCACGAATAATGCACGTTAATAATCGCAGGCTCAAGCACCCGTTCCGTGAAGAACCTACAATTTAAATGTTATTCTAAAAAACAGCTTCAACCAAAACGATGGTCGTCCACTGGTGAGCTAAGAATAAAGAATATCACGAAATAATTCGCACGCACGTCGAAAACCCGGTGACCCAAAAAGTGAAAGAAGTGTAAAAAGGTAAGATCGACCAGTGGCAGAATAGACGATCTGAAAACAGATTCCACGTTCGCAAGGACAAGATATTATTCCGCGACGCTATCTGCTACGAGAGCCGACGACTGGCCTTCAAGGACACCGAATATATCCCGTCTTTTGTTGGAAAAAAAAGAACGATTGGATGGAGACGAAATGCAAATGTATTCGCTTCACGGCGAAATCGACGGACACGAGAGTGTGCAGAAGGTCAGGCTACATCGGCGACAGGTGATTACATATACGCGCGACGCCTGAATTCAAGGTGGAGGTGAATTACCTGCTCGGGATTTAAGGTTACCACGGCATCTTCACGAGTGACCCTGACGCGACGCTCTACGTATCCTTCGTTTAGTTAAATATCCTTGATCGACGGCACGCGTGTCGTCGACGACATCCCCGGTTCACAGATCAAATGTGTTCGCACGTGAATTTCACGGGGTCCCGAAAAGTCGACATCAACGGTAGTAAAATTGAATTTTTTTAATGAAATTAGGAACGTTCACTTTGGATCGGATATTTACTCTTTGCACTCGAAGAATATTTCGGTTATAAACGAGGACTTACCCTGACAGGTTTTGTGATACCAATTAACGAATTGTAAAGGGTCTTTTTCTATGGCAATTGACAAACGAATCTTGTAATATCAATCTTATATGTTTACTTTGTTAATTCAGTTTCTGTGACGAATAGAAGACTTGAGTTTGGAATAATTACTGCGAACGCATGTCACCGTTGGGGCAACGTCTTTTCATAAAATTCTGATTAAACATATATGGAACAGCATTGACCCTGAATTTAAACTCGAGATATTTTCCTTTGTTCTATGGAAAATCTACTTCTCGGGAAGATCTTACATATCAAGTCAAAGGAACCAAAACGACCAATAAATTCGAAGTCTTCAGACATATATTAAAAGTTATATTACTTATTATATCATTTCTATTACAATCCATTATATATTATTACTATTATTTAATATTAAATATTATAAATAGTACGAGCATCCGGGGACGTTGTCGTTAATCCGTTATTTAAGTGATTCTGATTTGGGCTTTGCTGTCTACCCGACTATATTATAAACAAACATTAAATATTCAAATATACATTTACAAATTGCGAAAGTTAATCAAGTATAACTTTGAACAGGAGAAATTTCTTCCTGATATTACATCGTAATTAGATATAAAAGAATCGTAAAATCATAAAAGAAATGATACGTAACTCATAAGTATGCACACCTTCGCATGTGTCATCGTCTTTTCATAAAATTCAATGAATGCAATAAATGTCGTGAATGTCGCATTGAAATTTACGAGTGATCTACCCTAATTCGTGAAACCCATTATGTAATTCACGGTTTACAATGATATCTTAATATAACTGACATTTATCACCTTCATTAAGGCTTAATGAGGCAATAAATTAGTGTTGCATCATGAATTAAGAATTGTCATATTTATGGAACTGAATCTGAAAGTGAATCGTCTGGGTTATTAAAATCAAGAATATTACGGAAGCATCGATTACCAGCTGACCGCCAATCATATGCCCTCATTAAGCATACCTAATTAGACAGAAATCATTATAACTTTCTATAAATAAAACCCAATCACGTAACTTAAAAATGGCGTTTTATAGAATTTATATATTCAGCGACAAATATAGAGAATATAATCTAATCGAGTATATTACGAGTTAATAGGCACCATGGAAATTATCATAGCACAGATAACCCTCGTAGAACGCGGTACTTATAAAACGCGGTACTTATAAAACGCGGTCTCGATATAACGCGTTATAAAAAAAAAAAAATGCAAAACACAGAACAATCATACTCGATTGATATACGTATGAATTAAATTAATAATTCTGCAATAAATAGATTGAGAAATATAAAAATTTTATTAATTTTGTTTGTCTTCTGTTAAATGAAATTTCCTGATGTAAACACAACTATGTTTTTCTTAACTCGATAAATAAAGTTTGTATTTTATTTAAAACAATTCTCATGGAAACGTAAACACATTGTTTTTATGTAATCCGAGTCTCGCACAACGTGATTATTATAACGCCACCTTTTTCTGGATCCTAATTCCCGCGTTATACGAGGGTTACCTGTATTTGTATTCAGCCTGAAATACTTTTATTAATCCCACAATCTCACCTTAATTAATTACTTTACACTCAAACAACTGATTGGCTTATTTCTATCGAACGAATCATTCACGCGTTTCTTAGGAATGATTCCAACGGCGATGAATTTAATCGAACAAGCTATCCAAAATGATGGGAAATAATTTCCTCGTGTTTTACGGAATTACGTGCCTCGATGTTGCTTGTTATCAGCGAATTGCTTAAGCCATGTTGCTTGCGCTTATTCAATCTCCGCAGACCGCGCACACGTGCTCGCGGGGTTAACTTAATTACGGCCAATTAAGCGTCAATTAACCGAGTAGTACACGCAGTTCATATGCTTCTATGTGGAGCACTGGACGACTGTTCTCATTTACATCTGCCTGTCGAATTAATAACCTACGAACATGTCACGGATAACGGGGTAAAAGGGGTAAAAAATTAAGTCTTCGTTAACATGGCGGCGGAGATTGACTGGCGCAAGTTACTTGAAGTATATACACTGTGTGGAATATAATCAAATTTTATTGATAAAGATAATTATATCTTGTCTGTATTACTGTGTTTCCTATATTTTTTATGTTTTATTTTATTTGATGAAACTAGTAAAACACAAATCTAATGTGAATACAGTAACAAAATGATTAAACGCACTTAAAAAGGTGACAATTATTGTGCGTACTTTTGTACTTATTATTACAACGAAAAAATCAAACGTAACGGAAGATACGGATAGATGAATATGTGACTTCAATATTATAGTTTTAATCATAGTTTTCTAGAAATAGATATATTTATAGAAAAATATTTTTCTATATACGTATAGAAGTATATAACGTATATTTTCTATATACGTATATTAAGAATTAGGAAACACACATTTGAACCTAAATTCCAAAGAAATAATTGGAGCGTTAAGTTTCCGCTTTCTCGAGTGATAGTACGTTGAAGTATGTCGAAATAATTGAAGTAATTGAAGAGTATACGACGAGAAAGTTACGCCGCGAACGCGGTGATCCCGAACATAAAAATGTTCCCAAAGAATAGGGAAATCATAATTTACTACTTCGCGGAATAATCACAAAGAATAAATGGTAATTTTTAAATATGGCCATAAGAAATCGCGGAAAATTTAACGTACTTTCCTAGAATGCCTACTCTCCAGAACCCTACAGTATGTCCTGGTTTAATGAAGGGGTTGAAAAGGAACCGGAGAAAGAATCAACGCTGCAGTTAAAAGAAGAGAGAAGTGGCGGTTGAATATAAATATGTGTGATAAGGAAAGTGGAAGAGTAAGGTAAAGAGAGGAAGCGGAATAACACACACACAGAGAGAGAGAGAGAAAGAGAGAGAAGAAGAGGGAGACAGAGGGTGGCAGAGAGAAGCTCAAAGGCAATGGGGCGACAAAAGTCAACGGCGCTAAAAGCACCGTAGACGCAGTAGGCGCATGAATAATAATCTGTGATTAATAGAGCGCTAAGCTGCCGGCGATTCGCGGCCTGAATGGCCGTAGTACTATTAAGCCGAGCGTATATCATACCTGCGGTGATACGCGAGCATGCCTCGGCATTATTACATCAACGAGAGCAATTTTACGTGTGTCCTAAGAGACCCACCAAATTCAGACCTTCCATGCTGAATCCAGAGTTAAGCCTCTCTAACCTTAATTTACTTGGTTCGATTGCAATTAGTGCACCACTACAATCAGGTATATCGTAGACTTTCGAAATTGATTGCATTCGATGTCGTACTGCTTCGAAGTAATACGTGAAATTTAAGTTCCTTTCACATATAAGCCGTCCATTTATGATAATGCTGCCACTCAATTTAAAATCTGGATCGTAAATTGTTTATAAAAAGATAACGTTAAGTTCCAATCTAATTAAGATTGATCTTGAATTTTTGCAAAATGGAGATACACCACTTTCATAATAAACGGCTCGTATACGATCGCAAGCTGTATATTGTCATGTATTTCTTACATGTAATCTAATAGAACCATTATGCAGTTTAATTATGCTGTATAATAATCGTTCGAATGGTTTTATTGTAAGTTTTGTTGCAATGGATGCAGGTAAGCGGAAGGATCCGGGTGCGGTTTCCGGTGGAGATAATCCCGATGGAGATTTCTTCCACTCATTAAATTCAATATCTTTTTAAATACTAGTTACTTTAATGAGTGGTGACCTTTGGTGTTGGATGGAATTGCATGTCGAAAGTACATTGATCATTATATGCCATATAAATGAATGTTTATTGCTTTTAATATTATTCACCACACAAATGGATATGAATTTGAACGTCCTGCTTTCTACTCCAATTACTATTATTATATTTCAATATTTATTATCCTACGCAGAATGCACTTTGCTTGATATCTCCCAGAGAATTAATTTTACTTTCAAGCATCCGAGTAACCGGAACTATGCTTCGAAAATTGTAGAATTGCAATAAATAATTAACCTTTTTAAAATTTCAAGCAACTGAAGAACCCATAACGAGTCAAAAGCTAACATGGCACGAACAATACATTATAAATGATCCTGCAAATTGCTTCGTTTAATTGCTAAATTTGTAATACGATACCGGTGTTTATTAAAGGTACCAAGATTCTGTAATTCATTAAGCACATTATTTATCTCTCATTCCGGTGGTTCTATAGAAACAGGGTCTTTAGAGGTGTTAAGAAACCAATCAGGAAGTGGCGAACTTTTTCGCATCGAAAGATGGGAATTGGATTTTTCAAAAGATAAATTATAGCATTGGAAGATCATCAGTCAAGGATCATAGATAATTATCATTATCTAATAGAATAATATTCAATATGAACAAATAAATCGAGTTTCACGAAACATGCAAAAAATGATTGATTACTTTCCGGTACCCATAATATTATCTAATCCTTTAACCGGGGATGACGAGTTAACTCGTCACTTGAATCTATGCTTATCTGGATTAAATTACAATTATCCCTCTCATATTCTCCAATTTTTATACGCATAAATTTCAATAATGAAAAACCTGTATATACATCATAATTATAAATGTATCCCGCGGAATTATTTTATTACCGAATTCAAAGTACCCGCGAGGTCTTTTTTTGGAAGAACTCCCAGGTTAACAGGTCAAAGATGATTGCAAAACAGACGCGGCATTTACGTCCGGAATACAGGGCAACCTTCGTATAAGGGTGAAGTTTGGTTCCAGGGAAATGTCGCGTTATGCGAGACTCGGATTACATAGACATGTTATATCGAAGTAGCGTTATACGGGGATCGCCACAACTTGGGAACCACGTTATATCGAAACCTGTACCTTGAATGGCACAACCGATTGTACCGGAAAGTTCACTGACATCGAGAGGATATATCCTTAGGAAGAGAATAGGGTTGGTGGAGAAGTAGAAGCGTAATTTCGGTTCTATCCGTGACCACGGTCATCGGCTGGCGGTTCGCCTACGTAATACGTAGTACGTATAAGTGGTAGGTAGGTATGCGCAAACAGCAAACAAGAAGTAGCTACCGGCTGCTTCCACAGGTGGTCGGGTCACGAACTGACCCCACTCCAATCCTTTCACGCTCTACCTTTCTCTCTTTCTCTCATACGCCCACAAACCCACAGCAATACTCTTCTCTATCTCTCTCCATGACACACTCGAGTCCTGCTTGACCCGTTCCACGTTAGGTTAGGTGTGTAGGTCGGTAGTAGGTCGAGTGAGTCGTTGAAGAAAGAAGAAGCCGAGTACCCATGGCGATTCGTAACGCGGACGCGTCGTAAAATCCACCGACATTTCGGCCACTTCCTGGCGCCGTCGGGATGCCGACACCACCCTCGAGAGTTACCAATTCTTCCTTTTTATTTCGAGCGACAACTAAGGGTGGATTACTCAATGGACGTGAATAAGAAATGCTTGCCGCTTGCATCAATCGTGTCGTTAAATTTACACTTACTTTCGTACTCCGTGGACCGCCATTGTCTTTTATCAAAAATTGTGTATTCGATATCTATGCACGTTTCTATACGTTGTGAATCCATATAAAAATGAAACATCGAGGAAAGAGAATGGATATAAGAGCACATGATTACGAGGTTTGTTTACTTCTAAAAGAAACGTGTTTGGATAGATTAGCTTTTTAACAAAGGAATTCTTTGTGATTGCACATTTAACTTATAGTATTCATAACAGGAAGCCCCGTTATGAATATAATTAACCGCAGCCACTGATAATGGCAAGTGCAATGATAAATGGTACTGAAGATTCGTGTGGTACAATACATACGGATGGATGATTCACAAACTTCATTCTTTTACGCGCGAAACTCTGGAAGGATGTTTTCCTTTTTTACGTCTTCTGAAGCACAATCTTCGCGACCCAATTTCAGTTATCTGTCAGATAAAAGTTATCTCTACAATGTACAGCACAATGTCGGTGAAACGACCACTCGTCTATGTAGGTTTTACGATCTCGACGCAGCCATAATGCTTTCGCAGTGTTGTGCATTGCGTAAGTGCGAAGTAAGGTCTAACAAAGTTTAGGAGGAAGTCAAGGTCGTGTTACGTCGAAGTTTCAAAATGGAAAGTTCTATCAGTGGTGTCCGAAGCTCAAACAACTGCTCATTCTTTGGCACACCATTTAACCATCCATTCGCGCCTAAAGAAACATTTCTAAGGGGACTATTTTCTAATAGAATTTTACCGTAGATGATAATACTTTCAGCTAAAAATATGTTTATTTCTTCTGCACAAAAACTCGCATTAAATAATACTGCTTTTGTCTTATGATATTAAATAACATAATTCATCAAGTTAATGTACACATTACGCCCTGCAACATTTTCTTGGATAATTAGAATGTAGATTTGAATTATAATTGATAATAAAATCTATCAAGTGAATTTGTAAATAGTGCTCTGTACAATTTTTTAGATAACTTCGCATTTTTTGTCAAGTATTATGATGACAAATTTCGGTGATTTTAAGGTACAGAATATTTCGTCGGCATTTTTGGAATTTTGATAAGAGTATCACTTAGTCGATTTTCAGATGGAATATTAAAGTAGAAAATATATAATTATTTTGTGAATAATAATCTAATTCCAAATTCGACCTTAATCTCCTCGAATAATATATCTTTAATATGTAAGGATAGATAGTGCACAGATAACTAGATTGTTACTAGATTGGCATAAAGCATCCCGCATCCGAATGTAATTCGATTATCCATGCAATCTGAAGTTTTATTTAGTATCACGTTTGCTATTACAACTTTCCCGAATCGAAAATAGTATTTCAGTCAGTCTATGCTCTAGCTGTGGTCCGAATCTAGGTAACTTAAATTAACCGTACATTTCGCAGTATTTCATTCAAGGATTATTGCTTTTAAATAATCTACTTGCAAATGAACCATTCATAAATTCATTTCCTCCTAAAAAGCAACCCTTGTGTATTTAGTGAACTGCCGCGTAGAACACAATAGTTTACTATAATAAAATACTATTAACCGGAGTGTTTGTTAAACATTTTCCACTATTATTTAACATTATATGCCACTTAGAAACTATATCTAATTGATTAAAAAGATGTTGCTGGAGTAATTAAAAATGAATAGCTGTATCGCTGATAAAACCAATCTCTTCCGAAACAATCTTAATTTAAAATATAATATATCCGCAATTACTTGAAAAATATGTATCCAAAACAAACTGCTGACAAGAAAGACAAATACGTAACAGAATTATTTACAGAATCAACCATTTTTTAATTATATTATCATCATCTTAACCTTCTGTAGCGGCATGTAACTTTGAAGTTATTTACTCGTCTATCCGTATCTTTCATTTCATTTTTTTTGTAATAATAATTATAAAAATACGTGCAACGCTTTTTATATTTTTCGGTACATTTGAGTAATAATTTCGTTACTATTTTCACCTAATGTACCTCCGGTAGAATAGCGTTTACCTAGATATACGTTATACGATTTCCTTTTAAACCCGATAATAATTGACCTGTAGAGTGTTAACCACCCCTAATTAGCAAAAAGGTAAATTTAAAATACCATTTGTCGAGGAATTGTAAGTCGCCAGGAATAAACAGGCAATAAATAATAGAACTAAACAAGAGATACATTCGCGTAGTACTAATTCGTGGGGTTTGCTCAATGCGTTGTTATATGAGCCACTCAAACATAAATGGGCCGGAGAAGCATTCTGAACTGGCCCGGACAACCGCGTTTCCAAGTCCGAACCAAGAGAACCAGGTTGCACTGCACGGTTGCTCGGTTGCTTTCAGCCGTAGGATGCTGAAGGCACTGCGGTTTCCATGGCAACCCACCACCACCGCAGCCCGATGTAATTATTTGAAAAACGCCCGCCGCACCACCAACCCCTACCCACCACCCCCGGGGGTTGCTGGTACAGGACGATGCAAAAGTGTCCGACACCCTTTTGCATCCACACTACTCCATTAACCTTCTATAACGCCATGTTACTTTGACGTCACATACTCATTCATTCATATCTTTGCTTTCGTTTCATTTTTTCATTGGAATAATAATTGTGCTGGTAATTATGAAAGTGGCCTAAGTCAATTTGCCGGAAGGATCGATTAAAAGCTTTATAGATTATAAATTATTGTCAACACCCTTCAACATCATTAACACAGGATTATTAGAAGTTTTACATATTAATCGGAATTGTAAATTTATGTATACATAAATGTGTAACTGAATAAATGTTCGATAGTTGAGAATCTATTAGAGTCTATCAGCACAGAGAATTTGTTAAGTAAACAATATAGTGAGCATTATTGTTGGTGACTGGTATTTACCAGTAAACATACCCACCCCTTGGCTACACATTCCCTAGGCTCTTTACTTGTCCCCACGAATTTTCCCCAGAGAAATATCCGACTCAAATGCCCGACGACTTGAAAAACCCTGCTTCTTTCAAGAAACATGAATATTAATACACCAAACTCCACCGTATCGTGCGTTCTCCGTGCTCATTCCGAAATTTAAATGTATGAATAACTTGCATAAGGAGCCATTGTCTCCCAGAATTATGATTTAGGCCAAGCATATATAATGTATAATGCGTGGAACTTAAAAAAAATGGTAAACGGGACGAACAACTTTATCGTCTTACTGATAGGAAATCTTTCTGCGTTAATAATAATTAATATTCTGTGATTAACGAATGATTTACTTAAGTCTTTGGGGCATAGTGGGATAAAAAGTGTCCTGCATTTTTAGTATTTATATATGGGATAGTTTTCATCCCACCATCATTAAGTTTTACCTTCAAAAATCGTCAAAAAATGAAAGTCGCCAAATTCGCTCCTAGATGGTCTAAATCGATGGTATATGATGTATAAACATATTCTCGGACGATTTTAGGTCAAAAGAAGCGGTTTAAAAATTTTGTCTAGCCAGGAAATGGGTCGACCCAAAAAAAATGTAAAGGGGTACACATTTAAAAACCGACAAAATTTCAAGCTCGCCAATTTCTTAAATTAATGATCATTTATACGATTGATGATATTCTTGATAATATTATCGAAGAAGATCCATTTTCACGAATAAAGTTATCATCATTAATGGAAATCACATCGTTAATTAAATATTAATAAAAGAGTACAAAATAGAAGGTAAAATTCATTAACTACGTTTTTTTCAAAAACTCTTTTGTATTTATTGCTGTCCTCTGGAAAGGCCGTGATTTTTACGCGAATATGTAAGTTAATGAATTCCAGCTCTATAACAAGGATATATTCAAAAGTACCGTCTTATTATCCAACGTACTGGCCTCTTATATGTGAAAAACCCAGGATTTCGCAAAGGGAAGGTGGAAGGTAGAAGAAAGGTAGAAAATTGACTCTTGACAGGGAGTGTACTAGTCGTATTCCACCCTTTTTCGTAGCCCTTTCGCAACTACGTACCTGAATGCTCAAGGGTCTACATAACACGACTGTCAGAGTATGGGTCAAAAATCGCAAACGTATAAATACACAGAAAAGTGTGCGATGAGGAGGTACACAGAAGTTACTCGCATTGCCACCTCGAAAAGTACCTTGTGAGAGGAGGCACGACCGAGTAAAAATTATAATTAAAATTATGCGTCTTTCTACCGACCTTAGAATTCCTTTCCAACCGGCAGGATTAGACTTAGGATTATGGTACTTTAATATTAGAGACTTACACTATAGTAATATAAAAGTTTAAGATATTCATATGGTACTTTCTGATAGTACTAAGAGTATTTCTAATCTTTGTTTTTATCAGTTTCGATCAGTATTAAAGTTTGTATCGATACTTAAAGTACCATGATATCTT
Source organism: Nysson spinosus (assembly GCA_910591585.2). Classification (NCBI taxonomy): domain Eukaryota; kingdom Metazoa; phylum Arthropoda; class Insecta; order Hymenoptera; family Crabronidae; genus Nysson; species Nysson spinosus. The sequence goes on from OU342834.1 coordinate 4,281,702, forward strand.
GTAAGTTTATTATACTTATACTTAATATTATATTCTTAATTACAATAAGATGTCATTCAATAAACGTGTGTATATTGGGATTTAGGTATAGAGACGTTGGTCAATCTAATTTATAAACAACTGACCAATCTGTTATTATTTATTAACGTAAACCGTGATTGATGAAGGCAGAAACCTACACGTCGAAGAGTCTAACTTTATAAACAAATGAAATAATTTCTTATTATCCAGCGCGTTGCTTTGGAAAATTGCTGATTTCAATTGGAGTATTTCTTACGAACAATGAAATAGATCCAATTTTCTAGGATAATGAAAGTGAGTCTGACGATAACGTGTTTCCAGAATGTCACCGAAATTCAGGAACGTTTAATGTGACAAAATTAGAACGTCGATAGGTTAATTATTAACAATTGCTTACCGCAACCTGCTCTAATACGGCCGCTAACACCAACGACAGACACCCACGGTGAAGGTACTTCTTCAGAACCATTGTTTGGCGAGCATTAATTAATAATAATGTATACTAATGCGAAAATGGGCAGAGAATGAATGTATAAATTAATACGAGACACAATTGTAGGTTAGAAATGGCAGAGGCAAGTACTTGGTGCGGACTCGGAATGTTTTCTAAAGTAACAACATCAACACGCACCGAACGCTGCCGTATCGCTTTGAAAACATTGTTTTTATTGCGCGCCGCAGTGTATTGACCTAGCTTAGAAGTTACACACAGTGAATTACAAGCATTCAAGCCACGTGGAATATTTGTAGGATATTTTATAGGATAGAATATTTTATGTAGGCTATTTGTAGGATATTTTATTACTTCTGAATATTCGTTCATAATTATTTAACCCACTATACCCAAATTTTCTCATGTCTAAAAGGAAATCTTCTAACGTAAATCTAGTGAAATATTAGGTCGTGTAATATGAAATTTTTGATTATTCAAAGAGAGAGAAAAATTGTTTTTTTTACTTTTTTAAATTATTGAAAAATAATTTTTATATTAGTGAATGCATTAATGCAAGTTGGTCACTAATCCAAATAAGAATGCTTTCATAAATTGCAAAAAGCAATTATATTATAAAACTATAACAAAACTGCGTTACTCGAATGATTTTATTCATCTACGTAAATGGTTTTATCCAAAGCAAAAAGGTTTCAAAATAAAACAATTACAAGTTGAGCAGCCTCAAGCGTTTCGATGGATTTAATTCATTTCAACCAAGATATTCTAGCATGGAAAATATCGTAATGCAATTGGAAAAGGCAACGATAAATTAATAACTTGATTACACAATGATTTTTAAACATCACGTCGTGTTTTAATCAACCGAAATTAGCCTAGAAATTATTATATTCTTTAATAATTTCCATTCAAATCTATCACTATAGATATTCCAAAATAAGATTATATTTGTTGAACCCAAAAAACTAATTCTTTATGTTACCCTTCTGGAAATTGGTTTACGAAAAATTGCGTTGCGAACTTCGTTAAAAAAGTCACAAGTATTGCAATATAATTTCAACATTCTACTCGCGTATCAAAATTTTACTGCTATACTTGCGGACTCGACCACTAACTACAATATTGTTAGTAAAATTGACAGCATTGTTATCAGTGACAGTAACAGAGAAACTTTGCATCGATATCAAACAAACCATGCAATTTGGGCAATAAAATTTGATCCCCTGTGGAATGCGCGCGACTTTATACGCGCAAGTTTCACAAAAGGGCTGATAGCATTTTACAAAATGTACCGATTTTTTAAAAGTTTAGTACTAAACTAAAATACAGTAATCTAATGCAGAGTTTCTCAACCTGTGGGTCGCGACACAATATTGAGCCCAATATAAATTATATTTATAATATAAACATTTGGGTCGCGGCATCATTACAAACAAGTATGTTGGTTCATGCGGTCAAAAGTTGACAAACGCTGATCTAATGTAACAGTGTAGGAATAACAATTTATTAGTAATAGTATAGTCTCATGGGCTATGCATTGTGACAATACTATTAATATAAGTAGTTCATAAGATAATATAATATCTATGAGAATAATTGAACTGTAAATCAGAATTAAAAGATCCAACTGTGTAACCAAAGTGTTATCCCCTCACCAAAGAATTGCAAGAAAAGCAGATATTAAAGCAGAACTTAAACAGATTATAAAACTGACTGTTTGACCAAAGTGTCCCCATCCACACACCTAATAATTGTCTTGTAATTTAATATAATGATATAGTCCTACGAACTATAGTAAAGCACAATGTTAATTTTCATCATTATCTATTGTTCCAACAATAATATTGTGTCCTGGTCTAATTTTCAAAGAAACCGGTAATACTAATAATTCATAAGATAATAATAACCATGAATATAATTGAATGGCAAAGCGGAATTAAAAGACCCAAGTGTGTAACCAAAGTGTCCCTATCCTCGCATCTAAGAATTGGCGGAGAGGGAGTTGAATGGGAGCCGCGTTAACGAAGTCAAAGTAAAAATCGGTGCCAGGACGATGGACAGAATCAGTTTCCCGAATCGACATTCGAAGAGGAGGCTCTCCGTTTAGCGTGTTTTCAACGGTGTCTTAAACAACGTGACGAAGGTCCACGAAAGAGGGAGAAGCGAATGGAGAAGGTGGGCCGAGGCGAAGACCAACCGAGAGAAACCTGGTAGAAGAGAGAGTGAGAGAGATCCGTGGCGATGCTCACTTGTTGCTCGCTCGACTAATTGCCAAGTAATTGGCCCCATACCCCCGCTCGTATAAACTTTGCTTCATTGTCTTTAATAACGCCGTGACCTGCGCTAATGGCTCACGTCGCATTCGTCGGAAAAGGGGAGCCAGCCGCTTTCGATGAGAAGGATCGGGTAACTCGCCGCCAATAGAAAGACCCGGAAATTGTCAAAGAACCGGGAAACCTCGAAAAATTTATCAGTTCGAAGTGGTGTGACATTCTTTCTCATTCAATGGAAGTGAATCTTTAGACTGAATTTTGAACGATGGAATGCGTTTGCATTTCTAATCGTAAGGGATTACAGAGAGTTAATTATATTATATTATTATATTATATTATTTTACTTTAAGTTACATTATTATATTACATTTACTATTATGTTGTTATATAGTAACTTCAGATGTATAGTAATAATACTGAAAGAATAAGAAAATGGCTTTTATCGTGGGATAGTATTTTCAGAAGTTTAATGTAACGCACGAAATTTCCATTTTGGATAGGAAAGTGCGAACTCACACTGCAAAATTATTCAACATTTAACTGGATACTAATTACGAAACTGACTTTAATCAAACGCGATTAGAAATTTGAATTACACAACATAAAGTTGTTGCTCAACAGTTGCATACGTCTATTTTTATATCTAACGGTGTGTTGGATTTATTTAAATTTTGTTAAATATAATTACCATTTACTCTGCTATGTACAACGCAAATAATCCAAACCATTGCACATTCGACTTCTATCTAAATCAGCATTAAAGGATTACGAACTGAAATGTTTTAATGTTTGCACGTTATTTGCTACAATGCATTACGTAGTCTTTATTACCGCAGCTACATTGAATTTATTATTTAATATGCTGAACATTAATAACCGAGCCAGATTTACAGAATGCGCGTAAGTAATTTGTGCGGTGCTTCCGAAAAAAATGCTCACCACTTAAGCAAGTATTATCATAATTTTAAACTTATCTCGAGAGATTTTTCCGCGAGAGCAGTTGTTACTAAGTTGACGAGTTTGCCGGGACCATTTATCCCACCTGCGCCATTTTCCCTTGGGGTCAACCTCCTGGACACCCTTCAATATAATTCCCTTAAATACGATTTTAATTGATAAATTCCGAACTATTCAACAATTATATTATACATTGTATTATAACCGATGACCGCCGATGCCAATATTACTAAAACTCGAATAAAATATCTCGTTCAAATTCGTAAAATTTGCAATATTTTTAACGTTACGATAACGATGTAAAGTAACTAATGTATCGTAGAGCATATAAACAGTTTTATTTGTAGACGTTATATACACCTTTCGGATGCGTATCGATATATATCGTGTAACACGGATTTCGCCCGGCACTATTATTATATAGCTACCGATAATAATATCATAAGACATGCATTATTATTTTTAATAAATCGTTAAAAACTTAACTCTCCATTCTTCATTAGTGATAATTTAACGTTTGCAAACTAAATTCCGCGAATCTCGTGATAATTAAATTACCCCGCACGTAATAAGTACAATTTCAGCAATGTATGTAAAAACATGGGCACCATTAATTTCTAACTCGAAAAAACGAGAGATCCCATCGGAAGAATGCGGTTCAGGGATATCTACTTGCAACAATTTTAATCTCGGAGTTTTAGTTCTGTGCTCGGTAGATGTTAAAGAGAATGGAAGGACCGAGTAAAGACAGGGGATATGAGAAGCTGAAAAGGTCGCGTTCCAAGCATTCTAGCGGCGAAACCGAGGTTTCCATCGCGTGTTACCAATTAGCAGGTATCACGGGAAATTTCTAATTTAACGAGAAACTCCTTGCCAGAGACCGAACGATTAAGGTGAAAAGCACATATTTTCTCGAATTACTTAACTGTTTTTCCACAACGGTTTCTTACTTTCAGCGTCTATATTAGTAACTTATTAAAACTAGAACTACATTTGATTGAATACAGATTTAGAAAGTCAAAATGATGGGTCCACGGAACATAATAAAAACGTGCAAATTTATAAGGTTCAATTATCTGAGATTTCTTGCGACTCACGTTACATAATGGACGTAATTAAATCGATTAATTTATATTTTCCAAAGCATATATAATATATTCCGTATTACATCAAGCGTTATCGAACAATGCATCTCATATTCCACTCACTGCAACCGCCAATTAAACGAAAAATCTCCGTCGCGATCCGCAAGGATGCAAATCACTTGCAACTTTCTCTCGTCAAAAAACCAACGTACGATCCAATCACAATATCTCCAAGTTCCACGGCTACAAATGGCAACAAGTAGTTAATAATTGGCTACTAATCTTTACTGGTTGCACCTTCCTATACCATTGCGATGTATGTAAGACCAAACGTCGAATAGCAATCGACAAATACAATAGGTACATCCAACATGTGCAGAGGTAGCAAGATTTGCGTAACAAAGTGTCCTCCAGGAAAACAATAGTTATCGCAACGAAGGGTTGAAGTAGCCAGCAACATTGTACTTTGACCCTAGATAGGGTGCGGGTAGAGAATGAAAGAGAGAGAGAGAAGCCATTATTAAGTGCATCAGTGAGTGGGAGAGAAACAATGAGTCAGTAAGAGAATAAGTTAGTGAATAAATGAGAGAAAGAGACAGAGAGAGAGAAATGATCGAAGCGCAGCATCCGTAAGCTCGAGGAACAAGGAGAATCCGTGGACGACCAGATGTGCGATTGTGCGAGGAATCAGGAGAGTGACTCATTCCCCGATGCTCCCGATGTTTCCCGATGGCACATAAGGGAGCAGTGGCGAGGAGTTTCAGGAGCAATACGCGTGCATCGCTACAAATGCACACCCGGCATGTATACATTATTACCTACGTGCCGCGTCCTAACTAATTGTTTCCTGGTTGCGCATCATGTGTCTACGTGTCCGTTTTTCTCGAATGAACGGACACGTTATATGGGATTCGACGTTATGTTCACTCGACGGTGGCATGGATATTTGCGAGACGGAATGTGACGAGCAAAGCTGTTAGTATGACGCGAGGGAACTATAATGTTACCGTTTGCAAGATGGATACAGTTGGGAAAAAAGGACGCGTACGGAAGTTGCTATCATTAAGATATGCACCCTTTGGCAGCTTTATTTATTTCTCATTGACTTCTTTTAGTCAAATCAGTCGTCTGGGTTATTATTGACTGTTAGCTTAGTTCGAGTATGTAGATTAAATTTAGTATTATTGCATTTTTCTAGTCAAATCAACCGATTAGGATATTATTTTTCGGTATCGTGTCTTGACCCTTAGAAGATTTATGTCATCATGCGTTATTCTGTGTCGAGTTCTAACTATGCATTTGATAGTTGAGGCATTGTATCGTGATTTGTTTGATATTTAATTTGGTTTTACATATTCCGCAAAGTTTAAGACCTTCTTTCGTAATTAGATTCGCGTGGGTGAACTGCAGGTGGCCGATCCTTAATTAAGATATTGCAATCTGAGTTGTTCTGACCATAGCAATACTTGGGTTTTCTTCGTATATATTATTTATGACTTTATGAAGGGAAAAAGAGAATTCATATTTTTACTGCAACAAACCCATCTGTTTCGTATCTGTATCTCTATCTTATTTACTTTGATGTTTAAACATCAACAAATTTGTAACAATATGAGTAAGTATTCGTATTATATTCGAGTACCAAGATACTTAGAACAGCAAGTATTCATAAATTGCACTTTAAACTTCAAAAATTGTATTCACTGCCAATGATTATTTTGATATCCGTTGTACGATATCTATGCAGCTAAAATATTATACACCTTGAAAATGGCTGGAAATATGCCTTTACTTCAGATACGATAAGAGGAGATTTTGCTTTGTAAGCTATCATTTGCGAAAGTTTATAACCCACTAGAAAATAAATGCATACGCTAAATATTCATATCCATTCTGGAGTGTATGGGAGGCTCCGGAATTACAGCTTAATATATCGAGACGTGAATCTCGATATATTATTCACGCATGGACTGCGCGACGATTTCCATGGGTTTTCGATAGAAGCGCCGTTGAAAGGGCTACTTGCTGACTACCCTGAATCAACCCAACAAAACCGATAATCACGTTGCGGCTTATTCCGGGAAAATTTCAAATCCGTCTTTAAACTTTCTGTTAAAAACTAATAGAAAATTCCTAACTCCGCCTTATCTTTCAACGTAGCAAAATATCGAATGCCTATTTGTTTATATCTCTGCTTTAAAATACAGTTTCACGTGTTATGTTGATAACGCATTGTGTACATTATTTGTTACTTGAAATTGTTATAACTAATAGTATGTTTGAAAACAAAAAGGCTATCCACGAAATTCATGTCAAATAAATAGTAGTTTAACGTATCAAATTCGGCGGTTTAAACAGGATTATATATGAATATTATTCATAGTATAATACATTATCGAATATATGTATACTATGAAATATAGTGGAAATGGAAACATTAACTAGAGGTATAGCGGTAATAGAAAAATCATCGTACAGAAGTAATACAGGAATTACAAGAGTGATGTAGAATGTTACTTATATTCACTATACAGCAAAATATTTTATCAAGGAGTTTAAGTACAAAATGGAGGAACGCATCGTCGTTGCAGTCCATGGTCAGTGAATAAAGTATGGTAAGTCGAGCGCATTGTAATGTAACGATACTGCGTAGATACATGTGCAGGTCGCTGACCATACCCAACGTTTAACACCGCTATACCGTTAGACACAGTCTCAGGGGTGCCAATCGTTTCTTATCCGGGTTAAAACCCGTTACGGTATACCATATATACCCTTCGAAATAAAACGGTTTATGGTACTCAATATATCCCTGTTCATCCAGGTAACCCTGTTTCAATGAGAAACTTAAGCCCTCGCAAAGAACGAGCCGACCAATCTTTTCTGAGCTTACTGGCATTCATTTCTCCTTTACTCTACAATTCGAAAATAATTTCGTGTAATCGCTCATTTTACAAGTCGGCCATTGTGTGGTGTATTGATATTCATTTGGAGGCGAGTGTTTGGTTTCTTTATTACTAGATCCACCGAATATATACTCGGTTATACTTATGCATTAATTAATATATGAATTACGGCTGAAGGTGTAAGATAATTAATGAATTTAATTATATAATTCAATTATATTCGAATAATAACAACTATCAACATCGACCATTTACAACTTGTTGTCATCAACAACTCTGCATCCTAAATGCTACACCCGGCATACAAATGTCTCACGTGAGATCATAAAAAGGCAGTACATGTAGAAAAGAGAATCTGAGAGGAGCCGAGAGCAAAACCGAAAGAAAAATGCTCCGTCCACAAATTGGAATTCGCGCTTTTCCACGGTACGCGTAGAGCGCGGAAGGTCTCAGGTCAAAGTGGAGGAGCATCCGAAAGGACAAAAGAAGAAGGAGGGCCGAGGATGTCGTAGACGGTGAATCTGAGCGACGCGCCGGCTAGACGGCATCGTAAACTTCGCTGGGGAACTTTTGAATTTTAGTAAGAGTCGTTCTTTCTCTACCCGGGAACCTCTTCCCTATTACACTGTGCTATACACGGCTCTCTCTTTCTCTCTCATCTTGATCCTATAAATTAGAGGTTCCCATTCCAGTTACGACTAACACACACGCACCGATTAGAAAATTGCCGTAGAATCTAAGAGTTCCTGGCAACAGTATACAAAAGTACTCTTCATCCCCGCGTTGGTAACCCCTTACATCCTAACCCCTTGAATCAACTAAATGATTCAATTATCAAATCTAGTATCAAACAAATGATCCTACTTGCCAAGGAATACTTAAAAAGTGTTCACCTATGTCATTAATAATTGTCAATCCCCTATGACATACGTGCTTTTACCATTAACGGTAGTATATAAACATCGAAGTACCCCGGGTGTTCATCATACCATAAAAATTCTATACTGTTATACACACATCATATTTGACTGGAGAGCACTCAGCTTTTAAAATATGATCGAATATATAGAGGCATACATTAATGAGGAAAACTTGTGAAAACTGCAGTGCGGGGTGGAAAATAATTGAGCGCTCGGGGTTTGAATCGATGCAGATGTGCGATCGGGAACCCTTGACTTCTTCCATGCCATAGTGATCTTACGCCGTTCTCTACCCTTTATCGAGGGTGGTACACGAGTAACTACATATTTCATTAGATTCTTGTGTCGTTACTATATTTGGAGGCAAAGGGATGATGATACCAGGGAAAGTCAGTTTTTTTTCCGACGTTCCAGAAGGTGCACTTAGCATAGAAACGTCCTTCCGGGTCATAGGTATTCAGATTTCCCGTAACCGGTGGTGGTGGTGGTGGTGGGTTCCTGGAGGATTCGCGAAGGGTGCCACAGTGCTCGCAGAGGGTTGCACGAAAGGGACAAGAGAGGTAGCTGGAGGAAAAGAGGGGTGGTTAGGAGGTGAAGGACGGATCGGGGAGGGTAGAGGTAGCAAAGGAAACAGGCAGTTATACAGAGAGAAAGAGATGGGAAAAACAGAAAGAAAGTGAGACGAAGAGAGAGAAAAAAGAGAGAGGGGATAATTCCACGGCTAAATATCGGTAAAAATCAATACTATCTCTTTCCTCGGCGCACCGCCATCGCAGCTAATAATGCACGAGGAGAGAGCATGGACCCTTACGAACACCGATATATCATTTTCCATTTGTTTTCAGCTATATGTCGATTATTAATATTGGCCTTTCTCTTTAGAAATTAAACTTCCGGTTCCCTGCGCGACCGAGACATTAGAAGTTTCGCTTCCCAGTCGCAAATGCCAACATCTCATTAATTCGTATATTTTTCAACAAATTCCAGGAACTAGTTACACAAATTACACCTTAACCTATTAATTTATACAACAATATTCGATTGGTTGAACCGCAGGTGTACAAGCATATTAATACAGGTAGCAAAGTAGTTTAGATATAATTTTACGTCAAATAAATATCTGCTAAAAGGAGAATCTGAATTTCGCAAGCTGGAAAACAAGTCGTAGGAGAAAATTATTAACCATAAATTCAGGGAGCTCTGGACAGTAGCTGATACATGGCGCCTCGTTGCCATTTCCAAGTGTAATGTAACTTATACTTGCTTTCTATGCAACTGCATTACAGGGAAAAATATACTTTTGTCAAATATTTCAGAAAGTTCTACTTGCCATATTTTTTCTAATTCCTCGGATAAGATTTTAACCGTTCAAAGTTTATAAGAAATACATTATCACCGGTGTTAGTCTCATTCTGTAGTAACTTCTTCCATAGTACAGCCATGCCAACTCTTTAATGCTAATTATTCCTATAAGCCTTCTTAAGGAGACAATGTCGAAGAAATATTCTTGTATTACTTCAAACGAAGGGGTGGACAAATCTTTAAATTATTAAACGATCTGCATTACATTTTAATAAATCTTCCAAGAGTTATGTGAGCTGATGGGCTAATGTTGAAATTTTAATAAGAAATGACGTGATCATTATAATTTATCGTCATTATCTACTTTATCATTATCTATTAATGGTATTTCGATATATCGTATATCTGAATAATAATAGTAATAATATATATTTCTAGATCTCTGTGTAATTTCATACGTAACTTTCCAATAGTTACTAAATACAGTTACTAGCCTTAAACTTTATCCCGAGCATTCGCATCGTATATAACATAAGAATTGTTGTAATAGCAATTTAATATGTTAACAATACATATAAAAACAAATATGATAGTGCTACCCTAAGTGTGTGCAGAGTAAATTAAAGGCATAAATTCATCATTCAGGAAACTGAAAGTAAGGCATGCAAAGGCATGCGAGAGCTTCTTCTCAGGTCTCAATAGTAAATATCCCGATCATGGAAACGCGGTATAAACAAGCGGTCGTTTCCGCCAGACGACCGCTATAAAGCTGTACGAATTTCTGTTGCTCGATTTCTGAAACGCCGTGGAAGTAACAGCGTGGAACCGCGGTTCGACCACGACCTGAGACAAACGATAACGAAACGCACACCGGAAAGCCCAAGTATCCAGGATCCCCTTTGCACACGAAAGTGTAAACGGTGCTGCCGAACGCACCACCGAGTTGCTCACCCCGACCGACGAATCGCCACCCCAACCTCACCCTTCTACATACACCTAGAACCCCCTGCAACCTCACCCGCCCCCCCTCTTCGACCCCTTCTCCGACAACTAACTAAAACCTGGAAGGGGAACACAGTTCGAGTGGTTCTCAACGAATTTCTTTATCTCAGGAAAACTGGAACCTTGGAAACTGGATTAAACACAGTTTCTAGAGTGTTAATCACACGTGTAATTCTAGTACATTTATTTCATATATTTTGAAATAATGAGATTTAAAAACTATTAGCGATCTGCCTTGCATTGTAATAAATCTTCCAAAAATTGTGTATGCTGATACAATAATGTTGAAATTTTAATAAGTTACGTGAACATCATAAATTACTTTATCATTATCTATTAACTTGGTGATATGTAATTAGCGTGTAATTGGATAATTTTATTGAATTAATTTTAAAGGACGCTTAGAAAACTTTGTGAGACTGCAAAGTATTGTACAGTTTGAAAAATTATTTTTAAAAATAAATGAGAATCGAATTGCATTTATTTTGTTGATTTGAATTGATGTTGCGTCATTGTATCAGGAAGAGATATCACTGGTTTTCTAATTCATACATATTCACTGATTGACAAAAATAATTGGTAATTTGTGTCTCTTCGATGTGCATTGTTTGTGCACTTCACTTGTAGAGCTTGTTACTGATCATTTTTAATATACATGTAACTTGTTATTATTTGATTTTATTTTGTGCAATCGATATATGTGCATCGGTAGAACGGAATGTAGATATTTGCAAAATATTGATTATTCTTGTCTTAATTGATAGTCATTATTTAACTGATGTTCGGGTGTTTCATTGAATCATGAAATAGTGCACTGATACTGGGTGATACTAGAAATCGACCTACTTACGAAAAATGAAAGTCTATAACATTCTATCATTATATTCCGCAAATGAGATCTTGAAAGCAACAATTAGAAGTTATAATTATACCAATACCATACATTTAAATCTGAATTACATCTGATACGTGAATGTTTCGTTCATTACGCTTTAATATTGATACGCTCGTACAAGCAAAATGAGAGAAATTACCGGCGCACAGAGTAAAAATATAATTATTGTTAAAACGTCAGACATAAAATCTAAACATCGAATTCATGCTGGAACAAAGTTCATTCAACTCGTAAATATTCCACAGGAGGGAACTTAATATTATAACGTACAAAATAAAAACTCGTAAACCAAAATCGAGTACAAAACTACCGACGCCATCTTTAAAACGAAATAACATATTTCGTTAAAGCACGTTTCATTGAAGTTATAGTTTCGAAAGGTGCCCTATATGTGCAGTTAAAAATAATAAATAATTCTACAGGCCCTACATATAATATTCAAAATGTTGCAAACTGCTAAAGGAGGAGTTGCCAATTAATTTTTATCAATTAGTGAGACGGCGTACAATTCGTGCAAATTCATTAGGCACGGGTTTCCTTTGACAGAGTATTTTTGTAATTTAAATGCAAGGATAAGAAACACGATGAAATCTCTTTTGAAATTTTGTATCGTTTTCGTTCGATCGTACAACGAACCCACAAATCCACGGTGGAATTCGAAGGCACTTCGAGAGGCAGGGAAGGGAAAAATCCGAAATATTAAAAAGCTCTTACGTCATCGCATCCTGATTTTCGAGATATCCTCGACACGTCCTAACTATCGATCCGACAGTCACGTCCCGTGGATCGAGAGCCTGGCTCTCTTTCCATGCAGGTTTCGTTCTAAGAATTGCGAAAGAATGGAAGCGGCCGAGCGTGGTGGAAAGCGAAGAACGAGAATGGAAGATGACAAATAATTTGCAGACAGTCAGCGCGCGGGATAGATATCGTGAAAAATTAAAATACAGGAAATATGAGAACCATCGTACCTCCCTCAGCTTCCTTCGCCCCATCCCTCTCACCCCCGGTTGGTTCACCCGCCCTCCGTAACACGGGGTGACTAGGAGGGTTTAGGGAGAAAGGGGGAGGTGGGACGCGTACAATCTATGACAAAACTACCACGTCACCTCCATCGGTACAACCCCCGACAAGAGTATTATCCTCATTTTATTCTATCCCCACTGCTCGGCAGTTTATTAATGGCCTTTAATAAATTAGAAACAAGAAAGTTCACTCCATCGATGTACTCCCTTCTTCTATCTTCGGTGTAATTTTCTTTATTTTACTTTAGACTCATTTCTAGGGAATTTATTAATACTGTTAATAACGATGTTAAATACACCTCTTCTTTATTTATAAAGTAAGGATAATTATATCGGAGAAAGGAATAGAACGATGGACACTACTTTCTTCTTGCTAATTCATCTAACTTTAACTTTTTACGCATCTTTCCTGGATGAAGGGATCAACAATTACACCCAAGGAAGAAATAAAACGATAAAAATAAACTTCTTATTTCGAGTTTATCTTTCTTTTACTTTCCTGAACAGATTTCCGTCGATAGAGGAACTAAGAAGCGTGAATTAATTTGCGACAGGTAAACAATAATTCAATATCGTGGCCAATATGGCAGCGGTGTTAATTAATTACACCATGACAGGAATTATATTTGAATTTAATACGGTGAAATTTATGATCGTATGGTTGGTACCTCGTAAACTTGTACATGAAAACCGTCTGCATGCTGACATTAATATTGTATGGAAACTATATGACATTATTATTATTATGTAAGACTATATCTTCTGCAATCCGTCTGGCAAACAAGACGTATTTACTGTTTCTATTTATTACTCGTATTTTATATCCTTATTGATATTTTATGAGTTCGAAATATGGATTTCATAAAAATAACCTCGGTAGACAAGTATTATTAATGGAAGTCCATGTTATATTAAACTGAAATATTCTTTATATAAGTATGCATTACTCTGTGAAGCTAAAGATTCTTTTATGTATGTATCGATAAAAAATAATTTCAACTAATTAAGTGGTGCCAATTTTAATTATACTTTGGGTTCATTAAGAATTAACATTCTAAAAGAAGTTGAGCTCATTAAAAACAAATAATCCTTTATCATAAATTAGCTTCCTTTCAAACAGCCTTAATCGACGAGTGGAATTTTATAATGCATAAGATAATATTTCATTAATGAGGCATTGATATTCAGTTAAAATAAAAATGTCTTTAGAGTCTGACAAAAATATTTTTAATCTACTTTTACTCTAAAAAAAGATTCTAAGTATATATTTATATCCTCGAATATACTGTTTTAATATATCATTTTATATATCTTTATTCTAAAACTGTTTGTGGCATGAAAATTATTTTGCGAAGCTTCTTTAACGATACAAAAGTTCATGAAATACATGGAAGCAGGATATGTCAAAGCTTATATATGTTATTATTATTATCTTGTTTATTTATCCACATTTCGCTATTACCATTCAATTTTCAATGCTTTTTCCACTACGATTAATTATTACAAATTGTGACTGATTGGAAAAAGCTTAAAATTTTACGTATCGCCTATGGAATGCGTAATCACTCGATGAGAGGAAGCTTTTTCTATGAATTGGTGTATAATTTTAATAAACTGTTGGCTTATAATGATAACTATATCGTATTTATAAAACCCGTTCATCGTTACTCAATTTTGTTTAAAATGACGAGACGTGTTCTTTTCGATATCTTATCAATTATGGACTACCAATTTCCGACGAATTCCAAGCCTTCTTTTTCGTATTGTTTTTATTCGAAATTAAATTATCAACATCCAAATACAAAAAACGCTATATTATTTTTCACTAGTTTCGGATACGAATTAAATTATCTCAAAATTAAACAGCCTCGATTCTTGTAAAGGAGGAAACAGATTCAGATTTGATGTAGGAAATAATAATGTTTACACAGATTTATTATTTGAAACCTATCTTTAAATTATAAAATTATAAAATGTTAGGACTACCACACAAGAAAATCCAAAGAATCTATTTCACTTTACTTATTCGGTTTCACATTTATGTTTATAAATCACAGATATGCGCGTCAAAATGATCAGAAAAAGTGATTGATTTCTGCTTGAACGATCATATCGATGCTTATAGCATACGTTTGCATGTTGCAATATAAAATGCAATGGATGGAGTTTCCAAAGTAGACAATTTTGAAAAATAGTTGCACCATTCCTAATGAAAATATCTTCTTCTGACTAGAATTTAACTGGCAGAAATCCCAAAGCCTGACATTCAAACATTTTCAAACACAGATTTTCCAAGGAAACATGGCAAAAGTTTCTCGACTGCAAAGAAATATATTTCCTCGAAGTTTGGCACCACTTCGAATCGTCAAGTACTTTTTCCGCCAAATTTGGTAGCGAATGATATGTTATTTCTGATCTTGACATACTAAGACATACTCTTTACATAAACAAATAGCCACTATAAATATTAGCAGTGTGTATAAAATAACCTGCTATTGATGCCATGAAATCAATAGCATTAATTAGTAAATCGAAATAAACCTAGAGTAAACATCAGTTTAAACTCCCGATCAGTTTAGAATATCACTCAGAATTCATCCAAAAAATAAAAACATAGTCATTTCGCAGAATAATTCGTAGTTTCGATACTTTAAGGACAACCACATCAACGAGTCCCGATAATAAACTTGTCACGAAACATGGAGATTGTTCTTCGCCTCTGATTATAAATTAGTCTATGATAAGTAATATCAACATCTTGGATGACTTATCAATACTTCGGACATATGGTTATCCTTAACACTCAATTTACCGTACTTTTACAATATCACTATCTCATTGGTGGTTTACAGAAGAGCTTTCACGAAGGAGTTATCTGAGCGTGTAAGGAGCATTTGTCTCGACGACGATGCAAACGATTGCGATGGATTTTAAAAGGCTACAAATGCACCCGCGCTCGGAACTCTGTTATCACTAAGAATGTGGACTAACTGGGAGACAAGTAATAAATAACAGTGGCTACCTGTGGACCAACTTATCTACAAATGTCAACACCGCGACAAGGTCTAACATACTGTACCCTTATATTTCATATATGGATACAGTTGCACTCTGAAATTACGAGTGTGGAAGACAAGGAATTCGTTGAGTGCTTTCAACTAGAAACTGTCGATGGAGAAATCTTGAACTTTTATTGTTGTACTTGGACAACACGGATATTAAACTATTTAAATTCTTTGCTCTATGTATTGAACGACAGCAAAAGTGTATCGTACCTGAATATTCTTTTATAACTCGGAATGCCACTGATTTGAATTGTAAATATGATACATTTTATGATTTGCTTTTTAAGTAACTGGATTATTTAATTACTCATAGTGTACTCGGACGAAGATTCGTATCGATTTGTTACGTTGCGATTACTAATGTTACTGTGTTAAACTGTTTGTAAATACGACGCCTATGGGTATAAACAGTTTTAGATTTTTATTTTGCTAATAAATATAATAAATGCTAGTAGTTTGACTGCTGTAAAAAAGATGTTTCTACTCATTTTATCGGGTGTTTTTCATACTCGTATATGAATTAGGGAAAAATATTAGGCTCAGAGAAATATGGAGCCACTAATAGGAGGATCCGTAAATCCAAGAATTAAATGAGGTATTCAAAACAAATGAAGGAAGCAATTATAAATATTCCTAATATCGTGTGCCGACTACGGAATATTATACATCTTAAACATACTTCCACACAACCTTATATCGCCCAAAGTATATAACGAACCAAAGGAACCTTTGCGTGTTTACACTCGAAATATGTACGAACAGTGAACAAACATATAGAATCTCATAAATCGGACTCACCCTTGGTCTATCCTGTCGACAGGTCCTCCGGGTCCAATCATCGCTGGATGTCCAGGGCCAATTGGTCCCGCCATTGGATGTCCAGGTCCAAAGGGACTCCCGGGTGGTATACCATACTGTGGTCCACCAAATGGTTGACCATGCGATGGAAAGTGAGGGTTACCGGCTCCTGGTGGTACAAACGGTGGTCCCGACGAACCAGGTCGACCAACGAATTGAGGAGGACCGCCCGAAGGTGAGCCAAAGGGACTTGGACCGGGACCATTATAAGGTGGACCAGAATTATTTGGTGGAGGAGGGAAACCGGAATTCGGGGGTGGTCCTGGACCCGGTGTCGAGGAACCACTAGGAGCTGGTGATGCAGTGTACTGAGGAGTCGCGGAACCAGGAGTAGGTCCTTGATAAGGCGGTGCACCGGCTGGACTACCAGCACCACCAGGGAAAGGACTGGGACCTTGGAAGCCCGCATTGCTCGGAGGACCACCGGTATTGTTATAAGGACCGGAACCAGGGCCTCCACCCTGGTTGACCGAATTTGGTGTAAAGGGCGATGCCTCCGAGCCGGGCGGCGGGCCCTTCCAAGAAGCTGGTGTACCCGGATCCTCCAGTGTGGTGGTGGCTGCCAATGGCGTGTTTAGGCGGCTACAGCCTGCAAATAATATTGACATACCCCATCTAAGCCATTTTCTCGAAATGGACAAATTATTACCTACGTTATGCTATTATGAATTTCATGCGTTACATTTAACGATGTATTTGATATTATACAAAATGTTTATGGATGCAATGTCACTTGATAATAGGTTGATATTTACATTAGTTTCAACTTTAACCCTATATATCAGTCATAGAAAAGCCTAGTACATACGCGAAGTATTGTGCAACGATGCGATTGTCGTAATTACAAGTGGCGTTATCACGTAACCAAGCCGAACATGTGCCGTAACATTTCGATCGCGAGAACGATTACTTCCTGGAGGCTTACGATTTATATGAACCCTTATAGTACCTTATAAGTTTTACGGGTATCGTCAGAAAATAGCTTGATAAATGTGCGATTTTTGAGGTGTTTATTAATTTTATACGTCGTTACGTGCGTTTAAATTATATTAAAAATGGAAAGCCGATATATCAGCGCAAAATATTACTCGGAAAACCTACAAAGCCGATATATCGGTTCTAAGGTACTAAAAGAGTTAAGAAAGTGTATTTAGCTAAAGATTCAATATTTGCACCTTTCATTAATATTGGGGGACTTTACAATCTGTTAAACAATAAGGAAATATTTCGATCGCTTTCAGAAAGTAGATTTGCATTTTTAAACTAAACTACAGAAGACCTGATATTTTCAAAAGTTGTGATGCATGCAATTAAATCGACTTTTTGTAAATGAGAACATTTTTTCGCTACGATATTATGAAGTTTTTTACGTAATATTTAACAATATATTCTAATGACATTGTCATCTGCAATACAACAAATAATTGTGTGTTTTCACTATTACATGCTACTTTAAATCATGGTCATACAACAATAATGTAATTATATCCATTTTGAAGACCCCAAGATTTTTTAAACAAAGATATTACATACTGCTCTCTGCAAGCTTATTTTAAAACTCTATTTTACAACTGTGACAATATGTAACAAGTAATGCTTTAAACAAACTACAATGTTACAAATTAACACAAAGGAAGTTATCATACTTAGATCTTTCTGAAAGATCATATACTGGCCTTCATACAAGAAAAATTGGAGTTACATAGTTACATTTAATACTTTAATAAAAGAACATATGTTAAGTACCAATTACTTCTTATTTGTATATGAAGCTTGTGTTATGATACTATACATTACAAAAAATCCAGATACTAGGTGAATAATCTGAAGTATCTTCAAATTTTCTATTTATGATCTAAACTACCTCTTTTAGTAATTAGTATTAGATATTGTTCTAAACCAATATATATCTATACTCTTACTTGTTACTATGATCCGTAACTACAGAAGTACTACATTTACTATATGTAAACAATACCAAAAGAATATCCACAGTAAGAGAGAAAACTTGTTATACAATGAATAAGTTGATAGAGAAGATTCTGAATAAAGAATAATTCAAGGTATATAATACATTAATTAGAACTCACCATTGTTCGTCCCATTGGCCTTCATTGTCCTATGATCACCCAGCTCATTCCATTGCACCGATCACCCACTATGGTAGTAATCAGCACGTACAATAGTCCAAAACAATAACACCTTAGTCACAACCAGTATAAATCATAAAACAGTCGCATTTCAATTCCTTTAATAATATACACCACTGTTCAATTCACGGGGTTTTAAGGTTATGTGCCGGTAACCTAACCTATAATATCGTTAAAACGCGATTCGCGAGTCCGACCGGCGCAAAAACATTAATAGCACATGAAGCACACAACACAAATTTCTTCAAGAGTCTGGATTTACAGTCTGACAAGACGGGGTCACATGGAAAAGCATCAAATCCAACGGCAACAATAGGCTTCCCTGTAGTCGCGTTACCGGCATTTTCGCAGTGATTTTCGCCATCTTTCAAGGGGTTTCACCGTCTTTCCAGTCAAAATCCACGCGCACACCCGCCTTTAGGCACGTGCACATGCCAAACATCACGCTAATACTCATTCATGATCGCGTCGCATAGCAAAAGATTCGCGATCTTCCAAACACAAGTAACCCGGTGCAGGAGAGAGGGAACAGGCAAGCGCGAATAAACACTACCAGAGTCAACAGACGACCCTCTTCAGGAACGTATCGTACACGTGGCACCACGGGCTTTGCGATTCAGTACATTCGACACTTTCTAATTTTCTTTCCAGGATATATCAACAATCACTCTTTTTCTGAATGAATTCTTGAAATTCCAGAACACTTTCCGAAACCAAGTAAGTAAGTAATGATATCCGTGCTTTTATATAGCGTTGATTAGATGAACAAGTATCACTGTGACATAACAGTTGCGGTGTGATGTGAGCGAAATTTAAATGTAAGGGGATAAAGCACCTTGCGAGTTAAGTCTTTGGAGTAAATAAGCTTTCAAAGACGAATATACAGCGTATATGTAACGATACACTTATTGCATGAAAACAGTCACTGGTATTCGCTACTTTTCACTCGTAATTTGCCACTCACACGTGCATCTCTTGCGATGCTCCGATCAACACACGTACGCACGTGCGCCAGGGACGTATCTAACTGACACGTACCTAGTACTCATCTCTTCTAGCTATGCCCCTCACAGACCACGTGTTAGGTGTTCTCCGTCTCTCTTGTCCCCCACGCCCGAATGTCAACTGGATTTCTTCCTCGGCCACAGCCAGTAATTCTTATTCCATGCGTGAACACCAAAAAGTACTGCCATTTTTAGCAAACTCGGTGCATGAGCCGACGCAGCAAGGAGTACCTGACACCCCGCCCAAATACACAGGAAACACCCTACGAGGGCACACGATATCTAAAGATCTTTTCTTCGATACTCTTGTCGTTCTCTTGAAGCTATCTTTCACTGGTAGACGTCGACCCGCTGAAGAACGATTCACTTGTTCAACAACCGCTTTTCCTACTCGGTAGTATTACGAGGCGTCTTACTTTCTCTTGATTCCCATCAAACTGCCACCGAAGTAATCCCTTCGTATCGATTCTAACTCGCGCACTCTTTTTTGCGTAATTACGCGGGTAACATTGGCTTTGTTTAAAATCTAAGTCACGAAACTCAAAAGCACCAGATTCTCACACCTTATTATGTATTTTTCATACGCTTTAAGCAACGCCGACGTCACCGAACGTGAACAACGTCAAGTCCTAAAGCGTAACTTACAACGCTCGTTCTCAAGTTTTTGCTCACCTTCAATTAATCCGAATCCCCTGGAGTTATTACTTTGACACTGTAATTTCCGATCGATTAATCAAGAGGAAACTTTGGCAACCCGGTGTCGCCTGTTGCATGCGAGCAACGCTTTACGTACGCGAGACAGAAACGTTATAGTGTTGATTTGTAAACAACACGGCAAACCATCTCGGAAAAGGCAGTTAACTAATACTCTGCCAAGTGATATGCCTACAAATCTCATAGGTACTTTAATCCCTTTCTTTGTATCATCTTTCCACACAACACCTACAATGATTTGTATTAAAGCATTGGAAATGTTACCCTCCAATTAATCAACGTACATAGATCTAGCATGTATCTTCTTCCGTCGAAAATACACAGCACGGCAGAGGAAGAGAGAGATCCATTATCGAGGGATGATTTTCACAATAAGCTGTGCACGACGAGTAACGATAAAATTCACACGCGACACTCGCTATTCATTCCTGGACGAACACAATGTTACATATTTCGGTCGAAGCGCGAAAATATGGCTATTTCACGAGGATTACCGGCTGGCAAAGAGAACGCACGAATTCCCTCTAGTCGCGGTGTTCTTTTCGCGAGAACTAAACCGTGCTCCCTATGTGAACCGACAGGAAAACATGTAAGACGTCGCAAAGAGCATTGTCCCACGTGGATCGTTGGCTACGGATGCGTACGGCCCTGCGCTGAAAGAGCTGCACCCCCAACCGCAACGGGACTGCGCCTCGCCACAGTTACTCTTTTTCGTCGCCGTCGCCGCTGCCGCCGCACTCACCACTTTTACACGACGGAAAAACGTTCCGCAGACTCACCCGGGTTGCAGATCGGCCAGTCGTGATCACGAGAATTGTGCACGGGCTCGATGACGGTAGGTGCACGATTGTGAGATGAATAAGAACGTAACGAGCCGAGATCTTTTTCGCACGTGCAATGGCGCGGCGACCGTCACATTTTTTCTCGCTCGTCGTTTCAAAGTCTCCCGTCGCGGGGGACCCAACACTCGCCGGTTGACAGTGTCACCCTAAAAATCAATAAGGGGTTCACCTCGGCCCTGCCCACCCTCTTACGCCTTCTCCTCCTTCCACTTCTATTTTCTCGCTCGGTTCTCTGTATGCCGCGTATATCCCAGGAACGTATAGCGGGGGTCGACCAGTCGACGATGTTATGGCGCTTGGACGGTTCGTCATTCTATTAGGGGATGATACACTGCGAGGAGTTCTAACCTTCATATATTAGACGAAAGTCTAATATTAGACTATATTACTATATTAGACAATCTAACATTCCTGGTAAAAGATATACTTATAAACCATTTAATCAGTCTAATGTGTAACTTAATGGTGCACCATTGCGATGAGATATTCACAATACATAACATTATATTTCTCGAGCAAGTTCTTCAAATATTTAATTGATATAAGGTGTATTTAATATTCGCTTGGTCGAATTGAATATTTAAGCACTTGTACAACCTTCTTTCCACCATCATTTTTGGATTATACATATGTATCCCTCAAAATGGCCAAGATACGATATTTGTTTTAAATTAAATTATTATATACATTTATGATTACGGAGGATAGCTTATCCAAAGTGATAGACTTAATACATGCCTCTCGTGTTTCATTGGTTATCATGTAACGTATACTAAGATATCGATTCTTTACTCCTGGAGACACGGAGTATAGAAACCACCCCCGTTTATCCGCCCTTCTCTTCTTGACAACTCGTTAGCGTACATATGTTTGCTCCGCTATAGCTACCATCGCGATGTTATGTTTCCTTGTTCCCCCGCGAATCGTTCGAATAGAAACGCGGTATCACGTGAATTTACGCCGACCTACCTCACTGCGCGAAGTATCACAAATGAGACACATTCCAAAACTACATAAACCTGTGTCCTTATACAAGTAGTTATTATATATCATTATGCATTGTAATCCTAAGCAAGTAGTTTGTTATACAAATTTGCCAAAGAGAACAGTGCAACATAAGTTATAATTATACCGATTTAATTAATTAAACATTTATCTACCTCCACCATCAGTATTAGCGTAATATGACAAAAAAATTCCTGTACATGTCTACTTTCGAGAAAAACCGTCACCGTCAGCTACCATCCCAATCGATTATCATCGCTTGTCAGTTCCGACCCGTCTCGGTTCCCGAGTTTATCGTATCGTTGCAGCTTATCTGCGTAAATAAAAAAGTTCGCGTACACTGCACGTCGATGTCCGCGAAAGGGTTGAATTACTAGAATAGCAGAAGTTTGGAATTTAGTTTATATCGACGGTACGAACCAAATTTTGGAAATGATTAATGCTTGAAGGCCGCGTCAGGAATAGTTAGATGCTTGGAGGTTGCCGCGGGCACAGAAGGACGTTTCACTCACTGTCATGCAACTGTCGTTCGCATACTGACTGTTCGTACAGCATCCTGATGTCTATCTGTCGGGTGTGCTGAGAGTGAAGGCACGATTCGATAACCCTCGATCCGGGGTCAGTATAGTTGCCTTTTATATACCGGAGACGATGGAAAGTCGCCTTTAGTGACAGCTGATGCGTCTTACGACGTCGAACGATTCGCAGATTCAACAGTCAATTTCCACTTTCCACCTGAAAATATAACTGCGCTTTAACCGCGTAACGGGGCTACCTTTTCAAGAACTACGGCAGAATTTCGCTGAATGATATTCAAATGCAATTAGAGGGCTGAATAAAGAAATAAAAAAAACATTAGAAGTCAGGGTTGAATGAGGATCGGATCATTATGTCATAAAGCGGAATAAAAACGTTCTAAAGTTTCTACGCCTGCTATAATATGTATTGCGGATGGTTTATGCTGTGAAAGTTTTCGGGGTTAATAAAATGTAGAAGACTCGAGCACTCTTGCTTATATTACTTGCACGATATTTCTGTAACACATTAATTATTAAAAAATTTGTATTTAAATACCACAATAAAGTAACGACAAAAATTAAGTTTTTTTTCAGGTTACTGTAAGAGGTGAGAGACAATTTATACTTTTATTTGAAGCTTGTGACCCAATTCACCCTTATTTTCAGTAGGATGCCTGTCATATTTTGTGTCTGAAAAATGTTGTTCAATTTCCGGTTTGGGTCACACCAGGATGGCGTGACTTATTTGATGCCGATATATAATACTGAAATTCAAGGAATTTACTTCCTGATATTTTCTAAAAATATTTCGAGCAAATTTTTTCTGAAACAAGTTAAAAAGTATTCCAAATTTGGGTATCGAGTTCTTTCGTATCTGAACAATTTAAGCGTGTATTACAGGCGTAGCATTTTCCAAGTAATGACTCAGAGACTGAAACATCAAGCCGTTCGATTACCGAGTGCAATTAAAACCAGAATTTCGATTTTCCCGGTAGCGCTTGTAAGTGAAAAACATGAAAATTGAAGCCACACGATTCTCACATTTTCCCATTTCCGAGCACTTTTTCCCGCAGACCATGCGGAAATGTGTCCCGCGAACGCGTGGTGAGTCGCGAGGTGAATGACAGTTGCGGACAGTTTGTACACAAGCACGTTCCACTGACCCCGCTCGAACGATCCGGACAACTGGAAACGGCAACCCTCCTGGAACCACGTGTTCTCCTCCATCGACTTCCTACACTTTTACTTGTAATCCTTTATTCCTGGACTGCCCGTTGCCCCAAAGGAACCCGTATGCCATTCTGAGATATTAGGATAACTTTCATTCATGCAAACTTCCGAACAAATCTTGAACCTCGGATTCCGAGCCGGCTTACGCAACGTCTCTGAGTTACTCTTGAGTTTGAACAAGTGCAAGTTTTAATTTGGCTTGTCATTGATGCTGTTTATTGGGTTCTATGGAATTAGCACACAATAGTAGTATTTTGTAATTTTAAAATATAAGCAACAAAGTAGTTACAATGAAAAATATTTGGTTTTAATTATTGGTTTATGTTCCTGTATCATGTATACATAGAGATTATATATACGGATATAATCTAACGATGTCAGGCGGTTTATATTTTCGAAATCTTTATATAGTTCCTTATATGGAACTGCCTATTATATATATTCGGAATTAACTAATAATTTTATGTTAGATAAAATGTTAATGGAAATAATATCAGATTATGTACAACCAGAATACATTAGAAAAACGGAAAGACAATTTGCAATTACAAAATTATATCGGAATTTCAACCGGAAAAATATACAATATACAAAATGTACAAAGTATTTTAAGAATTAACAAAATGGTAAAACCTGTACGTTAACATTGTACACAATGTACTTTCAATTATTTAATGGTAGAATCTTCGAAACATTGAATAATAATCTATCTAGCAGACAGTCGTGGTAATACCATCCGTATGGTAGAAAAGACAACAGAAACGTCTACTCTGATATCATTTACTTTTCGTATTTGTCTTGGTTTAGTTCTGCATTCATTCCTTACCGAAAGGATTAGAAATGGTTATTCTAGTAGTAAGGTACTGTTTACACGGTTTCCCTGTACTACCATAACCAAATCAGGTGCAACTAAATCGTAATGAATGAGTGACTAGATAAACTCACGGTGTAGCAGTAACGATGTTTGATTAATAAAATCTTCTTAAGTACCACTATTGACGCATAATACAGTTTTCGGATTGCCATATTTGCTCGATATTTCACTCGTGACGAGGCTACTGTATATTCCCGCGTATTGTACATGTTGCATTCGTATATGCATACGTGTTATATTAACATTCTTACGACAATAGCACCCTGTATAAAATACATATCGCGGAATATACTTTTCATGCAAAAATACTTGGTAATTCAGCATTGACAATATTCGAAAATTCGTAAACAATGTAAATCGAATTATATCCAAGTGAATGTTATGCTAAACCCGCAATGATGTCGAACGATGAGAAATTCAATTAGTTATTCCCATATTACTTAGATTAATTAATTATTAGCGAGCCACCCCATTAAGTATTATATAAACAAATTAATAAAATCTCAGGTGAATCCGAAGAAGTCTCTTTATGAACGGACCACTTGTCCCCCGCTAAAGCTGAATCGTTTCAGTGGATTGGTGTCCAGTGCACCAATTATGACGTCATTCGCAAAAATCTTCGAAAATGAATGAAAAAATATTTTCCAAAAAGCTCTCAAGTTGATAATTATACGAATACTGTCGATAGCAAACGACGAAAGTAGCGAATATTAAACGGTTAGTTCTTCGAGGACCCCACCAATTTCCACCCCTTCCCAGTGCTTGAGGAACCGAGGTGACGTGGGTAACCCCTGCACAACGATTCTTCATTCCGCCGAGAGCTCTCGGGGAGGAAAGACGTCTTTCCTACTTCGCCCTTCCCAAACTACCCCTTTTCCAAACCGACGACCCTCCTCTTTCTAGGATGACCAATACAGACAAGTACGGACCACTACCGACCATTGCTGACCACTGGTAACCAGTGCTGACCAATGCTGACCACTACTGATCACAACTGACCCGTACTAGCTAATAATCATCTAGCTAATAATTCAATTTTTGTTTTTAATCTGTTTTAGGAACTTATATTCAACGCTTTCATATGTTTATTTGATTGACTATTGATAGATTTGACTGTTTACTAACAGATTATTACAGATTATTTACAGATTATTTACAGATTATTTACAGATTATTACCATATTATTTACAGGTTCTTTACAGATTATTTACAGATTATTTACAGATTATTTACAGATTATTTACAGATTATTAACAGGGTATTTTCAGGTTATTTTGAGGTTATTTTCAGATTGTTTACTGATCATTCACTGATCATTCACTGATTACTTCCTGATCACTTCTTGCTCACTTCCTTACTACTTTCTGAGTATTTACTGATTATTCCTTAATGTTGCTTGTGTATCGCATGCTTGCTGGGGTTAGTAGTTCGGTAGAAAAGTTGGTAGTGTTTATAATTATTATAGTTAGTTTCAAAGTTGTTATCGATACTGGCGAGATATTAACGAAAATTGGGCGACATGTCGCGATTAATGTCGATTTTGAACGGGTAGGCGTCACGTGACTGTCACGTCACTAGGAGTGCCTCCTCGCATACCTCCTTTATCATCATGTAATCCTGCTACCAGAAAATAATTTTCGGCCGTATTCTGACTCAACTGGCGCTTATATCGATTAAAAGATTGCGAATTAATTTAAAGAAATTGCACAAAATATTACTCTGATCATTCTTGAATATCCGTATTGATCCCTGGAAGCTTCCTTATGCCCTTTTCTAATTAAAATCGCGCTGAAATTCTATCTATAATCAAATGATTCAATATTTAACTATAAAATTCAATACGTTTCTCAGAAAGTAGGCATAAAAAACGTTAATGTTTTTAAAAAAGCAACTCGAATAATTACTCCGAATACTTTTGAATACTTTCCTTGATCCCCCGAAGTTTCCCAATATGTTTCTTTGTTTTGTACTCTATATTGTTATCCTAACGTTAACAATATTGAAAGTTACACGCATATTAGCGATAAATTTTATCATTATTCTTCTCGCTTTTCCTGCCATTCTCCTCGATCAATGCAAGTCAACGAATCTACGATATATTGATTACTTTACATCGTTATCGTAATGTTAAGAATTTGAAAGGTTTACGAATATCAGCGATATATTTGATATGAGTTTTAGTAATATTGGCATGGGGCGATCAACGTGTTAACTAGGGAAGATCCTGGTATTCTGAAATACAGCAGAATCGTTGAATGTTGAGTTCCGTGAGGTCGAATGCAAGTTTTCGAGAATCCCGTCTCTGAATGCAGTCTGTGCGAGGCCGCAACGTACACAAAGGCGGTTTGGCATGCGGCAATGCGCGACAATGCTAGAGTATGTTTGTCGATTGTCACCGGGGGATGGAGAGGTAAACACAATTTCACCCCACCAGTTTGTTCGTCCGGCATGTTCATTCGTACCGGTATTGCACGCATCAACGCGTACATATGTGTGAGTAGGTATGCACGTAGTAATGTTGCAAGCAATGTTACCACGATTTCCAGCGCGAATCCATTTCAAATAGAAATTGTCGCCGATCGAATACCGATTCATTTTTCACCCACATTTTCAACCTGCGTTAGTAGCCACATAAATATCATCTTGGAACACATTCGATCATCCTCATTTCACCGTTTTCTTTAAATTTATATAATTCATGAGAAGATTGAAAATGAATACTTTTAAATGGTTCAAAGTACTTGGAGATAGTTTTGAACTTTCTTTATCGAAATCGAGAGCGTTTTAACCGTAAACATGTGGTTCGAAGACTGCTTATTCCACAATTAGACACAATAAACTTTATTCTTAAGTATACTTATATTTCAAATATACGTTCCATCTCCCTTTACGTAATAAACACTAGAAGTACTTTTTGAAAAAAAGGCAGGAATTAAAACTTCCCACGAATGTCGGGAACCCATTATAAGACAATAAGCTCAGCATAAAAACTTCTCTAAAGCATAAACTTAATTTTAAGTCATAATTAGCTTGAAACATGTCACGTTGGCAGTTAAGATTTGCGTGTTCCAAGGGTTAATCTTTATGTCAGCCATAATGAAAATGTTGTTCAGACAAATCAACGGCAAAGTAAAGCTGTGTTTATGTTCTGCTTAAAGAAATTTTACTGCAGCATTATGGTCAGCATTTATGAGCCTAACTTTAATTAACTGGGTTAATTCGAAACTTTTTATAACACGATAATATCTGGAGTTCGTGGAAAGCTTCGTAAGATATCATTGGCCAGAACTGCTCATTGAAGTTGTGCGGGTAAGTGCACAGATGGAATAACAGAAAAGTTGTGACATAAGTAGGAAAAATAAACCTTCTGAAAAATAGAACAGAAATGGTTTTGCGTGGTGAAACGGCTTGCGTCCACCATTGCGGACTGGTTAAACAGGTTATCAGTTTATAGCTGCCGTAAAGAGATTTTAAATTTCGCGGCATATGCTCTTGCATTCCGCGCCTTCATCTTTTTCTTCACTTTTCAGTCGTTTTACTGAGTTCGTAGAACCGCTCGCGGGAAACAGAAGATCCGTAAACCAAAACGTTTATTTTACGAAATATTATCTTCACGTATTTCCATTCTTTTGTATTAAATAAAACGTATAATAACATTAGAACTACCGAGGGGATCAGCATGACTTGTCTGCCATTTTTAGTTTAATTATTTGCACATGCCACGGCGAATTGTTTAAGGTTTTATATACTTTTATTTGATGTACCTAACGCGAACAATTAATTCATTAATTAACTTCAATCCTCCATCCATAATTTATATGTAAATAAATTTGTAAACATAAGTGAGCATGTATTCGGTAGTCCTAGTGTGAAAATATGCTTTCATGATCTTAGTTAATGATAATTAGCACTTACCGTAATGACATTCAAAGCCGCAAAGTTTCCATAAATCGTTTGTAAGTTTTATGACTAACTGGTATACATCGTTGCCATCTGAAATATGTTGATGTATCATGCTTGATATGAATTTATGTATTATTCGAGTAAAAACAAATATTTCGAAGATTTGATTCTTTTGTATGACTTATTTGAAGTTACGTGTACAAAAGAAGACGATTGATCTGTGTAAAATGAAACGTATTGATTTTCCTGGTCATTTCGAAGAGTACAAGTATCGTTCGTAGTAGATATTTTATTTCCAACTTAGGAACTGAAATGCCCATATAATAAAAAATATTTGTATCGTAATAATAATTATTATTATTAAAGTGGGAAAAACGGGGGGTAACGCTAAAAATCACTACCAAGTATACAAAATGAAGAAAAACTCGCAAGAAAACAAAAGAAAACGAACATAGACTTTTTTTCTTTGAATTAAATGATTCTCTAATTTTCTCTCTCTCTCTCTCTCTCTCTCTCTCTCTCTCTCTCTCTCTCTCTCTCTCTCTGCCACGTTCATACATTCAACTATTTGTTGCACTCCGCATCCTCGATTTCTCATCTTTCATTCACTCTCACGCTCACTCTCTCTCTCTCTCTCTCGCGCGCTATAATTCGAAATTTAAAACAACCACGATAACAAAACAAAAGAGAAATTACATAAAATCTTCCGTGTGGAATTTTTGCACTTCTTTTTAGTTAAACTTTCTCCTAACCTTCTTAGTCTTTCTAATTGATAAAGGGCTCGTCAAAAGCAAATACAAACGACCGTCGTTTATCGTTCGATTAAAAATCACTATCTAAGCAGTTTTATGGCACGTATTCTCGTACAAGCCCTTCTTTTCTGAAAAAAAAGAAAAGAAACCGAAATTTTCAGAAATCAATTGTGATCAAGATTTTTTTCATTTTGTTGTCGATATATACGAACCCAGCGGAATCATATTGAACCGCAATATTAACGGACCCGTATTTTTTTTTACTGTATTACACGTACGTTGAAATCAGAAGCGCTTTCTATTCTCGAATACGATTTATCAGACTTGGTTGTGAAAAGGATCTACATTAAGATCGTATTTTCTCGCATTATCGCCCGTATCCGTTGATACCCGACGATTCTCAAAAAAATATAAGGAAAGATTTGTCTCGAGTAAGTCTTTTTGACGTAATAGCACCATTCGAACAATTTCAGCACCCGAAAAAAATGACAGCTCGGCTATCGAGAGTCCACTAAGCCATACAAAAATAACACGTGCATTTTGTAGCATCTTCATCATGGAATTAATTACTAATAGAATCAAGAATTTCATATTTGAAGTTCGTCGGGTACCATTGGAAAGTCTCTCGGAAAAATCGCGATCGCAGATCGCGTTATACATAAAACGTTTATCTCACTTGTTTCGCAAAAGAATTTTCAAACATGAACAACTTATTCTTGAAAGACATCAATATAGAAATCTGATTTTGCTAGAATGGTCCGATGAAGACCTTATTCTTGTACGTCTTAGGGTTACGAATGCTTTAACGTTATCTGATATTTATTTTTTGATGAGAGTATCCTAAAACGAACAAATTCTATCAATATGTCCTACGTTTAACATGGATATACCATCGGTGTGTGTGTGTGTGTGTGTGTGTTTTTCTTCCATAGTAATTGTGGCCCGCGATGTTCGATCACCTTCGGCAGCGATCTCATTTACAAATCAGTCAATCATTGTTACTCGTTTATGAAAATAAAACAAAAGTCCGCGTATACTTCTCGCACCGATTACTTTTAGAGGACGAAAGTATTTCACCGACGTCTTCTGTTTAACATCTAAGAATGATTCTCATCAATATTTTGCAAAATATCATTTTGCCCCTCGTAAAAATACAGCGATACGACTATCGTTGGCCACACGCATAAGACAGCCTGTTCGTACATTTACTAAATTTAACTTCTTATATAATATTGAAAGATAATGAAGGATTTATCTACCTTAACGAATACGTGATTATATACATTATGTACATCTCGTTGCTATAACATCGCTTGCGTGCACTTATTGTTAGAGCTGACTACAGATCAGTGTGTGTGTGTATGTGTTCGTGAGTGTAATCGTGTACGAGTGATGTTATAATGAAAATTGTCTAACTTATACAGTAGATAGGGTTCTCGCGATCGTGTTACTACATAAGTTTTATCGTTATATAGTAAACAGTTATATGTTCTGACGATCCGCCGGTCGAAGGTTCTCTCGCATGCATTGTTTTTTTTATCACATCTCACATTTAAAATAAAAGATAATCGTTAATTCGGCATGTGAAAAGTAACGTATGATATCTCACTATCATTTAGTAGCAATGGTACATAAAATGTTCACTCGTAAGTGAATATGCTTTCTCGTACATCGTTGTCGAAGGGCAGACGATATATTAAAACAAAAATATTCCATTGCAGGCAAACTGCAACTCTTAACAGAAAAAAATTGAACGGAACAGAAAGATCTTGGTATGTAAATGAGTTTTCTAATCAATCTCTGATCTATTGTACATTGTGACAAATATATGTAGAAAAGTCGTTGACCTTTTACGAAAAACAAACTGCAATTCTTCGTCAACGAGCTCGAAACATGCTCTCTCATCTTTATCACAGTATTTTAGTACGCTCCATTTCTTAATATAGATAATCCTCTTGGAATATGAAATGAAAATAACGAACGTTCGTACATTAGAAGACCGAAAGATCGTTCCAGTTTTCATTATTAACAAAATGTTATCATTGTATGATTGTTTACATAAAAAAATTATTACCTAATATATTTGCATAATATATGCATATATCATTATTCCACAAGTAAATATTGGTTCACATTCGAACTACCGATTCCTCTCTTACATTGTATTAAATGTATTTAGATTACTTCTTTGTTATTTATGATTGATTATTACGAGGTGCATCATCAGACGATATCAACCCGTGATTGAAGATCGTTGAACAAACGCGTAATATATTTCTATACATGCTCTATGAAATTTTGCTTTAGATCGTTACTAACACACCACGTAGATACGTATACGTGCACTTCCCTTCTTTGAATGAAAATATATCTGACGCGAGGAAGTTCCGACGGATCTTGTCTTTAGAAACAAAACCAACCTTCGCTATTATCGGAAACCCTACATGAGATCCCATTGTCTACTTAGACGTTGGAGCAGCCGGCTGATGCTGCCCCGCCATCCCCAGTCTTGGTTGCGAGGAAGCAAGTAGTTCTTTGTAGTACGCGCTGAATTCCGGTGATAAAAACGACGTCGCAGCCGTGGGCGGAATCGGCGGCGGGAATAAGCCGTTATAGAACGCGGAATAGTACATGGGGTCCAAAATCGGTAGGAACTTGCCAGGCGTGTTTGACAGTTGCGGAAGGAAGGCTGGATTGTTCTGCGGTACCGCAGGTACGAATCCCGAAGGTATACTGGGAACGCTATGCCGTCTTCCAACCTCAGGTTGCCTTAGTTCCTGTTGCGGATGTTGTTGTTGGGTAATAAAAGACTTATCACCCTCGCTGATCCTACGTTGTTGCTCCTTTCCAGTATCTAAACCTTTTCTTCTATCTATAGCCATTTGTTGTTGCATCGTTGCCATTCTGGGGAAGGAATTGCCGCTATTCAAGTGATTTAAATTAGGTACATTGGGTATGACAGGATGATTTGGCTTTCTTGGCGTGTATGGTGAAACTGGTTCACTCCTTGTTGTGTATTTTCCATTAACTTGTCTTCTTTGCGTGGGTATCGCATTATTCCTATTGGGTGGACTTGGTATTTGGACATGCGATGGTGCACTGATGTGATTACCCTTTTGCTTAGGATTGACAAGCGTAATTTCCAAGTTATTCGACGCCATAGTTCGGCTGTCGAGTACATTTTGGTAACCAGGATAGGTACTTCGTTTTGTACAATCCGTCGGTTTATCCCTGCTCACGGACGAATTTCTCATCTCCAAATTTAATGGATTAGGCCGTGGCACTACAGGTACTCTAACAATTTCTAGGCTCGGCCTGGGGAACGTAGGTTTCTCATTGGTTTTCTGCGTTAAATCAAGAACCCCTACGTACGGGGAGTCATTACTACTGCTCATCTGATGGGGTTGTACACGCTGATGCGAGGGACGATACTTTGGAGGGATAAGAATATCTTTTGGATTTCCATAAACTGTTCTTTCGTTGTGCGCGAATATCGATCTCGATTGCGTAACCTTGGGCGGTAATATCCTACCGTTTGGTACAGTCGATGGTGGAAAACGATGGTTCCCATGTGGTGCTGCCGATGCTGTTGATGGTGCTACATTCGCATTTGCATACAATTGCAATAATGCGACGTTATTAGATGTACCAAGATTTATTACCCGACTGTTTACCACGTTATTATTGTTCGTCATGGTGTTGTTATTGTTGTGATGAGCTGGTTGCTGTTTGGTCGATGTTGGTTGTCGTGCTTGATGATGAGCATGCTGATGCTCTTGCGGGGATGGCAACATATGTCCAATATCGGGTGTTACAGTAACAGAAATTAATTTGGGAATGGAGTTTGGTGTAACTGGAAGAGGGTAAGGTGTGGGTGGTGTTTCATCCGATTTCATCGTTGCTGGCGCCGGAGTAACATTGCTCTGAATTACACTGGGTCGTGCGTCCAGATCCACGGCAGTGACTTCGAGGCCACCTTCGCGAAGTATTTCAAGTTTGCGCTTTTTGAAACTAGGAATGATTATCTTGTCCCTACTCGTATCACTTTCTGTTTCAAGATCGATTACTTCAGGTGACCTAGGAGGCACTATCGCCTTTTCTGCGAAAATTGACTTCTCGCCGAATAGCGGGATATTCTCCTTACCCTGTGCCAGCAGGGTTGTTTGTTTAGGGTCTAATTTGATTTCCTTCATATCTTTTTCCGGCGGTGGTGTTAATGTCACGACCGCCGACGCATTTGTTGCTACTGTGCTCACAGGTAATCCAGGTGGTGAACACGGCGGTGGTACTTGTTGTGATATCAAGGGACTATTGAGCTGCCTTTCCAAGACGCTTTGATTAGCAGTGACATTCGTGGGCGTTGTAGAAGGTGTACTACTTGGTGTTGAAAGCGATGCATTAGAAGAAGGTGGTGGACTTGGCAGTTGATTGGCTTGCTGGCTGGGTGGTGGTGTACTATTGGCAATAATCGTGTTTAATGACTTGAGGCGTTCAGGTTTAACTCGTACACTACGTAAGGAAGATGTCTTGCCAGTCTCTGCTTTGGGTTTCTCTCCCGAGAGGAACGGCTGCAAATCAGAAACAAATACGAATAATTAAAAATACACACAAACTAGCCAGCAATAGCAATTTCATGTTGTTCAATCATGAAAAAGGCTGTTCATTCGTAACAATCATACATACTGTTGTTGATATAATTGATTGAAGGGGAGGAGTTGTAGTAGTAGTAGTGGTAGTGGTGGTTGTTGAGTCCGCAGGTGGTGGTGTTTGCGATGCATACGAATCATTAGATTCCTGTTTACCGTCTACAGATTCTTCGGAAACACTACTACTTTTAGTACGTCTTCCATGTGCCAGTCTAACTTTAGATTCTTCCCCCCTCTGGTACCTTTCATAAGGCAACAGTAACCTGGACAGATTAAGACATATAGATAGAATAGATAGAAACATTGTATTTTATTCAAACGGCTTTAACCTTTCCGATATGGCTTTGTTTTTACGAATGCGTTGACATTGTACGGGACAATTATGACACATATAAAGTTATAAAAATTTTAAGTATCCAAAGGGTTAAATAAAATCATACGAAAATATATATTTAAGATACTGCACCTTTCGTAATGCCGGCGAGTAATGGTCGCTGCACTAGTCGACCCCGTATTTCCTCCAATGTCATCGTAAACAGACTTCCAGAGTCGACCTGCGCTGACGGAATCATAGCCACCATGTGTTTGCACTTTTGTGTAAAACAGATAGAGATCGACTGCAAGCAAAACAGCAATGATTATTTTCCTGAATCGTCTGCTATTTTTGAATTACGACATGTACCCGTGATTATGAAAGTGTCCTAAGTCGCTTTGTATCTACGTCTCAACTAAACTAAATATATTTTGCAATTCCGGTTAATATATATAATTTAACGTGTACTTCTATTGATCCACTGGTATGGATGTATCGGCAATAAATTGATTCTAGATGAGAAGACCATTTCTATTTATCCTTCAACAAACATTCGACTCAGGACACTTTCATAATCATCGGCAGACATAGAAATGGCATCTTTTCAGCATAAGTTGTACGAAAATATTGAGTTGAGTCATAAATAAGTTCCATTTTTTAAACTAAAGTTTATTCGTCCATGCAACGACCTACGATGGATTTTAATTTAATATATTCGCTGTCGTTAATAATTTCTTACAATTTTTGGCAACTTGTCGGTTCGACAAGTTCGACTGGACGAACAGAACTTATTTCTGACTCAACTCAATATATTATTGAACTGTGTAAGGCGAATAAAATGGTACATACTCTGCCTGTAGCCCAGCAGTGGCATTTTTCCAACTGGTGTACCTCTCGAACTCATAAAGGTTTGTACATCTGTAAGAAATTTCTTTTCCTCGGCACTAGTTTTTCGCTCGCTTCGTCTTACAGATGACGAGGGTGGTCTTCCTACACTGGGAAACACCGCGCTTGAACTTGAAACTGTACTTTTGGATGTCGAGGCTACCGATGCTTCACTCTCATTACTCGATTCACCGGGTGAAGCACTTCGCTTTTTACGTTTTCTTCTTGGTCTACCTTTTAATTTTGGCGCTGAAATGAAAATACTTTGTGAGCAACTATAATCTAGTAATATATACAATACAAAGCAATATACAGTGGAACTTCGTTTGTCCGGAATATGAAACATAATCCTTGTCCCAGAAGTATGAAAAATAGACACGGAAAACTTATAAACACGGACAAAAATAAAGGAACTCTTAAGTACAATGCAGAAACCGTAAGTTGCCGGATCGGGACCCCCTTTGAGCTGGATAAACGGGGTTCCACTATAATAATTAATTATACTGGTCCATTGTATGATATTTAGATAACCAGGTGTATCACATATTCCTGAATATTTTATTACCAGTTATTATCAGTTATTATCAGTTATTGTCAGTCCATGGAAAATTGTAAAACACATTGTGAGAAATAAAATAAGTGAGAAATAATTGGACTCTTATAATATAATTTTTCTATACCCATGAAACGTTATCACACTTAATTTCCAGTCTTATTCAATTCTGAACTAATTACACCTGATACTAATTACCAAATCCTAAACGTAAGAAAATTTAAAAATGTTGAATGTTTCGGTGAATTAACCCTTTTAGTACCAATATACAGTACAATATGTCGGCATTGTGGGTTTTCCGAGAAATACCTTGAGCCGATATATCAGCTTTCCATTTTTATTATAATTTAAAAACATGTAATGACATGTAAAATTAATAAATACTTCAACAATCGCATATTTTTCAAGGTATTTTTTGACGGTACCCGGAGAACTTATAAGATACCATAAGGGTTAAGCAGAATTGTTATTTTGCAGAAAACAAAATTGAATTAGCCGGAAGATATTTATTAGTCAGATTGCGGGATTTGAAATTGGCCGGAATAGATCTGAAGACGTTATCTAAAGTAAACACGTGCACGTGCGGCTGGGATGTATCCTTTTCATGACGTCCTCCGGTTTTCAAAGATTGTCTTTGGCGGCTTTAAACATGTTTATAAAACGACTCTGCATGATGCAAACATTTTAGCAGATCGATTTCAATATACTATGTGCCGGTAATTATCAAAGTGGTCTAAGTCACTTTTGCGAACGACTTTTGGGCCGATTAAAAGCTTTTCAAGTTATAAATAGATACAATCATCTCATTTAATATGTAGTTATTGTTAACCCTTTTTAACATCCTTATTGCAGGATCAGTAGAAGTTTTACATATTAACCGGAATTGTAAATATATATATTTTAAGGGGCGTAGATAAAAAGTGACGGACCACTTTTATAATCAGCGGCACATAATATTTAACACGTTTTTTTACTGGTATATATTTTGTTTTGTTCAATTTTGCACTTGGCTTATATTAATCGATATGAATTTCCGATATTAATTAGTGAGACACGAAAAACGAATCGATATCTACGTACTGAGATGTACGAGTTATAAAGCGTCCTTCGTAAAGTTGCCGAAATGTAGTTCAACTTCGGACTTCTATTTTGAAACACCACCGATTTTTAGCAATAACAACAAAAAATATTTGTGTATTTTCTTTCGCTTTGAGAAAAACCCAAACACCGATCGAATAGTTCGAGTAAAGCTTTGAAGAAACAGGGACAGCAACTAAATAAACACTTATAAATACTTTAATGGGGTCAAACTAGTTCAAAATTACACGATTCTGCCAATAATAGCCAGGTTTTTTTATGTCAAATTTACTTAAGTTGGGATTATCATTTATTTAAATATCATAAATGCATACAGTTATTTATGTTATTAAATTTGTATATATTCATATTTCAGTATTAAACTTGCCTAATTAAAATTTCGCAGTATAAAGATGATTATATTAATACATGCAACATAGTTATGTATACTGAATTTACCTAACAAACTTTCATGAATATAGTTGTAGTGATTTACATCGTTCTACTTATTATACACTTGTACATTTGCATAAATAACCTCGTAAACTATTAATATTATTGCTGGCAATACTTGTAAGGTTAATAATCAGCGCATTAACATATTAAAACGATACTTTTGAATAGTCATTCGGCATATTTGCATTTCTTCGTCACGGTGAATTCGATCGGTGAACAATGTTTCAAATTAAGTGATGTAACAGGAAACATTGTTCCATTTAGAATGAAGACATTAAAAAGACTAATAAAAGAACATTATTCCCGAAAATTACGTCAGAGTTCTGGGCAGAAGGCACTTTAGATTGAAAGAGGAGTACCTGTAGAATATATAAACTATTTAATATACTATAATATATTCAATATATATTATTATTGTAACTATACCGCATTAATAAAGTTCATATTCACGTTAATTAGTGTTTAAGAAATCATCTTTCCCCTGTTTCTTATCTTCGCAAGCTCTTATTCTTTGGATATAACAGTACGGAAATAATATTAGACCGCAATTATATGCCACATTTTTGGATTTCATAGCTAAGTGTTGAATTAAGTGAATATTATGTAATGAGCGTTGAACTAAGTAAATATTAATATTCAGTGTGGCAGTGGAAATGCAATTTTTATCAAGGAGTGACATCATTTGGATAGATCAATTTCATTGCAAATAAATCAAAGACAGTATTTATGTCAGCAACTGTTATGTTCTGCGCAGAAGTAATTGGGAAATCAATTAAAAAATTAAGCAACCGAACTATTACGATATACGATTGAATTGACACTAAATACTTGATTATCCTCAAATATTAATTAAGAAGCGTAAATAGGTCAAATATAAAGAAGAATTACGTGCTAATAATTAAAAATTGACTATTAGCATTTAATGTTTCCAATATAAAAGTATACCTTTCGAAAACCATTCTTTGGCAATGTAAGCATATCATATAAAAAAGAACAAATCGTTGTTATAAAGGCAAGATTCATTATCTAACGGATTCACATAAGCGAGTTACCGTGATTTTTGTATTTTTTTATAACTAAAATTTCAATACTCGCGAAATAAAATGTTGGAATATAAGTCATTTATATATCCTGCCTGTACTGTCTAATAAAATCGAGTTTGTTAACTTATTACATTTGAAAAAATTGGCGAAATTCTTAGTGATTTTGATCTCAATAACAGGGAAATTATATCTGTAATTATATGTGGCACTTATTCTAATGCATATTTATATTACATAACAGTTGCATATTAATTGCTTCAACCATTGTCACACAAAGCACGTGCATGTTTGCAGACAAACTTGACGGCAAGAGAATTGCCTATCTATACTTGAACTTTTTTATGCCAGAAACAACACCGAATCTTTACAAAGCCACCACGTGACACACACAAACTACAAGCTTACCCATGATTTTAAAGTATACAACTTCATTTTCACGAATCTTCATCAAGATAGACATCTCGGCCAATGACAGTGTTAGTTTTCGAACCAAGTTGCAAACCACAGTCACACAACACTTCAAAAACAACGGAACACCGTTATTTCATTTTCCAACGGTTTGCAAACATAGAATCGCCAATGAAACGTGAATGCTGGAGGACGTCACGTTCGTGGAAATTCGACACCCGATATTTCGAATGTTTTAATGCGATCTAGCGTTGCTTTTTTAGATGAATCGTTGTAAAGCACGACACGTGATGAAGTTAGGCATTTGAAAGGCAAGAAACAGGCACTTCTCTGTCAGTAAACTTCCCTGTGCCGGGTTTGCAGCACCACCGTCGTCTATACTCTGATGTTTTTTTATCGCGCGATGAAAACGAATGTCGCTGATCGCTTCTGCCCCCTGATCCGTCGGTAAAACTTTATTCATGCGCCCCGTCGAAAATAAAGTTCCCCGGATTTTTTTTACTGTGACCAGCTATTGATGATTTTTTTAGAATCTACAGTACCAATTAATTTAGATCCAATTCCGAGCCGACCCAGATCTTATTATCTTATTAAGCCCATAAAAATAAGATTTTTTACTATAATCCATTATCGGGACCTTTTTTTAGTAATTTAACATACTGCCAGTAAAAATCGATAAGCTTTCTCCATTATTGTATCATCACTGATTTAAGGAATCGATGAAAATTGACATAAAAGTACGCGTTTACATCAACGTAATTTATTATTGCAGAAGCTTCTTCGACATT
The DNA here is from genome assembly GCA_910591585.2 of Nysson spinosus. NCBI lineage: Eukaryota > Metazoa > Arthropoda > Insecta > Hymenoptera > Crabronidae > Nysson > Nysson spinosus. The sequence goes on from OU342834.1 coordinate 4,321,621, forward strand.
ATTATACATCATTCTATGTATATCATAGCTTTGGCATGAAAAGCATTTTATTATTATAGAACTGTCGTTATTTATATTGTTTACATATTCTAGATAGAAATATATCGTAAATAAGATGTTACGTTTCCCTGGCACAATGCCGACTAAATGTGCAGATCATGAATCTGCTTTTGTCTCTTAAATATAAAGTGGCCTCATTTTTGGTTCATATATCTGATTAACTACGTTCGGTGGATTAACTGATTGGTGCTCAACGTTTCATAATTTATTCATTTTCTCTACTTTTTCTTTTACGGAGTTAATCACTTTGGTTGTTCAACGGCACTTATAATGCTAACAAATTAAATTGAAATTTGACGTACCTAAATGATTGCAGAGAAGTTCGTGGGTTTCAAGATCGGGGTAATCAAAGGTGTCTCTGCAGAAGAGAACTTTGGTACCCGGTGTCGCGGTAAATCCCCCTAAGGCGGCTGCTATAGACGAGCACAGCCAGGACGGTTCGGCACCTTCGAGCCTACGTAGAAGGGCTCGATATCGACAGTACCTTGGATACGAGAGGACGACTACCTTCGTTTGGGAAGCATATTCGGGCTTCCTTAAGGAATTCGTATTGCTCTCGTATTCCTTCTGTTGCTTTTCGACATCGGAGAAATCGATGCCGGGATCGGTGAGCACTTGTGGCTGATGTACCTCGTACCTCAGAGGACTGGTCTCCGGAGATGACGAAGGTGTCGGTGGATAAGATACTTCTCGACCCCATGACCACTCTAATGACGGTGATAACCAAGTGACAAGGTCATGGACTCGTACCACTACTTTCTCGGATATCGTCAGCACCTCGTCCTGGAAAGAAAGAAATCTCGTTAGACAATATTTATATGTTCATCAAGATGGATTCATAAGATTCGTGATTTGATAAAGCGAGTATTATATTATTAGGTCTGCCGGAAAGTTCTGTTCGTATTTCAGTAAGTGTCCCATTTTCAACTGTATAAATGATATTCTTCCTAACACATCTTGATTTAGTGAGAAATAACCTATCTTGGTTACAACTCTTTTAATTACATAAGACGATATTTTTATATGATTATATTATATTATATCCCGCCATTGAATTAGTTCCATATACGTGTTTTACAGACTTTAGGTTTGTTTCAGTAAGTAAATAAGTATATAAGTAAATTATTTCCATTGTATAAATTTCCTATCTGACCAGAATCGATTTGTATTTAAACAGAAAATAAGAGGATATTGCGCGGAACTTAAAAATTACGATTGGTAGTTATCTGCACGGGAAAGTATTCCACAAATTCCATTTCGCTGCTGCAAGCAGGAACTTTTTGATAAGAAATTAAGACGAGCACAGACGGAAAGAAAGTTTTACGTGTAAAGCTCTTAATGCTTATTCCAATAGTATTATCGTAACTTTCTTTAACATTTAACTCTTTTGTCAGATGCGTGTAAATTAACTCCCATACGTATTTCACATCTTTCTTTTCGAATATTTACGATAAAAGTTATAACACGAGTGAGTCAAATTAGTTGGTAAACAAAACGAACGTGTTCCTATAAATAGAGAGTAACAAATTGACGTTAATTTCATTAGCTAATTTTGAGGAAACTCTCTGCAGGTTTCTAGTGGATGCAGCAGGTAGGAATCTTCTTTACCAGTTTAAACAACCACCGTTATTGGTTCAACCCTTTTTAGACGACAGGTGGAAGCAGGACTAAAAAAGTTGTAGGGGTTGTTCAAGCACCCCATAAATGTATTTACTCGAAATCTCGTTCCGAAAACGTGCAAATGTCAACAGAAGAAATCACCCCAAACTCTATATTAAAAAATAGCAAAAATATATTTAATTCGATACTACATTCTGTAAAACAATCGATCTTTTATCATCTAAAAAGAGCTGGTACCGCATTTGGTAGATGAGTATTATTACACAAAAATGATTATTCTTTCCTTATTTTTCCGTCAACGTCTCGATAATATATATAATATTAATAAATATTTAATTTAATAGCGTATATTGAAATTTTATGAACATACCTATAATTAATATATGTATATATATATAATGATAAGTATATTTACCACCAAATTTACCGCAATTTTTATGAAGGAAAATGTTTTATTACGAAACCAAAGTTTACCACCTTCTCTAATCCGAATGGACACCCGTTATGTGTATACGAATTTGCATATTTACCAAGAATATAGCTAAAACAGCTATGTACTGGTTCTGTATACACATAATCCAGCCGACGTAACCCATGGTTTATGTTGGTACCTCGAGTGCATCGTTATCTACTCTACTTCGACGATAATTTAATTGTCTGCTGATGCTAGCGGCAACGTCATTTTCACGAAATTTGACTTAACTCTTCAACATGCTGATTTGTGGATCGAATTTGTTATCCAGAATATTCAACGAGACTTAAAACAATGGATAAATAGGCAATTAGTCTCTGACAAACATTAAAATACATGCGTTTCCACCCTTCGACATGTGTTTAACCCTCTATTAATTATCCCTCTTATTAATAATCTAAAGAAAACAAATAAAAATTATTGAACTGTTTCTGATCACGAGTTTCTTCAATGTTAATTTAATTCAAATGCGAATAATATGCGAAACTCGTTCAGAATCATTCTCGTTTCATTCATAATTGGTTTTCCCGTTTTACCGCAGAGAAGCTTTGCTGCGTCAACGACATTACGAAACCTTTTTATTTGTGGTTCGGAAGATTGTATTTATCTAAAGTGCGCGTTTTCATGTTTCAGCAAGAATATTTACGGGAATAACGTGAAATATATTCGAGCGTAAGTGGGTCAGTAAATGCCGGCTTAAATATAAATAGCCAATAAAAGTAAATACACGGCATTATACGTGTGTCGGGTGAAACCGCATGTCTGAGTCCAATTTACTTTTTTTTTCATTCCTTCATGACTAACCTCCATTGTGACTTAAAAGCGTCCAAGGTTTATTCCAGGAAGTCACTATACCAGAAGACATTATATAAACCTATCAATTTTGACATTTTCAACGGTTTTTGGAATAATCATTTTTACGATAATAAGATCTGATCTTATTTTCGTAAATACTTTCCTCAATAAAAATTGAATATGACCTGGTTATATTATCGGAAAAGACGGTAATACATTATCAATATTATAATTATTATACAAATTTTATCTTGAAAGTTGTTTTTGTTGGTCTTTGAGGTAGTTAATATTCTTGGTTTGTATGTTGCGGCTGGTAGATTAGACCAATGTTGAAAAAATTCTTCTTTATTTAAATTTGATTCGTACGTTTCGGCAACCGATTGCTGCCCTCTTCAGTCGAAAGTAATTTGTCTATTATACACAGATTTTATAAGTTAGGTCTAATTGTTGTAATGAATTTTAGTCTTGTACTGAATTTTTACAAATTTTATATCATATAAGGACTCTCCAATAGGATATTCATGGGTATGGGATTATCCTGTGCCCATCCACTTTCCGTACGCCAATTATCCAATTAATAAACCATAATAAACAATAATAAGAACTATGTCATTTTCGCGTCTTCTCCCCAGAAGTTTACAGTACTTATTAAGAGCAAGACTAATCGCACGGAAGTAATTGGAATCCAATATGGAATTGTAAAATATACTCGAGCAAGGCGGCACAGTGCATAAATCCGTTTACCGCGTTAAAAGTGTTTGGCAAGCAGAACGTGAGCGGTTTAAAAGCATAGCGCTGTGATTTCACAGAGGGTGGCGATGATCGTTGCGCCGAGAGAAAATTGTTTGCCGATGCGGCAATCTATCGAGCATTCGTCGCAGTTCGGAAACTAGTTTATTTATACGTGACATAATGTCCTATTTGGCATCGAATCCACCCTCATTCGGCTTATGCTTTCATTTTTTTAACCTCCGAACACCAATCCGTCGTTATCTATCCCGCTTCCTCGTTTCCGCGAATAATAGTCCTTTGTTATTATAGCTTCCCTGGTTCCTCTACTATTTTCGTTCCTCGCACGGGGCTCTGTCTTTTATCTCCTCTCGTGTTTGCAACTCTCTTTTTTATTCCTTCTTTCTCCTCTTCCCTCTGCAGATTGTTATTCCTCCCAGCATATTTTCAACTCTATTATTTATTCGCTTACTTTGCCTTTTAATATTATTACTTTGTAAAACGTCGAAAAGGTATCACTTTAACTTTCTGTTTTTCCAATATAATTCTAAATTTCCAGTTTCAGATAAGTTTGATATAAAAACGGATTCTGAATTTCGCTAGTTATGTGTGCCAGGTTCTAAGAACTATATTAATTGTTATTCTAATTATATATAGAAAACTAAATGCACACAGGATATTCAAATATACAAAGATTATGAAATATGAAGAATTATGGAACATACATGATTTATTCTCTTATTTTTCTTATACAGATTCATTAAAAACATTATACCTCTAATTATAATATAATTGAAAAAGCTGTTTATCATAATTGATGCATGCTCCGTTAAACAAAATCAATATCACGACGAAGACACCATATTGTTGTTATTTTCGAAGTAATGCCAGCATTTTTCATTCATTTAAAAAAAGACCTGCTCGAAAGATCAAAGCGATTTAAAAGACTTTCAGTGAAGAGATACGCGAAGGCTGCAAAGTACGTCGTTTTAAATCGATGAAATTTGTTCACATCTTTTAAAGCCGTCATTACGTAATTACTAACCTAAGAGGACGAGGCAAAACGATACCGGAAGCGAAGAAATATTTATCTAATTGAAAATTGTTAAAGTTCCCTTCATCACTGTGGAGAACACTACTGTCGAGCTGTTTCTGGCTCATTGATTTTCAGTCCGCAACATGCCAGTCAGAGGAACTCAATTAATTGCCCTCAAACCAAACTGCTTATTCACTTGTGAAAAGATTTTGCCGGTGAATTGACTTAAAAGGAGCCCGCGTACTTTGTAAAATAAAGTTAATATAAAATTTTCAAGCCGACCTCCCTTAATATCCAAGCCTCTATTTTGTAATCAAGGTAATTAGTGTAACATAATAAATATCAACAACGAAACGTCGTATATTGAATCTATTATAGTAGTGGTAATTAATGTATATTGTGGAATTAATTTTATAAGATATGTTGGAAAACTAAGTTAACATAAAAATGAACTTTCTTAATAATTTAGAGTGATACAAGTATATTTAACGTTTAATATATTATATGACACAATAACAGGTTTCTAATGTTCCTAAATGATTTTCTAAACACAAACTATACGAGATTATTTTAATAAGGGATTATAACGAGTCTAATCAACCAATTGATTTCCCGATCTTTTAACTTCGTTTTTATTCCCGAGCGAAATCAATCGATTTTACAGCCACGCAATTTCAGACACCCACACATTTATTCATTCTACAAAACATTAAAATACTGTAAGAAACCCTCGTAAAAATATTCTTTTGTTCGACAAACTTTCTGTAAAATATCAAGAAAGAAATACAAGCTGACGGGAACATCAGAGCAATTCCAGGATGCATATTTCAGTATACTTTTAAAGGGAAAAATAACAAGCATAAAAGGAGTAAAATATCCATTGAGTTTAATATACTTGAAGATAAAAGTAAATACTAACAGGTATAAACAGTGAATAGCAATCGGCTGTGGAGGGCGACTAAAGGAATAAGATTCGAACGAAAAGTAAGGATATAAAGGAAAGGAAAATCGAAGGAAAATGGAAAGGGAGATTGAAGAAAATAAGGAAGTCAGAATGGTAAGAGAGGATAAGGGTGAGCGCGCATACGGAAGTGGAGGAACGTGCAGTTGGTGATGCAGAGTTGATACAGATATAGAACTCAACATCCACGCCAAACCATGCACCGAATCAGAGTGGAAATGTATTCAGACGTTGCTATGGGGATTCCCCGGCACCCTAAACACACCAATAACCTATCAATTCACTATCGAAAGACATGATGAAATATAACAGACCCTCGTGTCCTATCTCATCGAGACACTGATTTCGGTAGCATGTCACATTAATGGCTCAAACGATTACTATTATTGTTGTTATTGAGGTAAATCAAAGACAATATTTACGTCAACTACTATTACGTTCCGCAAAAGTTCGTGCCGTTTGCATCAGGTTTTTGCGAGGAAGCAGGCGGATTTTGAAGAACACGAGATTATGAAATTGTCCAAAAGATAAAAAAAGATTATAAATCAAAAGAACATGGATGTAATATAATAAATATGAACAATGAAAGGTCGTATATTTGATCTATTAGTGCTGATTAATGTATAGTTTAGTATTTATATTTCATATTTGAAATATTTTGCAATTTATATTGTCAGAAAATATTAAAACCTGAATGAAAGCTACTTTCTAGTTATATATAAGTATACATTATTTACTTTAACTGATTGGTAACCAAGATATTTTTTGAAATCTATTTTACAATCATTTCCGAAGAGCCATAAAGCGGTGATGATAATGGCGCTAATGAAATCAATCACATTTCATTTGAAACACCGTGTGCATTTAATTGCGCGATGGATTTATTGTATTACACGCCGTATATTCTGTAAGTATGTTCGTGATATTATTATCGCAGCTACGAAACTTTCTATCTATTTGGGTAATCTCATTTCGTGCCCGGCACCTCCTTTATCTTTCGTCTTTCACGGAACTTCTTAAGTGATCTTTTGTAACTTAAATTAAAATAGACGGCAACAAACACGTCTTATAAATGATACACGTACGAGAACAATTTCGGCGAATATCAGATAGTACCGTCGACAATAATGCCGGCGAGTGCGAAAATGGCGCAAGCCACATTTTTAATTATAAAGTTGACAACTAAAATTGGCGTACTTTTATTTTGTGCCTTCTTTTTTTATTCATAAGAATCATATTTATAGACGATTTTTGTTGATCGGTAATATCATTCGAGAGCTCTCATTCTTGCGATTATTTTGCTACATACAATTGTTATTTCATATAATTAAGTTTCTTTAATTGAAGTTCATAATGGAAGTCGCAAACATAGTTGCGGACCTAATAAATAGTATGTTTCGAACGCATCGAATTCCGTTTTAGTTGTACATCAAAGGGTTAATACATCTACCATCAGTTTTATATATCCGAGATTCCTAATAAAACTTTCTCACCTTCGGAAGCCACTGCTAATATGGAGTTCGGAAAACGTCAGATACATTGAAATGAAGGATACTGACTTCCGTGATACACCGTGATATTACATTTAACCTTAGTATCTGAATTCACGACCGTAATTTCTCCACCTTCAGACGCGCGCGATACGAATGGCGCCTTTTAAAGTACGAGTTACATCCTGGCAAAATTTAATTGCATTTCTTTCCACCGCGTATGAAGTATCGCATTCAGACTCCTCTCCTGAGATTAACGGCGTGACTCCTTTCAAAAAAATGACAGATAATCTCCGGAGGGCAATATGTTCCTCAAATTTGAAGTTTATGGAAACTACGAAATATATCCGCATACACGTTTTTTCAATAATTTTGTGTGTTTTAATCTGAATGTTATTGGTTTAATATTGAGAATATTACATCAGTATTAAAAATATGATCTCATAATTAATAATATTATCCCAATATCAATAATATTACTGCAATAATAATAATTACAATGAATTGCAACATACGTAAAGACTACCATATTGCTGAATAAAATTTAATTAGCATTAACATTAATAATAATGATAACAAGAACTCAGTTAAGTTTAATTCAACGAAGTTTAACTACAAAATAATAATTAACAAATATCGCGTATACTTTCGAATTTTAATCATATTCATATCTGGAATATTACTTGGAAAGTGAGTCAGTGTGCTTGAGATTTAAGTCCGCCATTGGACTTAATTACCCTCGGCATATTCTCGTTTATATCTTTGGAGAATTTTCCCCAATTAAGTAATAGAACTCGGACCGGATATTGAATTGGCTTCTACCCGACGAGTAACGTCTCATTTTCCGCGTACAAACGAATAATTGCGGAGTAATAAAAAAATATATCCGCCGCTGTATAAATTTGTGAAGCTGCAGTTGACATATACGCCGAGTGCGCGTAATACATTCATACGAAGGGGCGCATAGTCGTAAAGTGGAATATGTAGCATATCCGTATAGCGGTGCTCAAATCCTTTCTTATCAAAGAAATCTTAAGCTTCTCTACTGTTTCCTGTTTTTCGGAAATTAGTTTATGTATGTTGCTATGTTTCTTCTATTTCTATTCATATTATATTTCATTTTGTAATTGCCCAGTTCTTATTGTAACTGATGAGGGTCACACATTTCGAAACGCCGTTGAAATAATTAAATTGCGATACTTGGGATAATTATTTAATTTTATTTAATTTTAATTTAATTGAATTTTCTACTTTGTATTTTTTTATTTAATTTTATTTTTTTGATATAATACTAAAGAATTCTAATACTAAATGGCAGATAATGTCTGGAGGGCAATATGTTCCCCAGATTTGAAGTTTGTTTATGGAAACTACGAAGTATACGCTTCTTCAATAATTTTGTGTAGTTTTATTTTAATCGCATTAGTTTAATATTGTGAATATTATATCAATATTAAGAACATTATCTAGATATTAAGAATATTAGCTTAATATAAAAAATATGACTTCAATATTAAGGATATTGGAATTGTCTATCGTTGGTTAGAAACGTTTTTTGCATTTCTTTATCGTCAAATATGCTGAATTAACTGAGTTAATTGAATTGGATTAATTTTTATTAAAACAATTTCTTCGATGAATTAGGTCGGAATCTTGTTTATTAAAGTAATTATTTAAATGAGACTTTTAAGTCTTTCCTTGTTGCAAGGTTGTTATATTAATGCCGATATAATATAATCTATTAGTTGTTATATATGCGGATAATTTATATAACAAATTAATAAACAATGTTTACATCAGAAAAAGTTCTATCGAAGGGCGCGCATGGACGTCCTTTGATCCTCACAGCGGCAATGAGGGGGTTGTTCAAAGGAGGAAAATATATTATAGAATATTCATTTAAGTAATTACTTTAAAAGTAGGACTCTTATTTCATTAATTCAATTATTTATTCCAGTAGGATTCAATTTTACATTCAGCAATATGATTCATAAAAATATTTCATAAGAATCTTTCATGGTTCTTCACTGTCCTTCATCATTTTCATTGAATTTAATATAAACATAGGTGAACCACATAACTGCATTGCAACTGTGCCATATAATTACGAACGAATATTATTATTTCCTACGAATAAATCTGTGAAATTTGGATTTTTGCAAACACGATGGAGAGGTAAATATTTGGTGGATGAAAACTGCAAATGAATATGTATGGGAAACGACTGGGATTAATTTCAACAGTTGTGACGGGTTTAAATCAATAAGTATGAGAGTCACTGCGAAGCATAAATCATTGTTAGATTAAACCCTGAAGCACGCGGATGGGGGAATGGCGCGCTTTCAGGAAATATAGGGCGACCCAAAAGTTCCGATCTATATTTCATCGCGGCATATATGAATCGCTCGTCGTCCATAACGATAACTTTAACTACCCCCTAACTGATTCACTCTGATGTATCAATAATTCTCTTCCTATCTATACATTCCCATTGCCAATATAACCACATAATTATTCAGAAATTCTCAACCATTTGCAAACCCTTAAATATCTCAATTACAGTTTTAAAAACATTACCCGAATTTATTGACATTTGGCAATATTTTTAAGTTGATTCAAATGCAAACCCTTCAATATCTCAATGTACGAATAATAGAATACGACTTTAAAAAATAACGGTTGATCTTGCGATTAAACCACTTTCTACGCGTTGAAAATAATTGCACGCTAAGAGAACATAACTTTCGGGCAGACCTAATATATTATACATGTTACATTCCACATACGAAATTATAACACACGAATGTTCATCCAAGAAACAGTAATTTAATACAATTACTCTGATTCAGACAAATACAATTCAAGTCACAACGAAGCCCGCCATAAAGTTGTTCCTTAAATCACCTTAAGCGACGCTTTTGTGCAAATGTGTTCAATAAAAACCTGGAAATTAGTAGTAACCGACGCAATTAACGAGGTCGGCAATTAGCGTGCGCAATGCGAAGACCTCCTCGTGGCAAAAGTCAGGCCACGGATATGGTAAAAAAAAAAAGAAAAGGGAAACGCGTTTTTTGCTTGATTCAGCGGCCCTGAATGAAAACAGTACCAGTTTGAAACGACACGCAGGGATTCGAGTTAAAAGGAATTTGATTATGCTCGGTAGTTTACACACGCTGTTCCTGGATCGATCGAGCCCACCCCGCTCTTCTCTTCACCCTTTTCTCGTTTCGTCTCTTCCTTCTCTTCTTTAGCTCATTATCTGTCTACGTTCTACTATATTTTCTTCTCCCCATCCACCCCTGTCTCTTTCACTCCCTATATATAGTACTTCGTAGTTCGTATTTTATTCGTTCCAGAGAAACCCGTTCGAACTATGAATCATCGTTCGAAGTCCGAATCAAGATTTTAGATTTTAAGTTTTTTAAGGTAAACACATTGCGTACGGCTGACGAGATATCTCGTATATAGCAAACCGAAAGTTGAGGCCCGGGGTTACGAGATATCTCGTTTTAATGCTTTCTTATAAGCGCGTATTGACGACTCGATGAATTAAAAATAATTTGATCGGTTTGTTACGTTGCTAAGGTAACGAAGCCTTGCGGTAACTTATGACAAATTATACTTATGGATTAAATTAATTATAATTATTACTGTGTTTCTGGATTTTATATCTTGAATATTCCCTAAAAGTTTTTCTACTTGCTTTAATTTAATTAAATATAATTTTGATTACAGAAATTAACATTCTGTAATAACTTAAAATTATACAATTTAGTATTTTAATTTCTGTACTAATTATATATCAATTAACTTCGGGTTGATAAAATATCAAATCATAAATATATTTATATCACCCTAAAATATGAAAAGATTTGTGTTCTGAGTATTGATTTTTCCAAATATAATATTATCTCAATAGTTTCATTGAATTCATTTATTACATATTATGTATCGTATCGTAGAATATTGTGTAATAAGAATCAGATAGAAAAAGTGATTCGTTTTCTGGTGGGTTTCCTTGATGTTGCATCAGTGATCGGAATAGGACGGAAGTGAGTAGTTTTACTTCAGCAGTGCACATTAATATGATGCACTTAATTGCATACCATACCTTTTATCAGAAATTCTCCCGTGTAATTATGTTTTTCAATTTCCCGTTAGGGTCGTATACTCGTTCAGGATTATTTGCTCTTCGTATTTTATCCGCTGGGTCTTGAAATTAAGTCTGGAATACATCTCTTTGTTACGTTCTCTTTAGTATCTAGTCCATAAATATTGAAATCGTTCATAAAGGACTTCTTGGAAAATAAGTAATAATTTCTCTGCCTCTGCCCATCTTCCCACGTCCATTTTTATGTTCTTTTGTATTAAAATATAATATAATATACAGTGAGTGTAAAAAGTATTGGTACAGCAGCGGATTTTAACAAAAACTTCGTAGAACTTTGTTTCCGCATGAAACCAATTGTGAATACTTCTATAAAAAATATGAATAAATAATAATCTTTTCTGATGAAATTATAAAGATGAAAATATGAAGTTCGTCGAAGATAAACTTTTCAAATAAATTAATAGGGTGCTTCATTTAATTGCTCCTACCACTGGCAGAAGATCATTTTAGTTCATTAATTGAACTGTGGATGCTTTCATTAAAGAACTCGCAAACTTCAAATTAAATGCAAACTAGAAATTGATGTCGAGTAAATATTGGATCCAAAATAATTAATTTACATCCTGGATACAGTTTAATTATTCCGAAGTATAATATCATATAATATAACATAATATACTTTGTTTCTCAATAATAATTAATAAAGATGACAACAGTTCTATATCATAATTCTATATCAGTCCTGAATATTATATTAATGTCTTTAAATTCTTATTTTATTAATTTATCCCTACTTTTTAAAAGAATAATCAGTTCGTCAATTATTTGTGCTCTGCTTCTCTTTGATTCACACAACATGGAAACTTAACGAGGATTCATTAAAACTTCCATAAGAACTTGTTTATCAATCTTCCCTGCGTGGAATCAGAAAGATATCAAATTACGACTGAGAAAAATGAAATTGATATCTGACGTAGGAGAATCGATGACGGCAACAAGACTTACGAACACAAGGAAATTGCTTCGAGTTCCAATAACGAGTTCGCCAAGTTTTGTGTAAACAACATTCAGCAGTCAAAAAATAGCGGAGTTCTTTTAGAATCAGAATGTTTGCTTCGTAACGAGATTACTTTATAATAATTAATAATCCTCCTAGAACAATAATTCCTTATATCACCACTCCCTATTTGCACGACGAAGCTCATATTTCGCTTTTGTAAGTCTACTGCATCAACGGCACACATAAATAATCGTAAAAATGAATTTCAAAGTATAAATGAACCGTTTATATTGAAAAATGGACTAAAGCTACTTTCAAAATCAACGGCTGAAATATCTTTGTCAAAAGTACTAAATAAGCAGTTTATAGAAAGTTTGATTACTTTTGAGTATATAAATCAAATAAAAGTATATAAAAGTATATAATATATAAATAAAAGTATATAAAATCTCAAACAATTCGCCGTGGTATATTCGAATAATTTCACTAAAAATGTCGGAAAAGTCACTTTGACCCTTTTGGTAGTTCTAGTGTTAAAAAGTCATTTTCAAACGATACGAAAAATCACCTAAACAAATTCCTCCTGGTCTTCAGTAAGAGAACACCGTTGGAAACTTTCTAAGTATATCTTCCCCTCTATTAAACAATTCTCATTACGAAATACTTGTAAGTAAGCGGGCGAGGTACTTACAATGTAGAGGGAAATAATTTATGCAATTTTGCGCCCGAAACTTCGTACAATTATTCGAAATAGTGGAAGGAACAGGGGAGGGGGGTTAAGTTAACTAAGTAGTTACCACTGAATTCCATTAAATCTGTAGAGGGTGCTCACATATTAAGCATACTTAATCGCTGGGTTCCTGGTGCCCTTAATCCACTACTGAAGCGAACACCATCGATTAATTTCAACTATGCATACGAACGCTAGTTTATATGCCTCCGAATTATTAAAATTGCGGGCAAGTACCAATAAATCCTGGTCCCAAACCGTACCACCGACGCGAGATTAATGTTGCCTCGCACAACGCGCTCTACTCGTACGTGAAAAATCGCGGATATTAAAAGTACTTCATCCGATTACATCAATCACGCTTGGTTCCATGAAAATAAAATATAACTGACATTTAAATAAATGAATAACGTGGAACTTGATTATGAATGATATCGTAAAACTCTACCGGAATATCATTTAGATATTTCATATTATTTAATGGAATATATTAATGTATAAGGAATATATTATATTATTGTATAACGTGGAACTTGGTTTTTCAATGACACCGTAGAACTTTACCAGAATATCATTTACATATTTGATATTATTTAATGAAAGAGATTATTTATTGTTTATATTATTATGTTAGCTTGGAAGCTAAGTTCGTGACCTTCATTATAAACTTGAAGATTTTCTTATTAAATATTATTTCATATTTATTATTTCACATTTATTTCATATTTTTGTTACTAGCCAACTCACCGACAATTGGTGTTAATTTTAATTGTCTTTCGCGTGCAAAGGGTTAATTATTCATTTATTTATTACACGTAAAGATACATGTTTCGAGTATAAAAATAGGAAGACACAAATACGCACGGAAACAAGTATGATAATAATGTTAAAAAACGCTGCACTTCTATTAATATTACTAGCATGTCACGAAGCTATTAACTAGAAAATAATTAGAAAATATTAAAGTTCGTGTATTACACGAAGAATTTGATTTTCCACGATAAGTCCACTTCATGGAAAGCTTCAGTTTCATTATCAGTAATAAAGTAATAATAAATGTCGCGTATATCGTGTACTGCGATCACAGAACACTTTTTCTTCCACCTCGATTTAAAAAATGGGAATGAAAATAAGCGGCAAACATTAGACGCGTGTCGCGCGAGTTTAAAATAGACATAAATAAGGGAAACTAAGGGAAAGTTTTGCTTTCTAAAGATAGCAAATATATTCGCTATTGCTATTCAAAGAGAACCGGCGAAGGGTGGAAAGAGAGAGGGGAGGTTGGGGGGCAGGAATGGGGTGGATTTGACGAGGGGGAAGGTTTATCGATCAAGGTGCATTTCCATGGACTTTTGCTCTTTGCATTTCAACCCTGAAAGGTGTCAACAGAATTACACACAATGATAAACTGATTGGATAAACAAAAGCCATCTTTCTTTTCGTAGACAAATCGTTTCCCGAAAACACTTGTATATCTCAGAATTCACACAGTTAAGTTTTGATCTCCTTTTTCCCATGGTTTTACGAATTGAATATAGTTCTTTATTTCATCTTACGCGGTTTTTGGATAATATGAATCGTACCCCCTATTTTACTAGAAGAAATGTATCATTTTTGCATGCTTTTTTGAGGAACATATCAAGTCGTATATATACGTCTTTCACAGTCCAAGGAATAATTAAACATTTGGAAAAAAATGTTCAGATCATAATTTTTACGAAAACTTAATTTTCCAGGCTTAATTAGTCGATATTAGGAAAGAGAGAAGAGTAGAGGGAAACAAGCGTGTAATAAATATGGCGCAAGGATAATCAATACTGGAACTAATTCCACCATCTTTTTCTTAGAAAGGTTATTAGTGACATTTCTCCGGGGACACTTGTTTCCGTCGTGTAGTCAATTCATGTTCAAGGAAATGATTTTTATCCGTGAAGAACTAAATCTCTGACTGCCACGATGATGGCAGGGGTTCGTCTAATTCAATATTTAGTTTGATAACCTCCTGAAACCGATATGGGACACCCCTGATAGGGGTTGCTTTGGCGAATCAATATGAGGGAATCGTGTGAGGTTATGTGACGAACGTTTCCTTCCAATCTTCCTAATACTGACGAGTCTCTTTTTATATGTATCTTTTTAACGGGGTTTGGAAGTTATGCGGTGAAGCAAAAAAATGCAAGATAAAATATGTAATCCAAGAAATGTAGGAAGTTTTAAACAGGAATGAAAATGAACAGTTATCTTTCGTTTTGAAAAAGTTTCTGGTCGAACTTTTATGTTTCGTTTAAAAATATATCTGTTCCTGCAGAATTTTTATGGAAAGAATTCTAACTCCCAGGAACTTATTTGAAATGTGTTCGTATTGAACAGATACTTTAGAATCTGTGCAATAAAAGTTCCATTGAAGCAGGTTATTTCAGAACATTTATCAACTGTATTAATTATTTCATATTGTTGTAAAACGGTTCTAAAGACTATGAATTTTCTAATTTCTAATGAATTGTATTTGTAAATCTAACGAGGAGGAAGAAGCAGCTACAAAGTATAACAGTTAATATTATTACAATTAAAAGTTACTATGTTACGTTCTCATAAGTGGATATACAATTGCTCATAGACCAAGTGATACGTTCCAAAGCCATACACGATTGTAATTAGCACTAAATTTGTCCCATTTCGTTGAGATTAAATGTAACCAGTGTAACACTTAATGGTTTCAAAAGGCACACAATTAGCACAGAAATAGTTCAAGTTCACGCGTGAGGTGTGCGTCAGCCATTT
The DNA here is from genome assembly GCA_910591585.2 of Nysson spinosus. Classification (NCBI taxonomy): domain Eukaryota; kingdom Metazoa; phylum Arthropoda; class Insecta; order Hymenoptera; family Crabronidae; genus Nysson; species Nysson spinosus. The sequence goes on from OU342834.1 coordinate 4,337,406, forward strand.
CTCGCTTTCGGGCGTACGTCTCAACCGAAATGTGCACTATCACATAATGATACCAAAATTACCAGGAGTATTAGTAAACCCTGAGTCAGATAAGATTATTGCGGTTGTGTTGGTAGAATTCCTTTATCCTTGGTACGGGGCCAACGTTGTTTACAAGCGAAGTGGTGTTAGTAAAGAGTTAAACGCCACGGACGGCGGAACGACATACAGTGAGTATAAAAGGTATTCGTACAGCAGCGAATTTTAACAAAAACCTTGTCGAACTTTATTTCCGCATGAAACCAATTGTGACTATTTCCATGAAAAATATTGATATATAACATTTTTCTTTGTGAAATTCATTGAGAAGATTTCGAAGAATATGTACATACAACTTGTTTTTAAAATGTTTTAAATAAACAAAGTTCTATGAGGTTTTTGTTCAAATTCGCTTGATGTACGAATACGCCAGTTTGGTGTTTTTAACACCAAAACTACTTTGAGAATGGCATTGATATACAGTCACAGACAAAATGTGTCTTTATTGTGCTGTTTGTTTATGCGAATTTCTGTGGAACGTATCGACTGCATACAAAGAATCCTCGGTATTATTGTACAGGTTTTGCACTTCAAATTAACCCTTTCACTGATCAAATTCACCCTTTTGCAAATCAAGCTTTTCTACAAATTTGTTTTCCCAAGTTATTCTAATAAAAATAAAACCCAATGTAAAGTGAAAGGGTGAATTTGATTTGCAATAAGATGAATATGATCTGCAAAATAATTCATTTTAAGTACAAAAAGGTGAATATGTTTTGCAAAAGGGTTAATGTTTGTGTTTATTTAGACGAATTATTGGGTTGGTGCATAATTTCGTAGTATGAATATAATAAAATATGGACGAAAACAAATTAATGTTTAGTGTAAAAAGTCAGGGGTGGAAGGGGGAAACGGAAAGAAGAGATTAAGGTTATTTGTAACGCAAAAGTAAGACATTAAGTAGTTCAAGAACTTCGTATCTATTACTTGCGACGCGCGCGACTTAACGAACTTTTTCCTGTTCGTTGAAAATGGCTTTTAATAACGGGATTCTTGCGAAGTAGAAAATAAAATGGAACAATAAAGTTGCGGAGTTTAAGTAACGCAATAGGATAACGGTACACCAGTGTAATAAGGTAACGAGAACATGAATCTGTGTTAAGTAAGGTTAGTAAAAAAAGAATATAGAAGATTTGGACAGATATCGTTCTTCGCAAAATTATTAATCTGTGACTTTGAAGGAACTATTTTATTTTTAAGTTTCAAACGAGTTCTTTACCCCTTTTATTGCCTTACGATTTGTTTACGTACCATCTAGAAGTACTTTGAAAAATATGCATTTTTGAAGATATGATTGAGATCAACATATTTTTTCTAAAAATAAAGTTTCGACATTTTTTCAGCTCAGGAATATCCAAATTTAACATAACTGAAATTCATAATTTACTTCTCCAAGAATTATTTCATTAATTAAGATTAAAGGGGTTTTCTTTCCTGTTTAAAATACAACTTGTCACAAGACACTTATTATCTTCCCTAATTAATGGATTGATTGCGAAAGAAAGAATGTTATTACTGTAAGAAACTCACAAATTTAATGTAACTGGTATTCAGAGTCCAACTTCCCAAAGAATAATTTTATTAATTTAAATTGACAGAGATCTTATTAATACTCAGCTCCCGCCATATTGTATTAGAGAAAATGTTCTAACGTTGCAGTTCATTCACATAACTATTCATCCATTTTAATTAAAAGCCGAACCCGCCGCCTAAAGTTTCATTCGCAGCGGAGTCCTGGGAGGAATACACGATGAGATACGAACCGGTCTCGGTTTAATTTTGTAATACGAAATAAGATTCCTTAATTACGTCTGTTATTAGCTCCCAGGACTGTGTCAAGGATTTTCGTGCTTAAATCCATAGAGTTCTTTCGCGAGGAAATTACCACTTTTTATTTCACCCACTAAAGTGATTAATGACTTTCAGTCTACTAGCACGTTCACTAAAACGGAAACGGATATTCCTTGTGCATCGGAGAACAGTCTCAAGGAAACCTGTTCCAGTGATAACACGTTGACTGCCGCACTGAAATCCGTGTTATACGATACCTCGCGATACGCGTCCGTAACGTCTGTATAACATATCAAAATTAAATTGTTTAAGTGCTCTAGGATACCTTGGTTACTTTATATCGTTAGGGTAACGTTAAAGAGTTTTTGCATTATTTGGACCGGCGGTGAACGTATTAATAAATAATAATAGAAGCAAGTTTTAATTTAATTCAGATATTTATGACAAATAACTTTTCACATTTTACTTGGGACATTTTCTCTGATACAACATGATAGAAACTTATTAACAGCACCTTTCTTTTATTTGATATACTCGCAATATTTTTTTCATAAATGTTAATGGATAATGAAATAAAATATTGCTTGATATTCCAATGAAAATCTTTTAATAGATATTTGCATCCAATTAAGAATATAAAGAAATATTGTAATTTAATTCACAAACTTGTAACAGATCACCCCTAAAATATTACTATTTCATGTACCTCCATGATTCTATTTATATTTCATAAATATATGCAGTTAAGGAAATTATACACTACTGAATGTTCCCAACTATTCATTGAAAACTAATTTAATTATGATTCTATACAGGAAATAAAATAAGTCTAGAAAACTGTCTAAAAATAGTGAAAATTAATATCGGAACGTATGAAGTTCATTGCGATAATTTTCAACGCTTACACCATGGAAACCGGTATTCTATGTAAGAGTAGTGGCTTACGCGATAAAAAAAACCGTGCAGTTTCATCGAGCATAGAATCCATCTTATTCTACGATGCTGTATCGTAAGGTCGTTTCAAACAGGTTTTATTGAAATGGACTATTTCAATTTTTACAGAGAAACTGTAGGTATTTTAATGGACGGTATACCAGAAGTATAAAAAGTGATTCGAGGAACGAAAAACCAGCACTTCATTTATGTTAATGTACACGTCTGTTTACGTTAGAACGTATATTATATGTAGAAGTATATTCTATGAATATCATATTTACGTTTCAGCCATTATTCAGTTATTTATGTGTATATTCTGTGAATATAATATTAACATATTCGTACCGTATGACGCATATGTGAGTTTTTACGAGTCTTACGTTACACTTCGGTCTCAAAATGTTTGACTAAGTTCGTGTTCATAACATTTTTTGTTAACATAACTTTATTTAATAAAATTCAGGGGATTTGGCTCGTTACGCGCAAAACATTCGGCTGAAAATACCCAAACATGAATGTGTTAAGAGTTCTGTCATGAAAAAAGATTTTAACGTTGAATTGAAAACCGCATGCTATCCATACTTGTGTATTATTTGGATAGTATAATTGTAAATACGCATTTAAAAGACTGATTAATAATAATAATTTTGATTTACTTGGAATTGCAAACAAGTAAAAAAAAATCGAACGTACCAAACTAATCTATGTACTATTTAAGTTTATCAACGAGGAGTCTAAATATTTTAAGATTATGTCGGATTTCGATTAAGTGAATTTTGATTTGGCTCCTTAAATTTGACATAATCTTTCCAAGAATCTAGATTGCATAATAGTGCAAGTTAACTCGCGTAAAAAGTGAGCGTGTCCTTAATTTAGGCAGCAGTGGTTTCACTGATAAAATCGTTGGATTTCAAGTCGAAATTGAGGGTTACAAAGGGCTTGCTTTATTAACGTAACTCACTTCCTTTTTTCTCCGCTGTGCATTCGTTCGCTCGTAATAATCGTTCTATTGTGCCAAACGGAAATGCCGTTTCGTCTTGATCTTTCGAGCAATTAAAACGCGTTCCCGAGGACAGAATTCGTGAGAACATCTTGTTCTTTCGATTAGAAAGATCAAAGTACTTACTCTGCACGAAAGGAACAAAGTATCCTGTTGTATTTCTCTCTAGTAGTTTGTTTTGCCACGAATATTCACTGATTTGTAATACAATTATTACTAAAATATCGCACAAGTTAACATCGGTTAATTCTCCGCGAAGAACACAGAAGTTCAATTTTATCGATTCCATACCTATGACTTAATTGAACTATATTTCTTCGTATTGCAATTTGTTCTAGTACCCTTTAACGCCCATTTTCCAATATGGCTTCCGAATTTATGTCACGATTTTCTAATCCCGATGATCAACACAATTACTTGTTATTACACGTATAACACGTTATTATATCGCTCGCTAGTTTACACCAATAATTACAATAATTGTCTGGTACTTTCTTATTATGCTCATAGTCACAATTAATTAATTTAATCGTGTTTCAAAACTAATTAGCAGAGTTGTAAGGAGTAGAGTTAGGGTCCGCACATAGATCACCTTGAAGTTAGTCAAGTTATATTACTTAGCTGGCCGCGTAACTCGCAACTTGTTCTTTTTTTATCTCGAACAATGAGAGGCTACTTAATGAGCTGAGCATCGAAATTAATGAACCTACTGGCACCCCTGACATTGCCGTTGAATGGACTCGGAGCCTGTCTGCGTTAACAGAAAATTTCCAGGTAAACTAAACTGCAGTTGTGACAGAACCTTTACGTTCCTCAATCTGAAAGCTATTCTATAAGTCGCAAACATAATAGAACGCATACATAACAGTCATGCAGCTTTAGCATGGTAGCTGTTCCTCCGCCATGATCCGATCGCAGCGGTTCTCATTCAATAAATTGGCCGTTTATAATGAAACTGGGAGAACTCCATTTAAAAACAAGAATTTCGTTTCATACTGATATCACTTAAATATTATATAATTAATAATAAAAGCTAAAGCAATATGAAATCAAATTTCAAACATATCCGGATATGCAAAGTCTTTAGTCTATGTTTTTCAATTGACGATTTAATATATGGAAAATTCTGTAGGTGAAATTTCAGAATGGTTGCCAATTATATGAGCTGTTCTTTTTAAAAGTGGTTTAAGTCATAAATAATGGAAAGAAGACATAAATCTGTAACGAAAAATTAGGTTTAACATAATTTGGTTAAAAATTGAGATTATATCACTTGCAAGAATAATGGTTCAAATGAGACAATTTATATGAAATTTAATATAATTTTTCTAAACATTGGTTTGATACAACTTTCAAAAACAATGTTGCAAACGTAAAAATTCAGGATTTTAATATGTTCAGAATTCCTTTTCAACTGGAAATAGTGAATAGTTGAATATTCGAAGTTCGGTCACCGTAATCATGCATTATTTATTCTCGTGTCATCCTTACTCCATTTTTATTACCATAGAATTTTGATATAGTTACGAGAACTCGAGATTTATAACTGCTTGGGGAGTGAATAAATTATCCTGATCCCAAAAGAAAATACGACATGTAATGTACAACGTTTTATATTCTATTATAACACTTGACTTACTTTAATGCTATTCCATTAATAACTATTATATTATGGAGATTACCAATGGCAAAAAAAACAAGAGTGTTAAAAAATGGTTCAAACTGTTTCTTCCAAAAACAGTATCAAATATGAATAATTGTTTTTAGTATTCTAAAGGTCTTCTAAGTATTAGTATTCTAAAAGTTTTTAGTATTCTTTTTAGTATAATAATAATTTAATCTGTCGATTCAACATAACATAATAGTTAAATAAACGGCTTAAAATGTTTCATTTACTACTGTTTTCATCAAACAATCAAAAGCAGCCTCGAAATCAAATAGAAAATCGAATATTAGCAAAAAGCATGTTATAATAAATTGGTTGACATACACCAATCGGATTTATATCACGGAATAACAGTATAATAATATAACGGCTTTAACACCTAAATAGCACGAAATTTCTGGCAAACCTAATAATTCCTATATAGCTAAAATGATCTAAGAATTATTAACTATTTAGTTAACTATCTGTTATAACTACTGAATTCTTATGAAGTCATAGAAAAACATTAATATTTCATGGAAAAGTTGTCCTCTGTAGACTCCATAAGTTATATTAAACTGACATTAATCTAAAGTCAAGCTGGATACAAAAAATCTGTATTATCGAGTTTGATGTCAAGATGATGGATAAGTGTATTTGTAAAAAGTCATGGCCTAATTATCGTGAAAGGCTGAAATAAATAACGAGCGAGGCTATTTTAAACGAGATTACGTACTCGAAAAGAGGGCAATGAGAGTTCCTCAAGTCTAAAATATTTTCCCCAATTTCTCGTCATCTCAGAATTTATGCTCGAGTTAAATAATCCCTATTAAGGTTAATGAGGAATGTAAAGGAAGAAATATGTATTTATTTCCTTTGTGAAAACTACTTCCTCCACGATTTATGTGATAATCAAACATTGTTCCTCTTTGTTATTGAAATAAGGTTAACGTAACCAATTACACTACGATTTAATTGCACGATGTAGTAAGTCATTACCTCCATGATCCTAATAAAATGTCAGATACGAATCAAATATAATAAATAAATGGAATGCTTACAGTTAACTAGCAATTAAGCAATGAAAACTCGTATTCCTGAATTGTTACAAATCAAAAAATGATGTGTTCTTAAAAAGTTGGTGCACGACTTAAAAACTGCAGCAAACATCGTTTTATACAACTATGTTATAAGTTTCTAAATTAAATTGCAATATTTCTTTATTTAAATGCAACAATCGATCAAATACTTTTCATTGGAATACCAAACAGTATTTTATTTCGTTATCGATTACTATTTAGCGATTCGACGTTTTATGAAAGTCCATTATTGCATTATGTAAAGCGTGGCTGATTCTTAAGTTTATCCTATTATCAGTGAACGACTGTGTTCCCGGGGATGAAAGGAGTCGTAGGTAAAGTAGATATCTGGTCTCTCATCATTTTTCAAGCGCTTTCAAGTTATTCTTTCACGACATTGATTGATGACAGAAGCAGGTTCGCATAAAAGATTTCGCGAGCTCCGAACGATGAAAAGGGATGCTCTAAAGAGGCCCCCGTCGTACCATAAATTGCTAATGTTTTATTGCCGGTAATATGACTTGAGAAATTAAATGAGGAGAGGAAAGAAAACGAAAGAACCATGCCCGAGTCGTAATTCAGAAAGTTTCTGATACGGATTTTTGTTCGTTAAACAGCGCAATGAGCTATGCTCCCGTGGAAGGAAGGAAGTGAGTTATTTCCCCGCAGAAACGAGTGTTACTCGTTAATGAGCCTGTTCGAGTGGAATTGCTTTGCCTTCGTACACCAAAGAGAACTCTTCAGCCGCGCATTGCATTCTCTTTGAGCCACTACTTATCGCAAAAAAGAAAACTCACCGGAGATTCGTGACAAAAGTGGACGCTGATAATCTAATCAAACTTGATACATGATACGTGATACATTTTCTTTTATCAAGTAATAAATAAGCTACTTTCATCTATTTTAACTATTTTTGTCAAGAACTTTATAAACTTGAATGTATGTATTAAAATCCGCGGACCCATCATTTCCCGGAATTCTAGTTTCAATGTCACTCACATATCTTTATTATTAACGTTTCTTCTGAAATATTTTGTTATGCAATCATTATTTCAATTTCCATATATTTTATGTCAAGTTATTACTTATAAGATTATTATCATAATCCTCTTACGAACAGTAACCTTATTATTACTAGAATTTGTTCGTATAAGTAATCAATTAAACTGCCACCTCCAATTAAACCAGACCTAACGCAGACCAACTTGCCTAACTTTGCTGCCTAACTTTGATATAAAAAGAAACCGCACACATTGCAAATATTATTCACACCTACATTAATATATACCTATATAAAACAAATCGTATCATCTGAAAATATTCAATTAATAATAATGCCCAACATATAAACAAAGGATTAAAAGCATGCAAGTAAACATGCTCAAGTTTATATCTCAGCATTATCAAGCAAGGTAAGCTCCAAACTGTATAAACCTGCGCATAAGGAACCACCAAAAAAGTGGTGGGATCCTCACGTGTTCTCGATTTACGTTGTAATACGTACTCTCCGGTAATTACGTTAAATAAAGCACTCGGTGGAAGGACTGCGTTAGGAGACTTAATAGAGCAGTAATTGTGCGGTGGAAGTGTACTTCATTAGGGAGCTCGTAAAATCCGAAAGACGCCAGTGGCACCTTGGTATTCGTTGGGTGCCGTGGACGCCGGGTACACCGTGAAAACATTAAAAACGTAAAACAAAGCAGGCAGAGGAGCAAAACGAGAAACACACGCTTGACAAGCTCGCGGATAAAATCTGAAGGGAAAGAGGAGGTAGATAGGATTCAGAGAGAATTTATTACGCTCCCTCATCGAAGGACCTCCTTAGAAAGATTCTGTATAAATAATCGGAAACATTCCGCGGTTATTCTACCTTATTTTTGCATAGAAAAAAGGTCTTCTTGAGATTAGTTGCTAACGAGGAGAGTTTGTCAGTTGTGTGTAAGATTTTCCAACAAGATTTTCAAGAGATATAGTAGGGACACAGCTAATTCTATAGTACACAATTTTTAGGTGCGATGGAAAACGCGTTTTACAATAAAGGAGTTTAAAGTTAGACGCGATTTCCATACATTTATGTATCTTTGAAAGATGCATGAATAAAATATTATTTGTCCGTTATTTTTTATGGGAATATTTACAATTTACTTTATGCGGAAATAAAGTTTAAAGTGTAACACAGTGTAAAAAGTATTCAGGCAGCAGCGAATTTGATCAAAAATATATTATTAATATATATATTATTTATTCGTATTTTTTATGGGAATATTCATAATTTGTTTTATGCGGAAAGAAATTCTACGAGGTTTTTGTTAAATTCGTTGCAGTACGAATAGTTTTTACGATTACAGTGTATCTCGTCGTCGTAAGATTACATTGGAATCCAGTTGAATCAGAGAAGAATAAAGTCTGATAACGATAGTCAGAAATCGTGAATAAAATGTAGCTTAATGTATCTGCAAGAGATACGTGGAAGGATAAAAGCGCGTACACGAGTTGCACGAACGTAGAAATTATGCAAAGCTCGCGTGATTCACCGGTTAACGTCGCGGTGGGTTGTTTAGCACCTAGCATATCCTTTATTTACTTATTTCTCGCGAATTTACGGATTTTCTACGAAGCACGGAGCGCGATTATTTCACGTGGGGAAGCAATTTGACCTGGAATATTGCCATAAAGCTTATTCAAGAGAGTATACTGAATTACGGTGAACGACGTCTTCCCCCCCTCGAGGGAGAACCGACGGGTTGACATGCAATTAAATCTTTTAATTAATTTACCTTCCTGGTCCATTTCTTTCGAAATCAGCCTGCCGCCAATCCAACCACGTGGAATTTTTATGTCACTACTTATCATTTAACTTATACAGTGACCCGTTGGAATGAATTTTTCTTCAATATTATTGAGATATTAAATATCTTCGATATTTCGTAACGCGTATTTATTTCGATAAGCTGCATTCCCAACAAATCTTTCGACAAAAAATATTTTCAGTTTACGGAAAAAAATTAATTCTTCTCGTAATATTGTAGAATAATAATTATATATAATACATATTTCTCATACGATATACTTTACTCAAATATTTTTGTGTTTAGTGTGCATGTTTATATAATTATCATCGACTACTAATACATTTTGTTTCTAATTCTGTCTCCATATTCTATTTCCTTCGATTTGTTGAAAGTAAAATATTCATTGTTTACTGAATCACACTTTTTACAATATTATATACACTGCACACTCGAAACAAGATTTTATTTCATGCTTTCATAATCGCATTTACGTGATCTGATAAAAATGCTTTTGCAAAAGATTAATGAAAAAAAAGAGGATCCGTCGCAGTCGTTTGCGCTCTTTTTCAAAGAGCCTATGCAAAATGGAATATTTTAATCCTACATTCCAAAATAAAAAGTCCGGGGGGGGGGGTTATATAGATCGATATTTTGTTACGTGTATCTCTTCGTCGATTGTTATTATAATTGAGATGCTATAATTTTTGCGCAGTTTTCATATTCATATTCATATTCATTAAACATAAATGGTATATATATGACGAAGAAAACAATCTAATGCTCAACTAAAGCAGATTTAATTCTTAAACCAGGTAATTCCTGTGTTTTATTATTTAGCGTGTTGTACGAAGAATTGCGTTATTTGAAAACAGTAGTCGCAATTTCTTTGGCGCGTTATAGGAATTCGCGTTATACGAAAGTCTACTATATATACAGTCGAGTCTCTTTGAATGCAGTAGAAACGTTCCGCAGAATCTCGCATAAAAAACCGCGCAAAAAAGATATAGCTTTCTTTGTAAAATTACGGATAATTTTTGGAAACACCAGCAGCACAAAAGGGGTAACTTAAACACATACAACATTTTTAATTCGAACGAGAAAAGCTTTATTTGTGTGTGGGAATTATTCTCTTCTCTCTGAATACCCCCCCCCCCCCAAAAAAAAAGAGCGAAAATAAATGGATAAGCGCGTTACGCTGTTAAAACTTCCTAGATTTCTTGGATTACTTATTTTTCATGCTGCTTCACCGCATAACTTCAAACCCGTATTAAAAAGATACGCATCAAAAGAGGCTCGACAGATTTTTAATCGAGAATATATCGTTTTATATAATCTTAGCTGAAATATCTAACATCTCACCAATCCAGTTTTCGGTTAATGAAAATGGCAGACTTCCAGTCCTCCGCTTTCTTTGCAATCCATAAATTAACGAATCAAAATCCTTCTTACCTGAAACATAAAATTGAAAAGATGGTTATCATATTAATAAAATATCTAATAACAAATGTGCATTATGACATTATAACTTTATAAATGTGCGTTACTCCCTATATTATTGGCGGAATGCTTTCATATATAATATAAGATAATACACATATTAAATGTAATTAAGAGCAAAAAACATTAAACTCCGTCAAAGTTTCATCCAAGGAAAAATTGCCAAATAATCGTCGCATGGACAACAAGCAGATGACATTATTCAATTGTAACATCGGAGAACTTCGCCACGTTTTTATTTCATTTGCCGTCACACGGAAAATTCGAAAGGCAGAATTATCATGAGTGCATATTTTCATTTAATTAAGTTTGCATCGCGGCCATTGTTTTTCGAGGGGACTTTATTTTCAGCGACAAATAGACGACGTCTCGCATGATGGATTATTAGTTTCCATGAATTAAACGCACCATTATTATTATGTCAACACTCGAAGAAGAGGTGGAGGGTAGTAAAAATGATGATGACGATCACGATTAGCATTATTATTAACTAAATAAGCTTTCAACGGTACGTGAGGACCTGTTTTAAACGCGTCATATTTGTTAATGTCTGGTGGCCACGCATTCATTATAACTCCATTATAATTTAGTAATCAGATCAATTTTAATTATGGCGCGAGGCCACCCTGAAATATTCATTTCGTCGAATTTACCGCGCGAAACACTTGGTGGAACTCTAATGAGCTCTTTATTAGTCACTTGTTATTACTTTAAATGGAAACCCCATACACCTTTCATTTGCCATTAATTGGATTGAGTCGTAATTTATTTGTTGCCTGAAATTATAACCCCGAGTCTTATATTTCCAAGAAAATACTGTCTTGTTTGAAAATATAATGGATTCGTAATCAATAATAATTATTGCGTTGAGAATTTAATTTGATTGAAATAAATTCAGAAATAAGATCTTGTTTCAAAGAGATTTTCATTTAAAGTAATGAATATTCATTTCAAATTAAATTCTAATTACTTCTTTTTTAGCATTGCTTATAAACCATGTTATTTTAATTGGTATTTGCTATACGTGGTTCCTTTTTTATCTGAAAATTCGGTTTGATTGAAATTTGATTATTCGAGATTTCGGACCTCGGATTATTGGAACTGTGATTTAATTAATATTTGCAATATCGGGTATGTCGAAATAATTTATAATTGGCGCTCGATCCGCAATGCGGATACCGAAATTCTTTCATCTTCCGGCTATTAATTGATGTCTATCCATGCTTCGAAATAGTTTCGTTTTTTACGTTAATTTATAGCCATACATTTCTCTCAATACTTTTATCTCGAACAGTTAACTACATCCAATTCTCAAACAGGGCATTGGATTACTAATTATTCTCAATAATTTTCAATCGACAAAATACCACAAAACATAAAATATAATTTCATATTTCCTCTTAAAAAGCTGCTTTACAATTTCACGAATAAATTCGCCGAAACCTTTCCGTGACTCCCATCATTTATCGTCGACCTCCAGCGCGTGGATTGGGCTTCGCATTGATCAATGCATAACGAAGAGTAGTTTATTGGCCGAGATTAATCGGATTATATTATAAGCGATTGGTTATTGGTTGTAGTTGTAGGGTCGGTGCAAGGGGGTTGGTGTTCCGAATCCAGCATAAATATTTTTGCTGACGCCATGTCGTCTCGCAGTTTCAGTGACGAGTCGGGTGGGTCTCGGTATTTTGTGTGTTTTCCGGAGACGAGACAAGGTCTATCGTGATGGACTGTTAACGAGTATTGTTCCCCATTGTGGCCGGCACATGTTGACGGATGGATAGACACGCGGTGGGAGACGTTAATATCGGCCGACACGAAATTGAAGCTGTCCGATTTGATGATGCAATCCCTCTTTCTCCCTGATTTTTGTCCTTCTGTTCGCCTGCCGCCGGCAAACTAGCCAATCCCGGAAATTCGGTAATCGATACCCGCCCCCGTACCACCCACACCGGAGTACAATTAAGTCTAAACTAACTAATTACCTTACTACAAATCCACGCCCTTCATTCGCCCTCATTTTATTAGGGCCACCTCTGTCATCTTAACTATGGCGCCGATTATTTTGGACGTTTTTAAGTGGACTTTGGAGACTTTGCTTTTTTTAGTATATCGTGTGATTTTTAAGGACCTTTGCTTTTTTCGGTATTATGGTTATGTACAATTATTATAATTATAATAAGCTGTTATGATGTATGCAAGAAATAAATTATACTTAAATATGGAATTAATAGAATTATAATGGACGGTGATAAGTTAATCGAAATGATGTTGGTTAATTATTTAATTAGCTGGGAAAGCTAGAGGAAGTTTGAATAATAATGAAACTCCTCAAAGTAATATATTATTATATGCATATAAAATAATATACCCGAAATAAAAATAGAAAAGCTGAAAAATAAAAGAAAACAGTAAGTCAATTAGAATTGTCATCCTCGCATATTGAAAATGTTCCGTATAATTTGTATTTGAAAAATCATTTAGAAATATTAGAAACCTGTTATTGTGTTATATACCATGTTCGATATTAAATATATTTGATATTAAATGATATTAAAATACCAACAATTATACCAATGCTTTAAAATCAATACTCGATTAAGTAAATGTTCTAGTTTTCATATTTTGAGAAATCTATTTCATAAAAATCTTATTAAAATAATACTAATTAAAGACTACGTATGTCTTTTATTATTTCCACAAGGTTTCCGTCACTTCCGATCGATAATCGTTAAAACTAACGTGACAATATGGCAGAGCAAGATGTGTCCGCCATTAAATATATGATTTACGACGAGCTTATAAACTGGCTGTTTATGATGTAAATATCGAGGTAAAGGTTGACAAAAAATGGGAACCTTTGAATGAGCCATTCTATTGGGTAAATTTAATTTGGTCGCAGAAAAGGGATTTCATTGGTCCATGAATATTTTACTTAATGACTGCAGGAGCGAAGACTGAAAGTTCTTCGACAAAATTCCCTCTCCCTTTCTTTACACTTTTCTCGGCTTTCCTCGAGAGAGGGATTTTGCTTTCTTTTACTTTCCAGCGACGTATTTACGTATAATAAAACGGTAATATTCTTCTCCGCCTGTTTTTTTTCTCACTTTTTCATAAAGAACACGACAACAGGCCTCTTTTGAAGTGGTTTTATCCAACTATGTTTTTATAATTACTTCCTTTGCGATCTTAAATCTACTTGAAACCATTATTTAAATTCGTCGTGAATAAACAGAATAATATTCGCGGATATATTTTGAATGCCGATAAGAAAAATATCACAGTAATCCTCATCGTTTACTTTTAAATAATAATAATATATTTCGAGCACTTTAATAATCGAGAAATTTTAATCGCGACGATTAATTAAGAAACTCTAATGAACGTAGAAATTATGAATTTTCGAAGTTATCCGAAATAGGAAATAATGAAACTTGTTACTTTTGAAAGTGATACAACTTCAATTTTTGCGAAGACTAAATTAAACATAATTTTCCACTACAGATTAATATCTTCGTTCTATTAGTAATTTCTACGTTCATTAGAGTTTTCCAATTAGTCTCCGCGAGTAGAATTTCTCGGAACAACGTAAAATAAATTGTAACAGATAGAACATGAGAGTAAATATGAATATGTTGCAGAAATAAATTAATTGAAGTCACGGTATGAAAAATATCCCAGTAATCCTCGCCATTTCCTTTTAATTAATAATCATATACTTCTACTTTAACATATTATTACGGGAAATAAAAAGGTTATTCCACATAAAATAGTGCTCCCTGGAAATTCCGTTTCCTGTCCGTTCGTAGGAGGAGTGCTATTAAAAGAATTCCAATTCTGGAATAAGTTTGACATTAAAGAAACGAGCTTCAGCGGAATTGCATTTTTATATTCCGCTCAGTCGGTTGCATGCTTATCGAGATACGAAACGAATTCCGGAATTATTTAAATATTACTTTCGCGTGTGTTACGTGCTTTAATAAACGCAACGTTGAATACATTTGTTTCCGATATCTTCTAATAATAATATTTCGTTGTTTCCATGCTTCGTACAGTCAAGTTTTTGGATTTATATATAATAACTTATGCTCTTCCAATGTCTTCTATGATTTAAACATTTTTAAATGCATTAATCGATATCACAAAACGTCTTAGAATAAGTTCTCGTTCATAACCGATGATATTGTTCGAGTGCAAAAGATTAAATTCCGCGGATCTGTCAACGCGGAAAACATCATCGATCCAACTTAAGACGTGAAAAGTTTTGGCGGTGACTGTACTCGTTACAAGTCCCGGGGTTTGCCAGTTTAACACGAGGCCTTTACTTTGGAATAGGAATGATTAAAGTTTTAATAACCGACACGCTGGCTTTCTGCCGGATAATATTGTCTTTGATTGCAGCAGCTGGATTTCACAGTTGAATCACGCCGAGAATCTCTCCGCGTGAAATCATCAAAGATTCTGCATCATTTGCGTAGCAGTGATATTTGCATTAAATCCAATTCTGTTTTATTAAATCGACGACTCCCAGAATGGAAACGATTCGTGAATTTAAAATACTAATGGTTACCTAATATAACTTGATAAGTAATGATCTCATATTAGATACAATATTAGATTTAAACTAGATAATAATATTATAATAAATCTAATGTGTACAATATTAATATATTTGGTTGTCCCACAAGCTTCTTTCGTTTACTTTATAATGAAATAATGGTAGAATTAATTAAAGTGGTGAAATATTATCGAAGTGTTATCGTGTTTCATTTTGTTCGATGGGCTTCGTTCAAAAGGTTTTTGATTTACCGGAAACATATTTGCCGAGGTGATTCTTTATTTCGGTTGACGAATCAAATGTGTTTTTGACGCGGGGAATTATTTAACGAAAGAAATTGAAATCCCTGGTTCGGAATCTTCCGAAACAGGTACGAACGGTTTGCACGATCACGGCATTGTCACACGATTATTAAAATTCGCAAATGTTACTTACAGTTTTTGCAACCCCGATGCCTTCCTCGAAGCAGTGCAACGTCCCACACTCAAAATGTGTCCCTTAGCTATCCATTATTCAATGCATACACGAAAATAACGAAGAGCTTCGTACGAAGGAGAAACTACACCGTTAGAAACGACACTTGTGACTGTGACGTCACCAAAGCGCGCCAACAGGACCGACCAATCACGGTCGTCTGCCTAATAAGGGTGCGCGCGCGAGATTCGAAAGAAGCTTACGGGACAACCTAATATTGTTTTAATGCAGTCACTGCATATATTTATATTTAAATCACAGCGCTAAGATAAACCCAAAGACTTAAAACAGAAATGGCAATGCAAATGAAATCATATAATTTGGGCTGGCAGTGAATGTGTTAATGTAGTAACTTGTTAATAATAAATTGTGGTATACTGATTTACTATTCTTTTGAATTGATTTGTTAACTGAATTCGAAATTGATTGACGTCGCACTGAGGCCAATTAGTAGTTATATTTAAAACAAATTTTATTTAAACTATTATTTTAATGGTTGTCTACTGGCACGTCGTTATACTACGATTTCGGTGCGCGCAATTACATTGCAATCGTAGAATACTCGTCTTTAATGCACCAAGTTTTTTGTTTAAGAAACACGGTGTTGCCGCGTAAGCTTCGATTTCCCTCGTGAAATGCGATGTGCTCACCTTGGCTTAAACTCGCGAACGGAGGGTTGGTAATTTGAAGTATTGAACTGTCCTTTTTGGTGTTATACCAAAATTATTTAATGTATTCTGTACAATATTTACAAGTAGATGTAGTTATGGCTCGAATAGCGCAAGTCTCACGTGAACGTTTCTCTTGGTGTTAACTGTATGATGTTTGCTGTGAGACTCTGATCCTCCTCGTGAGGAAGTCCCTCTCAACAGCTCGGTTCTTCCGGGGGAGTGAGTTTGTACTCCCGCTATTGGTTAATTGCCGATGGAATTTTTGGTTGGTTCCTGGGAACTCTGATTTTTCCTATTGGTGGATTGCCTGGATCCCGGAAACGCACCAACTATCGCGGGCGGGTGGCATCGTGGCCGCTAGGACAGGCCCTAACGGGACGAGCACACCTCGGCCCTAATCCCTCATCCCTGAGCTCGAACACGCACCGTTTACGATGGTTTTGTACACGCAGTACGTCATAAAAAATGTGTCAAACTTCAGGGATGGCCAGTTTTAATTGCAGGACCTCGCACCTCAAGTTTGCGAGGCCATATGGCCGTCCGCCGGGTCCTGACCGTGGCAATCCACCGTTCCGCAGGAACACACGGCATAACAATTGCATAAACATAAAGCATCATGGTTTCCAGAGGTTGGTGACCTCGCTGTATTTCGACGAGAAACATTTACGATTAGTAATTAATGTCAGTCGTCACTTTGTACCATTTTGCAAATTACGAACCAATCGGTGAATTGGTTTTCATTAGTATCTGCCCCTGTAATAACAATCGCGGACCCGTCATTTGTTAATCAAAGCGCGCTAGTGAAAATGTTCCGATACAGTGTGCGATTATAATAAAACAAAATCATCTATTGTTCCTTTGTGCGAAATACAAATTGAATTGGCTACTCCACTCTTTTGTAACGGAAAAGCTTGTCCACCAAGTGCGAGAGGGAGGGAGGGGGAGAGATATGCCTCGATAAATGAAAGAGGTGTTCGTTGAATGGTAAATTCAAACCCAATTGACTCTCTAATTATTTTTTAAAGTCGATGCACCCCGCACTCTCGTTTATTTGACTTTAATTAACTTGAATAATTACGACGAATTCATGCTGATATCCGAGAAACTCCGCCGGGAGACGAGATCTTTATTTTCTTGGGGGAAAGCTGGGTGGAGCTGTTCAAAGTTGGTTCTAAGCTTTGCGGAACTATGAAATATTATAATGTATTAGTCTCCCATTGAACTTATACAGAATATTATTGAATCTTGAGAGTTTCAATGAGTTTTAAATGTTTTCTCTGTGAAAGCTGTATTAATGTTAAAACTTCCTAGGAACTTTTTGTGGTTTCTCATAATAACAAAGAATTTTTGTAGAACAAATTATTAGTTTAAGTAAGAATAAATAAATGAATGTATGGTTTTGTTCAGATTATAGATATGTACTTTTATCATCACAGCAATATATTAATTAATAATTTATTCCTGATAATGGTCAACTTGCTGATGCGAGTTTCTGTTATTTTAGTATGGAAATATAGTTAGTTTTAATATTTCGAGTTTCTTTTTACTTATTATTACTTCCAAACTTGGAATATAAACTTGAGAAATATTATAAACCATCGACTATTTAAACTCATGTTTTATTTCATTTTATCTTATTACTATAATGTAGTATATTCAATAATAAAAATTGATATTTTAATAATAAATTCCAGTGTTATAATTCAACAATGAAAATAGTCATCGCGTAGGTATTTTAAACTAAGTAATATCAAGATTTTATCTATTTAAACTCGAACGAGGAAATTCATTGAAAATCTAATTTATCCTTTACATACCGTCTTTCAGAATTATATTATATCTCACGTAATAAATTTCCTACGAAGCCGCGTAATATCGTAAAACGAATAAAGCCCTCATTACATAAGAGATTCAAACTTCACCGTCCCTTTAATTATCCCGAACTCCAATACTTCTTCGTCCGTATTGAAATTTCATTTATATAATCGCAAACTTACCCAAAGTTCATTCAAATTCAACGGGACTGACTTGTCCCTTAAATTCGTGGCTCGATCGATGGAAATCCACCCAAAATTCAGGCACATAACCTCTTAGCGTGTCAAAGTCATTTAGAATTATATTAAGATGACTATGATTAAAATGAAGATTATATTAAGATTTGTTAAAGAAGTGAATTATAAGCGAGATATATATTTTAATGACCTGTATCTTATTTAATTCGGTTGCCAATCTATGTTAGAATTGATTAGGGGATTAAGCCCCCCTAATGAATCTCTTAATAATCATCATTACTTTCATAATTACTGCATTCTAATACGCAAGTATTGAAATATACATTTTTAGAATATGTTGTCCTGCTTTGCATGAATATTAAAGCTTCCTAGTAAATCGCGTGTAATTTTTAATAATAGCAAAAATACGTTTACGGTTATCTAATATTATAATTACATTTATTATTATGTGATATTTATTAATGGCGATATGAGTAATATTCTGTTAATGGACAATGTAAGTATTAATATAAGTATCGATGTTAATTAAATTTTAAAAGCAAATCTCTGTATTTCCATGTAAACGACTTGCTGTTATTGTCTTCCCAGAAACAAAGATTCGAAGTTAAATTTAATCCTTTCAATGCTATGAATGCAACGACGCTTTTCTTGAAATAAGGCAATTCTAGATTCCATTAAACACGCTTTAATCTCGAAGGCAACTCGCCAATTGTGAAACGGGTTCCCAGTAACAGTATAAATTCATTTCCTTCGGAATTATTGCACAAGTAAGATAAAACACATTAATCATAATCATAAAAACGGCAGAAATCCGGGAAATAATGGATAAATTAATACGGGAGCTCTAAAAGATATAACTTTTATATCATTTAATTAACTTTTTAATATAATTCTTCCTGGTTTGTATTAATGTTACTAGTAAATTTAAAAAGTAAAGTTTAAAACAAAATTTAATTAGTAAATTTAAATTTAAAAGTAAATTAGGCTTCCTAGTAAACACTGTCTAATTTTTAAAAACAGCAAACATTTTATATGTTAATAAAATAGATATAGTGATAATATAATGTACTACAGTAGACCCCCCCTTATCCGGCCTCGTTTTAACCGGCCATATATCCGTCAAGATTTTCTTTCGCAAACCAAATTTCAAGAGTTGCCAATTTTAAGTGCATTATACTTAAAGACGACATATTACTTCCTTAAAAAACAACTAAAAATTAATGATTTTTTAACTAAATACAACAGGTTTAGTAAATATTTTGATATACAACATACACACATCCTTTTTTAGTCTAATTGCGAACTAATAAATACTGTTTCGTCAATTAATCTTTATTAGTAGCTCATGTAATATGAAATGTCGGAT
This sequence comes from Nysson spinosus, assembly GCA_910591585.2. NCBI lineage: Eukaryota > Metazoa > Arthropoda > Insecta > Hymenoptera > Crabronidae > Nysson > Nysson spinosus. Next base: position 4,357,305 of record OU342834.1, read on the forward strand.
TATTCAAAGAGATACAAAAATTATTTGTTTACATTCAAATAAACATTTTAAAATATGCATAAACAGTTTGAACGTAACGTAAATAATTTCGCCAATTATTTGTCGCAACAAATGTGTTAAAGCTTCCTGGTAAACATTGCGTAAGTTTTAATAATAGGAAACACTTTACACGATAATAATATAGTAGATATTTTCCGAAAAGATTTCATAATGGCGGCTCACGGCATTAGCACGTAAAGGCTTATTCTAATTGCATGGAAATTAGCTTCGGAAGTTTCATAGAGAAATATGATCTACGTTTACGATGTAATTGCATATTACATGTGTACATGTATAGGGAATAGGCTTACACGATGGAAATATATGTTGTATCATTTGTAATGATAAGGGTTAATTAAGAAAGTGACTCGTAAATGGTCGGGTTCCAGCGTTGAGAACAAACACCGGAGTCCCGGGCTCTTAACTTGAATGAAGGAACAAAAGAAACATAAGCAAGATTTACTGGCAAGCTCTGGCTCTTTAATTCTATAGATAGTCCTTTTTTCCACGAAAAGAACTCCAATACCAAACTTAACGAGATTTCCCAACGAAAATCTTGGGAATTCGTATAAACTTCGAATTACTTTAACAATGAAATCTTGCCTCCGCGAGAGCTGCTGCCTTTATTCGCAGGAATGGAGTCGAAACTTTACAATTTGAATACATCGGCTTTTCCGAATGGGAATATTGGAGTATATTTCGAAAGTTGTGTGCTCGTAATATGTTTTGCAAAGAATGTTGATGTCGATGTTGTGCCCGTATTTTGATCAGAGAATGTATGGATTTTATTACTTTCACCAATAATTTAGTAGATTAACTATCGAGTATATAGAAAAGCTGTATGTATAAGAAGAAATAAACGACTTTCTTCGATCTGATATTATTATATTATTAAGTACATACAAATGTTTTGGACTTTTTTTCAGTCTTTTCTCCAGGTATATTTTGTGATTGAACATTAATTTACAAAACTAACTTCTGCGTTATACGAGGGTTACCAGTATACGTTGGTCAATGGAGTGATCTTTTGCATCGTGTAACACGTGATTCTTTATGACGCGATGCAGGGGGAGGGGGGGTGGAATAGTCAACCTGCTCGATACAGTGGTACTCATTTCTCATGAATAAGATTCTCCATTCCGATTGTGTTTCACACGTTATATAAGCGAATCAATGAATCGTTAAATTTCCCAAGAAAGGTCGCGGCTCGTAAAGCCAAACAAATTGCATCGAATTTCCGTCAGACATTAAATCACACATTTGACCGAATTCTCACAATCTTTTATTCCAGCCGGCATTTCATGTACGATTCTTTTTAAGAAGGCGATTAGATAACGATGGCATCAAAGAATTCGGGCTTAATGTCGAGATTATATAAATGTTTGAATCTACGGAGCAACAAATTAATAGTTAGTCTCGTTAGTAACCTGTGCCCAGTTAATTTATGGATCATGAAGCTGTATATTTCAAAATTTTTAGCGTTTCTTGAATTATTTTGAATATATTACCATTTCATCTTATACGTAATTATTGCAATTATTGTAATGTTAGATTTTTAAGGATATGACGAAATTTAGAATGTTTTATTGGAAACTCCGCTAAGTTTATATTTCCAATTTATGAAATCTATATTTCATCTCGATTCAATTCATTCCATAATCGGTGTTCCAATAATTCTCTTGCAATCATTCTTTATCGCGTAAGTAAGGATATGATGAGACTTATAACGTTTTATTAAAGAACCGATTAAAGTAGAAATTAATATTTCATCTGGATTCAATTAATTACATAATCGATGTTCTAATAATTCTCTCGCAGTAATTATTTTTCCCGTAAGTCAATATCTAATGATTAAGAAATTCCACACTGCTGCTTGAGCTGAATTTTCAATAGAGCGGAATTCATTGATTAAAGGGTGAAAGTAAATCGAAAGTGAACAAGGTGTATTCCCATGAAATTAACATCGTTCCAGTAACATGTCAAGTTACAGCTTACGCTTTCAATAAAGAATACATAAATGTAACACTTGGTTCGAAAATAAGAAAATGTTCAGTCAAAGAATATTACATTTTTCATTTTAAACATTTACCTTAATGCAATCTACATATTATAATTACTACCCATTAGATTTCGATATAATGCGGTGCTAATATAACACGATATCGATGTAACTCGGTACTTGTATAACACTACTTATACAACCCTTAACAATTGGGGGACCTTTTTTCGTAATTCGACGACTTCTTTCTTGCAACTACAATGAAGATCCCGGTGCCAAACGAATTAATCAATGATCCACGGGGAAGTGAATCCATAGTGCTTATCCAAGCGTGAACGTCACACGTACGTCGTTATCAGAGATTGCGCGGACATATCAATATCTCATGGTTCCCTAGGAATCATTTCACACGAGACCTCCGTCAACGTACAAATATCCTGGCCTACGCGGTAATGACGACAATACGAATGATCGCATTCCATTTGTACTCGATGATGAATCGTATCTCGTGACGCGCGGGTTAGCTTTGTGAGCAATCCACGGAAAATTCAATACACCCAGAATAATTCCCCGCAATTCACATTATGCGCCGCAGTTACTTCCGTGATTGGAATTATCCTGAAACGTTTTGCCGGATTCAACTGCGGGTGGCCCGCGATGATATGTGCCGATTAATACTACGGAATTCGCTACGGAATCTTGCCACGATATGTTATTATTGTCACTCGAATATAATTTCCAACTTTGCTGTGCTTGCGATTGTTATACAACCTGCTATTATATTAATTAATCTAAATAATGTCGTATAATTGAATTTAAATTAATTTCATTCAATTCTATTTAGTCCCATTCTGTAAAGTTTTGAGATTTATTGTTACTTCGAATTGTTCATCAACTTTTACGGAATGTTGCTACGATATGTTATTATTATTGTTATCGCTTCCGGGTAATTAACGAAATTGCTGTATATACGATAGTTGTTTAACCCTTTGACAGATAAATAAAATGAAAGAAAATTGACATAGCTATATATCACAATGCAATATTAATGAACAACAATTAGATAACAAATTAAATAATAATTGAATAGTCCTGTCGACTGGGCTTAATACGGAAAATACATAATCATTTTTCTGTAATATTTATTTTACAGACGTACTAAAAGCGAATTTAATCCGCCTCAATTTCTTGCCTCAGAGACGTCAATGTTTACGATGGACATAATAAAGAAAGTACGTATCCCAGACGTCTTTGTATGTCAAGGGGTTAAGCTAATATTAGGATAGAGAATAAAGTACAATATGTTACGTAATATTCTAACAATATGTTATGCAAGATCCTATTTTAATATTGGAAATTAATAATGAGAACATAGTTAACCGAACCCGTTATTTCCCATCTTTTCTTATTACTTACTGATAATAGAGATAAGCCGTCACTGAAAATCCCCTGAAGTTTATAATGAACAGAGGCAGAGCAGCCGCGTATAATTAGCAAAAAAACGGAATAAAAGAGTTCCACTGTGCCTTATTTAACAAGGTCCTTTATCAGTTGATAGCAATGATTGATCTGATAATACTCGATACATTAATCAAACCTGACGAGGAGAATCTCATAGTTCGAAATGCTCATCAATTATATTTTAAAAATTACATCGGCGTAATTCGTGGTCTCCCATCTAACAATTATATTAATTTACGATATTTTATTTATTTATAAATAAACAACTCGACAATTTATGAAGATAGCCAGTAATATTAATAATTGTTCGAGAAAATCACTTGATCGAAATACAAAATGATATGCATTTAATACCTATACTTTTTACAAATATAGAATACTTTCAATTTTATATTTTCCAAGTGACCTGCATTTTAGAATCTACTTCGGAGTTTGTGAATTTATCGAAAAGATATGTTTATTTAAAAATATGGAAGCTGCTTAAAACTCAATTATGTAACTCGTTATTCTCATAATTACTTTTAATCCGTGTCACTTTAATCGTGTATAACCATAAAGTGTTACGTTATAATAATTATTAAAAAAAATCAGACTTTGATTTCCTATTACTACTTCTAGATTGGCAATCATTAATTACGAGTTTAATGAAACTCATTTGCTCAATTTCCAATAATTACTTAAGTAAACTTATCTAAAATGGCCCCCGCCATATATCCTCGTTTAACAATCTAGGTTAATGAAACAACGATTTAATTACAAAATCTGCTTCACCTTGATTACAATTAATTAGGAACTTTGCATTTATTCGCTGCACCAACTACCCCTGCCAATAACTAATTAAACAACCCTTAGCCCGTGGTACAGACACAGAGTTATCCTCATTGGCCACTTAACCTTTTGCATATATCCGATTCCATTGGAACGCATTGTTTCCTCTAACTCACCGTGAATGTATGTATTATGCATGCAAGGCCCATCAATAAATACGAAATATCCCTAGAGTGTGTTTGTATATCGTTGTTACAGAGGTAAAATCCATTAACTAACATCCTCATGTAAGTGAGTTATCGAGGTTTTTGTATTTTGTTTTATAATTAATATTTCAATATTCACGAAATAATATAATTTAATATACCAAGTCATTTATGTATTCTGCCTGTGTCGCCGAGTAAAATCGTGTTTGTTAAGTTATTATATTTGAAGAAGAAAATGGCGGAATTGTAGTTAATGATTTTGACCTCTACACACCGATATATATAAATATCTCTCTATGTGTATGCATATTTGTGTGTGTTACAAGAAGAGCTGATCGATATTCATGGTACGGCGAGTGTAATAAAATCTTCGAAATTATATTCAGATATTTCATACTTCTTTCTCCAGCGCTCCTCCAATGGAATAATACATCGAAGGGGGCTTCGCTTCCAACCAAAGTAAAATAAGATAAATCACGCGTCGAGCTATCTTTTCAATGGAAAGTAATACTTGCATTCATTCGTTCCAATTCTATCGTCGATATAAACCTTATCACGGCGTATTCGTATTTTCATTTATTTAAATACAATCGCGATTTATCATTGCAAATACCGTGTACTGTTATGAAGCTGCTTAATGTTTATTAATGATGCCAGTGAGGTGTGTCAGGACTTAATTTAATGATAATTATTTTCCTTATACTTTGAATGTTTTAGATGATTAGATAAGTTTATTCCGGAGGAACTGGAATTTGAAGTATAAATATGTATATATTAAGTATATAATAGGTATCATAATAAGTATAATTATGATACCTATTATAAGAATAATTCATATAACGATAACGACGATCAACAATATTTGTTATCATGCTTGAATTACTTTATAAATATGTAATAAATTATCGACTATTATTAGCTTCTATCTGCCTTTATTTTATTTAAATTGTCATCGATTGTTATTATAGGAACTAAAAGTTAGATTTAATTCGATTAAGTTTAATTAAAGCAACAATGAGGTACCTAATTAGTACATAATTAGATAACGCACGTTATCAGAAAACATGTGAAACAACCCACACCAAAGTTTCCATGAAAAGCACAATTTCCCAAAGATATTCTAATTATAAATATGTCCGAATAAAATAACTGTAATTGAAGATGTAATAAACTAGATCTTCAAATCCAGACACAGAAAGCATAATCTGTAATAATTCGAAGTCTCGATTGGCGGGGTTCATTATTTCTCAACAATTGGCAATTGACTAATAATGATTAATGAAATCAGAGGAATTATTACCAAACCGATCTCTCGGAATAACTATAAATAAATGTGCAATTACTGAGCGTATATTCGAACGTAGCAACCTCGTTGAAGCACCACAAGTATCAGACAACATAATTAATATTTCTGTATACAATACTGAATTACATTAGCATATAAATCACGTACTCAAGGTGTGCCGTGGAGATCGATTTTCTCGTTCGCGGAGCCATTTTAATAAACGGGAGTTAATCCTTTATATAATACTATCCCCAGAACTCAATTATACATAATTAATAAATTCCTTTGTCATTAGTTGAGATTACTTGTGCATCATAAGAATGTACTAATATAACAAACGAATAAAACTAGGTAATATTATGTTAATACATTTTGTGGCGACGTTTGCGATGACGTAAATGTGTCTTTTATGTAATTGCAAATCAAAATATAAGAATTTTCGTCCGCAGTTAACGCTAGAACTACCGAATGAGATAATATGACTGGTCTGCCATTTTTAGTGAAATTATTCGAATATACCACGGCGCATTCTTTATAATAGAATAACATTGAATATGAAAACAAACAAGTTTCTGCAGTATACTGCATACAGCACAGTGAATCGTTACCCAAAGTGATGATAATAATCATCGCAAATATAAATAACACTTAAAACCATAGAATAAAGTGGCCAAAAATCAATCCAGAAAACAAGACGTCGATGAATAAATAGTGGAAGTGAAAGGACAAGGGATGTATAAAACAAGAGGCAGTAAGCCGTAGGAAAAACGGGGAGAAAAAATATCCTGGGATTCGATTTTCACGGAAGAAGGATTCCAGTGGAACATGGACGCTTGTCCGAGGTCATGTATGAGAAGGTTGGCGAGTGAAAATAAGGTTAAATAGAGAGTAGAAGCCATTGGGGGGGGGGGGGGGGGGGGTTAAAAAGACACAGATTCAAGTCTTTCCTTCGCGTAATCGATTGTGATAAAAGGAACTCCATTGCGCCCGCTCGGAACCTTTTCTTTTCGGAGTTTACTCCCTCCGTTTATCCCCTGATTTTACGATTCCCGGGATTAATGGATAACCATCCATCCCGTCCTTCCTCTCGTATTGTACTTAACTTTACTGAAACCTTTCCTAGGAAAATAACCTCCTTTTTACCGGCCTTTCAGATAAGAACTATGTCTTTCTACTCTCAATCATCGCTTCATAATTGAAGGATTCTCCTTTGCAGGTCTCCGCCGAGGCGAGTATCAGGCGGATGAAATTAATTAAGCGAAAATGGAGGGCTTTGGTAGACGGACATTTTGCAATGCCAGGAATAATTCAATGAAGCATGATTCTTTATTGTTCGATTATGTGCACTCGGTTTTTTAACTGGATGCGAGTAGAACAGCTTTTGGAAAAGCTGGATCGAGCGATATTAAATCATGCGTAACGAAGATTTAGGAATCATGATTATATTCAATATTTTGTATGAATGTATCACGAAATATCCAATTAGAATATAATTATTGTTTAAGTTTTTATTAAATAAATATTATGAAATAATTATTTGTGTATCTTTATTTAATTCAGAATTTATTCAGTTTATTGGAACAAATACATAAATATTATTTAATAGTGTGTGTATGTTATTATTATATGTTTGACGGTATAGATTCTTATATAATGTGTATTTTAATATTGTTATTTTATTATTAAATTGCGTACGTAGTTGCACAGAATTTTAACGAATTTTAAACAGCGGTACGTTTTTTGGTTCTGCATGTATTTGGAATAATTATTGTAAAACTAATAAATTTGTAAATAAATTTATGATGAAAACCGTTTGGTATCACTGCTACAAATAATACTAATTACTAGTTTATCGTTATTAGTATCTACAGGGTAGAATGATGTATAAAATCTGAGGAATGCATGTAATCAACGCGTTATGTAAGTCTTTTCGTTCCATAAATGCAACATTTTGCAATAAGCATGGAATGTTGTAATTAAATTGTAAGGCTTGTAAATACTTAAGCACTAACATGATTACGGCCTTGGAATCCTGTTTTTCTTATCTTCGGTAGAATTAATAAGTATTCAGACAACCTACTTACATTTAATTTCGCGACTTAAATTAATTAAGTCTTTATAATATAATGTTCAACTTCAACAAGTTAAATAAGTGCAAATAGAAATAGTACTTAATTTCAATAAATTAAGCATCCATTTTAATTAATTTCATAATGAACATTATAGCAACTTATCAATATTCAATTATTAAATTAACTTTGTATTAATAAAATAATACTACATTGATTCCGAATAATTCAATAAATTACATTTAATTAATTGAAGTTAAGAATTAGTAATTTTAGTGACTATTTAACTTCTTGAAATTGAATATTATATTATGCAAATTTAATTATTTAATTACTGACTGAAGCTAATTTAATTTATTGCAATTAAATATTAGCCGTAAAATATCAAGATAATCTTCGTAAAATATTCTCACTTTATATTGGTACTGCTAACAAATACCTGTCCCATTCGCAGGGCTTTAAGATTATAATAATTCGCATCCCTCCGAATGCCAATATTACTAAAACTCGAATCGAATATATTGCTAATATTCCTAAGATTTGTAATATTTTTAAGATTACAATAACAATGTAAAGTAACCCGTGTATCGTAGAGCGCTTAAACAGCTTTATTTGTAGACGTTATATAGAAGTCCCGCCATTATTGCAATCACTTTATTTCATAAGAATTTCATTTAACTATCCGCGATACTTGTACCTTTACCTAGCTTGGAGATTATATTTCATAGGTCAGCGTATCCTGTGTAGGCAGTTACGTTCGAGTGTAATATTAACTGGGAAACTTTCCGCGCGGGAATCAATATAAACTAGGTAAAGAAATACCGAAAATATCGAGGAGGTCATAGCGTTGAAGTAAATTCAGTTTATTACTTCATAAGCAAGAAACGGAGAAGAGAAGCGAGTGTTTTATCGGGAATTACTGTGATAAATAAGACGAGGGTTGTCGGTAGATTGGACTGCACTGGGAACCCGAGAACGATCTACGATCTATAGATCGACAGATCTATAAACCCTTGTACCGTCCATCCTGTATTATTAGAAATTCCGGAAAATAATCAATCATTTTTGGTGTATTTTATGATACTCGTTTTTTTTTATATTAAATATTATTCTATTAGATAGAAATTACTTGGGATGTTATTCGTAACAAAAATGCATTTCAACAATTTTTCGAGAGGCTTGATATGAACCGTAACGAATTGCAGGCGTGTTTGCAACTTTTTCAATACTCAAAAGCACTCGACGCAAACGATTTTCCGTATGAATCTATAGATAGATGTGTAGTGAACGGCTTAAGTGCATCTGCAACGAATTCTATTTGTATGTATAAGGTGTTTCATAAATGTGTATTAACATTTTAATAAATAAATATAATGTCATGTATTAACCCTAGAACTACCGAACATATTCTCAGTTATTCTTGCACATTTATTTATATATAAATTATGACTGCAGGATGTAAGTCAATTAATGGATTCAATTATTTGCGTTATGTATATCAAATCTCAAACAATGCACCGTAGAATATTCGAATAATTTCGTTAAAAATGGCGGACAAGCCATTTTGACTCCTTTGATAGTTCTAGTGTTAAAAATGATAAACAATGGTTCTATACGATTGTTGTTATAGAGGTAAATTCATTAATTAACATTCGCATGTAAGCGATTTACAGAGGTTTTTTGTGTTTATAGCAAAAAGTTGCGGCAATAAATACGAAGGAAATAAGTTATGAACACTTAAAATTTTAAAACAGAATTTATATTTCGAGAATTATTTTTATAGTGAATGTATGCTAAGTAATACTGTATCATTTTATTTTAATATTGTAGAATATAAAGACTGCAATATAAATAAATAAGATTTTATTCTACTGTGTATAAATTTGGAGGAATTCAAATCGATTCAATAATATATTTTATTTATAGAATAGTAATACTATTATCAACTTAATATTATTCAATATATTATCAGTTTACCATCAAAGCAGTCTAGTTTCTAGCGCACTACGAAGTGCAAAATAAAAAAATATCTCAAAAACCTGAGAGTACATTCTCCCACCAACAAATCAATTAATTTCTTTATCTTTCGTGGAACAGCTAATGTACTTTATGGATTCGTGGAATTGAAAGCCCGGGAAATTTAATTCATGAAACTGAAACCAACTTGTTTTTTCTTCTAATTCCTCGCAGTTTCAAATCTCCACGGAAAAACAATTAGGAGATTGCTTCAACCGCTGACGTCACTCAACAGAAATTGAATGTTTCAAAACTTCATCAAAGCTTAACGAACTCCATGAAAAAAACCCATGATATTCCCAGAACACTTCTCATCATGGAGTATTCAAAACATTATTGATCGCCGCCATTTTGGTTCACCATGCTCTTTCCAAATAAAGATACCACTAATTATTTGTCGTTCGTAACAATGTATTGTTGATTTTTCTTTGAGCTGTGACTTTGGATTTTCAAACAGAATTATAAAATCCAACTTTTAAACACCCTATATGATACATGGGTAAGCGGGGGTGCGGATGAGGGTGCAAAAGAGGGTGCAGAACAGAAACAGGAGTACGCACACACGTGCATGCATGCATACAAACATAACGGTTAAAGCTTGCTGCACTGTCACACAAATATGACACTGGGATCGAATGGAATTCGATACTGGTTTGAAATTTGTAATCAGATTGACGGAGAATTTCCGATGAATCGTGACAACATTATCTACCTACATTGAGAGGATAGAGATACTCTGAATGGTGAACGAAAATGTAATCCCCGTGGAATTTCGTTTACTGTTTTCGTCGGGCTTCTGTTTTATTTTTTCGACTTTTATGCATTATTGATGCACACAAAGAAATATTGAAAATATTATTGCACTTTCACTGTGCATATTGTATCGATACGTGAGAAATATTCATTCTACGACTGATGAATGTATTATCTATATCATAAATAAACTTTAAAATCCTCCGATCAAATTCCCATGTTTTATATCTAATAGTTTACGTAACATTATGGCTTATATTGTGTAATGTAAATATATATAACTATGTTAAACATAATTTTCCGTTACAGATTGATATCTTCTTTCCATTATTTACAATTTTAAAGACAAAAGAATTAACATAGTTAATGAACGACCGAATAATATAAATATATATAATATTGTAATTTTATATAAAATAAATATGTATTAAAACTCCCCGACGAAATTATTATGTTTCGCACAATAACATAATCTTCATTAGATAATATTGCAGTGAAATATTAAATATTATATAACGTCTTAATATTATATGATATTCTCAGTTCTTTTAACAGCAGAGATTTTCAAACTGTTTATTTACTTTATCCTGATGGTTTTCTGCTGCGAAGGCAACTTCCATTTAAAGGAGTTAGTAGGCTGTGTATAAAACTAAACTTCATACTGTTAGCACACAATAACAAGTTTTTTTCCACGCATTTCCAGCGGTTTGTGTAGCGCGCCGGTTTTTATTTCGAATGAAAAATCTCATAGGTAGATATTATGGATCCCTCATCCCGGGCATGATATCCTCTTCACTGTCATTCCGATAAGGCAACACGCGAGTAAGTGAATAGGATGATATATACCGTGGCGATAAAGTGTCTCCGTTTCATATACTGCAATATTTTCACCGTGGTATATCACACGTATTTTTCCTCTCCCGAAGAATGTCTTCGAACTAGAATGCTGGATCATTTATCCAGGAAAAGTTTTATTACTTATTCGACGGTCGTAAATGATCGCGAAGTAAAATGAAACGTGATGTTTGTTAACCCTTCTACAGGTTTTGCACCCCAAATTAACCCTCTACAGGTTTCGTACTCGAAATTAACCCTCTACAAGTTTTGTACTCCAAATTAACCCTTTGGCAAATCATATTCACCTTTTTGGCACTGCAAATTCACCCTTTCACTTGACATTGGATTTTATTTTGATTAAAATAGGTTAAGAAAATAAATTTGTAGAAAAGCTTGATTTGCTAGAGGATGAATTTGATCTGCGAAAGGGTTAATTTGCAATGCAAAACCAGTATAATGCCATGAAAGTTTGTCTCAAACATTATTTTCATCCATCCGTTAGATGCATAACTTAGGAGCCAATATTTCTAATACTTTACGAAGAAAGAAATTGGGACCGACTGTCCCAAAACAACAAATCGCGTACTTAATAGCCATATGCAGCAAGACTTAATAACACGAGGAACTTAATATTCATAAACATAGTAATAATAATTCCGTATTATAATAATATCTTTCATCCGTAGAAAGTCACTCGCATAAAGTATGCTGGGAAAGATCATAAAAGGAGAAGAAGCAGAGAAACGATAAACCGCTATAAAGAAAAATATGTCTGGCTTTATATAATATTATACCAAGAGGAGGGAGTCGTAAAGATGTCTAAGTCGTCGAGTTCTTTAAAAGACATTTTCTTCGATGGTTAAGTAAGCGTGCGAAACAGTGGAATTCTATCCAAAATGTTTGGTATCCATGAACGCGCTACTTGACCCGATTATCTAGGGAACTCAGGTAGTCGAGAAAAATCCAAGAAAATCTCAAAAGAGATTTAAGATGAAAGCCGGCGGAATGAGAGCGGGTTAACGTAAAAGAATGTACTACTAGATATCCTGGTATCATCTGCCTCTGGACTTTCATCGTGCGGAATACGGTACACAATAATTTTTCTACGTCAATTCTGTGATCCTCTTTACGAACTTTTTCTCCCCTCGGATTTCGCTAGGAACTTTTTCCCTCGAATCTTTGTTTCTCCAAGATACTCGTGTTTTCCTCGGTGTATTCTACCTACTTGTATTAAGAATTCCCTATTTTCACGACGAAAATAACACTTGCAACTGGTGCATTCACTTGTGTTACTAGATAAACAGGGTGAACGGAATAATCAGGTTAGACTGCTAGTATTTTTCGTTCAGGTGACACAGATTTCTGATACTGTTCATTCGATCATTTCTTAGATAGATAATAAATTTATCGAAGTAGTTTGATAATTAAAATATATTCTTTAAAATATTTCCGCAACGTATAATTAAGAGTTAGGAATAACTTTCTGTTAGGAATGATTCAATGTACTAAATAAGAACAAAAACTGATAAACTATAAATAATGAAAACATAAAGAAAGTAGTTCAATAAGAACCATTCATTTTACAAAGTAAAAAGAAACATTATTATACTATCTATAAAGAAATATTGAAAAGAATTATTTATTAAGCCGTGGACTATTTTATTATATCCAAACAGCGCTAAGATTTCAGACTAAAATAAATAAAGTGATAGTTCAAATACAAAAGTATTATCGAAATCCAATACGAAAGTGACGATTCGCGCCGAAATTGATTTGAAACCTTAAAGCCATAAAGGGAACAATAACTCAACACTTTCAAGATAAAACGCTAGCAACGACTTGTTCCTCTTTCAAATAGATCCATCGCAATTTTACGAGTGCCGTATTCGCGCTTCTTCGAAGAGATACCGAAATGAAAATGCAGATCCACTGAAAGAAACCGCGTTAAACCGCAGATTGGTCTCTTACTTGCCAGAGAATAAATGCCTGGCTCGTTTTACATTAATTATCGTTCAAGAAATTCACGAGCAGGTACTCGCGAGGTATTTTTGTTAGAGGTGAGAACGACTAAAAAGAGCAGATGACAGAGCGGGGGGGCAACGGGCGAAAGAGATGCATTCGAGGCATGTAATCTGTTTATATTCTCCGTGACTGGCCGTTCTTTCATCAGTCCATGTTACACGAGTTTTCACGAAAAAAATCCGATTCCTAATTCTCCGATTGGCAGATATTCAAACGATATTCTTACAATTAATTATGATAAGAAACAATTTGCCAAAGTAAAACTTGAATATAGAAATTTTAATTATATATTACATGAACATCAAATGAGAAAGTTATTAATGAAAAACAGAATGTTTTTCAGTCGTAAATATTCTCCATTTTGCAATTACTTTAACAAGCATTAGTAAACTGTACATAATTAATTTACGCGATGCTAATTAACTTAACCGCACAAACTAGCGATTTTCGTTTAAGTTTATATTATCAAGTTTTTAATATTGACATTTAATATTATTTTATAGTTTTATTACTTAAAAGTGCAATACTTATTATAAAGATATTATAACGTCTAATTATGCAAGGTTAGTGAGATATTAATGAATATTGTTATTCTATTAATAAGTTCTATTATAATTATATTTAAAAAAAAATAGATGTTACGACGGCCAGAGTAACATAACGTCACGTATTTTATTTGTATGTTTAAAGTATATTGAACACGAAACACTCGCATAGAATGTTTGTCAAAAAAAGTTTTTATCAATTGAATCACGTTAAAACAGTTTCCGGTTATGCAAAACGAAAAGTTGGAAACAACATCGCTGAATAAGACCACAGGAATATAGTCTATGACACATTTCCGGTATCCTATTACGCAGATGACTTTAAAGCGGAGAGAAGATTCAAAGTCAACCTCAGGAAATGTTACGAGATTATTTGCACAATTCAAATTATTCGACGATAAAATCCTTCATACTCTTCAATCAAACTTAATTACAGTATTAATATTAGAAATAAAATTGATGTCAATGATGTCTCAATTACTTAAATGCATCGAATGGTTTTGCGAACAGAATTAACTCGAAAATGTTTATATCTGTTTTATCACATACCTAAACGATATATCGTTGCATTGGCGAGATATTTTCGAAATTGGAAAAGTAGAAAAACTCGAATAAATTGTTTTAGGAAGCGCCGCCATTTATCACGAGAAAGCGAATCTTCCAGCTTCGTGTGACGTGGACTTTCCGCCACGATTTCATATTCCGACGAAGGAAAGTATTTTGCATAATTTATTTTACTGCAACTTCTTTCCACCTTGTCCCCCCCCCCCCCCCCCCCAACTGTGCCACACCTTTTTCTTTTGAAGCCCATCTTACCATCTCTCTGAATACAGGATTCCGAATTGCACGTATCAAAAATATATCGGGGACAATATCTACGTATAAATGGGGGAATCCGTAAAATTAAGGCATTCCTTTTAAGGAAGAAAAATTATATGTTCCTCAAATCGTTAGTTGTTCGACTCAGTTGCAACTAATTACTTTAATTAAGTATGTCATTAAGTTTGATATCTTTTGGATTAAGGAACATGAATTGCTTCCTTTTCATTATTCAGTTTTAAGGATATCACAGCAAATTTCAGTTTTATGCAAATAGATGGCTGATTATTTAACCGAAGATTTATGTCAAAGTTAATGTGATTTACATTTATTTTGTAAACAAACATAAACATATAGTTTATATTTTGTATAATTAACGTTGGTGCACGGAGTAATAACGTTGCTTCATGAAACATCATTAATTATCAATCAAGTAATCTGGCTTGTTTAAAAGTCAGGCAAACATCGATAAATTTCTCTACTCGCGATATTACATCTGGAATTCAGTCTCAGAGAGTGAAATTTATCATTGCTGTTCCAAGAAGAACTTCCGTAAATCACTTATTAATATGGAATCCCAAGCTACACGTATGAAGGTTGTCGGTTTTATGGTTTCATCGAAAAAAAACGCTTAATGAATTAATAGCTTCCTTTATGTTCCGCTCACGTCGCATAATATTTTACATTTTATTATACGCGAATCGGCGGGCTTCTCCTTACATAATGGCACGCATAAATCGTCGAGATTAAAATGTATCAGAGCATAAAGTCAAGCAGACTTTATCTCGAATTAAAAACTTTTTAATTACTCTCTGCTTAATTACAATCACTGTGCTATCATAATTCTTGACGCGGCAAATCGTCGTTTACTTCATATTCAGTCAACTTAAATGCTCTAGCCATGATTTATATATAAACATATATATAAATAATTGAAGAGTAACTTGCGTATATGTTCGTGTAGTTTTAGTGTTAATAGTCGGATATTTGTTCGGTAAAATCAATCGGAACAAGGATCTTCAAAATTAATGTTTCAATGTGTCTCTGCGCAAACTCTCCTCAGCTCGTCCCTACGGCGAGGGAGTAATTACATAAAATTACGCAACAGCTTTCCGCATATACTGTCACTAACGCTTATGCTACGTGGAATCAGGTTTGTCTCGTATGAATTAGGGACAGGTTTAGATCGTCGAGTGCACCCGGCTGCCAATTAACGTGAGATTAACGAAAGATTATTAGTCACAATGGATGTAATTAATGCTGGAGCATTGCCAAGCTAACCTCATTCGAAGCTAACTCCATACTGGTTACTCAAAATGTATCACATTTACTGTTTATTTAAAGGACTACTGACTTCGAACTATTGTAGAAAGAAGCAATTGTTTTTTAATGGAATATTAATGTACGTGTGGCTGCTCGAATAAATAATATAGATATAATAATATTGGTAGTTGTAAGGTTTTTAATTATACGATGGCATCTCGTAATTAATCAGAGATTTTTTTAGATGCATCCCGCAATGTACCACAATTTTCTTTCAATGTGTTCGTTATTTTAAGGATTATTATTTTCTATGTGTAATTTAAAAGCATGAAGATTCAGTATAGTACTTTGTGTATTACTATCATATATTATGTCGTTGTTATAGAGGTAACATTAATTAACTAACATTTTCATGTAAGCGAGATACAAAGGCTTGTGTATTTGGTATTATAATTAAAATTTCAAATAAAATATTTGAATACAGTGAGTCATTTTTATATTGGGTTGGCTAGAAATTTCTTGCAGTTCGCATTAATATTTTGCGGTGAAATCCAAGGGTTTTTAAGAACGCGGGATTATCAAAGTTTTTCAAAAGACAGGAAAAGCTTGTAGATCAAAACGAATTATTGAACAAAGAAACATTTGTGAGCATACCGAATCGAATAAAAATAGTCTTTTATTCACACCTTAAAACCGCCTGTGCTGTTTAGTAAAATTGTGTTTGTTAAATTATCATATTTCAAGAAGAAAATGGCGATATTGTATCTCTATAACAACGAATTGTACCTAATTATAAACTTTTCTTCCTCGAAGAAAATAGTATTTCATATCTAAAATTCGCAGAAATAACTTAAGAAACAAATAACTAGAATTGTAACTAATCGAAAATAGCATTGCCGATTTAACAAACATAATGTTAAACTTTCGCCATAACGATAAACACGAGGTTATTTTCATCAGATAGGTTGTATGTAATTATGTAATTTAATATGCCTTCTAGAATTCCTTAATTGAAGACAATAAGTTCGATTTTAGGTGATAAACAACTTAACAACTAAGTTATTGAAAACCTTATTTTCTGTGCAAAAATAAGAAGCAAGAATGTCTACATAAAAAATACCACAATAGTTCGACATCGATGCATAAAATGGATATGAAACAAAAGGAGCTATAGTAGCAATAAAAGCAAAATGTCTTTACCTTAATCTTATAAATATGCTCCGAACTCAGATTGGAAGACATTTTACTTTCTTTTCGCTAGCATAAAAACTTTGTTCCGTACTTAAAGAATTCCTACCTCGAAGGACTCGGATGCGGCAAGATAACCTCAATTCAACTTGACAGTAGAACGGTAGATTTCTAACACTAAATGGCGAATATACACAGTGCTTTGGATATTAACACATTCGCAAGCAAGTATTATTATTACAAACGTTATATTGTATCCACAAATAAACACAACAAATATCTTTAACAAGATATTGATTGCAAGTTTTCAAACGTAAGTTTACCGGCGAAATCACGTTGACGTGCATAAAGTGTAATTACCCTAGAAATTATGCGACCACGAATGTGTTATATTCCGATCCCGAATAATTATCGTTGCAAATAAATGTTCATTATTCCACTACACACGCCATAGCACAACGATTATGGCACACATAAATCGATCCGATTCACGCAGAAGCTAGGAAGATACTAAACGCGTTCGTCAAAATGTTTCACGGAGCAAGAACGTTAGTCAAATCCCCGAAGTATCAACAAGAACGCTCAGTTTACAGCGGATCTGTGTACCCGTGTTCGTAAACTTCTTAAGTAGTATCGTAAACATTCTCCACGCTTATCGGATTCCAATGAAAATAGGAGACAACGCGTAATAATAGCGGACGACAACGTGCTATTCGAATGGCGGACTAATTCTGCCAACTTCACGCAGTCGATTTCAAATCGATTATTCTTAAACCCCAATTTCACCAGAGATAAGATACTTATGTTAATAGACGAACCTCAATGCATTTTTTAATTATAGATATATAGATTCGTAAAATATTAAAATATACACTATTGCATAATATATAAATCAATTTTTATATACATATATTATTCTATATGGGTCTCCGGAGACCCCAAAGCGCTGGCGAAATAATGCATTTGGGGTTTCGATTCTATGCAAAAGACTGATTCTCTTTAATGGAATAATAAAGATTTACTTATAACATCAATCTTTCGAAAAAGAGGTATAAATATTAAATACCAACGACTTCCTATTTTATTAATTATATTAATTACCAACTTGGAAAGCTGTGTGGAATCTTTGCATTGCACTTTCCTGCTTCAATATTATTTTGTGAATATTTTGCTGAGCTGTCTATTGCTTTATATGGAATTATGCATATGTACGTAATATAATAAATGATAATAACACAGGAGTTCGTAATTAATTATGTAAATGCAGCGTGCGTCATAGCCGGCACGATATAAATATAATTTGCAAATGTAAATGTAATTTATGTAGCGAAATGAATGGCACAATTTATTTATGCAAATTCTTTGATGGTACTGATTAAACAAGAGTAATGAGCTTTCATTAATTAGCTGCTAAAAGTCAGCTACCATGATTTTATAAAGTAATATGATTATTTATAATCTAGGAATATTATGCAAAGGAATAATTATCCTTGACAGATTAATAAACAATGATTTAGAACAATTTAGTTAAGCACTCAGGTTAAGAATATTTACCTGGATTATATCTGTCAAATCAATATTACTATGTTGGGCTAGTTATTATCCTAGTTATTTATGTAATCAGTTAATTCTTTAACTTTTAATTAAATGTGAACAACACCGCACTTTTTATTCACCGTAATAATAACGAACTGCGAAAACACCATTACGCCTTTAGACTGAAATTTCCGCTAATCGCTTGACCTATTAGTTGCAAGCTTCACACTGCATAAAATCAAGCTCTAACGAGAGTAGTTTACGAATGTATCGAAGTGTTATTTTTGCTTTGCTTGGCTTTATTCCACACATAATGACATTGTTCATAAACCTTTTCGCAATCTACATCACATTTGGAAGTGTTCATTTCTGTGTTAATCTTTTTATAGTATTTTTAATGGTAAAGAAAAGTTTTCAATTCGTTTATCCTAGAATTAGTGCAGCTGCAAGGGAGACTGTAAACAATCGGTCAGATACACAATTAACATTTCTTTATACTGCGAAATTTGGTTTCGAATTGAATTGATTTTGTTATTGCAATAGGTATTAGATGTGTATAAAAGCAAATATTTGTAACAAACATTCTTAATAAAATAAGGAGTCTAAATGTAAAGAAACTTCGATCTCAGCCTAATCTATTTAAGGGTTCGACTTTGATTGAATATTTTTGTTTCTTTCACATCAACTTGGAACTCGATGTGATTTAATGTCAGTATAAAATGTTGCGAATCCATTTCGAATTTATTGTCGAAGATCTTGCCAAAGCTGGATTAGCTTTTTTATGCCATGCACGTAAAATCTTTCACTCGGGTTATAAAAGCAGTTCTGAGGACTGCGATAAAAATTCTCAACTAGCCACTTTGTAAAAAGTATATACTATCAATAAATTGGAAAATGTCGCATTCAAATGATATTTACTAATTCTAGGTTAATATATTTACTTATATTATGCATAATTGAAATGAAATCACCAAACGATTAGAACACATTTTGTGTTCAGAGTGTGGATTATTCCAACAACAACAAAACATAATTTCAAATTCTTATTTAATGTAAATAATAATATTAGAGTCGATATTTATATTTATTTAAATTGCGTATATTTAAATCGAATAATTTCTCGGCCAATATCTCTTCCTTATCTAAATGAATCGCGTTATTGATTACCTCGAACTTTATAATTCTGCTTCATAATTAAATCTAATACTTCGATAGCAATTTATTTGAAATTAATTCTGATCAATTAATTCCTATTACATTTAAAATTTTCACGTAATGTACCTTCTTTAGAATCCCATTACACGATTTCCTTTTAGATACGAACAAATTCGACTATAGAGGATTAATTATGATCGTCTCAATCATGGAAAAAGTAAATTTACTAAAATGTAAAGAACCTTACGCAGCAAAACTGAAATGCAATTTGCTAAACCAATATGTCGTACTTCCGAAGTAAACGTTATCTACCGTATTTTAGTTTACCTTCACGTATAACGAACTTTCGTTTCAATTTAAATGTTTCCGAATAGTGCATTTAAGAGGTACACTAAAAGGCTTCCCCGGGAGGAAACTTCTGCACGCCACGGTAAATCCGAAATCCGATAAATCGAGGTTTTACGGTGCGTGATTGAAATCTTACCCAATAATGCGCTAATACCAGATCGCAGGCAATGTTTCGCATTCCCGAATTAACCAACATAAACGTGAATTACCTGAAACAAACAAAAATTAAGCGATTAATTAATGCCGACCGAATAGTCAAACTGTGAAACTCCTCCAACAAATTTCGTTACCTGAACGGGATTGGCATCGAGTATAATTAATTAAAATACACATCTACATATCCCTCAATAATTAAACAATGACTTTTATATCCTCCTACGAATTATACATCCTTTTATTTGTAAACAATGAATCGATAGGTATAACTTTCAAGTAATCATTATTAGTCAATCAATTACCTTCTTAATTATCCTATTTAACGAATTTATGAAAAGGATTGGATACATTGAGCGTTACGCATCAATTAACCGACATTTATTTGCAATTTCTATCTACACAACTAATGAATATATTATCCAAGCAACCGTTTTGCGTGCCAATAATAGAAATAAATCAAACCGCGACCAAAAAAACAATGTAACAACACTTCCCCGAAATGATCGAAAATATTATGATAGCCTCGCTGCGAGTACTAAATTCGATTAAAAATAATGCCGCGCGGTTTTCAGAAGTGGCTAGAATTACAAGAAATTATTTGGAGCGAAAGCAATATTGCTGTATTCCACGGAATAAGAATAATATTATGATATTCGTTGGAATCGGGCGGGTGACGGAGGGGCGGGGAGGGGCAGAGATATTCGTAAATTTCCAGGAATGACCTCCGTGAATTTCTTAGCGCGACTACATAGCTGATTCGAAACACTCCGGATGGAATTTGAATCGGTGCCAAGAGAGTTCCCCGATGCATCCTGCTTCACCAGATTCGTTGTCCCATCGATTTATCCCGGTATTCTCATCGCTCGTCAAAGTACATCGTTAATACTCAATTTCCTTTTCCGATCGAGATTGAAAAAGAAAAGGTTGGGGGGGGGGGGCTAAAAAACGAAACGATCGGGGGAGAATCGTGATCCCGAGACAGCTGGAAAGACAGTTAATGACTTTGGTCAAAGTATTTATGAATTTCTGTGGATGGAAGAAGACAGTTTTGCGGGTAAAGAGCATTATTATCCTTGAGTGGGTTGATTTCTCTCCTCTTTTACCGCGATAATGAATCGCGGTGCTAACGACCGCGAAAATGAGAGGGCTATTCAAATTAGTAAAGAATTGGAGTACGATAAGAGCACCCACGTAATTTGCAAATAAGGATTTAGCGTGAATGTAATACCAAGCTGAATTCGTTCGGACGTTATGAATATTTGATTCGCCATCGAAGTTAGTACGTTAATTAAAGACGAATTATGATTTGCATATTAAGTATTATTATTTGGAATTTTTATCTACGTTGCTAATGGATATTATCAACGTAATCATTTTGTATCCCAATTAAATGTCCATAAAAGGAATTAGTGCATCACGTAGAGGAAACTTATTGCTTGGATATTATTATTATTACGTAAAGTAACCCATGGAGCGCTTAAACAGTTTTATTTTGAGACGTTATGATCGTTTCACGCGAGGTATCGTATAACTCGGATTTCGGCGTGGCGCTAAACACGTTAACGCGATGAATTTCCTGCTGATTTTAAAAGAAGATATGATTAGAAGTGGGTGGGGTGGGTTTTGGAGGGTATCCATGCTATTTTAGTAGAACGGCGCGTGTCCCCTTTTGAGGTCACGTTTGATATTCTAATTGACTTGCTTTACATATAAAAGGACATTCGGCCGACGAGAAAGGGACTTTAATTACGTAGCGGGTTTACGTTGCATCGTTAACTCGCCGAACTTCCTAGTAAGACGTTAACGTTATTTTTTTCCTTCCGAACGAATGTGCAGCCCGATGCGATATCTTAAAGAGGCAAAAGTTCATTGGTATACATCACGCCACTGTAATCTATGCTTATTCGTTGAATGCAACTCTTTGAATATATAAATGGCTTCCAATGTGTTTCGTGTTACTTGCGATAAGTTAATTAACTTGAAGCACCAGGACTGGGAATATATTATTTATGGTATACTTGATCTCGAATTATTCAAAAGTGTAGTATATTAAATTTATGCAACATTAATATGACAATAATTACACTGAAATGCAAAACAGATAGATTGAAATGCTTAAGTATATATTAATTCCTTCAGAAATATAATATAATATAAATCTCTGTAATGCATATTAAATGTTTTCTTAGAATATTCTTTAATATGATTCTATAATAATGATAACCTTGCACATATGCATTTTGGAAGGTATTTATTAAAGCTAAAATATCGGTTCAAAGTATTTCTAATTTGCAAACGCTGCAGTGCTGATATTGCGACTTTTGGGTATCAAGAGGGTTAATATTTTGCGATGCGAAACACGATACAAGAATAGTTAAGGAATCCAGATGAGTGGCTCTATTTTACCATGACACTTTCCATCTTCTCCGTGGCAGTGTCAAGATGCGAAATTCCCAAAATAGACGCCCACGGGAAAGTGGAGAGAGAAATAGAAACGAATTAGAGGAGAGGTATAAATTCAAGTGGGAATGGAAATACAGAAAGATATTCAGTGAATAGATCTATATTACCGCTCATAAATATTTGTCCACGCACATGGAAATATTTGCACTTACAAGTAGAAGCAATAATACTTAATGATTCCTAATGATTTGATAATCCATGCGAATGAATATTTGTACTATTAGCGATATATTTGATTCGAGTTTTAGTAATATTAGCATCGTGAGTCACCAGTGACCCCCGGGGGCACTTAACGTGTTAAAGTCAAGTAAAATATATCCATGAATCGAACTTAAAGAAGCTATCCTCGTCAATCGAGGGGAATTCATTGAAGCAAAAATCTGAGGAGAGTCAAAGCTGGAATATTAATATTACACGGAAACCACGAAGAAATCGAAAAAGGGTATTTCGCTGCTTAAGATTCTACGCGAGAGCCCCGGGATTCGAGTACTCGGTGTACACGTAGACCCTCGAAACTTTCGAAGAACGCCCCATTTATCGAGCAATCTTTCTTCGCGGATTCAAATCGACTCGACTTACTGCGATCGTTCGATGTAGAAGCATGTTACTCTTGCGAAAGGAGAAAGGGTACAGGACGGATGCCCGAGTTGGAGGGTTCCGAAGGGAGAGAGAGAATAAAAATAAGAAAAGGGGAGAAAAATATCGTGGAAAGAGAAAGGTCGTAGGAAGGATGCGTGATTCAATCGGGTTCAAAGGCTGTTCTGAAAATAAATGCCTGAAATTCCGAGTGCACTGTGTATTATTTAGCTGGCGATTGCCCTGACGAAAATAGTCCATTGCGTCCTTCCAAACTGACTTCCCGACGAGAATCGTACTCCATTATCGCTTAAAGTATCGCGGAATCGCTCGATGCAACCTCATCGTCTACCCCTTTTTTGCTTTTATGATACCTCGAGGAAAATGGCGCCAATGCTGCTATCTTATGAGGATTAATTTTCTACAAGAGTCTCGGTTTCTCTTCATTTTTAGTTTTTACTTCTATCTAGATTATTTCTATTTTTTGTAATAATTTCTGTGGATATTAACCTTCGAAAATTATTTTCTTCTCAAAAGATTCACGATTGTGTTAGTTGATATGAAATGTTTATTATTCATTGATTTCCGACTTTTTATGGACTCAAATTACATTTATGAAAGTAAATTTATACGTTTAACTTATTAATGTATGAATATAAAAGCGTATTGGTATTCAGTGATTCATACTTGACATTTTACTGCCCTATTATTTATATGTTTGATAACACAAATATAATATTTCGATTTTTTTTTATTCCATCAATCACTGCTATTTTTTGCACCCTTTGGAGTTTTTTACATGATAAAATATACGCAACCGAACTGTTAATCCTGCTATTATAATTTCATACAGGCACATATATATTCAACAAGCCACGTATATGAATTATCCAATTCCCATTTATCTGGTCTGCTTCTGATAGCAAATCAATGTTATCCAATTCAGTAGAATACATTCATCATAGCTAATCTAATGCACATCAAATCATAGTATTCATTTTGGATTACTATAATCGTGTGTTAGATATCCGTTAAGAATCATTTAACTATGCCAATCCATCCTGGAATTATTCCCTAATTAATGTTATTCAATATATCAATTTTATAATTACATATCACTTGGGTTCGCCACTAATTTTCACATCTTTCTATAATCTTAATATTTTTAAAATCCAACACATTTCTCGAAACAGTATTTACATAATTATCCCTAGATCCGATTTTAACTCTTTGTTCTAACAAAAAAACCATTAACACTAGGTTTACCGAACGCGTAATTTTGACACATTTCGAATTTGATAAGAAAAGTTACAGAAATGTAATGTTAAATATTATCAATTGTATATAAGTATATAATATCGCATAGTTTCATATATAAGTTAATAGAGTATAATATGTTGTTTTTAGATAAAATCAGTTGTTTTTGAAAGAAAATGTGCGATTTCGTTCACGCCTCAATTTGACGCGTGTCCGTGGAGATAGGTATTATATTTATGATGCGATATCCGCGTGACAGTAGTGGACACTAAAGTGTATCGATAAAAATAAGAAAAATCGAGGAGTTATTGCGATTCAGTTATTCGATTTCATTGTTATGTGACACATTACAGTATGTTCCATACTCTATTGATTTACTAAGAAAGTAAATGCGTGGTATCTTCGCAGTCAAAGGGTTATTTTTTATTATTAAATTAGTTCATTCCATCCGGGTTTCCTCAATGTGAAAGTTCTCCGAAACTTCCTCGGTTAAACATTCGTTAGCTTACTTTATGTATTCTTAATTGTAAAATATGAACAGCGTTACCGTATCCTCTTCGTATACTTTTATCTTCTTTCCCTGGGAGTGCAGATCATTAAATTGATGAAATTAAATTATTCAATTTAATTATTAAATGTTCTACACGCTGGATAAATATTGGTATAAATATGAATACCAATATCCTTGAAAAATAAACCTCGTTTTAATGCCGTTGCTACGCGAAACCCGGAAATTGAATCCTGAGAGTTTATTCTCACGCGTATGATTGTTTCCTATTTAAAGTGAAAATATTATCCTGGATATTATTAGTTACCGTTGTATAATTTCTATTAATAATTCTCGCGTGTACTGCCAATTCGGAGTATAATGAAAGGCTATTTAAAGTGGATACATGAATCCGTTGCTCGGTAATTCATTATTCAACTAGAAGTAGCCGATGATTATGTTTTTTATTTCCTTCGATACACTAATTAAACCACGGGAGAACTAAAATTATGTAATCGAGTACTATGAATATATGCAGGAAGAAGAATAAAGAATAACAAATATTCCAACAATATTTCTATGTCCAGGCTATTAATATTAATATGTCGTAGACTATTAATATTGCCATTACTATATTTTACATATTACATTAAATTAACATAACAATGCTTCAGTATACCAATTATTTATTATTTACATTAATCCTCTTTGTTCCAAAATTGTCAAATATTTCAACGACACTTCTAATTAAAGTACCATATAAGCTAATCATTATTATTTAATATATTACTGCATTTATACATCAATCAATAAGATCGAAAATATAACTGAATTTTCATAAAAAAAAATTTGTTAAATAAATCCAAATAAAAAATATCGAAGCTAAATGGAGAGGAAGAGGGGGGGGGGGGGGGGGCTTAAAAAAGGCAAACGAGATTTTTCGAATTCAGTTAGGTAGATTTTATAAAGGTTAATAATTGCGTCGGCGTACCTTTAAATAGAAGTTACTTTAAATTTTCACCGAGCGTCGAGAGAAAATAGATTGGGCGCTTTCGACTCAGCGCTTGATCAAAATCTCTGCAATATTCCCCGAGAATATCATGCCGCGCGAAATCACTGCATAAAATACTGCACGAGAGTTTCATATCCGTTCCATTGTTATATCGAATTTATGCAAACAGTTTACGTCCTGGAGTCATAATAATATTCGCCCATACAATTTATCGTCTCTGTTCAATAATGAATTTCATTAATTGAATTATTGTTTGCCTTTTAATATTCACATAAATAATCAGAGAACACCCTTCACAATTCTGTATTTCGGATAAAAATGATTTACAAACTGAGCGCAATTGAGGAAAAATGTAATTAATTAAATATCGTTGTAAAATGAAATTAATCAATGCGCGCGTATTGGATTACTTTTATAATAACTTTTTATCTTGCAATTCATGTATACGACGCATTTATATTTATGATTTTAACAAATGTATAATTGCATATAGTGTTCTAATTCGTAAACTATTGTGAACTAAACCCTTTATTCTCGTGACTGTGGTTCCGTGTTTTATAAATTTTAATGCCTTTCTCGCTTTTTTGTAATTATCCACTGTTAACTAGCTGCAATTAAGGCGAACACCTGTATGCCAAAGTAACGGTACAATAAGTACAACTATTTTGTTGTAATTACAGACGTATTTAATGCGGTTTAATACATGTTTAAAAAATACACTTTAATACGCTTTAAGTAAAATAATTACTTGCGATATTTTAAGCTAAGAAAAATCTAATACAGAATGAATTTGAAATGAACTTGGAATTATCTCGAAATTAATTCTTTAATTGAATTAAAGTTACATTTTACGAATATTCATTAATATTCCAACTAATAAATATCACTAATTAATATTATAAAAAATTATTATTCAATATTGATTAGTTTAACGAAGTTCTATTAACGTGAGAATAGTAATTTGAGTTTTATTATAAATTATAAATGGAAAGCTGCGAAGATTACGTTATGCAATCTACAATTGTTAGAAACTGGGAACATTAAATTTCGAAAACTCTTGCTTCATAAACTCCTTATACGTCGAGCGCCTCAATAAAGTATTCAGTTGATTCTCTTTAGTAAAAGTTGCAGGGAAATATTTACTTATCTCAGAAAGCTTCTGCAGAAAGTGAAAAGACTTTCCACGATTGCAAATAAGTGCATAATAACAGAGTACACTCAAGACATTTAACTTCATAATGAGACGTAAAATCAAAATATCATTCTTTCTGACAAAATTATAATCGTAATTTAAAAATGGCCGTTTCGACCTTGAGCGACTTCTTTGATTAATTGTAAATGTTTCGACGTTAATTTTTACGCCCTTATCAGTCGGAAACCAATAATCTACAATATAACATAATTAATATAAATCCATAGTTTTGAATGAAATCGCCTAAAATCGTGTTTTACTATTAAATTATTAATACTTGTATGACGAATACAAGGTTTGAATGCAGTAATGTAATTTAATTTAATTAGAATCCTAAATAAAGGTCCCCGTGCATTCAAGTCGGTGCAATTATCGCGCTCAATTATGACAAATTCGAAGTACATTAAATCCAATATAATAATTGCTGAAATTATAGCTAACAGTTCCACGGGAAAGGTGAATTCCATTTGATTCCATTTCCACGCGTTAAAGCATTTTGCTACTAATTTGTGTAAGGTAGTTCTCCAAGTACTTTCAGAAACAACAATTTCGACACGGATGCACAAAGCCAGAAACGTTTCTATGGTTCCCCAGATAAATAATTCATGCGCTTATTCTCTTTCAAGTTAAAGCCAATGGAATACCGGGAGGGCTACGTAGACGGCAAATCAAATAGTCGTGCATCGAGGAACAGCTTAATTGTTTGAGATTTTCTGCCGGGTTCCCGTGCCGCTAAAGAATGCGCGTTCTTGAGTGTGTCAATTAAACACAGACACGTATAGCCTCGAAAACTCTTTTATTTCTCGGTGACGCACGTGTGTTCGCACTATTTATGTACATCCTAACACCAAGTCGACATCGAATCGACTTTGTTTGCCAATTATGTCTTTCTTCACCTTAACTTTCTCGAATTTAATCACTAAACCTTTTATAAAAATTAGTTGAATTACCAGGATTAATTATTTGGAGTGATTTAAATTTTTAGAATTAATTATCAGGATTAATTTCAATTATTAGTTGAATCGTTGAATATAAGATTTTGCGGAAGTAGAATTCTTCTGAATTAACTATTGGGATTAATTTGAATTATTAGGGTTAACTATCAGGTCCAAATTAATTTACAATACTTCGGTAGTTGATTAACACGAATAATTCATTTTACTTTGCAACTTAATTAATGCCAATCAATTTTACTTTGGTCTCCAGTTATTACAGTTAATTAAGTTTACATTGGAATATAATTATTGAAACTTTTTGAATTAATTGGATTTCTTAAATGTTCCTGTAATCAATTCTGAATTAAATAACTATTTTCTTCGTTTGCATGAAAATATTCTTATTCCTACAACAATCAGTAAAATATCAATTCAAAACTGTTAATTAGAAGCAATGATATAATATCTACGAGTCTGAATACTTGCATACATTTTTAATCCTCCATTTTCATTTGCAGAACTATTAAAAGGTTTAACTCATTACCCGAGAAATCTTAAAAGAAAACGATGACAAAAGTAAACGAAGTAAAAAGATAATTAACGATCGAATATACCCGGAGCCTGTCTGGATGCCAGTTCTTTTAGATTTCGGCTTATTTCTAATTATTTGAAGCGCGCACAATAAATTAGTGCAGTTTACGACTTCTAAGAAAATGTAACGAAGTTGAGAGGCGCCATCGTGAAACCAGTTTTTTTTACCAATTTTATATTAAACCTTCCACCTTGAGAAGTGTATTCAGTTCGGCGAGTTTTAAAAATGCGAATCTATGAATACATTTACTGCAGTAAGTCCACTTTTTCAACCGCACCGTATATTTTATCGTTTAGTCACCATTGCGCGTGCGTTGATTTATTGGTTTCATTAGTCATCGGTTAAATTAGATCAAGTTTGTTTACGTGTTCACGGGATTTGTATTAATGATTCAAATAATGATAAGTTTACGTTGAGAGCATTCGAAAAGCGCAAACACTGGTCGTCAGTTTATCTGCCAATGTGATAAAAATAAATCTGACGCACTGTTAGAAACATTTCGTTCCTCGTCAAATTTAATATTCTAAGATGTATCACGACTTTACGTTACTATCTTTACGATATTTAAATAAGGTGTCTTTAAACACACATTGCAGCGTTTCGCAAAATTAGGCTAACTATTTGGAACTTTGCCAACACAGATATTATATTTACACATATTATGTTATTATTAATATACGGATTAAATAATTAGAACTACAATATTCATGATGTAGGAATAAAGTTATATTATGGATAATAATATAATATATTGTTTATTACTGTCACGGTATTATACCATCATATTCGCCTTTAACTAGTTTCACGTTATTAATTCATTCTTTACGAGTAAGACCCCACATTTTTACAAAAAAGGAATGTATAAACTTGTGGAACGATCAAAAAGAGTTGTAAAAATAAATGGTGACCACCTCGTCAAATAAAATTACTTAACAGCATGTCCAAGTTATTTGAATTTTGCAACGCATTTTTTTATTTACTTAAACCTTATAAATAAAAATAAAATGAAAATAATTTGATTTCATATTGATAAATAAACACAACCGGGTGGAAAATGCTTTTTGAAAATCATATTAAATATCATAATTTTAATTATACCAATTACCAAGGTTCTAATAATATAATTCATATAATTGATACGCTGACTTCTAAACTTACTTTAATTGGAAACAAAATAATTATAACTGATTAATATTATCTGATCACTAACTAATTAATATTTACAAGAAGTTTCTTTAATTATATTTCAACTTTAAAATATTATCTACGTATAATAATACTGTATCAAAACTGCCAACGATACTATCAAAATGAAAAATCAATGATCATATAGTCATTGATAATACGCTGGGTAGTTTGATATTCATGTGCATAATCAACAGGCCGCATTAATAATCGAACAACGCGTCATTAATAATTTATACTCGAACATCTGTCGATAATATACATATTAATATTGCATATTACGACGTTGAATTTAACTGTCGAACGCAATGCGCCTCTGCCGTTAGAAACGTGTTTGCCCGATTATAAATTTAGTTGTTTGACGTCTAACGATGCAGTTGCAGTTGCAGTTGCAGTTGCAGACGAATAGTTTCTATGCAATTCCGTTCTTTAATCAATGATCCACCCTTCTACTGTCATTTTCGTGGAGAGGGGAGGCATGGTGACAATAATTGAATATAATATTAAACTCCGATCCGTGAAACGTGCAATGAAATGACAACCGTAATCACTGTCATTCTCAAACCGCGGATTTACTAGTTTAAAATTTTAGTCCGAAACTAAAGTTTTAGTAAATATAAACGAGTAAAATGAAATAGTACTTTATATAATAATAAGCGGAAAAATATAAGACATTATATAAGAATAAGATTTGTTTGCTTATTATTATTTACAAGATTATTTCGTCTTTTACTTGTTTAATTCAGCTCTTATTATTTCATCTGTTAATCGATTATGTATAAATATAAATATATATAAAATATTTAGAAATTATATTTGAACTAAAAGGAATTGACTAATGGTATCAGACGCGGAAATAAAGAATTGCAATTAATTACTTTTATTTATATTCGAGTTTGTTTAAATTGTCTGATTATATCCTGAATTTTCTGATATAAGATTTAATATTTAATACAAATTCTTCGATTTATATTCCGATAAATGTTTAAATAGCACAGTTATAACTACCACATATACATATAATTTAAATGTGTCAAGTACCGAGCGCATGTAAATGTATTGATTGTCCCAAATCACCGTCACCCACCCCTCCCTACTTTTGGACTCTTTGATTGACCCGACAAAATGTTACAACTATTCGTTACGCCATCCGCTGTATTTTAAGTATTTTAAGTTAAAAAACGAAAGATACGGATGGACGAGTACGTCACTTCAAAGTTACATGGAGCTGTAGAGGGTTGACTATAGGTTCAAGTGTGCCGTGAAATAAAAAAGGTTGAAAAACATTGGCGTAGTGTCATGATATAATAATCAGATTTCGTCGAACGTTAATCGCCAGTTATAGTTTAACTTTCCGCCCTAATTCATTGTTTAGCACTATATCAGTG
Source organism: Nysson spinosus (assembly GCA_910591585.2). Classification (NCBI taxonomy): domain Eukaryota; kingdom Metazoa; phylum Arthropoda; class Insecta; order Hymenoptera; family Crabronidae; genus Nysson; species Nysson spinosus. The sequence goes on from OU342834.1 coordinate 4,388,857, forward strand.
AATTATCGGTTTTCAGGAGCACGAATAAGTTTGGGTCATAGAACTCCTAACTATCTCAGCCAATCCCTATTCAAGTATTCGAAATCTTACCCAACTACTTGGCAAGAGTAGATTACGGACATCGTTCACTATTCCTTCAACGAACGAACTAAATGCTTCTTACCTGAAACAAAACCAAAGGACATTCGTTAGTGAAAGCAATTTATATCATCTATAATAATATATCGAACTCCTAATATGTACAGTTTCAAAATGAAAAGATATTCACAACTGGTAACGCTATTCTCATGACAATTTCATTGTATTACTGTTATCGTGTTATGAATGAAAATAAAAGTGATTTGTCATTTGAACTCGAAATTTTATCGGATTGTAATAAATCTTTTATTTATATGTATACTTCAAGATTTATCTGATTATATCGAAAACTAAAATTAATGTTCAGTAACTAATCCATTTAATTAAATTTGAACTTTTAATATTATCTAATTATATCTGGTATAAAGGTTGATATTCAGAATCAATTCTTTTAATTATATTTGAGCTGCAAAATATGATTTATTTATATCGGACAAGCTTTAAATCATCAAAGTATCGTTGGGACCAGGTGAATTTTCTGTCGGAGATAGCCAGAGGTGAAGGAAATTCGATACTCATAAGATATGTTCGGGTTTGCGTGTCGCATAATGCAAATTAGTTTTCGAGATATCACGTGCACATTCGTTTCCAAAGATTTAATGCAAGATAATTATACCGCAGGCAAAGATATTGATAGAAATAATAGTCGTGCCAATGACGATCGAAATAGAGATAAACCCACGTAATGATAATGTAATTACAGGTTGTTCACCAACCATCACGCAATAAATTATTTCGAATAATATACTCGTTCAAATTCATTTAACGTTTCAATCGTACCTTTAAGAAACGGCGCAATGAATACTTCGTTGATTATTAATATTGGGGATATCAATTTAATTTATTGCAAGTTGCGTATATTTAGAACATAATGATAATGCAAATAAAAAGTATCTTAAATATACTGTTTACGTAACAACTTATTATTAACTGAAGATGAGTAAACTTAAAATATAATATTACAGCTGATTTCCGAATCAGAAGTATGATATAATATGAAGTATTAATATAAATGCCTGCCAATGAATTTAAATAAATAAATGAATGTTATGTTTTCGATTCGAAATAATAATTTTCGTATCGGAAAATTATGGGTATAATTAGATAATTTAAAAATGTCCACATATAAATAAAAAAATTAATTTTCAGATCTGATATAATCAGATAATATTTTAAAGTTCCGTACAAAATGATAAATCTGTACAGAATTAATCACATTTTAAAGTTATTAAATTTATTATATATTCTGCATGATATTATATTAACTTGTATTCACACATATTTACTAACTTATATGTAATAACTTAAGAGAAACAACATTCAAACATGCCATTTTATTAAAATTCTTCGCTTTTGGTTTGGAAATCAGTTAAGTATTATTTATTAACATCCCTTTATTAAACGTTTTATTTGAAATTTGATGTCCGCCATTGCATCGAAAGCCAGCAGCATTACACTAGAAATAAAGAATTCTCAGAAATATCGTTCGCGTACGATTTTAATACCCGGAATTTTATTAAAAACTCTGCGATCCGGAAACCAAGTTTTATTAATATTTTTATTGCACAAAAGTTACGTGAAACCTTTTCGTAAAAAGTGCTGCTAAAACATAAAACTGTATAAATAACTCCAATTAATGAAATGAGTTTAGTTTGACACAAAATGAACTATTTATTAAGCTTATATTCAGGTTAATGATTAAAGGACGGTGTTTTAATTAAAAACATTCAAAGTACGTGTCTCCAAAATGGTTGACTATGAACATTATTATTATTATAAAAAACGCCTTTTCAACGATTATTACGCTTTTGAAATCCTAGTTTTTGAAATAAATTTGCGGAACTATTTTGTAGCCGTCGGGCAAAGGAACTAAATTGGTAAATAAAGTTTATTTGAAGGCAACGGTGTTGCTCGTCAAAACCATCATTACGGTGGAAATAAAAGCGGCTTAATTAAATATACCTGTCGAGCAGTGGCGTACCAACCAAATAATTCATTTTCATTAACCTTCACGTCAAGCCTTTCTTTGGTGACACTTTTTCGCGAAAGTTCTGCGATTCGTCGAATCGGTTTAATCCGCAGTCGACAATCTCCAGAAATGGCGATTACTATTATTTGTTTAACAAGCTCTTCTAAGCTCCTATAAGCTATTTGTATAATATATATTTATGTGGAACCAACATATAAGTATTATGTACTAATTTAAGTATTATTTTGATCAATAAAGGATACTTCATAACACAAAAACATGTCGCTATTGTTATTATCTTTATCGATCTATGCACGTCCATATAATAAATAAAAAATGTCCTTATTCCGCTGGGGAAACGTTTCCGTTAACCGAACATGGTGGCAGTAAAAATAAGATCTCGAGAAAGTAATGTTTTCAATACTGGCGGAATGTCCATAGAAAAATATTGAATTTCTAATCCATTTTAGTATCGTGGACAGCACAATAACTGCATACTCGATGCGTTACACTTGACATTCGATTTTCCTTGTGCCACCGGAAATCATAACTTCCACTATTCCATCAAAATACTGGTTCGATCTTTCGAGGGCTACAATAGTTGGGCACATCGGAGGAAATAAAAAATGGCGGCGGAGGAGGAGGAACTTTACAGCGACTTCAGTACACTCGTGCTACACAAATTTCGTAGGAAATCTTGAGGTGTAGAGGAGAGTGGGGGACAAATCGTTGCATAATAGTCAAAGGGAATCTAGGGAGGGAGGGAGGGGGGGGGGGATATGGGTTTGTAGATGAAAAAGAAGACAGAAACGTGGACTTTCGGTAAATTGGGAGTCGAGCGGTTGCCATAGTAACGGGAAAACCGATAAAATATTGTCCGTTTAGTGGAGGGTGCCGAGGAAGGAGCGAAAGAAAGGGTACCGAAAGAATACGAAGGGATAAAAGTGAAGAAAGAAGAGACGAAGGAAGAGGCCAAAGGAGATAAAAAGATCTGGCGGGAAGACAGGGACGAGAGAGTGCCACGGAAGAAGATAGAAGTCACCTGAAGAATTTATGGGTAGCAAAATGTTGTCGCACTTGGCTTCGAATGCGCGTGCAGCCGCACGTGAAATTCCGAAAATCGGAGAGAAATTGTTGCCTCAAGCTGTTAAGGTTCCGACGACAATTTCATAAACCGAATTTGTCGTTTCTTATTACGTTTATGAACTCCCGAATTAATTAATGTCGCAAGTTCTTGTTGTGTCGCTAAATACGTTGGTGTTGAAATTGGAAGCAAAAGTCGAAGTACTTTTTATATTCATGTTCAAATACGAAAGTCTGAAAATCGTAGAGAAATTGTTGTCGTAAACTGTCAAACTTTTTGTCAAGCTTATCATTTGTTACGACACTTATGAACTCGCAAATTAATTCATATCGCAAGTTCTTGTTATGTTCCTAAATATATTGGTGCTAAAAGTGGAGCCAAAAATCGAACGATCAAAGTGATCTGAATATCATTACTCTAATTACGTGTCGTATTAAATCATTTTATTTGTTGTTTAAAATAAATATGATATTTTACATATCTCGCAAAAATGTAGAGTTTACCTTCGCAGAAAGGTAACCAAAACAACCGCGAAATAATCTAACGATAATGCAATATCGTATACAAATGTACGATATAATAAATGCATTCGCGGTACGCAAATGTTTGGCTACATTTTCGCGGACGAAGATTTAATATCGATTCGAAGCCGAGAGTTATAACAACGTAGTCCAATAATATTTCGTGAATTCATTTCTTCCCCGGAATGTGTGCATTCCACTATGGCGGACAATAGTTAAACGGTTTCGTTAAACTAAGGTATTTAACTGGAAACCCTGGGTCACAGGGAAAATAGTGAAATTACTTCGTAAGCCAATGTTACACGAGGCGCTTAATCTAACAAAGACTAATTGTGTTGTAGAAAACTTACACAAGCTAAAAGCTGGTTTATTATCAGTTTACTATCAGCTTATTATCTACTTTGACCGAAAATACTTTTGGCAAGAAAACTTTCGATAAAACTTATATTATTTACCATAAAAATTGTTTGCTAAGTAATGTTATACTGTTGTGGTACAAAAATTATTTAATATTATTTACTAGATTATTTATTATTTAGTTAGCAATATTTATTATAATACTTTCTATTAATTATTTAGCATTATTTACTACACAATTATTTATGAATGATTTAGTTTAGTTTTGTTTAGAAAATAATTCATAAATAATAGTAAATATAACAATTGTTTGCTAAACAATAAACTATTATATTACAAAAGTTATTTAGTAGCATTTAATATGGAATTATTTAGTAATTACAAAGTTGCGTATTATTTATTAATACTCTTGAAAATATAGTATTTATATTAATAACTAATTAATATGTTCAGTAGCATAGTAGAAACAATATAATGAAAGTGTAATAAAAGTACAATAAAAGTATATTTCTGCGCAAAAGTGAAAACACTTTGCGGAAAATATTATTAAAAAACTTTAACTTCAATTAATGTTTAACTTCTTCATTATGGTTCTAAAATTATGATTATAACTTAATATATATTAATAAAGTTCCAGAATCATTGAAGACAGATAAGAATTTAATGCAAGCTAATCCGAGTAATGAAAATAGTTATCAAAGTCGTCGCGCATCGTGTATTATTGCCTTTTTCCGACGGCCTGCATTTAATATCTGTTTCGTTATCACACAACCTAAGCGGCCATCTTGGTACACACTCACACATCCATAAATTGATTCGACAAAGATTCTTCGAGGGCAGTAAAGCGAAAGCATTCTAGTCACGTCGCTCGACAAATCTTTTCCTTCCATTTGAAATGATCTTGATTTTAGTGAACACAATTCGTGTGAAAAGTGTATTTTCAGTTTCCCTATCGTCTTCCCTTATCTCTTACCTTGGCGATAAAATAGGTAACTGTCAGGGGCACCGTAATTTTTTATCGACCGTCGTAAACAAAAACAACGTTTATTCTTAGAGATGTTCCTCATTCAACTTCGATGCAATCCACCATTTAAATAACATCTATTAACCCTTTGCGGTCGGTGTCTCCGTAGCGGGGACATTTTTAAATAGTCGTAGAAGTCAATAACCCCGCAGCGGGAACCTTCGGGAACCTTACGTATTATAAGTAGTATTAAATACAACAAATCAGTTTCAACAAATTCTGTGTGTTTTAATATCCATATATTGACTTTAAATCCTGTACGGAAAAGTAATTGCGAAACGATGGATTTGCTCCCACCTACTGGTACTCCCAAAAGCGAAATCTGCCGATCGCAAAGGGTTAAACTCACTTACTTCGAAGTCACTCAACAACCATACATTAAAGAATTCATGTACGCCGCTTTGTAAGTCAGGAAATAATTATTCCTTCGACATCCTATGCCGTGTGCACAAACAACATGCAATAAATATATTACACGCACAGTTTGCGTTTCTAATAACATTGTACCGGAACCATCATCCCCGAGATTATAGATCCTATTTTCAATTTGCAACGGCGCACAGTTGCAATTACAAAGTGGGCCAGTGTAGGTAACGTTTAGCATCAATTAACCCCGCGGCAAACGCGCGAGGAACTGAAAAGTAGATTTTACAACTAGTGGGCTTTCCGTGTGAATGCATCCTAACACGTGGGGGATGCAAGTGGGGAGAGACAAAACAAGTGAACGAGCTCTAGACGTGGCAACGACCGGATACACTCGCTCAACCATTTTCCCTCCTCCTCGTTCTTCCTTACTCTGTCTCTCTTCCATGCATCGATACGACACTATATCCTCTCTCATTCTACCTTCTTTGCCATATTTCCCCTACTGCCTTTAATCTCTGTCTCTCTTTCTCCCGCGGGTTCAAAGTCTTAGGTATGCACGAATAAATGGAGGGCGTCGTGGAGGACCCGGAATGAAGAACACGAAAAAAAAACCGGGCGACTCGGTTATTATTTAAACCTTTTATTACCTTAGATATATCGGCTTTGTGGGTTTCTCGAGAAATACTTTAATATTTCGGCTTTCCATTTCTAATATAATTTAACCCTTTGCACTCGAAGATTGTATCGGTTGTAAACGAGGACTTATTCGAGGTCGTTTTTGTTACAGGTTAACACATGTAATGATATGTCAAATTAATAGATATCTCAAAAATCGTATAGTTTTTCAAGGTGTTTTTTGACGGTGCCAGGAAAACTTATAAGCTACTGGAAGAGTTAAAGCCAGTTGTCATTGAAGCAGACAATAATTTGGCGAAAATAATGTCACAGAAAGGACACAATGGTGCCTTCTTATTGGCTCTCCTGAATAGGAGTTCTTTATAAGATAATGAATTGGAAAAGAGAGTATCGATAACATTATCGGAATCTCACCGACTACTTCATTTTCTTGCGTCACTCATCCTCGATTATTTATGGCTTGATGATTTTTAGTTTATGTATGTTTTACTGGAATAAATGTATTATCTGTTATCGAATAAATATTTGGCGAATCTGTGTTTATTTGTCACTAATATTCAATCGACAGCTAAAAGTGAAACATTAATGGAATTCGTTTCCAAACATTTTTACAATGGGAACTGGAAACGTGCTTTTCCAATATATCCCAATGAAAACGCGCAATCGTATAATTGTTTTCGTGGAACACAGTTTATTACAAAACAAATATTTATTTTCGATGAACGTTTCAGGTTTTTCGTGAAATGAAGATCTTGCTTTAATTACTGGACTTACTTGGCGTGGGAATCATACATTGGAGTTTTAAGGTGCGAATTAGAAATATGTACATATATAAATAAATAAGAAATAATATAAGCAATAAACATGTAATATTTAAATACTATTATATGATTTGATTTTCTATATTGTATTATAATTATATATTACTTAAATATTATATATTTATTGCTTACATTATTTTTCATGCATGATTCCGTTTCTATTATAGAAATGTGCTGTAAAACTTTTCCTATTAACTCGTTTACGATGAAAGTCTCCTCAAATGTAGTTCCGCTGACGCGCGCGGAGTGTCAAAAAATGAAAAAGCTTTTAATTAGAATGCTGGTAATATTTCACGAGGTGATCTTTAAAGCACCTCACGTTGATGAAACATCATTTGCGGAAAGTGGAATTTATTTTCACGGAAATTAATTCCCCGTTTGCCATGCCTCCGATATTATTCTGCGACTGATAGATAAGAGTGAATTGGCAGCGTGCCATCTGCCAGGAGCCCTATATTCGTTTCAACGAACAAAATAGGAACGAATGAACGATTTAAAGAATTTAAAGAGTGCCGAATCTGTGTTGAAAACAACAAATTGATAAAAATACTGTATTCCGCGTTGTTATAATACTGTTTTAATAAGAAGTGTATTCGGAGAATATAACTAATAGTTTTTAGTACATTATTAACCCCAGATAATTAATTGTAAATTGTTTTGTACTCCAAATTCACCCTTTCGCAAATCAAATTCACCCGTTTATAATAGTAATTATATATGTAATGAATTGGTAATTTCAATTCAATAACAGTTTCATGTACATCCTTATTATTAAAATTTACATACAATTAAATTTCAGAATCTTCAAATTTTGTAAATTTTACATAGAAATAAATTGTAGAATTTTCAAATTTTTTAAATTTTACGTACAATTAAATTATAGAATTATTTAACTTATTAGATTTTAAATACAATTAAATTTTTAAATAAAATTTACAGTTAAACAGAATATGCGATATCTCGCATTTTCTGTTTACCAATCGAGAATAATTATTACTATCTATAGCATAAGTATTAATACTAGAACTACCGAACATATACTCAGTTATGTTTACACATTTATTTATAAACAAATAATGGCTGGAGGATTTAAGTTAAGTGATGTTAATTTAACGTTCTTCAAATCCCATCGTGTACATAGTAAATTTATTATCGTACTACGTGGCATTATACGTGATTAGACGCAAACGAGACTAGTGCGCTCGAAATCAAATTGGCCTTGTATCATGCTGCGCTCTAATTTAACGATTGCGGTCTGCTGAGTTTCTGTACTCAAGATTCTTGTGTATAAACTACGGTTTATAAACGTGTTTCTGTACAACAAACACCTAGTCCTTACATCCTTTACCTTCATAGTACCTTATAAGTTTCCCGGGTACCGTAAAAAAATACCTTGAATTTCAATTACGCGAAAACAAGAATAATTCTTCGATAATTGAATGATCAAAGAGCGATACCTTCCGGGGAATTCAGGGAAATAAATCTGTCCAATGTTTGCATCGCAATGAGAACCCGTTCTCCTCGAGTGCAATAGACATCGCGTATCCTCGAAAATCGATTTTTTGTTTCAGATAGATCATCGGTGACTTTAAAACGTGATCGCCACCGGAGGCCGTGTCCATGGCGGACGTTTGCGTAAATTGGCGGCGTAGGAGTTTCAGGTACAAATATTTAAATGAAACGTGTTCAAATTCACGGTGCACATACAAAACAGATGCCCGGTGTCCTCCATCTTTTTACCTCGGTAAGGCCGGAACGCAAAGAGGGTGGTGGAGGGGAACGCGAGAGGAGAAGTCGAGTGCATTACGTGATGGTGTGCGGTGCATCGACATACCCGGTGTCCTGATAAAAAAAAGGAGAGAGAGAATAAAAAGAGTAGTGGGTACACCGACTCCACGTAAAAATGAGAAAAGGGAACCCGTAGTATTATTATTCTGTTGATCCCTTCTCTGCCTCGAAATTATTACTGATATTTGGAAATACAATATCTCTCGATGCAGACTCGCACGACACGCGAATCTGCCCCTTTTGTGCACGATTCGAAAGCCACAAAGGATGGGTGTAATAAAAGAGACAGAGGTCCTCAATGAGAAGTGGAATTTCAGATGTTTCGAAAGGTAAGGCTGTCTGCACACTGAATATTGGATGCTCCCTAAAGTGGCTGCGATGGTGATTGAAACAACGAGCAATATCGTTCTGGTTAAAAATGGATAGACTTGCTTGGGATCGTTAAATATTTCCTCTCACTCCGTGGTTTCCGGTCACATAAAATGAAACCTGATATCTTCCAGGAACACTTGGGAGTGTAAAAAGTACATTTGTTTTAATATTAATTGGCTTACGTCCCCTTTTATATGGTCTCTTTAAAACACAGTGAATAATGTATAGGAAGTTGCAAGTAATAAGAATACTTGATATTCCAATGTTTAATAGAATATTACGGTTCGCCATATTTCAAGTAGCTTAGAAATTCTATGGTACATATTACGACGTTAATGTTAAAATTACGAGTATTAATGTCCTATGGGTTCTATCCACGAAACGGTAATAATAGCAATTCACTCAGAAGAGATTTATTTTACGAGCCGACTATGGAGACCGTAATGCAGATATTGATCTGCCTGGCGTTTAATGTCACTCACAATGTTATTCCATCTAAAATACATAGCTGCTGGGACTTCAATATTTAACCAATCCGTAACAACGATTACAAACGAAATATCAGATTCCGATATATCGAAAACCCATTCCGAGAGCCATTAATAAATATATATATATCGAAAGTGTACCTAGAAGTGAAGAGAGACTTATAATTACAACGAAGAAGTAATTATTATCGCGAACTGTTAAGCGAAGGAAAAACCTATTAGCGTGGGCAAGTGTACCATTTAATTATAAATAAATTCATTCCAAGCGAACTGGAATGCCACGTTCGATCGCTTTCACGTTAATTGGTAATCAGAATTGTCTCGTGAAATTAGGTTTTGGAAAGACGACTAATGTGTATTCCAGAACGGTCCTTACGAGAAACCGTGAATGGAGGCACGCCAAATTAAAGCCAGGCATCGTGGCTTTTAATTAGAAGCTTAAGACCCTGCGTTAAGATCGTGTGGCTTCCTTCGTAAATTTACACGCTACATGTGTATGTGATGTTATACCTCGATATACGTGAACGGTGGTTCTCAATCCTGCGAGCTAATTATCATACAACTATATCTAGTGGCATCCAATAATGAAAATGGCGTTTCTAAATTGTTAATTTTTAATTGTAAGTTGAAAAAGCACGATATAAGGGGAATAGTAAAATACACCCCTTGAATAGAAGCAAATACAGATTTATCTTCGCATAACGCAGGAGTTAGATTCCGGGAAAAGATCGCGTTATATCGAAGCCGCATTGTATAAGTGCCGCGTTATACGAAGATCGCAACAATTTTTGAACTGTATTATATCGAAATCGCATCTTTTAATTTTGATATTTTCAGTGTTTTTTACCATGATTCTTCAATTGTAGAACTTCCGTCGGTATTACAGTTACCGGGTGTAATGCTTACCGAGGGGGTGGTTTATATATTCGAGGGGATGTAAATGGAATTATAAACGATCGCTCGTGTCACGAATTTTCCAATAACAGAGTTATATGTCACGCAAAAATAACTCATCCATTTTTAATACAGGATTACTTGCGTTGCGCAAACCGGAACATATTATTTGTATCTATTCGAGAGATGTATCGGATTATACGTTTACTGATTCCACTTTGCATCGCTGGTTTTATAACTTTATTACGTGCATTGCTAACACGATTATGCATAAAAGAACCGGATAAAATATATTGATTTTATAATATATGTGTCGGTGATTACGAACCTGACATAAGTCAATTTTCTATGTCACTTTTGAAATAAATATATCTGCAATTCTGGTTAATGTATAAGCCATCGTTTTGAAAGTGGTATAAATCGACTCTTCTTATTTAATATTATATTATGTTATAATTAATAAAAAGAAGATCAATCTCTAACGAAAAATTAGATTTAACTCAGTCTTCGTAAAAATGGTTTTACATCATTTTCATAATAAACGATCCAAATATTAATTTACGGGGTGAAATAAATGGTTGGAATTATAATCTATGAAAAGGCTTGGGGAACGAATCGATACTTTCGACAGAACTTCACTAATTCAACGACTTATTAAAAATTGAAGAGGATCTCTTTCTATTTACGATTAATTAGTGATTATAGCAGTGCAAAGCAATCGTTAACCTGAATTTATTACACTTTAAATGTGCCGCGATTTAAAATTGCAGTAGAAAATTGATTAACTCGGTGCATTTAAGAACTAAATTAATATAAAGTTGAGTTCATTGATTAGAACTTCTTTATCAATTTCTTCGCATTTACAGTTGGATTATGTACAATCGTAAATAGCACAATAATTTAATCACTCTATAATTCGATCTTATAATTGATAACTTATAACTCAATAACTCAAATTGCAGGTCATCTAAATGCTACATTTAAACGATATAATTGGGGTTTGTTTAGGAAAACAGATCGTGATAGATTACTTATCTCGATCTGTTGCAATCGATTCTCGAAGTGAGCAAAATGGAATTGGATGAGTAAATGAATGGATTGCAAGTTATTTATGGAATTGATTTCTAGTTTGAAAATAAGATAATGCTGTATGGCATGGCAGCCATTTTGGCAAGATAAATCCGGAAACCGGTATTTACGCTCGAAATGCGATTCTGACCATTATAAGTGACATTCTACCTCTCTAATGTGTATTGACTTTCGTTTCTGACTCGACATATTCACCGAACGTACATAATAATGCGATCTGGGTTCCCTTTCTCTCTTTCTATCTCTCGGATTACGGGGGAGTACCACGAAAGTTATCGTCACGATAAATCTATGGTCATCAATCGAGCTTGTACCACGATGCTCCATAATTTATTGAACGGCGCACCTTGAATTCTCAATATTTAAATTTTACCGAGCCTTTCATCGATCGGCTCCATTTAAATAAGTCAAAATACTCGAGTAATTTCTTTCATCGAAAAACTCCTTTCCTACCAAAGACTTAGACACAAATCATAATCATAATCATAATCGTAAAATGATTTCATAACACCAATAAAAACGTCTTACTCATAAAATCGGTTATAATTCCATTACCCTTCCGAGCGCATACATCGCATTATTATTCTTATTATTATCCAGGCTCGTCGTAATAATGCCTCTACCGAATACCAATTATGCGGTATTAACTAATTACCATTAATGCGGTAATAAACCAATCGCAGTGCGCATAATTCGGCGAGCGTACGTGGAATGGAATCCACGGGAGAGGCAGCCGGAAAGAATGAGGCAGAAAATAATCTCGGTGTAATCGGTGAAATCAGTAATCGATTAAACAATAAAGAGGCATCAATCCTCCGTACTAATATATCCTCGGTAAAATCCATATCTTGGTAATTCAATGCGAAATATCAGAGGAGATCCCAAAGTAATTTTCTCCGTTGAATTTCCCCCGCCATATATCCGCGTACCTTAAAGGAGATACCATCTGAAGAAAGAGAGGAGGATTCCAATATTCCGGCGCACGCAATGCCGTTTTACAGAGCTTTTTGTGGAAGTCGTTCCCCGTGCTTTCATTGTGTGCGTATTCATGCAAAAAACACACTAAAGTACTGATTTGATTGGCGCAAGTGAGACGCTCGAGATGGAATCGAAGGACGGATGTCGTTGCAAGAGAAAGAAAGAAGGAAAGAGAAAGATAACGACAAGAAGCATGGTGGAAAAGGAAACAAAAATAAGAGGGAGATAGATCAAGTGCAGCGGGCACAGCAGACTTTTATTATCTCGGGGAGAAATAATATTTCAATTAATAAGTTCTTCCGACTATTTTATCTTCTCTCTTGTAAGAACGGAACATGTAAATACTATTTTAATTAGGCTTTACTGGTATTTAATAAACTAGTAATTACTGAAATACATTGTGTTAAAAATATAACAATAATTGTTTCAATTGTTGAAGACAGTTATTGGCAATTTAAAACTCCAATTTCTATTCTTTTAATACTGATATGTCGAGATATATTGGATCCATCGAAAATATTATTTGGGAAAACTTATTCGTAAATTTCATGATGGAAGTATATCATCTGACTTGGTAACAAACAATGAAATAACTTGATAAAAATATAGTTAATCGTTATCAATATACTGAGTTTAAGTAATCATTTAAAAATCATTGCATTTAAATAGCGGCCGAGTCTGGCGAGCGATAACACTCGACTCACACGCGCACATTCTCGAAACCCGTTTTAACTGTGTGAACGATAATTGGCACATGAATCATGCACTTGGTAGTACCACATCATTCGACGTACTTCTCACGTACGTCGTACCAACCGCATTTATGTGCACGAGCATGCAAGTATTAATACAATACATACAATGCAAAATAATTATCGCAAACACGAATCAAGGCAGGACATACTGTTGGATTCTGGAAGGAAGACACGCGGTGACTTTCCACGCGGAAAGGATAATCCCATATACGACTTATGGGAGAGTTTCCAAAGAATATATAATATTTAATATGTAACGTATATAATAATAACAGTGTTTCTCAATCTTTGTGTCCAGTGAACAACATAACACAACATATATGTTTGTAATGATACATAATTACACAATTGGTACACAATGCGTCACAAATGTTTATGTTATAAACTATTTTGCGAATACGACTTAATCATATCACCGGTTTCTCGCTTTGGCAAAAAGTAGAATTAGATCGCGGATATCTAATATTTTAGAATCCACATATAAAAATGGCAAAGTAGGAACTCGTAAGCAAAAAAAGGGTTAAGTCCCAGAGTGCCTTCTTTCCAGAAGTCTAATAATAACTACAACAATCCAATCGCCCGATAAATTTCCACGCGCACCGATTCACGATATTACTGCGTTCCCTTTCGAATGTCGGATCCAGTAAAGCAACAACGTGTTCCGCCATCGAAATTGCACGGTTATATCAGATTAGATGAAAATTGGATTATCGTCCATTCGAAACCTCTAAAACCCCTCCTTGTGGAATGGAAGGGGGAGGGGGTTGAAAAGCGTGGAGTGTAATACAGAGGGTGAAAGAGAAAGGCGCGACAGACACTTTCAGCGAAATTATACAATGACGTTTCGGTAGCTTAATAAAGTTCTAAGGGTACAGTGTTACCATCGAAATGCAAATGGCGTACTGTAGGGCTCTGGGAAGAAAACACGCTGAAACCTTAGACGAAGAGACACCACGTGTTAGCTACGTCACAGTGTGCCTTCTTCCCTGAACTCTACTGTTCTTTTTGTCAGGGTGAACATATTATGGTGGTGACCCTAGTACAACGCGGTTTTGATATACCGCGTTCATATGAAATAACGTTTCACATGAAATCGTCTATTTTATCTGATTCAACCACCGCCTTATCTTTGGTGAAAAATGAAACTGATTTAAATATAGCTAATTTCATTAATAAATAAAGAATTTTATTTCCTTCAACGCGAATCCCCACAACGCGCTAAGGATATAGCGACGACGTTTTTGTACAACGCGTAACGTATTAACCGCGTTATACGAGAGTTTACCGTATAAACTTGTCTTGAAAGCGATGCCTCTTTGCAAATTTACGTTCAGTGGAATCTACCAGTGACATTCAAAGGGTTAATGCCTCATTGTCGGTGTAAAAGAGGAGGAAGTCTTTTAACGACAACTAGAAAGCTCGTCTTACGATGTCCACATAGGCGCCGATACTATCGAGGATATTGGCAATACCTAGAGTTAACTCGATAAACTGGTTTGCGCACGTCGATGCAGATCGTTAAGGTACCATTGAAAACTATATCTCATTGTTGCTGGGTGTGTATGTGTCGTTACTTTAATCGGATCCCACGTGTTTTGAATACAATCCTGAATGTTATCTAATCACGTATATTAGTAGTGGTAATCCATCGCTAAAAAAAAGGTTGTTCATCGTGCTCTTGAATTTCTCACGCGTTTCGCTTAATTGGTCGAAACCGGTCACGGAGTCGGATTATGTACATATGCATTAGTGTCAGTGCAATTAGCAATTGGATTAGGATAATAATCCTTGATTAAATGCTATTATTTTTTACGACTTTTGCTTTACTGAAATAAGTAAGTTTATATTACTTTTGCTAAATTACTTTATTCTAGAATTCTTGCTATCTTTTGCATTGGTTTTATAATCGCGTTTGACATTAACGAGATATTAACTGATGTTCACAATATTCGTTTATTCTTGGTATTACTTCTTTGCATTCATTAACGTTATTTTTAATTAAACCTGAGATAACGACACGCTTCCATTGGCAGTGCTTTTAGTTGTGACACGTATTATTACAGCAGTCAAATAAATCAGTGCTTTCGATGAAACGGTCGATCTTAATTCACCGCTTATTTAAATCGCTAAAAACTAAACCCACCTAAAATCCCTAGCTCATCATCAACAAACATTGGCGCATTATTCCATTGAATTTTTTTCAAAAACCAGGAGATTATTCTCGGTAGATTAAGCATGAAGCAAATGAGCAGTTATTATTTCGCAGAAAGAGCCAGGCTTAAAAGCGTGGCTCGTAATCAAGGAAATATTGGATGTTCGGTGGATTATTACTTGTTTTATCGGCCGTCCAAACGAATTTCCGTCGGCAGAGTTTGTTACTATAGCGAGACATACTTGTGTGTGTATCTCACTATACACGTGTACAAAGAAAAAACCATAGAGGAGGACGAGAATAAACGTTACACTAACGTGATCACTTCTGCAGGAGCGTGTACCAGGAGTCGATGACATACATGCATGCATATGTCAAATTCAGAGATAGAAGAACGGCCGGTGAATCGGCTTTTACGAGCACCGAACCCTTTGTCTTCCCCCTCCGCGGCCCCTTCGTGATTGTGTCATTTACTAAAAATGAAATCGCCCAGCAATAATTGACCGGATCTAATAGTTTTGTCAGCAGATTCGTATGAGAGTATATGTACAAGGCCCGAACAAAACTTGAAATATTACCCTAATACTTGTATACAAACAAACCGAAAGACACACGATCCGAAAATAAATCCGCATCAAATCGATATTTTTTAATCGGTAAGTATTGCAAGAAAGGGGAAAGAATGAAGTGTGCAAGGGTGAGTGCCTGGAGATTTTTGAGTGTAGGAAGCAGGGAATTTTCATGACTACAAAATCAGCTCGGTGAATTTATGTGGCATTAACGATGCTTCCGGTCCGCGAGCGTGTCCTCTCGCGTGTCGTTGCAGTGGAAGCACTGCTATATTGATACTGTCGAATTACTAACACTGACATGCACCGAATTACCAACACCGACAACCCGAATTACCTGCACTGCCGGCCATTATTCCGATAACCAATCGATAGGGCCGGGTATACATACGCGGCTCTGGGCTTATAACGATTCGTTAAAACTAATTTCACTGACGCGCTCTGTCTGCGACTACATACTTCGCGCTATCGACCCACCTCACCTACGTGAAATTCAAAACAACCTGTTTGTTTTTAACTTTTTTTTTCGACCGGCCGACTTCGATCGACTATTCCAATGCATTGCAATCAGAAAGCCTTTTATCCACCCGTATTTTATGCATAATTTTTCGCCGGGTTTCTACTGGTTTATTTGGGGTTGGAGTTCAATAAATATCGGTGGTGCTGGGACTTAAATGTAGCTTTATATATTTGGGATTATTATTGGGATGTATTGCGATTTCGAATTTATGGATTAGTTTGTAATTATGATGTTTTAAGACTTTAATAGATAAGAGTTATTAAATATATAATATCTAAGTTTATTAAATATGTAATACTAAAATATTTGAAACACCTACTAAACACTAATTGCGACGTTAAATAAGTAATCTAGTTAAAAGGTGTTAAGTCCATCGAATTATTTGGTTATTTAATGACACCATAATAATTTCGATACTAGTAGATGATAGAATTTCTAATCGTCGAATGATTTCATAAACCATTTATTTTGAATCGGGATGATTTTAAAAAATGTTTTATTCTGTTAAGCAGAATTTTATTCCAATTTTTAATGTTTCCTAGAGCTGAATAATTCTATAAAGATTGTCAACATTTTGTATTTTAATAATTATATGTATTACTTTACACCCAAGCTTAAATGTTCATCCGGTTTTATCAGATTTCAATTATATTACTTGCGTAAATAGTTACCGTCAAAAATGATAGAAACTTCAGTTACGGAAGATTAAAAGTTTGCTTATCTCAAACTACCTGATTTAAAGTTTCGAGACTCACCAACTATTCCCCAATATCAAACTTCCGATCCGCAACTTTAAATCTAAGGACATAGATGCTGCTTACCTGAAACACAAAAATGTCCAAAGTTAAATAATCACGAATTAATGAACTCCTAATAAGCAACGATAATAAGTTTAATAGTAACTCAATATGCGAACGATCGCGAGCACTTGGCGATAATAAACAAGTTACAATTACGCAATAATTAGAACGATAACAAAAGAAGGAGGTCAAGAGCACGAGTTCAAATGATCAATAAAGTGTGCAGATTTTAATAGGCATTTGAATTCAAGATCGAAAGGCAAAACATAAAAGGATGCTAACAAGCATAAAAAGTAGATTTCCATCAATTACAGCATAATAGAGCCATTATTTGTTCTCCGATAGAGCTGTCGCTCATTAATTCCCGTCGTAGTTGCCCGGTGGTCTCTATTATTAGGGTCATAATAATTGTACAAAAAATTCAATAATAATATCATATTATACAGGGACTCCCACAGGTTAAATATGCGGTGTCCTTTTCCCTGCATATTCACCGTGTGCCATCTTTCCAGAACCGCACGGTATTCGTGCACGTGTACTCCAAAGAGCCGCGCACGTTTCGAGCCACGTCCACTCCATTATGTCGGCCAATAATTCCCCGATCAGAAACACTCGACTTCGTAACGGTTCAACGGTGAATTCGTGGGAACAAGAGAGAATTTATTGACCCGTCATATAACATTTGTCCCATGTAACACATCGAGGAGAGAGTACCGGTACGTGTAGGGGCCCCCCTTCAATTTGTCAGGACTTGTCAAATTTTTTCGTTTACACTGCCAGAGCGTAGATCCGATTTCAAAGACCGCGAATACTGCGATTACTGAAATATGGAGAGACACGACACGAGGGAGCCATCCGTACGGGACGGAAGCATGGAAAAAAGTCATTAAATCCGTGAATGCTCGCGCTATGTTCGTTCGTTGAAAAGTGAAATCAACGATGGAAGATTTGTTAGCATCGATTCGACGAAATCCTTTAATTGATATCGATGTATCCCGATCGTTTAATATCACGTGGGACTTGATTAATTATGTATTAAGTTTGTATTATTTCTTTATTTATTTGACGAGTGGTCCCTTTAACACTTTCACGACCGCATGTTTGCGCAGCGAAACGTCGCCCGGCGCCGGCAATATTTTTGAAGAATTAATTTATAAAAACTTTACGTAAATTCACGAAATAATTCAACATTATTATACAACAATATTTTTCCTTTGTGTGATAATTATTAAAACGTACAAATATAAAACAAAATTCTTCGAGAATTCAAAAAAAATTTGGAAGAATTAAAAAAAAAGCGCTTCGAGATAGACTATTTAGCAGTCAAAGGGTTAAGCAACTGACGTTCTAAAAAACTTTGCAAATAGCTTGCCAATGGGAGTCACCGGCAAATAACGACTGGCCTATCAAAGGCACCACGGGAGTGCCACCGGCACACAACGACTGGCCGGCCCATGACACCACTGTGGTGTCACCGGTCGTGAAAGTGTTAATATAAAGGCCATATATCTAACTGCAAGCAAAATCTCTGTCTTATAAAGAATGTAGAGTGAAGTAGGTGATTAATCAAATTTCTTAATAGTTGTTCATTATTACGATGTAAATGATAATTAAGGTGGATGAATGCACATTCTAATGGCAGTGGAATTTTCGAAAAACAGATTTCTAATAAAGTTCGTGTTCCAACGGTTCAGGATGCCATTAAGATAAGAGTTATAGAGAGACAGGACTCTAATGAAATCAGAATTCCATTAAAGCTGAAATCCAGAGAAAACGGAATTTTAATAAGCCTGATCATTTCTACGCAGAAAACTTTAGGGAAGCATAACTCAAAAGTAACTGGATATCCACCGAGTTCGTGGTTTTACATAATTATGCATAAGTATAGTTAAAAACTGTTGCATAAGTAAACAGCTTTGCAGAAATACACGGCAACAAATTGCACGCGATGTTTCTTGTATTCGCCATCGAGATAAATTAGTTGACGGAAGTAGAAGGGTTTAATTTCTAAAGTTCTACTTACGCATTAATTTCAGTTGATACGCGTAAATTGATGATTGAAAACTGATATAACAATGTTAACTTTATCCAACGATTTTTAATTTGCCTTTCGAAAATAATAACTTTCGATAAACTATCGGGTTGCCTTCGATGATAACTGCATTTTGAACTTATAGGTGTATTATTAATTTGTATCCTTTACAATTAATGCTGTTCTAACGACACGATAATAATATATAATAAGTATGCAATTATGTATTTATTATAATATTTTTTCTACCATTTTATGTCCGTGTTAGACTTATTATTCTTTATAACTGGTCTTATATTTATATGTATTTACTGTATTTGTATATATTTGTATACAAATCAATCGTAAATATTAAAGAAACGTACCATAAAAACGTGGTACGTGGATGCAGTCTGGTTTCAATTATTCCATTTTACAAGTGGCGTAATAATACGCTGTAACAAAGGGGAAACATAACGTCGACCAATATCTCGTGTATAACTGTTCGCAATCTGTTTCCCCGGATATTTACTTCACTCGCCGCGTTCTTTTTTTTGTTCGGAACACAACGATCCGTGTTGGATTTAATCGCACGCTTCGTTTTTCGGTCGCCATCGTATCTTTTCGAAAGATTTCAATGTAACGAGAACTGGAATCAACGCATCTCTCGAATTTCGCTGGATCATGCGCCAAAAATCCCTGCCGATTAAATTGGATCCGTATCCCACGCATTTATATCATCACCAATGAAAATAACGACTTTTACTATTCCAATGTGATTGATGACAAAAATCAACTGAAAACAGATCCTATTTTGAGTCTTTAATTAGTAATCCACGATGTAAGAATTAACTGAAATTAAATTATATTCCATAATATAAAATTTGACTTAAATTGAATTATATTCCACGAAATAAAATTTCATTTAAAATGAATTATATTCCACAATATAAAAAATCAACTTGAATTTCATGATGTGAAACTTAAGTAAAATGAAATTATATTCCACGATGTTAGAGTTAACTTCAACTAAATTATATTTCGCACCATAAAGAATTAACAGTTGAGTATTTGCTATTAATCAAATGACTGTATAGAGTTCGACAGCGTGCAAATAATCTGAATATTTACCAACTACTTTCCCATTTCAATCCGTAACAAATTCTTTCCTGGAACTCGAACAAATTTGGCTACATTCCTGCATAATAACTAATGTTAAATACTAAACGACTACCAAGTTATAATTAGTGCACGGGTGTAAGGACTCCAACCTGGAAGTTTACTTGTTATCCCATGTGCTCCCCGACGCTTTCAAGTGACCACTCAAGTAAAACAGTACGAAAACTTTTGTATATTCAAATAAAATAGCCGTTGGAATACGAACAACTTTTTGAAATTCAACAACAAAATTGTTTTACATCGATTACAAGGTAACTGATCGTTGTAAAATATCAAAATAAGATCAAAGGATTTGTACGAAGGTATGATTGGTGGATGGATACACAAGAAGATAGATATTACATATCGTATAACGATATACAGAAAGCGAGGGAGGGGGTGAGCAAGGGTTGGGAGGGTGCAGAAGGGGAGAGGGAGGATGTAGAATAAAAGAGACAAAAAGGGTGTACCTGTTTTTCGCGAGAACAGGGGAGGAATAAAGAGAAAAGGATGTCATCTGTTACTCGGAATGCGATATATCCATGTCAAAAAGAAAAAAAAACTTGGGAAAGAGAGTAACACATTCATCGGTGAGTGGCTGAAAGGGTGTATTCTACGGGGATTATTAGACTTCCAAAATTGTTAAGAGTTTTTATGAATGAAACAAGTACGCGAAAATAATTAATAAAAAGTTGTGACGTTGGTGATAATTCACTGTCGTAATTCTCGTGGAATATTTGCGAGGAGATATTGTTGCTATTTATTGAGGTAACTTGGGCTGTGAGGAATATATTGATTTTTTAATTGAATAATTATGTAGTTATATCTATTATGGACTTTCATTAAAACTATTAGAATAAATATATATTATACGTGCAGGTTTATAAGTGTTAAATTATGTGTTAAATAAACCTTCATTATTTCCTCTAAAAAGAATTATTGAAAAAAAAATAAAGACGTTAGAACCTTCTTCTTGCGAAGACGAACAAGATGATATAACACACTTGGGGAGCTAATGAGTTATTGAGAAAACGTATTTCCAAAAATGCACTTTCAAATTTATATTATAGTATTGATTTATATAATATATTTCTGAGATCTAAGTTATCGAAATAAGTTTATAAATCATCAATTTCAATAACGAAAAGCAAAGGTTCAAAGGTTACCCGTATACCGATCAATTTATAATCTACAATAGAAATTCTGTTCAACGCGAACAATAAATTCTCTGATAATAAAATACATGGAATATTTCCGGCGCGGGTAATAAATCATAGGGAAGACAGTTTAACGTAAATCCATTCTCTCATCGGGCCGCCATTGTTGGAAGGAATCTAACATTCAGAGCGCACTGCAATTCTAATTATTTATATGTATCGACACAATGAGATATAATGTGCAGTGTAAACGGTGGAATTGGAATCACGTTGCTCCTATTCTGACATAAAATATATCTTCCTGTGGTTAGGTGAATGTAATGCGCGTAAATCATTCGCCAATCATTTGTTTATGTAATAATGTTCGTAGTAGTGATCATTTGCCGAACGAAATTAGAACTTTCGAAAATAGTGAAGCTACAAAATCCAGAATGTATATATATTTTATGTTTGTTTATTATATTTTATGTATATGTGCAAAAACGAAAACATTTGATTTAATTTTTATTTGACTTCTATGTAATTTTTTATTTAATAACTACTAGATTTTATTTAATTCACATGGAACGATGTAATGAAGCATTTAAAGTGAACTCTAATTCCATAATAATATTAATTTAATAAGTAACTCGTTTAAAAATGATGAAATTACGCAATAAATATAACAATTATCTCCAGTCTTCCGGAAAGCTTAAATAATGTTAGGAGCAGCGATATGTTACACAATGCATTAAACAAAGGGAAATATTCCCGCTATTCAAATCGGCAACAAGAAAGGCTTGTTTAATGGGTATTCGTATTATATAAGATTACGTAAACCCGCTTAGTTAAGCTAAACTCTGGATGTTTAATAAACATGATACTGCACATTAACTCTGTTATATTAATACACAAATAATACATATTCGCAATTATATAAACAGTTATGCTCAACAATTTACTTCGCCATACACTCTGACCATAAATCGAGGTAAAAATACTATACTCGAAGTGTACCGCGCATGTTAACTAGGTTAGGAACTACGAACTAGGTTAACGTTGCAATATAAGCAGAATATCATCTCATTGTCTTCGATTATTCTAACAAACCTATCATATTCCATAGTACATGATTATCGAGAACATAGAATATAATCATATTCCATATATTTCGATGTTGTAGATAATTAAGGTTATGTATAAACACACTGCTCAATCAACGTCGTATTATACAATATAATATCGTCATATACCATGTAACTATATATTAATTCCGCTTGATGAATACACAAATAAGGAACTATAGAACAATGATCATTATATATTCCATAATAAACTAAATTCATCGACAACGCTAAGGTTAACTTCCGACGAGTAGATATACGAGTTCATCTAATTTGCGGTTTAACGACTTACCTAGCAAGGTTGAAAGATACGCGAAAAGCAGCTTTTAATTGGTCCCCCGGTAGATTTTGGGTACAACACTCACTATTATTACTACTAAGGAAATATTCGGTAACGAAATATATAAATAATTGTATAAAACAAATGATATTACGGTGATAGACGCCTGACGTACGGGAGCCGATGTAACTCGTGTCGAAGCTCGTGACGTAGTAACCGAGTATACCAAAAAAATCCCTATGAACGCTCGAGATGTAAACAAGCGCCTCGAGTAATCGGCTTAGGAATTCTAAGAAGTCACTGTACGGAAGATCCTCTGTGTTCTTTGAATGTGGTGTTTTGAGTATCGTAAACATTAAACACACAAGCGAAGAATCTTGCTGGCATCTGTGTAATTCCATTCCGAATGTTGGAATATAGAATAAATTATGGTGTTGGTTTGCGAGCATCGTAATAAAATGTAGCTACAGAACAGCTAATAAAGTGGAGGAATTTTATTGATCATTGAGAATAGAAGATAATAGAGCACTGAGAGTAGAAATGGATATCATAATGATTTAAATTAATGTTAATAACTCTGTTAAACGATAAAATAGATATCACCCCACATTTGTAATACAAATTACTGTCGTTAATCATAATCCATAAATGAGATCCAATCACACTCGGTTTGTCGATTAAATCTGCTATATTTGAAGATAATGGTAATCCAATATCTGTGCACTTAAAAATTTAATTGCACATTGGAATTATAATACTACATTAACTACTCTAATGCAGAGTTATTAATCCCATAGTACTAATTTCCTATTCTAATTTCCAGTTCTATTACTATGTCTATGTTACATAATAATGATATCATTGTTATATAAGTATTTGGAATAATTACATTATATCTATAATATCAATTAATGTATATTATTATAACGAAGAATTTAGAGCCCAAATAATTTTAGAACGAATAGTTTTTTAATCTACCTGGCTCTCTAATAATTATTATTTAATTGTGTCGTATCAGTGATATCATTAATTATTTCATTTGACATTACATTAAGTGATTAATATAATAATGCATTATAATATTCACGTTATAATACATTATAATAATTCAATGTTTATGTAATTAAAAAGCAAATTGTTTGATCCGATAATTATCCTTGGAGTTTAGAAAATTGCAAGAGATTTCGAAATAATAAATACAAGTGATATATGTCGCTCTTAGCAGATCCATTTCTCGAATTAATAAAGCCATAAATCATATTTTCTTAACCCATTTAAGTTCTTGCTTGAAGCAATATTTCTGGGAATCTTATGATTGGTGCTTACTCTTCAAAGCAGCAGAAAGTCGGAAGTTACGGAAGAACGATGTAGAACAATTAATTTACGCTTTTCGTTATTATTTCGGAATTAAATCGACATACAGTGAGTGTAAAAGTATTCGTACTGCAGCGAATTTCAACAAAAACCTCGTAGCATTTTCTTTATTTAAAACATTTTAACAAACAAGCAATACGTATATATTCTTAGAGATCTTCGCAATGAATTCCGTAAAAACAAGTATTATTTACAAGATACGGACAGATGAGTATGTGACGTCGAAGTTACATGACGTCATGGATATTAATTTTGTAACAACATTAACACCCACCTTTCTATCTATTTCAGAATATAACGAAAAGACAATCTTCATTCTAAGTTCAGAAATATTGTTGAAAATAATTGATCGTCCATCCGCAGGTGGAGCCGAAGAAAAATGATGTGCCCCACTTTCCCCAGGTCGGCCTCAGCGACACGGAAATAATGAAATCTGACGAGTTTATCACTGTTATCGGTGAAATGTTATCTCTCGAGTGCACTGTCCCGATATTATTAAATCGATAGTAAATGGCGTGGCATCGAGATGCGATTTCGACCGAGGCATACGTTCGACCGATCTCCGTAGTCGATTACGAAGTACAAGTGTGAGGCTTTAATAAAAATGAAGAGTGACACGAACTACCGATCATCGCCGATAAGAACTCCGGTGGATGGCTTAGGTCAGTAAATACTGTGATTTAACACACACGATCGATCAACGAGGGTAACATTTTTTAGTAACACTGTTCATATTATCTAATTAATATGTATTATTATAATAAAAGATTTAGAGCGAATTTTTGACACTTCTATATTATTTAGCGTGAATTTAATACTGGGAGTCATTGTTTAATCGTATTGTATCAATAATACGAATAATCATTTAATTCTGTATTAATGTGAATAATATAATTCGACGATTGTATTAAGTGAACTTACTGCGACGTACTACAATAATATATAGTAATAATAATACTAGTAAGTAATAATAAGTTTTCGTCAAAATAATAACTATATTGTAAGTTACACGTGTTTGTACCTCCTGTAAGGGAATAATAAAAATGAAGAATGACACGAACTACCGATCATCGCCGATAAGAACTCCAGTGGATAGCTTAGGTCAGTAAATACGATGTCATAAGTGGCGATTTAAAAGCGCACACGGTTTTTCCGATACTTGGATGCGCCAAAGAAGACCCGCGCTCGCATAAAATCTGCTATTCGCAGACCGCCCTGATAAAATATTGCCCTACCGATGTAGACACCGAAATAGAATACAACTATAGGCATATATCTCTTCTGCATGATTTAACTTCGCCGCGTAACTTTCCTGAATTTATCGACGTATTCGCACCGTACGTATGAAGTGTTAAAACGTATATTTCACCGGGGCTGTGAAAGATCTCTTGTACTGTTATTGGGTGCAATGCACCCTCATTGGTCTGCTCAAACTGAATTTACAGATCTGAATAGATTGGAATTTCACTGTGTATACGTATCTATCGATAGTTTATGTGTAAGGCGATAATATGTTTGTATATTATTAATAAATTGACCGTTCATTACTTAACGTTTCCAAATGATTTCAAACGACAATTAATCTTTATTGCATGCAAGTATTTTTAATAAACACACTGCTGATTATTTAACATAACGATTTTGCACAGTAAAATATTATTGGTTTGCTCGAATTAAATTTAGAGATCTGATGAGATTTTTTAACGATACAGGAGGTAATGCATTTGCATATTGAGTTATTTTGCACTTGCGAAAATTAAATTTTATCTGGTGTTATGAACATCTGCTTAAAATCGGAAGCTGCTTACAAAGTGTTCCCAAAAACAATTTTTTTACCAAATAAAATAGTATAATAACTTAACAAACTCAAATGATAAAACAATTATACGATCATTATTTATTTACGATTAACATTATCGAAGCTTATATTAAAAACCTTTATATTCAGTTTACAGAAGTTTCACTTACAAATCTGACTGTATGTCAATTCATAAACAAACTAACTTTCGAAGTATTATTATAACTTTTCTTATAACTTCCAACCAAACATACTTTTAACTAATTTTACAATCAGTTTTTAATACCAACGTCATAAAGGATATTCAATATTCTACTGCAATTAATTAATATCAACAGAACTCATTATTCATACTAATTAATCTAACATCGTTCACATGCAATGAACGCAAATGCCTACAAACAAACCACCTTGTAAACTACACAAGTGAAATCGTGTTTACACGAACAGATCAATTTACCTTGCATCGGGTTTGCGCAATAATTTAATATCACCGTGAAATGCACTAGGATTGTATTACAATACATTTAATAATTCCTTTACACGAGCGTTACTAGACGCGCGCTGTAAACTAATTATATTAATGTAGCGAAACGTACATGGTTTAATGTAACATGTGCGTTGTACAACGACGGTTGTATAAAATTACTGGGAATCGTACCGTGAAAATTGCACGCATTATTTCCGTATATTTGCTTGATTACATGTAATATAACGGAGGTGCGTGGAACTTTGTATCCCGTATAAACAGCGTGTAATTACATACACATTGCAAGCTTACAGAATATAATTAAACTACATCGATTTAATACACATTCGTTAATCACAGTAAATTCCTATGAATGCAATGCTGTATTAATGTTATGCAGTATCCATTGCGATTGTATGTTATACGTAAAATGCATGGAATTATTAATTATCAATCACAGAATTATTGAAACATCGTGAAGCTGAGAAGTTTGAAGTTGTACAACAACTATTATTTAGTTTTATTTCAGTTATTATTATCATATGGCTGAATAGTATATCAGAAATATTCCCTAAAACCTTTTTCCCTAGAACTTTTCGAATAACTCGCCCAATAATTCAATATTGTAGCTCAAATATTTGTCAACAATATTGCGAGAAGTACAAAGTTATACAGTTGTCCCAGTACTTAAATTTTAACTAATATATTAGACTTATTTTGAATAATATATTTAAGAGCTCTTTCGCAATATACGTTAGAAGTGTCAACCCAGCAGGATTGCCAACATGTGCAGATATCGGTTCCGATTTTTCTCTTTTCCATTCGACCGCAATAAATTATTGAGAAAATATCGAATAAAAGAAATGGAGTTAAATTATTGAATTATTGGATTGATTTTTATTTTATACTGCATCGGTTGCATATTCGGTAATATTTTATAAAATATGCTTATTACTTCCTCGTATTTATGTAATTAGGTTTAATTTATTAGTCATGCATGGAAAATTCATATTCTTCACGGGCGGGGGCTATTAATACACTTAACAGGAATATATGCATTACGACGTTGCGGCCATGTATACTAACTAATATGCGTGCGTTTCAAAGTGATCGATCGGCATATCATTATGTAATATGCCCAACAGTTGCACGATAATAATATAATACGGCTAATTGCTTGTATTTCTGTATTCCTACCTTCTAAAGTATTTAAATTAATATCTTATTTTAATTACATATTTTATTTAAACGATTAAGTTAGTGCAGTATTGTTTATACCAGCTCTTAATATAAATGATTTGCTTTATCTACTGCAACTAATTCATTCCTTTTTGTTATCCTTTATTATTTTTAAATCAAATTCGTATTGTTTAGTATTTGTGTTATATGTTTTTATGTGCTTTTATACCTTCATATTAATTCCATAATGCTATATGTGGATTCTATAAAAGTCAAGAAAGTCAAGTGTTTTCATTCCAAAGAATTTGACTCTTTAAAAAATGAAATATGAATGTTAAGTACATAATGTTTGAATTGGCCTGAACAGAGCAAAATACTTACAAGAAAAACGATATAAATTCAACAAATAGATTAAAGCACATTTATTAAAACTCTACTAAAGTATGGCTATTCGCAGGAAAAAGAATCCAAATGTATACCATTTTAAATTTTAGATCTAACAATTTATGTTTGTAAGATACGAATATCTCCAACATTTAATTCGTAATTATAATTGCAAATAAACTATGGGGATTTTATATCGTGGACTTATTACTTGTTACTCTTTCCATCAACTCGAAATCACGTTTTATCATCACTTCAAGGATCGCTCGTTAGCAGCGCGCGCACCTTCCGGTGTACGTTTAATTCATTATCGAAAGTTGTTCTGGCCGGTACATCAATATCGAAAGCACTACGATAATTAAATTAACGATTGGTCGGCAACCGTGCACAACCAAGGGAAACAATCGAGAAAACCTGAAGGAACGTCCTTGCCCCACCCCCTTCGTCCTTAAGCACTCTCCCAGGGAGATGCAAAATACTACGTGCATAAAAACAGATGCAAATCTACGAAGGTAAAAGAACCGATGATCAAAAAGGAAGAAAATCTCGCCGGTACAAAGAAAAACGGTAATGAACCAGGAATGAAGGAAACTCCGATAAATCGTGTTCTTCGTTTCACTCTGCCATCTCACTCCTTCTCATCACCACTTCGTTCTTCTTTCTCGCTCTTCGCTCCAACTACTCCTCGTCCTATCTCGACATTTTCTCTGACTGTGCCCTTGGCAGTCTCTTTGCACCTTGCACTCCCTTTCGAGCCCTTTTCATGGGGGGGTTTTTCTCACTTCCGGTCCTGTTTCATTTACCCCCACCCTACTAACCCGTTTCCCACCACTTTCCCGAGGCTTCTCGACCACTTTTCCGGGGCTTTTCTCGCCCTCTTGTAATTCCACATAGTAAATAAGTAAGAACCGTGAACAATGAAAAAAGGGGAGAAAGGGTTCGCCACTTCTTCTGGATTATGTCCTGTCATGCGTTTTTAAACCAGCATTCGCGGCGAAGGGTGAAGGGGGCGGGGGTGATATTTTACTTGGAAGTTGTTTCGAATGAATCAGTAATGCCGCAATGAATGGTTATATTTTCCCCTCTTATTAGACAAATTGCGACGTTTTATTGGTTCACATTCACCTTTTAAGGCGCAACGATCCTAAGAAGGCTTAATTTTAGAAACTTTTATGAAATGTTTAAAAATAAACGGCGGATGATGGGGCCTGGCATAATTCTCGTTAAAAGGTCTAATTGGGGAGGGATGATAAGAATTAGTTTCTTCGGATTTCGTAATCAGATAAGTTAAGGGGAAATGATACCGTAATTCCGTATTTTTAAGTTTGCGAATGTTGATTATTTATTTTCTTTATTTGGAAAATCCGGATGCTAAACCTGCTTTTGAAACGAAAACAATTTTTAATCTACTTCTTTCGACCCAAAACCATCTTA
Source organism: Nysson spinosus (assembly GCA_910591585.2). NCBI lineage: Eukaryota > Metazoa > Arthropoda > Insecta > Hymenoptera > Crabronidae > Nysson > Nysson spinosus. The sequence goes on from OU342834.1 coordinate 4,418,525, forward strand.
ACACATTCAGCGCCGGCGACCTAAGAGACATTTAAAGCCTGAGCGCCGGCAACGTATCGGCCACTTAAATCCCACGCCGGCCTCATTCGATTGGTTCCGATCAATGAGTAGCCAAAAAAAATATTCAAAACATTATACATTTTCGTAAACTAGTACATTTTAATTGCATATTCGTCATATACAAAGCGATAGACCCAGAAATCCGCATTATCGCGGGGCCGGCGCTCAAGCGACAGACTCAGAATCCCGCGTTTTCACGGGGCCGGCGTTCAATGTATTAAAACATGTTTATACATAATATACCATCGATTTGGGCCATTTAGGAGCGATTTTGGCGACTTGGAAATTTTGACGATTTTTGGAGGTACGCCTTCTCATTTTTTTCAGAGTACAGGGTTAGCTGCGCGTAGTCACAAAAACAATTAGCCATTTTCTATAATCAATTCTAGGACCGTTAGTTTTACTTTGTGGAAGTTAAATTATATTCAAATATTACTTTCGCAAAGTTTTATGATAAATCGGTTCATGAAAAATCCCCTTCCGAATTAATGAATTCTAAGCAAAGGTAGACACATGTTTTAACATATCATAGGGTAATGACTTTTTGAATATTCAGATCATTTTACGTATAAATTAAGGAAAAATGAAATTTTATACGGCATAATTAATTCTTTATATACCTCTCTTTGGAGATATGTTATTAATCATAACTCTGTCAATAATCAACGCACGTTTCTGGCAGGAAATTGCAGATATAGTAAGAATCACAGTTGTCTTTGGAAAAACACATCGGCCGTACTGTAATCGTGAAAAATGCATTAAAAATACATTAACTCGCTTTACGACTTACCAGCGGGGTATCGTAAAACGCAAGAGATCAATTATCGTAAAACTTGTAAATACGATGCCTGGCTACCTACGTAATTCATACAAATTAAAGGCGTGTCAAAGAAAAAACAGTTTTTAAGTTTCAACTTTTTCCGTTCTAACGAAGTAGTATTATTAAAAATGACTGTGTGTTCAAAGAAGACTGTTCACAGTATTAATTCTAAACAAATATAGACAGAGAAATAATTTATGTATAACAGAGAAATAACTTTTTGAACATTTAAGTCATTTTTACATATAAAATGTTCAATGATACGCGAAAAGTTATTATTAAAAATTACAATATATTAAAATTACACGAATATTAGAATTAATTTTAAGCAAAGATGGACACGAATTTTCTATCAATTATAGAGGAATCATTTTCTAGACATATATTATTAATGTATTATTAATTCAAACTGCATTATTAATACACTATTAATCAATTAATTTCAGTAGTTGCTTTTTATACTTTTGTAATACTTACTTATGAAATTAAACTGCCATGAGTGGTTAATTAGAATAGTTCCACAGTAACTTTATTCAAGCAAAGGCTTTCAAGAGAAGCCCAAAATAATTGAATTCAATGCTTCATAATTGCTTATTATTAATGAAGTCTCCACTGGTGATTAATTAAAATAGTTCCGCACTAAGTTTATTCAAGAAAGGGCTTTCAGTAGAAGCCCAAAGTAATTGAATTTAACGTCCGCCAATTACTTACAATAGTAATTAAAGATAATTAAGCACGCTTTGTATGATTCCGATATTAGATGGAGCTTCAATATTAATAAATAATAATTAATGAATATCATGTTCCACGTATATATGCTTCCAGCTCTGCGTGATAAGGAATTAGATAAAGTATATATAAAATGGTCAATATTATCTTATTGTTGTTGAAATTGTGTTACAGTGAAATGATGCGATACAAGTTATGCACTGATACTGTTTGCAGTGTATCTACAGGTAAATAATCACATAAGCAGAGATACGATAAATCATTGTCACCGGAACTCGAGATTTTCCCCTTTCGATAGCTAGCAAGCGCTTATACCCAGGTGTACTGTTCGTACTGACCATTGGCCATGTTGTGAATTATTTTGATCGTCCTAATAAATACTCGATAATCTAATCGGAAACTGTAGCGCGCTCAATGATGCGCATTCGAAATAGCTACCGGCCGGTTTCCGCCTTTGATCTGGATCACAAAATCTACTGATAGCACTGACAATAAATGAGCTTTGCTTGGATCAAGATTAACTCTGATTTATATTGATATTATTTTGCAGATTTATCTCAAAATTAATTACTTAACAGATTAAGCGCCACGCCGGTCCCTAGGGACCGGAGCAAGACTTACCGTTCAGGCCCGACCGGTCCCTGCGGACCGTTCTGGGCCTGAACGGAACGGCAAGCAAAACGGGCTGGGCACTTAACGTGTTAAATAAAAAGGAATTTATAATGAGATTCTTTTAATATATCTTGGAAAAACTATGCCATTTTTGCCTTTTATCTGAATCAGAAAATCTACTGATAGCACTAACAATAAATGTGTTTTGCTTGGAACGAGATTAACTCTGATTTATATTGATATTATTATTTAGATTTACCTGAAAACTGAATACTTAAAATAATGTTAACACTGAGAACTATTACATGACATAAATTGCAATTTATAATGAAACTGTTTAATCAATTTGTGATAAACTATGATAAATACATTATTAGATAAATAAATACATCTAGTTCTCATGCGTTCATTATTATACATTTAACTGTTTCATTAATAAATAATATCTAATTAATAATGCAAATGTTCGATAAATTCGTATCCACTGTTACAATTATATCATCTCAGTTTCCAATTACGGTGCACCAGATGACAAATAAATTAATTGCGCATACTCTAACATTCTACTAATAATTAAGCAAACTGATATTGATTCGTAGCTTGAAATGAATTATTGTTTAATTGGATGATAATTCCTTGTTGATTATCTAACCAGCCTTGTTCTCTATTCAGGACAGCTCGATTGTAATAGGTTCCCGGATACGATTAGGATTATTATTCTGTGAATAAGTAATTATATTTATCTGCCAGTGGCCATGTTATTGACAGAAGTATCTCTGTAAAATTTAAATCAATATAGAAGTTAATATATCACAGGTTTCAGTTGAATTTCCTTGTTTTAATAAATACACATTAATTTTGTAATTAAAGCGTGTGTATTTTACACACAACTTGTCTGCAAAATTAAATGAAATTGGTTGGTAACCAATATTATTACTGTAAAATGCTGTAAGGGATAATTAAAATAGAGCAAAGCTGATCTTGTTCAAGAAATAGCCCCCGAAAATGCTCCAAATCATTGAACTTAATATCTACAATCGATCACAGTAGCACTTATCATAATCGATTAAAAATAATCACCAAAACTAATTAAAGATTTAAACAAATCACTAACTTCTCGTGAAGCCACTTACATACAAAAATGTATACATGAAAATCATTTAAATATTCAAAAACTTACTTCTCTATGATGTATAAAACATATGTGTCTACCTTTGATTAGAATTAATTCTAATGTGAGTTTCATTTTAACATTTTATAGTTTTTAACAATTCCTCTTCGCGTATAATTGAAGAAGTCATATGTAAAAATGGCTGAAATCTTCAATGTTATTCGATGTTAAAAAGTAGCAGACAACAAGCTGCAGAAAATGAATAAAGTGCAGCATCCACTCGGTGAAACTTAAACGAAGGTATTTACGTAAGTAAGCGGTACCAAAATGGCGGCGCGGAGAAGGTATATAAAAATAACGAAGTTTCTTATTAAATGGCGTACTCCCGTAATAATAGTACCCGTAATCGTATATACTTTAGGTTTACAAATTATTCCCGAATTATATCAGAAATAACAATAGCTCAAGGAAAAGAAGGGGAGGAGGCAGGAAAGGAGTAAACGTGAATAGAATAGGAGGCAGATAATAAAAGAAATGGAGCAGTGCGATGGTGCATTCAGTGTTTCCCTTTTGCATTAAACTCAGTTATATCTTTCCGTGTGTCTGGCTCGTTTATAAATTGTGTGGGGTGTGAGAAAGAATGAGAGAGTGAGTGTGTGAGTGGCTATCTCGAGAGCTGCTATGTGTGTGTGTGCGTGTGGGGGAGAGAGCGAGTGTTTCGGTTATGGAGGAATGAGTGTTTTGGTTATGGGGATGAATGCGAGCAGAGTTGTCGGAGACGTTGAAGAGAGTTGTCTGAGACGTTTAAGCGAGTAGTCGAAGTAGTGAAAGAGTGCAGTTTTTGAGTTGTCTAGCATAGCGTTGATTGAGTTGTAGAGTATTATAGTTAGTGTCGTAATTTAAATAGTGTAGTGAATTGTTATTACTTTATTTCCTAGTTCATTAAATATATTATATAGATATTAGTCATATCACTTGACGAATTAAAGGTTCAATCTCTCCTCTCTATCCCTTCCTAAAGAAATCCTACAGAAAAATTGGGGGCTCGTGCCAGGATTGAAGGAGCCAAAGGGAAAAGAGAGTACATAGAGCCATATTTCGTTTAAGTGATATCCTAGTGTCGGACAGTGGTGGACAGTAGACAGTGCTGTAGTGTCGAGTAAAGATGAACAAGGACTATAACAATTTGACTGTGACGCGGTTGAGAGAACTGCTGGCAGAATTGGATATGCCTACCACAGGTAACAAAGCCAGTCTCGTCGCCAGGATGATGGAGATCGACCCTGATGCAAGTTGCATGGCAAGTGCAAGGGGGATTGCAGAAGCTAGTGCTGACGCAGAGCGGACTAATGGAAGTGCAGCCGCCGATTTCGAGGTGGAATATAAATCATTAGATCTGTTGCATAGAGAAATAGAGTTGATGAGAAGAGAGAAAGAGTTGGCCGAAGAAAAAGCGCGAATAGCACAACTGGAGGTGCAAATGTTACGGCGGATGCAACAAATGAGTGTGTCGCAATCCGCGCCTGAAGCAGCATCGTCTTTCTCAACGACAAGCCAACCGACGATAAGCAAGCCGATGATAAGCATCAAGGCGATCGCCGATTTATTAGGATGTTTCGACGGAGCAGAGCATTCTTATAAAGTGTGGGAAAGGCAAGTTCGTTTCCTGAGAAAATCTTACGGATTAGGAGAAGATGCCGTAAAAGTTCTCATCGGGTCACGCTTGAAGGGGAAAGCGCTCGAGTGGTTCCACTCGAAGCCTGAATATTTAGAGATGGACATGGACAGGCTGTTATTCGAGATGTGCGCAATGTTTCATCGCCGGCCCAGCACGATCGTAGCGAGGAAACAATTTGAGAACCGTATGTGGCGTAAGGGTGAGCCCTTTTGTGAATACGTTCACGAAAAATTAATATTGGGAAATCGCGTACCGATTGACGAGGCGGATGTCATCGACTACATTATCGAAGGCATCCCGGATCCCGCCTTACGAGATCAAGCACGCATTCAAAGATTCCAAGACAAATCTTTGTTATTGGACGCGTTCGAGAGGGTTACTTTAAAAACCCAGCAAGGAGATTTGAGACACCACGTGAAGAGGCCAATCCAAAACAATCAGACGTCGAATGTCGACTTTGAGAAGAGATGTTTTGTATGCGGAGGAAAGGACCATCTGGCAGCGGCCTGTCCCACCAGGGAAAGGGGCCCGAAATGTTTCAAGTGCAGGCGGTTTGGGCATAGAGCGCCCGATTGTCCCGAGAAGCCATGCGAAGTAAATGATAGCAGCTCGAGTCGACCAGTAGATGATAAGTATTACAAAGAAGTAATGATTAATATGAAAAGGATGACCGCACTAGTTGATACGGGTAGCGACATTTGTCTAATGCGTGCGAGTAAATATGTAGAAATAGGAGCGCCGCGTTTGATAGAGAAAAAAATAGTGTTTCGTGGAATCGGCTCGAACCATAATAAAACGTTAGGCGAGTTGAAAACCGATATTGTAATAGACGATGTTATACATCCGATTATAATCCACGTAGTCGGAGATGATTTGATGCGCCATGAAATGTTAATAGGCATGGATTTTCTTAAAACGGTAGAGGTCCAGATCAAACAGAAGCAAGTTTTTGTTACTAGAATCTCCAAATTAGAAACCGTCGATGATGTACCGGAAATTTTTGCAATAGATTGCGGTTACAAGCCGAATGCGATAGAGGTAACTCATGTTACAAATGAAAAATATAGGCGAACAATAGAGGGTATGGTCGAAGCATATAATCCGGTGAAAACACGCGAGGTAGGGATTAAAATGGACATAGTTTTAAGAGATGAGGAACCAGTCTTTCAGAGAGCTAGACGGTTAGCTCCTCTGGAACGTGAAAGGGTAAATGCACAGATTGAAGAATGGCTTACCGATGGTATAGTTCAGCCGTCACTTTCCGAATTTGCCAGTCCGGTGGTTTTAGTTAAGAAAAAGGATGGTACAATGAGACTGTGCGTAGATTACCGTCGGCTTAACGAAAAGATCATACGAGATCGTTACCCACTTCCGTTGATCGAAGATCAATTAGATTTGTTGGAAGGTGCGAAAATTTTTAGTGTCCTGGATTTAAAAAATGGGTTTTTCCATGTGCCGATAGGAAAAGAGAGTTGTAAATACACCGCTTTCATTGTGCCCGACGGTCAATTTGAATTTCTTAGAGTGCCATTTGGGTTGTGCAATTCCCCTTCCATTTTCCAAAGATACGTAAATGCAATTTTTAAAGAACCGGATGTCACCTGAGGACAGGTGTAAGCGCAGGACGGCCGAGTGTGGGGTGTGAGAAAGAATGAGAGAGTGAGTGTGTGAGTGGCTATCTCGAGAGCTGCTATGTGTGTGTGTGCGTGTGGGGGAGAGAGCGAGTGTTTCGGTTATGGAGGAATGAGTGTTTTGGTTATGGGGATGAATGCGAGCAGAGTTGTCGGAGACGTTGAAGAGAGTTGTCTGAGACGTTTAAGCGAGTAGTCGAAGTAGTGAAAGAGTGCAGTTTTTGAGTTGTCTAGCATAGCGTTGATTGAGTTGTAGAGTATTATAGTTAGTGTCGTAATTTAAATAGTGTAGTGAATTGTTATTACTTTATTTCCTAGTTCATTAAATATATTATATAGATATTAGTCATATCACTTGACGAATTAAAGGTTCAATCTCTCCTCTCTATCCCTTCCTAAAGAAATCCTACAATTGTTTGCGAATTACCTCGCAGGGCGATCGTTAAAGAGGTGGAGGGGTGAAGGGGGACCAGAGAAAAAGGAGTAAAGAAAAGTGCAGAAGATCCTTCGTAGGGTCGTGGAATACGTTCACGTTTTGCTTCGCGTAAAACCTTGCCCCGTTTTTTAGACTCCCTTCAGTCGCTCTTGAAAATATTTAAGGCACGTCGATCCTCGAATAAACAGGTTTTTCGTTCGTTAATTTAGATTAGCGCGGTTCGTTGGAAACCAGATACGCGAATTCCGTTGCATTACTTATGCGGAATGGCCTTAGAAAATTTCGCGCTGATTAGATTGTAAGAGGATTATTAAAGAGCTCCGGATATCCTGAAGAACAGCCTATTTAGTTTCAAGATTATGTGGCAGCCAGGAATAAACCCAGCTTTTTATCAATTCTGTTTATGATTGATCTCCTATTGGTTGTATATGAGTCGTTTTTTAATGCAGTATAACTCCAAGTGTACCTCAAACAACCTTTTCTTTTTTTAACAATTGCATTAGTTATTATTAGATAATAAAATTTGGCAAGTTTATAGTTTTTAAAATATTACCCGAATTTATTAACGGTTGCCAATCTTTTTTAATTAATTCAAACGCATACCTTTAAATATCTCAATGTATAAATAAATGGACTTGTACCACTTTAAAAAATAACGACTCATATGTTATATGTTATATTTTATGTAGGACATAGAGTAATTATGCGTGCTTAAAATAATGAATATTATTAATTTTGTATTTTGATACTAAGTATTCAACAATGAAAATTAATATGATATAATAAATCAGTAATTAAAGTTATTACACTATTAATCTAACAATTCATCGAACTTAAAAATATCGTCTAAAGTGTTGATTAAAAGTCAACCACTCAGCTTCAACAATTTGCATTACAAAAAGCAGCTGTCATGGCAGCCATTCCACGGAGATTTCTCCCGAACGGTTTATTAATATATCGTATGAATTACGCGCGTCGTACTTTTTCTATTGCAATTTTATTTATTGCAAGATAGTCCGAGGTCGTGGAATAAATGACTATCACGGCGAAACAAACGCGCAGGTAGACAGGATAATGTCTACGATAATTATTTATAGTTGGGAATATTTTGATAGCGCGAACTAACCGGCTATAAATTACGACGGCGTTTAACTATTCTTTGCTGTTAATTAAGCATAAGTGACTGAGGATTTCCAGGTTTATTACCTCATCGATCGATTATTAAATTGCATCTGTTACTAGTATTATCAGAATTATTAATATTAGTAATACTATACTAATCGTAACTTATTACCCGAGAATTAGGATTATTAGTAATACTAATTTATTACCCTAATATCTTCATATACATAAACCGATAATCTTAATAATTATAGTCGTCACGCTTTTGGCACCTCATTTAATGCCTGTCCGCATAAAATTATTATGTATTTATTTATTATCGAATTTGTGAGTCAATTCGAACAGCTAGTTTATGTCAATTTTACCAATTGAATAATAAATGTTGCTCACGTTTGCGTTTCTCATGTAAAAGAGATTAAGAGATTGTTATTATCGAATATACTCCAAGGAAATATAAAAAGGTAATTGAAAGTCTAGTTCCAGAACGATAGAATCAAATAGGAAGCAAACTTTGAGTATAAATGGAGTTTCGAGGTTCCGGAGTTGTAACAAAATGAAATATCCGGCGCAACTAAAATTTGATGAAAGATACCAGTTTTCTTGGGTTACTGATTTTTTCATGCTTTTTTTGCTTCAACGCGTAACTTCAAAACCGCATTAAAAAGATACGCGTAAGAAGAGACTCGATTGCATTTCATTCGAGTTTTATTCGAACAAATAAAAAGTTCGTAATAATAATAGCAATAATAATAATAACTATGTGATGCACTAGTTAGTATCGGGTGGTAATTCATTCCGGTAGTCAATGGAGGAAGAAGTCCACTCAAAGGCACCCAAATATCCGTGAGGGGGAAGAGATTATTCTTTGTAAGATCGGGATGACAGTCATTGACGTGTCACGTGATATACCGCGTACCAATCCACGGGAAATAAAAACAGACGAGCGCACCGATATACATAAGTGCATTCGCTGCCGTATATAACCCACTTGAAAGTACAATCACGCTCAGAAGCCGAAGAGTTGTTTTCCGAGTGTGCCGCTCGAGTCTACAATAAAAAGAGGACGCCCCACTCGATCGTATTTTATTCCATTCCCACCCCTCTACTTCAACCCCTCTTCCTTGGACTCCGCCCCTTCTTAACCTACACGAATTTCTCCTCGAAATGCGCAGAAGTCAAATCTAACTTTGTTATGTAATTCGCAGGGTTCTTTTTCTTTACTTATTTGCTCGATTCATTAATTCATGATGTGCTTTGCATAAGTTGGTATCTTTTGATAGAACGGCTTAATGCGATTCTCATGTTTCGCGGTAATTTAATGTTTCGGGGGAATGTGAGTTTTAATTGTTGAGTGGAATTCTTCTGTGTCGATTGTTAGATTCTTGTTGGATCATTGGAGGGATTTGGGATGCGGTTTTAATTGTGTCGTAGATGTAATTATATCGTTATCGTAATTACATAATTAGTAATATAAAGTAGTAATGTTTTAAGTTGATAATGCAATAGTAAGAGTGCTCGAATCAAATATGTCGCTAATATTTGTAAAATGTTCAATACTTTTAACGTTACGATAACGATGTAAAGTAACTAATGTATCAGCGCGAGGTATCGTATAACACGGATTTTGGTCCGGCAGTCAAAGTATAGACAGGTTAACAACTGCAATAGTTCTCCCAATAATCTATTATTAATACTCTCATTGAATTATAATTCATGACGAGTCTATATAAATATGGCGCATAATGTTCTCGAAATATAATATCCAATATTCGATATCCATCCGCGAAGCCCGCGTGCTATTTCCAGCTGGATAACGTGCTCACACGCAGGTAAACAACTTCGACAAAACAAATACTCCCCGGAGTGGTTCTGTACATAAGCAACACCGGGTAATTAATTTATATATTCCAGGGAATTATTGTTATTTGCCGGAGTCGCTTTGAAATGGAATTTTCACGGTAGACGGGGCAATCGTGATTAAACATACAAGATCGCCAGATAAAAACGATCCGATGTGAATTTACAAAAATCCCAATATGATCAGGGGAACTCGTTAACTAATGGCAGCTCTCCATTAGCCGTAATAATCGAAAGTGAAAGTAACAAGCGTTAGAATAAACTTTGAAGAAACGCGGACAATTATTACCGTGACTCTAATATTAATTAACGAATACCATTGCTTTGTCGCGTACTGCATTTCGTCTATTTCCAATATTTATTTCGATCGTTGCAAATCGATCATTGAATTATAACGAGTTTAATCGATGTCGAGGATAGAAGGGAATTAATACGATTAAGTAAATACAAGGTCGAAGCTCGTTGTTGTATAGTTTTTCCGTTCATCGGCTTTCATTCTGATAAAGTGTATCAGCGGGAATGCTACCGCTCCGAAAATACACGCTCCTACTTTAAACCGGTCTTTATCACACGTTAAACTTTGGAATGCGATAAAGCTTCTCCTCCCGGTGCATTCGTTTTTGACGAGGATTTAATGAATCCTTTAATATTGGCAACTCGCCTCGCTTCTACCGTTAATGTCGATGAATATTAATGGTACGTCACACAATCGAATCTCGATTTTATAATTCATTATTCCTGTGGTTTAATGTACCGATGGATTCTCGTGAAAAGGCATCCTTTGCATGGAATTACGTTTTAGCATTGAATACATATATTATATGTTATATAGAAATTGTAGGGGTTATATTTAATATATTATATGTTGTATAGCATGTATTATATAATACAAGTAAGTTCGTATTAAAATCTACTGGAATATGCCTTGATTTCAGAGTATCATGTTGACTAGTACTTTCATCATAGAATAGCATTTCAAGGTGACATTTTATTTGCATATTAACACACCGTTTCCTGCATATCGTTCTGCGCGAAGCGTATAGAAAGGTGCCTAGTAAACTGTAATGAAGTAAGTGGTGTTTCAGAACTCCGTAGAATCTATAAATTATAGATTAGAGATTATAATGTGTTTAATTAAAAGAAAAAGAGTTAATGTTTCATGGGATCTGTAACACTTCTAAAACGATAATTCGACAGAGAGATTATTCGAGGAAGGAATATAAGCGGACACTCGTGCAACATGGAATCGAGATTTAGGGCAAGCTGTATACGCTATTGGCCCACTCTATATTATCAGCTATTGACCGTCCCCGACTATCGTCACTGGAGATACAATTCCAGCATTCATTATCGTCCAATCGAATCCAATAATGGACGGGGTTAATCATTTTTCGATAGAATCTCGGTAGAACATGTTATTCTAAATACGATCTTCGCGTACGAGTGAACCACTTCAATCTAAATAATTCGTTATTCATTATATTCACTGGAGTATTTTTTGTAACAGGAATATTTATTTTGGTCTCTAATTGCGAGAATTAATTAATTATTATATTCACGGAATGATATTTTGTAACGAAGGCATTTGTTTCGATCCACAATTTCGGTAATTAATAATTTATTATATTTTTTAGAAAATCTACTGCCACAATTCATATATTTGGAAAATCAAAGCGGAACTGAATAGTTAATTACTGAACACTTGTTAAAAATCCGATAACTCCAATTAACTAAATAAAATCCTTAAAATACTACCGTAATTCACGCTTTAATTAAAACTCTGATATAATTGCATATTTCATTGCGAGCTCATTTAATTTATACTTTCATTCGTTCAAAAGTATGAACATTGATATTTTATTTATTATACACATTTTCAGATAACTCGTTAAATAACCACGGAATAATAAGACACTTAAAAACGGAGGAATAATGAAAATACCTCGGAAATATTCAAAGCAAACTAACACAAGGGAAGCTTGAAACACAATTAAAAGAGGGAAGAAATAATTCGGTTTCCAGCATAAAACAAAAAGTTCTTTAATTTAATCTCTGGAATCTTTGTTTGTATCAGGCAGGGCCGCTTATCATTAATAAATCGCAATGCGCCGACGTGTACAACGAGAGACCAGCAGTGTTTATCGTCGATGCAGAACTCTGGACCTAATTACTCGGTGAACCTTTTAAAAAATGAGAAAAAAAAGGAAAGCATGTACAACATTTTTAATTCTACGGGGACGAGGAGAAATTTTCCTCCTATTCAGATTGACTTCCTGCATCTTCCTCCTTCATTTTCTCCCTCTAATTTCACTCCCACTATTCCTCCACATCTTCATCTCCCTTTCTCTATCTTTCTCTGTATCTTTCTCTCCCTCTTTCCACCTCTTTCCAACTTCCTCGCTCGCTCATCGAGCACGCTTTCATTACAAAACGTTGTAGCAGCTTGTTTGCAACATGATTTGCACCTTTTGTCGCGGTTTATGAAGAACGACCTTCGAGTATTCCGTGTCTACGATAGAATGACTTTAAAATTGACTGTTAAAAAGTCTGAGGAAGAGTTCGACGTATTTTTTTCGAATGCATCCTGATTTTGAAAATGGAGAATTGAGGAACTGATTGAATTAATGTGTATGCTAATTAGTCTAAGCAACTAAGAAATTGGATTTAGATATATTTTTGTCAATTTATGCCGATTTATGTAGTTCGAGAATGAACATAATTTAAATTATAAGAATTGATTCATATAAAGCCATATGAATTTGTATAATTATTTGTACTTTTAAATTAATTTTTATTTCATTTTTTCTGTACGAAATTAATTAGACAAAGGATCCATAACCGGTGGAGAATGCACTATAGAATTTTAAGCGTGACACTATTGATCTGCGGAGCGCGGCAACGACAAACACAAGCAGAAGAGCTGACTGTACGCCTAATTAAGTTAATATGTCCGATTAATATGTCCGTGAGATTGCGACCGTCAGATCCAGTTGAACCGTTCTACTCAACTCGCGCAAATTAACGATCGTTTCTCGGATTCTATGATGAATTACTAATTTCCGACCATATAAATACGACTCGTTTATTTCGGCCTTATTTGTTGGCTGCACTGGACTCGTTTAAATTTTAAATTACTTATTTACTGAAGTATTTTTAGAAGTTCGAAGTCTCTGGACTTCGAAATATTCTAAATTGTAAATTTAAAATCTCAAATGTTCAAAGTTGCAGGTTAAACATTTTAAATATCCCAAGTTGAAAACCTAAAATTTCAAGTTGCAAACTTAAAATTTCAGATATTCCAAGTTGAATATAAAAAATTGCAAATATTCCAAGTTGGAAATAAAAAATTTAGGGTATTCAAAGTTACAAATTTAAAATCTCAAGTATTCCAAGTTGCAAACTTCGAATTTCAAATATTCCAAGATGCAAATTTCAGATATTCCAAGTTGCAAAATTAAGCTCGCAAATATCCCAAGATGCAAGTTAGAATGAAACAAGTATGAAATAATTTTATACTTGAACGAATATTCTGATCTTACGATTACTACATTTTGATATTTATCAAAGCAATATATTAAGCGTAATACATTTAACCGTGGAAACTAGAAAATGTAAAAGGATGTGAAATTTTCATAACCGTGTTATAAGCTCGAATTATGTGGCGTATCAAGAAGGATATTTCATAACTTTCCTGCTAATTCCATTACCCCCATACATTGTACATATATATATGCAAACATACATACATACATACATATGTATAAAAACGCACATATATTTTTTAAAGCGGTATTTCGATGAAACTACCGATAGAAAGGAATTATATCTCGAATAATTCAGGATCCTTTTACGACACGGTTCTTATGATATTTTCATCGATCGGACGTTCCAGTATTTTCACGAACAATGTTTTATGAAATTACGTGAGTTACGTTCGGTAAAGTTTTCATGTAATCCAATATTTATCGAAAATCTGTCTCGCTTTGTCAGAAAACTGCAAGCACTTTATTGCCACGGGAGATACATTTAACGTCTTTTCAAAAGATCCTCTAATATCTCATAGTAATAAATAAAACGTATAACTCATTCAAACGAAAAATCCATTTAAATATCGACACATTTTCAAAAATTGTTCGCTTTATACTCATTCCATTAATATTTAATACGATAATGCTTTTTCATATCCGAATTTATCCATTAATTATATCAAAGTCTAAAACGAGTTTGACAATAATTTACTGTTGAACAGGTACAAAGTGAATGAATTAGTGGAATGAGCTTTAATCTACTACGTATTTCATTGTTTAATTACTTATATTTGCTAATTATATTAGATTGTACTACAAGTTTCTTTCGTTTACTTGATAAAGAAATAATGCCAGAATTTATTAAAATGCTGAAATATTATCGAAGAATACGTTCTCTGTTCTGTACGATAACCTTTTCCCACCTCTCCGGAAGTTTCGCGATATACTGCTTCCAAAATGTTTTTGATTTATCGGCAACATATTCGTCGAGGTAATTCTTTATTTCGGACGACGAATCAAATGTTTTTTGACGAAAATTTGGAATATAAAAGATTTAGAATATTCTCAACATATATAACTATATATATGACTATATAACTATAATATTTCTTGAGAAAGGCTTGCAAATAGTCCATCAACTCCTTTCATCATAATCTCAATAACGACTTAATAATTTCAATATTATTATTTAACAAACCATACTTTTATACGTTATTACACGAATTTCCTAATCAAGCATTCTCTAAAATTTCAAACGAACAAGGCAAGTAACCCAACGCAAATGAAAGCCCACAAAATTAGTGTGAGAATAACGAAGATGCCGGCACAGAAATGTTTCGAAGCGTTAATCACGAACGAGAAAATAAATTCATCGATTCGCGATAAAGACGAGGTACGTTAATTAAACATCAATCGATTAAGCAGAAGAAAGTTCGCGAGAGAAGAATCGGGAAAGTGTCGAATACGGTTTATTTTGTGGAGGCCCGGTATACACACATTTTTTTGGGTTAAATGGATTATCGATTTGACCCAGCTATCCTCTAACCTCGTTGCAAGGTACAACGGGGCTATCTACACGTAGGGGATGTGAATTTAATGATTCTGATATCGAGGAATTCTATAAAACACAAACTATTGAATAAGTGCATTTAAATAACCCTTATAAAGTCACCCTTAACCCGCTGACTATAATTGTACTTCTGCATTTCAAATAAATTTATTTGTTAAAAAGCATAAATAAACCGTTTATCCTGAAAAGTGGACTTAGGCCACTTTCAAAATAAACAGCTCAATCTGAAGTCTATCCAGTTATTTTTCCGATCCTGTTTTTTAAATCCTGTCTCTAAATATATAATAATTAATAAAGCCAAGAAAATGAAAAACGTGAGAAACATATGAATTAAGTTCTTCATATTTACATAACACTGTAACTACAGTAGTTTATATTAATAATGGAATAACAGATTATTTTCATTATTTAATATTCCTTTTAATCTGTTACCTGACACTGAAAAATATCAGTTATTTCAACCGCAACATCCATTTCTAAAAAACATACATCGTGCGCAAGATTATTCATGACAAGTTTTTCATTTTGACGAAAAACCATTTGCAACAAAAAATATAAACCACGAAACGGTGATCCGCGGCAGTCCAACCGTGTCAATTATTATTATTGGAAAACTATCATACTCCGAGTTCAGTCCTACTTTTTTAAACATCTGTGTGTCCAACGTTATTATTGGAAACAAATATTTGCACTTGACATTTAACACTCGACGGTTAGGGAAAAGAGATATGACATAAAAAAAGGGGTGTATAAATAGTCGGAACCGTCCAAAAAATGGACGGCCGAGTATCGTGGGTAAACATTCAGCCCGTGGACTATACAAACGATAACTGAGCGGGTTCTTTTTCTACAAATTTTTGTTTCACCGCTGGAATTGAAAGACTTGTCAGTCTTGCCGGAGAAAATGTGTTATTGTAAAAGATCACTGAATTCTACAATAATGTGTTTCCATGTTTCCGTTACAAATTGCTTTCATGTTTCTTGCTACACTTAACGTACTGCGAAACAGACATTTTATTGCTAACTGTAGCCAGTAGTCAGCTATTCTTTTCTATCAAGTATTTTTAATTTACTTAAGGTTTGTTTATAGTTAAAAAGTATTGATTGCTCTGAATTAATAAATAGAAGATTTATCAATATTAATTACTATACACAATTTATAAAAAATGTGAGATTGTATTCTTCAGCGCCAAGTACTTTCAGAATTAAATTTCGATGGTTCTTTCTGAGTAGAAATAACTACTCATATATTGAAAAATATAAGTTATTATCTCTTTCAAGTAGATTATAATTATGCATCAATTATTCAGTTAGAATTTGATTATTTGACTGCTAAATTATTCAACGATGGCAACCCAGAGAATATTGCTTTTTTAGCGTTTAACCTTGCGTTTGATTTATAGTCGTTATCACCGACAGCATTATTCTGTTAATCGCATTGTTTTACATGCAAGCACGAGATATTCATCGGCAAAAGGTAAATTAACGATAATTTTGCACGACTCGTTACGTTCAATGCATAATAACCGCTTTATTCAAGTCTACCACACTCACAAGATCATCTTATACATATTTCCTTATCATACGAATCTGACTAACATTTACGTCAAATGATTATTGAAATAACATTTCGCATGTTGTTCTTACGACACTCATGTATTTCCTTTACTTTGTTTATTTTTCCATCAAAAACCGCCACGTTTGTTTAAGCTCTCTTTTATTATAATATATGTGCATCATTAAGATTCTCATTTATATTATCAATTTTAAAGTAATTTAAACCTAATTTATATTATCAATTTTAAAGTAATTTAAACCTAATTTATATTATCAATTTTAAAGTAATTTAAACCTAATTTATATTAGACTCAACGTAAAACATCTCTTTCTATTTATTACATAAATATCTATTGCATTCCTAATATTTCACTTGTTTAGATTTCTAAAAAAGTTTTCATTCACAGCTCCATCTAAATTCGCCAAAAATGTTGTATTTAAATATTTGCGAATTATGAAATTGTCTTTACATCAAAAGACACTAGTACGCATATTATTTTAATCATTGAAATAATTGTAAAGAGCTGATAAAAGCAACTCGATATTGACCCTTATCAATGTGTGTAGTTATCATTGATGATTTATAGTCGAGTGTGACCCTATAATACGCAGTGCCGCCAGAAAAATCGAAGAAAAACGGCAAATAGCACGACCGAGATTACATCTGATTGGCACAATTAGGAAACATGAAATAATAACGTTTGAAAGCGGTAATAAAGTGATGAATATGATGAAGCAGAGGTTAACGACGACTCGGGAGGGGAAAGGATGGGGAGGGGGGAGGGGGGTATTAGTAAGTACATCAATAATAACAGCAGTCGCGTAACGAGGCCAAGATGAAAAGACAAGACTGAGAAATTGCGCATTTTCATAACGGACTTTTAAAAAACGGAACACGATTCTGATTTCTACATTCAACCTATTAGATTATTCTTGTTATTATTATTGAATTTGTTTCGTCAAATCAACCAAGTAAGTTACTATCGAATACTTTCTATATCTTGAATAAATATTTGGAAGAAGTTTAATTTATACACGAATGGAAAATGGAACATGGAACACGACTGGTCACTTCTGAAATTTGAGAATTACGAGGAGGATCATTCTTTATCTGATTATATAATTATTTAGAATAATTTCATTCGTAATCGTCGGGATAAGCATTGATTCTAATGACGAATTAACTCGTTTCATTCCTGGTTAACAGGTTAAGTATGATAAACAGCATTGACACATATCGTGGTTAATGGACGATTAAAAGAAAAAGCAACTTTTGCGAGCGACTGTACACGAGTGGTAGCTATCATATACGATTCCATCATATACAATTCGCGTCCGAGCTTCGGCTACGACCAACAGCGCATTATAAATAACTCAGTATCGTGATGTGTATCCACTTCGAGCTGCATATAACACGGGCCCCGTACAGTCCGAGATATTACGAATTTCCATTATGGCCTTTTAAGAAATGAAACTCTAATCTGACTTCGATCTTCAACTTATTAGAGTCGTTATGAAATGCATTTATTTACTGCACGTATCACGATTACTGTTTACGATAAATATATATTTTTGTTCACCCTCTATAATGTCATGTAACTTTTAAGTCACATACTCGTTTACCCGTATCTTTAGTTTCGTTCCATTTTTTTGTCGTAATAATAATTATCAAAGTACGCGAGACTGTCATTTCGTAACCATTTTCACGTAACGTGGCTTCGTTAGATTCGCGTTATATGATTTTCTTTTAGACATGACAAAATTGGCATTATATAATGGCATTGTAAATATTGAAATGTTTAAAAGATGGCAAATACTTTAATATGTTACAGCCTTGAAATAGCATAATAACACTGTTTCAGACGTTTGTCTAAAACTCAGACGCAGTTATAACCGTTTAATGAAAATATATTTTGTTCAAACTTAACGATCACCATTTATATTATGCCATCTGTTAATCGTTCTAAATTGGCTTTAAAATGAAAATTAATTACGACATAAAAAAATGGCGCACAGAGTGATTAATGTATATCCAAAAGTTTCGCTGTAATAAGTTTCAGGAACTTAACCCTTTTAGTGCCGGGCGAAAAAGAGGTGCCTATGCGAGAATAACCGGCCGAATTTCACGGTTTTACTAGGGTTTGGGAAAAGGCTCATAAAAACCAAACAAAAAATAATATTTACATAATTCAAAAAGCAGTGTATTAAGGACGAAATAGAGAACAAAACAATGACACTAATTTTTCTATATTCATTGAAAATTATATAAAGAACAAAGGTATAAAAGATCATAAAGAAAGTAAAACTTGAGTTCCCTCTTACAAAACGTATTTGCACATACGAAACGTCATCTTTTCATCATAACTTTATATACACCATTTATTACAAAGTATATACTTTGCATTTCTAATATATTTTGTAACAAGATAAATAATATTGCATAACAAAAATAAAGAATAACTCGAAGGTACATGGCAAGCGCCGGACGGAGTATCTCTTCCGAAACAAGTAATTGTTATAGGTAATATAACATTGCTGAAACAAAATTATGTTGTCATAAATATATTTGTGATATAATTTTGCATAATACTTCATTATAATAATACAAAGAGCGGTGACAATCGGTGTTTTTGTTAGATTTCGTTAGCTCCAAACGATAGGAACGCAGTATTGGTTCTTGAAAAGGTTCCTTAGCTGTTGATGTTCTTTCGTATGAAGTGTCAAATGACACATCGGAGATAAGGTAACTTGGTAAAATAATTTATGTATAAGATCATTTGATTGAAAAAATAAGGCGCCCAATACATTCGCGAAAATCGCGTCGACCTGCCACCTCGCCCGGCCGAAAAAGTCGTCGTCCACAAAGGGTTAAAACGAAAAACTATTTTTTTTAATTCTCTCATAATGAAATTAGACCATTTAGAACGTATTATAAATTTATTTTGAGATAGAGTTCTCTCGCAATGCGAATAGTAAAGCGCTACAAGGTGCGGGCCGATATATCGGCTCTGGCACTTCTCGCCAGTGCAGCAAGGGCCGATATATCGGCCTCTGGCACTAAAAGGGTTAAAGAATGATTTTATTTATAATTATTTATAATGAACGGAAACCCGTAGGAATTGCCTTTTAATTATTACTTAGTTACATCTTCGTTTTCCGCGAGTGATCCTTGCCATAAATTTCTAGCATCAAGGAGAGGATTATTATCAGTTTTATGTTACATCCATTTATGGGAGTGCTAAGTATTCGCGTAAAATATTCTTCACAATTTCCTCCGGATAATTAACTGATGCGTTTATCTCGAGTCTCGGAAAGTCATTGGCAAAGATATTGCCGCGAGTTTATGAAAAGATTTTATTATTAATAGTATAAGTAGATTCGGTTGTATTTCACCTATCCCTCGTTAAATTCGCAACTTGTTATCGGTCCGTCCGAGTACGTACACCGATAAGGATGTAACATGTGTCCGTGTGGATGGGTTACGCCCGATTACATTTCATTTATTTCTACGGCTTTATTTATACCCCTTTCTCACAGATGCACACGAAGAGAACACACACCGTTTCCACACGCGAAGCCGCATAAAGAAACTGTACGACCCCAGGAAATTATGCGACTGTATTACAGCAAATCGAATCGGTTCGCGTAATTTCAAATGATAATAATGTTCTCAGGAAATTCCAATCCCACGGCATTTCTCTCCCTCTCTAATTCTTTCTTTCTCTCCTATTTCCCTTCCAACATCTCCCCTGGCCCCGTCTACGCCACACTTTATAAGTTACATGAGTAAACCACGTATGTACGTATGACACGTAAGTTCGCCGGTGTATAAAGATGGCGGGCGAACGAATAAAGTGACGGCATAAGCTGAATGGAATTCTGGTAATTAAATGGGACTTGGAATGAATGAACGACGATAGACCATTCGTTGACCTCTCAGATAACCCGCCAAGATTATAAAATTCTTCGATCTGCAGCGGTACCATTTGTTCCCTTCCCACCATCCCGATATATGTCCACGGTTATTAATGTATTCGCGCATCCCTCCTCCCCCCCCCCGTACCGTTCTTTCGATTTCCTCTTTTTTACCATCCCGTATGGCGCAAGTTCGACGTGCTGAATTCAATATGCTTACAGGCTCGTTCTTGCTTGTTAATCTTTTCCGCTTTAAGGATACAGAATATGTACGTATACATATATGTATATCTCTGAGTATATACACTTCGAGAAACTCTGGATTCGAAGTACAGTATGTGTCAAAAACGAAGAATCTCGGACTTCACGAACGAGAAGTGGAACTCATTAAATAATTAGCGGTGTAACATAGCCGGTAATTAAAATTGTAACCTTATGTTATACAAATCATTTCAAGCATCTTTCCACGATAAGCTGAAATCATGGTATTCGTGAAACTTCATTTGCATATTTAAAATAAGCATTTCGAATATTTGAATCAATATTTGACGCGACATAAAGATGCATTATTTTTAATTATGATTAAACCTGCCTCCGCTCACATCAATCATAAATGCTTATCTTTCGCGTTTTAATTGCTTTCCTGTTTTTCCATCATGCAATTATATTGTTACCACCTTGTCATGTTTTCCTCTGCGTAGATTTTATTTATCATTATTAATATTCATTTCCAACTGCACTTTGCTTTTCCATCTATTTCATTATCTTATATTTATTTCAGCGTCCCCGCTTTTGCATACGTTGTTCATTGGTTTTATTAATAATATTCTCCAATTAGCGCAATCGTGTATTAAGCATTAATATCCAGTTGAATTATAATAAATAAATGTCCATGATAATCCCGACAAAAGCATTTCCATTTTATCGAAATCCCTCGTGACTTTTAATAAAGCAAGAACGAAATACATTCGCGAGATATCGACGGGATGTTTTCGGTGTCTCGCGCCAAACCAACGAAAACTCGTAAACAAAGCGCCGCCAGAAATTCTTTCAGATTGATGTGAAACAATAACCATTTGCTTTCCGTCCTTTTTTCTCCTATCTTTAATACGTCTGATGTTTTTCTTCGCGGAGGTTTCAGAGCCACGTAGCAGCTGAGTCAGCCAAAGAACGATTGCACCAGCTGTATGCCGGACACGAAATTGCATCGCTAATTGTGCCTGTGATTATGAAAGTCGCCTAAGTCACTTTTTATCTATGCCAGTTTTTAAATAAACATATTTGCAATTTCTCCTAATAACCACATTAAACATATTTATGAACAGAATAGCGATAAATAACTATATTTGCAATTTCCATTAATAACTACTTTGAATATTTAGTCACAACATATTTATTGGCAGACGTATTATGATGAAATAATTCAATAATTAAAAAGACGAAACGTCTCCGTCTTGAATCTTTTAAATCAATTTTTTCAAAAAGGGAAGAACTATTATTAAAAATTCTTTTAAGCTGATTTCATTGGAATAATTATATTATTAGAATATTATTAGAATTATTAGAATAGTGATATTAATTTATAACTGAATTGGAAATTAATGCTTGGTACACGATTGCGCTAATTGGGAAACATTATTAATAGAAGCGATGAATAATGTATGCAAAATAATATTATTCGATCGAATCATTATTATTCTAATAATATTATTAAACTCGATTATAACAACATAGTGATATTCCCCGAATAACGAAATTTCGCCAGCTACGCACAACTTTTTGCACCACAAAGCCTTCGACGTGTTGATATATCTACTTCTATTGATCCAATGCCAAGGACGTTGAAAGTTACCGACAATAAATTGATTCCAGATCAAAAGATCGTATCTATTTATAACTCGAAAAGCTTCTGAAGGTTCTTTTCAAAAAAGTTACAATCTGACCATTTTCATGATCACCAGCGCAATTCATTATTTCCCAGAGACTTATAATCATCAACTGAATCATTTCCAAGTAAACCGAACTTCGTACACGAATTAGGAAGTTAAAAATTGAAATGGCACGCCAAACTTTTCTGAGAATCAATGAATTTATATCAAGCTGAAAATAGATATTCTTCTACGCCACTGCGCGGAGTTCACCGCCAGTTATATGACTTCTGGAAATAATAAAAAATGGTGGTCTAATAAATTAGTTTCTTTCATACTGGATTGTCGTCGGAAGAAATACTTTGTCAAAATTCCTGAATTCATATCGCCAGAGAATTATTTACCAACGTTTTTTATTACATAATAAAAACAGCTTATTGAAATCCATCTAGGACTAATAAAAAAAACTGTTCTAATTAATGAATTCATTTATTTAATTCCAAGTAGCGTGGGTTTCTATTGAATCTATTTAAAGGGTAAGGATTTTGAAATAATCGAGGAATTAATAAGAAAATGGAAGGACTTGTTTTTGTGTATCGCTACTTGATTACTAATACCGGAGAAAAACTTGTTTTATTATAAATTAGATCGTTAGAATTTTCATAGAAGGAAAAACTTTCTTCGAAGTCGATGAATTTATACGAAGATCACAAGAAACTTGTTCTTATACTTTGTTGTGTGGTAATCCTGGCTAATTAATTATCTTCTTGCGAATCAACGAGTGATACGACACCGTTTCCATATAAATCATCAATCTTTCCTTGAAAATTAGAAGTTGGCATTTCAAAGCCATTAGGGGCACGTTAAAACTCAATAAGCCAACAGCAATTTCGTTTCAACCAATTTATAGTTTTTGCACAAGTCAAAGAGAATTCCGAAACTGTTTGAGAATATTAATTTCTACGACACAAATATGTACACAAATTCAATTTCCTATTCAATGTTCCCTTCTCTTAAAGGTTTGACGTACATAATTCATTAGATTTAAACATCGTAACGTAACATGTAACTTTGCTTTCCGATTTTCTGAAACATCTTGGAAACTCACAATATTAACACATTGAAATTTGCGGAATTTTGCTAAGTAAAGTTATGCCGATAAAAAGTGCTACAAACACCAACATGAAACTCACAATTAGTCAAAACGTGTTAAAATGTTTTAAGACCGAAATGTAATGTATCTAAAGACACACATTTCAATGATCCGAGTTCTAATAAACAATTCCAAAGACTCACATGTGCATCACCCCGTACGAATGTGTTAATATAAAATATTGAGTTAATAAATATAAAGTTTATCGTAAGTTTAGCCACAGAACAAACATAGTACAAATCAAAATAATCCGAAGAACAGGTTACCGTAAAAACAATCCTACCCTCTGTGTCTACGATGAAAACAAATTCTCAGCTTAAACCGTTCTCTAAATATTACAGAAATAATAAAAGGAACGTGACCTGACTATTCGTAAAATGTTATATTTCATCGTTACGTATACGTTAACAATTTCCGTCACCAGGAAGCGACATTATTTCGTAACTCAAGATCGTGAAAACAGCTTTCTCGTCACATTCATAATTTATTTCCGCCAGTGAACCACTTTAAGTTCACATCCTTTGTCGATTTCTTCCTTTTATTTTCCCGCAAAAGATAAAGCGCGATATTCCGACACACCAACACGCGGAAATGTATCAGTGTGTGTATAATTATGTGCTCGCGCGTTACCAGAATTGTCACTGTGTTAGTTTCCCCCTTACCAACGAAGATCAAAGGCGAAAGAATAAAACACCTGTGGACGATGTCATCTAGTAATAATTAGGACTGTTTACATGTTAATGATTTTTACGTGGAAGAAAATAACCAGATTTTCTTTAATACTCTCGACACTTTCGGCAGATAGGACAACAAGACGGATTGGAAAAAAGATCTTGATTTTCTAACAATCTAATAATTTCATAAATCTAATCTAATATAAAATCCTGCTTCCTTATATGTATTAGGTGTAGAAATGAATTCTTTCCAACTAGTTCTAGTGTTAAATATATTGAAGAATTATATTATCGATTTCTGAAAATATATATATGGATGTATAAATGTGTTGATAAGATTATGAAATATCTATAGATCTACACCTACATGATTTAAGTAAAGAAAAAATAGAAAGAATGAGATTCAGAAATAATTGAAAGAGCAGCAGAACTTCTTGAAAAATGGTAGGAATTACTTCACAAAGAAAAATTCACTTGATTTCTTTGGCGATGATTCAAGATTATTAAATATGAGTAGCTTCGCGAGATTTACATATCGCATATATTGTCGGTAATTAGTCAATGAATGACGGTTAAATAAACTCTCGTCGTTCAAAAGAAAGGATACAAAAACGTTAAAGGGACAATTAGAAGACACAAGAAAAAATGTCTTTTGCTTGTTAATACTCCTCGTTATTTGTTTGCACAACAAATAACCGTTAAAAACCGTTTTCGTACAAATAGATCCGCAAATCGTCGAAACGTTCGTGCAGTTCATACAACGCTTTTTGATATACGTGTACCAAGTGTGTCTGTGTCTGTTAGCAGGTTTACACGAGAATGCTTTTTTTCACGATTGACAAGTAAACAAGTTCCATAGCAACGAAAAAAAACCGAAATCTAAAAAAAAGCAGTCACATGTAACTGGAATTCGGAATTAGAAAGTTGTCGAGCTTGATAAATTAAATTACTATGAAATCTTTGCAATAAAATGTTTTTACGAGCGAAACAATTATATCATTTCCTCTCGTTTTTCCCTTCTTATCCCGTAAAAAGGCTACATGGTTAGCGATTACGTTGGAAGTGGACGGTAAATAAATGAATAAATAAACTTTGATTTTCGTAATAATAATAATAATAATAATAATAATAATACTAATAATAATAATTTAAAGATTGAGCCTTTGTAATTCCAAGCGTGATTATTCATCTTGACGGACACGTCGCTGGCAAATAGCGAAACGCCATGACAAATAGGAAGTGCGAGAAATAAAGAGTCACTCAGAATGCAAACATGGCGTATACTTAATACACCGACTTTTTTCCTGCGCAATTTGTGTCAACACACGAACAGTTTGGTGGCGAACGTTTAAGATTATCCAGATGGAGATAAAAGTACGTGGGACAAGCGCTCATTTATTCTTAAACGCGTATGCAAATATATTAATTTGCTAATTTGGACGACCAGTTACGTTTGTCAATTGTAACAGGCACATATCGACCCAAAATGGAATTGAATTATTCAGAAGTTAATGGAACACGGGAAATTTCGTGTAGAACATGATTATTAAGGCGAGTGTTCATTACTCGCATCAAAAGCAGGGAAATAAATAAATTGAAACGTCCATCATACGATTCTCTTGCAAAATTGAATCCGTAAAATAATACTTGTTTAAATAATGAATTAATTAACATTAACTAATTAATTATGTAGCTTCCTGATTAATTATTAATATTATTACCTGACTAATTCATTATCTACATGACTTTTCTCGAAATAGGTATTTAAATATTTTCTTTAAGGACAAAATAATTAATGAACAGCATTAGTAATACTAGAGTTCCCTAATAATATCTGAAGCAGTTAGAAAATACAAAAATGATTTGCTTGAATTGGGAGAAGAGAGCGCATCGAATTCCCATCACTAGTTTTAGAATGTAAGACGTTCGAAGCGTGCAAGCGGACGACATTGTGTAAGCTTGCACCTACAAACGCATACTTCAGCGTGTTAAGTTTCGTCGTGTTTGTAGAATGGATTTGATGAATTCACGCTCGGCAAGCGAGCTTCTAAATCCAGAAAGTAATGCGGTAAATAAACGCCAGTAAATTACTCTATTTTAGTAATTTTCTACAACTGGATTTATGTCAGACACAAAATGCCAGGTTTAAATCAATTCGTTGGATAATCCTCAGCTAATTTTATTCTATTGTTCTTTGACAATAAGGTACGATAAAAATATCGTATATAATATTCTAGGATCCAGAATATTTTACGGTTAATTATGTTCTTCTAACAAAATTATTTCGTATGTTTATAAAGAGCGAATAAAGATATATTAATAAATTCGACCGAACACAAATTGTTGATCTATCCACCTTTTATCAATAAAATATATATACTGCATTGTTGATACATATTATTGATTGATTCAATTTATTATTTATTTATTATCTTTATTTGATGTTATCTACTATGTTAATCTACTATCGCGAGCAATGTTATTACAATAGAATATAATGTATTCAAAAATAATTATTTATTTAATAATTAAGCAATTGGGATTGTCTAAAATATTAGTTTAAGGTACGTATATGCTTTATTAATAATTTAATAATACTTCAATCAAAATTTAATATTAGTTTCTGCATTATTTCAAAGTAATGCATGCGAATATATTTCGAGAAATTCAGAAGGAAAGATAATGGACGACCTAAAACATGAATTCGTGTTATGTGGAGGGGGAACGAAATCGATGAGAGGTTAGTTTTCATCGCAAAGTATTTCATTTAGTTAATGCATACTCGTAAATAGGAACATTTTAAACATCGAATTTCAGTGCATGCATTACTTTAATGAAATTATTCGAATTACATTGATTATTGTAGACGACTTTAATTAGTGCGATTAATATCGCTATCACTAATGTACGGTTATCTCTGCGTGATAAGATACAGTAGGGTTACACACAATTCACTCGTAAAAAGACGAAAGTCACTTTTTTACGTTTAAAACTTTATAATATTATATCCGTCGATTATTTTATATGTAAATATCTATTTTTGGACGTCTCATCAAAAGGTAATCTTGTTTATCTGCGTTTCGATAATTAATTTGTTGAATAAATATCCAGCTTCCTAAGTTAATTATCTAAATTTCTGGATTAAATATTTAGTTCTCTGAATTAGTTAGTTCAATTTCTGGATTAACTACATATTTGGTTTTCTGAATAAGTTATCTAAATTTCTAAATTAATTATATAGATAATCTAGATTATTTGATTACTTAAGTACTTAATTATCTAGATTTCTGAATTTATTAATCGAATTCCTTATTTCTGAAATATTTAACTATATTTCTAGACTAATTATCTAAATTATCTAGATTACTCAATTATTAAATATTAATGATCCTGATCTCCAGATTAAGTATCTAAATTCTTCATTTTTTAATACATTAAATTGTATTATAACAACATTACTCGCGATAATATATCAAATTCATTGCGACTAATAACATAAAATAAATGGAAGATGGCGGAAAACCATGGAATATCTTTATAACTATAATTCCATGAAATTATTTTTGGCCGACGTAAATCGTGGAAATAGGGATCTCTTTTGAATTACATGAAATAATAACGTTATCAAAATACAAGCCGTTATTAAATTATAGTGAGAAATAACCGCTTTGGGCCTGAATAGCGAGGGTCACCTTTTTTCCTATTATTGTGAAATCCTCTCTGAATGCATCGTAGAATTATTGACCAATGAGAGAACCGAGAGACGAAGCATTCGTGGACAATAATTTCTCGACGCGGGCAAACTGCCAAGGACGGTGCATAGGCGGATGCACTGGTGGGCACAATTTCCACCTTTCTCCGATTTTCAACACTAGAAAATCGAGGAATTCCAAAGAAAAAAAGACAACTTTGAAGGCCACTTTCGATGATAGTAGATTTTTTATTCTTCTTTTAACTACTTATTTGTTTCAGGAATTTTACGGAAGTTTCTAAACGAAACTCAATTCGACTAATTTGTTACTAAGCCATTCAAGATTAACCCTTTGCGGACGGCACGGTTCGAAGCTCAGCGCTCTGAGGAATCGTAATAATAGTCTTGTGGATTTGCAAAGAAAGTTTGAATATTTGCTTGTATCAAAATCGCAAACTAAGCGTTGACTTAATCAACATATAAGTGGTTCGTCTTCGTCGATTGTTTTTGTCGAATGCATATCTGAGTTTATTGGCGACGTTGATGTTCCACGCTGAACGCATATATGCGTCGGTCGTCCGCAAAGGGTTAAGAAAATAAATAAACATTCTATAATTCTAAATATTTATATTTACTTCATTTTCCGTAAAATATTAATTTAGACAAATTTAAGAAAACTATGGAAAGATTCTTTTAACAGCCTTTTTAAATAATTTATTCCGAATTCTAACAAAATGTAGTCAAATTGAATTTCGATATGTATGTTACTCTAAATTCGAAGAAGTTTATTTATTTTCTTTTTATTTGATTGGTTAATTACAATTCATTAATTATTGATTTTTTTACGAGATACAGTAAAGTTATCTGCTTATTTTCATTCCATTTGCTATAATTAATCTGAAAAGAATACGAAGACGAATATCCACACCTTCCCACGTGTTTACGCGTTTTAATAAAACCAGTCGTAAACCAGAAACTGGTTAACCGGAATGTCGGTTTGCGTAATAAAAGTATTAATGACAATCCATTCAAAGAGGAAACCAGGGGAGATCGATATAATGAAAAAACTGCATTAACAGATATTAATATAGTAAATTCAAGTTTTAGTTAATAATTTTTAGCTAACTAACACGTATATTAGTATGAGAAAATCTTACTTCGATAGAAGTAAATATCTTTTAAGTGATACTTCAAAGATTATTCAACCGAAATTAATATGGTAAAATTAATTATGGGTTAGGTCTGGGTTAGGTTCTATCGTGAATTTCCATTCGTGATAGCCATTAAGGGTTAATTATACCTTGTTGTTATCTCGTTTTCACGCGATATTTGGAGGTTAGTTGACACACGTCGACTGCCAAAAGCTATTTGTCAACTTGTAAATCACAAATCCCTATAACGAATTTTGCTAGCGGCGTTATGGCGGATCCGTAAATGTGTCGCATGCCACGCCGTTGGTTTTAAACAGACTGCAGGCTCGGCTGTATCACCATTGGCGTATAACGTCCCTCTAATCGCCGCTATGTTTGTCAACGTAATACGTTATCTGGTTGCTCGAATGATTTTCGAAGGAAATGAGTTAACAACGTAATTGAACAACAACTTCGTCTTCATTAGTTAACGAGGGACAATTTTTATCAGACTTGATTTCTTCTGCTCTTTTTATTGAAACTATTACGTCTCCTACGTATTTGAATAAAGTCAGAGAAGTATGAAGTTGGTTGATTATTCGCATTTCAAATCGATCCAGCTTGATTGGAAATAAAAACGGAAGAGTTAAAAATGAAAAATCACTAGATTGATTAAAATCGTTTGCATCCATTATTGAAATCGTTGCCGTGCGGGTTGTGTTTAGAAATATGAGAAATCTGTTTGTTATATAAATGTTTGAATGTTGAATATATTTGTGCTGTTTGTAAAATATTAAAAAGGATTTTGTGTTCCGAGTGTGGATTATTTCAACAGTTTCCTCTTCCTCTTTCTCTCTTTCTCTCTTTCTATGAAGCAAAATGTCAAGTTTCTATCCGCGCGTAGTGCTTGAAGAGGAATTTATTTAAAAGCAGATTGCAGCCCCAGTTTTCCGCATTCTTTAAACATTCAACTCCCTCCGTGATAAACGAAACTTTTTCTATTACAATTCTTTTTGATTAATTTCCGCTGGAGGATACACAGGATGCCTTTATAACGTTTCCGGGCAGAATGAAATTTCAAGAAAAGAGAAATTCGTGTCTACGACACGATTCCATTCGATCGAATGGAACTTCTTTGCCTCTTCAATTTTAATTAGCTCCGCTTCTAACCTTCCCGTGTTGTATTTTAATTCTCGTCCCAAATGAAATATAAATCTTCCTTTAAAGCAGACAATCGTAGAATCTTTTTTAATATACCGAATTAAAAGAATGGAATTCAATTAAATTGAATTAGAAATTTAACGAGATGTAATGTAATTAAATATTTAAACTTCGACATATACAGCGGCACAAGATGGCGAATCATTCATTTCATATTTATTTAGTATAACTTTAATCTGCTTATATTAATATGCAGAATTAAAGGAATAATATCCGATTTAATTAAACTAGAAATTTCACCTGCCACTGTATACACCGTACTTCAATATACACCGTGGCAAAAAAAGTCACCAATATTTTATTTCACGATCTTAATTTCCCGGAAAAAAATAAGAAACTACTGAAGTAGATATCCTAGAAGAACATTTATCTCATAGTAATCCATATTTGTAATCAATTATATTATTATCTTGCCTTTGTCAGCATAATAAATTCTAAAGATATTCATATTCTTTACGCGAGTATAATAATTCGAGAAGTGTGTCAAGGATTTATATTTTTAAACCATTATTTTCAAAGCGTTGTTGACTGTACTGTTCTTTTTTACTTCTCGCAAATGCACTGTCACTTTTATGTTGCATAATTCCCGATGCAATCCGCTGTTCGATAAATTCTACGCGAATTAAATATACGTAACTTTGGCTTGTTTTTATCGAATTAAATGTGCAATGTATTAGATATATTGAAATTCGAGCCAATTCTAAATATCTATACGTGGAAATTAATAACGCATTAATGAATTAAATGAAAAAAAGGAAATTGATTATACTAAATAAATAAATGTAAGAGAATTAAAATAACTGGATAAGTTACACAAAATAAATACAAGTAAATCTATCTGTGACAGATATAATATTATTTAATTCGATCCAATTTTATATATCTATTACAGTACACATTTAATTTAATAAAAATAAATTGAAGTGACGTAGATTTTACTTGTGTACAATTTCTCGAATGATGAATTGCACAATATATTGAATTCTATTCAATTTTATATAAATAACACCAAATAGAGCACAAGTTTCTGTGTCAATCAAAAAACATTACTGTAAAATGTATGGAAAGAAACAAATATAATTATTATTATAAATAGCAGAAAATATTTATAAGCCAGCCCTGTTATTATATTTTTCCCATCAGAATTCAGTAATAGCTGTAACAAGTAAGAGTCGAGTAAGTAGGAAACCGGTTTTCGTTTCTTTCTCTCTTTCCCCAACGAATAATTGGAGGCAAGAATAAACGACACAAATAAATAACATTCCGCAAAAATGACTATTTGCATTTCACATTAATTCTTCTTGATTAAAATTTATGACAGCCCAGCACAAAATGCACCGTTAAAGAATGACTGGAAACGGCTATCGCTATAATGAACGCAAAATATAATTCTCATCTACAATCCCCCGTATTAAACGTATTCTTTAATCACCTATCCTCAAAAAGAGCCTCGCATTTCAAAAAAGATTTATTACGCGTTTGATAGTGCTTTGAATATAATTACTGAAGGCTAATAAAAATTGAGAAAATTATTAATTAAACTTATTAAAATTATCCGTGTCCGAGAACACTAGAAATTAATATAAGTAAACTAATTATACTAAATAGATACAAGTAATAAATATGTGAAAATTAATTATGCTAAATGAAAATAAGCAGGTTAATATGAGCAAACTAATTATATTTATAAATGTAACTAAATGAATGTAATCAGATGAAACGCGCTTAACAAATATATGTAAATTAGTCGCGGTAAATAAATACAAGGAAATTAATATAAAAAAATTAATTTTACTAAAGTAGTAATTAAATTCACTAAACTAAAAAATATAAGTAAACTGATACAAGTGAGATGTTTGAAGGAATATAAATTTGAAGGAAGTATCTGAGGTCTTTTTTTATAACCCGATTTCACGTACTATTTAAAGAACAATTATCAGCCAGAATGCTATCTTTAAATACTATCTTCCTAGTTATATTTGAAGGAATCAGTTCGCCTCTCTGATAAGAGACTTTCGTTCCACTCGGTATATCGTAACAGGTTGATAAAAGCGGACGGCGCAGCAAGCGTGCTATTACTTTAATCTTTAAACAACAGAATTTAATTCTCGCGGAGAAAGCTAAGGTTTCCAGTCTTCTGTACTCTGCGCAAGATATTAAAAACATTCGTATTCTACGATGAAAAAGACATCTATATTACGTTTAAAATAGCACTTTCATTAAAAACTTCAAACTATTTTCGTGCGAACGTTTCAAGCATTATAATAGTTTCGTAATGAAAATTTATATACGTGTATTAAATTGCCATTAATAATATGCTGTAGTTTAATGAGATTAAAGACGTCTTTATGAAATTATTAATCTCATTGTACACTATATTAATAATTAAGTGATTTCTTTAGAAATTACTTAATCATTATTTTATTATCTCTTAGCTTTTGAATGAATTAACTTATCCGTAAAACCATTCTTTTAGGACGTATAAAAAATCGAAGTTGAATCGAATTAACCATTTTACCGGGAGTTCGTCCCAAAAAACATCACGCGGCTACTTTCGATTTAGTAATAAAATAAATCCGTGCGATATATTTATAATTACGAGGATAATTATAATTTACTTCGTAACCTTTGAGATACGCGTAGATTTGTTTGACGAGTTAACTCCTCAGTTAAAAGGTTAAAATAACGAAGGTGAATTGAATTTCAAAGAAAAATGACAGGTTTGTGAGGTTATGGACGGATAATGAAAAGCTTTGAGGGAGGCGGATAAAGCATTGGGTACGATTTTCGAAATTAAGCTCACCGTGGAGGGAAGATCTCTTATCTTGAACGTGGACCCGAGGACGAGTAAAATAACGTCATTCAGAACGGCTCTGGCTTCATTTATACCACCTTTTCTTATTCACTTGATAACAAGGCAGATAAAAACTGTTCTACATCTTTTTTAATTCCTCTTCCATTACTGCTCGCTGAAGCAATTTCTGTTTCATATTTACTTCGTATACGCCCCCTTCTCCCGTTTGTTCTTTTGATCTTGTAAATTATTACTGCGTATTCCGTAGCGTTATTTTATTCGTGCTTTAACGTTAATGTTATGAAATATGAAAGATATGTGTAATTCAATATAATATTCATTATTACGAGTTTTATTTTTTTCCTACTTTTTGTTTGAACGGCTGTGTTTGGTATTATTGGATTTTATAGAAATTGTAATAATAATCATCTTGGTTAACCTTATTATTTAAATATTGTATATTATATATAGTTAGTACATGTAATGAGTATTGTGATCATAATAAAGAAGAAATAATCTCAAATAATTATTAATGCACCTCAATATTACCGGGTTTGCAAACCAAGATTAAACGGCAAAATGTTAACCTCTTAAAGTGTAAACAGAAATGTAAACGAACTGCATTCCGATAAATAAGCACCAAGCAGTAACCGTAAATATGGAACAAACGATAGTAATAAATTAATCAGGATTGCCGTTCGTATAATGTGATATAATTAATTATACATCCCTCTCGGTCGTAATTTACGAATGTATTTTTCGAAGATAATCTTTCGGAGAACAAAAAAAGGAATCCAACGAGCAGCGGAGGTTAAACGAGTACAGTGGCCGGTTCGAACTTCGGGTTTTTCCGGTTTCTCAAAGTCACTGGAACAATATCTGGATCCATGTAAATTTCATGAACACGGAGACACGTATCGCGATAACGTCCTTCCGAGTGAAACGATTATATAAAACAGTGGCACGGGGAAATTAACTCACTTTCTAATTCGTTATTGAACAAACAAAATGGCTGCATTACATACGCGTATATTGACGTACACATAATTTCCCTTGGATCATGGCATTCGGGAATAATAAGCGAGGAAAGTGGACGCCGCGCAGGAAACTGACGTAGATTCCCTGATAAATCTCTTTTTATAAATAATGCAGACGCTACTTTGAAACATGAAATGGATTCACGCTTTTATCAAAGCGTGAAACGAAGACATTCCGAGTAGCTTTCCAGCTCGTTATTCTAGGGAATTTATTTTCGAGCAATCCACTTTACAATGTGAGACAGACGAGATGTAGAATAGATGAGACCTCAAATGTAGTTTTTTGTCAGCCATTTTATGCCCCCCCCCCCCGACCACACCACGATATTTATATAACAATGAATTAATATATAGTTTAATACAATGAAGTTAGTTTAAAACTAGCTGTATTGATAAATTAAATATATTAACAGGAATTAAGTAAAAACGGCTATGGACGACCAATCTGAATGCTTCTATTGGTTTTTTTATTATTCCGATTTATACTTTTATCAGTCGCAAAACTTGTAAAGAAAAATTAAAGAAGTTACAAATATCTATAAACTAAACGTAACATATAAGTCTCGTATGTTTATTATATTATATATAATTTAATGGTATACATTGAATTTTGGTGAATATATCCATAATTAATAGTCGTAAGTATTAATATTATAAATATATTAACGTTAAACTGCAATCTCGAAAGCACGTGTTTTAATACACGATGCATCGGAAACGATTATTAATTAGAATTATGAAATTCGTGATAAGCAAAAAAGATTTTCGACGTTCGTTGGGAAGTTATGAATTCGCTTAAACAGCACGAATGGAATAAAGCCCCCCTTTTCAATTCTTCGTTTAATGTATGGAGTAATTTAATTTGATATAAGTAGCTAAATGTTAATTAAAACGAAACTTCAAAGGCAGCTCGACTGATGCAGCCTGCGTTTTCGAGTGAAATGTATAAATAACCTAATTAACGTAAATTTAAATTTACGAATCAATTAAAACTAGCGCGCCACGCCACGAATCCTGCCATCCAATTCGTCGTTTAATAACGAAGATAATTTCATTTGGTACGAGCTGCACCCTACCAATTAAATACCAACAAATCTAGGAACATAAAGTCTAGGGAAACATTTAACGCCCGTTAAGTTCATTTTTGATTATGCCCTGGAAGTATTTCCGGTATTTCCGGTATTTCCGTTATGATACAATTCATTTCAATTTTGTAAACAGCTCTTTTGAGGAGCAATCGATTCTTGGCCCGATTATTCTCAAAAATCTTATATATTTAATATTTTGCCTTAGTAACAAAATACTCTTATACATCTTTTTAATTTGCACCTGTTATATAATTAATTATAAATCCTCGTGGAAATATCAGAAAATATTTTAAATGTCATGAAATATTTTTTATGATCAAAGATATGTCTCGCGAACTATATAGTAAATAAATAAATAAAATATATAGATGACTAACTTCTCCAGTATCTTATAATTATAATTACTATGTCCTATCGGATTATAATTATATAATCAACTTTCCAAGCTTCCAGAATTTCTATTATTAATTCAACTTAAAAATGCATATCAATTAGTCAACTTTACCAATTGCAGACTCCATGTTGCTTTCCCGAACAGATTTGAATGACACTTACCTGAAACAGAAGGAAAAAACATTACTGTGGATGTAATAAAAAATGTATAAAAATCTACTTTAATAACAATATTTAAATGAAATACGCTCGGAATATACACAGTTAGCCAAACAAGTTTTAATTCGAAGTTTGAAATTATTCATGAAATTTTCGTGCCAGTGATCTTAAATCGCACATTTTATGTATTTAACGTCTAAAAATAACGTTAAAAATAGTTTAAAATATTGAAAAGTTTACGAATATTACCGATATATTTGTTTCGAGGTTTAGTAATATTGGCATCGATGGTCACCGGTGACTGCCATGGCGTTCAACGTGTTAACTCATTAGATTTTCCCGGCGGAGGAGTTTCTCAGAATGGAAAGAAAGCGTTACATACACTTTACTCGGCGCACAGTTGCGCAAGATTATTATCGATCGGAGCCCCAAGCTAAATTCGCGAGTAACGTGCCTTTTGTTTCCCCCCTGATTCCTGGGTAGCCGTGCTACTCAAATTTCAATCTCTCTAGCTTCGTTTTTACTATCCACCTGCAGTCATCCCCTCCAACATCCACCCACCACCCTCCAGCAGCCGGCAACACCCTCCCCGTCCCACCCGCGGCGCGTCTAAAATTATAATCCCTCCACCGGCGAAAAGACCCGCGATTTTAACTCCGCGCTCTCTTTGATTATAGAAGACCGAAAAAGTAATTTAACCTTTCGCGTTATTTCTGCTTCTCGTCGTAAGCCAACTATTTTCAACGGAGACTCTGGGATTCCGTGTTTTTAATAGATTATTTTTAAACGCACATGCAAATTCATCGGTGACTTCGTGTTTGTTAGTGGAAAGGGAATTATTATCATTGGTTTATGTCAAGATTCAATTTGTATTCGAATAATGACATTAATTTCATTTATCCGATTATCAAGAAATTCATTAGCACGTGTTTTGAAAACAATATTAATTGCATAATATATATAAAATGTTTCAACTATGTATTATATAGTATTAAAAATTGTTACTTTATGTCGATATCCAATTTGTAATGAAACGATGACATTAATTTAATCTCTTTGATTTATCGGGATATGAATTATGCGTTTTTGATCAAATATAAAATTGATGGTATGTTTAATTAATATATTCCTATGAGGGAATTATTATTGTTGGTTTATATCAATATTCAATCTGTACTGAAATAATGATCATTTAATTTAATTTAATTCATTTGATTTATCGAGGTATTAATAACACGTATTTCTAACTGAATTTTAATTGTGCAGCGTATTTAAAATCTCCCTGCGAAGTTGCTGGATATTGCATTGTATGATAACGATAGTGGCAGTGATAAGAGATGTGAGAAAATAACCGAATGACAAATCAGTGGAATCAAGATTACAACGGTAATGTGGAATATCAGTTAATGTAAGCTAGGAATGACGTGGCGGATCATACGAGTTATAAAACTGTGATAGCCTTATCAGTGCATTGGTATGTCATATAATGCGAGTTTATATTCCACAAATTCCATTGAATATTTTCTCATTATCGGATTATTAACACTAAAACTACGGAAACCATCAAATTGTCGAGGTGCTCTAATTATTTTCATAATAAAGTTTCAAATATTGGGTTGTCCGGAGAGTTCATGCCGATTTGAATTTATGCTCGTTATTAATTATCAGCCAATGTCGATTGTAATAATTATTACGTTGCTGTATTTCATAATGCACGGCATTAATTTGCACGTTCCATGAAGCGTAAATAAATAATTCGGTTTAAGCTTGCAATTAATGTACATCGTGAAACCGCGAACGTTTCATTCGAAAAAACCAATGGATAAATAAAGAGTACAAAGTGTGGGAGTGCTAAATAGCTCTGCATGCAGAAGTATTTTATATTTGGGAAAGCAAAGGCGGGAAAATCAACAAACTAAACTGCAGTTTTACATAGGCGGCTGTGTTTACAGTACCACTTGCAACCGCGGGGGACATATAATGAAGTAAATGCAGCAGTTTTTCTGACACCTCGATAATTCCTATCAGGAAATATTATCTCGGCCTTGGAGCTCGTACGAATGCACATTAATAAACATTAAAGAGTAATAAATGCAAAAAATAAATATCCATTAATTAAAGCCACTAATATATTTTAATTCATCGACATCCTTCAACATGAAAAATGGACATAATATACCGCAACTGTATCAAGAATAACGCACAATAGGAAGCCTTTTTACCGACGTAGTAAGAAGCGTCTCTCGAAATATGCAAATTGTGGATTCGCCTTAATGTAAGGTAAGGCATCATTGCTATTCCATTCGCGGAGGAAAAACCGGTGAAAGATGTCGTAATTCATCAATCGAAATTACTAAAAACGTGTCTCGCAGGGTGGACCGACCGGAAGTGGAGGAAAGATTTCAGGCTTACGAGAAAAGGGTGGGGCGAAAATTGTAGTAGTCACTGCGGGAAGGGAAAGGAACTGAGGGCCAGGTTTAAGGGCTGTTGCCTCTGGATGGGTTAGATCCAGCTTGTTTTCAAAAGACACACTACACAACGGGTAACCCCTCTGAATACCAATTAACGTGAATTACGTGGGTACATGGAATTCGAGACCGTACTTTGTCTCTGTCTTTGTCTGTTGTCTCCCTTCTACCCCTTCCTGTCGTGCTTTTGCTTCTCCGTCACTTTCACGGGCCCCTCACAATTAATTTGTGGCGGGCCATACGTAATACCATAAGAACGTGCAACCCTACCCTCTGTGGAATGATCTGCACTGTTATTTACCCGCTTTCCAAATACGCGACATTTTTCTCCTGAAAATTGTTGCATTGTAAACTCTACATTATTTAACCCTCTATAACTCAACATTGTTTGTGTCTGAAAGAATATTGCGTATTGTGAGACTAGTTAAACGAGAATCTAACAAAGATATGTTACGTGAAAATTGTAACAATATTGTTACTTAAGCAACTAAAGAAGGTGACGATTGTTGCGCGTACTTTCATAATTATTATTGCAACGAAGAAATGAGACGAAATGAAATGGATGAGTGTGTGACTTCAATGTTACATGGCATTAAAAGACCGCCATTTTGAATCATTAAAATGATGCACTTTTATTAAATCTATAAGAAGTACTATTAATGAAAGCAAGAATTAAAAGAAAGCAGTGAGATTAATATTCAGCTTCATCAAAAGTGAAAAGAATAAAGTCCTCGATAGAAAGGCTATTCTAAACTCTAAAATAGGGTTACACGCAAACTTCCAAGGAATGATAATTCAACGAATATCGTACTTCATTATACACGACTGCAGCTGTTTTAATTACGTCGAAAGACTCGGAAGATTTATCTTACAAAGAAGCTTTATTACTTTATTGTAATGGTACCTCCGCTTCCTTTGTACCCTTACGAACCGTTTCCATCCTGATTTCGTTCTCTAAATTGCAAAGTAACCTTAATGGATTTTATTTCCGTGATACAAGCCGTGGCGAAGTATCGCTTTCAAAGTAAGACACGTATTTGTTCCCCCCCGTTTATTTCCCTCGGAATCGTTTAAATCATTCCAAGCAACGGAGAATTGAAAAATTGTTTTATTACATCTTGGGCTGCTTCCCACCTTTGATCTATTACTATTGCTCAATCTCCCGTTTTACTGGTTATCCTCCCGCCACAATTGGACATTCCGCTTGCATTTACACCTGCGCATTCCTTCGGCATTATGTGCTTTCGAATGGCTACCTCACAATTACTACGAAGGTTAATAAATATCCCCCACCGACATTTTTCTCCAATCTCCTTCTCTTCCAGCCCCTCAGCAAGCAATTCACCGTCACGATGACAGAGCAGTCGCTGCTGGAGTTCGGATCAACCGTACAAATAAAGTATCCGTTCTCTTTTTTTTCGTCCTTCCGAGGCATCTCAACGATACTCGGAACCCGAGTTATCGCGCGCGTGCGCCCACCGATATCGAAACGATTTCGAACCAGAAAATCGCATCGAGATTCCCTTGGTTCGAGTGTTATTGATTCTTACGGATACCAACACAGTCATTTAATCGTTATCGAGACAATTTTGTTATTTATTCAATTGTATCTGATTTCGGTTTATATACGTAACACGAGTTCGGGTTTCATTCCGAATTTCCACGCATTGACGTAATTCTCTTGATCTTTCATTGGTTGTATCTTGTAATGTTTCTTTTATCGTTTTATCTTTGGTATGCATGTTATGCAATGTTTTTTTGCAATGGTACTTTTCTGCATTTTAATTAATTGATTCACGTGGCGGAAGCTCATTAATTAACGTATTGATAGTTGATTGTTATTAATGACTGTCATGTTTACTGGAGGATGACAATTTGCATATTAATACAGTTATCTGTATTAATAATTGCTACTTTGATAAACAAATATGAAAAAAGCATAAAGATAAATATATTCTGGTAATTCGAATCAATTTACAAATTTATTTACAAATAAATGTAATCCTAATTGATTTAATTTTGAATTAAATCATTATAATCTGACTATTTGTATCTACTATTTACGAAAATTGTATTTTATATTATATATTTTATATTATATGATTGATAAGGGTATCTAAACTTACGTATTTAAATACGAGGTAATCGATAATATTCCTCAACAATTTTAAATATGATGGAAAACAATCGTATAATGTGAAACTAGTTAAACACAGATCTAACGAAGCTGTATTACGTGAAATTAATAACAAAACTATTACTTAAACGCATTGAAAATGGTGACAATTATTGCGCTACTTTTGGAATTATTATTACAACGAAAAACTGAAAAGAAATGAAAGAAAATACAGATGGATGAATATGTAACTTCAAAGTTACATGGCGTTATAAAGGGTTAATCGTGTCCGCCATGATACAATGATTTCTCATTCATTCAATTTTCGAAGAGTCGAGTGCGCGCGCACCTGAAACATGTTGAATTACGCGAGCGTTGCAATTAAATTATCCCGCACCATTCTACCTCTGCCGCCACCCCCTTTTCCGTCGCCTCTTATAGCTGAAACGAAGATCCAATCGTCTTATTAATACTCCTCGTAGAAGCCCTAGCAAAAGATCATCCCTGAAGTCATTATCGTCCCTTGAAAAAAAGCAAAGGGATACCCATACCGGCAATGGGAATTCAGCCCCTGTGAAAAAAAAAAGTTGGTTTCATGGTCGGGAGTTGGGGTCTCGAGTATTGACAATGAATAGTTTTCTTCCGTGGCAAAGAGAGACCGTGGAGGGGTTGGGGGCTTAGAGAGGGAAAAACAGAGGACACCAAGATAGAAAGGGGAGAAACAGAGGGGCGAAGAGGGGACAAGGCAAGCGTAGGATAACGGAAAGAGAGAAGGAAAGAGAGAACATGTGGCTCGAACGAACGAAAGGCACCGTGTGAGGGAGAAGTAGGGGTGTTAGGATTGATAGGATGGGGTAAGAGAGAAATATAGAGGGATAAAGACACACGGAGAGATAGAAACTAGGTGCAAAGAGAAGTTTCGTATGTGCACGAGAGAAAGAGACGAGGAGAAGGTACGATAGGAGGGATGGGTTACCATGGCAACGCGTCGTTCTCCCAACCATGATCTCGGATAGAATATCTGGGTATATATGTGTGTTTACATACCTACATTAGATACATACATTATAGTATTATACGGCTCATGTACAAGACACTCGTACGAGAAGAGCCGTAATTTGTAAGTCGATTTCTTTCTTCTCTTTCTTTTTTTTTCTTCTACGCTCACCGACAACGTTGCACCGCGTTACAGGGAACTGAATTTATATTTGATCGCGAAAGGAATATTTGGAATTTGTTTCACGTCGGCCCGATCGAACTTTCGAATAATAAATAAATTGGGAACGAATCAACCTGGTATTTTGCGCGCAGATCAAGCGCACGTTGCAATTATAGACATGCCTTTTCGTCATATCTATTTTTTGATGAGCGCTCACTGATGCAGTGTGCAACTTTCAAACGGCCTCCGGTGGAAGTAATATCCACGTTCTTTATAGAATTAATGCTTTTCCGGTACGCAAACGCTTATCAATTATAATAGCCAGTGATAAAATAATTTAATATCTGCATCAATATCAAATTATATTACTCCTTGTATATTACAATGTTATTACATCAAATTTCCGTATAATAATATTTCCCTAAATATTTAAAATCGATGGAATTACTAGAATCTTATTTCTCTATTTTTATACCACAGACGGCCGAAATCAATTATAATGAATTATTGTGCATCAATTCAATATCAAGTATACTTCGATTCACTCGATATTCTCTAATTAAACAATTGTGAAATGGGACGATTAACGAGATGATTAATTTAATTGGATTACTAATTGGATGCATATCGTTTATATATATTTAGGTCAATCGAATCCACTTTCCATTTACACTGTCAAAGGCAAAAATCAAGAACTTCCTATGTAAAGATGAACGATTCATGGGTCAATGGGGCCTTAGAGATACTTTAGAAATACTGTTTTCCCCTCTCGCGATCCAAGCCGAAGTCCGGGGGGCGCATTGGCGTAGAGCAACGCCAACAGAAATAGAATTCCAATAAAAGCAGGTTTTTAAATGATCGCTGGAAACCCCGCGCGGCAAAGAAGACATTTGCATAGGTTCAAATAATAAAAACGTAGTGTGAAAAGAATTGTAAAAAATGTAGAAAAATGATCTATTCAGTAACTGCATAATTTAAGTTGGACCTAGTTTATTTAGATCAAGAATGATTCTTTTTAAAAATCTGCAAACAAATATACATTTTCCTTTTTCGAGAACGCCATTACTTTTCGGTAGGCAAATAAATCAAAATTAAAATATATCGTCATGAAACATGTGAAATTAGTCGGCTTTCATTAAATCGAGCAATAATAGCGGAAATATGAAGCCGTACAATTACTCGAGAATCGATCGAAAAAATGTTTGCCCGAAATACTGCGAGTGGCTAGAAATAAAGCGTAGAATCGCGGAATCGATAATTATTATGCATTCGATGGTAATTACAAGTTCGTCGAACGAGTAACGCAACTGAATTAAACTGAATACTTAACCGCAAATATTTGCTTGAGCTTACCCCACATGAACACATCGTAAAGGTTTCGATAATATTCCAATCCGTTGAATGCAGGTTATGTACATCTATATCTATGCGTACACCTATGCGATACATATATATATACACACATATATATACATATATCGATCCCGCAGCTTACCGAGGAAGAAAACAACCAATATAACCGAAGAATGCTCTATTGAAAACTCGCCCGATCGAGGTTGGATCTCGGTGCATCACGGAAAAGAGCATGCTCGTGTCTTGACATTTTTTATCTATGATTTACATAACTGTACTCTTCCTTTGAAAACGATCCTTTAATATAATTGTTGACGTTCAATTAACACGTTGATTGCTGGTAACCGATGATGCGAATATTACTAAAACTCGTATCAAATATTTCGCTAACATTTGCAACATATTCAATACTTTTATAAACGTAATAATGTAATGAGAATTAATAAATAGTATATAATGTGTAGTATATCACTCTGGAGTAATTCGAGCGAAATTCTAATTTTATTCCTCATGATTTTAATTCTCTTGTTTCTTTGAATTCGTAAACAATCTATTTTTCCCGGTGGCATGCAGTGCTTCCTCCGGAACGTGAACTGGTTTCGAACGAGTGCCATGCCTTTTACGTTTTCTGGTTTTTGTGCGACTCACGGAGGGAGACAAGGGCCGACGACTTTTAATGGACGACAGGGCGAGCCTCATAGGCGTAAACCGGGATTGTACTCGAATGTCCTAGTATTCGGGGGACTAATATTCTTCTTGTTTTCAATTCT
Organism: Nysson spinosus; assembly: GCA_910591585.2. Taxonomy (NCBI): domain Eukaryota; kingdom Metazoa; phylum Arthropoda; class Insecta; order Hymenoptera; family Crabronidae; genus Nysson; species Nysson spinosus. The sequence goes on from OU342834.1 coordinate 4,462,224, forward strand.
TATATATCGTTGTTATAGAGATAAAATTCATTAACTAACATTTTCATATTAGCAAATTACAGAGGGTTTTGTATTTTGATTATAATTCATTAACCATAACTATAATTCATTACATTCATTAACTAACATGTTGCATCTTCGTAATTTTCACAACAATCTGTTATTTATAAATGTAAATATATATAATATGATATTATTTATATAAATAACAAATTTTGTAAAGATTTATGTTTTTATTTCCGAGCCAAATGAATCGATTTAATGTGCAGACAACCATGCAATCTCGTGCTACCCACACAAATTTGTTATTTATCAATATATAATGCATATAATAGTAATTTATAAATATAGAAAACAAACTTTTAAAAGGTTAACGATGAGGTATAACATATACAAAATAAAGGGATCTTCGATAAGTAGAAATATAAAAAAACCCGAATTAAGAATATCCTCTGCGATAGAACAGATTAAGTACATTTATAAAAATGGTATTTTCGGAATGAATAAAACTAGATATCTCCTACTCTCAGCAGTAAAATAATAGTAGCAACAGACTTTAAAATGTATTAAAAATACTAGAAGTATATATTTGTATATTAATGGTGAAAATGTATACAAATTTCCTTATTTACTTTTTGAAGTCGAATTTGCTTTTCATGTAATAGTAATATATTATAAATTTCATACCATTTTTATACTTTTTTGCTTTCAATTTGATTTATTAATTGGCTATTATTCAATTAGAATTATTCAACGCATTATTTTGTGTAATCACGCTGTTATTGTTGCATTATTTATGTAACATGTACAACTCCAACGCATAGTCCGTAACTCAGCTTTGTTTTTAATTAATTACTATTATGTCTAATTTAAGTTCTGAAATAAATTCGCATCGTTTAATGTATGATTAATTAAAATTGGAATTAGTTAATTACGAAGTATGCCTTCCAAATGCACTGAGATCGTAATAATTATATGATAGTGTAATACATCATTACTATTACATATGATGCATTATTTCGCGTGACAGGTTTCATTGCTTTATAATAACATTTCCGAATAATCGAAACGTTTTTCTCGTGTCGTCATCCTCGATTTCTGTTCGGTGCGACTGACTAATGTAATATATTATCATGTTAATTGTCCAACTGTATTTCGATTATGCTTCTTTCACAACTGCATTCCACTTATATAAGAAATAATCATTTATACGCGCGCCATTTATTTTCGATGATTTATCGTTCATCTCATATTCTCCATTAATATCGTCTCCAACAGCGAACATTGTAATCCTCATTTTGATAAGAAAATAATAAAAAGCCCAAAGGAACGAGTTCCTCTTGAAACAATGCACAATAACAGAGCAATATTAAATGAATGACTAACAACGTCCAGTAACATTTACGAAACACCCAGCTAGTTTGGATTGGACGGGATGCATGGTGGGGGTAGCAGGGGCGTGGTTATAACGACAAATGGGAAATCGTTGAAGAAACTAGGTGGTCAATCGACGAAATGATTTTTCAGAGGTGAATTCACGCGGCATGTTAAACAATTGATTTACATTTGTAATTTTGGTGCGCTCGCCGCGCTTCTCATTAACGAGCGATACAAAATAAATGAATAGGATGGACAGGTATGCATCGAACGTGCCGTTCATTCGTTCACCGATTATCAGAGGCATGATTTAAAACACGTTTGCAACGGGAGTTATTCGACACGAAAATCAGGACAAGTGATATAATTTAATAGAAAATTCAATTGCTCCATTTCGCACGGACACAGCATTTTCTTTAATAAAATATTCACCCGCCATGCCAAACGGAATTCCATTATACGGCAATAATGAACGACTTTTTAAATTCCAGCAAACATTCAAAGCGATTCATGTGGTTCGACCAAATACGTAAAAAGAAGCTTATCACGAACTACACCGGTTCCCTCTTTCATTAAACGAGCCATTGGGAAATGTTTTTTTTTTATGTACGCCGATAAATATATTAATGTAAAAATAAAATTATAGCTTTGGTGGCTGCAGTTCTGTATCTAGTAATCTAATACCATAATAATTATCGTGTATTATTAATTATGCATTGATACCCAATCAATATGTAATCAATAATAAGAGATAATAATAATCCAGTTAAAACTCTTATTAGTGTCCAATGGATATTAAACCAATAGATATTAGATATTAATAAGCAATTAATAAACCGATAGAAAGGATATTTCATAACACGTTGGCCGCCATATTGGACACTAAAAGTATAGTTATTATGACTCTGAACGTTTGATTCTTTATCCGCAATTTCTTACCAAATTAAATACCGTAATTTTTCGAATCATAAACATACTGATTAGATCATAACATATAAAATAATAATTAGCAATAATTAAAATCAAGCTAAAATCCAAAACTTCTCAGAATCGCTCAAACTTCCGACGTTTCACGATTAATAAATAGACTCACTAAATTGATAAAACTGAAATAGAATTGAATCAGAATGCATTTCGTAAATCACACGAGAAGGGATTGGAGAAAAGCAATACTTCTTAAAGAGTGCAATTTCTCGTCGGTGGGTTTTTTATTTAATGCTCCTGGACGTAGAAGTGCTGGTTATTTTCGGGTGATATTTTTAAAAGCGGTACTCCTTCACGGTGAAATGATTACTTGCAGCACGGCGTGGGCGAAGTGATAACAAATTCCAATGCCTCTCTACCAACAGCAGCCAGTGTCTGTGTGTCTGTGTCTTTACGTGTACGTCGACCATTTTCTTCGATACGATGGTTATTTACTTAACGTATTATCGCCGTTCCTGCATACCTTTTTATATTTTAACGAGTGTACGCAGATTCCGATAATTGCCGCAATTATTCAAGCGCGACTTTTATCTACCTCGGGTTAGAGCATTATTTTTCGCCCCCGATACTTTGTGTATCCGAAGAGTGTTGATGAAACACTGTGAAACCCACTCAAGAGGAAGGTATTTCAATTCAACCGTTCTCCTTCCATCATTTTCCCTTGAATTTATGTTCCACTTAATACTTTGAATTCTAGCTCGATTATAATTATCACCAGCAATTAAGTATGTATTAAGCTCCAATTAATATGTTTAAAGTTCGAAAAATGGCCGCGTTTCATTTGATAAGAAATTTCTGACAAATAATTAAACGCCCGCAATATGGTGGCCAATAATAAACTCCAGTTATTAATTATATATCACTATATATAATATATAATATGGAATATTAATAATGTTCTCATAACCTGGTAGATATCATTAATTAATACTCCACGGTATAAGATGTAATATTTCATATAATTAGTACTGCAAGCAGAGTGAACAGAATAAAGTGAATTACGAGATTGTAATTTCACTAAAAGGATTATCCGAAATTATTTTCAAGAATCCAAGTAAAACGTGGCAGCTAAAACGATATAAGGAGCCACAGGAAAGGTGTTACCCGGTTGAAGGCACGCTCCGAAAGCGGGTTCATTTTTTTCTCATCTCGTTAAGACGACGAGAAGGTACGACTTCTGCGCGACGGAACGCGAAGATTGACGATTTAATTTAAGAATTCCCCATTCAGCGGGTTCCTCCTCCTGTTCGCAAAGAATATACGTGTGTCAGTAACACCCACCCACACTTACACGAAGGAACCATACTAGATTTTTCTCTCTTTTTCCCTCGAAACGTGAAAGGAGGAAGCGGTGCTCAGCTTTTATCGTAGCGGGGAGAGCACCGGCATCGAGGAAGAGAAGTCTGATCGGTGGAAGAAGGATGGAACTAGAGAAATTGAGGGAGATGAAGTGTGACAGAGAACAAACGAGCGAGAAAGACCAGTCGAACCAAGAGAGAATGAGATGGGATGAGAACGAGGCAGAAAGACGAAGACGGAGAGAAAGCGAGAGAGTAACAGATAGAGATACGGAGAAGTAAACGAAGGAGAAAGATGAAGATATAGTGAGAGAGGGAGCTAGTAAAAGACAGTGATAGAAAGCAAATAAGGAACGACGGAGAGAGACAGAGATATAGTAGAACGTGAAGAAAGAGAAAGAGAGCAAGAAGATCCCTTCCATTCTTGACAGGGAGAGTCCAACACAGTCATGGAGATGGTCAAAGGTTACTACACAGGCAACATGTGCGACTGTGGATTAGAATTATCCAATCCCACTCAAGCTATACAAGCTAAACACGTAATGTACAGTAGCTTACAAAAGTAAGCGGCGCATCGCGCAGTGCAGCGCTCGTTAGTGCTGATTTAGATGTAGATAAAATTGATTTAAATTGCGCAACTCCTTATTTTTCTTCCTCCCTTATCGGCTACAATTTCTTCGTAATTCTATGCATATGTATTAAAATAATATTACCGTGAGATCGAGCGGCTGATTTGTTTCTATATAAACGCCCTTTGAATCGCTTTATGTAGATGTAATTATTTTGCTTCGCGCAGGATTATTAGAAAAAATGGTATTTAAACCGTTGATACAAGAAGCGGATATTTCTATCCTGATATGTCTGCAATTTCTGAATAATATACCTCTTGGAATTCGTTTCATAAATTTTAAATGAAAATTCATATCCGCTCGCTTAAAACGCAGAACGAGATTAACTGGGATATCCTTGATTTTTTCCAAATTTAACCTACTTCTATCTGCGCGAAGAAAAAGCTTAATTCGGTTAGATTAAATTAAATTTATTAAAATTATTCGTTATTATTGCCATTTAATATCTGTGACCAAAAATAAAGGCTCCGATTTAATGTAATAATAATTATCGTAAATTTATGACACGGAATAATTAGTTTTTCAAAACAAACTGATTTTGTAATTTTATTAAATAATTAGTTATGATTACACATTTATTTATATGTAAACTATAGCTGAAGGATAAAAATTAATTAATAGCTTCAATTATTTGCGTTACGTATACACAATAAAAGTTTATAAAATCTCGAAAACAATGCGCCGTAGTGTATTCGTATAATTTGACTAAAAATGGCAGACAAGTCTTTTTGACTTCTTTGGTAGTTCTAGTGTTAATTTAACGAAAAACAGATTCGTTACAAACTCACTTCATCAAGTGCTGCATTTACAGCCACCCAGTGATCGATTTTCGAAAATGGATACCGTGGAACCGTTAGAAAATATTTTTCAGGGGAACTTAAGCGTGTCAGATTCTTTTGGAGCTCGTCAAATATTCAATTACTGTGGCAGGGCGATGTTAAAGCGACGCGTATGAACGTGGATGAGGGTCATAAAGGAGGAGGACCTTGAAGAAAGATGGCCGCAACTCCTTCGCGTTGGCCAATAAGCTGAATAGGCGACCCGACATTATAGAAAATCGGTTTACCAATGGAGATGGATGGTTTACGCTAAAATTATTTCCCTATTTAAATAAAAATCGATTAGTTTACTCGAAGCAAATTTAATTAAAATTGCACGATGAAATTCATTTACTACACGAGTTACCTCGATATTCTGCCATTGAATGTATTACTGTAATATATGAAATGCTTGAGATGAAATAATTGAAGATTATTCATTTTGTGAAAAATAAATTCATTACTTTGTGTCATTATAATATGCGACTGCTTAGTGTATAAGTGGACTCGACGTAATGGTATTTTAATAAATAAATTAATGGTTGTTCTAATTTTGTTGCGATACTTAAAAATGATATGACGAAAATTCATTAAATTTTAATTAAATCCTAACAAAACCCCATCAACCGGTTTTGTGAAGAATATAAAACAGTGCATATCTAACTAATTAGTAGAGTTTAAGCACTTCCCTCTTAATTACTTTTAAGATAAAATGCAGTAAAATTGGAAATTTATAGAAAAGTGGAGAATGATATTTAGTTCTTGCTCCAGATATTTTTTAAATGACTAATACGATTTCATAATAAAAATCATTTTGGTTGTTCATATATTCCCTCAAGAATCAATAATATTAAGACACTACGTTATCAATAATAAAAAACAAAAGTTTCGTCAAATCGAAAGTCACAGAAGCAAACCCGCCGCCATTTTATCAGCCACCCAATCCAATCTAATTAAACCAATTAAACTAGAAACAAAGTACAGAAGCATTGATATTCATACGATCCAGCGCAAAAAATTAATCGAAATCCCCGCGGCAAAAAGCAGTTTGGTGAACCCCTTCGAAGGAAAAGAAAAAAAAAACAAAGCCCTTCGCCCGAAATTCGAAATAATCTTTTGTAACGCAATACTGTAATCGAGGAGATTAAAATGAAAAAACCTCGGAGAAGAACGGTTCGAATTGACGATAAAAGAAATACGAGGAACGCGACTCTTTTTAGTCAGTCCGCATTGTAACGTTCACGAGGGTACTCCGTATTCGGCTAAATAGACCAAAAAACGAAAGCGCCGTCGCCACTGTCCAACCCACAAATCCCACACAAACGAGCAACCCCTTATTCGTAACAGTGAGCAGGTAAACACTCGCACACACTCGAGAAGCGTGTGAATGTGCTTTAAGCATCTGCCGCAGGTATCAGGCTAACACATACCATCCCATCCACCACGTATGGGAATCAACTTCAATATGTACACCCAAATTCGAATCAATTTAATGCATAAATATCCTTTCACTCCGGGCGTACGTTATTTGCGAAAATTATTTGTGCATTTCGTGCGCGAATGGAATTCTTGCTACGATTCAAGAGGTACTTTAACACGTTGAACGACATGGCAGTGTCGGTGACCGGTGACCACCGATTCCAATATTACTAAAACTCGATTCCAATATATCGCTAATATTTTCGTAATCTTTTCAATACTTTTAACGTTACGACTGCGATGTAAAGTAATTCGTGCATCGTAGAACGCTTGAACAGTTTGACTTTTAAAACTCGAATAAAATATATCTGAGAAAAATCTGAAATTTAATGTGCCATCATACTTTTTCAAGTTTAATTTCGTATCTGCAAAAGTGTGGAACATCGAATACTTTGAGGATGAATATGTAGATTGAAAGCGTTTGGGTTCCGTTGTTATCTATTTTAGGACAACGTGTCATTTTACTACTTAAATATATAAGAGATTATGATAAGCAGTGATAAGGGGGAACAAAGTATGTAAGAGAGAATCACGATCCCCTTTTTAGCCAAAGCAATGAATACAAATACGGAGGATACATATGTTTCCCAAAATAAACCCACGGCAAACTCAGTTAAGAAAAATATTATTTTTCAATATATTGCGCAAGAGTTACAACTGTTTCCGTTTATGTAAAAGTTACTGTAAAAATACAAGCGAAACGCGTAATATTTAACAAATAAATACGGAAGACATATCTACAGATGTATTGACGCAGAGAAAGATTTCAACCGAAATCAAAGTTATTCGCTTGAACGGTCTCTTTATCTTTTATGAGTAACGCTTTGTGTATTATCATAAATTGAATCAGGAATATCTCCGAATTGCTTTCCAAGCCAGAATAGTTTCCCTGAATAAGTTAGGTCATCGTGGAACAATGAAACGGAATTACACCTGCCATTAGTTGTTCGAGTTAAATTATGTTCGAAATTACTCCTAGATTTCATTCCACGTAAATCAAATGAAATTATGGCGCCAGAAAAATGATATCAAAATTTCGCTTGAAATGCTCGCCGATTTAAAGAAGATGTAAAAACATTTTAAACTCATATTCAATTATTACCATTTATTATACATCAATCATTATTTATTATTATTTTAATTAGTTACTACCTAATCGATATAAATATAAAAAGGTCACTCGTCGGAGATAATTAAATGTAAGACATAAGAGTAAAATAATAAGTCATAAAATGATATAGAATAATAAGTCTCACGGGAAACGTACATTAGTGGCTTTGCATCCAACCGGAAATAGTGTCATTACTCATCCAATGGCACTTAAAGAATTAACAGTAATAATTCCGAAGGACGATAATATCTGCCACAACTGTATTCGCGAGTATTTCCAATAGCATATCTCAGATTTTAAAGTGCGAATATATGAGTCAGGCTTGAATAAAAAAATATTAGAAACCACGTCCGGTTGACGCATCATGGACGCATGCGTGGAATCTGACCGCTTATTCTACGTAAGATGAGGATGACAATAGTGCCTTGAAAACCGTCCTCAATCTTGCAATATTTATCAAATATTATTTTGTAAAACCAACAATAAGCTGCATAATATTACTGATACCCAATTAGTACTAATGAAAGAATTTATGTGATGACGATTGGTCAAACATTAACAAACTTTTCCCACGCGCAGTGTCGAAACTATCACATTGAAGATGTAGGGGAGGCGAAGGGCATGCGGGGACATTAAATTGCCAGCTACTGTCATAATCCATCTCACCTATGGCCGGTTAAACTTGGCTAATAATTCGCCAGATTGGCGCCAGCAGTAAGCATGCGCAACAAAAACCAATAACACCGACTCTCTCCACTTTACCCCATACACTAGGGGTAGGTTTTGCCTCTACACCCTCGTACAGCTTCTCTACGAAGGCACCCCGTGTGTCCTACCCCCTTCAAGTACCCATCCCCACGGAGGTACCCTTACCACCCTGAACAACCCGTCGGAACCTCGCACACCCGAACCCCAAAAACCTCCCTCCGACAGCACGACTCCGTGCAACCGACAACGTACCAACACTCGCGCAGTGTCCTATCACGGCGCGCGGGACTGCATTCGCATAAATCCACTCGAATGCCTAATACCTACTGGATGCCGATCCCAAAGCAGAGACCGAACGGAATTTGTGTTTTATTTTGGTCAAAATCCGATGAATTCACTTGACACATCGCACGCTTCGACGCGGGACGTACGTGTAATTAATTAGCTGTCCGACTTCCCATTAATGTACCATTGAGATTGTTACGACACCCTATTTGGTGGCTTCACTTCAACGCGAAATAACGAATTGTTCTTTGCGTCGAGTTCCACCACTGTCTGTCAATATCAGAATGTAGGTGTTGGTTGCTTGATTTCAATGTAACCTCCGTTTTAGGGACAATTTGTCCTCTTATTTTGTATGCCGTGTAGCGTGGAGTTAGGGAGTTTTTGGAGTTATGGAAAGAAGGTTACGCGGTGACTTTTAGAGGGGAGAGGAGAATGTAATATATGAGCCATTTATTATGAAAGGGATGTAACTCCATTTAAAATTCTGTATCGGAAATTGTTTATAAACTAAAAGATCTGGCACTCAATGTTTAGGGACAATTCGTTTAATTATTTTAAACAGTACACTTATGGATTTTTTAGAGGTATTTTATTTTATTAGAGCGTGTAATTCTAAATTATAGGTTCTATTAGAATATCTTTAATGTCATAAATAAGCGTATTTTATATAAATATTTTGTTCAGGTTATAGTTATTAAACTATTCTATTATTATAGTATTATATGATTGTATCAAATTGCACTGTGCTGCTGATATAGCAGAATTTAGTAATATATCATATTATTATGTTAAGCCATATTTTAATGTATTTTAATATATTTTAATATATTTTAATGTAGCTTAATATAACTTAATATTAACCAGCACAATTTAAGTAGTTTCACGAGACCCGATTGTTCGAATTATATTTATAATTTTAGTAACATCATTATGCTATTCTATGGCCGGACGCCATTAATATAAAACCAGTTTTTATTTCAAGTTTATTTTTATACCTCTATTTATTTCATGAATAATAATTATCCTGTGTCGTACATTCCGCTGATATGACGGATCGATATGTCTATAATAAAGCGTGCAGATATTATTCATTGTAAGTTGTGATATATTCGCGCGAAATCAATTGTGACCTTTCAATTTTACATTAATTTGCGCGTGGCACGCGGCAGTTACTTATAGAACAACCTTTAGAAAATGTGCAATCAATTATTTACAAGTACTTCCGAGCCCTTCGAAGAAAAATATAAAGTTCACCGGCGAATTATTATTTTCATAAAACAAACATGAAAGCTATAAGTATTTCATGCATGAATATTGCAAGTCTGTCATTAATGAAATAATAAAGTAAAACGTACAGTCATAAATTAATATGGCAACATCACTGTTGATGTCATTTGAAAAACCCAACTCTTTTCCTTCAGTTAATTTAGCAACTAATTGGTGCAACTAAAACAGTAAGTTAATTGAAGTAATTACTTTAATGGAAAGAAACTTGACACAGAAAATGCAGTTTTATTTTTTACACCGAGTCCATGCAACTAAAAAGCACAAAATGGAGTAATCGTAACTCCACGGATAGTGCAGTTGACACCGCTAAAATGCATTTTTGACTTGCGTCAACTTTCCGAATTGTTCTACGTTGTTCTACAACACGCATTTTGTTTCTGAAAATTCGTATAACTCCCTCCTCCACCCCCTCACAAAAGGGGTTACCGTTCATTTTTCATAAAGACCAATAAATTTGCAGTTATTTGGTTCGTACATTTTAAAGGCTGCACAAAAATATTTTCAACCTCCGCCGTGGCAGCGTCGAAATGATTAAATTACATTTAATTAATATCGACATCGTGTATTTCCTGCTGCGAGCAAAATGCGATAGGGGCTTTTTAATTTGTTTATTGCCTTAATTGGCAAGATAATAATTTAATTAAATACTCTACGCGTAAATCAAGTATCATCATGTTTCACTACAGCATTTATATTAATCGAACGATAATTAGTGACTCGCTGGAAAAAGCTGGCCACGATGCGTCCAAACTTGAAATGTTGAATTTTGTTATATTGAAATTGACAATTGATGAAACTTGCCGTAAATAAAAAAAACATACATTACGTCGTTAAATTGCTATATGCATTTTAGAATTCGTGTAAACAAATCGATTTACTAACTTCTACGAGTTCCATGAGTCATATCTATGCGAGGCATTGCTACTGCACGAACGTTACGTAAGTCACGCTTCTCAATAGGCGCCTTTACAAACAGCATCGATTTCGACGCGCATAAACCGCCCCACTACATTCGACTACAAAATAGAATTAATTGGTTGCATTAACCGACGTATCATCATGGAAATAGATCGAAATTTTACGTTACCGGGAAAATAATCTTCTGTCTTTAATTCTTGCAATTTTGAAGTATTTAAGTCAATTAAGAAGTCAATTTAAAATATTAATAGAGATTATGGAGAAAGTAACGCAAATAATAGATAAAGTATTACATACATTCTATAAGATAGATAAAAATACTATTCAATTATAATAAGAGTACAATTGTGAAAAAAGTGTACACTCGTTTCAAATACGACTTGATATCATCTTCTTACGATGAAAATGTTCAAATCAAGAAGTTGTAATAATTACATTAATTTGAATAATTAAATAATAATTCTCACTAATGAATTAATCTCTGTGATTAATGGCGGCGTAAAAAGTTCAGCAAAATGTATAATACTAATTTTAGAAAACGAAATATATATATACATCCAGGTGTTAATAAACAATTTTGATTAATATTTTCAGTATTGTCGTACTTTATTAATTCTCGTATTAATTCTGCTTCGTGCAGAATATAGAATACTTTTTATGGTTTATGTAGGCGTATCGTGCTACAAAGTTATTTGACATTATTGCATAATCGAATAAAATTGTAAATGCTATCATGAAGTATTTACTCTTAACTGGAAGTAACTTTCTAATATTAGTGTACAATCAATGCAGACCCAGTTACGAGTAGGCACGATGAAAGTAATAAAAGAGCCAGGCAATAAAAGGTCGTTTAAAACTAGGAACATGTAAACAAACACGAGCGGTGGTTGCGTAAAATATAAAAAGGAAAACACAGAAATATCAAAGTTTTTCAGCCTCTTCAACCATGAAGATTATCTTCATAAAAATCTATTCTATATTCCTCGAGGATTAAAAATTCTTTCAAAAAAATTTCATGTTGATCTTTATACTCGTATAATATGACATGAAATATCAGTGAAATATTTGTTGAAATATATGCGCGCTCATTTCACGGAGGTATTTCATTCTGAACATCGAACGTAAGCTTCCTACGGGAAAATAGTTTCCACGAACGAACGTTTACTTTACATTTCAAGTGCAAACATAATAAAGTGTGTACTACAGTTTTATAGAAAGCACTTTACCTTTGCCAATAAATCTCGTTACATTTTTACAATCAACTAAATCCCGTTTAACACATTTCCTTCTGAACTTTCTACCGCATGTTCGTGTATATCGTTGAAGGTAAAAGAAGTGCGCCTGTGATTCGTTAGTAATTCAACATGGCGGACTTCTTAATTCGCTGAGATAAATGATACTAATCTAACCTGATTATTGGACAATAATCAGTAAAAATGCAAAGCTATAAATTTACAATAACATTTCGAATTCGAAACTAATATTACAATGAAGTTTTTATAAACGGATTGTGTTCTTTATGAAAAATGTTACATAGACAGCAAATGAAAACCTTTTTTTATGTCGGAAGTACGAACAAACAGTATCTATAAAGAAAGTTTACTACGTCAATATAACTGTTTGACGATGAGGTGCAAAGTTACAGCGAGAAAAATATACAAAAGAAAACATAAAACGATGCGACTAACAGTTAAATTCCGACTAATATTATTTAAAAATTTATACAGTATGTCTGCTTATAACCTCGAAGTAAAATGACGTAATAGAAGGTTGAGTTATTTGTGTATCTAGCAATGAAGTTTCAGAGTAGTTCACAGTAATCAGATCTAAAGATGTTCCAAGATGGAGGAAACTTTCATGGAAATAGAAATAAGGCCAACCATACAAGACAATTCGAATTAGATAGGAAAAGAACACTTACATTCTGCAAAATATCAAACTTTTGACTGCTGCAAGGTCTCTTGTTGTATGATATATTTTGATTTTACCGGAAGTCTGCTTTATTTCGTGATAATAACATTAATATAGAAGTAGCAACGGTGTCGTTACCCGTAAACGACTACGTAAACGTAGCTAATGATAATGTTAGAATAAGCTAAGATTACTGTTGACTTATTCGCTGGAACCCTGCACGATTCCCCTTCCCTTTCTTTTATCTCCTATCCTCTTTCAACACTGACTCCCTTTTTACCCCCACGGTTTCTTCTGTCATCCATTAAGAGAACTTCGAGTCGAGTTATTTAAATGGAGTGAATCCGTCGAGTAGATAGTCAGAGAATTCCAGCTAATTTTATCGTGAAGACAGTATAAACCTCACCATAAGAGATACTATTAATAGATTTGATATACTTAATTACTTATTGATTTATTTGTTTCAATAACGTTGTATTATACCAATTTCACGTGTATAATAATATCGGAGTACATGAGGATTCTTTAAAATGGCGGATTCTTTAACGAAGATATGAAAGTATTTCAAGAATTGAAATGAGGAAGAACTAGTTTTGCTGCTAGTTATTTATTATGTTTATGTATATATTATGTTATTGTTAGAGTTTTAATAATGACAATTATTTGTTGGTATAATTAGGGAGATCTATGTTTGACGTAATTAAAAATAATTATCTCCAAATCAAAGCTCTCAACTTTTAGGGGGTCTCATTTATGACATTTGAAGGTGATCGATATCGTGTGCTACGAAACTACAAGTTAACCCTTTGTACACGAAGAATATAGGAATGAATTTATGTGATCATCATATTACGTCATCTTTCCCTTAATGTAATTTAAATGCACTCAAGTAATTAAAGTGATTCTATAAAGTAAAGGAGAAAGTTGTAAAGTGGATTTCATCTTGGATTCGTTACAAAATAATCCATATATTTCAGGAATTCGTATCTTTTAAAGTAGTTTGAAATTCATTCTACATAATGCTACAAAGCCGAGAGACTCGCAGTGTGTTTTATCGGATTCCAGTTTCTGCAATTACACTGTTTTGAATTAATAACACTTTTAGCAGCCGGTACTTAATTGAAGTCGTACCAGCGAAGATAATCAGTGAGCGTAAAATATTTAAAGAGCAAGAGAACCAAAAGAAATGTTACTGCTTATAATTTATTAAAGTATATTTGTTAACACTAGAACTACCAAACATATGAGCCGTTTATTGATACATAATATATATAAAATATATGTTTTGGAAGAACTCGTCTTTGGCTATAACAAAATTCTTTAAACTTCGAGTTTCTTGTACCACAAAAAAGTCTCCAAAATGGCGAGCCTACGAAATGAACACCTTAAGGGGGTCTTAAGTGTACGTTCACCCGATCGCCGATTCCACGGAAATTCCGCGAGTTTTATTTAGAACATTGAATTATTCTAACGGGACGAGTGCATTCGCGCTTGCGGTTGCTATTCTCATACAGAAGTATCGAAAGTGGGGGAAGAGGATATAAAGAGAGATAGGGGGGGGGGGGAGGGACAAAGAGAAAGAAGATACGTGCTCGTTCCAATTTTCAGATGAATTACGTACGTTGCATTATTTCCGACAAAAAGCATTTACAAATACGGACGATAATGAGCGCGCCACGCTCCTACCGCGTGTGCTTCCACGAATTTATGAGAAATACTGATAATATAATAACGCCGATGACACAACCAACGGAATATAATGAATATTTACATAATTATCGGCGTTGCCTCCGATATTCGTATAACGTTTATCGAGCTCATTTGCTTTTAACGTCAATCCAAAAATTGTATTAATTTGTTCGAATTTCCGATTTCCGATAATGAGCAGATATCGAAGTGGATTGGAAAACAAAATGAATGCTGAAATATTTTACCATTAACGTTATATACAGCGTTATATACAGCGTTATTTTTAGTCTGAATATATTATAACTTATCATTTATAACGTATGTTAAGTACACCCGTGTAGTATATTAAATGATCTATAGGGTTGCTTAAACGTTATGAACATAAAGAGTTACGGTACACGAAATCGTAATTCCAACAATAATAATCGTAATCAGGATAATAATACCTGTAATATCGAGCGTTACGGACAGTTTTTTGCGATCACAGGAGTCGAGACCCCGAGGCGGGGCCCGGTATTATCGGGATTTAAAGGGAAAGAAGGGTAGGAGAATTTTAATTAAAATTTCCACGTCGTGTAGAAATATTTTTAGTCGGTACTACGAGAGGAATAAGTTTCCTGTGGGATGAGAAGGATGATGGGTGGGTCAGTCGGTGCTGAGGGCAAATTGAAATTGCGACTTCGAGGAAAACCGGAGCACGCCATGTTCCTTCAACACAACTATTACAAACCTATACGAAACCTTCACTGTTATCTTTCTCTCGCCACGAGAAAAGTAAAATCGTTGTTGCAATTGATAAAAGCACCGTGTACGCGCGCCTTTTTTTCTGGCTGTGTGAGCGAACATATTATGATACACCCAGTCACTATATTATACGTGTGTATGTATATATGTGTGAAAAAGGGGGCCGCATTCCACAGAGGCTGGCCGTACCTGCTGCACGTAATCACGCTCGAATAATTAATTGGCTTATTCTGCCTTACTTAAGTTGGATTAAAAAACATACTGAGAGGATAACTCCTCGAGAGAAAAAATATTCAATCGAGATGAGAGTAACGCTAATAAAAAACGCGGTGCTTGCATATTTTATGCCCCTTCGCTCTTTGTATTAGAACCGAGTAAGTGATTTAAGAAGATAATGAATATAAATCCAGGAACGAAGTATACGATCGTGATATGAAAGCCATGATAATAATACTCCATTTTATATTCTCCACTCTTACTTGCATGCTTTAATCATTGTTAAACGTAGTTCTAATTAATTCGAAAATATTATTATAATATTATGCTATTCAATTTGATTGTTATATATCCTTACTCGAGTTAATAATACCTTTTGAACAAGTTATAATACAATATTAACTGTATTGAAAGAAGAAGTATAAAATTATTGAAATAAAGATGAAGTCGTACTTCTATTTTTTATAGAGAGCACTCATCTAACAAAAAGGGAAATAAATACAACGGAGATATTTATAAAAGAGTTAAATAGAATTCCTCGCAAGAGGCTTTTAAAGTACGTCGGAATTGGATTTCGAAATTTCCAAGAAAGATAAATATAACGTTCTCTGTTCCCAGGTTGTTTTTCTACCTTTCATTATACATAAACATGTTTTACTGGGTCTCCTTCTTGCGAGATCAATTCTTTTAACGAGAAACAACGAGACGCGCTGGAAATCATTTCGGAGTAATGAAAGCGAATTTCTTAAGATGCATTTTCGAGAAATGGCGGAATTAGGTTCCTAGAATTCTGTGAGGAAATGTGGAATCGCGATGAAATTAATGCAAATAAAATTCCCGACTCGTATCCGTTAAGATTGTTGATGTTTAGACTTCGCCGATTTGCGAAGGGAATTTTTAACGGAAATGTATTTCATGGGAAATATTCTTCTGTGAAATTAAAGTCAATATTTCCTGAAAATACGTTTAACTACTGCGAAGTACAGCGAAGGTTTTTTTAATGGAATAGAATTCTTTCGATTGGAAATTTAATTTCTAATTACGCTGAGGATTAAAGGAAACGTATTCGTGATTGGATGTTCAGCTAGATTTTTATAAACGGATATCCTTTGAGAGTATATTGAATTAAATTTCAAAATGATATCCCACGAAATATAAATTAAATGCATGACGCAATTCAAATTGCAGATCAATATTTTCTATATTCAAGTACGTTTAATATTTCTACATCTGCGAATATATTCGCGGAATCGATAAAATCGTTTTAATTTCCAAAGGATATCCGTGCGAATTTATTCATCCACGTATTACTGTCCCAAATACATGTATTTTATTCTACGATGCACGCATCACCTTTCCAGGAAAGCGAAAAATATATTAACCATTTTTTTATATAAAAAACACAAGTGAAAATAAAGGCTGCATCAACCGCGAGGAGACTGAAATAAACCAGGATTTTATTATCCTGCTTCCGCTTTTACGAGTCCACCATGCGTTGCGCGAGACAAATTTCGTTAATTTATTTCTATGCTTTACCTTATACGCCCTGGAAATTAATTAAAATTTACCACAATGAAATAAACGCGCGGGAACGAATCGATCAACTATGCGCGGTAACATTAAACCCCGTCCTCCACCCTTTCATCTCACCATCCATTTTTATCGTATTAATTGTTAAAATGTCCAACTCCACGATTTAATTCCGTTTCATAAATCCGAATGAAAAATTTCGCTTATTGCGGTAACGAAACATTTTGTGTAATGTTTCGGGATAATTTGGAATATGCTGGCAAATAGGAATGCGCATACGAGAGGCGGAGTGGGAGAGTGGAAGGGGATTGGTTGGTGGGAAAGTGAAGTGGAGGGGGAGGAGTTATATTGTATATTATAACGGAAATGACTGGAATATAAAGGACATTTATGTTGCACTCCCAGCAATAATTTATTTTTAATTGTTATTTTGGTTGTAATTTTAACATCGTTTCGGCAGTGCTTCGTATATTCGAAGAGTGAGAGCGAATCACAAATTTTGCCGGCATTTAAACGACTGCGATTTTATTTTGGTAGCGTTCCATTGATTTTCTCCAAGTGAAATCCCAGCGTTTTTGAACGATTTAATCCCATTTAAACTTATAATGCTTATGATTTATGAAAGAATCATTTATTAAAATCAACCTTTTCATTCAAAACTCGTAGCTGTATAAAACCTGATAATATCGCGAATCAAGAACTGAATTATTTATTCAATATTTGGTTGAATTCGTTTGAAATAAACTTTACTCAACGTTAAATAAATGCTTGTCATTCTCTTTGAAGGTAGTAATATTTCAATTCAAAATCGTCTATTTACTTTATCTCTGCTTAAAATGTAGGAAAATAAGCATCATCAGTTTTAATAAATGATTACACTCTTTCGAAATTAGTTATCTGAAAATAGTTCATTTAGATGTAGTCATCCAGTTCTAATTATAATGTATATTATGACAAAAATAACAGGAGTATAAAAGGAAATTTATGCCGTTTCCCAGAATGATTTATATTTAATCGTTATTTCAGCAACAATTTCAATATCGCTTCAGTGGGACTTCGCAATATTGCATTCTACTTTTTAGTTGTAAATCACGAACAATACACTTGGCGAAAGGAAAGAAATACGTTGCGTTATGGAAATGACAGCGGAGTCAATAGAACGTGCATAAATTATGATAATACTACGTATCGATGATTGGTTTCCGTTTACAAGTTCTTCGGTTTGACCTAATTTAAGCGGCCTAGATTTTATATTTACTCAGAATTTCCGACATGCTCGAGTATTATTAGTGAATTTAATCCAGGACTTTAATATTGCTCGGAATATCTCGTTTATTAAGATTTCCATTTCGTCGGCAAAGTAAAGGAGATTGAAAAACACCTTCATTGAAAGTGCGAAGTGTTTGAATTCTTTCAAAGCAAATTCCTCGACAATTCGTAAGAAAGAAATACTACTAACAAATACTACGAAACAAATACAAAGTGGAATCGTGTAGAATCATTGAAAGGAAGCTCGCGAGTTCCACATTTTATTGATTTTAAATTACTAATATTTCAACCGCTAATAAATCACTACGCAGTATATATATAATATATAAACGAAGAATACGGTAGGCGGAAAAACAAAAATAAATATATGTAAGTATTATTTATTGTGCAAGTTTGACAGGAGAAACTTTGCAGAGGCAAAAATGAAAGACAGGGCTCCTCGAGTTCGGTTATATCTAACAATATCCGTGCTGATGGGTCTCAACATTTTCCAGACATTAAAGAAAAGTAAAGGAAGAACGTCACGGAAAAACAGGCACCTCGAGTGCCGAAGTATTATTTCAGGGAAAATCCACGGTTGTTTTTAAACCAAACTTCATCGAAACACTATTTTACGTTGTAATCGATTTTGCAGCATCGGAAAATATGATCTACGTGTAAAGCTACATAAAGTGAATGTCATATTTATAATTATGCAATGCTTAAATCAAATATTTTTAATTGAGCCACTAGTTCCGTAATGTTTATTATAAGCAGAACAATTTGCTATAGAAATATAATTTTTAATTAATATAATTATTTTTATTAACAGTGATTATTACTAGAAACATAAATATCTAATTTAATAGTAATAAACAAAATAAACTGTTTCAGAAATATACGAAACATTATTTACAGCATATAAATTAAAATAATAATATTATAAACTTCATAACAATGAATATTTATGTACTAAATTCATGCAAGGTTTATTACAGATATTTATATTTCCACCGATGATCTCTAATAGCAACACGACTTTGCTTTTTTACGATGTAAATTATTCTGTTTGCAATAAATTATTAATATTCGATAATATACGGCTTATTATTTCCTTC
Source organism: Nysson spinosus (assembly GCA_910591585.2). Taxonomy (NCBI): domain Eukaryota; kingdom Metazoa; phylum Arthropoda; class Insecta; order Hymenoptera; family Crabronidae; genus Nysson; species Nysson spinosus. Next base: position 4,481,574 of record OU342834.1, read on the forward strand.
CAATGAATAATTCATAATAACATTATGCAATTATTGGAATTCATTTAGGTGGAAGTAATTCTCCACGATCTACGTTATTCATGGAACAACAATGGAAAATGTACTCGTATTAAACCGAAATTAATATTTCCATTCGAAAATAACGTTCCAGTGTATTAAATGGCGCGCGTATGTGGGAATAAGTATTAGGGAGCATGACAAGGTTACGTTCTAATACTGTCCACAGGAATGACGTAATGAATAATACATTCTCTGCTTTAAATGTTGGTTTCATGAAACACGATACACGTATTACACGAGAACGGATGAAGATTAATCCGTTCACGGCATTGCTGATGCTGCTATCAACCGGTGGATTATAGTAATTCAAATGCAAATTATTAAAGTAGCGATCCCTCATCTCGCGGAAAAAAATGTCGAAACTTTTGTACGTCATGTAAAATGATGTGCATTCGATTTGTACGTGTAATTTTTCTTAGTGATAATAAATGATCAACATTATTTAAAAGATATTATATATGACTTATACAATATTATTTTTTCCCTGTTGAATATTGCAACGAATAAAGCTTATTATGACACATTATGAATATGGAATATAGTCATACTTCCGTAAACATCGGATAGCTTGGAAACACCGCATTTTCTAGAATCTTTGCAATTGTTGAATAAACATATTGTAATATTTATAAAAAGCTAAAAGTATTGATCGGACTCTTTCGGTATCCAAAAAATCGGTGATTGTACGAAAAGTTATTAAACTTTAAGAATTTGATTCTGAATTCAATTTGAGTATTTCGATTTAACTTGAAACAGAATCTAATTGAAAACCTGGTTGAAAAGTGTAATTGATTAGTGCAATGAATGAAACTTATCGAACTGCAGTAATAAAGGAATAATAATTAATTGATAGTGTAAATGTCATTTCCACGAAAAAGTGCATAAAACAATACATATTTGTGGATTGCCCTTTGTGTTCCATTGAAAATAGAGAATACATACGGACAACAACGAGTACATATGATATAACACTTTAACAAAAACGAGGTTAATTCAACAAATGGAATTAAAGGAATGTTTACGTAACACTTAGAACTGTCAGTAACAGATATAAGCTGTGTGTAACGTTTATTACATTTAGAAAACCCGGTTACGCAAACACGTTATTGGGGAATTACTAAAATCGTAGATCGCAAAAAAAAGATTACTATGCAAGTTGGTACCCCTTATTTGGCGGTATGAATGAAAATAGAACGCCCGGCAGCGGTCGGATAAACATTCTGGGCCGATAGTCAAGATGAATCGAACTTTCCATTTAGTGGAGTTCATCAATCATGTCAATTACACGCGATATAGTCGATTTATGATAACTTGCCCGAGCAATAAATAAAAAAACAGAACGTACTGCGGGGTTCTGGAGAGAAGGCACGCGATGACTTTAGTTAGACGCGGAAAGAATAATTCCATGTATGAACCGTTTATTATGAAAGTGGTGTAACTCCATGTAAAATCTAGATCGTAAATTGTTTATAAATTAAAAGATCGTATTAAATTCTAACCAAATTAAGACTGATCAGAATGTTTTCAAAAATGTAGTTAGACTACTTTCATAAAAAACAAACGTTCATTTAGAATCAATTTATTATCAACACCCCTGAACATCTTTGCCACTGACATGAGTCAATATAAGTATATATATTACACGGAATTACAAATATATTTATTTCAAAAGTGCCATAGATAAAAACTCAGACCACTTTCACAATCAGCAGTAAATTATACAGATTGCCAACATAATAATTTCTACGTACGAAATAATGTCAGATAATAATAGATCAAAATGATATTCCACGAAAGGGGCCAATTATGGAACGAAGGAAGTGTGTTTAAAGTAACAATGGCAACTTCCTGTTCCACCACTTCTTTCCCTTCCCCTTTCCTTTTTTCCCTTGCCTTCCAACTCTATTTCTACCGTCGATCTTCTTTCCCGTCTAACGCTAAAACAATTTCATTTTCTCTGAGTGTCAATTCTAAAAGAAAGCAGCAATTACGCACAGTTTCTTGACGCGCGAGCGCGGATAAACGTCGTTGCGAGAAATAGAAAGGGGGTGGAGAGGGACGAAAGGAGGCACGGAAGGGGGCGATAAGCAGCCCTACTCCATGAAACAGGAAGACGGCCCTTGTGTGTCTCTTATTCCAGGGGTACCACCCTTTCAACGTTTTCCGGGCTACTGTAAATCCGCCGTAATGAAGAAATTCTTATTCATGCTGGACCGTAACAAACTCTCCTGGTTGAATAAAAGTATGTTGATTCGGGGAAATAAACAGCACTGATAACTTCCTATCTCCACAGACTGGATATTATTGCAATAAGAAATTAGCCTGCTGTCTTATTAAACATTGCTACTTTATGGCCAGCCTGCATTTTCAGGAATTTGTTTTACGTTTAATATTTCTCTGCTGCATTATTTTAACACTATTATTTTATAGACTCCTTTCGGAGTTATATCAGGATGTATTGAATACTTAATGAAATGAATTGCAAAGAATTCTCTTGGATTTAATATAATTGCTGGATTATTGATAAAGGTATCTTATATCCAGCCTCTGAAATAACTTTTATAATATACAAATAAAGTATAGAAATTAAAATTTATATAAAAATATTCTAAAAAAGATTATATAATTATTAGCGTATAATAAAAATTGGAAAATTTTATGCTGCAAATATATAGATTTTCCAGAAAGTTTTCTTAAAGAATACATTCTAAACTTACAATAAATACAGAAATTTAATTAACTAATAGTCTGTATATTATTATATTCTATAAATTTTATATATTTCTAAAGTAATCATAAGATATACCGAACAATTAATTAATGAATATAATTATTTAAATCGTCAAATTTAGCAAGACTGTCATTTCCACGGAAGAAACGACGCTATTCTTTTAAACATATACTCGTTTATTTTCAGTACGCGAAAACTGCACTGAAACTGAGATTAGTTTGCGCAAGTTCTTATCTTACTTTCGATGCACAAACACTTATTCTGCATTCAAATGAGTGCAAACGAGGGACGTATTATGTTCCCAAACAAGTTCCTCTCGAAAAAAATCTAACTCTACGATTATTACTTTATTTAAGAGGAATCAAACAAAGTAACTTTCCGTGCATTTAATTAGCGAAACAATCCACCGAGCTGGATGCAATTTTGACTTGGCTGCCTAGTTAGTAAACTCCACGTAACTCCCTTATCAGCTTAAATTCAAGTAACATTAGATACATTTTATATCACGAAATACATTCCACTGAAAAAGCCGAGCACGGAATACCAAATGAAGTACCGGAAGGATATGCGGTAAAAATTCGAATTCCAAGATGTAATGTAAAGAAGAAAACATTGATAGGAAATATTGTGAACCCGTTGTCAGCATTAATTAAAATTTTAAACTTATTATAAGTGTTTCTACTGAAAACTTTTTTAATAATCAACCTGTAAGAAGAATATGTTTGCTAATGTTACGGAAGTATCACATTTTTTGGGAAGTTTGTACTGGCAAGAAAGTAATTTCGGTCTTGTAGCGTGAAATAAAACTCAATTTCTTTTAAACAAAGAATGAACTTTAATCAAGCACATATTTTCCATTTTGTAAACTAAAAGCGACATCTATTTATTTTCAGGAGTCCTTGCAACGGTTGCTACGTAAGATCATAATCTGTATATCCAGAAAATCCAGTATTTTATACAACAGCATCGCTGTTTGATAAAAAAAGAAGAAATAAATAAATGTGTCAATTTATTTGATTGAAACAGATGGACATTCAATCGGCAGTATTTCCGTTTTACTTAAAACAGAATCCAAAATAGGATCTTGAAAATGAAAAGGACAGTTGATTAATGCAATAAAGAGCATTATCAAGCAGCATAATTAAAAGAATTAATGAATACTATAGATGTTGTTTGCACGTAGAAGTGTATGAAACAATGCACAAAAGAGCCTCCTTATATTTAATCGAATATGAAGAATACATATGGACAATAATGAGTATTTATTATATAAGTGCTTTAAGAAGAATATGCGGTAAAAATTCGAATTCCAGGATGCCAATGTAAAGAAGAAAACACGTTGATAGGAAGCATCGTGAGCCCTTTTCGAAATAACCGGTCTGTAAACAGTGAAAATGACGAGCGAAGGGGTGTAGTTAATTGACAATGGCTGAATAGTGGAACAAGCCGACCCTAAAATTCACCCTAACGTCAACCGAGGGGTTAGTTATGTTCTTGCGACCCCTAACAGATTTTTACATCTGGCACTGTACTTTACAACCACGCACCGATTACATTTTCTTTTTATTTAAACGTGTGTCCGTGCTATTGATTCCTCTCTTCCGTAATCGTATACCCCTCCATTCTCGATATCCCCCCCCCCCAACCTACATCCACCCACTCTTGTCCCCCAACCACTTTTGTTTTGCGGTTAAACCGAAAATGTGTCGGTGTATCATTAAAAGTTTCACGAGTCGAATTGAAACTCATGGAAACCTATTTTCCATGGCGAGGGAATTTTATCATTTCCCTGAACCTCTTTCCAGACGATCGATAGAACGCTTGATTAGGTGCCAATGAATATTAATCAACTTATGCAAACGCAATACGCGAATATGCGAGTTTAAAGGACGCGGAGTTACGTATGATTAACATGAGAATACCAGCGCTGTAATTAATTGCACTCAAATGAGTGGAACGTCCTCGTGAATTTTATAATATACGAAATGTATGCAGTCGATTGATTCAGTAATAATTTGTGCATTAATACGCGCTTTAATTCTTACGTGTTTCTAGAATTATTCTAATCGTAAGATATTCTGAATTGTTCATTAATAAAGGCAAACAATTTAATTTGATTCTAAGATATACTTATTCTGTAACTGTATATATTTTTCCTGTTTCTATGGCTTTTATATTTTCGTATGTATCAATGTTGTTGTTGTAACTTTTAAATATGTCTCTCACTCTTCGTTGTACGTTGACCGTTCGTGTGTTTCACCCTTTTTTTATTTTAAATTTTTATTTGTATATATTAAAGGGGTAACCCGTTAATAATAATAACAATACCTTCAAAAATTATCAAAAAACAAAGTCGCCAAAATCGTTCCTAAATGGCTCAAATCGATGGTATATGATGCCTAATGATGTTCTAGAACCGTTTTGGGTCGAAAGAAGTGGATTAAAAAATTTTTCGGTCGAAAAATGGGACACCCAAAATCGTAAAAATGTAAAGGGGTATACCTTCAAAAATCGTCAAAAAATGAAAGTCGCCAGAATCGGTCCTACATGGCCCAAATCGATGGTATATGATGCCTAATAATGTTCTAGGACCGATTTGGGTCGAAAGAAGCGGTTTAAAAATTTTTTTGGGCGAAAAACAGGTCGACCCAAAATTGCAAAAATGTGAAGGGGTATACCTTCAAAAATTGTCAAAAAATAAAAGTCGCCAAAATCGCAACTGCATGGCCTAAATCGATGGTATATGATGCCTAATGATGTTCTAGGACCGATTTCGGTCGAAAGAAGCGGTTTAAAAATTTTTTTGGGCGAAAAACAGGTCGACCCAAAATCGCAAAAATGTGAAGGGGTATACCTTCAAAAATTGTCAAAAAATGAAAGTCGCCAATTTCGCTCCAAAGTGGCCTAAATCGATGGTATATGATGCCTAATGATGTTCTAGGACCGTTTTGGGTCGAAAGAAGTGGATTAAAAATTTTTTCGGGCGAAAAATGGGTCGACCCAAAATCGGAAAAATGTAAAGGGGTATACCTTCAAAAATTGTCAAAAAATGAAAGTCGCCAATTTCGCTCCTAAGTGGCCTAAATCGATGGTATATGATGCCTAATGATGTTCTAGGACCGTTTTGGGTCGAAAGAAGAGGATTAAAAATTTTTTCGGGCGAAAAATGGGTCGACCCAAAATCGGAAAAATGTAAAGGGGTATACCTTCAAAAATTGTCAAAAAATGAAAGTCGCCAGAATCGGTCCTACATGGCCCAAATCGATGGTATATGATGCCTAATAATGTTCTAGGACCGATTTGGGTCGAAAGAAGCGGTTTAAAAATTTTTTTGGGCGAAAAACAGGTCGACCCAAAATTGCAAAAATGTGAAGGGGTATACCTTCAAAAATTGTCAAAAAATAAAAGTCGCCAAAATCGCAACTGCATGGCCTAAATCGATGGTATATGATGCCTAATGATGCCTAATGATGTTCTAGGACCGTTTTGGGTCGAAAGAAGTGGATTAAAAATTTTTTCGGGCGAAAAATGGGTCGACCCAAAATCGGAAAAATGTAAAGGGGTATACCTTCAAAAATTGTCAAAAAATGAAAGTCGCCAATTTCGCTCCTAAGTGGCCTAAATCGATGGTATATGATGCCTAATGATGTTCTAGGACCGTTTTGGGTCGAAAGAAGAGGATTAAAAATTTTTTCGGGCGAAAAATGGGTCGACCCAAAATCGGAAAAATGTAAAGGGGTATACCTTCAAAAATTGTCAAAAAATGAAAGTCGCCAATTTCGCTCCTAAGTGGCCTAAATCGATGGTATATGATGCCTAATGATGTTCTAGGACCGTTTTGGGTCGAAAGAAGTGGATTAAAAATTTTTTCGGGCGAAAAATGGATCGACCCAAAATCGGAAAAATGTAAAGGGGTATACCTTCAAAAATTGTCAAAAAATGAAAGTCGCCAATTTCGCTCCTAAGTGGCCTAAATCGATGGTATATGATGCCTAATGATGTTCTAGGACCGTTTTGGGTCGAAAGAAGTGGTTTCAAAAATTTTTCGGGCGAAAAATGGGTCGACCCAAAATCGGAAAAATGTAAAGGGGTATACCTTCAAAAATTGTCAAAAAATCAAAGTCGCTAAAATCGGTCCTAGATGGTCTAAATCGATGGTATATAATGTATAAACATATTTTAGGACGATTTTGGGTTTTTTGGGATTTTATCTATTCACTAATTAATAACTGAGAACAATTTAATTTGTATATTATTTCGTCGTAATTAATAACAATTAATCAGCTAGAATGTTGTGAATTTTTAAAAGCGCAGAGTTTTGATTCGCTATTAATTAGTTAATAGCTCTGGAATTTTTTGAACTCTTGAACTTTTACATATTTCTAATGGGATTATAAAATACCTGATAGGATTATATTCTTATTCACTGTTATTATTAGTTAACTGAATTGTGCATTGATAATTGAAAAGACTGAGATTACTGATCTGAATTATCTGATAAATATCAGTTTCGCAGAAGAAAACACGTTGGTTTATCTTTGAAATATTTCATGGATCTAAAGATATTCTGTTTCTGCTTTGTATCTGTTGCACCAATATGCTTGAAAGCGAAATTCAATTCTACAAATTCTTTTCGAGTATTAGATTTCCACTTTCTTTCCCCCTGTGTCGTGCTCGTAGGAATGTTTTCTATTATACGATATGATACAAGGACTTTTTTAGTTAAAGCAAAATAATTTGACGAATTTCATATTATTAGTCTGACTGCCTTTTTACTCTATATAATAATATTATTATAATCTCTATGCTACTATTGAATTGGCCAAAAAGTTCGTGCAGTTTTCAATATAGAAATAGAAACCGATTTTTATTCAATATGTTCATAAAAATTCCGCTATTACCGCGCAAAAAAAATAATGCAAATCGGGCGAATTTTATGGTCAAACAAATATATAAAGATATAATAACTCTTTAATAATAATAATATCATCTATTTCTTTGCATAAAAGTACTGAAACGAACAATTGTTTGAGTAGGTTGCTAAAGAAATGTGATAAAACATTAATATTGTATGGCTAGGTATTATCGTCCGGCACGCCCAACGTTAAAACGAAATGTATTATATAATCAAATAGGTTTATTCCGCAAGAAAAATATGATTCCGTGCAAACTGAGACTTATCACACTTCCAACGTCATACAATACGCGATACCGCGATAACCGACGTGTAGAATGACCTTTATTTAAATTTCTAGTTTATTTCGATTATTATTACCGCCTATCAGATTATACGTCAGATATTACGCCAAATCACTCTCATTACTGACAGTGAGTCGAATAATATACAACGAAAAGAAACCAATCGCCATGTTGAAAATTACGAGCATGTTAACGTGAACCTTGATGTCTCGGAACTCGAATGTTTATACTATTAAGTGGCGAGATAATAAACGCAACATCCTGGTCGTAATAATAAAATGATTGTAGAGGAAGCTCCATAAGTAATTGTCGCTTAAACGAGAGACATTTCAGAGTTTAACGAGCGCGGCTCAAAAACTCGTTTGCAAACAAGAGAATTAATCAAGCTTTTTTATTTATTTAGTCATTCATTAACGATATTACTGGGTATAACTTGCAGTACATATGAAAAGCCAATATGGATAAATTAAAGCAGAAACATTAATACTAAATTATTACTAATAATCTGGTATACGTTAATGTCGATCATTCCTGCAGGCAACGAATTAAGTATTAATTATGAAGTCCCGTTTTCTATTTAATCTATGTACACTTCGGTTCTGGAAAGAAGGCACTCCTGATAAGTTTCACTTAGAATTTGGATCTCCAATTTGTTATATACATATATTATACATATATTGTATAGCGATTCTCCGATAAAATATGTATGAAATTCATTCCAAAACTCTACAGTACGTCGGAAAGCCGCCATTACTTATGAAACAAATACTGCTCGATTGTTAATCAAGTTTGAACTTTAGCAGAGTATTATCGCGCAGAAATTGCGTGAGGCGGGTTGGCAGGAGGGTAATTAGTGTAGGAGAACTTTCCTATGGTGGTCGAAGAAAAAATCCGAAGGATGTAGAAGTGAAAAGAGATACAACTCGCGAGAAAGCGATGACACCGAAAAAACCCTGGAGTCATTTATTAGCCATGAATTTTTGCTACCAACTTAACACACGTTTCTACCCCACCACCCTCCAGTTTCTATAAGAGTATACCGAGAATAAGGTTGAAGAGTCAATCCGACGAATATGTTGCTCAATGCACTGGCATAAGAAATCAACACTTTAACCCTTTGCGATCGGCAGATTTCGCTTTTGGGAGTACCAATAGGTCGGAGCAAATCTATCGTTTCGCGATCACTTTTCCGTACAGGATTTAAAGTCAATATATGGATATTAAACACACAGAATTTGTTGAAACTGATTTGTTGTATTTAATACTACTTATAATACGTAAGGTTCCCGCTACGGGGACACCGACTTCTACGACGATTTGGAAATGTCCCCGCTACGGGGACACCGACCGCAAAGGGTTAATTCTTCATTTTGTCCCTACGATATGTCTCTTTGTTGCACGGCATCTTAGACAGCTTTATTAACATCGTTTTAACGAGAACTGGCCGCTGACCGAATTTTAATCGTCGCGCATTTCGAATCTTATCTAACGAACGAGAAAGCGAGAGTCGTAAACGGGTTTATGATTTTGGTAAACGATCCAATATAAAACTTTGCCTTTATAGCCTCTGTTAATTGAGAGTAATCAGGAAACACATCGTTCGTTGGGACGTTTGTTTGCATTGTCGAACAAGAAGCAACCTATCAACAGTAATTAATTCCTAAACAACCATTTTATTATGTACCTTCACGGTAGCAGGAAAGAATTATATAACACATTATTCCTTAAAAAAGCAATTTTAACTTTCATCGTAATAATGTATTACAAGCAATAAAAAATTAATTCAAAATTATAAATGTTTCTTGAAAAAAAATACAAAATCCTGCATTTTAATATACTAGTAGAATTATGTAGAAAATGTATGAAAATATCTTCGATTTATTTATAAACGAGACCCATTGTCGGAGGCTTCCCAGCAGGGACGCTATTCATGGAAGAAAAATGAATGCGGCAAATCCCAAATAAATAAAATTACTTTTTTATGGAACATTTTGCTGAATGGCGTAACCCAGTTTATTTGCGAATGAATTGAGGAGCGTATCTTTGTAACCTAGTTTATTGGAGTGCGAATCGAAGAGAGAATATGTTTGCTAATATTAAAATTAAACCATTCAAACAGCAGCTTTAAGTTGTAATTATCCTATTAATAAATAGTAATGCTAATGTAAGACGAAGTAAAAGAAACATTTTATTAATTCGTATTTCTTGTAAATAGATTGCAGTTGATAGTTGGAATAAAAACTTTTCTCATCTTCCGCGGTTAGAATTTTTCATTGTTTAGGATCATATAAATCTCCCCAAAATGTAAACACAGGTGTACCGTATAAGCTTGGCACACTGTCGCAATATCCATTGTTATTTACGTGATATTACGCGTATTTGTATTCCAGAAAGAAAACTTCATAACATGAACTGATATTAAAACTAATATTTCCTCAAAACGAAGGTAACCTACGACACGAATTATTTAACTCTACTGAATTAGTAATAACTTAATTGCATTAGAAACTGTAGTGTTGGTAGCACCACCTAGCTTTCGTAAAGTTTTTTGCAATTGTATTATATAATACCCGGCTTTTGCGCAAATATTAACGGTTTTCAATTTCAATTATTCATTCCTGATTATCATAAATAATTATATGAAATGTGTAAACGGCGTACATAAAATTATAACCAAATAGAATATACAAATATTATAAATATTATTCCATATAATATTTTTATATTACATGATACACGAATGTACGTATGATTAAATAAATTATATATACATGACGATGCTGAATAATGATGAACGAAAATGCTGGAAATATGATTAAATAAATCGCAAACACGTTCAATATTCGAGCAAAATATTTCCATAGTGAATCTAGGAAAATAACGAGATTTTTCATCCTATGGTAACACAAGCTTCATGCAACATTATATAATCGTCTAATGTTTAATTACATAAAGAAATCCAACTATTTCCTTTCCTGGCTATCTATTAATTATTACTTCCGTAATGTAGTTATTGCGTCACAATCCTTTATACGTGTTTATACTAATAATAAAGCACGGACAAATTACGTATGAGTTACATCATCAAATCTTCAAACGCACGAAATAATTCTTTACAATTAATGTGCCACCACTTTATCTCGAGAAAATGTATTAATATTCTATATTATTATCGCTGTTATTAATTTCATATATATTCACGCCTCCGTATTTTTGTACTTAAATAATATGCACCCGTATGTACCGAATAAGTACATAAATATGTTGAGCGTACTAAAATTATTGTAATTATAGACCTTGCAAATATGATTTTATTCGCAAATACGAATAATCAAGCTTAAAAAAGCATTTGTATCGGAGCATTTTTTATCAGAAATACGACGTTATTTAAGATTACTATATCAATGCACACGTTTATAGGTTATGTACGAATTTGTACGGTACTGTACCTCCGATCATTCTCTTGATCGGTTAATTATTCGTCGCATGAGAAACGAACTCTGCCATGATATTTGCGCGTTAATATAATTGCGCACAAATACTGGAGTCCATATTGCATATCACATTATCGTAATTAATGTTCCAGTAATTGACTGGTAATTAAGATGTTGAGAATGAGAGTAAAGAGACTCACCTCTCCGTGAATGTCCCTGCGTCCATCCGGTGTGTTCTCGGGCAAGAAATACAATCGCAGAGATGCCAACGGTTGATTTGGACCACGACTGTCCATCCAGAGTAATTGAAGTTCACCGATACTGACAAGGTCGGCATCGCTCCAAAGCTTCGTTAGGAAAAAACTGCCTAGACGAAGGACACGACCGTTGCCTATCCTCACTGCTTTATAAAATGTGTACGGGCCGTGGCTGAAGCAAGCACCGCCCAGTAACTGCAAACAAACAAATTATTCGTTAATATTCGAAGAAGAATGTATTTAGTAAGGGATTTATATAGTAAGGAATTTATATCGCGAGCAATTTATATAGCATGGAATTTACGTAGCGAAGAATTTATACCTTTGTTACAGAGGTAAAATTCGCTGATCAACTTGTAACATTAAAGTCGAAAGAATGGACTTATATGTACCTCTTTCATAAATTAACGTTTCTTATAATAAAGATGCTTAATAAAGTAATATAAGTCCAATCACCAAAGTTATATCTTACAGGAAAGGAACAGAATCGTATCTTTTATAACCTGCGATCGGTTTAACCAATTAAAAGTTTTCTAACAAAAGACTAAAGTTATGTCCTTGCCTGACTGAATTACCTAAAATTCGCGGTCCCACGGTGAACTATGGCCAACAAGTGAAACATTATCGAATGCAGAATATCTTTGACAAAATTAAATAATATTCTATTCACGATTACGGTTCGTGAATTATCGCGCACGTTGCCGTAAACTGCTTGGTAACGATACTTACGCGTGCGCAGAAGACGATGACTATTCTGAACACGCAAGACTAACACTTAAGAAATTAATATAAGCCCTTATATATATATATTTTATTATATATAATTGTATATATTAATATTATAAATAATCATATATACTAAATAATATATTATTGTTTAATATTCGTGTGAATCTAAAAAGAAACATTTTAAAGCCGTTAGAAGTACAGTAACGGAAAGAAGTATTCGTGGACTCGTTCTACAGTCGACTCCAAAATGCAATAATTCTGATGTAGAAAAAGGAAGTTGATGTTCAGAATCAAAATGTAACTAATCAAATATACAACTAATGTAATGTAACAAGTGACAAACTATAAAGAGATTACAAAGATATTATAAAGTTAGTTATAATTATATAAAAGAAGTATAAAGTTAATATCAAATCAAAACTAAACATCACTGCCATACACGAGCCATTATTTTTAAAAGTGGTATAAGTCCATTGTTTCTTTTCACCTTAATATTACATATAATAAAAAGCAAATGCAGACTCAATCATTTTTAATCACTCAGCATTATAATTGAAAATAATGCCGGATGGAGAACGTATGCCAATAAGCTAATATGCTATATAAAATATATATGTATATATTATACAATGAATAATTCGGATAATCACGTGATTTAAATAAAATTCAAAGGAGTAGTACATCATATTATAAATATTAGAAAGAAGATATTAATCTCCAGCGTAAAATTATGTTCAACATCATTCTCTTAAAAACTGGGTTTACAGTACTTTCCAAAATAATAGTTCGTGTATGCATTTATATGAAGGGCCTTCTGTTTCGAGTAGTAAAAACCCTTCCAAGTTACTTTCTAAAATATCATCCCGGCATGCCTACGGCGAAGAGTTTCCTAAAAGGGGTAGGAAGGAGGATGAGAAGGAAAAAATTTGAGGGTAAATCTACGGGGGCATATGCAGCATAACATAGAGGAGACGTACACGCGTGCACGCACCAATACGCGCAGAGGCTAAACAGGAAAACATGGGCGTCACCAGAATTTATTCTATGGGCTGATAAAATTTCGTTTCTCCTGCACTACGTGAAATATCGATTTAAAAAGTTCTCTATTTTAGTTTTATCCCCGTAACTTTATTACTCTCGATCTCCTCCCCTTCTATCTATTTTTATTACGCCTTTCACGGCTTTCACCCGACTAATTCTAAAATATTTGTAGTTCGTATATCATATTTAAGTATTAATATCTCATTCATCAATAAATCTATGAGAATTAATTAATTAATTATCGAATACAAAGGTTCAATTTTAATCGATAAATACGCTACTATCATGTATTATTGATTCTCTTGGTAAAATAAATTTTCATTATAATATATATTATAATCCTATATTATCTAATTTATTTCGATTTATGTTTTAATTCCTTTTGAATTTATTATACCGCGCATCCTCGCATTTGCAGTAGAGTTCAATGAAGTTCAGTATGAGCAATAAATAAATTGTTGTACTCGATGTATAACGTAATTGGAATCAAGAAAATTAAAAAAATCCCTATGCTTAATGCTGAGGTGAATTCGATGCGCCTATGGAATGGAACAAATAAATATAACGTTGGAAGTATTAAATATGGAGTAATAAACTTGTTTCATTAAAGTCAATGATGAATTTCTAGTGCATCAAGTTTCCATCGACGTAATATTATATGAAGAGGTTACGATTTCACTCTAACTTATTACAGACAAATCCAATTTGGGGAAATTAAAACAAATTTTCACGGAAGAGCTCGAAACAAAAAGTACATCAGAGTGAAATAAAATCAAATAAAATGCTAAGTATATGAGTGGCATAATATTCTGTGATAATTAAAAGTCTTATGATTATTAAATTTGTTCATTTTTAATTTGCCTCATATTACTATATGCAACGTGTAATTTAATTAACGTTGTTTACGAGAAAACGTGGTTCCCTGCTTTCGTATTTAGAGCCATAATATGCAAGTTGAAAATAGAGAAAAGTGTATAAAATATGTGCATAAAACTGGTTAAATATGCAAACTATGAAAAAGCATTAATATTTAATGCGAAGTAGCTGGTCCTTAATGGATGCGAAACTTCAATCTTATTAAACTCGATTCTTCGGCGCTTAACATTTCACTAATTATTGCTGAATATAATTCCGGGAAATTTTGAACGTGTAATTTTAAGTAAATATCACGTAAACAATTACACTCCGCGATAACGAATATACCTTATAAACAGGCATCCCGGGATATAAAATGTTTCCTCTCTAGCAATTTAATTATATAAATTTAATTAAATTCTCGTGCATTTATTTTCATAATTCCAGACATAATGGAACGCATGAAAACAATAAACGGCATGAAATAGTCATCGCGCTAGATGGGAGGAAAAAGTCGACAAATTTCGACCTAATATAAGTAACGTAAATTCGAGTGAGTAACGATAATCCTGAATGCGTATGATCTGTTCGACGATAATTAAAATTTCCCTGCTCTTCCTTCCTTAATTGGATCGTAATATCGAATACAATAGATACTCCATGGCAACGCTTACTTTATATTATCATCCGAAAGTCGCTCGTTATTCGACAAGAAAAATGTTTATTATACTCGTAGGGAAAAAATTCCACAAACGAAAGGCCAAACGAACCGTGCACACAGTGAGTACAGTCCCCCGCATAATTTCCAATGAGCTTCCTGCGCAAATGACGAGGTGAGTATCGCAACTCGTATTCACGTCTTTCAGCCTCTTTTTTTCTTTTTCTTTTTCTTTCTCTTTTTCTTTTTAGCAAGATTCAACCGTCAACGTGCGTGATTAACGAAGCACGCGAGGGCAGCAATGCGGTTCTGTATGTGCAGTTCCAAATACACCAAGAACCACCTAACATGAGAGGGTGTATCAAATTATGCGAATCAATCAAGGAGAATTATTTCAATTTATTTTAATTCAACATCCAATTATGTGAGACAATTAAATGGGATCGTATCCAATTATTATAATGTAAGTTCCAATTGCGTGAATCGATCGAGAAGAATATACAATTCTGATAGAATTCTAAATTTACAGTAAAATCATTCGAATTAATGTAATACAATTTGGAATTACGTGAAGTAATCAAGTATAATGATTTCAAATTACTGCAATATAATATCAACTTATGCGAATCTATCAAGTGGAATGCTTTCGAATTATTATAATATAATGACGGGATGTAAAAATGTATCTATTTTGAAGGATGTTTACGTATAAATGTCATCTTAAAGATCTCGCGGAGGGAAAAACGTAATTTTTATACACTTTTATTTGATCGGACTCTCTAATTCCGCAATCCCCGCCTATCGAAAAAGATTCGCCTTTTTCTGAATGGTTCGTGGAGTTAATACAAACGCAAACATCGTGGCATATCGAATTGCAAATGTGATGCCCCAAGCTTTCACGGCAATGAAAAAGATTGCCATCGTAATTCGGAATATCCAATAGCAAGCGACTAAAAAAGAAAAAGCGAATGGTTCATTCTCTCCCTCCCACCGTCGTTTCTTCCCCCCTCGTTCATTTTGCTTAGCTGGGACTGTACAGACGTCTGCTTTGCAGCGAGAGCTTGTCCATTACTTCCTTTGCTTTATTTATACGGACGATTTGAAATTGAACGGATTTGGAGGTAAAAGCGACATGAAAGGATCGAAAATTTATGGGCAAACATTTATTCTCTACTAAATATGTCCATAAAATATCTGTTCCGAGGCTCGTGTAATTGCGATACAAGAACATGCGAATCCTCGATCAACTTGCACCTTCTCGTCGTTTCCAAAACAACAAGAAACTAATAACTCGAGGTAACTAATCGATTCGTTCTGCACTCGTGGAAAAGGATACACATAAGATAGTTGGGTTATTTAATTTGAATTTCGAACGTGAATATACAAGCTTATGGTTTGTTGCAAAAGAAGGGCAATTACTTCGTTAAGGCTAATACTTCAATAAGATAGTTTTCTACTACGATTGCATCGACTCTAATTGCCGACTAAGGCAACCCAACGATAACCTATCCTTAAAGGTAATATTCGCTTTACGGTTTCTTAAGAATCTCTTTTCCTCCACCATGTGTCTCGTACAAAATCAATTATATTTATATTATTTGCCGTTACATAAAAAACAATTAATAACATCCTTTTAAAGTATGTTCCGTTTTGTAACATTTATAAATATTCCGCGTATTGTACACTTAATGTCATTTCTGTCTCGTTACATAATTAAATCAATAAACGCAGAACAGTAGCCGAAGACTGAGAGTCACTGCCATAACTATTTCCAATGTTTTAAGTGTACAGTCGCGATGAAAAGTTTTGCGGTCTGAGACAGGGTCAGCTACCAATGGTATTTATAGCGTTAATCTTGTTTCTCTGCCACAGCTGCACTGCCTCCGAATACCCCACCATCGTTTATATCGCAATTGCATCTACCGCCTTTTTTCATTCCTCCCAGGCCCCTCATTTCAGCCGGTGATTTTCGACACTGCATATTTCCGTCGATTATTTACCGCGCAACTCCAATCACAGTTTGTATAGAGCCTGCCAAATATTTCTCTTTCGAATCGAATGGACGTCGCATGTATTATTCAGCAAGCATTGTTAGGCCTCCATTGGAAAACATTTTATTACATATACATATAAATATCGCGGACATTCTATTATTTATTATCATTGTTAGTTACATTCGTGGGATCTATTCAAATCCGAATGGCTCGTTAAATACAAACATTTAATGCTCGCGCATCAATGCAGCATTATCAATCGAATTTATCGTCGAACCTGGAAATAACGATATTTCCGAAATTCATTATCAGTCGATAAAAAAGAGGCCTTGCCAGGGAGTAGGTAGAAAGGAGAAAGAGAAATTATTATTCCATGCAGAAATACTAACTACAAATGGAATATCGTCTCATTTCTGTAATTGCTCTTCTGGGAACTGGTTTCCAAGAACAGGACGACGCTGCTAATCGCATAAAGAAGCAAGCGAGAGCAAACCGTATCTGTGAATTCCTGTTCCTCGCCGAGGGTGTGGGTAATCCAAAAGTATTAAGTATAGATTTACCGGAGTAATTCATTTCCGACAATACACCGGGAAGATAATTATTATCTCTCTTAATAATGCGCTGTCATTTCGACTTTCCCGCCCCTCCGACCCACCCGCTCTCGCGCGCAACCCCCTTCCCCCTGCCGTTGAAGTACCGTAACATTCTGTTCGGTGCTTCTGCAGCTTTATGTAATAGCCGTTGCCTGTTTTTCTCTTGCAACGAAGCCACCATCGACCGGGGAGGTGAAGGAGGAAAAAGAATACGACGCGTAACATTTTAAGGCCACGCAGAGGAATATTATATGTAGCACAGCCGCATAATACAGAATTGCGAATTTTCTTCCTCTCTTCGAATAAATTACTCTGCCTAGTGTGGTATGTGTGCGTGTGGTCATATACGCATCGACGCTGCGGCGCGTACATGTGCACTAGTGTGCACCACGAACACGTAGGACTACGTATATTATGTTTCATTCATTATTATCCAGATGTTCCTGTCTGCCACGGAAACGAAAATATTGATCAGCAAGCCGTGTCTCTAAGCCGCACAGTTTGTACGTAATAGAAATAATTAATCCTCCCTTTATGATTAACCGGCACGATATTAGAGAGGAATACTGAAAGTAATAAAGCCGAGTTGTTCGAAAACCAAAATGGCGACAAATGAACGAGCCTTATCAATAGTCATGACTCGGAGATCTATTAACTACTGTTTTGCATGTATGGCATCCGGTATGAATAAAAATCTACGTAGAAAGGATTTGCTGAGCTTCTTATTAAATTCTTTGCACAAAGAACGCAATTTTGTTGTGAATTCTATAAATGTGAATAGTAGGTCGTATGATGTACGAGCGTGAATTATGCATCGCAATGCAAGTAATATTTAAAGGTAGTAAAATATGTCAGGAGAATTAAACAAATTTAGAAAATGTCACTTCGCTTTTTCAAAAGTATTGTTTTATTTTATTCAACTTTCCGAGCATAATTGAAATATTTATGTGTGGTACGATTGCATCGAGTCATCGAGGAAAGATGATGGATGACTTCATCGTTGAACGAGCACGAACAAGTATGCTTATAAAGCAAGAATTATATGCATAGAATTATATTCTACTCGTCATTATAAATAGCGAGGGATTATTTACACGTAAACAAACAAGATATGCAAATCACTTACAGCATTGATTTCCACAGTGCGCTCTGTTATATAATTAATATAAATCACTGAGTGAATTCCTCGAGGAGATAAAAGTCACCTCGATTAAAGCGACGGGGGAGAAATAAAGAAGTACATTTCCATTATCAGTCGTCACTTAATCACGGTCATAATGCGATCTAATTGCCGTTTATCACCTATAAACGATAAATTTACTCATTTCGATTGTCGCGGAGAAAAACTCAGAGCACTCGGAAAAGAAAAGCGAGTGACGGGCACTCGAGGGATCGAAAAAAAAGATGGGATATGGGGCAATGCCCCTCAACCCCCTTTCCCTCGCATTGTATACTCTCACTGCGTGTAATCGCATATATACGAAGCTGTCCGAGCTCCCCCTTCCCCTCTCGATCACTCTTTCACATTTTCCCTCCTTCTTCGTCCGTTACTGTGACCATAATCGTCTCTTTTTCTACTTCTATCTTTCTCTTTCTTTCTTTACCGATGATACTTCTCACCAGAAACACCGGTGTCTCTGTCTCTCTCCCACCCACGAATTCCAGGCATTCCCTGTCTCTCTCTGTTGCACGGCGAATGAGTTTTACTACCACTTTAAGGCTGCCATCACAACGCGTGACTCACCTCCGTGTTAAAGGCTGGTTCATAGTGGAGATCATGATTAATGAATTTAATGAAGGAATTCGCCATGAGAATAAGGCATTATGGGTAGGATATTTGTAGTATGAAATATTAAATAGGAATTTGCTTAGTTTTGAGCAATTAAGGATGTATCATGACGAGATTTATGCGAGGAGGTTAGAATGTAAAGAATATTTTCGAAGGCTTACGAATAGGAAAGAATGTGGCAGCTTGGAGGAAAAGTTTTCGATGGATTTATTACGTTGGCGGGGCTGGGTTTTCCGAGTAAATATTCCGTTACCCGAATGATTTATTCTGTTTCGCCAATCAATACCAGACTATCTATGCAATCGGTTTAGTTGGATTACCTGTCGTAATACAACAATTATTTTATCCGACCTACGGTTTCCTTGAATAATGAAATTTTGTGCAATTACTGTGCTCGTTCCAAAATTAGAACAACTGGATGACGGCCATTATGGAATCTATCGTTTCCATTGAATTAACTAAATACAACTTCCATACACTAATGAATTAATAAATGGATTCGTTTATTGATGTATTATATAATGCAGCACGGAGAATCAATCAATTAATTAATACTCCAAATGAATTACATCCGCTGTAATTTTTCATTCAGTACACTCTCGTATTATTCAACGAATCAAAATGTATTTTAATGACACCCGACAACTTATCAACTCGTTGTAATTCACTTTATTCGTCGAAAATTTCTTTATCACGAATTATTACAGAGTACACGGTACGTGTATAAGAATATCCTGGAAATCATAAATTACGTAGTCTCCGACACATTTCCTCGGCTCGTATTATTCCAATCTTCCCGTTATATAATGTCGTTACGAGTTCTATGCCGCATATATGATTATCGTAATACATACATCTTTTACTGCCAGCCGTAATTTACAAAGAAAAAAGGAAAGCTACTTTCGAGTAGCCAGTAGGAGGATGAGTTAAAATCCACTGTACGGATTCTCAGTAAAAAATCGTGATAACGTTTTAAGTTCTGTCGTGGCGGAGGGTTATTAAATATGAATATTGCACGTTTCTGTTGCAACGGAAAGGGGACGAAGGAAAATCGGTGTGAGATATCCTTTAAGCTGCACTGCACGTGCACGCTGCATACACGTCGATGCGGAGGGTCCTGTGCGTGTTCCCTAACCTTGTGTGTAACTCACTCACACTTTTTACGGTAAACATGTGACTCTGCTCTCCCGAGTGAATCAACACGAGATACACTACCACGTGTGCGCATGCTTGATACATAATATACATGGAATTTGACTCAGGTACGTTAAACGCACACTCTCACTGCTAACACGAATCACCGGATAGATGGACCTGACTCGTCAGCCCATCACCTAACGATACTTCCAGCCATTTAAAGATTTCATTTTGATACTCGAGTTCTATTCATACCTCCTTCTACAGTATTCAACTATTTTTTTACTTATTATTGATTTTTCCAATCAAGTTTGCGTGAAATATGAAGTGAATTTCGTTGAATATGAAATGAAATATTATTATTATTAGTTTCCCGATTCACAATATTTATAAATATATGAGTTTATATGCTCATGAAGCTTGGTAAATAATAAAAATATATTATTGGAAACCTGAATATGAAATTAATTAATATGATTATTAGTTCTCAGATTCGGAATATTCATAAATATAAGACTCTATATGGGTATTACAGAGTTTAATGAATATTTAAAATATATTATTGGGAATCGGGTTATGAAATGAAATATTAATGAGTTTGCAGTCATTTCAAGATTTCATTTTAATAAACGGGTTCTATTTATAATTCTTCCAAAGCATTCGACTATTTCTCGACTCATTAGAGATCATTTTAAATATCTCCATTCTTCATTTAAGTTTTCATAAGTTTAACAAGAAAACAATCTGTTACGTTACAGAGTTTATTAAATATTAATAACGGCTTATCTTTAACCGAATATAAAAGACAAATCAAATTTAATAAGAATACGGGAGAATAATGCATGCAAATAATACACGTTAATTTTATTTAATATGTATCTTATTCCATTCATAATCTATTCCGCTTTTAATCAATCTATCAACTTCCTTTATTTTTTATCTCTTCCATTTTGACTTCAATTAAAAATCAATCAATTCGATGCGTAAGCAATCATGCAAAATTATATCCGCACAAAAACTGCTAAAGAATCTTCCTTCTAATTGAACATCTAAATAGTTGAATTAAACAAACAACATTACGATATTTTCAGGTCCCTTTTCTTAACAATCTAATTACATTCTTTTTCGCTCTTCTTCGTCATTATCTTCCTTTCTTTTATTAACCCCCTCCCACACCTGACTCGTCGTCATTAGTCCCTTTTTCTTGTAAAAATCCTGATCCCGGTGTATCGTTCCTTCGTTAAGTTATTATTACCCGACATAGGGTCACGGTAGTTATTAATACGGCGGAAGGTTCTCGTTACAAGACAACGGAAGTTTATTGGCAATTAAGGATATTTGGGGGCGAGCGAAAGACCCGGTGATTTTCTGCGCGAGCTGTCGACGAGAGTCTTTGGGATCTCTAGGCATCTCTGATCGAGAAGTCACCTTGGAGATGGCTCCCAAAATGGAACCGGTTCCCAACATGTATAACTGGGTCCCACCATTCGATGGTCCTCTTTAAAAATAATCACTGTTTATTTCCCGCTTTACCGTGATCCTAAGAACCCAGGTACTTTTGGGTCCTGGAAAGAAGACACTAGCGACGTAGCCATTCCTAAACCTAATGCTTCTTTTGTGATGAATACGCACCGGAACAACGTTCCAGCATCTACATATTTGCTGGTTTAATGTTATATTTTTTTATTTATTTTTATTATTATTAAACTGGTTACCCCTTGAACGTATATAAATACATAGAAAAAAAGGATGAGGCACGTGGACAAACAACATACGCAGCATAATAAGAGAAATACATCAAAGGAACAGCAACAAATTAAAACATATGAAAATGTAAATGGCTATAAATGAATTTAAATTTAATGATGACTAAAATCAAAAATATTTGAAATCAATTATTTTGAATTTATGTACCCGACTCCGTGACATAACTATGGCTGCTTTAAATTTCATTTCAATTAAGATTTGAATATTAATGCAATATATGAATATGAATATTATCAAAGAATCCTTAATAAAAAGCTTAGCAAGATTTGTTAAGAACAAGTATTATATTGTTGTTTTGTCAATTCGTATCAAAAGTCACCATGTGCCTTCTTCCCGGAACCCTACAGTAGTACCGAAGCAACCTCTTATCAGCCACAGAGATCTCTCGGTGATTATCTTAAATGTAATTTGTGGCAATGATGAATGGTCGATTGGTAGGATAACTGAACAACCTCACTGATTACTAAGCATTAATTGGCTCGATAATAAAGGAGATTATAATACACCGAGGATCGATCTTTCACAGGGGACAGGAATTATCATAGTTATTCGATTGGCAGCACGAAAATTTGCGTGAAATCCACAAAAGGGGTCTTTTTTGGTTGTTAATTAACATTGAAATGGATCGAAGGAAACCGGAGAATTATTTGCATCCGGTGTTCTCTATTTAAACATACTTAACGAAGATACAAAGAAACATAGTAAATAACATAAATCGAATTAATTCGTGGATCAAATTATCCGCATTAAAATGTGATTTTATTTTCAACCATCGAATGCCAATGAAGTCCATCAAGAACCAACTAATGTCAAAGTGAACTGAATTTTAATGTGTTTTCTATATCGAGGTATTCGTGGTATCCTTTTAATCGAGTATGTTGTCATCTAGGAAATGAACACCGGCATGACAAAATATTTCTATAAATTTTGAGAAAAATTGTATACGAAATTGTTATTCGATTAAGAATCGAATATTCGTAACCCTCATAACACATTATTTGTCGCAAACACCTTGAGCTAATATTTCGGTTTTTCAAAATAATCTTTAAGCTAAAAAAATCTTCCAAACTTTCTTCTTAGAAAAGGTATCATGATTTTACTAAATATCTTGAAAAATGCATATTTTTCAAGCTATTTCCAGGTGATAAATAAAAAATTGTGAGACACTAAAAAGATTAATATACAACTGAAAACAATCAAACTTATTTCCATATCGTTGTTATAGAGACAAAATTTACTAACTAACATTTTCATGTAAAAATCACAACTTTCCCAATAAATGAATAACAAAAAGTTACAGCAATAAATACAAGAAAAGAGTATCCGAAAAAATGTAGTTCATGAATTGTATTTCCATACCAAGAATATTGTCACACATACAGGGATATAGATATTTGTCTACTTCAAATCCAGCAAACACAAAACCAGGCACAATCCTAAAAGTTTCGAAAAATTTGATATTCAAAGAATGTGAAGTTGTGTCCAATGGTGGAAGGGTGTTCGAAAGTTGTCTGGTAACATTGTTACACGGGAGTTTCGAGAGAATATTACAAAGAAAACTCCTCACGCTCCCATAACGACCTGGGAGTTCGTAAATCGTGAATTACTATCTTTATTAAAGTTTATGGCTTCCCCTTCCACCCTTCCAGCATGGAACTCATTGCGTTCTAAACTAACTTCAAGTAATTTACATATGTCTCATTAAAACCCGTATTAATCTAATACATAATAATTCCCCTGAATTGTCCACGAAGTAGAAAATACCTTTTTATATATCATCGTGAATCGACAATTTAATGATAACAACTAATTGACTTCTTGACAGTGAAATCGATATAACATATAAATAACGTAAATGCATTTGATAAACGTAGGTGAACAAATATCGACACTGGGTAGACTATGTTGTGTAAATAATGCGATTTATGTACATGAATATATACATAATTATGTTAAACATGATTTTCTAATAAAGAACATTTTAATTCTCTAATTCTAATGACTCGTATTAATTACATATTAAAGTTGTTCCAAATTGTGAGGTTGTATGTTTATCATTTGAGGTTAATTTTATATATAATATAAAGGAAGTTATTGATCTGTAATGTTTAATAAAATTTTCATAAAAATTCGACTTATAACAATTTCAACAATAATTCATATACGCAAGTATATTAACACTAGAACTGCCAAAGGAGTCAAAATGATTTGTCCGCCATTTTTAGTTAAATTCTTCGAATATACTGTGGCGCATTGTTTGAGATTTTATATACTTTTACTTGATATACATCACGCAAATAATCGAATCCATTAAGTAACTTATATTCTTCAGTCATAATTCATATATTAATAAATGTGTAAGCACTTAAGTATATGTTCGGTAGTTCTAGTGTTAAGCTTGCTGGTTTATGTGTTTACAGACTTCGAGAATAATTCTGAAATATGATAAATTGAATTTTATCTTTCATTCGGAAGAAAGGAGGCTTCTTGGTTATGCAGTTAATATTAACTCGTTGCACTCGGGAAACCAGTATGACTGGGTAATAAATTATCCCACTATTTGCAGGAAATAATTTGCGACATCTAAACACTTGTGAATGACAGACTCGTTCACGAATTCCTTATCTCCATTACTGGCAATCAGTATCATATTTTTCAGAATTATACATCGTCTTCGACATTAACGATTACCAGGAAACTGGTAGAAATACACTGATTTCTGGAAACTAATTAATTCAGGGAAATTAGTACTGGTACTGGCCACTCGAATAATAGTACTTCCGAGTGTACTTATCATTAATTTCACACACACACACACGGGAAAGAAATATTATCGTACAATATCGAAATGATATCTACGCGCATAATTAGTTTCTGACGTTTAATTAAAATGCACACGATTCGATTGCTAATTAACCTCCACTCGTTCCTGCCCGCGTTATCTGCACCGAGGATCATTCCGGAAATGTATGTGAGAAGTAATACGTAGATTAAAATTCGCTTAATTATGTGATGCAGTTTAGACATAACTGAAAGTATTTTATTGATATTGCCGCAGATAACGTTCCATCGTGCTGCATTTATTTTATCGTACGGTCATCATTTTACTGACGCGTTTCGAAAGAGAATAAAAATGTTTAATGTTTAATGTTTATGTATTTGCATTCTGTTATGACGAAAATAAGAAAGACAGGTTTTTAAGATTCCATCAATGATATCGGTTTTCCGCAGACATTTCTGATATTCGCGAAGTTATGTACTTCGAACTATTATCGTTTTTCTATTAATATGTTATCGGATTCTGACGCAGGAAGCAGGGTATCAGATATAAAAAAAACTCACGTCAACGGTGATCATTTTTTTAATATTTTCATATTAATTTATTGCAATGCACAATATAGCCATGCTTTAAAAGTGCTTTCAAAATAATAGTCTTTGATTACTGCATTACTTTAGCATTAATATGAGTATTAATCGTCTTTAGTATGTCTAATTATCCAATATATATCCATTCATAAATCGTATTCTATTTGAACGGCCAATATGAATTAATTAAGTTTACATACATGCGAATGTATCCTTGGATTTAATTAACATGGCAATTTCAAATTAAAATGTTCAGGTCGTCACACATTATCGTGTACTCTAGAACCAAGATGGCGGTTGAGAGGAATTACTGCAATCACTAAAATCCCGTCTCTGTGAAATATTGGTAAATTATTACTGATGAAATATTATTAACGCACAAACAACTATGATTTAATCCGCTCAATACGATAGTAGCTTCGTTTATTACTGAGCTTAATTTATATAATCGTTCGTTATTTTTCATTCCGTTCTTCACGAAGAGATTAATCTCGTCCCACCTCATCCTCATCTAGTTCCATTCCTCTCCCTCGTCCATCGCCTGAATTCAATTGGCTGTTCTTTGAAGAGCAACTCACTGGCTTATTTCTTGTCTCCATTACTCTCTTTTTATTCCTTTTTTACGCGTATACTGATCTCGTGCGAAATACGAATAAATTCGTGGAACAAGCGTGACGCTTTTGTTACATACACGTTGCAAATTGCTTTGTAAGTGAAAGTAAATGGCTTCAAGCATATCAATGCACGTAATGGCCGAATTGGATTGCGGTTTTTAGACATCTTAATATCGGTAAGATGTAATTACATAATCGTAGAAGGATCGTATACAAGAATTTACGACTGGCTTCTGAAAAGAAGGTACTTGGAACTTAAGTGTTACGTGGATATTATATTAAATATTGTATTATATAAGATTATATTATAAAGTGAGCTGTTTTGGAATCTGGTTTCCTTAATATTCAATCATTCTCGGGATTAATATGATACTATACAAGGAAGTATAAAAAGCTCAAACTCCCTTGAATACAGGAATATTAAAATCTCCGAATATCCCTGACATTCAAAGGTACCAATATTCACGCATGCGCGGGCTTTCTATCCTCGGCTAAAACTCATTTCCGTATAATATATGGAATACCAGGCACGTTTATGGTAGTTTGAATATATAAGCGTTTGCGCGTTGGTAGTCGTAGATTTTAATTATTTTGAACAATGGTCCGCCGTATTATAATGGCTTATGTAAATTGATAAATTTACCTCCTATTTTGACTATAATAATATTGTCAGGAATAATACAGGTGTACCAATTGGTAAACCGTATGTAATGGGAACTGGGGAAGTTTACTTCCATTCATTACTGTTTACCGTTGTCAAGAGACTATTCATTTACGACACAAGTTTCGGAGTGCGCGGATGTTGCAAATAAATTGATTTTCTCTTCTGGTAATTACTATAATTTAATAAAGGTTTACCGTCGAAATTTTACGAACCAATGACAGAGTGGTTGCTGTGGAAGGAGTGTCGATAGGCAACGAGATATGTATTGATATTTATGTCGATATTGGATGCGTTTTATAAAAAGGTTTCCTATAAATGCTAAGTTGCAGGCTATAAATATTTTCACTATTATTATATTGCCAATACATTTACGCGCACGTGTAGATTTATCGTTATTTTAACATATCGGTGAGATAAACATTCGATTTCCAAATAAAATACGATATATTGGACCGAGGTTATTAAAATATTAATATGATATTAATTCTCCATTATTGCTATACGTATATGTTATGCATATACTTGGTGCGATTTTATTTCATGCACATCGTCAAAATCCAAATACTTTCAGGACAAGGTTATAAAATCAGGAAATAGTATATTAACAAATTAAGAAGCTGAAATAAAAAATTCAAAAGGTGCTTGAGAAGTGTTCATGCAGTTTTGTAAAATAAAATCTTTTAATCTACCGGATTTTAAACTAATGTCTAAATAAAATAAATGTGAAAACTGGAAAATAGATTCGTCTCATTTTCAAGAAGTAAATATATTCGACTAAATTGGTTCGATGGCAACAGAGAAGGAAAAACGTTTAGCTTGAATTACAAGATTGGATGATGCGACTTTTGGGACACCCTGTATCGAAAAATCGAATCATCCGAAACGTTCTAAACATTATGCAGATTCTCACTGATACGATCCACACCATCTGATATGCAAATACCCAAAAAAAAGATCTAAGACATTTACGAAGACGGGATTCAATAAATGTTTCCGCTCCTTCGCAAATATTCCGATAATCAATATTCCTGAGGAATGCAAATACACAATACGCTTACTAATTGCCGTAGCACTAACAAATATTTGCAAATCTTCAACTTGAATGGCGCCCAAAAAAAAAGTCAATTAGTTTCAATGCTACTCAAAATGTAAACTTCCTCTCTTACACGTATTCCTCCTATCGTATCCCCCCCCCCCCCCCCCCCCTCACACACACATCCCGAACAAATCATAAATATTCAAGAATTTTCCTGTCAGATATGCCGATACATCGATATTTTAATATTTCCAATACGAAAGGGAATACGGAGGGAAAGGGAAAACGTTCTTCGTCTTACGCCATTGTCTTCCGCCATATTAACAGTCCAAACGCTTCAACTCGACCACGATTTAATTCTAATACCATACAAAAAAAGTACAGAAAACCATGTCTTTTTTTCTGTTTCGAGATTCTACTTATTTCAATGTTTTTCCCAAGGTATACTCGCACAGGATTATGAATATTCAGTGATGCCACCAACCGGATATTCCGATGCAACGATACTCGAAGTATCCCAAAACCACGAGGGCAAAGATTTTCCAGGAGATTTGAGAACGAGGGGTCCAGGGGGGCGAGGGGACACGGAAAGATAGGTGAAAAGGGAGGAAAATAGGGGTGGAAGGTAGTGGTGCGGGATGGGGGGGGGGAGAAAGACAAAAAGCAGCTGTATGGGTGGTCGTGTAAGAGCAGGATGGCCAACACACTGGGGACGGCCTGTTAAATAAGCTGACACTCAAAAAGTGGCCGGCTGACAGTTCGAAGGGAGTCGCGCGAAATCACAAATCCCCCGAGGCGGTTTTGTAATAACTTTAAAACGCGGTTTCAAGAAATTAATCGTAATTTTGGGGCCGATCATCGAAGATGTTAATCTTATCTTCTGAAACAGATGACTGCTAGTTGAATTGATGACTCGAATTTCAGGAAACTGGTAGTATTTTCATGTAATAATATATTATTGTTCATAATATTATTTTGATTTCTTAACGTTTTTTGTATTTCAAATATTATGATTGCAAAATTACTTCATAAATGCAACGTATTGCTAGTATTTTAATGGAAAAGTTTCGAATCCTGGATGTGTTTGTATTTGTATAGTGAACTTTACGGATCTGTTCGTAGAGTAATATATTATTTTAAATAATAATTTTGTATATCATAATGTCATATATTCATAATATTCGTACCGCAATATTGCTTTATATAATATATAGTTACTATTTTCATGCGAAAATATATTATTCGTAATTACGGATCTCTGCCTGAACCGTTTCGTGTTGTAATATCTTAAACAATTATCATAATATAACAATCCTGGCGTATATTATATGAAGATAAGTTTTTAGCCCATTAAGGAAGATTCATAAGAGTGCATATTGTCGCGAAATACAAATAAACTACACGAATAACAATTACCAAATATGTGCATTTCACACCATCGATATGCAAGGAGTTCAAACAATAACTGTCTCCATTATTAATTTCTAAGAAAAAGAAATTTGCTCCACATCTAAAGTATCATTAAGGTCAATTGCCACATGCCTTGGCACTATATCCGTGAAAACATTATTACACGACTGAATAGCTCGCAACCCATTTTTCCCGGTTCCACACACATGAGCATTATTAAAGAATTCTCAAAAAAAAATAGTCTAAAAATCCGCTGATGGATATTACGATGAATAAAACATCGAACAAAAAGAAAATATATTCGAACCCTCGTAAAATACAGTGCACGGTGCACGGAATAAAATCCGGTGTTGTTCAAAAATACAATAGGGAACGGAATTAAAAGTCAACAAACATCTGATACCTCCCATAAACTATTATTAATTTCGCGATTGATGCGAGATATTTTATTCATGGTGTCGAGATATTGTTGGCTTCCTCCTTGGGTTCTTAGAAGGTATGATTTTCAGATCCAAATGTTTTCGAAAAGTTTCGAAAAGTTTAGAAGTCTGCAATTAATATATATGTATAATCTAAGTACCAAGGAGTTGCTTTCTGAGTAAATAAAACATTGTAAAATCCAAATTGTTCAGTAATGAAAACGAAGAACCAAGCGAAGAACAATTGGTATGTTTCCTCGCTAAGTTATTTCGTGGTGTCGATGTATCGATATACACGAGATTTCTGTATCGAATTTTCGATGAAATCGATGGAATAACGTGAACAGCACGCATCCCAATGACCTCCGCCCTTTCCTCGTACCGTTCCTCCGTTTCAACACCGCTTCAACACCGGCACGATTTCCTGGTCGACGGATGTGCACTAACACCGACTTCGTGGAATTTCATCGCGATTCACAAATAAGAAATGCTTAGCTCGCGTATACCGGAAACGTATACAACAGCAGAATAGAACTAAGCTATTCTCGACGCACTCGGTAAAAGAGGCTTTGTGTGGAAAAAGAGATACGTTTAAGCGAACGAATCTTCCCTACTGTTTGTGAATGCCCCTAAGGGTGATTAACATAAAACCGAATCCTCATGTGTGTTTCAGGGGAATTTCAGGATTATTACTGGGGTTTGCGTATGCTAGATTTCAAATAGCATATCTATATACTGTATGTCTGATAATATATAATATATAATATATTAGGGGTACCGGAAAGTAATCAATTATTTTTCGCATACTTTATATGAAATTCAATTTATTTTTTCATATTAAACATTGTTTTATTAAATGATCCCCATCGTTATTTATGATCCTTGACCGAGAATACTCCAAAGCAATAATTCCCTTTTTGACAAAATCAAATTCACCAATTTTTATGCCAACAAATTCTCCAATCCCGAATTGATTACTTTCTGGTATCCCTAATATAATGGTAGATTGAAAAAAGGCTCTAATATTAATTGGTTTCATGTAATTAATTAGAGTAATGTAATAATAATAGTTGTATTAATGTCCACCTATTCAGCTTTGTAATGCTCCGTGTGCTTCCGTAATTAATGTTATGGTCTAATAATATTCCAATTATTATATTTTGATGAGATTACTATTAATTAAATTAATATCATTTGAAATAATAAATAAAAGTTATCCAAATATGTCTTGAATTTCCCAAGAGTTTCTTGAAATCGTCTGCTTATTTTTGTAACAAACGGAAGAAATATTATCACGATGGAACAATAAAGTTGATAACGAACTGACAAAGTATTATCAGAGCTGATAAGTAATATATTAATAATTGAATGTCATTTTAGTCATCTTTATTTGATTCCACTTTTATTATCGGGGAATAGCCGCAGATTATGAAGTGACCTGTATAAGCCGATCCGTGGAAGGACATAATGGAAACTACCTATTACAAAATTGTTCCATGACTCACCGTGGCATCGCAACGCCACTTTTTCCTTAAAGACATTGTGCTTTGAATTTGATTTAAGTCGCCGTTTTCCACTTCAATTTCCAATTTTTATTCACACACTTTTATTATATTATATTATATTTTACATATCTAATTTAATGTATGCATAAGCCCAAAAACCTCATTGTAAAGCATTAAATGAAATAAATACGTATTATTCTATCTAATTTCATATTATATTTATAAATATTTAATCAGACTGGTATTTTATTATACTACAAATATTTAGTTGTGTAACATATAATATGATAATAAAGAATCGAATAGAGATTCGAATCCGAAGTGGAAAAATATATATAAATTGTAATGTGTAATGTAATCGATATTTGTAATATAATATGTAATACTATGAATACATATAATATAATATGTAATACAATGAATGTATTCGAATAAAACTCATGGAAACTTTGTTAATCGCTAAAAGTCAATTACTTTTAAATCGTGTCGGAATAGACATGCAGGATGATAATCACAACTGTCATAAGCATAGGGAGAGATAAGTTATCACTGGTAACTCGATTCACTCGTACATGAGTGTACACAAACGAATACAACGTTTTTACGATGTGGCGATTACGAATTCCACGGAAATAATGCCTCCCGCCGTGCATCGTTCCTAGGGAAAAAAATCTAGGAAATTAGCATTAAAATTACTAATATTCTCCGAGCTCGTTTCTCGCGGAATTGCTGAAACTTCCGTTCCACTGTAAAAAGTGAATCACCTGTTATCGCTGAGATAAATATCTACGCGATACTACGATTATTAAAAGAGGCACGTATTTATCGAGTCGTATTTAATAGAATAGCATTTTGATCGAGGGATTGGTTTGATTAAAAATGTGCTTGAAATTCGAACATTAAATCGACCCAACTCGAAGCCAATTAAACACATTCCTGAGTATATGTTAATACAGCTGTTATCATCGTAAAACGACGGTCGTGTATTACAACAGACGTGGCACCGTCAATCTCTTTTATTCCATGTAATAATTTCCACTTATTAATAGGAATCTATTTGATAGAAATGGAGAAAATATAATTACATAATTATAACGAGTATAAAATATAATATTTATTAACAAAATATAGACGACAATTTATAATAATAATAATGAGCGATTCAAACCGGATAAAATACAATGGCTCGTATTCTAATGGCGTCAACAATCTAGGGTTGTTATTATTTATATTCCCATAAAACAATCTAATTAAATGTTATCTAATCAGTGATATCAGAAGTATTTACTGAGACGAGAACAATATTCGACAGTGTTAGATGCCATTCGAGGAAACACACCGCGGCCAACTAAATTATTTACTTGCATCATCAAATTATAATTATAAACGCGCGCGCGAGCACAAATCTCCGAGTATACTGGCACAATAAATTGTACTTTTAACGAGGCTGAAACTCGGCAAATTAGCACGGTTCGCAATTTAGCTTTATTTTAGCAAAAGCAGTACGCGAGGCGTCCCCGCAGAATTAATAATTCAATACTGGCTCATACAAATCTGCTTGACGACACTGACAATAATGTATTCGAGCAGACTGTATAACTCAGATTAGTTTATTACTTCGTTAACGTTTTATTTGCCTAGTTACTCAAACTTCCAAGACAGTCCGCTGATTCATACGTATATCGCCGTCTTTTTGCATCGCTAAATGCTTACCCGATAAGCTTATTGCGTTCAACATATTAGAAAACAGTACTACCGTCTGTTTCATAAATAACCTCGTAAGGGGGTGCCATTAAAATCGGTGGTATTCGATTCCATTCGTTTCAATGATTTGTTATTATCATTATTATTATACAATATTGTCTACGTTCTATTAATATATGTCATATATTAATTATACTTTGCAATATAATATTGTAATTATATTACTTATAGAGTTAATAGAAAGTATACTTATATAATTATACTTTCGCCACTTTTATCAATAAATTACTACAAAGTTGAACAACTACGAGATAGAAATGTTATCACTGCGTTATATTATAGGAATACAACTTTGCTGAAAATCAAACTTCTGCTATCGTTTTTTAAGATAACATGGCGATTAAATCAAATTAAATTAGATTGTTTTCGGGGAAATATAAATAAAAACAATCCTCAATTATTATGAAAGGTTATTATTTATATTTAAAAAACTACGAAGTAATAAATTAATAGATATGTTTTAATTGATATTATTTCTGCGTGATGCATAAGCGCAAGAATGAATGAACGATTTTTAAAAAATGTGAAACTGCATGCAAAAACAAGAGCTTTATCTGGTAATGGCCTAAATTCATTTCTTCGTAATTCCGGATCTTTGGACTTTCCGAGATTATGTTCTTAGATAGGCCAGCAAAAATATTATGCTCGATTATATGTACATGACATACGATATTAATAATTGCATATATTATCTTATCTGTATCTTTGTATCGTGCGATGCAGCAGAACTACTTTAATTATGGCAAACGTAATTATTGCATAATAGTTTATCATACAGCAGCGAATAATTCCCAACAGATTTCTCTCATTCCACTTGAAATACGTAAGGTTTTTTTTAACCCGTATAATTATTCCCAACATTAATCACGAAATGACATTTTGATTCCCAACTCAGGGTTATCGGAGTAATGTAGATCGGCTGACCAAATCGTTCTATTACGAGATACGAATATTAATAACATCGTGAATTAATAATATCGTGTAAATCAAATATCAGTTTGGTCAAAAAGTTGCTGCGGTTTTTAATATAGAAATAGAAACTGATTTCTATTCAACTTTGCATATTCTTTCAATTTTCTTTATTCAATAATATTGTATCTTTTTGACATTAAATATTTTTTCCTATCTTTCTCAGAGCTTCATAATCCTGCGTTCATAAAAATTGATTTACATCCCCGCAAAAAAAAATTGATGCAAACCGCACAAACTACGAACTTTCTAGCCAATCCAATATACTTTACGCGCATCTAATGGTTTATACTATGTAACCGGTTTAACTAATTTAACGGTGGTTAATAATTAATAATTAAACAACACGCTGTATAATAAAATGCGGGAATTCCTCGATAACGCGGTTTCATATAACACATAAAGTATTAACCCGTGTTGTACAGGAGTCTGCTGTAGAAGTTTTTAGGACTCGATAAGTCGATGAGGCCAGTTCACCTGCCGTGACACGAAGAGTTCGATATATAAGCAAGCAAGTCGTGACGGTTTATCAAGAAGAGTATTATTTAAAAAGCTTCTATCTTGATAAGCCGAGTATCTCGACCTCCGGCACAATCGACCGATACTACACCATCCTCGACTCACCGGTGGAACCGGTTTCCACGACGTGAGAACCGAAAAGAAAATTTCGACGTTCGTTATTACGCCGATCTTCTCTATTCACCGAGATTTCCCAGGACGTTCCTCGTATTAACCCCTTGACATACAAAGACGTCGGGGGTACGCCATTGATTTATTATGTCATTGTAAACATTGACGTCTCTGAGACGACGAGAATTTTAGGCGGATTCAATTCGATTTCAGTGAGCTTATGAACCAAACTGTTTTGAGTTCTTAAACTCATTAAATTGTATTAATCAATATAATACTTAATTTTGTGGGCGATATATTGGTTTTTAATGTATTATTTAATTTCGCGGGAAACAGAGTTTTTCTTATTTTATAGAAATAATAATAGTTTTGCATTCAATGGACGATTTATTTTCCATGATAATTTGAGGTTTCATTGGGATAATTAAATTACGCTTGATCTTATATTTACAGAATAATTTGTTTTATTCTGACGTCAAGTATTATGGAATCGAATCAGATTCTTTAAACAGGAATATATTGACGAAAATGCACATTCATTACGAACCTTGATTTCCATCACTCGAAATTAATATATGAATATGAATTCGTCATACCTGAAACAAAAAATAAATCCTCGATGAGTATTTATTACTAAATACAACAATAATATTGTTAAAACGTACAAAAATAATTAATACTGTACATACTCTTATTAAACGAAAATATGAACATGCAATCAAATTGATAAGCAACGTATTTCAGGCATCAATTACTTTATAAAAAAAATTCCAAGCACCCTAATCCAATGATGTAATTATTTATTTCATTATTTATCATACTTAATTATTAAAACGATTTATAAAAACTTTAATCATAATTAATTTTACGCTAATTTAATATTCTTTATTAAAGTCTCGAACTTTCTGGGCGATATAATGTTCTTTAATATATTATCCATTTTTTCGGGAGCCATAGTTTTTTCTAATTCAAAGAAACGCGCATGAAATAGAAATCCAGAAATGAAATAACTAACCACGCTTCAATGAAATAGAGCTGAGATATTAAATAACTACACACGAAAAGGAGATAAATAAAAACCGGAGGATTTTTATAGTGGCTATCTCATTGCAGACGAGTTCTCCCGCACGAATAGAGGGAATTCATTTGATTTATCAGAAATTTCCTCCGAGGGGGTAATCCAACGAGGAAGTAATAAAATATCTCGATTACTACAGAAATGTCGAGGTATTAAAAAGATACAGACATTGGATGCCAAGATAATTTATACCGAACATGCCAGTCACAGAACCTGTTTATAGATCAACTAATTTCGTGCGGAAAATGCAGCTTTTATCAAAGACAAGTTGAAAGTGTTCACTAATATCATAACAAAAATCAGAAAAAAATTGAATTATTCCCATAATCATATGAAGTCACATAACCTGAACGTCCACTACATATTTAATGTCATTTGTATTATAAAATCAAACTAGAACTCGTAATTAAGAATAATAATAAGTTTGGATGTGAAACTACAGGTTTAGATATGGCGTGATTGTTGGTATCCAAAATGGCGGAATTATATGAATTATTTACTGGAATCCCGATTATTAAAATGATGATTGAAATTAATCGATGTATACGCAAATTGCACGATAATACGGCAACTATGAGAATAGGATTTTCCAATAAAATATTAATCCAGAACGCATTCTAATTATCAACAAATATACGAAGCACATTAATCATTTACACATCGCTTAACAGAGTACTCAATGCATTAAAGATCGTTATTCGATGCAGTAAAGAAATCTGTAACATTAGCGATGCAATTGTGAATTCAAAATGTGCAAAAAGCATAAGGTAACATAAAAACACAGTACGCCAGGCAGTTTCCCCTTTTGCAGGAAGTTGCCACAATAATAGAATGCATTTTCCATTTGTCCAATTCCCAGCAGTAATTACATCGGACCTCTCTATCAGGTTTACCACCCCACCCGTCGTTCGACATCCCCACCATTCGCGATTCGACATCCCCTCTTCATACGGACCTCGGTATCCCCACCGTTTTACCTAACCTAACCCCCCAAAACTCCAATCCAACACAAAAATTGCTTCTGCACATATTTTCCTGAAATTCTCCCACTTGGCCCGCGGCCCGACTACCGTCTACGTTTTACGATTAAAAAGATCTATTACCCAACTAATCGTACATTCGTCGAGCGTGGATCGATAATGAATTTTGAAATCCCTGCCGCAGTGAAACCACTTCATTTTCTGGTGTCGCGATTTGGAATTATTCTACGCGAAATTATTCCACTTTGTGGGAATAAAAACACCATGATAATTTATATTACTGTTGGGGATTTGTGTTGTAAATAGATTTCCGTAATAGATGAGATAACAGATGCTTTTCCTATGGAGTTGCGGCCATAATTTATTTGTTAGATTTTTAATTCCAGAAGTAGTACACGTGGATTTTACGGTATATTATTCTTCCCATGGATGTTGTCTAATATAATAATTAATATTAATGTATATAAACATATTATTTAGTATATTCATATATTTCTATTAGTAAGAAACTGACAGGGTTTTACATAACTTGCAAAATCGAGGATGGTTTAATTGAACCTGTAACATGTATATTTACATTTTCAATTAACACCAAACTCTGATATTAAAATACTATAAAATTCAATAAAATGCCAATCGAAGATAATCTTTATTTAGTACAATTTCGTAAAGAAGATGAATAGGATATTAAACGATATTCATCCCCTCCCCCTCTGGCTTTAAGAATCTTATGGATATTGATTTTCCCTCCCTCGCTCTAAAAGCCTTTATTCATCCTAAAGGACGTATTTACATATAAAAAATACAAATATCTCAACGCGATAGATTCTTTCAAATCGACCTT
The DNA here is from genome assembly GCA_910591585.2 of Nysson spinosus. NCBI lineage: Eukaryota > Metazoa > Arthropoda > Insecta > Hymenoptera > Crabronidae > Nysson > Nysson spinosus. Next base: position 4,519,097 of record OU342834.1, read on the forward strand.
TGGTTACGTCGTATTGCATTCATAGTTAATAACAGAAATATATTACGTCAATATGGCCGGTGGAAAAAATCCATTTCGCCGTTTTCATGGATCCGCGAAATATGTTGTATCATAAAAATTACGTTAATAAACTCTCGACGTGGCAATAAACATGCGGGCGATTAATCAGTTTTATTATACACTCCCGCGTTTAATCACCGACGAAAATATTATTCGAAATGATTTCAGGTACAGCAGATGTCGTCCCGATGGGATTACTACACAAAATAGATTGGTTTTTCAATTGCAGTTGAATAGCGTTCAATTTAAATTATTATTCCCGATGAATATGCCGATCGTAACTGCAAGACATGAAATTCATTTGAATTACAAATAATTCGCGAATAAAGTGAGTTAGAATATTAAACTTGATGCAACTTTAAATTTAACTATTGCGTCAATGTTTGGTGTACAAGATGGCGGAGATACGTAGATTAAATGCTGCAAATATTACCATGCACCTTCGATTATTATATCTGTCTCCCGCAAACATCTAAAACAGCATCATTAAGATAATACAAGACATCGAGACATTGAAATATTTCTTTCTTTTCAACAATTTTGCAGCCATTTAACCAAAATATATTGTATTCAATACTTAACGATCGTTTTTTAAGTTACGTCAGTTCTTATTATAACGATTTCTTTATTTATTTAATGAATGCCCCGCTTAATATACATACAATCACACCGAGATCGTCGTGAGAAATGGAATAATATAAGAAATATAATTATATAGGTAAATAATAATATTAATTTAGTTGATGATGCTCAAAATGGCGAAGTTTAGAGAAGTATGGGAATAACATTTTTCCAATAAGCAAGATGTATAAATTATTGCAGTATTATGAAACTTTTGTGTCGGTTGGTAAGTTTTTTGTCTAAAATCCACTGGGAAATTGAATACGTCGTTCATGTTTCCTTAAAATAAGACAAACATTCTGCGAAACGAAGTTTTCGGATATCCCGTATTTAACGTGACTTCGACTCGAAATTCTACGACAAATATTTAATTAAAACTACGGTAATAAGACCAGCGTGCTCCAATGAAATCTTCAATTTAGGTTGATGAGAATCATTAAGTGTTCTTAGTGCGACTCACACCACGTCTCATTGCATAAAATACTGCACGTTGCAAATCTATGTTAATTGAATATTCAACTTGAATAAAGTGAATGTATATTTTATGAATACACTCATTCATCGAACTTTTGTTTTCGCAAGAAGAGAACAAATAGTCCAAAGCTATAAGATAAATGTATAAATGAATTTAAACATTTATGATAAAGACACTTTCTATCCACCTTATGAATAACATGTTGTTAACGAATATTGTTAGTACACTATATATCTCGCATAGATTTACATACAAATTTACATCATAATTCGCGCACAATTTATGTGCTGCTCGCGTAACTAATTAGAATATTTAGGACGCACAACTATCCTTTTAAAAACATCGTCATAGAATACATTTCGATGATTATGGTTTACAATTTAAATACTGCAATTATAACGTGACAGGAAATATATGATAATTATTAGGAAGTGCATGATAAGTATTAATGATTCCTAGAATATTTAAATGCACGATCATGAAATCAAAACTCAAGACGGATCTTGGCAAAACTCAACTCTGTTTAAATTTCAAATTAAACAGCAAACACTGGAAAGTTATTACATCGATAACACTGGAAAATATGCCGAGGAATGTTAAATACCTCTCACGAGCTTGTGTGTACATTGTACGTGGTTGGTCGATCCAGGAAGTTACGAATAGAAGAAGCAACGGGGCAAATCTTTGTTGTCCGCTCGTAAACGAGACTTATTGTTAGTCGTACCATTTTCTGCTTGACCCGGTTAGGAACTGACTTCAAATCGTTCTTTACGCATTCGCGAGAAGCCTACGCCTTTGCAAGTGCATATACGGCAATCATTTTGCGACACGTTGGTCTACGAATGTATTCTACGTAATAAAAGGCACGTGTAAATGAGCCCGATACAGATCTTGCACTCCAAATTAATCCTTATTTTAAATCAATTTCACTCTTTCACTTTATACTGGATTTTAGTTTTATTATAATAGCTAAAGAAAACAAATTTGTAGAAAAGCTTGATTTGTAAAAGGTTGGCCTTGATCTATAAAAGGATGAATTTCATTTGCAAAAATGTGAATATGATTTGCAAAATGGTTGATTTGGAGTAAAAAACCTGTATATTGAGAACCCAACAGTACAAAATATTGATTACTGCGGAAACTACTACTTTGATATGTTGGTGTACGAGGCGTTCTTTTGTGAAATATGTAATCAATTTAAATTACGATATGAAACGGTTCAAAGAATCCTCTAATTGGATATTAAACAAGCATAATTCCCAATTAATAAAATCGCGGAAACGGTAGACATGTTATTTTATGTTCGCGGATTGAACGAATGAATGCTATTAAATTAATAAAATGGAACAACCAATATATAACCGTAATAATACTGATAATTGAATATGCCAGCTAAAATTGAAACGAAATAAAGGATAAACGAAATATGCGCTGCTATTAAATCATACAAAGTACACAGATGTATGCGTAAAAGAAACAAACGAGTACGCTGTGAAAGCAGGGCCATTAATAACGTTTATTTATATAAAAACAAATGACGTTAACACATAATATACCTTTGTCCAAGATCTTTGTGCATTCCATTCTGTTTAAATCTACATAAATTAGGTTTAATAATTTATAAATTGAAAGTCAGTAAAGAATTGTACTGACAACACATCAAGATAAAGCAATAACATCAAATTATTAAGTCATCGCAAGTAATACTTTGTTACTGTAAAGTTCCATTGTACATAAAAAAACAGACATGACTAAAACCATACGAAATTAAACGAATGTGAAGTAGTGAAGTAACTGCAGTTCAGTTACTTTCAATCTTATCAGCATAATAAAAACTGCACGCGGCGTAATCATTTAAATCACACGCTATGCAAATCGGATGGAAGAGAATACCAGGAATGACGAGCAAAGTGATGATCTTTCTTATTGTTAGTAACCCGGCGAATCCTAAGCGCGGCTTCCACCTTTATCATTGCATCAATTAAAAAACGCATGCGTATATTTCAATGGAACTAGATAATGATAGAGTGCCCGTCGTTTGATGCTCGCGCAATCAGGATGGCGCATTACGCTCCCCGCGGGGCCTTACATAACTAAAAGTCTCTCGTGTACAATGGGGAACAGTGTATCTTTCTGTGTTCACCTTCTCGTAACGTGGCATCGATTTTGAGTCATGTCTAAAAATATCAATTATGCGTGCATCCTGATGCTTTCGATATAGTTAATGCTCGACGAAACAGTTCATACTCCATAGATTATGGATCATGGAAACGTCAACGAGATACTGGGCCCAGCCTGAGGAAATTTACTACCAATTGGGTTGAGTCGTCAATATTAAATCAACCCATAAGTAATATTGTTCTTGGACTCTATCAGTGCAAATTTCTTGTCAAATGAAAAGTACTGATCTGACTAGGTCCAAGGCATATTACATACTGTACAGAATACTCTTTATGACACGAAAAGAGAAGTTTCTATAATCAGAACAACGAAACGTGATATGAACGTTTATATATGGCAAATAAGAAACTTCATTACTTATGGGATAATGTAGTTCCGTTTGTCCAAGCGTTTTTTTTTATTAAAAAACACCAGAGTTTTAAGTAAGGCGCAACGAGAAGTTGCATAAAAAATGGCAAGGAGTTATTAATAATGACAGGGAATGTATTAGATTAAAGTCCATTGTAGTTCATTTTACTGACGTATAAACTTTATTTGAAAAAACGGAACTTATTTATGAGTCAACCTAATACTTTTTGCCGTTCGCACAGAGGCCCATACTAAGTTCCCCTGAATCTACCTGCTCGACTGAAACCTGCTGATGGAGAAAGGGAAGGAAGGAAGGTAAGGTAAGGTTAGGTAGGCTAAGCTATACTAAGGGAAGAGAAGGGAAAGAAAAGGAAGGAGAACGAAAACTTTGGTAGAAAGAAGTGAGATGAAGCTACACATTGAGCAGTGTAAACTATATTCAACCACTGTGTACCCGAGGTTGGCACGTTACCAATGGGAAACATAAAATCTTCGCATTAGCATGTCGTATTATATTCGAGTATTGTAATCAATATAGAACGAGTAACACTGATGGATTTATTCCCGTATGAGATTTAAATCATTTATTATACCCTGATATCTAACCTCGTTGGTGTTGCATGATTACGTAATAATCATGAGCATCATTATCGGGCGGGCGGGCTCAATAATGCTCGGTAAATTTATTTAAACGGATAATCACGTATTTCGAGATTATTTTTGTTTCTAAATCGAGGAGAACATTTAATCGATATGAGGAAACTCGTCAACGATCCCCTAATTGTAAACACTTATATAACCGAACGATAATAAGTCATTTAGAAAATGTCAGTTATCCGCATATATTACATCGAAGTATCGCGACTGGTAGAATGAAGTATATCTACATTAAATATATATAACGTTGCTATTATTAATGAGTCATATCCCCCGAACTGTGCTTGGAAACGTTCCAAAATTCGCGGCGAACAGATAATAATCAAATAATCAGGGAAGTTACAGGCCGGTAACGATGGGAGTGATTTATTTCTTTCTCGTAAATTTATAGTAGCCGAGAGATAAAAATTCATTACAGGATGCGCCGTGAGTACATTGTCATTCAACGTGTCGAGTAACTCGCCACGAGACTATTAACATTTATAACTGCAAGTGTTGCGTAATCGCTTGTCTTCATGACATATAATGCGACGGGTGATCGAAAGGAAATTTTACAAAATTGCTTCTTTCAATGGTGAATGAGTTTCCAAGATTTAGAGGGACACCCGTTATAATAGAACTGCTATAGTAGAAAACGAGGAGGTCTTTCATAAATCATGCGCACAGTATGGAGCACACAGAAATCCCGGGTTCTCTTTCGTTTACTAATAACTATTCCGATGTGTACCTGGAAGATTCACTGGCGAATTTCGTGAGAAAGTGAGGAGAGAACGTCGCCAGACTCATTAAGGCCGTTTTAGAGTGTACGACGATACTAAAAACAGGAGAGAGCAGGTCGATAAGAATGTACATGTCAAGGCTGCATGAACTTCTACCTGACGGTGCAATGATCTTGATACCACAAAATTAACACTCTACAGCTCCATGTAACTTTGAAGACACATACTCGTCTATCCATATCTTTCATTTCATTTTATGTTCTCGTTATAATGATAATTATAAAAGTGCACGATATGATTGCCACTTTCTTCAGTATGTTTAAGTAATAAATGTAATCGGGTTTAAATATATTTACTTTATACGATTCCCTCTTAAACACGAAAAGATTGGGCTATATAGAATTAATAAAAATCAACATATTTAATGTTTTAAACGATTGTACCACGATTAGTATTAACTCTCTGTCACCCACTTTTTGTGTCTAAAAGAAGATGGTGTAACGTGGAACTAAATACTTAAACTGAAAAATTGTGAAAATAGCAATTAAATTAATACTTAAATGCGATAAAAAGAACACAATCGTGACAATGCAATAGATTGACTTTTGTAATTATTGCAACGGAAAATTCGAAAGGTATTAGAGCAATCTTTCTCCTCCGTATTATATTACTTGATATTATAATGAATTTGCGGGTACAATATTTCGTGGAATATTATAAAAGTATAGAATTATTATTGTACATCCGTTTGAATTTAAAATGGATTTTCATATTTACGCGGAGTCGGTTGTTTACAGAACTTCATGTGTGAGATAAGACACACGTACAGGGCTTGTAATTACATTAGATTTGGTAACATTATTTGGTGTTTACTCAATAATGCATTTAAGAAGAGTTTCGCGATAAGGAAACGGTGGGTTGTAATTCACACAGATAAAGGAGAATCAAGTTCACAGCCAGTTGCTTTGCTTTTTATATCCACCAACGAGACTTTCGTTTTTGAACTTTTTCGTTTTCAAGCCAGCTGAAAGAAGCAATGTAATCGTGTGAACCCGTATACGTACTCACGTATGGATGTACAGTCCGTGGAATAAGTTAGTGCAGTAGTAAACTTAACACGTGATGGCGGAGAACATTTAAATTAGAATCAACGCATAAATCAACGGGAAACGGCCGGGACAACAACACTCTCGTAAATCGCAAATGAGATATCACCTTGTATCGTCATTAAAACGAAATTGAATTCAATTAATTACATAATGTAAATGTCCACGAAAGCATGCGATTTGTGTATCCATTCTTCGTATGTTTCTATGGCGACAGAAGAAACCCTAACCTCTGACTCTTTCATCGAGTAAAACTGGTAATAAATAATATTGAACTTTCACGTTCATTTAAGTAACTCGGAACAAAACCCTGTATTTTCCGGTATAATGAAATTAATGAATGTACTCGTTAATGAAAGTATACTGCAAACGAATCGGGGAAAGAGGAAGCAGAATCCTAAGTAATAAAAAGTGGAACGCAAAGGGATTTAACGAGAACCGTGGAACGAGGTGCTCTACGATTACAACTGCGGAATATAAAGGTTCGCTGAAAATTGAGAAACAGTAACGTTTAAAAGCTTAGACTCTCGCGTTTCCACGATAATATCGGATAAGAGATAGATTATCATATTAATAAATTAACAGGTTTGTACCTGAAGAAAAAGGTACTCGAGAATGTTCGCGAATGTCGATAATACCGTAGATAAAAACGGTGGAAAAACTAGGGCTGCTTTAACCTGTTAACCGAGGAGATCTAAAAAACGACATCACTCGGATACTTTCGATTCAGTAATAAAATAAATCCATGCGATATATTCACAATTACGACATTCATATGTTATTGACTGTTCATTACTGAAATTTATGCGTATCGAAATTTGAGAATTATGAATTATAATTATAATTGAATTCGTGACCTTAACAGGTTAAAATAGTTCTTGTATCAAGTTCATACTTCAATAATGATAAACGAAACTTTTTCGTTGGACCGAAGATAATTGTAGACATAAACCGGTTAGGAAACTATAGTTATTTCTATGATCTCGTATCAATCGGAATTACAAGTTGCGAGACAACTACAAATAGTACTGATGCAATTCCATCGTAATAAGAACACCTTAATAAGAGCACGCGCGTGCACCTTTCTGAATATCGATGTAGACGTGGAAGAAAATTCTGTCGTTTGTCGCATGAATAAAATTACCTATTAGCCAAGGAATTATATGTGTGTATGTGTATGGTTCATGATTATTCGGCCGTCGTAGTAATTGTGTTGCTACAAAATTTGTGGAGCTGCCTGTTATGCGCCCGACCATAATCATGATAACTGCACCCGCAAATGTTGTCGTTACGCACTACATCCGCAAAACTAGATGCACACCGAAAGGTCTACGTAGCATTGAAATACAAGTAAATTACACTCGTGAAAGTGAACTACTAAATTTTGATCCGATATTAAACTCTACTTAATTAACGATAATTGCGGGGATATGCATTGGGCTACTTAATTCAAAATATGTAATCCGTTTGAATCGTATTATTATTTCATCTATATTAAGTATTATAACGATAGTGAAGTCTGTTTAATTAATGATAATCATAGAAATATAGTAACGCTAGTTAATGTAGATAATTCAATTGAGTCGTATTATTATTTAATTTATATAGTATATAACAACAATAGTAAACTATATTTAATTAATGTTAATCAAAATTGGGACGTATTATTCGATTTATAATGAAATACATGATTCCATTATACCCTGGCGTATTATTATATGGATTACTGGTGATATAATTAATATATATAAATCAAAACTTATATAACTGCCGAACAAAAATGTATGTAATGCACAAGAAGGACTGTATTGAATTGTTAGTAATATTAATTCCACATTAAAGTCCTTTATAGGATTAATATATTTCGATGAAATTAATAAAGACGTTTAATGAATCTAATATTTGAGTTATTCAAGTAATAACCAAGTTATTCAGTTTGGAAAGCGTTGAAGCACCGTGCGAGATATTTATTTCTAGAAAAAAGGAATAACAGTTAACATAAGCCAATCCTACGTTGAATTGATTTCATAACTTTCCTACTTAGAATCGCGGTCAACTAGACTTCCCGCCGTGACTGTACCCCCTCCCGACTAATTTTGCCGATTAGAATTTTAGCATGACGTACAGTCCCCGACAAAAACCACCGTGTCAAACTTCCTGCCTCTCTTCCCACAGCGCGGAAACTTATCGCATCTGCGACCAAAACTTTTTATCTATAATTGTTATTAAGTTCAGTAACAGTGAGACGTAATTCCACTGGTAACATTGAAAATGCCTTTCCACAAGAAACGTTAACTTTACACTGACAATGGTAAGACATAAATATGACAGGAAGTTAAATATATTTTATTAAGTCACTTAAGAAAGTATTTTTAATAGTGATGGCTATTAAGTAGTTCATTAGACTAGCTGTATAATTTCGCGTGGAATTATAGTTTTGAATAAGTAGAATTACTGTGTCGAATATTTTCGAAGAACGTACTATTATTGAATCATTATAGCTTGCGTTCTCTCGGTCCTCGCGTTAAAGCGTTATCTTTATCGAATAAAAGGTTCTTATCTCGGACTCTATTTTGATGAGTACCTACCGCGTGGGAATGCGTTTAAACAAATCAAAAAGTCACTCGGAGAGAGACAATGGCGTATATTGTATACTAGGAAAAAGCATTCTGACCGCCAAGGCACGTAACAACCTTGGTCCGCTTCAAAATAACAAATTACCGAAAAATATGGTTCGACCAAAAATTCCACGTTTACACAACTGCCACGTTACGTTCAGGCCAAAAGTAATGCGCCAAGTTGCAGTTCTTAACGTCTACTACGTCAATGTTGCAATCATCGAAAATCAGGCGGTGGAGGGGTGTTAGAGCGGAGTTGATACTTAATTGTCGAGTTTTTGTCGTACACTGATCTAAGTTACAACGAAGTGCTTTATTATTCGCATTAAATCGAGCCACGGCGCCAAGTGACACTTGTTTTTCGAGGTTCGCTCTTACGATGCAATTTACTTTGTAAAGTATGGTGAGCTCCGTGAAGCTACAAAAGTAAATTCCATTAAGGTAGCAACGGGTACTTTCCTTTAATGTCGTTAGCGGGAAACAGCAGAGGGGAGAGTGCCGAACGAGAGGGAAAGAGAGAGGAGAGGGAGCGGGGCAGAGGTGAGGGAAGAGAAACAGAGAGGAACCGCAGTCAAATCAACGGCAGAGATTTAGATTAACGTGGTTAATATTTACGAGAATCGACATTGAGTTACGAAGAAGGGACGACAAGCAGAAAAAGAGGGGGGGGGGGAGAGAGAGAGAAAGAGAGAATAATCAAGATACGACCAGAGATTTCAATGCATACGAAAATACAGAAACTTGTTTTGTTGCGCGTATGAGAATCAATAAATGCATACGGTGCATCTGTCTTTCGTCAATATGTGTAATTATTCTCGGAAAGGAAGCGAATATTTAATATTATAATAGTTTCACACGTTCCTGGTACAAATTCCGATTATCCTTGTATTAGTAGATTACCGTGTCTCTAAATCCCATGATTTATTGGTTAATGTCAGCGAGATAGAGGCTTGTGCATAATAAAGAAAAATGACGTTAGATATTACTTTTTCAAGATAACTAACAGCACGCTTAACGTAGAATTATTTGAAGCACTTCTGAAAGGCTTGTACCACTATTGTTAGTGAAGCACCTGTCCCGCTCGGTTCATTGAATTTGATTCGAGCTGTACATGTATACGGCTCGTGCACACCAAGTCACGCAGTCGTGTATGTGTACGGCTCAAATGATTTCACGTTTCACACAGTGACACTCTCGCTTGATGTAAGTACATCGGATATGCGACCAGCTACGTGTAATAAAATACGCATACGCGGACGATTACCGAGTAAGTTAATGTAAAAAAACAAACTACCTGGAAATAATAAGATAAGGAATGTTATAGTGTACGTAGCACACTTCTGCATGAATAGTGCAAATAAATTTCCTACGCTTGTATATATTAAGTTCTATGTGAACGGTTCGGCCGTGCCTCAGAATAGATTATAATTACAAATGTAAGCGGGAATTCATGGTTTTCTAGAGGCGCGCGAAATATACCATGATATGATGGGATTGCGTAGAATGGTAGATGGAAGTGCTTCACTGGAAATCGCTCGAAATGCACAGCAGAAGAAGGAAGCGTGTTTCGACGAGCGTGATAAAACAATTTAATAAAAGGAACGTGGAAGAAACGAAAGAAAGAAAGAGAGGGGGCTCGAGAACGATGGCCGACGTGGTGGGGCGAGTGGCAGATATTCCACTGCACTGAATCACGAAACAATTATCTACGAGCGTGAGCAGTATTTTTATCGCTTTTACATTTGTGGTTGATAGGGCAGTTCGCAAATCGTAGAGAATTGAAATTCCTTGGTGAATCAAATAATATTATATTCGATGTATTATATTGCATTTATAAAAGTAAATGAAATGCGCGGGAACGAAAAACCGTTCTGTTATACAACGTACCGAAGGTTGAAATTATTGACGACGTGAATTACAGCTCGCGCATTAAAATCCGGGGTTTAATCTCTCCGGTGACATCGCGCATTTCGAGATCCTTAAACGCAAATAACGGGATAATAAAGTCGTAGTTTGTAAAGGTAAAAATATCGTGCTTTCATTCGAGGCAGCTTCCCTAGAAACTTATTAATAGCCAAGTGCAAGTATTATCTTAAATGCACCAGCGAGAAAATAAATTGTTAGTTCCATTATTATGAAGGATATAAAATAAACCTTCCGAAGATTGCAGTCAAGCCGTAAGCGCTTAGTCATTTCGTAAGTCTTTCAAATTGTGCTAAGCCGTGAGATATTTTTTCGCTGTTTACGTGGATATAATTTTATTTTAACCGTGACGCGTGAGACCGTATCGCTCGATTCTACGTTTCGGACGCATAATTACTGCGCACGATGATTACTCTAATAATATATTAGAGCACGAGAATAATATTGTACTTAACAATATTTTACTTCATAGTTAAATCACGAAATTAAATATTTCAAGTTTTATTTAACTTTTCGGAACGCCAGGTTTATTCTAGCGCCATTTAAACTTTGCCAACTGTATAAACATCGTTGAAACAAAATTTCTTAAATTCATATTGAGCTCGCGTAAAATGCAATGCTCTAATAATACGATTCTGAGAATGTAAAATTTCATATTATTTTATATTTGTGTGTTATCGTGTAATCCATATGTAATATTGCGTAATATCGTTATTCTACGTATTGAAGTTATAGTATAAATGACGTCGCCACGTATAAATATATAATTTTATTACGCCGTAGATAGTCGATTATAGGCCCAGAGGGGGATCAGAATTTTCGTTGGCGCAGTGATTATTATTACATTTGCCAATAGTATTTCTCACGGTTTATATTCCTCGATCTGACAAGAAAAATATTTCTGCAGACTATAGACGCCTCGTTGTGACCTTACGTACATTTTATTTCGAAAAAAAAACCGAAGTGATTCCTTAAAATCACTGGTCGAGGACAATAATGACTAAAAACAAAAACGAGGACGCGCTCGTTTCCTTTTTACTGTGACGACAATGGACAGTACTTCGCTGGTATTATGTAGTCTGTTAGGATATGATAACAAAAACGACGCCTGCCGTTTGAGCCCTGATACAATAATTACTAGCCGTGACTCGCGACCCCGCATTATCGATTTAATACTCAAATGTATACTTTCAATTCATCCGCCAGGAGAGATGCGTGGGCGAGTGGGACGAATGAAAAGAGAAAATACGGTAGACGTGTAAAAAAAAAGGTAGCAGTAAATTGGTAATTGAATCATCCAACCCTGCAGGTCAATTATTACCATATCTGGACTTGAGAAATAATAATACACGGATTTAATCAATACATAATACGAAAGCTCGAAAGTGGTAGTAGCACAGAAATATGTACAATATAAAGGAGAGAAAAATAATACCGATAAGAAAACCTGTCTTCGTAAAACTTCTCCACGAACTGTACAGCTTTTCCACGAAATAGTCCTAAATATATTTTTCTTGCTGCGTTCAAGTGCACCCACAAACATTGACTTTAAAATACGATTCATTTATCTCACGGATTTCTAGGATATAATATATTTCTATCGGAATAATAACGGAAGCGTTTATCGATTTGGCTCATGGACATGTGCACGAATAATTGTGTATTGTGTTTTTGCTCGGATCGCTCTTTCAGATTGGATTCCGCGGTAGGACGCTCCGAGAACGAAAATACGAAAACCACTGTGAAACGTGGATTCGTGTAAAAAAAATGCAATTTCTCATTAAATCGTTGTTAGGACAATACGAATCGAGATGGCTGTGCGTTAAATCGGGTTAAGGCACATCTATAAATACCTCACTAACTGAGAATGAGAAAGAGAGGCAAGGAGGTGTGCTGGCAGGAGAGAAGCACGAGAGAAGAAGAGAGAGAGTGACAGAGAGAAGGAAAGGGAGACTGTCCAGGAGAAGGAAGAGGAGCGAACATGTGAGAGATACATAAACGAAAAAGGAGAAAGAAACGAAGCGCTAGTGCGATGGAAAGAGAAAGGACGAGAAATAAAAGAGAGGGAGATAGAAGAAACGTGGGAGAAAGAGATAAAACCGGAGTCACAAACTTGACAGAGAGAAACGAAAATGTAATAGAGGAAGATAGAGCGGCGAGGGCAGGCGGGGTAGGGGGAGGTAATCAGTCCGTCTAATAGTGTGGCACATTGAAGATACACACAATGGCAATCGTTGCCAGATGTCTAACTACACGATCGCCTCCCCCCTCCACTGCTTACCCCTTCCCCCACTCATCACCACGCTGTCACTTCTGCATTACGGTCGAGCGAGAAACACGGTGAGTGAGGAGAATTTGATGGTAAACCTTAGGGAAAAGGATTCGAGCGCGGAAAGTCGTGTGCGGTGTCCGGTACGGGCCGAGTTTACATTTCCCGGGTAACATTGCTCACCTCTATCTTATCCATTTCTTTGCTTGACGGGTGTCACTCACTATTCCCACAGTCATCTAGGATTCTTTGGCACACACACACTGACAGCACATAGCGCGATATATCACGAGCTACACAAACGCGGTGTGCGTGTATCAAAACGATATAGGTTTGACGCGCGCGGACCAGCGACTCACGGTGCGGCGCACGCCGCTGTCCCATCAAGACTACTTTGTATTTACTCTAATTATGTGACGTCACGGATACACTGCTTGCCCCACCACTACTCGCCGAAGGTACCCGAGTACTGCCGAGCGCGACCGAGTACGACCGACGCCGAGCGACTAACGCGCATGGCGAAGCAACCAGTCACCTGTCGTCTCTCCTCGTTCTCGCAGAATACGCTCCGCAGTCTTTCGTACTCGGTGCTTACGATTGCAATTTTCTCGACGTGTCTCTCTTTGAAACTCTCCCTACGCGTTGCAACATATTGAACAACGTATCGTAGTACACCCACGAATGGTAGTTTCTTAAAAGTATTTCGTGAAACTGGTATCAGGGTAGGTTTTCTTGCCGAAGCTGACGTGAAATCGATCGGACGTTTGATCCTTGTGTCTAACCTTGCAAATAATGTGCAAACTGTGCTGTAAGTGACTCGTTGAATGCTCGCGTTTATATCGAAAAACAAAGCGAATTTTGGAATACAGTGAAAGACGTGGACTTCGATGTCTTCAAGAGGACAATTTGGTGGCATTTTGTTGGATTGTTACATCTTAAACACATCGTCGCTTCATCGTATTGTCACATTTTTACGTTACTCATCTAACAGATTACACGGTGCACTAAGAATCATGAAGATTAAGAATCTGTAATTTGCCAACAGTTTAAAATCTTACATGCCCGACGTATCATCTTTTCACGAAACGTAAGATTACTTTTGCAATTCTTTTTATTTTCATTTTCTGTAGTTGCGTACGTTCACTAAAGTCAACCACGGTTTCATCACTTCTTGTACGTTTTTAACTACTTAGGTTGGTAAACTTTATTCGCAGCTGTTTTCGAAATCATTAGTTTATTTCGATGCTAATATACTTTCATAAATCGTTTTTAACTACTTACTTTATGGTTGACGGATTCTGCCAGTTGCAGACTGGTTTTCTTGTTCGGAAGATCTTCCAAATTTTAGATCTGTTTATTACCATTTGTGTTACACAAATCATTCGTAATAGACCGATTCATTCACACTAATTTTCACGCATATTTTGCGTTGAAAACAGTTTAAACATTGTTGAGAATTACTGACACGGTACAGATGTTAATTTACTTGTACTATTAAAACGGCAGCCTAAGGTTATTACTAAACGTTGGCCCTTTCACGATAAGTTTTCAAAGATTTCTATATTGTTTCGATGTATTTTAGACAGTTTCATTATTCAGGAGAAACTGTAAAGTCTTATTTATAAGAAATTCGAAACGATACATTGCGTTGCCATCGTTTTATATCATTGTAATACCATGCATTTCCTTTATAAAATACATTGCGATACCATTAGAATGTAAGATCCTAAAAATATTCAAGCTTGTGTGATATTTCCCTTACCATTAATGTGCAGTATTTATTAAAATTTATCCTTTAAGGTAACCTAAAAGCTCTTCTTGTTAAGTAACTTGAAGGTGCACACAAAAAAGAATTTATAAAAATGCACTGCCTTTATGTATTTTTTTCGTGCATTACAGAAGAGATATAATAAATAGTAACCTATATGTAGAATACTATTCCAAATTAAAAAGACATCTAATTAATAGTCAAGATTCCAAATTCCGTGCACAAATTATGAATATGTTTCGTATAATTCACAAACATAATCTAACCTATAGTATCTGCGTTAATTCACGAGTATAAGAAAGTATTCTATTATTCGCAATTATGTAATTATTAAGCACTTCATTATAGAATTTGAGAAATATTACACGGATTAATAATTGCAAACTAAACGGATTGATCTTGTAATTTTTCGGAGTCATTTTAAGACGTTTAGCAGAGACGTTATAGCTCACCGAATTCAAAATGGTTGATGCGAATTTCGTAACAATTTGATACTATTTTAGACAGTATTGTCAAGATTAGTTTCATTAGATTAAACTTTCTTTTGCTGTTATCAAAAATATGTAATGAAGAGTCGGATGGTAGCTAGAAACTTAGGGCAGATATCAATCCCTAATTAAAAATAAAGATACTCCTTTTCGTAATAATTGAGGGATAATGATGATAAGATTTTGAAGTAATTTGACAGTCCTAAGTAAAGAGGTCAGAGTTTTATGGAAGGAGTGATTTTAATATTAAGTTTTAATGTTAAGTTATGCGTACTTATATCCTGAATGATAAACCATCAATATTGATGTGGAAGTAAAGAGTAATATTTCATTGAACGAAACTGAGGTGTGTTAGCAGGATGGAGCAATGAGAATACCAAAACTCGAGATCAAAATAAATGACACCGTCATTGAAAAATCATATTTGTTTGTTCCATTTATTACCCAAAGCTCTTTTTCCCAAATTCAAATATTTGCGGAACTAGCATTTTCCCATATTGCAGTTGTTCTTCGTCGGACAATTACAAATAACATTAATCGATGCCTGTTCGGCAGAGTCGACAAAACAGAGTTTTAGCTAACTTCAAATCTTTCCTTTCACGTAATTTCCTCTGCGTAACGAATAGATTTACAATACTTTTGTATCCGTGACATAATACCTTTTTTTGTAACTTTCAGTAGATCGTAGGATCGAAAATTTAAATGTTATTCCAGGTTAAAGATTGAATTGCAGTAGAAGGCTTCGTGCTCGAGAAGGAAAGAGGGTAGGATATATATTATACATATATAGATATTTACATAAGTGTAGGACAAATGTGTGTTTGGATGCCGTCAGACGGATTTAGGCCTAATTCGCGAGACACTGATTAACACAGCGCTAAGATTAGCAGACTAAATGCAGGCGGATATAGATTTAATCGCAGTAATCACTTCGTTGTTGCTCCGTCATTATGATTCCTTGTTCGTTTGCCCGATCTGTGTTTTCCGTTGCATCAGTTTAAAAAGTAGGCAAGAAGAGAAAAATTCGAAGAATCACATCGTGAGTAAATAACGTTTCAAAAACTTCATTCTAATTGTAAGCTCGAGGAAAGAACAAGATAAAAGTTGTATGTCGAAAAGCTGCTGCGAATCGAAGGTACAAGTAAACTTACGATGCATTGTGCGTAGAAGTGAACATTAGAGTTACGATTTTCAGCGTAGTTCAGTTTTTAACGTTTCTGAAGCTTTAGAAAGTTGTAAACGTATTCTATGCGTGTTTTTCATCATTTTATGGTTAAATCTGTGCAACGGAAACTGATGGCCATTACGAGAAATTTTTGGAATTTATACATATATCGTGAGAAGTTTCGGGAACCATTTTCGTTTGACAATAAATAATAAGTAATACGATTCCACATATTTGATTTCTTGGACAATTTATAGGTTAGAATGTACCCTGCTCGCAGAGCACGTAAAACCTGATTCGTCAGTATTCTAACATTGCATACATTTCAATTGAGTATGTAAAATTAGCAAATATTAAATTTGATCATTTTTGTAACTCGGTTAATTGATTTAATTCCATAAAATTCTTCCTGAGTAATGGTTCCAGAAGATTGCAAGAGTTCCTACGTACTCTTCTCCTTTCTCTATTTTGTCTTTAGATAGATCTCCATCGATATATATCAGTGAAAGTGTAAAATAAATCTTCTATCACAATTGGAATTTTAATTGACAGAGTCGGTGTAATTAGTGTATCTTAATCTCTCGTAACAACCATTACCATTTCGGTCGTACTCTAGAATTCCATTCGATCTCGTCCACGGCATGAGAAAGTATATGAGAGAACAATGAAATCTGCTTGAAATAGAATTACAATTATTGCTACAGCTAAGATCAGCATAATCAAACCAATTCATTAGAATAACACCGTTAAATAATATAAGAAATCGTCTCGATTATGCCGAACTTTTTAAATATAATCTCGCGTTATTCTTGTTTTCGTCACCGTTATAAAAGATCGTATAACAAACGCAATTAAAAATAAGGAGACACCGCTGAATGTATACTTGTGGAATGTTTTGCATGTCTTTCAATCGCAGTTATGTTCACCATTGGAAATGTCTTACATTGCAAGGTTTTAAATATTGGGCCAAGTTCACCCTCAAAGGACTCCGTAAAGAATTGATATTATATTCATATTATAAATAATAACTATAATAATTCCTTGAAAGTACACTTTCAATGATATTCTTATACTTCTTTAATGTTGTAAAAGAGTTGCAAATTTGTAAGTCAATTCCTAATGCTCAACACCTAATGTTTCCTTTGAGGATGAAAATCGAAGTAATCTAACAAACGAACAGCTATATCCGACCATTAAAAATGGCAATGATAAGTTTAAGACGTCACATCGTGCAAGACATAAATGGAATTCACGGAGTTCTGACGTCACATTAACGACTGTCCTTCGCCTATAATAGACTAAATTCGGTACTACGACCAGAGCGTAAGTGGATTGGGTAAAATATCACAGCCGGCCCCCAGAATTGTCGAAAATCAAAAATAAAGGAGGGACTTCGAGGGCCCTAGAGGATTTCTCCCGATTGGTCCAACTCCGTCTAATCCGACCCATTACTTTACATGTACCCGTCATATTGTTGATAAATCACCTATGAAATGTAGAAAAAATTATACAAATAGTAGCTATCTAAAGTCTGCGGAGTCTTCGGAGACGGAGCTGGAACAACCGGGTTCCATTTTTGCGCGGTATTTATATTATATATATGTATATCCGTTATTAATAATAATATTATCGCAACGATCGTTGTCATTAATATTATTATTATTAGCTCGCAGGCTACAATTTCGCTGTGACGGTGCACTAAATATATTGGACAGTGAATTTCGCCTTTTGGCTATTAATTCGTGTTTCCCACTTTTGAGACTTGCATCTTTGCATTTGATAATTCACAATATGGATGGATATCGTTTAATTTCATTTTTATCCATTCTGCACTCCATTTGTAGATCGTATACATAGCTTCGTTTTTGTGATTTATGAAGCTTACGTGTTTTTGTTTTTTTGGAAGAAACAATTGTATAACAATTTGAGACTCGTTATGGTGAAAGCACACCGGCACAGCAATTTACTTCTACTTATATTAAGGAAAGCTTGTCAAGATCGCACGAGGCTTCGGAATTTGTTTTTTCTCAAAACTCTACTTTATACAGGGAAATTATAATCACAGATTGATTCACCGCGCAATTTTCTAGACTTTAACACTCCACAGTTTTGCGTTGGTGATGATTGGTACACTTTCCACTCTTTATGCCGAGTAGTATTTGGGGGATATAACATTTCAAAGTCTATCAGTTTTGTAATTTCGAAATAAATCAAATCAATGATAGAATCTTCACGCACCGTTATGCTCTCGCCAATTTGACATCGTTACACAACAAAAAAGAAACATTGGAAATACATTATTACTTTACGCGTTAAATACATTTTTATAATATATGTATAATTTAATAAATAACACACTTATAATTTGTTCTTCGATTTACGTACAACTTAGGAACACACTTTTAATATAAGGTACTCGATGTACGTATTTAATATATTTGCCATGGTAGACGACTAGCATACGTAAGTGCGGTAAATAGAATTATACGACAAGTATGTCAAATTATTTTGATTAACATTATCAATTTCTTTATATATTACGTCACGCGGCACAGATAGACTTCAAATATATCTAACCTTGGCAACCCAATGATACATCTACCTGATTCCTGAGACATTCTCGACATTTTGGAGTCTGATATGAGGAACCGTACAGAGGGATGTACCTCTACGTACGTAAAATTGAAGCCTCGCACGAACACGGTGCCATAACGCTGTAACTTTTTAAAATATTTCTTTTCTCTTTCTTCGTCGCTCCTATCGCTCGATAAGCAAAGCTCTTCCAAGAAGATTCCATCTCATGAAATATTCATCGATCGATGAAACGCCACATTCATCGTAGCATTTTCAGTAACAGCTTACAAATAATCTGAGATTCTGCGGTTACCATGGTTACCGCTTCCTAAACCAAACGAATACACCAATTGCTTATACTTTATTTTCAATAATGTTATTTCTGTTCGTCGGTACTCCGGGTTTCGAGATCATCGCATTTTGCTATATTTTGAAACACGTAGATTATCATATTTCTTATCTTCGGGTGGTTGGACTCTGCATCCATTCCATTTTCACACGTCTCGACGTTTTATGTTAAAATGTCATCTTACGAAACCTCAATTCAATTGATGCGACTATCAACTCGATCGAGGAATAATTTCTTAGGGGATAAAGCTTTCCATCGAAGTCAATGGGCGGATATCGACAGAAAAGTTTTACTAGGATTTCTACAAGGAAGAGCGTGTCTTCAAGCAATTAATACAACGCAAATCATGGACCTTCGATCAGCTGTTAAATGATCAATCATGAAGTTGATTATACGTCGTCCCCACCAACCGTTCCACCGTCATCTTGACCGTTACAACCGGTATCTGCCGTTTCTTCGGCTACTTCAGAGGTATCTTCATTTACAGTAGTCCCTTCGACTACTTCTATCCTATTTTCATGTTGTTCCTCGATTGGTTCGAGAAGATCCTTATCCTTCTCGTTTTTATTCTCGTCGGGTTCATCAACGACAACTTCCACTTCGTCTACTTCCGAAACATCCCGTATCGTTTCTTCACCCTCCGCTACTTCTTCATTGATCGATATTGTACTCTCCTCGTCGTTTTTTAATGCACTAATTACTCTCTGCTCGACCGTCAGTTGTCTAACAGCCTTCTCTAAGTTGTCCCTTAAAATACTGTCGGATTCGCTCTCTCTTTCTTGCCACGTGAATGGCATAAAAGTCATTCGAACAGTCTCAAAAAGTTTTCTGAAACCCAGCTTCCTGTACAAACCTTGGCTAGCTTCGTTTTCCGGACGTATCACTACGAACGGCCGGTAGCCTTTTTCAGCTACGCGTTTCGTCAGGTACCTGCAATTTGTTTATATTACAATTTCAATTTGATCAAACATCATAGGTTTCGATAATATGATTATTACATTGAATAAATATTAGTACGAATAAAAGGGTCGTCAGTAATCGGTGTTATTCGATACCTCGCGATATTAGCGATATATTTGATTCGAGTTTTAATGATATTCGCAGTCAACGTGTTAAGATATTCTAAGCATATGTATTACTTTACTTCTTTACAGTAAAACAGTCGGTGTATTTTTACATTGCGATAGAAATAATTCCGATAATATAATCTATTATTATAACACAGGAATCAGAATTATGATATGGATCAGTGGGGGGAGTTATTAGCTTAAAGAATTAACGAAGCTGCCCCCCTCCATAGAACAAGTGACACAGAAATGATTATCAATTATTTCGATGATACCTTGCTATCTTCATTCCGTATCCCTTTCTTCGGTATTCTGGTTTAGTTTGCATGGAGAACATAGCTCCATAATAAGACTGAACCATCCAAGCTGCCAACCTGCCTTTCGCGAAGACACCAGCCGCCGGAAGTGTCCTAATCAACCGAAGAAAGACTTCGTGGCACTCCATATCATTTGCTGGGTATAATTCATAAATTCCTTCAGCGTGTTCAGGTTTAAGTGGTAGAACTTGAACATCCGGATCCCCATCTTCTTCGGGCTCCTCAATTTTATTCGCGTTTTCGGGATTCGCACAGGAATAAACGTCTCCTACCATACTCTCGATTGTTCCGGTACCATCGTATAGCCGCCTCAATTCTTCCGCGATACCGTACGGGACGAAGTTAATATACAAAGGCTTTGACCAATCGATCAAAATATTTTCCTCTCGTACCAATTTAACTAGCTCCAGTCGATCGTTAGCACAAAAAACGCCCACACTTTCGTACAATGACCCGTGTGGCTGAAATGTGGTGAAATAATGAATTAGTTGCTATGAGAGATGGTTTTTATAAAAATAAGAGTGTGACTTCAAAAAGTAGCATGTGAAATAGTGGATTAATATTGAAGTAATGATTAGATGATAAGCCATTGGCATATTAATTTTCTTCGCACTAAACGTTCCTTAATTTGTGTCACTCTTTGAAAATATATTATAGCCAATAAAATTCGACTATGAAATTCCACTATCCAGTAAAATTTGTTCTTCAAACAACGCGTGACCTTCCAGCAAAGAAGCACCATTAATTCACGGAGGGGATTGATTTTCAATTTGAAATTTTGGCCAATCTACTAATGCGTCTAGTTTCGAAGAATCACGTCGCCACGTTGGACAAAAAGATTTATAAATTGGCAGAGCTTTCAGACAAGTCGAAACTCTTGGAATTAACGAAGCTTCGGTTGTAGTAATTAACTAAAAAGCGTAACTAAAATCATTTCATCGGAGATTATGGGATAACGTGGATCCTGGTGAGGACAGTTGACGGGAAGCTTAAGGATGAGGTAAAATTTTGGCGAAAGGCCAATGCCGGATATGGGCCAACCTTCTTGCACCCTTTGCTCAGACGTCACGTGCCCGGAAAAGCAAAATGAGTGTGTAGTGAACGTAATAGGGATAATTTTAAGCTCCGAAGATTTAAGGCTTTAGATCTCTAATTTTAAAATCAGATGTACGTGTTTGAAAAAGGTACGAAGTTGCTTGAATTAAAACGAACGCGGGAGAAGTTTACTTTGAATGTTTACCGGTTCTTTTCCGGTATTAAGAATTTTATTCTGTGAAAAGACCTGGTCTTATTATCGGAACAGCTGGGGTTTTGTTAAAAAAAAATATTTTCGAAAATCAGACCAGGTCCTACTTCTGGAACAATAAATAATGCTGAAAATTGAAAAAGAACAATTCAAAATTCAATTCATAATCAAGTATTATGCCTTGGCCTTATTTTTGGTTTGTCTTATTACTGTAAAAACCGGCAATTTCGGTTATAATAAACAAATTATGAATAATATTTATATGAATAAATATTACTGGATAGAACCTTCGACGATTTACAAATTTGATCAGTTTAATAAACATTATTAAATTAACCAACCAATTAACATGGATATTACCAACGAAATTTCTAATGGAATTTTGGTAGATTATTCAATAGTTAAAAACGTGACAGAAATAATATACTCATAGAAGCATCAAGTATGAAGAAAGCGTAGAGTTATTTAAAGAGCATTAAACTCATTTTTAGTTTCCCCATAAATCCTCCATAATCTTTATCTGCAAAATTCCAAAGTAGCTTCGCTCGACAAGATGGTGAAAATTTTAAGTTGGGCTGAATAACGTGCATTAAAGTTGCAAAGGGGGTCTGTAAACTCGAACTCATCGACTAAGTTGAAACTTTGTGTGTAGATAGTGATTCAAGCCATGAAACAGCATATTTGATCTCCCACTCAGTGTACCAAGGACAACATTTTAAATCAATGCCAAAGAGTATTTCCACTTTTTGTATACTTTGCCAAATATGAAATGAAAAGAAAAATGATGTTCTCCAAAAATCAACACACTTTGCACCTAATCGCCGGTAACGTAAATGTATGTCGTTTATGTAATTTTACATCGAAATGTAAGAATTTTTGCCGGCGATTAAGTAAGTTTCGTAGATGATAAATGCGGCCCAAAATGTGTTAATAAACAACAAACGTTAACAATCGGTTTAGTGTGTAATGGTAAACTGTTCAAACATACATTGAAACCGTTTTCGGAAATTTGATACTATGAATAGAACTAGAAGACTTAAGGGATGAATATTATACTCACAGATAGGGTCATCCCTGGGAAATGTAAACAAATTGCATCCTCCGGCCAGTTGTTGGCGACATAAAAATGGAATTGCCATACCCTGTCTCGCATGTAGGTCTGCAGTGTTTGATGAAACTGTAAAAAAACATAACGTTGTATAAAATCTTTGTTTACGAGGGTGTGGTTTTTTATCACATTCGTATAAACATAGACAACACCGATTAACAACAGCCCCAGTTGTTAATAACTGATAATACGAACTGGTAATAAGAGTTCATTGTTTAAGAAAATAGTGTGATTAATTGCAAGATGTGAACAAATTCTCTAGTTATGTAGAATATGAATTAAAAATTATAATACTACATATCTCAAATATTACTGTATACTTGAGAATAATATAAACACAAATAGTAATAAAACAAATCATCGCTTAAATTAGAAGACTAGAATCCAATAAGTATACAGAGCAAACATTTCCCATTTCCATAAAACACGAACTGTTACCAAAACCAAATAGAGGAATAAATACAAAAATCATACACTCAAATATTATATCAGTCCATAAACTCCAAAGAAACTATCTTCTGATTAACCATTTCCGATATCCGTATAATTCTTTGAGTTAATATTGACTTTACGAGTGCGCATGCTTGCGCTTACATTGTATACGGTTACATAAACCCCATACAACTCGAGCTGCTCCAATATAAAACTTTCTCATTAATCCAGAGTTACTTTAATATCCATCCAGCCATGTTGCTTATCAAAGGCAGGTTTCCCACGGAAATAAGATTTCAAAGTGGCAAGATGGCGGACACAATTCGGGCAAATAAAATATACACGTGTACGGATTAACGAGTTCACGTAAACGAGTAGATACAGTAGTAACTAAAACGACTTGCTAAAAAAAAATTGAAGGAACGAAACATCTATCCGTGCCTTGTGTCAAAGTATAAAAAGGGTTTCCCGCGAGGCGTACACTGTACGAACTAAAGGCAATGTCTGAAATGAAAGGGTAGATATTTACGAGGAAGTGCAAGGATAAAGAAGTGTCCAGCTCGGGGCAATGCTCGAGACACTAGATCTTAAAATAACTACCATGCTCATTTCGGAGATCTCCTCCATAAAGCACCCTCTTCTCTATCCTGCGAAAATCACTGCATTTTCCTGAAATGATACTTGAGTCTTGGAGAGGATAATCGTCGATTATTTGATCCCCTAGTCGATGTGTATTTCTTTATTTACTTGACTGACTCTTTAGGTGAAATGAACCGTTATTCTTGAGGGTGGCGTAAGTCCAATCTTTTAAAACTGTGTTGAAACTATTTCTCGTTATAGATTGATGCCCTCTTTCTATTAATTATGATATTAAAGTAAAAAAGCGGTAAGAAAGTGTTGGAGCAATTTAGTGTCTATATAATATGAACTTCTTTAAACAATCCACTAGTTAATTAGTTCGTGCTTATTATTACTTAATATATACATTAAGGATTAGGATGTAGAGTTGTGATAGCTTTTTTAAATCATGGTTTTTTATTATTGATAAATCCCACATAACTTTATTTAGTTTCACGATAAAAGTTATTTAAGAATACTCTTTACGATGCTACTTTCGAAGTATATTTAATAGCTGCATAGTGCAGCAAGGTGATAGGCCTTAAACTTGAGGATCTTTTTTTAGTCTTCTTTCACAAGCTTTTACTTTTAATTATAATATAATCTTGTGGGTGGTTTGAAGGTTCTTGGCTGGCTCTGTAGTGGTTACTTGAGGATCAGTTTTTACAAGCGTCTTAAAAGTGCCATTATCGAAGTCACTTGACCTCTTTGGACAAACGCCACCCATCAAATTATTGTTTTCCCATTCGTATATTTACGAAGCTAATTTATTCTCATATTTGTGAATGCAAATGCATGTATTAACATGATGCGAATATTACTAATACTCGAATCAAATATATCGCTAATATCATCGAGCACTTAAACGGTTTTGTTTTTAGATGTTATATAGGTACATGTTACATAATCACGGAAACAGGTTTGACGTAACAAATGATCTACATTTACTATATTAGCAGAAAAAATATCGATAACATTTGTAAGTGAATCTCTTTTATAAACTCGGCCATAGAAACATTGCGTTTTTACGTGCCGTTTCGAACGACGTTACAGGATTTCATTGAAATGAATTTCCTCGAAGAATCTCATTCTTTCGAGTTTTCTCAATAATATTCAAACCCAGTGATATCCGCCGGCAAAAGGTTCGCGTGTGATGTTTGAAATGCAATTGAAGAAACGTGGAAATCCGCGTATCAGGCATTCAAACGCGGATAACGTTCGACAAAAAGACTAACTTGAATATCAGGGAAAACTATTTGAACCAAGTTAATGTCGCATCGATTCAGAAGGCGCCTTTCAAACAGATTTTCTGAATATTCTGTACTTTTATGCAGTAAAAGAGCGTGGGTTTTACTGTAAGTGTTGCAGGAAATCTTTGAACAAAGTATTCCACACATTCGGAATAAGGAATTCTGTTTCTTCTCCTTCAACACGTTGAAAGCCGTGGAGGTCATCTGTGACCTCCAATGCCAATATTATTAAAACTCGAATTAAATATATCGTTAATATTCGTAAAATTGTCAATACATTTAACGTTAAAATAACGATGTAAAGTAACCAATATATCGTAGAGCGCTTAAACAATTTTATTTTTAGACGATATATACACCTTACGAACGCGTATCTCAAGGAATCGTATAACACGGATTTAGACCCGGTACTCAACGTGTTAAATCTACAGTAGATAAAGTAATGATTTTCATGCCGAATGGAATCGGATTGAAATGTTTATTTATTTCTTAGTGCAATTCTTCGGCAAATCAACCGACTAAGTTATTACTGACTACTTTTTTATTATTTGTTTGGCTCAGATCATTTTATGTACAGCAAAGTTAGGGCAGTTTCCATGAATTATTTAAATACCAATTCTATATTAAGCTGAAGCAGTGAGTGCTATTAAAATATTAATAAATTAATTAATTAAATTGTTATGTATGGTAATTTCAATGCGACGAGGATTCATTGTACATCATTAATCACTGTCTTATTTAATTAAACGTCTTTCCTAAGGGTTGCTTCTCAGTTCAGGGTATAAATTCAATTAAAGTACACGCAAACACATTAATTACATTTCAACTGGGCGTGTGCAAAATATAATATTTTGCTAATTAAAGTCCAACATTTTGTATTATAATTACTATGATTTTATCAGAATTGCTATATCACATTTGATGCGGAAGAAAGTACAATCTTTTAAACTATAATAATCTGATTCCACATTAAGATCAATGATAATGGAACTGCTATAAATAAATTTTTAACATTTATTGGAAAAGCCGTGATTTGTGTCGATTTATTAATCCCAAAGAAACAAATGTTTAAGTTCATTGTGCACAATTTGACTGTAAAATATTTGAGATACAAAAATGTCATTGCAATCTGTAATTTGATTACATGGGAATGCCAGTTAATGAATTTTACCCCTATAACAATAATTAAATATAAAAATATTCCCAGCATTTCGTGAAACATCATCTTCCATAATTTATAATCTAGCTTGGACATGAAAAGGTTTTACGTAACATGTCCCACGGAATTGTTAGGCTGAATGTATTCTTATCACGAAAGGAGTCAAACCGAATCTAATCAAAGTAATTCGTTGCGCAAAGTATTCGCGACCCGGAAGAATTAGCCAAGAAACTTTTCACTCGTGACGAACGCCATTATAACGAGTCAACGTTGATTCTACGAGAACCGCATTACTTTCGTGCAGTTTATCCCGTTCGAAATAAGACACTAGTACTTGCACTTGGAGGAAAGACTTTCGAAGGTCAAGGTCGTGTCCTGATGTATGACACGTAATGCATTTGATTTTTCGAGGTGTACTTTAGCCAAATCGATAAACCTTGCATGCCGACTATCGGCTACCGTGATGTTAAACAACCCACAATAATTCAGCCACAAGATGCCAAAACGCAATCCAAGTGTTATCGATATGGTATTACAGTTAAGTAATATCCTTTGGTTTCAAGCAATTCACTGCCAACGACAGTGACATGAAAGGTCAACTGCCATAACGGTGCTTAGATAAATGCCGTGCTTAAAACAAAAATGGCAATGCGGGTGGAATCAAATAATTTGAGCTGACAGCGAATGTGTTAATATTTCTGCTTACTTCTGTTTCTTTATATTAAAATGCTGCATAAGTTTGATTTTGAACAATTTATACTATCACTGACACTTCAACAATGGTGGAAACACTGATTCACGATTCCTGTCAGCAATGTGTTAGGATTTATTGGTTAAGAAATTTTGGTTCAATCGTCCCCCTATTAATCCATATCTTATAGGAAAATATTAGGTAACAAACGTAGCGTACAAAAGATGTCCATGTTGAATAAGTAAGGTTAGCAAGATACATATGCCGGCATTATTTCGGATAGTGGGATCGTGTTTCCCAAAAAGTCCCTCTCGGTTTATTGTGATTCATTGTGAACAAAGGCAGAATATAACTGCTTTACAGAACGATGCTTCCAAGGATAATGACAGCCATTATGAAACATTCGTATCCTATATCTTGTTCATGTGCGAATGCAAAGGCGATATCATTGTTACAGAATCCATTCCGAATTCATTAAACGGATTCGTTGGGTAATCTTT
Organism: Nysson spinosus; assembly: GCA_910591585.2. Classification (NCBI taxonomy): domain Eukaryota; kingdom Metazoa; phylum Arthropoda; class Insecta; order Hymenoptera; family Crabronidae; genus Nysson; species Nysson spinosus. The sequence continues at coordinate 4,546,806 of OU342834.1, forward strand.
CGTAGTTTCCTTGTCAAATATTTCATTATAATAATGCGATTCACAAATCGTAGCGATCCCCGTACAACGCGCCGCTTATATAATGCGGTTTCGATATAACGCGATTCGCGGATAAACGGTGTTCCAATATTTCCCATATTTCGTATAATTACATGCGTATTTGATAGCAATGGTTAACATGATTCTCCATGAAACATCCATCTGAAGCGGATTGTGAAATGGCACGTGTAGCGTAGGGCAAAAATACAACCGTAGGGTTGTTAGATAGGGTAGAATCATCTATAATCCGCAAGAGTTTCCGTCCAGAGGGTTGAAATCGATAGTTAAGGAGCGAGAGTAATCGAAAATGCAGCCACAATGGATAACAACCCACGCCAATGGTTCAAATCGATACGTGGGAAAAGAGGAAGAGGAAAAGTTAAAGCTGAAATAGGAGGTTCAAGTTATATGGCACCTGGCCGATTGGCGTACAGGTGTAAACGGTGCGGCAAAGTTGAAACTCGTTGCTGATGTCGCAGCGAGGTCACGAGATCGGCACTGCGGTTTCCGGAATGACCCTGACCTTGACTCAGGCACACCTTCCACATCGGTATCAGAATCAACCTGGCATGATCAACAGTCGTAATGTCACCTGGTCTCGTCAACCAGTCAGCTAATAAAGTTCATCGAAATACATAGGCTTCTACATCGCAAGGAAACACCTGTCCCTAAGCTACTTCGAATCTGCCGTTTTAAATCATTCTAAGCGTGAAGAGTTACTTTCGTGTTTGAAGCCATTCCTTTATCGTTACATGAAAGGATCATATATATCATATAAATTTACAGCGAGTATATAAAGTATTCGTACAGCAGCGAATTGTAACAAGAACTGCGTAGAACTGTGACTTTTAACGAATTTGTTCCAAGATAGTTTACAATGTCTACCTCGAAGAGAACTAGCAGTACCATTTTAATAGCGAACCTCTGTTGTTACCAATTTATCCGACCACAACGGAAGTCAAATTCATCCTACAATTCAACGATGCAAAATGCTTTAACCTGAATAATTCTGCGAATAATTAAAAATGTTTATCTTTTTAATTTCACACGATTACTTTCCATACGTCTTGTTAATAAACATTTGTTAATAATCTATAATGTTTACATTACAATTAAACCTAAAAATGAATCAATGGGGTGATAAGTGTCTACGGAACTGGCAAATAAAAATAGCAGTCGAGACATTGAAAAGCCGCTGATGTTCAGCTTTTAATATAACGGTATCCCATGATGAGGGTTTACGTTTCCCTGTGATATTTTTTAATAAATAAGCTCCTTGCTCGAGATTCTTCAATCAAAGCTTCCACGAAATTATTCCCCTGAGGTATTCGAGATAAAGAATGATATTCGAAGATAAATACAGCGCTAAAATCAATTTGTTGTTGTTTTTCTTACTTTATTATATTATATTCATATAAATTATCTGATGAAAGGTGAATTACTGAATGAATATAATAAAGATCTGGCAAGTTTAACAAACTGGTTTATTAATATTTCTCGTTTCTCGTTGTATAATATAATACGTATTGTGCTGCGTTTTTTAATCACACACAATCTTCTGATTTCTGAATTGTATTTTGCCTAAAAGATCTCGATTGCAACACGTAACATTGTTCAGAGTTTTTTACGTTCGTATGAATAGGTTCAAAAGCATTTTTATTGCGGAACCTTTATAGCGTATTTATGTAGCTATTATGCGATAATAGCACATTATGCAATTCATTGTGCAAGCGCACAGTGTAACTTACGATCAAAATGCCATAGCACAATTATTACTCAGTGATTATCGTTACATGAAAGGATTACAATTCAACGATTCAAAGTGCTTTGACCCGAATAACTTTATAAATAATTTCACACGATTATTTACCTCTGATAGCAATCTCTAATGTTTACGTTGCAATTAAACTGAATAATATTTAATAACATAAAAACAGCCGCAGAAAACTCCGTAAAATAAAAGAGATTGATAAGATAAGTGTACTATAAAAATTTATAAAAATTCATAAAACTTCGTAAATATAAATCTTAATTTTATCATAATTAATTTTATTACTTTAAATCGTAAATAATATTAATAATAATATTTTCGTAATAAAACTGATTTACAGAACTGTGTCATAATATGTCTATAAAAATGTCGAGATGTCAGCTTACGTCATCTTTAATGAACCACTATTTGTAATAGCATTAAAGTCACGTACTCTGTGTTTATAGAATTAATCATAGATTTTTATAACATTATTATATGTAATAATCTGAGATAGCCGACATTTAGTCCGGCATAGAGTAAAAAACTATAGTAATTTACTAAAGACTGTAATCAAATACAGTAAGTTAGTCGTAGCCCGAGGGATTCAAACATGGCGGCGTTTATTCAGGATGACGAGTGGGGGAAATATATATACGCGTAAGAAAGGCACGGTGAGTACATGCTGCAAAATGTGTACGATTGGTAACCTTGACCTTAACCTAGTACAATGGCCGACACTTAGACCAGGTTATGGCGGAATTACGACATACTGCAGGGATCGTTTCCTTCTCGACGGTAATATTATCCCATCGACTGCACAGATTCGTCCCTTGCCAGCTCTAGAATTCCTTCGGGATCCTTCGTACCATTTCCATCGTCTACGAATCACGTGCATCTCAAGGTATGTGAATTTAAATAACACGTTGGCGCCTGACTGATGCAGTTTCAGTGTTCTACTAGAATTGTGTCGAATAGTTTTACATTTTTGTGTGGAACGTAATAATTGGAGCAGTTTTTGAGACACGAAATATTAATGTTAGTATTACAGGAATATTTACGGGACAGATATCGTCGTCATAGAGAAACTAACCTTTAATATGCGTGTTTAAAAGTGGCAGATGTTAAAATTACATTTTTTTGCGTTAACCAATAAGATATAATTAACACTAGAACTACCAAAGATCCGCTATTTTTAGTTAATTTATTGGAATATGTTCGGTAGTTCTAGTATTAAACAACCGTGTAGTAGATGTAGTAGATTAGGATTTTGGTATTAATTAACTTTGATATTGATTAATTGGGCAGGAATTAATGATCGATAATAGCGGTTTTTTATACCTGCATCCAAATTTATTACGTTTAATCGCTATCCTGGCAAGAATAGAGTTAGTTTAAGGGGAAGAAAGTTATCTCGAATGAAGGTTGCATAAAGCCACGTAATCCGTGAATAATGTATGAAAGACTCGTTGTATCACTGCGTCACTGTTTATCAAGGTGATGTCGATATTATCTTTTAATTATATATTTATATAAAAATAACTTAAGAATAATATTAGTAAAATCGACATTAAATGATTCGGCATTAAAAGATCTTATCAACAATGCAGGTAAAGAACATATACTTTTACATCCGGATGGATTCCATCGTTTTTATCTTCCTTTTTATGGCCTTCCACATTTGCTTTCGTAATAAAGCAAATAACACAGTTAAATAATGATAAAATGTTTAATCAACAAGGTTTTACTTAAATCTTCGAAAATATGGTAATATATTTCTCTCAACCGAGAGAAATGTTTTACAAGGATTTTATACTTTTTTCCGTGCAGGAAATTGTTGAATTTCATCGCTCGATTTATTTCATTTTAATTTTAATGAATGAAAAACGGTTGGAAATAAATTTATCCGCCGTTAATAATTACGATATAGTATATAATTATATACACGGTTTATTCTTCCATTTAGTTCTAACCAGTGTGTTACATTATTATTACACTTATATTATCATATTATTATGGTATTAAATTGATATAGAAGTGAAATTTACTGTTTTATAAAGACACGATTTCCTCCACGAATAAATATAAAATAAATCAGGATTCATAAATCTAACAGGAAACCAGAGTTGATCCATATATTATACAACGCGCAGGTTTAAATTATTTAAGAGAAGTTTCTGCTACAAAACTCTCAGATTTTAAGCGCGGATTCATCAATCTTTCTTTAAAAATTGTGCAAGAATATTACGCGTTTCCATTTATTAAATATTGTTAAATAACTAATAGCAATATAACATTTGTTATTTGTTAAACAACTGACGTCTCGTAGTTTATATGAAGATGATATTTTTTCCCGATTATGTCATCAGATTCAGTAGGAATATTTTATTGAAATGTGAAGACGTAATGTAAAATGCGAATTTCATAAATGAAAGTCTTTAAACTTAGGTCATCATTCAATAATATTCAAACAAGAATGGATGAAAAGCAGTTTATCTAATTTGCTTTGCTACATTGCAAGCTTTTTGATTTATTCTTAACACGTTTAACCATGGCACGTAGACCAACGTATTTTTTTTAGACATATGCGTAACCATGGCACGTAGATCTACGTGGTTTAATGCAATTCCGTTAACAACAAAATGCATGGCCTTACGAAAAGTCCATTATAAGTGTCTGCTTGGAATTTTGCAATTTAATCAATGCTTCTTTGAAATCCAAACAGGAGAATATAAAATAGATTTAGTTTAAAACAAGCATCGATAGATGAAGATTTGCTGTGCCAATTTTAAATGCCATTTGAGAATGTTTTCATACACGTTCAATGAATCATAGAATACTGAAGAAAATGCGGATATGTCGCCGAAGGTCAGAGCACATTTTAAAAACAAGCGCAGTTCAAATCAATATTTGAGCCGTTTAGTTTGACAGTGACTTAATTCCATTTTTCAAGAAAATGATGTTAACATTTAAAACGTTACACAGTAACTTGGTGTGATTATTATAAACGTTAACATGATTCTTTTTAAAAATGGACTTAGGCTACTTTCAAAACAAACAGCTCATTTGTACAAATTAACACGTTGAGTGCCGGCACAAATCCGTGTTACACGATACCTCGTGATACGTTTTCATAACGTGTATAACGTATAAAAATAAAACTGTTTTAACGCTCTCTGATACATTAGTGACTTTACATCGTTGTCGTAACGTTAATAATATTGCAAATTTTGCGAGTATTGACGATATATTTGATTCGAGTTTTAGTAGTATTTGCATCGACGGCCAATTAAATTCGTATAACAAAATATGAATCCGCTCTTCCTGCATGCTGACGTCACGCGTGTGTTATGAGTCTGTTTTTCGTGTAGCGCGAAAAAATGTCAAAGGCGACGGACATATTTGCTTAATGGACGTTCGAAAGTAGATAGACAACATTTGACCCACTTAGGAGATTCAGTGTCAGCACACGAAAATAATCCACGTCATTAATAGTCACTCAACGCGATCTGCTATCGACTGACGTTATCAAGTACAAATCGGAAATAAATTCATTCCGAAAGGATTCTCATTGATAATAGTCCCTTATCATAGGTCGACGCGCAATTGAATTTTTTATTACGTTTCTAGCGTTAAATCCCCAGTTGATTAATAAACTGCGTATATCCCTTTCTAGCTGAGATATCTTAATAAAGTATTAGGCAGTTATAATTTTGTTTATAATAAAGTTATATAGAAAATAAACAGATTTCCATTAGTTGAATATAATTTTTTACGACGTATCGAAGAATGAATTCTTACACGTCGCAATTTGTATGAAAATTATAGTTTTTCCTCGATTATGTAATCCACGTGACTAACTGAAAAATTCCATGCTGGGCTTAAGGTGCGTATTCAATTTGGTCAGGCGTTGATAAGGTTTAGCTAGGTAATATCATACCCCGAGAAGAAAGTCAATTAGTCTCATTACTCGTGCAAATTGGTGTCCCTGAGCATGCAAACGCTCCTTATCTCCACAAGAGCCATAATTTCGACTAATAATTCGCCCGATCGATACTATGATTTACTTATATACGCGACGTTTATCGCGTTTTTAGACCATGTTTTTTAACACTTTTCCAAACAAACCAATCATGGCTGACTATGCGCTATCCACCCCGCATTTTTTGCGAGCCAGGAGTAAAAATATTAAAGAACTACCAAAGCAGTGAAAATGACTGGCCAACGATTTTTAATCAAATTATACAACGACGCGTCGTTTGTGATTTTTTATACTTATATACTAGCTTTTCAAAGTATATTTTCCAAAACTGTAGGAAATTGTTTAACACAGGCAAAGTTTAAACGATCCCATGACCGATCGAACAAGATTTCACGACGCCTCAATTGTCAAAGCAGTTCTGTCAGTTAAGCATTATGGTGATACAGCATTCGGTAAATGTCAAAGTCCTTTCTAAAAGATATATATCGAAACAATTTATAAACAATAAAGAAATTGTAAGCTCGTTTATTCAGTCCACATTTAACCAGATTACATAAACTGTTCGCTCGTCCATATTTCTCTATAAATAAATGGTCCATATTTGTCTCTATAAATAAATGAAAAACGTGACGAATAAATGAATAAAACAAAACAGCAAGCAGCATTCAATATCAAGTTTCATATTTAGTAAATAATAATCACATTTAATAAATAACAATTAATCAAATTATTCCATTTGTAAATTCTTCGTATTATTTTCCACTCATTTAATAACTGCATAGTTTTCTTTACTGTCGCAAACGATACCTCCCATTTATTTATTTATAGCAAATAATAAGTACATAATATATGACAAATAATAAGACTATTTATTCGATTAATGATTGCATTCATTGATTAGACAAGAATTATTAGAAGAGTGTCGTCAAAATCTAACAAGTGTATCAGTTGTAGGATAATATTTAATACAATATTTTATATCTATAATATAATATATTTACTCATCGTATTTTAATATATGAATTGAAAGTGCTAGTAACATTGATTAATGTAGTAATTATATATCAATTATTACACACCTTTAATGATTCGGGCAAGTTTCTGCTAAGGAAGTCCAACAATTCCGAATACTCCTCCTCGGCGAGGAGACGGAAGTTCCGGCCTCGTTCCATCGCTTCGGGGCACTCCATACTGAAACTAATTAACGAGTTATCATTCGATAAGCGACCATAAACTTTAAAAACTGTCATTACTAAATTTATACTTGATTGTCACGATACTTCCAAGGGAAGAGGTTTTATTATTTCATATATGGCGATTTTGGATCGATGTAATAAATTGCGTACTGACTATGTAAAAATATAAACTAGTATTCAACACGTTAAGCACTGTGTTGATCATTCATGACAGGTCGATCCTAAATCGCAAAAATGTAAAAGGGTATACCTTCCAAAATCGTCAAAAAATTAAAATCGCCAATTTTGCTCCTAAATGATCCAAATCGACGGTAAATGATGTATAAACATATTCAAGGATGATTTTGGGTCGAAAGAAGTGGTTTAAAATTTTTGTCAAGCGAAAAATGGGTCGACCCAAAATCGCAAAAATGTAAAGGGGTATACCTTCAAAAATTGTCAAAAAATCAAAGTCGCCAATTTCGCTCCTAAGTGGCCTAAATCGATGGTATATGATGCCTAATGATGTTCTAGGACCGTTTTGGGTCGAAAGAAGTGGTTTCAAAAATTTTTCGGGCGAAAAATGGGTCGACCCAAAATCGGAAAAATGTAAAGGGGTATACCTTCAAAAATTGTCAAAAAATGAAAGTCGCCAATTTCGCTCCTAAATGGCCCAAATCGATGGTATATGATGTATAAACATATTCAAGGATGATTTTGGGTCGAAAGAAGTACATTAAAAATTTTTTCGGGCCAAGAGACGGGTCGATCCAAAATCGCAAAAATGGAAATGCCAATCTGACCCAAAAATATAAATGACCCATGTAAAATGTAAGAAATAATATCCTGATGTTAGAAATTAACAGTTTAATTTTATTTAATTTATAATATATATGTCAAATCAAAAGGTTCAATTAAAAGTTTAAGACAAAGTTTAAAATTTATTAAATTAAAAGTTTAAGAAGTTTAAGGTTACGGCATAAACAAAAAGCCAAAAAATTTGGTGCGGCACTTAACGTGTCAATTAAGTGCAGTGGCCGCCTAAAAGCTGCGTTAATAATCATTTTCTCAAAGAAACATCGATTGTACACTTCTTTTTCTTCGCCGTAGAAAACGATACATATAATTCATCCTTGCTTACTCGTGTTTCCTCCATCTTGTCTGCCTAATTGAGTAAATGATCCAAGAATTAACAGTGCTCCACACTCCATCACAGTTTTTCTCGATTTTCCTCGAGGAGAAAAAGCGAGCCAGTAGATGTTTCCACTTTCGATCAAAACAAATTGCCCGTAAACTCTTCTTTTACCGCAAACTTCGTTGACAAGTTTACACAATGACTATTATGGAGGAACGATGACTTTTTATGCCCGCCCCATAAAGTTCTATACATATGTATATCGTTGTTACAGAGGTAAAATTCATTAACCACAATTTCGCCATTTTCTTCAGAGCAAGGCCACGTTATAAAAATCGCGTTATGCGGGACTCGGATTACATACACTGCAATATTTTTTAACACCTAGAAATTGTATTTAGAATAAGGAACCAATAGATAATCCTTTGATGTCATATTTCGGATGTTTAAAAGCGTTAATTTGAACGTAGCATTAATTGGTTTGAATTTAGCATTAGTTAACCTTAAACTAAGTTTAAATACTGATTCAAAGATCGTTATGGGTTTCTATGGAACGAAACAATTTTTGTATCATATTATATATTCTAATAGTATACAGCATAAAATATATAATACTACTGTATATATATATTTTACGAGCGAATTAGTTATTAACCCTGATACAATTAATGAAATAAAGAAACCTTCGCGTCTGCTTAATACTGCAACTCAATGTGGGTCAGTGTAACCTTTGTCGAATGTGCAACAGTAAACTAACTAAGGTTTCTAGTTTGAGTGTTGTGTAAATTCGGCTTTAGAACATTACGATGTAATGGCTGACACATTACACAATAATATTACAATATAAAATTAATCATATTTACTACCCCTTTGTACGTTGTGAACGAATGAGGAGATACCACGCTTTTGGTATTCCACTGATAAAGGTGGACCCTTTTAGTACCTTACAGTTTTCGCACGTATTATCTGGAAATATCTTGCAAAGTATGCATGTTTTTGTATCAAAATGAAATCAATATATTTTTTCGTTAAATAAAGTCTGGATAACTTTTCGACCTAGAAATATCAACATTTTTCGGTTCAGAAATTTCAATATTTTTGTCACAATTTTGAAAAGCCCTTCAGTTCACGAATGGCAACATTTCTGTGAACATTTCGAAACGTTATTTATCTCAGGAATTTCAGTATTTTTGTCAATGTTTTAAAAAGTTCTTCAGTTCAGAAATGGGAACATTTTTGTCAAAATTTTAGCTTTTCGGTATTACGGGGATTAAACTTCCTAAAAACTTTATTGATCCGGTATGAAATTATGATCCTATGCAGTTGTTAGCAAAATAAAGCACACTATTTTTAACCTGCCAGAAATATATACGCACATTGTAGGACTAATACTTATTTATTGGATGCCATTTGTGCTATTGATTTCTAATAATGAAGAACTAATTGCGAGAACCTAATTAGAAAAAACTGAACAGTTATGGGCTGAAATTAGTTCCTAATTAACAATCTGAATCTACATACATATGTATATGTCTTCTTAATGATGTACGTTCTTATGTAAAAACAGTTTAAATAATATAGAAATTATCCTCGAGTAATTATGTTATTCTTGAAAATGGCGTACGTCCATGTTTTACTTTCATTTCAATATTACAACTAATAAAAAAATGATATAAATCTGCAACAAAAAATGATATATAACTCAGTTTTCATAAAAACTGGACTCACACCACTTTGAAAAATAAGGTCTCGCATTACACAAATTATTATTGGAACTGACATTATACTTCTTTTATGCAAGAGATAATAGATAAATATTGGGGAAGACCAGGTACAAGTTGAAAAGTTATTGCACAAACAAACCGGCTTTTTGCTTCCTCATTTTTGTTATGTATACAGAACTTTGTTTGTAAATGGTAGTTGATAAGTAAATCAATACCTGGTAGATTATATTTATCGCAATAATGATATGCGCAGAAAGTCAGTTTGTAACGAAACGGCATCTTGCATCATAACATCGAGCAACTGCTATGTCTTTATTAATTACAATGTTAAATAATATTTCTAAAAGTGGCGTAAGCCCATTTTTGTATGAAAACTGTGTTCGGCGTAATTTTGTGCTGGAAATTTATATTTTCCTTCAATTATTTATAAAATTCAGTATGTTGCATTTGTATTATATATATACTTATACGAAATTATTCAAGTATTTGTTACTAATAAGAATGAATATAAATGAAAGATCAGCATTTTATTTTATCGTTTATTCTATTATTATCAATTCTTATTATTATATCATTAATTTAATAGCATATTATAATATATTGAAATGGCTACAATATTACCCCAATATTATAATAGGATATTGTTATCCTATTATTATTATATACTTGTTTATTATTATCCCTTGATTTATTTGTTATCTACAGGTATAAAAGTATCACAGTTTTCGTTTTGTTCCACTTATACTTCTGAAGTATCCAAATCATAATTTTGATATTCTCAGAAAATTATCGGGTTGTACGATCTACGATTTGGCATTCGATCTAATTATTAATTATAAGCGTCTGTTTGAATGCTTATTACTAATAACACGTATACGAAGAAAACATTAAATCAATTTCAGATACTCAACTAATGTATGCTTATCAGTAACCCGATGATCCATAGATAACTCCATTTAATTTTAAAGCAGGTAATCGAGAGTGTATGGATAAGATAAGAAATGTATTAAAATTTTATTTTTTCGGGTGGCCAAGAAATGAGATTAAAGTCGTGTTTACATATTTAAGTGTATATTGCGAGCTTAGGAATTTATTACAGAATTAAAAATAATTATTCATACACAAACATATTTATTTTCGTGATACGTAAAATTACATAATAATTATTACGTCAAAATCGGAAAAGGAACTTTTTGTCGTCGATAGAATAATAAGTAATTTTCATTTATTTTATTATTCCTCAAACAAACAGATAAATAAATGTATCCATTTTGAGTTTTTATTAATCTTTGGCATTATTATAAATATACAATGAAAATAGGTAATTTTTACCTATTTCATCTATAATGTGCCTTTATTTGGACTTCCTTCAAATATACCGGGTGAGTCAGTAACTATTGTCACCTAGAATAACTCCGGAATTATGATAGTAGGAAAAACGTTTTCCCAACAGAAGTTGTATGGGACAAGGGGGGCCGTAGTATGGTAAGTATAATAAATAATATTTATTTGTTTATCCCAGGTGGAGTTGCTTCGGAGATATGAAGGTCAAATTCTTTTAAATGGAATGACATGTTTCCCATTCACTTTCTGATAGCGGCTGTTTAGGCGAGTCCAAGGTATAATACTTATGTAGAATTTATAATAACTGAGATGATCAAATACAATTTGTCTTCATTTCTTTTCTCTCTTCCACAAACAAGAGAGAGGGAACGGGGAACAAATTATATTCTATCATCTCAGTTATAATAAGTCCTACATAAGTATTATACCTTGTTGGACTAGCCTAAACAGCCGCTATCAGAAAGTGAATACAAAAACATGCGATTCGATTAAAAACAACTAAGGTGACCTTCATCATATCTCCCAAGCAACTCCACCTAGGATAAACAAATAAATATTATTTATTATATTTCCCATACTACGGCTCCCGTTGTCCCATGCAAGTTCTGGTGGGAAAACTTTTTTAATACTATCATAGTTCCGGAGTTATTCTAGGTGATAATACTAACTGATTCATCCTGTAGAGGAAAAAATATTCATAACTCTATAAAATATAATATAATAATATTATTATTATAATAAACTCTATAAAATAATCTCCAAAATATAATTTTTATCATAGTAATTGATGTTGAAACATAGTGAATCCGTGTAACATGTACACTCGGCATAATCGACTGGGATCCCCTGGGAAATTCCCGGTAGGAGAAGTTTACCCTTCGAAGCTAGCGATAGCTAGGAATTAATCAAATGGATTTATTTATTTCCTCGGTGTGTAGAATGACGTAATAATTATTACATAAAAATCCGAAAAGGAACTTTTTGCGATATGGAATTATCGTGCGTTAAAGTCATCGATAGATCATTTATTTATTCGCATTTATCCCATTTCATACTTTTATTTTGTATATTTTCAATTTTTGTTACATTTCATCTGTTTATTTTCCTTGGTACAAATAGATAAATAAATGTAACTTTATTATTTAGTTCTTGTGTTATTAATCTAATTAAAATTATAGAATGAAGAAAATTCGAAAATAAATTTCAATATATTCGTTTGCCCTTGAATCATAATATGACGTTGGGCAAGAATATCAGAAACTGTTCAATTGTTGTATAATGTTGATGTTCAATTATTTATTTTTATTTCGTCTTATTAATTGTCAGTATTCTGAGCTGTCAACTATCGGCAAATTCACTTGGGAGGGGATAGAACTTCCCCTTCGAAACCTACAAAAGGAATCAGTTTCGGCTGCGCCGACTGTACACACAGCAAATGTTGAGTTGAAACATCTGCTTCGCCCATTTAGTTTCCATGAAAAATATCCTTGATTTACGTGTAAAAAATCTACTTAATACACTCAACTTGCAAAGCTCGATGCATCGAGCGTATAAATCTGCATTCTGTAGCATCTTCTACCATCGAACGATGAACCATTTAATTATTAGAAAATTGTTAGAATATATAGAATATTTCTAGAATATCTTTTACGCGAATATTTTTTCCTAAACTTTATGATATTCGTCATTACAATATATCATAATACACGCATACTTAATCGCAGACCTTTCATCTATATCAGCTCAAAATTCATTAATAATTATACAACTTCTCGTAAGTGTAATGTAAAACTAATTTCCAATAAATGAAGACTGAGTTCATCAATTGAAACTCTGTTATTGAATAAACTACATATAAGTAAGGGTTTCAGAAATAAAAATAACAGTACTAAATAATGCATACGATTATATATTTATGGAATCTCCAATAAAATAATGCTACATTACTTTATGCAAGAGAAAGTTGGAATAAATGACATTTTCACGTGACAGACTACTGCTTTCAAGGCAGAATCCAACAAATTGTATATCAGGGACCACTTTTGTTCGCATCTATCGATTCCTCTATTATGCAAGCCGACCGTGAATTGTAGTGATAGATCAAGGCTATCCTAAATGCACCTTAATTCACGCTCCCCTAGCTATTCACTGTTCGCGTAAAGGAACTATAAATAACGAAAATCTACGAGCGACAACAATAGGATACGAGTACAATATAAACATGCGTTCTCAAGGAATTCATTAAACAAATACATTCCATATGTATTCCAAAAATAATTGGCCAATATAGATGCCTATCGTATCGTATATTCGATGACTCTCATTGATAGTGATAAGTAGACGTGGTATATCAATGAGTATCTATTAGCCACTGCAGAGAATGATATCGGTGTCACATTAATGTCACAACAGGAAGCACTACGAGATTGCTATGTACTCGCTATGTTGGTTTTGCTATACTGCAAGGGAACACTATATGCTCCCAGTGCTAAACATGCACAACCCTCGAAGGAACTAGTCTTTCATATGGTACTATCTTTTCCACATAGAAAGTAATGGACTAGCACGAACAGACACTTTCGAGATATTACAGTCTCGGCGAGAACCATAGGAACTACTCTTTAGCCGGCCCGCAAGCCGGATGTGTACCACGGCACTTAATCTTTCATAGCACAATGATCGCTGTATAGTTCATAGATTGAATCTTTATTCTGGAAATTCTGGGATTTGGTTGCCGTTGAGGGTAAGGTCTCGTGATGTACCCGTATACCAGTGATATGTGTTATTGATTTACCTGAATAAATGGGAACGTGAATCGTGCGAAAGTCCTTCTGGAGTAGAGCCCGTGTAACGTTGAACCATATAATCACGCAGGATACACGTAGATCTCGCGTAAAGGATCGAACTGAACGAGATGAAAATTACGCGCACAATATCGCGCCAACAGTAGAGAGTAAGAATGGTCGCGGGCTGTTGTCAAGGGGTAGTTCCAACGGAGGCACCCGCCCTCGCTGCCCCCTGAACCCGCACTGCCGCCCCTGGGCCACCGACGTCCACCATCTACCCCTTAAACGCTGAGCCATCAGCCACGCAGGCGTATCGACGCCGCAGTGCCGTTCTTCTAACTCCTGGCACCCCCTCTTTTTTTCCTCTTCCTCATTCTTCAAATCAACCCCTCGATTGCATTTCCTCTCCCCCCTATGTTCCTGCTCTGCCACAGACACGTACACTCGGCACCCGAAAAGAAGGCGCTTGTGACGTACTGGCTCCATTAGGGGAAGGTTGCCTATGTTGGACCACTTTCGAATATTACCCCACAAATCCTACAAAATAATTTCAATTTATTTTTTTTATTGAAATATATTCTACATTCAATTACCTTCAAGTTAGTAATATCTCAATGTATAATACTTAACTACTTTTCAGTATAAAGTTTAAAAAACGAAATTAGGAAACCGATTTCCTCAATTGGACTCGTGATTGCTTAAGTTGGACCAGTCTATAAACCTATGAATAAAACCTATCTATAGAGATCAAACAAATAAGAATGTAATACTATAAACTTCTTTAAAAGTAGTTTAATAATATAATATAGGTTTGATAACAATACTACTATATTTTATACGTTATACGTGCAACCCCCTTTCCCTTCGCCCTCCCTAACTTCACACGCGCCTTCTGTTCAGCACCCAACTGCCCAGTCATCGCGGTAACAAAATTTGTGTAACAAACGATATTAGATAATCGATAACAAACTAGTATATTCTCGGTGTCTGCTAATTGCATTCCAGACAGTTAAAGGCGCAATTTACTAAGCGAACATCACTAAGAACTTTTCATTAATCACGCGATCTCATAAGTGATGTTATACGTGTTTCAGATAGATGCATTTTGAATAGATATGGAGGATGTTTCGGAGAATTGTCGATCCATTTCTAGGAAATTCTTGGTGAGTCCGTGAAATATTTGGTATCATTTGGAAATGATGGTAATTCAGTTAACTCAAAATGGAACTTATGAGATTGAAATTCTCCTCCGAGAATTTCTGGAATTGAACAGTTATTCCTAGAAATTGCAACCATGCAACGAAATTTCCTTCTATATTTTGTAATGTTTAACACCTTGGGTATGCAATTAGTTATATGTGCTTTTGTTTATTGTACCGAGCATCCTGAATCACATATGTTTATCTTAAGAATGTCCAAGAATTGCTATTGTTCTTGAAAACCCTCGTAAATCATTAGAATTGTTCAGATTTCACGATTTTTTTTGCAAATTTTGCGGCAAAATCGAGAATTGGTATCAGGAGAACATGATGTCCAAGGAGGTATTTGATTTGCGCAATTTCTGGAATTTGCCGCTAATTCCTGAAATCCGCGAAATTGTCGGAAATTGATCGCGAATTCTTGGAATCTGCGAAATTCTCAGAAATTGACCTTGGTTCTTGGAATCTGCGAATTTCTCGGAAATTTCTTGGCCAAAATCGTGCAACTTCTGAAATTCTGTCGTAAAATCGGGAATCGGTATCAGGAGAACATGATGTGCGAGGAGGTATTCGATTTCGCATAATTCCTAGAAATTGGCGCCGATTCCTAGAATTTCTCGGACTTCGCGAAATTCATGAAATTCTTGGCAACAGAGGAATAGAAATGAGAGGTTTAAATTGAGAAGTCAATTTTTTATGTTTCCGTCTATTTATTGCGACTCAAAAACTTTCGATATATTAATCTTACATCTCAAAATATGATACATTATATTTAATACACATATATATGACTCACACACTTCGCGCTCACTTTAGTGCACGAGATATTCTTCTGAATCTTGAAAGATACAAATATTTTGTGAATAGAGAACTCTGAAACCCTAAAATTAGAAAAAATATATAAAACAAGATATAAACATAAGATATAAGTTCTAAGCAAACAATAAGGACGAATTAATTATTATTAAGAGAATTACAGTCAGGCGCAAACAAGACTGTCATCCATTCCTATTCCATTGTCGCAAAATTAATTTACTGCAAACCTATTCTAATCTAAATAAAATTAATACTAAAAAATGTCACACCATGTCACACGTACTCACTAACGAAGAAAGGTAAAACGTGCCTTTCTTCATCGAAGATTTATGTTCGAAGTTCAAAGTGTCCCACGTTCATTGCCATTTATTCTGGAAGACAGAAGTGCTGGACAATTTTTCAGCCGACACTTTTCTAGGTCAAAAGATTATTCGACATTAGAGTCACAGAATTTATTGTTACCTCCATTCTTTCTTCTGCAAATTTCAGTGACCAACATTTTTGAATCCACCAATATGTATCAACTTTTAGCTTAACTCTTTGACGCACAGAATTCTGCGACAAAAAAAGGACTCTTATTGCATAGAAATTTGATTTAAAAACAAATATAACAAAGTAGGTTTGTTTTATTTATAAACAATGAGTTATGATATAAAACGACAAGGTGGGATGAAAAACATCCCACTGTGCACTTATGCCCCAAAAATTAAGATGAATTTGTTAAATACATCTAGTATTAGTGTCTATATATCTGGTGTAATATTCAGTATATCTTATTTTTAACTCGAAAAGGACCATGTTTCACGAAAATAAGAGATCGATGATAAAAGTATAATGAAAGCGTAGTGGTAATGGCGGAAAAATATTACTGTCAATACTAATTAACTACTTGCGCTGACGTATTTCAAATTGCTGCAGACATTTCGCGTGGATATCATCGAAATGTGGTTAATATTTATCAACCTGCTCCTCTTTTCTTTGCGTAGCATGCAATTTACATCGGGAGTACCGTATCGCCAGTTTCCATCTCTCCTTCGCCCTTCCCTACGC
Source organism: Nysson spinosus (assembly GCA_910591585.2). Lineage (NCBI taxonomy): Eukaryota > Metazoa > Arthropoda > Insecta > Hymenoptera > Crabronidae > Nysson > Nysson spinosus. Next base: position 4,563,806 of record OU342834.1, read on the forward strand.
TTTTGCACCAAACTCGTGACCCTCCCTTTACACGTGCGCCTCGCTTTACCCTGTTTTCCCAAGTCACTGATGCAGCACGATGAACGTGTGAAGGGCGCTGCGCTTTGTATTTCTAATCTTTCTCCATATTTCAACTACTTCTATGTTCCTATATGTTGTTATAGAAGCACAAACGAGATATTAGTAGACTACTACTCCAATGTATTCTTTTGTCACCCGGTTTGGAGCAAACCAATTTTTTCTTAACTACTTCGATAAACATTTCATATAAATTATCCATGATACAGTATAGTAACGATGTGTAGTTTCGTGCTAAGCAAGGTATGCTGACAGCTGCCATGTGTAAGTTAGTGTGAGAATTTCGAGGGGTATGGCGAAGATTAGGAAACCTTGACTGTTAGGTTGCTTCGTAAAAGAGGGGAGCCGCTGCATCACTCGATCGAAATGCACGAAGAACTTATCACTGTGTCAATATTCTCAGAACAGTCTCGCAATTTTTATATTTTTTCCGGCTACCTTAAAGTTGTCTGTGCGTAAATTGAGTATTCCTTAACACATTTTGAAATATTGAATTTGTAAGCACAGGATCTATTGCGATTATTTTGATGTAAGTTTCAGTTTAATAAGAAATTATTCGTAAATCTGCGATTCATGAAGTGTGTAAAAATGGTTGATTCTGCAACTGCGAAATGTCTAATTATTAAACTATAATTATACCGCGAGAATGGAAATAATCCACGTTTTCCGATTCACCCTAATATTTCTCCGTCGACGCACGGCACTGAAATCGTCACCGCGACGCAAGAAAGAAAGCACAGCTTCCGTCGTCTTTCCTCCACTTTAACAAATCGATCCGACCAAGTTGAAAAGCGAAAATCACTGACAATTCTCAGGGTTAAAGTCAGCTGTACTAATGGTGCGTGTAAAATACACCACGAACGAGTATAAAATACATTATGTGGGACAATTCAAGAATAACGCACGATAGATCCTTGCGAGAATCATAGCCACGCTATGAGCAATCTTTACATTCACAGTGATATATAAAATTCGCAGCACATAAAACATTAACTGAAAACATGCGATTATCTTCTACAGATTATACTCATAAAGTGAGTATGTCGAGAAGGAAAACGGGGGGCGAAAAACAATTTGACAACGTGGATTATACACAGCTAACGGAAACTGAGAATGGGTTTGTAGAGTCCCAAGTAAGTGGCGCATAATACGTATAAATCCGATTACGCGTCAAAGTTTTTTGTCGCACGTAATTCAGTACACTTCTATGAAAGAATATATAGATACGATATAGAATTCAAATGCGTATATCAATGACGTAGTTCATCGGTTAATAAGAAACTAGATTAAGCAGATATATCATTCAACTAACATGGATTGAGAATGAAATATTTTTAACAGTTTACAAACCCACCTGTCAAAATTCCATGGAGAGCTATTACATTGGCAGCTCTCCTATTTGTTGGAGGCACTGTAATGCTTCTTATAGGAAGCTTAATTGTCAGTGGACACATTGATTCAAAAGTAAGATTCATTGATAGGTCATAACGGCATACCATTATGAGTACTCTAAGTACATACAATATTCATAACATTTCTAACATGATTTCATACCAAACTTCCATGTTACAATTCATACTAATGCACCTTTGAAGCATTTTGTAACAACTGAGTTTTCGTTCACCTCTACAGTATTCCGATCGTATATGGCCAATGATCATTCTCGGAGCCTTAATGTTTATACCAGGGGCCTATCATATGAGAGTAGCTGTTTTAGCATATCAAAATGTCCCTGGATATTCCTTTGATGATATACCAGAGTTTGATTAACCAACATAATTCACTTGAAAATATAATATGATCAATAACTTGTTTCTTCGTAATGCTCGGCTGGACTGTTAATATGTACTTAAATAGATTGTTTATGCTTACACTGATATGATTGTATACAGTGTATATATGTAACAGCACATTACAGAATATAGTTGTTACATCATTGCTATATTCAAGTAAAAAAATGTAATTAATACTGTATATAATACAGGGTTATGCACGGGTATGAGCATGTAATTATTTAAGTATTGCCGTGTAATATAAATTACTAACAAGTATTGCAAGGAAGTTACCTCAGTTTAATGTATTCTTGAATATTCTTATATTTTTTTTCAGTAATCGCGATTAAATACACAGAAATTGTACTTATTATAACTTACAGTGCTAGCAGTTAATTGTGCATTTATTAATTATAAATATATTTAAACGAAAACGAACATCAAGCTGTATATATTTTATTAGATTTTGGTCTTTCAGATTTATTTCCTTTGTTGTACAACGTAAATTCTTTATTAATATATACATAATATATTATGTAATTAAGAAATTCGGGTATGATACAAAACTGTAAAGAAACTATAAATAAATAGTCCAATGTAAGGACGATGTATATAAATAAGAAGAATATAATAAAAGTCTTGATTTCTTAACAAAATGTGACGACCTTCAATCACCTAAATCGTCCTTTACTCCGCCATTTATTAATAAATCATAATGAATTGTGTTTTAAGTGCTGAAGGAGTCGGAAATTGTTTAATTTACAAGTTTTATCTCGGTACTTTCCTACCAACGTGAGAGATGGTGAAAATTTGGTTAATAAAATATGTTTCAATGATGTCTTAAATGTTCTAAAATATGTTTCCAAATTTTGGTCTTTCGGTCTGTCGCGGTGCAGTTGTTTTGTTGTTCGAATCATCTGTAAAGCAATGAAATTATTCGGATGTTTATGATTACGCATCAAATACAACAAATTTCGAATACCTACGTCTGTTTCTAAACGATTCTGATTTAACACGGTCTAAAAAACTTAATTTTAATTTTTTTTAAATGTAAATTGTACTATTGATTAAAAAGATAGTATAACTCGCCTCAAAAACAAGGTACACCCTAAGTTCAGTGGGTTTAATACGATCTATACCATGTCCAATATTTAATAAAAGTTGCCTTATCAATTCAAGAAGGGCAAGGTGTATCTCTTCTTTTGTCCAATCAAGATTCATGATCGCATGTGGCGCAGGAAAAAACTGTAAAATTATAGAAGAAATACATAATATATGTATACGTTAGCGCAAGGGGACCGCTATGTTCCGAAATATACTATATTAACTCTCTATAACTCCTCCATGTAACTTTGAAATTAGGAAGTTAATTTTATTTCTTCGTTGTAATAATAATTATAAAAGTACGCGCAACGATTGTCGCCTTTTTCGGTGCGTTTAAGTAATAATTTCGTTACTATTTTCACGTAATATGCCTTCGTTAGAACCGCGTTCGACTAGATTGACGTTATACGATTTCCTTTTGGATTCGAAAAAATTGGGCTATAGAGTGTTAACTGTTTGCGTATTGACAATAACCTAATTAAGTAATTGATATTTATTGAAGAGAATTACCTTTACCCTGCTGTACACACCTATACCAATCGCAATTTGATATAATTGTTTAGCCAGACACATGTCTACGTTAAACAGTTTTGCGATAAGTGCGCGACAATGTACTGCGCCAAGTCCAAAATTATATTTAATTATTAATTCCGTAAGAGTTGTAAGAAATTCCGTTTGGTTTTTTAATAAAAATATAGATAACATTTTATGCGCAGCGCGTGGAAGGTCTAAAACCATAAAAGAAAATATCGTAATTATGCTTTGTATTTTCTGTTAATTGTATACTTTGCAATTCTACTAATCAAAATGAAGTAATTGATTCATATGTAATTAATAGAGTCCTTAATTAAACTATGCATCCGCATGCATTCTTTCTTAATATACACTGACTGTTTATTCTTACCTATTGGGTAAAAATTATTGAACTGGTCATCGATTAAAAATTCAAACAGGAAAAGGGCAAGCTCCGGTGACACTTCGCAAAGCGCATCCAAAAGTACACTAATTATTCTTGCTCTGATATAATCGTCCTTTTCATTATTAGGAACAGTCCATCTACTACGATTTGTATAAATAATGTTGCTATCTGAAAAAGTTCAATCTGCAGACGTAGAATCGGTTTATTTATATAACGCATAATATTCAAATGTTAATAGTTCACAGAAAATACGGCTAGTAACTTACGTTTGAGCAAAATGTATGCTTTCAACGCGTACTGATTAGCTAAATAAACCTCAGCAAATAGGATCGTAACTGCAGCATTAATTTCATATAATTGCATGTTTAAGTCTTTAAGCAACTGATATGCAAGCACCCAATATTGTTTATCCGCTAAACGAATTAAAATGTATACGCTAATGTCAAGCAGCATTTTGCGAAGCGCATCGTTCGTCCCGGTTTGGACTGAAATGTCCAAAAGGAGAAAGATTATGTGTGTTCTCGAAGAATTGTAAAACGTCTTACTTTTAACTGTTTATTTCTACTAATTTACATTCTAATACAGAAATCTAAACGATCTGTGAAATATCTATTTTTCTATCGTACATACTGTTTACAGAGGATCACATCTTGCTAATTACCCATGTAATTATTAATTAGTTTAATCATTGTTGTTTGATTTGATTACGTATCGAGTTAGTGCTTCAGATAATTTTATGAATTTGATGTGATTATAAAATTCAATCTCTATCGTAAATTTATGAAAATATAATATTAAACAATAAGTAAACTAAGTAAAGTGATAGCTAAGTAACTTTAAGATAAGGCATTTAGTTAAATAAAATATAAATCCGTTGAGTATGTCTTTCACGGCAAAACGTAAAAAATGCCGTAATACAAACGTCATTTTCTCTAAAATTACTCAAATGCTTATCACTCGTTGCTTAACTAATCCTTAAACAATCGTCTAATGTGGTATTATTAAACAAATCCAAGTTATAATATTAATACAGAATAGCGAGTTATGCAATGATTATAAAACTATAAATTCATATATTTCATTTCTTAAAAATGCGTATCATTCTTCTATTTGAAGGCATAATTTAAAACGCTACTCTTTTAATACAAAAGTAATCTCTAGTTGCAGTTAATCAGTTATAAAAAAATATTCGAAACGTCAGCCCGACTCTATAATATATTTTAAGCTAATAAATAACATTGCATGTAATACTAAAAGTCTGCCGAATATTTATGAAGTAATATGGCAAGCTCACATTTCGAAGAATACATTTCCTGCGGGGAATATATAGAGAATCTGATTTATAAACATTGCATTCATTTATTATACAAACTATATGGAAAACAATAATATAACTGGAATACTTTTATATGGAAAACAATGTTCATGATTATATACTAAGCCACTTTTGTGAACTACAATATATGTGTATGTACAAAGTTCATGGTATTACATAACATTTACGACGGCAATTAATCTGAAATATATTTGTTACCTGTAAGAGCAACAATTTCTTTCAAGTGTTTTGGGCAGTGCTTTATTTCTTTGCAGAGAATCTGATAACATGCTCGGGAAAAAAATGTTTCATCATTATTGTCCAATCCTTTCTGCAGGATTTGAACTACATAATCGTAATCCCGGTGTAGTAATCCTTGCTGGAGGCTGTATAAATCCACGTAAAATTTCCAGAACTTTTGTCTACCATATGTCGAACATGGTGCTGGCAAATCGGCTAAAAAAGATATTCGGTGATTAAACATCGAAGTCAATATATAGGATGTCTCATGTAAGACAAACCACCTAATTATCTCCATTGCTTGCAATGATACGAACATTCTTTGATGTATTATTTATATGAATAACTTCAAATGGCCAACATGTAGAAAGGGACATTTCTTCAAGATTACCGATATTATTTATACAGAAACCAATATTGTATAATTAGGAGACTTGCATTACGTGGAGCATTCAACGGGTAACCCTTGTAGAACGTGATTTCGATATAACGGGTATATGTAATCCGAGTGTCGCATAACGCGATCTTTCCAAGGTATACGAGGGTTACCTGTTTATAATATTTATGCAGAACCTACTAATTTCATGTAGCACATAATTCTTGTTTTCCTGTGTATAAAGTATGTTATTTTCTGCGTCTGGGCTTTGCGGCGCGTTTAAAACAGGTAGTTCGTTACATTTTTCATCAACGAATGTACTCTGGTTTCCATTGACTATATCATCCGATTTTTGTGGATTCTTCAAAACATAAACGGGAGAGATGGGTGACATAATTGTTGATGGCACCTCACGCTTTTGTTCATTATTTTGCAGTATCTGTTTCGCTGGCACATTTTTATTTCCCGCAGTTGTCGGGCACAATATATTCGTAAACCTCAACAGTATTTCAGGGTTTAATTGGCAAATGGTTTTTGGATCAAGCTTTGCTATAAGATGTGTATTTATCTCAGGAGCATCTATTTGCCGTACATCTACACATTCCCGCAATATTTTTTCAATAATGAGAGTGTTAGGGGTTTTTACCAGTAACACTAATTTTTTTAACGTGTTCCAATAGTTTCCAAAAGGAATGTACTTTTCGACTGTGTTCAATACAAACTCTGCCGTTTCCCAGTCGTTATTATATATCAATTTTGTAATGTCATCAATAATTGTTTTTATACGACCAATCTTTTTTAACAATTGCCCGACTGTAAGCTGAATTATATTCTCGTCTGTAAGTCCTCTATGATACAACTTCTCAAACATCTTATATATTAATCCGCATCTGAATAGTCCTATTAATTGCGTGTAGAGCATTTTTGAAAAATGGCAACAATTTCGAGATGTTAGATAATCCATTACCTCCAGAATGTTGGTACCATGATCGTCGTAGAGTTTGTTTATAAAACGTCCAAACTATGAAATGGAAATAGTTCACATTAACTTATAATAAACATATGAAACCGAAGTTCAAGTTAACTTATAATAAATATATGAAATTAACCATCAATTATTATAGCACAATATACATCTTTGTTAAGTAAATTGCACGAGCTGTTTACACTTAAATGAAGTTACGTCGCATATTTACATAAATCAGATGTTTCATCCTTTAAATAAATAAATATATAAATTGCGCGAGTGATATTCATAGAGCCAAATTCTAAGCAAAGTCAATATTTATAAATAGTTATAAATGCGAGGGAAATTTAGAAAAACAATAAAGTATTATATAATAATGCGATCGTTCATACACAGCTCACTATTTCCGATATTACTTATTCATTTAAATTGTTACTGAAGAAGGCGAAAATTTACGGACTGAAATGTCTCATGGTTTATAAAAATATGAAGAGATTGTTGTTATATTAATTTATACCTACTTTATGTGAATGTTGACATGGCGAATTAACGCATTCACCAACTTTCATCATTGAGAAGCAAAGTCCAGAAAAAATATGTTTCCATTCGATAACACGTCGAAGGCGTTGCACATTTAATTTTTTGTTCGTAACCGGCGTAGTACAACGAGGTTTCTCGGGTTCTTTATATTTCTCATTTTCTATGACAATCTTAAAGTCCTTAAGAAACTCGGCCTTGTTACCAGTAACATAACTCTCAATAACACTATCGTTCATTTCATATATTGTATTATCATTCACAACTTCGGTTGGTTTTCTTTCGACAATTGCCACTGGATTCTCGACTCTGTAAGAAGAAACGCTTTATATTGCAAATTGCATACGTAATTGAAATAAATACTTAACAAGCACTCATTTAATGTGGAGTAATTAATGCTAATTTTGTTGTGGTGTTTACATAATGTTTTTATGAACGCTGGTAAATTTGTAAATCGCACGGAACTTACAAATAGTTTGATATTATATATCGAATTAGCAGTATTAACTTAATTTACGTAATTTTATTACCTGTAATATAATGAAATATACTACTACTATATAATTCTATAAGTCTGAGGTAATTTAAAAATTATTCGCTTCCAAAATGATATAATATACATATCGCGAAATATCGATTAAAATGATCTCTATCATAAATGTGGGAGAATATTATATTAAATAATAATCATGAATGATTAATCGACATGCAAACAACTCAAATATTCCAATGCAAAGAAATAAAATACTCCGCTTAATAAGTTGAAAAATTAGCATATTGCAACATTACAATAATCTATCCATCAAGTTACTCCATTAAACATCTAACAGTGTAAATCCTGCGATAAAGTTAATTAAGGAAATACTTTCTTAATTGAACAGTATTCAATGTAATTATGATGCGGTAAAAACACTTACTCCGTGAAACATATCGATTCAGCATAAAGCGAAATACAATCATCATCAGCCATATTATTAGCCGTAAGATCAGTGAAATCATCACTTCGAGATGAATAATTATTTTGCTTTTTTGAAATTAAGTTATTCTTCGTTTCTTTACATGGTCCGTGTTTTTCCCGATCAAAATTTCTTATTTTATTCTGATCTTTAGAAATGTCATTAATAATTTCTTTCCCTGCTGGATGATTTCCCTTCGTTAATGTATTCGACGATTTACTACACATAATCGAAATATCAACATGGTTTTTCTTTCCTTTCAATCTACCTGTTGCTTCTTTAACAGTTCCATCCGGTTTTTGTAACGAAATGAGCCTCTTTTGTTTGATCGTTTTTATTGTTGCCTGCTTTGTCACTGAGGCGTCATTTATCGAAGGTTTCTGTGACGGTTGTTTCTTTTCTCCTACCGAATTCATATCTTTTTCATTAACTTCTTGACGCTTGTCATTTGTGATCAGATCGCGATTTGACAGGCGGGTAAACTTTGGGAGTTTCTCAGCCAAGCCATTACGATTATCAGAAATTTGTGTAAATTTACGCAAATTACCTTGCGTTAAAGGAAGCAATTGTACATCCTTTGCACATTTTGTGGATGAACTAAACTCTATTTCCCTATTTCTATCAAATGCATCAACTTTATTATTATCACATTTGATATTTCTTACAGTGACGTTTATATTCTTTATACTTTTGCCGAGATTATTTACTAAATCTTCCGAGGTCGAAGGATGTTCGTTGATCTTAATCGGCGTTAAATCATTGCGTAGCGAGTTGATTTTAAAAGACATTGGAATATTTTTCTTATAATTTTGCTTTACAGAACTCGAATTATTGGACGACTCTTTGTTTATTAAGATTGAGGTAGTCTCAGGGACTTCCTGATTATTATCGTGTTTGTTGTCCTCTTCGGGAACGCATACTTCTTTGTCCAAAACCTCTTTAATACGATCATCGAGATAATTGTCCATTAGTAAGATACTATGCCGCGATGTGTTTAAGCAACCGTTGTAATTTTCTGAAAAATCTTCTTCCGGATTTCTTGCGTCCACTTCCTGTGGATTTATCACTTTACTGTTGGTAAGATCTACGCCATTTTGGTCACTGTTTGTATCACAATCTTTTCTCCTCTTCAATATTTGGAACGTGCCTTTTGGTAGGATATTAACATCGGTTATGATTGGCAAATTCTTTCGCGTAGAACTTAATGCTTCATTAGATTCTTTTGCTATAGATTGATCATTATCTTTAACCATGGATAAAACGGAAGCGGAACTCCCGAAGCTACTTTCTTTGGAAGAAACCGAACTCGAAGAAGAATCAGAAATAATCTTGCGTCGAAGTTTTCTAACGTTTCTTCTTTTATTCTTGTTGAATGTAAAAGAAGCTCTCGAAACATTATTGCGATTAATCTTGTTTGAAGAAGAATCACTATCTGTACTAGATATTGTTCCACTTTTTGGTTCAAAAGTATAATCGGACGTAACATCGGTATTCGCTGCTTTACGTTTTCGTCGTTCATTTTGATCAGTTTTCAAACGTTTTGAGATTGATTCAGTCTCACTCGGATCTTCTCTCACGCGTTTTTTATTCCAATTTTCGCTCGCATCGGAACTGACCGTAATGTACGTATAATTGTTAGAATGTTTATTACGTTCTGTATGTCCGTATCGATAAGAATGATTAACATTTTTTGATTTAGTTGTTAACGACCTTTCTCTTTTGAACGAATCACTGGCGCTTTTTGTACCTGGTTCATATAGGTAATATTTCAACATATTAATAAACTGTTATTTTACGTTCTTAGAAAAAAAAAGATAGATACGTAAAAAATAATACAACTATCCGTTATCAAAAATAGCAATTTTAATTAATCCTACTCAAAAAAATATTCAAATTATTAATTTGTAGGCGAATAACTAACTTTCCGAATTTTTTTTTATAGATAGCTCATTAGTTCAAGTATAAGTCTTGAATACACAGAGTATGCTGACATTTCTTAGCAAAAACTTTTTCATGAAGAAATTACAAGTCTTTTTATTGAAAATATGTTTGCAGCATGTAACTCATTAAAAAAATGATTAAAAAAATGGACCCATATAATTATGAAAAAAGTTGCAGCTATAATAAGTAATTCAAAGAAAGATAAAAATGATCTTACTTTCACTAATATTTGATGGTGCAAAATTCCAATATCCCTTTGCATTTCTTACAGAAAGAGAATCTAAGTTGAGTTTTGCTAATCTTACTTCACAAATCTTTGTCGGTTTTATATCTTTTACACCTCTTGTTTCATGTTCTTCATTTAACCTTTGCTTGGATTCCAAGGCTTTGTCTCTATATTTTATTTGTGAGCCTTTCAGCTTTGAATTACTAATTTCAGTTGAATACCTTCTACTGATCTTTGCATTTGAAAATATATCTTGTAGTACAACAACAGGTTGTCTTGTCAGAATACTTCTATACTTTCTTTTTATTGCAGTTGTAAGGTCATGTTTATTACTTTGCATCTTGCTTGTGTCATTTCTCCATACAAATTTCTTATTCGCTGTCATTCTTCATTCATTCATTTATTCTAACTATAAAGTTCTGTATATTAGAACCATAGCAGTTTTAGAAAGTGAGTTAATAAAGGTGCAATAATACACCACCATATTAATGCAAATCTTTTGATTCAGAAATCTAAGATTAGAAATCTTTTGATTACAAAATCTAAGAATCTAAAGTTGCAGTTAAAATCTAAGATCAAGTTTTTGAAAAAAAATTGAAGATATGAGCTTGCAAGTATTAATATATTACTTGTTTTTTATAAAATACAAGCAAAACATGAGCTACAATCTACTCAGCAGATAGTATTTCATCAATTTACTTTCTCTATATTCTTTACTTTACTTTACTCTATTTTCAATACCAACAACTATTATCGTAAATCAATAATTTAACAGTGCTAATGATTCGAACAATTCTGAAACTGAAGAATAACCTTTTAATTACACCCTTAAATAAGCCGATGTCGCAAGAACGCAAGGAGCATTATAAAATGTAAAACATAGTTAACAAAATAGATAAATTAAGGTATATCAAGAATCATCACATAAAGCGATCCTCTATTTTTAATCCAATTAGAAATATGTAAAACCGGAATTACGATAAATACAAGCACGTGCAATGGAAGCAACAATAGCTGTAAAATGTTTTTGGGCAACCACGCTTCTCTTACCGTCTCCGTGATGAATTAGAATGATGATATGACTTTCGATGTATTAAACATATCCTTACGCAGTCTATGAAGAAAGAACAAATAATTTACAACTAACTATAAATTCCGAACTTCACCAAAAACTTTGTATTATACGCAACACCACGCTTGCATAGTGTCACCGCGAAAAGATTCAAGTGAATCGAGTGTTGCAGCGTTTCGATATATCGATATGCATTTGAATATTGTATCGTGTCGTTTCGAGGTTAAATCAATAATATTAACATTATTATAACTATAAAGTGTAATTAATTTATAGTAAAACAAACAAAAAACAGAATTGAAGAATCTCTAACTTTGTTCTGCGTAAAAAACTTGGAATTATTACAAAATCAGTTATAACAATTAATAAAAGAAAAAGCAAGCTTTAAAGCAAGTAAATAGATCAGTAAATTCTGATTTTAAATCACGAGATTATATGTGAAATTATAGCAATATTCATCGCGATTGACGGAAACTCGTAAAAGCAATCGGAAACGTATCAATTGAATTACATAAATAAAAAAGTCAAGCAAGATTGTATTCGAGCCATTTATTCAATCTCATTCTACATTAACAAAAATATTTTATTTGTTAGTCCCGGCGCAAAACGGAATGTGTTGATTCAAAAGCTATTTCTGTGATACGATGTATATGAAGTATATATATATGAATAATATTTTATTTCGTAATTCTTATCGTTCGAAGATTATCTGACCGAAAATTGCAGTACAACATTTTTTGCATGTTAGCAGATTGAATAAACCGAGACATACATCTGTAAAAACATAGTAACATAGTATTAAAAGACCGCAGCTTCATTTGTTCTTATCATTCGATATTGTTATATCCAGCGTTTATGTTTATATAATACGTTTCCCTTTCTTAAAATTGAAAATATAATTCTCATATTGAAGATGTTGGATTTTAATCATATAAACGTGGGTAAAGTACATATAATCTGAACTTGATCCTCTTATTGAACTCAATTGTAATTCGATGTAATGACATTATTATGAGGCCGAAATAGATGTCTTCTTGTCTTACCTTGAACTTTCAAGAATAGCTTAACGTTATCATTCTGTTAGCATATGTTTCTAAATTTATGGTTTGTTGACAGTCGCCACTTCTTGTGAATGAAATGAGATGGATATCAATAGCTTTCAATACCAGTGATAAGTAAACGGTACAATATTATTACGGCAGACCGTCAATTATCCGAAATAACTGAAATACTGTCGTTTCTTTAACTGTAATGCAGTTAATTGGACATCTATTTAAATTCAGTATTAGTTCCTCAATATTTACTTTTATCAATCTTTATGGATTTCATTCGATTTTTATAGTTAAGATCGTACATAATAGAAGAACTAGAAGTCATGGAACTTTAGATAAATAATTATACTTTCAAAATGTTATAATTCAACTCGAGCGGGCAACTGGTTTTTATAGATAAATCATTGTATATATACAATTACAGTGGAGTCTTCCGTATCCAAACTAACAGGAAGACAATAGTGTTCGGATAAGTGAATTCTTGGATAGTAGAATGTTTGGATATTAAGGTATTCGGAAAATGGGGATACTCGTAATAAAACTTACAATTGATGTGGTATAAAAAATTTATTAGCTTCGATCTCGTATATCTAATCCAGGATTTTTGTAATAATGAAATATTACACATTGAAATATAGTAAAATAACAGATCTTACAAACACCGTCGATGAACTTTGCGGAAGAGTCTCAAAGGACATCACATAAATCATTTTGATCCTTTGTTCTCGTGCTCAAATTAAGACTTTGTTGATAATAAATCAATAAAGTTTTGCAAATATATAGTCGTATCTGTGCAGAATATATTAAAATCAAGAGGTACACGGGGGTTATAGCAGTCTTTCTACACAGAATAACGACAGTATTCTGGATCTTATGGAAGTTCCGAACTTATTACTTCGAGAAGGCTATTTCGTGAAATCAGTCTGTTCTTATAGCGCTTGAGGCTGATAAACGGTATTGTCAAGATTGTTATACGCCATTTGTTCGTCGATCCAATCTCGCATATGTGCGACATTGGCGTAGACACCAGGAGTTTGATGTTCCCCACAACCAATTCCCCAGGCTACAATGCCAGCCTGAACGTATCTCGTAGGATCATTTGCCAATGGACATACAAGAGGACTTCCTCCGTCTCCCTGTAAATTGTACAATAATTATATAACAGAATTCTCTACTTCCTGGATCTAAAACGCTGTTAAATGTATAATTAATATGACTTATGATACGAATCAGCCTACCTTGCAGGTGTCTTTGCCAACCTCTCCACCCGCGCAAATGAAGCTCTTATCCAGTACAAAGTATTTTCCTAATCTTGTAGTCCTCAAAGAGCTTTGGCATGTGGCATGCGGCACTACTGGCAAGTCTACTTTCTTCAAGATTACTTGGTAGTGGCCTTCTTTACCTAAAACATAAAATGACTTTCTTAGTGGAAGTATAACAATTAACACATGACAAACTCTGATGATAATATTAGGTTGCGAACTAAATTCGCGACCTGTTGTTTTGTGTATAAGAACCATGTTTGTTGATTACTTTTGGTGATCGGTAATATCATTCGAGAGCTCTCATTTTTGCGATTGTTTTTATACAAACGCGAACTTAGTTGCTAACTTAATTAGATAAACTATCTAGAAGTTTTGGTGATAGTATTTGATAATGTCTGTATGTTCATGAAAGTAATCTGTAAGTTATTTAGAAGCTCCAATATTTAAATAAAATAGCAGCAGATAAGTAAAGCAGAAGCTGCTGTAGTTATCTAATAGAACGAGTAATTATATTCGATCGGAAGCTATTTGTATGTAAATAAATATGCAATAACAATGTTACCAAACACATCTTTGCCCCATCCGCTGGCAAAGCATCGCGATCCATCGAAAACGGCATTTCTGTCGGGCAAGCAAACAATGTCGACGTTGTCTGCATATTCAACAGGCTCTTTCAAAATCAAAATAGCGTAATCATTGTAAAGAGCACCGGAATGGAATTTATCATGAACAACAACTGTTTGAACATCGCGATCCTGATGCGGGAAGATTTCATTCTTTGTCTGCGTGTCCCATTCTCCGGCACGAACTCTCAATTCGGAGGGTTGTTTTCTGTTGGCATATAATTATACCATTTTACGATGTTTAATTATCAATTACATTAATTATCAAGAACATATAATAGCAGCTGTATCTTATCTCATTGCTATGCTAATCAATAAACTATAACTAAAATCTCTTAGAAGACATTTTAAATTACGTCTGGTACATTGAATAAAAATAAGCGAATATTTATTAAATAACTACTTTCAGAGCAATCTATGGAAAAAATTTGGTTGAACAAACAACTGTGATGTTTTTAAAACTGTTACAGTAATCTTGCTGTTGTATTTTTTATCCAGAATAACTAAATTTAATATGCTAATTAAAGTGCGTCATCGTTGTATAATAATTTTAATAGTTGATAAAATAGCAAATTACCCATTGACACAGTGCGCAGCGGTCAAAACAGCTCTTCTATGAATCAAAGCACCACCACATTGATATACATTTAATTTTTGGCCATTTTCACCGATTTGTTCTTCTTTCAAAATGGCTACCATCCACGGGAATTCTCCGAATTGAGCTTCGTTGTCAGTTTGGCCAGTGATTCTGAAGCCAACACCGTTGGGGTGTCGTTGTCCACAACCCTTCCTGGGGGTAGCTGTTGGAGGGATTTTGTTATCCGGTGGCAAAACATCAGGAGCCTTGCAGCAGACATCCAAGTAGTTGTCGCAAGGGCCCTGAATTCTATATTTTAAAAAATAATAAACACGTCATTAAGAGGAAAATCTTAGTCTTATTAAAGATATTAGTTCTTAGAATTATTCTTTTTAGATACACAACGAATTTCGATATCCTACTATACGTATGTATTGTATTAAAATGAATCTATAGAAATTTAATTTAAAGATCATTTCTCCACAATTTTGAGTATGTGCGTTTCTAATTAATAAAGAAAATTGTTTCAACAAGTTTTAATTTATATGACGATTTGAATTGATGTAATTTACCGGGTATGCTATCTCGCGAATTACTAAAATGTAATACACTGATTGAAGTTAATGCTGGAAATAAACTATCGTAGATCGCGCGGATATCGATTGGTAATATAAATAAATCAATCTTATTAATATTGATCAATTAAGCCTAACTAATTACTAAACATGTATGCCCAGTAGACATCCTAATGAATATTAATCATTTGTAGCGGTTCCAGGGGTAAGTGGTTCTCCTATGGCAGTCTCATGCAACGTATACGATGTGAACAAATAATGGAACAATAATAATCGTAAAACATGCTGACAATACACATTATCAAATAATGAAATACACAATATACATGCATATGTCATCATCAATGATTCTTTAGAAAATGAATAATTTGTGTGCCGAAAATACGTTGGTTTCTGGACATTCTATAGAAGTGTATCTAATTGTAAGTTTGATTGATTTGTATACCTTCAAAATAATGATCAACTTATAATATTATCAAGATTGTATTTAATTACGATATGATCTTTTTTAAACTTTAAAGATGTAGCATATATTTTCAACACATCCACTACCAATTCTCAGTCAATAATAAATTATTCATACGATATCTCTGTATATAAAAATTATCATTTTAGCAAACCTCGTCCTAGGACCACTCAACATAATATACAAATTAAATCAATTTTAATATTCATAAGTGAGATGCGAATTAGTCGGATACGTAAAATCCCGCATATGAATTAGACTTTAAACTACTAGAATTACCGAACATATACTCAGTTCTGCTTACACATTTATTTATATATGAATTATGACTGGAGAATTCAAATTAATTAATGGATCCAATTATTTACGTTATATATATATATAAAATAAATAGTTTAACTAAACATGGCAGACAAGTCATTTTGACCTCTTTGCTAGTTCTAGTGTTCATAATTAAAAACGAAAGCTATGATGAAAGAGCAAGAAAAACTTCCAGGAATAAATATGATCAAACAATCTCTCAATTATTTACCACGAAGTATATCCTAGCTAAACAAATGTCATATTTTGTTTTCCAGAACCAAAGTGAAATCGTACCACACCTTATCGCCTCAAAATCTTCCTGCATTCGTTATCGTTGACTCGATGACATTAACGTCTCGCAAGACAATGCACAAGGAAAGGAATCGAACAAGAAAGACATTACAGGCATGTCACAATTACACATCGTCAATGACGGACGACCCTGGCATGGAGACTGTCCTCGGGAAGATATACTCACACCTGGGGTAGGTGATTATTGTCAAGAAATCTGGACCTGATATCGATGAGACCAATTCCATTGTCTAATATCTTCCCATCGCGGCACTGATAGTACGGCACACATTCACAATCATCAGGGCGCACTTTTTTATTCTGGCTTCCAAGAATGGTTCCTGATGAGGGGGTGCTAGTGCCGGTGGTGGTGGTGGTGTTGCTTTGACCACGGTTGCCAAATACGTTGTCGATCAGGGAATCCAAGTCACCGGAATTCGGCGCCTGTGTACTCGGCTTATCCGTACTTAACTGATTCTGATTACCTTGCCCGAAGACATTGTTAATTAGACTGTCTAAACTGCCATCGTTCTGAGGATGAGGTAAGGCTAGACATAAGCCGGCGAATGCCAGCGGCAATAGTTTTGTCCACATCTTCGAACTCCTTCGGGGATTATCCGAAATTGTCGGGGTTTATCTGAAAGGAATAAATGTGTCCTTCGTGTTACGAGCTCGTTAAAACAAGTAAACAGGATTATAACGAGGCACTCGTTCTCCAACGATTCTCATAAAATGAATACTTTTCAACTGGAATCTCTTCAATAGTGTAACGCATAAATGTCATGATATTAGTATGCTAATTTGTGTTATTTCCGCGCATGCCTTTTAATATTATGATCAATGCTGTTCTAGGAAGTAAGACGATACTAAACGCTTCACATACATCAAATTCCCTGGTATTCTTTCATTGATATCCCGTTTTACCTACGTCATTGATAATATTAAGTGGAAATAACTAATGATTATAGTCTTATAATGTACATAGTCGATGATGATTTGCATATAATAATCACCGTGTTTGAGGAAACTCGGGGATTCGTGATGTTACGATATGTGCATTAATGAAACGGTTATCTAAGGAATGATAGCTCTGAAGAAATATTAAAGGATCGCCGACTGGAAGCCATTTTTTTCAGGTCTATATATAGAAATGACTTCACGCTACAGGTGAAACGAATTGTAGATACGAGTATAGGAAGAACATCTTGTGTCTGGGTGTATAAAATATTGAATTTTATTAAAGTTTCGCCGCCGGCACGTGTTCGAATATGAAATTAATATGGAATAGCACGACCTTCGACAATCTCCTGTCGATATGATGGATGAACATTCTTCAAATTTTATCGTAATACTTTTATACTGGCAAAAGAAGTATGTGTCAACGAAAAGTCGATTAAGAATTAATAAAAAAAACTGGCTTTCAATGTCAACTGATTTCGATGACCATCCACTCTGCTTTCTTACGGGCTTTCTAATTATTCAACGGTGAAAGAAATTACGGTAGCCTCCGTCTAACAAGCACTTTTATTTGTAACAATCAGAAGTTTCAATAATAAATAAAGTCGAACAAAAATTAAACATCCCTTTCATTAACTTGTATCAAAGATGCGGGACCACGAATAGTAATACAATTAGTTTTCAACTTCGACGGAAACACTGAAGTTTCTAAGCCATAAATCGTAATAATACTTCAACGTAAATTCTCAACTGAATTTAATTCATAAGTTTATAAGTTAGCCCTGAACATTTCCTTGATTTGATTATAATTCATGTCATTTGATTTCCACGTTACGTTGTGATAATTAACAATTTTATAATATACGATTCCATGCCTCTTCGATGTACAAGCGTTGAAAAGCTATTATTTATTTAAATGCATTTTACAAGCAACTAAGGTCTCTCAATGCAGCATGCATTCTGCAAGAACAAATGTGTTTAACATACTTATGCAAACGTTACATTACTGCACGTAGGATATTATCTATATTTACGTTTCACTCTGAAAGAAGTCTTTCTTAATTAAAACTACCGTGCTAATCACCCAAAGAAATACTGTGCTTCCGTTCAAGACGTGTAACAAGTTAATCATAGTCGCCGTTATCGGTGGAATTATTGCGCAATTATGTATTAAGAGGAAACTATGACGCGAACTATAAACCACTGATAAATCACGGATAAACAAACAAGGTCATGAAAATCAGTATCATCGAATAGTCATCTCATAAGTAATGCCGTTTTTGTACTCAATGCAAACTTTTTTCAGATGAAAATATTGATTAGCCAATTAGTCAAATTGTATGTCGAACGCACGTTACATAGTGTCGAAAAAATACTTTGTGTGACATGAAAAGAGAAGGGTCTATAATCATATCAGCGAAACATGATAAAATATGAACTCTTATATGTGCCGGTGGTTATGAAAGTGACCTAAGTCATTTTTTCGGAAAGACGATTAAAAGCTTTTTAGGTTGTAAATAAATACAATCTACTCAGCTAAAGACTATTTATTATCGACATCTTTCAACATCCTTATCACAGGATCAATAGAAGTTTTACATAGTAATCGGAATTGTAAATATATTTATTTTAAGGGATGCAGATAAAAAGTGACTTAAACTTTCTTAATCAGCGGCACATGTATTGTAAATCAGTAGGGATATCACTTATGGGATGACCTAATATGCAGCTATCTGCCGACTCTGAAAGTTTACGATAATATATTAAATTTTCCTGCTTGGGATTTCCGGGAGATATTCGAGTCATCCGAGGGTATTCCGCGCGAGAAACTCTGATCTTTCAGCTAACTAATGCATTATATTTCCCAGTTTATCAATAGTTTATGTAACCATTAATTAATGCGCTCTAACAGTATAAGGAATGCAACATAAAAGATAATCAAAATTTAGAGGCTAGTTTTAAAGATACTAATAAAGAATCAAATTAATTATAAATGTAGTAACAAACTAACATTTATTTTAGATTAATGAATACAGATTTAATTTTGGGAAGAATTAAGTATATCTTGTATTGATTAATCCAATATTAATTCTAGATTATTACCGCATCAAGAACTAATTACATTTCTATTAGTATATTTCAGGCTATCCTTTGAACTTTTATTTTCTATCGTATCTATTTTGATTGTCTATAATATTTTCTATTAATTTATATCATTATCTATCAAATCTATTAATTAAATTATTATCTGTTCAGCGACATAAAATAATATGATATGTATTTAAAAACATATTCTTCCTGTTTATTCTAAAAGTGTCGTTAATATTGCTGTGATAACCATTTTTAATCCTTATTATTAGTTAAATAGTATTCAAACGAACTCAGATAGAACACTCTTCGTTTTTGAATTATTATTATACTGCGAAATAAATAGCGTAAAAGAAGGTTTTAAACGTAGCACATCAAACTGAAAACGATAAAAAGCAATGTCATCAGATCACGGCAAATTGAGTTTGTGGATTAATCCTCGCAAAACGGAAACCCACTTCCGAATACCACTGAAGCCCAAGTCATTCGGCCACGTAATTGAAAATTACAGTATTCAAAGGACAATTTTTTGCGTTTCCCGAAAAGCTATTGTTCGACTGTTCGAGCTCCCGCAAAAAAGATCCCATACTTGAGATGATTAACATATACAGATTATAGATGACTGGTAGTTCTTTCAAGGTTCTTCCGCTTTAAAAAACGCGTGCAATTATCCACCGTTCCATAAATATTCTTTTCCCGGTAGTAACGCACATACTTTAAAGGAATCTTGTAAATAACAAGTGCACACAGGAAGGCGCTAATGTTTGAATCAGACAGAGTCCATTAAATCTAATTTCAATCAGAATACTTGCTCTCTAAATCTAGCACCTGAAAACGATCGAAATTGAATCCTTAGCAAGAAATCATATTTTTGAGGATGATTTAATGAATTGTATAATAGTTTTGTATCATTATACACGTGGAAGCACCGAATCTCTTGTCACTGACCTTTGCGGAGAACTGGTTGATTCGATCACGAAACCGGTACACCGAAACCAGAAAATAATCGGACGAGTTGATTTTGCTATTTCTGGGATTGTGGCCTCGCTTAATCTTATTTTTTTGGACAAGATGAAATCACGAGTTACCAAAAAAGGAAATACGTCAAGAATAGCACCTAATATGTAGCTAGGTGATAATAGAAGCGGGAAGGAAAAGTTGATTGACAGATGATAATCGAAACCGCGAAACCGCGTTAACATTATCAAAGATACTATTCCGTTTGAAATTTACATTTTATTTTTGTATCGTTTACCAACTCCTGTGATTATGTTTCTGCAGATAATCAAATTGAAAAGCTCGTTTGCAACTTTCAATAGCAACATTTGAATTGCGGAAAAAATTGGTTTTCACTTTCATAATCTCTTTTGTGTAATGACGTACTATATTATAATATTACAATGTAGTATTAGTATTTTATTCATATCTATGGCTATATTCTCAGTGACCATCTCATCTTATTACTATAAAATATTATTGCATTATAGCAACAGATTTGTATCATTATTTAATTTCTTTGTTAACAAATTTTACTGTAGTCATGATATTGTTGTTTCTTTAACAAAATGTCGGAATGTTAAACGACGCGTTTGAGACTCCCTTAAACACTTTCAAATATTAATCAAAATTGTGCAACATTTCATTTTCAGCATATTTAAACCGGCTTCAATTATTTGCCATTTAACTAACAATTCTAAACCAATCCACGAACAGAAAACATTTCTTTCAATTCAACTGTTGCTTCGAAGGCACTAAGCTTCAACGCACGAACCGTAAATATCGCGTAAAATCATATTACTGGATATACGTTTCGAATTAAACCAACCATTTTTCACACTTCTAGTCATTTCATATCTTTGAAAGCTTCACGTTAGAAGTTCGACGAGCACAACCCATTCGCTGTTAATTAAAATGACGGTATTCTGCAATAAAAATACCGTAAAAAAAAGACGTTTTGGATCCAGCATTCTTTTTATATAAAACGAAAGAGTTTCAGTTTGATATCTACCTTTTGGCGTATCTGTAGGAAATACTCAACAGCGAACGGGTTAAAGGCGTTACAAGAACGAATAAACGAAGAAGTTTATACTGGCGAGTTACTTACAATGACGCACTTTGTAACAACGAGTTTCCACTTTGAACGACGTTGCGCGATTGCGGACTTCCAGTCTCGGGTTCCGCGATTCCACGATGTATATTCAGGATCCCTACTCCGATGTATTTATGAGAAGTCTCCCCCACTTCGTATACTTGTACTTCTCTTTTACAAACGTGAACGTACATTGCCTTCTGACGTGAGTTGCCAGGGATTTCATTCTCACTGATTCTCACAGGAGAAGCGGTATTTCCCAGGTAGTTCGACCCTGGAATTGATCCATATTTCTTAGAATTTTGGACGGTACGCGTAGGATATTCCCTTTTGAGTTACGCCAGAGATACGGGAACGTTTTGGGTCGTTACAACAAACTTAATGGTTCTTTATATAATAAAATGTCCAAACTGGATGAATATGTTATAAACGATTTATATTGATAAGCTAGTTGAGAATATGGTGATCCAATGGCTTTGTCAAGAATGGAATATGACGTGATATGAAAATATGATTATAATTGGTTGATGCATAATTTCGTAGAGTTTTCTTTCTAACAGAGTTTTGTCCCAGAAAAAGAGAATTTTTGTAATTTGTTATACGTATATCATTTTAAAGTCCTAGTCTTACTCTTTCAGATCGTTTTGAATTATTTATTTGAATTATTTCTGACATGCTAAACGCCATGAAATTATGCACCAACCTAATAGATCATGTAATATTATTAATGTAATGTAATATTATACGAGCATTGTCGGTTTCATATTGTATATAATGTAATGTATATAATATAGTGTTATGTTATTCTGCATAAATAAATCTCTAAGTGTTCCAGCTATTGGTTTAGTTGTTTGCGTCCATTTGTTTTAGGAAGACATAAAAATCGTGTATTTATTGTCCTCATATAATAATTAATGGATCAAGGGAACTAGAATCATCCTGATTTAAATTTTATTTCAATTCAAATAAAATTTACATATAAATTTAAACGAGGAAATTTCATGCTTAAAATAACTAATATCTTTATGAGAAAACAAGAGGAAGTGCGCTCAATATTTTTACATAGTTTCTTAATTACTTAATTACTTGAGTACTTTTATATGTAAGGGGGCACGATTAAAACGTAAATTTTGTTACTATAATAAATACAATACAAAGTATTAGATATATTATCTAAAATGCATAATATTATTATAATAAACCAATATTAATTTAGAATGGTACGAAATCACGAAATATGGAAAATTGTATGTATGTGATATAAACGATTCACATTGATAAAACAATACAAGATTGGTGATCAAAGAGTGCGCTCTGAAAGGTAATGTTTTGGAAGCTGAGTCACGATACTATTCCAGTTTCAATATGTATTTTCCGGCTAAAAAAACTGCACTTTTGAAACAGTTATATTTGCCTTTAATTCGTATTCGAAGTTGACTAGTATTTGAACTTAAGCCGGTAGAATTTATCAAATTATGAATGTCATTAATGAAAATGGCGTGTCCTTCTGCATTTATTTACGATTATTGTATTACGTTTGATGTAATTTTATTATACTTTGTAATGTGAAATAATAAAGAACGATCATATTTTTGGCTTTACGTCTTTCATTTCAACAGAACATGTCCATGTCCTTGAAAATAACATTACCTCCATCATGATATTAACACTTTCTGTGTTAAGGTCAAGTACGTGTAACCGGTTACCTTTTACCAGAGTTTTCTTAGAATTTATTTCAAAAGTAATCAAACTCCCTATGAATTCCATCAACACCGTATTTATGTATATATTTATTTAAAGTATTGGCAAATATTTCAGCAGTTTTACAGGTTAATCGGCAACTGAATACTGGAACACTCAAACTCATCAACCTGTTTTGGCACGGCGTTTATCCAAACTTCCAAAATGGCGTCTATAAGGAAATTTCTACGACCAGCAGGCACTAGCTACGATTGACGTATTCATCTCAAAAGGCAAAGAAAATAGACTGAAATCATTCATAATGCTTAATATCTCTTTGGATATTCTGTAATATTATCACTGTCACTTATCTTTACAAAGAAAAAAGTCATTTGAAAATTGAATCGTAAATACCTTCAAATCGAAAGTTTCTGTAGTAATTCATTTTATGTGTTTATTTTGAAATCTTATTTTCCGACTGATAAGAAGACGTAACATCCGATTCCAAGTTAAAATCTTGTACTCGCTTGAGTACAATAAACGTGTGTATGTGTCTATCATAATTTATGTACTCTGAGGTGTACTCTCTAAAAAGACTTCAGGATTTAAAAAGACACAATGAGTTTCATAAATAAATCAATATTTTATTCATGGCATTGTTCTTCGAATTCCAACTGTAAAACTTAGTATTGTAATGTTATTTTCATATACATATAAGGGTAATATTTTTAATAAAACATTCGTATATGTAAGAAAAATTTGTTTCATCCAAAAAGCACAGGGTGCAACAAACTTTTGAACGGTGGTGCATACACATATATAATTTATATATATTTTAAAGAAGAATAAGCCACATCGATCATCGTACCACAACAAACCACGACCGTTGTCAAAACTAGAACGATATCATAACTCTATTATTAATAATTGTTCGAAACAATTATTTATCGCTGCATCGATCGTTGCACTCATCGCGCATTAGTCCAAAGTATGCATTATGCACAGTGCAACCTTTGCTGCAACCAGAAGTTGCAATTTAATAAAATAATCAGTGCACAATATCTTTGAATCGTAATATTCCCTCGTCTCAAGAAGTGCAAAGTCGCGACAAACTTTATTCTACATCGATAATTTAATAAATTTACTAAATTACGACTTAGTTATTGCAATATTACTTATATTAATTAATTATTAACGCGCCATCGAGTTAAACAAAAATATATTAATAAAATATCAGGCGAATCCGAAGAAGTCTCTTTATTAATGGACCAGTTATCCACCACTAAAGGGGAATCGTTTCAGTGGATTGGTGTCCAGTGCACCAATTATGACGTCATTCGCAAAAATCTTGGAAAATGAATGAAAAAATATTTTCCAAAAAGCTTTTAAGTTGATAAATATACGAATACTGTCGATAACGATCGACGAAAGTAACGAATATTCAACGGTTTGTTCTTCGAGGAACCCCACCAATTTTCACCCCTTCCTGATTCCTGAGGCACCAAGGTGACGTGGGAACTCCTGCACAACGATTCTTCATTACGCCGGGAGCTCTCGGGGCGGAAAGACGTCTTTCCTAATTCTCTCTTCCCAAACTACCCCTCTTCCAAACCGACGACCCTCCTCTATCTAGGAAGACTAATACCGACCCCAGCTGACCCCTGGTGACCACTGCCGATCACTGCTGACCCCAGTTGACCACTGCTGACCACTGCCGATCACTGCTGACCCCAGCTGACCAGTGCTGACCACTGCTGACCACTGCCGATCACTGCTGACCAGTACTGACCACCTTGCGCTTAATTCCGTTTTTGTTTCTGCCCTGTTTTAGAAGCTTGTATTGAAAGTATTTATATGTTGATTTGATTGGTTACTGATACATTTGACTGTTTACTGATTATTTGAATATTTACTAATTATTTACAGATTATTTACAGGTTATTTACAGGTTATTTATAATTGTTTACAGGTTATTTACAGGTTATTTACAGAATATTTACAGGTTAGTTATAAATTATTTACAGGTTATTTACAGATTATTTACAAGTTATTTTCAGATTATTTACAGGTTATTTACAGGTTATTTACAGGTTATTTACAGGTTATTTACAAGTTATTTGCAGATTGTTTGCTGATCATTCACTGATCGTTCAGTAATCATTCATTGATTATTTCCTGATCACTTCCTAATTACTTCCTAATTACTTCCTAATTGCTTCCTGATTATTTACTCATTATTTCTTAATGTTTCATATATATCGCATGCTTGATGGGGTTAGTAATTCGGTAGAAATGTCGGTAGTTCTTATAGCTATTACAGTTAGTTTCAAAGTTCGAAGAAAGAAGAAAGAATTGTACAAGAGGAACACTTCTGTAGCGAAATTGAATAGAAGTAAGAATAGAAGTAAGAATAGAAATAAGAATAGAAATAAGAATAGAAATAAGAATAGAAATAAGAATAGAAACTAGCTTATTAGGTATAGTTGGTTCAACGCTTTCTCTGCAAAGAATCTTTAACCTGATTCATATTGTACGATTGACATGCCACTTTGATTCTGTTAGTATTTTAGAATTAGTATAAGTTACACAGTGGCAGAGAAAGTGTTGTTCTAGTAATTAAGCGTTGAACTGTAAATCACTGACAGACTTATTTACGAAGAGCGAACATTTGCAAATTCTCACCTTTTTAGCTTCTCTTTTCCTTTGCTTTGTTTCGCGACGTGAAGTAGTTTATTTTGCAGTGATGAGCGACAAGTTTCTCGCTCTTTCGTTACTCTCTTCCAGAGTATCGAAGTGAAAATCTTGGATAGTATAGTTTGTTTCCGATCCTGAGAGGGTTCCTTGTGGACCTCACTCGGGTCTGTTCATTCTGGTTCCGGTAATCGGGCCAGGGTGGCAGATTTCGAGGTAAATGTCCTGTGCTTGCAAGGAAGGGCCATGGCACATGTGGCGGTCGTGGCGTAAGTCACGATTAAGCGAAACACTCCTGGACGGGGTGTCGGTAATCCGTTTGGAGGCTGCGTGCGGTTCTCCTTCGTTGTCACTCCTAAGGGTTTGTTCTCGCGCGCTGGGACGCGAGTGCCACGCACTCGTTGTCCATGTGCCATGGTTCCGACTGAGTATGGCTCGGCGGACTTCAGGTTGACGAACAAACTTTGAACCGCGATTTAGAGTTAGAGTCATTTCTTAGAGTCAATACCCCCAATTAGTACGTTCGCTCTTCTAAATAATGTTCGATCAGTGACCTCGCGATAAGTTTGGTATAAGAATAGTTAGTAAGTTAGAACATTGTATCAGCGACGATATTCCAAGTCCGATTGTCCCATTTTTCTTCGAGTTTGACTCGAAGCAGAATGTGCCTTGAGGACTTGGAATAAAACGGTGGGTGGTTCGGTCGCGGAACACAATTCGCGACCCAGCCACCCACCAGGGTCTCTGCTAGCGGCAACCTCCACGTGGTGAGACCTGGTAATCGGTAATAATTGTAGAGAATTCGAATTCGAATTCGAATTCTTCTACAATTACAACCGAGCTAATAGCTGCTTTATACGTTCAATTTAATTAGAAATTAGACACCTCGCTTAGCGAATAAGATAAGAATATCGAGTCGGCTATCCGTTGACTATGTTTCAGCAATGAACTATACTTTATAAATTTTATTTATTGTGGAACATTACTGATCACCATCTCTTGATGTATTCATCTGGCTGTTTGCTTTTGTACTTTTAATAAAGATTAATTGTAATGTAATAGGAAAACTGCAATGTAACAACACCTGCCTTACCCAAGCTCCTTCAGTTCCGGATGAGACATTCTCAATTTATTATTTTTTAAATACACTACTGCACCTTCTTATTAAATAATAAAATAAAATGATCATTAGCCCTTATATTCTCTAACCTTATAATAATATCCCCAAATAAATTCGCAATGGAATTTATTTCAGACAAAAATTTGAACGATTTTATTTTAATTATTTCGGGCAGTTTAATTTAATGGCGTAACATTGCGAAGAACTTCATTTAATTAAATAATAGTTTATCTTTCGGACAAAGCTGCTGGGTTTTATATATTAATTCATTGCTTATCTGTACGCTTTAATAATTAAATCAATTTGTTATACTTAATAATTATTAGACAACTACCGCTACTCTAATGTAAGACATGGATTATTCCCTGCAGGCCATTTCAATGAAATAATATTTCGAACAACTAAATTTAATTAAATAATATTTTAACTTTCGGACAAAGCTAATTTTGTTTATTAAACAATTTATTGGATTTGTGAACAAATCTAGTTTCTTATTAATGATTGCAGGACGGCCGCTGCTTGCTTCGCCGGAACGTTAACAATCGAAGAAGAAAAAGAACGAAGGGCCATCGTCAAAATACTTTATTTCCAAGTGTTTATATACTACATATATTTACATACTTATGTCTATCATATTATATTATTTATTAGTATAGAATGTTCTGTGCAAATTGTTGTATCTCCTGTAATGTACATTTACAATAAATGACATCATTACGAATATTTTGTGTTATATTTTATATTTCCTGGACGCCCCGAACATCCAAAATCCCATATATCCTAAAAACTTCCTCGAATTTCGTTAAAATCCCGGAAACGGTCATTTTTTTATATCTTTTACATGTTTTATACGTTTTATACGTTTTATACGTTTCATTCGTTTTATATGTTTTACATGTTTTATACGTTTTATACGATTTATACGTTTTATACGTTTTATACGTTTTATACGTTTTACACGTTTTATACGTTTTATACGTTTTATACGTTTTACACATTTTACACATTTTACACATTTTACACATTTTATACGTTTTATACGTTTTATACGTTTTATACGTTTTATACGTTTTATACGTTTTATACGTTTTATACGTTTATGTGTTTTATACGTTTTATACGTTTTATACGTTTATGTGTTTTATACGTTTTATGTATTTAATACGTTTTATATGTTTTACACGTTTTATACGTTTTATACGTTTTAAACGTTCTGTACGTTTTATATGTTTTATACGTTTTACATGTTTTATACGTTTTATATGTTTTATACGTTTTACACGTTTTATACGTTTTATACGTTTTACACATTTTACACATTTTACACATTTTACACATTTTACACGTTTTACACGTTTTACACGTTTTACACGTTTTATACGTTTTATACGTTTTATACGTTTTATACGTTTTATACGTTTTATACGTTTTATACGTTTTATACGTTTTATACGTTTTATACGTTTTATACGTTTTATACGTTTTATACGTTTTATACGTTTTATACGTTTTATACGTTTTATACGTTTTATATGTTTTACACGTTTTATATTCTTTATATGTTTTATATGTTTTACACATTTTACACATTTTATATGTTTTATATGTTTTATATGTTTCATATGTTTCATATGTTTCATATGTTTCATATGTTTCATATGTTTCATATGTTTCATATGTTTCATATGTTTTATATGTTTTATACGTTTTATACGTTTTATACGTTTTATACGTTTTATACGTTTTATACGTTTTATACGTTTTATACGTTTTATACGTTTTATACGTTTTATACGTTTTATACGTTTTATACGTTTTATACGTTTTATACGTTTTATACGTTTTATACGTTTTATACGTTTTATACGTTTTATACGTTTTATACGTTTTATACGTTTTATACGTTTTATACGTTTTATACGTTTTATACGTTTTATACGTTTTATACGTTTTATACGTTTTATACGTTTTATACGTTTTATACGTTTTATACGTTTTATACGTTTTATACGTTTTATACGTTTTATACGTTTTATACGTTTTATACGTTTTATACGTTTTACATGTTTTACACGTTTTACACGTTTTACACGTTTTACACGTTTTACACGTTTTACACGTTTTACACGTTTTACACGTTTTACACGTTTTACACGTTTTACACGTTTTACACGTTTTACACGTTTTACACGTTTTACACGTTTTACACGTTTTATACGTTTTACACGTTTTACACGTTTTACACGTTTTACACGTTTTACACGTTTTACACGTTTTACACGTTTTACACGTTTTACACGTTTTATATGTTTTACACGTTTTATATTCTTTATATGTTTTATACGTTTTATACGTTTTATACGTTTTATACGTTTTATACGTATTATACGTTTTATACGTTTTATACGTTTCATACGTTTTATACGTTTTATACGTTTTATACGTTTTATACGTTTTATACGTTTTATACGTTTTATACGTTTTATACGTTTTATACGTTTTATACGTTTTATACGTTTTATACGTTTTATACGTTTTATATGTTTTATATGTTTTATATGTTTTATATGTTTTATATGTTTTATATGTTTTATGTGTCTCAAACGTTTAATGTACATTATGTGTTTTACATGTTTTATATGTTTTATACGTTTTATACGTTTTATACGTTTTATATGTTTTATATGTTTTATATTCTTTATATGTTTTATGTGTTTTACACATTTTACACATTTTATATGTTTTATATGTTTTATATGTTTTATATGTTTTATATGTTTTATATGTTTTATATGTTTTATATGTTTTATATGTTTTATATGTTTTATATGTTTTATATGTTTTATATGTTTTATATGTTTTATATGTTTTATATGTTTTATATGTTTTATATGTTTTATATGTTTTATATGTTTGATATGTTTCATACGTTTTATATGTTTTATATGTTTTATACGTTTTATACGTTTTATATGTTTTATATGTTTGATATGTTTCATACGTTTTATATGTTTTATATGTTTTATACGTTTTATACGTTTTATACGTTTTACGTCAAACAAGTATCACATAGGGAACACAAGGAAAACAGGGAACATATACAACACGTAAAACACGTAAAACACATCAAACACATAAACCATATAAAACATATAAAACATATAAAACATATAAAACATATAAAACATATAAAACATATAAAACATATAAAACATATAAAACATATAAAACATATAAAACATATAAAACATATAAAACATATAAAACATATAAAACATATAAAACATATAAAACATATAAAACATATAAAACATATAAAACATATAAAACATATAAAACATATAAAACATATAAAACATATAAAACATATAAAACATATAAAACATATAAAACATATAAAACATATAAAACATATAAAACATATAAAACATATAAAACGTGTAAAACGTGTAAAACATATAAAACGTGTAAAACGTATAAAACGTATAAAACGTATAAAACGTTTAAAACGTATAAAACGTTTAAAGCGTATAAAACATATAAAACATGTAAAACGTTTAAAACGTATAAAATATATAAAACATGTAAAACATATAAAACGTATAAAACGTATAAAATATATAAAACATATAAAACATATAAAACATATAAAACATATAAAATGTGTAAAATATGTAAAACATATAAAACATATAAAGAATATAAAACGTGTAAAACATATAAAACGTATAAAACGTATAAAACGTTTAAAACGTATAAAACATATAAAACATGTAAAACGTTTAAAACGTATAAAACATATAAAACATGTAAAACATATAAAACGTATAAAACGTATAAAATATATAAAACATATAAAACATATAAAACATATAAAATGTGTAAAATATGTAAAACATATAAAACATATAAAGAATATAAAACGTGTAAAACATATAAAACGTATAAAACGTATAAAACGTTTAAAACGTATAAAACATATAAAACATGTAAAACGTATAAAACGTATAAAACGTATAAAACGTATGAAACGTATAAAACGTATAAAACGTATAATACGTATAAAACGTATAAAACGTATAAAACGTATAAAACGTATAAAACATATAAAGAATATAAAACGTGTAAAACATATAAAACGTGTAAAACGTGTAAAACGTGTAAAACGTGTAAAACGTGTAAAACGTGTAAAACGTGTAAAACGTGTAAAACGTGTAAAACGTGTAAAACGTGTAAAACGTGTAAAACGTGTAAAACGTGTAAAACGTGTAAAACGTGTAAAACGTGTAAAACGTGTAAAACGTGTAAAACGTGTAAAACGTGTAAAACGTGTAAAACGTGTAAAACGTGTAAAACGTGTAAAACGTGTAAAACGTGTAAAACGTGTAAAACGTGTAAAACGTGTAAAACGTGTAAAACGTGTAAAACGTGTAAAACGTGTAAAACGTGTAAAACGTGTAAAACGTGTAAAACGTGTAAAACGTGTAAAACGTATAAAACGTATAAAACGTATAAAACGTATAAAACGTATAAAACGTATAAAACGTATAAAACGTATAAAACGTATAAAACGTATAAAACGTATAAAACGTATAAAACGTATAAAACGTATAAAACGTATAAAACGTATAAAACGTATAAAACGTATAAAACGTATAAAACGTATAAAACGTATAAAACGTATAAAACGTATAAAACGTATAAAACGTATAAAACGTATAAAACGTATAAAACGTATAAAACGTATAAAACGTATAAAACGTATAAAACGTATAAAACGTATAAAACGTATAAAACGTATAAAACGTATAAAACATATAAAACATATGAAACATATGAAACATATGAAACATATGAAACATATGAAACATATGAAACATATGAAACATATGAAACATATGAAACATATAAAACATATAAAACATATAAAATGTGTAAAATGTGTAAAACATATAAAACATATAAAGAATATAAAACGTGTAAAACATATAAAACGTATAAAACGTATAAAACGTATAAAACGTATAAAACGTATAAAACGTATAAAACGTATAAAACGTATAAAACGTATAAAACGTATAAAACGTATAAAACGTATAAAACGTATAAAACGTATAAAACGTATAAAACGTATAAAACGTATAAAACGTGTAAAACGTGTAAAACGTGTAAAACGTGTAAAATGTGTAAAATGTGTAAAATGTGTAAAATGTGTAAAACGTATAAAACGTATAAAACGTGTAAAACGTATAAAACATATAAAACGTATAAAACATGTAAAACGTATAAAACATATAAAACGTACAGAACGTTTAAAACGTATAAAACGTATAAAACGTGTAAAACATATAAAACGTATTAAATACATAAAACGTATAAAACACATAAACGTATAAAACGTATAAAACGTATAAAACACATAAACGTATAAAACGTATAAAACGTATAAAACGTATAAAACGTATAAAACGTATAAAACGTATAAAACGTATAAAATGTGTAAAATGTGTAAAATGTGTAAAATGTGTAAAACGTATAAAACGTATAAAACGTATAAAACGTGTAAAACGTATAAAACGTATAAAACGTATAAAACGTATAAATCGTATAAAACGTATAAAACATGTAAAACATATAAAACGAATGAAACGTATAAAACGTATAAAACGTATAAAACATGTAAAAGATATAAAAAAATGACCGTTTCCGGGATTTTAACGAAATTCGAGGAAGTTTTTAGGATATATGGGATTTTGGATGTTCGGGGCGTCCAGGAAATATAAAATATAACACAAAATATTCGTAATGATGTCATTTATTGTAAATGTACATTACATTGTAAATGTACATTACAGGAGATACAACAATTTGCACAGAACATTCTATACTAATAAATAATATAATATGATAGACATAAGTATGTAAATATATGTAGTATATAAACACTTGGAAATAAAGTATTTTGACGATGGCCCTTCGTTCTTTTTCTTCTTCGATTGTTAACGTTCCGGCGAAGCAAGCAGCGGCCGTCCTGCAATCATTAATAAGAAACTAGATTTGTTCACAAATCCAATAAATTGTTTAATAAACAAAATTAGCTTTGTCCGAAAGTTAAAATATTATTTAATTAAATTTAGTTGTTCGAAATATTATTTCATTGAAATGGCCTGCAGGGAATAATCCATGTCTTACATTAGAGTAGCGGTAGTTGTCTAATAATTATTAAGTATAACAAATTGATTTAATTATTAAAGCGTACAGATAAGCAATGAATTAATATATAAAACCCAGCAGCTTTGTCCGAAAGATAAACTATTATTTAATTAAATGAAGTTCTTCGCAATGTTACGCCATTAAATTAAACTGCCCGAAATAATTAAAATAAAATCGTTCAAATTTTTGTCTGAAATAAATTCCATTGCGAATTTATTTGGGGATATTATTATAAGGTTAGAGAATATAAGGGCTAATGATCATTTTATTTTATTATTTAATAAGAAGGTGCAGTAGTGTATTTAAAAAATAATAAATTGAGAATGTCTCATCCGGAACTGAAGGAGCTTGGGTAAGGCAGGTGTTGTTACATTGCAGTTTTCCTATTACATTACAATTAATCTTTATTAAAAGTACAAAAGCAAACAGCCAGATGAATACATCAAGAGATGGTGATCAGTAATGTTCCACAATAAATAAAATTTATAAAGTATAGTTCATTGCTGAAACATAGTCAACGGATAGCCGACTCGATATTCTTATCTTATTCGCTAAGCGAGGTGTCTAATTTCTAATTAAATTGAACGTATAAAGCAGCTATTAGCTCGGTTGTAATTGTAGAAGAATTCGAATTCGAATTCGAATTCTCTACAATTATTACCGATTACCAGGTCTCACCACGTGGAGGTTGCCGCTAGCAGAGACCCTGGTGGGTGGCTGGGTCGCGAATTGTGTTCCGCGACCGAACCACCCACCGTTTTATTCCAAGTCCTCAAGGCACATTCTGCTTCGAGTCAAACTCGAAGAAAAATGGGACAATCGGACTTGGAATATCGTCGCTGATACAATGTTCTAACTTACTAACTATTCTTATACCAAACTTATCGCGAAGTCACTGATCGAACATTATTTAGAAGAGCGAACGTACTAATTGGGGGGATTGACTCTACGAAATGTCTCTAATTCTAAATCGCGATTCAGAGTTTGCTCGTCAACCTGAAGTCCACCGAGCCATACTCAGTCGGAACCATGGCACATGAACAACGAGTGCGTGGCACTCGCGTCTCAGCGCGCGAGAACAAACCCTTAGGGGTGACAACGAAGGAGAACCGCACGCAGCCTCCAAACGGATTACCGACACCCCGTCCAGGAGTGTTTCGCTTAATCGTGACTTACGCCACGACCGCCACATGTGCCATGGCCCTTCCTCGCAAGCACAGGACATTTACCTCGAAATCTGCCACCCTGGCCCGATTACCGGAACCAGAATGAACAGACCCGAGTGAGGTCCGCAAGGAACCCTCTCAGGATCGGAAACAAACTATGCTATCCAAGATTTTCACTTCGATACTCTGGAAGAGAGTAACGAAAGAGCGAGAAACTTGTCGCTCATCACTGCAAAATAAACTACTTCACGTCGCGAAACAAAGCAAAGGAAAAGAGAAGCTAAAAATGTGAGAATTTGCAAATGTTCGCTCTTCGTAAATAAGTCTGCCAGTGATTTACATTTCAACGCTTAATTACTAGAACAACACTTTCTCTGCCACTGTGTAACTTATACTAATTCTAAAATACTAACAGAATCAAAGTGGCAAGTCAATCGTACAATATGAATCAGGTTAAAGATTCTTTGCAGAGAAAGCGTTGAACCAACTATACCTAATAAGCTAGTTTCTATTCTTATTTCTATTCTTATTTCTATTCTTATTTCTATTCTTATTTCTATTCTTACTTCTATTCAATTTCGCTACAGAAGTGTTCCTCTTGTACAATTCTTTCTTCTTTCTTTGAGTTCATCTTCAGAGAACTTTGAAACTACCTGTAGTAGCTATAAGAACTACCAACATTTCTACCGAACTACTAACCCCAGCAAGCATGCGATACACAAGCAACATTAAGAAATACTCAGAAAATAATAAGGAAGTGATCAAGAAGTGATCAGGAAGTAATCAGTGAATGATCACTGAACGATGAGTGAATAATCACTGAACGATGAGTGAATAATCACTGAACGATCAGTGAATGATCAGTAAACAATCTGAAAATAACCTGAAAATAACCTGAAAATAACCTGTAAATAACCTGTAAATAATCTGTAAATAATCAGTAAATATTCAAATAATCAGTAAACAGTCAAATGTATAAATAATCAATCAAATAAATATATGAATGCGTTCAATGTAAGTTCCTAAAACAGATTAAAAACAAAAATTGAATTATTCGTTAGCTGATTATTGGCTAGTACGGGTCAGGTGTGGTCAGCAGTGGTCAGCAGTGATCAGCAGTGGTCAGCAGTGGTCAGCAGTGGTCAGCAGTGGTGAGCAGTGGTCAGCAGTGGTGAGCAGTGGTCAGCAGTGGTCAGCAGTGGTGAGCAGTGGTCAGCACTGGTCACCGATGCTCAGCAATGGTCGGTAGTGGTCCGTACTTGTCGGTATTGGTCTTCCTAGATAGAGGAGGGTCGTCGGTTTGGAAGAGGGGTAGTTTGGGAAGAGCGAAGTAGGAAAGACGTCTTTCCTCCCCGAGAGCTCTCGGTGGAATGAAGAATCGTTGTGCAGGGGTTAACCACGTCACCTCGGTTCCTGAAGCACTGGGAAGGGGTGGAAATTGGTGGGGATCCTCGAAGAACTAACTGTTGAATATTCGTTACTTTCGTCGTTTGCTATCGACAATATTCGTATATTTATCAACTTAAAAGCTTTTTGGAAAATATTTTTTCATTCATTTTCCAAGATTTTTGCGAATGACGTCATAATTGGTGCACTGGACACCAATCCACTGAAACGATTCCCTTTTAGTGGTGGACAAGTGGTCCATTAATAAAGAGACTTCTTCGGATTCGCCTGATATTTTATTAATTCATTTTTGTTTAACTCGATGGCGCGTTAATAATTAATTAATATAAGTAATATTGTAATAACTAAGTCGTAATTTAGTAAATTTATTAAATTATCGATGTAGAATAAAGTTTGTCGCGACTTTACACTTCTTGAGACGAGGGAATATTGCGATTCGAAGATATTATGCATTAATTATTTTATTAAATTGTAACTTCCGGATGGACCAAAGGTTGCACTGTGCATACTGCATACTTTGGACTCATGCGCGATGAGTGCAACGTTCGTGGCAACGATAAATAATCGTTTTAAACAATTACTAATAATAGAGATATGATATCGTTTTAATTTCTGCAACGGTCGCGGTTTGTTGTGGTGCGATGATCGGTGTTTCGTTCGTCAACGAAATCAATTAATTATTCTTTAATTATTTCATTTTTATAACTATTGGATTCGGGAGTCGATGCAGTTGCTAATTAACAATTAGACCTTATGAAAAACATATCGAACAAGATTTATATAAACGTTAGGTAGTATTAAAACGTGGACTGTGTTTGTTTCCAAAATACAATGACCATGAAACGTCGATCATCGTACCACAACAAACTACAAAAACCACGGCCTTCGCAGGATTTAATATATACATGTATGTGATTCTGGATATTCGGTATATAGAGGGAATATAAAATATAATACAGTAAGTCCTTAATAAAGTTGTTTATTGAAGTTATAATTTGCATAATGACCAACAATTTTTATACAATGTTATACACTTATACGTGTTGTAATATAATATATACATTTATAAATATATAAAATAAATGTTCACTTGTAAATAAGATAGTTGCCAAACATCATATCCGGTAGATGCACGGAACGTATTTGAATTTTTTTGTCGCAATATAGTAACCATACTTTCCCAATTCATTTATTATAGTTCGATCGCCAAGATTGATCTACTAGACGTCACAATAATCGCTCTAAAAAATGTTTATATCTCCCAGGAAATTCTAATAAACGTATTGGGAAATTTCGGAAGTTCAATGAGAATATTCAAATGTGGCCGGAGTATTAATTAGAGTTGTTGTTTTAAAGATATTACCGTTTTTTAGACCGACCTTCTCAGGAAAGTAATGAATTTTGTGGATAAATATCGAAACATTTAATTGCAGAGGAAGCTTTAACGCAATTTTATTAATTGCGGTGAAACTGACTCTATAATGAAATGTTTCCATATATAACAATGAAATTCAATACGATCCTAAGAAACACGGTGTAAAGAAAACGTGAATATCTTTAAAACAATAACTCGGATTATTATTATCGTCTTATTATAATCGATTGTTTGTTATTCAATTAACGGAACTCAAAAATTATCATGATTCTTTTTATTATTATATTGTCTACTGTGTCACGCCTTGAATATTCATTGAAATTTATCTCGTAAATGATATGAATAAATTATCAGATTTGCGTACTTTTATTCTTTCTACGAATAATATTTTCGACGTATGTCATACTTCTAAGAACTAAAATCCAGAATTAACACTATTCCTACTATTGTTTCTTTCTACCGAACCGGTCAAATGAACCGTTGAGAAATATGTCCTGTTATAATGTCACCTATTTCGAAGTATTAATTCTATTGTAAAATTATACAGCTATAAATGTTTCTTACATAGATGCACAGATTGTGTAAGATACAACAATCGGTGCAAAAATCTACAACAATTGATATCATTGTGGGATGACAGACATTATGACGGGACAATGTTTGGTCTGAATTATGAAAATTTGTATTTGTAACACCTGACAGGTGATTCTTACAGATTTGAATACGTTGCAAACGAATCCGCAACCCGTTTTTCTCCATCAACCTCAGTTTTCGAAAAACTCAATTTATTATAATTGATTATATTTAAATAAATGGAAATAGAATAACTCCATATCGTTGTTGAACATCAATAACGTAAACTAAAGTGCTTCATACAAAGAGTATAAAATTATCGTGTTACAAAAAAACGCATTTTGCTTCAACTGGCTAACTTATATCAAGCTTTACTTATTTATACTAAAATGAAATTATTAACTATTCAAATAATGAAAACATGTTTAAATTACAATGTCGCCCAAGTTATCAACGTATTCAGAATTGTAATCCATTCGAATAAAACGATAATATTATAAACGGAATTTCA
Source organism: Nysson spinosus (assembly GCA_910591585.2). NCBI lineage: Eukaryota > Metazoa > Arthropoda > Insecta > Hymenoptera > Crabronidae > Nysson > Nysson spinosus. The sequence goes on from OU342834.1 coordinate 4,602,331, forward strand.
ATTTTAATGCTGTACCATTTATATTTAATTTACGATAGTAGTTTTTTATTTCGATTTAAGTTTTTCTGCCGAAAGAGTTTAATACATCGAGTTAGGTACTGCATCAAGGACAAACTTTGAATTAAAAACACCGATGTAGAAGCATGTTAAAAATATTAGAAGACAAGTCTTAAAAATTATACGTATATTATAGAAACAAAGTAAGAATTATAAATCTATTAAAATGATTACTTCCTATAAAAAAAAATTCTTCCACCGTGACAATGTTTTCACATTGCCGTGACCAGGATTCGAACCTGGGTTACTACGGCCACAACGTAGGGTCCTAACCACTAGACGATCACGGCTACTGGAAGTGTTGTCTGCACACTCATTCATTCCGCTGATAAGGAATTTAGGAGTAATGTTTTCTCATATATTAATTCTTTGCACTCGGAGGCGACTCTCAGTCGCCACTCAGTTTATTGCGATAACTCGAACGGCGATTAAGAGACGACATTAAGATTTACTCCGGTTGTCGGTGATTTTAAATTCGACAGCAAGAAGTAAGTCAAGTAAATCTTAATTCCGCCTTTCACAATCAGTTGCCACTCGAATTACCGCAAGAAACTGAGTGGCGATTGGCAGTCGCCTTTCGTGTGCAAAGAGTCACATTTAATACTTTTATAATACCGCTTGCTAATAACAGTCTTTTGTAATTTAGTAATATAACTACCATACGTAATGGTAATTAACACCATTAATTATAATATGTCTACTCCTCCGCGAATAATTAGGCGGTATTTTTCTGATCGAAGATTATTCGGTAGATCGACTGTTATTAATAACTGTAATAAGTCTCAAATCTTAGACAACAAAACTTGAGTCAATATTAAATATAAAATAATATTGAATAAAGTTAGTTTCTTAATGAAGTTAAGGAACTAGATTTACTTAGATTAAACTGTTCTTGAATATAAAATATTATTGAACGAGTTAGTTTCTCAATTAAATTATTAAGGTTCCTTAAGAAAAAAAACATATGTATTCCATTACTTCGACACTCGTTTTTTTATTAGTATAAAACAACTCTTACGTAACACGATGATAAGTTCGCCGTTTATCAACGATAAGCATATTTATGTTTTAACATGCACTAACTGGAAGTGATTCGGGTAAGTGATTTCAGTAAACAGTTTGATGGCGCAAGATATAAAATAACGATTTTATTTTTATCCATCCTCATATCTAAGGAACATTTTTATCTATACACATATAAATAATTCAAATCGTGGTTAACTTTAAATAATGAAATAAGTTGCGGGAACATCGCAAGCAGTAATGCTGCTACGAATGAAATGATTAAGAATGAGATGATAGCCTATCAATAAATTAAACGGGTGTTATCATTGCTCTCTGACCTTAATTTTCAATTCCCTTTCTCGCGGGATTTCTTATCGTCACTCAAATGACACTTTCCTATATAGATAACGTAATTGTATTTTACTTGCGAACTATATTATCACTGCGAACCAATAACGTGCTCAGACATTTAATTACACTGTTTAGGAAAGTGACATTTATCGAGTAGAAGGAAGTACAATTGGAACCATTCTTTGCGAGCGGATGTTGTGAAAGACTAGATAAATAATAACTTACTATCTCTTTGTAATATAAAATTAATTTAATTCGATACACCTACTTTATAAATACCAATCTATCTGACCGGTCAGAGGGCATATCATTGCACGCCATAGCCTGCCAATTGTTGATCTATCCACTGTCTGTGTTGTGATACACTGGCGTACACAGCAGGCACGTTCGAAGTTCCGCAACCAATGCCCCAAGATACAATCCCCGCCTGAAACAAAGTACACTTAACTTTGTCAGTTATAGCTTATAACTTTCTCTAAAAATAATACGAAAAAATCCTGGGAATTAATAGTAGAATTAATCTTGAAATCATTTTAAGACAATGCTTATTCATTAATTATCGGTATCTCGTAGCATTATTAATTGTTTATTCCCAGTGAATCATAATGAAACTTATTACCTGGACGAATTGACCAGTGCTCGTAGGACAAGTCAGAGGTCCACCACCATCACCTCGACACGTATCTTTATTTAATTCTCCACCGGCACAAATAAACGATCCATGCAATTCAAAGTATTGTCCTAATCTAGTATTTCTTAATCGAGTTTGACAGTCGGATCTGTCTACGATAGGTAACTCTACCTTACGAAGTTCGGCCTGATACTTCCCGTTTGTCCCTACGTAAAAAAACTCATTACAGGAGAATAATTAAAATCGGTGCATCGGTGCTCTGCTAATAAACTGTCGTCTTTTTAAATAAAAAAACGGTGCCGGAACTCACATCTTGTTAAGCTTTTCATTAAAGAAAATAATATTTAAATCTTTGTTGAAATGAAATTTAAAGCAGCTAAATTAAATATAATTTATTTTACACATTTTTTATTTTAGACACACTGCTGACGAGTGAAAATTATTTCGAAAGTTACTTTTAAAACATGGAAAAAACCATGTTGCTGAAAAATTAAAAAATGGCTCCATGCAAAATGTGTAAAAACTTGAAACTCGAAGGAATGATACTTTTATAATATAACTTTGTGAATATAGTTGATAAGTAGTCCTTAGAAACAGAATCGATCACGAGGTATCCTTACCGAATGAATTACGACCCCATCCTGTACCGAAGCACTTCGTACCAGTTGCGAAGGACATACCTTGTTGAGGCAGGCAAATGGGATTAATATTTACATTATATGTAACTGGTTTCTCTAAAATAAGCACAGCTACATCGTGATATAATCCCCCGCTATAGTACAACGGATGAGGAATTATGGTTTTTACATCGACTTCCTGGGTGGGCACTGGTTGGTCCTTACGTTCCAAATCCCATTGACCGAAGCGCGCTACTAGTTTACCGTTCCCGCGGCTGAAATATTTTATAATTCGAAGATATTAAATTCTTTTACATATAACATTTCACTTCCTATATTCTTTTTCTTTCCTTGTCCAATCTCTATTTTCTTATAATATTTTTCGTGATGTAATTCTAAACAATTTAATTTCAACTATTTCGTGTAGTAATGAATTATACTCGATTTTTAAGTTTAATCAAAGTTTCATTTAAAAATAATGACGACACATTAATCATCGAAATAATGTCCATTATTGTTGATGACCTTTTACCATTTTTTAGACAGCTTACCAATACCATATTTATGATTCTGTGCGTGTCATTTTATATCATCATTTTTATTGAATACTGGATATTTCGAATAAAATTGTTTTGATTGAAGGTATTATATTATTTTTTGAAGGAAGGTTCTAACAACCTTGTCACATTATCGTTTAAACAATCGATCCGTAAAAGCGGTATAAAATACGTACTTTATAACGCAATGAGCAGCAGTAAGGACAGCTCTATTATTGATTAAAGAGGCTCCACATTGAAAAAGATATTGACCATTCGTTTGTGATACTAAAAGGGCAACCATCCACGGGAATTCCGCGAAGTATGTTTTCCCAGAGTCTTGCGGATATGGTTGCGCTGTAAGGACAATTACAATCAATATGTCTTCAACAACTCTAAGTTGAAAGGATTTATATAAACGTTCGATATATACGTGGAGCATAAGTTTTATTCTGAAAACCGCAGGCAATCTGAGTTCGCGGGGGGCCATCGTTGACAATGTACTCTCCTTGAGTAGCTGATAGTTCGCGCAGTGATTTGACATCGATTCCTCCGATGCGACAACATACTTCATCCGCGGACCCACAGGAAGTAAATCTTGGATCAATTATTCCAGCACCATCGACGGAAACCACATTTCCCTCGGTGCACAACCACGTCTTCACGCAATAACATGCCTGATCTGTGCCAGGATTCTTTAGGGTTCCAAGACTATTTAACACAGCACTTCCGTCAACCGAATCTATTGGATTCTGGCAGCACAAAGAATTCGAAGCAGAACATACTCCTTGTTGACCAGGATATATCAATCTCGGATTTATAATCCCTGCACCATTGGATATTATAATACCCGTGTTACATTGGATCGTATTTCCACAAACTACACAGATTTGCGTTTGCTCAGGTAGCACTGGTATCGTTGGTGATGTGATTGGTGGAGTGGTAATTGGTGCTGTTGGAAACTCTATTCCTGCAGCTAAAATTCTACAGCACACTTGATTCTCGCCAGGACATAATCCAAATTGTTGGCGAGGGTTGATCACTCCTTCGCCAGCAAAACCAACAATTCCATTTGGGTTGCATTGCCAAATGAATACGCAAATGCAATTAAGTCCTGGTCCGGTTGGTACAGGTGTTGGTGGATCGGTTGGGAAGATTATTGGAGGGGCAGTTGGAATAGTCATCGTTGGTGTAGTTGGTGGTGTTGTTGGAGTTGTGGGTGGTGTGGTTGGAGTTGTGGGTGGTGTGGTTGGAGTCGTAGGTGGTGTGGTTGGAGTTGTAGGTGGTGTGGTTGGAGTTGTAGGTGGTGTGGTCGGAGTTGTAGGTGGTGTGGTTGGAGTTGTAGGTGGTGTAGTTGGAGTTGTAGGTCGTGTGGTCGGAGTTGTAGGTGGTGTGGTCGGAGTAGGTGTTACTATCGGTGCCATCGATGAAATATTAGGTAAATAACAGCAGACTTCTAGATCCCCGGAACATCTTCGAAACCTATTAAAAGATTAGTGGTCAGAGCCTCCGGCTCTACTTCAAACTCATAACTTTGCGAGGTAGAGAAAATGAACACATAATAATCATAAATAAATAGGTATGCTAGAAATGAATGAACTACATGAGGTTTGGGAGGTTCAAGAAAGATGGGGAAAGTTTATTCGTATCTGTTTCAAAAGTATTCTTTATCCAACGAATCTTTTCGACTTACACTTTTCTAAAATATATTTTTTGAAGAGTAATATTAACGTAGAGTTAGTGGCAGTTAACGTAATTTATATTTCACTAATTTGAAAGTTATTAAGTATCATAATAAACATATAAATATGAATTAAAAAATATTTACAACACAATAAAATGCAATCTAAAAACATAATGTTTAAATAAAACTATGCATTGATATGTGTAATATGTAATAATGAGTAATAAAGTTGCTAAATTTCAAAATTGCTTCGAAAATTTCAGAATCTAAAGAGTACAATGTATTTTAGTATTCTGAATAAAATTGGAATGATCGTCCAAAAAAAGGTCGTTTCGAGACAACTTAAGGTTGAGCGGCCATTAATTAGTTCAATCCCATCATAACTAACACTAGTTTTAAAGTCTAATTACGCAAAGTTAAAACTTTCACGGAAATAAATCACATATAACCACCAAGAATCAATTCTAACAATCAAAAAACTATTAGGAATCAATGAAATCAAATCAGAAACTGCAATATCCTGAAACTAATATCAAAGAAAGTCGAGCATAATCGTATATGCAACGAAGGCATCCAATAAAATAATCACAAAACTTACCTAACATCAATCGCACCTACGCCGTCCGTAATAATCGTCTGATTAACATCACAAAGATAATAAGGTACACAAATACAGTTCGCGGTGGGTGAAATGGTGGTAACTTTTTCTATTTTCTGAATCTTCTGCTTATGTTTAAGAATATGTAATAAGAACAGTGGCGAAGACTGCTTAAATCTCGCGTCATCTTGATTCCCAGGAAACACAACATTCCGTGTCTTTTCGAATAGAGAGCTTCCATTTTTGATTGCACTTTGACTTAAACTTTCCAGCGAAACCGATTCGGTGAAGATAAAAACGATGGAAGCAAGGCACGCCAACGTGAAGAGGCGCAACATGACGACGTTTCTAGTCAACGGCTCACCTTCTATTGAACGATTTTTAACACGAGCCTGCGTTTATGTGGAGAATATGCTAGTATTTTCTAGGACATAGGGAATATCCAGGTTCAGATACGAGGACTAATAGAATTGCTTTCGTTATTTCGACCGATCCCCAAGCATCCAAACGTAACAATGGCACCGTGTCATTTATCGTCACACATTTGAGGTCAAAATATTAAAGGTACCGGAAAGTAATTAATTCGGGAGTAAAGAATTTGTTCCCATCGAAAGTTGGAATTTAATTTGTTCAAAAAGAGAATTATGGGATTATTAATTGAAACGACGGAGATTATGTAATAGAATAATATTTAATATAAACAAATAAATGAAGTTTCATAAAGCATATCAAAAATAATTGATTACTTTCCGGTAACCCCAATATAATTACCGTTTTCGCTTTTCCTATATTCCACGAAATTCACGCTCTCTCGCGTGTTATGTTCGTGGACGTTCATTAAAGAATAAAATATTTATTTGGTTCATCACCAAATAGTGACGTAAGTGTCACGTGGAATATCGATCTCTCAAGAATTATGTAGGTTATATTTTATTTATTATAATTAAGATATATATTACACTTTGTTACATTATATATATTATAGGTTATTCAAATATTGTAAGAATAAATTGTACCACTTTTCTTTAATAAAGTATGCTGATTCTATATGTATCCTTTATTTTATTCCTATCCCATTATTATTTATAAATTAATAAACTTGAGCAACATGGAACAGGCTTTCTGGTGTCGATGAATATCATTTCGAAGAAAAACAGTTTCCGCGAAGGCAAACATTCAGCTAATTACTGTACCATAATTACGAGTATAATGATTATGCTTTCCACGTAATGTATCTTACATTTTAACAAAATCCTGCAGTTCGGATAATAATTCCATTACTCTATTATAAGGAACACAATGAATGACCCACTTACCTAGTGAGCTGCAGGAAACGCTTCATGGACCTAAGTTACAAAATTAGTTAGTGATTCGACTTCTGTGAATGCATGAAAGGGAAAATATATTTATATCTTGACCTAAATTAACGGGAGTCACACAATGCATCGCGTTTTATTACTGAACATTATCAGTAATAAATCATACCCGACGATCATACCTGACGATCATTCATATCGCAGCCGTAGAACGGTATTCTATTCGTTCAACTGGATAAATTTTACCTTGTCTACTTCCGGCGTACCGCAATTCAAGTGTTACAAAAATGTTTGACAAACAGACAGATCGGTATCTGGAAGTAAGCTGTGAACCGTGTTACTTCCAGTTATTATTATACACTTGTACACTACTGGTCATAAATATTGGATTGTCCCATATATTGTTCCTGCGATGTTGTCGAATGTGAAAAATACTGTTTTCACAAATATTTAATACGAATTAAACTACAATGCATTCTCCATCATTATCATGTAACAATTACGAACAAAATCAAACAAAAGCTGTCGAATGTGTAATACACAACTGATAAGAAATTGTTACGAGAAATTCAATATGAAATGAACACCGCGCGAACATATGGTCCAACTCCATATATCGCTGTTATAGAGGTAAAATTGATTAACAAAAATTCATTGAACAATGTTGATGGGCAAAAACTTATGACCGGTAGTGTACATGCTGCGATTTACACGCACCCGCAATGGCTATTTGTTTTCCAGGACTAATAGCTTCCGCAAGATATTGTCACGCGATGGCTAATGATTTATTTCTTACCCCTACCCCCGTAATATACGCGGGGGTTACGATGTATTTGATTCCATTATTATATAGCAAGTATTTCCTATCAGATTCGATTTAATATTGTTTTATAATTTGAGTTTGTAATTTTTTCTGTATGAATGAACCGGAAGAAGAAAAGGTTAAAGGGAGAGGACAACGTAGGAATCTAAAAGCCGATTGTGTAAATTGCTAATAGTCTTTGTTAAACATCAAAAACATGATACAAATCAGGAAACCTTAACGTTAATGCTTAAATAATATACTAGTACACAAATAATAATAATAATTAAAGATGATAATAATAATATTAACACAATAATAATATTAGTAATAATGTAATAAGGTTAATAATGAATTATGTATATATTATGACAATAATACGTAAATTTGTATCTAATATAACAACACAAAGTGATCAGTAAAGTGCGAAACAAAGAAAACTATAGTAATTGATCTGACATAAGCTCAAACTAAAGAAGGATACATTGATCATTGTAATTAGAAAGTGACTTGATGAAATGATTCCACATTAAGTTAAATAAACCACCATCGTTCGATTAAGAGACAATCGCGGAAATTAATATTTGTACAATTTATGGAAATTTATTTATGCACATCAGCTAGAAATGATAGGCCATCGAAAATAAAAATGTCTGCGGTTTCATCACTCTATCTATTTCGGATCCGTCTACTTTCGTGTTGGTATCTGCGAATTAACACTGGTCGCTTTTATTTAAATTCACGGTATTTCGCCCTTTTTGCGAATCATTAAACATGCCGGCTACAGCGCAAAGTAATTAGAAGATTTCAGAATGTACTTCACTCACTTGCATCACAACTGTTCGTTTTCTATCTCAAGCGATGAAACAGGATTAAACTTCATTGATTGAATTAGTCACAAATTAATATCATATTTGGTTCAGAACATCGGAAATATTAACACATTCTTAAAAAGTCACGAAATGGTAATGTCGTGGCATTTTAATATGCTGGCGGAAGTCGTAATTTACGAAAATGGGGTCCATCGAAGGTACGTTGCAAATTAATTTCATTTTTAATATCGTATATATTATGTAAGGCCCAGTATATGAATTGTGGGAAAATATAATATTCATATACCTATCCTGGCTGATGTTGATACGCATAAACAAAGGAAACTGATTATTACATTATATTATTCACATGCCTATTATTCACAACTGTAATATTTATGTAAATAGAACAAACTGAATAGTTTATGATAGTGTAACAAATTCGGACGCAAAAGTATCGACGTAGTTTAATCAAATTTATGAATATAATTTATAAGAAAGTCATAGTTAACACATTAGCGGCCAGTAAAGTTAAGTTCTTTAAACACCAAAGGAAACGCTACCTTAATGAGTGAGTAAATAAATAAATAAATAATTATTAGTAAGAATAAATACATACGTAACTGTTTAAATGCCCCGGATATTTAACGCATATTGCAACGAAATAAATAAAGCTACATACAGCCTCGGCTGATAATACATTAACTTTAAAGTTACTTATAATCATAAATTTGATATAGTTCCAAAAATGTTAATACTTTTGCGTTCGATTTTCAGTATTTTCCACCTAGATAAATATCCTCCATAATTGTATCATCGATGTGCATTGCATTAATAAAGGATCAAAATATACTCTTTCGATGAAACTTATTTGAGGACTTTCCTTTTTGTTATTCGTACTACATCAAGAAGGATGGATATGTAAAGTGTTCTATTTCTAAACTGTTTTTTACCAATCTTGTTTATATCTGCCAAAGTCTTCGTTAATTTTTGGAATTTTAGATAAGTAGGTAAAATTACCAGATAAAACAATTGTAACGCAATGGAAGTATAGTAGTATCCGTAAGAATACTCAACTTTGTATAAGAACTATGTAATAAATGTACAAAAAATTTCCTGCGAGTGTAAAATCATAATGTTCCAATGAGTATGCAAAGAATGTATTGAAATTATACCAACACGAAGTAGCGACTACAAATTTGTATGCCCTAAAATGTAGTCACAATGGTTTCGTTATCATAAAGACACCTGGGCATGATAACGCAGATGTACAAAGCGGATTCTTATTTCTATAAATATAATCTAACATACAAACGTTAATACTTACTATAGTAACAATTCGAAATATATCAATTATCAAAGATAGAAATATGGAATACGAGGATCCAAACAATAATGCGACTACTCTACGGTAAGATTCTGGAAAGAAGGCACTAAAAGACTTAAATTGGGAAGCGAAGTGTCTCATCTGCAACCAATGAAGGAGACCACGTGACACAGTGTTACGTGGATCTTCTTTCCAGAACCTGACAATACTTCTGTCTGCTATAAAAATATGTCTGCTTCGAATTACATTGTTGCCCTAAACACCAACATGGCAGTTTGGCAAGAATTCGAATTAACATTGTTACAAACAGAATTCAAATACGATGTTCAGTGAGCTAACTAACAAATCGTAACACAGATGGTGAGTTAATGAGAATATTTTCATAAATTTCTCACTCACATTAAGTACAATGTTACACAAACTTACCGAGGTTTACTTGTATAGGTAAACCCCCAATCTATAATAACAATATCAAAATTCGTTTAAACACTAAGAATAAACTCTGACGATAGTGTATGTGAATGTAGAATACCGCCTTCGAATAGCAAAATATGTTTCTCAATTCTCGAAGTATTGAATAGTTGCCAAAATGCTAATATTACTGGACAACCATTAGAATCTTACTTCAGTTAAGTTCACCTAACATTATTTCAATCAAAAGTAAGAAAAATCGTGTTAACTCAATTAGAATTCTATGCAGACCTACGCCTCGCAAGTGGAATAACAACAGCAAAGGAATGTAAATACAATTAAGTAAGTTTCATGGAGTCTTACTTACATCTCATTTCTAGTAACACCATTAAATCCCAACAGATTTTTAAGGTATCCTCAAAAGTCAAACATCAATGTGAACGTAAATTCAAACAATACTAAGCAAGGCACGTATTAATTCAAAATACTTGAGGTAAATTTCAGAACAAGTTTGTAAAAATTTAAGACACTGCGTCGTTTGCACCTTCGTTTTATCCTAAGGGATTCTTTATATACTTCGAGCTTCTTTGTATCGGGTTTGCGTGTGTATCACGTGCTACGCACATTCGTAAAAAGCATGTTTTATGGGGGCCCTCGATTTCGGAGAAAAAGCTATCGCCTGAAAGAGCATTGGTCTGCCACGAACCATCGAAGGTACGAACAAAAGAAAGTAAACGGCTGATGGTTAGTTATATTTGTTACGATGACCTTCGATAAGATTCCTGGTAACGCGCAGGAACGAGGCTTTGAACTCACGAATCCAAGGAAATAATATTTCATGCTAAATTGAAATTTCAAAGGATAATTCCAAACTGTGAGCGAATTCGAAATGCAAATATTTGGTATACCTGATGAATATTATAAAGATATTATAGTAACTTTTACTTGTACCGTTTACTTGTATTATTATTTTATTAACCAGTATAAAAACTATGGACACAATCCCATATTTCTGATCTTAAATTCTCAGATTTTTTATTACAGAATCGTATGAAAATCGTATCTGGAAGTATCCTCGAGAATCTTTCATGCCAAAATATCTTATAATATTCGATTTTAATAGAACAACATTCTAAAAAGAATCTTCCAAAATGTGATACACTCGCAAATGGAGTACTCGAAGTTTCTAAATACGTGTTATTATATTTATATCGCGAAAGCTTAATAATTATCAGCTGCCTTAGAAACCAATAAAACAAAGAGCAAAGCTTGTAATATTTACTTTAATTATTGTCTGTATCAATATACTTTCTGGTCTTCTTTCCTCCTACTCTTTAGCAAGTAAAATTACTTTAAAAATGTATCTCGAAACTCAGAAAGGTAGATTTCATTCGACCATTCATTATCCGTTTAACCTGTTAACCGGGGACGACCATTTGAATCACTTATTTCGATGATTACCAATTAAATTACAGTTATCTCCCTAATAATTCGCAAACTTTGAAACGTATGGATTTCAGTAGTGAATAATGAAATTCAGAAAGTTCATTAACTACAATTTCGCTATTTTCTTCTTCAAATATAATAATTTAACAAACACAATTCTACTAAACAGTGCAAGCACGATATATAAATGATTTGCTCTGTTCAAATATTTTAGTTCATGAATATTGAAATTTCAATTCTAAAAAAAGTACAAGAACCTCTGCAACTCGCTTACATGAAAATGTTAAGTAATAAATTTTACCTCTATAACAACGATTTGTAGTAGTTATGAATATATCGCACAACTCTAATTTATTACTGAACTTAAGACTGAATATATTTTGTTATTAAATTACTAATTGTAATTATCCCTGTAATTTCGTTTCTTGAAAAAAACACCGCGGTTAACAAGCTAAGAAAGAACGAAATAAGAACTTAAGAATGAAAGGAGTTCCAATAGCATTCGTAACGTTAGTAGAAAGACAATGCAGTCTTTTTAAATGTATTTCTTAATTACCAAAACATCGCGCACGGTGCGAGGTGTCAATGCAAATGCAATTATAAATAAATTAAAACAAGACCACGTTCCGCGTAACTATTCCAGGGGAACTTAACGATGCTTTAAATCAATGTTATTTCAGGAAAAATGGAAAGAAGCTTTATATGCAAATAGCACAATATCAATCATCTAATGTGGGTTATGTTATCAGTTTCCAAAGAAACGGCTGAATTTCTTGTTCTACTTGAAGTCATGATTGTTCTACGCGAATAAAAGCACGTTATTCGGGAATTTGTAAAGATTTTGATACTTTTATAATGTTATGTAAAGTATGTCGATACAAAATAAGTGGTGCAGTATCTTCTCCGTGGTTTATAAAAATAGAGTCTTCACATTATCACAGCACACAGTATACTGTGTTAAATTGTACGTTCATCGGAACTTCCGGTGTTTCTAATCTTTATAAAATCTTAGCTAACGTTATTAAGTTTTATCAAGGTCAATCTCCGTAAATCTACAGTGATCTAACTTTCAGCAAGTCCAGTTGAGAAAGTAACGGGTGCATTTAATTTATCATTATTGCTAAGTGATTAGTGTGCAAATGTATTTCTTCGTGAGTGTGGCAAAGCTCACGAATCCATACTACTTAATTTTGTCTCGATAAACCATAATTAAGTACAGATTGTTGCAAAATACATTATGCAGAAATTTGAATCTATGGAATATGAAGCATCATTATTGAACCCTTTTAATATCCAAAATCCGAAATATCGCCTCCGCGATCTTTGTCAGAACTACCTTGAGCCAATATTTTGGCTTTTCAATGTTTTGGCAACAATGTTGACATTTTTAAGCTAACAAATTTTCCAGTCTTTAATTTAAAAAAATAAATGTTGATCTTAATAAATATCTGCAGAAATGCATATCTGCAAGGTATTTCTGAATGGTTCGTAGAAAAACTATGAGTTATTAAAAGGGTTAGAGAGCTTGTTCAATAATTTGATCGAAAGAACAGTGAAATTGGGAATCTATTTCAGAATAGAAAAATAGGGTTATTATAGGAATCAAATAGGAAAATAGTATCAAGCGCTGGCTTTTCTTATAATACTATAAAACGTCGTATTCTAAGAGGAACCATAATTCGTGTCATAAAGGCTGTGAAATATACTTCACAGTTATAGTCTAAGGAACATATCTTCTCATGATCATGGCAAAGCTCATAATCTCAAAATCACATTATATTCTTCTGATAAAATATTATCAGACATAGATATTAAATTGTATATGGCACGTAAACGTGTAACCGATCCTTAGAATTAAATGGAATCTTTGGATGTAGCCTCTTTGTCCTACTACAATTCGTGTCACAAAATTGTATTGCAAACATAAAAACATCCGAAAGAGATTATTTTATGTTCGAGAATTATATCAAAAACTTCTGTATACAACTTTCTCTTGCCGCTTTTTTTAATTTATGAAATGCATCGTATTCCTACGATTTATGTCGTGTTGCATCAACAGAGCGAAATAAATGTAATGCAACTTACAGCGATGTTTATAAAATGAATTTCCTTTGTTAATTGCTTCGAAATGCGCGATGGACATTTGCACAATTTTTAATACACGCCGATATAAACTGTGAAATTCATAATGATTAAACGTCTAACCCATAATTGGTACACCTGTGCCAATATAATTCGATTGTTGAGATTGTAAATGTTTAAAAATTGTGATTTTAGGAGTTTATATTTTGGGAGCTAGAATTGTGAATATTTCAATATTTAGACTTTAACAGAAAAAGCTTCTGTTAGTTTCTTTGCTATTGCCACCTACATTGATAATTGGATTTATAACGCTGATTATTGTTGGTGTTGTTGTTTTTGATATAAAATGGATCTACTACTAGGATCTGGTAACTTAACGCGTCGCGGATGGACATTTTCTGTTTACCAATAAAGAATAATTATTGCTTTCTATACCGCAAATATTAAGTAACGGAGTATCATAAGTATCGTAACTAGTAGGTTATATTCATGATTATATAAGCATTAAGAATTATTTTCTTTAGCGTAAACAGTTTAAAAATATTTTACGTGGAAGAATAGCTAGGTACTGGCTATAGATAGCAATAAAATATGTGGTCCGCAACGTATTAAATTCCAGGGGAAATAGATAAAGTTAAGTGTACCAACCATGAACGAATTAAATCTACGAAAGAACAAGTTTGTCACACGAATTTCTTAAAAGGATTATTACCAGAAACTTTGGTCTGTTTAACTTCGAAGGATGAAACGGTAAAATTACCTGCCAGCAGATGATACCGAGACGTTCGAAGACAAGTGTGTTGAAGTATTTCAAACTAAACCAACAAGATCTTCTTAGGTTGGCGTACTTGAAACAACAGGTTTCTTGAGGGCGTGACACGTTAAGGGCTGTACGTCAAAATGTCACGTGTATTCTGCTTTATGCGTCGCTTACCCGTTGCATTTTTCAATAACTTGAAAGCATTCGCTGACGCCATAGTTGCAGTACCCTTAGAACTCCAGGGACAATACTTTATTGTATGGGCCCTATCCCCAGACGCGCCGCATATTGGGCACGTGTAGGCCCTAACAAACACACAATTGGTGAAAGTCAGTATCGCCGAGTGTCAAACACTTCTTAAAATTAAGTGAAGAGTAACACGTTGACTGTCACGTCAATTTCTGTAGTAACCCTAAACTACACTTTTGGTAACGAATCTTGAAGAGCATCTGCCAAATTAGCATTAAGTTCTGACACGGATAATAAACGGTTTGATTTGGTGCTCGCATAATTTGAGGGTTGTTAAGTATGCTTTAAAAAAAGGAAAACTTTGCAAGACTAATAAAAGCTGTAAACAAGAAGTAAACGTTTGGGTGTCACTGAAAGGCTGCGAAAAGGGTAATGTTTACGTTGCGATTTTAAACATACAACCTAATTTTATTGCTGATATTATTATTATAAGAGGGTAGTTTAAAACTGTGTCAATTGATACATTATAAGGGATAATGGTAGCTCGAATTTAAATTAAATTCATCGAACAATAAGTTAAATGCTGATTTATAGTTCCAAAAAGTCTTCATTCTTCAGCTATGATGTCCCTCTTAACTTATTCTTAGTTATTAATTACTTATTAATTACACAATTTTTAAAACTGTTCGGACATACCAGATATAAATGATAAAATTCAACTGTTTTTCAAATCGCAACAAAAACTGTGTTTTGAATAATGTTCTGTATCGATTTCGAAATACTTGTTCTTCAACCCTTCCTTTTATTAATTCCATAATGACTTTACTTCTTTCAACATAAATGAATTTCTAAGCGGGAAAAGTACTGAAGCAATAAGAATTTGTCAACATGGAGATAGCAAAATTTAAACAAGTTTAATATTCCACAAGTATTATTGTTATGTGAAGTATTGAATTCATGTTTAATAAACCTTGCCACGCTTATTCAGAAGCGCTTGGGCGGTGCAAAAGCTTTTTATTTCTACGAAATGATGTCACCGGCGCACGTGTTCGAAGATTACCAGGCCCCGATGTGGGGTCGGGTGGTCCCAAAAAAAAGGAATAGCGAATGGACAATAAATCTTGCCGCGTATTCAACCACTTCAACTGGCACACTTAAAAAGTCGATGGCATATGCTTTTTTTAAATGCAACTTGTGGAGTGTATCTTTCAAATTGCCAGCCAAGAAAGTTTGTATTGCTTTTAATTTATGCAGGGATCAACATACTGAAAAGTAAGTTTCAAAGAAAGGAAGGATTCGCCTGTTAATTTTTATTTCGACCACTGACAGTCAACGTGTTTTTTATAATTAAGATTAATTTTATATTTAAGACCTGATCTTACATTTGAAATTGTGTTATACATAACCTCGCCAACGAGAGTACATGATTAATAAATCAAACAATTAAGAAGTTCAAAGCTAACTGTTGAACGTTGCAAATTAATTAAATACAAAATCTCTATATACAAGAAGACTAACTTTTTGGAAGAAGAACACGTTGGAAAATAAAATTGGGCTCGATTAGAAGTAATTACAGAATGGGTTCATTAAATTCAACAAATTGGATATCTTTGTATAAAAATAGTACCCTCTAAAGTCTTACGACATCAACAAATAATCCTGAAATATCTCCGCAATCAAGAATATTCTTAATGCGCAGCTTTACAAGGTTGATAGCACGCATTGTAGAGTTTACTATAATAAGACTAATAATACAAAGCAACGCCTATGAAACTTGTGCTATAGTTTAAGCAAATATACTCTCGTAAATGGCGTCGAAGGGAAATAATCGATGTAAAATAATAATCTAAGAATAATTTAGTGTTTTATTCACCTAAGAACCGGGCACGCGACACGACCTTCGGTGTCTTTCAGGAGATGTTCGCGGTAATACGTCTCCTCTTCGCCATTATTTTTACAGAAAACGCACTCCGTTGGCGATGATTTTTTATTTCTCTTCCGGCGTGGTATTGTTTCCGGCACTACACCACTGTCCAATTCCGGACAATACTCGAAATCTTGTCCGTTATGGCGAAACTCTTCCATCACGTCTTCCACTATAATTATTACGCGATATCCCAGGGTATTAATTAAAATTTAGATTAAATCCACTCCTACTTGCAATAATTTCTTTGTACATAATACATAAGTATGGGAACAATAAGACTATGCCTTATGTGTACATAGGATATTTGTTTCTATAAATTGTTTCCTTAACATAATATATAATGTACTTTGATCGAAAATTACTATAAATCTAAGAAATTGCTTTCGAAGGCATGCAAATTGTATAAGTTTCTCAACGTAACAAATTTATCTGTGATAATGTCAGATAAATTATCTGAATTTTTAATTTAGAATCGCTAGTACTTAAGTGGTCCTTAACTTATGTTTAACTTATACGAAAGTTGGAAATAAACGTTGACAGACTATCAGGAGCTTCTGCAACGCCTTATGATATAATAAAATGTAGAAGTTTTCATGAAGGAAAAGAACTTATGTTTCCATCCTTTATCTAAAAGATGATGACAGTGATTCGTCATAAATAATACTATCATTCTAACATGTAAAGCGGTTTTATATTAACGATTCTAATATCTGTGTATTTCTAAGTTATTGTCACAAGTTATTACAAGTAATTTCCATTAACTCCGCACTCCTATTTTCGGTGAGTAGCTTGAATCGATGATTTCGTTTATGTAAACTTATACTTTTCCGAGAATTCTATCACCAAGCCGAAGCCATGGAAAATAACGGCCGAAAGTGTCAGGTTTCAGAATTTGTAAACAGGCTCTCGTCCTATTTTTCGAACTGAGAAATGGTATCGAGTGTTTACATGAAACTATACGTTAAGTATTTAACTCCTTCGAATATATCCTGCGCTTTTATGTTTTAAAACGCGAGATAAACTTGTTTTATTTATATCAATCTCCCCTTCATTCGGTGCGATGTTTTATCGTGCGCATCCATGATCTCCAGAAAAGAATATCATAGATAATTAAGTAAAATGATCCTCTTCATAACGATTGTAAATGTGAGATAAAGGATGTATGCCTTTTTATTCATAATCTCGTGGATGCAGTTCCTTAATGGTTTAATATTAAGTTTACTTTATTTATACATCTATGCATTTCGAAACAGAGCAACCATTAAATGTCAGCCAAAATTTGTTCTAATGTGGAAACATTAAATTCCACTCTGTTTTACTAATAAAACTGGTATTGCATCTTATAACAAATCAATATAATGTAAACCAAAAACACATTCCATTTCAAATAGATAGTCGCTTAGAATTTCGTGCACAAAATTTGTTTGTTTAAAGGTGAACTATGTATAAGCCGCCGTTCTTTACCGCGTTAGATATAATTTTACGCTGGGTATTTATATCTTCTTTTTATCAGTTATAACATTAAAATCAAAAGAAACTTGACTTTGAAACTAACAGTTTCTGGACGCCTTAAAATGTTATTAACGGGAATCGAAGTATATTAATTCTGGATTCACAGAATTAAAATCTACGAGTTTAACTAAATGGTGTATTCAAGGAAATTTTCTAGTTTAATAACTTGCATTAGAGTATTAGAATATAGCTTACACTTTCGGACTCGTCTGTTTACAAACATGGCTTCGTGTTCATTAAAATATGGGACATAATAAGCACTTCAAATATTATGCGTTTGCTTTGCTTAATTATTCTAAAACGACGTTTATTCGTTTTCGTTTGTATCAGTTATTCCAAATAATTAAATGAATATGCAAAACTTGGCTTGTACGCGAATGGGGTCCACAATATAATGTTTGTAATAAAAATATGGAACCAAACGGCACACTATCCTTAAGAAATTCTTGTAATAATAATATAACTTAGAATTGGTACAGAATAAACTCACGAGCACAGAAACTAATGAAGCCTGCTAACTAGACAATACATATTTATGATGTACACATAATTTTGAACACACTATTAGAATACATAAATTTAAATAGCTCTATTAGAGAAATGACAATGACATGTTCATTCGTAGTATATACACGAAGAACATAGGATTTAACTGAGATTTGAAAATAAAATTGGAAACTGTATCTCTTATTAATTATCCGTGTCTTTACTCTCGTCATTGCTTCTAACTACTTTCTATCTTCTGCTAGCATTTCTTTCATTATTAATCATATTTTGTTGCCTCGCATGATTCTATTACGTGTATATAGGTTGTATATTCCATATTATATTTATATGATTATCTTCTCCTCATTTAAACTCAACTAACTTACATCCTCCAGCAATATTTTTTGTATAAATGAAATTGTACGTATAAATAAGTATATGTTCGGTAGTTCCAGTGCTAAACTTTAAAATGTCCGCATAGTCGAAACAAATAATTTCTGAATTCCTTTCTAATATATGTTTTCAAGTAAAGTGTCGAAACATGGAACGCGCTGGTTTATAAAAATATCAATATAAACATTCTCGAACGTTTTCGAAACGTTAAAGGATAAACCTCAAAGAAAACAGACAAGCGTTCCTCGTCAAGTAAATAAAACCCGGAAGAAGGACAATGATACACGTTATATTATGGCGAGTAATTTCTTTTACACTCGTTAGACGCCATCGTTTTTTCGCATGAACGACTTTCAAACCAAATTTGCGAAGACGTTTGTCAACGTCTGATTCTTAATCTGCAACGCAGTGTATGTGCTATGATTCCTTTTACAATTTTTGAAAGAAGTTTCGTGGAGAATAAAATATTACACCATTTTATAATCTCCTGTTTAAATATTAGTCAATTTAGTCAACGATCGATTCTTAATCTGCAACGCGATGTATGAGCTATGATTCCAGTTTATCTTGAAATTTTTACGATTTATGAAAGTGGAAAAAGTTACGCCGAGAATAAGATAATAGATATTTATAATCTACGATTTAATTACTGATTAATTTCTTAATATATTATCTAAACTATTCATTTTTAATCTGCGTGTTATGATAAATATATGTAATCCGTAATATCATACAGTATCATAAAGTAAAACTTAAGGTTTACTTTCAAAAACAATTAATTAGTTTGAGGTATGTTTCATCTGCAGTGTACAATGTTCATTAATTTACGATAGAAACAAATTAGGTCAACAAAATTAAGAAGATTTAAATCAATTCGATATAACAGAGATATTTAGCTATAATTTATAGTTTTTTCTAACCTCTCTTCTAACTATTCTGCATGTTGAATATTGCACCTTAAGCAGTTTTAATTCCAAAATTACATCGACCGATAACAAATATATTCAGTCTTCCAAGAAGCGAAGTATAATGAAGAGTCTATGACACGTTATTTATGTTACCGAAAATGAATATAACTTAATTACGTTAACGTAAGAACAAAACCAAGCACCGCGATATTTCTTGCTGTAGAAAGTGCTAGAAACTATTGTTAATTACAACTAAACTCAATCAATTTTCAGCAATATTCGGTAAACTTACTATTAATATTGCATGACTCCCAAGCACATCTAAATATCACACTCTAATCGCCAACATAATTACTCAGCGAACATCGCAATTATCTGGTACATCATACACACAAACTTAAGGCGCAATAGCATTAAATTACGCTTGATAATCAGACGAATCACGATAAAGACATCCTCACAGCTGCATTAATTGTAAAAGCAATCAGAGCATCATAGAATCTCGTACGGAGACACGATAAATTACGTGCAAAACGAAAGATATCGATATGTCAGAATATCAACTTGAAACGAACTAACTCGAAACGATATTTCCGTAATAACTTTTACGCTGCAAATAATATGTCATTTAATTACCTTGCAACAACTTACCATTCGGAACAGACGTAGATTGAGTTTGTATCGTGAAATTAGCGAAGAGCCTTTTGATTTCTTCCTCCAAACTCGTGTTGAACGGGTAGAAGACGTTCGACACTTGCAGCATCGGAAGTTCTTGCGTTACCGTGACACGCATGGCGGATGCAAATAGTTCGTGCTGGTTTGTAAAACAATCACAGAGATAATACGCGAGATTCTTTTGAGAAAAAGTTTGAATCGAAATCACACACGCACACCGAAACAACTATGCACCGAAGGTGATGGGTTTCGAGATACGACTGCGGTGGTGTGGATGTCACCAAGAGCCACCAACTTAAGAAGCAAAATGGTGGGGAGTATCGAGACGAGCTCCAACACACACAACACGAGCGCCCTGTATATGTAATGCCACCCAGCTTCTATATTGTATACAATGCCTCGTTAAAACTGTTTAAGTGCTCTACGCTACATTAGTTATTTTATATTGTTATCTTAACGTTAAAAATATTGAAGATTTTACGAATATTAGCGATATATTTGAATCGAGTTTGAGTAATACTCAGTCAACGTGTTAAGATTACTCTGCTTGAACTGCATACTGAAGTACGTTTTTACATTTTGCAAAATTATGGATTACTTTGAATATTGTAAATCTTTGAATATTGAAAAAGGTTGCTTCCGAAAATTATGTGCTTGAATTGATGTGGTCTGCTTATAGACGTCATGTTTCATATCGAATGTTTATTAAATGAAACAATGCGGAGGTTATTTATTAATTAGATATGGGAAGAATGGTTTATTATTTTTATCAAAGGGTTTAAATGATGCTTTTGTCGCTTAATTATTTACAATGCCTAGCTCTTTTCGACAGAATCTATTTGGGAAAGTCTTGATTTTGTACACATTTTATTTCATTGTATTCCATATTATATTAACAAAAATATGAAGTGTTTGATAAAAGGCTTAAATATTATGCTGGAAGTTATTTAAAATAGGAATCTTATACTTTATATGCTTCGTGGCATGCGATTTTGTTCTGCATTTGGGATGATTTCATTTGTTTCCACGAATGTTATGTATCTTTTCAATAAACCAGAATATTTATATGTAAAAATACATCAAACATATAAAGTACACGGTGCTCCAGTAACAATTATCACGATTAATATTAGAATCTTTTATTATAAAGCGTACGATTTCAAAAACAGATTCTTTTATTATTAACATTATATAGGGCTCTAACGATTCACGCAATAAAAAAGTTAGAATCTAATACTTATTAATATGTGCTAATAGAGAATCTCAAAGAAGAAAATCTGTATCACTCAAAACTCATTTGTAAATAAATTATACTATACTGTTTCCTATCAAATATAATATTATACCCGACGTGATTACACGAAATGAATTAATCTCCAATCTATTGGGTTCATTCATAAATAAGTTCTGTTCCTACTGGAGTTTTTTTCATTCAAACCCAGAATTTTGCGCAAGGGGAATCGATAGTTGCCTCAGAAATGACAAGAAGTTATTAATAATACCGAGGAAGGTATTAGATTAAAATCCACAGCAGTTCATTTTATTGTCCAACAAATTTATTTTATAAAACGGTAATTATCTATGATTCCACCCAATAAAATGATTTTATACACAACTTGTATCGTTTGTAGGGATCAACTTGCATTAATCAACATCAAACAAACTTAAGTTGACAAAATGAAGTTCACATTACAGATACTAAATTTGATTTCTTGCAATCATGTTCGATTAAATCGATTTGAATTGAATTAAGCTCAACGTACCTGCAAGAACTCCAATTCCCAGTGTGATCATCGAAATGTATATAAGAGGAATACGGTTACGAAACGCCGAAGGAATTTCACTAATCTTCTTCTTTATTGTTACTGTGTAAATATGTAGGCACTGAACAAATAATGTTTCATAATTTGTTTACAAACATTTACACTTACTGATTTTTCTTTTGTTCAATCAATGAATATTCTCTGCGAGCAGCTTGACTGTCGGCCAAGGCTACTTTGATGCCGTCTACCCGAACCTTTTTTTAAATCCGTACGTAAATACCATTGTCGTCTTCAGCATTGTATGCACTCGACCCAATTTCTAATTACGACCTCAATAATATTTTATCAATATATATACTTTATTTTATTATGTATACTTTAATCTCTATCCGCTAAATATATTGTTCTTCTAGTCTAAAAATTACCACGATTATTAAAGATAATATATACTTCAGAGAAATTATAATTAAAATAATAGTAATTATAATAACGTGTCAAACATATATATGCCGTGTATTTGTGTGAAAGAGAGAGAGATAGAGACAGAGATAGCGATAGAGAGAGACAGACAGACAGAGAGGAAGGAAGAGAAGAATTAGAGATAAAACACAAATTCTAACTTTGGCTAAGAAGTAATATTCCGCGGCATGTGAGTGCAACGCCGTCCCTAACATTGTTTTTTAGGTACCGTGATTACGCTCCACGATTTCGAAATATCGGACTAACGTTAAGTCAGAGGAAAATTGGTACAAAGTTAAGTCTTAAGGTAAATGGGATTCAGAGAGGAAGTCTTCTCGTGTGACAGATGTAATGTGTATAATGAACGCGTGTATGTGTGTTATGTATATGTATATATATATATAACATGTACGTGTTTCACGTGTGGTAATAATTGGACATCGGTGAAAAAAATTCTATCTTTACATATGGCAGAAGTAGAGTAAGATGAAAGGGGCGGGGGGGGAATGGAGAAACTGAATTGAAAAAGAGACAAAAAGAGGGGTGGGTGGCGAATAGTGGCGCGCGGTGGGTCAGGGAAGGGTGCGGGACATAGAGAGACGGTTTACAATTTATCGTCTAATCGTTTTCAGCCTTTTTCCGTGTCTCAGGTATAAAACTAAACGGGCGGCAAAGCCTTCTTGTAAAACTATACTCATATACATTGTTCTCTCTATTGTGCTCAAGTGTAACAACTTCTTTTTGCTATAATTCCTCCTACGCGCGTATTATCTTGTATACATGTTAATCGGAGTTTTCCGCAGACTGAAATTGACAGAGACATTGATTGTGTTGTTATACATGAGACACTTACAACGGCGCTTTTTTGTATCGTTTTTCTTGTCAACAAAAATGTTTTAACACTGTCATCACCGATGATTAATACGTACACGTCATCAATGAAGGTATTCCTTCCCTTTCCTTTTAATTAATTTAATGATCTTCGTATGTTGATGTCGCGGTGGTCCGTTTGGAATAGCTATATAATTATTATAAATATATTTATATGTTTATATATATCGTATTTATATATATATATATATATAAACCTATATATAGGTCATTTTATGCACGTGTAATGCAATGTGTGTGACAGTGAGAGAGTGTATACTAGGAATGTACATAGTGTACGTAGATATAATTAGGTTGTGTATAAAACGATGATACATACTATATTCATTATTCGTTTATATCAAACGACACATAATTATGATATCGATTTTTTAGTCTCATGGTACGATGCCCGGGGAAGGTGACATCGTTTGCCAATAGGCTAGTCTTGTCCTGTCTTCTCATATAATGTCGATGTAATCTCGCATCTGGCGATCTCGCGTCCGCATAGTTACACCGGATGCGGGACTACGGTATGAGAACTTCCAAATGAATGGCCATCAGTCTTTGAGTATACGATTTGGCATTCGTACGATATAGTTTCTGCCGCGGCAAGCTTCATTATTTGTTTCTTCGTAAACCGATAAATTTGTACTCTCATAAGGACTCGTATCTTAAGACTTAAAAGCAATCGTTCGGACGTTTCGTTTCTATTCGAAATTACTGGTATACAAACGAAACGAAGTGAAAGAAGAATGGATTACCTTCTTTGTGATTCGTATCGACGATTCGTTCAAGACGCCCCTTAAGACTCTTCTTAACAATGATCGGCAACGATATCGATTAAAATTAGAGAATTAATAAAAAAGAACATAGCGAATTAACGAACATTTTGCTCGATAGCTCAACGCTGATTCTCAAAAACATGACCATCCATTCTGGACAATCCGCATTGATCATTAATATTAAATATTAATACTTCTAGTCGTATACTCTTGCTAGAGTAAAAGTGGTCTTGTGCGCCCCAGTAACACTTACTGGGACGTGCATAGGCAATACAGAGTGCTTCAGCGCATGTATTTTTTTTGCATTCTTGATATGCGATAGTACTAAACCTAACAAAACTTGTCCTTACATTTCTCATTTGGTATGTCTTAGTCTTATTTTATTTAAAAAAAAAGAGAAAAGTTACTATTTAATTAATACACGTTCAATGAGATATAATGGATTTAATGGTTTCGACGAAAGTTAAATTAGTGACGACGATGAACAGATCTACGTTTGTTGCCAGTATTAAAGAGCACGAATAAAATATTGAAAGGTGCAAAGTTATCGTATAAAATTATACTTATATGTGGTAAAATGGTCGGTCTAGAGCACTCGTAAAGTAATCAAAAGATTTCACCTCTTACACGATATCAAATCATACTATTGAAAACGTAAAATTGTCCTCATCTATTTCATTCATCATCAAATAAACTTTGACTTTATCTTCTGCAAAATACTTTTCTACTGTCATTCGTTGACGTATAACTATTTTCACGTGGCTCACGGAGCACGGACATTTATCATTAAATTTTCATTTATTTTAGAAATCAGTCGATTTTAGAATTTTCTCTAGAGAAGAGAAAGATAGGTAAAGATAGAGACAGACACATAGATAGAGACAGAGACAGAGGCAGAGAAGGTGGGGAGGAGAAGAGAAAGATAGAAAGGGGGGTGGGCGGGGCGGGGCGGGGAGAAGGGATATACATATATGTATACTTTTGCGTTCCTCGCAATGAACGCGCTTCATGTATCTCCTTTTCTATTATCCTACACTTCTGTATATACACATTTCACAATACCACTTTCATTTCCATTTTGACATGTCGAAGATTCTCGAACGGAAACGACACGTTCCTGCTTGTGCTACACGCGATACACAACATTCTCCTCGGATTACTTTACAAGTACCCTCTGCATAAATCTTCCAATGCAACTAAGTCTTATATCATCGAAAAATATCATTGGGAATACCTCTACTATGCTATTAATTCTTAATTAGTTTTACCTTCAGCAAACAGGAATACTCATTTTTTTCCAGTCAAATGTCTCATGGAGTACGGTTACAACGTGCGGCCTCGTTTTTCAATGTTCGTATCTAATAACTTCTATATAGATACCATGCCTGAAAGCTTATGTAGTATATGAAAGTATACTAAACGGAATCGCGAGTTGGTATACCAACAAGGCATCATCGATAATCGCGAATTCATCATCGCGCCGATATCTTTCTTTCGTCTCTTCATCGTTTTTGTTTCCTCTTACTTTACAAGTAAAGAACCAAACGCGATTGCACGACATAAAACAGGCATCCTTCCTTTTGTTTTCGTTTAAAATAGCGATTAAACACTTTGTGACAAATAATATTAATTTTAGGTCTTGCTATTGCACCGATATTTACAATGGACGTAACGTATCATTTCAAATAAATCATCTTTGATGTCGATCGGCAATTATTGCTTAAATAAAAGCCACTTAAAATTTCTATAAAAAAAGCTCGTATGCATATGTATATATCTAATAACGCTTCTAAAATATCTACGTGCAATAATTCTAATATTGTTATAAAAGAGAAAAATCAAAATAGAATTGTTCCGTTGTACGCGCAGACAGACAATCCCGTAACGTTCTATATATATATAAAACATATGTTCGTAGCGAAATAGATTTTTGTTTTGAGATACCGCGCCAAAGACAAAAAAGGAACGACCGATGTAATGTTCGCCGCCACATGGCTGGTATGTCGCATCCGTGACGCTGGAGGGTCATTAAGGATTTAATGCTGGCGAATACGCGAGTTGCGAATATCGAAATTGAGAATTGAGAATTGAGAATTGCGAATACGCGAGTTACTCTGAGGGGATCACTTCCTCGTTATGATCCGCTAAGATATTAATAAATAAAGAGTTCTTCAATATGAACAAAATCTTTTGAAAGTCGAGCTAACGCACATCTCTCTATCCACGACAAGATAGACTTGCTGCAGTCAGCTTAAAATAAAACAAATTTCAAAAGTGTTCCATATAAAGTTACAATGGTCGTTAATACGTTGATAACAAGTAGAGCTCGATGAGATATTGATGTCATTTGAAGAAGCAATAAAGAAAAACACGTTCCAAGATCTGTGGAGGAGTAAGCGTGCGAGCACGTGAATTCTGAGGTATCAGCCCCGTATTAGTTGACTCAGAGGAACCGCTGTAATCCGGTCAGCCAAAGACGCAGCCACAGAAATTTGAGGTCACCGATTAAAGGCTTGACCGAATATGGATTCAATAACCTTGACGACAGAGCAATTCCCTCAATTATTAATGCAGATAACAACGGCTATCACGCAACGAGCACGCGAGAAGTGGTCGATAACTCCTTATTTATCGAATTGCACGGGTAGAGTCGAGAAATGCACGGTACGATTTTCGGTTCGAAAGGACGAATGCGTGAAAAAGTTTTATCGACGCCATTTCCGTATACAAAGAATGCATGAGTATCACCAATATATGTAATGTGATTAAGGGTTTTGCCGATGTTCACCGACAATATAGCATTTCACCATTTACAAAAAGAAATGATCTCCGAGCTATGTACTTCGAAATGTATTGTATAAATAAATCTCATCGGCGAATTGATGATGTATTTAAAAGGACTAATGTTTAAAGATTAAGGCTTCCATGGCATAAGCGTATTTAAATTCGTCTTCTCAAAGACGTTCGAAGCCGAATGAAAATACGTTGATGCATCCTAACGATGATCGCACGAGAAACATCTACCTTGTCGAACTGTCACTCTGGGATTACTATGACGGGTCTACAGTGAATATATATTGTCGCTCTTTACTTGCTACCATACAGACACATGCGGCAGAAAATAGTCTAGGCATTCTTTTGCGATACACCCTACATCGTTATTCAAAAGGAACTTCGATTGAACTTTATTACACGGCTTTTTTTTCCTTTTCACGAAGGCCAAAATTACGACTACCGACGTAGATTAAAGCGAACCAATTCTGAAGTAACGAAGAATTATATCGCTAGATACTAGTTTTATGAAGGAATCGCTACTGCGACACTTTTACCTCGGAAAATATACGTGTGGGCTGGCGTTGCATCTATGAATGTCAAGGCAGACTCAAAGGCACGATGAAGCGAACACTTCGTTTTCTCGACACTAATACAGTGCCGCTTCTTCCTCGCTGAGTCTGTGCTGGCCGTTCATCGTCTTCATTTTCCATTCTTTCTTTTCCATTTTTTAATTCTTTCGATACAACTCCAGCCTTCCGATGATCGTACGCGAGATTGTCTAAAGCTACTCTGCTTGCGTGGGCTGGCGTGCGCGGAGCGTCAACGAATTCGGGAAGGCAGCGACGACAGCAACGACACTTCCCTCCTACTTCAAATGAAAATTCGTAAGAAAGCGAGTAAACACGTTGGAATAGAATCTGCGCGGGCACAGCTCAGATCTGTAGCTGGCATTTGGTGCTCGTGGATTCACCGGTGTCAGATAAGGCCTGAATAGTTAGGGTTTGCTGTTGTCATTGTTTAACGACAATGGGTCAGTGGTCTTCTGTTGTTGTTGCTGTGGCGGCGGAGTTACTTCACTGACCGCACCCCCACTCATCAATTTTGCATTATTGTTCTCGGTATTTGAGACTTTCGCGTATTCCCGTTTACGAGGCATATTCTCGGTCTTAACGATTGTGATGTCGGGATTGTTTTCTAACACGGATGTTGCCGGCTTTGGAACCGCCGTAGGTACCTCGATGTAACCTCCTCCTTCCCTTTTTATTGGTGTGGACGATGTCGGCGTTGCCGTTGTGGCCGCGTTTGCGTTGATCTTCTGCAGGATGTCATTTACAGATTCGTTGTTCTCTGGTGTCTCGTTGTTACCGTCAACAGTGCCGGATGCTACACTTAGATCACCGGTCAGAGAAATTCTGTCTGGACCCTGAAGCGTTGATAGATAGGTTGCCAGCGTATGGACGGTCACATTAAGGAACTCGGCAGCACGGAACAACGTGATCTCCTTTCTCCGTAACTTGGCCAGTACTTCTGCTGGACCCGGTTCAGACCAAAAGTCCCTTACTCTACAAACATATAATGATTTCACTTTAAATATGTTATATTTTAATAGGTTC
Organism: Nysson spinosus; assembly: GCA_910591585.2. Taxonomy (NCBI): domain Eukaryota; kingdom Metazoa; phylum Arthropoda; class Insecta; order Hymenoptera; family Crabronidae; genus Nysson; species Nysson spinosus. Next base: position 4,631,121 of record OU342834.1, read on the forward strand.
TATTCACTAAACATTCATCGGATTTCTACTCCATTAGTTATAACAAACAGTTCCGTCGAATAATTTATTATACGATTGAATTGAATTTCAAGTGAAAACAATGTTTTATGGTCAACGGAAAATCTCGACTTTATTTCCTATGTCTCGAAGTCTGTGTAATTAACACCGGTGAAAATGCATACGAAGAAAGCAGGTTAATGCTCGATTTCACCGGAGACATATAAATATATTCTGAAGAGCGTTTCTTTGTTTTATCGTTCGTATTTTCGTAACCACTCAGAGTGAACGATCATACTATCGTAAAATTTTTCCAGGAAGATCGCAAGAAGAAGCCGCAGGCAACACTCGCGACGGAGATGATCAAGAGATTACTAGCATAAAGTTTCTTCCATTACCTGTACGGGTGTTTAAGGCAACCATAACTGTCGCGGTATCTGCCATAGAGGGTTCCATAGGATACGCCAAGTATTTCGGCGGCAGTCTTCATTTCCAGTTCTTTGCTCTTAATGGCATCCATAACGCGTCGCGTAAACGGTTCCTCCCAAAACTCCTGACGACGCCCCGTTGTCAAGTAATCGTTCATTTTGACGACGTCTCGGAATTGCTCTGGGATCGATGGGTTTGTCGCATTGGAATTTGAAGGGGTGTTAGACGCTAAGGGAAATAAAACTGTTAAAACATACATTAAATATATCTGCATACTCAATATACATCTTAACTCGCTAAATATGTTCAATTGAAATGAATTTATATATGATCATTTTCATCTTCGCATAAAAACAGCGAACATCAAAATCATCTCTTTCGTGATGAATCTTGATAATTTATAATTAAAATGAAGCTGTATTAATTTACTTAAGCATCAATAATTAATTACAATCAGTGCAATAATATTGTTTTATTTAGATATGATTTTATTAATGGTAATCACATACGTACGTTTCTTCTCCAAGTCAGAAATATTGTCGTCCTTGGACATATAGGATAGCTGTAAATCAAGAGAATGCCACTATTAAATAACGCGCAAAATAATCGAAAATAAAGTAAATTCTCTTTGAAAAAAGGAAGAGTATATAAAGGGATATGAATGAACCTTACCACCGGCAGTGGCGTTTCATTATTCTCGTTCATCATCATCTCGTCGTCCCAGCTCTCGTGATCGCCCTCGCTCATCATTTCCTCCTGGGAAATCGAAAAGGTGCGTTACGACATGTTGGATATTCTATAAGGTATGCATTAAATAAGAACATTTAATATCTCCTTGCAAATCTAATATCATTATCATAATTCTCCTATAGTGCTCGCATAAAACTATAATATTCAAATTACGTAATACGAATAAGTAGCGGAGAATATGTAAAACCCATTCGTATGAGATTACATTATCTTACAATGCATCCTACGAAATCTATTATACTCATTCATTTCAATGTCCTGATAATAAATCCAAAACTGTTGGTTTGTTCCATAAGTTCGTGCGGTTTCGTCGAATATGAAAAATTCTGTTTCTTTTTTTTCAAATATTTAACACGAAACAATCACATACAAGAGTAAATAAAAAACTAACGAATGATGTATAATATATAGCTGAAAGGTAATTGTTAGGGGATACATATATTTAATATGAAGTGAAAACCGCACGAACTTATGAACCGACCCAATAAATAGCTGACCCGTACATTTCCCGTGACACATGTGATTTTCGGTGTAAAAACATCGTGTGCCGAGGGTGGATCATCCAGTGGCGGGCGTCCTCTGCGCCTCTGTTTTGGGGGCGGTGGTTCATCGGCGTCTCCTTCCCTAAGGACCGTCTCGACGCCGGGCGGCGCCGCACCAGGATTGTGACCACTGTTGCTCAAGTCGTTCTGTGTTGAGTCACTACGCCAGCTTACCTCGGCGAGACCCTTGATGTGTAGATCTTCGGCCGTTTTCAGGAGGGACGACAATCTCGTCTGAAAGACCGACATACGTCGAATTTAATCATACGTGCAGAAACTTAAAATGCGTTGCGGACGCCCGAGGGGGAACGAATACTTTCTTTTGATACGGCGTACTCATCACAATTCTTTATACCCTAACCTCTGTGGATAATAAAGTCTGTACCTTTTAAGAAGAATAAAACTTTTTATAGGAATATATGAAAATTTGACGCATATCTTTTCTACGGCGAATGAGAATAATATGTCTTTGACCTTATTTCAGGCTCTTCCTGCCTTCGATATTTTGAATTTGATCTTGTACACTTTGAATATCTACAAACAAGTGGTGTGTTTTATGCTTTTAACGCGAAATGTATTGCTAGTTTATCGGATCTATGTAATTCTCATTAAACAGTAAATAAATAATCTTGTACAAATATTCCCAGTGGTAAACATAAATATTAATTCAGATTTGAAATATTTGTTTTCTTCTTGTGTTTATTACGATGGTTCGTTAAGGGAACTGGCAATGATATTATTTTTAACTTAAACTTAGGAACTTTCTCTATTGGTCAGAGTTTTTATTCGCGCTTCTATATCTATATTTTTAACCAGCAGAACTTCAATGCATTCCGAACATTTCGATGGACAAAATATAAATGGAAGATAGATGTGTTACTTCCGAGCTTCTGGCACAAGTTTCTTATTTATTTTCGTCTCACCATTTACTATGGATCCAGGAATCCCTCTCAACTCTTTTTTTATCGTAAAAAGTGTTTGCCAAAAAACTTTAAACCCCTGTTATTAAGTGTTCAACGAACATTCTATATCTTCGAAACTTAATTACTCTAATTACTTCTTGAAAAATTAATTAAGTTATAAGCTTAAAATCGTTAATTTCAGGATTTCTCTAACGAAGTGTTCAACTTAACATGTTGCCTAGTCGACCAGAATATTAGTTCACAAAAAAAAACTTTCTAGAACGGAAAGAAGACACAAGGTGACTTTAGAGGGGAGGATATATCCCGATATAATAAATATATAGGGACTGAGAAATATATAAATATCTAATATATGACTTGTATAATATATAATATTCTATATTCTATAATTAACTACATTCTCATGCAAACGAGTTACGGAGAGTTTTGTGTTTCAAACATTTTACCACAAAAATTTAATTAAAATCTAATAAATTGAGTCAAATCACAGCGTTTCCAATAGATGGATATCGGAAAACAACAGCAACAAATACAAAAATAGTCTCTGAAAAAAGGTAGTTAATGAATTTTATTTCTGTAAGAACGATATAATCTATAATATCGATTATTTAACCCGTATTAATATACATATATAACCAATGAAAGATCGAAATGCCACGAGACAGAGCCTATATATACCTATGTATACCTAGGGGTATACCTTCAAAAATTGTCAAAAAATGAAAGTCGCTAATTTCGTTCCTAAATGGCCCAAATCGATGGTATATGATGTAGAACCATGTTTTAGGATGGTTTTAGGTCGAAAGAAGCGGATTAAAAATTTTTTTGGATACAAAAATGGGTCGACCCAGAATCGCAAAAACCTAAAGGGTAGATGCTGCCTAATGATGGTATAGGACTATTTTGGGGTCGAAAGAAGTGGATTACAAATGTTTTCCAGTCAAGAAATGGGTCAACCCAAATTCGATTTAACGTAAAAATCAAGGGTCGTTTCCGAACTCTGGCAAACCAAGGAAACGTAGTCATAATTCCGATATATAGGATCAAAATGGCGGCGATCATAATGAAGTAGAACGAACTCGATATTGGCGAACAATGTCAGCCGAACACATTGAAGGAACCCAATTATTATTTGCTAATTTTCACCGCAATAATGCCGCTCGTCGGCGCGACTGAATGCTAAATAATATGGGAACTTTCTACAAACGACGGCTTTCTATCGGCTACGCCGGGAATTGGAAAAATGCCTATGTGGGTCAGCGTCTCCGGCGACGTGCAGGAATAATGTATTTCTGAAATGGCCGCTTTCGTTTCGTCGTACAAGAAAGGGACAGAGAAAAAACACAACAGCGACGTGCTCCACGTGACGCAAAACCAGAGCGAGGCAAAGCTCACGGAGTTCCGATAAATGGCCAGCAATGAGTGATATAAAGTAATTATGGAAAATAGCAGTAACGTATTTAATGCTCTTTGTGGGATGCGATCGAAGCACCCCAAGAAATATTGTAATGTAATACAATATAATAACAATATAATAACAGTTAGGTATAGATAAACGACCGTGTTTAATATAAAGATCTAAATGTAAATCTTTGGATGTAAGAAACCTGATTGATCGAAAATAACTGTTCATGTAATTAGATGTAATCGTAATATATATAATATAATAATCTACGATTTAGGTATAAATTGATTTTGGACTTCTTCCATCACAATTTGATAAGTAATTTAATAAGTAATATCAGAATTAGTCAGACTTAGTTTATGTGCATAAATCGTAAAATACTAGATACAATCATTTGTTCATACCTTACTGTTGAAATATAATATTAGTAAGAATAATAATAATAGTCTAAAAGCAATGTTGAATTTGTACTAAAGCTCCTTAATTCAACGGACTACTCTAAACATAACATGTTTCACTGCATTCTCTTTTATCCACGTTACTACGAATTGTTATGTGTGTTTATTTGTTCTCCTTGTTCCCTATTGTTCCATTTTGTACTCATGTTTCATTTAATGAGTTTAATGTAAGTTTATTGTAGATATGTTAAATAATTATTCGCATTAAATATATTCCACCGTCGAAACTCTGTCGAGAAAAATATTATTTATATACTGCTCTACGTATGTAATCACTTATTATATAATTATTTATACGTTCTTAATTAACACTAGAACTACCAAACCAATCAAAATGTCTGGTACGCGATTTTTAATAAAATTATTCGAATACACAACGGCGTGTTGTTCGAATTTTATATACTTTATTTTATGTACATAACGTGCATAATTTAATCCATTAATTAACTTACATCCTCCAGCTATGCTTTATATATAAATAAATGTATAAGCATAATCGAGTATATACAATGCTTATATAAGCCGTTTATTAAAAAAGTGTGGCAACTCCACTTTTTAAAAAAAGTTTGACTTATTATTCTTTTGGCTTTTATTGAACATGAAATTTTAGTTTACAATCAACTTGTGATTAATGAAGAAAGTGGATTTGCTCCACCTTCGTAATAAACGGCTCATATTATGTCGTAGTGACTTTCTTTCGGCGACATTTGGAAAATTTTATAATTTTGTTTGTTTGGTAATTCTACTGTTAAAACGACCTGTAATGACGACGTGCTTCACGTGACGCAAATCGGCGCGAAGTGAAGCTCGCGGAGTCCCGATTCTCGTCAAATAAATCGAATATATTTTCACTTTGTACCGCGGCCTCTCAGATTTTTCGTCGCTACATGGATGCGCGGCAAAACGTGCCAGAGAAAGCATCGTCGAACGATGAGGATCATCGCGACTAGAAATCTGCAAGAATTCATTCCCAGAATCCGCATTCTACATTTGAATTCTTGTGCGGTCATTGTTTACAGACACCCGTAGTATTATAATGTATCATTATGTAGTTGGTGTATCGCGTATTATAATATCTCATTATGTAGTTGATCCCTCTAATATCATAAGATATTATTAGGCAATTGGTGTACCGTTATTATAATATATTATTACGCAGTTAATGTGTCAAATATTATGTTATTATGTTATTATGTACTTGACATGTCGGATATTATCATACCTCATTATAGTAGTTGATATATTGAACACTGTAAGATAATATGGATTAGATACTCGAATACTATAATATAACAGGAGATGTTAATGATGTTTCTAATGTAAGAGCTAATTAATGCGCGCACCAAAGAACTTTGTTTCTAGTCATCAGGTTTAATAATTTTCATGTATGCACTGTTAATACTTTGACTGCCGGCGTCACGTAGACTTATTTTAATCCGTGTATTACTATATATATATTCTTACGAGAGGCTTTATCATTTTAAAATTGCTGATATTATTTTTTTTTTCATATTCGAGCGTCTCGCATAATGTAAATCTCCGATCGACTATACGTGCTCGTTACGAATTCATTACCCGGTAATTATTCGCCGATTAGAATTTACGTTTTTCTCTGGACGACGCCGGGGAATTAATAATGGAGGAGCAATCACTCGAAGCCACGGACCGCGGAACAATAGTAATCGCCATTTTAATTCAATATCCCTTTGTCGTCGTCGAAGAAGAATTTTTACCGAGGCCCGTAATATAAATCATATCATCGAGATAAATTGTCGAGGTAGTATTAATAAAAAAAAGGGGGGGAAGAGAAAGCAAAAGCAGCAGAGACCAGAACTTTTAACTTATTTAATGACTATTCTACTTCAATACCGTTTTCATATTATATATTTTCCTATCAAAGCTCTCTTATATTATCCGCAATGTAAATAACTCTATTGAGTATGAAAAGGGACAAACTACATTCTCCAACTTTCGTTTCTTAATCAGTTTTAATTTCGCTACTCCAATCCCCGAATGCAACACTAATGCTCCAGTAACGACGGATTTCTCGTCATCCCCACTCTCGCCACCTTTAACCTCCCGTCCCTCTCTTGATTCTCCTTACACCGTCAGTTATTTTACATCGAATTCAATGTGTACATTATTTTCGATTGTAATTATACCGCACGGGGATGCAGTTTAATACACGGTACACTTTACGATGTACGATAACGGAGTACCAAAGAAAATTACTCATTGAAATTTAGATTGAAAAATATTTATTCCTCGTGCTTTTAATCGTAACGTTACAAAGTTTTCCCATTTATCGTGGAACACTCGGGTTGACCCGGCGCGTTTCTACTTCCACTTTGCCCTACCACGTCACCTTTGCTTGATTTTCTTTAAGCCAAGCATAATGCCTCTTTGAGCGAGTGAGCGTGAAAGGGGGAAAAAGAAGAAGAAAAAACCCGGGATATTTTAACCGCTTACAAGCGCCACCGAAAATCACCTGGAAAACGCGTAACATTGTACTCCCGACTTGTGAATAAACAATTTCCTTCTTTATATATGCTTTCCCTCCACCTTTTTTTTATCGCGTACGTTGCTGTAAACTAGCTTTTCCCGTACGAAACCCGGTCATAAAAACGTTCCTGCACGGTACTCGCTTTATTAAACAATTTTCCGGGGGACTGATTTTACAAACGTCGAGACTCGAGGCGCGCGCGACTTTTCTTATTCGAGGAATGTGTAATGAGTGCCGAACTCGAGGAATTACACATGCGTTAAATGGAAATGTGCCGCACGGAATATGTTAATTCAACGGCCATTAATTTTTCTCATATTTTCGCCACTAACGTTCCCTTTTACTTTGGTCATTCTGAATACTTAGGATCGTATATCTGGGTAACGTATTTGGTAAACAACGTAGAAACCGCCTTTAAGCTTAACATTATCCATTAAAACTTCTGGTATATTGTTATCTTCGCCATGTTTAATAAGCGTAACACATACGCGAGTGCTCCTTTTATTAAATCTCGGTAACAATTTGTAACATTGCAAATCACATAATAAAATATGAAAGATTTCAAAGCAATTCTTTCGTATTCTGCGAAATGAAAATCATCTACCAATTACTTTGAAGTGATTATTCGCAATGGTGGATTTTGTTTGGAGTTTTATGCGAGATTTTTATACAATATATTGCAGATTAATATAAAGATTAAGATAAGGAATTTACAATTGAAGAAGCTGGATTTCCAGACGAACGCAATTCGCTGGCGAGTCAATAACATTACTATCATGGAATCCACCTTGGACATTTTCCAGATCTTAAGCTTATTGCAAATTTATGAGATATATAGAAGACTACAATTGAGAAAATGGACTATATAATGTAGAAGGCTATAACCGAAACATGAGTTTAAACATCGCCAATCAAATATATCGAAGATATATTTCATATCAAATTAGTGTTCTTCAAAGTCTAAGAGTTTACGGAACAACTCTGCATATTTTTCCACGGAGAACTTAACGCGTATCTTATAAAAAATAAAATAAAAAACGCAGGCACTAAAGTGTATTAATATGTCTGGGAAGAAAATCAACGGATTTTTAAGATCCTGCAAAACACAAACTTAAAAAACATCGTAATTCAAAATCCAATGGTCTTATTATTTAAAAAACCGGTATTATTGTGAAGAAGCACGTGACATTCTACTCACGTGGTCAATGTTGATCTCTCCTTTGTACATGAACTCCACGAGTACTTTGATATCCGAGAATTTGACGTCACGCATGATGACAATGGGATCCTTTTCCTCGTACTGCGACAGGATCGTGTCGAAGTACGTGCTGCATGCTGACAGGACAACCTGGAACATTGAATCGACCAGATCACGGTTAGTTAATTGCAATAATCAAGCTCGCCGAGTGCAATTGCAAAAGTGATTCATAAATCAGCTTCGAAACTAGCAAGTGTCATGGATACTTCATGGACTGTTTCATAGGACGGTACCGTCGATCATCGTTAATTATCCGCAAAATGGGAAAGTTGATTTCGTGGAAGGCACGTTGACACGTTCCGTTTCACATACATACATGCAAATCATATCCGTATGTCCGATTATTACTAACACACCAACAATAGTACCATAGATCGTTCCAGTGATCAGACTGTTGAGCGACGCTTTCAGATTGCGCCGATAAAATATATATTCTTGCTTCCAAACTGGAACCTTCCTCCGCGGCGGAGATCTATCATGAAAGTTAATGTAGCGTGCCACGTGTGAAGCACAATTTTCCCGGGATTATTTCTTTGGATCGTTCGAACCTTATTCTCGTCGTATTCGTATTTTTACGTTATTAATAACTCCCACGTGTAAAATCACGTTATTTCTACCGACCATAACTCTGGTTACCGATGTGTCACTGTCTTAATCGTGTAATACGATTCATTATCAGTTTTTCATTGGTTGTACCTTCCTTTCTCCTGCGTTAATTCTATCACTTAAGGTTTACAAAATAGGATCCAGCGGAAGAGGCAAACGAACATTAATGTCATCACCATGCGGACAAATGGATGTCATCGTGATTAGTGGCATATCCGGAAAAAGTTCGTATTGGAATGGTGGTTATGGGATTTAATTGTCGATTACGGAATGTTTTTTGAAACTGTAATATGATAAATGTGATCTTTAGTACTCTACGAGGAAAAGTAGTGCATAATGTAATATGCTACCGGATTTACATTCTAGTTATTAAATGAGGGTTAAAAGTGAGTGATGAGTAACGAATGACATAAAGCAGTGATACAAAATAATTTCCTGTTAGATTCAACTTACCTAGAACTTAGATTCAACAAAACCGTGTCTACAATTTGCGTTTGCAGAAGTGACTTATATTTTAAGACCGATACATTGGATTCACTTTGTGAACGGAGGGGGCATAACTACGATAAATAATATAATGATATAATCATATCAATAATAATAATAATAAGCAGAAGTATAACCCAAAATAAATTTACGTAAAAGCTGATATTATTTTTGATCCCTTTTCGATCTCTGACATAAAACTCGATACTTTCTCGAAGTCGCAACTTAAACGACGTTTACCTCGCACGTGAATTGATCTAAGCGCATGCAAAGTCGAAGTGGCGACGGGCACAAAGTAAGTGGATGTCAGGAAAAATGATCTTACATGGAAAAAAAAGCTTTGTATCGCCGTATCACTAAGGCCTCCGTATCTTAGCGGGATCCGCGTATCCCCGGCGATGGAGGCCGAAGAACTCTCAGGTATGAAAAAGTGTCTGACTCGACCCCGCCCAGTCAATAGCCTGAATATTTAATGTTAGAAGTTCCGTATTGATTTTCGCGATTTTTACGTCTCCGCAAATAAGGCCGTAAAAGACCTTACGCTCCCTGTGTGTACGTGTGCGGGCAAAAGAAAGAGAGTG